>CM057768.1:3392990-6040490 GCA_030064435.1 Trapa incisa | reverse complement strand
CCTTACTTGCTCATCCTTTCCCAACTTCTTTATTGGGTCTTTTCGGTTCCAATTATTGGGTTTTTCCCCATTACTTACCGACACGCAGGGATTCTTCCCTTCTTATGCACTTCCTCATTTCTAGTGGCTTACTTTCCTTAAGGACTTTCTTTTTTCTTAATCCATTCTTACTCACTTGTGATCATTTTCATGATTCTTTATCCCAAGTTATTCTCTTTTGGTTTATGTGTCGATTACTTTGTTTGGGGAAGTTTCCTTCTTATGGATTTTGTTCTCTACTATGCCCCTCACAGTAGAGGCTTCCACTTTGGGAGCTACATGCTCCACCTTCTTACCATTCCTTGAAAGTTTCTTTCTTCCTTTCTTCACACTACTTTCTATATCGGGTATTGGCCCGCTTTTAATCATCCATTGTCTTAAAATCCCCATTTCTTCCCTCATTCCTTATATGAGGAACTTCCGGTTATTGGTCTTATTTAGTGTACTCCACCTTAAGCTTAGTCGTCCTCACTTTAGGCTACATCAAGTGAGCATGGACCACAATTAGTCTTGATGTCAGTGATCATTTACTTTAGTCACTCCTTAACTAGAGGACTTACCTCTCCAAGATTTCTTAAATATACTTTACTCTATTCCCTTTTTATGGGAAGTCCACCCCTCTCTTACTCGTACAACATCTTTGATTTTATCTTCCGACTTACCTGTTTCTTGGGTTTAACTTATTCCTTGGGTCTTCCTAGTACACTTCCCTGGTTCTTTCACATCAGCATGCGCTTCAATTGCAAGTTCATCTCTGTATCCCTCTTCACTTAGTTCCATTACTTCTCAGTTGGGATACATATGCCTTTCTAGGGTTTCCTTCCTTGGTAGGACTCTTCCCTTTTCTCCTAGAATTCCTTTTTCATTTACCCTAGGGAATATCTACCTTGAAATAACATCCTTTGATGTCGTCATCTCATGTTAACCCTTGCTCTTGAAATCTTGCGGGCACTTCTTTTATACCCTTTCCTCATCCCCACTTGTACTTCAGTACACGTCTATTTTCTTTAAGGAGAGCTCGAATCCTCCTCGTTTCAAGATGTCTTGATCATCATGTGAGAGGCTTGCCTACCCCTCTCTTGGCTTGAGTTTTAGTCATTAGTTTGGCCATTGGTCTTTTTAAGGATTTCTTTCATCCTTCTTTTTCCCAATATTTTGCCTTTCCACCTCTCCCTTCTTTGTTGGAGCTTAAGTTATGACCTTCACGAGTATTAGTTCATTAACTACCTCGTCTTTACCATTCCCTTGGTCTAATTATCTTAGGGCAGTTGTTTCTCGAGTCTTATTGTCCTTAATGTCCATCCTACTATCCCCTTAGAGTGTAGTCCTTTCTACTCCCTGGTCTTCCTTAGGGCATCATTTATTCTCATTGACTATCTTGTTGTTACGACTTGCTTCCTTCCACTATGTTGGTCTGAAACTCCTATTTTGCTTCGCTGCTTTTTCTAGAGTGAGTTGCACTTACAGTCCCAAGACATCCTATTTGTTATCAAATGCTCAGCTTGTCTTCTCTTGTGGAGGCCCTCCCTTCTTTGCTTCCCAATGGCTGAAAATTTCTTCTTAAGGGAGAATTCTCTTTAGCTATCCTTTGTTATATTTGTGATTTATCAAGGTCCTACCTTGAGTCTTTTTTCCTTCCTGCCACTATGATAGGATCTTAAAGAGCTTCCTCCTAGATGTGATTGAAATTTCGAGCAGGAGTTGTGTTTCTTGGGATGGTATCCTTTTAGATTCCTATAGCTGTGGGGGCATTTTTCTTGGCAAGTATTGTTCTAAATCCTTGTGGTGTGGGATAGTCCTTCACTTTATGTCCCATTTCCTTTATACCTTATAATAGGTTGTTTCCTTGCCCAGTTGTTACTCCAAGAGTTCTCCAAAACTCCTTACCTTGACGGTTTTCTTGTCATGCCTTATTTGCCCCATAATTTCCTTGGTCCTCTCCTTGGTCTTCGTGATGTCTAGGGTAACACGAGTTTGTTTAGTTACTTTTCTTGGGCAATCTTCCTATAGCTGAGGTGCAAGGCCACATCATTTTTGAGAGACATTGTTTTTAGGAACTTGAAATTCTTTATTAGTGGAGAAGTAGTGTAATACGTTAGAGTCTTAGCCCCATTACAAAAAGTGGTTACGAAATAGATGGGGAGCTACAAGGTTTATGACAAGCGTCCCCCTTAGTAAGGTTATAAGCCCTTGATGGCATTCCTGACCTTAGGCTTGGCTCCCTTCGTACTCAGGATTATGACCTCAATAGGTCCTAGCACCATCCTCCTAGATACTTCCCATTAATGTCTCTTTGTTCTTTGGGACTTCTCAGATATTTTAGGGTGACCTTCCTACGGGAATAGATTGTTGGCTAATGTTGGCGACATCTGTCCTAGTTTTCTTGGTTTCTCTTTTGGGAGCCATCTGAAAATTTTAGAACTTTCTTTTAGTTACTATGTTATATAGTCTTGATAATGTATTCGAGGAAACAAACCCTGATACCAATCAAGTTGTCATGCCCCGACCCGGTTTGGTCAGATCCGCGTGATCAACCCCCCACTCTCCCGGTTTATTAAGGGTTTTCCCCTTATTTTAAACTAAGAGGAGTAAGGTGTCCTTTAAACCTGTACCTTTCCTGGAATAACATTAATCAAAACTGTAAGAAATTTAAACTTAACATACCTATATCACAGCTGTGGTTAGCTTGAGATCTTTGGGTAGGCTTTCCCTTGGTTACCTAAAAAGGGGTATAAGGGAGGGGGTGAGTTCAACGACTCAATGAATGGGTGTTTTAAAATTTGACTTTTAGAAAATAGTTTGAATTGGAGTGTGCCAGACTCCTTAGTTTCTTTAAAGCATTTCATCTGCAAAATCTCGGTTTTCATAGCCATATCTCATCATTTACCACAACCGGTGTGTTTATCAATCAACACATGCCCTTCATCATGAAGGGAACACATATTCATAGGGAAGCATGTCCACTGCACCCACTTATGTCGTCGGAGCAATTTTACCGGCCACCTAGATAGAAGCACGTCCACTTCTACCCTGAGAATGAGTGGATGTACGCGACACCTGACCCTCAATCCCGTAAAGAAAAACTCTACATCTGTATGAGGACAAAGACCTTATCCTGACCCTACCCCTTTCTCATACGCATGAAGCTACGTCGAGCTTCCCTGACTGTTGGTATGACAATTTGTCCTTATCTCTACCATGTCATTCAGTAGCCCCTAGGATGCATCACTACCCCTTTTGGGCATTTTGAAGATCTCGTACCTTAATGCATGCATAAAACAACAGTTTTCCTCATAAGCCATTTAATCTTTGGTGTCACTAGTCCAACGGCCCTAACCTTCAACTTGACCTACAACTATTTTTCTCGACTGGTTCGTCGACCTCTCATGTCGCACTGCCGCTAGTCCATCGAGTATGTCGATCCTGTCTTGGTACCATGGCCAAACATATCATTCATTTGAAGTTTTCATGGCTTAAACTCATATTTGTTTACGAGATCTTGCTCATGCCAACTGGCCTTGGGTCCACTGTACAAGGTTTTCAAAATCAGGCATTTTAGCCCTCAAGTTCCAAAACTGAGGCCTCCGGCCTATCTGAGTAGCTCCCGTCAAGAAGGTCTCCCAAAATGTTTAAATAGTGGCACACAGTTAAGGGAGAGCACTTCTGACAAAAATAATCTTTTAGCCGTCCAACACACCAACTGGATGTGAGGACATCTTCGCTCATAATCGATGAACAGGTTTTCTACTTCCTTCCAGGAAGTTCATCATACCAAGCGGGTATGATCGACTTACAACTAATAATTTATTTTTCCGCGTAATTTCCACATCACTCCATTCGAGTGTGATGTTTAAAATTACACTTAGTAATGGGTTTTCATTTCCGATGTGCTTAACATCCCAACTAGGTATGATATAAAATTCCACTCACCTGATAACGCAGTGATTTCCTCTTAACTAATTCTTTGTCTTTACGTGAGTTTGTCCTAGACAGCTTTCCTGGTACTTCGTATTCCTACACGATATGAACAAACTTATTTATTATCCCTTTGCCTAATAGCCTTCATTCATCATGAATGGATAAAATACTCAAACTTTTCAATTAATTGCAATTAGGTCTCTAAAGTTATTTTTCTTTAACTTTAGGTCCTTAATGCCGATTTTCCCCCAAATTGAGTCCTGAAACTTCTAAAATTCACCTTGGGACCTCAATTTATTCAAAATCATAAAAAGGGTTCAAGTTCCCCAAATTTCCGATTTGGTCCCAAACATTTCCAAAATTACTATTTTGCCCCTACTTTACAAAAATGGTAAATTTCACAACAAAAATTGACCAATTGGTCTTCCAACATCTTTTACATGCCCAATTGGCCCTTAATTTTATGAAATTGCACTTTAGTCCCTCGAATTTTTGAAATCCCCAAAATTTGCCCCAATTCTAACCTTCCAAGTCGGTCGAATTTGATTTTATCAAATTGACCGATCAAGTGAGTTTAATTGTTGAAATTGAAGTTAGATTTGAGTTTCTACACCTTCATATGATTCAATTGCACTTTGAATCACACGATTTGACGCCAAAATGAGCTCAACCAGAACTTTGTCGGAAAACTGAGCGTAGAGAGAGAGAGCTTCGAAAGCTTATCGTCAGGGGCTCGGCGGTCCGAGCTTTCATTTTGAGTAGATAGCTCTTGTCCTAAGATTTCTCCTAGGATCAAGAATCACCCCAATTCATGTTTAATTGAGGGAGAATTTGGTTAGTAAAGTTCTGTCAGTTCTCTCTTAGCACCAATCGAAATTCACAGAGGGGAGCCAAATTGGCTTACCTTTCCGCCCTAATGAAGACTACACGCGTGTAGTTTACTTCTTAATGAATCCAAAGAACCTGACCATGCCTTCTCTAGCTTAGAAAAATGCCAAATTCAGAGCTTTGGTTCGAGCTTCACCGAAAAATGGAGTAGTGGGGGAGAGAATGGAGTTTTCTGGTGTAAGGAGAATGAATGAGGAGGGGCTCTTTATATCGGAAGCTCGGGGACTTCTTGGCCGACCAATTGGTACCTTAATGGTGGTCATTAATTGCCTTAAACTCCCTAGCCAGAGACTTTTCATCTTCGTCGATGCTGCTCGATTTTTCGATGAGTGAACAGTGTTGTCATCTGAAGGAAGAAGACGACACTGTTCTGAACCGAACCGGACCGGCCCAAATCAGGTTCAATGCTCAAACTAGCTGGTTCAGGCCCAATTCGATCGAGTTTTTCAAAATTAAAAATTTCTAAATTCATTCTCTATTCAATGGTGGCCTCAATTCTCAAGTTTGAATTTTTTAAGCCACCTAGAAAAATGAATATAACATATGGTTCAATAGTGGTTTGAACCTGTCCAGACTAGTTCAATCCGGTTCAGATCTGTTTTACCTGAACTAGTCTGGTTTTCTTGCCCAAATTGTCCTAAAGTCTCTTTCCAAGGTTTTTATAACCCTTTGGGTCAATCGAGAGTTATAAATTTCCCAATTTGCCCGTTCTATGATGATCAGGTTTGTGAACCGTTTTGGTTTTTCTCACTCAGTTTAACCGATTCTTTCCTTGGTTTTCCTTAGCTCAAAAGAGCGGGGTTTACAATTGATGTCCACTTAGACTTAGGATTGAGGTCACAAACTTCTATTAGGGTTGACAATAAAGGCGCTCTGGTCCACAAGTTGAATAGTCGGGGATTGTTCTGCGACCGTGTGATCCCTTTTTGTGATAAGAAGGGCATGTGATTGTGTGCTAACCCGGTTTCATGAGCAACACACTAGGAGGATGGAAAAATGTTGAAGAACTGTGAACTAATGAGAAGCCCAAATGAATCTGTCTCTAAGAGTTCCTGGTCAATGAGTTGAAAGACTTACCCTCTCCCTTTAACATTTTTCAGGAAAGAGACGGTCCTTTAAGAGCCTCCCTCACCAAGCCTCTAAATTCAGGTATTATTAACACTATCAGTTTTGTATAATGTTATTCCAGGGAATGATGGTCGAAAATACGCCTGACTCTTTGCGATCTAGAGGAGAAGTGACTCCCCGAGGTCAAGGAGAGTGGTAGGTTGCTCACGGGGTTCCGATCGAGCCAGGTCAAGGCGTGGGAGATAGGGAAAATGATTAGAAGCATGATAGGGGCAATTAACCAAGTTTAAGGGGGCAATTCAATGAAATGAGAATTTGGGGGTCAAAGTGCAATTTTTGGAAAATTTGGGCAATTTTGGAACTTCTGGAGAATTGGGGATAGAATTGCAATTAAAGGAAAATTGTGGGATTTTTGTGAAATTAACTTCCAATTGAGGACCAATTGGCAATTTGGGTGAAATTGACGGTCAATTGGTGATTTGAGGAAAATTGTGTACCAATTGGTAATTTTGAAGAAATTAAGGACTGATTGATAATTTTTGGAAAATTAGGTACCTAAGACGAAAATTGGAACCCTTAGGGACCTAATTAAAGATAAATTGAGCATTAGGGACCAAAAGACAAAATTATAACCTTTAGGGACCTAATTGCAATTAAGGTATAATGCGAGGACCTTTGTACAAATACATGAAACTATAAGGTCTCTTTGCCAAGTTTTTCTTGATGATAACACTCAAACTTTCATGCCCTGACCCGGTTTGGTTAGATCCGCATGAGCAACCCGCCACTCCCTTTGGTTCAAGAGGGTTTCACCCCCTTCTATACCGTAAGGAGTCAAACGTCTTTTTTCCCTGTTTTTCTTGGAATAGCGTTATACATAACTTAATATATTCAAAATTTATATAGCTGACTTAGGGTTCAACTGTGGAGGGGTCTTTAAAGTTGGTCTTCCTTTCTTTTGAAAAGGGTTAAAGTGAGGGGGTGAGTTTCTACAACTCAGTGAGTAGGTGTTGTGAGTGAGTTTTTAAAACGCTTATGTTATCAAAATCATGCTAGGGTTCAATATTCATTTTCAAAGCTTATTTCAATTCACAATGCCTTTTTCCACTTCCATATCAGGTGTGTTTAGCTCTCTTAGCTCATCCCCTTGCCTCGGGAGGCATTTAGCAAACAACCACACGCCCTTCATCGTGAAGGGTATAAATATTCGCAAGGCAGTCCCAGACTACACCCACTTGGGGATCAGCGCGACTTTGTTATCCACCTTAATAGAAGTCCCTGACTTCTACCCTAGTTCTAGCAGCCCTATGAACCCATCACTACCCCCTAGGGCATCTTGATGGTCCCATATCCATGAGTACATGCATAAACAATAATTTTTCATGATTAAGCCATTCTCTTTGGTGCTGATGGTCCAACAGCCCCGACACTCAACCCGACCTATAGTTGTTTGTCTAGGTCAGTCCGTCGACCTAGTCCTAACGGACCACCACTAGTCCATCAAGCATTGTCGGTCTTGACTCGATACCGTGGCGAATCACACAATCATTTTCCATTTTAAATAGAACTTTTCATGGCTCTTCCTAATCATGTTTGTTTACGGGCTTCAACCTATGCCCACTAGCCTTGGGCCCACTGTACGTGTTTTTCCAAAACTGGGCCTTGAGCCCCATGAGTTCAAAACTAAGGCCCATGGCCTGTTAGAGCTATTCTAGCTCCCATGAAAAAGGTCTCCCAAATTGTATAAGTAGTTTTCACACAGTCAGGGGAGAACACTTCTAAAAAAATCTCTTTTAATTAATCACATCAAATCGGGTGTGATGGTAGATATGCTTACAATTGGTATGAGGGTTTTTACTTTCCTTAAGTAAGCTCATCATACCAATCAGGTATGGTGTTTATTTAATCCTACTCATAACCAGTAAGTATGTTTTTAGCTTTTAAAAACGTGTTCATCATCCCAACCGGTTATGAAGTATAAAGTTTTTAGTCACCCGTTAACTGTGACGTGTTTGTCCTTAGTCAGTTTCCAAATCCACACTAGCTCTCTCTTGCTTGCATTCCGATCCCAAGTGTCCCTACACAGTTTGGGTATCTTTATCAATAAGGGTTCAACATGGTAGCTTTGTTTCCTCACGTATGGGAGACTATGCCACAAATCTTTAGTTTGTTGCACTTAGGTCCCTAAAAATCATGTTTCTTGAATTTAGGTCCCTAATGCTAAATTTTCCCCAAATCGAGTCCCAAGGCTTCCAATATCCTCCTTTGGTCCTTAATTTACTTAAAATTGTGAATGGGGCTCAAGTTTTCCAAATTCCCAATTTGGTCAACAAAATTTTTCAAAAATTATCATTTTGTCCCTACTTTCCAAAAATAGCCAATTGACCTCAATTCTTTCAAAAATTGACCAATTGGTCTCCCAACATATTTCTCATTGCGAATTGACCTACAATTTTGAAAAATTGCATGGAGGTCCCACAATATTGTGAAAGCCCCAATTTCCCCCAATGTCTACCCCTTTACTGACCGAATTTGATTTTTTCAAATTGGTCGTTCAATTGGGGTTAATTTCTCCAATTGATGGCATGGATGGGTTTTTACACTTCCATACGATCAAATGGAGATTTGAATTGCAGAATTTGGGTCCAAAATGAGCTCAAATGGAGCTTTGCCGAAAAATTGTTAATGGAGAGAAAAAGCTTCGAAAGTTTACTGTCAGAGGTGCGGCGGTCCAAGCTCTTGATGTTCACACTTTCTCCCTCTAGCATTGATCTACAATGATGGAGGAGGGCTGAATTGCCTTACCTTTCATGTCACACCCTGACCCTGTTTGGTCGGATCCTTATGATCAACCCTCCGCTCCCTTGTTTAAGAGGGGTTTCCCCTTCTTTTAATCAAGAGGTGCCAGTCGTAATTCAAACCTTGTTCCCTGGAATAGAATAAACCAATCAACATACAAGCTTAAAAGTAACTTTAAGCATACCTGCTGACATAGGGTACATCTTCACGTTTTCTTTTGTCATATTTCCTTACTCCTAAAAGGGGTAAAAGAGAGAGGGGTGAGTTCTATAACTCAGTGAGCGAGTGTTGGGCGTGAGTTTTCTTTTAAAATGGCTTTTATTTATTCAAAACATGCCAAGGTTATCATTTCCTTCAAAAAGGGATTTCCTTACTTTTTGGTTTTTAAAACCTTTTTCCATTTCCTTATTAAGTGTGTTTAGCTCTTTTTAGCCCATCCCCTTGCCTCAGGAGGCATTTAGAATACAACACACGCCCTTCATCAAGAAGGGTTCACACATTCGCAGATGCAACCTGTCCATTGCACCCACTTGTGGATCAGATCGTCTTTACCGTCCACCATGATAGAAGCTCGTCCACTTCTACCTTGGATCTGAGTGAATGTTCTCAACATCCGACCCTCAGACTTGAATGCCACTACGTGTCCGTATGAGGACAAAGATCTCATCCTGACCCCACCCTAGTCTCATGCATAAGAAGCTACTCCGAGCTTCCAAACTGACTGGCACGATGAACTGTCCTTATCTCCACCATACCTTCCAATAGCCCTTAGGACCCATCAGTACCCCTCTTGAGTGTCTTGATGGTCCTGTACCACAAGTGCATGCACAAACAATAGTTTTCACATATGACCATTTATCTTCAATGCCAATGGTCCAACAATTCCGACCCACAATCCAACCTGTAGCTATTTATCTAGGTTAGTTCGTCAATCTGGCACTGACGCATTGTCGCTAGTCCATCGAGTATTGTCAGTCTTGGCTTGGTACCATGGTGATATCACACAACAATTTCATTAGAAATTTTCATAGCTTTCCTTTACTCAAGTTTGTTTACAAGCTGGTGCTCGTGCCTACTGGCCTTGGGCCCATTGCACATGATTTTCCAAAATCGGGCATTTAGTCTCATAGGTTCAAAAATTGAGGCATCTAGCCTATCTGAGCTGTTCTAGCTCCCGTCAAGAAGGTCTCCAAAATCTTTTAAGTATTGGCACATATTTAGGAGAGAACACTTCTTATAAAAAGTTTATTTTCCAATTCATCGCACCAACTGGGTGTGATGTTATCCGCGCTTACAACTGGTAAGCAAGTTTCTCATTTCCTTAAGAAAGTTTATCATACCAATCGGGTATGATTATCTCTACTTACGACCAATAAGTAGGTTTTCTTTTCATAAAAGTGAGCTCACCATCCCAACTAGTATGATGTATAAATTCCCACTCACAACCGGTAAGTGGGTTTTAGCTACAATTGCTCATCACCCAAACCGGGTATGATGTTAAAAGTCCCACTCACCCGACGACCGTGACGTGTTCGTCCTGAGTCGATTTCCGAGTCCACGCTAACTTTTCTTTGCTGGCATTCCGTCTCTGTGTCCCTACACATTTTAGGCATCTTTGTCAATTAGGGTTTGGCATGGCAGCCTTCGTTTTCTCACATATGAGTTACTAGGCTCAAAATTGTTAGTTAATTGCACTTAGGTTCCTAAACTTCATTTTCCTTGACTTTAGGTCGCTAATGCTAACTTTTTCCCAAATTGAGTCCCAAGACTTCCAAAATTCTCTTTGAGTCCTCAATTTACTCAAAATTGTATAAGGGACTCAAAATTTCAAAATTTCCAATTTGGTTCCCAACTTTTCAAAAATTACAATTTTGCCCCTACTTTCCAAAAATGGTAATTTGACCCCAAATGTTTCAAAAATTGACCAATTGGTCTTCCAACATCTTTCTTATGGCCAATTGGCCTTCAATTTTAGGAAATTTCAAAGAGGACCCTCAATTTTCTGAAATTCCCAAATTTCCCCCAAAAGTTTCCCCAATTTCTTTCCTTCAAACTGATTGAATTTGATTTCTTCAAATTGGCCATTTAATCGAGGTTAATTGTTTCAATTGGAGGTATAAATAAGTTTCTACACTTCCATATGATTCAATTGAGCTTTGAATTGCATGATTTGAGTCTAAAACAACCTAAAATAGAGCTTCGCCGAAAAATCATTCCTAGAGAGATAAAGCTTCGAAAGCTTACCGATGGAGGCAAGGAGGTATGAGCTCTCTATCTGGGGAGGTAGCTCTCATCCTAAGAATTCTTCTAGGATTAAGAAGTGCTACAATTGATATCCAATCTAGGGAGAATTTCATCAGTAAAGTTTAGCACTTTCTCTCTCTAACTCCAAAGACAAATTCCAAAGAATGTCATGCGGTAAGGGGCATGTAAGCCCAACTCCTAGTCCTGAAAATCTTAGGTAAAGGAGTTTGGAATGGAGAAATGGTGCCTTGAGAAAAGAAGGATGTAAACAAAAGGATATGATTCTAAGTCTTCCAGGTAGGTATGCTTAACTAAAGTAAGCTCCATGGAATGAAGAAGGGATGTGAATGAAACGAAAATCTTAGGTATGTGATGTAAGGGATGAACGGAAACAACTAAGAAGGTTGTAGGCCAATAAACTAGAAAAAATTATATCAATGAAAATTTATTCCAGTACACAAAAAGTGTGAAATAAGTTTTGGGGACAAAACTCCTAAATGGAGGGAAGAGTTGTAAGCCCCACTCTTTGTAGTTTAGGAAAACTGGGAAAAGAACCGGTCAAACCGAGTGAGAAAAACTTAACCGGTATATAAACCCGATCATTAGAGAACGGGCAATTTGGAAAATTTACAACTACTGGGTGACCCAAAGTGTTAATAAAACCTTGGAAAGGAACATTAGGACAAATTAGAAGAGATAAACTAGATTGGTTCAAATGAACCGAATCTAAGCTAGATTGAACCGATTTATGAACTGAGCCGGTTTATAAACCGGAACCAATAGAAAGGGGGGAAACCGGGAAATTTATGGATCCTGGGTGACCTAATGAGTCACAAAAGTCATGAAAAGGGCTTTAGGATGAATGGGGGATGAAAACTAAACCGGTTCAGGTGAACCAGATTGAACCGGTTTGGATCGGTTTGAACCACTATTGAACCAGATGCTAAATTCATTTTTCTAGGTGGCTTAGAAATTTCCAATTTGAGAACTGAGGCCACCATTTGATAGAGAATTAATTTAGATGAATTTAGAAAATTTTAATTTTGAAAATCTTGGTCGAATCAGGCTTGAACCAACCGGTTTAAACTTTGAACCCGGTTCGAACCGATCCGACTTGGAACAATGTCATCTTCTTCCTTCATATGACAACACTGTTCACTCGCTGGAAAATCGAACCAGCTCCGGCGAAGACAACACTGTTCACTCGCCAGAAAATCAAACCAGTGCCGGCGAAGAGAAAATATTTCCTTTAGTACATTTCAGGCCATCAATGACTGTCATAAAGGTGCCAAACGGATGGTCGACGAATCCCTGAGCTCCCTATAAAAAGAGCCCCTCTCCATTCATCCTCTCAACACCTAAAACCTCACTCTCTCTCAGCTGCTCAATTTTTCGGTGAAGCTTAAATCAGAGCTCCAATATAGGATATTTTTTTAGCCAAAGAAGGTGTGGTCGAGTTCCTTAGACTCAAGGAGACGTCAGCTACATGGTGGTAGTCTCCAATTACTCCGAGGGTCGTTGGAGAAGCATCGACGTGATCGAATAGAGAAGCACCTCCGGTAGACCAAAGCTGCCCTATTTTTGTCGGGCTGAAATCAGCCAACTTGAGCCCTCCTCAGGGTAAACCATACCCTCCCCCCCAACACCTCCTTAGCCCTCCTACGGCCGAATTAGAACTGAAATGTAAGCCAATTTGACTCCCCTCTGTAAATTATTGATCGGTGCTAGAGAGAACCGACAGATTTTCCATGACTAAATTCTCACTCAATTCGGCATCAATTGATAAAATTATTGAGCCTAGGAGAAACCTCAGGATAAGAGCTATCTGCTGAAATCGAAAGCTCTGACCGCCCTGCTCCGAACGGTATGCATTTGAAGCTTTCTCTCTCTAAGTATAGTTTTTCGGTGAAGCTCTGTTTGAGCTCGTTTGGACATCAAATCATGTTAGTCAAAATGCAATTGAATCGTATGAAGCTGTAGGAACTCTAATTTAACTTCAATTTCAACAATTAAACTCGTTTGATCGGTCAATTTGATGAAATCAAATTCGGTTGTGTTGGGAAGTTGAAATTGGGGGAAAATTGGAATTTCAAAAATTTGAGGGATTGAAATGCAATTTAATAAAATTGAGGGCCAATTAGGCATAATAAGGGTGTTAGACGACCAATTAAGCAATTTTTGGGGTAAAACTTACCATTTTTGTAGAGGGGAAAAATGGTAATTTTGGAAAAATTAAGAACCAAATTGGGAATTTGGGAAACTTGAACCCCTTTTTGTGAATTTGAATAAATTGAGGTCCCAAGGTGAATTTTAAAATTTTTGGGACTCAATTTGGGGGAAAACCGGTATTTGATGCCTAAAATAAAAGAAAAGGATTTTAGGGACCAAATTGCAAATATTTGAAATGTAGGAACACGAGATATTAGGAATGCAAGGAGATAACAAGAGATCACTGCATAATCGGGTGAGTAGGATTTAATATCATACCCAGTTGGGATGATAAGCACATCAAAAATTAAAACCCACTATTAAGTGTATTTTAACTATCACACTTGAGAGGAATGATGTGAAAATTACGCGAAAAAACTACTTACTGGTTGTAAGTAGATCATACCCAATTTGTATGATGAACTTCCTCGAAGGAAGTTGAAAACTCGCTTATCGGTTATAAGTGGAGAAGTTATCATACTCGGTTGGTATGATGGATAGATGAAAAGTTTATTTTTTCGGAAGTGCTCTCCCCTAACTATGTGACACTACTTAAAACTTTTGGGAGACCTTCTTGACAGGAGCCCGAATAGCTCAAATAGGCCCGAGGCTTCGATTTTTGGAACTTGGGGGCTAATATGCCCGATTTTCAAAATCTCATACAGTGGGCCCTAAGCCAATTGGCATGAGTAGGAGCTCGTAAACAAACATGATTTTTAATCCATGAAAACTTAAATGAATGAATTGTTTTGCCATGGTACCAAGACAGGATCGACATACTCGATGGGCTGGTGGTAATGCGACATGACAGGTCGACGGACTAGTTGAGATAAATAGATGCAGGTCAAGTTGAGGGTCGGGGCCGTTAGACTAGTGGCATCACAGATTAAATGACTTATGTGGAGAACTATTGATTTGTGCATGCACTATGTTACAGGACCTTCAAGATGCCCAAGAGGGGTAGTGATGCATCCTAGGGCTATTGGACGACATGGTGGAGATAAGGGCAGTTAGTCGTGCTAGCACTCTTGGAAGCTCGATGTAGTTTCATGCGCATGAGACCAGGGTGGGGACGGGATGAGGTCTCTATCCTCATACGGACACAGAGATTTGTAATGAGATTGAGGTCGGATGTCATGTACATCCACTCATTCTTAGTGTAGAAATGGACGTGCTTCTATCTAGGTGGGCGGTAAAGTTGCTCTGACACCACAAGTGGGTACAGTGGACATGCTAGCCTACGAATGTGTGTTCCCTTCATGATAAAGGGCATGTGTTAGTTGATAAACACACCGTTGTGATGAGAAATGACTATGAAAAACTAAGATTTTAATAATGAGATATTTTAAAGAAATTAAGGAGTCTAATACACTCCAATTTAAAAACTATTTTATTGAAAATAACCATTCATCGAGTTGTAGAAACTCACCCACCCTTTTTATCCCTTTTTAGAAAATAGAAAGATGACTAGAGATAACACCAAGCCTTACCCTCTGTCAGGTATGCTTAATTTTCTTAAGCTTGCATTTTATTTTATATATGTTATTCTAAGGAACAAGGTTGAGATAACACTTGGCTCCTCTTGAATAAAAGAAGGGGGAAACCCCTCTTGAACCAAGAGAGCGACAGGTTGTTCACGATGATCTGACCAAACTAGGTTGGGGTGTGACAAGGTTGCTCATGGGATTCCAACCAAACTAGGTCGGGGAATGACAACTTGAGTGGTTTCAGTTGTCATGCCCTGACCCGATTTGGTCGGACCTTGTAGGATGGGAGATTTCAGGTCTCGTTCGGAGGAACATATAACTGGCTGAGATCCCATAGGAAATGAGTCACGTCTTACCGGGTGAGTGGAATTTCTGTCATCACGCCCGGTTGGGGTGATGAGCATGTTTTAAATTAAAAACCATTTTTTAAATGATCTCCCTTGACTATGTGACCCAGCATAAACATTTTGGGAGACATTTTCGCTATGGGCATTGATCATGCCAGAATAGAGCTAGATTGCTCAAGTGGCCCCAAGGCCGTGGTTTGGAAGATATAAAGTGGACCCAATGTCGTGTTTTAAAAAAACAAGTACAGTGGACCTAAGGCCAATGGGAACGAGCATCAGCCCATAGACAAATTTAAGCCTATATATGCTTAAAAGACTACCATAAGTTATTTTCCTTTAACCTTAGGTCTTTAATGCCAAAATTTCCCCAAAATGAGTCCTAAAACTTTCAAAAATCACTATGGGTACTCAATTTATTCAAAATCCCTAAAAGGGTTCAAGTTTCCCAAATTTTTAATTTGGTCCCTAACTTTTCAAAAACTACCATTTTGCCCCTACTTAACAAAAATGGCAATTTGACCCCCAATAATTCCAAAATTCGACCAATTGGTCCCCCAACATCTTTTTCATGGCCAATTGGCCCTCAATTTTGGGAAATTACAATTTAGTCTTTCAATTTTACGAAATCCCCAATTTCTCCCAAAAATTCCCCCCTTTAAACTGGACGAATTTGATTTCATCAAATTGATTGATCAATCAAGGTTAATTGTTGAAATTGAAGGTAAAATTGAGTTTCTACACTTCCATACGATTCAATTCAGCTTTGAATCACATGAATTGATGTCGGAACAAGCTCAAACAGAGTTTCGCCGGAAAACTAGACTTAGAAAGAGAAAGCTTCGAAAGTTTACTATCACGGGTGCGGCGGTCCAAGCTTTTGATCTAGGCAGATAGCTCTCATCCAGAGGTTTCTCCTAGGATCAAGAATCATCTCAATTCATGTCGAATTGTGGGAAAATTTAGCCAGTAAAGTTTTGTCGGTTCTCTCTGTAACACTAATAAAAAATTTTAGAGGAAAGCCAAATTGACTTACCTTTCCGCTCTAATTCGATCGTATGAGGGTTGAAGGAGTGTTGGGAGAGCTTGGTTTGGCCTGACGAGGGCTCAATTCAGACTTCTTAAGCTCGACCGAAATAGGGCAGCTTCGATCTGTTGGAGCTGCTTCACTGTTTGATTACGCCGATGTTTTCTCCGACAACCCTCAGACTGAATGGTGACCACCGTCGGGTAGCTAACTTCTCCCTAAATCTAAGGAATCCGATCACCCCTTCTTTGGCTAAAAAAAAACCCTATATCGGAGCTTTGGTTTGAGCTTCGTTGAAAAATTAAGTAGTTGAGAGAAAGTGAAGTTTTCAAGTGTGTGGAGGATGAATGGGGAGGGGCTCTTTATATAGGGAGCTCGGGGACTCTCCAGCTGTCCGTTTGACACCTTAATAATAGTAATTGATGGCCTGAAATGTCATAAATGGAAACGTTTCCTTTGCGTCGGTGCTGTTCAATTTTTCGAAGAGTGAACAGTGTTGTCATCTGAAGGAAGAAGACGACACTATTATGAATCGGACCTGATCGGTCTAAATCGGGTTCAATGCTTAAGCCAGCCAGTTCAAGCTCGATTCGACCGAGTTTTTCAAAATTAAAATTTTCTAAATTCATTCTCTATCCAATGCTGGCCTTAATTCTCCAATTTGAATTTTCTAAGCCACCTAGAAAAATGAATTTAGCATCTAGTTCAATGATAGTTCAAACCGGTCCAAACCAGTTCAATCCAGTTCGGATCCGGTTCTCCTGAACCGGTTTGGTTTTCTTTCCAAAATTATCCTAAAGTCCCTTTCCAAGGTTTTTATGAATCTTTGGGTCACTCGGGAGTTGTAAATTTCCCAATTTGCACATTCTCTAGTGGTCGAGGTTCGTGAACAAGTTCCGTTTTCTCACTTGGGTTGATCGGTTCTCTCCCGGTTTTCCTTAACTCCAAAGGACGAGGTTTACAGGTCCGATCCGACCGAGTTCGGTGACCTGAATTAAAAAATCGGTTGATTTAGGCTCGATTCGATTGGTTTTCTAAAAATTAAAAATTTCTAAATTAATCTAAATTCATTCTCTATCTAATGGTGACCTCAATTTTCCAAATTGACATTTTTTAAAACATCTAGAAAAATGAATTATTGAACTAGTTCACTATGGTTCAATCTAGTTCAGATCCGGTTCATCCCGAATCGGTCTGATTTTCTCATCCAATTTACTTCACGGTTCTTGCCCGTGATTCTTATGAATTTTTTGTCACTTGGGGTTTTTCAATTTCCTAATATTAGCACTTCTTTTCTATTTTCGGTTCATTAATTAACTTAGTTTTCTCAAAAAAAAATTGTTGGTTCTTTTTCTGGTTTCCTTGGTCCAAGCGAACAAGTTCCACATGTCGAATCTATCCTGAATCGACCTATTTTCATTTTCAGATAAGTGAACCCAATTAGACGAGAATGGTCAACGACCCACCCAGTCAACGGACCGCTACGAGGTTAGCGCCCAATTAGCAGGTGTGACCAATCAACGTGCGACACACGGCGGAGCATGCCTAGTCAGCGCCTAGAAGCATTGGCCAATTAGAAGGTTACACGTGTCCTCGGTCAATGGTCAAAAGAGGAAAATCCACCTCAACAATGACCATCCAATATGGAGCTAACATGTGGCAAGGATGACACATCAACATTCAACAAGGATGTTAGAGAAATGACCGACCAATCAGAGGTCGACACGTGGTAGAGTCACGTCGGATGACCTCAACCAATCAAAGGCTAACATGTGGTAGTGGCACTATTAGTCAGGAGGGAAATCTAATGCATTTAAATTAGTCAATCAGAGAACGCCACATGTCATAGTCAACGGCTGATCGAACACGGTCATCAGCCATGTTGAATTGAATGGCCAATGGGAGTTGCATTTGGTGTTCCTAGAATCCTAAGGAAGTTAGTTACATGACTGCACACTTCATTTGGACTGAGGACCACCAAAGAAGTGTTGGCAAGCTCGCATAGTAACCTCTCTCCCTCGATGGTTTGCAACCCGAACTGGTCGAGCTCAATTCGAGCCACCCTCGGACAACCACAACCAAACCAAGCCCCCAGGCCAACCCTCAAGGAGCCCCAACTTTCCCTGAGCTACGTTGGTAAGCCCCCTCTGCCACCCTTCACTGAAATTCACTATTCATAGTCGATTTTTCCTGAAAAACCAAATTACGAAATTCCCACAGCTCATGCCACGAATTGACACATGGTCTGATCCAAGGAGGATTCCTACAAAGAGAGCAACTCAGAGGAAGCAAGAGCTCTTATCACCAAATCCTTAGGGTAAGTAATTGAAACTTTCTCTATCTAAGTCAATTTTTCAACGAAGCTCCGTTTAAGCTCATTTTTAAGCCATTTTCATCGTGCCAAAGCTTAAAATGGCGAGGGGGACTAAGGGAAGGCAATTAAGATCATGACAGGGTGCAATTAACTAAGTTTGGGTGGTCAATTTATTGAAAAATAGATTCAGGGGTCAAAATGAAAAGAATTGAGGAAATTGGGTGAAATTGGGGATTTTTGAAAAATTAGGGGTTGAATTGCAATTAAAGGAAAATTGGGAGACTTTTGTAGAATTAACTTCCAATTGAGGGAAAATTGGCAATTTTGGTGAAATTGAGGGCCAATCGGTGATTTTGAGGAAAATTGGGGATTGGTAAATTTGAAGAAATTAAGGACCAATTGGTAATTTTAGAAAAATTAAGGACCTAAGAGGGAAATTGGAAACTCTAGGGACTTAATTAAAGATAAATTGAGCATTAGGGACCTAAAGGCAAAATTATGAGATTTAGGGACCTAATTGTAATTTAGGCATAATTAAGAACTTAGGTGCACACCCAAGTATGCGACCCTTCGTTTCAATTTCTTTGATGTGAATGCTCGTACCATGTAGGACGGACGATTCCAAGACTTGTGCAAAGGAACATGTAGCCAATCGAGATCCTACCGGAAACAAGTCACGTCTTACAGGGTGAGTGAGATTTCCGACATCACGCTCGATTGGGGTGATGAGAACGTTTTAAATTAAAAACCATTTTTTTCAAAAATGATCTCCCCACACTGTATGACCCAGCTTAAAAAGTTTGGAAGACATTTCATCTATGGGCCTAGATCATGCCAGGATAGAGCTAGATTGCTCAAGTGGGCCCAAGGTCACAATTTTGAAAAAAAATAAAGTAGGCCTAATGTCATGTTAAAAAAAAAACTCATACAATGGGCATAAGGCCAATGGGAACGGGCTTCAGCCTGTGGACAAATTTAAGCCTATATATGCTTAAAAGATTAAAATAGTCGGCTGACTGTGAAACTTAGCTACTAAGTCGAAGTCGAGCCATCGAACCTATTGGGTAGCAACTATTGAGTTGAAGTCGGGTCGTCAAATTCATTGAGCCAGTAGTTGCGAAGTCGAAGCCGGGTTGTCAGGCTCATTGGACTAGTAACACCAAAGATAAGGATCATAATTAAAAGGACTATTTCTTGTGATTTGCAAATCGTACGAAATCAAGAAGACGCCTGTTACAAGGGTAGTATTGATTCTAAGGGTTGTTGAACACCAAGGTTGACACAAGGGCATAAATGCTATTCCAGTATATCATGGAGCTCTAGGAGCTTCATGCGCATTAAGATTGAGGAAGTAGGAGGTAGAGGTCCCATCCCTCAATAGTAGACAAAAAACATGGATATGTCTATGGGATAGGCGATAGTGCTCACATAGATGGGCAGTAGAGGATGCGGCCTCTTATCGAGGCAGACGGTAAAATCGCTCTAGGCCTCAATCAGAGCATTCAGAGACTGCTCTACGAATGTGTAAACCTTTTGTGATAAAGGACGTGGGTGGTTGTATGCTAAAACCTGATCAAGGGAAAATATTAAAATATTATTCTAAGGGAGAGTTAAACCCACTAAACCGTAAACAAAAAGAAAAGTAATTATACACCTTTTTTGCCATTATGAAATGATATCCCAACACCCGCTCTCTGAGTTGTAGAACTCACCCACTCCCCTAAACTCTTTTTCAGGAAAAACCTCAAGTCAAGAAAAGTAGAAGCTAGGGGTGCATGTCAGAGGTACCACAAACAACTAAGCTCTTATTTGGTGGTTTTGTTAATTTTTTTTATGAAAAACAAGTGCACTTCTACGTGTTTACCTTTCTCAGTCTAATTGGTAGAAATTACTAATTTAGTATTGGAAAGGTGGCGGGTTAATCACGGGGATCCAACCAAATCAGGTTGGGGGTGTGACATATGCCCACTATTTAATTAAAGGGGCCACAAACATTATTTTATCTTGATGTCCATTATTTATGGAAATATGCTATAAAACATTATTTATGAAGTATGTTCAGTCCCAATATTTATAAAATATAGGTGGATGCCCCATTACACATGAAATGAGCTAGATGCACGGTAATTTTGAAAACATGGTAACGACCTCTGTATAGTTTGGGAATGATGTGATTCAAATTGGGCACACTATTAATCACAAGTTAAGGGCTAAAAGATTTGAAGAAGTATTGAATGGGCTGATTGGAGCAATTGAAAAAATCTAAGTGGAAGCCCAAAAGAAGAGTCCAATAAGATATCAAGAAGATAATTCAAATTTGAATTTTAAATTTAAATTTCAAGTGGGAGATTTATTAATATAGTAAATCTTTAGAAGATTAAATTAGGAAATAATATATTCCCTAGATTTGTCTAAGATAATAAATATTTTATTATCTTAAATATCTCTAAATAAAGGAATAAAAAAAATATATTAGTAATATTATATATGGTTGGCATGTCAACCATAATATTTTATTTTCTTATTTAGAGAATAGCTAATATTTATAAGTGCCTATAAAAAGGCTAACTTTAGAGCATTGTAAAGGAGATTTTTTATTTCTATTTTATTGTGAGGTTTATATTTTCTTTCCTTTTGAGAGAACTTTTGAACTTATCAGGTTTCTACTTGTGGTGTTCAAGTAATCAGACTTATCACCAGGATTTTCTATAAGCTCTTCTTAGAGAATTTGGGTGTGGCGTCTAGATCTATCCGTAATTTGTTTCTTAACCAAACAAGGTATATTTCATTCTTGCGTCGTAAAAGTCTTAGGGTCTATTATATATTTGGTGTAGGGTATTTTTAGCATATTGGTAGGATTCGCATCAGGGAACCTTAGTGGACCATCTACAATTTTTGTATATTCTCATAGATAGGTTGACTAAATAAAAAGTCAATCTTTTATGCTTTTATATTATTATGTATTTATTATTATAAGGGATGTTCATTTATTGACCAGTTGTTAACTAGATATTGTGAGAAATCCACATAACAGACTTAGTGACTATTGTTAGGCTGAGGGATCACTATTTATAAAAAAATGGGTTTATAATTTATAAGATTTAAAGTGAAGGTTTTGTGTTATGAGTATTACTATTTGTTGATTCTAAAATGATGAAAATTTTACTATTGTATTATCGAGAGTGCGTAACCATTTATAATGTGCAACTAACCTGGAAATTAAGTTGGTGTATTACATGTGTTATCCATTTATCAGTGGAATTATCCCGAGGTGACTAATATCAATTACCTGGTCTGGTTGTTTCTAAATTCTTATTTTTATTTATTTTGTATATATATTTAAATATATATTATATATTTTTTAAATTTTCCTAAATTATTTTTATATAATTGTTAACAAAAAAAATAGTAATTCACCATTTTTAAAAATTTTTCGTAAATTTCAACTGGTATTACTTGCTTTAATGTGATTTAACTTGATTTTTTATCTAATTTTCAATTAAATTATCTTAAATCTCTAGTTTATTATATTATTATTTGAGAATTATCCTATACTAATTTTGAATGTTTCCTAAATTATTGGTTCCAACGTTTCCCTAGTTCAATTTTATATTTGAGTACAAATCTCACTTTAATTTGATTTAATTATTTTTTTCAAGAGTGTGATGTCACCATTGGGATATAGGCTAGTTAGTTCTAGTGTAGATCCAAATGATTAGTTCATAATTCTCAAAAAGATACATCATATAATAACCATAATAAATAAAGTAGAATAGTTGAAAACTTACTTTGATTCTATTATAAGAGTGATAAGATATTTAAATGATATTGTTGGATAGAGAGTATTCTACATGGTTTCTTTTTCCATACTCTACAATATTATAATTTTGCATACTTTAATGACATTCATTAATTTCATGTAAGGAAAGAAACAATCAATTGTTGCTCGATAAACCTTTCAGGTTGAGTATAGAGCTATGGAAATGGAAACAGCTAAGGTAATATTGTTGTATCAAATGCTAATAGATATATGAGTTGATTTTATTTATCTTGCATTATTATTTAACTATAGTCAAGCAACTATATATATAATATATAATGAATAATTCATTGTTTCATGGGCCAATGAAATCTATTGACCTTAATTGTCATTTTGTGAAATAGAAAATTAAATGCAATTATACAATTAAAATATTAAAATATCCAAAATTATCACTTTTTTTAATTATATCATGGTCTTTCTCAATTTCCAAAAAACAAAACGCTCTTTCTCCAAAAACATATATGGCAACATAAATTTTTTTATGGTGTTTTTTTTCCAGAATTCTAACTTTCTCCATAATTTAATAATACTCGAACTAAACGCCCCTCTGAAAATTGGAAGCCTGCACTCAATCTAGGGATCAACCTCCTCGGTCCAATATTTAAATTTTCTTGTAATTTTATCTCAGAGCATGTGGTTCGGATGCGTGCAAGAGTAAATGAGGCACCGCTGTGAGGAGGGCACCAACCCTAACTTTTTAATACAGCCCTTTTTGGTTCTTTTGCAAAATGAAGCTTCCACCCACTGCTTCGTCGTATTATTATATAAGTCTCATTAATTATATTTATAACAGAGCATCTTCATCAAGATGATCTCACACCATAACATGTTAGAGGGTTCAAAGCAATGACCTATTTTTATATTTATTCTTGTTCCTATCTGAAAAGACCTTGGTAATGTGACTTATTTACACATTTTCTCCATTTTCTGTTTCAACCATCTTCTTCTTCTTATTCAGCCGATTTTATTTGACCCATTTGAGTCTCAGATCAGATCTCATCAGTCCCTCCCTCACTGCCATGGCGGATACGGTACCTAAGCTGTTCTCTAAACTCACTGATTTCTCCACCCTCTCCGTTTTTCGTCTCCTTGTATATGATATATATATATACTCGGTGTTCATCTTTTAGGTGACGGCTATGGTGATCAAGGTCGATCTTCAATGCGACCGCTGCCGCAATAAAATCAGGAAGGTGCTCAGCAGCTTCCCCGGTGAGTCCTCCATCTGACATCACTTCCTCGTGTCGATGAAGGTGGTTTTTTATATTACTATGTGAATTATTCTAAGTAAAGTAGAGGATGAGGATCTGAGTTACTTCGTTTTTTGTTAAATCTTGTGGACAAGAGAAATACGAGACCAGATCTATGATGAGAAACAAAACTCGGTGATGATCAAGGTGGTGAGCTGCTGCCCTGATAAAATCCTGAAGAAGATCTGCTCAAAGGGAGGAAAATCGATCGAGAAAATCGAAATCGTCCCCGGGGAGAAGAAAAAAGATGCCGGCGTCGATAAGACCAAGGAAGGCGGCGGCGATAAGGCCAAGGAAGGAGGCAGCAATAAGGTCAAGGAAGCCGGCGGTGAAAAGAAGAAGGACCAGCCTCAGCCTGCCAACAAGGAGGCGGCCAAGAAAAGCGAGCCGAAGAAGGAGGAGACAGGCAAGGCAGCAGCCGCCACCAAGGAGCCCGAGAAGAAGGAAGGCGGCGGCGGTGGTGGTGATAAGTCCAAAGACAAAGCGCCCGATAGCAAGCCGAAGGAGGCCGTGGCAGTGGTACCAGCCTCGGGCTACCCTTCTATCTTCCCATCAGCTTATCCGATGCAGGCCTACTACGATTCGTACTATCCGCATCAAGTGCACATAGGCGGCTCCCAGTACCATGGAATGCCCGACTACTACGTGGCCCGGGACGGCAACCATGGTAACTATTACGGGAGGCAGTGCGACTACTTCAGCGAGGAGAATCAGGCCTCCTGCACAGTCATGTAATGGTTGGTTCATCGTCAAGCAAGCACTGAGAAGTTTTCCATGTTATTAAAAATAATGATATGCGATTTTCTCCTTTTAGTTTGTTTGGTGGATGAGCTGTACTAGTTGGGATTTAGTTGATACGGAGGGGTAAGTCAAACGGAAGGTGTTTTTGTGTTTATGAAGGAAGGCTTGGTGGTTTGCTTATGTCTGTGAACATAAAGATAAATGGCATTAGGTCTTTGTTTCGCTGTGACTGCCCCGGTTGCAAAAAGCGGATGCCTTATTCTTTTCTGGTCTGGGATCTAATGATTGTGTCGAATAAATGGCTCCGCCATCTGAAGTCGGTTGATCATATAGCGTATGGGGGATATTAGGTGAATTCTGATTCTCCCTTTGTTTGAGCTAATTACAAGAGTCCTCAACAGATGGTGGGAACTATTAATTTACGTATTACATGTCTCAATCAATACTCACCAACAAAATTGTTTAATCCGCAGATTATTGACATTGAGACAAGCCTTACCCTTCTTACTTTTTGCACAATACTCACCTTCTTACTCTAGTGAAAATTTTACATCTTCTAATTTCTTGTTTTCTGTTTTACTCCCCTTATTATATTACTCATCAATCACCTTGTAACAGCCATTTTTTATATCTTTGATTATTTTTACTTTATCTCTACCAAACACATAAACTTCAATTTAATTCTCTCTTTTTATTTAGAGTATCCCATCCTCAAATTAGGAAAAAATCTCTTTATTATGAGATGGGAGGCCCATATATTATTAGTGAAACGACCCGATCGATCCAGTGCTTCCGGTCAAGGAAAAAAAACGATCAGATCTAATTTTCCACAGTCGCATTTCCCCTAAAAGTGAGGAGGAATATAGTAAAATTGAAATTTTTTTCAGCCAAATTTAAATCACTTTGGACTGAAACTAATTTATACGGTGAAATATAAACTCGAAATTGATATAAAAATTAAATAGGATTATAAATTAGTTTTTATCTTAATTTTAGACAATTAGTAATATTATATAAATTATTTTATAAAAATTTCACTTGATAAAAAATAAAAAAAAATTATAAATTTTAAACAACATGTTAAAATCGGTATTTAACTGAGTTAAACTAAAAAAATTTATAATTTTTTCAAATAGTTTCATAATAAAAAATGAAAATTTTTAGGTTCAAATTATAGGTAACTTGTTAAAGTATTTTAAAAAAATAATTTAGGCAAAAAACTATCAAATAGAGATAAAACCACTAAAAAATAACTAATATTGACCGAACTGGTCAATGAATAAAACACGTGGTGGTTGTGCTCATTTCCTTTGCCTGACCAAAGATTTTGAGGAAGTCTCATCATACCAACCGGTTATGATCTACTTACAACTGGTAAATAGTTTTTCCGCATGATTTTCACATCACTTTCTCTAAGTTGTAATGTTTAAAATACCACTTAATAGTGGGTTTTCATACCAAGGTACTTATCATCCCCAACCGGGTATGATATAAAATTTCCACTTACCCGTTAACGCAGTGAATTACACTAGACCGATTCTTTGTATTTACACGAGTTCGTCCATGCTGGCGTTCCCGGTACTTCACATTCCTACACGATATGAACATACTTGTTCATTATTACTCAACATAATAGCCTTCATTCATTTCAAATGAATGAGAAAATCTAAACTTTTTAGTTATTTGCAATTAGCTCCCTAAAATTATTTATCTTTAACTCTCTAATGTCATTTTTTCCTCAAATCAAGTACCGAAACTTTTAAAATTTATCTTGGGACCTTAATTTATTCAATTTCACCAAAAAGGGGTTTAATTTCCCAAATTTCCAATTTGGTCCCCCAACTTTTTCAAAATTACCATTTTGCCCTTCCTTTACAAAAATAGTAAGTTTTGCCCCAAAAATTCCAAAATTCCTCAATTGGTCCTCCAACATTATTTTCATGCCCAATTGACCCTCAATTTCATAAAATTGCATTTTGGTCCTTTAAATTTCGAAAATCCCCAATTTTTCCCAAATTTTCCCTCAATTTCAACTCCTTAGCATAGCCGAATTTGATTTCATCAAATTGACCGATCAAACACCTCTAATTGTTGAAATGTAAGTTAAAATTGAGTTCCCCCATCCTCTTACGATTCAATAGCACTTTGAATCGTAAGTTTTGACGCCGAAATGAGCTCAAACAAAGCTTCGCCAAAAAAGAGACTATAGAGAGAGAAAGCTTCGATTACTCACCGGTGAGGCCACGACGGTCCAAGCCTTTGATCTAGACAGATAGCTCTCATCCAGTGGTTTATCCTAGAATTAAGAATCGCATCAATTGATGCCGAATTGAGTTATAATTTCATCATTGAAATTTTGTCGGTTCTCTCTCTAGCACCGGCCGAAAATTGTACAGTGGAGCCGAATTGGCTTACCTTTCAGTCCTAAACCGGTTTGGTTTTCATTCCCAATTCCTTCATAAGTCCATTCCCCTAACTTTGTGACTTCTTAGGTCACTTAGGGTTCATAAAATTCCCAGTTTACCATTCCTTTATCGATTCCGGCTCATAAACCGACTCGGTCCTTAAATCGGTTCAATCTGGCTCGGGTCCGGTTCATCCGAACTGGTCTGGTTTTTTCTCTCCCACTTTGTTCTAAGGTTCCTTCCCAAGGTTTATGATTTTATTTGGAGTACTATGGAGTTGAATTCCTTTGTTTTGCCCGATCTCTATCGGTTCTGGTTCATGAACCGACTCAGTTCGTAAACCAATTAAATTCTGTTGGACCCGGTTCAATCCTGTTGGACCCGGTTCAATCCTGTTGGACCCGTTTCATCCAAATCGGTTTAATTTTCCTCTTCCAATTCATCCTAAGGTTCTTTTCCATAGTATTATGAACCCTTTGGATCACTTGGGAGTTGTAAATTCCTAAATTACCCATTCATAATTGATCGGATTTGTGAACCGGTTTGGTTTTCTTACTCAGTTTGACCGGTTCCCTTTCCGATTTTCCTTAGCTCAAAAGGGCGGGGTTTACACATTTGAACCCCACTTCAGCCAGATTTCCAATGCTCTTAGATATCGACGATCATTCTACCAGTACCAACATGATTAAATAATACACACACTCTAAAAACCATATACAAAACATTTAATTCTCATATAATTTTTTTATGCCCCTGGCAGCAAAACACAACCAAGAAAAATGACACAAACTCTTATTAATGCCACCTATCAAAACCCACTAGTCTATTGAGCTTTGGAAAACTACTGTAGTCATAATAGGATTCTTGACTAGCCTCAAGTCATGGATGATGTGGAATCCATCCTCATATACCAAGGAAACTAGGAGAAGAAACATCAATATTTTTTTTTTGAAAATTAAGCTAATTAATAAACCGAAAATAGTAAAGAAGGGTTAATATAGGAAATTGGAAAATCCAAAATGACCAAAAATTCATAAAAATCATGGGGAAAAACCATGAAATGAATTGGATGGGAAAATCGGACCGGTTTAGGGTGAACTAGATTGAATCGTGTTGAACTATGGTGAATCAGTTCAATGATCCATTTTTCTAGGTGACTTAAAAATGTCAAATTGGAAAATTGAAACCACCATTAGATAGAAAATAAATTTAGATGAATTTATAAATTTTTAATTTTGAGAAAATCAGTCGAATCAAACATGAACTAGCCGATTTTTTAATTCGGGTCACCGAACTCGATCGGACCGAACCAGTTAATGGCCCAGACCGGTCAACAATCAAAGGTGCCCAGTCAATGAGAGGCTGCCACGTGTCTGGTCAACGGTCAGCGGACGACTAGTCATATTGCCACACAAACACGAGCAACCAATGAGAGGCTACCACATGTCCGGTCAACAGCTAATGTGGCAACTGAGTTGGAACGCCATGTCAGAAAAACCAGCTAATCATAGCGTGCCATGTGGCACGCACGCTGTGTCATCATCATCTTCCCCAGTCAGGTAACAGAAGGGTTAGAGAGAGAGGGAGACTGGTTCCTCCGACAACCCGAGAAGAGCTCTAGTATGACAGCCAGCAGCTAAGTCGAAAGTCGAGTCCTCCACCGACCGATAGCCTAGTCAGTTGTCAAGCTCCCTATATAAAGAGCACCCCTTCATTTGTTCTCAGCATCCCACAATCGAGCGAACAATGTGAAGTGTCCTAGTCTTCGACGATAAGCAAACCAAAGCTCCAACAATGGGACATTTTCTCAACCTCTAAATCCACATTCGGTGTCATTAGGACCGGGAGGAAGTCCTCTACCCAATGGCACCCTCCCTTTAGCCCAAGGACCATCGGAGAAGAGCAGGGAAGCTCGCACAATGCCGTTGCTCCTCGGTTATCAGCAACCCGAGCTACTCAAGCTCAAGTTGAGCCATCCCTAGGCCAATTTAGGCCAAACCGAGCTACCTAAACTAGGAAAACAACCGGTCATTTCTAAAGAGAAAATCAAGCCATTTAACGAATTGAAAATGGTAAAGCAAGATAAGATGGGAAATTGGAAAATCCCAAGCGACTGAAAGAGTCATAAAATCATGGGGAAGAACCATTAAGTCAATTTAAAGGGAAAACTGGATAGTTCAGGATGAACCGAACATTAACCAGTTTGAACCATAATGAACCGGATTAGGTAATTCATTTTTCTAGGTGGCTTAGAAATATCAAATGGAGAAATTGAGGCCATCATTGGATAGAAAATGAATTTAGAATTTTTTTTAGTTTTGAGAAAACCGGTCGGATCAGGCCTGAATTGGCCGATTTTCGCCATTAAACCCGGTTGGACCAGACTGGTCTAGTTTGAAATAGTGTTATCTTCTTCCTTGGGATGATATCACTATTCAATAGTTCAAAAACTTTCCTTCCGTGACGAAGGAATATTCCCTCCGATCTGGGCATTTTCGGGCGAGGATAAGCTCGACCAATATGGAAACTAGTCGGGCAGAGGGTCCCCGAGCTCCCTATATAAAGAGCTTGCCTCCATTCATCCTCCACACACCTCAAATCGTCCTCCTCTCCAAAGTGCTCCATTTTCTAACGAAGCTCAAACCAGAGCTCCGACTTAGGCACTTTTCTCAGCCTCAGAATGAAAAGTCGGGTCCAAAAGACTCCAAGGGAAGTCAGCTACCTGACAGTAACCTCCCTTCGACCCAAGGATCACCGGAGAAGCGCCGTCGGGATCGAACAATAAAGTAGCTCTGTCGGTTTGAAGCTACCCTATTTTGGCCGATCTAAATTTGACTAATTCAGATCTCCTTCAGCCAAACCAAGCCCCCCCAAAGTCTCCATGGCCATCACACGACCTCCACAGAAGTGAAAGTGATTCTTGATCCTAGGAAGACCCTAAGGATGAGAGCTAACTCCCTAGATGAAGAGCTAGGACTGTCGCACCTCCAACGGGATACTTGGGATCAGAATGCAAGCAAGAGAGCTAGCGTGGACTTGGAAACTGACTAGGAACGAACATGTCACAATCATCGGGTGAGTGGGACCTTTTAAATATCATACCCGATTAGGATGATAAGCACAATTTTAAAGTTAAAAACCTACTTACCGGTTGTAAGCAGGATTAATTAAATATCATACCTGGTTGGTATGATGAGCTTCTTTATCGAAAGGAAAAACCCGCATACCGGTTGTGAGCGGGCCTATCATCACACCCGATTGGTGTGGTGAGTTAAAAAGGAAGATTTTATTAGAAGTGTTCTCCTATGACTGTGTGTCATTGCTTAAACAATTTGAGAGACCTTTATGACAAGAGATAGAACAGCTCTAACAGGCTAGGGGCCTCGATTTTGAACTCATAAAGCTCAAGGCCCAATTTTGAAAAGCACGTGCAGTGAGCCCAAGGCTAGTGGGCACAGGCTGACAACCGTAAACAAACATGAATAGGAAGAGCCATGAAAACTCTTATTTAAAAATGGAAATTAATTGTGTGATTTGCCATAGTATCAAGTCAGGACCAACAATGCTCGATGGGCTAGCGGTAGTACATCAGGGCCAGGCCGACGGATCGGCCAAGACAAACAATTGCAGGCTGGGTTGAGTGTGGGGGCCGTTAGACCATTGACACTAAAGAGAATGGCTAAATTATGAAAATTTTTGTTTGTGTATGCACTTATGAATTCAGGACCAACAAGATACCCTAGGGGGTAGTGATGGGTTCCAAGGGTTGGTGAACGACATGGTGGATATAAGGGCAGTTTATTGTCCGAGTTAGTCATGAAGCTATGGGAGCTTCTTGTGCACGAGACGGGGGTGGGGTCAGGATGAGGTATCCATCCTCATACAAACACAAAGTACATTTCGGGTCTGAGGGTTGGATGTCTGGGATGCCCACTCATATTCATGGTAAAAGTTTGGGACTTCTATCAGTGTGGATGGCAAAGGCACGTTGATCCCCAAGTGGGTGTAGTCTGGGATTGGCCTTTATGATAAATGGCGTGTATTTGTTTGCTAAATGCCTCCCGAGGCAAGGACATGTGCTAGGAGAGCTAAACACACATATTTATGAAATTGGAAAAGGCCTTGTGATTTTAGATATGCTTTGAAAATGACATTAAACTTAGGCATGATTTTGATAAACTAAACCTTTTCTTAAAACTCACTCCCAACATCCGCTCACTGAGTTGTAGAAACTCGCCTCCTCCCTTTAACCTTTTTCAAGAAAAAGGAGACCAACCTTAAAGACCTCTCGCAGTTGAACCCTAAGCCAGGTACATAAGCTTTTAATATATTAAGTTTTGTATAATGTTATTCCAGGAAAAATCAAGGAAAAAGGATGTCTGACTCCTCGTAGTTTAGAAGGAGGTGAAATCCTTCATAGACCGAGGGTAGTGGCAGGTTGCTCACGGGGATCTGACCAAACTAGGTCAGTGCATGACATAGAGGTGCCCCGACCTTCCTCCGAGCAAAGACAGTAAGTTCCCTCTGCCGCCCCTCGTCAGAAAACACTGTTCATAGTAAATTTTTGTAAAAATTTAAATTGAGAAATCTGCACTACCCAGGCCACCAATTAAGGCGTGGTTTGATCCAGAAAGGATCCTCACGAGGCGAGCAACTCAGTCATGGCAAGAGCTCTGGTCACCAGACCTTCACCGGTAAGATATCGAAGCTTTCTCTCTAGACAGCATTTTCTGGCGAAGCTTCATTTAAGCTCATTTCTGAGCCTAATGAAGCGGCTCAAAGCTTGAAATGATGAGGGAAACATAGGGAAGATGATCTAGATCACGAATGGGGGCAATTAATCGAGTTTAGGGGATCAATTGAACAAAAATGTGATTCGGGGAACAAATTGCAATTTTTGAGAAATTGGGCAATTAGGGAATTTTTGGATAATTGGAGGGCAAATTGTAAATTAAGAAAAATTGGGGTATTTTCATGAAATTAACTTTCAATTGGGGCCCAATTGGGCAATTGGTTGAAATGGAGGATCAGTTGGTAATTTTGTAAAAAAATTAAGGACCAATTGGTTACTTCAAAAAAATTAAGGACCCAAGAGTAATAATTGGAAATCCTAGGGACTTAATTGAAATTAAAGGATGATTAGGTTCCTAAATGTAAAAATTTTAACTTTAGGAACCTAAATGCAATTAAGGCTTAATGTGATGACATATGCACAAATACTCAAAAGTATGCAGCCTCTTATGGCAATTCTCCTGATATGGATACTTGTACCGTGTAGGAGCGGATTGCTGAAGCGAGGTCTCACCAGGACAACCACATCGCTATTACCGGGTGAGTGGGAACTCTACAACATCAGGTCTAATTAGAACAATGGTTTTTCCTTAAAATTGATTTTATTGGAATTAGCCTCCCCTGACTGGGTGACTCTGCTTAAAATATTTGAAAGCTAATTTTGGGGCTTAGGCTCAGTGATATAAGTGGGCCCAAGGCCAATGGACACGGGTATGGACTTGTTAAGAATTAGCATGTTATGAACTGCTAAAAGTCCTAATAATGGGTAATGTTGTGTGATACCCACCGAGCCAAGGTTGAAATGTTGGGCTGAATAGCTGTTAAGCCGAAGCTAAGTCATCGAACCTGTTGGGCTTGTGCTCATAGGTCAAAGCCAAGCCAACATACCCTTGAGTTGGAGGGCCAAAGATGATGGATATAAATGAAAAAGACTCTTTATTGTGCATGTAATGTGATACGAGACCATCAAGACACCTGGTATGAGGTAGTGGTGGTCACAAGGGAAGTTGGACAACCCATGAAGCATAAGGGTGGTCTGTCGTCCAGTATGTGGAGGAGCTCTGGGAGCTTCCTACGCATTGAGACTGAGGCAGTAGAGGGAAAGAGATCTCGTCCCACAAAGCGGACATGAAGTGTGATTAAGGTTTGGGGTTAGACGAGCAAGGTCTACTCAAACTTAGGGTCGAGGCTATTAACCTCTATCAGGGTGGACAGTAAAGGCGTTGTAATCAACAAGTGGAATGGTCGGGGACTGTTCTACAAACGTGTTATCACTTTCTATAATAGAAAGGGTGTGTGATTGTGTGTCAACCCGAGAAGGGGTAGAAATTGAAATACCACAAACTTGATGATACCTTAATTAAATGCAACCTAAGATTTCTCCCACTCACTGAGTCATGGAACTCACCCCTCCCCTAAACATTTTTTAGGAAGAAAGAAATTGCACAACAGCTTCCCCTCGCCAACACTTGAACTAGGTACGAATTAAAATTTCAGTTTTGTTTAATATTATTCCGGGAAACATAACAAGTAATATGTCGGACTCTTCCCGATCATAGGGAGGAACCCCTCCTCAAGGTCTGGGAGAGTAGCGAGTTGATCACAGAGTCTCGACCAAACCGGGTCGGGGCGTGATAAATGATCTTAGTAAAATGACATTTGTGGACAAATCCAACTTTTGTTTTAGGTGATTCAAGATCCAATAGACTCTTTTATGAGTTAGTTTTCTAACCACACTAGTGTCAATAGGTGAATCACCATCTCCATTAAGATCTCGACCTTGACCTGATTTTTGTTTTATTTTTGCAGACTTTAGAAAGTATCATAAAGAGGTATTATTTTAGCCAGATCCTATTGGGTAGGGATCATGATACCCTAGGGGAAGTCCTAAATAACACATAATTTTGGAGATGTGTTTGGCTAGGGAATAAAGTTCAAGGGTCAAAACTTAATTTTGAAAAAAGTTAGAGGATCCATTCGTGTATGAGAAATTTTAGGGGTTTCAAGGAGTGTCTAAAGAAGGTCTAGGGACCCATGGAAAAGAATGAAAAAAATGGAAACTCAAATGTTATGTTTTTGCGAACATAAGTACCTAAATTGTAAACCCCATTTTGTAATGATAGATTATCTAGAATGGAGGACCCAAAATTTTCGAAAGAAAACTATGGTTCAAAGTGGACTGAAATAATGAAGAGAAATCAAAATGGGATATAAAGTGATCCCAAAGGGCAATTGAGGTTCAAGAAATCAAGGGAGAGCATGATATTTGAAATTGGAAGTGAGAAACGGAACGGTTTAGGGTGAATTGAACCTGAATCAGAATGAACTGGGTAGAACCAATTTAAAGATTTATTTTTCTAAGTGACTTAAAAATATCAATTTGGGAAATTGAAGTCACCAATGTCACGCACCGACCCAGTTTAGTTAGATCCCTGTGATCAACCCGCCACTCTCCTGGTTTATTAAGGGTTTTCCCTTCTTTTAAACCGTTAAGAGTAAGGCGTCCTTTAAACCTATACCTTTACTAGAATAACATTAATCAAAACTGCATGAAATTTAAACTTAACATACCTGTCATATAGGTGTGGTTAACTTAAGGTCTTTGGGTAGGCTTTTCCTTGGTTACCTGAAAAGGGGTATAAGGGAAGGGGTGAGTTCAACGACTCAGTGAATAGGTGTTTTAAAATTTGACCTTCATAAAATAGTTTGAATTGGAGTATGTCATACTACTTATTTTCTTAAAAATATTTCATCCTCAAAATCTCAGTTTTATAGCCATTTCTCATCATTAACCACAAATGGTGTGTTTATCAACCAACACACGTCCTTCATTATAAAGGGAACACACATTCGTAGGGCAGCACGTCCACTGCACCCACTTGTAGCATCGGAGCGACTTTACCGGCCACCTAAATAGAAGCTCGTCCACTTCTACCCTGAGAATGAGTGGATGTACGCGATATTTGACCCTCAATCCCGTAAAGAAATTTCATATCCGTATGAGGATAGAGACCTCATCCGGACCCCAACCCGATCTTATGCGCACAAAGCTATGTCGAGCTTCCCTGACTGCTGGCACGACAATCTGCCCTTATCTCCACCATGTCGTCTAGTAGCCCCTAGGATGCATCACTACCCAACATAGGTGTTTTGAAGGTCCCGCACCTCAGTGCATGCATAAAACAACAATTTTCCTCATAAGCCATTTAATCTTTGGTGCAACTGGTCCAACGGCCCCGACTCTCAACTCGACCTGTAGCTGTTTGTCTTGACTAGTCTATCTACCTGTCTTGTCGCATTACCACTAGTCCATCGAGTATATCGGTCATGTCTTGGTACCATGGCCAAACACATCATTCATTTAAAGTTTTCATGGCTTAAACTCATGTTTTTTTACGAGCTCCTACTCGTGCCAACTGGCCTTGGGCCCACTATATGAGATTTTCAAAATTGGGCATATTAGCCCCCAAGTTCCAAACACTGATGCCTCCGGCCTATCTAAGATATACGAGCTCCCGTCAAGAAGATTTTCCAAAATGTCTAAGTAGTGGCGCACAGTCAGAGGAAAACACTTCCGACAAAATAATATTTCAACTATCCACCGCACCAACCGGGTATGAGGACATCTCCGCTCATAATCGATAAACGAGTTTTCTACTTCCTTCTATGAAGTTCATCATACCAACTCGTTATGAACTACTTACAATCGATAAGTAGTTTTTTCGCATAATTTCCACATCACTCCATCCAGGTGTGATGTTTAAAATTCCATTTAGTAGTGGGTTTTCATTTCTAAGATACTCATCATCCTAACCGGATATGATGTAAGAATCCCACTCATTCGTGAATGACGTGAATCCTTCTTAACCGGCTTTTTTGTCTTCTCGCGAGCTTGTCTTAGTTGGCGTTCCCGGTACTTCACGTTCCTACACTATATGAACATTCTTGTTCATTATACTTTGACTTGATAGCCTTCATTAATCGCAAATGAATAAAATACCTAGCTTTTCAGTTAATTGCAATTAGGTCCCTAAGGTTCTTTTTCTTTAACTTTAGGTCCCTAATGCCGATTTTTCCCCAAATTGAGTCCCGAAACTTCAACATTTTACTTTGGGGCCTCAATTTATTCAAAATTACAAAAATGGGTTCAATTTTCCCAAATTCACAATTTGGTCCCCAATTTTTCCAAAATTACCATTTTGTCCCTACTTTACAAAAATGGTAAATTTTACCCCATGAATTCCAAAAATTGACCAATTGATCCTCCCACATCTTTTTCATGCCTAATTGACCCTTAATTTTGGGAAATTGCACTTTAGTCCCTCAACATTTTGAAATTCCCAAAATTTTCCCAATTTGCCCCCCAATTTCAACCTTTCAACCTAACCAAATTTGATTTTACCAAATTGACCGATCAATTGAAGTTTTGTTAAAACTGAAGGTAGATTTGAGTTCCTACTCATCCATATGATGCAATTGCACTTTGAATCGCATGAATTGACGTTAGAACAAGCTCAAACGGAGCTTTGCCAGAAAACTGGACGTAGAGAGAGAAAGTTTCAAAAGCTTACCGTCGGGGACACGGCAATCCGAGCTTTTGATCTAGGCATATAGCTCTTATTCTAAGGTTTCTCCTTGTATCAAGAATCACATCAATTAATGTCGAATTGATGGAGAATTTGGTCAATGAAGTTTCATCAGTTCTCTCTCTAACACCGATTGGCATTTAAAGAGTGGAGCCAAATTGGCTTACCTTTCCGCTCTAATTCAGCTGTATAAGGGCTGTGGAAGTGTTGGATGGGCTTGGTTTAGTCGGATAAAGGTTCGAATTTGTCATTTTCAGCTCGATCAAAATAGGGTAGCTTCGGTCCGTCGGAGCTACTTCACTATTCTATCATGCTCGCGTTTCTTCTATAATCCTAAAAGCAAATGGAGGCTATTGTTGTGTAGCTAACTTCTCCCCGAATCTAAATAACTCGACCTCACCTTCTTTGGCTTAAAAAAATGCCCAAGTAGGAGCTCTGGTTAGAGCTTCACCGAAAAATGGAGCAATAGGGAGAGAGTGGAGTTTTAAGGTGCAAGGAGGATGAATGAGGAGGGGCTCTTTATATAGGAATCTCGGGGATTTCTTGGCCGTCCGATTGGCGCCTTTATGGCGGTAATTCATTGCCTAAAATTTCCTAGCTGGAGACTTTTCATCTTCACCGGTGCTGCTCAATTTTTTTACGACTAAACAGTGCTGTCATCTGAAGGAAGAAGACGACACTGTTCTAAACCGGACTGGATCGGTCCGAACCGGGTTTAATGCTTAAACCGATTGGTTCATGACCGATTCGACCAAGTTTTTCAAAATTAAAAATTTGCAAATTCATCTAAATTCATTTTCTATCCAATGGTGGCTTCAATTCTCTAATTTGAATTTTCCAAGTCACCTATAAAAATGAATTTAAGAACCAGTTCACTAGTGGTCTAAACTAGTTCAATCCAGTTCATGTCCAATTCACCTCAACCGATTTGGTTCTCATTTTCAATTCATCCCAAAGTCCTTTTCCATGACTTTTATAACTCTTTAGGTCACTCGGGATTGGTAAATTTCTTGTTTTGCCCTTTCTCTAATAGTTGGGGTTCATGAACCGATTTAGTTTTCTCACCCGGATTGACTGGTTCTTTCCCCAGTTTCCTTTTCTTGAAGGGACGGGGTTTAGAACTCTCCCCTCCATTTAAGAGTTTTTTTCCCAAAACTAAATCAGCATTTTTCATTTTGGGATAAACTTCCCTTAATGTTAACTTGAACATGTTAACACTTCGGCCGTTCTTTCACTTATACCCCTTTAAATCATGCGCTTAAGGAATTTCCTTTCCTTTACATTATTTACTCCTTCCATGGAGTTTATCATAACTAATATGTCTTGCCCGTGAGTCCAAAGGTATATCCCTAGGTTCACATCTTCCTTTTCTTAGGGCAAGATTCTTCCCCTTGAGGTTCTTACTCAAGATTCCCGAATTGGGAGTTCCAAGATGCCCAATCGTTACTATGTCTAGTTATTCTCTTCATCATTGAAACACTTAGTTTGGTGTTCTTTCAAGCATTAAGTACTTGTTTTCACATGTTTCGGTATTATTACACCTTTTTCCTATTTTGACCCTTCCTTCATCCGTCATTTATTACAACTTCGGTCAATATTTTGTCGGACCTCGTCATGCTTACCAACCGACTCTTCCTTACTTGAGTCACATTTTTCCAAGACTGTTAGGCTTACATGCCCCTTACAGCATGACATCCTCTAGAACATGTTTTTGACCATTTTAAATTTTTAGAACACTTCCATAATGGTTGTTCTTAACTTTCCAACCTTTCAAGTATCATATAATTTCACCCCTCTTCTCATTTGATAGTATTCCCTAACTATCTTTACCGTTATTAAATCAACTTACATAACCGTGTCGGTTTTCCTTACCCACGCGTTTCCAAACTTTCTTATTAGGTTTTTCTAGTTTCAAATTATTGGGTTTCTAGATGATTAACTGACACACTGAGATTCTTCCTTTCTTAGGTCCTTCCTCATTCCCAATGACATCCTTTACTCAAGGATTTTCCTTTGTCCTTAATCCACTCTTAATTGCTCGTGACCATTTCACAATTCATTATTTAGAGTTGATCCTTTTTTGGTCTATGTGTTGATTGTTTGGTTTGGGGAGTTCCCTTCTTATGGCTTCATTCTCTACTATGTCCCTCAAAGTAGAGATTTTAACCTTAATAGTTACATGCTCAACCTTCTTATCATTCTTTAGAGATTTCTTCCTTCATTTCCTTACACCTTCTTCTATGTTGAAGCATTTGCCACTTTGAATCCTTCTTCGTCTTAAAATTCCATTTCATCCCTTATTCCTTATCTGAGGAATTTCTGATTATTAGTCTTATTTCGTGTACTCCACACTATGCCCGTCCGTCCATTCTTTAGGCTCCATTAAGTGAGCGTGGACCACTACCCGTCCTGATGTTAGTGGTCGTTTCCCTAGTTCACTTATTAATGGAGGGCCTATTTCTCCAAAATTCCTCATACATTCTTTCTTTTATTCTCTTATTATTGTAGTTTACCCATTCTTACTTGTTACAGTATCTTTTGATGCAACCATCCTATTTACCCATTCCTTGGGTTTAATTTACTTCTTAGGCCCTCATGAGTACTTTTCCTTGGTATTTGATCTTTCCATCTCAACCACCATTTCATTGGTTAGCTTATCTTTCTTTTCACTTCGGTTGTTCCATTTCCTCTTAGTTGGGATACGTATGCCATTCTGGGGCTTCCTTCCTTGGTAGGATTCTTTCCCTTTCTCCCAAAATTCCTTTTTCATTCGTCCTTTGGAAGTATCTAATTATTAAATAACATCCTTTGATGTCATCCTTCCTGTGTACCCTTCCTAAGAAATCTAGTGGGACATCCTTGTACCATTTCCTTAATTCTACTTGTATCTTGCACAAGTTTTCTTACTTGAGAAAAGTTCAGACATGTTTGTTTCAAGATCACTTTGTGCGAGGCTTACTTAATCCTCCTTATGGCATGAGTAAGGTCCCCATTTCGTTTTCGACCATAATTTCCTTCATCCTTCTTTTCCAATATTTGGCCTTTCCACTTCTCTCTTCCTTGCCTGGGTTTAAATACATAATTTCTACGAGGGTCAATTTGTTAACTGTCTCGTCCCTACTACTTTCCTTGTTTACTTGTCTTGGGTTTGTTGCCATTTGGGTTCACTTGTCGTTGGCACCTATCCTATCACCCTTTTTTCAGTGTAGTCTTTACTACTTTTTGGTTCTTTCTAGGGCGTCTCCTCCCCACAATTACTAATTACATCTGTTCACTAGATTCTTCTTGGCTCCTCTGCTTTTCCATAGTAGGTTACTCTTTGCTATCCCGAGACATCCTATTTGTGTCTCAACATTCAGGGCTTGTCTTCTCTAGTGGAGGTGCTTCCTTCTTTGCTCCTAGATGGACCATAGCTCTCTTGTAAGGGAAGATTCCCTTCATCTATATTATATTCTTGTTTGTGGTTTCTCAAGGTCCTACCTTCGGTCCTTCCTGCCTTCCATGGCTTTGGATTTTTTTTTTGTAGTCAACGTGCTTCTTGGGAGGTATTGCCCTTAATCCATGAAGTTTGGGACATACCTCCATTACATGTCCTATCCCCCTATAGGTTAACTTGATTCCTGTCATTAGTAGGGCTGGGCACTTATCCACGCAGTGTCCCTATCGTTCATACTTGTAATTACGTGGACCTAAGTGATTCCTCCTAGCATCTTTATAGGGAATTGTTGGTTTTGGTGCTTCGCCGTCCTTGAGTTTGGATACCTTGAGAGTTTTTTTGTGGAGTCTTATTTGCCAAAGGATCACTTTAAGAGTCCTCTTAGATTTTCTTGATTCCCTAATTCAGTTTCCTTAACTAGGATAGGATTCTCCTTAGTTTCTATGGTAGCACAGGTTTGTTTGGTTACTTTCCTTGGGGCCATCTTCCTAGCAAGATCACATCCTTTGATAGACAGGGTTTTTAGGAATTTGAAGTATTTCATTAATAAAGGAGTACAATATGTTGGGGCTTTTAGCCCTATTACAAAAAAAAATGGTCATAGAATAAATAGTAAGCTATGGTATTCTTGATAAGCATCCTTCTAGGTAAGGTTATATGCACTTTGTTGGCATTTCCAGCTTCATCCTTGGCTTCCTTCATACTTAGAGTTGTGACCTCAATAGGTCCTAGCACCATCCTCCTTGAAGCTACGTTGAGCTTCCCTGACTGCTAGCACGATAAGCTACCCTTATCTCCACCATGTTGTCTAGTAGCCCCTAGGACGCATCACTACCCCTCTTGGGCGTCTTGAAGGTCACGTACCTCAGTACATGCACAAAACAACAATTTTCCTCATAAGCCACTTAATCTTTGGTGCCACTAGTCCGCTCTCAACTCGACCTGCAGTTGTTTGTCTCGACTAGTCTGTCGACCTGTCTTGTCACACTACCACCACTCCATCGAGTATGTCAGTCTTATCTTGCTACCATGGCTAAACATATCATTCATTTAAAGTTTTCATGGTTTAAACTCATGTTTTTTTACGAGCTCTTACTCGTGCCTACTGGCCTTGGGCCCACTATACGAGATTTTCAAAATCGGGCATATTAGCCCCCAAGTTCCAAAACTGACGCCTCTGGCCTATCTGAGCTATTTGAGCTCCCGTCAAGAAGGTCTCCCAAAATGTTTAAGTAGTGGCACACAATCAAAGGAGAACACATCCAACAAAATAATTTTTTCATCTATCCACCACATCAACCGGGTATGAGGACACCTCCGCTCATAATACATGAACGGGTTTTCTACTTCCTTCCAGGAAGTTCATCATACCAATCAGGTATGATCTACTTACAACTAATAAGTAGTTTTTCCGCGTAATTTCCACATCACTCCATCCTGGTGTGAAGTTTAAAATTCCACTTAGTAATAGGTTTTCATTTCTGAGGTACTCATCATCCCAACCGGGTATGATATAAGAATCCCACTCACCCATTAATGTCGTGAATCCTTCTTAATCGACCTTTTCATCTACTCGTGAGTTTGTCTTAGTTGGCGTTCTTCGTTCTTTGTGTTCTTACACTATATGAACATCCTTGTTCAATATACTTTGGCTTGACAGCCTTCATTCATCGTGAATGGATAAAATATCCAACTTTTCAATTAATTCCAATTAGGTCCCTAAAGTTATTTTTCTTTAACTTTAGTCCATTATGCTGATTTTTCCCCAAATTGAGTCCCGAAACTTCAAAATTTTCCTTTGGGATCTCAATTTATTCAAAATTACAAAAAGAGGTTCAAGTTTCCCAAATTCCCAATTTGGTCCACTATTTTTCCAAAATTACCATTTTACCCCTACTTTACAAAAATGGTAAATCTCAAATCAAGAATTCTAAAAATTGACCAAATGGTCCTCCAACATCTTTTCCATGCACAATTGGCCCTCAATTTTGGGAAATTGTACTTTAGTCCCTCAAATTTTTGAAATTCCCAAATTTTCACCAATTTTCCCCCAATTTCAACCTTTCAACCTAACCAAATTTGATTTCATTAAATTGATCGATCAATCAAAGTTAATTGTAGAAATTAAAGGTAGATTTGAGTTCCTACTCACCCATACGATTTAATTGCACTTTGAATCGCATGAATTGACATTAGAACGAGCTCAAACGGAGCTTCACCGAAAAACTGGACAGAGAAAGAGAAAGTTTCGAAAGCTTACCGACGGGGGTGCTGCGTTCCGAGTTTTCGATCTAGGCAAATAGCTCTTGTCCCGATGTTCCACCTAGGATCAAGAATCACATCAATTCATGTCGAATTGATGAAGAATTTGGTCAGTGAAGTTTCACCGGTTCTCTCTCTAACACCGATCATAACTTACAGAGTGGAGTCAAATTGGCTTAACTTTCCGCTCTAATTCAGCTATTTAAAGGTTGTGGAAGTGTTGGGAGGGCTTGGTTTAGCCAAAAAAGGGCTCAAATTTTCCATTTTCAGCTTGGCCGAAACAGGGCAGCTTCGGTTCGTCAGAGCTGCTTCATTGTTCTATCTCGCATGCGTTTCTCCGACGATCCTCGAAGCAAATGGAGGCTACCATAGTATAGCTGACTTCTCCTCAAATCTAAAGAACCCGACCTTGCCTTCATTGGCTCAGAAAAAAGCCCAAGTTGGAGCTTTGGTTCAAGCTTTGGTTCGAGCTTTATCGAAAAATGGAGCGGTAGGGAGAGAGTGGAGTTTTCAGGTGTGAGGAGTATGAATGAGGATGGGCTCTTTATATAGGAAGCTCAGAGACTTCTTGGTCGTCCAATTGGTGCCTTTATGGTGGTCATTCATTGCCTGAAACTACCTGGTAGAAAAATTTTCATCTTCACCGATGCTGCTCGATTTTACGACGAGTGAACAGTGATGTCATCTGAAGGAAGAAGACAACATTGTTCCGAACCGGTCCGAATTGAGTTTAATGCTTAAACTGGCTCGTTCAGGCTCGATTCGACCGAGTTTTTCAAAATTAAAAATTTGTAAATTCATCTAAATTCATGGTGGCTTCAATTCTCCAATTTGAATTTTCTAAGCCACCTAGATAAATGAATTTAGGAACCGGTTCAATAGTGGTTCAAACCGGTTCAATAGTGGTTCAAAATTGTTCAATAGTGGTTCAAACCAGTTCAAGTCCAGTTCACCTAAACCAATTTGGTTTTCATTTCCAATTTATCCCAAAGTCCTTTTTCATGACTTTTATTACTCTATAGGGTCATTCGGGATTTGTAAATTTCTTGTTTTGTCCTTTCTCTAATGATTGGGGTTCATGAACCGGTTCGGTTTTCTCACCCGGATTGATCGGTTCTTTCCCCGATTTTCTTGTCTTGAAGGGACAGGGTTTACAACCAATGTGTAGAAAATGAATTTATATTAATTAAGAAATTTTTAATTTTTAGAAAATCGGTTGAATTGGGCTCGGACCGACCGATTTTTTATTTCAGGTCACTAAACCCAGTCCAATCAAACCGATCAACGGTTCAGTCAGTCAACGAACCGCATGCCAAGTTAGAGCCCAGTCAACGCATGACCAATCAGCATACAACAAGTGGTGAAGCACATCTAGTGACCCGTTCAGTCAGCATATGGAAGCGCTGATGAATTAGAGCATGACATGTATCCTTGGTCAACTGTCATATAAAGAAAATACATGTCACCAAAGTCTGACCAATGAGGAGCTGACATGTGGAAAAGGTATCACGTCAACGATCAACTAGGATGTCAGAGAATGCTTGTAAACCTTGTTCCTTTAAAGATAAGGAAATCAAAAAAAGAATCGGTCGATTCAAAAGAGAAAATCGAGCTAGTTAACGAACCCAAACCAGTAAATAAAGGGTAAAATAAGAAATTGGAAAATCCCAAGAGACACAAAGAATAATAAAAATCATGGAAAAGAACCATGGAATAAATTGGAAGAGAAAACTGGACCGGTTTAGGGTGAACCGGACCTGAACCGGATTGAATCGGTTTAAACCATACATGAACCGGTTTCAAAATTGATTTTTCTTGATGGCTAAAAAACCCTAAAAAATCCTAAAATGATCAAATTGGAAAATTGAAGCTGCCATTGTATAGAAAATAAATTTAGATTAATTTAGAAATTTTTAGATTTGAGAAAACCAGTCGAATCGGGCCTAAACCGACCAATATTCGCCATTGAACCCAGTCGAACCAAACCAGTCCGATTCGAAACAGTGTCGTTTCCTAAGGATGACAGCACTGTTCATCAGTTCAAAAACATTCCTCTCCAGCGAAGGAATATCCTCTCTGATCAGGGCATTCTCGGGCGAGGATAAGCTCGACCAAACTGGAAACTCGTCAGATAGAGGGTCTCCAAGCTCCCTATATAAAGAGTTCCCCTCCATTCATCATCCACACATCTCAAATCGCCATTCTCTCTCAAGTGCTCCATTTTCTAGTGAAGATCGAACCAAAGTCTGACTTTGGTACTTTTCAAAGCTTTAGAAGGCAAGGTCCGCTCCTACAAACTCCAGGGGAAGTCAGCTAACTGACAGCAACCTCCCTTTGACCCGAGGACCATTGGAGAAGCACCAGCAGAATCAAACAGTGAAGCAACTCCGATGGACCGAAGTTGTCCTATTTTGGTTGAGTTGCTTTCATGCAAATTCAGGCCTCCTCTGGCCAAACCAAGCCTCCTAAATGCCCCCATGGCCCTCACACGACCTCCACAGATGAAAGGTAAGCTAATTCGGCTTTTCTCCATCATTGCAAATTGGTGTTAGAGAGAGAAAGTGTCGAATTTCACTAACAAAATTCACCCTCATATGAACTTCAATTGTAGCAATTCTTGATCCTAGAAGGAACTTAAGAATGAAAGCTACCTACCCAAATCGAGAGCTCGGACCCCCGCCCCTCCAACGGTAATCTTTCAAAGAGTTCTCTCTCTACGATCAGTTTTTCGGTGAAGCTCCGTTTGAGCTCATTTCGAACTCAAATTCTACAATTCAAAGCTCTATTTGATCGTATGGAAGTGTACAAATTGATCCATGCCAACAATTGGAGCAATTAACCCCGACTGAAAAGCCAATTTGAAGAAATCAAATTAGATTAGTATAAAGGGGTGAAATTTGGGAAGAAATTGGGAAAATTTGGGGATTTCAAAAAATTAAGGGACCTCCATGCAATTTCTCAAAATTGAAAGCCAATTGGCAATGAGAAAGATGTTCGTAGACCAATTGGTCAATTTTCGAAATATTTGGGGCCAAATTGCTATTTTTGCAAAGTAGGGGCAAAACCATAATTTTTGGAAAATTGGGGGACAAAATTGGAAATTTAGGAAACTTTAGCCCTTATACAATTTAAAGTAAATTAAGTACCTAAGGAGGATATTAGAAGTACTTGGGACTTAATTTGAGGAAACTTTAACATTAGGGAAATAAAGTCAAAAGGTATGAACTTTAGGGACCTAAGTGTAATAAACCAGAAATATGGGCTCAGTAGCCCATAATGAAAAGATGGGAAGCTTTTATACAAAACCCTAATATATAAGAGTGGCCAAACTCTGTAGGGACTCTTGAAAACCATAATGTTAACAGAGGAGATCGGACTTAGAGAATCGGCTAGGGATGAGCGCATTAGAGTCACCAGGTGAGTGAGATTATTTAACGTCATACCCGGTTGGGATGATGAGCACTGTTTTTAACGAATAAAACCTACTTACCAGTTGTGAGTAGGAATAAATATCATACCTAATTGGTATGATGAGTTTCCTTGAGGAAAGGAGAAAACCACCTACCGGTTGTAAGCGGAACCATCATCACACTTGGTTGGTGTGGTGAGATAAAAAAATGAATTTTTTGTCAAAAGTGTTCTCCCCTAACTATGTGACAACTACTTAAAATATTTGGGAGACCTTCTAAACGGGAGCTAGAACAGCTCAGATAAAAGCCAGGGGCCTTGGCTTTTGAACTCATGGGGCTCAATGCCTAGTTTTGAAAAATACATGCAGTGGGCACGGGCAAAAGCTTGTAAACAAACTTGATTAGGGAAAACCATGAAAACTTCTAATTAATGGAATTCATTTTGTGTTGCACCATGGTATCGAGTCAGGACCAACAAATGTACTAGCGACAGTGTGTCATGGCCATATCGACGGACCGATCTAGATAAACGGCTGTAGGTTGAGTTGAGCGTCAAGGCCGTTGGCACCAAAAAGGATGGATAATTATATGAAAACTCTTGTTTGTGCATTCACTTGTGGTACGGGACCATCAAGATGCCCTAGAGGATAGTGATGGGTCCTAAGGGCTGTTGGACGATATGGTAGAGATAAGGGTAGTACGTCATGCTAGTCAATCTTGAAGCTCTAGGAGCTTCTTCCGCATGAGACCGGGGTGGTCAGGATGAGGTCTTCGTCCTCATGTGAACATGAAGTGGTATTCGAGTCGGACGTTTGGGACGTCCACTCAAACTTAGGGTAGAAGTGGATGGGCTTCTATCATGGTGGATGGTAAAGACATCCAGAAGCTTGCTGAATTCAAGAAGAATGTGCCAAAAGACATGGTCGAGTACTATAGGAAGCTTCTTGGGGCAATGTTAGAGCAAGACAACATAACATATCCTCCCCCAAGGCACGAAGAACCTATACCTCCTCCAAGGAACCCGACACGCCCTCCAGCCCCGCGATAGCCAAAAAGCACCCCAACTCTAAGGAAGGCCTTGGAACAACTACTAAGATGCCACACAATCTTTATGAAAGTTTTTCAGGCACCTCCACTAGCTCAATACAACTTTAACCCCACCCAATGGATTAAGTGGACTTATGAGTGCGAAGTTGAGGTATTGGGAAGGTACGGACTCGAGGTGTTTCATGAAGTTCGTCCCAGTAGGGAAGCCCAACAGGAGTATGGATAGACATCAACTAGTTCATCGGAGCCTTCAGACCACAAATCCCAAAACAATCCGGAGACGAACTCCTAGTGTATGAATCCGGGAAACTAGAATTGGGAGTAGTAAGGAATTTTCTATAATAAACCAAGTATGGCAATAAACCATTTCTTTGAATAAATAAAGACTAATAAATTTCTGTTTAAAGCATTAGTCTCCCTATTAACAATAAGGGTGGGAATATACCAATCAAGACCTAAGATAGCATCAGATCGTTTGAGGAGGTAGACTACAGGCTACACCCAGTTAATTCTAACTGACAAAGGTAACCCAAACCCGAATAGTTCCCCACATAAACAAAGAACTCCCAGCTAAGACAATAAAGTCAAAAGACTAGGGAGTAGAATTCAAGGGAATCCTCATAAGGGGTCGAGTGTAAGGGAAGCACAATTATGCAAAGTCAAAAGAATAGGATAAACCTGAGGAAAAAAGAAAAAAGGGGAAGGCGGCATCAAGAGATGCAGGAGTAGGACTAGTACAAGAAAGAATCCCAATGACATACAGGGATTAAACAATCCCTTATGCATGAGTCAAGAAATTATGAAGAAGAACTAAGATGCCCTAGTGAAAGACAACCATAGAGAAGGGTGACAAAGGATATAAGCACATAAGGTCTAACCACAGGATTTCCCTAGAAAGAAGCAAACCTAGGAAACAACATCAAAAGGTACTAGGATTGGTAGCGGTAGAAGCATGAAAGGAAAAATAAGTATTAAGGGCAGAGCCTAGAAAAGGTATATACAACTCAAGGGAATCCGATTGAGTGGTTGGACATAGTACGAAACATACGAAATGAACTCGACACGCAGGAGTCCATCGAAGGAAGAAGGAAGGATTTGGGAGTAGTTATGACTACACCCTAAAAAGGAGCAATAGGATGGGCATCAGGGACAAGATAACTCGAGAGATGGCAGCCTCAAATTTAACAAGAAGAATAGTAAGGATAAGACGGTTATTAACTCAACCTTGTGAGAATCATGAACATAAACCCGACAAAGAGGAGAGAGGTAGATGGGACAAATGATGGCAAGAAGGATGAAGGAAATCCATAATGAACTAAGGACCGAAGAAAAAAATGGCGACCCCCCTCAGGCGATGAGAAGGATTAAAATAAGCCTATCACAAGGGGGATAAGAAATCTCGAAAATGAATGGCACCTAAGGTCGTCCCGAAGGAGTGGACTTGTATGAGATGCACAAGGATGTACCTGGAAGATTTTAGATAAGGATAAACAAGAAGAGCAACAGCAGGAGGTAGGATTAAGCTACACTAAGATCGGATGATCGTAAGGATAAGGTACAGAAGGAGTCTAGTAAGCAAAAGACCTCTTAGAAGTGTATGTCCCTAACAGAGAGATGATGGACGACCCAACGAACTTGGGGAAAGCAATTTAACCCGTGCTTGAGAAATGGATAGGAATAAGAAGACCTAACCCGGTTGGTGTGATGAGATAAAAATATAATTTTATCAAAAGTGTTCCCCCCTAATTGTGTGACAACTGCTTAAAATGTTTGGGAGACCTTCTTGACGGGAGCTAGAATAGCTCAATAGGCCAGGGGCCTCAATTTTTGAACTCATGGGGCTAAATGCCCAGTTTTGGAAAACACGTGTAGTGGGCCCAAGGCCAGTGGGCACAAGTAGAAGCTCGTAAATAAACTTGATTAGAAAGAGCTATGAAAACTCCTAATTAAAACTGGAACTACTTGTGTGTTGCGTCACGGTACCGAGTCAGGACAGATAATGCTTGATGGATTGGTGGCAGTGTGTTAGGGCTAGGTCGACGGACCGGCCTAGACAAATAGTTGCAATTCGGGTTGAGCATCAGGGTCATTGGACCATTGGTACCAAAGAGGATGGATAACTATATGAAAACTCTTGTTTGTGTATGCACTTGTGGTACGGGACCATCAAGATGCCCTAGGGAGTAGTGATGGGTTCTAAGGGCTACTTGAAGACATGGTGGAGATAAGGGTAGTTCGTTGTGCCAGTCAGTCTTGAATGTCGCACCCCGACCCAGTTTGGTCGAATCCCCATGAGCAACCCACCACTCTTCCCGGTTTACTAAGGGTTTTCCCTTGTTATAAACCGTAAAGAGTAATGCGTCCTTTAAATTTGTACCTTTCCTAGAATAACATTATACAAAACTAAAAAACAGACATACCTGATAGTTCCTATATAGGGAAGTCTTTAATATTAGTTTTTCCTTGGTTTCTTGAAAGGGATATAAGGGAGGGGTGAGTTCTACAACTCAGTGAGTGGGGGTTGGGAGTGAGTTTTTATAAACAAAACAACTTTAATCGAAGTGTGTCAAACTCCTTATTTTCCTTTAGAATATCCTTTCCTCAAATACTGGTTTTTAAAATCTTTACCCTACCGAGGGTGACATTTTCAAGTTGGAGTGTGCCAGACTCCGTAATTTCATTTAGATTTTCTCCACTTTAAAAATCTCAGTTTTTCATCATTTATTATTAATCACGGTGTGTCATCACCCAACACACATCCTTCATCATGATGGTCAAAACACACAATCGCAGGCTAGCCTGTCCACTAAACTCACTTGTGGCATCGGAGCGACTTTACCAACCACCTAGATAGAAGCACATTCACTTCTACCTTGAGAATGAGTGGATGTACGCGACATTCAACCCTCAATCCCGAAATCAATTTTCCATGTCCATATGAGGACAGAGACCTCATCCCAACCCCACCCCGGTCTCATGTGCTTGAAGCTACGTCAAGCTTCGTAAGGTCACCTGGTCCGACGAACTGCCCTTATATCCACCATGTCGTCCAGGGCCCTAGGACACATCACTACCCCTCTTGGGCATCTTGAAGGTCCTGTACACACAGTAAATGCACAATCAGTATTTTCACATCATGCCTTATAATTTGTGGTGACACTGGTCCAATGGCCCCGACCATCAACTCAACCTACAACTATTTGTCTTGACTAGTAAAAAAACCTGTCATGTCGCACTGCCACTAGTTGATTGAATATGTCGGTCCTGTCTTGGTACCATGGCCAAACAATTCATTTACTTAAAGTTGTATGGCATATATCTTATGTTTGTTTACGAGCTCTTACTCATGCCAATTGGCCTATGGCCCACTGTTCGAGGTTTTCAAAATCGGGCATATTAGCCCCCAAGTTTCAAAACCGAGGCCCTCGGCCTATAAGAGCTATTCGAGCTCTCGTCAAGAAGGTCTCCCAAATTGTTTAAGTAGTGGCACAGAGTAAGGGGAGAGCACATCCGACAAAACATATTTTCAACTATCTATCATACCAACTGGGTATAAGGATATCTCCGCTCATAATCGATGAACGGGTTTTCCACTTCCTTCGAGTAAGTTTCATCATACCAACCGGGTATGATCTACTTACAACAAGTAATTAGTTTTTTTCACGTGATTTTCATATCACTCCTCTAAGTTGTGATGTTTTAAAATACCACTAAGTAGTGGGCTTTTCATTTCAAGGTACTTATCATCCCCAACCGAGTATGATACAAAATCACACTCACAACTGGTAAGGGGTTTTTAACTTTAAATTGTGCTCATCATCCCAATTGGATATGACGTTAGTAAGCCCACTCACCCATTAACCATGACGTGTTTGTCCACGGTTGGTTTTACAAGTTGACGCAAGCTTTCTCTTGATGGCGTTTCGATCACACTTATCCCGTGGGAGGTGCGACGATTCGAGCTTTCTATCGGGAAAGGTAGCTCTCTTCCTAAAGTACCTTCTAAGATCAAGAATTCCTACTATTGACCTTTCAGCATCATTGAGGCCATATGAGGGTTGTGAGGATGTTGGGAGAGCTTGGTTTGGCTAGAGGAGGGCTGAATTCGACTAATTTTAGCTAGGCCGAAATAGGGTAGCTTCGGTCTACCAAAGTCGTTTCACTGTTTGATTCTGTCGGCGCTTCTTCGGTGATCCTCGGATCGAATGGAGGTTGCTATCAGATAGTTGACTTCCCCCGTAATCTAAAGAGCCCGACCTCTCTTTTTGAGGTTAAGAAAAATGCCTAAGTCGAAGCTCTGGTTCGAGCTTCACAGGGAAAATGGAGTATTTATTACTACGGTATTAATGTTGTCATTATTCTCAAGAAATTGATGGGAATTTATTATTATTAATTCTAATAATTAAATATATGTATTAAATTATACGTAGGATTAATAAAAATATATATAGTTATCTCATTATTTTCACCTAATAATTTACACTTTTCATTTTATTTATTCCAATTATATTAATTGAATTTTAAACTTATAATATAATTCCATAAACTAATTTTGACCGAAATTTTAGGTTACTAAAAGAACAACTTCTGGTATTCTAATGAGATCGAGTTCATCTGAACCAATTTGGTTTTTCTGTTCTAAATTTTTTTTTCTGGTTACTAAAAACATGGCGTTACATTGAAGTTCTAGGAGCTTCTTACGCATGCGACCATGGTGGGGTCAGGATGAGTTCTCCGTCTTCATACAGACACGATGTGGCATTCAGGTTTGTGGGTCGGACGTCCAGGACGTTCACTTAGACTCAGGGTAGAAGTGGACAGGTTTCTATCATGGTGGATGGTAAAGACACTATGATAAACAAGTGGGTGCAATGGACGTGTTGCACCTATGAATGTGTGTACCCTTTCTGATGAAGGACGTGTGTTTGTTTGCTAAACGCCTCCCAAGACAAGGGGACGGGCTAAGAAAGCTAAATACACCTAATATGGAAATGGAAAAAGGTTTTGGAAAACTAAATTTGAGGAAATCCTTTAAAAATGAGATGTTAAGCTTGGCCTATTTTTTATTACCTAGATATATTTTGAAAACTCACTCCCAACACCCGCTCACTCAGTTATAGAACTCACTCCCTCCCTTTATCCCTTTTCAGGTAATAGAGGAAAACCAACCTTAAATACCCTATTGTTGTTGAACTATAAGACAAGTATGACTACTTTAATATATTCGGTTTTGTATAATACTATTCTAGGAAAAATAGGGAAAATGACGTTTTACTTCTCGTGGTTTATAAGAGGGTGAAACCCTTCATAGACCGAAGGGAGTGACAGGTTGCTCACGGGAATCCAACCAAACCGAGTCGAGCGTGACAATAGTGTTCATATACAACATATTAATATACTTCCAATCCAAGGCAAAACATGAAGAGCACTTGGGGATCGTCCTAGGGGTCTTAAGGGAGAACCAGTTGTACACAAAATTCTCGAAGTGTGAATTTTTGTTGCAGGATGTGAGCTTCTTGGGGCATATTGTCACGAAGGATGGGATTAAGGTAGATCCCACGAAGATAGAAACAATATCCAATTGGAAAGCCCCCACCAACCCAATGGAAATACACAGCTTCCTCAGACTCGTGGGATATTATCGGAAGTTCGTAGAGGATTTCTCTAGGATTGCGGCCCCATTGACCCGACTAACATGGAAAGGAGTCTAGTATAAGTGGCATGAGAAGTGCAAAAGATCCTTCCAAGAGCTTAAGACCAAACTAACTACAGCCCTAGTACTAGCCTTACTCGATCCAAATGCATGGGAATATACAGTATATAGTGACGTGTTGGGACATGGCCTAGGATGTATCTTAATGCGACAAGGAAGGGTTATAGCGTATGCATTCCGATAGTTGAAGACACATGAACGAAATTACCCCACCCATGACCTGGAACTAGTTGCCATAGTCTTCGCCCTCAAGATCTGGCAACACTATTTGTATGGAGTCATATGCAAGATATTCACCAACCATAAAAGTTTAAAATACTTCCTAACCCAAAAATAACTCAAATTGAGGAAAAGGAGGTGGCTAGAGCTGGTGAAAGATTACAACCTAATGATAGAATACCATCCCAGTAGTTGCATATGCACTCATCCGCAAGTATTGCACTGGGGTGGTCTATGTGAGGGTGACTTACTTACACTATTGGAGCAGATGGAAGGCTAAGAATAAATTTAGTCGTGGATAAGTAGAGGAAATGCTTAACTGTTAACATAGTCGTAAGGCCCAGCTTGATGGAATAAATTGGGGCTCAACAAAGGCAGGATGAAGAGCTCAAGCCGTTCCAAGATCAAATAGCTGACAGAAGTACACAAGATTTCACCGTGAGAGTTGACAGATTATTGACTTTTAAGGGAATGGTGTGAGTACCAAAGAAAGTGGAGCTAAGAAGGGCAATATTAGAGTAGGCACATGACTAGGTATACTCCATGCACCTTGGGAGTACCAAGATGTATCGCACACTGAAACGAAAATACTGGTGGAAGGGGATAAAAAGAGACATCACGTAGTATGTGGCCAAATGCTTGTCGTGTAAGCGAATTAAGGTAGAACACCAAAAACCCTCCAAATTATTGCAACCCCTACCTATCTCTAAGTGGAAGTGGGAACACATCACCATATACTTTGTAGTCGGGTTACCAGTAATAAGGAGGGAGCACGATGCCATATGGGTCATAATAAATCGACTAACAAAATCAGCCCACTTCTTGCATATCAAAGTGATAGACTCCATCGAAAGGTTAGCAAATCTTTATTTACCAGAAATTGTAAGGCTACATGGGGTCCCAATAAGTATAGTGTCAGATAGAGATATAAGATTTACTTCCTATTTTTTGCCCGTCCTACAAGAGGGTCTAGGAACTAAACTCCACATGAGTACGAACTTTCACCCCAAACTGATGTACAATCTGAACGGACCATCCAAAAATTGAAAAACATACTCGGAGCATGCCTCAATATTCAAACACATGCATCTGTAGTACGAAATCCAAAATACATGCACAAAGATTATTTTACTTAAAATTATTTTATTCCCAAGTAAAAGTTATATATTGTTTTAGGTTCACTACATGGTTTATAACAATTTTAAGTTTTTGTTAAATTTCATAAATTTGTATTTTTTATATTTGTTATACCGATTTCATTTTGGTGAATTTAAAAATTATGGTAGTATGAAGGGGATGTTGTGAGTTGGTATTATAATTTACTACTTGCAACAAGGTGGACTACCATGTGTTTAGAATACGACACCCCTTTTGAAATTTTGAAATATGAACATTATTTGATTTTTTTTTCCTCGTGATCATTATTGATGAGATTCATCTACTAGATAATTAAATTTAACATGCAAAACTTTTGATAGTTAAAACAAGAGAGATTCGAGTATTCATAAAATGCCTCCTTCTCCAAAGTGACTTATTCCGTATCCTATCGCTTCTCGAGGCTTTTACACCCTTAGAGAGGTTGATGACTTGAATTGCTATTATGAGATGTTGAGTATAATGAGATCACATTGGCCTACGTGAATTTTTTAGCATAGTAGGCACGGGTTGGTTGGTTCCTCCTCCATGCACTTCTTGGGAGAGTTGGCGTGTTTGCGACGTGGAATAATCTTCTACCGGACGAAAACCTAATCACATTTTTTTTTGTTTGTGATCCACTGGTTAGTCCAATCTTGATCTTACTCTAGCAGCTTCCTCTATGTAAAAGCGTTTGTCCCTGATTAAAAAAAACATTTTTCAGTTAAAAAAACAACTTTTAGAATAACAATGGAATATGAGCAAAATGATGACAAGAAAAACTATTTTAGCTCCGGGTTTTATGGGTTTATCGGAGGACCATCTCCCTAGTGTCATGTCATTTTCTTGCCCTTGTTCATCGATATGGAGATGGAGATGGGCGAACCAATGTAGTTCATAGACGTAGCTTGATCCTCAATTGGTTATGGCGATTTCATTATGTTATGATATGATAAGTGGACGAATGAATATAATAATATTACTTCTATGCCGTCAAGAGCGGATCGGACTTTTGTATAATTTCCTCCGAATATCAAGATCTCAATATCAAACAGTTAAGAGTTCGTAGTGTTAACTGCCTTGCCATGGAGAGTAATCTTCTTACAATAGCTTCCCCTGTATCATCACATAGTCCCAAAATTTGTACCATCGGTGTACTTTTCTCTTTGAAGACACATACTTTAGCTCAACGTTAGCAACACTTAGAAATAGTCACCTACAACATTAACTAAGCTTAATTATTGTAGGATGCCCAACGTTTGAATGATTTTGTAATTCGAACGACCCGCTTCACATAATTACTTAAAGAAATGACTGCTCAAACCATCAGGCTTTGATAAATTTGAAACGCTGAACACTCGAGTCTAAAATTGGGTGTTCCTGTTGTCATCTTGCCCAACCAATGTATGGATTGTAAAGTATCAATATATGGTGACATGTCTGATCATAATATTCAAGCAAAACATAAGAAAATCCGTTTCTGACTGATGAGGTAAGGAAGTGAATGCAAATATAGAAAGCTAGTGCAACAAAGAAAATTCAGAACTCTCAATTAGTGCTGCTGTCTGGTTTTTTTTTTTTTTTTGCGCAAGAACTGCTGTCTGGTTGAAAAAAAACAAAATGTAGTGTTCTGCTGAAATCTCTATAGATAGAAACCAACAATTACAGGCATATCAAAGACTGTTGGAGGTAAGAAGCAACTTTTCAATAAAGGGCCATGAGAGAGCTGGAATGTTCCCAAGAGGGCCACCAAAAGAGAAATAGATGAAGAAGAGAAAAGATTGAGGTTAATCCCAAATAAGGAAAATAAAAGAGAACATTGAGTACTTCGGATACTTGGACCTTTGTATAACATTTGAGCAAGACTATATTAGCATTTAATCCCAGGTTACCCGACATCATCCTTTTGTTAAGCCATCCCACGACTCATAGCCGTTCTGATGATCTGAAACAGAGCTGCAACCACCCAGAAAAGTTCGTGTAAATATTCAATATCTAACTCATCAGGAAAGTAAGAAGCTCCTGTTCAGACCATCATCTCACAGCTATGCTAGAAGATGATAATCGGGGAAGGAAAACCAAATGCCATCTTACAGGGAATGGGCTACATAAGTAAAAGTGAGAAAACATACATGATCCAATAACCACAAAGATGAAGAAGCCAAGCAAAATTGGCCCAACTGGGTAATCATTTCCTTTCTTGCTTGTTGTTTCCGGAACTGAGCCCCTCTTTGTAATATTCTTCTCAAACTTGGACACTTTCCTTTCCGCCAAGCGCTTGGATGTTGTCTGTCAAGCAATCATTGAATATGTAAATCACTCACAGCCTCATACACTATATTATATGAAGAAATAAGCTTTGCTGGTTGTCTATCTATTCCCTGTCATTTATTATGAGTTATTCAGGAAATCTATAAACAGAAATATTGCTCCTAATTCTCAAAGGATACAGCATATTGGTGCATCAAGTGCAACATTTTATAAACAGGCTTCCATTTAAAGTTCCAGCAATGGAACCTGCAAATATGTTGCTAAGCTAAAGGATGCCAGTACCAAAACAAAACAACTATAAAAGAACAAACTACAACACACAAGCATGTGCTTATTTATTTTTGCCATGAATGGCTACATCTTCTGACCATATTAGTCTTTTTCCACCACATCTGTATTCATATTTCGAATGGATGGGATCAAACAAAGAAATTATAAGACACTCACATTCCATAATACAAAGCCAGATACTACAGCCAAACAGCCCATCAATATCTGTTGATTGTCAATCTCGAATAATTACAGGATGCAAACATAATCACATGAGCAAAACAGGGCATTACAAAAAAATCCCTTGAAGAATTGCTGCCATCATGGGAATTAGCGTAAAACAACAATGATGAACGAGACACCCCGAAAGGAAGTCCTAATTAAATATGAAAATCAAGGCACAATCTACCCATACAGAAAGAAACGAAGAGCGGAAACCGCCCAGAAAGCCCTAAAATTTTCACCTTTAAAGCGCAGAATCAACCTCGGACCACAGTGGATCGAAATGGTCTTAATGATTGAAAAGAAAATCAAACGACAACAAACTTCACTCAATCAATCCAAAACACATACATAACAACTGAGAGGAAGAGGAGGAGGATACCATTTTCTTCCGCTGGGTAAAGAAAATTCTCGAGGGCGATAAGCAATGGAGCTTCCGATTGCCAAATTTCTCGTGGCAAGGACTATATGAAATCTAGATTTAGGTACCATATTTTTTTCAGGGTAGAAGCAAATAGTAGTACTATTAATTATATTCACATTGTATTCAAGATTTTGCTACTTTCCAAGAAAATTAGTCAACTAAATCAGAAAAAAAATGATTATAAAATTTACATAATAACATAAATTTCTGTATTTACAAAAAATCATAAATTTGCATTGGCTATTATTTATAATTTTATTTATTTTATAAATATAACTTTCATATTAATATAAATAATTAAAATATATGATTTGTAAGAATACCAAAATTTATGATTTTTTATACGATTTATATTTTTTTATTAATATACTAATAATAATTATTATTATATAAATTCATATATTATTTATATACTTCAAATAATTTTATATTATTGAGATACATGGTTTTTATATATAAATAAACTTATGAATTTTATGTAAAAAAATAGTTTTATATAAATTTATTAGTATATGTACAAACTTTTTTTTATAGATAAAGCACTTACTAAACATTTAATTAAAATAATGTTTAGAATATTTTAAGTTTACGGACTAAACAAAAATGTACTAAAGACAATTTCAATTAAATGTTAAGTAACTAGTCCATCTATAGTAGTTGTAGGCTACATTACTTAGTGAGAAATTAAGAGTGAGATACCCCCACTAACCTCATAGCGATATGTGATGTTTTCATTGTATATGTTCATGTATTCTTCTATAATAAGTACAATTAATGAAAATATTTTTGAGTATTTAGATCTAATTGTAGTATTTTTAGTTTTTTTATGATTTATTAAAAAATTTTATTATTTAATTCTCACATCATCTTTTAAAATAACTCATTTTTTAAATTTTAATTTTAATATTACTTAAATTATAATATAGGATTATAATTTAGAAATTGTATCTATATAACAATCCCTCAAATACTATAGTGTGAGATATTAAGCACGCAAAATTTATATTCACGATGTTTTATTCATATTATAAATATAATAACATAATTTGTATTTTATAAAAATTAAAAAAATTTAATCAATTTATATGGAGTTCTCTTATTTCTTTATTCTTGACATTTTGAATGATGTTCATATTTGCTTGTTTCTCTTAAAAGAGTGTTGAAAGCAGGTGAGTGAACTAATATTAATTATTTATAAATCAAAATTTTGTTACACTAAAAAATTGAAAACTATTTAAAATCATTATAACTTTCGTAACATAATACATATATTATTTTTTCTCTTTTTATTTAATAAATTTCATTTTTTTAAAAATTATTTCAAAATATATTAATAAGAAAGATTTACATTAAGATATTTTGGTATCAAAAATAACTTATATATATATATATATATGACCCTCTACCAATCTTTGTGGTAATAAAAAAGTTCTCAGGTTTACTTTCTGACCAACATTCGTCAAAACAGTGTTAATTTGCCCTCAATCATATCTTCACAAAAAAAATTGACATAATTGATAAAATATTGGGAATTAGACTCATGACGGGGATGAAAAGGAAATTAATTTGCGCTTTGAAGATCTCTTTAATCTCCCCGAATGAATGAGTATAGAAGAAAATCTAATTTATAAAACGCCTTTAAGAAAATAGTGTTACTGAAATTTTAAAGAATTTTTACGATTATAAAGTTTATATTCAGCTCGAATGATCATAGTATAAATGAGATAGGAGTAAGATTGGGAAGTTTCTCATCTATTTTTATTAGAGGGAGCAGTAATAATATTTAATCACTACTGAGGTTCAAGTTTTATATAGTCAGGTAATTCTACTCAGAGCACCACAAAAAAATAACTCTCAAACTTATAATTGGGCCACTAGGATTTTTATACTTTGCTTTGTAGAATAGGAAAGTAATTTTAAAAACAATTCATATGAAATGGATTTTGTCTTGGAGGGATGAAAATGTTCACGGGCTGCCTTTACGATCCCTGCAGCAGCAACTATTCATTTACCCCTCCTTGGTTTGGTCTATATGCATGAAATTTAATAAATCCTCATCAAATAAAATTCGATTTATATTTATTTCACAACGTTAGGGTTTCGACTTTATGATTTTTTATCTGATCGAATATAAATTTTGGAATTACATAATTTTCTTGGACCTAATTCGAGATCAATATAATTAAGAATTGAGATATTTTTAGGTTTAGGTCGAGTAAACGGGTATAAGTGGCGCAAGTAATATGATATATGTGTGAGTGAACATGTGCATGCGTGTGTGCCCATAATACGTTGTTCAGTTCGCACAATAGAAAACTAATTTTTAGTGAATAAATCGTCCAATTTTGACATTTTCTTGATCGGATCAATTTTAATTCGACTGATTATTGGTCCAATTTATTTTTCTAAAAATTCTTTATGTAATTATATATTAATTGGATCTAATAATCACTATTTTTTATTTATATAATTCTCTCTAAAAATTGGGGATATTATTCCCCAAATTGGTTCGATCTCATATCAAACCAGTTTTCAATTGGTTTTTTTTTCATCCTTTATTTTTAACTCAATGGGGTACTTAGAGTGAATTTAATTGACTTTTCTATTATTTAAGTGTATGGTATTAGCTAGTTTCATATTTGATTTGATTCTAAATCTCAATTTGGTATCAGTTTCTGGTTCAATTCAATTTTAAATACCGGTTTGGAAATTTTAGTGTTATAATATTAAATTGATTTCATAGATTTAAATAAAAAATATTAGAATCTATTAACCTAACTTGATTAAATCTAATTCAACTTATCCAATAGATTAGGTACAATCCAAAAAATTTTCATATTTGATTTTATAATCAAACATTTTTACTTGATTTCCTAAATTAAGAATACTCTTCTCAATACACTTTTAAATTCGGTTCGAGTAATAATTCCAAACTTCAATCTCTTGATCTCCAATCGTTCCCAATTTTCTTCATTTCCAATTTCGATTTGTTCCACCTTCTCAGTTCCAAACTATTATAATTTAATTATTATGAAATCTTGGTATTACAAGTAATCTCATTGGACTTTAAGTTTATCTCCTAACCACTTATAAGAATTGATTGAGTAGAGTAGTAGAATTAGGGTAGAAAATCTAACTAGTTAAAGAGAATCGATTTTTATTTTTTACACAATAAAAAAGAATCGATGTAAAATAAATAGAAATAGGGTAAGTAATTACTTGACCTTAGAATTTTGAGATTTTAATAAATATTATAATTTAATTTATGAAAAGTTTAAATTATTAGTGAATTGTTTGAAATCGTTTCTCATAATGTTATTTCGATTATATAATAGTGTAGTGCCTATTATAATAGTATTAAAAGAGTGTGACTATTTTTTCGCATCGCCACGTGGGAAATTGTGTCTAGTGTGACACTATGAATCTTCACAAAGGAGAAACTTGTGTAGAGGTGATAATGGGGTTCTATAAAGTTATATAACATGTTTTCTCATGAACTGAACAATGCTGATGAGAGAAGTTTGGTTTATGAATGATGAGAGAAAGTCATGCCTTTTATAGGTAGATTTGGTGGAAAAGCAATAGGTTGTTCTAGCCAGAGTCAACATCTCATTAACCTAAAAAGGTGCTTTTTTATATTGAATTTTCTAAAGCTTCACGAAACTAAAACAAGGGGTCAATACCCTTATTTTGGTGAGAATGAAAACCATGTGTTACAAATTTAATATGTCTCCCTTGCAATTTTACCTACATCCACCCGATCAATTTATTGTCGTTTTGATTGATTTTTTTTACGTTATTCCATCAATTTTTAGCATTGTTGAAATGGTTTTACTTGATCTACTATTAACCAAATTAACTTAGTTTGAACTATTTTACTATAAAATTGACATATTTTTCATTAGTTTAATCTATTTTAATTTTATTTTGACCTATTAATGGCCAATTTCACTATTTTTACTTTATTTGATCAATTAATAGTTTTTGACCAAATTTTGACATTATTTTAACCATAGTCATTGATTTTCTCATTTTTTTAAATTTTTTTAAAATTATTTATTTACACTATGGAATTAAAATTACATTTTTATCCATTTTGAATTTATTCAAAAAAATTAATTTTTGAACTAATCTAATACAATTCAATATAATTATCTCGTTCTGGAATTAATATTTTACAATTATTAATTTCTGATCAATAAAATATTTTTTTTTAGATTTGCTCTAACTAATTTCTAAATTTTTTATTCAAATTAATTTACACACCATTTTAATTTATTATCATTATTTAATCTCTATTAGTAAAATACAACAAATGATCTATCATTAGAACTATATGAAATTCTCCTAAAATCACTACAAGATGACTCGTGAGAGTCCTATCCAACTTTACTTTTATCTTTTCAATCAATAAATGATCAAAATAATGTGGTGAGCATGGAAGCATCAAGATGAACTTAAGCGTTTGGCTTCCTCTTAATCGCTTACTCTTAATGGAATGTGAAATAATCCGTATTGCTATTGAAGGCATCATTTCAATAGGACTTCCAACAGTTAATAATTATTACTAAATTTGTTGAAAATATTATTATACACTATATAAAATAAATAATTAATATTAATTTATAAAATTAGAAAATTCTATTAAATTGTAAATAATTATTGTACAAGTTTAAAAATTAAATATTATAGGTGTATTTATTTGATGTAAAATGTTAGAATATAATTAACAATTGAATAAAATATAAAAATATTGTTAATTTATAAAATTGGATAATTTTACTAATTATAAATTATAATTTTTAATTAAATATAAATCATATCATTATAGTGCAGGTGCATGATGATGAGAGCAGAAGAGAAATTTCTCTGAACGACCTAGTTAACAGCTTCATATACTCTCTAAGGTTCAATATAAATTACCCAAGACGGTTTATGTTGAATTGGTTTTGCCTCGCTATAGTGCAGTTTGCAGGCTCTCCTAATAGTTATCATTTTATACACGCGTATAGAAAGAAAAGGCAATACTTACGTAAAAGAAAGTAGCATGATGGAGAATGGATGGAAAAGTTTTTGGCGTTAGTTCCGTCTCCACTGGTTGGTTGGGTTGCTTTCAAGAGTGACTTGTCTTTTTTGCACCAATGCTTTCCCGAGTGACTTGGTTCCTAATTTTAGACGAGGCAAAAGGTTATAATAACTTTAGCACATGGTTTGCCATATGAATCTGATGATCTGGGCGACAGTCACTCGAAGATATCTCTGTTTTTTTCTTTTTTGCTGAGTACAGTCAAAGATATCTCGAAGATCAATAGAAAGACCCATTCGTGAATGGACCCAGTCCAGTCGTAAGCATAGACCCATGAGTTGATTCAGACAGCAAGACAGGATTATAAGGGACTCGAGAAGAAGATGACTCGATCCCCTAGTGATAAATTCTTCTGTATTTAGAAAGGGCAAAAGAAAAATGAAAATTGGTAGCATGCAGACTGAGGAGAATAGTCGAGCACCGGCACGTGCCAGTTGGAAATACTGTTTTCCGGCCGACTCTCGCCTGACATGAGCCCTGACCTCGTGGTCCGCCGGTAAACTTGCCATGATCCAGCTACGTTTTTTTCGTCTCCTTTTCTTCCTCTAGTTGGAAGGGAGGGAGCCAGAGAGAAGGCCCAAACAAGGGGAATCGTTCTTTATTGTGGTGAGCTGCTTTTTTCTTTTTCAAATTTCTTCTCCTTGGGTGCCCATTTGTTCGTCTCTTTGTCGTTTCTAATAAGCGCCCACTACAAGTCCCCTCTATCTAGTTCTTGACAGCTCTGTTGTAATATACCTTGGGCTCTTTTGAGTAATTATTGATAGAATCAGGGGTTTGGTCTATGTAATCATGGCTTATCTTTCATATTATTAGTTTTTTTTTGCTCAACTTCAAATTATTAGTTAAAGTTGCTTCTTATGGTTTTGGAACCTCTGCTCAGTTGTAACCCATTACGTTTCTTGGCCGGATAATAGGTTGGAATTCATCGACCAAGATTTTATCCTTTTGACTCAAATTTGACGGTAGGTATTGTTCAGTCATTATATTAACTCGTGCTTATTTATTTGTCTCATTGATTGAACATTGTCGAGCTTTCACAGAGTTCTGCTAAAGATTTTGCATGTAAATGGGAATTTCAGGCTTAAAGAGATGGGAGAGACTCTTGGGCAGCTGAAGGTAACTGTGGTTAGGGGAAAAAAGCTTGTAATAAGAGACTTCAAGAGCAGTGACCCTTATGTTATACTCAAGCTGGGAAATCGGGTAACCTCTCATTACTTTAATGAGCAAGATTATTACACCTTTTTCTCCCTCTTGTAAATGTCTTTTTGTTCATGGATTTAAGTTTTATTCAGTACAAAATATGAGCTGAACTTTTATATTATGTTTTGGGTTCTGAAATATATGTTATCTGCCCCCGAAACGTGGGAAATTCTGACACTGAAACATACTTTCTTCTCTACATGCTGTTGTACTCGTCAACTACATGATTAACTGAATATTCTTTGCACCAGACTGTGAAGACAAAGGTTATAAATAGCTGTCTAAATCCTGTTTGGAATGAGGAGCTTACATTCTCCCTCTCAGTACCTGTTGGTATATTAAACGTAGTAAGTTCCTGTCCTTCATTCCTTTATTTTAGTATTTCCTTGCATTGCAATTCACAGATGCTCCGCATCAATCTTTTGTTTTCGCATCATTTTATAATTTCTTATGTAACTAGCCCATGTTTCAGTATTTGTTGTTTTCAAAATTGCATAGGAGGCATTATTATGAAATTGAAGTCTGAAAAAGGAAGATGTGGGAAAAATAAAAGATCTCTCAGTAGGAAAATCCAGCTTTGATAACACTTGGAGGATTAGAACATACATGGAAAATAATTTAGCTACCTTTTCTTCTAAAAATAATTACAGTGAGAGTGAGCCTTGCTTGTATTTATGTCAAGATTTGACCACATTATAAGATTTTACAGCATAAGCATACGGATTTATACACACACCTGCACACTTTTACCTCTATCTATGACTTACACCTGTCAATCACTTTTACACTATTGTTGTCTCTACTCATTTCCACTCTTAGCAATTTCGAGGAACACCTGTAATTGTTTGTGAACTCTTGTTCAGTTAGAAACACTTGATTAAATATGAGATTTCCAGATCTTTTATTGCTGTCTTTAGCAAATTGTTTGCCCAGAAACTTTCAATATTAACTTGCAGACAGACTTAGTAAAGTAAATAAACAAAACCTTTCTAGTTATTCATCTATCAAATTGAGGTGGTGATATTTCAATAATATACCTTTGCACTGCTCAATCATTTCTTTTAGTAGACTGGGGCCATTTGATGTCTCGTCCTCAATATATTGTCTTCTACACTTTATTCTTCTCCATTCATTTCTAGGCTCGAGCTACATTGATAAATTTATCCTATCTTCTTCAAATTGCTTTCTATATCCATTAAATCTAAAAAAACAATTCCTTCAGGGATAACTACTATAAGGAATCATTAGTGCATTAGGTACCCAACAAAAAAAAAAATCAACTATGTTAAGCAGGGCCATACCTACGGAAGATATGATCAATTGCATTTTATCAAACTTGCTTCCATCCAAAGTCATGAAAATGCATTATTGTAGGCTTGCAATCCAACAGGTTTTCAAAGAGTGATAAAATAATCCCCAGTCATTGGAGAGTATTATCCATCAAGAATTGTGTTCTTTCATCATTGTGGTTGAGGGCAGAGCTTCCCAATTTAAATGAAATAGATGACAATTTATAACACTATAGAGTAAATTGTTAATGTACATTTTGATAATAAATGTGAATGAAAATGAATGAGGTGAGAACATAGTGTTGACTGTTGAGGATGGGGTAACATAGATTTATTGTAAACTCAATTTAAAGACATCCCATTTACAAAAATTGTGCTCTAAGTGAAAGAATCATTTGTAAAGTGAGCCATCCTTGAAATATTTTTTACAGGAATTAAACCATCAGTGAAACATTTGTCTGTGATTTGATTCACCAAAATGATTTTCTCTAAAGTGAGTCAAATAATTTTTTACATGTAAATTGAGTATCACGTAAAGGTCTGTATTTTATTCGAGACTTTTAGCCATCAAAATACAGGAGCCTAATACTCAGTATGTCATTTTTCTAATAACTTGATAAAAAGGCTCTGTGGAACAACCATATCTGATGCATAAATAATTATTAGCCAATGCTGATGAAGAGTATTAATTGGAGAGAAAAAGAAAGAAGAGTCTACAACTAGCATTTGTTAGCAAGTCAATAGAATTTTTTAGCTGAATATTGTGCTCATATCAGCAGGGAAGTGCTATAATTTTCTAGCTACAGAAGAAGGCTACTCAACTTACATAAAAAATTAAAAAAATAGGGACGTTTGTCTCTTGTTTTACTAAAAGAGTGAAGTCAAATTTTAACATTGAGATAGCGGGTGAGTAGAGTGGTTAAAGAGGAAGCAACAATGTGTGTCAGTGTGGTCATATAATTAGTGTTAGGTCATGGCATCACTCAAAAGAAAAAATGGTTGTGCAACTACTTTTCACTGTTTCGACATATGCTCCTGGCTCTAGAAATGGTATTGGAGTGAGGTTCATGTCCCTCAAGTATATAAAGCACCTTTTTTGTTGTTTTTTTGCAGTTTCTAGTCATGTTTGTTAATGCAGAATATTGGGGAGAAATTAGAATGTTTATCTGGTAAAAGTTTGTTTGCTTGTCTGATTACCTGCGTGTACTTTCCTAAAGATTTGCATGGGAGAGATATGAGAGCATAATGTTAAGGTATCTAAAGAACTGATTTGAATAGCTATTTTTGTTGAGAAAACTTGATATTTTAGGTTCAATTAAAGACAACCCCACTGGTAAAAAGAGTAGCTTAATTAAAGACAGATGTAGCTCTGAATGATCTAAGTAGGATTTCTGTTATATATAATTGTGGGATAACACTTTTTTTCCCTGGCTCCATTTTGTTTGCCAAATGAAATCCCTGATTCCATTTTGGTTCTGTACAGGAAGTGTTTGATAAGGATCGATTCAAGTTCAATGATAAAATGGGGCACGCCCACCTCAACCTTCAACCAATAATCTCAGCTTCCCGATTGAGGCAGATCCTAAAGCTCTCTTCCAGTGAAACCCCACTGAGAAAGGTAGCACCTGATAGTGATAACTGCTTGGTCCGAGAAAGCTCCATCTGCTACACAAATGGCGAGGTGGTTCAAGATGTTTGGCTTAGGCTCTGCGGTGTTGAGTCAGGAGAGGTTGAGCTAAAGCTCAAGTTTATAGAATCTTCTCTGGAGGCACGAGGTAGTGCATAAAGATATTTGGGGCAATCCAAGACCATTGAAGAAGAGAAGATGGCGCCTCTAAAGTAGTTTGATGTCATGGAACTTAAAAGACCTTTTTTCTAATTTTCATAGGGATAACTTTGTCGGTCAATTGTTGATGTGTGAGAATTGCGTGAAGTTATTATTCCAATTGTAGAATATGCCCAAGTCTAAACTTCATTTGACATACCTGAGTATCCTTTTTGTTGCAAGCCAGTGATCTTCTATTGGTTGTTGCATATAACAACTTATCAAACTTACCGAGAACATTATCTCTGGACATCAAGCTGTCCACTATTTCATCTTTTTTGTCAATTTGTATCTATGAACTATAGGTGTAATAAAAGGTTTGCACTCATCCATCCCAAATCTTTTTAGCACTTACTAGGCATGCTTGCCTTGATTAATACAAATCCCTTCATCAGTTTGTAACACTAAAACACCCAATAAAAAATTTATCAAATTGAGATCTGTTATCTTGAACTCGTTCATTGCTTGATTGAAGTCTGTGATTAAATTTGCATCACTACGAGTGATTATCAAGTCATCAACATAAACATTCACTATTAACACTTGTCCTGGTTGCATGATTTTGATCAAGAGTGTGTGCTCATATTCACATTTTTCAAATCCTTGGTTCTGAAAATACACTTCCAACCTGCTATATCAAGCACGCGATGCTTGCTTCAAACCATAAAGCGCCTTATTTAGCTTATAAACCTTGTCTTTCTCTCCAATTTTTACAAAACCCTTTGGTTGCTTAACAAACATATCTTCATTCAATTCACCATAAAAGAATGCACTTTTCACGTCCATTTGAAATACTCTCCACCCTTTACTAGCTGCTACTGATAATATCATTCGGATAGTGTCCCATCGAGCAACCGGAGCAAAAACCTTATTGTAATCTACACCATATTGTTGAGAATAACCTTTCACCACTAACCGAACCTTGCGCTTGTTGACTGCTCCATTTTCATCCAATTTTGATTTATAAATCCATTTGACACAAATTTTCTTATGTCTCTCTAGCAAGGTAGTAAGAGTCCAAGTGTGTTTCTTTTCAATTGATTGTATTTCAGCTTACATCGTATCACTCAATATCGCATATTTGACCGCCTCCTCATATGACTTAGGATCTTCAATAGATGAGAACATCACATAGTCCTGCATCCAGCTCGGCTTCTTTCGAATCCTCCCTTGTTCTGCAACATCTTGTATTTCCTGAAATGACTTATTTGATCCTTGTGATTCAACTTCTACATCTTACTCTTAACTCGAAGGAATCTTCCTTTCTTGCTCAATTTTAGTCTCTGCACTTTTAGGCGTTACTCTCACTCCAGATATACTTAATTTATGTTTTTTTACTTCCTCACTTTGCAACTAGTTCCATTGCTCATCCTCTACACAAACTACATCTCGACTAGTTATAATTCTATGTCGATAAGCTTTATACTCCTCACTTATTCCCCAAAAGATGCACTTAATACTCTTATCATCTAACTTGGTTCTTTGTTGGTTTGGAACATGAGCATACATTATACTTCCAAACACTCGAAAATGATTCACAAATGGCTTTAAACCGCTCCATGCCTCCTCGGGTACTACCCCTTTTACTGCTACTATGGGACTTTTATTGATCAAGTGTACTGCCCAATTTGCCGCCTCCGACCAGAACTCTTTAGTGATTCCTCTTCCACTCAACATACTTCTCACCTTTTCCATAATAGTTCTATTTCTCCTCTCGGCAACTCCATTCTATTGAGGAGTATAAACAACTGTAAGTTATCTCTTGATACCTTCCATGCCACAAAAATCATTGAACTCTTGAGAAGTAAATTCACCACTACGATCTGTTCTTAAACACTCCAAATACTCATTATTTTTTTTCAACCATTGCTTTAAATCGCTTGAAAATTGGAAACGCCTCTAATTTTACTGTTAGAAAGAAAATCCACATCTTTCTACTAAAATCATCTATAAAGGTTAATAAAATACCTTTTCTTTCCATTTGACATGGGACTTGACCACAAATATCAGCATGAACTAGTTGAAGTCGCTTAGAAGCTCTCCATGTACTTTGCTTTGGTATGCTTTGTCGATTTTACTTTCCAATCAAATAGTCAGTACACTTAATATCAACCTTGTGTGGCTGGGGGAGTCCCATAACCATATTCTCTCTAAAATGTAAATCAAGCCCATGAAAACTTAGATGTTCATACCTCTGATGCCATAGAATGGTATTATTTTTAATAGCAGATGTAGTAACAGTAGGAACAGCCACCTCTGCTACCACTGGATATATGTGATTTGAAGTCATACACATTTGAATAATCAATCCTCTCCTAGGATGATATATCTCACACATTCCCTTCTCAAATTCAACTTTCAAATCATTTTCTTAAAGTTGTCCTATGCTCAAAAGATTGTTTTGTAAGTCTTGAATAAAATAGACTTCTGTAATTACTTGAACCAAGTAATTTATCTTCAACTTTACAACTCCTTTTCCGAGAACCAGTAGCTTTGCATCATTTCTCAACTTCACATGTCATTAATAATATATCTTCCTCCTTATGTGTTTCAGCAAAATTTACACTTCTTTACTCTGATGGACATTCATATTGATAGTGTCCCAACTTATGAACTTATAACACTCAATTTGAGACCTGTAGTTTGATTGATTTTCAGGGAACCTTCCTCTTCCCCTGTTTCTTCCCCTAGCACCACGGAATATTCATCTATTTCTTCCTCTGAAGCTAGAAAATTGAGAGAGTTCTCCTCCTCTAAATCTAGAATGATTTTGATAAGTTACAGTTCGTTCACTGTTAGTTACCTTCAATGCATGTTCAATGCATGTTCTTCCTCTTTACGACCAATCATTCTCTTTTCATGCACAATCAAACTACTTTGTAGTTCATCCACAATTAACACATCCACATTGTTTGATTCTTCGATAGAATAAGTCACATAATTATACTTAGGCGTCATAGTCCTTAACACTTTATCCACAATCATTTTTTGTTCCAATCTGTCCCTATGCACTTGTATTTTATTTACAATAGATAATATTCTTGAAAAATACTCATCAACACTTTCATTCTCATGCATTTCCAAGATCTCAAATTTTCTTCATAAAACTTGTAATTGTCCAAAGCTTGAAACAAAAAATTTTTAACTTGTAGGTCTGTGAGTTTTTGTTCATTTATTTCCTTCAAGTTATCATCTATAACTTCATCTATTTCAGTGATCTCATTCTTGACTAGATTCCACAGTTTCTTCGACTTCAAAAAATTCTCTATCAACATAACCCGGTTATAATGACCATTAAACTTTGGAATAGCAGCTTGAACATATTCACTAGCCATTTATGTATCACTTAACAACTTGTAATTTTTGTATTTTTATTGTCTATAACTCCCTTTTAAGTAATTCTACAATTTGAGCAACCTAACTCTAATACTAAATAATGAAACACTAACAAACTCACTGCAGAATATTTAACACCTAAAAGAGAAAATTACTAACCATGTTTTCTCCTGCTCCAAGTGTTTATGTTGCATGCAAACGAAAAATAACTACATTATTCATAGTAGAAATGGTGTGATGTGATAGAAATTCAAGAGAATAAAATAAAAAAGTAAAATAAAATAAACTGCTATATTTCTCTATTTTTTTTAGTAATTTTCTGTTTTCTCACACTTTTTCATAATAGAAAGTTCTGGTTATATAGTTATATACTAGTAACTGTTACCTTTAAAATGCTTATCTCATATTTAAAATATTACATATATAAAAACTAAACAAAAATCTAACAATTTTGACTCAATCGCTATAAATTATGTTATAAATTCTTTTATACAATCTGATAATACTGAGTTAGATATTATAAATTAGTTATTTATTAGCCTTGAATAAAGTTTGTCTATCATATATTATAGTTATATTACAATATCTAATTTTTAACATATTTTTATTTAAATAATTTATTTATATTCCCCTCAATATTCATCCTATTATAATTTATAAAAAATAATTAATATTATTTTAATTTATATTCATATTTTTTTTCTTACTAATAAATTATATCACTTATACGAGAATAAAATAATGAAAATTTTCTTTGAGATCACCAAAACTATTTACGGTTAATTTTGAGATATCTATCTTTCCCATCAATTAATTATACAAGTAATTTTGAGTTGAAACTCATCCAAAATGAGTTTTCATTTTATCATCTCTTAACAAATATATTTAATAGATCTATTTCCTAGATTTAGATTATTATAATAAATATTTTTAGTATTATCTCTCGGACCTCATTACATCCTTGATATTTATCATATTTTTTATTTTGGTTGAAAATTAATTTAATCATAAAATTAAATATTTTTAAATCAAGTATGTTAAGAAATTTTAATTAATTTTTAATATTTGTTTCATATTTATGTAATTCAACACCCTATCTCATTTTCCATACAAATCAACAAAATATGTTTAATAAATATAAACATAATTATATAACTCACTTGTTTCCTTTAATATTGCAACCCTTAATTTATTTTCCATGAAAAACATATTGATTACTCTCATTTAACTGTTTTCTGTTATTTATATTATAATTATCTGATAATTTATCAATAACACAAGTTATAACCATATTCTAAAGCCTTTAGTTATCCTTCTAAGTATCCATGTTTCGTTCCTATCCTACCACTTGACCTATATTTATCTCTCCTATTGTCCAATTCAATTAGTCCACATTTCCTTATCACACTCATCCACCATTTTCATAATCGTCTTCCACTGCCTCCTCTATTTAGCAACCTAATTTATCCCTTTAATTACTATTACAGTTGTGAACTATAGTACATTTATCGTACACCTAATATAAATTAAGAACTTTTACTATGAGTTTGAATAAATATTGCTTATTCGATTTTTAAATCTTAACCAGGCTTTGATATAAAAACTTATTTTACATGCTGTCTCATTTTTAGTGCGCAAAAAGCTCACTCGTAATTCAATAGCACTTGTAATCATCAGTATCTCATATTTATAGTGATGCATTTATACACATACAAAAAATAAAAATATTTTTATTTATTGTTATCATATTTTGCGAATTTGTTGGATTGAATTTAGTTCGTGCACACTATTCCAACAAATTTAATAAACTTGTTTCGGTTTGCACATGATCATTTATAGTCTCATATAACATAAAATGCCATATGAGACTATCTCCTACGTAACAAGAACCATGTTTATAATCTTAGGATCATGTACTTAATCAAGTAGTGCTTCGCAGTATACGACAATAAGTCATAAAAATGTAATATCACCTCCCTTTGTTTTACTCTCTTTTCTAACACCGAGTCTAAAGTAGGGCTCACTTAAGGCCAACAATTGTATGCCACGTACCTACACCCCGCATAAAATTTAAAATATTTTAAAAGTGGTTATAAGGTGTGTACGACAAGCCTTGAATGACGTAGATGAAATGGATTTTATGTTAAAAATCCATGATCCTTTGTATGGGACATACCTTTCATCAACCACCCTAGTCCACTTTGATTAAAAATACAATATTTTCTTTTACATAGAAATGTTTCTGCAGCAGCTGAAGTCCTAGATTAGATGGATTTTATGTTTAATGGAGATATCGAACTATAATGAAATTACGAATATTATATAGTAAAACAATACCCAGTGGACGAATACTGCACCATGAATGTCACTTCAATGACAACCGGAAGTCGTAGGGTGGTGGATGATTCCCAGAAATTCTTTAATGATTTATGGGTTTTTGGTTCCCGACGAATTAACAACAATAGATCATCTGGCCAGCCAAAAAGGAAGAATAATTGCATGTGCTGAGCACGTAAGTAAGTAACTTTGGGTCATGGAGCCGGGTGTGATTTTCAAGAGCACGCTTTGGATTGAATCAAGGAGACATGTCCAGCTTGGGGCTCAATATCTCTGTTACCATTATCCTATACTATACTGTTAACCCAATTAATAGAAAGTAACCCTTGATAAAGCTATGATAATTCTTGGGAAGTAAATGGGTATATTAAACAATTCAAATTGTAAATAAAACTTACAAGGTGCACTTAGGAATCTCTCTCTACACTTTGACCATCATCATACAATAATGATAAGGATTATAATGGCAAGCCTTTCTAACCATCTAGCAAAAAGTGTATGCAGAAAAGCGGCGGCACATGTTAACACCCGACTCTTGAATTGAATTGAATTCCCTTTTTCCACTAATTGCCCAAAAAATTCTTCCAACACAAGACACTGATGATCAAGTCTTTTCAAGCTTTCATCAATTCTTGTGCCTTAATTTCCATGTTTACCAGGATGCGAACTCGAGGGGGACGATGCAGACCATCAATCAAGTATGTTCAATTACATAGGTCACATTTGGTGAACGATTTTAAAAGTATTTTTATTTTGATTACACCAGTAATTAAGATTAAATCAAGTATCCAAAGTCTTGTAATATAGTTAATAAACATACTCTTCAAATTTCATCACATTCTTTTCTACCGTGCAGAACAATATGGAATTAAATTCCGCATGCCACGATCAAAGAAAAGGATTAAAAACTCTAAGACTGTGAGTGAGCCCTTTGATGGGCATTCTGGAGGAGAGGATATGCCTGCATGGGACTCAGCGCGTGGCTAAATGACATAGCAGAGAAGAGAAGACTGTTAATAGCATGGCAGCTAGCAGATGGACCATCAAACTTAGGGCCCAAGCTTTCCAGCGCCTTGATCTGCGACTGCAAGAACCTGAGGTAGTTAGCTGCCTCATCGAGCATGGAGGCCGTGTCCATCTTGGTCCCACCAGGAACGAGCCTTTGCAGGACCCTTATCCGGTCGCTGATCCTCTCCCTCCTCTGCCTAGCTGCCACAGTCTGTGGGTCGCTCGATATCCTCACGTTCTTTCTCTTGGGCTTCTCCACCATGTCCACTCCCAAGTTCACCGGCCTAAACGCCGCCGCCCTGTAGATCATCTCCTTCATCTGGGCAATGGCTTCGCGGTCTAGCTCCTGGTCCGTGGAGGATGACGTTAGAGACGACTGGAAGCTTATGTTCGAGGACGATCTGCTCCTCTTTGATCCGCCTTGCCTGGTGCTGTTTTTCCTCTTTGTCGCGCCTTCATTCGCCCCAGCCTTATTCTCTGACTCCCCCGAAGACACCGTCTGGCTCGTCGCGTGATTCCAGCAGCTGCGGCTTCTAGAGCCGGTTTTCGGCAGCATGGGAGGAGGAGAAGACGTGGCGCCTTCTTCTTCAAGAAAGGTGTTCTTGTGGTTGTTGTTACTGTTATTGGTGGCCGAGAGCAAGCAATCAAGAATGTCAAGTGAGTCTTTTTTATTAGCACCCTCATCTAGGGCATTTAAGCCATCGTCTAGTTGTCCAGCTACCACCACAACTGGGCTCCCCTCTTGTTGCAGATTCATGCACCTTAGTAAGGCTGGAGCTGAGAATGGTGACCTCGCTGGATTCAGGTTCTCGATGCTAGATGTTTGAACTCGATGGATCTCTATCCGGTGTGGCATCGGCTCCATCGTGTCGTATGGAGCAGGAAGAAATGTAGAAGATTGATACTCCATTGGGCCATAGCTCCACATTGATGAGCATTCAGCGACTTCCCTTCCATCCCAACCGAAATCTTCCATTGGCGATGCTGATGATGATGCTACACAGACCCAATAGCTGGAAGACAAAGTTGCAGGTCTTGACAAATTTGTGCGGTGATGAGTCGATGAGATCTCGTTTTCCAAAGAGAATCAATCCTAGAGGGGAGGAATTGGGGATGGGAATGCAATAAATTCATGCATGTATACAGTACAAAAAAACCCATATTTATTGCAGAATGCAACACAAATTCAATGTCAGTTGTGGGGCGCACCATCAAGTAGTCCCACAGCGATTCCTTCCATCATCGTTATCCGTGAAAACTATTGCAAAAGAATATAACTTTGAAAGGAGGAGATGGAAATCAGAATTTACCTCTTCCTTCAAAATGTCCTTGTTGGTGAACCCTTAACAATGACAAAAAAAATTCAGTTTTATGACAAGAACTCATTACTAAGACTCACTTATGACAAGAACTGATTAAAAAAAGTCAATTCTGTTTTTTTCATCCCTATATGTATATATACACACATATATATATATATATATCAATAGTATGTTATGGATGATAAAATGGGTCATGAAATTGAGGGTGATAGAGAGAAAACGGCCTTAATTAGCAGACACCATGTTGGCAGTAAAAAATATTGGCTTTCCCATAAGGCTAAGGAATCAAAACTATTAGAAGACTGCAACACCTACGCTTCTGTCTATATATGGCCACATGCGGTGATGATAACTGATAGCTTGGTGAACTATATGATTATTTGAGTTCAGCCCATCTAGCCTTTTCTTCCAAGATCAGAGACAATAAGATGGTACAATGAAAAATGGCATAGAACAAAGAGAAACTAAAATTATATGTTGGGTCCTCTTTCTTACCTGAAACAACGCTTTATTTGGCAACTGAGATAGATGTAGCTAGCTAATCCAGAGATGGAAATGTGGACGATGGATCTTTGAGCTGTTATCTGACTATGGAGAAGGAATGAGAGCGATGATTAATTGATTTGATAGAGGGGGATGTTTGCTGGTAGAGAAGCTTTATATAAGGAGAGGGGGAACACTATTAATTTTTTTATTGAATAATTTGAATATGATTTTTTAAGCATATATGTATATATAATTTACTTCTTTTTAGGGGTTTATTTAAATGTTGAGTGGGAGGAAAGGTCAGATCTGGTCCAGCCTTTTTGTTGCTCATGCGCCATTCCATGCGTTCTGTAAGGTCTGCAAATTTTTGCAGCCAAAAACATGAAAGCAAAGCAAAGGCATCTATCTCTTTTTGACAGTTCCCACTAGTTCTCTCTCTTTAGCCATCTACATATCTTTGTGATGGATATTAATCATGAATTAATCATCATGCTTTATGAATGAACTTTCTAACTACATACCACCTTTTCGGCTTTTGGCTTTTGGCTTCTGCCTCGACACAAATCTCTCTCCTTCACATAGTACTCTTTCTCCTTTTACTTGGTCTAGAGATCGATGATACCATAGAATAGAAGTGTGACAAATTAGTAGAGACCATAACATTTTTAGTATGGCTGGGAGACTGCCAGTGCACCTGCATGTACTGTTTGTTCCAGCTCTCATAAGATCAAAATGAAGCCAAAACAAGCATAGGGTGAAAATGAAAAAAAAACACTATAAATAAAATGAAATTAATCTGTAATTTTCCTTAAATTACAGATTTATGAGCTAGTAAAAATCTATTAATTTTGTATTTGGGACAATTTGGTTGAATGGATTTGGAGGGTACCACTCTTTAATAAATCATTTAAATCCATTATTTGGATGAAAGAGGGAGAGAAAAAAGGAAGTTAATATATCATTTTAACTAATTTTAATAGTTTATTAATAATAATAAAATAATATATATGATAAACTATATTATCTATTATATTTTATTGTATAATTGTATCTTAAAAGGCAAATACTCTTTGCTACAATTAAAAATAAATTAATATTAATTATACAATATTATTTTTATATAAATATTACATAATAAAAATAAAGAATACTATATATGTATATAAAATATGTACGTTATATATATTTTTATGTATGTTATTATTAAATTATATAGTTCAGTAGAAAATATTATTAACATATAAATTAATTTAAAAAATAACCATAAAAATGATATTGAGATGAAAAAGAAACAATAAATATATTAAAACAACAGAGTATTTTTAAATAAAAATTATAATTATTCCAAATCACAAAAGTTGGAAGGGATTAAGTTATATTTTAAATAGAGTTTTGATGAGATTAATAAACCTTCCATACAAACATACTCTAGAAGCATGGATAATGAGAAGGAATAATACACTTGAAATTTTACCCATATATCATCTCACAGAAATGAAAGAAAATTAGTGTGTAGGCCTTAGAAGTTCATCCATGTTCTCCCATAAAATTTTAGTGTGTAGGCCTTACAAGTGGTAACTTGTAGAACCTCTTAAATAAAGACAATTGTACAATACATTAACTAGGTATCTTGTAATATTATTACATAAATAAGGAAAATTGGTCGATCCATGGGTTGAAAAATTCTTCAAAAACAGTTCGTTACAGTGTAAATTAGTCGATGCATGAGTCAAGAAATTCATCAAAAACGGTTCGTTACAGTGTAAACTAGTCGATTCACCATGTTGCATACATGTGCGTCGTCTTCTTCACTCGATCCTTGGCCTGGAATTAGCCATTTAACCTGACAAACGACGGTAGATAACCTAAAACCTACCGCCATATATATTAAATAATTCCCCAAGTTACATGCAATAAAATAACTTCCAAAAGCTATGGCTATATAGCTATGTAAATATATAATCCAACTATATAAATATTTGAGCTTCTCCGAATGGTTTTAGCTCAGAATTCCCTCTAAAACTAGAAAAACTTCAAATTCTGGTGACTCGACTTGCAGAGTGCCTAGTTCTACTGTCCAACCACCTCAGAATTTGATCTTGATATCCCTAAAAAGCTAAGAAAGCTAATTATCCATCGCCACCTCTCCCGACACTTAACTTTCCCTCTATAGTTTTTGAAAAGATCAAACAATAACTGATCTCCGACAACCAAAAATAGAGCATCAATTTCATAAGCAAATTTCGACGGTCTTAATAACCCTCAAAGGCTCAGAAAAATTCAGTTGAATTCTCGAACAACTAGCTTTCCATAGCCACTAACCTTACTTGATTTGAGTAAATATTGAAAAAGAATTAAATATCTTATATCTCAGATCTCGAGTTAAGTGGTTGAACTGACTAAAATAGTCATTGCAAGAGCTACAAACCACCAATTAAGGTGATTCAAGTGGTCACTGACTCCTTGATGAGCTAGCTTTTAATTGCACCAGTCTCGATGTCTGATGTGCTGTGTTCGGTGAGTTCTCGACTTTGATCCAACTGTTACTCATTTTTATTCAAGTTTCCCATCATGCCTGATTGATGTGATTATGGCTGACTCCATACAAACTAAGTTTACGATGGCCTAGAGGGAGGCCAATGGGACCTCGATGCTTTTTTGGGAATTTTTGGAGATACTTTTGTCCTATGTCAAATGTTGGGAACTGAAATACAAATAAATGAAAGTTAGGGGACCCAAAAGTGAATAATCTTTATATGGATCTTCCTAAGAAACTTAATAAAGTTATGGGGCTCATGGGAAAGTTTGGTGAATTTGGAGAATTAGATTTGCCTACTTTGGAAGGTTTAGGGATCTATTTGTAATAAATGTAAATTTAAGCATTAAAGTACAAATAATAGTATTTGTGTAGCAAAAAGATAAATTTTGGGTAGTACATGGTCCTAAATATAATTAAAGAAAGTTTAAGGATCTAAGTGAGAAAAATGAGGGACGAAAGAGTTCAGAAACCTAGGTTATAAAGAAAAAGGGCAAAATTGTGATTTTGTCCATATATAGGGGTCATTCAATAATTAATGAGAAATAGAGCTTGTAATTATTCCAAAGCCTATTTGGGACCAAAATGGGATTAAATTGAGACCCAAGGAAAATTGGGGGACGCAATTGAAATAATTGGGAAAGTCTAAAGTCCAAAAAGATGAATTTATAACGTATAAGGGCAAATGGTAATTTTGCCCAAGTCGATGACCAAATGGTATTTTGGAAAAATAAGACCACTTAGTGGTAAATAAAGAAATTATGTGCACATAAATAAGTGATAAATGTAACGCCCCGACCTGGTTTGGTCGGATCCCTGTGAGCAACCCGTCATTCCCCTCGGTCTATGAAGGATTTCACCTCCTTCTAAACTACGAGAAGTCAAGCGTCCTTTTTCCCTAATTTTCTTAGAATAACATTATACAAAACTTAAGATATTAAAAGCTTATGTACCTGGTTTAGGGTTCAGCTACGAGATGTATTTTAGGTTGGTATCCTTTTTCCTGAAAGGGTTAAAGGAAGGGGATGAGTTTCTACAACTCAGTGTGCGGGTGTTGGAAGTGAGTTTTAAGAAAAAGTTTAGTTTGTCAAAATAATGCCCAAGTTTAATGTCATTTTCAAAGCTTATCTAAAATCACAAGGCTTTTTTCCAATTTCATAATTAGGTGTGTTTAGCTCTCTTAGCACACCCTTTGCCTCGGGAGGTGTTTAGCAAATAAACACACACCTTTCATCATAAAGGGTACAAACATTCACAAGGCAGTCCTAGAATGCACCCACTTGGGGATCAACACGTCTTTGCCGTCCACCCCGATAGAAGTCTCGAACTTCTACCCTAAGTCTGAGTGGACGTCCTAGACGTCCGACCCTCAGACCCGAAATTCACTTCATGTCCATATGAGGACGGAGACCTCATCTTGACCCCACCCCGGTCTCATGCGCAAGAAGCTCCCAGAACTTCATGACTAACTGGCACAATGAACTACTCTTATCTCCACCATGTCGTCCAGCAGCCCTTGGAACCCATCACTACCTCCTAGGGCATCTTGATGGTTCTGAATCTATAAGTGCATACACAAACAAATTTTTTCATAATTTAGTCATTCACTTTGGTGCTAACAGTCCAACGACCCCGACACTCAACCTGAGCTACAACTGTTTGTCTAGGAAGGTCTATCGACCTGGCCCTAATGCACTACCACTAGCCTATCGAGCAATGTTGATCCCGACTTGGTATTGTGGCAAATCACACAATTAATTTCCATTTTAAATGAGAGTTTTCATGGCTTTTCCTATTCATGTTTGTTGATGGGCTCTAGCCCGTGCCCATTGGCCTTGTGCCCACTACACGTATTTTTTCAAAACTAGGCTTTGAGCCATATGAGTTCAAAACTAAGGCCCCTAGCCTGTTAGAGCTGTTCTTACTCTTATCAAGAAGGTCTCCCAAATTGTTTAAGCAATGACACACAGTCAAGGGAGAACACTTCCGACAAAATCTTCTTTTTAACTCATCTCATCAACGGGATGTGATGATAGGTCTGCTTACAACCGGTATGCATGTTTTTCCTTTTAGTAAAGATACCAATCATACCAATTATGTATGATATTTAAATAATTCCACTTACAACTAGCAAGTAGGTTTTTCCTTTAATAAAAGTGCTCATCACACCAACCGGGAATGAAGTGAAACTAAGGCCACCCATCCGATAACTATGACGTGTTCGTCCCTAGTCAGTTTCCAAGTCCACGCTAGTTCTCTTGCTTGCATTTTGGTCTCAAGTATCCCTACAGAGTTTGAGTATCATTATCAGGAAGGGTTCGAGATGACAATATTCGTTTTGTCATGTATGAGCGACTAGGCCTAAATCTTTGGTTTATTGCACTTAAGTCCCCAAAGTTCATAATTCTTGACTTAAGGCCACTAGTGTTAAATTTTTTTTCTCAAATCAAGTCCCAATGGCTTCCAATATCCTCATTGGGTCCTTAATTTACTTAAACGGGGCTCAAGTTTTTCCAAATTCTCAATTTGGTCTCCAATTTTTCTAAAATTACCGTTTTGCCCCTACTTTCCAAAAATAGCCAATTGACCCTAGTTATTTCGAAAATTGACCAATTGGTCCCCCAACATCTTTCTCATTTCCATTTGACCTTCAATTTTGATAAATAGCATAGAGGTCCCTCAATTTTTTGAAATCCCCAAATTTCCCCAATTTTCCCTCAAATTTCTACCCCTCTTTATCGACCGAATTTAATTTCTTCAAATTGGCCATTCAAACGGGGTTAATTGCTCCAATTGATGGTATGGATCGATTCCTACACTTGCATACGATTTAATTGAGCTTTGAATTGCAACATTTGGATCCGAAACAAGCTCAAACAGATTTTCGTTGGAAAACTGTTCGTAAAGAGAGAGCTTCGAAAGCTTACCATTGGAGGTGCGGCGGTCCGAGCTCTTGATCTAGAGAGGTAGCTCTCGTCCTTAGGGTTTTCCTAGGATAAAAAATCGCTACAATTAATGTCCATATTAGTGGCAATTTAGTTAGTGAAGTTCGACATTTCTCTCTCTAGAATCGATCTGCAACGATGGAGCAGGGCCGAATTGGCTTACCTTTCACCTTTGTGGAGGTCGTGTAATGGCCATGGGGACTTTGGAGAGGCTTGGTGTCACGCGCCAACCCGGTTTGGTTGGATCCCTATGAACAAGCCGTTGCTCTTTCTCAGTTCAAGAGGAGTTTCCCCTTTCTTTTACTCGAGAGGAGCCATGTGAAATTTCAACTTTGTTCCCTGGAAGACATATATCAAATAAAATACAAGTTTAAGGAAAAATTAAGCATAACTGATAAAGGGTAAGGCTTGGTGTTACTTCTAGTTATTTTCTCTTTTCCTGAAACGGGTAGAAAAAAGGTAGAAAAGAGAGGTGAGTTTCTACAACTCAGTGAATGGGTTTTTTTAAAAGTTTACTTTTAACTTTTAAAAAAAATATTTTGTATTGGAGTGTGCCAGACTCCTCACTTTTCAAAAATCCCTTCATTTAAAAATTTGGGTTTTCACCATTTCTTATTATCATGGTGTGTCATCACCCAATACACATCATTTATCATGAAGGTTACACACATTTGCAGGTCAGCACGACCACTGAACCCACTTGTGGCTTCGGAGCGACTTTACCGGCCACCTAGATAGAAGTACGACCACTTCCATCCTGAGAATGAGTGGATGTACGTGACATCCGACCCTCAACCCCGAAATTGATTCTTCGTGTCCGTATGAGGACAGAGATCTCATCCTGTCCCTACCCCAGTCTCATGCGCTTGGTGCTACTCCAAATTTCGCACGATCATGTGGAACGACAAATTGCCCTTATACTCACCGGGTCGTCTAGGGCCCTTAGGACGCATCACTACCCCTCATGGGCATCTTGATGATCCCGTACTCATAGTGCATGCACAAACAATATTTTCTTAATATGCCATGTAATATATACTGTCATTAGTCCAACGGTCCCAACTTTCAACTCAACCTGCAGCTATTTGTCTTGATTGGTCTAGATACCGGTTATGTCGCACTGCTGTTAGTTGACTAAAAATGTCAGACCAGCCTTGGTACCATGACCATACAATTTACTTATTAAAGTTTTATAGCACATATATTATGTTCTTTTACGAGCTCCTACTCGTGCCCATTGGCATATGGCCCACTGTTCGAGATTTTCAAAAAACTGGGCATATTAGCCCTCAAGTTCTAAAACTGAGGCCCCTGGCCTATTAGAGCTATTCGAGCTCCCATCAAAAACGTCTCCCAAATAGTTCAAGCATTGGCACACAATTAGGGGAGAGCACTTCTGACAAAAATATGTTTTTACTGTCCATTATATCGACTCGATATAAGAATATCTCCGTTAATAACCGATGAACGGGTTTTCAACTTCCTTTGAGAAAGTTTCATTAAACCAACCATGTATTATCTACTTACAACCGGTAAGTAGTTTTTGTGCATGTTTTTCAAATCACTACTCTAACTCGTGATGTTTAAAATACCACATAGTAGTGGGTTTTCATTTCGATGAGCTTATCATCCCCAATTGGGTATGACATAAAATTCCACTCACAACCGGTAAGTGGTTTTTAACTTTAAGTTGTGCTCATCATCCCAACCGGGTATGACATTAGTAAACCCACTCACCCGTTAATGCCGTGAATTCCACTAGACCGGTTCTTTGTATTCACGCGAGCTTATCCTTGCTGACATTCCCGGTACTTCGTGTTTTAACACGATATGAACATCTCGGTTCATTATCCTTTGGCCTAATAACCTTCATTCATTCCAAATAATAGAGAAAGTCAAACTTTCATTTATTTGCAATTAGGTCCCTAAAGTTATTTCTCTTTAACTTTAACTCCCTAATGCCGATTTTTCCTCAAATTGAGTCCCAAAACTTTTAAAATTTATCATAAGACCTCAATTTATTCCATCTCACAAAAAGGAGTTTAAATTTCTAAATTTCCAATTTGGTCCTCTAACTTTTCCAAAATTACCAATTTGCCCTTCCTTTACAAAAATGGTAAGTTTCACCCCAAAAATTCTAAAATTCCTCAATTGGCCCTCTAACATTTTTATCATGCGCAATTGACCCTCAATTTTAGGAAATTGCATTTCGGTCCCTCGAATTTTTGAAAATCCCCAATTTCCCTCAATTTTTCCCCCAATTCCAACTCTTTAACACAGCCGAATTTGATTTCATCAAATTGACCGATCAAACACCTCTAATTGTTGAAATTAAAGTTGAAATTGAGTTTCTCCATGTTTATACGATTCCATAAAACTTTGAATCGTGAGTTTTAACTCCGGAACGTGCTCAAATGCAGATTTGCTGGAAAACAGACTGTAGAGAGAGAAAGCTTCGATTACTCACCGGTGAGGGAACGACGGTCCGAGCTTTCGATTTGGGCAGATAGCTCTCATCATGAGGTTCATTCTAGAATCAAGAATCGCATCAATTGATGCCGAATTGAGTTAGAATTTCATCATTGAAATTCTGTCAGTTCTCTCTCTAGCACCGACGAGGGACCGAAATGCAATTCGGTCGGTCGGAAATTGCAGAGGGGAGTCGAATTGGCTTACCTTTCAATCCTAATTCGGCCGTGGGAGGGCTGAGGAAGTGTTGGGAAGGCTTGGTTTGGCCTAGGAGGCTCGAAATGGCCTATTTCAACTCGGCCGAAATAGGGCAACTTCGGTCTGTCAGAGCTGCTTCACTGTTTCATCACGTCGGTGTTTCTCCGGCGATCCTCGGAGCAAACGGAGACACAAGCATGTAGCTGACTTCTCTCCAGTTCTAAAGAACTCGACCTCACTTTGTTTGGCTTAGGACCCCATATCGGAGCTCTGGTTTGAGCTTCACTGGAAAATGGAGCAATTGAGAGAGAATGGAGTTTTCAGATATAGAGAGGATGAATGGGGATGGGCTCTGTATATAGGGAGCTTGGGGACCCATTGGCCGTCTGTTTGGCACCTTTATGACAGTTATTGATGACCTGAAACGTACTGAACGGAAACATTTCTTCTTCATCGGCGCTGCTTCGATTTTCCGGCGAGTGAACAGTACTATCATCTTGAGGAAGAAGATGACACTGTTCCGAACCGGACCGGACCGGTCCGAACCGGGTTCAAAGTTTAAACCGGTCGGTTCACCCCCCATTAGACCGAGTTTTTCAAATCTAAAATTTTTTAAATTCATCTAAATTCATTCTCTATCCAATGGTAGCCTCAAATCTCCAATTTGAATTATTTAAGCTATCTAGAAAAATGAATTTAGGATTTGGTTCAATTGTGGTTCAAACTAGTTCGGTTCACCTGAACTGGTTTGGTTTTCATCCCCAATTCCTTCACAAGTCCATTTCCATGACTTTTGTGCCTCCATAGGTCACTTAGGGTCCATAAGATTCCTGGCTTATCATCTCTTTATCAATTTCAGTTCATAAACTGACTTGGTTCTTAAACCGATTTAATCTGGTTCGAGTCCGGTTCACCCGAACTGGTCTGGTTTTTCTCTCTCACTTTGTTCTAAGGTTCCTTCCCAAGGTTTATGAATTTCTTTGGAGTACAATGAAGTTGAATTCCTTTGTTTTACCCGATCTCTATCGATTCCGGTTCATGAACTGACTCGGTTCATAAACCGGTTCAATCCTGTTAGACTTGGTTCATCCAAACCGGTCTAATTTTCCTCTTCCAATTCGTACTAAGGTTCTTTTCCATAGTATTATGAACCCTTTGGATCACCTAGGAGTTATAAATTCCTAAATTATCCATTCACAATTGATCAAGTTTGTGAACCGGCTCAGTTTTCTTGCTCGGTTTGTTCGATTCCCTTCCTGGTTTTCCTTAGCTCAAAAGGGCGGGGTTTACAGGAACCATACGGAATAAGTTAGGATAAGGCACCATAAGCAAGCCAGCAAGGACCCTAAGAAAGACTCAATGACCTAAAGGTAAGGATGGGCAAACGTGGAGACTATAAAGTCAGATTAGGCAGCTACCTAAGGAAGTCATACCGAGAAACTTGAAGCTCGAGGAAGACACAGGATCGGAAGGACAATTTATCCTGTAAGGGAGGATGCCCTACACTCGCACTGGAAATTTCAGGAGAACAGAGACCTATAGGGTCAAGAAAAAGTGTCCAAACTAGGGGTAGATGCAATAAATAACTAGGTGACCCAAGGTAGGAAAGAAGCACTACTAAGCTACAACAAAGAATGGAGCTTGGAAATTTAAAGGAGTTAGGGGAGTACTGGGGGTATCCAAGGAAGCAAAAGCGGGTCTGGAACACTCTAGGCCATTAGGGACGCACGGGTCCCAAACCCGAAGAGGAGCACAAACCAGGGAAGGAAGGATCAACATATAAGCATGACAACATCAAATGTGGAGTGGGTAGAATAATAAGTCGAAATGGGACATTGGTCCAAACAGAGCCACCGAGGACCAGCAAGAGAGGACCCACCCCCGAGTCCTCGAGGACGGAACCTGAGACCATACCTCGGAATAAGTGGAGAAACCTCTAGAAACCCTCACCAATCCCACATGAAAGGCAGGCATCGGAAGAGGGAGAAGTCCCTCAAGGACGACTTCGATAAGAATTAATCTGGAAAGTAATTGTAGAATTAAACACCAAGCCTTGCCACCTAGAGCTAGAGAAAGGGATAAATCCAAAAGAGTCTAATCCTTACAAATTGGTAAGCGCAATGATCCCTAGGCTGAGAGGGAAGAGAGGAGCAAGAAAAAGAAGGGCCCCTTGCTAGCCGAAGGATGCCAGCAAACATGAGAATGAAAGGAGGCATGAGAACAAATAGGTTAATAGGGTCAATCTGGGGCTGGAAACTCGATAGAGGGAGACAGTCAGACTCAATACAGAGATGGTATAGGATGAATGAAAATAGAAGACTCATGTAAGGAGTCAAACATCTAGATTCTAGGGAAGTTAGAGCATGAAAGGGACATCGGAATCCAAGGGTAAAATAATCGGTTAACAAAATAACCTAGATGATGCAAAGGATGAGAACAAGAGGGAGTACACTCTAAGGAAAGAGTGAAAGGATGCAGTTTCAACTGCAAGATAGACCGGGCCCCAGGCCTAGGGTGGAGCCACCGGGCGCAAGAGTTCTACTACTAGGGGCAACCAAGTTCAAAAGCCAACAACAAGGGAACTTGAATACGAAAGGACGGACTAGAGAACCCAGAAAAGAGAGTAACATTGAGAAGGACAAATGAAATAGCCTAAAGGGATGAAGTGCCAAGGAGTCCCAACAGACAAGGGAGTAAAAGAACCCAGGTGCAATTGGGTGTGACGGAACCTCGAATCTAGACAAACCCCCAAAACGAAAGTCTGACCCTACGTTGTAGGGATTATTGGACCTAAGAGACTTCATGAACACGGGTGAAAGGGCGAGCCAAACTAACTAGATCCTTGGGAGTAAGAGAGGTGAGGCAAGGGAAGTGACCCTAAAACAATAGGATATTGACTTGTACCCTAAGGGGCCGCTTAGAGATTCCTTCCAAGAAAATGGAAGAACAACAAAGTTTTGGGGACAAAACTCCTAAAAGGAGGGGAGAGTTGTGGAACCCGTCCCCTCAGAACAAAGAAAATCAGGAAAAGAACTGGTATGGATTTATATGCGAAGAAACGAGCCGATTAATGAACTAAAATTGGTTAACGTGGGAAATTGGAAAATTCCAAGTGACAAAAAATTCACAAAAATTACAAAGAAGAACCACGAAGTGGCATTGAGGATAGAACCGGACCGATTCGGGGTGAACCAAACCTGAACCAGGATGAACCATAGTGAACTGGTTCATTAATTCATTTTTCTATGTGGCTAAAAATGTCAATTTGGGAAATTGAGGCCGCCATTAGATAGAAAATAAATTTAGATAAATTTAGAAAATTTTAAATTTCAGAAAATCGGTTGAATTGGGTCCAAACCGACCGATTTTTGAATTCGAGACAACGAACCCGGTCGAACCAGACCGGTCAACAACACCCCGTCAGCAGCCATACAGACACGGGCGGCCAATGAGAGGCTGCCATGTATCCGGTCAACGGTCAGCAAGTGACTCGTCAGCATGTCACGCAGACACAGGCAGCAAATGAGAGGCTGCCACGTGTCTAATCAATGAGTCAACGGTTGATGCGACAGTCGAGCTGGACCTCCATGTCAGAAAAACCAGCCAATCAGAGTGTGCTATGTGGCACAACTACCACATCATCATCTTCAACCTTTAGATGCTGATAGAGAGAATAGAGGAGAGAAAGAGGTCGGAAAAGCTGGAATCTTCGGCGACTCGAAAAACTCTCCGATCAGGTCACCAACGACCTAGTTAGAGACTGAGTCTTATAACGGCAGGTAGCCTAAATAGTTGTCGAACTCCCTATATAAAGAGCACCCCTCCATTCGTTCACAACATCCCACAATCGAGCGAATAAGAAGAATAGTGCATTTTTTGATGAGCAGCAAACTAGAACTCTAACGATGAGAAAAATCTCAGCCAAAGAAGCTTCGAAGGGTGGCATTGAATTGAGGAAGAGTACTCTAGCTCCAAGCACTCTTAAAACGAACCAAGACCGACCTGAGAAGTGGAAAGGAGATCGCACAATGAAGTCATTTCAGAGCTCGAAATAGCGAGCTCCTAACTGACCCAACCTTGACTCTCTCGGCCCTTCCGTCGCCCACATTGGCCATCTCTAACCGCCTAAGACCCTCCACCACCCCCCTACAGACCTCGGTAAGCTCAATTTCACCTCTACTTGTCGAAATTTCTAAGTTTCAAAGTTGCACCCCCTGAAATTTCTCTCTTCAAATTCCTGTAGGACAACAGCGAATTACAGCCGAACTCAGTCTTGGTAGGGTCCCCTTGACTAGCACAAGCTGCCTCCACCTCAAGCTCCGGCCACCGCCCCTCCGTCGGTAAGATACGCAAACTTTCTCTCTCTATTGTAAATTTTTCAACGAAGCTCCGACGAGGCTTAAAACTCAACCAAATTCAGAAATTCAAAGTGTAGGACGATCGATGGGAGTTTGAGGAGATGAATTGAGGTAAGAATCGAAGAAATTAAGGACTTACAGGCCACCATTTGGACGAGGTAAGATCTGAAGGTTAATATGCTTGAATTGAGTAAGAAGATTAAGTTCAATTTGAGGATTTTTTGGACTTTTGTGTAATTTTCAAAAAATTGAAGGATCGAACGACAAATTTTTAAAATTGAAGGTGTTTTCATGAAATTCACCCCAATTGAGGGCCAATTGGGCAATTTGGGCAAAATAGATGGCAAATTGAAAAATTTGAAAAGTTAGGGACCAAATTGTAATTTTTAGAAAATTAAGGACTAAAGGGTAATTTTAGTAAATTAAGGGTCAATTGATTAAATTAAAAGAGTTAAGAACCCATGAATAATGATTGGAAACTCTAAGGGGTTAATAGAGATTAAAGGGACATCAGGGACTTGGGCGTAATTAAGGCCAAATAAGGGGCCCTAGGTGCAAATACAAGAGAATGTATGACCATTTAGTCATGTCGTGATATGCACACTTGTACCATGTAGGAATGGACTACTCGAGCATCAGCTCGTAGAAGCACACCGAGTATAGAGACTCCACCGGCACGACCCCATTGAAATCACTGAGTTAACAATAAGACGGAAAGTTCTCGTTCGCGCTTGAACCCTCAAGTTACGTCTCTTACCCCCTAACTTAAAGTAAGGATTTGAACGTAAACACGTCTTTACCTTCCTTATTTCATTTAGGTAGAACTACCCGGATGATGTAGGTAAAGGTGACGGGTTGATCACGTACCCCGATCAAATCGGGTCGGGACGTGACACGTGTCATCTTTATCGCGCGACAGTTTTCTTAGATTCGTTTGTTTTTACCCAATATCTCATCCCGACAACCTGAATCCACCGCTTGAATAAATTAATCCATTCCCGATACCTCATGTTATTAAATAAAGAAAGAAGTTTATGTTTAGATTGTAACGAGGTTTAGATCACCTCCATATAAAATGGGGTAGCTCACTCATTGGAATTAGCTTATAATTCTCTCTCAACTAACAATTGCTCCCTTTTTAGCGACATTCATACTATATAGAATTTCTCCGCCATCTAACCACCTCCGACAACGTTCATTTTATCCGTATAAAGCTGAAGATCCCAGCTTTTCATCGCAATCCCTTTCAACAGTCGACTTTTAATTTATCGTTACTGGCGAGATTGCACTTTACCCGATCTATGGCAACCCAAAATAGTTCAACTTATTTTGGGGCTAATTCTGATGGTTATTATATGTAAACTCTATTTTTTAATTACAAATAAATCAGAAAGGAGAATTGAAAATTTTAAAAATAAAAATAAGTTTTAAATTAAATCGAAATTGGTATAGAGAAGATAAAATGAAAAATTGAAAAATTATAAGTGGTTAATAAAAATATAAAATATAATAAAAAATACTATTAATAAAATTAAATAAGAATATAAGAAGAGTTTAGAGTGAAATAGAAATGAAACGAAACAAAATGTAAAAATTTATTTGTTAGGTAATTTAAAATATTAATTTTAAAAATTTAAGTTATTATTGTGTATAAATTAAATTTAAACAAATTTAAATTTTTTTATATTTTAGAAAACAATGAGACATTCATCCACTGATTTATTATTTCTATTCACCGAATCCAGTACGAAATAACAGTACAACAGTCCAACGCACCCTCCCCACGAGAGGCGCTTCTGGAGAGGCTGAAGGATTATGACCAAGAGGAGGCCATAGCCCACCGGTCCCAGCTCCCTCCTCGTGAGCGCCATCTCTTCCTCCATGATCTCAGGGTCTGTCTCTCTCTCCAATTTATGTTCTTGATTCATTCCCTTTTCTGAATCCTCAACTCTCTGATTCTTTCTTGTCTTTATTTTCAATGTTTCGTTGTATCAGAGTCTGGATCTTCCGCGGATTGATCGTATCATTCGATGTTCGCTCACTTCGCAAGGTTGCAATTTATCTCCCTGCGGATAGACTTCGGTCTTATAACAAGGACTGAGATCAGACAAGTTTTCTTCTTTCCGGTAATGCGTATGTTTTTGTACATATCAGGATTGCCTGCTGCTGCAACCGAGCCCGTAGCTCATTGCAATGTGTCCACGGTGGAGGAAAGGACACCGGAGGACAGAGAGAAATGGTGGAAGGCGGGCCTGAGGGCCATCTCTGAGGGAAAGATGGCTATCTTGCTTCTTGCTGGTGGTTAGGTAACATTTTCATTGGGATTAATGCAGGTTGCTTATGAGCTACAAAGAAGTAAAGCCATCAGTTATGATGATGCTGAATTGAAACTAAATTAGGAGCAAAAGTTGAGCAATAGAGTGCTTAATTATGGCATGAACTTTACTGTGCAGTTAAAGATAGTTTGTACTAATAATAAAGTTTGTAACTGAATTAGCCACTTTCCAACTACAATTTGGAGAAACTGACTCATGAAAATTTATACCGTGAGAGATGATGTGGTCTCTTGATATTGGATAGAATCACTAGTTTCTTTCTAGTATTCTAACTTATTGAAGTGGTAGTTGAAAATTCTATACCATCAACAATTTGCTGATATATTTACCTAAGAATAGCCTATTGGCAGAAGAGAAGGAAAGAGAGTACAAATTTGTTCTGCTGCCATGGCCCATGTGAAGGCAATGAGACAAGTTAACTATTATTTGACAGAAATGCTTCTACAGAATCTGGCATTTGCATGATTGCAGTAAAGGGTGGGTCTGTCATCAAAAGTGTCATATGATGCTAGATCTTATGCAATTGTTTACCAAAAGCAAGTCATGTTTTTTCTTGGATTAGTTGTCTTCCATATGTAACAAATATAGGAACCATAATAAGCTAGAGCCAGCCACCTTCATTGATGGTGGCCCTTCATATTCTATTAAATAAAAAGTGAAAAGAACATCCTGCAGCAGTGGACTCATTATTTTCACCTAATTTGGTATGCTAATTGGAGAAAGGAAATAATTTTGTTATTGCTCTTTTTCTTACTTTTTGATAAAAGCCATTTCCTTGTTTTAATTGCACATTCCGATGAAATTGATGCAGGGAACTAGACTTGGAAGTTCAGATTTGAAAGGATGTTTCAGTGAGTATTCACTGCACTTGATGACCCATAACTTTGTCTATAATATATCCTTCACAATGGATATTTCATTGTAAAATAAAAGTTTTTGATAATTTGTGGGAAACAAACTTGATAGTATTCTTTTTAAAGAAGCTACTTAAATAAAAATTCAAAAAAGTTGCGCTGGTACTCATGTATACTATGGTATATTTCTTTTTAGAACATTTTGGTGCTCATATTCCTTAATAATCCCTAATAATGTGCTATTAACTAATATTTCAGATATTGGACTTCCATCTGGGAGATCATTATTCCAAATCCAAGCTGAGAGAATTTTCCATGTGCAAAAGTTAACTTCTCAAACTGTAAATGAAGGTAATATACAGTTGTAATGCATGGATAACTTCTCTTTTCATTCAAGATCTGTCACAATTGTAGCTATTTGTGCAGGTTCTGCTGGTTGCCCACCAATTCATTGGTACATAATGACCAGTCCATTTATAAATGAGACCACCCGGAAATATTTTGAGGCTAATAAATACTTTGGTCTTGAAGCTAGCCAGGTGACCTAGTTTTTCCTCTCTTTCTTTTATCCCCTCTCTGCAGTTTCCAACGTTTATCTTATCAAGTAGCTAAATATCCTACAGTTGTTAAAGACCTTTCTATAAAGGCCACCTTCTTCCAGCAAGGTACCATACCATGTGTGTCAAAGGATGGTAGATTCATCATGGAGACCCCCTTCAAGGTGTGAATCACTTTTTCATCCATTTGACTGAAATTTGATGTTGATGGCTTTGATCTTGCAACTAGGACAATAAGTTTAGTATATCTTTCTGATGTCAGGTAGCCAAAGCTCCAGATGGTAATGGAGGGGTATATTCAGGTGCTTCTGAGGCTTCTGGCGCTGAATTTATTTTTTTCCCTACTAATCACTGTCTTTATACATGACCGTGGATATGGGATGTACACCTTGGTATAGTCACGTGTCCATGGTGTTCTCACAATTAAGTAATCACTAGTGATTTATGTTTATGCTCCTGCTTTTTTGTTGTCCTAATCCTTTCTGTTTTTATGCATCTCTCTGCCTTGTTAATGAAATTTCTTTGTTGAATTCTGCCATAAAAAGGTTTGTGGGGCATTTTGGTTGACGGAACTCTATTTATTAGCTCTTAGTTGCAAGAAACTACTTGAAGATATGGCTGCTAGAGGAGTTAAATATATAGACTGTTATGGAGTCGATAATGCCCCTGTGAGATCTTGCTTTTGATGCTCCCATCTATCCACATAATTTCACATTTTTTCAGATTTTTAATGTATTTATGTTTTTATTGGTTAAATTCTTGAAACAGGTTCGGGTGGCTGATCCAACTTTCTTGGGATATTTCATGGAAAAAGGTGTATTTTCTGTAGCCAAAGTTGTGCGTAAGGTATAATATTTTTCCTGATATAATGTCACCTTTTAACTAAGCTCAATCTGGTTTTGGTATTTTGGATTCAGGCAATGCTACGACAGTCTTTCCTTTACATGACAAAGATGATAATATTTCTTTTGATTATTGAAAGATAAATGAATTGTTCTTGTAGTTGTTTTTAATGCATTGAGGAAACCTAATTTTTCAATTTTGTGAACCATAATGATGAAAGTGCCTCCTTTCAAAAGTTATTTTACATTTATCCTTGATGCCATTTATTGTTATGAGGTTTAATCTTGGTGTTGTACCATTTTCAGGCTTATCCTAAGGAGAAGGTGGGGGTGTTTGTGAGATGAGATAAAGGTGGCCCCCTTACTGTGCTTGAACACAATGAGCTTGATCCGAACATGGCTTCTGAAATAAATCAAGAAACTGGAGGGTTTCATTTTTGTTGGAGTAATATAAGTCATGACTTCACTACTTGTTCAGTTGGGATGCCGTTTTTAACTTATTATATTTTTTGCCTGATACTATGAGATAAACCACTAATCTGTGTATTCTATCTTTTAAAGTTACTGCCCAATTTGTTTAAAATTCTCAACCCTACAATTTAAGCCCCTTCAAAACAAGGAGTGCCACCACTGCTAATGAACATTTTCTTGCAGATCTGCTTGCATATGTCCACTTTGGATTTTCTCAAGCAAGTTGCAGATGGTCTAGAGAAAGATAGCATGTATGTAGCGGAGTTGCATCATCTCATCTTTTTTTGTGTGTTTGAACAAAGCTACTATGAAATTCGATTGCTCAATGTCATCCAGACACCTCTGTCTTATCAAGATATTATCTATTTATGTTCCTAGATGCCAAAATATAAGAGCTTCATACAATTCTTGGATCCAAAACAGATATCATCTAGCTGAGAAGAGGATCCCTTCAGTCCATGGACAGACAATAGGTTTAGAGTTAGAGCAGTTCATGTTTGATGCTTTTTCATATGCGCCCTCCACTGCTCTTTTTGAGGTGAAACTCCATCCATCTCTCTCGCATCTGTCTCATCTTCCCCTGTCTTGTTCAGGGCAGCAGTTTGTTTCTATGGGTTTGTCAGACTTGGATTTTTCCTTTGGGATGAAAAATCAGGTTTATACTAGAGGAAGAATTTGCACCTGTGAAAAACGCCAACGGCTCAAATTTTGACTCACCAGACAGTGCCAGACTGCTGGTTCTTTGGCTCCACACGCGCTGGGCAGTGTCTGCTGGTGGTTGCTTGACACATTCAGTTCCCCTGTACGCTACAGGTAATTTCAATTCCTTGTTCACCTTTCAGTGCCAAAACAGGGAAGCATTCAATATAACAAGGGAATTGTGTGAAATCCCAGGTGTGGAGGTATCCCCACCTTTTTCATACGCAGGAGAGTGCGTGGAAGCATTCTGTGGGGGGAGGATATTCCATGCCCCTTGTGAAATTACCTTGTCCCTAGTATCCACTGAACCAAGCATCTATCTTGTCTTGATCAATTGATATACGTCAGGTCAGTTGTTTCAGATAGCTGAATATAACAATCCTTGCCCTCAAATCAATATTGGTTGGAAAGCTGTTACTTATCAATCTCCAGGTTTCTGTACCAAGGACATCCTTGAGATTTTGCCCATTAAGACGGCAGATACCCAAATTCCCACTGAATTTGCACAGTAGACAACCTTGAGATTTTGTCCAAGGTTGAGCCCTCATATTTGACGGCAGACATCAAAGGTTAACTTCCGCCCAATCATTCCGGCTGCTGGCACAGATACCGTCATTGCTTATATTCCTGGAAAATAAGTTTATTATTATTATATAATATAATATAAGCACGTGATCTAGTGGTATTGTCAGGGATTAGCAGGCTTTATAAGTATATTTTTAATCAGGTTATTAATAAGGTTATGTATATAACCAATTTCTCTGATGTTCAAATTCATTCAAGCACTTCAAGTTTGATATGTGACTTATAATTAACCATTAATTAATGATTGAAGTATTGGAGTATAGGTTAAACAGTTTGATTTAGGAGCACCGAGTCATGTGATCGTACCTCGCAGGTAGGCTTGCATTTACCCATCACAAATTTTAATTGTGAGGTTAAGCTAGACTAAGTATTATTCATTAACTAGACGTATTCTATCACAAATTTTAACCGGAGAAAATTTGTATATAGTCATATAAAATAAATATGTGAACCGTTTATTTAATTCACTATGATTATAATTTTTTGTGGATAAAATGTTATCTTCTATAGGAAAACCATGACCACATGAACCCGCCAACTTACTCCAGCTTGAGACTTTTGGAGCTATGATAATGATTTTTTTGTCAAAAGACTGAAAAATAAAACTATAATTTCAAGCAATTTTCTCCATTTGCCTCTTTTTTACTCCCATACCTCAATAGAAATTTTCTATTATAAATTTATTATATTCTTCTCTCTTTTTTTCTACATTAGTATTTATTAGATATAACATTTCTTAAAATATCTATATATTTTATATTTAAAACAATAACATATTATAAAACCATGTCAAAATAGACAAACAAGCAACATCTTCTCACCGCATTCAACTTCTTGTCTGCTTTTATTTAAGTGATCATTTTACGTTTCTATTTATTAATTTATTTTATTCCATAATTCTCTTATATTTTTTATTTAAATTAAATAACATGGCATGATTAAATGTAATATACTATTTTATATTATATTTCATTTACACTAAAATATTATTGACAATTAAAATTTATTACGTGTCATATGGGTTGAATCTAAAATATATAATCATAAAAAAATCATATTCCCATTAATTATAAAGTTTGGTAAATAAGATTAACATTTTAAGTTTTTTTCTAATATAATAATAATAATTTGGTTAGAACTTTCTAATAATTTATATATAAAATGTTGGACTTCAAAGTGGTCCCCAATGGATTGAAAAGAGTCCGGAGATTTTGCCTCAATATGATAAAAGCATGTGCACAAACTAGACGATGCGTTCAAATATTCGCATCTACATATATGCCAAATTGTCATAGTTACGTAAGTGACATAGATTCATTAAAATAATTCCATATTTCTTGAATTTATGTAGGAAGAGTATCACATCCTTAATCAAGTAATTATGTATTAATCAAAATCTAATAATTTATGATTACTATATGCTTGCTAAAGTATGCCCTTTGTTCCTAGCAATGCGGTCCAACGCATCTAATTTAAAAATGAACTATATATGTAAACCATCAATGATATTTAGAAAGTAGAAACGTGTGGAGACCTCAATTTTATTTGCCACGTGCCGTAATACATGCTCATGCATGATTAAAAATATTGGAAGATGACTCACCCCTAAGGTTCAACTATAATTAAAATTGATGATATAATAATTTTATATTTATTAAAATAAAAATATTAAAATTTAATAAATATAAATTTAAGATTTATAATGTTATAATATTTTTAAATGAAATCATAAACTTACACTGCTGAGTCAGTTTGATCACTCTTTTACGCCAAAAAATCACGATTAAAACATACACAGGACAATAACTCTTGTTTAATTTTATATCCGAAATTTATGTGGAACATTCAAATTTTTACCTTTTTGTCGGCCGGTCGAAGACGACTGTATGATTAATTTACGTCAGATTGCTGTGAAAGGAATTCAGTCTTCCCCACCAACAGCACGGCTGCCATGTGCATGAAAATGACCCTCTGCTCTCGTCATCATCCACTAGATCCTATCCCCATTTTCTTTCTCCTTCAGAAAAAAAAAATCTATAGGCAGCTGTCTCCAATTAATTTGGCTTCATATAGATTTTATTCGATCAGAAGAGCTTATAAAATGCCCAATTCAATGCCCGATTCGATTTTTTAAGAAAGATTGTATAACAATCCGTAACATATATATATATATATAAGGGAGATAGCCAATGAAGAGGACATGCCCAAGATGCAGCTACATGCCTTTCTCTTTCCTTTTTTTTGCTTTCATACTTCATCTATTCTATATGGCAAGGGAGGAATTTGAGTCCTCAATGATGATCAAGAACCAATGTAATTCAAGATAGAGTGTTAGCATTTGTTAGAACTTAATAACCATTCCAATGATAGAAAGTTAAGTATATCATGTTATTTGTGTATCATATCCTTCATATTATTATGTTTACAATTTTTAGGGTTACTTATTTTTTTAAAATTTATTCATTATTTTATTAATGTTAAAATATTTACATTCGTCTCTTTTCAATTGTACCATGCTAATAATGCTCATGATATATCAAGTGTACATGAGGCACTCAAAGATATTACTCACCATAACAAAAAAAAAAAGTACATTTAGAAAAAAACAATCTCTCATTCATTTATTGAATGTGTGTTGTAGTGATATAACAATCTTGTAATAATTAAGACATTGTGCATTACATTTATATTGTGAGATTTTTCATACTCATTAATCTCATATTTTTAGAATGTGTTCTACATACAACACATCCAAGGAGTTCATGCTGCATGCATGCATTAAAGAAGAGGAAAATGGCTAAATATTACTTTGGCCATTTAACAAATGGAGACCACATAATACATCAAACATAAAAAAAATACAATATTTTTACAATAAAAGTAAAACCAATAAAATATAAAATTGTTTGATGAAAATTAATTCATGCATTGTATACATCAATATCCAAAATTTATAATAATAACTTTTAGAAAATTATGGCGATATATTTGATTAGTTGAAGGGTGCATGTCAAAACTCGATAAATTTAATTTTTTTAAAATAAAAAAATATAAGTTTAATAAATATATCGAATCAAATGTATATTCTTATACCTTATTAAAATGAGTCTTTTATATAAATATATGATTCCTAGAAATATTTTTAGAAATGAAATAATATACTATAATTATCGGATCATTTACCAAAAATATATAAAGATAATATAATATTTGTTGTATATTTTAGCAAATATTCTAAAACTTGACATATTGACTTATTTATATAATTTTATGTATCAATATTAAAAAATATTATTAAGTTAATAAATCTTCTTTATAGAATTGAAGTTAGGCCATCACTTGTATTTGTTCCTACATCGATTTTCATATACTTGAGTGTGTTATTCTATATGTATATTTGTATTATAGTGTATTTGTTTCACAAACTTAACTTTATTATTTTTATCTAAATTTACTAACTAAATGGATTAAAATTATAAATCATTAAATATAGAGTAGTCAATGGATTAAAATTATAAATGATCTCAAATAAAAATTTATTGGCCAAATGAATAAAATGATTATAGACAAACTTAACATATAGTTAAAAAATATTTTAGTTCTAATTTACTATATAAGATATTTTAAAAATAACTTAAAAATTTATAATCATAATCCGATACAATAGTTATACAAATATCATATAATCCAATAACTTCTCAAAAAAATAAATTAACAACATTTGATAAATCATTAATTTTATGATATTAAATAAAATGTGTCATTTAAAAAAAATGAAATTCATATAAATATCAATATAATGATACACACCAAAATTTGAAAAAAAGTAATAAGAAATGATGTTTCTGTATATACTTATCTTTTTTATATTAATGAATGATAAACAAATTTTGTGAACATCCATTTTTATATTGGGCCAAAATAAATGTTCTTACAACATATTCTTAGCTACCCAAAATGTCACAAAAATCTTCCATATTTTCTCAACAAGTAACTTACACAAAAAAAAAAAATGAGAGATACACAATAGTTTTATCAAAAAATAATCTCATTTTGTATAAAAAACTTTCCAACCTACCTTTTGTACAAATTCCAATCACTTCACAAAAATTATAATTTTTTCCTAGTCAATTCCAATTCTTTTAAAATGTATAATATATCTAAGAAAAATAAGTTTATTCGAACAAAATATATATTTTTAAAATTTACAAGCAATTTATCTTTTTAAAGTTTTTAAGACTTTCTACATATTCATGTAAGATCTTCTTGTATAATAAGTCGTCAACAAAATTGACTTGACATCTTTGCTCCGAATTAGTCTCTTATTGGTAATCCATGCTAACGAGAATTTTCCTTAGTTGAGTGTTGATCGAAAACATGTGTCATGCTCTAATTGGTCAAGGCTTTCATATGTTGACCGTGCATCTGACTGATCGCGCTTTATCATGTGTTTGCACGTTGACTGGTCACACACACACGCTTACACACACTTACTAGGCACTTACTTGGCAAGCGGTTCGTTGACCAGTTCAATTGGACCTGATTTTCTAAAAATTAAAATTTTATAAACTCATTTTCTATTTAGTGGATACTTCAATTTCCTAATTTACATTTTTAAGTCAATTAGAAAAATTAATCTTTTAAACGATTCTCCCTGGTTAATTTTGGTTTAATATGATTTATGTTCGATTCACCCTAAACCGATTGAGTTCTCACTTTCAATTTGCAATATTATTCTTTTACTTGATTTCTTAAACCTCAATCGTCCTTTGGGATCACTTTATATCCCGTTTTTATTTATTTTCGATATTTCAGTTCACTTTGAACCACCTTTTTTTTTCAAAAATTTATGGTTTTCCATTCCGACTTATTTGTTATTGGAAAATGGGATTTACAAGTTTATCCTTATTGACCCAGTGAAATCAAATTTTGACTACCTAAATTATTTTTTAGTTGGTTCAAACCTGTTTCAACTAGTTTTCTAATTTCTAAAAAAATTTAATATTTTCTAAATTCCTTTTCTATGTATTGGTTACCTTAAATTTTTTTCTTTTTTGGTTCATCTCAAAAAATAAAATTTTGAACTCATTTACTCTAGTTCGGTATGATTCAACTTGGTTTGGTTACAATTCACCTCATTTTTGTCAAGTTTTCTCTTCTGAATTTTCAATGGAACATTTCTTATCAAAATTTGTGATTTCTTATTTAACTTTGGATCCTAGTCAACATAGGTTAACTATCTTTGTGATCCTCATTTAAACTATTCTCATTTTTTGTTTAAATTTTTTTGTCAAAATTTTCTTGTTTATTTCCATTACAAAAATTAGTATTAGAGGAAGTGAGTTATTTACTTAATGGTTGTGACTATCATATGACATTTAGTTGAGTGGTCGGATACTAATGGAATGTTGCCCGAAATGGACACTAAATACTTTTTGGGAGATCTCCTCCAAATCACTTGTATGACTATCAAAATCATGAGAATGGCATATAGGTTCCAGATCCAAGTGCTAGTATAAGGACCCTTAGCAATTATTTTTGATAAATGACCCTATTTGACTTATTATTCGAAAGAAATTTTTAATAGATTTCTATCTACCAAAAATTTGACTCGAATAATCATTAATTATATTTCCCTTTTGGGACAACTTTTGAGTCACAATGCATTAATTACATTTTCCAAGTGTTATGTTTGGATTGTTGCTTCACTCATACTTCTTTTTAGGTTAGTAGCATGGTTCTTCTTTTTAGTTTGGTAGGATCCCTCTTAATAATGTGACATGTTATGTATATTGATAAATGAGAAAAAATTATAAAATGATAAATGTTGAAATTATTCATATTGATATTTTGAGTATAGATTGAGATCATAAATATGACCAACCTATAAGTCATCTCACTTAGCAAAGATAAAATTATTTTCCTCTCTCTAATCCTCTTTTAGGTGAGAGACGAAGTAAGAAAAGAAGCTAGTTGGAATGATTTATAGACTCTAGTAAAAAATGGGGTATAATCCTTGAATAGAATTTATAAAGATATTTCATTTTAGTTAATACTATTTATTGAGATTTATAAATTTTGTAAATTTTTACATTAGTTCAAAATTTAATAGCAAATTGTATGTTTTATATTATAAGTTTTATACCATTTTAATTATATAAAAGTGAGTGTTCCACTCTTCGATGTACTAGATTATTATGTGATTTGACTCAATAATTGGATCTCGTGTGATCTAGCCTAGGATAGATGGAGGATCATTGACCATAAATCTCAGTTTGTAAAAAAAATAGTATTGAAGTTTAAATAGAAAGTAAATAGAAAGAAATGCGATTTTTTATAGGGAATAAAAATAGGTATAAATTAGTAAATATATATTAATATATAAAATAATATAATGAAATTTATCTTGTAACAATTTATTTTTATATTAATTGATATAAATTTTGTTAATATAATAAAATTTTGTTTTAAATTTTGTTAATATAATAACAGTAGATAAAAAATCTCAAAACTTTCAATATACAAGAAAAATATTATAATATAAGATTATTTATTGAGAAATAAAAGACTCACAATTATAGATATTACTATCAAATATTTAAAAAAATTTAAAAACTTTTATAATAAATATAATCAATTAAACTATAAAAATAAAAATTTGACAAGCTAAAATTATATTTAAAAAAAATACATAATAATTTCTCTAATTGTTGTTTATAAATATAGTTTTCTTTTTATATTGTAATGATATTTTTTAGGGATTATAAAAATATAGTTTATTATCATTTTTTATTTTGTAGTATAAATTTTATTTTTAGTAACATACGGGGGAGAAGTTATTGTTTTGAAATGAGTTATCAGTTTTATTTTTAATTAAAAATTATAATTTGTAATTATTAAAAAATTTTTAACCTTATAAATTCAAAATATTTTACTATTTTATTTAATTTATTATAATATTCTAAACACTTTAGTACTTATTTATAAATTTTAAAATTTATTATTATTATTATTTAAAAAAAATAATAAACTCAAATTTAATATTTTTCCTATATATTCTGATAAAATAGGAATTGGCTAAATACGAGCCATTAAGAATATATTTTGTATCAATAAATATTATACTTATTTCTAATTAAAAATTATAATTTTTAAATATTTAACTTTTACAATATTATATTTTATATTCTATATTAGTTATATATCAACTTTTTATTATTTTTACACATAATAGAGTTTATATAATTTTTGTAATTATTTTTTAAAATAAAAATGATGAAAAAGAAGATCCTATGATTGCCCTATTTTTTCTTTTTTGTTTTATAAGAAAATTATTTAAATATGTTAATACTTACTCTAATTTTAGAAAATGGTCAAAATTATATATAAACTAAATTAATGCTAGAAAACTACGAGAAGTATTATGTCAAAAGCAAAAATGCAACCAAAGTCCTTTTAAAAATGCCCTATTTTTAGGTAGTTAATTATTTATTGATTATTTAATATTTTTTAGATTTCAGTAATGTACAAAAATAAAATTTAATAATTTATTATTGCTTATTTAATATTTGTAGGGTTTTGACCGTTCCAAAAGTTACGATCTATTAGTTTTCCTAGAATTCATTTAAAATTTTTAGGTTTTAATATTATGAAAATGTTTAAATATTTATTTAATAAATTATAAAATTTAAAATAAATCCTAGTTTTTCTAGAATTTAATGCCATTTTTACTCATTTTTATAAATTTATTACAATATTTTCTCACGTCCTAAATAGAGATAACATTTATCCATTTAATCAAAACAAACATACTTTTTTCCTCATATTCAAAATAAGCAATGAATAATAAGCAACGATTATCATATGTTTATACTAAATATAAAACAATACCCTTTAATAAAGATTGGAAGACATCTATATTTATTAGTGTACCAATTTAACATAAATTAAAATTAGTTAAAGTTTAAATTATTTCTAAATATTAAAAAAATATAAACTAAAATATACTTAGATTTGATTGTAATTAGTTTTTTCTCCGGTCTCGCATCTCTTCAGTTTTCAGTTTCTAGGATTATTTAAAATGGTAAATTACTGAATTAATAGAAAATATTTTAATAAAATTATAGTTTGATACAAAACTTTAAAAAATGTTAATATGTGATATAAAATTGTTTCATTTAAATTTTAAATACTGACATTTGACACTTTAATTAATTTTTAATGCTTATATAATATATATAATATAATTAGAAAAAGGAAAAATTTATTGGAGGGAGGAGGCGCTCATGAAGCCCCATGTGTCCTCCATGAGATCCATTAAGAGTTTCACATGGAAGACCGTGGATGAGCCCCTCCCATGCCTCCCTATTTCTCCCTTGACTTTTTCATTTTGTTTTTAATTTTTATTTATATTATATGTGATATTACTATTAAATATTTATGTGTGCCATATCGGTAAAAGTTAAACTATTGGTCCGAAATTGAGGTTTACGTGAATAAAATATTTTTCAAAAGATGTGTACCGTGATATAACATTTTAAAGATTAGGTACAAAATTTTATTAAAATATTTTGTACCAACATTATTTAAGAAGATAAACTAACCTTTTATGATTTTTTTTGGTTAAAGTAATCCTTTTGTAATTGTAATAATGTTAGTAGTTAATGTTATTAAAAAGTCAATAACATGTATCATAAGCTATTAAATTTTTTATAAAATATTTAGTTAGCAAATGTTAAAATCCTAAAAAATTTTAAGAAACTCAAAAAAATTTTAAGAAATCTAAATAAATACTAACCACCCTTAAGTAACTTTAATTCAAATAAGCCCTAAGAAATAATAAGAAACAATAAAAACTCTAAAAAAAACCTTAAAACCCTTAAAAACTTTAAAAAACTCTAATAAACTCTAAGAAACCCTAATAAATACTAAAAAACTCTAATAAACCCTATCAAACCTTTAGAAACCCTATAAAACCTTAAAAAATGCTAAAAAATTATAAGAAATGCTAGAAAACTCTAATAAACGAAAAAAACGCTAAAAAATCTTAATAATCCTTAAAAAACCCTAAGAAGTGCTTTAACATGTGGGTGGAGCATTGGTTTACAGCCAAAATGCTACCCAAATGAGATAAAAAAAATAAGATCGGGAGGTTGGCAATCATGTGTTGGTACATTTTGAAAGAATGTAATTGCGCTAAAGCGGAATGGGTGGCACATCATAATAAATAAGACCTGACACTTTAAATATTATATTATCTATTAATAGATAGTGAATGGAATGGACAAATGTAATGGAGGCTGAGATACCCCTAATTGGCCAAACCAACGAGGAGGACACCAAATGAGTGACCGTATCAAGTACAAGAGGTCAAAATTAATTACGATTGCTCATTCCAATCAAACCACAACCTATCGAGGATAATGAGTTATTGCTAGAGATCACATATGACAATTCCTATTCAAAGGGGGAAACAAATACTCAATGCCTATAATAAGGAGATAAAATTAATAGTAATGGTGTTTGGCACAAAGTTAGTAGTGGTGTTTGGCACGTTAAGAAATTATAAGAATATAGAAAAGATGATGGGTTGTGTTTGTTAATTTTACTTTTAGTTATGAAATATTAAATTATTTTTTAGGGTTTTTTTTACCCATTTTATTTAAAATCCTTCATAAATATTTTATTAGAAGTTTTAGCTATAAATTCATTAATTATTAGAGATATGAGCAAATAACAACTCTTTCCTTTTATATTTCCCATTACCTCCCCAGAATTCTTTTTTTTTATGCATTATAAACAATATTTCATTCAAACCTAAAAAGACATAATAGAAATGACATACTACCAAATATACTATTTTATTCTCTTTCCCGTCTAAAATAAAACTAAATAATATGTGTTATTTGTAAACTATCAAAATAATATATTAAGCTATTAAATACTCTAAACAAGTGATAACTCTCATAATGGTTTAGTAGTTAGTAAGTGCCTATACGAGAATGAGATACATCCATCCCCTCAATTTTACATAAGTCAAACCTTCAATAGTTGTATATGCATCGACCACAAGTGTAGAATGACACTTCACTAAAAAAAACCCTAAAAAAACTCCACTAATGCTCCATCGTCCCATATATAGTATTTTTCCAATCCCAAATTAAGAAACTTATTACTGTAAATTCAAAAAAGAACTCACAAGAACCATCATAGTTTGGTTTAATAGTATCATACCAAAATGTGTCTAATGTGCCTTATCTCTAGACTTCTTTGGACTACGTCTTCACCTTATCTCACAAAACTATTAAGTACTTTTTCAATCCATGTAAAAGATCATAATTTCTATTATTGGACTATAACTATCAAACAAATAATTATTTCTAGATTTTCAAATTATCCAACAAGTGTAGGTTGTACTACTTAACAAATATTATTTTTGGTGTTTATGTCACGCCCTGACCCGGTTTGGTCGGATCCCCGTGATCAACCCGCCACTCTCCCGATTTACTAAAGGGTTTTCCCTTATATTATAAATCGTAAAGAGTAATGCGTTAACCTGCACCTTTTTCCAGGAATATCATAAATCAAAACTACATAGTAATTTAAATTAGTTGTACCAATCTTGCAAGCGTTTAATTGCGCAAGTCCTTTAAGGTTCGGCTTTCCGGGACTTCCTGAAAGAGGTATAAAGGAGGGGGTGAGTACAACTACTCAGTGAGTGGGATTCAAATCTTTTAACTTTCAAGAAAAACATTTATATGGAGTGTGCCAGACTCCTTTGTTTTCAAAAAAAATCATTTCATTTAAAAATTCATCTTTTTCCATTATTTCTTAGTTATCGATGTGTCATCACCCAACACACATCCTTCATAATGAAGGTTACACACATTCGCAAGTCAGTATCACTACTGAACCCGCTAGTGGCTTCGGAGCGACTTTTCCTGCCACCTGGATAGAAGTACGACCACTTCTACCCTGGGAATGAGTGGATGTACGAAACATCCGACCCACAATCTCGAAATCACTTCTTCGTGTCCGTATGAGGACAGAGACCTCATCTTGTCCCCACCCCGATCTCATGCGCTTAGTGCTACTCCAGATTTCGCACAGACACCTGGAACGACGAACTGCCCTTATAGCCACCAGGTCGTCCAGTGCCCTTAGGATGCATCACTACCCCTCATGGGCGTCTTAATGATCCCGTACTCATAGTGCATGCACAAACAATGTTTTCTTATATTGCCATGTAATATGTGGTGCCATTAGTCCAACGGCCCCGACTCTCAACTCAACCCGCAGTTGTTTGTCTTGACTAGTCCGTCGACCTGTCATGTCGCACTGCCGCTAGTTGACTGAGCATGTCAGTCCTATCTTGGTACCATGGCCAAACAATTCACTTATTAAGTTTTATGGCACATATATCATGTTTGTTTACGAGCTCCTGCTCGTGCCAACTGGCCTTGTGCCCACTGTACGAGATTTTTAAAATCGGGCATTTCGCCCCCAAGTTCCAAAACCGAGGCCCTTGGCCTATCAGAGCTATTCGAGCTCCCGTCGAGAAGGTCTCCCAAATAGTTTAAGCATTGGCACACAGTCAGGGGAGAACACTTCCGACAAAAATAGGTTTTTTACTATCCATCATACCGACCGGTATAAGGACATCTCCGTTCATAACCGATGAACGGGTTTTCAACTTCCTTCAAGGAAGTCTCATCATACCAACCGGGTATGATCTACTTACAACCCGTAAGTAGTTTTTCCGCATAATTTTCACATCACTTTCTTTAAGTAGTGATGATTAAAATACCACTAAACAGTGGGTTTTTATATCGAGGTACTTATCATCCCCAACCGGGTATGATGTTAGTAAACCCACTCACAACCGGTAAGTGGTTTTTAACTTTATAAGGTGTGCTCATCATCCCAATCAGGTATGATGTTTGTAAACCCACTCACCCATTAATGCCGTGAATTCCACTAGACCGGTTCTTGGTATTCACGCGAGCTTGTCCTTGCTGGCGTTCCCGGTACTTCGTGTTCCAGTGAAGGCACGACGGTCCGAGCTTTCGATCTGGGCAGATAGGTCTCATCCTGAGGTTCATCCTTTCGGTCCTAATTTGGTCGTGGAAAGGCTGAGAAAGTGTTGGGAGGGCTTGAAATGGCCGATTTCAGCTTGGCCGAAATAGGGCAGCTTCGGTCCGCCGGAGTTGCTTCACTATTCCATCATGTCGGCGTTTCTCCAACGATACTCGGATTGATTGGAGTTTGCTATCAGATAGCTGTCTTCCCCCCGGTTCTAAAGAGCCCGACCTTTGTTCAAGTCGAAGCTCTCGTTCGAGCTTTACCGGGAAATGGAGCAGTAGAGAGAGAGAGAGAAGTGTTCAGGTGTGAGGAGAATGAAATGGAGATGAACTCTTTATATAGTTGTAAAACCCGTGTATTAAATGGGCGAGATTTATTACTGGTATTAATATTGCCATAAATTATTGGTATTAATTCCAATAATTTAATTTCGGTATTAATTCTAATAAATTAAATTTCGGTATTAATTCTAATAATTTAATTTCGGTATTAAATTATTGCTATTAATTATATATTAATTTATGATAAGGCGTACATACAAATTTTTGACCGAAATTTCGGGTTACAAAAAAAATTCATACTTCCCAGGAGGCCACCCATCCTCACATTACTCTCAAGTAAGCACGCTTAACTTTAAAGTTCTTATGGAATCTAGTTCACTTGAACCACTTTGGTTTTTATTTTCTAATTTGTCTTAAGTTTCTTTTCCAAGGTTTAATGAACCCTTTGGATCACCCGAGAGTTGTAAATTCCCAACTTGCCCGTTCAGAAATAATCGGGTTTGTGAACCGGTTCTAAATCCTCACTTGGTTTGACCGGTTCTTTTCCTGGTTTTCCTTAGCTCAAAAGGGCGGGTTTTACGGTTTATCCACACTATTATTATCTAAACAATTTTACAGTAACTTAAACGAAAGATATAATAGACTCTATATGAATTCCACAATCTTCATACCACACTAGCTTAATCCATGAACATATGAACAACATATGGTCAATAGTTATTTACTCTCCATAAAAAATAAACAGCATGGTTAGTTTTCTAGCATGTAAATTAGAACTAGCAGGGAACGTATTCGAACAAACTCTTCATATAAACTTCATGATCTTCGATGAATACTAATATTCTAAATGTATGTTCAATCCTTTTTCAAGATACTATAAGAGAAGAAAAGTACCTAGTCATGATGATGCTATCTATTCAGAATGAAACTGTATGCAATTTTAACAATTATTGTAACACTTAAATTACCAAAAGCTAAGATTTAAGCCAAATTGGATCGATAATCAAAATCGACCCGAACTCGAAAACTAAACCAAAATTTGAAATTCTAACATAAATTATGAATCAACATAGACCAAATGGTTATGCAACAAATAAGGGTAAGAAATTACCTCCAAAGAACCATTCTTGATAAGAGACTAAGGATTGGGAAAAGTACAAGAGAAAAATGGTCTAATTTAGGGTTTAATAGGCTTGAGATAAGAAGCCTTGGTTTTTGGGAAGAGTTATACAAATTAGAAAATAGAAATCATTGAGTACAAATAATAGAGAATTATATAAGGAATGATTAGAAAAATGAATTTGGCCAAGATCTAGTCGAATCGAAGGTGAACCAACAAAAAAATGATCGAATCGATTCGAAATAGTAATCCCCTTCCTCCCACCCTAATTTTCAGAAAGGACAAGATAAATTAGAAAATAGAGTTTCTTGAGTCTAATTTGTAGGAAATTGATGAAATGAATTTTACAAAAATAAATTGATTTAAGAACCAACCAAATTGAAGGTTAAACGATTAAGAATCGAACAAAATCAACCAATTTATTCACAGGAAATCTGTCTGCTACAATGTAAACTGGTTGAGGTGTTACACTAGGCGTATACATGTGCTACTTGCATGTGTGTGTGCATGTCATCTCATCCACCAAACTTTTGATTGAGAAACCTGAACCAAATCTGGTCAAGTACTGATTTCAACCAATATTTGTGTGATTTCCAACTTTCTATCCCTAGGAAAATTAAATGAAAAGTGATACCTAGGTGATCCCATCATACTAGCTAAAGATGTGGGATGATAGATCTTTGTCTCCCTGAGCTGGCTACATAAACCTTATCGCTACAACCTTATCCCTGTAGTTGGTTGCCATAATTATCTATAAAACCCATCTTAGTCAGTTTTCTAGTAATCTTAGTTTCAGAGACGATATATGTCACTCCCCGATCCGATTTTCTTGGTTCGAGATGACAGGTTTCACTTCCCATCTTTTAGGAGTTTTGTCCCTAAAACTTAATTATGCACTGTGTACATCATGAATAATTTTCCTTGTTGTCAACTTGGGATTCACTTTGATATGCTACCACTACAGTTACTCTTTCACTTAGTCCTTTAGATAATGTGCTTAAGGGATTTTTTCCTTTCAATTATCCATTTACTCCATGAAACTTATTAGCATTAGTTTGTCTTACCCCCGTGTCCAAAAGTAATTTGTTAGATCCAATTCTTTATGTGGCTTAGGGGTAAGGCCCTTACTCTTGAGAGTTCTTGTCTAGATCACAAGATTGGGAGTTCCAAAATGTCCAACCGTCTCCATGTCTATTTATTCCCTTGGTCGTTGGAACTCTTAAGCTCGCCATCCTTTCGAGCTTTTCATTCTTGTTTTTGCGGTTTCGGCGTCATCCCTTTTTTGTCTTATATTGGTTCTTAAAACCATTCTTTCATACTTGAGTCACCTTTTCTTGGGACTATTGGACCTACATGTCCCTTGCAGCATGGCATGCTATATAATTGTCCAACATTTTAGGGATCGTATGGCTTCATCCCTTCTTATCATCGGGTAGTATTTTTCAACTACCTTCAGTGTTATCTAATCGTTGCTTTACATTTGACGTCATGTCATTCATGATCATGTCGGTTTTTCCTTATTTATTTGTCCTTCTCCCACCTCCTTATTAGGCTTTCCCGGTTCCAACCATTGGGTTTCTCGATCACTTCTTAACTTATCGATCTACTTGAGATTTTCCTACCTTATGCCCTTCCTCATATCTTATGGCGTCCTTACTTAAGAATTTTTGTTCACTAGTCCATACTTACTCGTTCGTAACCATTTCTTTGTTACTTTCCCTTTTCTCCTATGTAATTCCTTACAACATACTTATTAATTTCCTAGACATATCTTAGGGCGTTCCTTTTTGTTAGTTCCACTCTCTACTCTCGTCCTTTGAAGTAGAGACTTTAGAACTACGCGTTCAGCCTTCTTACCATTCCTTGAAGGTTTCTTTCCTTCATACCCTTTTCACTTTCTTTATTGCAATATATAACTCTTCATAACCCCCTTCCTTGATAGGCTTCTTTCTCCTTCCCCGGAGTAACTTTATGACATCCTTTAATGTCATCCTTCTCGTTTTCCTTTCTTTGGAAATTTGGTGGGTACGTACTTTGGATTTTCTCCTACTTGTATCCCATCACAAGTTTATTTCTATAGGGAATAGAACATTCATTTATTATAATAATAATGAATTACATGGTTTTAGCTATATTTGTCCAAGGGGTTTTGGGAAGTACTAGCGATGGTACTAGGATTGTTCTATGCTTCATCATGCATGAGGTTGTATACTCTGGTTGGTACCCTTGATGTAGTGGCTATGTCTTTCCCCCTGACCAGTGCCCTTGTATTCCCTTGAGGTGGTTGGAGGGTTCTTCGTTGTGTGTTCTCCCGAAGGGCTGGGCATCTCTTCATAAAGTGTTTGAGCTGTTCGCATCAGAAGCATGCTCGGCATGACCCCCACATGGCTTTTCTAGCACCTGGGGCAATAGGGGCTCCTTCTTTGTAGGGTTGTATTGCCTTCCTTTGGGCCTGATAGCCTACCTTTCTCTTAGGGAACTCCATTATTGTCCCCCATTTCTGCCCACCTTGCTCCTTTTGACCTCCTCAGCTCTTTTGGCCTCCTTTCTCCTTTCGTTGGTCTTCTCTATCCGGCGGCGTCTTGTCTGTACCAGACGCTCACATTCATGGGTCATGCTAATGATGGCAGACTGATTTTAGGAGGAACCTCAGCACGAGAGCTATCTGCCTAGATCGAAAGCTCGGACTATCATACCCTCGTTAGTAAGCATCCGAAGCTTTCTCTCTCTACGTCAAATTTTCTAGCCAAGCTCCGTTTGAGCTCGTTCCGACGTCAATTCATTCGATTCAAAGTGCAATCGAATTGTATGGATGTGCAGGAACTCAAATCCACCTTCACTTTCAACAATTAATTTTGATTGATCGGTCAATTGGATGAAATCAAATATGGTCAAGTTGAAAGTTTGAAATTAGGGGAAAAATTGGGGAATTTTTGGGGATTTCAGAAATTCGAGGGACCAAAGTGAAATTTTCAAAAATTAAGGGCCAATTGGCCATGGAAAAGTTGTTAGAGGACCAATTTGTCAAATTTTGGAATTTTTGGGGTGAAATTTACCATTTTTGTAAAGTAGGAACAAAATGGTAATTTTGGAAAAATTGGAAATTTGGGAAACTTGAACCTTTTTGTAATTTTGAATAAATTGAGGTCCCAAAGTAAATTGTTGAAGTTTCGGGACTCAAGTTGGGGGAAAATTGGCATTAGGGACCTAAAGTTAAAGAAAAAGAACTTTAGGGTCCTAATTACAATAAATTGAAAAGTTTGGGTATTTTATTCATTCATTCATTCATTCGTAATGAATTGAGGCTATCATGCCAAAGGATAATGAATAAGGATGTTTATATTGTGTAGGAACATGAAGTATCGGGAACGCTAACCAAGACAAGCTCACGTGTTGGGATGGGTGAGTGAGAATTTTCACATCATACCCAGTTGGGATGATAAGCACCTCATTAATGAAAACTCGCTACTATGTGGGATTTTAACATCACACATGGTTGGTATGATGAACTTCCTAGAAGAAAGTAGAAAATCTGTTCATCGGTTATAAGCGGAGATATCCTCACACTCGGTTGGTGTGACGGACAGCTGTAAAGTTATTTTTGTTAGAAGTTCTCTCCCCTGATTGTGTACCACTACTTAAACCTTTTGGGAGACCTTTTTTTACGGGAGCTCGAATAGCTCAAATGGGCTAGAGGCCTTAGTTTTGAAACTTGGGGGCTAAATACCCAATTTTGAAAATCTTGTACAATGGGCCCAAGGCTAATTGGCACGAACAGGAGCTCATAAACAAATATGATGTTAAGCCATGAAAACTTTAATGAATGATATGATTTGGCCATGTTACCAAGATAGGACCGACATACTCAATGGACTGGCGGCAGTGCAACAAGATAGGTCAACGAACCAGTCGAGACAAACAGTTGCAAGTCGAGTTGAGGGTCGGGGCCATTAGACCAGTGGCACCAAAGATTAAATGGCTTATAAAGAAAACTATTGTTTTGTGCATGCACTGAGGTTCAAGACCATCAAGACGCCCAAGAGGGGTAGTGATGCGTCCTAGGGGCTACTAGACGACATGGTAGAGATGAGGTCAGTTTGTCATGCCAACAGTTATGGAAGCTCGACGTAGCTCCATGCGCATGAGACCGAGATGGGGTCTGGATGAGGTCTCTGTCCTCATATAGACATGGAGTTTTCTTTTTGGGTTTGAGGGTTGAATGTTGCATACATCCACTCATTCCCAGGGTAGAAGTGGACGGACTTCTATCCAGGTGGTCAGTAAAGTCGCTCCGATGCCACAAGTGGATGCATTGGACGTGCTGCCATGCGAATGTGTGATCTCTTCATGATGAAGGGTGTGTGTTGATTGCTAAACACCCCATTTATGGTTAATAATGAGAAATGGCTTTGAAAACCGAGAAATTAAGGAAGAAAATTTTTTTAAAGAAATAAGGAGTCTAGCACACTCCAATTAAAAAAAACTATTTTATTGAAACTTTATTTTTAAAATACCCATTCACTTAGTTGTAGAAACTCACCCATCCTTTTTATCCCTTTTCAAGAAATAGAGAAATTACTAGAGATAACACCACACCTTACCTTCTGTCAAGTATGCTTAATTAACTTGAGCTTGCATTTTTATTGATATATGTTATTCCACAGAACAAGGTTGAGATTACACTTGGCTCCTCTTAAATTAAAGAAGGGGAAAACTCTTCTTGAACCAAGAGAGCGGTGGGTTGTTCACGGGAATCCGACTAAATCAGGTTGGGCGTGACATATATATTCATTATCTTTGGTGCCGACAGTCCAACGATCCTGACACTCGACACGACCTATAGTTGTTTGCATGACAGGTCTATCGACCTAGTCTTGGCACACTGCCACTAGCCCATCGAGCCTTGTCAGTCCTGACTTGATACCGTGGCAAATCACATGAACATTTCTACTTTTAATGAGAGTTTTCATGGCTTTTCCTATTCATGTTTGTTTATGAGCTTCTGCCCATGCCCACTGGCCTTGGGCCCATTTCACGCATTTTTCAAAACTACACCTTGAGCCTTATGAGTTCAAATTCGAGGCTTCGGGCATGTTAAAGCTGTTCTAGCTCTCGTTAGGAAATTCTCCCAAATAATTTAAGCAATGGCACACACAGTCAGGGGAGAACAATTCCGAAAAAATCTCTTATAACTCATCGCACCAACTAGATGTAATGATAGAGATAGGTTTGCTTACAATCGGTAAGTGGGTTTTTCCTTTCTTAACAAGGGTGCTCATCATACCAACCGGTATGATGTATAAAGTTCTCACTCACAACCGGTGAACAGGTTTTTAATAAAGATATGCACATCACCCCAACCGGATATGACATTTAAAATATCCCGCTCACAACCGATAAGTAGAATTTTTCCATTTCAAAATAGTTCTCACCACCCCAACCGGGTATGATGTGTGAAATTTCCCACTCATGGTGGTCTTTCAACGTTAAAACATACTCATCATCCAAATTGGGTATAACTTCAGTAAGTCCACTCATCCAATGACTGTGACGTGTTCGTCCCTAGCCGTTTTTCTAAGTCTGGGTCTAGCTTTCTTGCACGTGTTCCGTTTTTCTAGTTTTTCACGTATTGGTAGCTAGGCCTAGATTTTTTATTTATTGCATTTAGATCCCTAAAGTTCATACTTCTTGACTTTAGGTCCCTAGTGTTCAATTTTTCCCCAATCAAGTCCCAAGGGCTTCCAATGCCCTCCTTGGGTCCCCAATTTTCTAAATTTCCAAATCGGTCCCCAATTTTTCTAAAATTACCATTTTGCCCCTACTTTCCAAAAATAGCCAGTTGGCCTCAATTCTTTCGAAAATTGGCCAATTGGTCCTCCAACATCTTTCTCATTCCCAATTGACCTTCAATTTTGAGAAATTGCATGGAGGTCCCTTAATTTTCCAAAATCCCCAAAATTTCCCCCAATTTCCACCCCTTTACTGAACGAATTTGATTTCTTCAAATTGGCCATTCAAATGGGGCTGTTTTCTCAAATGGGTGGCATGAATCAATTTCTATACTTCCATACAATCCAATTGCACATTGAATTGCAGGATTTGGGTCTGAAACGACCTCAAACGGAGCTTCGCTAGAAAACTAAACGTATAGAGAGAAAGCTTCGAAAGCTTACCGTTGAAGGCGCGTCGATCCAAGTTCTTGATCTAGGAAGTTAGCTCTTGTCCTCAAGGCCCTCCTAGGATCAAGAATCAGGACAATTACTGTCAGGAATTTGATCAATAATTTATGTCACTTTCTCTCTCTAAACCCAAACTACAACGATGGAGGAGGGCTGAATTGGCTTACCTTTCGCCTTTGGAGAGGTCGTGTGATGGCCATGGGGACTATGGGAGGACTCAATTCGATTGTAGGAGGACTGAATTGGTCATATTCCGATCGACCGAAATAGAGCAGCTTCGGTTCGATGGAGCTACTTCACTGTTCGAGCTCTCTAGTGCTTCTTTAGCGATCCTCAGATCCGTTGGAGGTAGGCGTGAGGTATATGACTTCCTCCTGAGTCTGTAGGACTCGAATTTGTCTTCTAAGGCCAAAGGAAGTGCCCAAGTCAGAGCTTTGGCTCAAGTTTCATTGGAAAATTATGCTCTTCAGAGGAGAGTAGAATTGAGGTGTGTGGAGGATGAATGGAGGGGGGCACTTTATATAGGGAGCTCGGGGACCCTCTACTTTACCAGTTTCCATACTGGTCGTGCTCATCCTGATTGGAAATTGCCCAAATCGGACGAAATTTTCTTCACCTAAAAAGGAAATAAAATCTTTCCTCGATGAACGGTGTCATCGGACGAAGAAGGAAGATCATACTCTTCTGCATGTCTGAGCCAGCCACGTGGCAGCACATGATTGGCTAGTTTGGCTGACTTGGCGATTCTACTCAGCTGTTGACCAGACACATGGAAGCCTCTCATTGGTTGGTCGTGTTTGCGTGGCTACTAATTGGGCACCTGTTGACCATTGATTGGCTGATAAGGTGCTACTTGACACGCGTCGTGCATTGATTGGTCACACGTATGCTGACTGGGCGCTGACCGATCAGTGGTCCATTGACTGACTCGACCGTTGACCGGTCCAGTCCAATCGGGTCCATTGACTAGAAAATAAAAACCATTCGGTTCAGTTCCGATTCGACCGATTTTCTCAAAATTAAAAATTTCCAAATTTGTCTAAATTCATTTTCAATTCAATGGTGGCCTCAATTTTCTAAATTGATCTTTTTACACCACCTAGAAAAATGAATTAGTGAATCGGTTCATTATGGTTCAACCCGGTTCAATCTAGTTCAGGTCCGATTCACCCTAAACTGGTCCAATTTTCTTATCCAATTCAGCTAATGGTTCTTCCCCATGATTTTTATAATTTTTTGGTCACTTGGTTGTTTCAAATTTCCCCTTTTAACCCCTTCTTTACCATTTTTTAGTTCATAAAACGGTTCGGTTTTCCTTATGTGAGTCACCAGTCCTTTTCCCGATTTCCTTAGTCTGAGAAGGCATGTCTCACAACTCTCCCCTCCTTTTAGGGATTTTGTCCCAAAAACTTAATTACATATCTTTTCTATCGGGAATAATTTCTCTCATTGTCTACTTGGGGTTTGCTTGACATTCTACCCCTTTGGTCGTTCCTCCACTCAACCCCTTTAAACCACACACTTAAGGAAGTTTCTCTTCCCTTCCATTATCCACTCACTCGAGGGAGTGTATTCTGGTTAAGTATGTCTTACCCACTAGTCCAAAGATACATCCTTAGGTCCACTTCTTACTCTTCTTTAGGGTAAGACTCTTTCTCTTGAGGGTTCTCATCCATGTCTTTAGGTGGACTATCCCATAACGGTCTGATCGTCCTTGTTTTTATTTACTTTCTTTGGTGGTTGGACTCCTTAGCTCGGTGTCCTTTCAGGCTCATCATCCTAAATCTCATAGGCTTGATATCATTCCCTTCTTATTTTTGGTCCTTCTTCCATCCTTTCAGTATTACAATTTTGATCCACCCAATTTTTTATATCTATCTTTGTCATGCTGTAACTAACTGACTCTTTCTTACATGAGTCTCATTTGTCTTGGGATTGTTGGACCCACATATCCCTTGTAGTGAGGCACATTCTAGAATTCATCTTTTCCTTACAATTCTAAGTCACCCCTTGATGGTGGTTCATGCCTATCCAATCCTCTCAAAGTTACTAGGCTTTGCTCCTCCTTATCATCTAGTAGTGTTCCTTAACTACCTTCGGTGTTATCCAGTCATCCCCTTTTCCTTAATGTTGTGATTTTTGGGATCCTTTGGTTCTCCTCACTTATTTGTCCTTCCTCTTCTTTTTTTATTGGTTTTCCTGGTTCCAACCATTGGGTCTACTATCCACTTCTGGACTTGCTGTTTTATTTGTGGTTCTTCTCCCTTCTGTTTCCTTCTTCGTGTCTAGTGGCATCTTTGTACAAGGATTTTCCCTCCTTCTAGTCTATCCTTAACCACTTATGCCTCCTTCGAGGTTCCTTATTTCGAGTTGAACCTCTTATGGTCCACCTGTCGGTTCCTTAACTTGGTAAATTCCCTTTTTATGGTCTTACATCCTACCTTTTTCCTTTAACATAAGGACTTATGACCTAGGAGTTTCATGTTCAGCCTCCCTACCACTCCATGAAGGTTTTCCTTCCTTCCCTGTCTTACACCCTTTTTATATCGGAGTGTTCACCCGCCTTCAATCCTTCATTGTCTTCCAATTCTCTTTTCATCCCTTATCCTCCCTTCGAGAAGTTTTGATAATCGGGTTCATTTCTTATACTCCACATCATGTCCAGCCGTCCATTTATGGTTCAGTCGTACACATCCTACAAGGACCCCCTTTCCTGGCACATTTCTTCCCTTATTCACTTTTAACATGGCCTACCCTAGAATTACTAGATGATGTTTTCCATGTTTATCCTTTCTGAGAAAATCCTAGGAGTGCTTCTTATGTACCCTATCTTTATTCTTAATTGTATCCCTCTCTAGTTGACCTCTTTAGGGAAGAGTTCAGATTTTCTTTACTTCGATATTTCTTAACCTCTTCACGAGAGGCTTACTTAATCTGTTCTGTGGTTTGGGGTCTGGTCACTGGTCCCTTCTTACCTTCTCCTTGGGTTTATCTTACCTCTTGAACTCTTGGGAACATGTTTCCCTTGTGCTTGCCTTTTTCCACTTCGACCTATACTGTCTATGAATTCGTCTTTAGTCGGGTCCTTTGCCACTTGGTTGGGATGTGTTCTTCCTACAATTCCCTTTCTTGGTGGGTTCCTTGTTTTCCCGGATCATGTCTAACCTTTGAATTTATCATCCTCCTTTTCACTTGTCTATGGAGGTCTTAAGGGTCATCCTTGGTGGTTCCTTCCTACTTAGTTAAAGTTCTGATTTCTTTTGGAGTTCTTCGTCCCTGTTAGAAATTACCTGGTCTTAGGTTAGGTTGTCCTAGAGTTAACACTGACACCTTTATTTCAGGGATGTCCTCCTTGTACTCTTATGCGGTCCTCTCGTGTACTACCTTGGTTCATTTGTCTCACTGGTTTACTTTACTTAGGAGCTTTTCACTAATTCCTGGTGTGTGATAACTTGCAAAATAGGAGTTGTAGAAATAAAAACAAACATGCATTTTATTCATTTTAAGGAAGTAGTTCTTGCTGTCTACGGCTTATTACAGGCATTTCTCACTACTCTCATTCTAATTCCTTGGGGTCATAGGTCAGGAGTTCGCCTCCAAATTATTTTGGGATTCATGGTTCGAGGGCTCCAAAGGTGTCGAGCTTGTGGATGTCCATTCGTACTCCTCGTGGGCATCCCTATTGGGATAGACCATTGGAATACCTTGAGCTCGTATCTTCCTAGCATTTCAACTTCGCACTTGTAGGCGCATTGATGGGGTCTAAGTTGTTTTGGGCTAGTGGGGGCTCTTGGAAAACCTTCATGAAAGTTGCATGAGCTTCCTAGTAGTTGTTCTAGGCCTCCCTTTGTGTCGGGGTCCTTTCCGGCTATCATGATGCCGGGGCAAGTGTCTGGTCCCTTTGAGGTGGTGTGCATTCTTCTTGTCTTGGGGAGGGATTTGGTATGTTGGCGTGTTTCAGTACCTCCCCAAGAAGTTTCCTATAGTTCGCAACCGTGTCCTTCAGCACTCTCTTTTTTAACTCAGTAAGTTTTAGGCCGCTTGTCTTACTTGTGGTAGGGACCTTCTTCAAAGGCCCGAGAGTGGGGCAAGTTCGAATAGCGAATTTCCTAGGGACTCTCCATCCTACAGGGTAGTTAAGTCTTATTAGTGTTGGGTTATAGTCTTGACAATGCTTTCAAGGGAACAAGTTTTGATACCACTCAAGTTGTCACACCACGACCCGTTTTGGTCGGAACCCCATGAGCAACCAGCCACTCCCTTTAGTCTAAGAAGGATCACCCCTTCTCAAGGCCGTGAGGAGTCAGGCATAACTTCTGATTTTGTTTCCTAGAATAGCATTATACAAAAGTTAATAATTAAAAACCTTAAAGCATACCTAATTTAGGATTCTACTTTGAGATTTCCTTAAGGTTTAGTCTCCTCTCTTGAAAAGGGGTTTAAAGGGAGGGACGTTTCTAAAACTCAGTGAGCGGGTGTTGGGGAATGAGTTTTCAAAAATATAGTTTATTAAAACATTTAGCACATCGTTCTTTAAAACCTTTCATCCTTTTCAAGCCTTTGTGTGTTTAGCTCGTTTAGCACATCCCCTTTCCTCAGGAGGTCTTTAGAAATCATACACACACCCTTTATCATAAAGGGTACACATGTTCGCTAGTGCAGCATGCTCACTACACCCACTTGTGGATCAGAGCGTCTTTACTGTCACCATGATAGAAGTCCCTGACTTCTACCTTGAGTCTAAGTGACACCCTAGGCGCCAGGCCCTCAAACTCAACATAACTTCGTGTCCGTATGAGGACGGAGACCTCATCCCACATGGACCCTAGTCTCAATGCACAAGAAACCCCAACACAATAGCTTCATGACTAACTGGTATAATGAGAAGCCCAAACACGGTAGCTTATCCTTCCCTTATCGCCACCATGTTGTCCAGCAGTTCTTGGAACCCATCACTACCCCCTTGGGCGTCTTGATGGTCCCAAATCAAAGTGTATGCATAAACAATAGTTTTCATATATAATAATTATCTTTGGTGCCAATGGTCCAATAACCTCGACACTCGACCCGACCTATAGTTGTTTGCCTAACCAGTCCGTCAACCTAGTCTTGGCACACTGCCATTAGCCCATCGAGTCTTGTTAGTCCTGACTTGATACCGTGGTGAATCACACGAACATTTCTACTTTTAATGAGAGTTTTCATGGCTTTTTCTATTCATGTTTGTTTACGAGCTTCAGTCCGTGCCCACTGGACTTAGATCCACTTAACACATTTTTCAAAATTGAGCCTTGAGCCCTATGAGTTCAAATTCAAGGCCCCGAACCTGTTAGAGTTGTTCTTGCTCTTGTCAGTAAAGTCTCCCAAATAATTTAAGAAATAACACAATTAGGAGAGAACAATTTTAACAAAATCTCTTTTAACTCATCTCACCAACTGGGTGTGATGATAGAGGTAGGTCTACTTACAACCGGTAAGCGAATTTTTTCTTTCTTAACAAAGGTGCCCATCATCCCAACCAGTATGATGTATAAAGTTCCCACTCATAACCAGTGAGTAGGTTTTTAATAAAGATATGCTCATCACCCCAATCGGGTATGACATTTAAAATATCCCATTCATAACCATTAAGTGAGATTTTTTCATTTTAAAATAGTGCTCACCACCCCAATCAGGTATGATGTGTGAAATTTCCCACTCACAGTGGTCTTTCAACATTAAAATGTGCTAATCATCCCAAACGTGTATGACGTCAGTAAGCCCACTCAACTGATGACTATGACATGTTCGTCCCTAAGCGGTTTTCCAAGTCTGAGTTTGACTTTTTTGCTCACATTCCAATCTCAAGTGTCCCTACATGGTTTGAGCATCCTTATAAGGTAGGGTTTGGCGTGAAAGCCTTCTAGTTTTTCACGTATTGGCAGCTAAGCCCAAAATTTTTGTTTATTTCACTTAACTTCCTAAAGTTCATACTTCTTGAATTTAGGTCCCTAGTGTTCAATTTTTTCCCAATCAAGTCCCAAGAACTTCCAATATCCTCATTGGGTCCTCAATTTACTTAAAATTGTAAATGGGACTTAAATTTTCTAAATTTTCAAATCGGTCCCCAATTTTTCTAAAATTACCGTTTTATCCCTACTTTTAAAAAATGACCAATTGGCCCCAATTCTTTCGTAAACTGACCAATTAGTCCTCCAACATCTTTCTCATTGCCAATTAACCTTCAATTTTGAGAAGTTGCATGGAGGTCTCTCAATTTTCCGAAATCCCCAATTTTCCTCCAATTTCCACCCCTCTCTACTGACCGAATTTGATTTTTTCAAATTGGTTGTTCAAATGGGGTTATTTTCTCAAATGGGTGGCATGATCAGTTTCTATGCTTCCATACAGTCCAATTGCACTTTGAATTGCATGATTTTGGTCCGAAACGACCTCAAACAAAGCTTCGTACGAAAACTAGACGTAGAGAGAGAAAGCTTCGAAAGCTTATCGTCGGAGGCGTAGCAATCCGAGTTCTTGATCTGAGAAGTTAGCTCTTGTCCTCAAGGTCCTCCTAGGATCAAGAATCAGGACAATTGCTGTCAGGATTAGCCGAAATTTGATCAATAAATTATGTCACTTCCTCTCTCTAGAATCGAATTGCAACGATGGAAGAGGGTCGAATTGGCTTACCTTGTGCCTCTGGAGAGATCGTGGGATGGTGGCGGGGACTATGGGAGGACTCAATTCGGCCGTAGAAGGTCTGAATTGTTCGAATTTTGATCGACCGAAATAGAGCAGCTTCAGTCCATGAAGCTACTTCACTATTTGAGCTCACCAATGCTTCCTCGACAATCCTCAGGTCGGTTGGAGATAGGCATCAGATAGCTGACTCCCTCCTGATTCTATAGGACCTGGATTTGTCTTCTAAGGCCAAAGGAAGTGCCCAAGTCGGAGCTCTGGTTTAAGCTTCACCGTAAAACTCAGCACTTCAAAGGAAGAGGAGAATTGAGGTGTATGGAGGATGAACAGAGGGAAGCTCATTGTATAGGGAGATCGGGGATCCTTTGCCTTACCAATTTCCTTATTGATCGCGCTCATCCTGATTAGAAATTGTCCAAATCAGAGCAAATTTCCTTCGTCAGAAAAAGAAAGAAAATATTTCCTCGATGAATAGTATCATCGGACGGAGGAGGAAGATGACATTCTTCTACACGTGTGGGCCGGCCACGTGGCAACACCTGATTGGTCGGTCCGACTGACATGGCAATCCTACTCAGCTGCCGCGTCAGCCGTTGACCTGTTGACCAGACTTGTGGCAACCTCCCATTGGCTGCTTGTATTGTGTGGTTGTTAACTGAGCACCCATTGATCGTTAACCAGTTGATAGGGTGCTCCTTGCCATGCATCGCGCGCTGATTGGTTGCGCGCGTGCTAACTAGGCGCTGACCGGCCAGTGGTCTATTGATCGGCTGGACCGTTGACCGATCCGATCTGACTGGGTCTAGTGACCAGAAAATGAAAATTGACCGGTTCAAGCCCTATTTGATTGGTTTTCTCAAAATTAAAAATTTCTAAATTAGTCTAAATTCATTTTATGTTCAATGGTGGCCTCAATTTTCCAAATTGATCTTTTTACGCCACCTTGAAAAATGAATTAACGAACCAATTCATTATGGTTCAACCCAGTTTAGGTTCGGTCCACCCTGAACCGGTCCAGTTTTCTTATCCAATTTGGCTCATGGTTCTTCCCCATGATTTTTATAAATTTTTTTATCACTTTAGATTCTCAAATTTCCCCTTTAACCCCTTCTTTACCATTTTTTGGTTTATAAAACGGTTTGGTTTTCCTTATTTGATTCACTGGTCCTTTTCCCGGTTTCCTTGGTCTGAGAGGGCAGGTCTCACAACTGTCGACCGAGTAAATCAAGTCGAGGCATGACAATAAGGGTCATAAATTACCTTCAAATAATCTTTCTCGATCGAAGATCAAAGATTGGGAAAAGTACAAGAGAAAACCGATATGATTTGGGATCAAACCGAATTGAGGCAAGAAACCTTGATTTTTTGGAAGAGTTATAAAAATCATAAAATATAAATTTTTGAGCCCAAAGAATAGGGAATTGTATAAGGAATGATTAGAAAAATTAATTGGGCCAATAATCGGTTGAATGAGAGATGAATAAGCATAAATATATTTTAATGCATGAGGATTGAGCTTATTTGGTGAAGGTTGATTATCTCTAACAAAACATACTTATTTAAACATATGAGGAGAGACAATGTATGTATTTTTTCCCATCAATAATTCACAAGGTGATCTTAATCTCAACACTTCTAAGATCATATGATTAATCAGATACACTATTGTTAGTACGACTTCACTACTTAAATATTTTGAAATATTTATCTTGAAGAGAAAAGAATAAGCAACTTACAATAAATAATGATTTTTTCACTCTATCATTTCATTTTGTTCGAATGTATCTAGACATATAGTTTCATAAATAATTCGTTTAGTGGATAGATAAGATTATAATTCTCCATTCACTGGTTTAATACCATTGTATTTTATAATAATATAAACTTTAACATTAAATTAATTTTAAATAATCGATATAAAATACCTGAAAGATAACATTACTTCTTATTTGTGCTTTATTAAATATATTTAAATTATTCGAGTATAATAATCAATAAATATGATAAATTATTTGAATACACTAATATAAATTATCGAATATTACCCCCAAATCTTAGTATATCAATAAAAATGGTTCAATAATTCTTAATATACTAAAATTATAATTTATTTTTATATATTTTTTAAACTCAAAAATATTATAAATAATAATATTTCTATTTTGTATTTTATCAAATATATTTATATTATCCGAGTATGATAATCAATAAATATAATAAATTATATTAATACACTACTATAAGTTAGAGAAGATAACCCAAAAATTAGTATATCAATAAAAATGGTTCAATAATTTTTAATATACTAAAATTATAACTTATTTTTGTATATTTTTTAAACTCACAAATATTATAAACAAATTTATCATATTTAAATTTATTTATTAAATCTCATTTCAATTAATATAATTCTAACATTACTTTATCTTTTTTTACTATTGTTTATGATAACCAAACTTGTATCAATAACTCCCATATAAGATATTATAATCCTTCATACTCAATGCAAGTACTTAGGATTTATCTTTTAAAAACCACTTAGTACTAACTACTACTAACTAAAAGTAAATTGATTAAATGAGAAATAATAAACATACAAAATATACAATATTTTAATATAATATGTACATCTAATATAATATTTTCCTTCTATAATTGTATTGTCTTATCTACTTTTGAATAATTAATTTATAAGTTTAAAAATACTAATAATATGTATGAATTTTTTTAATAATACTATCATATATCTTAAAACATCATAATTAATAATTAAATATTTATATGATTATTAATATGATGAGTATAATAATAATTGATCTAATTACCATTTAATATAATTAGATATCTATTATTAATATTTTTTTAAAAATTTCTAGTAATAATAGTATAAAAGAAAAAACACTTATAGCAAGTGTTACTTTTCACTGTATTATCTCTCACCTTAATCTCTCTCAAAATCCTTTCTGCGTTGTATCTTTCTAATTACAAAGATATCTATTTTCGTTTTCCATAAAAATTCAGCTAAATTGCATTCCAACTCTTTCAACATCCCCGATAATAAAGTCTCGGACGATTTCTTCAATGTTATTTATCCTTTACTCTGACACCAAATGTCACTTCTTCTACCTTGTGCTAATAAGTAATGTATAAGGCGACCACCATTTAGAGTTGTTGAGGGGCAAAATTCTACGTGGAAAGGGATGACGACTAGAATTAAAATTTTTAAATATAGGATTTATGAGTAGTTTTGAGTTTTTACAACTATTACACCACATAAATTATTTAAAAAAATCTATCAAACAAATTATATCAAATATATATAGAATATATTAAATATCTACATAAGTCATTAATGTTCAACACAGTTTATTTTAATTAAAAAAAAATATGATAATGGAGATCCACTTCACTTGTATTACTCAACCAAAGAGAGTCATTAATGTTCAACATATATTGATTGGGCAACGAAACTGTGAATTTACATAAAATTCTGTATACAAAGAGAAGGAGGAGAGACCTCCCCCAGATAACCAAGTCCATCTCCTTCCATTCATTTGACTATCACTCTCTAATACCAATTGTTAGTTTAGTGCCAATATGTACCATGATTGAAAAAAATATTATATATATATATATATGTACCATTTGGCCCATAGTGTTTGTGTGCATTATTTTCTTATTTTCATTAAATAAAGATTTTGGTCATCCATTTAATGCGCACTCTCAATTTCTCTTTCTTGACTTGGAGGAGATCAATCAAATGCCACAAACGGTCTCTTGAATTCCTTTGGAAGAAGTATACAAAGCTAAAGCTTGTATCTTTGCTCAGATCCCACTTGCTTTGATTAGTTGAATTTCTCTACAGTAACTAACATCTTTTTCTTCCAAGGAACAAAACAGTAGATGACAAAGTGGACCCCAAAATCAACTTACTCCTCAGCTCTCCTACTCTGTATAATTATCAATCTCTCTCTGGCTCTGGCTCTGGGCTCGCCTCTCTCTCCAACCAGTCCCTGCGTGTCCTATGGGCAGAGTTTTGTCTGCCAATGCCCGAGGAAAACTCGTGTTTTTCCTTTCTAGTGAGCTCTGAATTAAAAAAAAAAAAAGAAAAGAAGCAAGCGTCTCTCTATGTTTCTAGAAAACATAATTTTTGGGTGTTGGAAAGTCTACTTGGAAAGAGCTTCTTTGATCCTCCTGTGTGTGTCCTGCAGAGATTGAGCTGACCTGTTCTCGGGCTTCTTTTATTCAATTGAAATTCTAGGCAGCTTGTGATTATTAGCTTTCCCACCACTTTCCTACCAAAAGGGGAGACTCGTTCATCCAAGGCTTCTGGGCAGGTTGCTAACTACGCTGGAAGTTTCTGCTAGCCTTCAATCATTGTTTCTTATCTCCCTCTCTAATCTGCGGGGCAGCTTCAGGTCTTCTGCTTTTCTTGATTTCATTTGCTTTTAGTGTTCAATTATGTCAAAAGGACCGACCAGCAAGCTCTAAATCTAGAATCTTTATAAATCACCTTCTAACTCTGACTTTGAGCTTATCAAGATTGACATTCGGATTGAGATTCTTTCTTCATGTTTCCCTTTTTTATTTGTTTTCTGTTTACTGATTCTTTCTATAATCCATTATATTGACCCTCTCATGGATTCTTTTGAAGGCTATCTAATAAAATTTGGGGATTTTGTTTTTGAGAATTGGCTCTGTAATCTTTTATCTTTGGATTTCTCAGGAAGCTGAGCTGATATCAATATCTCCAGTATAAACAGGTTAATTAATCTGTTGGAGATAGAAGAAAGTAGGGAGGAACAGCAAGCCAAAAGGACGCGTTAATTCAGTTGCAGAGATGGCTTCAAGAGCTGAGACCGATGATGACAGTGATAACAATAGAGGCAGCATGTGGGTTTTGGATCAGAAGCTCGATCAGCCCATGGATGAAGAGGCTGGGAGGCTTAAAAATATGTACAGAGAGAAGGTATAGTAAATTTAAACACTGGAGTTTGAACCTTGTTTTAAAGACTTTGAATTGGGACTCATTCAATTTCTATTTCTTTTCATTATGGCCAGAAATTTTCAGCTTTGTTGCTTCTTCGGCTATCATTCCAGAGCCTCGGAGTAGTTTATGGTGACTTGGGCACATCGCCATTGTATGTTTTCTATAATACATTCCCAAAGGGAATTCGAGATCCGGAGGATGTGATTGGGGCCCTCTCGTTGATCATATATTCTCTCACTCTTATCCCACTCCTCAAGTATGTCTTTGTGGTCTGCAGAGCAAATGACAATGGTCAAGGTAAAGATGACTTAATCTATACCTAAAGTCAATGATCATCGCACAATGAACTATGCCCTACCATGAAATTCTTTATTGTTTGAATGCTGTTTTTGGATCATTGTTCCTAAACTGTGCTGCTTAAGTATGATCTTTAGACTAATACAAAAACTACATATCTGGGAGTTTGCTGCATTTGGCATGACCATTTTCCTAATGGCACAGGGGGGACCTTTGCTCTATACTCTCTGCTTTGTCGTCATGCAAAGGTTAGAACCATCCCCAATCAGCATAGGACTGATGAAGAGCTGACAACATACAGTCGCTCTACGTTCCCAGAGAAATCATTTGCAGCAAAAACAAAGAGGTGGTTCGAGAAACATGCATCCAGGAAGAATGGGCTTCTAGTACTTGTCCTGGTTGGCACTTGCATGGTTATTGGTGATGGTATCCTCACTCCTGCCATATCAGGTAGAGATCTTGCTCCTCAAATCTTCTGGCTTATGCTCATCCAGAACACAATGTGTAAACAATACCAGAACGTGCTAGGTCTGACCCTTATAATACAACTTCATCCTCACTGTAATAGGATTTATGTTTTAACATATCTCATTTGGCAGATCCTATTGTAATCTCTATTTCTTTTTGGAAATAATCTACTGTCCTTCCGTTCCATCTTGACAGTTCTTTCTGCTGCTGGAGGGATAAAAGTGGACCATCCTGGTCTTAGCAATGGTATGTTTAATATTTTAGAAACTCTTCTGTTTATGTTTAAGAACTATTATCTCTTGGATTTTGACGTGTCTCCAATTATTTTCTTTGGAACAGATGTAGTAGTGGTAGTGGCTGTTGCTATCCTATTAGGCCTCTTCAGCATGCAGCATTATGGCACGGATAGAGTTGGATGGCTCTTTGCTCCAATCGTCCTTCTCTGGTTCCTTTTAATTGGAGGTATTGGCATATTCAACATCTGGAAATATGATAGTAGTGTCCTCAGAGCTTTCTCTCCAGTGTATATATATCGGTATCTAAAGCGTGGTGGCAAGGAAGGTTGGACATCACTCGGAGGCATCCTTCTCTGCATCACAGGTAAGTTTGATTGCAACTATCATTATGGATGACAGATAATGTTTTCTAGTATTTATGGCATCGTATAAAAACTTAAATCTTTTTTATGGCAATTCCAACAGGGACCGAGGCACTTTTTGCAGACTTGGCTCATTTCCCAGTTTCAGCTGTACAGATTGCCTTCACAGTAGTTGTCTTTCCTTGCCTTCTCTTAGCCTATACTGGTCAAGCTTCCTACCTAATGATGAACAGGGAGCACGTCCATGATGCCTTCTATCGATCCATTCCTGGTCTGTCCTTAAAAAAATCCAGAATTCATTGTATTTGATTATGATTTTCGATTTTTCATCAAGCAATAGACAAATATTCCTGTTGATAATCATTTGATCTCGTGTCACAGATAGCATATACTGGCCTATGTTCATTGTTGCAACTCTAGCTGCAATAGTGGCAAGTCAGGCAACAATCTCTGCAACATTCTCGATAATCAAGCAGGCACATGCGCTTGGCTGTTTTCCTAGAGTCAAGGTGGTGCACACCTCAAAGAAGTTTCTCGGACAGATCTATATCCCGGATATAAACTGGATTTTGATGGTTTTGTGCATTGCTGTGACAGCCGGTTTCAAGAATCAAAGCCAGATTGGAAACGCATATGGTAAGCAGTCCTTCCACATGATCTTATTCTTCTCAGTTCCATGATCTAACAGTATATATCACTCTCAAAACCTGACAGGAACTGCAGTTGTCATAGTTATGCTTGCCACCACCTTGCTAATGACCCTGATCATGATCTTAGTGTGGCATTGCCACTGGCTTCTCGTCCTCCTTTTCACCGGACTCTCCCTGGCTGTTGAGTGCACGTACTTCTCAGCAGTTCTCTTCAAGGTCGATCAAGGTGGGTGGGTACCCCTCGTGATAGCAGCAGCCTTTCTTGTCATCATGTATGTGTGGCACTATGGGACGCTGAAGAGATACGAGTTTGAGATGCAGAGTAAGGTTTCAATGGCTTGGATTCTCGGGCTTGGCCCCAGCTTGGGTCTTGTTCGAGTTCCAGGAATTGGTCTAGTCTACACTGAGCTAGCAAGTGGGGTACCGCGAATCTTCTCCCACTTCATCACCAACCTCCCTGCCATCCATTCTGTTGTGGTCTTTGTCTGTGTGAAGTATCTTCCCGTCTACACGGTCCCTGAGGAAGAGAGGTTCCTGGTGAAGAGAATTGGGCCGAAGAACTTCCACATGTTCCGATGCATTGCAAGATATGGATATAAAGATCTCCACAAGAAAGATGATGATTTTGAGAAGAAGCTCTTCGACAACCTCTTCTTATTCGTGAGGCTGGAGTACATGATGGAGGGCTGCTCGGACTCTGATGAATACAGCTTGTATGGCCAGCAGACTGAGCAGTCAAGAGGGCCCCTGCAAATCAAGAATGGTGATACCAACACCAGCTCCACCCTCTCCGATGTGGACCTCACGATCTCATCAGAAAGCCCTATCATGCCTGTTAAGTCTCCATCCCACATAAACAGCGTGACAATATCGTCCGCTGGCCAGACGAGCAGCCAAAACGAGATGGACGAGAGGGAGTTTATCAACAGTTGCAGGGATGCTGGGGTGGTTCACATACTTGGAAACACGGTGATCAGGGCAAGAAGGGAATCGAGGTTCTACAAGAAAATAATTGTCGACTACATATATGCATTCCTCAGGAAGATTTGCAGGGAGAACAGCGTGATATTCAACGTGCCCCATGAGAGCCTGTTGAATGTCGGGCAAGTCTTTTATGTCTGAGTTATGATTCTTTGGTGTTATATATCAAATTATAGTACCGTCCTTTACTTCTCCAGCTCGAGATCAGCAAAGAGATGCTGATTTTCTGCCCAAGAAAACTTTTGGTAAAGAGTAGTGTAAGTAGGGATCATAGAACTTGGCCAGGTTTGGGATAGTTTAGGCTTTATGTAAAGAAGATAAGATATATGGGCATCGGTTCATTCTATGTATGTAAGAACTATTTGCTAATAATAAGAGTATGATGTTTCAGAATACCATTGTTGGGATTTTGCGTTTGGAAGAAATAATAGCACAAAGGTGGCATTGCATCTTGTTCATATATACCTATAGTAGATGAAGATGGATGTACAGCAAAAAGCTTAAGCCGAAGGATCTGAATATTGCTTGGCTACAGGGTCGAACACAAGTAGGTATAAGAAATGTATTTTAGGAGACTGAACATGTGAATTGTGCCACTTCATTTCTGGATCTTAAAATACTAATTAGGTCAACAATCTTTTATTAGGATGTTCTCCTTAGAAAAGATGTCCAAGGTGGAATGGAGAAATCTCTCTCACGGCAGAAAGTGTCAATTTCAGGTTGGGTTGGGGCTTGGACCCGACCCAAAATTGGTTACGGTGTATACAAATTCAAGTTTCGGGTCTATACAATTAGTTCCAATAATCATATTCGAATCCAAAACTACCGTACTACAAATAGGGAATTTCGGGCTCGAGAGACCTGAGCCTGCACATACCAGAATTTCGGGTACCTCCGATCGAACTCGAACTTAACATTAGTTCGAAACCAAAAAATTTGACCCTGCACAGATCTGAATATTGGGTTCGTGCAACGGATCAGAATCCAACCTGAGCTCGTATCAAGTTTGGATAGTACACGAATAAAAGTTCAACTTCAGGTTTAAAGTGACACCTCTATTTACGATCAGTGCCATTATAACCTAAAGTTTCATGGAAAGAAATAAAGCACGAGTAGTGTAAAATCATAGATGATGCTATGTCCATTTCTATTTTTTTTCCGTTCAAGAAGATCCACGCGGTAACATTCACTATGAAGTTTATGCTAAATTTTCGGCCTCATAACTTACATTCCGTTAGTAGATTCTTTCTAATTTCCACCCTTTTCATTCATAAACTATTCACTTATAATTTAATTAAAAAAGCTTTTCTAATAGCACTAGTTTCTTCATTTTCTCGTATATGTAAATATATAAATATATATATAGAGTTACACCAACCATTAAAAGACTAAAAAAAGAAACTATAACATTCTCCACCAACATGAATGCGTTATACATTTAGCTTCCTCAACATCAATAGCTTGTCCTAAATTTGTCTTCAAACTCAAATCTCCTCTAAGAGCTCATAGCTTTGGCTTATGGTGGACAAAATTAAAATTCTATTACTTCTATTCAGTCAAAAAGAATTTTGTTAAACCACTAATTTCTCCTGTATGAAGTTGCATGCTCAAATCTTTAAAAGACTTAAAAAAATTATAACATACTCTATTCATTTAGCTTACTCAACATCAATATTGTTGTCAAACTATTCTTCAAACCCAAATCTCCTCTCAATTTGTGAAAAGGCCCCACATAAAAGGTTTTCGTTATAATATCTGCAAATTGTTATTAAATTGGATAAAATTGTAGTTATATTAAATCATTATTAGATAATTCTTTTACTTAGTAATATTTAATATCAATATATTTGTATCTTTAATAAAAACTTTATTTTTGGACAATTTAATTGTCATTCTCCAACCCAATTTATCGGACTAGAGAATAGATAGAACAAATACTTCAAAATAAACACTTACAAAAATCAGCGAAAATTAAAATTTTTATAAAATATGTAGTGTACTAATTTTACAAAAATCTTGAAAATATAGTAATTGATAATTATAAAAATTAACATTCGTGCATGTCTTTCGAGTCCATTCATCGGTTGTATACCATTGGGTATTGCCGCTGTTGTAAAGCCTTCTATACTCATTAACACACATTTGTAATTGGTTTGGATAGTGTGTTAGCAATGTATTTATTGACATGGAGACATTATCTAACTTATGACTCAGTCTTCACATAATCTTTTTATTAATTTTTATTTACATTTTTACTTATTAATAAGTACTTAGTTCCCCATTTTTAACCTAGTATCACACATTAATTTAAAACAAGCATACTCATAGTCCGTACACATGCGACTTCGGGGTACGAGGGGTAATGTGCATAAGTATTATGCACTCGTGAGACCATCTCAAATGATCTTTCTCCACATTGTCTTGATGGAACTCATTACATCACAACATCTAAGTTTTCACACATGGCATCTAAGGGCCATGAAGGGTAATGTGTCTTATATAACTGCACTCATTCATAACATTTTTGATGAACTGTCCCCCTCATACAAATGTTGATGATTTGTCTTCTAACATCCCTTATCCTTTGATCTAGGTCGGCCTATATCCTGATGTCTAAACCACTCCATATGTCCTCATCTAGTTTGTTGAAAGATATAGAAGCTATCTCTCTTTCCTTGTACCTCTGCTTCCAATTTTTCCTATACACTCAACATCACCTCTATACTAGGTGTCATGTCAACGTCCTAACATGTCCGCAAAATCATAACATAACATGTGATCACACAATCAAATAATCATTCTTAGTTGGGTGTACGATATGCTATTTTGACCGACCCCACTACCCATGTTCTTTTACACCTATTAACAACACTAAGAAATAGTATTTCTTTAACTTACTGGGATTCGAGATGTTATCTAATAATCTTCTTCACTTGTTAATCTTATTTAAAAATTTTCTTATCACAACTGTCTCTATAAGAATTTAATAGCTCTTTGGCCAACTCATTACTTTCCGACAATTTAATAAAAAAACTCGTAAAAACTAATCTCATTTCCATGCTTAGAGAAACTTATCAACTTTCTGTGTAATGCCATCTACGATACTTATTTCTATTCATGCGACATCATACTCATTATTTTCGTGTTCCATTTGTAAAACCTATCATGATCTTCTATTTTTATTATCAACTTAAGAAAAACTTGGTAAAATACTATGACCGGTCCAATTGGACACGTTGTCTATAAACTCACCTGCCCAAGTATTCAGATACGTTTTTGTTCTGGTTTAGTTTCAAGTATCACTGGCCAATGACTTTCACTTGACTAAGTGCAGTAGTATGAGCTATAATTTTATAAATAAGTAATATATGACCAAGTTTGGTTCTAAATAGTATTTCAAGATACCATATCGTAATTTTATAAAATTATGGTTTTGCCCATTGGGTCAAGTTTGCTCAAATCTCATGTTTGAAACCCATCTATCCGACTTTCACTTGTAGCTTCTAAGTCCCCAATATTTTCTTTCTATTTCTCTATCTTTTCTTCCCATGATCCTAAGTCTTTTTCCACCTTTTTCACTAATGTCATCATACTTTCCATTTAGTGTATATTAGTCCATAACTTTTCCAAAATTATATTTTAGTCCCCCTACTCTCTATTTACTCCTTTTGGACTTGGATTTTGGTAAAAGCTATTTTCTTTAGGTCCTCAAAGTTTTCTTAGCTTCATAAGTGGTCCCTAACTTCTCACATATTTTATTTTAGTACTCTAACTCTTAAAAATTACACTTTAGTACTTTAATCTTTTTAAAGAGATACACTTTGGTCCTTATCTTATTTTAATCTATCATTTTAGATCTCTAAACTTTTTCAACTTTCCTCTAGGTCCTTGTACTTCTACTGAACACCATTCAGGTCCCTATTTTTATGAAAATTATAGTTATGTTCTAAAATTTCCAAAACTTATATTTGGTCCCTAAATATTTATCTATTTAAAAATAACTATAACCACTCTTTAAAAATCATATCTAGGTCCCTCATCATCTTCCTTAAGTCCTCACAATCACTATCCATCCAATCGTGGCTAGAGTAGTGTCATTTTGGCACTGATGATACACTCTCTATAACTTAAACACATAATCAAATTTTGTGTTATACATGCCGAGCCAAGGTCGGGTTGTTGGGCTAAATAGCTGCTAAGTCGAAGCAGGGTCATTGAACCCGTTGGGTTGGTGAGCAAGGGGTCGAAGCTAGGCCAACGAACTCGTGGGGTTGGTATGTCATGCTTTGACCCAATTTGGTAAGATCCTCGTGATCAACCCGCCGCTCCCTTGGTTCAAGAAGGGTTCCCCCTTTCTTTAATCAAGAGGAGCCAGGTGAAATTTCAACTGTGTTTCATGAAATAACATATATCAATAAAAATGCAAGTTTAAAAATAAATTAAGCATACCTAATAGAGGGTAAATCCTGGTGTTACCCCTAGTCATTTCTCTACTACTAAAAGGGGATATAAAAGGTGGATGAGTTTTTATAACTCAGTTAATGGGTATTTGAAAAAGGGTTTCAATAAAATAGTTTTTAATTGAAGTGTGCCAAACTCCATATTTCCTTTAAGATTATTTCTTCCTTAAATTCTCGATTTTCATAAAATCATAATTCCTCATTATACACAATCGGTGTGTTTAACAATCAACACACGCCCTTCATCATGAAGGGATCACACATTCGCAGGGCAACTCATCCAATACACCCACTTGTGGCATCGAAGCGACTTTACCGGCAATCGAGATAGAAGCCCGTTCTCTTCTACCTTGGGAATGAGTAGATGTTCGTGACATCCGACCCTCAAACCCAAAAAGTAACTCCGTGTCCGTATGAGTACATATACCTCATCCTGACCCCACCTCGGTCTCATGCGCATGAAGCTACGTCGAGCTTCCTTCACTACTAGCATGACAATCTGCTCTTATCTGCACCATGTCATCTAGTAGCCCTTAGGATGCATCACTACCCCTCTTAGGCATCTTGATGGTCCCAAACCTCAGTGCATGCACAAATAAAGTTTTCCATAAAGCCATTAATCTTTGGTGTCATTGCTCCAATGGCCCCAACCCTCAACTTGACTTGCTACTATTTATCTAAACCGGTCCATCGACTTGGTCCTGTTGCACTGTCGCCAGTCCATTGAATATGTCGGTTCTGTTTTGGTGTCATGGCCAAATCACACAATCATTCATTTAGAATTTTTCATGGCTTATCAACATGTTTGTTTACGAGCTTCTGCTCGTGCCAACTAGCCATGGGCCCACTATACGAGATTTGCAAAACTGGACATTTTAGACCCCAAGTTCCAAAACCGAGGCCTCTGGCCTATATGAGCTACTCGAGCTCTCATCAAGAAAATCTCCCAAAATTTTTAAGTATTGGCATACAGTTAGGGGAGAACACTTCTGACAAAATAAATTTCAACTCGTCCCTCACACCAACTGGATGTGATGACATCTTCGCTTACAATCGGTAAGCAAGTTTTCTACTTCCTTTTAGGAAGTTCATCATACCAACCATGTATAATCTACTTACAACCGGTAAGTAGTTTTTTCGCGTAGTTCTCACATCACCCCAACCAGGTGTGATATTAAAATTCCACATAGTAGTGGTTTTTCATTTTCGAGGTAATCATCATCCCAATTGGGTATGATGTGAAAAATCTCACTCACCCAATATTCGTAGTGTATTTTCCTCTTAATCGACTTTTTGCCTCCATGCGAGATTATCCTTGCTGGCATTCCCCGTCCTTCGTGTTCTTACACGATTTGAACATCCTTGTTCATTAACATTTGGCCTAATAGCCTTCATTCCTCACGAATTAACAAAATGCCCAAACTTTTTAATTATTTGCATTTAGGTCCCTAAAGTTCTTTTTCCTTAACTTTAGGTCCCTAATGCTAATTTTCCCCAAATTGAGTCCCAAAACTTCTAAAAATCCACTTTGGGTTCTCAATTTATTCAAAATCACAAAAATGGGTTCAAGTTTCCTAAATTTCCAATTTGGTCCCCAACTTTTAAAAAATTACCAATTTGCCCCTACTTTACAAAAATGGCAATTTTACCCCAATAAATTTAAAAAATTGATCAATTGGTCCTCCAACATCTTTTCCATGGCCAATTGGCCCTCAATTTTTAGAAATTGCACTTTGGTCCCTCAATTTTACGAAATCCCAAAAAATTCCTCCAAAATTTCTTCCAATTTCCCCCCCTTTCAAATTGGCCGAATTTGATTTCATCAAATTAACCATTCAATCGGGTCTAATTGTTGAAATTAAAGGTAAAATTGAGTTCCTACATATCCATACGATTCAATTGAGCTTTGAATCGCATGAATTGGGGCTGGAACATGCTTAAACGGAGCTTCACCATAAAATGAGACTTAGAGAGAAAAAGCTTCGAAAGCTTTCCGTCAGGGGTGCGGTGGTCTGAGCTTTCGATTGGGGCAGGTAGCTCTCATTCTGAGGTTTCTCCTAGGATCAAGAATTGCATCAATTCATATCGAATTGAGGGAGAATTCGGTCAGTGAAGTTTCGCCTGTCCTCTCTCTAACATTGCTAAAAAATTACAAAGTAGAGCTAAATTGGCTTACCTTTCCACTCTAATTCGATCGTATGAGGGCTGATGGAGTGTTGGTAGAGCTTGGTTTGGCCTAAGGAGGGCACAATTTGGCCGTCTTCAACTCGGACGAAACAAGGCAGTTTTGGTCCGCAGGAGCTACTTCACTATTTGATTACGTCAGCACTTCTTCAGCGATCCTCGGATCGAATGGTGACCACCATCGGGTAGCTAAATTCTCCCTGAGTCTAAGGAACTCGACCTCGCCTTCTTTGGATCAGAAAAACCCCTATATCGGAGCTTTGGTCGAGCTTCGTCCGAAAACTGAATAGTTGAGAGAGAGTGAAGTTTTCAGGTGTGTGGAGGATGAATGGAGAGAGGCTCTTTATATAGGGAGCTCGAGGACTCTCCGATCATCCATTTGGAACCTTTATAACACTCATTGATGGCTTGAAATGTCCTAAATGGAAATGTTTCCTTTTCGCCGGCGTTGTTCATTTTTCCAGCTAGTGAACAGTGCTATCATTTGAAGGAAGAAGATGACACTGTTCTAAATCGGACTGGACCGGTCCATATTAGGTTAAATGCTTAAACCAGTTGGTTCATGCCTGATTCGATCAAGTTTTTCAAAATTAAAATTTTCTAAATTTATCTAAATTCATTATTTATCCAATGGTGGCTTTAATTCTCCAATTTGAATAATTTAAGCCACCTGGAAAAATGAATTTAGCATCTAGTAAAACTGGTCCAAAACCGTTCAGATATGATTCACCTGAACCGGTCTGGTTTTCTCTCCCAAATTGTCCTAAAGTCCCTTTCCAAGGTTTTTATGACTCTTTGGGTTACTAGGAAGTTGTAAATTTCTCAATTTTCCCGTTCTCTAGTGGTTGGGGTTCTTGAACCAATTCGATTTTTCTCACTCGGGTTGACCGGTTCTTTCCCAGTTTTCCTTAACTCCAAAGGATGGGTTTACATGGTAGGCCAATGATAATGACTATAATTAATAAGATTTTGATTGTGCATGCATGAGATGCGAAACCATCGAGTTACCTGATATGGGATAGTGGTGGTTTTGAGGGCTGCTGGATAACCCATGGAGCATAAGGGTGGTCTGTTGTCTAGTATATCAAGAAGCTCCAGGAGCTTCACGTGCACTGAGACCGAGGTCAGAAGGGGAAGAAGTCCCATTCCACACTGCGGACATAAAGCTTGGCTAGGGTTTGAGGGTCGGATAATTGAAGTCCACTCATACTCAGGGTAGAGGTCACCGACCTCTATTAGGGTGGACGATAAAGACGCTCTGGTCCACAAGTAGAGTAGTCGGGGACTGTTCTGCGATCGTGTGATCTCTTTTTATGATAAAAATGGTGGTTGTTGGATAAAACCTTCATAGATCGTGGGAAAAAAAGAAAAAGAATATATATATATATATATATATATATATTTGAAAAATCAAATGTTGTAGAAATTTTCCCCTCACTGAGTTGTATACTCATTTCCCTCCCTTTAGGAAAAAGGGTCGAATTTGGTAGAATCGAAGACCAAACGGAGGCTCGGACCCTCAAGGTAAGCCCTATACTGTGAAATCCCAAATTTTTAATTGTTCTGGAAGACATGTATAAGTACACCTTCACCTTCTTGAGGCCATCAAAGTAAAGATACCAGGATGGTTCATGGAAGGGTGGTGGGTTGATCATAGGATCCCGACTGAACCGGATCGGGGTGTGACATCACTACTTATTAATCTCGTTTCCTCAATCATATCATATGTGTAACTATCATAATTTCATGGTTTTGGTTTTTGGACCAACTCATTAATTATTAGCTACTTGTTAGCTTAACCAAATACGTAAAACCTAGTCCCATTTTCATGTTTAGAAAATCTCGGTCTCTTCGTATATTGACATCATAGTTCTTAGTTCAATTTATGCTACATCATGCTCATCATATTTCGTGTTCCATTTGTGAAGCCTATCACATGCTTCTACACTTATTAATTCAGTAAAACTTAATAAAGAACCATGATCAATCCAATAGGATTCGTTGTCTATAAATTCACTCACCTGAGTATATGGAAATGTGTTTGTTCTAGTCGATTTTCAAGTATATCTCATCGATGATTCTACTCAACTATTCATAGCAGTTCAAGCTACATAATTCATATAAAACAATATGATCATGTTTGGTTCTAAATGTTATATCATTGTATCGTCCCATAATTTCTCCAAATTACGGGATTGCCCATCAGGTCGGGTTTGCTCAAATCTCATATTTGCTCAAATCTTAGAGAGAAATTTGACCAACTATCAATGAGAGTAGGGACGACACTTATATAGAGAGCTCGAGGGACCAACGCTCTATCAGGCCATGTCCATAGTCGACCATATGACACACTCTAGACCTCAATTTTCATTTAATTTTCTTGTGGGCAACAATGTAGAAAATATCGTTGACATCTAGGTTATTTCTAGGTCTAGGTTGGGTGAATAAGTCTGAAGTCATGTAGGGAAGATGACATGTGTGCACATGGGAGCGCCCCATGCCCCATTTGTATGGCACGTGTGTGCACCCAATATGGTGCACCAATTGGTTCACACTATAGTGAACCGGTTTCCGGTGAATTAATCAGCCAGTTCGGACATTTTTGGTGTTTCCTTAGACAATTCACCTCTAATTCGGCTAGTTCTTAGCTCAATTTATTTTTCTAAAATTTTTTCATCCAATTTCATATAATTTGAGTGCAAGAATGTCCATTTTCTGATTTGTATAGCCCATTCTAAAAATTGGGGGGTTTACCGCTCTGAGCTGGTTTAATCGATTTTGGTCATCTTTTGGTTGGTTCATTTGAGCTAGTTTAATCAATTTTGGTCATCTTTTGGTCGGTTCATCTAAGCTAGTTTAATTTATTTTGGTCATCTTTTGGTCGGTTTACCTTCAATTCAACTGGTTCTTGTCCCAGTTATTTTTCTAAAACTTCTCCATCCTATTCCACATTGATTGGGTTCAAGAATTTCCATTTTTAAATTTATCTAATTCCTCTTTAAAAATTGAGGGCATTTTACCTTAAGTTGATTCGATCTCAATTTGAAGTGATTTTCACTAGACTTTTTGTGATCCTTGATTTCCAATCAAATGAAGTTCTTTGCAGGTAATTTCATGAACTTACCCATTGTCCAAGCTTAGGGTCTGACCAGTTTCCAATCCAATTCGATTCCAAATATCAGTTCTCGAGTTTTCATTACCGATTCAATATCACTATTCGATCTAATTGAGTATAAATCATGGTTTCAAAAATTATGGTGTTACAATATTGATATTTCACAATAAAATTTCCAATTCCCCTTCATTTCCATCACTATGTCCCTAAGTTATCTTGGCATTTTACTTAGGTCCCTACAACTTCAAATCTCAACTTTGAACTGCTAATCATCCTGATAATTGCATTATATCCCTAAATTTTTACTTATTATATTTAAGTCCCCTTGTAGCATATTTTATACAAATTACACTATCAATACTTTGAATTTGCTCCCAAAACTTCCCATATCACATCATTCTTGGACCAATCCATGCTTTGAATGGATATTTTTTACCATGTTTAGCCCCTGATGGGAGGATCGACGAAAAATTATGCAGCAATTTGTCGGAATCTCATCAGTGACAATGAGATGGCCGATGCCACCAGCTGAGAAAGCTAGAGGATCTACCTAGATATTGCCTCACACATTACTCGGTCATCAAAGTTGCCTAAAACTTCGATCAAACTATCCTCCTAAAATTGGATAAAACAATTATAAGGAAAAATTATGGTCTAATCGGCTTACCCCATATCCTTCCCATCCACGGGAGAGAACAAATTTTGGGAGACATTGGGACACTTTCCTAGTTCAACTTGGCCATTAGAGGGAGTCGAAATTCTTCAATAAAACATGTGCTCTAATTTTTGCGCGAGAGGTGTGGCTATTGTTTGGCCACTTTGGCGATGTTCCAGTCACATGTAGTTTAGTGTTGGTTACTTCGTATAGATAAGGCTAGATAAGGCCCCTAGTAAAATTTTGAAGTGCATTTGGACTTTACTTACTTCACTTTCAGGAGAGATTCTAATGAACAAATGTGGAGAGGAGGTCTTTCTTTATAGGTGAATCTTCCTAGGTTAATGATTAATTCCATGATTGTGGAATTTATGGCATTTGGTGGCGATTTGACCCATTTGATAATGATCATTAGAAAGTTTTCATAAATATTATGGCACCTTCCCATGTTCTTGGTTCATGTTCATTGATTGATGTCGTATTAGTGGTTGTGGCCCCTTATGTGGCGATTTGATACAGCCCATTGGCCAACACTATTTAGATAGTTTTCAACTAATTTTTTAGTTGATTTGATTAATTTTAGTAAGTTTTATCCGGCTCACCCAAAATTCGGCTAATTCTCGTCCCAAATTATTTTTCTAAAAAATCTTTGATTATTTTTCTAAATTCTAAAGTAAAAAATTATATTATTATATATATTACATTCACTTGAAAATTTCTTATGCTTGATTGTGTTCATTACAATTTTAAATCAATATTATTCTGATCATTCCAAATATCATATTCGGGCTCCCTAAATTCTCTATTAATAATTAACACTTGATTTTCATTTTCTCAATTCTGGTTACTTCCAATATCTGAATTCAACTCAATTTTTTTTATTCAGTTTATTTCTATTTCTATTCTAGTTTATAATTATAATTTTCCAAGTAATATTTATAGTAGTAGAATTAGGTGTTAAAATTTATGTTATCAATTATCTAAGTTGCTGATGATAACTAATTTCTAATATATTTCAATTTTTAATATTAGTTTAAATTATTATTTTTAGTTCAACCTCAAATTTTTTTGTACAATTGACTTTAATTAGTAGTTTTAGAAATTATGATTATACATAAACCGTTAAGAGTCAATACCCTTTTAGTTGTTGAGGCTAGCTACCATCTAATTAAGTTCTCATATGGGAGAATTATCCATGTGGATAGGAACACGACATAAATACTTAATATTAGTGAGTATAATATTGTGGGATTAGAAGTATATCTAGTTTTCCTTTTATAACTAATTGGCTGTTTCCAAGTCTTATAAACATATGATTTCTTCTCTAAATCTATGAAGTGTCTCGTTGTACAAGTTTCTGTTACACTATTTCTCTCAATTAATTATCACACCCTTGGGTTCCCTCTTTTGATAGACGTGTTCTTATGTGAAGGACACCATCTTCTTTGGGTAATTCAACATAATAGTCTGACCATCTGAGTAGTAATATCAATTATTTTGTACCGTTGATCACTTGAAGAAATTAGGTTATAACCCTTAATAAACTAGTCTTTCAATTAATGCTTTTTATATCACTCCAATATTCTTAAATTCAAAATATAAGTGAATTTAGCCTAATTGGGCAAAGTCAAAGTCAATAAAAAATCATTTGAACACGATAGATATTGTTCCACAACTTATGTTATCATCACCAATCTTCCCAATCAGCCTATTATTCAATTTTGGCGCTAAGGGTGAATTTCCATATTTCTTGGTCAGTTCATTTACGTTCTTTGGGATTATTGGTAAGGTTCTTACACTATCAAAAACAAGTATTTCAAATCAGAATAAGTAACCGGAGCTCAACCCCTGAATTCGAACGAATAATACTTGGAAGCTCACAAAAAGTTGAATGAATTAACTGTATAACATTTGGAGATAGCAGCTGGTTTTGTCTAACGAGATGGGCACTCATGAGATCCAGAACCGTTAGTGTTGGAGGCGAATCTCGACAGGAAGGTGTGGAACTGGTAGTAATCCTCATCGTCATCCACCAGCCTCTCTCTGCCTCCTGTGTCGAAGTTGAGAGAATAGCTGAACGGGTCGTATCTGCACTGGAACGAGCTCTGCCTGCACCTCCAAGTCAGGCGCCGTTGCTTGCCCTGCCGCTGCATCATCAGCCTCGCCCTTCTTTTCCGTTTCTTCAGTTTTTCAACGAACTTTGCCAGGCCGCAGCAGTCGACGGAGGAGGCGGCACATGAAGGCGAACCGCCGGCTCTGGCAGTGTCGGCCGCAGCAGCGCTCCTGGCCTCAGAGGCACATCGGTTCCCCGCGGCGGTCGACACTCCTCCGCTCTTAGGCCACCGGAGAATCCACAACTGTGTCATCCCTGACTCTAATGAATAACGGACTTGAAGATTAATAGTGTGAGGGGATGAATATATAATAAAGGTCTCCCTGACCAGGCATGCTTGTTTTAAATAAATCACTAGTTTTTGGCACAAGGGGAAAAGAAGGAAATTGAATGGTTTTCTAAAGTGTATTGAAGAGGTAGATAAATGAGTGTCTTTTTTCAGTTAAAGTACATAATACAGTTGCTCCCAATAATTAAAACATAACATAATTTGAACACCATTGATCAGCGCATTACTATTGACTTAGTGGCTTTATGGGTTATTTACTAGTCTTTGAATTCTTGAAACGGATCTATTGATCTGGGCGAATATGGGTTAGGTAGGTATAGGTGGGTTAAATTAGTGAAGATTGATCCATCCAAGGTCTGAACGTGAGATATGGTAGGCTCACAGTATTAGGTGGAAAAACATGCCTAGTGCGTCGATTCTCACCCACTTGAGTTCGCTTCCAGCCCAATAAATAATTAACAAAACCGAACCCTATTAGGTTTGCATAGGCACAACTTAAAATTTAATAATAATAATCAGGCAAATGTAATGTAAATAAAAAATAATTAGGCTAGGCAATGGGGCGGACTGAGCATCCCCATTTTTAAATTTTATTCCTGTATCCACGCTGTACTAGTTTACTTTTCTTCTTTCATTTTAGAAGTATGTAATAAAATAAGATTTATATAATTTTAAGAAATATTTTAAAATATGTGATAAGTGTATAATTTGTTTCCATTCATTTTGATTGAAATATACCAATGAAGAATAGAGAGGAGAAATAGTGAAGGTGAATTATTCCCACTTGGAGAAGGAGAACCAAAATGGATATGGCCTCAGCAATTTCCAAAAAAATACTTTTTGATATTCATAATTAGAAAGAATAGCTAAATAATAAAAGGGTTGATGTGGAGAAAAAAAAGTAGACAATACAGAAAAAAAGAAATATAGGAGCTACAAGATCAATTTCAAAAGTTGAATGGACGGGTAATCTAAAAATAAAAGCAATAACATCATTTTCAGGTCGAACCAAATATGGAGAGAGAATGAGAGTTTTGTGATAATAAAATGTTGGAAAGAACCTGCGAATGTGATAAAATATACCTCGTACTTCCATCATGTAACATATAATTAACGATCATAAGATCAAAATGAAGGTGGAAAATTTGGTTGAGAATAAAAACAAGATCAAACTAGATTTTAGAGCTATTATGGGCATAACTCGTGACTGAACCAACCTTATAATTCTAGGCAACCCCGAGGGACAAATAATTAACGATCATAAGTTGTTAGAGAGTAGATGAACCAAGAAATAACTATGCATGTAATAATAGAGGAAGTTGAAAGAGCATTTTTTGAACTAGGATAAAAAGGGTTAGTGAGTCCATATGATTAATGAAGCCTTTTATAATGCACATTGAAATTTAATAGGATTAAACATGGCATTTGCCTTTCTTTGAAATATGTTAGTTACTAGCATAAATAAATGAAACAAACAATATATTTATCCCTAAAATTTAGGAAACTCAATATATCTCATAAAATTGATTTTATCTCATTTAAAATTATATATAAAGTTCTTGTAAATCACTTAAAACCTCTTATAAATGATATAATATCGTGTTAATGGAGTGTTTGTACTGTGTAAATTATTCAAAATAATATTGAGATAGCACATAAGTATTTTCACTTACTAAAAGGGGAACAAGAGGATAAGACACAATTAAAATGGATGCCATGAAAAATTGTGATAGAGTTGAGTCGTAGTTCATAAGATTGTTGGTATATAAAATGTGATTCAATGACATTTTCATTAGTGGGATCTTTGGGTGTTTAACAACATTAAATTATAGGTTGTAGATTAATGGGTAGGAGAAAAAACATATTAAACCAAGTTAAGAAATATGTAATACCAAGATCGATACGTGTGAATTAATAAGAAAATCAAATCAGATATAGAATATATACAAAATCTCTTGGGAGTGAGAAGTACACTTAAACAACCCTAAGGAAAACCTTTCTTGGTCATTGATAAAGGACAAAAAGAAGTCCAAATAGAAACCGTGTCAAAAAGAGATATATGAGAAATTAAGTAAAGTGCCATCGATTTTAAGAGCGGTTAAATAAATCCAAAAAAAGTAATTCTTGATCCTAATTAACTTAGAATTGGATGATTTATTTTAAAAAAAAGAATTGAGCTAATAACCAGTTAGATCAAAGGTAAACCAGCCAAAAAGGAGGCCAAAATCGATCGAACCAGCTTAGAATAGTAACCCCCACCCAATTTTTAGAATATAAAAATTAAATTCAAAATGGTAGTTCTTGAGCTCAAATTATAAAAAATTAAATGAAGAATTTTTAGAAATTTAGTTTGGGCCAAAATCGGTTGAATTGGAGGTGAACGAACCAATCAGAAATTGGCTGAACCGGTCGAGAAATTTGTCGAAAATCGATTCGCTATAGTGCAAACCGATCGACGTGCCACACCAGGTGCACACATGCTCCGCATGCGTAGGGCGCGTGATGCTAATACACGTGTGCGTGCATTTGTTATTTTCTCCACCCAAACTCGCCACCCGGATTCGAATAAAACCTAGAAATAACTCGACTGTGATGCGATTTTCTGCATAGTATTTTCCCAAGAAAATTAAATTAAAAGCAGGGTCTATGAAGACCCATATGCTCGACTATAGACATACCCAACTAGACAACTTAGTCCTCGACCTCCCTATATAAGGGTTGACCCTCCTCTCATTAGATGATCAATGGAATTCTCTTTGAAATCCAAACACCACCAGTTTTCAGTGTCCTTCAAACTAGACATTCCCGTTTTCAAATCTAGCCACCCGGTTTAGTGATATAGGTGTCCTTAAAATCAGGCAAGAGTCGGCTTTTAAACCCTATCCTTCTCGGTCACCGATACTCTCTCTCCCGACAGTAAATCAATAGAACAATAACCTTGCTTCGTCGGTCGGAAATAGAGCAAGAGCTTTTGAGGCCGAACCCGACCTGTCAGAAAACCAACTACAACTAAATTGTTTTTTGAAGAACCCTCTTGGTCCCCTCTTTCCAACTATGATGGTCTTTTGGGTTATAGGTAAGCCTCCTAACCACAAAAAATTTAAGAACCTCTATTGGCCCTCCACTATTAACACCTCTTTGAAAATTTGACATATTATGCAAACTTCGACCACCACAAAATGGGATAGAGTGTCCAAAACCTCATGGGAGAGTCACCTGCATGATCAAGGTGTCCAAAATGACATTGTTCTAGTCACGTCTGGCCGAAGAGTGACCGTGGGGAATTAGGAAAGATGATGAGGAACCTATATATGATTTTTTTAAGAGTCATAAGAATCATTTTTAAAAGATAAAAGTTTAGGGACAAAAATATAATTTTTAAAAAGTTTATGGGCCTAACTATAATATTCATAAAAATATTAACCCATATGAGGTTCAATGGAAGTATTAGGACCTAGAGAAAAGTTGGAAAAATTTAGAGATCTAAAATGATTGCTTAAAACAAGCTAAGGACCAAAGTGTATCATTTTAAAAAGTTTAATGAACAAAGTGTAATTTTTAAGAGTTGGAGGACTAAAATAATATATGTGAGAAGCTAGATGTAAACCCCGTCCTTTTTAAAGACAAGAAAACCGGGAAAAGAACCGGCCAATTCTAAAGATAAAACTAAGCCAGTTCACGAACCATAACCGGGAAAGAAAGGGTAAAATGAGAAATTGACAAATCCCAAGTAACTTAAAGAGTCATAAAAATTATGAAAAAAAAACTTGGGGCAAATAGGAAGAGAAAACTAGACCAATACAAGGTGAACTTGACATGAACTATATTGAACTAGATTGAACCGGTTTGAACCATACTTGAATTGGTTTCTAAATTCATTTTTCTTGGTGGCTTAAAATGATCAAATCGGGGAATTGAAGCCACTATTAGATGGAGAATGAATTTAGATGAATTTAAAAAATTTTAATTTTGAGAAAATTGGTCGAATCAGGTTGAACCGACTGATTTACGTATTGATGCCGGTCGGACCGGTCTGGTCCGGTTTGAAATAGTGTCATCTTCTTCCTCAGGATGACACCACTGTTTATTAAAATAGAAAACGGATAATGCTGGCAAAGGAAAAATAACTCCAATTAGGCCGTTTCAGGGCGAGGATAAGCTCGACCAAAGTGGAAAGTTGTCGGGCAGAGGGTCCCCGAGCTCCCTATATAAAGAGCTCATCTCCATTCATCCTTCACACACCTCAAATCTCTATTCTCTCTCAATTGCTCCATTTTCTAGCAAAGCTCGAACCAGAGCTTCGATATAGACATTTTTCTTAGCCTTAGAAGGCAAGGTCGGGTCCTACAGACTCTGGAGGAAGTCAGCTACCTGATAGCATCTTCCTTTCAACCCAAGGACTGTCGGAGAAGCACCGATGGAATCAAACAGTGAATCAGCTCCGACAGACTGAAGCTACCCTATTTTGGCTAAGCTGAATTAGGCTAAATTCAGCCAAACCAAGCCTCCATGACACCCCCACGACCCTCACACAACCGTAACAAAGCTGAAAGGTAAGCCAATTCGGCCATAATATGTCATTTTGAGTTGGAGTTAGAGAGAGAAAGTGTGAAACTTCACTGATGAAATTCTCCTTCTATTCGATGTCAATTATAGCAATTCTTGATCCTAGAAGAAACCTCAAGAGGAGAGACACCCTCCTAGATAGAGAGCTCAGACTTTCGCATCTCCGATAGTAAGCTTTCGGAGCTTTCTCTCTTTACGAATGATTTTTTGTTGAAGTTATGTTTGAGTTCATTTCGGCCTCAATTCATATGATTCAAAGCTCAATTGAATCGTATTAAAGTGTAGGAACTAATTTATACCTCCAATTAAAACAATTAACCCTAATTGAATGGCCAATTTGAAGAAATCATATTCGGTTAGTTTAAATGGGAGAAATTGGGGGAAATTGGGAATTTCAGAAAATTGAGGGACCTATTTGCAATTTCCCAAAATTGAAGGCCAATTGACCATGAGAAAGATGTTGAGGGACCAATTAGTCAATTTTTGGAACATTTGGGGTCAAATTTCCATTTTTTGATAGTAGGGGCAAAATTGTAATTTTTGAAAAGTTAGGGACCAAATTGGATATTTGGAAAAGTTGAGCCCCTTATACAATTTAAGTAAATTGAGGACTCAAAGGGAATTTTGGAAGCTTTGGGACTCAATTTGGGGAAAAGTTGGCATTAGGGACCTAAAGTTAAGGAAAATGAACTTTAGGGACCAAAGTGCAATTAATCGATAATTTTTTAGCCTATGTAAGCTTTAATTGATAAGGATACCCAAATCACGTAGGGACACGTGTAATCGGAACGCCAATAAGAGAAAGCTCGCATAAACTTGGAAAACTGACTGGAGACGAGTACATCACAGTCATCGGGTGAGTAGGCATACTTACATCATACTCAGTTGGGATGGTGAGTACTTTAGAAACAAAAAATCACTTGTAAATGAGACTTTAACATCATACCTGGTTGAGGTGATGAGCAATTTAAGCTAAAAATCTACTTACCGGTTGTAAGTAGAGGTAATCATACCCGGTTGGTATGATAAACTTCCTTGAGGAAAGGTGAAACCTACTTATCAATTGTAAGCAGAAATATCATCACACCCGGTTGGTGTGATGAAGTGGAAAATATACTTTTTGTCAAAAGTGTTCTCCTCTGACTGTGTGCCAATGCTTAAACTATTTGGGAGACATTTTTAACGAGAGCTAGAACAACTCAGGTAGGCCAAAGACCTCATTTTTTTAAAAAACTTATGGGGCTAAATGCCCAATTTTGGAAAATCACGTGAAGTAGGTCCAAGGCTAATGGGCACGAGCAGGAGCTCATAAACAAATTTGAGTAAAGGAAAGCCATGAAATTTCTAATGAAATTGTTATGTGATTTTTCCATGGTATCGAGTCAGGACCAACAATACTTGATGGGCTAGCGGCAGTGTGTTAGGACCAGGTCGACGGACCGACCTAAACAAACAACTACATGTCGAATTGAGGGTCAGGGCTATTGGACCATTGGCACCAAAGATAATGGTTATATGTGAAAACTATTGTTTGTGCATGAACTTGTGGTACAAGACCATCAAGACATCCAAGAGGGGTAGTGATGTGTCCTAAGGGCTACTGGATGGTATGGTGGAGATAATAAGGGGAGTTTGTCATGCCAGTTAGTCGGGAAGCTCGGAGTAGCTTCTTGCGCATGAGATCGGAGTGGGGTCGAGATGAGGTCTCTGTCCACATATAGGTATAGAGTGGCATTCAGGTTTGAGGGTCGAATGTCAAGAACATTCACTCAGACCCTGGGTAGAAGTGGACCGACTTTTATCTTGGTGGATGGTAAAGACACTCTGAGCCACAAGTGGGTGCAGTGGACGGACTACACCTACGAATGTGTGTTCCCTTTCTGATGAAGGGCGTGTGTTGTTTGCTAAACACAACTAATATGGAAATGGGAAAATGGTTTTGAAAACTGAATTTTGAGGAAAACTTCTTTTAAGGAAACGATAACCTTGGCACAATTTAAATGTAACTATTCTTCTTGAAAACTCACCCCTAACACCTGCTCATTGAGTTGTAGAACCCAACCCCTCTCTTTTACCCTTTAAGGAGTAAGAAAATATAATAAAAGAAAACACGAAGAGGTACCCTCCGTCAGGTATGCTTAAAGTCACTTTTAAGCTTGAATGTTGATTGATTTATACTAATCCACAAAACAAGATTTGAATCATGCATAGTTCCTCTTGATTAAAAGAAGGGGAAACCCCTCTTAAACCAAGGGTGCGGCAGGTTGCTCACGGGGATTCGACCAAACCAGGTATGAGTGTGACACTAGGGACCACTTAAAAAGTTAAGAAAGTTTTAGGACCTAAGGAAAATAGATTTGATGGAAATCTAAGTACAAAAGGAGTAAATATAAAGTATAAGGGCTAAAATATAATTTTTTTGAAAAGTTAGGGACTAATTTACAATAAATGGAAAGTATGAGGACCTTAGTGGAAAAAGGCTTAGAACCCTAAGGATAAAAGATCTAGAAATAGGAGAAAGATATTGGAGACTTAGAAGATACAAGTGAGAGTCGAATAAACGAGTTTTAAACATGAGATTTGATCAAATCCCACCTAAATGGCAAAACCGAAAATTTGGAAAATTATCATACAATATCATGAAATACTATTTAGAATCGAACCTAATTGTGTGTTACCTACTTATGAAAATGTAGCATATACTTTTGCACTCTATCATGTGGGAGACATCAGCTAGAGACTCCATAAACTAAACCAGAATGAACACATATCCAGATACTCGTGTGAGTGGGTTTATATATCATGAGTCCCATTGGACCAATCGTGGTTTCATTCAAGTTTTCCCTAAGTTAATAATACTAGGAGAGAATGATAGATTTTACAATTTGAAACACGAAAATGATGAACATGAAGTCACGTGAATACTACTAAGAACCGTGAATGGCAATAGATATGGAGATCAAGATTTTATCTTCTATACATAAGAATGAGACTAGATTCCATGAGTAGGGCAAACTAGCCTAAAATGGATAAGTGGGCCTAATGAAAGAACCATGAATTCAAAATGGATACTTACATGATATGAATTTCTAAATGTGAACACAAGTAATAAAGGTCGGCCAACTAATGTACCGAACCCCGAAAATATTAAGAAAGATTATTGTTTGATTAAGTTGATATATGTCATCACGCCCCGACCCGGTTTGGTCGAGGTCATGCGATCAACCTGCTACCCTTTCCTGCATCATCCGGGTATTCCTACCCTAATTATACATGGAAGGTAAAGGTGTGTCTACGTTCAAATCCTAACTTTCATGCCCCGGCCCGGTTTAGTCGGATCCTCATGATCAACCCGACACTCTCTTTGTTTAAGAGGGGTTTCCTCCTTTCTTTAATCAAGAGGAGCCAGACGTAATTTAACCTCGTTCCTTGGAATAGCATAAATCAATAAAAAAGCAAGCTTAAAAGAACTTTTAAGCATACCTGATAGAGGGTAGATCTTGGTATTATCTTTAGTAATTTTCTCTTATTCTTGAAAAGGGATATAAAAAAGGGTGAGTTTCTACAAACTTAGTGAATGGGTATTGGGAGTGAGTTTTTATAAATAAAATAATTTTAATCAGAGTGTGCTAGACTGCTTATTTTTCTTTAAGAATGTTCTTTCACCAAATTCCGGTTTTCAAAACACTTTTTCCTCATTTTCCACATTAGGTGTGTTTAACAATCAACACACACCCTTCATCAGGAAGGGAATCACACATTCGCAAGGCAACCCATCCACTGCACCCACTTGTGGCATCATAGTGACTTTACCGGCCACCTAAATAGAAGCTCATCGAGTTCTACCCTAGGTCTGAGTGGATGTTCGCGATATCTGACCCTTAAACCCGAAATCAACTCCGTGTCCATATGAGGACAAAGACCTCATCCTGACCCCACCCTGATCTCATGCACATGGAGTTACGTCGAGCTTCCGTGACTACTGGCACAACAAACTACCCTTATCTCCACCATGTCGTCCAGTAGCCCCTAGGATGCATCACTACCCCTCTTGGATGTCTTGATGGTCTTCAACACCAAGTGCATGCACAAACAATAATTTTCCACAAAGCCATTTATCTTTGGTGTCATTGGTCCAACGGCCCCGACCCTCAACTTGACCTGCAGCTCTTTGTCTAGGCCGGTTCGTCGACCTGGCTCTAACGCACTACCACCAGTCCATCGAGTATGTCGGTCTTGTCTTGGTACCATGGAAAAATCACATAATCCATTTATTAAGAATTTTCATGGCTTTAACATATCATGTTTGTTTACGAGCTCCTGCTCGTGCCAACTAGCATTAGGCCCACTATACGTGATTTTTCAAAATCACGCATTTTAGCCACACAAGTTCCAAAACCGAGGCCTCTAGCCTATCTGAGCTATTCTAACTCTCATCAAGGTCTCATAAAAATTTTAAGCATTGGCACATAGTCAGGGGAGAACACTTTTGACAAAATAATATTTGCATTCATCACACCAACCGGGTGTGATGACATCTTCGCTTACAACCGTCAAGCGAGTTTTCTTCTTTTTTCTAGGAAGTCCATCATACCAACCAGGTATGATCTCTCTACTTATAACCGGTAAGTAGTTTTTCCGCTTAGTTTTTACATCACTTCAATCGAGTGTGATGTTAAAGTCCCACATATCAGTGATTTTTCATTTCCGTGGTACTCATCATCCCAACCGGGTATGATGTAAAAAAATCCACTCAACCGATAACTAAAGTGTACTCTTCTCTAGTCGGTTTCTGCTTCCACGTTAGCTTTTCATTCTTGGCTGGTCTCTCGTGTTTCTACACGATTTGGACATCCTTATCTATTAATATTTGGCATAAAAGCCTTCGTTCTCTCACGCATGAATGACTAGGCTCAAAATTTCTAATTAATTGCACTTAGGTCCCTAAAGTTCATTTTCCTTGACTTTAGGTCCCTAATGCTAACTTTTCCCCAAATTGAGTCCTGAAACTTCCAAAAATTCACTTTGGGTCCTCAATTTACTCAAAATTGTTTAAGAGGTTCAAGTTTTTCAAATATCCAATTTGGTCCTCAACTTTTCAAAAATTACTATTTTGCCCCTACTTTACAAAAATGGCAATTTGACCCCAATTATTTTCAAAAATCGACCAATTGGTCCTCCAACATTCTTTTAATGGCCAATTGGACCTCAATTTTGGGAAATTACAATTTGGTCCCTCAATTTTACGAAATCCCTAAATTTCCCAAAAATTTTCCCTCAATTTCCCCTTTTCAAATTGAATGAATTTGATTATATCAAATTGACCATTTAAACGGGACTAATTACTTAAATTGGAGGTATAGTTTAGTTCCTACACATCTATACGATTCAATTGAGCTTTGAATCGCATGAATTGAGGCCGAAACGAGCTCAAATGAAGCTTCGCCGGAAAACTACGCGTAGAGAGAGAAAGCTTCGAAAGCTTACTGTCGGAGGTGCGGCGGTCCAAGCTTTCTATTTGGATAGGTAGCTCTTGTCCCGAGGTTACTTCTAGGATCAAGAATCGCAACAATTCATATCAAATTGATGGAGAATTTGGTCAGTGAAGTTTTCACAGTTTCTCTCTCTAATGTCGATCGGAAATGATAGAGGAGACCAAATTGGCTTACCTTTCAGCTCTATTACAGTCATGTGAAGGCTGTGGGAGTGTTGGAAGGGCTCAGTTTGGTCTGATGAGGGCTCAATTTGGCTAATTTCAGCTCAACTGAAATAGGGTAGCTTCAATCCGTCGGAGTTGCTTCACTGTTTGATTCCGTCGACGCTTCTTCGGTGGTCCTTAGATCAAATAGAGATTACCGTCAGGTAGCTGACTTCTCCGAAATCTAAAGAACCCAACCTCACCTTCTTAGGCTCAGAAAAACCTCAATGTGGGAGCTCTAGTTCGAGCTTCACTGAAAAACTGAGTAGTTGAAAGAGAATGGAGTTTTCAGGTGTGAAGAGGATGAATGGAGAAGAGCTCTTTATATAGGGAGCTCAAGGACTCTCTGCTCGACCGTTTGGCATCTTAATTGTCACGCCCCGACCCGATTTGGTCAGATCCCCGTGATCAACCCGTCACTCTCCCAGTTTATTAAAGGGTTTCCCCTTATTTTAAACCGTAAAGAGTAAGGCATCCTGTAACCTATACCTTTTTCCTAGAATAGCATAATCAAAACTTCATGAAATTTAAAACTTTACATACCTGTCTTATAGGCATCTTAGTTGACAGTCTTTAAGGGTAGGCTTTCCGGGATTTCCTGAAAGGGAAATAAGGGGGGGGGGGGGGGTGAGTACGACTACTCAGTGAATGGATTTTTAAAGGTCTACTTTTAACTTTTAAGAAAAACATTTATATGGAGTGTGCCATACTCCTTTTTTTTTCAAAAATCCATTCATTTAAAAATTTGGGTTTTTTCATTATTTCTTAGTTATCGGTGTGTCATCACCCAACACACATCCTTCATCATGAAGGTTACACACATTCACAAGTCAGTATCACTACTGAACCCGCTAGTGGCTTCGGAGCAATTTTTCCTGCCACCCGGATAGAAGTACGACCACTTCTACCCTGGGAATGAGTGGATGTATGCGACATCCGACCCACAATCCCGAAATCACTTCTTCATGTCCGCATGAGGACAGAGACCTCATCCTGTCCCCACCCCAGTCTCATGCGCTTAGTGCTACTCCAGATTTCGCACAGACACCTAGAACGACGAATTGCCCTTATAGCCACTAGGTCGTCCAGTGCCCTTAGGACGCATCACTACCCCTCATGGGCATCTTGATGATCCCGTACTCATAGTGCATGCACAAACAATGTTTTCTTATATTGCCATGTAATCTGTGGTGCCACTGGTCCAACGGCCCTGACTCTCAACTCAACTCGCAGCTATTTGTCTTGACTAGTCCGTCGACCTGTCATGTTGCACTGTTGCTAGTTGACTGAGCATGCCGGTCCTATCTTGGTACCATGGCCAAACAATTCACCTATTAAGTTTTATGGCACATATATCATGTTCGTTTATGAGCTCCTGCTCGTGCCAACTGGCCTTGGGCCCACTGTACGAGATTTTCAAAATTGGGCATTTAGCCTCCAAGTTCCAAAACCGAGGCCTCCGGCCTATCAGAGTTATTCGAGCTCCCGTCAAGAAGGTCTCCCAAATAGTTTAAGCATTGGCACATAGTAAGGGGAGAACACTTCCAACAAAATAGGTTTTCACTGTCTATTATACTAACTGGTATAAGGACATCTCCGTTCATAACCGATGAACGGGTTTTCAACTTCCTTTGAGGAAGTCTCATCATACCAACTGGGTATGATCTACTTATAACTGGTAAGTAGTTTTCTTCGCATAATTTTCACATCACTTTCTCTAAGTGGTGATGATTAAAATACCACTAAACAGTGGGTTTTTATACCGAGGTACTTATCATCCCCTACGGGTATGATATAAAATTTCCACTCACAATCGGTAAGTGGTTTTTATCTTTAAGTTGTGCTCATCATCCCAACCAGGTATGATGTTAGTAAACACACTCACAACCGGTAAGTGGTTTTTAAATTATAAGGTGTGCTCATCATCCCAATTAGGTATGATGTTTGTGAACCCACTCACCTGTTAATGCCATGAATTCCACTAGACTAGTTCTTTGTATTCACGCGAGCTTGTCCTTGCTGGCGTTCCCGGTATTTCGCGTTCCTACATGAAATGAACATCTTGGTTCATTATCCTTCAGCCTAATCGCCTTCATTTATTCCAAATGAATTAGAAAGTCAAACTTTCATTTATTTGCAATTAGGTCCCTAAAGTTATTTCTCTTTAACTTTAAGTCCCAAATGCCGGTTTTTCCTCAAATTGAGTCCTGAAACTTATAAAATTTATCATAGGACCTCAATTTATTCCATTTCATAAAAAGGGGTTTAATTTCCCAAATTTCCAATTGGGTCCCCCAATTTTTCTAAAATTACCATTTTGCCCTTCCTTTACAAAAATGGTAAATTTTGCCTCAAAATTTTCAAAATTCCTCAATTGGTCCTCCAACATTATTTTCATGCCCAATTGACCCTCAATTTCATAAAATTTCATTTTGATCCTTTGAATTTTGAAAATCCTCAATTTTCCCCCAATTCCAACTTCTTAATATAGCCGAATTTGATTTTATCAAATTGACCCATCAAACATTTCCAATTGTTGAAATTGAAGTTGAATTTGAGTTTCTACATGTTCATATGATTCTTTAGAAATGTGAATCACAAGTTATAACGCCGGGATGAGCTCAAACGGAGCTTTGCCGGAAAATGAACTATAGAGAGAGAAAACTTCGATTACTCACCGGTGAAGGCACGGCGGTCCGAGCTTTCGATCTGGGCAGATAGCTCTTATCCTGAGGTTCATCCTAGAATCAAGAATTGCATCAATTGATGCGGAATTAGATTAGAATTTTGTCATTGAAATTTGGTCGACCCTCTCTCTAGCACCAATCGAAAATTGCAAAGGGGAGCCGAATTGGTTTACCTTTTGGTCCTAATTCGGCCATGGAAAGGCTGAGGAAGTGTTGGGAGGGCTTGGTTTAGCTTGAGGAGGGCTTGAAATGGACAATTTCAGCTTGGCCGAAATAGGGCAGCTTCGGTCCGCCAGAGCTGCTTCACTATTCCATCAAGCCGGCGTTTCTCCAACGATTCTCGGATTGAATGGAGTTTGCTATCAGATAGCTGTCTTCTTCCCGATTCTAAAGAGCTCACCGGGAAATGGAGCAGGAGAGAGAGAGAGAGAGAAATGTTCAGGTGTGAGGAGAATGAAATGGGGATGACCTCTTTATATAGGTGTAAAACCTGTGTATTAAATGGGCGAGATTTATTACTAGTATTAATATTACCATAAATTATTAGTATTAATTCCAATAATTTAATTTCATACTTCCCGGGTGACCTCCTGCGTTTTTATGGAATCTAGTTCATCTGAACTACTTTGGTTTTTGTTTTCTAATTTGTCTTAAGTTTCTTTTCCAAGGTTTAATTAACAATTTGGATCACCCGAGAGTTGTAAATTCCCAACTTGCCCGTTCAGAAATAATTGGGTTTGTGAACCGGTTCTGAATCCTCACTTGGTTTGACCGGTTCTTTTCCTTATTTTCCTTAGCTCAAAAGGGCGGGTTTTACATTAATGGTGCTCTTTCATGACCTGAAACACCCTGAACAGAAATATTTCATCTTCGCTAGTGCTGTTCGTTCTTTCAGTGAATGAAAAGTGTCATCATCTGAAGGAAGAAGACGACACTGTTTCGAATCAGGTTCATTGCTTAAATTGGTTGGTTCATGCCCGATTCGACTGAGTTTTTCAAAATTAAAAATTTCTAAATTCATTATCCATCCAATGGTGGCTTTAATTCCCCAATTTGAATATTTTAAGCCACCTAGAAAAATGAATTTAGCAACCACTTCAATGATGGTTCGAACTGGTCCAAAGTGATTCAAACCTATTCAATCCGGTTCACTTGAACCAATTTGGTTTTCTGTTCCAATATGTTCCAAAGTCCCTTTCCATGGTTTTTATGACTCTTTAGGTCCTTCGAGATTTGTAAATTTCCAAATTTGACCTTTCTCTAATGGTTGGGGTTCGTAAACTGGTTCAGTTTTCTCAACCGGGTTGACCGGTTCTTTCCCCGGTTTCCTTGTCTTTAAGAGATGGGGTTTACACTTACTATAAGTTGGGGGGGGTAGGAAATGTACCTTGAGAGCCCGAGCTTGTCCTTGAACTTTCCTTCTTGGTTCTAGACCAAAAAGGTTGTGAGGAGGGGAATGAGTACACAATACTCAGTGAGGGAAACTACTATAATGATCACTTTAATTCATTGTTTGCCCATTAATTATTCATTTGTTGCTTTTCACAAATTAACCATGCATCAACCACCCTCCTATCATAGGAGGGATCACACATTCGCAGAACGAACCCCAATCGTTCCACTTATGGAACGGAATGCCTTTACCGTCCACCCTGATGGAGGTGCATTGCCTCTACCCTAAGTTTGAGTGGACATCAATAGTTCGACCCTAAAACCCTAATCACTTCATCATGTCCACTCTATGGAATGAGTCCTCTTTTCCCTTACTACCTTTGTCTTAGTGCGTAGGAAGCTCCCCGAGCTTCTCGACCTACTAGACACCATACTATCCTTATGCACCCTAGGTCGTCGAGCAGTCCTTGGGATCCATGACTACCTCATACCAGGTGTCCTAATGGTCCAAATCATACAGTGCATGAAAAATCAAGAATCTTTTTAAGTTATAGCCATTATCTTTGGTCCTCTAGCACAACAATCTATTGGCTTGGCTTCAGCCATGCTTACCGGCCCAACAGGTTCGACGACCTGGCTTCGACGGAGCAACAGTTTGGCCCAACAAGCTCGATAACTCAGACGTGGCTCGATGGGTATCACACACAATTTCCTATTAATTGGATTATTTAGCATTACTCATCACATGCTAGTTCTGGACGGGTTCATACTCGTGTCCATTGGCCTTGTGCTCACTTACGTACCGAGCCTAAGCCTAGAATTAGCTCCTAAATGTTTTAAGCAAAGTCATCCAGTCAGGGGAGGCTAATTCCGAGAAAATCATTTTCAAATGAACGGTCATTCCAACCGGAATGGACATTATAGCAATTCTCACTCACCCGGTGATCGAGGTGGGGTGGTGCCGGTGAAGTATGGCTCCTCAGTGTGCTTCCGGGGGCTGACGCTCGAGTAGTCCGTTCCTACATGGCACGAGTGTCCGTATCAGGACGTGTTGACTCATAGGTCGCATATTTTCTTGTATTTGCACATAGGCCTCGTATTTTGCCTTAATTTCACTTATGTCCCTCATTGCCCATAGTTTCTATTAAGCCCCTAGGTTTCCAATCATCCTTCTTGGGTCCTTAACTCTTTTAATTTCACCCATTGGCCCTTAATTTACCAAAATTGCTCTTTCGTCCTTAATTTTCCAAAAATTACAAATTTGTCCCCAACTTTTCAAATTTTCCAATTTGTCATCTATTTTTCCCAAATTGCCCAATTAGCCCTCAATTGGGAGTGAATTTCATGAAAACACTTTCAATTTTCTAAATTTGCCATTTGGTTCTGCAATTTTTTAAAATTGCACAAAAGCACAAAAAATCCCCAAATTGTCCCTCTTCTTCTTCCCCAATTTGAGTATATGGACATTTGGATCTTACCTCGTCTAATTGACAACCTGTGAGTCCTTGATTTCTTTGTTTCTTGCTTCAATTTGTCTCCTCCAACTCCCCTCGATCATCCTACACTTCAAATTTTCAATTTTGGTTGAGTCTTAAGCCTCATCGGAGCTTCGCCGGAAAATTTACAATAGAGAGAAAGCTTTCTTAACTTACCGGTGGAGGGCGGTGACCGGAGTTTGAGGTGGGGGCAGCTAGTGCTCATCTAGGAGAGTCTACTATGATTGGATCCTGCTGCAATTCGTCGCTGTCCTGCGAGAATTTGAAGAGAGAAGTTCTGGGGTGCAGCTCTAAAACTTAGAAATTTCGTTAAGGAGATGTGAAATTGAGCTTACCGAGGGTCTATAAGGGGCAGTGGAGGGTCTTAGGTGGTCAAAGGTGGCCAATGTTTGTGGCGGAAAGGCTGGGAGAGTTGGGGTTCGGTCGGTTAGGAGCTCACTATTTCAAGCTCCTAAGCCACTTCACTATGCTATCATCTCTACACTTCTAGTCGTCCTCTGGTCACTTTGAGAGTGTCTTGAGCTAGAGCACTCTTCCCTGGTTCCAATACCACCCTTTGGAGCTTCTCTGGTTGAGAAATTTCCCATCATCGGAGCCTTGATTGGAGGGTCATCGGAAAAGGAGCTATTTGTATTGAGGAGCTATTCCAGCCCCTTGCTACTCCCATCAACCCATCGGTTCTCAATCTGTTCTCACCACTAGCATTCTTTGACTAGCGAGGGGTCTTTCCCTTCCCTTGCTCCTCTCTTCTCTCTCGATTTTGGGGCCATTACGCTTGCCAATCCATAATAATTGGACTCTTTTGGATTTGTTCCTTTCTCTAGTTCTAGACGATGAGGCTTGGTGTTTATCTCTACGATTGCCTTCTAGCTTAATTCCTATCGAAGTCGTCCTCGAAGAACTTCTCCCCTCTCCCGATGTTTATGCTTCTCGTGGGATTGGTGAGGGTTTTCTAAGGTTTCCCATTTGTTCCAGAGTATGGTCCTAGGTTCCATTCTTGATGACTTAGGGGTGGGTCCTCCCTCATTGATCCTCAGTTGCTCTTCTTGTATGATGGTCCCTCCTAGTTTATCGGGGCCATCCAACCTCACTCAATTTTTGGGTCATGTCTACATGGCGATCCTTCCTTCCCTAGGTTGTGCTCCCCTTTGGGGTTATGGCCCATGCATCCCTAGTGGCTTGGAGTGTTCCAGACCGGCTCTTGCTTTCTTGGATATCTCTCTCATACTCCCCTTAACTCCTTTAAATTCCTGGACTCCACTCTTTGTTATAGCTTAGTAGTGCTTCTTCACTACCTTGGGGGGTCGCCTAGTTATTTATTGCATTTACCTCTAGCTTGGACACTTCTCCTTAACCCTGTAGGTGTCTGTGCTCTTGCAAATTTCTAGTTCTAGTAGAGGGTATCCTCCTGTGCTTCCCTCCTTACGGGGTAAGATGCCCTTCTTGGCCTTGCCTTCTCCTCGAGTATCGAGTTTCCCTTTATGATTTCCTTATGTAGCCGTCTAACTGACTTTATAGTCTCCATGCTTATCTAACCATCCTCTTTACTTTCCTTGATCTCGGGCATCGGGATGTCCCATTCCTTTGTCACTAGCTTGCTTCTCATTCTTTCATTAGTGGAATACTTTGTCGTTATCCCTTAATTATGTTAGTCATTTCTCACTAGGGTTCTATAGGGCAGGTAGATCTTCTTTCGATTCCTCCTTGACCTACCCTCCGTTTGTTTGTGTTAACGATCCCAGACTTTCCTTTTCATGACTGAATTTTGCCCTAATGCCATTCCTAGCTAGTGTCCTCCCTTTATATCTAGACATCCTCTTGGGGGTTGCCTTCCTAGTCCTCGATCTCCCTTTGGTTCATTGAGCCTTTCTTACCTTCCTTAGGGTCCTTGTTTGTTAATATCTCTCTGGCTCGTTTATTATAAACCCCGCACTTTTGAGTTAAGGAAAACCAAGAAAAAAACCAGTCAAACCAAGTAAGAAAACAGAGCCGGTTTACAAACCCGATCATTTGGGAACAAGCAATTTGGAAATTTACAACTTTCGGGTGATCCAAAGGGTTCATTAAACCATGGAAAAGAAACTTAAGACAATTTAGAAGAGAAAAACCAAAGTGGTTTAGGTGACCTCATCGGAAGTATGATTTTTTTTGTAACTCGAAATTTTGGTAAAAAATTTTTATGCGAACGCCTTATCATACCAATAATTTAATATCTAAATTAAATTATTGGAATTAATACCAATAATTTATGGCAATATTAATACTAGTAATAAATCTCTCCCATTTAATACATGGTTTTACACTTATATAAAGAGGTCATCCCCATTCATTCTCATCACACCCAGACACATCTCTCTCTCACTCTCTCTCTCTTTCTCTCTCTCTCTCTACTGCTCTATTTTCCAGTGAAGCTTAAACCAGAGCTTTGACTTGAACATTTTTCTTAACCTAGGAAGGAGAGGTCGGGCTCTTTAGAACTGGGGAGAAGTCAGTTATCTGATAGCAAACTCTAGTCAATTCAAAAATTATTAGAGAAGCGTCGATATGGTGGAACAGTGAAGCAGCTCCGACAGACTGAAGCTGCCCTATTTCGGCCAAGTTGAAATTGACCATTTCGAGCCCTCCTCAATCCAAACCAAGCCTTCCCAACACTTCCTCAGCCCTCCCACGGCCGAATTAACACTGAAAGGTAAGCCAATTCGGCTCCACTCTACAATTTCCGGCCAGTGATAAAGAGAGAACCGACAGAATTTCAATAATGAAATTCTAACTCAATTCGGCATCAATTGATGCGATTCTTCATTTTAGGATCAATCTCAAGATGAGAGTTATCTACCCAAATCGAAAGCTTGGACTATCATGCCCTCACCGGTGAGTAATTGAAGCTTTCTCTCTCTAAAGTCCATCTTCCGGAAAGCTCCGTTTGAGCTCGTTCCAGCGTCAAAACTTACGATTCAAAGTGCTATTAAATCGTAAGAAGTTGGAGGAACTCAATTTTAACTTCAATTTCAACAATTAGATGTGTTTCATTGGTTAATTTGATAAAATCAAATTCAGCTCTGCTAAGGAGTTGAAATTGGGGATTTTCAAAATTCAAAGGGCCAAAATACAATTTTATGAAATCAAGGATCAATTGAGGAATTTTGGAATTTTTGGGGCAAAACTTACCATTTTTGTAAAGGAAGGGCAAAATGGTAATCTTAGAAAAATTGGGGGACCAAATTGGAAATTTGGGAAATTAAGCCCCTTTTTGGTGAAATTGAATAAATTGAGGCCCCAAGATAAATTTTAAAAGTTACAGGACTCAATTTGAGGAAAAACTGACATTAGGGACTTAAAGTTGAAGAGAAATAACTTTAGGGACCTAATTGCAAATAGCTAAAAGTTTGGGTTTTCTCATTCAATGGAAATGAATGAAGGCTGTTATGCCGAGTAATAATGAACAAGGATGTTCATATCGTGTAGGAACGTGAAATAGTGGAAATGCTAGTATGGACGAGCTCGCGTTAATACAAAGAACTAGTCTAGTGGAATTCACTACGTTAATGGGTGAGTGGATTTAATAACGTCATACCCGGTTGGGATGATGAGCATAACTTAAAATTAAAAACCATTTACTGGTTGTGAGTGAGATTAAATATCATACCCGGTTGGGAATGATAAGTGCCTCAGTATAAAAATCCACTATTTAGTGGTATTTTAATCATCACCACTTAGAGAAAGTGATGTGAAAATTATGCGGAAAAAAAAATACTTATTTGTTGTAAGTAGATCATACCCAGTTGGTATGTTGAGACTTTCTCGAATGAAGTTGAAAACCTGTTCATCGGTCATGAATGGAGATGTCCTTATACCGGTTGGTATAATGGACTGTGAAAACCTATTTTTGTCGAAAGTGTTCTCCCCTGATTTTGTGCCAATGCTTAAACTATTTGGGAGACCTTCTTGACGTGAGCTCGAATAGCTCTTATAGGCTGGGGGCCCTAGAAGGAGGACAACCCTAGAAGCTTCCCAAATGCCTGAGGCATGGTAGAAATCTCCAAAGACCAAATGGATAAGTATCCCGAAGAATGTGCTAGGACCTATTGAGGACACAACTCTAAGTATAAAGGAAGCCAAGCGTGAAGCTACAAACGTCAGTAAAGGGTGTATAACCTTACCTAAGTGTTTATCAGGAACCATGTAACCCTTATTTTGTGACCACATTCTTTAATAGGGCTAATTGTACTCCTCGATTAATAAAGTACTCCAAATTCCAAAAAACTTTATCTATCAAAGGATATAATCTTGTTAGGAAGATAGCCCCAAGAAAAAAAATACCTAAACAAAAGACACCATGGATATCAAGGAGATTATTATGCAAGGAAGGCATGACAAAAGAATCGTCATGGTAAGGAGTCTAGGAGAACTTTGGGGTAACTAAACAAGGGGCAACCTATTATAAGGTACAAAGGAAATAGGGCATGAAAAGAAGTACCGTCCCACACCACTAGGATTTAGAATAATACTTCCCAAGGAAGACGCCCTCACAACTATAAGAAATCTGAAAGGATACCATCCCAAGAAACATGACTCTAGTTGCAACCACAGATAAGAGGAAACTCTTCAAAATCTTAGCAAAGTGGTAAGAAGGAAAAATGGGTAAAGGTAGGACCTCAATAAAACCACAAACGGAACAAAGGATAGCTAAAGAGAATTTCCCCTTTAAGAAGAAAATCCAAACAATTTAGGAGCAAAGAAAGGAGTGCATCCATAAGAGAAGACAAGATGAACATTAGATGATAAACAGGACGTATTGGGATTACATGAATAAATCACCTTAAAAAAAGAAATTATGCCAAATAGGAAGTTTGGACCAACAGGACAAGAGAAAGCAAGTCGTTATAACAAGATAGTCAGAGGGAACAAATGACACCCTAAGGATGTCCGAGAAGTAGAAAGGACTACACCCTAAAAGGGTCAGTGAGATGGATGTTAAGGATAGGAGTACTGGAGAAGAAAATTTCCCTAAGAAAACCTAAACCAAGGGACTAATGGAGGCGAGGTAGTTCACTAGCTAATATGTGAAAAAACCATAATGTAAGTTTCGACAAAGAAGAGAGAGGCGGAAAGGTCAAATACTCGGAAAGAGAAGGATGAAAGAATTCCTTAAAAGGACCAAAAGGCCAAATTAACAACTAAACTCAAGCCAAGAAAGGAATAGGCAAGCCTCTCACATAATGATCAAGAAATCTTGAAACAAGGATGAGGATAGAGTATAAAAGATGTACTTGCAAGACTGAGGAGTAAAGGTAAACAGGAGAAGACAACATCAAGGGTAGAAATCCCCTAGAGTAAATGTAAAAAGGAATGTCCGGAGAAAAAGAAATAATTCTACAAAGGAAGGAAGCCCCGAAAAGACATGTGTATCCCAATTGAGAGGAAATGGAACCAATCGAAATAGAAGGAATGATAAGCTCACAAATAAAATGTTGGTTGAGATGGAAAAGTTGAGTACCAAGGAAAAATGAGGTCCTAAGAAGGAAATTAAACTAAAGGAATTATTGATATGTGGATGGACACAATGTGGAATGCAAGGAACCAACCCTTAATTAGGAAATGTTTACAAGAAAGGAAGTATCATAATGGCCAAGGGTGACCTGTTTGGAAAGAACAGGAGAACCAAGTAGAAAGAGGAAAACAAATAATCATGGACAACCAAATAGAATGAACAAAACCCTAAGAAAGGATGAGATGTAGTAAAGACTACACTCTAAGATGGACAATAGGATGGGCATGAAGAACGAGTGATACAGCTGCCCATATGATTGGACTAGGAAAATAAAGAGAAAGAAACAGTTAAAGAACTGGTATTTGAGAGAACCATGGATTTAAACCATAACAAAGAAGGGAGAAGTAAAAAGGCTAAAATGTTGAAAAAAAAGAAAAAAATGGAGAAAGGAAATTCTTAAAGAAATCAATGACCAAGATCATATTTTCTATCAAAAAGCCATGAGATGGTTAAGTGAGCCCTCCCTAAGGAAGATATAGACATGTACTAGGGTACGAGTGATAATTAGGATGGAGTATGAAAGACGTACCCGTAGGATCTCAAGAGTAAAGGTAAACATGAAAGAATAGCATCAAGTGACGTCATTTAAAGTAAGGTGTCTTCAAAGATGTATGAAAAAGAAATTTCGAGAGAGTAGGGTAAGAATTCTCCCAAATAAGGAAATCCTAAGAAATGATACATGACGTAATAAAAAATAAACGGAACTTGGTGGCGAGAGGTGAGGAGACAAATTCACAAATAAAATGTATGATAAGGTGAAAGAAACCTAAGGAAACATATTAAGAGATGTTGTGGCAAGTAAGAATGAGTGGACTATCCATAATAAGGTAAGGAAGGAAAGAACGTCTGAGAAACATTGGGAAAGTAAGTCCTCCAAATAAGATGTGGCTAAGGAGGAATAAACGCAATTGGTAAGACGGGTCATAGTCCACACGTGCATATGAAGCTTAAAGAGTGGATGACCGAGCATAGGGTGGAATACATAGAATAAAACCAATAATGGGAAGTATTCCATCTAAGGAATAAGGGATAAAACAAAAGTTGTGGATAGAGAAGGATCCAAAGCAAACGGATGCCCTAACATAGATAAGGGTACAAAGAAAGGGAGAAATCTCTATTGTAAGGGACATAGTAGAGAACAAAATCGAAAGGAGGGAACCTTCCCAAGCAAAGTAATCGACACATAGATAGAAAGTAATTATTGTAGAATAAAGAATCATGAAGTGATTATGAGTAAGTAAAAGTGGATTAAGGAAAAAGGAAAAACCCTTAAATAAGGAATGCCAAGGACTTAAGAAGGAAAGAATCCCAGTTTGTTGGTAAACTATTAGGAAACCAAATAATTGGCACTAGAAAGACCCAATAAAGAAGTTGGGAAAGGATGAGTGGGTAAGGAAAAACCGACACGATTATGTAAGACATGTTGTCAAGATATGAATGATAATTGGGTAACAGAAAAGGTAGTTGAGGAATACTACCCGATGAAAGGAGGGATGAAATTATACAGTCCCTAAAAGGCTGGAAAGTTGGAAACAACACTAAAAGAGGTGTTATAGGAGTCTAATAGACTGAGACAGGTTTAGAGCTATGTTATGTCGTAAGGGACATATAAGCACCAACAATCCCGAGTAAAATGTAACTCGAGTAAGAAGGAGTCAGTTGGTAAACATAACAAGGTCAAACATAAATTTGATTGAAGTTGTAATCAATGACGGATGAAGGATGGGTCAAATTGGGACGAAAGAATAATAACACAAAAACCTGTGAAAACAAGTATGTAATGCTTGAGAGAAAGTCGAGCTAGGGGTTTCAATGATGAAGAAAATAACTAGACAAAGGAAGAATTGGGCACCTTGGAACTCCCAATCTTGAAATCTTGAGTAAAATCCCCAACGGGAAGAACTTTATCCTAAATAAAGTGAGATGCGAACCTAAGAATATACATTAGGATTAATGAGTCATACATGCTCATTATTATAACTCCATGGAAGGAGTAAGCATGATAAATGAAAAGAAATTCCTTAGATGAATGATTACGGGGACTAAGCGAAAGAGCAATCGAAGTGTTAGCATGTCAAGAAAACCCAAGTTGACATTAAGGGAAATTATTCCCGATTAGGAATATATTGGTTAAGTTTTGGGGAATAAAACTCCTAAAAGGAGGAGAGAGTTGTAAACCCCACACTTTTGAGTTAAGGAACGGGAAAAGAACCAGTCAAACCGAGTAAGAAAATCGAGCTGATTTACAAACCCGATCATTTGGGAACAAGCAATTTGGAAATTTACAACTTCCGGGTGATCCAAAGGGTTCATTAAACCTTGGAAAAGAAACTTAAGACAAATTAGAAGAGAAAAACCAAATTGGTTTAGGTGAACGAGAATCCATAAGAACTCTAAAGTTAAGTGTGCTTGCTCGAGAGTAGTGTGAGGATAGGTGACCTATTTGACCGAAATTTCGGTCAAAAATTTTTATGCGAATGTACGCCTTATCATAAATAGCCATATAAAGAGGTCATTCCCATTTATTCTCCTTACACCCGAACACATCTCTCTCTCTCTCTCTACTGCTCCATTTCTCGGTGAAGCTTAAACCAAAGCTTCGACTTGAACATTTGTCTTAACCTCGCAAGGAGAGGTCGGACTCTTTAGAACCGGGGAGAAGTCAGCTATCTGATAGCAAACTCCAGTCAATCCGAGAATCACTAGAGAAGCACTAACATGATGGAACAGTGAAGCAACTCCGGCGGACCGAAGCTGCCCTGTTTCGGCTGAGTTGAAATTGGCCATTTCGAGCCCTCCTCAGGCCAAACCAAGCCTTCCTAACACTTCCTCAGCCCTCCCACAGCCAAATTAGGACTAAAAGGTAAGCCAATTCAGCTCCACTCTGCAATTTTCGGCCGGTGCTAGAGAGCGAACCGATAGAATTTCAATAAAGAAATTCTAACTCAATTTGGCATCAATTGATGCAATTCTTAATTTTAGGATGAACCTCAAGATGAGAGCTATCTGCCCAAATTGAAAGCTCGGACCGTCATGCCCTCACCGGTGAGTAATCGAAGCTTTCTCTCTCTACAGTCCGTTTTCTAGTGAAACTCCGTTTGAGCTTGTTCCAGTGTCAAAACTTACGATTCAAAGTGCTATTGAATCATAAGAAGATAAAGGAACTCAATTTTATATTCAATTTCAACAATTAGATGTGTTTGATCGGTCAATTAGATGAAATCAAATTCGGCTCTGCTAAGGAGTTGAAGTTGGGGATTTTCGAAATTCAAAGGACCAAAATACAATTTTATGAAATCGAGGGTCAATTGGGCATGAAAATAATGTTGATGGATCAATTGAGGAATATTGGAATTTTTGGGGCAAAACTTACCATTTTTGTAAAGGAAAGGCAAAATGGTAATCTTGGAAAAATTGGGGGACCAAATTGGAAATTTGGGAAATTAAGCCCCTTTTTGGTGAAATTGAATAAATTGAGGCCCCAAGATAAATTTTAAAAGTTACGGGACTCAATTTGAGGAAAAACTGACATTAGGGACTTAAAGTTAAAGAGAAATAACTTTAGGGACCTAATTGCAAATAGTAAAATTTTGGGTTTTCTCATTCAATGGAAATGAATGAAGGCTGTTATGCCGAGTAATAATGAACAAGGATGTTCATATCGTGTAGGAACGCGAAATAGTGGGAACGCCAGCATGGATGAGCTCGCGTTAATACAAAGAACTGATCTAGTGGAATTCACTGCGTTAACGGGTGAGTGGGTTTAAAAACGTCATGCCCGGTTGGGATGATGAGCACAACTTAAAGTTAAAAACCACTTATCGGTTGTGAGTAGGATTAAATATCATACCCGGTTGGGAATGATAAGTGTATCAGTATAAAAACCCACTATTTAGTGGTATTTTAATCATCACCACTTAGAGAAAGTGCTGTGAAAATTATGCAAAAAAAAAATACTTATTTGTTGTAAGTAGATCATACCCGGTTGGTATGATGAGACTTCCTCGAATGAAGTTGAAAACCCGTTCATCGGTCATGAACGAAGATGTCCTTATACCGGTTGGTATAATGGACTGTGAAAACCTATTTTTGTCGAAAGTGTTTTCCCCTGACTGTGTGCCAATGCTTAAACTATTTGGGAAACCTTTTTGATGGGTGCTCAAATAGCTCTTATAGGCTGGGGGCCTCTGTAAGCCCCACACATTTGAGTTAAGGAAAATTGGGAAAAGAACCGGTCAAACCGAATAAGAAAACAAAACTGGTTTACATTTGGGAATAAGCAATATGAAAATTTACAACTTTCGGTTGATCCAAATGATTTATTAAACATTGGTAAAGAAACTTAAGACAAATTAGAAAACAAAAACCAAATTGGTTCAGGTGAACTAGATTTCATAAGAACTTCGAAGTTAAACATTTAATACACGAGTTTTAGGACTATATAAAGAGGTCATCCCCATTTCATTCTCCTCACACCTGAATACTTCTCTCTCTCTCTACTGCTCCATTTCCCGGTAAAGCTCGAACCAGAGCTTCGACTTGAACAAAAGTCGGGCTCTTTAGAACCGGGGAGAAGACAGCTATCTAATAGCAAACTCCAGTCAATCCGAGAATCGTTGGAGAAGCGCCGACATGATGGAATAGTGAAGCAACTCCAGCGGACCGAAGCTGCCCTATTTCGGCCAAGCTGGAATCGGCCATTTCAAGCCCTCCTCAGGCCAAACCAAGCCCTCCCAACACTTCCTCAGCCTTTCCACGGCCGAATTAGGACCGAAAGGTAAGCCAATTCGGCTCCTCTTTATAATTTTTGATCGGTGCTAGAGAGAGAATCGACCAAATTTCAAGGACGAAATTCTAATCTAATTCCGCATCAATTGATACAATACTTGATTTTAGGATGAACCTCAGGACGAGACCTATCTGCCCATATCGAAAGCTAGGACTGTCGTGCCTTCACCGGTGAGTAATCGAAGCTTTCTCTCTCTACAGTCTATTTTCCGGAAAAGCTCCGTTTGAGCTCGTTCCGACGTTAAAATCTGTGATTCAAAGTTTCTTAGAATCGTATAAATATATAGGAACTCAATTTCAACTCCAATTTCAATAATTAGAAGTGTTTGATGGGTTAATTTGATGAAATCAAATTTGTGAGTGTTGAATAGTTGAAATTGGGGGAAAATTTGGGGATTTTTGAAATTCAAAGGGGCCAAAATACAATTTTATGAAATTAAGGTTCAATTGGGCATGAAAATAATATTGGAGGACCAATTGAGGAATTTTAGAAAATTTGGGGAAAAACTTACCAATTTTGTGAAAGAAGGGCAAAATGGTAATTTTGGAAAAATTGGGGAACCAAATTGGAAATTTGAAAACATTAAACCCCTTTTTGGTGAAATTGAATAAATTGAGGTCCCACGATAAATTTTAAAAGTTACGGGACTCAATTTGAGGAAAAACCGACATTAGGGACTTAAAGTTAAAGAGAAATAACTTTAGGGACCTAATTGCAAATAACTAAAAGTTTGGGTTTTCTCATTCATTAATGAATGAAGGCTGTTATGCCGAGTAATAATGAACAAGGTTGTTCATATCGTGTAGGAACGTTAAATACCGGGAACGCCAGCAATGACAAGCTCGCGTGAATACAAAGAATCAGTCTAGTGGAAATCACGGCATTAACGGGTAAGTGGGTTTACTAACATCATACCCGGTTGGGGATGATAAGTGCCTCGATATAAAAACCCACAGTTTAGTGGTATTTTAATCGTCACTACTTAGAGAAATTGATGTGAAAGTTATGCGAAAAAAAACTACTTACGGGTTGTAAGTAGATCATACCCGGTTGGTATGATGAGACTTCCTCGAAGGAAGTTGAAAACCCGTTCATCGATTATGAACGGAGATGTCCTTATACCGGTCGGTATGATGGACAGTAATAAACCTATTTTTGTCGGAAGTGCTCTCCCCTGACTGTGTGCCAATGCTTAAACAATTTGGGAGACCTTCTCAACGGGAGCTCGAATAGCTCTAATAGGTCGGGGGCCTCGATTTTGGAACTTGGGGGCTAAATGCCCGATTTTGAAAATCTCGTACAGTGGGCCCAAGGCCAGTTGGCACGAGCAGGAGCTCGTAAATGAACATGATATATGTGCCATAAAACTTAATAAGTGAATTGTTTGGCCATGGTACCAAGATAGGACCGACATGCTCAGTCAACTAGGGGCAGTGCGACATGACAGGTCAACGGACTAGTCAAGACAAATAGCTACGGGTTGAGTTGAGAGTCGGGGCCGTTGGACTAGTGGCACCACATATTACATGGCAATATAAGAAAACATTGTTTGTGCATGCACTGTGAGTACAGGATCATCAAGACGCCCATGAGGGGTAGTGATGCATCCTAAGGGCACTAGACGACCTGGTGGCTATAAGGGCAGTTCATCATTCCAGGTGTCTGTGCGAAATCTGGAGTAGCACAAAGCGCATGAGACCGGGGTGGGGATAGGATGATGTCTCTGTCCTCATACGGACATGAAGAAGTGATTTCGGGATTGTGGGTAGGATGTCACGTACATCCACTCATTCCCAGGGTAGAAGTGGTCGTACTTCTATCCGGGTGGCAGGAAAAGTCGCTCCGAAGCCACTAGTGGGTTCAGTAGTGATACTGACTTGCGAATGTGTGTAACCTTCATGATGAAGGATGTGTGTTGGGTGATGACACACCGTGGTAACTAAGAAATAATGGAAAAAAACATAAATTTTTAAATGATGGGATTTTTTAAAACAATGGAGTCTGGCACACTCCATATAAATGTTTTTCTTAAAAGTCAAAAACTTTTAAAAACTCATTCACTGAGTAGTCATACTCACCCCCTCCCTTATATCCCTTTCAGGAAATCCCGGAAAGCCTCCCCTTAAAGACCGTCAACTAAGATGCCTGTAAGACAGGTATGTAAAGTTTTAAATTTTATACAGTTTTGATTATGCTATTCTAGGAAAAAGGTGCAAGTTAAAGGACGCCTTACTCTTTATGGTTTACGATAAGGGGAAACCCTTTAATAAATCGGGAGAGTGGCGGGTTGATCACGAGGATCCGACCAAACCGGGTCGGGGCGTGACAGCCTCGGTTTTTGAACTTGAGGGCTAGAATGCCAAGATTTTTGAAAATCTCGTACATGGGCCCAATGATAGTTGGCACGAGTAGGAGCTCATAAATGAACATGATATATGTGCCATAAAACTTAATAAGTGAATTGTTTGGCCATGGTACCAAGATAGGACCGATATGTTCAGTCAACTAGTGGCAGTGCAACATGATAGGTCGACGAAGCAGTCAAGACAAACAACTGCGGGTTGAGTTGAGAGTCGGGGCCGTTGGACCAGTGGCACCACATATTACATGGCTTGATAAGAAAAAATTATTTGTGCATGTACTATGAGTACGGGATCATCAAGATGCCCATGAGGGGTAGTGATGCATCCTAAGGACCCTGGACGACCCGATAAGCATAAGGGCAGATCGTCATTCCAGGTGTCTGTGTGAAATTTGGAGTAGCACCAAGCGCATGAGACCGGGGTGGGGACAGGATGAGGTCTCTGTCCTCATATGGATATGAAGAAGTGATTTTGGGATTGAGGGTCGAATGTCGTGAACATCCACTCATTCTTAGGGTAAAAGTGGTCATGCTTCTATTCGGGTGGTAGGAAAAGTCACTCCAAAGCCACTAGCGGGTTCAGTAGTGATACTGACTTGCGAATGTGTGTAACCTTCATGATGAAGGATGTGTGTTGGGTGATGACACACCGGTAACTATGAAATAACGAAAAACCCGAGAGAAATTTTAAATGAAGGGATTTTTGAAAAGAAAGGTGTCTGGAATACTCCTTATAAATGTCTTTCTTAAAAGTTAAAAGTATACCTTTGAAAACTCATTCACTAAGTAGTCGTACTCATCCCCTCCCTTATATCCCTTTTAAGAAATCCCGGAAAGCCTACCCTTAAAGACCATCAACTAAGATGCCTGTAAGATAGGTATGTAAAGTTTAAAATTTCATGCAGTTTTGATTATGCTATTCTAGGAAATGGTGCAGGTTTAAAGGACGCATTACTCTTTACGGTTAATAATAAGGGGAAACCCTTTACAGTTTATAACTGGGAGAGTGGCGGGTTGATCATGGGAATTCGACCAAACCGGGTCGAGGCGTGACATTTATAGTGCCTTATCCCAACCCGTTTTGTATGGTTCCTCATTTTGCCCTTCTACACTATGGTTTACTCCATTGGGTCCAGACTTCCGTTGTCCCTCGGGGTTCTCTTTGGAGCTCTCTTATTCTTAGCCTCGCTATTCTAGTCCCTACGTCTTAGCTTGGGATATTGGGTGCCAATGTTGGACAGGGGGGCAGATAATCCACCTGAGTTTGGCTGGCAATACCCCGTGTTTCCTTTGTATTCCCCTTTTTGTAAGTACCTACTTATAGGGGTTGGGTAAAATATTTTTGGGTTCCTTCTTCAGGTTTTCCATGCTGGGGTTATTTACCTTCCTCATACTTGGCTTTTTATGAGTATACTTGAAATCTTTTATTTGCTAGACCGGAAAACCCTGCTCGGGGTTTATTACAATAACTAATCTCAAGAATTTATTGCCCCTTCTCTAACCCCCTCTAGTTAACTGACCTAGAGTTATACCTAGGTGGGTTGTGAGATTTAGCATCGGTTGTCTAGACGTGACTCCTCTTCCTAGGTGGGCATTCGCCTCCATGGTACCTCCTGTAATGAGGGCACAAGTTCACGCTGGGTTCCTCGAATTCCATGGATGCTAATAAGCTAGGAGCCCTCCTAGCTTGTACTAGCGGCGCGATATCTATCCCATATCGGTTTAAGACGACAGCATCATGGGCATATTGCATGGGGCCTACGGTACATGCACTAGTTGTATATCGGAGGGAGATGACGGAAAATCCTCACATAATTAGCATATGTTTCCCATAAATTTCTCTCAGCCTCTTTTCGGAGCTAGGCCTAATTCGATTCCCTGGGTGGGGAAATCTTCTCCTCCATCATGTAGGGAGGGGTTCTTTCTTGAGGTGTATCCCTTAGAATAGGTTCTTCTCGCGCTTCTACCCTTTGCTCCATGGCATGTATCCATGGGATATATTCTTTGGGGGCATTAAAATTCATATTTTCTACAAGGGTTGTCAGGAATCAAGGATTAGGATGGGTGGGGTAAAACTTATCAGGAAAGTTATTCTATGATACCACTCAAGTTGTCATGCCCCGACCCGGTTTGGTCGAGGTCCTGTGATCAACCCGCCACCCTTTCCTGCATCATCCAAGTATTCCTACCCTAATGATACAGGGAAGGTAAAGGTGTGTCTACATTCAAACCCTTACTATAAGTTAGGGGTAGGAAACGTACCTTGAGGGCTCGAGCTCGTCCTAGAACTTTCCATCTTGGTTCTAGACCTGAAAGGGTGTGAGGAGAGGGGAATGAGTACATAATACTTAGTGAGGGAAACTACTATAACAATCACTTTAATTCATTGCTTTGCCCATTAATTATTCATTTGTCACTTTTCACAAATTAACCATGCATCAACCGCCCTCCTATCATAGGAAGAATAACACATTCGTAGAACGATCCTTGACCATTTCACTTGTGGACCAGAGAGCCTTTACTGTCCATCCTGATAGAGGGGCACTACCACTTCCCTGAGTTTGAGTGGACATCAATAGTTTGACCATCAAACCTTCATCACTTCATCATGTCCGCTTTGTGGGACAAGACCTCTTTCCCCCTACTACCTCGGTCTTAGTGCGCAAGAAGCTCCCTAAGCTTCTTGACCTACTAAATGTCATACCGCCCTTATGCACCCTAGGTCATCCAACAATCCATGGGATCCATCACTACCTCATACCAATTATCCTCATGGCCCAAATCACACACTACTTGCACAATCAAGAATCTTTTTAAGTTATAGAAATTATCTTTGGCCCTCCAGCACAATAGTTTGTTGGCTTGGCTTTGACCCACACTTACTAGCCCAATAGGTTCGACAAACTGCCATAGGCGAAGCAGCGGTTTGGCCTAACAAGCTCAACAACTCAAATTTTGCTCGACGAGTATCACACACAATTTCCTGTTAATTGGATCTTTTAGCATTACTCATCACATGCTAGTTCTAGATGGGTCCATACCTGTGTACATCAGTCTTGGGCCCACTTGCGTACTGAGCCTAAGCCCAGAATTAGCTCTCAAATATTTTAAGCATAGTCACCCAGTGAGGGGAGGCTAATTCCGAGAAAATCATTTTCAAATGAATCGTTATTCCAACCAAAATGGACATTATAGCAATTCCCACTCACCAAGTGATCTTGGTGGGGTGGTGTCGACGGAGTATGGCTCCTCAATGTGCTTCCAAGGGCCGACACTCGAGTAGTCTGTTCCTGCATGGCACGAGTGTTCGTATTACAATGTGTTGACTCAAAGGTCGCATATTTTCTTGTATTTGCACATAGGGCCCCATATTTTGCCTTAATTTCACTTAGGTCCCCGATTGCCCCTTAGTCTCTATTAAGCCCCTAAGGTTTCCAATCATCCTTCTTGGGTCCTTAACTCTTTTAATTTCACCCATTAGTCCTTAATTTACCAAAATTACTCTTTAGTCCTTAATTTTCCAAAAATTACAATTTGGTCCCCAACTTTTCAAATTTTCCAATTTGTCCTCTATTTTGCCTAAATTGCCCAATTTGCGCTCAATTGGGAGTGAATTTCATGAAAACACCTTCAATTTTGTAAAATTTGCATTCGGTCCTCCAATTTTTAAAAATTTCACAAAAGCCCCAAAAATCCCCAAATTGGCCCTCTTCTTCTTCCCCAATTTGAGCAAATGGACATTCGGATCTTACCTCGTCCAATTGACGACCTATAAGTCCTTAATTTCTTCATTTCTTGCTTCAATTCATTTCCTCCAGCTTCCCTCAATTGTCTTACACTTCGAATTTTTTATTTTGGTTGAATCTTAAGCCTCGTCAGAGCTTTGTCGGAAAATTTACAATGGAGAAAGAAATCTGCTTAACTTACCAATGGCAGGTGGTGACCAGAGTTTGAGGTGGGGACAGCTAGTGCTCATCAAGGGAAGTGTACTAGGATTGGATCCCATTGCAATTCGCCGTTGTCCTGCCTGAATTTGAAGAGAGAAGTTTTGGGGGTGCAGCTCTTAAACTCAGAAATTCCGACGAGTAGAGGCGAAATTGAGCTTACTAGGGGTCTTTAAGGGGTTGTGAAGGGTCTTAGGCAATCAGAAGTGGCTAATTCTTGTGGCGGAAGGGCTAAGAGAGTCGGGGTGGGGTCGGTTTGGAGCTTGCTGTTTCAAGGAGCCACTTCACTGTGCTATCGTCTCTACACTTCTCTGGTCATCCTCTGGTCGCTTTGAGAGTGTCTCGAGCTAGAGCACTCATCCCTGGTTCCCATGCCACCCTTTGGAGCTTCTTTGGTGGAAAAATTGCCTGTCATCAGAGGCTTGATTAGAGGGTCATCAGAAAAGGAGTTGTTTGTATTTAGAGAGTGCCTCAGAGGTGAGGAGGGCAGATGGGAGGGTGCTCTTTATATAGCGAGCTCAGCAACTATTCAGGCTACCAGCCGACGCAAGACTCGCCTCCGAATCAACCGCCGGCGACCTGATCGGAGAGTTTTTCGATTTGTAGGAGACTCTAGCTTTTCTGGCCTCTCTCTCTTCTTTGTGAACAGCTGAAGGTTGAAGACGATTGCATGGTGAGCGTGCCATGTGGCGCGTGATGATTGGCCCATTTTTCTAACATGGTGGTCCAACTCAACCGTCGTGTCAGTTGTTGACTCGTTGATCGGACATGTGGCAGCCTCCCATTGGCTGCTCGCGTTAGCGTGGCATGCTAATGGGTCATCCGCTGACCATTAACCAGACATGTAAAGCCCGCACATTTGAGTTAAGGAAAAACCGGGAAAAGAACCGGTCAAACCGAATAAGAAAAACCAAACCGGTTTACATTTGGGAATAAGCAATATGAAAATTTACAACTTTCGGTTGATCCAAAGGATTTATTAAACATTGGAAAAGAAATTTAAGACAAACTAGAAAACAAAAACCAAATTTGTTCAGGTGAACTAGATTTTATAAGAACTTCAAAGTTAAGCGTGCTTACTTGAGAGTAGTGTGAGTACATGGCAATATAAAAAAACATTGTTTGTGCATGCACTGTGAGTACAGGATCATCAAGACTCCCATGAGGGGTAGTGATGCGTCCTAAGGGCACTGGACGACCTGGTGGCTATAAGGGCAGTTCGTCGTTCCAGGTGTCTATGCAAAATCTGGAGTAGCACAAAGCGCATGAGACCGGGGTGGGGATAGGATGAGGTCTCTGTCCTCATATGGACATGAAGAAGTGATTTCGGGATTGTGGGTAGGATGTCACATACATCCACTCATTCCTAGGGTAGAAGTGGTCGTACTTCTATCCGGGTGGCAGGAAAAGTCGCTCCGAAGCCACTAGCGGGTTCAGTAGTGATACTGACTTGCGAATGTGTGTAACCCTCATGATGAAGGATGTGTGTTGGGTGATGACACACCGTGGTAACTAAGAAATAATGGAAAAAAACATAAATTTTTAAATGATGGGATTTTTGAAAACAAAGGAGTCTGGCACACTCCATATAAATGATTTTCTTAAAAGTCAAAAGCTTTTAAAAAACCCATTCACTGAGTAGTCGTACTCACCCCCTCCCTTATATCCCTTTCAGGAAATCCCGGAAAGCCTCCCCTTAAAGACCGTCAACTAAGATGCCTGTAAGACAGGTATGTAAAGTTTTAAATTTCATACAGTTTTGATTATGCTATTCTAGGAAAAAGGTGCAAGTTAAAGGATGCCTTACTCTTTACGGTTTACGATAAGGGGAAATCCTTTAATAAACCGGGAGAGTGGCGGGTTGATCACGGGGATCCGACCAAACTGGGTCGGGGTGTGACAAGACATGTGGCAGCCTCCCATTAGTTGTCCATGTCTGCATGGCTAGTAATAGGGCGTCGTTGACCAGACCGGTCCGGTCCAACCGGGTTCGCTGTCCTGAATTCAAAAATCGGCCAGTTAGAACCCGATTTGACTAGTTTTCTAAAATTTAAAAATTTCTAAATTTGTCTAAATTTATTTTATATCTAATGGTGGCTTGAATTTCCCAAATTGACATTTTTAAGCCAACTAGAAAAATTAATTATTGAATCAGTTCACTATAGTTCATCCGATTCATTCCAGTTCGGGTCTGGTTCTTTCCTCAATTCCACTTCCCGGTTCTTCCTCGCAATTTTTGTGAATTTTTGGTCACTTGGGATCTCCCAATTTCCCATGTTAAGCCTTCTTTACTATTTTTTATTGATTAAATTGGCTTAGTTTTTTACAATAGTGTCGGTTCTCCTCCTGGTTTCCTTGGTCTGTAGGGACGGGTTCCACAATATATATTGCTAAAGTACATGAGTAGTAGAGTAGATCAGATAGCATACCATACGTCCAAGTAAAAAATTATTATTTATTGTAAAGATCATATGTGTGATAAGATATTGGGTGGACGTGTTATGACACCGACATGACACTTAGTATAGAGGTGATGTCAAGCATATAACATGGACTCGAAGCGGTGGTATAAGGAATAAATATAGCTTTTGGATCTTTCCACGAACCTAAGTGAGGTTTATGGTGTGCGCGGGGGGAGGTAGGGGGTTCAATCATCACTTACGATCTAGGAGATGGATCGAGCTAAATCAAAGGATGAGAGATGTCATATGACACATCATTGGAATTTGTATGAGTGGGATAGTTCATCATGAGATATTTCCATGGGAGTGCGGATATATAACACACAAACCTCTCATACACTTGAGATGCTCGTGTGTGAGATCTTAGGGGATATGGTGGTGGGGTCTCCCTGTGTGATATTATGATGGCATAAGTTCTATCAACAATGGTACGTGGGGAAAGGTCATTTGAGAATGTTCCTTTTGAGTGCAGAGTACATACGCGTGCAAACTCATACCCCGGAGTCGCATGTGTGCAAACTCCTGGGATTATTATTTTAAATTAATGTATGATACTATGTCATAAAGGGAGAACTAAGTAATTATGATTAAGTAAGAATGTGAATAAGCCTTAATAAAGATATTATGTGGAGACCGGGACATAAGTCATGTCATGACTCGACCTCGATAAACACATTCATTGAGCTGTGAGCTCACCCCACTCCCCCAAATCAATTATAGGTGTGTGAGAAGGAGCATAGAAGGCCCTACAACTGCCACAACACCCAAGGGCATGCAACCAAGGAATGGACTTGAAACACATGCAGAAATGCTAATTTTTATACTTATTAGTTGCTATATTTCCGAGATGTTTTAGGCACACTACTTATTCTATAAAAGTTTTAATTTTTACTTATTTTTATAAATATTTATTATAAAGACTTTGTCCTATTAATAATATTTTGGTGAATATACCTATCATTGTAACATCATGGGATGGGGAGGTTTGCCATCAATTCCCGGACTTGGAAGATCAGACCAAGGCATAATAGAATAAGACATGGGGGCCCACTTTCCCCAACCTTTTTCATTATGTTAGTTGATGCTCTTTCATTGTTAATTAGTGAGACATGTTTTAGAAAATAATTCACTGCTTTAAGGATGAATAAATGTTGCCTACATATATCACACTTATTTTTCATTGATGATATGATATTTTTATATATGCTTAAAAATAAAATTCTCTAAAACTTAAAAGGATTCTATACATATATTGTCAAGCATCATGGAAAATAGTAAGTTATGAAACTTTTGTGTTATTTTTCAATGCTAATGCAGCGATCCGAAAGGAAATTTCATGTGATTTTAATGAAGTCTTTTATGATACACATTGGAATCTAATAGGATTAAACACATTAATAGTGATCCTTAATTTCTTTGAAATATGTCACTTACTCGCATGAATGTATGAAACTTACAACATACTTATTCCTAAAATTCAAGAACCTCAATGTATCTCATAATATCGTTTTATCTCCTATATAATTTCTCATTCTAAATCATATATAAAGTTATTGTAAATCACTTAAAACCTCTTATGAATAATATAATATCGTGTCAATGGAGTGTGTTGGTCTTGGGTAGATTATTCAAAATAAAATTGGGATAGCATATTCTTGTTTTCACTTCCTACAACATAATATGAGAGGAAAGAGAGGATGGTGCACAATTAAGACATATATGGTGAAAGTTTGTGATAAGGTTGAGTGGTAATCACTAAGATTGTTGTTATATAAAATGTGATTCAATGACATTTTGATTAGCTGGATATTTGGGTATGTAACTACATTAAATTATAGTTTGTTGATTAATAGGGAATAGAAAAAAACCAAATTAAACGAAGTCAAGAAATATGTAACACCGAAAAATACGAACTTGAACTTAAATTTGAGTGGAGCGAGAAAGTTGAGATAGATATAGGTGAACTAATAAGGAAATCAAATCGGATGGAGAATGCATAAAAAACCAAAACATGGGAGTTGGAAGTACACCCAAACAACCCCAATGAAAACCTCTATCGGTCATGGTTAAAGGACCAGGAGAAGCCCAAATAGAAACCGTGCTAAAAAGAGATATGGGAATTAAGTAAAAAGGCCCCTGATTTTTAAGAGGGGTTAAACATATCCAAAAATAGAAAATTTTGAGACCAATCAATTTAGAATGAGATGGTGTATTTTTTTAAAAATAATTATGCCAATAACCAGTGGGATCAAAGATGAACAAATCAAAGGGAAGTCAAAACCAATCGAACCAACTTGGAGTAGTAAAACTCCAATTTTTAGAATGGGCAAACTTAATTCAAATATGGTCGTTCTTGAGCTCAAATGATAGAAAATTCAATAGAGATTTTTAGAAATTTAGTTTAGGCCAAGAATAGGTTGAATTGGAGGTGAACCAACAAATAGAATGTCAAAATTTACCGAACTAGTCGAGAAATTTACCAAAAATCGATTTGCTATAGTGCAAATCGATTGACGTGTCACACAGGTGCACGTACGCTCCACAAGCATGAGGTGTGCGATGCACAAACGCACGTGAATCCTTGCGTGTGTTGTCTTCTACACCCAAACTCCCCACCCATATCTAGATAAAACCTAGAAATAACCTAGATGTGAGACAATTTTCTGCACAGTATTTCCCCAAGAAAATTAAATTAAAAGCAAGGTCTATGGAGACCCATATGCTTGGTTATGGATATGGCTAACTAGACAACCCATTCCCCGACCTCCCTATATAAGTGTCGACCCTCCTCTCACCAAAGGATCACTAGAATTCTCTCTGAAAGCCAAACACCTCCAGTTTCTAGTGTCCTTTGAACCAGACATTCCCATTTTCACATATAGCCACTGTTGAGAATAAGATCCCACATTGGATAATATAGAGAAGTGTTGTGGGTTTATAAGGTTTGAATGGTACCACTACTTACAAGTCATGGCTTTTAAGTAGACATGGGCCCAACCTCTTATCGACCCACAATACCTTCCCTAACATGGTATCAGAGCTAGTAGGGGTCCAAAATACCTTCTCTCTCCCGACTGTAAATCAACATAACAATAACCTTGCTCAGTTGGTCGAAAACATAGAAATGAAGAGTGACCGTGGGGACTTAGGGCAGATGATGAGGGACCAATATATGATTTTTTATGAAACATTAGAATCATTTTTAAAAGATAAAGTTTAGGGATCAAAATACATTTTTTTATGTTTATCGACCTAACTGTAATAGTCATAAAAATATGGACCTAGATGAGGTTCAATAGAAGTATTAGGACCTAGAGAAATGTTGGAAAAGTTTAGATATTTGAAATGATAACTTAAAATAAGCTAAAGACCAAAGTGTATCACTTTAAAAAGTTTAAAGGACTAAAGTGTAATTTTTAAGAGTTGAAGGAATAAAATATATATGTGAGAAGTTAGGGACCACTTATAAAGTTAAGAAAAGTTTTAGGACCTAAGGAAAAAAAGGTTTCACGAAAATCTAAGTGCAATAGGAGTAAATATAAAGTAGAAGAGTTAAAATATATTTTTTTAAAAAGTTAGGGACTAATATACAATAAATGAAAAGTATGAGTTCCTTAGTGAAAGAAGGCTTAGGACCCTCAGGAGAAAAGATCTAGAAATAGGAGGAAGATATTGGGGACTTAGGAGCTATAAGTGAGAGTCGAATAAATGAGTTTTAAACATGAGATTTGAGTAAACTCGACCTGTCACACCACCCAGTTTGGTCGGATCCTCGTGAGCAACCCGTCACTCTCCCAGTTTATTAAGGGTTTCCCCTTTTTTGACCCGGTAAGAGTAAGACATCCTTTACACATGTACTTTTCCTAGAATAACATAAATAAAAACTTGCATAAAATTTTAACTTTTCATACCTGTCATGCAAGTGTAACTAACAGGAGATCTTGGGTTGGTTTTCCTTGGTCTACCTAAAAAGGGGTATAAGGGAGGGGTGAGTACAACTACTTAATAAATGGATTTTTTGAAATTTAACTTTTAGGAAAAATATTTGTATTGGAGTGTGCCAAACTCCTTATTTTCTTTCAAAAATCCTTTTCTTTCAAATCTCTATTTTTATCACCATTTCTTATTAATCATGGTGTGTCATCACCCAAAACACATCCTTCATCATGAAGGTCAATCACACAATCGTAGGTTAATACGTCCACTAAACCCACTTGTGGCGTCGGAGCGACTTTACCGACCACCTAGATAGAAGTACGTCCACTTTTACCCTGAGAATGAGTGGATGTTCGCGACATCCAACCCTCAATCCCATAACAATTCTCTGTTTCCGTATGAGGACAAACATCTAATCCTGTCTCCACCTTGGTCTCATGCACTTGAAGTCACTCCGAGCTTCACAAGGTCACTTGGTTCGACGAACTGCCTTTATACCCACTAGGTTGTCTAGGGCCCTAGGACACATCACTACCCCTATTAGGCGTCTTGAAGGTCCTGTAACACAGTGCATGCACAAATCAGTATTTTCACAGCATACCATATAACATGTGGTGCAACTGGTCCAATGGCTCCGACCCTCAACTCAACCTACAGTTGTTTGTCTTTACTAGTCCATAGACTGGTCATGTCACACTACCCCTAGTTGATTGAGTTTGTCGGTCCTGTTTTGGTACCATGGCCAAACAATTCATTTATTTAAAGTTTTATAGCACATATCTCATATTTGTTTACGAGCTTCTGCTTGTGCCAACTGGCCTATGGCCAACTATTTGAGATTTTCAAAACCAGGAATACTAGCCCCCAAGTTCTAAAACTTAGGCCGGGTATAAAGAGCTATTCGATCTCCCGTCAAGAAGGTCTCCCAAATTGTTTAAGCAGTGGCACACAATCAGGAGAGAGCACTTCCGATAAAATAAATTTTTAACTATCTATCATAACAAACGAGTATGAGGATATCTTCGCTCATAACCGATGAACGGGTTTTCCAATTCCTCCGAGGAAGTTTCATCATACCAACCGGGTATGATCTACTCACAACCTCTAAGTAGTTTTTTTGTGCGTCATTTTCACATCACTCCTCTATGTTGTGATGTTTAAAATACCACTAAGTAGTGGGTTTTCATTTCGAGTTACTTATCATCCCCAATCAATATAAAATCCCACTCACAATAGCTTCCAATTTAGAAAAAGTGCTCATCATCCCAACCGGGTATGAAGTGTAAATTAGCCCACTCACAACCGATAAGTAAGTTTTCATTAAATAAAAGTGCTTATCATCCCAATAGGGTATAAAGTGTAAATTAGGCCACTCACCCGATTGTGCAGTGAAATTTCTTTTAGCCGTCTTTGTTGTCCTTACTTGAACTTGTCTCAGCTAGCATTCCTGGTACTTCATATTCCTAAACGATATGAACGTTCTTGTTCAATATTCTTTGGCATAACAGCCCACATTCATCCCAATTAAATGAGAAAATCAAACTATTCTTTTATTTGCAATTTGGTCCCTAAAGTTACTTTTCTTTAACTCTAAGTCCCTAATGCCAGTTTTTCCTCAAATTGAGTCCCTAAACTTTTAAAATTCCTCTTGGGACTTCCAATTTCATAAAAAGGGGTTCAAGTTTTCCAAATACCCAATTTGGCCCCCAAATTTTTCAAAATTACGATTTTGCCCATCTTTTACAAAAATGGTAAGTTTTTTCCCCAAAAATCCAAAATTCCTAATTGGCCCTCTAACATTCTTATCATACTCAATTGACCCTCCATTTTATAAAATTACATTTTGGTCCTTCGAATTTTGAAAATCCCAATTTTAACTCCTTAACACAGCCGAATTTGATTTCATCAAATTGATCAAGCAAACACTTCTAATTGTTGAAATTGACATTAAAATTGAGATCATACATCTTCATACAATTCAATAGCACTTTGAATCATAAGTTTTAACACCAAAATGAGCTCAAACGGAGCTTCGCTGGAAAATAGACTGTAGAGAGAGAAAGCTTCAATTACTCATTGTCAGGGGCACGACGGTCCAAGCTTTCAATCTAGATAGATAGCTCTCGTCGTGAGTTTCATCCTATAATCAAGAATTGCATCAATTGATGTTGAATTGAATGAGAATTTTATCATCAAACTTTTATTGGTTCTCTCTCTAGCACTGGTCAGAAATTGTAGAAGGGAGTCGAGTTGGCTTACCTTTCCGATCTAATTAAGCTGTAGGAGGGCTATGGAGATGTTGGGAGGGCTTGGCTTGGCTTGAGGATGGCTCAAAATGGCCAATTTCTACTCGGCTGAAACAGGGCAGCTTCGGTCCACCGGAGCTGCTTCACTCTTTCATCATGCCAGCGCTTCTTTGGCGACCCCTAGAGCAAACGGAGACTACCGACATGTAGCTGACTTCTCCCATGTTCTAAATAACCCGACCGCGCCTTGTTTGGCTTAGAAAAGTGCCCAAGTCAGAGCTCTGGTTCGAGCTTCACCGAAAAATAGAGCAATTGAGAGAGAATGGAGTTTTCAGGTGTAGAGACGATGAATGGGGAGGGGTCTTTATATAGGAAGCTCAGGGACTTCTTAGTCGTCCGATTGACACCTTAATATTGGTCATTCATTCCTAAAACTCCCTAGCTGAAGACTTTTCAACATTGCTAGCGCTGCACGATTTTTCGGTGAGTGAAGAATGTTGTCATCTGAAGGAAGAAGACGACACTGTTCCGAACCGAGTTCAAAGCTTAAACTGGTCGGTTCCCCCCTATTCGACTGAATTTTTCAAATCTAAAAATTTCTAAATTCATTTTCTATCCAATGGTGGCCTCAAATCTCAAATTTGAATTTTTTAAGCCACTTAGAAAAATGAATTTAGAATTTGCTTCAATAGTGGTCTAAACTGGTTCAGATCCGGTTCACCTAAACTGGTTTGGTTTTCATCTCCTATTCATTCTCAAGTCCATTTTCATGACTTTTGGGACTCTTTGGGTTACTCGAGATCCATAAATTTCTTGTTTTTCCATTTCTCTATCGATTCCGATTCATGAACCGACTCGGTTCATAAATCGGTTCGATCCAGTTAGATCAGTTCATCTAAACCAGTCTTGTTTTTCTCTTCTAATTTGTCCTAAGGTTCTTTTCCAAGGTTTTATTAACGCTTTGGATCACCCGGGAGTTGTAAATTTCCAAATTTCTAGTTCCCAATTGATCGGGTTTATGAACCAGTTCAGTTTTCTTACTTGGTTTGACCGGTTCTTTCCCCGGTTTTCCTTAACTCAAAAGGGCGGGGTTTACAACTCTCCCCTCCTTTTAGGAGATTTTTCCCCAAAACATAATTAGTAACCTTGCATGAGGAACCATTTCCTTTTATGTCTATTTGTTGTTTGCTTAACATGCAAACTCTTCTCTTGTTCTTTCAATTAGCCCTTTTTACATCCTTCACTTAAGGAATTTCTTTTCCTTTATTTTATTTACTCCCTCCATGGAGTTTATCATAACTAGACATACCTTACTTCAGGGTATATTCTTAGATTCACATCTTTTTTTGCTTAGAGCAACATTTTTCCCTTTGAGGTCCTATACTCAGGATTGGGAGTTCCAAGATACCTAACCATTTCTGTGTCTAGCTAACCTCTTGGTCGTTGAAACCCTTAGCTCGACGTCCTTTAGAGCATTACGTACCTATTTTCATGGATTTCCTTATCATCACCTTTTTGTCCTATTTCGACTCTTCCTTCATCCATTGCTCATTACAATTGAGTCCAAATTTTATGTTTGACTTTTTCATTCCTACTAATTGACTCTTCCTTATTTTGAGTCATGTTTTCCTAATAACTGTTGGGTTTACCTACCCCTTACAGCATAGCATTTTCTAGATCTTGTCTCTATGTCCATTAGATTTCCAGAATACCTCCTTTAGGGTTATTCTTAACTTTCCAACCTCTTAGAGATTGTATAACTTCATCCTCTTTTCTTTTGGTAGTATTCCTCGACTACTTTTACTGTTGTCCAATCAACTTACAAAACTATGTCGGTTCTCCTTACCCACTCGTCCTTTCTCAACTTCCTTATTGAGTATTTTCGGTTCCAATTATTTGGTTTCTAGATGATTTACTAACATGCTAGGATTCATCCTTTCTTAGGTCCGTCCTCATTCCCAATGACATCCTTTACTCAAGGATTTTCCTTTGTCCTTAATCCACTCTTACTTGTTCGTAATCATTTCTTAGCTCATTATTCTCGTTTGACCCCTTTCTGTCTATTTGTCTATTATTTTGTTCGGGGAGTTCCCTTTTTACGGTTTCATTCTCCACTATTTCCCTCAAGGTAGAGACTTTTATCCTAGGAGCTACATGCTCAATCTTCTTACCATTCCTTGAAGGTTTCTTCTTCCGTTTCCTTACTTTTCTTTCTATATTGTGGCATTTGCCTACTTAGAATCCTTCCCCATCTTAAAATTCCATTTCGTCCCTTATTCTTTATTTGAAGAACTTATTAGTCTTATTTCGCGTACTTCATACAATGCTTAGCCATCCACTCTTTAGGCTTTATTATGCACGTGTGGACTACGACCCGTCTCACTAATCGTGGTTATTTCTCCTTAGCCACATCTTATTTGGAAGACTTGATTTCCCAACGTTTCTTGGATGTTTTTTCCATTATTACCTTAGTATGGTTAGTCCACTCATTATTACTTGTCACAGCATCTTCCGATGCTAAACTCCTATTTACCCATTAACTTACTTTCTTTTAAGGAGGGCTCACATCCTCCTGGTTTCAAAATCTCTTGATCATCCTTCGTGAGGCTCACTTAATGGTCTTAATACTTTTAAATTATAAATTCAATTTTGGGCATTAATTTCTTTAAGGGTTTTCCTTCGTCCTTCTTTTCCAATGTTTGGCCTTTTTCACTTCTCCCTTCTTTGTCACGTTTTGAATCCATGGTTCTCTTGAAGTCCAGTTCTTTAACTATCTCCTTCTTACTATTTTTCTTGTCTAATTGTTTGGGTAGCTGTATCACTCGTCCTTCATGCCCATCCTATTGTCCTTCAGAGAGTGTAGTCTTTACTACTTCCCAGCCTTTCTTCGAGTTTTGTTTATTCTCTTTGACCATCCCATTGCTACTAGTTTCATCTTTTCTACTTGGTTCTCTTGGAATTGTTATTTGGTTCTTCTGCTTTCTCCAAACAGATCACACTGGGTCATCACGATACCTCCTTCCTTTGAAAAGTTTTTTAATTAAGGGTTGGTTCCTTGCACTCCACATTATGTCCATTCACCCATCAATGATTCCTTCAAGGGTACTTTATCATATGCATCCCTCCAAAGTTTCCTTACATAGCGTATTTCTTCTCCTCTTCACTCTTACTGTGTCATACTCCTAGAGTTTCCAGAGGATACTTGGGTACTTGTCCTTAATAGGGTTGGATACTTCTTTACATAGTGTCCCAATTGTTCACACTTATAATAGGTGAATCCCTTACGTGGACCGTGTAGTTCCTCCGTTCCTTCAAGGATTGTGGGGCCTTTCTAGGGTTTACTGGTAGTTTGGTGCTTCACCGTCCTACCTTGAGAGTTTTCTAATTAAGTCTTCTTTTCCAAATGGTCCCTCTAGGAGTCCTCCTATATTTCCTAATTCCCTAATTCAACTTACTTAACTAGGATGGGATTCTCCCTAATTTTTATAGTGAAAGGGGTTTGGTTGTTTACTATTCTTGGGACTGTTCTCCTAGCAAGATCACTTCATCGAGAGATAGGACTTTAGGAATTTCGAGTACTTATTAATAGAGGAGTACAATATGTTGGGGGTTTTAGCCCTGTTGTAGAAAATGGTCACAAAATAAATAGAGAGCTACAGGATTCTTGATAAGCATCCTCCCAGGTAAAGTTATACGCCCTTTGCTGTCGTTTATGGCATCATGCTTGGCTTCCTTCATACCTAGAGTTGTGACCTCAATAGCTCCTACCACCATCCTTCTAGAAACTTCCCATTTGGTCTTTTGAGACTTCTACCATTCCTCAGGCATTGGGAAGCTTCTAGGGTTGTCTTCCTACGAGGACATGGTATTGAGTAGAGTCACTCCTATTTTTCTTGGTTTCTCTCCTCGAAGCCATCTGAAATTTTAAGATCAATTCTATTAGTTACTATATTTTCTAGTCTTGATTATGTATTCGAGGAAACAGGCTCTGATACCACTCAAGTTGTCATGCCCCGACCCAGTTTATTAAGGGTTTTCCCTTCTTTTACCAGGTAAGAGTAAGGCATCCTTTACACCTGTACTTTTCCTTTAATAACATAAATCAAAACTTGCATAAAATTTTAACATGTTGGTGTATCTAACAGGAGGTCTTGGATAGGTTTTCCTTGGTCTACCTGAAAAGGGATATAAGGGAGGGGTGAGTACAACTACTGAGTGAATGGATTTTTGAAATTTAACTTTTAGGGAAAAGATTTGTATTGGATTGTGCCATACTCCTTATTTTCTTTCAAAAATCCTTTCATTTCAAAGCTTTGTTTTTATCACCATTTCTTATTAATCACGATGTCTCATCACCCAACACACATCCTTCATCATGAAGGTCAATCACACAATCGTAGGCCAATACGTCCACTGAACCCACTTGTGGCATCGGAGAGACTTTACCGACCACCTAGATAGAAGTACATCCACTTCTACCCTGAGAATGAGTCGATGTATAGGACATCTGACCCTCAATCCTATAACAATTCTCCGTGTCTGCATGAGGACAGAGACTCATTCTGTCCCCACCCCGGTCTCATGCACTAGAAGCTACTCCGAGCTTCGCAAGGTCACATGGTCCGACGAACTGCCCTTATACCCACCATGTCATCTAGGGCCCTAGGACACATCACTACCCCCTCTTGGGCATCTTAAAGGTCACGTAACATAGTGCATGCACAAATTAGAATTTTTACATCATGCCATATAATTTGTGGTGCCACTAGTCTAACGGCTCCGACCCTCAACTCAACCTGCAGTTGTTTGTCTTGACTAGTCCGTAGACCGGTCATGTCACACTGTTCCTAGTTGACTAAGTTTGTCAGACCTATTTTGGTGCCATGGCCAAACAATTCATTTATTCAAAGTTTTATGGCACATATCTTATGTTTGTTTATGAGCTTCTCCTTGTGCCAACTGGCCAATGGCCCACTATTTGAAATTTTCAAAATCGGGCATACTAGCCCCCAAGTTCCAAAACCGAGGCCCCTGGCCTATAAGAGCTATTCGAGCTCCCATCAAGAAGGTCTCCCAAATCATTTAAGTAGTGGCATACAGTCAGGGGAGAGCACTTCCGACAAAATAAATTTTCAACTATCCATTTTACCAACAGAGTATGAGGATATCTCCGCTCATAACCGATGAATGGGTTTTCCACTTCCTCCGAGGAAGTTTCATCATACCAACTGGGTATGATCTACTCACAACTTGTAAATATTTTTTCCGCATCATTTTTATATCACTCTATGTTGTGATGTTTAAAATACCACTAAGTAGTGGGTTTTCATTTCGAGTTACTTATCATCCCCAATTGATATAAAATCCCACTCACAATAGCTTCCAATTTAGAAAAAGTGCTCATCATCCCAACCATGTATGAACTGTAAATTAGCCCACTCACAACCGATAAGTAAGTTTTATTAAATAAAAGTACTCATCATCCCAACAAGGTATAAAGTGTAAATTAGCCCACTCACCCGATTGTACAGTGAAATTTCTTTTAGCCATCTTTGTTATTCTTACTTGAACTGGTCTCAACTAGCATTCCTGGTACTTCGTATTCCTACACGATATGAACATTCTTGTTCAATATTCTTTGACATAACATCAAATCAAACTATTCCTTTATTTGCAATTAGGTCCCTAAAGTTACTTTTCTTTAACTTTAAGTCCCTAATGCCGGTTTTTCTTCAAATTGAGTCCCTAAACATTTAAAATTCCTCTTGAGACTTCAATTTACCCAATTTCATAAAAAGGGATTCAAGTTTTCCAAATTCCCCATTTGGCCCCCAAATTTTTCCAAATTACGATTTTGACCTTCCTTTACAAAAATGGTAAGTTTTTTCCCCAAACATTCCAAAATTCCTCATTGGCCCTCTAACATTCTAATCATGCCCAATTGACCCTCAATTTTATGAAATTGCATTTTGGCCCTTCAAATTTCAAAAATCCCCAATTTCAACTCCTTAACACAGCCGAATTTGATTTCATCAAATTGACCAATCAAACACTTCTAATTGTTGAAATTGAAGCTAAAATTGAGATCCTACATCATCATACAATTCAATAGCACTTTGAATCATAAGTTTTAACATCAAAATGATCTCGAACAGAGTTTCGTCGAAAAATAGAATGTAGAGAGAGAAAGCTTCAATTACTCACTGTCGAGGGCACATCGGTCCGAGCTTTCAATCTAGGTAGATATCTCTCGTCCTGAGGTTTATCCTAGAATCAAGAATTGCATCAATTGATGCTGAATTGGATGAGAATTTTATCATCAAACTTTTGTCGATTCTCTCCGGCACTCGTCGAAAATTACACAGGGGAGCCGAGTTAGCTTACCTTTCTACTCTAATTCAGGTGTAGATGGGTTGTGGATGTGTTGGGAGGGCTTGGTTTGGCCTGAGGAGGGTTCAAAATGGCTGATTTTAGCTTGGTCGAAATAGGGCAGCTTTGGTCTGTCGGAGCTGATTCACTATTCCATCATGTCGGCGCTTCTCTGACGACCCTCATAGCAAACGGAGACTACCGACGTGTAGCTGACTTTTCCCCGGTTCTAAAGAACTCGACCTCGGCTTGTTTGGCTTAGAAAAGTGCCCAAGTCGGAGTTCTAGTTTGAGCTTCACCAAGAAATGGAGCAGTTGAGAGAGAATGGAGTTTTCAAGTGTAAAGAGGATGAATGGGGAGGGGGTCTTTATATAGGAAGCTCGAGGACTTTCTGGTCGTCTGATTGGCACCTTAATGGTGGTCATTCATTGCTTGAAACTCCCTAGCCGGAGACTTTTCCGCTTCACCGATGCTGCACAATTTTCTAGCGAGTGAATAGTGCTATCATCTAAAGGAAGAAGACGACACTATTTTGAACCGGGTCGGACTGTTTCGAACCGGGTTCAAAGCTTAAACTAGTCAGTTCACCACTCATTCGACCAAATTTTTCAAATCTAAAAATTTCTAAATTCATTTTCTATCCAATGGTGGCCTCAAATCTCAAATTTGAATTTTTTAAGCCACCTACAAAAATGAATTTAGAATCTGGTTCAATAGTGGTACCAACCGGTTCAATCTGGTTCGGATCCAATTCACCTAAATCGGTTTTGTTTTCATCTCCTATTCATTCTCAAGTCTATTTCCATGACTTTTGGAACTCTTTGGGTTAGTCGAGATCCATAAATTTCCCGGTTTTCCCTTTCTCTATCGATTCCGGTTCATGAACTGACTCGGTTCATAAACCGGTTTGGTTTTTCTCTTCCAATTTGTCCTAAGGTTCTTTTCCAAGGTTTTATAAACCCTTTGGATCACCCAAGAGTTGTAAACTTCCAAATTCCCCATTCCCAATTGATCGGATTTGTGAATTGGTTCGGTTTTCTTACTTGCTTTGACCGATTCTTTTTCCGATTTTCCTTAACTCAAAAGAGCGAGGTTTACACGACCCAAAGGGAAAAACTATATTTTTTGGAAATTATAGTACAATATCATGGAATATCATTTAGAACCGAACCTAATTGTGTGTTACCTACTTATAAAAGTTTAGCTTATACTTTTTCACTCAGTCATGTGGGAGACATCGGTTGGAGAGTCCATGAACTAAACCAGAACGAACACATGTCCAGATACTCGAGTGAGTAGGTTTATAGATGATGAGTCCCATTGGACCAATCATGGTTTCATTCAAGTTTTCCCTAAGTTAATAATACTAGGAGAGCATGATAGATTTTATAATTTGAAACATGAAAAGGATGAACATGAAGTAGCCTAAAATGGATAAGTGGGCCTAATGACAGAACCATGAATTCAAACTAGATAGTTACATGATATGAATTTCTAAATGTGAAAACAAGTAATAAGGGTCAATTGACTAATGTACCGAACCCCAAAAATATTAAGAAAGATTATTGTTTGTTTAAGTTGATATATGTTGCTAAAAAAATATGAGTAGTAGAGTCGTTCACATAGCATACCATACATCCAAGTAAAGAATCATTATTTACTGTAAAAATCATATGTGTGATATAATATTGGGTGGACGTGTTATGACACTGACGTGACACCTACATAGAGGTGATGTCGAGAGTATAGCATGGACGGGAAGCGGTGATATAAGGGAATAAATATAGCTTCTAAATCTTTCCACAAACATGAGTGAGGTTTATGGCGAGAGATTTAGTCATCACTTATGATCTAGGAGATGGGTCGAGCTAAAATAAAGGATGAGGGATGTCATATGACACATCATTGGAATTTGTATGAGTGGGATAATTCATCATGAGATATTTCCATGGGAGTGCGCCTAAGATGCTCGCGTGTGAGATATTAGGGGATACGGTGGTGGGGTCATCTTGTGTGATGTTGTGATGACATATGTAACACCCCGACCTGGTTTGGTCGGATCCCCATTAACAACCGCCGTTCCATTGGTTTAAGAGGGGTTTCCTCCTTTTTTTAATCAAGAGGAGCCAGGTGTAATTTTAACCTTATTCCCCAAAATAACATAAATCAATAAAAATACGAGCTTAAAATAACTTTTAAGCATACCTGACAATTGGTAGATCCGGGTGTTTACCTTATTCATTTATTCTACTCCTGAAAAGGGATATAAAAGAAGGGTCAGTTTCTAGAACTCAGTGAATGGGTGTTAGGAGTGAGTTTTCATAATTAAAACAGTTTTAATTGGAGTGTGTCAGACTCCTTATTTCCTTTAAGGATGTTCTTTCACCAAATTTTGGTTTTCAAAATACTTTTTCCTCATTTTCCACATTAGGTGTGTTTAACAGTCAACACGCGCCCTTCATCAGAAAGGGAATCACACATTCATAGGGCAGCCCATCCACCCTAGAACAAAGTGGGAGAGAAAAATCAGATTGGTTCGGGTGAACCGAACCCGAACCAGTTTAAGGACCAAGCCGGTTTATGAATCAAAATCGATAAAGAGATGGTAAACCGGGAATCTTATGGACCCTAAGTGACCCAAGGAGTCACAAAAGACATGGAAATGGACTTGTGAAGGAATTGGGGATGAAAACCAAACTGGTTCAGGTGAACCGGTTCAAACCGATTTGAACCACTAATGAACCAAATCCTAAATTTATTTTTCTAGATGGCTTAAATAACTCAAATTGGAGATTTGAGGCCACCATTGGATAGAGAATGAATTTAGATGAATTTAGAAATTTTTAGATTTGAAAAATTCGGTTGAATAAGGGGTTGCACCCACTTGTGGCATCAGAGCGACTTTACTAACCACCTAGATAAAATCCCGTCCACTTTTACCTTAGGTCTGAGTGGATGTTCGCGACATCCAGCCCTCAAACCCAAAATCAACTCCGTGTCCGTATGAGGACAGAGACCTCATCCCGACCCCACCTCGGCCTCGTGCGCATGAAGCTACGTCGAGCTTCCCTCACTACTGACATAACAAACTACCATTAACTCCACCATGTCGTCTAATAGCCCTTAGGACGCATCACTACCCCTATTGGGCGTCTTAAAGGTCACGAACCTCAAGTGCATGCACAAACAATAATTTTTCCACAAAGCCATTTATCTTTGGTGTCACTGGTCCAACGGCCCTGACCTGCAACTGTTTGTCTAGACCGATCTGTCAACCTGGTCCTGACACACTATCGCCAATCCATCGAGTATGTAAGTCCTGACGCACTGTCGCTAATCCATCGAGTATGTCAGTCCTATCTTAGTACCATGGTGAAATCACATAATCCATTATTTAAGAATTTTCATGGCTTTAACATATCATGTTTATTTACGAGCTCCTGCTCATGCCAACTAGCATTGGACCCATTGTACGTGATTTTTCAAAATCAGGCATTTTAGCCCCACAAGTTCCAAAATCAAGACCCCTGTCCTATCTGAGTTGTTCTAGCTCTTGTCAAGAAGGTCTCCCAAAAATTTTAAGCATTGGCACATAGTCAAGGGAGAACACTTCTAACAAAATAACCTTTCCATTCATCACACCAACCGGGTGTGATGACATCTTCGCTTATAACCGGCGAGTAGGGTTTCTCCTTCCTTCCAGGAAATCCATCATACCAACCGAGTATGATCTCTCTACTTACAAACGGTAAGTAGTTTTTTCCCTTAGTTCTCACATCACTCCAAACAGGTGTGATGTTAAAATCCCACATATAAGTGGTTTTTCATTTTCGAGGTGCTCATCATCTCAACCGGGTATGATGTAAATAAGCCCACTCACCTGATAACAAAAGTGTACTCTTCTCCAATCAGTTTCCGCTTCCATGCTAGCTTGTCCTTGCTGCCGTTCCGGTCCCTCATGTTCCTACACAATTTGGACATCATTATCTATTAATATTTGGTATAACAGCCTTCGTTGTCTCACGTATGAACGACTAGGCTCAAAATTTCTACTTAATTGCACTTAGGTCCCTAAAGTTCATTTTCCTTGACTTTAGGTCTCTAATGCTCACTTTTCCCCAAATTGAGTCCCAAAAATTCACTTTGGGTTCCTCAATTTACTCAAAATTGTTTAAGGGGTTCAAGTTTTCCAAATTTCCAATTTGGTCCCTAACTTTTTAAAAATTACCATTTTGCCCCTACTTTAAAAACATATGGCAATTTGACCCCAATTATTTTAAATAATTGACCAATTGGTTCTCCAACATCCTTTTCATGGCCAATTGGCCCTCAATTTTGTGAAATTGCAATTTGGTCGCTCAATTTTACGAAATCCCCAAAATTTTCCTCAATTTCCCTCTTTCAAACTGGCCGAATTTGATTTCATCAAATTGACCATTCAATCAAGGTTTATTACTTAAATTGGAGATATAATTCAGTTCCTACACATCCATACGATTCAATTGAGCTTTGAATCGCATGAATTGAGGCTGAAACGAGCTCAAACAGAGCTTCTCCAGAAAACTGTGCGTAGAGAGAGAAAGCTTCGAAAGCTTACTATCAGAGGTGCCATAGTCCGAGATTTCTATCTGGGCAGGTAGCTCTCATCCTAAGGTTTCTCCTAGGATCAAGAATCGCAAGAATTCATATCGAATTGAGGGAGAATTTGGTCAGTGAAGTTTTTATAGTTTCTATCTCTAACGTCAATCTGAAATGACAGAGGGGGTCGAATTGGCTTACCTTTCAGCTCTATTACAGTCGTGTGAGGGTTGTGGGAGTGTTGGGAGGGCTCGATTTGGCCTGAGGAGGGCTAAATTTGGCCAATTTCAGCTCGGCCGAAATAAAGCAGCTTTGGTCCATTAGAGCTAATTCACTATTTGATTCCGTCGGCACTTCTCCAGTGGTCCTCGAATCAAACGGAGATTACCGTCAGGTAGCTGACTTCTCCCGGAATCTAAAGGACCTGACCTTGCCTTCTAGGGCTTAAAAAAACCTCATTGTCAGAGCTCTAGTTCGAGCTTTGTTGGAAAATTGAGTAGTTGAGAGAGAATAGAGTTTTCAAGTATGATGAACACGAATGGAGAGGAGCTCTTTATATAGGGAGCTTGAGGACTCTCTGTCGACCGTTTGGCACCTTAATGGCACTAATTCATGACCTGAAACGCCCTAAACAGAAATGTTTCATCTTCACTGGTGCTTTTCGTTCTTTTGGTGAATGAATAGTGTCATCATCTAAAGGAAGAAGGCGACACTATTCCGAACCAGACCATATCAGTCCGAACCGGGTTCAATGCTTAAACTGATCGGTTCATGCTCGATTCGACCGAGTTTTTCAAAATTAAAAATTTCTAAATTTATTCTCTATCCAATAGTGGCTTCAATTCCCCAATTTAAATATTTTAAGCCATCTAAAAAAATAAATTTAGAAACTGGTTCAATGATGGTTCATATCTGTTCAATCCGATTCAGGTTCAGTTCACCTGAACCGGTCTGATTTTCTCTTCTAATTTGTCCTAAAGTCCTTTTCCATAGTTTTTATAACTCTTTGGGTCACTCGGGATTTGTAAATTTTCCAAATTGCCCTCTCTCTAATGGATGTGGTTCATGATCTGAATCGATTTTCTCACCCGAGTTGACCGATTCTTTCATCAGTTTCCTTATCCTTAAGGGACGGGGTTTACAACATGAGTTCTATCAACAACGGTACTTGGGGAAGGTCATTTGAGGATACTCATTTCAAGTGTAGAGTACGTACGCACATTACCCTTTGTACCTTGGAGTCGCATGTGTGCAAACTCTAGGGATAATTATTTTAAATTAATGTGTGATACTATATTATAAAGGGAGAACTAAGTACTTGTAAATAAGTAATAATATGAATAATCCTTAATAATGAGATTGTGTGAAAACCGAATCATAAGCCATGTCATAGTTTGATGTCGATAAACACATTCATTGAGCTGTAAGCTCACCCCACACCCCGAAATCAATTACAGATGTGTGAGAAGGAGTATAGAAGGCCCTACCACTACCACAACACCTAAGGGCATGCAACCGAAGAATGGACTCGAAATACATGCACAAACGCTAATTTTTATAATTATAATTATCAGTTGCTATATTCCCGAGATGTTTTCGACACTCTACTTGTTCTATAAAAGTTTTAATTTTCACTGATTTTTGTAAGTATTTATTATGAAGCATTTATCCTATTGATACTAATTTGGTGAATTTACCTACGTTTGTAAAATGGCGTGGACATGACGGGTTGCCATCAACTCCCCCACCAAGATCAAATTAGGACATGATAGAATAAGACATAGATACCCACTTTCACCAATATGTAATTATATTATTCAAATTATTAATTTATAAATAAATTTTGAACAACCATATATTTTAAAACATGTATTTATGTATTTTAGGCTGAATATTTTTGTTAGTGCTACTCATCAATAAAAGTTCGAGAAAAAATGATTTATTAAATAAAATATAAAAAAATTGGAGAGAAACTTCTACGTTTTAAAATATTTAAATTATTTGTAAAATTTTAACTTAGTAGATAATACACATTTGTAGTTTCAAAGTATCTGTTAAGTTGTCATGCAAATATAATTTCAGAACTACAGAAGTAGATATGATAGCAAGACTAAGGAATAAGTGAAATTTGAACGCTGTTATCTTCAAGATAGACTATAATATAGTATATTACGCACTGGATGCATCATATCCGAGAATTTCAAGCTTAAATAAGAGAAATGTCAATAATTAGTATTGGTTTATTTTATAGGGAAGTAATCATGCGTGCAAATTGGCCTATATACCGAGTTGAACTCGGTTCTCAATTATGTGTTTTAATAGTTTATCCGCTCTAACCATTAAAGATATGCGAATAAGTTCTTCATTAGATATGCCCTTGGAGGTCAAACTGATTCAATGGATTGATAAAGATAGATTTTTTTTTAGCAAAAAAATATTGTCACTTGGAAACTCATTTTCCTTTTTAAAGATAGACAAATTCAATTGCCTTCTTTAGTATCACCGGATGGAAAAAATCAGAATTATAATACTTACTTATATTATTAAAGTTGAGGTTATAATTGAATTTTAATAAAAAATATTATTATTATGAAAACAACCTCCATATGGATAATTAAGGAATACTTATTTTATAAAATAAAAAAAATATTAAGAAAATTGTTATTTAAAATAGAGTTACTTATCCAAACTTATGTGGTGTATTTAAATTGATTTCATTCTGTCTACTAAATGTAAGTAATGATTAATAGAAGATAATGAAAGTAAATTTATTTTATTAAAATTATCTCCATTAAAAAATTTAATGATAACACAACCTTTTTTACTAATAGACTGTCACTAACGATGATGAATTCTTTATTTTTCCCCTTGAGTACCAGACTACATATATAGGTGTATATATATAACAGGGGCACTATTAATAGCGGGGCCCTACTAACCTACTACCTACGTAAGGAAATAATATGGAGTTGACTCTGACACGTTTGGGACGACAAAAAGCACATGGCCAGATGACCAACGTGCAGGAGCACTCGCTCATCCCCAACCCCAATACTATATATATATTATAGTATATGGTGGAATGACTGAATCTGCCTGAAAAAAAACTCTAAATAATTTTATATCAATAAGATATTTGAATATTGAGCAAAAAAATTATTTGAATTTTTTTATATATTAATGATCATTATATATGTAATAGATTTTTAATATATCAAATCAATCCTAGGTTGCTTACAGAATACATCTATTAGACCCCTAATATATATAAATATATATTAACTTAAGTGTAATATTAATAGATTATTTTTCGTATCTTAGCTAATATTAAAGAATTAACTCAATTCTTTTATTTGTATTGTTCAATTAAATTTATTTATATTTATAAAATGATATTTTGAATATTAAGTAATTAATATTTTTTAAAATTTATTGATAACTCATATTGCAAGTTTTTTTATTTGGTTAGAGAGGAGTGAAAACTATTTCATTCAATAAACCCTACAAAACTATTTCGGTGAAGAAATTCTTTTCCCGTTAAAATATTTAAATTCTAACCCAAGTTATATGCTTCAGAAAAAAATAATATATTTGTAAGAGTTGATTAGGTATAAATTATTTTAATACAATAAGAATATATAACAAAAAAATACTCGTATATTAAATATGTCTAAAATTATATATCAATTAGTTCAGTTCATCAATCAAAAGAAAAATAGTAGAAACATGGGCTCAGCCCGTAGGGGAAGCTCCAACCCAGAAAGTATTCTGGGCTCGGGTTGTTCCACATGTAACATGTTAACCTTACCTTACAAAGGGTGTTCCTTTGCCCGGAATTGGCTTTTGACCCGAAAAGGTAAGTGTCCAAATCCTAATTATATACCATGTAATTACAGACGAATAAGGTAAGGTAAATGAATATTTGTGCAAAAAAAAAATAATAATAAGGTAATTGAAGATATTGTGCAAAAAAATGGTAATTGAAGATGTAATTGGCTCTGATTCGTTTTTCTTTTGGGGCGGCTCCCGTTCAAAAGGAATGTAAGGGAGAAGAAGAGCACGAAGAAGAGCTGAGCAGATTGTCATCAGTTACGGAACCAACTGTCTCTATGGAGTCCATGGAACCACCACCATCTGGAGCTCAGGAAGACGTTAGTCTTTCCTCTTTGATCATTCGAGGTGGGCCGCTTTTCGTCCCTAATCTCATCGGTCCCAGCACCAGGGTTCCAAATTTCGAGTCTTCTGTTCTTCAACTCCTCCAGGTATTCCCTTTCTCTCACTTACCTGATGGTCAAGGGTCCATATGGATGTTCATCAAATGCCGAGCTAGATCGTCTAAAAGTTCTCACTCTTTTTCTCTTCAGGATTTGGAGGCTGAAATTTCATGCGAGTTAGCAGATTCCTGCGATGTCGACATTTCGTAAGCTTAACTGATACTACTTCCGCGTCCAAGTTTCTTCTTCAAAAGCATATGGAAAGCTAGAACATGCTGTTTCTCTGGTAACTTTGATAATTTGCTAAATGTTGCATCTTTGCAGGGTTGATGACCTCAAAGTATTCAGCGAGGAAGAGTTGGTTGATATGGCTATGAAAGAAGCATATAAGGTAGGCTAATTTGGCTTGAGTTTGTATTATTTCTCTGATGTAGATTGTGGATTATTTGGTAGTTTGTTGCTTCTCGCAGGATGAAGAAGCTGCTGATTCTTCTTCACAACTGTTGGAGAACCTGCCTGTTGCAGGGTAAGTATCATTCTTTGTAATGATTTACTTTGAGATTGCTACGAATATAACGTGTTTCTAGGAATAAAACATGGAAGTTGTGATGCTTTCATTATGTGTACTCCAGAATGATTGATCTGCTCTTTACTGCTTCAGGGCTGAACATAGGCAGAGCATCTCGAATGAAAATTCTTTTCTTGACGACAATTTGACGAGTATGAAAGATGATTCAAGTACATTGCTCTGCATTGATGAATCTGGATCAGCTATCTCAAATACTTCCACTGGAGATATTGTAAAGAGGAGAGGGCGGAAAAAGAAGAATTGCCAAGCAGTATGCTGTTTTCTAGCTTTGAACCAGTTTGCATTATGTTCCTTGTATGTCCTGCTTATTTATGTCTTTGGAAAAGCAAGCCTATTAGTAGGGGTTTTAAGTAGAGGTTCATTATGTTAGAAAATGTGCTCATGATGTGATAGTATGCAATATAGTCAGTCACCTTTTCTGATATCTTATATCTAACTTATCTTTGAATTTCAATATAAGGTGCCCTGTCCTCCAAACACTATTTTCTTTACTGAATCCCTCTTATTCTATATAGTTTTATTACATTGTGTGTTTTCTGCAGGATGGAGTAGCTGGTGGTTCTTATCTGCAACTACCAAGCAATCAACCCAACAGGTCAGTAGAATCTTATTGTGTAATAGTCATTATAATTGCTACAATTTTATTTCCTTGGAGAAGAATACTTATACGATGCTTAGCTGAGGAAAAAATAGAGACAATTCCATTCTGTTGTTTTTGTTGTTTGGGTTGATTTAATATCTTCTGCCCTGTGCACAGGGAGGGATTGCTGGAGAATTCAACATGCAAGGAAGGTGCTTTTATTGCACATGAGTGCACTAGTGAATCTGCATCCAAAGTCACTTCAAGTACTACCATAAGAGACAAGGCAAAGAAGAGAAAGCGAAAGGCTCCAATTTCTCAAGCTCTTGCAGTATGGAACTTGCGGGTTTTTCATCTTGTTTGCACTATTCTCTGTCTCTATTATTTTGTCTTTCCGGAAAGGGGAGCACTAGTTGGGATAGGTTTTCCATGTCATAATGCTAAAGGCTTGTTGCAGGAATGTTTAGTTGTTTAACCAAAAACAGCATCCTGTGTAATGGCTAACTAATTTCTACTTGACTATTTTCTGGGCAAGAACATTAACACATTAAGCTGTTTGTGGTGGGTGTCCCACAACTGGCATATGATGCAATACTATTTGCAATTAAAATTTCTCATTTCATTTGTCTGATCATCATGTATTTTTCAATAAATAAGAATCTGATTTAGTCCTTTTTAACAAACTGATGCATTAATAAAATGTTCAGGTAAGTTATATTGCAAAAATTGAGGAAGTTGTAAAGATTAAACAGAAGCAAGAAGAAGAGAAGGCAGCGGCAGGGCTGCATTCCTTGAGGTCTGTATCTAGTCAATAAAGCAAATGCTTTAATATATAGTTAATGTGCTTCAACTATTGATTTCTTTTTTTTTTTCTATTGGGTTCAGTGCCATTTGTCAGACAAGTGAAGGTGCTATTTCATCCGTGGTGAAAGCTGAAAGATTGAAAATCTTGAGATCAACTGGTTCGAAAGTTAAGGTGTGAAAACATCTTAATTTCATATCTATATACAACATTAGTTTTTCAAATGGAGAAATCAGGAGACTTGCATCCATAAATTCAAACTGCAGTGTTTGATACAGTATCTTATCCCTTTTACATCAGTCTGAAGGGCGTAGTTGTTTGTTTATCATTTAATTATTGTCACATGAGATGGGTAGGCTCTTATTTTAGTTTAAGGGTTATTCCAACTTTAATTTTCTTGTTAGCTGAAAAAGTTCCAGTGTTATCAAGTCTGAAAATTTTGTCCATGCTGAAGCTCTTGAGTTTGTAATGCTATATAGGCTAGAAATTAGCATAAAGGATGATTACAAATTAGAGGGATATGCAAAATACATACTGAGACTAGCCAAATTTGTACATAAACTTTTCATGCAGAAATTGGTTAATATCATGAAGTCAATTTGTTTATTCTTAACCCATATTGTTTGAGTATGGCCACCTTATATATCTACTCCCTTCATCTTGTCCCAAATGATGGCAGTTAAAACCCTCAGATGTTGAAGAACATATACCTGTCCAGTATCCAGAAGTTGTTCTTTCTGTCGAGGTTTATCACCATTCCCGAAAATTTAAGGTATGATTTATGTTTTCAGTCTATTATTCTTGGTTTTCAGTTTCTTTTGCCAAGGCTTTCTTGAAGAATTTTCCCTTTTAATAGGCATCATGTTTCTTTTTGGATTTCTACAGGTGCAAGAGTTCTTGGTCCTTGGAAGACAGACACTGACTGAGCTGAGAGACAAGATATACTGCATTAGTGACCATATAATGGAGAAAGCTGGAGTAAATCATCCTTCCGGATATTTTTTAATCGAAGTTAGAATCTCTTTCACAACTAAAACTTTCCGATCAATCAAAAGAAACTCCATTATCTGTATATTTAGAGAGGAATGGTGTAACTTATCCTGGATGTTGTTATCCTATAATAGGACGTCTTCTGCAATGATCTTAGAGACCCTTCAGCCATAGATTACAGCAAACCAATCCTCGAGTGGCTCGACAACTCAAGGGATGAAGCTCTGCAGAAATGGGAATACATTCTTACTGGTGAGTTACAACAGAAGCAGAAAGCTGTTATGGGTGAGTCATCAAATCTGCAGTTGCCTCAATTCAAAGCGGTGGAAATGCAAAATACTCGCCTATGCGACCTTACGTTCCAGCTTGGTGCTGGATATCTCTACTGTCACCAGGTAAGGCACTGCATTTTGTACATTTAGTCCCTTACATCCTATTCAGCCCTCACAAGTCACAACAATTTGACCTCGTATATCGAATTTTCACAGGGTGATTGCAAGCACTCGATTGTGATTAGGGATATGAGGCTACTTCACCCGGACGACGTGCAGAATCGAGCAGCTTATCCCATTGTCACTTTTCAACTGAAGACCCGAGGGACTAAATGTTTTGTATGTAAAATATACAGACCTACGAAGGTGACACTAGATGATAAGTGGGCACCGCAGAATCCTTGCTACTTCTGTGACAAGTGCTATTTCCTTCTCCATTACTCTAAGGACAACACTTTGCTGTATGATGACTTCTCTGTATTCGACTACCATCATGACTAAAGGACTAAAACATCCTACGTATGGCCCTTAGCTAACTTGTGCATGGTTCATTTTTAATCTACCAATTGTATTGTGTGCAATGATGAAACTTAATCAATATTCTTTGTGATATTATTTACTTTTGAAATATATGATTCAATGATTCCTAGCCTATATCCATGCGAGTGCTTTGCCCATCTTTTAGACATGTATGGATCACTTTCTTCCAGATCTCAACACAACTGCTCCTCCCAGCCCCACCTACAATGCTCTCTTCCCACTCATTTTCTCTACTACTCCCTCTCCAGCACTCGCATTTGTTATATTTTTATATAGATTCTCTTAATATCTTGTGTGTACAAGAGAAGCTCAATACTTCGATATTTAGAAGGTATACTTTATTAGTATTCTTCTCATTATTTTTATTCTTTTGAACTTACTGTTTAGATCCTAAAATCAACAAACGATTTTTGTATTTACTACAACAAAATTAATTTGATTATATAGTTTGTTGAATGATATATGATGTGATTATCATGTACGGCTTTGTTATAATATGTTAATCAGACGGTCATACACAAATTATAAATAATTTAATGCATCTTAAAAAATTAAAAATATTAATTTATATTGTTATTTTGTGAAAGAAAATGTAACTTTGGGCGTGAGAAAATTAATGTATCATTGTCACCCTTTCCAACTCAAAATTTTGATGTGGAGTCATGATGATAGAAGTTTATGACAAATGTACTTATATGAGATGTACAAGGTAGAGGGGTATTTTAAACATGTTATTATTTTTATAGTGGTATCTAAATTTTGTATAAATATCATCATATTTAGGGCTAATGAATATTTGTTATGGTGCAATTGTTACATTATTAATATTTTAAATAAAAGAACCAAATTGAATTGTACACATAATTATTTTTTAATACAAGAATGTCTAATAAATGAATTCAGAGAATTTCCTTTTATAAATAGAAAAAAAATTATTCTCACTTTTATTTCCCTATATCCTTATTCATTCCTATTTTCTTAATTTTTTTTCGATTTATATCTCAAGCGTTTTTTTCGTGGGCTTGATTGGAGTGCACCGTTTGCAAACTATAATATATCTCACTTGGTTATACTCACATATGTAATAGTCTCTCTTGTATCATCCAATTCGTCCCCTTTTAAGGCTAGGGCAAGAATGAACTTCACATCTCGTAACCTAGGAAATGGAGCCATGATGCAGTTCGCAGGCCGAATCAATGCATACTCAAATTGCAGAATCGATTATGAGGACTAGACAATCATGATCCTCGATTTGGATGAAAGAAACAAGAATTGATTGTTAAACGAAGTACCGGAAGAAGATGAGCTCCTTTGGTAACAAAGTGCCCGAATAAAGTGACTAATTGAGTTGGACTGAAACACCTCTTATTTCCAACAAAGTGTGAGACAACAAAGAGGTAATCGTAATCTCAACGAGATCTATCTATCAAATGGAGAATGTATTGAAAATGAGGAACATTTAAGGAGAGGTATTTTCCTATACATCTAAGAGGTTTTCAATTTAGAAGAGTCTCATATAGTAGATGAAGCACTGAAAGGGGTCAGGAGACAGATAACTACGGATATGAGCCATAAACTATCCAAGCCTATAGAAGAAGTTAAATTGAAAATGCAACGTTCTATTTAGGGGCTAAGAGGGCACTGGATCAAGATGAATTCAACAAGACCTTCTACCACACTTTCTATGACTCGTTTGGGCATGATACAATTAACTCCATTCTGACTTTCTTTTCTATAGGTTTGCTTCGGTGAAAACTAGATGAGACTGACATAGTCTTGACACCCAAGATTTCTATCCCAAGGACGACAACATAATTTAGATCTATTTCTTTGTGCAACTTTAGTTATAGAATAATTTTGAAGGTGATGGTTAATAGACTAAAGCCTCAAATGTCATAGTTTACATTTTAGTTTACATTTTATTAGTAAAGTGTCTTTCTCCCCAAGGAGAAGTATTGTAACACTAAGAAATTCTCAATTCACAAACTAGGAATAGATGAACCAGGAGACATAATAACAATCGTGGAACTCAACTAGACCATAAAGGAAGAGAGTGATTGATAGAAGGACCGGGAAAGGAAAAGTGGAGCTTGGGAAATACTTGGGAGTGCCCTGAAACATGAAAATGAGAATTGGAAGGAGACCAGGAGAAAATCGGTTTAGATCGGAATCGGGTTGAGAGAAGTCCCAACCCTCCCCCGAATTTTAGAAGGTGCTAAACAAGTCCAAATAAAGCGATTATTGAGTCCACTTAATAGGAAATTGAATGCATAATTCTTATATATTTTTATTTTCTCAAGAACCGGTCAGGAAAGGGGCGAACCAACACAAAAGCTACTACGTCGACTGAGAAATTTTTCAAAAATCGGTTCGCTACAGTGTCAAACCGCTCACTTGGGACGTCGGACGCATGTATGTGGGGCCATGCCCACACGTGTTGTCTTCCTCGCCTGATAGCCTACCTATATTCCCCTGCTTTTACCCGACAGCTCACTTAGACAACCTGAATCCACCGCTTGGGGAAATAAATCTATTCCTAAGGCCTCGTGTCACGCCCCGACCCAGTTTGGTCGGATCCCTGTGAACAACCTGCCACTCTCACGGTTTATTAAAGGGTTTTCCCTTATTATAATCCATAAAGAGTAATGCGTCCTTTAAACCTGCACCATTTCCTGGAATAGCATAATCAAAACTGCATGAAATTTTAAACTTTACATACCTGTTTTACAGGCATCTTAGTTGATGGTCTTTCAAGATAGGCTTTCTTGAATTTCCTGAAAGGGATATAAGGGAGGGGGTGAGTATGACTACTCAGTGAATGGGTTTTCAAAGGTCTACTTTTAACTTTTAAGAAAAACATTTATATGGAGTGTGTCAGACTCATTTCTTTTCAAAAAATCCATTCATTTAAAAATTTGGGTTTTTCCATTATTTCTTAGTTACCGGTGTGTTATCACTCAACACACATCCTTCATCATGAAGGTTACACACATTCACAAGTCAGTATCACTACTAAACTCACTAGTGGCTTCGGAGCGACTTTTCTTGCCACTCGGATAGAAGTACAATCACTTCTACCCTGGGAATGAGTGGATGTACGTGACATCCGACCCACAATCCCGAAATCACTTCTTCGTGTTCGTATGAGGACAAAGACCTCATCCTGTCCCCACCCCAGTCTCATGCGCTTGGTGCTACTCCAGATTTCGCACAGACACCTGGAACAACGAACTGCCCTTATAGCCACCAGGTCGTCCAGTGCCCTTAGGACACATCACTACCCCTCATGGGCATCTTGATGATCTTGTACTCACAGTGCATGCACAAACAATGTTTTCTTATATTACCATGTAATCTGTGGTGCCACTAGTTCAACGGCCCTGACTCTCAACTCAATCCGCAGTTGTTTATCTTGACTAGTCCATCAACCTGTCATGTCGTACTGCCGCTAGTTGCTGAGCATGTCGGTCCTATCTTGATACCATGGCCAAACAATTCACTTATTAAGTTTTATGGCACATATATCATGTTCATTTACGAGCTCCTGCTCGTGATAACTGGCCTTGGGCCCACTGTACGAGATTTTCAAAATTGGGCATTTAGCCCCCAAGTTCCAAAACCGAGGCCCCCGGCCTATTAGAGCTATTCGAGCTCCCATCGAGAAGGTATCCCAAATTGTTTAAGCATTGGCACATAGTAAGGGGAGAACACTTCCTACAAAATAGGTTTTCACTGTACATTATACCAACCGGTATAAGGACATCTCCGTTCATAACCGATGAACGGGTTTTCAACTTCCTTCGAGAAAGTCTCATTATACCAACCGGGTATGATCTACTTACAACCGGTAAGTAGTTTTTTTCGCAAAATTTTCACATCACTTTCTCTAAGTGGTGATGATTAAAATACCACTAAATAGTGAATTTTTATACCGAGGTACTTATCATCCCCTACCGAGTATGATATAAAATTTTCACTCACAACAGGTAAGTGGTTTTTATCTTTAAGTTGTGCTCATCATCCCAACCGGGTATGATGTTAGTAAACCCACTCACCCGTTAATGCCGTGAATTCCACTAGACTGGTTCTTTGTATTCACGCGAGCTTGTCCTTGCTGGCGTTCCCGGTATTTCGCGTTCCTACACGATATGAACATCTTGGTTCATTATCCTTCGACCTAATCGAAATGAATGAGAAAGTCAAACTTTCATTTATTTGCAATTAGGTCCCTAAAGTTATTTCTCTTTAACTTTAAGTCCAAAATGCTGGTTTTTCCTCAAATTGAGTCCCATAACTTCTAAAATTTATCATAGGACCTTAATTTATTCCATTTCACAAAAAGGGGTTTAATTTCACAAATTTCCAATTTGGTCCCCCAACTTTTCCAAAATTACCATTTTGCCATTCCTTTACAAAAATGGTAAATTTTGCCCCAAAAATTTCAAAATTCCTCAATTGGTCCTCCAACATTATTTCCATGCCCAATTGACCCTCAATTTCATAAAATTTCATTTTGCTCCTTTGAATTTCGAAAATCCCCAATTTTCCCCCAATTCCAACTTCTTAACAAAGTCGAATTTGTTTTCATCAAATTGACCCATCAAACGTTTTCAATTGTTGAAATTAAAGTTGAAATTGAGTTTCTACATGTTCATACGATTCTTTAGAAATGTGAATCGCAAGTTTTAATGCCGGGATGAGCTCAAACGGAGCTTCGCCGAAAAAAGAACTATAGAGAGAGAAAGCTTTGATTACTCACCGGTGAAGGCACGACGGTTCGAGCTTTCGATCTGGACAGATAGCTCTCATCCTGAGGTTCATCCTAGAATCAAGAATCGCATCAATTGATGCGGAATTGGATTAGAATTTTTTCATTGAAATTCTATCGACTCTCTCTCTAGCACCAATAAAAAATTATAAAGGGGAGCCGAATTGGCTTACCTTTCGATTCTAATTCGGCCGTGGAAAGGCTGAGTAAGTGTTGGGAGGGCTTGGATTGGCCTGAGCAGGGCTTGAAATGGCTGATTTTAGTTTGGCCGAAATAGGGCAGCTGCGGTCCGCCGGAGCTACTTCACTATTCTATCACGCCGGCACTTTCCAAACGATTCTCGAATTGACTGAAGTTTGCTATCAGATAGTTGTCTTCTCCCCAGTTCTAAAGAGCACAGCCTTTGTTCAAGTCGAAGCTCTAGTTCGAGTTTTACCGGAAGATGGAGCAGTAGTGAGAGAGAGAGAGATAAGTGCTAAGGTGTGAGGAGAATGAAATGGGGATGACCTCTTTTTATAGGCGTAAAACCTGTGTATTAAATGGGCGAGATTTATTACTAGTATTAATATTGCCATAAATTATTGGTATTAATTTCAATAATTTAATTTCGACATTAATTCCAATAAATTAAATTTTGATATTAATTTCAATAATTTAATTTCGATATTAAATTATTTGTATTAATTCTAATAATTTAATTAAGTATTAAATTATTTGTATTAATTACAATAATTAAATATATATTAATTTATGGTTATTTATGATAAGGCGTACATACAAATTTTTGACCGAAATTTCGGGTTAAATAAAAATTTGTACTTCCCACGCTTAACTTTAAAGTTCTTATGGAATCTAATTCACCTGAACCACTTTGGTTTTTGTTTTCTAATTTGTCTTAATTTTCTTTTCCAAGGTTTAATTAACCCTTTGGATCACCCGAGAGTTGTAAATTCCCAACTTGCCCGTTCAGAAATAATCGGGTTTGTGAACCAGTTCTGAATCCTCACTTGGTTTAACCGGTTCTTTTCTTGGTTTTCCTTAACTCAAAAGGGCGAGTTTTACACCTCGGGCTATGAAATGAAGAAAAAAGCCTATGGTTAGATTTCCATGGAGGTTTAGATCACCTTCATATAAATTGGGGTCGCTCCCTCACTGGAATATGCTCAGAAACCTCTTCAAACCATCAACTGCTCCCTTTTCCGGTGACCCAACTACCAAAGAGAATTCCTCCTTTGTTTGGCCACCTTCGACAACACTCTTGATATCCCTGGAAAGCCGATGACCTCAACTTTCCAACGCCACCCCTCTCGACCCTCAACTCTTCCTTTGTTGTCACCGGCGAGATCATACAGTACCTGATCTCCAACAACTCGAAATAGAGCAGTTATTTTAGGAGCTAATTCTGACGACCACATTGACCATCGCGAACTAAGAAAAATTAGGTGAGTCCCTTGTGCTTCCAACTTTCCATAGCCAACGACTTTGCCCAATTTGAGGATAAATTAAATTATCTATATTTTGATTCGTGGGCCTAGGGGTCGAGCACACTAAAATGTGAATTGCATAAGCTACATACCACCAATTAAGTTTATTCAAGTCAGCGGTGGCCTCGATGACCAACATGCCACCTTCGGTAAGATCCTAACTCCGACCCGACTCTAACTCGTCTGCATGCAAGTTTCTAATCAAACCAAACCAACCTTATGATGACTTAGAGGGAGGCGAGGGGGACCTCCCCACTTAGTTTGGTAATTTTTGGATTTAGTTTAATTTTGGGTCAATGGTTGGGGTCAAAATACAAATATTCGAAAGTTAGGGGACCCAAATACAATTAAAGTTTTTATGGGGCCTTCCTAAGGGTCAAAATAAAGTTTTGGGGATATTAGAAAAGTTTGGAGAAGGTTGGGGACTTGGGTTGCCTATTTTGGAAAGACTAGGGACCTATTTGCAATAAAATGTAAAGTTAGGGATCTAAGTACAAAATATAGTTTTTGCATGAATAAAAGGTAAACTTTGGGAAACTTAATGACCCAAAGGTGATTTAAAAGATTTTGGGGACCTAAATGAGGAATTTGGGGGTTTGAGTAACCCTGAAACCTAAGTTTGAAGAAGGAAGAGCAAAAGTGTAATTTTGCTAAATTTAGGGGCGTTTTGATAATTTCAAGAAAATATGACTTGAAATGCTTGAAATTGTTATTAAGGACCTAAATGGGTTCCAAGGGAACTTGGGGGAACCAAATAAAATACTTAAAAAAAGTCTAAGGTCCAAAGGGGGAAAAGTTTTAAAAGAAAAAAAGGGACAAAATTGTAGTTTTGCATAAATGGAGAACTAAATGATAATTTGGTGAAAATAAAGTATCTAGGCGGTCAATAAAGGAGATAGTGGTTTTTAAGGAAGTACTAAATAGAATGAGCATAAGTATGATCTTAGGATGTTCCATAGTAAGGGCTCGGCCAAGAGGCGGGTCACCGGTTATCGAGCCGAATAACCGGAACCTGAGGAAGAGCCTAAACCGTGAGGTCACAAGAGGAAATACAGTAGATTATGTATTTATGGCCAAAAGTGTATCTGACCTTATTATGCTACCATGCAGATTAAGCAAGAGTCATCAAGCGGGATTTCCGAAATACCTCACAAGACAAATGCGTTCCATGAATTGAGTGAGTGGGTTTTGTTTGACGGCACGTCCTATTGGACCTATCGAGTTTCGATAACTTATTATTGCATGACCTTGTGTGCTAAGCTAGTAAGCGATACTTTGAGTTTTACCAATAACCTAATTGCTTCATCCATTTCAGATCACAGATTGGGCACACTTCGGAGCTCTTTGATCCCCAAATATCCTTCCGACATGCCCCAACCCGGTTTGGTCGAATCCCCATGAGCAACTTGCCACTCATTTTCGTTTATGAAAAGTTTCACCCTTTTCTAAATCACGAGAAGTAAGACGTTATTTTTCCCTATTTTTCTTGGAATAGCATTATACAAAACTGAATGTCTTACATACATGTCTTCAGGTTCAACTATAGAAGGGTATTTAAGGTTGATTTCCCTTGGTTACCTAAAAGGGGGTAAAAGGGAGTGGGTGAGTTCTACAACTCAGTGAGCGGGTATTGGGAGTGAGTTTTCAAGACAATAGTTTTGTTCAAAGTGTACCAAGATATTCATTTCTTTAAGAATGATCTTTCCTTTAGTTCTAGTTTTCAAAACATTTACCCTACCAAGGGTGACATTTTCTTTAGAAAAGAGTTTTCCTTAATTTCAATTTCTTTTTCAAAAACATTTTTCCAAGGATTATCATTCATTTTTTTCAAGGATTCTCAAATCTTTTCCAAGGTTTCTCAAAACCCTTTTTTCCTCAATTCCACATTAGGTGTGTTTAACAATTAACACACACCCTTCATCAGGAAGGGATCACACATTCGCAGGTGCATCCCGTCCACTGCACCCACATGTGGATTATAGCATCTTTATCGGCCACCAAGATAGAAGTCCATCCACTTCTACCCTTGGTTTGAGTGGATATTTGTGACATTCGACCCTCAGACCCGAAAATAACTCCGTGTCCATATGAGAACAAAGAACTCATCCTAACCCCACCCCGACCTCATGCGCAAGAAGCTACATCGAGCTTCACGTCTGCTGGCACGACAAACTGCCCGTATCTCCACCATGTCATCCAGTAGTCCTTATGACGCATCACTACCCCTCTTGGGTATCTTAATGGTCTTGAACCTCAAGTGCATGCACAAACAATAGTTTTTCCACATAGCCATTTATCTTTGGTGCCATTGGTCCAATGGCCCCGACCCTCAACCCGACCTACAGTTGTTTGTCTAGGCCGATTCGTCGACTTAACCCTAGTGCACTACCGTCGGTCCCTCGAGTATGTTGGTTTTGTCTTGGTACCATGGCGAAATCACATAACCATTTCATTAAGAGTTTTCATGACTTTCATATCTCATATTTGTTTACAAGCTCCTGCTCATGCCAACTAGCTTTGGGCCCACTGTACGTGATTTTCCAAAATCGGGCATCTAGCCCTACAAGTTCAAAACTGAGGCCTCTAGCTTATATGAGCTATTCTAGTTCCTGTCAAGAAGGCCTCCCAAAAAGCTTAAGCATTGGCACACAGTCAAGGGAGAACACTTCTGACAAAACACATTTTTACCTCATCACACCAACCGAGTGTGATGATATCTGCGCTTACAACCAGCAAGAGGGTTTCTCCTTTCTTTAAGGAAATCCATCATACCAACCGAGTATAATCCCTACGTACAACCGATAATTAGTTTTTAGTTTAGTTCACACATCATTCCTACTGGGTGTGATGTTAAAATTTCCACATATAAGTGGTTTTTCAATTTTAAAGTGATTACTATCCCAACCGGGTATAATGTGAATAAACCCACTCACTCGTTAACCGTGGCGTGTTCATCCTCGGTTGGTTTTCCATGTTGACGCGATCTTTCTCTTGCTGGAGTTCCGATCACACTTGTCACTCGTTAACCGTGGCGTGTTCATCCTCGGATGGTTTTCCATGTTGATGCGATCTTTCTCTTACTGGCGTTCCGATCACACTTGTCCCTACATGAATTGGGCAACCTTTTCACTTAAGGTTTGACATAAAAGTTTAGGCTCACAATTTATCGATAAATTGTATTTAAGTACCTAAAGTTTATTTTTCTTAAGGTCCCTAATGCAAACCTTTGCCCAATTTGACTCCCAAAGTTTCCAAAATTCTCTTTGAGTCCTCATTTTACTCAAAATTATATAAGGGGCTCAAGTTTCCCAAATTTCTAATTTGGTCCCCAACTTTTCAAAAATTACCATTTTGCTCCTACTTTCCAAAAATGGCAATCTGACCCCAAATATTCCAAAAACTGACCAATTGGTTCTCCAACATCTTTTCTATGGCCAATTGACCCTCAATTTTGGGAAATTATAAAGAAGTCCCTCAATTTTACGAAATTTCCAAATTTCCCCAAAATTTTTCCCCAATTTCTCCCCCTTCAAACTAACTGAATTTGATTTCTTCAAATTGGCCATTCGATCGAGGTTAATTGCTCCAATTGAAGGTATGGATCAGTTCCTACACTTCCATACGATTCAATTGAGCTTTGAACCATGTCATTTGGGTTCTAATTGAGCTCAAACAGAGCTTCGCCGGAAAACTGTGCGTAGAGAGAGAAAGATTCGAAAGCTTACCATTGGAGGTGTGGCAGTCCGAGCTCTCTATTGGAGAAGGTAGCTCTCTTCCTAAGATACATTATAGGATCAAGAATTCCTACAATTGACCTCAAATCAAGGGAGAATTACGTTAGTGAAATTCTGTAGTTTCTCTCTCTAACTCCGACCTACAACGACTGAGTAGGGCTGAATTTGCTTACTTTTCAGCTCAGTTGAGGTTGTGTGAGGGCTGCGGGGATGTTGGGAGAGATTGGTTTGGCCGAAGGAGGGCTGAATTTGGCTGATTTCAGCTTGACCGAAACATGACAGCTTTGGTCCTTCGGAGCTGCTTCACTATTTGATTCTACCGGTGCTTCTCCGGCAGTCCTCAAATCTAACAGAGGTTGCTATTAGATAGTTGACTTCCCCCAGAGTCTAAAGAACCTGACCTTGCCTTTTGAGTTTAAGAAAACTGACCAAATTGGAGCTCTAATTCGAGTTTCACTGGAAAATGGAGCAGTTGAGAGAAAATGAAGATTTCAGGTGTGAGAAAGATTAATAGAGAGAAGCTCTCTATATAGTGAGCTCAAGGACTCTCTACCCGACCATTTCACCCCTTGGTCAGACTTATCCTCACCCTGAAACACCCTGAATGAAAATGATTTGTCTTCGTCGGCACTGTCCGATCATGCATTGAATGACTAGTGTCGTCATCTAAAGGAAGAAGACTGCTGTTCCGAACTGGATCAAACTGGTCCGACCATGTTCAATGCTTAAATTGGCCGGTTGAGGCCCGATTCAACCGATTTTCTCAAAATTAAAAATTTCTAAATTTATTTTCTATCCAATGGTGGCTTCAATTTCCCAATTTGAATATTTTAAGTCATCTAGAAAAATGAATTTAGCAATTAGTTCAATAATGGTTCAAACTAGTTCAATCCGGTTCAGATCCGATTCAGGTTCAGTTCACCTGAACCAGTCTTGTTTTCTCTTCTAATTTGTCCCAAGGTTCCTTTACATAGATTTTATAACTTTTTGGGTCACTCGAAATTTGTAAATTTCTCATTTTGCCATTTTTATATCGGTTAAAATTTATGAACCCGTTCAGTTTTCTCTCTTAAGTTGATCGAATCTTTCCCTAGTTATTTTTATCTTTAAGGGGGTTTACACTTTTGCTTGACCTGTCCTCTTCCGGCTATGGTAATCGACGACATTTAATGGGGCTTCAGGTGTGTTTACTCCTTCATCCCTCCTCGTCGATGTTCTAATCGTTCTTTGTTTTGTCTAGTAAGTGATGTTATCCCCCAGCTTTCTCTCTCGTTCATTGAGTTCCTTTCTTTTACAGGTTGTTTGAGTGACTCCTTTTTCGAGATCCTAATATGTTCCCCTTGGTGGAGCCAACGTCCTCTTGGGTGACATTCGTTGTCTGCTCGCTCGACACGCCGATGATGCTCATCGCTCCTTCCGTTGGCCCCTCAGCTTAGAGATCCAATGACTTTATTTCCTTTTGTCTATTCCCCTACTGTTTCTTGGTGGAATAATGATCGAGCTCCGGTGGACAATGATCATGTAAGTAACTTCTAAATCTTCTTCTCACTTCACATTTATTTGAATTACAACTTAGAGTACTTCAATTTACTGTAAAGGTTCTAATTTCGGTTTTTTTTGTTCATTGACTCCTCTGTACTACATCATCCCTTACCCTTAGTTCGTCAATTTCTCATAGTCGGCATTCATTAGGTCTCTTTGTCGGCTTTCCTCACTCCATTTTCATGATGATGTCTCTTCCCTGTAACTGCTCATCCAATCTGGATGCTCTCTTGAGCCTCAGGTTTGTTTCTAAAATATTTCCTTGTGCTTCATTGTCACTAATGCATAGGAATTCGAGAACAGGACAGTCACCCCAAGGTTGGATTTTATTAAGGGAATAGAAGTACTTGGTTATTGCATGAATTTGTTATCCTCCTTAAGTTTACTGGTGTCCGAAGCGAATGTCCTTTCGTTTATCAATTTTCAGTTTAAGGTATTATTGAGCCTCTTGAGTTGTTTGTATTGGATAATTATGATAATTAAATGTTGATTTTACACTTTTTTATGAGTATGAGAAATCTTCTTGTAACTGATGTCCTCCATAAGGAGGTTGTCATCTTGTTTTATTTTGAAGTGGAATGGTTTTTACTTTTAATGGCGGCAAGGTCGTGACATTAAAGGAAATTTTGATGCATGTCCTATTATGTTTCGGATGAGGATGATATTAAATTCTTGAATAGAGCTAATTATATTTTCTCATCTTAATTACAAGCATGCTCAATATCATAATATAAGTGAAGTGGCATTCTTGTTCGAGATCAATTTCGTGACTTATCTAGTATGTCCTTTATACATTTTTAGTTAAGCTCTAAGGACTTCCTCACCTCCTATCTCAAATTATAGTTCAATCCATTTGGGTTCTTTGAAAACAGGAAGAAGTTTTATACCTCGTTGCAACCTCCTTTCAGTTTGAGAATCGTCGGGGAAGTGTTGGCGAACTTACACAGTGAACTTGCTCTCCCGGCTATCTGCGACCAGAATGTACTTTTCTCGAGAACTAAACTTAGAAATTCTCATAGATCATACCATCAATTAAGCCGATGTTTGATCTAGGAAGGATCCCTAGGAAGAGAGGAATCAAGTGAAAATTAAACCTCCAATCGTCGACTCCTCACCAGAGAGTAATTGAAACTATCTCTCTCTAGGACCATTTTCTGACGAAGCTTCATTCGACCTCATTTCTAAGCCAAAATCGATGTTTTAATGCTTGAAATGAACCGGTGAATGTGAGGAAGATGATTAGTATCATGCTAGAACTCAATGGGAAGGAATTCAGGTTGAATTGATGAAGTCCAAGTGTAAGGACTAAATTATAATTTTGGAAAGTTTGGGGGCTAAATTACAATTTTTGAAAAACTTGAGATTTTTTATAATTAAAAGAATTATGGTGTTCTAGATGGAAATTTAAAAAAATTATGGGCAAAAATGAGAGATTTGGTAATTTTAGGGACCTAATTGGAAATAAGGTATACTTAGAGACTAAAACGTAATTATAGAAAGTTGCGGGTCTTGAGTGTAAATACCTTATGGTTTAAGACTTAATTACCCTTCTTTGTAGGAACGGGTTGCCTACAAGTTCACATAGAAGAAACACGTGCACTCTAGGAATTCCTCGGGATGATCACGTTTCGTAATACGGGTGAGTGGGAATTTCCGACATCGAGCTCGGTTGGGGTGATTAGCATCCTTTCCCGTTTGAAAACTATTTTTTCGGAAATAAGTCTTCCATTACTACGTGAAACTGCTTAAGCTTTTTGGAAACTTTTTGGGAGCTATCATCAGCTTTAAGTAATGTCGATTCTATAATGATAAATGCACCCGCTATTGTATTATCGAGATGATATGGTAGGTTGTTTGTAAGTACGACCGGAAAAATGGGTCGGGGTGTTACACTAACAATATTTGGGGTCGACTTATATTGACATATCTCATATCATACTATAATTTTACAAAATTACGATTTTTCCTTAAATCACGGTTCACTCGATAAGCGCGGTAAACCTTTTTATACTACCCCATCTCTTAATTTCTTCCAAATTATAAATTTTCCCCCAAATTTTATCATAATTGCTCTTATGACCCTAAATTTCTAAACATTATATCTAGTGCCCTAATGTGAAAGGATTATGGTCCCAAAAGTTCTTATTTTCTAATAGGCCCCTCAAACCTACCCAAAATTACATGTTAGTCCCAAAACTCTTTAACCCATCAAAATACATCGCTAAATTCATGAATAAATCCTATCATATTCGTAAACACCTTGCCTATATGCCAATGATCATTTTCCAACTTGGTTTGGTTGAAATATTATCGTTTTGATCCTCACCAAAAAAATGTATAGTTTCAATTGCAGAGTGAGTTTTGATGACTTTTATGGTGAGGGAAGCTCCACTTATACATAAAGAACTAGAGGTTAAAGGGTGGTCGTCCATGGCTTTACCGGACATCCAAATGGCCAAATTAGCCAACATACAATTAATTATTATATCACTGGAATTATATGTATTCTCATCGTGTTTTATAGATTTTGCATGTTGGCGGGCGACAAAATTGGGTCAAGGGTTTTGAATCGGGCGAAGAAGACAACTTGTGTGAGCACGCATGTGCCACATGAGCAAGTCACATGGTACATGCATGGTATGATGGTACATGCATGGTGTGTCTCCCCATATTGACCATTTACTAGTTTACATTCAAATTTGACCAATTCTTAACACAAATTATTTTTCAAAATATTACTCTACTCATTTCCAATTGTTTAGGGGTAAGAATTACCATTTTTCCATTTTCGAATCCCCTCAAAAAAATTATCTTATTTTTAGTTCGGTCAAATTTAATCCAAATTTGATCAAATTTTCAATCAATTATTTCTCAATTCTTGATTCTCGATCAAACAGCCCTTCAAAATTTAAGTCATTTCAACAAATGTTCAAGGTTCTCATTTTAACTGATTTCCAATGTAATTCAATTTACAATCTTTTGTTAAGTTTCATATTACTAGTTCAACCTTGATTTATGATCCATTTGGTTTTAATTTTTATGTTTAAAATTTTCGTTATTACACTAAGATTTTATGTAACCTTGGTAAGCCCACACCACCTTCCATCACCATAAATTTTGAGTTTTATTTTATTTTAACTAAATTTCAATTCACATTGATTTCAAGCTCCTCCTACCATCACTTTGGAAATCACTTATTTTCACAACATCCCTAAAAAATCAAACTACCTTCCCATATCCTCATATATGGTAACTCATTATTATCAGTGAGTTTCTAGTAATTTTTTAAATTATTGCACTTTTACAACAATCCTCGAAATTGAGCAAATTTTAGCGCAAAATAATATAATTAATGTTTAAAATGATTGTAGTAATATGATATAGTAGTTTACAATCATGTTAATATTGATTTTGATCTGATGGACTTGATTTATGAATAAAGAAAATATTTGAGAATTAATTTATTATTTTTAAAAATTTTAAAAATATAATATAAATAGCTAGAAATATAATATCCCAAATAAGTTAAAAAAGTCCAATTACTAAAAATATATATATAAAAAGACTTGGAGTCGAAATTTAAATAATAGAAAATATTATATCGTAACCCTAACTATCATACTACTACAATATCATAAAAACATCGACATCGGATTATAATATAACATTATTTTATCAAAATTATAACAATTCTAAAATATGGTTAAAAAATACATACTAAATGGATTAGTTAATACTAATAGTGAGGGTTTATATGTTGAAATATGTGTGGATGGTGTTCTTTTTAATTCTTTAACAATTTACTTCTTTGATTATCTTGATAGGGTTGGAGAGAAAATATAAATATTCAATACAGTATCTACCTAACTAAGTGGCTACTCAAAATATTATATGCAAGTTTAATTTTTCTCAAAATATTATTTTCCATCTATAGGTGTACTGTCTAAAAAATTATTTTTAACCTATAATAAAAAATTTATAATATTTTTATAATTTTCATATTTTGCTTATATCATTATTATGTGGTACATATTTATTATATCGTAATTAAAGATTATGATCACTAATCTTTAGTTTTATTATTTCTAATAAGGATAATTGGAGACCAAAACTCGAACTTACTAAAATTTAAATTACACGCTCTATATTTATAGGATGATTCTAATATTTTCTCGATAAATACATTGCCTCTAACTCATAGGTATTAATAGTTATGCACATATTTTTTTTCTTAATTAATCATATTAATTTAATTTATATTTATACATATTTTTCTCTCTAAGTTAATGATATTAATTCAATTTAAATTTTATTTATAACCATTTCAAATAATCAAATCTTAACTTATTATTTAGTTAACTTTCCTATAATGATTGAGTTTTTTTTACAAATCCATTATAATTAACTTATCTAGAATATTATGTTTTATTCAAAACTTATCTCATCTTAAACTTTTGTTAACTCTCCATTTCTATTTATTTCAAAAATATTATTCGTATAAAATTTTTATAATAAAATTTATTTTTATAAAATTTTTGTTATTTAAAATTTTGTATTTATATTTCGATTTATCTAATTTATCCAATTTTAACCTATATCCATATTTTTAACTATATTTGACTACACATTTGTTTTAATTTAATAATAATTAAACATTTTATTTTTTTATTTACATTTAAACCCTTAACCTTTTATTATTCAAAATTTGATACATAAACATTATATTATTTACAATTAAATCATAAATTTTTTCTTAATTATGTATTTTAATCATTCATTTAGTTCTATTAAATTTCCAAATATTTATTAATCATAATTATATCTTAAATCTTCTATTATTTATTAAATTACTCAGCTTTTATTTATTACCATTAAGTATATAACTAAGATTAAATCATTCAATAAAATATATATATCTAATCATTTATTTATTATAATTAAGTTTTATTAATTATTCTTAAATACCTAATTTCAAATTTAATTATCATTGGTTTATAATATTTATCATTAAGTACCTAATTAATTATAATTAAATCCTTAAATCTTTTTTATTTATCAACATTCCCTAATTTTTTAAACTCCTTTTTTTTATCTTCAACTTCTTCTTATCACATTTAAATTCTCATATTTCTCTTTTTTATAATTTGTTCCCCTAATTTTTTGAATTTTTTATTTTGTCCCTAAAAATTTTTCAACTCACATGTTTCTACAATCATTTTAAGTCTAAATTCGAATAATTTAATAATAATTTGATTCGATTTGTAGTTTAACTAGAAAATAAAGCTAAAGAGAGTAAGTGATGAAATTTTATAGGTTTTAGTAAGTTAACTGAATTTAGGTACATGGAAAAATAGCTCATATTTTAGGCTCAAATGATGTCCAATTTCCTTAATAAGAGTTCAAAAAAAAGGATACAAAATTTAAAGTTCACTTCAATCAATGCAAAGTTGAGTCACTAAGGTTGCTCAAAAGTCCACGCAAAAGTGCACCTACCTCAAATAGTCATTAAGGAGCTTTTACAGCCATTTTTTTTGCCATCAAAAGAGTTGAATTGGCTTGGGATAATTTCTCAATTTTTTATATCTCAAAAAATGTTATTATTTTATCGTGTTACCTTTATATAGAGCACTACTTCAGTGGGTAAATAAGATAAGTAGAAATCTAATTAACCAAAATTAAACTTATTTGATTACCAAAAAATCCAATGGAAGAGCACTAATATGAGATTCGTCCAAAAATGAGAGGGTGATCTCCAAAGATAATTGTGATACTTGAGATCAATGGTAGAGCTATCATTTTATAATAAGGAGTTTGGATAGATAAGTGCATCCATTTTGACTTTATTGGTATTAAATCAATTATAGTTACTCAATAATCAACTTTGGGCCATTAAAAATTTTGTGTTACACTTTTTGCTATTTTCTTCAAAATTGTTTGTGTGAAGAGCGCACGAGCCCACCTGATCGCTCATCCAATGAGCATTGACCCATTAGTTTGAAGTTTTCTATTTATCCTAAAATTATTATTTTAGATATTTTTTAAAAATTAAATCTTGATTCGATTTAATCTGATTTAACTCGATTTTTTCATACGTTTTCATTTTATTCATTTAAATGATCTAAATTATAATTTGTGGTTTATTACCAACTTAAATTTGATATTTTTAAATTTTGTACATGTTTTCCATTTGATTATATTTTAATTTCATTTGTTTAATTATTTTCTTAAAATGTGGTATTATATAAATATTAGGTAACTAAATGTAAATATTAGAAAGTTTAGATATATAAATATAAATGTTTAACGATGACATAATTATAAATAAGATAATATTTTGGAATAATTCTGTAAGTTCAATGAAATTATGAGTAATAAATTAGAGTTTTTGATAAATAATCTAATAGGATAAATTGTTCACGAAAAGTAAAACTGTAATTTTGAAAAAACAACAGGATGCATCTATTGTCGTATAAAATACTGGAATAAGATATAACTAAGTACAACAAATATGTATAGGTCAAAATGTTATACATTAATACAAGATTAGATGCAAGATCATGGCTATTCGAATTAAAATATATCCCTGAATTTGATTTTTTTTGTATAGAATTTTATTGATTTTTACTAATTATTATAATTGTTTATAGGTGTGTACGTATAAAAATTATCAAAAATATATAAAAATAATATGAAGCAAATTTATCTAAAGAGGAGGAATAGCACAAACATTTATGAAAGACCTAAAGTTGATAAAAGATGGATTATGTAAAATAGAAGGCTACCTATTAATGTTTTAGAAAGAGTGGGGGTATGATCCAATGATTAAGTAAGATGTACTATATTCCAATGTTTAAAAAAGACAAACCAGACTCCTACATTTCGAGATACAATGATGATGCTCAATGATTTTTTGAAAGAGACACATAGTCCCAACATTTTGTAAAAAGGGGATAAAATCTGTTGTGATATGACAATTGATAATTTTATCGAGGAGTAAACAAGCCAAGGTTTAATGGATACATTTTATTTGTATTGACTAAAGAACAAACCACACTTATTTTATGATATTATTGTTGACTAAAGATGATGCATGCGTTAGGTAAACCATCGCATATTTTATATTCTGCATGATGCATATGTAGGGTGGACGATTAGATAATGATATGCATATGGATAGGTGGAATCTAGGGGTTATAAGGGATAGTTATATTTCTAATACGCCATTACCTGGAGTACATGCGGTGCATCAAACTTACGTAATAGTTGGTGGCATCATGCTTCCTAATTCCGGATTTGCTTCTGAACTAGACAGACAAAGCTGTCCATTCTGCACATCTAGCCAGCATCTCAACTTCAACTTAAATTTTGCTAATAAATGCCTCGCACCATAAAAATGAATTTATAACTTACCATAACCCTTAAAGCCAACCAAGTGAAAAAATTGTGTGCAGCCTGTGCAAAAGTTCCTCAGCATCTAAGTCGCTGATTTCCCTTACACCAAATATTCCAGTCAAACCAGTGAGGAAATCCAGTTCAAATGACACAATCCAAAACTAAAAGGCCACTACTAGTTCAAAAGGAAATGTCACTTAGCATTGAGAGAGGTTAATAGAAGAATTCAGCACTAGGAATGATAAGGCTTGGTTCAGTCCTCCCTAAAGATTCACTACAGGTAAAATCTAAGCTTCAACCATATACAAATTCGCCTGATCATGTTCATCGTAGGGCTAAACTAAAAAGTCGCTGAAAATTCAGTACAGTGAATTTTGAGGTAAGTCATATCTAATGTAAGACTAAATGAGCCCGACCAGAGAGAAGGAATACCAAAAATGTATACAGAAAGAATTTTACAGGAGTTATAATGCTTCTTTTTTTCACTCTAGCAGGTGGGAAGGAAGAGAAGAGGGCTACACAATATGGATGCAGAGACCTGCAAAATCAAACTGGCTGTCAGTGCTAATACTTCCATTCTTGGAGACCTCAGTTAAGGATTGATGTTGCACTCCCGGAGAAAGATGTGGTCATAATCAACATATTTGGTCCAGTAATTACGGAACTTGGGTATGCCAATCTCAAGCCAAGGCTTCATGTTCCCATTGTAATGAATAACTGCTGCCTGTTCAATATCTTTCTGGCTGACATTGGGATTGTATCCCAGTCCAAGCAGGTGCCATGATCGATCAAGGGGGAAAGTGCGCTTCCAATATGTTATGAGCCCGGGAGGTAGTGTCCCCAACTTCCACAAAAGCCTATCATGATTCTGCAAAGAAAAAAAAACAATCACTGGGTGTAAAGAATTGATGTGAAGAGAAGAGAACCTTATGCAGTGCAAAAAAATTTCTTATATCATCGTATGAAAGAGCACCAAGGTTTCTCCTCTTTCCATTCTACTTATTTGGAGGAGAAAACAAATTTTCTAAATACTTTCCCTCCAATAAAACAGGCAGCTTCAACCCATCTTCATTTTCCTTAAAGGTAGAAATGGCTAACTGGAAACTGCCAAAGATCATTGAAGAATTTCAATTACCAATTCCTGCCACTTGTGGTATATTTCTGTGATGTTTTGCTTCCGCCATTCATTCAAGTCAAAGATGTTCATCCCATAAGCCCATCCACAAGCTCGGGGGCTGAAATTCTTTGCAATCAGAGGATGTGAGAAGTTCAGGTACCGATCAAAGCGGTGAAAGCTCTGTCCACAGGTCTCAACGACACCAATGACATTTCCTCTGAGGTTAAGTGACCAAAGTGGAGCAAGGTCCTTCTGCACAACTACATCATCATCTAGGAACAACACCTTGTTGAGCTTAGGGAATATCTCAGGAAGGTAAAACCGCAGATGGTTGAGGATAGACAAGTACTTAGGGTTGCGGAACTTAAGGTTCGAATCAGGATTAGCCCGGTGGGCCCTAAAGTAATAGTCTATCATGGATGGGGAACCCAACTGTTTCAGCACAGGACTATAACTTGCATTTAGCCATGTAAACTCTTCAACATTCTTAACCTGAATAGTAGCTTTTCCTGGGGGGTTTGCCAAAAACCACATTCTCATGGCTGCATAATTGAGCCTGTCTGTGACAATGTGGAAAACATGTTTTTCTGGATCCTGCATTATATCAAATCTCTAAATCAGTTATAACATTTTAAGCCTGGAACAAGAACTATATGAAAATCTAGATGCTAATATACAGCCATGTCCCTCTTTTCTAGAAGCATAAACTAACAATCAGATTCCAATATTCCAAAGTGGTAACGCTTGATCCCATGTCCAAAGAAATAGGATAATCCGGTGAGCAGATTTGACCAAAACTTCATCTCTAGCATGCAGCTAAATCTAGCAAGTTTACATACCAAACCAATTCCCCAAAATCTCTTTAAAGGAGAAGCATGCATGACCAGGATCCCTAATACCCAACTGTAAAATAACCTAGCAGGATTACCTTTGCATGTCTGACAGTTGAATTCACCACAACTGCTGCTGCCAACACATTATCAGAAAACAACGCATAATGGTACATGCTGGGGTCTTCTAACTTTTCTTGATTTGGGAAATGCTTCTGGGAGGAATCCAATGCATAAAACTTGGAAGTAAGTTGCAGTGGAAGGCAGTGGAGTCCCTTAGGGATGGTTTTTGCAGTCAATTGGGTCAAGAACATAGTCTGCTTCCTGTTCATGCGAATCTGCTCCTCTGTAGAGTGGAGCATTGCCCTGAGTTTCTTCACGGTAGTAGAACAATCATCATATATCTGCATCCCCTTTGTGAGAGTTTGCTCCATTGCTTTTAATTTGTCATAGGAACTGTAAAATGCTATAATCAGCAATCAACCGAGCAGAAAACACAAGTAGAAGTGTTATGTTAACTTCTCACCTCTTTGGTAGTTCCGAGTCTTTGGTCGCTGCTCCTAGAACACGCTGGACTTCTTTGATGCGGAGTCGTAGTTCTCTAATGAAGTGGGGGTTGTTTTTGGTAGCAGCAAGAGACATGTATATCTTAGCCCTGATTAACTGGTCCTTGAGTTGACAAACTCGAGCATCCAGTTGAGCCATAGGTTCATTCTGTTTCTCAGGCTTTCTTCTGTTAAGAGAGGACTTAACAGAATGATAGCCAACTGAGGCATCCTAGATGAAGAGATAAAATAATTGTAATGAATAATAATGCGTGCACAAATACTTCCATGTAGAATGAAGAATTTATTTGTTGGAGATGTGGAAGCAATATCACGATAGTCTATACCTTTCAACCAAGGAGAATAAGCAATCTCAATTCATAGAAAAAAGAGAGGCGCAGCAAAGTGAAGAATGGGTCAGAAACATGGGTTCATATAACCACAACAGTAGTCCTCGATTAGAATCAGAAGCTTCTACAGAAAAATATTGACAGTAAAATCAACAATAAAGAGAAGCTGCAGCTTGCCCTGTATTATGGATGAAAGGAAAATAAACAAGGGTGGCTTTACACAGACCCCTGACCTAAAACAAGATAGAGAAGTAATTACCTATCAACAGCAGTAGAATTGCCAGTTTTGAGAGCATAGAAGATCAAAAAGTTAGACTAACCGCATTTCTGGTGAAATTTTCAAGGAAATTCTGGGACAATTTGACGCTCTGTTCCTTGTCACTTTGTGCAGTTTTTCTTTCTCTCCATCCCTTATTTTCCTCACCTGATCCAGTCTCAGAAATCCCATTTTCATCCACTTTCTGAGCTGAATTAGTCACCTGCCTGATGGGATTCTCTCCCCCAGACTGGCTCTCGTCTACTGTGGCTGAAAGGACTCGGGCAGATTTCTGCTCTATCTGCTTTAATTCTGAGTAGCACCAATTAATAGTTAATCAGATCACAGTGCAACGTTTACTGGCATTCAATAAAGTCCACCAACGCAAGGAATCAATGAAAGTAATTTGCAGAAATCAAGGAAGTAAAGTAAATACCTTGAGCTGAGTTTTCCGTGTAAACCATTCCAACAGGTTCTTTGAGGTTGGTTGGTGATTCCTATTGAATAAAAAGGAAATTTTAGAAGGGTGTGGTGAGATCTAACTTTAACAGAGGCAATGAACAATAAATCAAGCGATACTGATGCATCACCAACCTGAGGAAGAACATTTAAATGCCTGGAATCACCATTCAAGGCCTGCACGCAAAGAGATAATTGCAAAAATCAGCGATTCGGTTCCTATTAAAGGAATTAAAATGATAAAAATAACGGTATAAAAACTCACAAAAGCTGTAACTTCTTCCATGTACTCGCTTCGTGCTGCAGAAAATGAAAAATCAAGAAATCAGAAAACCACAATCCCATGCAGCAGGGACCAAAAGCAAATTCAAGAAACCATAATAGAGGGAAGCTAGCAAAAAGGCAGAAGAGAGGAGAATTCCAGTAAAATTATTGAGGAAGAGAAAGAACTTACAAGAAGCAGATTTGAACGTTCCAATCCTATGAGTATAGAGGACAATCGGAGCAACTACCGTGGCGCAGAGCATCAACAGCACAAGATTCCGAACCAACATCTCACCGTCGGAAGAGAACCCTGGATCAGATCGAAGGACCACCCCCTCAGCGCCTATTTTTCGAAATCCAGATGACCACTTCTCAGAAATTCAACGAGCATTGCAGAAAGACGAGATCTTCGGAGTATGAAACCCCAAGAAAATCACTCAGAAGTCAGAACCCACGCGGTTGTGGAGGTGTTGATAGATGAAGGAAAAATGGGTGAAAGGGAAAGGATCGGATCTATTGATGGCTACTTCCCGTGACCTTAGAGTAGGAGTGTGGGAGGAATAAAAGAGAGAGTGAGAGAGAAGGTCGCTAGACAGTACGTTATGTATTTGCTTAACCATTCAATCGATCTCCTTGGACTATAGGCTCGGTAATGAGTAATCTCTGGAAGATGATGAAAGTGAAAGTTGAAAACTTCTAGGCTCTAGAGCAGAGAGAGAGAACACAATTATTGCTCACTGGAGACGGAAAGAACCTGGGCCCATAGGCGCGTGGAAAATTTTACAAAAAATGGAATGAGCTGTTTCCCTTTTAAAATGGCTGAGCCTACCCACACGATTCCAACCAGCTAACTTCACGGCCAAGGCTGAATTGGAATGACAGGTCGGTCTTACATAATTTTACAGTTTTTCTCTGCCAAAGTTTTCTCTATATAACAATTGTGGTAATACATTGACCGCTATAATAGTGAGGTTGATATAGTAATACCCAGATAATATAAAATTTTAAGTAAAATTATTTTTACAAAATTTTATAAAAATTTAAACTTTTTCTAAAATAATACATTTTTACAAAACTAATTAATGACAATATTTTCTAATGTATTTACGATTATATCTAAATCTTTTATTTATTGTACTTAGTTATTTAAAATTTTATATTTTTTTACTTTAGGTCATTAATGCTAAAATTCCCCAAAATCGAGTTCCAACACTTCCAATATTCTCATTAACTCCTTAATTTACTTAAATCAAGTTTTCCAAATTCTCAATTTGGTAACAAACTTTTCAAAAATTATGGTTTGCCCATACTTTTCAACAATAACCAATTAACCCAAATCCTTTTAAAAATTGACCAATTAGTCCCACAACATTTTTTTTCATTACCAATTTACCTTCAATTTTGAGCTCTGGTTTGAGATTCGCCTGAAAATGGAGCACTTACGAGAGAAGGACGATTTGAGGTGTATGTAGGATAAATGGAGAGGAGCTCTTTATGTAGGGAGCTTATGAACCCTCTCCCGTTTATATTTTGGTCGAGCTTATCCTCGCTCGAAAATGCCCTAATCGGAGGAATATTCCTTTCGTTGGAAAAGAAAAGTTTTTGAATCGATAAACAGTGATGTCATCCCAAGGAATAATATGACACTATTTCGGACCAGTCAGTCCAACCTGGTTCAATGGCAAAAATCTACCGGTTCAGGCTCGATTCGACCGATTTTCTCAAATCTTAAAATTTATAAATTAGTCTAAATTCATTTCCTATCCAATAGTGACCTCAATTTCCCAATTTGATCATTTTAAGCGACCAAGAAAAATGAATTTAGAGGTCGGTTCATGTATAGTTCAAACCGGTTCAATCCGGTTCAAGTCTGGTTTACCCTGAACCAATTCGATTTTCCCTTTCAATTTACTTCATGGTTCTTCCCCATGATTTTCATGACTTTTGGGTCACTTGGGATTTTCCTATTCCCCATTTTAACCCCTTTTTATCATTATTGGTTCCTTAAGTGGTTCGATTTTCTCATTAAATAGACGGTTATTTCTCGGTTTTCCTTGATCCGAGATGACGAGTTTCACAACTCTCCCCTCCTTTTAGAAGTTTTGTCCCCATAACTAAATTACGTATCATTTATATTGGGAATAATTTCCCTTAATGGTAACTTGGGGTTTACTTTAACGTGCTACCACTTTGGTTGATCCTTCTCTTAGCCCTTTAAGCCACGTGCTCAGGGAATTTCTTTTCCCTTCCTTTGTTTACTCACTCCATGGAGTTCATCATAATTAGACATGTCTTACCCACTAGTCCAAATGTACATCTTTAGGTCCACTTCTTACTATGCTTAGGGTAAGACTCTTCTTCTTGAGGGTTCTTGTCTAGGATTTTAGGATTGAGAGTTCCAAAATGGCTAATTATTCTCGTGTCTTGTTATTCTCTTGATCGTTGAAACCTTTAGCTCGGTGCTCTTTCAAGCGTTATGTACTTGTTTTCACGGGTTTCAGTGTTATCACCTTTTTGTCCTATTTTAACCCTTCCTTCATCTGTTGTATATTACAACTCCGATCCAAATTTTATGTTTGACCTTGTCATGCTTAACTAACTGTCTCTTCCTTAATTGAGTCACATTTTTTCTAGGACTGTTGGGCTTACATGTCCCTTTCAATATGACATGTTCTAGAACTTGTTTTTGTCCATTAGAATTCTAGAACATTTCCTTGATGGTTGTTCTCAACTTTTCGACCTTTCGGGGATCGTATAATTTCGTCCCTCTTTTTGTCTTGTAGTATTCCTCGACTACCTTTACCGTTATCTAATCATCCTTTTTACCTTTGACGTCATTTCTTTCATAACTGTGTTGGTTTTTCTTATCTAATCGTCTTTCCCAACTTTCTTATTGGGTTTTCCTGGTTCCAATCATCATGCTTCTTGATTACTTCTTGACTTACCAACATGCTTTGAATATTTCCTTACTTAGGTCCTTCCACATCTCTAATGGTGTCCTTTACTCAAGGATTCTCTTTCTTCATTCCTTCCTTACTTACTCGTGACCATTTCACGTTTACTTATTCCAAGTTGATCCCTTCCAGTTAATGTGTCAATTTCTTTGTTTAGGGAGTTCCCTTTTGATGGTTTCATTCTCTACTATATCCTTTAAAGTAGAGACTTACACCTTATGAGCTACACGTTCGACCTTTCTATCATTACTTAAAGGTTTCCTCCCTTCACATTCTTACACCCTTTTGAATTGGGACTTTTGCCCACCTTTAATCCTTCACCGACCTTAATTTCCCAGTTTGCCCTTTACTTTCCTATCCGAGGTATCTCCATATGTCAAGTCTTATTTCGTGTCCTCCACACTATGCCTAGCCGTCCAATCTTTAGACTCCATTAAGCGAGTATAGACCTCAATCAGTCGTGATGCTCGCGATTGTTTCCTTTACTCCTCTTGATTGAAGAGTGTACTCTTCTAGGGGTTTTTGGATATCTTTCCCTTTATTTACTTTTTATGAGTACACCTCTCATTCTCACTTGTTACGACATCATTTGATGCTATCTTACTACTTCATGTTCCTTGGGTTTAACTTACTCTTTGGGCCCTCCTAGTATACTTCCCCTGGCCTTTTCACCTTATCATGCACTTCATTTGTAAGCTTATCTTCTTATCCACTTCAATTGGTTCCATTACTTCTTAGTTGGGATATGTGTACCTCTTCAGGGCTTCCTTCCTTGGTAGGATTCTTCCCCTTTCTTCCGAAATTCCTTTTTCATTCATCATTGAGAGTATCTAACCTTAAATGACATCCTTTGATGCCATCCTCTCCTACTTATCCTTACTTTTGAAATCTTACGGGCATGCCTTTTGTACCATATCCTCATTCTCACTTGTACCCTAGTTCAAGTCTATTTCTTTAGGAAGGGATTCAAATTCTCCTTGTTTCAAGGTCTCTTTATCACCTTGTGAGAGACTTACTCAATCCTTCTCATGGCTTGAGTTTGGTCATTAATCCATTTTCGGCCATTGATTTCTTTAAGGATTTCTTCCATCCTTCCTTTCTTGACCTTTAGCCTTTTCATTTCTCCCTTCTTTGTCAGGGTTTTAAATCCATAACTCTTACGAAAGTCAGTTCGTTAACTGCCTCGTCCCTACTACTCTCATTGTTCACCTTTTTGGGACAGTTGTCCTTCGAGTTTACTCAGCCTTGATGCCTATCACGTCGCCCTTTTTAGGGTGTAGTCTTTACTACTTTTCTATCCTCCCTAGGGCGCCTCCTTATTCATCCCATATTCAATAGTTGTATCTTTTCGCTAAGTTCATTTGTAACCCTACTTTGCTCTTCTATTTTTCCAAAGCAAGTCATACCTTACTATTCTGAGACATCCTATTTCCCTTTCAACGTTCGTGGCTTATCTTCTCTAGTGGAGGTGTTTCCTTCTTTGCTCCTAGATGGCTTGTAGCTCTCCTTAAGGGAAAATTCCCTTAATATATATTTTGTTCCATTTTTCTTAAGATTTTGCCTTTGGTCCTTCTTCCCGTGATTCCTCCTCATGTATTTGAGGCACACAATTGCATCATCATTGAGGAACATAAAATTTTTAGGAAATTAGAATTTTCTTTATTCATTATTGAAGTAGGAATACAGTTTGTGGGGTCTAACTTCTTTTTAAAGGAAGATTGTTACAATGACGGGTCGGTAAGTACCCACTATTGTGCTAGGGTCTCGAAGAATTTCTTCCTAATGAGATTGGAATCCCTAGTCGGAATCGTGGTTCTTGTGGTGTTATCCCTTCGAACTTTTGTAGGTGAGTTGGTGTCATTATTGGAAGGTATCGCTTTAAATCCTTGTGGTGTGGGACAATTCTTTGCTATATGTCCTATTCTTCTACACCTATAACAGGTTGTCTTGAGACTTGTCCTCAGTAGTATTGGGCACTTTCTCATGTAGTGTCCCCATTGTCCACACATGTAACAGGTCATCTCCTTGCGTGGACATTTGTGGTCCATCTAATACTTTGAGCATTAGTGAGTCTTTCTAGGGGATTGCAGGTAGATATGTGCTTTGCCGTCCTTGAGCTCGAACACCTTAACGGTTTTCTTGTCGAGTCTTCCTTGCCCAGTGGTTACTACAAGAGGCCTTCTAGACTCCTTAGTCCTCTGATTCATCTCCTTATTTGGGATGGGATTCCCCCCAGTTTCCGTGGTGTCTAGGGTAGCGCAGTTTTGTTTGGCGTCTTTTCTTGGTTCCATCTTCCTACAGGGTAGGTAGTTTTCGTTTAATTCTTATGTTATATAGTCTTGATAATGTATTCGAGGAGACAAGCTCTGATACTACTCAAGTTGTCACACCCCGACCCAGTTTGGTCGGATCCCCATGAGCAACATGCCACTCTCTTTCGTCCGAGAGGGTTTCACCCTCTTCTAAACTGCGAGAAGTCATGCGTCCTTTTACCCTGTTATTTCTTAGAATAGCATTATACAGAACTCAATATATTTGCATACTTGTCTTAGGGTTCAACTGCATGGGGTATCTTTAAAGTTGGTCTTCCTTTTTCCTAAAAAGGGTTAAAGGGAGAGGGTGAGTTTCTACAACTCAGTGAGAGGGTGTTGGGAGCGAGTTTTTAAAAATATGCTTAGTTTATCAAAACCATGTTAAGGTTTACAATTCCTTTTCAAAGATTTTTCTCAAATCTTAGAACTTTTCCGGTTTCATATTAGGTACGTTTAGCTCTCTTAGCACATCCCCTTGCCTCAGGAGGCATTTAACAAACAAACACACGCCCTTCATTAGGAAGGGTACAAGTATTCGCAGGTAGTTCCAGACTGCACCTACTTAGGGATCAGCGTGACTTTGTTGTCCACCATGATAAAAGTCCCAAATTTCTACCCTAAGTATGAGTGGACATCCCAGACGTCCGGTCCTCAGATCTGAATTCCACTTCGTGTCTGTATAAGGACAGAAACCTCATCTTGATCTCACCCCAATCTCATGTGTAAGAAGCTCTTATAGCTTCGTGATTGACTGACACGATGAATTGCCCTTATCTCCACTATGTCGTCGAGCAGCCCTTAGAACCTATCACTACCCCCTAGGGCGTCTTGATGGTCCCGTATCCATGAGTGCATGCACAAACAAGAATTTTTTTTTTATGATTAAGCCATTCTATTTGATGTCAATTGTCTAATAGCCCTGACACTCAACTTGACCTACAGCTGTTTGTCGAGACCAGTCCGTCGACTTGGCCCTGACGCACTGCCGCTAGCCCATCGATCATTGTCGGTACTGACTCGATACCGTGGTGGATCACACAATCATTTTCCATTTTAGATAGGAGTTTTTATGGCTCTTTCTAATAATGTTTATTTACGGGTTTCAGTCCATGCCGACTGACCTTGAGCCCACTGCACGTGTTTTTTCAAAACTGAACCTTGAGCTTATGTATTTATTAATAGTAATTTAAATTTAGTATTACACACTGATCCCCTTCTCTAATTCATTCCATAGTCACATGATAATATCTTTCAAATATTGACAAAGTTATACATCCTAATATGTGTATTAAGTTGAAGTTAAACTAAGCTTATTTAAAATATTCTAACTATCTCAAATGTAGTTTTCTTGTCCAAAATAGAAAAAATACTCAAGTGGGCATAAGTACCATTGTTATATATTGTTCATAACTTTCAGATTTTAAGAGTATTATGTCATAGTTTTACATTAAAATTTTCATATTTTAACATCACTCTCTCTTAAATATTTTTGGTTTAGTGGCAAGTGAGACATGCTTTTATAGCTTATCCAAAATTTTATCAATATGAATTCTCTTGTATGTATGAGATGAAACTCACATTATCAAAAATTTCTTAAATTCTAAGAAATATTCATGTGTTGTATTTTCAATTTGTAAGACAACATAATAAGAGTGTGATACACTTTTAAATGGTGTAATGATAATAGAAGTTAAAGTATAAATTAACACAGTAATCTTAAAACCTACCATCCTATGCATCAATTATATTGAAAATCTTAAAAGTATGTGTTTATCACTAAACAATTTTCATTATGTACATCCTTATGTATTTTATTACTTAATCTTAGGTTACCACTCTCCATATTATGCAAGAACATCACACTAATAAATTCAATTATCCTAAGATTATAAACATCTAAAAAAATTATTTGGTGCTTAAAATATCTTAACAACTAATGATCGTTGTATATTTTCCTTCTCTTTAATTCATGAATTATATTTTAATTTAAAGTGTTTTCACTACTAATAAGGATAATTTAGAGGGATTCATAGGAATATTAGATACAATAGATAATTTTCAATATCTTCTAGATTGTGGAAGACCTAGGGAATATTATTTTAAAAAATTGATTAATTTGAATAAAGAAAAACTTTGACAAGCACGAAAGTACATACAATATTTAAGGTGAATATTATTGTGAAAGAATTCAAAGTCCCATTTCCACTAACATGAAATGGTAGACAAATGTATAATGGTAAGTTATGAATTATACTATTTTAAGTATTATATGTAAGGATAAATAAATTGTTATAGATCATACTCTAAATAACACAAAGAACACATGAATGAAAAAGTCATATTCAATTATAATGACATATAATATTTAAAGAAGTATTGGTATAAATAAGTTTTAATTTCTAAAAGTTGTCAATTTTCTAAATAGAAACAATAAATTTTCTTAGATAAAGAAATATAAAAAGGAAACAATAGACTCTTAGAGAAGATAATAGATAAAAAAATAAATTTACTTAACCCATGTGATCATTTGTTTCGGAGAGTAATATAATAATAAAATATATATAAAAATGTTAAATTTCCTAACAAAATTTACATGAAATTATTAAGATTGGAAATAATTGAATAGGTACAATAACCATTACACCACATCTATGTAGGTAAATATTACAAGTATGAAAATATCTCATTATTCATCTATTTACATAATAGTTTTTATATAAAAATGATCTTATATTATCAATTGATATATTGCTCATTACTATTACTTTAATAACAAAAGTGGTCTACTCGAAGTCCACAAAAATGTGTGTCATAACAACACTATTTGACTAATGTGAAGAAATTTATGTATATCCTTACAAGTTAAATATATTTGATCACTCATTCCCTACAATAAACATCTAAGAGTTTCTCAATTTTATTAATACAATTATAATTGTAGATACAGTGATAAGTGTTCTAAATAAATTTAATGGAAAGCAAATACAAATAATGGGAGATAAATATAACTCTTTATATTAAATCATTTTCATTTCTATAAGGATATTCATGTTGTTTGATGAATATCATCTCTAACATTTCATCTAATTTACTAAATCAATGAGATTTTCTTAATAATTTTTCTATATTTTTATTGTATATCTTAAATGTTAGTGGTGACCACTATTACAATTCAATATCTAGAATAAGGAGTCTCCTCAAAATTATGAATATCAATATATTCACATGAATACTCTACTATAAAAAGAGATTTTCTAAATAAGTAACTCATTTACCCATGTATGAAAAAAATTTCTGATCAAATATGAAATTCATATTTTTTAAAGATTTTAGTTTATTCACATATTTTTATAATTATTTAGATATTTCAAGAGGGGATTACCTTACAGAAAGTGTATACAAAATTTTTTTTTCTTATACACTATTGTGATTAATAGTTTTCATATGGTGAAGAAATGATACATCACTTGGAGTAAATTATTTACCTAACTTAGAATTGTTAGGATACTATTTAAAAAATGAGATGGTTAGTGATAAAATGTTCATTAAAATTAAGAAAAAACAATTAAGTGGTGATGAAAAGTAGTGTACACTTAGACTTGGACTTAGAGATATGTCAAAGAAAATAATTATTAGTATTTTTTTTCAAATATTAATTGAAAACTAACTAAGGCTAAGGGCTAGAACTATAATAAATAAGTTTATGAATAAAAATATAAATGCATATTTAGTAATAATAACAAAATTAGATTGTCAAAAGCTCCACATATATCATTATAGATCTAGAAGAATATAAAATTTCAGGTGAATAAGAAAATAGTAATAAGTTGATAAATAAATTATTTAAAGGAAGAAATTTTAAGGTTATATCTAAGAAGGTGGAATACTAGTAGAATAATACAATTATAATGACATATAAATACTTATTAAATAATTGTACGTGGATTAAGGGAGATATTATGAAGTGACGTGATAAATATTAGTAAGGACAGACTAAAAAATAATTTAAGATAAACAACAACATAGTTATCTCAATAACTCTTATAAAAAAATATTAAGAATAATGTTGACAATAAAATGCTTCTCAAGATATTTATTTAGAAAAAGGAAAATAGGTCGATAAAATGAATTCAGAAAATATAGGATATTTCTAGAAAAACAAGACCTAGTAGGTAAAGATTGCACATGAATATAAAGTATTTTAAAGGGTGCAACTATGAAGTATGTACTAGGTCATACTTATCTCAATTTGACGAGACATTTGCCTATTATAAATTAGAAATATTATAAATCGTAAATAACAATTGGTGGAAGATGAATCCCTAAAAAATACATGTCTACTATGTATTTTGTTAGAGATAAGGGAAGTAATATCCATATGAGAAATAATATATCATCATTTTCCTATCCTATTTTTTAGAAAACAACGAAAACTGTGAAAACTTAAATGAAGTTTGTAATAAGCTTCAGTCAGAAGAACCGCTGTACGTTGCTTCAAGGATCAGTGACATTTCAGTTTTGGGTACAAGTAGTAAAGCAAGGAACATAATGCAATGTCACATTATAGTGAGGACCATATATTCCTCTTTTCAACAGGTTTATATAGTCTGGCAAAGTCCATGAGAATATGCTCTTTATTAACCATTCCACCATTCCTGGATGCTGCAGAAGTAAATCCAGATCTCTTGAATGCTCCATTTCTAGTTTCATCTGTGTTTGAACAAATTTGATTGCATAAGTCATGATTTAGGGCCTTTTAATCGCCATCAGTTTTCCAATCTTTGTCGGGCCAGCATCATGAGGCTGCAAGCTGCATTGCTCAATAGAAACATAAAAAAGTTCTGACAAATGATCACAAGAAAAAAGTTCACTAGAAATTGCATACCATCATGCCCTTATCAATTTGCTTTTGCTTAGGATATTTTCCAGTGACATGATCTTCTTCTCTCCATCTATTTCACTTTCTCCATACAATTATCCATCCCTAGACTATTTTGCTAGTATACCCATAAAATTTCCTCAATTTCCATATTGTTCTCTTGTACTTGAATCAATCTTTATCACCTCTAAAAATGGAACCTGCCTTCATCATTAATACCACTTCAGTGCCAGTACACCCATAAGTACTTGGCAGGTAATTAAATGACATGTTGATAATTGCAATTTTTAAATTTAGTAATCAAAATAGTGTATTGATAGGGTACAGTTTTTTAAACCTCTTGTTTGACACATCCAAACAGCAACGGATTGATTACCAAGCAACTAAGTAGATTGTAGCAGGCCTTAGAGCAATTGATTGGGAGCAATATAATTAATTTGCAATTTCAATGAACTGAAAAGATCAGGATGGAAAAAAACATGAAAGTCGAAACATGTCTCGAGAATAAGTAGGTTGAATCCTCCAAACTCTCAACTGTGTTACTCCATAATAGTCAACACACAGGATAAACAAAAGCCCAGTACACACCACAGGCCAACATCTTTCTTCTTCAAGTTGACTATCCCAACAATTAAGCATATACAAACATGCAATGAAGGTACAGATAAAAATGATGTTATTTAGCACTTATAGCATGCTGCCAGAAGCCGAAGGCATAACACTCAAACTAATACTAATGAGATTGCCCAATGCCTAAAGATGAGACTTCTTATTTATGCCAATGTAGTCAGAGAATGGTTGATGCATGTGAGCCAAATATGTATTCTCACCTCGTTGAAAACATCAAACACACCCTCCTGGATTATGTTTTATATGGTTGCATCAGTGATGAATGCCCGAAGAAATATTAGATTGAGCATATTAGATGATGAAACAAACAGAAGTGCAGTAATTTAAGGGAATAGAATATTTGTTAAAACATTTGATAGCTACAATAAGAAACACTTAGATAAAGTTCTGTAAACAAGACTAACTAACCTCTTCCATATTCTGAGCAATTTTTGCAGAAGCCTCCATAAATATCAACCCATGCTCTATTGCAAATTGTTCCCCTTCTTCTGTGCTTACAGCCCTTCTGTGAGCAATGCCACATTTATTTCCAATGAGCATTATTGTCATTTGACATTTGCATGCTGCCTTGCATCCTCTAACCAATTGGTTAGGTGATTGTTTGTAAGTTTCTCTCCTGAACAGCCAAAAATAAAATAAAATGCATCAAATCTTGATAGAAAATGAGGATGTGATTAACTAAGCATCACACTCCCAACAGTCAAAAAGGATTGAAAGTAGGTACCTTGTGATGTCATAAACTCGCAATGCCTTAATTGTATAGAAATTATACATTTAGTCCCATAAAGCAAGACCATTTATTATGCCTGTTTCTTCTCCATATGCTTTGATTCTGTCGGACCAACAACAACATTAAGGTTCAAATTAACTAAGTAAATCCATATTGGAGATTATCAGAAAAGGTGCAGCAGATAAAGATTACAAGCTTGTCTGATTTCTTCAAAGTTTCAGGTAAAGAGGAGATGCTACATAACTTCTTTGGTTTTGAGGTAGAAACTGATATGGCACATAAACACAAAAGGCCCAACAAAGTGATCCTTTTTCATGTCAACTTAGTATACATGATTAGCAAACTGAAGCTACCAGTAATCCCCACAAGAGCAAGAACCATCCTGGAAATGATGGAATCGATTAGTATCTCTCAAAATTATATCTCTCCCCATAATCTTTGAGGCAAACTTGAATGCTGAGTGACAGTCTGGACAAATTCTAATGTTCTTCTTTATCCGAATAGTGGATCCTGGAGGCGTGTTAAGAAGAGCAAATGCAAAGGCAATCTTCTCACTGTGAACCTGTAATCTCTCTTCCTTCTCCTGTTGATTTGAATAGAATAGGACCTGGCTACTATCTGGAACATACCCAACCTCCTTTATCTTTGTGCTTACCTTCTCCCACATCTTTTGGATTTCCTCCCTCTGCGGGTGTATGTCATCATTTGCGACAAAACTATGAACACAATTTTTTATCTCAACCCAACTAATGGCTGGTTCCTTCTTTACTTGGTTGACTCTCATCATGGATCTTACATTTGCCACATCATCCCATCTACCTGCAGATGCGTAGATGTTGGAGAGCAACATATGAGGACCAGAATCATTGGAATCAAGCTCAAAAATGCGTTGAGCAGCATAAGCACCCAATTCCAAATTTTTATGCATCCTACAAGCACCAAGCAAGGCCCCCCATACTGCCGTATTAGGTTCTATGGGCATGTTTTGTATGAATCTTTCAGCTTGGTCCAATAAACCAGCTCGACCAAAAAGGTCGACCATTGTCACATAATGTGAGACCTGTGGTTCTACAGCATAGGTCTTCATTAATTGAAAGTAGTATTCTCCCTCTTGGACACAGCCCACATGACTACAGGCAGTCAATATGGCCAGAAAGGTTACATCACTCGGATTAACACCAATGCTCAGCATTCGTTTGAATAGCTCAAGAGTGTCGCTCCCCCGTCCATGCTGAGCATATCCCTTAAGGAGTGAATTCCAAGAGACTAGATCCAATTTCAACATTCTACTAAAGACTTTCTCAGCGTCCTCAATGCTGCCTGATTTTGCGTACATATCAAGGAGAGTATTTCCAACAAATCCAACAAGCTGAGACCCCGATTTGATCATATGGGCGTGCACCCATTTACCTTGCTCCAAGAATCCTGTGCTGGACAAGGAACCAAAAATGCTGGAATACGTGAAAGGAGTGGGCTTGAAGTCTTTCCTCAACATCCGAGAGAATAGGCTAAGAGCCAGCTCCCCTTCACCTTTCCTTGCATGACCAGCAATCAGAGCATTCCACGAGACCTCATTCTTGCTGACCAGCCCATTAAATATCGACTCAGCATCTTTGATGTTCTCCCACCTTGCATACATATCCACAAGGGCACTGCCCACATAAACATTCAGTATGTAGCCATGCTTCAAACAATAGCCATGGAGCTGCCTACCAAACCCATTATTATGTCTAGTCCCAGAGGCTTTCAACAAGCTGGATAGTGTGAACTCGTTCGGCTTCACATCCGCCCGAAGCATCTCAGGAAAGAGGACCACCGCATCCTCCAACAAACCACTCTGGGTATACCCAGTAATCAATGCAGTCCATGAAACCGTATCTGTAACAGGCATTTCTTCAAAAACCTTCTGCGCTTCCTCCATGCTCCCACATTTGGCATACATATTCAGTATATTATTGTTCATAACAAGGTCTTCCCCGAAGCAAGACATCAGATGGGCATGAACAAGTCTCCCTTCTTTGAGCCTCTTCAGGTTGGTGCATTTCTTGATCAAATTGGTAAAGAGGGCCCGGTCAGGTTCCAAAGCACAGCTTTCAATTAAATCGAGAACGTAAATTCCAGTCTTAGAATCTGGGCCACCTTTCTTCAGCAGATCCTTGTCCTGCAGAATGCAGGAAGCATCCAACCATGTGGAATCCCATCCATCTGATTTTGTCAAGCTTGCAGTTGCTGCTGTGGAAGTGAAGGGTGCAGACAGAGTAGGCTTCTGAATCGCGGAGTTTTGAGCATAGCAGAAACGAGCTTTACAACTCCAAATTCTCCTCTTCATAACGATATACACGGATCATCAGAAGCTCTACTGGAAATTTAATCAGACTTCGGTTCACCAAATCGGTGCCGAACTATTTGAATAAAACGGTTCCGTTCCGTCATATCGAATAAATTCCTTGATTGGTTAACTGGACGGAACCAATTTACATAAAAAAAAAGTAAAAAAGGCAGAAGAATCAGAACAAATCACTCGGAAAGGAAGGCCATACATTTGCCGCCGGGAAGATGGCGAGGCCGAAACAGGAAGGTGGATGGCACACTAGAGGGCCGCCGCGAGGCACAAAAGTAAGCATATAAGTAAATTATATAAATTATAATATAAAATTATATATAATAAGTTATTAATAAAAATGATATATAATATATATTTTTTTAATTAATAAAATTATAATTAATTTTTATAATATATAATTATATGCTATTATAATTTTTATATAAATATTTTATTTAACTTAAAATATATATAATTTTTATTAATAAATTAAAATATATATGATTTTATATTATATGGTAGTTAAAAGATTGAAGGTGTGGAATAATAAAAAGATAATAGAATAAAAATGATAAGAATCTTTTTCACTATTAGATGTGAATTATAATATAATAAACCGATATTTAAATAGTAAATAGTATACTAGCTACATTAAATATATTAATTTCTCTAATAATTCTAACATTTAAATACATCGGTGGTGACTCCAAACATTCTACACACCATTGTATAAGAATATTACGTGTATAGATGTGTTATTATTAATAGTAATGTTATTACTCTACTCAACCGATGGAAACATCACTCACATTCAACTTGTATAAGAATGTTTTAAACATGGAGGGAGAGTAATTTCTTAAGAATATCAACTAATTGTTAATATGTGCTAATGATATAAATGTAAGGTTGTTACCAACTTTTTAAAGTATAAAAAGATAATTAATATAAATGTATTTGGTACCGGTATAAAATATTAGATTAGTATTAATATAGATTACAAATAAGTTATTGTACCACGTAATGGGACCACAAATAAACGTAAGTTCAAACTTATAAAAAAAGATTAAATCTAAATAAGTTGTATTATACCATTAGCTATGTCAAGTTTTGACCTCATGCATGCTTAGATTCGATGCATGCCAATCAGTGATGAGTGCATTTGCCAAGATAACTCTGGTGGAACAAATGCTCATAATTATAGAATACTCATTAAAAATGTAGTAAAAATTTAAAATTTTTATATTAAAGTTATTGCGAAAAATATTAAGAATATCTTATCAAAATTTATGAGAATAACTATAGTATAGTATGGTAGGGAGAATCAAACATTCATAAGCAGTGAGTGAAGCTACCTTGAGTAAAGGTATGTCTCGGGTATGCCCCTACGAGTCCCATAGTTTACTATTGTCCTTCGAGATCCAGGTCTCGGTCTATCCGACCCATAGTCTATGCTATGGTCGAGTTATCTTCAGTCTCCCTTTTTCTATCCCACACCTCTAGCGTGTTTATGCAAATATCGGACTTAGTTCCATACACAATCATGGCATACACTTAGGCGATACACCTGGATAATTCACAACTCGTGCATAGACCCGACAACTTAGGCCTAAATCAAACCAGGTGCAACTCATGGCCCTAAAGTAAAAAAATATATGTCCAATATATTGTGTCATACCCAACCCGATTTGGACGGAACCTTGTGAACAATCACTTTTATCGGAAACAATTCGCCATTCCTCCTAATACAATAATGAAAGGCTCAAGACAAAAAGGAAAATGGTGCATCATATAAGTTTTCAAAAATTTATCGGAATAGATTATGCAGTACATAAATATTTTAGAGAAGTTTTTCACATACCATATTAGTAGCTTGTCCTATAACATTATTCATGACATATTTAGAACCTCAAATGTGTAATGGAGTGGGTGAGTTTATAACTCAGTGAAGAGATTTCTATTGAAATCGTGACTTATTATCTATGATTCAGCATGTACTCAAAATATCACCTTTTTCTTTTCTTTTTTAAATAACAGAGTTTATATAACATGATAAACAAACTACAACTTGTATATTCTTTTAGAAAATAATTTTCCTAAAGTTCACTACTCATTCCTACAAGATTAAGGTAGTTTTATTTATAGTTGGAGTGATTTTTCATAATTTAATTATGGAAGACCTACCACGGGTTGTATCACAATAATTCACAAACACACTTTTTCAATAAATAGATCAAACAGTTGTAAAACAAACCCTTAAAGGCTACAAAATCAATATGTTCTACTAGTGGTCCAGAGCGTTTTTACCGTCAACCCTGGTAAAAGGTCATAACCACCACTACATTGTTTGTGTGAGCACCATGGCCCAACCCCCCAAACTTATCAATATTTTGATTCCCATAGAGAGGGATGATAGCTCACTCTTCTATCCACTCGGTCTTAGTGTGCACGAAGCTCCAAGAGCTTCAAGACAAACTAGAACAACACAACTTTCCTTGTACCAACCTTGATGTCCAAAATTCTTTAGAACTAACACTACCCCATAACGAATATATCCTTGGTTTTGAACGATTGCAATCAAATACATATTTATTTTAATTTAAGACCTTTATATTTGTGCTGCTAGCCCAACGGGTTCCAACCCGACTCTAGCTCAGTAGCTTCAACAAACATGATTAAACTATGATAATTTTATGAGACTTTTAAATCAGAACTTACTTATAGGTTTGACCCATTTCCATTGGCCTTGGACCCACTCTTATGAGTTTTCAAAACACGATCTTGGGCACACTTCACTTTTCAAAAATGGTGACATTGGGCCCACTTTCACATAACTAAATCTAGCAAACCTTTTGTCGAATATGGGCCTCACCTATTTCCTAGATCGACAGTTGAAACTAGATCATTTCCCTTAAAGTGTATAGATACACTGTTCAATGGTAGCTTTATTATTATGATTCATGCTTACTTCATAAATACAATCCCAAAATGGTTTGAATAGTTTCACACAGTAATAAGATTATATTTTTGGAAAAATAAGTATTTTCTAAGTAAGCATGCTTTTAAGTCTTATTTCATGTCCTTTACATTAGGCCCCGACAATCGATCTTAAGCTCCATGGGCATGGACCGGAATTAGTCCTAGTGTCTATAGTTATTCCTTTAAATCACGTTTTGGTTGGAGTACGTCTTTTTCGAAGGCCCTACTTCCTTTGGAATTCATTTCCTTGTTCTTTTATTTGGGGTGTGCCACCCATTTCCACTTATTACTGCATCATTTGATGCTATTCTACCACTCAGTCATTCCTTGGGTCCTCATGAGTACACTTCCTTTGTACTTGATCTTTTTGCCTCAACCTGCATTGCATTTTTGAGCTTATCTTCTTTTCCTAATTTAATTAGATCCATCGCCTCTGAGTTGGGATATATATATATACCTCCCCATGACTCCCTTTCTTGGTAGGCTCCTTCTCTTTCCAGAATTTCCCCTTTTTATTCGTCCTTGTGGTTAGTTGACCTTAAATTGGCTTCATGACATCCTTTGATGCTATCATTTCCTACTTATCATTAACTTTTCCAAACTTACCATTTTGCCCTTACTTTACAAAAATGGTAAAATTTTCCCCCAAAATTCTAAAATTCCTCAATTGGCCCTCTAATATTTTTATCATGCCCAATTGACACTCAATTTTAGGAAATTGCATTATGGTCCTTCCAATTCTAAAATTTCCCAAATTTTCTCCCAATTCCAACTTCAAAACGCAACCGAATTTGATTTTATCAAATTGACCGATCAAACATTTCCAATTGTTGAAATTGAAGTTAAAATTGAGTTTCTACATATACATACGATTATTTAGTAATTTGAATCACAAGTTTTAATGCCGGAACGAGCTCAAACGGAGTTTCGCTGGAAAATGAACTCTAGAGATAGAAATCTTCGATTACTCACTGGTGAGGGCACGACGGTCCGGGCTTTCTATCTGGGCAGGTAGTCCTCCTCCTGAGGTTCTTCCTAGGATCAAGAATGACATCAATTGATGTCGAATTGGATTAGAATTTTGTCATTGAAATTCGACCGACTCTCTCTCTAACACAGATCAGAAATTGTAGAGGGGAGCCGAATTGGCTTACCTTTCCATCCTAATTCGGCCGTGGAGGGCTGAGGAAGTGTTGGGAGGGCTTAGTTTAGCCTGAGTAGGGCTCAAATTGGCCAATTTCAACTTGGCCGAAATAGGGCAGCTTTGGTCCGTCGGAGCTACTTCACTGTTCGATCATACCGACGTTCCTCCGGCAACTCTCGGATCGAATGGATGCCACCACCGTGTAGCTGACTTCTCTCCAGTTCTAATGAACCCCATCTCACCTTTGGCTTAGAAATGACCCTATATCGGAGCTCTGGTTCAAGATTCGCTCGAAAACTAAGCAAATGAGAGAGAGTGAGCTTTTTAGGCGTGGAAAGGATGAATGGAGAGGGGCTCTTTATATAGGGAGCTTGGGGACTCGTCGGTCGTCTGTTTGACATCTTTATGAAAAGCATTGATTTTTGGAAACATATTAAACATAGATGTAAACCCCGCACTATTGAGTTAAGGAAAATCGGGAAAAGAATTGGTCAAACCGAGTAAGAAAACCGAGACAGTTTACAAACCTGATCATTTGGGAATAAACAATTTGGAAATTTACAACTTATGGGTGATTCAAATGGTTTATTAAACCTTGGAAAAGAAACTTAAGATAAATTAGAACAAAAAAACTAAATTGGTTCAGGTGAACGATAATCCATGAGAATTCTAAAGTTAAGCGTACTTGCTCGAGAGTAGTGTGAGGATAGGTGACCTCCTAGGAAGTATGATTTTTTTTGTAACCCGAAATTTCGGTCAAAACTTTTTATGCGAACGTACACTTATCATAAATAGCCATAAATTAATATATATTTAATTATTGTAATTAATACCTAAATTAAATTATTGAAATTAATACAAATAATTTAATACCAAAATTAAATTATTGGAATTAATAGCAATAATTTATGGAAATATTAATACTAGTAATAAATCTCTACCATTTAATACACGATTTTTACACCTATATAAAGAGGTTATCCCCATTCATTCTGCTCACACCTCAACACTTCTCTCTCTCTCTACTGATCAATTTCTCGATGAAGCTCGAACCAAAGCTTCGACTTGAACAATTTTCTTAACCTCGGAAGGAGAGGTTGGGCTCTTTAGAACTGGGGAGAAGACAACTATCTGATAGCAAACTCTAGTCAATCCAAGAATTGTTGGAGAAGCGCCAACATGATGGAATAGTGAAATAGCTCTGGCCGATCGAACCTGTCCTATTTCAGCTAAGCTGAAACCGGCCATTTTGAGCCCTCCTCAGGCCAAACCAAGCCTTCCCAACACTTCCTAAGCACTCTCACAGTCGAATTAGGACTGAAAGGTAAGCCAATTCGGCTCCCTCTGTAATTTCCAACTGGTGCTAGAGAAAGAACCGATAGAAATTCAATGATGAAATTCTAAATCAATTCAGCATCAATTGATGCGATTCTTGATTCTAGGATGAACCTCAGGATGAGAGCTATCTGCCCAGATCAAAAGCTTGTGATTCAAAGTGCTATTAAATTGTAAGAGGATGGAGAAACTCAATTTAAACTTCAATTCCAACAATTGGATGTGTTTGATCGGTCAATTTGATAAAATCAAATTCAGTTGTGTTAAAAAGTTAAATTTTGGGGAAAATTGTGGATTTTTGAAATTCGAAGGACCAAAATGCAATTTATGAAATTGAGGGTCAATTGGGCATGAAAATAATGTTGGAGGACCAATTGAAGAATTTTGGAAAATTTGGGGCAAAACCTACCATATTTGTAAAGGAAGGGCAAAATTGTAATTTTGGATAAGTTGGGGAACCAAATTGGAAATTTGGGAGATTAAACCCCTTTGTGTGAAATTAAATAAATTGAGGTCCCAAGATAAATTTTAAAAGTTTTGGGACTCAATTTGAGGAAAAACCTGCATTTGGGGAGTTAAAGTTAAAGAAAAATAACTTTAGGGACCTAATTGCAAATAACTAAAAAGTTTGGGTTTTCTCATTCATTGGAAATGAATGAAGGTTGTTAAGTCAAGTAATAGTGAACAAGGTGTTCATATTGTGTAGGAACACGAAGTACCGGGAGCGCCAACATGGACGAGCTCATGTGAATACAAAGAACCGGTCTAGTGGAATTAACTGCGTTAATGAGTGAGTGGGTTTACTAACATCATACCCGGTTAGGATGATGAGCAAAACCTAAAGATAAAAATCACTTACCGGTTGTGGGTGAAAATTTTATATCATACCCGGTAGCGGATGATAAGTACCTCGGTATTAAAACCCACTGTTTAGTGGTATTTTAATCATCACCACTTAGAGAAAGTGATGTGAAAATTATGCGGAAAAACTACTTACCTGTTGTAAGTAGATCATACCTAGTTGGTATGATGAGATTTACTCGAAGGAAGTTGAAAACCCATTCATCGGTTATGAACGGAGATATCCTTATACCGGTCGGTATAATGAACAGTAAAAACCTATTTTGTCAGAAGTGTTCTCCCTTGACTATGTGCCAATGCTTAAACTATTTGGGAGACCTTTTTGACAGGAGCTCGAATAGCTCTTATAGGTCGGGGGCCTCGATTTTGGAACTCGAGGGCTAGAATGCCCAGATTTTTGAAAATCTCGTACAGTGGGCCCAATGCTAGTTGGCACGAGCATGAGCTCGTAAATGAACATGATATATGTGCAATAAAACTTAATAAGTGAATTGTTTGGCCATGGTACCAAGATAGGAACGACATGCTCAGTCAACTAGCGGTAGTGCGACATGACAGGTCGACGGACCAGTCAAGACAAATAACTGCGGGTTGGGTTGAGAGTCGGGACCATTGGACCAGTGGCACCACATATTACATGGCTTGATAAGAAAATATTGTTTGTGCATGCACTTTGAGTACGAGATCATCAAGACGCCCATGAGGGGTAGTGATGTGTCCTAAGGGCCCTAGACGACCCGGTGAGTATAAGGGCAGATCGTCGTTCCAGGTGTCTGTGCGAAATTTGGAGTAGCACCAACCTCATGAGACCGGGGTGGGGATAGGATGTGGTCTCTATCCTCATACGGACACGAAGAAGTGATTTCGAGATTGTGGGTCAGATGTCGCGTACATTCACTCATTCCCAGGGTAGAAGTGGTCGTACTTCTATTTGGGTGGCAGGAAAAGTCGCTCCGAAGCCACTAGCGGGTTCAGTAGTGATACTGACTTGTGAATGTGTGTAACCTTCATGATGAAGGATGTGTGTTGGGTGATGACACACCGGTAATTAAGAAATAATGGAAAAACCTGAATTTTTTTTATTTTATGAAGGGATTTTTGAAAAGAAAGAAGTCTAGCACACTTCATATAAATGTTTTTCTTGAAATTCAAAAGATTTAAATCCCATTCACTAAGTAGTTGTACTCACCCCCTCCCTTATACCCCTTTTAGGAAGTCCTGGTAAGCCGAACCTTAAAAGACTTGTGCAATTAAACGCTTGCAAGACAGGTATAACTAATTTAAATTACTATGTAGTTTTGATTTATGATATTCTTGGAAAAAGGTGCAGGTCTAAAAAATGCCTTACTCTTTACTATTTATAATATAAGTGGAAACCCTTTAGTAAATCGGGAGAGTGGCAGGTTGATCACGGGGATCCGACCAAACCGGGTCGAGGCGTGACAAGAGACGTTTCTTATTCGCCAGAACTGCTTCGATTTTTCGACGAGTGAATAGTGCTTTCATCTAAAGGAAGAAGACGACATTGTTCTGAACTAGACCGAATAGAGTTCAAAGCATAAATTAGCCGATTCACCTCTCATTTGACCGAATTTTTCAAATCTAAAAATTTTTAAATTCATCTAAATTCATTTTCTATCCAAAGGTGGCTTGAAATCTCGAATTTGAATTCTTTAAGCCACCTAGAAAAATGAATTTAGAATCCAGTTCAATAGTGGTCCAAACCGATTCAATCCAGTTCGGATTCGGTTCACCTAAACTAGTTTGGTTTTTCTCTCCAATTCCTTCTCAAGTCCATTTACATGACTTTTGGGACTCTTTGGGTCACTTGGGATACATAAATTTCCTGGTTTACCCTTTCTCTATCGATTTCGGTTTATGAGTCGACTCGGTTCATAAACCGGTTCAATTCGGTTTAGACCCGGTTGACTTGAATCGGTCCAGTTTTTCTTCCCCAATTTGTCCTAAGGTTCTTTTCCAAGATTTATGAACCATTTTGAATCACATGGAAGTTGTAAATTCTCAATTTTCTCATTTCCTATTAATTAAGCTTGTAGACCGATTCGGTTTAAAATTCAAAACTGACTGGTTCCTTCCCCGGTTTTCTCATTATCAAAGGACAAGGTTTACAATCATTCATTTAGAAATTTTCATGGCTTATCATCATGTTTGTTTACGAGCTCCTGCTCGTGCCAATTGGCCTTGGGCGCACTGTACGTGATTTTCCAAAAAACCTAGGCATTTGAGCCCCCAAGTTTCAAAACCAAGGCCTATGGCCTATTTGAGCTATTCCAGCTCTTGTCAAGAAGGTCTCCTAAAATTTTTAAGCATTGGCGCACAGTTATGGGACAACACTTTTGACAAAATAAATTTTAACTCATCCATCACACCAACCGGGTGTGATAACATCTCCGCTTACAATCGGTAAGCGGATTTTCCACTTCCTTCCAGGAAGTTCATCATACCAACCGGGTATGATCTACTTACCACCGGTAAGTTGTTTTTCCATGTAGTTCTCATATTACCACAACCAAATATGATGTTAAAATTCCACATATTAGTAGTTTTTCATTTTCAAGTTACTCATTATCCCAACCGGGTATGATGTGAAAATTCCACATATTAGTAGTTTTTCATTTCCGAGTTACTCGTTATCCCAACCGGGTATGATGTGAAAAATCCCACTTACCCGATATGTGCAGTGTATTCTTTTTAATCGGCTTTTTGCCTCCACGCGAGCTTATCCTTGCTTGTGTTCTGGTCCTTCGTGTTCCTACATGATTTGGACATTCTTTTTTATTAACATTTGGCATAATAGCCTACATTCCTCACGCATGAACAAAATGCCCAAACTTTTCAATTATTTACATTTAGGTCCCTAAAGTTCTTTTTCCTTAACTTTAGGTCCATAATGCAAACTTTTCCCCAAATTGAGTCCCAAAACTTCTAAAATTCACTTTGGTTCCTTAATTTATTCAAAATCACTTAAGGGATTCAATTTTCCCAAATTTCCAATTTGGACCCCAACTTTTTAGAAATTACCATTATGCCCCTACTTTACAAAAATGGCAATTTGACCCCAATAAATTCCAAAATTTGACCAATTGGTCCTCCAACATCTTTTTTATGGCCAATTGGCCCTCAATTTTGGGAAATTGCGCTTTGGTCTATCAATTTTATGAAATTCCAAAATTTCCCCAATTTTCCCCCTTTCAAAGTGGTCGAATTTGTTTTCATCAAATTGACTATTCAATCAGAGTTATTTGATCCAATTGAAGGTATGGATCAGTTCCTACACTTCCACGCGATTCAGTGGAGCTTTGAATCGCATCATTTGGGTTTAAATTGAGCTCAAACGGAGCTTCGTCAGAAAACTGAACTTAGAGAGAGAATGCTTCGAAAGCTTACTATCGGGGGTGAGGCGGTCCGAGCTTTCGATTAGGGCGGGTAGCTCTCGTCCTTAGGTTCTTTCTAGAATCAAGAATTACATTAATTCATGTCGAATTGAGGGAGAATTTGGTTAGTGAATTTTCGTTGGTTCTCTCTCTAACACTAATAAAAAAATTAAAGAGGGGAGCCGAATTGGCTTACCTTTCCACTCTAATTTGGTCATATGAGGGCTGTTGAAGTGTTAGGAGAGCTTGGTTTGGCTTGAGGAGGGCTCAATTTGGTCATTTTTAGCTTGGCCAAAACAGGGTAGCTTCGGTCCGTTGGAGCTGCTTCATTGTTTGATTATGTCAGTGCTTCTTTGACGATTCTTAGATCTAATGGTGACTACCATCAGGTAGCTCACTTCTCCATGAGTCTAAGGAACCCGATCTCGCCTTCTTTGGCTTAGAAAAATGCCCAAGTCGGAGCTCTGGTTCAAGCTTCACTGGAAAATGGATCAGTAGGGAGAGAGAGAAGTTTTTAGGTATGAGGAGGATGAATGAGGACGAGCTCTTTGTATAGGATGCTCGGGGACTCCTTGGACGTCCGATTGGCGCCTTTATGGCGATCATTCATGGCCTAAAATGCCATAAACAGAGACTTTTCATCTTCGTCGGAGCTGCTCGCTTTTCCGACGAATAAACAATGTTGTCATCTGAAGGAAGAAGACGAGACTGTTCTGAACCGGACCAGACCAGTCTGAACTAGGTTCAATGCTTAAACCGGTGGGTTCAGGTCTAATTAGACCAAGTTTTTCAAATTTAAAATTTCTAAATTCATTCTCTATCCAATGGTGGCTTCAATTCTCCAATTTGAATTTTCTAAGTTACCTAGAAAAATAAATTTAAAAACCAGTTAAGTAGTGGTTCAAACCAGTTTAATCTGGTTTAGGTCTGGTTCACCTGAACCTATTTGGTTTTCACTTCCAATTCATCCCAAAGTCCTTTTCCATGACTTTCATGACTCTTTAGGTCACTCGTGATTTGTAAATTTCATATTTTTCCCTTTCTCTAATAGTTGGGGTTCGTGAACCGATTCGATTTTCTCACTCGAGTTAACCAGTTCTTTCCCTGGTTTCCTTGTCTTTAAGGGATGAGGTTTACATAGAGGTTGGAGGGGGAGAGGTCTTGTCTTGCATATGCAGACACAGAGTATGATGAGGTCTGAGGGCCGAGCAATTGATACCCACTCAAACTTGTGGTAAAGGTTTGGGACTTCTACTAGGGTGGACAGTAAAGACGCTCTGGTCTACAAGTGGAATAGTCGGGGACTATTCTGCAAACGTATGATCCCTTTAATGATAAAGGGCGTGGTGAGGTATGATAAACACGGTTAATAATGAAAAACATCGGGACATACCCTTGATGATGAAAATGGTGAAAGAGCAAAATCTTAGAACATTTCAACTAAAGAAAATGACCAATTTCATTAAAACGTGACCTAACTCCCACTAACTGAGTTGTAGAACTCACCCCCTCCCCTTAAACCCTTTTTTAGGAAACCTTGGGGAAGCTGAAGAAGTGTGCCAGAATTGCCCCAGAAGAGGTAATTGTTATTAATTTGTTTTGTTTACTATATTATGGAAAACATGTTCATTGTATGCCTTTACTTTTCATGTCCTACCCTAGTAGGAATACCTGGATAGTACAAGAAAAGATGGCGGGTTGGTCATGGGGTACCAACCAAATCAGGTTGGGGCGTGACAGACTTGTTGAAGTTTTCTCGGCTCAAGAGAGCCATCATGGCCATCCAAATTGATTTTTGAAACACGTGTTATGTTTCTGATTGCCGAAGATCATGCGCTATGCTATATCGTTAGCGATTGTAGAGGCAGAGTTGAGAGTCGAATGGGGTAGTAATGGAAAGTTAACTTTCTTAGCTTTCCAAGGGTACCAAGATCAGGTCACCAGAGTTAGGAGTACTCGAGCTTTAGAGTGAATTCTGAGTGATTTCTAACATTAGGGACATGCATGTCTTATATGGACATATTCTATATTTATGTGGCTACCCATCCATAGCTTTCTTTCCTCAATTCATATCATGTGGCTCTCTGTATGAATTAATTTCCCCAAGCGATTAGATCCGAGTTGTCAACATGGTTCATTGTGTTTTTTGGGCGAATTCTAGTCAGAACTCGGGCGAGGAAGATGACACGTGTACACGTGGCCATGCATGTCATATGTGCGTATGCCCGGTGTCACACGTCAATCAATCTTCACCGTAGTGAACAAGTTTTAGACAAATTTTTCGGTCGATTCATTAGTTTTTAGCATGTTTCACCCACTTTTTGATTGCTTCTAGGGAAAATAAAAATATTTAAAAATTCTACATTCAATCTCCTATTGAATAAAACCAATAACCGCTTAATTTTGATTTGTTTAACACCCTTGAAAATCTGTGGTGTTTGTGACTCCCCCAGCTCGAACTTAGTTCGTGTTTATTCTTTCCCAGTTTTCTCTCAACCTTTGACTTAATATCCCGAAACACTCCTAAGGGTTTCTCATGACTTATTTTCACCCCTCTTGACCTCTCCGTCGATCCATTTTCTCATTCCAGTTCTGTCACGCCCCGACCCGGTTTGGTCGGATCCCCGTGATCAACCCGCCACTCTTCCGGTTTACTAAGGGTTGCCCCTTCTTTATAAACTGTGAGGAGTAAGGTGTCCTTTAAATTTGTACCTTTCCTAGAATAATATAAATCAAAATTGTACAAAATTTTAAACTTATCATACCTGTCTTACAAGTGTGTTAGCTGGTGGCCTTTGGGGGTAAGCTTTCCGGGGTTACCTGAAAGGGATATAAGGGAGGGGGTGAGTTCGACAACTCAGTGAATGGGTGTTCAAAGATTTCTAATGGCATCATTTCCTTCTGAATTGAAGGGCTTACTTTGCTATGGTTTTTCGGATGTTCTTTCCTTTATTTTCTTATGATGGGTACCCCACCCATTTTCACTTGTCACTACGTTATGTGATGCTATTTCCTACTTACCCACTCCTTGGGTTTAGCTTTCCCCTTGGATCCTCTTAATGTGCTTCCCTTGGTTCTTCCACCTCGGTGTGCACTTCATCTTCTCCTCCTTCGTCACTCGGTCCATTATTTCTTCGTTGGTGCATGTATACCTTCCCAGGGTCTCCTTCCTTAGGAAAGGCTCAAGCACTTATTTGCTCCAAAACCTATTTGTGTGGGACTTACTAAATCCTCCTTATGGCTTGAGTGTATTCATCATTTTCGGCCATTTATTTCTTCAAGGGTTTTCTTCACCCTTCTTTTCCACTGTTCTGGTCTTTCTACTTCCCCTTTTGTTGCTAGGTTAGTCTACAAACCTACTTCAGTCCTCTGTTTTTCCAAAGTAGATCATACCTTACTATCTCGAGGTATTCTAGTTGTCTTTCATCGTTCAACTTATCTTCTATGGATTAGGTGTTTCCTTCTTTGCTCCTAGGTGTTTTGTAGTGCTCTTTAAGGAAAGATTCTCTTTATCTATATTCTACTATTTCTGGGTTTTCTTAAGGTTTTACCTTTAATCTTCTTTCTGTGATCTTTCCTTGGGCAATTGAGGCATGCTACCGTATTATTAAGGAATAGAGAAATTTTCAAAAACTCAGAATCTTATTTATCGAAGTAAAAGTACAGTTTCGAGGTTTTAACATCTCTTGAAGGAGATTGTTACAATGATGGGTTGGGAAATACTCATTACTAAACTATGGTCTAGAGGGATTTCTTCATGGGTGAGATTGGGTTCACTGGCCGCAATTGTGGTTCTTGTAATGTTATCCCTTTGAACTTTTGTAGGGGTGGAGGTGTCCTTATTGGAGGGTATCGCTTGGATTCCTCGTAGTGTGGGACAATTCCTTGCTATGTGTCCTACCCTCCTACACTAATAACAGATCCTCTCGGGTCTTGTCCTCTGAATTGTTGGGCATCTTCTAGTGTAGTGTCCCCATTGCCCACATCTATAACAGATCATCTCCTTGTGTGGATATTTATGGATCCTCCTATACTTTGAGCATTGTGGGGCCTTTCTAAGGGGTTGTTGATGGTTTGATACCTTGTCGTCCTTGAGCATGAACACCTTGGAGGCTTTCTTGTTAAGTCCACTTCGACCCGGGGTTACTCCAAGGGTTCTTCTATACTCTTGGTTCGTTACCTCCCTTGGGATGGGATTCTCCCTGGCTTTCGAGGTGGCTAAGGTAGCGTGGGTTTATTTAGCTACTTTTCTTGGGACCATCTAAAAATGTTAAAGTATTCCTATCAGTCACTATGTTATCTAGTCTTGATAATGTATTCGAGGAAACAAGCTTAGATACCACTCAAGTTGTCACACCCCGACCTAGTTTGGTCAGATCCCCGTGATCAACCCGCCACTCTCCCGGTTTACTAAGGGTTGCCCCCTTCTTTATAAACCATGAGGAGTAAGGTTTCCTTTAAATCTGTACCTTTCCTAAAATAACATAAATCAAAACTGTACAAAATTTTAAACTTATCATACCTGTCTTACAAGTGCGTTAGCTGGTGGCCTTTGGGGGTAAGCTTTGCGAGGTTACCTGAAAGGGATATAAGGGAGGGGGTGAGTTCGACGACTTAGTGAATAGGTGTTTAAAGATTTACTTTTAGAAAAATAGTTTGAATTTGAAGTGTGTCATACTCCTTATTTTTCTTTTAAAAATATTTCATTCTCAATTCTTTGTTTCCATAACCATTTCTCATCATAATTGTGTGTTTATCAACTAACACACACCCTTCATCATGAAGGAACACATAATCGTAGGCCAGCCCGTCCACTATACCCACTTGTGGCATCGGAGCAACTTTACCGGCCACCTAAATGGAAGCACGTCCACTTCTAGCCTGAGAATGAGTGGATGTTCGCGGCATCCGACCCTCAATCCCATAACAAAACTCCGTGTCCGTATGAGGACAGAGACCTCATCCTGTCCCCACCCTGATCTCATGCACTTGAAGCAACATTGAGCTTCGCAAGACTTCCGGTATCCACCAAGTCATCCAGAGCCTTAGGACACATCTCTATCCCTCTTGGGCGTCTTGAAGGTCCTGTAACACAATGCATGCACAAATCAACAGTTTTTCACATAAGCCATATAATATGTGGTGCCATTGGTCCGATAGCCTCGACCCTTAACTCGACCTGCAGCTATTTGTCTTGACTAGTCCGAAGACCTGTCATGCCGCACTACTATTAGTCAATCAAGTATGTCGGTCCTGTCTCGGTACTATGGCCAAACAACTCATTTACTTAAGTTTTCATGGCTTAATAATCATGTTTGTTTACGAGCTCCTACTAGTGCCAACTGGCCTAGGGCCCACTGTTCGAGATTTTCAAAATCGGGCATATTAGTCCCCAAGTTCCAAAATCGAGGCCTCCAACCTATATGAGCTATTCGAGCTCTCGTCAAGAAGGTCTCCCAAAAATTTTAAGTAGTGGCACACAGTTAAGGAAGAGTACTTCCGAAAAATAAACCTTTCTTTTATCTATCATACCAACCAAGTATGAAGACGTCCTCGCTTATAACCGATAAGCGGGTTTTCCACTTCCTTCCAAGAAGTCCCATCATACCAATCGAGTGTGATCTACTTACAACCAATAAGTAGTTTTTTCGCGTGATTTTTACATCACTCCTCTCAGGTGTGATATTTAAAATACCACTTAGCAATGAGTTTTCATTTTCGAGGTGCTTATCATCCTAACCGGGTATGATATAAAAATCCCACTCACCCGATAGTATAGTGAATATCCTCTTAGCCGGCTTGTTGTCCTTACTCAAACTTGTCTTAGTTGGCGTTCTCGGTATTTCGTGTTCCTACATGATATGAACACTATTGTTCATTATCATTTGGCCTAATAGCCCTCATTCATCCCAAATGAATGAGAAAACTAAACTTTTCCTTTATTTAAAATTAGGCCCCTAAAGTTATTTTTTTTAAGTCCCCAATGTCGGTTTTTCCTCAAATTCAATCTCGAAACCTTTAAAATTTACCTTGGTACCTCAATTTATTCAAATTCACAAAAAGGGGTTTAATTTCCAAATTTCCAATTTGGTCCCCAACTTTTCCAAAATTATAATTTTGTCCCTAATTTACAAAAATGGTAAGTTTTACCCTAAAAATTTCAAATTTTGCCCAATTGGTCCTCCAACATCTTTATCATGCCCAATTGTCCCTCAATTTTATGAAATTGCACTTTAGTCCCTCAAATTTTTAAAATTCTCAAATTTCCCCAAATTTCAACCTTCTAACTCAACCGAATTTGAATTCATCAAATTGACCAATTAATTGAGTTTAATTATTGAAATTGAAGTTAGATTGGAGTTCCTACACCTTAATACAATTCAATTGCACTTTAAATCGCACGATTTGATGTCGGAATCGGCTAAAACGGAGGTTCGCCAGAAAATTGAACTTAGAAAGAGAAAGCTTCGAAAGCTTACCGTCAAGGGCGTGGCGGTCCGAGCTTTCGATCTGGGCAAATAGCTCTCGTCCTCAGGTTTCTCCTAGGATCAAGAATTGCATCAATTAATACCGAACTGAATGAGAATTTAGTCATCGGAATTCTGTCAGTTCTCTCTCTAGCAGCGACCAGAATTTACAAAGTGGAGCCAAATTGGCTTACCTTTTTGCTCTAATTCAGCTATAGGAGGGCTGTTGAGGTGTTGGGAGGGCCTGGTTTGGCCTCAGAAGAGCTCGAATTGGCTTATTTCAGCTCGGGCAAAACAGGGCAGCTTCGATCCGTCGAAGTTGCTTCACTATTCGATCACACCAGTACTTCTCCGGCGACCCTCGGAGCAAATGGAGACAACAGGCGTGTAGTTAACTTCTCCTCGAATCCAAAGAACTCGACCACACCTTCTTTGGCTTAGAAAAGACCCTATATCGAAGCTCTAGTTCAAACTTCACCGAAAATTGGAGCAGTTGAGAGAGAATGGAGTTTTCAGGTGTGGAGAGGATGAATGAGGAGGGGCTCTTTACATAAGAAGCTCGGGGACTTCTTCGTCGTCCGATTGGTGCCTTAATGGCAGTCATTCATTGTCTGAAACTCCCTGGCTGTATACTTTTCAGCTTCGTCGGCGCTGTGCGATTTTTCGATGAGTGAACAGTGCTGTCATATGAAGGAAGAAGATGACACTGTTCTGAACCGGACTAGACCGATCTAAACTGGGTTTAAAGCTTAAATTGGTCGGTTCATGCCCGATTCAATCGAATTTTTTAAAATTAAAAATTTTTAAGTTCATTCTCTATCCAATGGTGGCCTCAAATATCAAATTTGAATTTTCTAAGCCACTTAGAAAAATGAATTTAGTATCCAATTCAATAGTGGTTCAAATCGATTCAATCTGATTCGGATCTTGTTCACCTAAACCGGTTTGGTTTTCATCTCCAATTCATCCTAAAGTCCTTTTTTATGACTTTTGTAACTCCTTAGGTCACTCGGGATCCATAAATTTCCCGGATTGCCCTTTCTCTATCAGTTCCGATTCATGAACTGACTTGGTTCATAAACCGGTTCAATCCAGCTCGAATCCGGTTCTCCTGAATCGGTCTGGCTTTTCTCTCCCAATTTGTCCTTAGGTCTTTTTCCAATGTTTTATGAACCCTTGGGTCACTTGGGAATTGTAATTTTTCCAATTTGCCTGTTATTTAATGATCAAGTTTGTGAACCGATTCGATTTTCTCACTCAGTTTGACTAATTATTTTCCTGTTTTCCTTAACTCCAAAAGTGTTGGATTTACAAGTTCGATCCCATTTTTCTATTCAACTCGACTCGATTATTGAATTGAGATTTTACGGTGTTAAATCTATAGTTTTCATCAAAGATCTTTCACCTAAAAAAGCTTGATGGCTTTCGATACGTTCTCTAATTTATTTATGAAATGGGTTAGAGAGATGGGTGAATTGTGACACTCAGTAAGTGAGACATTAACATTAGGGCATCATATACGTGAACACATCTACTACTAAAATACTAGTATGAAATATAAAAATATGTTAAAATTATTTTACTTTTTTAATATATGTATAATGTTCTTATTTGTACTTTTCTAGTATACAAATTCTCATTCACACAAGCACAAATCACAGGATAACAATAACTTATAAATTACTTTATAAATTATATTGTAACTATCACCACAATAAAGCATCTTGTAGTAAAGACAATTTAGTAGTGGGATCACACGCCTATTTGTTAGTGCCTAGTGGGAGGACTGATAGACCTATTGAACCTCATGGGAAATAGTGCATTTAGTATATTATAAAGTACAAACCACTAGCATACTTCTATACCCCTATAATAAATTTAATCTTCCATCCATTATTTTCTCCTATATGGATTCTAAGTAATCCATAAGTCTATATCCTTGAGCATTTCACTCAAACAACATTGATTTATTTACCAATTGGGAGCTCTACTAGGAGAGAAATAAGCTTTATCCTTCTATAGCTCAATAATTGTCCCAACATTCTATCTATTTGAGATTTTATCGAATTTTATGTTAAATGTATTAGTATCTAATGTAATATTATAAAATTCTCTTATATCACATGGGACGATTTCAATACTCCAACAATTTGCCCAATTATTTTTGTCGGCCACCACATTTTCAATGAAAACAACTTTCCTTTCAAGTACCACATGTGATCAAAATAGACCTTCCGAATTCTTTTTATTCAAATCACAATGTTTTGAAGGTTCGTTAACCTCCTCATACTTGTTTCTTATGCGATATTTCATAATCAATTTATACACATGATAATCAAGTTCAGGTCAAATATGAAACAACAACATACAAATACGATCAAACAATTGAAAAATCCAGACCAATTACCCATTTGAAACCAAGCACCATAAAAATACAAGTGTTTCATATCAAATAAATGTTGGAGGGGCTTCCCCGAATACTAATGTAGAGCAATGGCATGTTATAAGTAAATAATTTGAGCTCAATTGAGTTTTCGGACAAAAGGCGAATCAGGATTTCAATTGAGTTTTCTCACATACAAGAATTTGGGCTTAACTGAGTTTTTGAGACGGAGGGTGAATTACAACCAAAATTAATTGATGACTCGAGACCAACGGATCGCGAGAAATCCCTATCCCACTAAGATACAGGCGATTTAGATCAATATAGCCCGGACGGATTTCCCCAGTGCCCAAGTGGAGCAATGTTGGGTTGATTAGCTCTCCATTTTAATTCAACCGAGTTTATGTGACATAAACAAAACAAAAAAGGAAGCTTATTATCATAGAGGAAGCAAGACTTTACAAGACAAGCAGATCCAGGCAAACGACGGCAAGTGAATGAAAAACCCCTCATTTGATGATAGATTCCACAAAAAACTCCTTAGAGAGAAAATCAAATTTAATTATTTTTAAAAGTGAGCTTAATATGAGTAGATAAATTGATAGTAGATGTGAGCTACGTGAACTTATCTGGAGAGAAATGGACGGAGAAGGTTTGAGAACACTTGGATTCAAGAGATCATTACCTTATCTGGATATTAATAAGTTAAATGAATGAAATTCAATATTCTCTAGAAATTGGAATCAATGTCACACACTTTCATATTATTTTGAATAGTTAAATGCTAACATAATTATAATAGTTATTTTGATGAATTATTTTTTATTTTCAAAGGAGATAGGTACTTATTCAGAGAAAATGAATACCTAAATGTGTGTTTAGAATAGACAGGAACCACTGATTTTTTTGGGCCAACTGCAACCACCAATTACTCGTTGATAATGACAATTTTGAGACAAAAATACTGAGACAAAATTATTGACATTCCATGAATATAAGTTATTGACACGGTTTTGTGCCCATCTTTTTGACACGTGTTGCCGTGTGAACGAATAATTTTATTAAATTTGATTTAATTAATTTTTTATTAATCCTATTCAAAGTTCAATATTTTATATCAATATTTAAAATCTAATAATATACCTATATTGAATAAATTATTATCATAAAGATTATATGAATATTGTGGTATTTAAATATAATAAGGGTAAAAATAATTATATTTATACTATACTAATTTGAATTCATTTTGGTAGTTTCACACTACCAAGTTCTGCAAATAAATAGGATAATTATATATGTTACTTGATGATTCAACTGTAATTGAATTAATTATAATTTAATTGAATTTTTAGTATTGATAAAACATTATATTATATTCCTTCATGAATTGATATATTTGTTATTAAAAAAATAAGCATTAAATTCTTTACCATACCAAAAAATCCTTTAATAAAAAATACGGCCAGCCGAATAGGTATTAAAATTGGGACCAGAAACACAAAAGGATTCTAGAAAAGATTTTGCGTTTACCATTGCTTTGACCCCTCGGTCTTGCTAAAGAGGAAGCAAATGATCCTCACCTCCCTCCCTCTCCTTGTAGTATGTCAAGCTCTCTCTCACTCTCTCTCTTCCCTCGTCCCTTCACCTTCACTCTCTAACAAAGGGTAGAAAGCAGCCGTTTCTCTTCCTTTTCAAACCTTCCAAACGCACTCAGGTGTCTGCTCTGATCATTCCAATTAGGTACTTTGTTTTTCTTTTACTTTTTTCCGCGCTCTGCATCCTCTCCATCATTGTTCCCCAGCAATCTCCTGTGCATCTTCCCTCCATATCAGTTTCTTTACTTCGCCTTTGAGGCTCAGTTTTAGGATCGGTTCCTGCTTCAGATTTCGAATCCGCGCGTAGGATTTACTGGTAGTTCAGTTTTTGAGATAGAGATATGTTTCCAGCTCAATTGGGTGTATGCATTGTTTCATTTGACATGGATTACCAATTGTCTCTTAGCTATTTCTTGGAGGTTAATTAGGGGGGCTATGCTGTGTGGGTTCATCTCTGGAGAATACTATTTGCTACTTCTTTAATTTTCCGTGGTCCTAGACAGCTCTTTGTGGGTTTTCCCCAGATTTACTTTTTCAAATTTTAGGCTGGAGAAGTTGATTTTGGGTTCCATGGCATGGCCCGGAACTTATTCTCTCTCTCTTTCTCTCTATCTGATCTATAGAAAAGATATATAGGACCATTTCTGGGTTCCTTGGTGGTGAGTTTGGTGGTCTTAATTTACTTGTGTTCTTTCATCCTTTACATGTATAGATTTCTTTTAATTTCTGGCGAAAGATAGTTGTTCCTAGATTTTTTATTTTCCATTTCTGGACTAAAAATGTGTTATTATCTCGCTTAGATAAACTTTCTTTGTTATATTGTGCTAAATCTTGAAGAAACCCAGCTAAAAGAAAAAATTAGATAACCAGTATTTAATATTGTGTTTTGTATTCTCTTTATAATGGTAGGCCATTTTTGTGCAGTTTAATGGTGTTCAAGGAAAGTCACACTGGCTATTTTGGTAACTCAGCCATGGATTTATTCAAACTGATTTGTTGAGTGATTTTTTTTTCCAATTCCTAAATGGCCTCAAAACCTATCTCAAGAACTTCCCTTCAGGAGCAGAACAATTTACATGGTGCTCCTGCATCTGAGAAAAACAAACTAACCTCAAAGCTAGGTCCAGAGGAATCCTCTAAAACCAAAACAGCAAGTTTGGAACAGAAGGATTCGGTGGAATCTCTGGTCAGTAAAATGAGCATAAATTCTACCTCTACTGGGCCTGTAGAAGCAACAGAACAGATCAAGTCTAAGAGCTGCTCCCTTGACCAAGAGAAGAATAAATCGGATCAATGTGTCAAAGAAAGTTCTATCTCTTCAAAAGTTAATGATAAGGCAAATTTAGTTGAGAGCAGGGAGATCAGTATCTGCAGAGGAAGTACAAGCAGCGATATTAGTGATGAGAGCAGCTGTAGCAGCTTCAGCAGTGGCATCAATAAGCCCCATAAGGCGAATGACCTCAGATGGGAAGCTATACAGCTAGTCCGAGCTAGAGATGGAGTATTGGGTTTGAGTCATTTCAGACTTCTGAAACGATTGGGCTGTGGAGATATTGGGAGTGTTTATCTGTCGGAGCTGAGTGGAACAAAATGTTACTTTGCAATGAAGGTGATGGACAAGGCATCTCTTGCAAGCAGAAAGAAGCTGCTTCGGGCTCAGACAGAAAGGGAGATTTTGCAGTGTCTTGACCACCCATTTCTTCCTTCTTTGTATACTCACTTCGATACTGATAAGTTCTCATGCTTGGTTATGGAGTTTTGCCCTGGTGGAGACTTGCATACCATACGGCAGCGGCAGCCTGGGAAATACTTTCCTGAGCAGGCAGTAAAGTATGGCTTCTTAGCTTTTTCAGAAGCTTGAAGCTCTTTAATTGATAAGATACTTTGTATATACCGAGCAATTCTGATTGTGTATATGAAATGAAAATCTAGATAAATGGAAGTTTGAAATCCAGCATCCTTTTCCAGAAGCATATGGACCATCTGAAATATGGTAGAATAAAAAAGAGATGCTGGAATTTACATATAAGCAAGTTCTATTTTTGTTGATGATTCCGACTCTCAACATTTTCTTTATTTTCAAATTTGCTATTAGAACTTGTAAATTAGATGCTAAAAGATTCAGATCTAGACATTATTTCCTATTTATCTAAAAGGGGCCCCTTTGTCAGTAGAGTGATTCATGAAGATGGTGAAATGTAATACATATTTTGAATTTGTGATGTTGCATTTGCTTTAGGTTTCGTAGTTTTCAATGGGAAAGGTCATTGTCTTCCACTGAGTGTAGTATTACATATATAAGCATTCTGAATGGAACCCAAAAGGGTTTTATACTACCATGAAACTTACCAGTCTTTCCTTTTCTTTTACAGATTTTATGTGGCTGAGATCTTGCTGGCTCTAGAGTATCTCCACATGCTTGGGATTATCTACCGAGACCTTAAACCTGAGAATGTCCTTGTAAGAGATGATGGTCACATAATGCTATCAGACTTTGACCTCTCTCTTCGCTGTGCTGTTAGTCCAACTCTCATCAAAGCCTCTTCTCTTGAGTCAGAGCATTTGAGAAAGAATTCGACTTATTGTGTCCAACCCGCCTGTATCGAGCCCTCGTGTATTCAGCCCTCTTGTATTCAGCCTTCTTGTGTGGTTCCTACAACATGCTTCACTCCCCGACTCTTCTCAAGTAAGTTTAAGAAGGATCGGAAATCAAAAATTGAAGTGGGTAATCAAGTGAGCCCATTACCTGAGCTCATTGCAGAGCCCACGGATGCCCGTTCCATGTCATTTGTTGGGACACATGAATATTTGGCCCCTGAGATAATCAAGGGAGAGGGTCATGGTAGTGCAGTGGATTGGTGGACCTTTGGGATCTTCCTCTACGAACTTTTGTTTGGGAAGACTCCTTTCAAAGGATCAGGAAACCAAGCCACACTCTTCAATGTTGTGGGTCAGCCCTTGAGATTTCCTGAGTCACCTGTGGTGAGTTTTGCAGCTCGAGATTTGATCAGGGGGCTGCTTGTGAAGGAGCCGCAGCATAGGCTGGCTTATAGGAGGGGGGCAACTGAGATAAAGCAGCATCCTTTCTTTGAAGGTGTGAATTGGGCTCTGATACGATGTGCCACCCCTCCTGAGGTTCCAAGACCCATGGAGATTGAGAGGCTTCCAGTGGGCCAACCGAGTGACAAGGCTACTGCTGGAGCCACTGCCCCTATAGCCATTGCCACTGCAGCCCCTCCCACATCTAGACATGAGAAGAGGGGCTCAGACAATTATCTGGAGTTTGATTTCTTCTAGTCTTTCTGGACATTGCTGTTTGAGGTATAAAGTGGAAATATCTTGTTCCACTAAGGGAGGAAGGAGCTGTTGACCATGATAACTGATGAAGGGATTGCTTGTGCAGTAGTTGATCCATGTCCATTTGTCCAAGAAATGTGTATTGGAATTACTGCATTTCATTGCATGGACTGACTAAGCCTCCTCTACTGCCCAGCAAATGAAAGTTTATTAGCTCCACACATCATTAGTTTATCCAAGGCTCATTTGGTTATTGGAGCCCTTTCAGCCTCATTTGGTTTTTAATGTATCCTGAGCGGGAAAACGGAGCCCTTCCTCTACCGCCCTGCAAATGAATGTCTATTAGCAACACCCATCATTGGCTTATCCAAGTCTCATTTGGTTATTGCATCCCTTTCAGCCTCATTTGATTCTTAATGTACAATAATATATCCTGAGCATGTAAACGGAGCTGTTATCCTCCTCATAAACATCTGAGATATTGCGTGGATAGACTTCGAATCCCTTGACAGTTTGCTCATTGAAAGTTATCTTATAGATTTTAAGCAAGTCAGCATTTGACCCTCGTTATTTGTTCCTAAATCTCTTGGATAAGTAAATTACTAGGGCACTCATAATTTCCCATTGTCTTACCCAAGATAGGTTCTATCAGTGAACTATTCGAGAAACATATATGTCGTGAGGCATTCGACGCACAGGTAAGTGGTGTTGGTTCAATGTGTAAACTCTACCTGTGCTGCGGGTGAACATTGAACAAGGAAAGCAAAATGGAAATAAAGAAAGCGACTATTTTGCAAAATGTACTATTTATCCAAAATAATTATAAACTTTCTTTCCATTTGTGTCGCCATCTATCACCTTTACCTGTTTTTTACAATTAAATACACAATAACACTTTTAGTTTTATGTTGAATTCACAAAAATATGTCATTATATTAAATTTCAAAATTGCTATCAAAATGAGGAAAATGACTACGCCCTTTTGGATAAAATTCCAAATCTATCATAAATGTTACTTTCTTTAGATAAATTTAATCTACAGAAAAAGTTAATTTTAATTTATATCTACAACAATTAACATTTTATGTTGAATTTACTATTGTCATTAACCAAAATCAGTAAATTTAGTAATTGAATTTTGCTTAAAAATATCAATTGAATATATGCAACTATATATGAAGAATTTCAAATAAAATCTGATGAGAAAATAATTATAATTTATATAATTGTAATCTAGATTTACGTAGTTATCTATCCACAGTTTTGTTTTATTAATATATATAATTTGGTGCTAGAAATGAATTAATTTCCCCTAAATAGTGGAGTCGAGTTTTATGTCATGCATTGTTTGGTTAAAATAGGGATTTGGGTCTGATTATTAGACTAGCAAGCTAGGATGTGTGTCGTGTGTACGTGCACCTAGTACTACACACTTATACATTTGCACTGTAGCGAACTGGTTGACAAATTTCTTAATCAGTTCAAAAGTTTTTTTTTGGCATGGGTCACCTCTTTTCCTATTAGTTCTTGGGAAAATAAAAATACCTAAAAATTATACATTCAATTTCCTATTGAATGGACCTAAGAACTGTGGAATTTAAATTTGTCTTCCACCCAAACCCCATTCAAACTAATTCTCTCCGAGTTTCCTTTCAATTATTTGTCTTCGTGTTCCCACACTCCTAAGGGTTCCTCATGACCCTTTCTCACCTCTCATGGCCTATTCATCAATTCCTTCCCTTATTTTGGTTTAATTTCACTTCCCATTTTAAATTTATTCTCCCGGTTTGATCCCATTTTTCAGTTCAATTTAGCCCAGTTATTGAATTGGGATTTCTTACTTTTACAATTTGTTGCAGGTCTCTCTCAAGTAAGAATTGGACATCTTGGACATCTCTAAGTTCTAATGATACTAGTTGGTTAATCAAGGATTTGCCGAGAGGTCTCTAAGGATAAATGAGTTTCACTCGGCTAATTATATAATTTTCTCATTATTTCTCTTTAGCTTGATTGGTGTGGGTGTTTTTGTAAGATTGCTTGAAGTTCTTTATATAGTTATAAGATTGCTTGCTCATATGAAGGAAATCTTATTACCTATTATCTTCTTAGATATGAAAAGTTCATCGATTCATTATTCCTATCAATTATACATAGTACTCTTAATGATAAGAGTAATTTATATTACTCTTTCATTTATTCTTAGGTTAACTCAACCCTTTTGTTTAATGGAGTGCACTAGGGTTGGCTTTCCTTGGGCCTCACCCACTACCACTTGTATTGGATCATGGCTTCTCCATCTTGGGAATGCCATTTAATTCTATCCATTTAATGAAAATGCAATTAATGGGAGGATATTGACTCTTATTCATCCTTTCATTATGTTCCTTAAGGTTTGATTTTATCTTTTGTTAATTTATGGGATTTAATTGAATAACTAGTTATTTTCCTTCCATTTTATCTGTATCAATCTTCTTCATTTAATTTCTCTCAATATTGGAAAAGTATACTTTGTTATAGTTAATGTATAATTTATAAATTTGTTAGGGAATTGATCATGTGAAACAAGGTTCTAATACATGTAAGAAGATTCTAACTTTGGATCATATGCTCTAAAGGGTTTAAATCTCAACTCTTAGCTTATGGGTTATCTAAATTCTAGCTTCTCATTTAATGGCTCACTTAAGTCTTGTATTGGCATGTTAGACATTTTGGTTTTGTAGATTCGTCATTTGGTTTGAGTTGGTGAAGAATTGGGCTCGTCTTTAATAGTCATAGTTCTAAATTGAGTTTTCTTTCCGGTTAATCTTATTACTATAAGGTCTTAAGGTACCCTTCTTATTTTTTAATATGTATTCCCTTTCATTTCTACATAACTTATATTTGTAGTATTTTATTGTAATCATTGATGGTAAGATTCTCTAATTGTATGTCAAATGTTAAATATACACCTCAATCCATAGCTAATTAAATTTTGATTTGCTACAATGAATAGTTCTTAATTTTGATTTATTTATTTCCTGATTTAAATTTCAATCGAAATTTTTTATTTTTAAAATTCAAATATTTTTATCGACACAATTCTTTTACTTCTAGTTCAATATCTAATCAAAATTTTTAGGTTCGAAAAATGCAGTGTTACAAGCTTCCACTCCAATGTTCGTTAATCAATAAAAGAACATATTAGCATATGCATTTGAGAGTCTTCCGGGTAGGGGTCATTATCATATGGTTCTTAAGTGACAATATCCATCTAGACCCTTAGTAGAATATTTCCCCCATCATCAATATGTAATGTCAAATCCTTACTTAACAACTCCTTCCTAATAAAAACACTTCTTGACAACCATGATAGCTTCCTCCCCAAACCATCATTGATCATGTTCATCCCCCAATGATACCTCCTCTTAATTACCATAGCCAATAGGGAGCCACATACACACCATATCATTTTCATTAGCATAGCTTTATTGAATATATAGGTGTCATTGAAGCCCATCCCCTCATTCACTTTAAGATTTATTAAGGAGCTCCACCATACCCAGTTCAATTTTTTGCCTCTTTCATGCAACTTTACCAAAACTATGAAATAAGAACATCCATTTCCTGACACCACCCTTGAGCAATACAAAACAGCTCACCACATAATTAGAAATTGTACTTAATATGTGCTTAATCAATACCTCCCTCGTGCTTGTGAGAGGTAAATTATCTTTCAACTCTATAATTTAGCATTAATCCTATCTTTCATATATTGGGGCATCTTACATTTACTTTTATCACATAAAATGGATAAACTCATATACTTATTTCCTACCGAGGGGTTTAGACCAACTTATGTCTCATCCTACAAAGCAGAAGATGCATTGGCACTAAGTTAGACTTTTGGTAGCATATTCTTTGGTTCAATGCAATGCAATAAGCCTCTATCATCTTCTTTAGTCGTAGGGCATTGACATTTATATCTTGTATGAAAAATATGTCATGGTCTAGAAGAATTACTATTAAAGTGAATTGTTATATGTTTAGATATAGCATCAACCAATATAATAAACAAGTAAGGGGAAAAAATATCTCCCTCTCGAAGCCAAATTTAGAGTAGCCTTCCTAATTTACTACCCATTGATCTATAACCTCTAACTAACTAAGGTAATAGAACCAAAAATGTAGTTATGAAAAGTATTTTCAAATTCCATAATCATTAGGAGTTTTAGGAATTTTCAATCCACATGATCATAGGTTTTTATCATAAGAGTTTTAATAGAACACCAAGCCTTCATGTTATTTTGGTGCTCAAGAAAGTGAAAACTCTTCATGTCCAATCCTTATATTATCATTTATTATCCGACCATGAACAAATATACTCTACTGACATGAGAAAACATTATCCATATGTGGTCATAATTATTTTACAATGACCTTATAAATAATCATGTATATGAAATTGCACAAAGAAATAGGACGATAGTAGGAAATACCTTTAGGGTATTATCCATTAGGAATTAATACAATATATGTTTCATCCAATATAATGGGTAGTTAGCTAGTGGTGAAGTAGTGTAGGATTGTAGTTATAATATCTTTACCCACCACGTCAGTGTTTGTGATATAAGTCTTGTTAAATTCATCTAGTCTCCCTACTCATTTGACTTCCAATTTAAAAGCAACTCTCTCCGCTTCTTTGTTATGATATCAAAATTCATACTACGAATCACAACTAGACATACACCAACAATTGCTCTTTCATGGTTGGTACTTGCCTCTTTTTGGAACACCTTCATCCAAATATGCTCTTAGTCACATCAACATAATTCACCCAAGTAAAAACAATAATCATGATCCTCACTATCTTTTGTCTAGCTCTATGTTGTAAGGCACCTTGATGGAAAAATATGGTATTCTTGTCTCATTCTTTGTGACAATGAGTGCGAGCCCTTTGGTACTATAATAGTTCTTTATCCTACCAAACATCATTGAGTCTCCTTTGAATTCAATTGATTTCTATCAAAAAGCATGATTACTACAGTCTACTCTACTCAGCTCAATCTTCAAGGCTCGAATTTCATTTCTGACATTGCAGACCTCTATCTAGCTCCACCTAGACAATGCCCAAGTTATAGTTTGTAGCTTAATATTGAATGAGTGCAGGTCATTACAATCTACATGAACCCAACAAGCTTTGATTTCATTATAACAGTTGTAGTACGATAACCATTTGTCCTTACATCTAAACTCACGAGGGGTCGATTTTCTCTCCTAGTGCAATTAATAGTAAGTGACACATGATCAAAACCAATTCATTCCTCATGTAAAAGTATCATATTAGAAAACTACTCTCTTCATTTGGTTGAACACATCATACAATTTAACCTTTCCGACATCGTATATGGTTCGTCACGTTGGTTTGTCCAAGTATAATGTTGACCATGAAATCCATAGTTTTGCAATTGTGTATCAAAAATCATTTTCCGGAATGAAGACATATTTGCTCATTAGGCTTGCCATCCCAATTCTCCATTATTTGCAATGGCATTGAAGTCCCCCAAAACTAGCCATGGAGAACTACATGATCGAGATACAACGAGCAATTGTCTCCATTGATCCTCTCTTCTTCAATAATCATCATCGAAAGCTTGATCTTGAGTTCAATAGTATTATTACAAACATTGATAATATCCACCCATGGCATCTTCCACCAAACCATTAGTCCAACTCCTAAGTCCACTGGCTCAACGTATTCAACGAAGGGGAACTCCATTTGTTTTTTGACCTTGTTAATTATTTGAGACTTATCCTTCATCTCAATCAGGCATACAAGGTTAAGAGAATCCTTCCTAGTGAGGTTGATCAAATATCGAACTATCAAGGTAGACTCAAGAAAATTCATAATGATCTTGTGAGTTCTTCTAGTTAGCCAACATAACCCTCCATCGAATTCATAAATTATGAGTTGTCCTCACTAATAGGAACATCATACAACTTCATACTAACAATGCTCCTACTTGACTGGTAGGTTCTAATCTCCATACTTCGGACATGCCTCTTCTTCCCAAACATGACATTCTTATTGGCACATGGCCGTTTCCTTAGTAGATAACCTCTAAGAACCTCATCCTCATTGGCTTCCTAACCTCTTTTAATTAATAGTCATGTAAGAAAATCAATTAGTTAAAATAGAACAAAGGCCTTACTATTTAATTCTTGAGCATCCTCCTTGGACATATCAACAATCTACTTATAACACCTAAACCTAATTCTCGAGTTGGATTGACGTCACAAATGCCAAGCCCTCCCAATACTACAATATTGGGGTTTCCCCCACTATATGACTCACATGTTGTAAAACATAATATACAAAACTTTCCATTTTAAGAAATAATTTAAAATTTTTTATATAGATTATAATTTACCAAAATTATAACACTGGAATTTTCTATAAACTCGGTCATTTGAAGTTAAGGAAAACCAGGAAAGAACTAGTCAATCCAAGTGAAAAAATTGAACCGGTTTATGAACCTCAACCACTAGAGAACGGGAAAATTGAGAAATTTATAACACCCGAGTGACCCAAAGAGTCATAAAAACCTTAGAAAGGGACTTTAGGACATTTTGGGAGAGAAAACTAGATCGGTTCAGGTGAACCCGATATGAACCGGTTTGGACCGATTTGAGCCATCATTGAACTTAATGCTAAATTCATTTTTCAAGATGGCTTAAAATATTCAAATTGGAGAATTAAAGTCACCATTGGATAGAGAATGAATTTATAAAATTTTAATTTTGAAAAACTCGGTCGAATCAGGCCTGAACCGACTGGTTTAAGCATTGAACCCAGTTCGGACCGGCCTGTTCCGGTTCGGAATAGTGTTGTCTTCTTCCTTCAAATGACAACACTATTCACTTACCGAAAAAATGAACAGCACCGAAGAAAGGAAACATTTTCGTTCACAACATTTCAGGCCATCAATGAGTGTCATTAAGGTGCCAAACAGATGACCGAAGAGTCCCCGAGCTCCCTATATAAAGAGCCCTTCTCCATTCATACTCCACACATGTAATGTAAACCCCGCACATTTGAGTTAAGGAAAAATTGGGAAAAGAACCTGTCAAACCGAATAAGAAAACCAAGCCGATTTACATTTGGGAATAAGCAATATGGAAATTTATAAATTTCGGGTGATTCAAAGGGTTTATTAAACATTTGAAAAGAAACTCAAGACAAATTAGAAAATAAAAATCAAATTGGTTTAGGTGAACTATATTCCATAAGAACTTTAAAGTTAAGCGTGCTTATCTTAGAATAGTGTGAGGATGGGTGAACTCTTGGGAAGTATGATTTTTTTGTAACCCGAAATTTTGGTCAAAAATTTTTATGTGAACATACGGCTTATCATAAATAGCCATAAATTAATATATATTTAATTATAATAATTAATACCAATAATTTAATACCTAAATTAAATTATTAGAATTAATACCAATAATTTATGGCAATATTAATACTAGTAATAAATATTGTCCATTTAATACACGAGTTTTACGAAAGAGGTCCATTTCATTCTCCTCACACCTGAACACTTCTCTCTCTCTCTCTACTACTCCATTTCCTGGTAAAGCTCGAACCAGAGCTTCTACTTGAACAAAGATCAGGCTCTTTAGAATCGGGGAGAAGACAACTATCTGATAGCAAACTTCAGTCAATCCGAGAATCATTGGAGAAGCGCCAACATGATGGAATAGTGAAGCAACTCCGGCGGACTGAAGTTGCCCTATTTCGGCCAAGCTGAAATCGGTCATTTCAGGCCCTCCTCAAGCCAAACCAAGCCCTCCCAACACTTCCTCAGCCTTTCCACGGTCGAATTAGGACCAAAAGGTAAGCCAATTTGGCTCCCCTTTACAATTTTCGATCGGTGCTAGAGAGAGAATCGACCGAATTTCAATGACAACATTCTAATCTAATTCTATATCAATTGATGCGATTCTTGATTCTAGGATGAACCTCAGGACGAGAGCTATTTGCCTAGATCGAAAGCTCAAACCGTCGTGCCTTCACTGGTGAGTAATCGAAGCTTTCTCTCTCTATAGTTCATTTTTTGGCGAAGCTCCGTTTGAGCTCGTCCTGACATTAAAACTTGCGATTCACATTTCTGAAGAATCGTATGAACATGTAGAAACTCAATTTCAACTTCAATTTTAACAATTTGGAAACGTTTGATGGGTCAATTTGATGAAATCAAATTCGGCTGTGTTAAGAAGTTGGAATTGGGGGAAAATTGGGGATTTTTGAAATTCAAAGGGCCAAAATGCAATTTTATGAAATTGAGGGTCAATTGGGCATGAAAATAATGTTGGAGGACCAATTGAGAAATTTTGAAATTTTTGGGGTAAAATTTACCATTTTTGTAAAGGAAGGGCAAAATGGTTTTGGAAAAGTTGGGGGACCAAATTGGAAATTTGGGAAATTAAACCCCTTTTTGTAAAATGGTATAAATTGAGGTGCTATGATAAATTTTAGAAGTTTTGGGACTCAATTTGAGGAAAAACTGGCATTTGAGACTTAAAGTTAAAGATAAATAACTTTAGCGACCTAATTGCAAATAAATAAAAGTTTGACCTTCTCATTCATTTGGAATGAATGAAGGCGATTAGGCCGAAGGATAATGAACCAAGATATTCATATCGTGTAGGAACGCGAAATACCGGGAACGCCAGCAATGACAAGCTCGCGTGAATACAAAGAACCAGTCTAGTGGAATTCACGGCATTAACGGGTGAGTGAGTTTACTAACATCATACCCGGTAGGGGATGATAAGTACCTTGGTATAAAAACCCACTATTTAGTGGTATTTTAATCATCACCACTTAGAGAAAGTGATGTGAAAATTATGCGAAAAAAACTACTTATCGGTTGTAAGTAGATCATACTCGGTTGGTATGATGAGACTTCCTCGAAGGAAGTTGAAAACTTGTTCATCGGTTATGAACGGAGATGTCCTTATACCGGTTGGTATAATGGACAGTGAAAACCTATTTTATCGGAAGTGTTCTCCCCTAACTGTGTGCCAATGCTTAAACTATTTGGGAGACTTTCTCGACGGGAGCTCGAATAGCTCTGATAGGCCAAGGACCTCAGTTTTGGAACTTGAGGGCTAAATGCCCGATTTTGAAAATCTCGTACAGTGGGCCTAAGGCCAGTTGGCACGAGCAGGAGCTCGTAAAAAAACATGATATATATGCCATAAAACTTAATAAGTGAATTGTTTGGCCATGGTACCAAGATAGGACCAACATGCTTAGTCAACTAGCGGCAGTGCGACATGACAGGTCGACGAACTAGTCAAGACAAACAGCTGCGGGTTGAGTTGAGAGTCGGGGCCGTTGGACTAGTGGCACCACATATTACATGGCAATATAAGAAAACATTGTTTGTGCATGCACTGTGAGTACGGGATCATCAAGACACCCATGAGGGGTAGTGATGCGTCCTAAGGGCACTGGACGACCTGGTGGCTATAAGGGCAGTTCGTCGTTCCAGGTGTGTGTGTGCGAAATCGGGAGTAGCACCAAGCGCATGAGACCGGGGTGGGGACAGGATGAGGTCCGGACACGAAGAAGTGATTTCGGGATTGTGGGTCGGATGTCAGTTACATCCACTCATTCCCAGGGTAAAAGTGGTTGTACTTCTATCCAGGTGGCAGGAAAAGTCGCTCCGAAGCCACTAGCGGGTTCAGTAGTGATACAGACTTGCGAATGTGTGTAACCTTCATGATGAAGCATGTGTGTTAGGTGATGACACATCGTGGTAACTAAGAAATAATGGAAAAATCCGAATTTTTAAATGAAGAGATTTTTGAAAACAAAGGAGTCTGGCACACTCCATATAAATGTTTTTCTTAAAAGTCAAAAGCTTTTAAAAATCCCATTCACTGAGTTGTCGTACTCACCCCCTCCCTTATATCCCTTTCAGGAAATCCCAGAAAGCCTTCCCTTAAAGACCGTCAATTAAGATGCTTGTAAGACAGGTATGTAAAGTTTTAAATTTCATGCAGTTTTGATTATGCTATTCCAGGAAAAAGGTGCAGGTTAAAGGACGCCTTACTCTTTACGGTTTACAATAAGGGGAAACCCTTTAATAAACCGGGAGAGTGGCGGGTTGATCACGGTGATCTGACCAAATCGGGTCAGGGCGTGACATGTAAACCCCGCCCTTTTGAGTTAAGGAAAACCGGGAAGGGAACCGATCAAACCAAGTGAGAAAACCGAACTGGTTCACAAACCCGATCATATGGGAACAAGCAATTTGGAAATTTATAACTTCCGGGTGATCCAAAGGGTTCATTAAACCTTGGAAAAGAAACTTAAGACAAAATATAAGATAAAAACCAAATTGGTTTAGGTGAACGAGATTCAATAAGAACTTTGAAGTTAAGCATGCTTGCTTAAGAGTATTGTGAGGATGGGTGACATCTTGGGAAGTATGATTTTTTTTGTAACCCGAAATTTGGGTAAAAAAATTTTATGCGAATGTACCCTTATCATAAATGGCCATAATATATATTTAATTATTAGAATTAATACAAATAATTTAATACCAAAATTAAATTATTGAAATTAATACCAATAATTTATGTTAATATTAATACTAGTAATAAATCTCTCCCATTTAATACACGATTTTACATCTATATAAAGAGGTCATCCCCATTCATTCTCCTCACACCTCAACACTTCTCTCCCTCTCTTTACTGCTCCATTTCCCGGTGAAGCTCGAACCAGAGTTTTGACTTAAACATTTTTCTTCACCTAGGAAGGAGAGGTCGAACTCTTTAGAACTAGGGAGAAGACATCTATCTGATAGCAAACTCCAGTCAATTCAAGAATCGTTGGAGAAGCGACGGCATGATGGAATAGTGAAGTAGCTCCGGCAGACCGAAGCTGCCCTATTTTGGCCAAGCTGAAATCGGCCATTTCAAGCTCTCCCAAACTTCCTTAGCCTTTCCACGGCCGAATTAGGACCGAAAGGTAAGCCAATTTGGCTCCCCTTTACAATTTTTGATCGGTGCTAGAGAGAGAGTCGACTGAATTTCAATGACGAAATTCTAATCCAATTCCGCATCAATTGATTGATTCTTGATTCTAGGATGATCCTCAAGATGAGAGCTATCTGCCCAAATCGAAAGCTCGGACCGTCGTGCCCTCACCAGTGAGAAATCGAAGCTTTCCCTCTCTACAATCTGTTTTCTGGTGAAGCTCCATTTGAGCTCGTTCCGACATTAAAATCTGTGATTTAAAGTTCCTTAGAATCGTATGAACATATAGAAACTCAATTTCAACTCCAATTTCAACAATTAGAGGTGTTTGATCGGTCAATTTGATGAAATCAAATTCGACAGTGTTGAAGAGTTGAAATTGGGGGAAAAATTTTGGGTAATTTGGGGGTTTTTGAAATTCGAAGTACCAAAATGAGATTTTATGAAATTGAGGGCCAATTGGGCATGAAAATAATGTTGAAGGACCAATTGAGAAATTTTAGAATTTTGGGGGCAAAACTTACCATTTTTGTAAATGAAAGGCAAAATGATAATTTTGGAAAAGTTGGAGGACCAAATTGGAAATTTTAGAAATTAATCATCTTTTAGTGAAATGGAATAAGTTGAGGTCCTATGATAAATTTTAGAAGTTTCGAGACTCAATTTGAGGAAAAACCGGCACTTGGGACTTAAAGTTAAAGAGAAATAACTTTAGGGATCTAATTGCAAATAAATGAAAGTTTGACTTTCTCATTCATTTGGAATGAATAAAGGCGATTAGGCCGAAGGATAATGATCCAAGATGTTCATATCGTGTAGGAACACAAAGTACCCGAAATGCCAGCAAGGACAAGCTAGCGTGAATACTAAGAACTGGTCTATTGGAATTCACGACATTAACGGATGAGTGCGTTTACTAACATCATGCCCGGTTGGGATGATGAGCACAACTTAAAATTAAAAACCACTTACTAGTTGTGAGTGTAAATTTTATATCATACCCGGTTGGGCAATGCTAAGTACCTTGGTATGAAAACTCACCATTAAGTGGTATTTTAAACATCACTACTTAGAGGAAGTGACGTGAAAATCATGCGGAAAAACTACTTACTGGTTGTGAGTAGATCATACCCGGTTAGTATGATGAGACTTCCTCGAAGGAAGTTGAAAACCCGTTCATCGGTTATGAACAGAGGTGTCCTTATACCTGGGCGGTATAATGGATAGAGAAAACATATGTTTTGTCAGAAGTGCTCTCCCTTGACTATGTGCCAATGCTTAAACAATTTGGGAGACCTTCTTGACGGGAGCTTGAATAGCTTTGATAGAACGGGGGCCTCAGTTTTGGAACTTGGGGGCTAAATGCCCAATTTTGAAAATCTCGTACAGTGGGCCCAAAGCTAGTTGACATGAGCAGGAGCTCGTAAACGAACATGATATATGTGCCATAAAACTTAATAAGTGAATTGTTTGGCCATGGTACCGAGATAGGACCGACATGCTCAATCAACTAGTGGCAGTGCGACATGACAGGTCGACGGAACAGTCAAGACAAACAACTGCGGGTTGAGTTGAGAGTTGGGGTCGTTGGACCAGTGGCACCACAGATTACATGGCAATATGACAAAACATTGTTTGTGCATGCACTGTGAGTATGGGATCATCAAGACGCCCATGAGGGGTAGTGATGCATCCTAAGGGCACTGGACGACCTAGTGGCTATAAGGGCAGTTCGTCATTCCAGGTGTCTGTGCAAAATTTGGAGTAGTACCAAGCGCATGAGACTGGGGTGGAGACGGGATGAGGTCTCTGTCCTCATACGGACACGAAGAAGTGATTTCGAGATTGTGGGTCAGATGTCGTGTACATCAACTCATTCCTAGGGTAGAAGTGGTCGTGCTTCTATTTGGGTGGCAAGAAAAGTTGTGAATGTGTGTAACCTTCATAATGAAGGATGTGTTGGATGATGACAAACTGTGGTAACTAAGAAATAATGGAAAAACCTAAATTTTTTTTAAATGAAGGGATTTTTGAAAAGAAAAGAGTCTGGCACACTCCATATAAATATTTTTTTTAGTCAAAAGATTTGAATCCCATTCACTGAGTAGTCGTACTCATCCCCTCCCTTATATCCCTTTTAGGAAATCCCAGTATGCCTACCCTTAAAGATCGTCAATTAAGATGCCTGTAAAATAGGTATGTAAAGTTTTAAATTTAATACAGTTTTGATTATGCTATTCCAAGAAAAAGTGCAGGTTAAAGGACGCCTCACTCTTTATGGTTTACAATAAGGGGAAACCCTTTAATTTATTGGGAGAGTGGCGAGTTGATCATGGGGATCCAACCAAACTGGGTCGGGGTGTGACAACACACCTGAAAACTCCACTCTCTCAACTACTCAATTTTTTGATAAAATTCGAACCAAAGCTCCGACATAGGGGTTTTTCTTAGCTAAAGAAGGCGAGTTCGAGTTCCTTAAACTCGAAGAGAAGTCAGCTACCCAACGGTGGTCACCATTTGATCCGAGGATCGCTGGAGAAGCACTAACGTAATCAAACAGTGAAACAGCTCTAACGGACCGAAGTTGCCCTATTTCAATCGAGCTGAAAGCAGCCAAATTGAGCCCCCCTCATGCCAAACAAAGTTCTTTGAACACTCCATCAGCCCTTATACGTCCGAATTAGAGCAAAAAATTAAGCCAATTTGGCTCCCCTCTGAGATTTTTTATCAGTGTTAGAGAGAGAACCGATGAAACTTCACTGACTGAATTCTCCCTCAATTCGACATGAATTGATGTGATTCTTGATGCTAGGAGGAACCATAGGATGAGAGTTACATGTCCCCATCGAAAGCTCGGACCGCCACACCCCCGACGGTAAGCTTTCGAAGCTTTCTCTCTAAGTTCAATTTTCTGGCGAAGCTCCGTTTGAGCTCGTTCCAGCCTTAATTTATGCAAAAACCTATGAAAATGAGTAGGTAGCACTTGATGGGACACCGAGCTAAGGGTTTTAACAATAAAGGAAATGACTACACGCAGGAATGATGAGGTATCTGAGAACTCCCAATTCTGAAATCCTGAGTAAAGAACCTTAAGGGGAAGAACCTTGCTCTAAGCAAAGAAGGATGTGAATCTAAGGATATATCCTTGAACTCTCAAGTAAGATATGCTTAGTGAGGATGAGCTCCATGGAATGAGTAAGCAAGGGGAAAAGAAGAAATTCCATAAAGTGCGTGTTAGATTGAGGCTAAGTAAAAATAACTGAAATATTTGTATGTCAACAAACTTTAGATTGACATCAAAAGGAATTATATCCTATGCTAGGGATGTGGAATTAAGTTTTGGGGACAAAGCTCCTAAAAGGAGGGGAGAGTTGTAAACCTCGTCCCTAGAAGAACTGGTCAACTCGAGTGAGAAAATCAAATCGGTTCACAAACCCCAACCATTAAAGAACAGGTAAAATGGGAAATTTACACATCCTGAGTGACCCAAAGAGTCATAAAAACCATGGAAAGGGACTTTAGGACAATTTGGGAAAGAAAATCGGATCGGTTCAAGTGAACTGGATATGCACCAGATTGAATCGGTTTGGATGGGTTTGAACCATCATTGAACCAGATACTAAATTTATTTTTCTAGATGGATTAAAATATTTAAATTGGAGAATTGAAGCCACCATTGGATAGAGAATGAATTTAGATGAATTTACAAATTTTTAATTTTGAAAAACTTGATCGAATCGGTCTTGAACCGAGTAGTTTAAGCATTGAACCTGGTTTGGATTGGTCAGGTCCAGTTCGGAACAGTGTCGTCTTCTTCCTCTAGACAACGACACTATTCACTCGCCGGAAAAATGAGTGTCATCGGCGGAAATGAAACATTTCCATTTAGGACATTTTACGCCATCAATGAGTGCTATTAAGGTGCCAAACGGACGACCGAAGAGTCCTCGAGCTCCCTATATAAAGAGCTACTCTCCATTAATCCACCACACACCTGGAAACTTCACTCTCTCTCAGCTAATCAGTTTTCCAATTAAGCTCGAACCAGAGCTCCAACATAGGGGTTTTTTTTTTATCCAAAGAAGGTGAGGTCGGGTTCCTTAGACTTAGGGAGAAGTCAGCTACCCGGCGGTGGTCACCATTTGATCCAACTATCAACAAAAAAGCGTCGACATAATCAAATAATGAAGCACCTCTGGTGGACCGAAGTTGTCCTATTTCAGCCGAGTTAAAAATGGCCAAATTGAGCCCTCCTCGGGCCATACCAAGCTCTCCCGACACTCTCACAACCCTTAAACGACCGAATTAGAGCTAAAAAGTAAGTCAATTTGGCCCTTCTCTGTAATTTCTGACCAACATTAGAGAGAGAAACGATGAAACTTTACTGACTAAATTCTCACTCAATTCGACATGAATTGTTGCAATTCTTGATCCTAGGAGTAATCTCAGGACAAGATCTATTTACCTCGATCAAAAGCTCAGACCGCCACACCTCCAACGGTAAGCTTTTGAAGCTTTCTCTCTCTACGCCCAATTTTTCGGCAAAGCTTTGTTTGAGCTCGTTCCAACCTCAATTCATGCGATTTAAAGCTCAATTGAATCGTATGAATGTGTAGAAACTCAATTATACCTTCAATTTCAACAATTAACCTCGATTGAATGGTCAATTAAATGAAATCAAATTCGACCAATTTGAAAGGGGGAAATTTTTGGGGAAAATTGGGGATTTCGTAAAATTGAGGGACCAAAGTGCAATTTCCCAAAATTGAGGGCCAATTGGACATGAAAAAAAAGTTGGAGGATCAATTAGTAAATTTTTGAAATTTATTGAGGTCAAATTAAAATTTTTGTAAAGTAGGGGCAAAATGGTAATTTTTGAAAAGTTGGGGACCAAATTGGAAATTTGGGAAACTCGAACCCCTTTTGTGATTTTGAATAAATTGAGAACCCAAAGTGGATTTTTGAAGTTTCGGGACTCAATTTGGGGAAAATTAGCATTTGGGACCTAAAATTAAGGAAAAAGAACTTTATGGACCTAAATGCAAATAATTAAAAAGTTTGGGCATTTTGTTCATTCGTGAGAAATGAAGGCTATTAGGCCAGATGTTAATGAACAAGGATGTTCAAATCGTGTAGGAATACGAAAGACTTGGAACGCCAGCAAGGATAAGCTTGCGTGGAGGCAAAAAACTGATTAAGAGGAAAATACACTACGAATATCGGGTGAGTGAGATTTTTCACGTAATACCCGGTTGGGATGATTAGTACCTTGGAAATGAAAATTCACTACTATGTAGAATTTTAACATCACACTTGATTGGGATGTTGTGAGAACTACGTGGAAAAACTAATTATCGGTTGTAAGTAGATCATACCCAATTAGTATGATGAACTTACTAGAAGGATGTAGAAAACCCATTTATCGATTCTATGCAGAGATGTCATCACGCCCAGTTGGTGTGAAGGATGAGTTGAAATTTATTTTGTCAGAAGTGTTCTCCCCTAACTAGGTGCCAATGCTTAAAAATTTTTGTAAACTTTCTTTACGAGAGCTCGAGTAGCTTATATATGCTAGAGGCCTCGATTTTGGAACTTGGTGGCTAAAATGACCGATTTTGAAAATCTCGTATAGTGGGCCCAAGGCCAGTTGGCACGAGCAGAAGCTCATAAAAAAACATGTTGATCAGCCATGAAAATTTCTAAATGAATGATTATGTGATTTGGCATGGTACCAAGACAGTATTGGCATACTCGATAGACTGGAGGCAGTGCGATAGAACTAGGTCAACGGACCGGTCTAGACAAATAGCCGCAGGTCGAGTTGAAGGTTGAGGCCATTGGACCAGTGGTACCAAAGATTAATGGCTTTATAAAAAAATTTGTTTGTGCATGCACTGAGGTTCAGGACCATCAAGATGCCCAAGAGGGGTAGTGATGCGTCCTAAGGGCTACTGGACAACATGGTGGAGATAAGGGTAGTTTGTTGTGCTAGCAGTCAGGGAAGCTCGATGTAGCTTCATGCACATGAGACCAGGGTGGGTCAGGATGTGGTCTTTGTCCTCATACGAACACAGAGTTATTTTTCTGGTTTGAGTGTCGGATGTCGCAAACATCCACTCATTCTCAGGGTAGAAGTGTACAGGTTTTTATCTAGGTGGATAGTAAAGTCACTCAGATACCACAAGTGGGTGCAGTAGACGTGCTGCCATGCGAATGTGTGATCCCTTCATGATGAAGGGCATGTGTTGATTGTTAAACACACTGATTGTGGATAATGAGGAATTATGATTTTGAAAATCGAGAATTTGAGGAAGAAATAATCTTAAAGAAAATAAGGAGTTTGGCACACTCCAATTAAAAACTATTTTATTGAAACCCTTTTTTAAACACCCATTCATTGAGTTGTGGAAACTCACACACCTTTTTTATCCCTTTTTAGGAGTAAAGAAATGACTAGGGATAACACTAGGATTTACCTTATGTCAGGTATGCTTAATTTCTTTTTAAGCTTTCATTTTTATTGATATATGTTATTCTAGATAACACAATTGAAATTTTGCCTCGCTACTCTTAATTAAATTAAGGGGGGAACTTTTCTTGAACCAAGTGAGCGACAGATTGATCACGGGGATCCGACCAAATCGGGTCGAGGCATGACATTTTCAAAATTGAAATTTAAATCCAATTGATCGAAAACCAAGTTTGAATCGGGAATAAAAATTCAAACTAGGATTGGAGGCCAAACCGAATTAGTAGTTTGGATCATGATTTACAAATAATTTAAAAGTGGAATAATCCATCAAGAACCTTTTTCGATTGAAAATCAATGATTGGGAAAACTTTAATTGAAAATTGGTTCGATTGAACTGGATTTGAGCATACCTCCATTTTTAGAATTGGTTATATAAATTGAAAAATAGAAAAATTTTAAACCAATTATTATGTAATTGGAAAATAATTTTTTAGAAAAATAAAATAGGTTAAGAACTAGTCAAATTCGAGGTAATTTGACCATAAAATGACTAAAATTAACTAAATTAATTGATTTATTTGCTAGAAACTAATTCGGTACACTACGATCCAATCGATAGTCTATCAGGCGCATGACAAAAATGGTATGTGTGTACGCATGTCGTTTATTTTACTTGAATGCCGACCCAGATCTAACCTGACAAACTGACCTGAAATTTGATTTATAGAAAAAAATTGTATAATTTCGAACATGTTATCCCCAATGGAAATAAATGAAAAGTAAGCCTATAAGGTCCAATTCTACATGAACTAATAAATGCAATATATATCTAAAAAAAATTTAAGATATGTTTTCCAATCAATTTACTCAAAATTTTGTCTTAATATATTGAAAATGACATTTGTTCATATATAGTAAGATGTTATATCTTTTTGTATTGTTTTGCACAATTTTATATCTTTTTGTATGAAAATGAAAGAAATGGGACTAATAACTCATTTAAAATAATATTTATTCAATTTATTGAAGTTAAACCTTTTTCATTCATTTTAAGTTGGTACAATATTTACTCATTTTTTCAATCAAATCTTAGATAATGTAATATTTTTTCATCAAAATATATGGTAGAAGAAAATCAACTTGTGATTAGTGCAGTCTACATAGAGAAGCATAAAATATATATTTTGTAATGATATCATTGGATTTATCAAACATATATTTTATATACAATTTTGACAAAAAATAATATCTTGCGGTGCTAGCAATGAGGTTGATAGAGAATTTCAAGAAAACTTCGATGAGTGAATAGCCCCAATTTATATGGTTGTGATCTAGACTTGCATAGCTATTTATCCATAACATTTTTTCATTAATCCATATCATGTGGTGTTAGCAATTAATTAATTTCCTCAAGTTGTGGAGTCGAGTTGTCTATCGTGCATTGTTGGGTTGAAACAGGGGATCTGGGTTTGATTATCGGGCGAGGAGATGAAATGCGAGCGCATGGATGCATGTGTCATGTGTGCGTGTGTCGGGTGCTACATGCTGACATGTATGCACTGTAGCGAACTGGTTTCCAGTAGATTCCTCAGTCGGTTCATTAGTTTTTGTTATGGTTCACCCCTTTTCCTATTGATTCTTGGGAAAATAAAATTTTCCCGTAAAAATCTACATTGAATTTCCTATTGAATGGACCTAAGAACTGCTAAATTTGGATTTGTCTTGCACCCTTAAAAATTGGTGAGTTTTGTTACTCACCTTAGCCCGAACCCTGGTTCAAACTAGTTCTCTCCTAGTTTCCTTTCAATCCTTGACTTCAGACACTCCTAAGGATTCCTCATGACCCTTTCTCACCCCTCATGGCCTCTTCATCAATCCCTTCCCTTATTTTGATTCGATTTCATTTCCCAGTTTAACTTTACTCTCCTGGTTTGATCCCATTTTTTGGTTCAATTTAGCCCGGTTATCGAATTGGGATTTCCCGATCTTACAGTTTGTTGCATGTCTCTCTCATGTATGAATTGTACATCTCCAAGTTCTACTAATACTTGTTGGTTAATCAAGGATTGGTAAGGAGGTTTCTAAAGATAAAGGAGTTTCACTCAACTAATCATATAACCTTCCCACTATTTCTCTTTAGCTTGATTGGTGTGCATGCTTTTGTAAGGTTGCTCAAAACTCTTTATATAGTTATAGGATTTCTTGCTCATATGAAAGAAATCTTATTACCTCATTACTCCCTTTTAATGCCCTTTGGTCAATTTGTAGTCTGATGGGATTCCTACATTTATCTACTTAGATTGGAAAAGTCCATTTGTTCGTGATTCCTATTCATTATACATAGTGCTCTTAATAATAAGAGTATTTTATATTACTCTTTCATTTATTCTTCAGTTAAACCAACCCCTTTGTTTTTCTATGCATGTGAAAATGTCAAATTTGCGGTTGGATTTCATTGGGCCTCACCCACTCCCACTTGTGTTGGATCAAGGCTTCTTCTTCAGTATGTCAATCTTTTATTTTTTTATGTCTTTTGGAAATGCCCTTCTATTACTTCAACAATTAAATTCATATGTTCTTTAAGGTATGATGTAGTAATTTGTTCAGGGTAAATGCTCATTTAGTACCCCTATTTTATGGATTGAGAATGTCATTTAATCCTATCCATTTAATGAAAAGGTAATTAATTGAAGGATATTGACTCTTATTCATCCTTTCATTATGTTCCTTAATATTTGATTTCATCTTTTGATAAATGAGGGAATTTAATTGAATGACTGGTTGTTTGCCTTCCATTTTATTCGTATCAATTTTCTCCATTTACTTTGGGTCAATATTGGAAAAGTATAATTTGTTATAGTTAATGTATGATTTATAAATTCATGTGAGAAGATCCTAACTTTGGATCATATGCTCTAAAGGGTTTAAATCTGAACTCTAGCTTCCCATTTGATCGCTTACTTAAGTCTTGTATTGGCATGTTAGATATTGGTAGCATTCTTATCATGTGTTACTCTTACTTCATCAATTATTTTATGGGACTTGATAATCTGATCACTGATAATCTAATTTGTAGATCTAGTAACATATCCCAGTCTTTAAGTCAAAAGTCTCCCAATACTTAGCTTTAGATCCTTGAGGAGTCTAAGGAGTGTGAGCTCACCCAATGACCCATGTAACCCACGTGTTTAGGTTGAATGAAATTTTGGTTTTGTGAGTTTATCCTTTGGTTTGGGTTGGTAAGGGATTATTTTGGTTTTGTGGGTTCGTCATTTGGTTTGGGTTGGTGAGGGATCGGGCTCTTCTTTAGTGGCCATAATTTTCAATTAGGTTTTTTTGGTTTTCTTTTTGGTTAATCTAATTATTGTAAGGCCTCAAGGTACCCTACTTATTTCTTAACATGTCTTCCATTTCATTTCTACGTGACTTATATTTGTAGTCTTATTTTTGTAAGGCTTGATGGTAAAACTCTCTAAGTGTATGTCAAATGTTACTATCACACGTATACATATTTATTTGTAATTAATTAAGTTTCGTTGTTTAAATATAATTCTTCATTATTAATTAACAAAACTTAACTAAGTGAAATAAATTAATTTTGATTCAATTTAACAAATTCCCTTATATCTTATTCTCAATCTAATACCTTAATAATTTCTTAATTAAGAAATATACATCTCAATCCATACCTAATTAAATTTTGATTTCCCACACTATAGTAAATTGTTCTTAATTCTGGTTTATTATTTTTTGATTTAAATTCTGATCGAAATGTTTTGTTTTCAAAATTAAAAATATTTCTCTCAGCATAATTCTTTTACTTCAAGTTAAATATCTAATCAAATTTTTAGGTTCAAAAAATACAGAGTAAACCCCCTCCTTTAAAGTTAAGAAAATTGGGAAAAGAACCGGTAAATTCAAAACAGAAAATGGAGTCGGTTCATGAACCTTAACCGATAGGGAAAGGGTAAAATGGAAAATCGACAAATCACGAGTGATTCAAAGGGGAATAAAAATCATGGAAAAGAATATTGGGACAAATTGGAAGAGAAAATCCGACCGGTTTAGGGCAAACTGGACATGAACCGAATTGAACCGGTTTGATCCCTATTTGAATTGGTTTCTAAATTTTTTTTATGGTTTAAAATGATCAAGTTATGGAATTGAAGCCACCATTAGATAGAAAATGAATTTAGATAAATTTAGAAATTTTTAATTTTGAGAAAATCGATCAAATCGGGCCTCAACCGGCCGATTTACGCATTGAACCCGATTGGACCGGTCCGGTCCGGTTCAGAACAGTGTCATCTTCTTCCTCAGGATGACATCACTGTTCATTAATGCAAAAAATGATAACACTAACAAAGCTTAAATTGCTCCAATTAAGTCGTTTCATGGCATGGATAAGCTCGACCAAAATGCAAAGTTGTCGGGTAGAGGGTCCCCGAGCTCCCTATATAAAGAGCTACTGTAAACCCCGCACATTTGAGTTAAGGAAAACCAGGAAAAGAACCAATCAAACCGAATAAAAAAAAAAGCAAACCGGTTTACATTTGGGAATAAGCAATATGAAAATTTATAACTTTCAGGATTTATTAAACATTGGAAAAGAAACTTAAGACAAACTAGAAAACAAAAACCAAATTGGTTTAAGTGAACTAAATTCTATAAGAACTTCAAAGTTAAGCGTGCTTACCTGAGAATATGATTTGTACGGCTTATCATAAATAGCCATCAATTAATATATATTTAATTATTGAAATTAATACCAATAATTTAATACCTAAATTAAATTATTAGAATTAATACAAATAAATTAATACCAAAATTAAATTATTGAAATTAATACCAATAATTTATGGCAATATTAATACTAGTAATAAATCTCGACCATTTAATACACGGGTTTTACGACTATATAAAGAGGTCATCCCCATTTCATTCTCCTCACACCTAAACACTTCTCTCTCTCTCTCTACTGTTCCATTTCCCGGTAAAGCTCGAACCAGAGCTTCGACTTGAACAAAGATCAGGCTCTTTAGAACCGGGGAGAAGACAGCTATCTGATAGCAAACTCCAGTCAATCCGAGAATCGTTGGAGAAGCGCCGACATGATGGAATAGTGAAGCACTCTGGCAGACCGAAGCTGCCCTATTTCGGCCAAGCTGGAATCATCCATTTCAAGCCCTCCTCAGGCCAAACCAAGCCCTTTCAACACTTCCTCAACCTTTCCACAGCCGAATTAGGACCAAAAGGTAAGCCAATTCGGCTCCCCTTTATAATTTTCGATCGGTGCTAGAGAGAGAATCGACCGAATTTCAATGACAAAATTCTAATCCAATTCCGCATCAATTGATACAATACTTGATTTTAGGATGAACCTCAGGACGAGACCTAATTGCCCATATCGAAAGCTCAGACTGTCGTGCCTTCACCGGTGAGTAATCGAAGTTTTCTCTCTCTATAGTCTGTTTTCCAGAAAAGCTCTGTTTGAACTCGTTCTGACGTTAAAATCTACAATTCAAAGTTTCTTAGAATTGTATGAACATACAGGAACTCAATTTCAACTCCAATTTCAATAATTAGAAGTGTTTGATCGGTTAATTTGATGAAATCAAATTCGGGAGTGTTGAAGAGTTGAAATTGGAGAAAATTTTGGGGATTTTCGAAATTCAAAGGGGCCAAAATACAATTTTATGAAATTGAGGGTCAATTGGGCATGAAAATAATGTTGGAGGACCAATTGAGGAATTTTGGAAATTTTGGGGAAAAACTTACCATTTTTGTGAAAGAAGGGCAAAATGGTAATTTTGGAAAATTAGGGAGCCAAATTGGAAAATTGAAAAAATTAAACCCCTTTTTGGTGAAATTGAATAAATTGAGGTCCCACAATAAATTTTAAAAGTTACAGGACTCAATTTGAGGAAAAACCGACATTAGAGACTTAAAGTTAAAGAGAAATAACTTTAGGGACCTAATTGCAAATAACTAAAAGTTTGGGTTTTCTCATTCATTAATAAATGAAGGCTGTTATGCCGAGTAATAATGAACAAGGTTGTTCATATCGTGTAGGAACGTTAAATACCGGGAACGCCAGCAAGGAAAAGCTCGCGTGAATACAAAGAACCAGTCTAGTGGAAATCACGACATTAACGGGTGAGTGGGTTTGCTAACATCATACTTGGTTGGGATGATGAGCACAACTTAAAGATAAAAACCACTTACCGGTTGTGAGTGGGTTTACGAACATCATACCCGGTTGGGGATGATAAGTGCCTCGATATAAAAACCCACTGTTTAGTGGTATTTTAATCATCACTACTTAGAGAAAGTGATGTGAAAGTTATGCGAAAAAAACTACTTACGGGTTGTAAGTAGATCATACCCAGTTGGTATGATGAGACTTCCTCGAAGGAAGTTGAAAACCCGTTCATCGGTTATGAACGGAGATGTCCTTATACCGGTCGGTATGATGGACAGTAAAAACCTATTTTTGTCGGAAGTGCTCTCCCCTGACTATGTGCCAATGCTTAAACAATTTGGGAGACCTTCTCGACGGGAGCTCGAATAGCTCTAATAGGCTGGGGGCCTCGGTTTTGGAACTTGGGGGCTAAATGCCCTATTTTGAAAATCTCGTATAGTGGGCCCAAGGCCAGTTGGCACGAGCAGGAGCTCGTAAATGAACATGATATATGTGCCATAAAACTTAATAAGTGAATTGTTTGGCCATGGTACCAAGATAGGACCGACATGCTCAGTCAACTAGCGGCAGTGCGACATGACAGGTCGACGGACTAGTCAAGACAAACAGCTACGGGTTGAGTTGAGAGTCGGGGCCGTTGGACTAGTGGCACCACAGATTACATGGAAATATAAGAAAACATTGTTTGTGCATGCACTGTGAGTACGGGATCATCAAGACACCCATGAGGGTAGTGATGCATCCTAAGGGCACTGGACGACCTGGTGGCTATAAGGGCAGTTCATCGTTCCAGGTGTTTGTGCGAAATTTGGAGTAGCACGAAGTGCATGAGACCGGGGTGGGGACAGGATGAGGTCTCTGTCCTCATACGGACATGAAGAAGTGATTTCTGGATTGTGGGTAGGATGTCACGTACATCCACTCATTCCCAGGGTAGAAGTGATCGTACTTCTATCCGGGTGGCAGGAAAAGTCGCTCCGAAGCCACTAGCGGGTCCAGTAGTGATACTGACTTGCGAATGTGTATAACCTTCATGATGAAGGATGTATGTTGGGTGATGACACACCGTGGTAACTAAGAAATAATGGAAAAAACACAAATTTTTAAATGATGGGATTTTTGAAAACAAAAGAGTGTGGCACACTCCATATAAATATTTTTCTTAAAAGTCAAAAGCTTTTAAAAACCCATTCACTAAGTAGTCGTACTCACCCCCTCCCTTATATCCCTTTCAGGAAATCCCAGAAAGCCTCCCCTTAAAGACCGTTAACTAAGATGCCTATAAGACAGGTATGTAAAGTTTTAAATTTCATACAGTTTTGATTATGCTATTCCAGGAAAAAGGTGGAAGTTAAAGGATGCCTTATTCTTTATGGTTTACGATAAGGGGAAACCCTTTAATAAATTGGGAGAGTGGCGGGTTGATCACGGGGATCCGACCAAACCGGGTCGGGGCGTGACAGCTACTCTCCATTAATCCTCCACACACCTCAAATCTCCATTTTCTCTCAACTGCTCCATTTTTCAGTGAAGCTCAAACGAGAGCTCCAATATAGGCATTTTTCTCAGCCTGAGAAGGTAAGGTCTGGTTTTATAAACTTTAGGGAAACCTGACAACAAATTCTTTCTAACCCAAGGATCGCTGGAGAAGCACCAGCGGAATCAAACAGTGAAGCAGCTCTGAAGGACCGAAACTGCCCTATTTTGGCCGAGCTAAATTCGGCCAAATTTAGCCCTCCTCCAACTAAACCAAGCCTTCCCGACATCCCCACGGCCCTCACACGACCGCAACAGAGCTGAAAGGTAAGTTAATTCGGCCCTACTCTCTCATTTCCGGTCGAAGTTAGAGAGAGAGCGTGCTAAACTTCACTAATGAAATTCTTCCTCAATTCTATGTCAATTGTAGCAATTTTTATCCTATAAAAAACCTTAGGATGAGAGCTAACTTCCTAGATAGAGAGCTCAGAATGCCGCACCTCTGACGATAAGCTTTGGATGCTTTCTCTCTCTACGAATGATTTTTCGGCGAAGCTCTGTTTGAACTTGTTTCAGTCTCAATTCATGCGATTCAAAGCTCAATTGAATTATATTGAATTATAGGAACTGATTTATACCTCCAATATAAACAATTAACCTAGATTGAATGGCTAATTTGAAGAAACAAAATTTGGTCAGTTTGAAAAGGGGAAATTGGCGTAAAATTTTGGGGAAAATTGGGAATTTAAGAAATTTGAGGGACCTCTTTACAATTTCCCAAAATTAAAGGCCAATTGGCCATGAGAAAGATGTTGAGGGACCAATTGGTCAATTTTTGGAACATTTGGGGTCAAATTTTCCATTTTTTGAAAGTAGGGGCAAAATTGTAATTTTTGAAAAGTTGGGGACCAAATTGGAAATTTGGAAAAATTGAGGTCCTTATACAATTTTTGGAAAATTGAGGACTGAAGGGGAATTTTGGAAAATTGAGGACTGAAGGGGAATTTTGGAAGTTTTGGGACTCAAATTGGGGAAAAAGTTGGCATTAAGGACCTAAAGTTATGGAAAATGAACTTTAGGGACCTAAGTGCAATTAATCGATAATTTTGAGCCTAGGCTATTATGCCAAACTTTAATTGATAAGGATGCCCAAATCGTATAGGGACACGTGTGACCGGAATGCCAACAAGAGAAAGCTCGCATAAATTTGGAAAATCGACTAAGGACGAACACGTCACAGTTATCAGGTGAGTGGACATACTTACATCATACTTGGTTGGGATGATGAGAACTTTAGAAATGAAAAATCACTTGTAAGTGGGACTTTAACATCATACCTGGTTGGAGTGATGATCAATTTAAGCTAAAAACCTACTTATCGGTCGTAAGTAGAAACAATTATACCTAGTTGGTATGATGAACTTTCTTGAAGAAATGAGAAAACCACTTATCGGTTGTAAGCGAAGATATCATCACACCCGGTTGGTGTGATGAAGTGGAAAATATACTTTTTGTGAGAAGTGTTCTCTCCTAACTATGTGCCAATGCTTAAAAGATTTGGGAGACTTTCTTGACGGGAGCTAGAACAGCTCAGATAGGGTAGAGGCCTCGATTTTTTTTGAACATGTGGGGCTAAATGCCCGATTTTGGAAAATCATGTGCATTGGGCCAAAGGTCGGTGGGCACGAGCAGGGTAGAAGTGTACAGACTTCTATCTTGGTGGCCGGTAAAAACGCTCCGAGCCACAAGTGGATGCAGTGGACGGGTTGCACTTGCGAACGTGTGTTCCCTTCCTAATGAAGGGCATGTGTTGTTTGCCAAACACACCTAATATGGAAATGGGAAAAAAGTTTTAAAAACTGAATTTTGAGGAAAACTTATTTTAAAGGAAACGATAACCTTGGCACAATTTAAATGAAGCTATTTTTCTTGAAACTTACTCCCAACACTCGCTCACTGAGTTGTATAACTCACCCCCTCTCTTATACCTCTTTCAAGAGTAAGGAAACATGACAAAAGAAAACACAAAGATGTATGCTTATTGTCACTTTTAAGCTTGCATGTTGATTAATTTATGCTATTCCAGGTAACAAGGTTTGAATTACATCTGGCTATTCTTAATTAAAAGAAGGGGAAAACCCCTCTTAAACCAAGAGAGCGACAGGTTAATCATGGGGATCCAACCAAATCGGGTCGGGGTGTGACATGCAGTGTTATACTCTTCCACTCCTATGTTCGTTAATCAATAAAAGAACATAATTAACATATACATTTGGGAGTCTTCTTGGGTAGGGGTCATTAGCATATGGTTCTTAAGTGAGCAATTCCTTCCTAATAAAAACACTTCTTGAAAACCATGATAGCTTCCTCCCCAACCCATCATTGATCATGTCCATCCCCCATGATACCTCCTCTTAGTTACCATGATACCTCGTCTTAATAACCATATCCAATAGGGAGCTAGGTTAAGATATGACACACTATGTCATTTTCATTAGCATAGCCTTATTGAATATATGGGTGTCAAGCTCATCCCCTCATTTACTTTAAGATTTTTTTAGGAGTACTCACTTCAATTTTTTGCCTCTTTCATGCAACTTTACCAAAATCATAAAATAAGAAGATTCACATCCTGACACCACCCTTGGAGCAACAAAAAATATCTCATCACATACGTAATCAATATCTCCCTCCCCATTTGTGAGAGTTAAATTACCTTTTAACCCTATAATTTAGTGTTAATCCTATCTTTCGGATATTTGGAGCATCTTGCATTTACTTTTATCGCATAAAATTAGTAAACTCATATATCTTTCCTCCTTAGTTCCCACTGAGGGGGTTTATACAAACTCACATCTCATCCTACAATGCAATAGACGCATTTGCACTAATGCAGACTTTTGGTAGCATATTATTTTACTTGACTTAATGCATCAAGCCTCTATCATATTCTTCAGTCGTAGGGCATTATCATTTATATCTTGTATAAAAAAATATGACATCATATATGAAAAATATATGAGATATATTAGGGAATATTTTTGGACATTTTAATTGTTTGTAGTCCCGAATTTAGAGTAATCTTTCTAATTTTCTGCCTATTGATCTATAACCTCTAACTAACTAAGGTAACACAACAAAAAATGTAGTTATGAAAAATATTTTCAAATTTCATCCTCCTTAAGAGTTTTAGGAATTCTCAATCCACATGATCATAGGTTTTTATCATAAGAGTTTTTATCAAATGCACTCTACCATTAGAAAATATTATCCATATGTGGTCATAATTGTTTTACAAGTACCTTATAAATAATCATGTATATGAAATTGCACAAAGAAATAGGAGGATAGTAGAAAATACCTTTAGGGTACTATCCCTTATGAATTAATATAATATATGTTTCATTCAATGTAATGGGTAGTTACTAGTGATGAAGTAGTGTAGGATTGTAGTTATAGTATCTTTACTCACCAGGTCCTAGTATTTATGATATAAATCTCGTTAAATTCATCTAATCTCGCTACTCATTTTGTAAAACCCGCATTTTTTTTAGTTAAGGAAAACCGGGAAAAGAACCGGTCAAACCGAATAAGAAAACCAAGTCGGTTTACATTTGGGAATAAGCAATATGGAAATTTACAACTTTCGGGTGATCCAAAGGATTCATTAAACCTTGGAAAAGAAACTTAAGACAAACTAGAAAACAAAAACCTAATTGGTTTAGGTGAACTAGATTCCATACTAGTAATAAATCTCGCCCATTTAATACACGGGTTTTCTGCCTATATAAAGAGGTCATCCCCATTTCATTCTCCTCACACCTTAACACTTCTCTCTCTCTCCCTACTACTCCATTTCCCGGTGAAGCTCAAACTAGAGTTTCAACTTGAACAAAGGTCGGGCTCTTTAGAAACGGGGAGAAGACAGCTATCTGGTAGCAAACTCCAGTCAATCCGAGAATCGTTGGAAAAGCGCCGGCATGATGGAATAGTGAAGTAGCTCCAGCGGACCGAAGCTACCCTATTTTGGTCAAGCTGAAATCGGTCATTTCAAGCCCTCCTCAGGCCAAACCAAGCCTTCCCCAACACTTCCTCAGTCCTTCCTCGGCCGAATTAGGACCGAAAGGTAAGCCAATTCAGTTTCCCTTTACAATTTCAGATCGTTATTAGAGAGAGAGTCGACTAAATTTCAATGAAGAAATTCTAATCCAATTCGACATCAATTGATGTCATCCTTGATCCTAGGAATAACCTCTGGAGGAGAGCTATCTGCCCAGATTTGAAAGCTCCACCGCAACGCCCTCATCGGAGAACGAGACATCGGGAACGCCAGTCGAGGTCCAGCTTGCTAAGGACAGAACCCGACTAAGTGGAATTTCACTACACTATCGGGTGAGTGGGATTATATATCATACCCAGTTGGGGATGATAAGTATCTCGGTATAAAAACCCACTATTTAGTGGTATTTTAATCATCACCACTTAGAGAAAGTGATGTGAAAATTATGCAAAAAAAACTACTTACCGGTTGTAAGTAGATCATACCCGGTTGGTATGATGAGACTTCCTCGAAGGAAGTTAAAAACCTGTTCATCGGTTATGAACGGAGATGTCCTTATACCGGTTGGTATAATGGACAGTGGAAACCTATTTTGTCGGAAGTGTTCTCCCTTGACTGTGTGCAATTGCTTAAACTGTTTGGGAGACCTTCTTAACGGGAGCTCAAATAGCTCTTATAGGCCGGGGGCCTCGATTTTGGAACTTGAGGGCTAAAATGCCCAGTTTTTGAAAAATTCGAACAGTGGGCCATAAGCCAATGGACACGGGCAAGAGCTCATAAAAGAACATGATATATATATATATATATATATGTGTGTGTGTGTGTGTGTGCCATTAAAACTTAATAAGTGAATTGTTTGGCCATGGTACCAAGGCAAGTCCGACATACTCAGTCAACTAGTAGCAGTGCGGCATGACCGGTATTCGGACCAGTCAAGACAAACAGCTACAGGTTGAGTTGGAGGTCGGGACCGTTGGGACAAATGGCACCACATATTACATGGTAATTTAAGAAAACTTTGTTTGTGCATGCACATGAGTACAGGATCATCAAGACGCCCATGAGGGGGTAGTGATGTGTCCTAAGGGCCCTGAACGACCCGGTGAGTATAAGGGCAGATTGTCATTCCAGGTGTCTGTGCGAAATTTGGAGTAGCACAAAGCGCATGAGACCGGGGTGGGGACAGGATGAGGTCTCTGTCCTCATATGGACATGAAGAAGCGATTTTGGGATTGTGGGTCGGATGTCGCATACATCCACTCATTCCCAGGGTAGAAGTGGTCGTACTTCTATCCGGGTGGTAAGAAAAGTCGCTCCGAAGCCACTAGCGGGTTCAATAGTAATACTGACTTGGGAATGTGTGTAACCTTCATAATGAAGGATGTGTGTTGGGTGATGACACACCGATAACTAAGAAATAATGGAAAAACATGAATTTTTAAATGAAATGATTTTTGAAAACAAAGGAGTCTGGCACACTCCATATAAATATTTTTCTTGAAAGTTAAAAGATTTGAATCCCATTCACTGAGTAGTTGTACTCACCCCCTCCCTTATACCCCTTTCAGGAAATCCCGGAAAGCCGAACCTTAAAGGACTTGCGCAATTAAACGCCTGCAAGATAGGTACAACTAATTTAAATTACTATGCAGTTTTGATTTATGATATTCCTGGAAAAAGGTGCAGGTTAACGCTTTACTCTTTACGATTTATAATATAAGGGAAAACCCTTTAGTAAATCGGGAGAGTGGTGGGTTGATCATGGGGATCCGACCAAACCGGGTCGGGGCGTGACACATTTGGCATCCAATTTAAAAGTGACTCTCTCCATTTCTTCACTGCTAACTCTCGTTATGATATCAACATTCATACTACGAACCATAACTAGGCATACACAGAGAATGACTCTTTCATGATTGGTACTTAACACTTTTTGGAACACCTTCATAGAAATATGCTCTTAGTCACATCAACATAATCCACCAAGTGTCAACATTAGTCATGATTCTCACTCACCTTGATGGAAAAATATGGTATTCTTGTCTTTTTCTTTGAGACAATGAGCACGAGCCCTTTGGTGTCAAAAGAGTCCTTCCTCCCACCAAACATCATTAAGTTTCCTTTGAATTCAACTGATTTCCGCCTAAAGGCAGGTTTACTATAGTTTAGTCTCCTCAGTTCACTCTTCAAGGCTTGAATTTCACTTCCAGCACTGTGGACCTCTATCTAGCTCCACTTGGACAATGCCCAAGTTATAGTTTGTAGCTTAATATTGAACGAGCGTAGGTCATTGCAATCTACATGAACCCAACAAGCTTTGATTTCATTGTAATAGTTGTGATACACAATTAATAGTCGGGAACACAAGATCAAAATCAATCCATTCCTCATGTCAAACGGCCATGTTAAGAAATTACTCTCTTCATTTGGTTGAACACATTACACAGTTTAACCTTTCCAACATCGTATGTGGATCACGTTGGTGTATCCAAGTATAATGATGACCATGAAATCCATAATCCTGCAACTCCGTATCAAAAAATATTTTCTGGAACAAATACATATTTGCTCGTTATGCTTGCCATCCCACTTCTCCATTATTTACAATTGCATTGAGATCCCCCAAAACTAGCCATGAAGTACTACATAACCGAGATACAAAGAGTAATTGTCTCCATTGATCCTCCCATATCTAATAATCATAGTACCCATACACCATGGAGAGTTAGGCCCAAAGCCCCATCGTCGTAAGCTTAATCTTAAGTTATTATAAACATTGATAATATCCACCATTGGCATCTTCCACCAGACTATTAGTACATTCCTAACCCCACAAGCTAAATGTAATCAACAAAGGGGAATTTCATTTATTTTTTGACCTTGTCAATTATTTGAGACTCGTTCTTCATCTCCATCAGGCATATATGGTTTGGAGAATCCTTTATAGTGAGGTCCTTCAAATATTGAACTATCAAGGTAGACTCAAATTGTTGATAGTTCTAAGCAAGCAAATTCATAATAATCTTGTGAATGCTTCTAGCTAGCTACCACAACCCTCCATTGGATTCTTAAATTGTGAGGTACTAATAGAAACATCATACAACTTCACACCAACAATCCTCCTACTTGACTTGCATGTGTTGGTCTTCATACTTCAGACATGTCTCTTCTTCTGAGACCCCACCTACTTCAGTCAAATGGGAGGGAAAACAGTGACATTCTTACTAGCACATCGTACAGTCGGTAGCCTCAAAAAATCTCATCCTCATAGGCTTCCTAACCTCTTTTAATTAATAGTCATTAACAAATTCAAATAGTTATAATATAACAAAGGCCTTACTATTTAATTCTTAGAATACTCCTTTAGCATCTCAACAATTTACTTGTAACACCTAAACCTACATCACAAATACCAAACCCTAGCAATACTAAAATATTGGGGCCTACACCACTATATGACTAACATGTAGTAAAATACAGAATATACAAAACTTTTCATTTTAAGAAATAATTTAAAAAAAATTTATATATATTACAATTTACCAAAATTGTAACACTGAAATTTCTAAAATTGAAATTTAAACCTAATTAGATCGAAAATTAGGTTTGAATCTAGAATAAAAATTTAAATTGAAATTGGAGGCCAAACCAAATTAAAAAAATTATATTGGATCAAGATTTACATATAATTGAAAAGTGGAATAAAACTTTATCAAATAACCTTTTTGTATCGAAAATAATTGAGAGGAAAAACTTTAATTGAAAATTGGTTCAAATCGGATTTGAGCATACCCCACTTTTAGAATAGGTTATATAAATAAAAAAATAGAAAAATTTTAAATTAATTAATATATAATTAAAAAAAAATTTTAGAAAAATAAAATGAGTTAAGAACTAGTTGAATTCCAGATAAACGAGGCAAAAAAATAACTAAAATTGCAGAAATGATTTCAATGTGCTCAAGTGTCTATTTTGCCTTAACCCTACCAGAATCCAACACAATCGAAACTCTATTCATAGAAAAAAAACTGTTCTATTTGGAACATGTTATCCCACTAGATATAAATAAAAATTAAGTATACATATTCAATTAGATATAAACTAATAAATGTAGTATATATTTTAAAATATCTTATAGGACGATTTTTCAACTAATTTACTCAAAATTTTGACTTAAGATATTGAAAATGACATTTGTTCATATATATATATATATATATACATATGAAAATGAAATAAATAGGACTAATAACTCATTTAAAATAATATTTATTCAATTTATTAAATTTAACCTTTTTAGGGTTTTAACTCTAAATAATCTTTTTCATTCATTTTAAGTCTAAATAATAATTACTAATTTTTTTCAATCAAATTTTAAATAATGTCATATTTTTTTTATCAAAATATATAGAACAAGAAAATTGACATGTGATTAATGCATAGTATATATCATTGAATTTATCAAAATATATATTTTCTATACAATTTTGACAAAAATAATATCCTAATATATTTGATAAAATAAGTGATTGTGGTAGGAAAATATATACTAGATTTTGATTAAGAAAATACTGTGCATATTTAAGACATTAAAAATATTTTATTATATTAGAAAAATTTATCAATATTATGCATAAATAAGGTTTTAACAAAAAAAAAAATTATATTTGAGGCAAAAAAAACCAAAATAATTATTGCAAGTATCCTAAAACAAAATATTTTATGCAAGTGCAATCCAACTAATAAAAACATTAACAATTTGTCGATCATTTTGTTTAGAATTCTATTATATTATGGTACCATGAATCAACATAATCATTTTGGCCAATTTGATTTCTCAAAAGGGCTTTTTCTCCTTTTCCCTCCTTTTTCTTTTGTCCTAGAAAAAAAGCAATTTTACTAAAAGATACTTCTTTTTACTGATCCGATGCCAGGCAAACGGCACCAAGAGGAGGAGATTCATAGATCCATGTCCTTCCTTCGGCCTTATTTATTTGGGAGTTTAATTTAATTTTGCGGGGCACTGATATCAGTGGAGTAGTAGTCAAGGAGATAGTACGGGAAGATAACTTTTTCGGTATTTTGCATCTCCTGGGGGAAATTTTAAATTATGGGGACGGTTTCGCAGGAGGCGATCTGGGAACTGAAGGCATTGATGGATCGTGGTAAGTTGCAGGCAAGAATCATGGGTTTGTCATTTTTTATGCTGATGTCCATCCTTTGCTTTCTTTTATTTTATTTGTTTAACCGTGGGTTTCCTTCTTTGGCTGTGTCGGCAGTTGATGAGCCGTTGAAGAGAACGTTTGAGGTCGGCATTCACCCCTTTTGCTCATTTCTCTAACTGAAATTGTCTGATTTCCCTTTCCCTGTGATGCATTTATGCATTTTTATTATCTGTACTGCTTCGTGGGCAGTTGCACTTTTCTACTTATGCAGCCATCTGAACCTTACTTGGACATTCTTTTAAATTTTTGTCTAGATTTGAATCACAATGGCTTGCCTCTGAGTCAACCCCTTCAGATCGTTAGTTATAGGACAGAATTTCTGCTCTTTATACGATAGATTGTCCGATCTGCTAGGATTTTAGTAATTGTGTCACAGAACAGAACTGCATTTTCTTGAAAAATGTTAAGCCTGTGAATATCTGGGTTTGTAGATCAATGCCCATCACTATAAAAAAAATTACCATAGCATTGATTAAATTGAAATAAAATCTTTCTGCTATAAGTACTTCTTGAATCGCAGAATATTCATCAAAGCTATCTGACCGAAACTCTGGTACGGTTTCTAAAAGCAAGAGAAGGGAATGTTACCAAAGCTCATAGAATGGTAAGAGCCTATCAGAACTTAAGAGTATGGCTACACATCTCTGAATATATAATTACTTACTTCATTTCTATCTTTTCAGCTATTGGATTGTCTTAATTGGAGAATCCAGAATGAAATTGACAGCATACTGGCAGTGAGTATTCTTCCCATTGTTGATTTATGTCAATAATCTCTCATTTCTTCCGTTTTTGATGGATTTCTCTTGTAAAGTTTGAGTTTTCCAAAAAATCTAAGCTTTGCCGTGAATTTCTCTTGCAGAAACCCATAATTCCCTTCGACTTATATAGATCAATTCGTGATTCACAGTTTATTGGACTATCAGGCTACTCTAGAGAGGTATGCTTTTTCACAATTGTATTTTCTTATTTTGAAATGAGTCAATTCAAGTTTAATTTTTTTCTTGGACAAATTTACTTTGCAGGGTCTTCCTGTTTTTTCCATTGGAGCTGGGCTTAGCACATTCGACAAAGCATCTGTAAGTATCTCATATTACTAGTTTCTTGATGCATCATATTTATTTTATAGAGCATTTTTGGATGAGAAATTTTCTATTTTAGCAATCAATGTATGTCTTATATTCCAGGTTGACTACTATGTGCAATCGCACATCCAAATAAATGAATATCGGGATCGGGTGATACTTGTGAGTTTCAGAATCCTCATGGTCTATGCTTTGCCTAATTCAAATAATTATTCTAATCGATGAATATGTACTCCAGCCTACTGCAGCAAAGAAGCATGGGAAGCCTATCACTACTTGCCTGAAAATTTTAGATATGACAGGCTTGAAAATCTCAGCACTGGGCCAAATTAAGGTATATCCCTACAAGGGCTTATATAACTAACTATTAAGTCTTCCGTGTGCAGAAATTTTTCTTATTGACTGTACTTTCTATCATGCTCAGTTGCTGACAATTATATCATCCATTGATGACTTGAACTATCCAGAGAAGACAAGTACATATTTTATTGCCAATGCCCCGTACATCTTTTCTGTCTGTTGGAAGGCAAGTCAATCTCTTTGTGAATAGGTTGATTCCTACTTGGGTGAAGTGTCCATGGATCTGGAGAGATCAGCTGTTGTCAATGTGTTGTTGATGCTTTTGCTGTTTAACAGGTTGTCAAACCACTATTGCAAGAGAGGACAAGAAGAAAGATTAGGGTTTTAAATGGCTCGGGAAGACAGGAATTATTAGAGGTATGTTAAACCTATACATTGTCATGTGTTTATGCTTCTATGTTCCTTATTGAACATCAATGCACAAGCAACTTTGGTTCAGTAGATCCTAGCGGTATAGAGATGCTCACTAGAATGTTACTTTGTCTTCTCGTGGAAGAATCTCATAGAATTGTCTTTTGGTTCAAATGATTGTTGATTCATCTATAGATAATAGATGAAGCTTCACTCCCTCATTTCATCAAGCGGGGTGGCTCGGGGTCTGGATCTTCCCGTCACCCAGGCCAAGGGAATGAGAACTGCTTCTCTTTGGACCACCCCTTCCACCAGGAGCTCTACAACTACATCAAAGAGCAGTCTCTGATCAGGGAGCCCATTGAGCTTATTAAGCAGGACTCCTTCCATGCGATAGCGCCTGACGCTCACTCATAAAGGCATGAGATCGCCAAGACCATCGAGTGTCAATTGCACAAGCTTGAACACTCAAATAGTTTTCCTGACTCAATCAATGGGATGAAGATCAGTTCTGGTGACAGAGATCCAGATTCATCTGATAGCTTCCTTCCCCTAAAACATGAAACTGTCAGCTGCATTGTTGAGTTGAGGGGCTTCCCCATGGCAACCCTACTATCAACTTCTACAATGTTAAAATATATGGGCTGAAAATATCTGAGAGGTGCTGCCCGCTATAAATTTCTATAATTTACAGTAGGAAGTCAAAGTTTACCCAATTGTATGTATATATGTTATCAGTTGGCCTCTAAGGGAGACTAAACAACCATATCATTTATGGTCTCATTTGTTTCAAATGACCAGTCTTCACTATTTACATTTATTTTCTGAGATACAGATCTGTCCTAGCTACATAACTAAAATCATGCAGCGTTGTTCCCCGAAATAAATTAACAACCATTGAATTAAAATAGTTCATTGGCATCTACAGCAAGGAACGTCCTATCTTTGCACCAGACCTGCAAGAATAAAACATTGTATGAATTCCTTGGATTATATAAAGAGACAGAACCTAATATTACTTGTCTACCTACCCTGTAAATCTTTAAATTGTGGCCTTACTAAAAAGATAAAGAGTTCTTACATGAGCTCGATAACTAGGGCTGACGCTCCCCCACCACCATTGCATATTCCTGCAACTCCATACTTCCCATTCCTATGCCTCAGCACCTACAAAAGAGTATGATTGAAGGACTAGTGAAGTTTGGTTGAGATGTGAAGGTCATATTAATGAACAGCAGTAGAAGTGAATGAGATTATTGACCCCTAACAAAGTGACCAATATTCGAGCTCCGCTGCATCCCAATGGGTGACCAAGAGAAACAGCTCCTCCATGCACATTGACTCTCTCCTGCATATGCAAGATGCAGAAGCAAAGGATATGTAAGAATTTCATTTGAGGAAAATACATTTGTTGAATGACAATAGAATATTTCTACGAAAATGTATGCAATTTAAAATAGGATACTCACAGGGTCAAGACCAAGAAGTTTTTGATTAGCGAGTGCAACCACCTGCATCAAGAGAAGAGACATGACAATAAATGATGAGCAGATATTATCCAGAAGATCAAGTAGCTCATGATGCTAAACTAGGCTGGCAGGCCCTACATTGTATAATACAGTCCCATATGAAATAAGAAAAAAACTAAACTGAACTAGTAATGTCTAGTTCTTACAGAAAATGCTTCATTTATTTCATAGTAGTCAACTTCAGAAGCCTCCAGACCAGCATTTGAAATGGCTTTAGGGATTGCAAGGGAAGGGGCAGTTGTGAACCATTCAGGTGCCTAAGAGAGCACAATAATTTCAGAAAGGAGGAGACCAAAATGAATGTTCAATACAATTCCAAGAATCTTATTACCTGGGCAGCATCAGCATATCCTCTAATCCGAGCTATGACATGCAATCCAAGTTCACGTGCTTTCTTCCCACTGACCAACACAAGTGCAGCTGCTCCATCGCTGGAGTGAAATAGCAAAAAAAATATTACATGTAAGTTCCTCTATAAGGACAAGGAAAGGAAAAGTATCAGGCAATTTTATTTTTGCATGGGAAAGATAACTATGAGAAAGTTATAAGTTAAATGGCCAATACCTTATAATAGATGCATTGCCTGCAGTCACAGATCCTCCATTCTTCTTGAAACTTGGTCTGAGCTTCTTCAGTTTTGATGCATCAAACTGTGGAAATATAGATTAAAATTTATTGACAAAAAGGTCAATAAAAGGGTAAAGGAAGGAACTTTCTGATGAAGTTGCTAAGGTTGATTTGAATTTATATTAAGCATTTCTATATGAGCAGAAACCCAGGACTATACAGGCGATAAACACATGCAAGTGAAAATAAGACTGGCAAAAATTTGAATGTCCTAAGGAAAAGAATTCCCATGCTGGATCCTATGTATGATCTACATTTTATATGATAAAATCAAGATCTGCTCTATCCAAAGAGAGGAGATGTTGAAAAGAAAAAATAATGCAGACTGTCAACCGCACAATTGGAACAATACTGTAAATTCAGGAATATTCCTTCCCCCTAATTTTCCACTTCTGGGGACTGGTAGCTGCTAGATAGTACCTTCTGAATGCTATAAATCAGCAAATGAACCTTCAGAAAATTCAAGCTCCACTAATAAAATTTTAGATGAATAAGAAATGTTTCAAATCGACCTTTTCCAAGCCTCCATCCTTGTTGACAACTGCAGCCGGCTTTCCTTTTCCCATGGAAATATCAACCTACGTGAATTATGAACTTTAAACAATTGAGATAACATAATATCACACCCATGTGCACTATTTCTTTAGAAGAGATCATAGTCTCACAGGAACCAACTCCCATGCAAACCAACCATTCTTCTGTGCTGTGATCGCTCGCTCAAAGCTCCTAATAGCATAAGAATCCTAGCAACAAAATATAGCAAAAAATCGTTCAAATGAATCTCACAGATAAAATCAACTAATATTTGTCAATATTAAATTGCCATAAAGAATATCCGAATCACCTGCGCTTCCCTTGTTAGGTTATGCTGTTCGGCACAAATTTCTGCACAAACTCCCATTCCAAAATCATTGTAAACATCCCAAAGACCATCTTTCAGCATGCCATCTATAATCATATCATGTCCCAAGCGGGAACCAGTTCTGCTCAGAAAGCAAATAAAACTGTTTCATACGACACTCTTAAAATATAAAAAACCTTCCAGAGACCTGCTGAGTCAAACATAAGACTGTAGCTCTTTGAATATTTCTGTTATCCAGGATAATTGCAAATAACTAAAGCCATCTTTGGCAATCTTATCTAATGCTCAAACACTGTAAAAATGAAGCTTTGTATAGAGATACATTCCATTGGATTATCTTAAATATAATATGAAACGTGGTCTGCACTGTCATAACTATCAAACCAACATATTTTAATACAAGAAGCTCACCTTGCTTGGGCAAGATATTTTGGTGCATTAGACATGCTCTCCATGCCACCAGTCACAACAACATCATTTGTTCCAAGCTGAATACTTTGTGCAGCAATCATGGTTGCTAAAATAAGCACGACAGGCTATTGTTAGTGGATGATAAGTGAGACAATGTTGAGGGGAATCCTCCACATTAGGATATGTAGGACATCACAAACACCTTTCATCCCTGAGGAACAGACTTTGTTTATAGTGGTGCAGATAACTGAATTGGGAATACCAGCCCCTAAAGCAGCCTGCCGAGCTGGTGCTTGTCCGAGATTTGCACTGAGGACATTCCCAAAAAAGACCTCTTGTACAAGTGAGGGATCAACATTTGCCCTTCTGAGTGCACCTAGAGGATAATCAACCATAAAGACAGATGTAAATTGGCAATTTGAGTAACAAACTCCACCTTCAAGAGATAGCTGTTTGTTGATTATTTACATTGAATGGCTATAGACCCCAGTTGTGTAGCTGAGAGTGAGGAAAGAGAGCCCAGGAAGCCGCCCATGGGTGTTCGCGCAACACCAACAATACAAGCATCTGAGATGAAGCCAAAACACACATCAGCACAACATATGTGATATGGGATTCCTATTTCATGGGTTGTACACTATATCTATTAACTTTTCTCTAGGAATTCTATGAGGACTACCATTGAACACTGTACAACCGGAAAGCCCTATTTAATCAGGATACGCGTCCATGACAGCTTATAACTATATAATGAAAAATAAGAGAACGATTAAATTGCTCGATTATCCACTCGATAAGAAGTTTAAACTAGGAAATTGCCCGAAAAGGGTACATTTTACCACATGATTCCCGGGCATCAAAGGAGCAACGGAACCACAAGTACTTCCATAAGCTTCTTGAAGGAGAAACTAAGCGAAATTAAGGTTGAGCAAGACAACAGAGCATATTCACTCAGACGATCAGTCAACAAAAGAGGTTAGAAGCAAACAAGTAGAAACCTCGTGGATGTATGGCTTCTGAAATAGGATCCATTTTTCTGGGATTCCCACAGACGACCGTAACCGCTACAGGAATGGGGGCAATGGAGAAAACGATCACAAGTTTCTGGTGAAGAGATAATGGAGATAGTTTAGAGTTTATTCTAAGGGATTGTAAGCTCGGGCTATTCAGCGAAGAAACAGGAGGGGATTGAGCCCTTTGAGGAAGGAACGAAGAAGAAGCCAAACTGAAGCTTGCTACCGATGAAAATTATGATGACTAAGAAGAGTAAAACAATGAGTCAGATTACGGTCCGAAATTAACCATGCCCTTATGATTAGTTGGTGGCTCTTTTATTTTTGCACATAATAGAAATTTCATTCCATAACCGGAAAAAATAAACAGATAAATAAAGTAATAAACATTATACTTACGCATTTGCCCATGTATACAGGTGTGCAAAGGTATCTAGACCAGGGTGTGGAAAGGTATTAGACTATGGTTTATGGAAACTTATCTTGTATTGGAGCAAAAGCATCAATTCAGGGTAATATTCTAGTAGTTCTATTATATAGCAAGTTCCATCTCACGCAGCCTCCATTGAAGATTGGCAAAACGGGTTTGTAACTAGCTAGAAAATATTCTTCCTTATTTACTGTCAAATAACAATTGTCATCCATTGTCCAATGGGTCGGGACTGTATCAGTTGATGCCGCACATTTATAAAAAAATACATTTATTTTATAAATCTTATAAAAATTTGATTAATATCAAATATTACTAATAATAAATATTTTCATACAATTTTCCTCAAGTATTATACCTACTTACAAATTTACGTTGGGATAGTGAAGGTATATTTCCGTAAATATGAAAACCTAGTTTTTATTAAAATATGTTAAATAGATCTTTTTTGTAATAAAAAATTATATTTAATCATAGGTTCAAATAAAAATAATTTGTTACTATAACTCTTTCCAAAAATTATTTATAATTTAGGTACTAAACCAAAAATTTATTTTTAAGTGAAAATAGTTTTGTTGTACTTAAGTTCCTTAGATGATTGGAATTCTCTAATTAATATCAATAAACTGAAATCAAGTTATTAAACCATATTTTGTCAAAAAAAAATGATTTCGATAATGGGAAGCTTAGGTACTAACGAAAATAAGTTATAAATTGGATATAAATTACCTTAATTTTGGTATTTTTTCATTATATTATCACTAATCGAATTTTTTTTAATAAATATTAATTTGAGCTTACCGAGAATAATATTATTTAATAAGATATTATAGAATGATAAATAATTAATTTTATATCTATTTAAAAATTATAATTTATTAGAAGTGTAATTCATTTTTTGTACAATATAAGTGTAATCCTTATAATATTATAAATAAACAATCATTCTATATTTTATAATCACTTTTATTTTTCCTTACATTATTAAATTTATATTTTTGTATTCATAATTTCAAAATTAACTTTTTACTAATCACATTTTAAAAATACTTATCATTTTAAATTTTCTAAAATTCCAATTACATACTCCATACTTCCAAATTCCATATTTGCCCTTATATTTCCTAAAATTTTCTACTTGCTCTTTTTAACATTTGAAATTACTAAATTGTCACTAATTTTTTTCAAATTCCATATTTACCCATCATTTTTTAAAATTTTCGCTTTTCCCTTCATATTTTTCAAAAATCCTTATTTGCCCTAAAACTTGCAAAAACTACATATTTACCCTTCTTATTTCAAAAAGCTCACATTTGCCCCATATATTCTTAAATTTACATAATTGCTTCTATACATTCTAAAAGTTCCATTTTGTGTCATTCATACTTTCATAAATTACATTTTGCCCTTTATACTTTCAAAATTTCCATCTTTCCCCTCATATTTTCCAATTTATAATTCTTTATGGTGCCTATTTTTGGTCATTGTCTTTGATAGGATTTTTTACCTCAAATAAATTGTGTCCCAACACAATTTATAATGAGCCCATTTCAATACCACTATCAACATGCTCAAGTAATTTTCCTTTTAAGTGATTATTTTTCCTATTAATATATTAAACTCGTTAGGAGATGAAGAGAGATAATCCAATTTGAGTACCAGTGACATTCCTGCCGGGCCTATCGAGGATCGTGGGGGTCTCGAAATGATATTGTGAGTACTTACTTGGTAGGTGAATGCATGTCCTATAAAACAATAACCATAGAACAATGACACTCGGCAATAGTTGGTCGAGGAATTTTTATCTAGATGCAGTTAATTAGAGGGTGAATAGCGCAAGTTGGGGAGGTCGAATGTGATAGTTTCTACCCTGGTAGGAACAGATGACCACTTTGGTTATATTGTGGGAGGGCTGTTCCCAAATGCTGTTGTGATCAAGGGCAACTGACAGACCAATAGCGGTGGGGTAGGTGACTCAAGCCTTCAAATGTCTGGTCGACCAAGCTAATGAAAGGTTTGATTGCAAGTGCTATGACATAGGGACTTTTATGGTAAAAAGCCACACTTATTTTGGGTATCTTCAAAACTACAATTGAGAGACTTCCCCGATAAACACGTCCCCAAGATTGAAGACAATGGCTACGATTCGGTGTAGAGATTGACTCACTAGGGGCGAAAACCTGACTTACTCGGAAGACGGGTGATGCGGTGAGGGAGGGGAGAATCAACCGAAAGATAGTAAACACTTTGGTGGGAATAGAGTTCGATGGGCAATTCTCATGGACTGTAACCGCAGCCCTAGAAAGCGTTGCATGAGTAACAGATGGGTAACCTAACCATATTTGTTGTATTTTCACTACCATCTCAAACGTAAAAAATTATACTTAATTTGTAAATAATTATTGATAATTAATTTAAAAATTATATGTTAGTGTTATTTTAAGTGAATTCTTCAAATTGTATGTAAGAATGAGTTTTAAGAAATAAAATAAAATAAAAAATATTACAAACGTCAGATTGTTTTTTCGTCAGCCAATTCAAAATTTTCAATCTTTTCTTTTATCATAATTCAAAATTTCATTCAACATATCACGTGGCATTTCCTTGAAAATAAAAATATGCACTCTCATGTCCTTTGTCGGGCGAGCAGTATATAGGGGACCCCGTGCGGTCGATCGAGATGAGTTCGTCAACAGTAGAGATAAAAAGGGTGTCGGGAAAAATTGTTTTTGTTCATAATTGTGAAAGCAACCTAGGTAAGGTTTTTTAGGTAATTCACATGTCTGCCTTAATTTTTATTTAAACTATAAATAAAATATCATTATTTAAAATAACTATGCATATGAAAGATGTATTCTTCGAACTCTGGTACTAAAATCGTAATGAATATGAATAATAATTATATATTTAGATAGAAAAACTTGAAAGTGTATATTATATATATAATTATGATCAATAAAATAAATATATAAATACAATGATGAAATTCATGTAAAGTTTGGGTAGGTGTACAACTGTGATTATAATAATTTCTATATGTAATAGTTTCTCATTAGCTAAACAGTAGATCGAATTTTATATAAGAAACAATCAAACTACATTTTGCCAATTTTCCGGTTGACATTTTTTCCCTTACACTACTAATTAGTAGGGAGTAGTTGTCGAAGCAATGACACTAACAACGTAGCCCCGGGAGGTCATAATATTTTATATAATTATATATATATTGTAATATAATATAATATAATATTATGGGTAATACCTCATTCTCCCACTCCAAAAGTCAAACATATACTTTGAATTTGATGGCCGGATAAATCTCACTGTGTCCCACCCAAGTGACTAGATGAATCTGGAATGTGCTAGGAGTGATAAAGTGTGTATAATCATTAGTATTACACAATGATATATATATATATAGATAAAAAATCAAATTTAAATATATGTATCTAATATTCCAAATATGGATATAGTACGTTCATCTATACAACTAACATAAATAATATTAAAATATACACGCTTATAAATGAATGTTCATAAAAGGAAAATAGTATAAATAAGCACATAATTTAAGAAATTCCATTCTTTAACACTGATTTTTTAAATTATATTAATTAAACACAAACATTCATTTTTCCACTTCAAATATATTTACTTTTTTTTTGTCATGCTGTGAATGTTTTCGGCCAAATTTTGAGAAAAAACAATATTACCCTAATCTAAAGTTTGATATAGAAAGTATGCTTTTGTTAGAACCAGCAAAATTGGGGATTTTGAAGGTGAAGTTCTTAAAATTCATGGAAGAAACTCAATAGATTATGATGGTTTATTACAAGAATATCTCGTACAAGTAGCTAATTTATTTTTGTAAATGACATTGAAGTAATACTCTCTTCAAGCATTTTGCCCACCTAAACCGGCCAAGGGAAACAGACACCACAAAATCACTATTCAAAATTTCAAAGAACCAAGGCTACCAAGCCCTAGAGAGTTGAAGGCTAGTCCTAGTTTGTTGTTTCCTAACCTAATCAAGATTTGCACTAATTAATATAATGAAAACGGCGAATATTTTATGCCTAATAAATGGTGATTTTGAATATATTAGTTCTTTATTATTTATCTTATTAACAAGGTGACGAAAGCACAGCCGATCAATCAAACGAACCTGGATCCCCACAACCTCCACCTTCTCGAACTACGAGCATCCATAAAAAAAACAATCAAGTAAACAAATTCCGCGTACTCATTGTTTGAATCTTTAGAGACAAACCCATTTTTTTGGGAGATACTTTGTTTAATCTTGATAAACAAATTCCACATCGCGGTTGTCCCTACTTTGGTAGCACGGATTTTCAACAATGTATCCAAAAATAAATTTAGAATAAGAAATATTGCCCTTTGGTGCTATATGATAAATAATTAAATAAAAAGAATTGTCCCTAAAAAAATACCATAGAATCTCTCTACTTTTCACTCATTGGACACACAAATCTATTGGAAGAAATTTAGGAGTTATTTAATGGGGACATATTAGTTTACATGTTTTCATGAGACTACTATGGGTAATTCTTTTTTGCATTATGCATGTAACGTAGGGTTGAACATAAAAACCCTAATATTAATTTGAAAATAATATTATCATGCTATGCATACACATTTTTTGAAAGGTACTATTAGAGGCTATATAAGTTTGTCTTTATAACGTTTTATAATTGGATACTTCTAGGTTTGAATGTATGTGCCTTCTTGTGATTAAGGACTTCCACGTGTCCACTAGTGAGTACATTATGATGAAATCATCTTGAATGTAAACTTAAATGCATATAGAGGAAATGATGGCCGGAGAATTCAGTAGATCATTTGTGAAAACGCCTGATTGCTTTAATTGCAAAATTCACAATATGTACATGATATATAAAGGAAAATATCCTTTGGTTGCCAACTTGTAGACCTACCCAACTTATATAGGGTTGTGATAGATCATATGCTATAAGAAAGCATATGATTGAGAAAATTTGAATTTGGATCTCACAACTTGTGAGCATATGAATTGATTTTATTGATATTTCTCTAAACCTATAAATTAAAATTTATTCTCCTCACTTTTCTATAGCGAATTGATCATGTATTAATCAATTCTCTCATTGCTTTTCCTTAGTGACTAATGAATGGCTTTGGATGTGTGTTCATGCAAGTTTAAGACCGGTCTTTTTATAAGTGGATTGAGGTCCCGTTCCACTTGGAAATTCCTGTGTTTTCTCATTCATTACTTATGATAGTGAATGTTTCATTGGTTCACTTTGCTGGTTTTTGTAAACTAGTATGATTCCTTGTTTGATTATAGGAATATATATATATATATATGTGAATATTTCCTTAATGAATGGATCCTCCTTGAATCTATCGACTACAATTGGTAAAAATATCACTAATAATTCTTGTATTTTTTGTCAGTAATGACCAATTCCTATTTCCAAATTTAGTTGATTTATTTAAGACATTATTATTTTAGTTAGATTCTTGCTAAAAAAATGTGTTGGGGTAAATTTCCTTGGTTTCTTTTGAGGTCCGTTTATGACCAATTAGAATTGAGTTTTCTCTACTCAGTGAACCAGTTAGTCTATCTCAAGTTCAATTGTTATATTAACCTTTATTTCTTCAAGAAAATTTACTAAGATGATTTCTTTTTATTCATAGTTACAACATAATATTTCAAGTTTAATAGTGGACCTTTCATTACATTTGTTATGAGCTTCCAACGTACATTTGTTATGAGCTTTCAATATGGCACGAGCCTGAACTTCCATTAGGTTCATGTTCGAACTTAATTGAATAGATAATACTTTATCCCACTCAACCAGGTTAGTTATAAAATTTTAGTTTCCATTATAGCTATATGTTTTTAGTACTTATAACCTTGCTATATGCAAGATAGGTCTTGATAGGTCTCCCCATCTATCTCATTAGTGATTGGGGCTAGTCCAATCCCAATATTATGGTTTATGTTTGTTTTTTGGTAGGTACCCAATCGATTTAGTTATCCTGCATATTAATCTTGAGCTTTATTGGTCGTTCAACTAATTTACAAATTAACATTAAACATATGAAAAATCAATTGTTTGATGTTGGATTATATGAAGGTGATCAACTACTCGTTTGGAGGTGCAGAGTATATCTCCCTCATTTTTCATGGAAGGAGGGCTTGTAGTTGTTTGATTTTGTCATGACTTCAACCAATTCCTGGTTTTTTTTTTATGCTGGAGGAGATGTCCTTCATGGTCCATTTTTTGGTGTTCAGATGATCTCCTCATTAGGCAACTCGGATGCTAAGAGGTTAGGTGGGCTTGGTAAAAAACATCATTTGGACACTCATATTTATTTTTGTTTTTAAATGAGTTAAAGTTTCTTAGGTTGATTTGGGATAATTTTATGGGAATGGATAATTCTTGGGTCATCATTAGACATCTCATAGATTATTTGTAAATTGGCCCGTTTGACTTAAATTCTCAAAAGTAGGCTCTTATTTATGACCATCTATTTAGGCTTCTTGTATTTCACTTAATATAACATAGTCCACTTGGTTTTGACATTTTATTTAATGTTTATCTAATATAAGACTTTTATTAGATCATTTATCTATTTAAATCTAACCTTACCCTTTTCTCTTTTAAATGAATAAATATATATATCCATATATATAAGTAAAATATTTAATTACAACTAAATTAACATTATTTAACTTAGGTATTTCGAGTTAATTATCCCAACTTAATTAGTTCTGACCACTAAATTAGAGTTGTTCTAATTTATATTTTGTTCCCAATTAAATCAATTGAATTTCACAAGTAAAGGTAGTTTTGGTTAAATTTTTAATTGAAAATTTTGGGTTACTAAATATAATGTTACAACTACTACTCTTCTTTTAAGGGTTTTGTCCCCAAAATTCGTGCAACTTAGTTTTCTATTTTTATCATCACTTTTCTACTTATACTCAATTACCGACCAATGGTTACATTCCTCATTAACCATAATTACTATTTATGGATAGTCCATTATCCATATTTTGACATCGGATCAATTGTCCGCATGATACCTCCTAATATTTTTGTAAAATATTGCATCGACCATTCTCTCTAAATGCTCGTCCATTAATCGATAAGGTTCACTTGCCTTGCTAGTCCAAAGTTATTCTCCTATCGTTTGTGGATTTTGAGTGTTTGTCTTTGAAATATCTCTAATTGTTGTGTAGATGTTATTCCATTAAGTACGGGTACAAGATTAAGGTCCTTGTTAGTATTTATGTGCACCATTAACACTACACTAATGCTCAAAATTTCCTCCATAATCCTTGTTACCAACTTTTACCATTTTATATATAAATGATACCCTCTAGATATCTCCTACCGCTTTACTATGGTTTTAATATTTTCCCTTAAATTATGCCTTTTCTTTGAGTGAAACTCATTTATGTTTGTCTCTTAACTATTAAGACTTGCATCCAAGTATATTTTAAGGTTCGTTTCTAATTATCCACCTTATAATTCTCTCTATTTTTTTTTTCATATTTTTCATTAAGGTATTCCACCAATCGTTTTCTCATTTCATCGGTATCTTACTATATGAATACTTGCTTCTCCTATCTTATAGTAATTGCGCTATAAGCAATTCATCTTTTCTCAAGGTATTCATTATGTCATAAGGAATTATTTTACTTTGATCATCATACAACTTACTCAAAAAGTTATTTCACTAACCATGTGTCTTTTCTGATTGAAATGTTCCATTGGAAATTTCTCTGGTGAGACTATATTTGTATCCTTGATTAGGGGGTCTCTTGGGGTTTAGTTAGCCTTTTCAGTGGATCGCATATCATTTTATAATTTCATCTGAATCCTCCTTGCATTAGAGTGCCATATTCTATCCTCTTGGGTTTATGTTTATGTGCACCATTCCGACACGTTCTTGCCCCTTGTTGGTCCCTTGACCATCATTATGTTTTTATTTTCTCATAATTTTAAAAGATGTTGGGTATTCTACAACCACCTTTAGTTCCATATGCCTTAGTGATTTTGAGGTCTTTCCTTAAGATTGTTCAAAAGTCTAGTAAAAAAAATCTTACCTTCAACTTGTGGTCATTCATTTGTAATTTAGTGGGGTAATGAGTGTTTCTCCTTCCTTTAACTTCATCACTTCGTGTTGCTATCTATGGTCCTTGGAAGTGACTCTGGTCCATCCTTGAGTGGTAGTCATACTTTGTTTATACTGAACTCCTTTCCTAAGCTCGAATGCTCATAACCAAAACCTCCTTGGTTACGCATAGTTGTTCCATATATTCCTAGCTTTCCTTAAGTAATTCTTGTGGTATGTTATGCACTTGTCTATGCTTTTAAACATGAAATATTTATGGGGAATATTTTCAAAGAGCTACCAACTCCTCCTTCTTAATGTATTGAGTCTTAGGCGTCATGACCTTTATGATTGTTGTGATCCTATACTTACGTAAGCTCAACTTCTTAGTAGGTTTGTTCTTTAATTTGATTGCTCATTAACTCATCTAGGAGTCTATTTCAATTACTCGACTTTTTCTTTCAGCGAGTTGTAGTAATTCCTTTCCTCAGAAATTTCGTTATTAGTCAATTTAGGTTTTTTGGGATATTCTCTTAACGATTATTCCTCTAAATGATTTAGGTATATCTTGCCACTTTACTTCATAGTCCTTTCTTGTCATATTGTTTCTTCCTAAACCTATTAAAGTTCATTTCATCGCCTAATCATGTTATGGTACTATTGATTGTCGTCATACATTTCCTTATAGCATGTGAGGTAGGGCATCCTCCTCTAAGGGTCTCCGTTTCTCCAAACTCTTCATACTTTCATTTTATTATATTGTTAGTGACCATTTCATGATTATTCACTTTTACTTATTCCATTATAAGCCATTCCTTCCCATAGGGATTTTCATATCATTGGGCTTCATTGTAGTTGTCACGCCTTGACCTAGTTCGGTCGGAACCCTATTCAGGTATTTCTACCGAGTTGAGGTAAGGAAAGTTAAGGCGTCCGTTTAACCGATTTTTCCAAAGCAGAGAAATCAAAGCAACTTAAGGGTGAGCTCGTACCTGATGGAGTGACGTTTGCTTCGCTCGTTGGTTCTCTGATCTCACGACCCGTGTACCTCCCTAAAAAGGGTTAAGGGAGGGGTGAGTCTCATAACTCAATGAGGGGCTAGGTATCAACGTACTTTAACTTTTACATTTTTAAGTTAAGCCATTAGTTTGATTTTGAACACAATTCAACCGCCCTTTATCATAAAGGATTCACACATTCGTTGAGCAGTCCCCGACTGTTCCACTTGTGGACGAGAGCGCCTTTACCATCTACCCTGATAGAATTCTGTGGCTTCTACCATGAGTCTAATTGGACATCAATTGTCCGACCCTCAGACTCGAACCATACTTCGTGTCCGCAATGTGGGACGAGACCTCTCCCCCTCCGACCTTGGTCTCAATGTGCATTAAGCTCCCTGAGCCTCTCGACATACTGCACGACAGGCTTCCCTTATACTCCTTGTGTTGTCTAGTAGCCCTTGGAGCCACCACTACTCCCACAACGGGTGCCTCGATGGCTCCAAACTCATCACATTCACAACCAATAGTTTTGTTAGTTATATTCGTCATCTTTGGGGCCACTTGCCCAACGGGCCTGATGACTCGGCCTCGGCTTATGACTGCTAGCCTAACGGGTTCGCCGACCCGGCTTTGGCTCAACAATTATTAGCCAAACGAGTCCGTCTACCTGACTTCGGCTGTCACGCTCTGACCCGGTTTGGTCGGATCCCCGTAAGCAACTTGCCACTCCCTTTGGTCGAAGAAGTATTTCACTTCCTTCTAAACTGCGATGAGTCAAACATCCTTTTATATGCTTTTCCTAGAATAACATTATACAAAACTAAATATGTTAAAACTTACATACCTATCTCCATCTTAAGAGTTTGGTGTTGAAGTATTCCTTAAGGGTTTTGCCTTCCTAAAAAGGGGTTTAAGGGAGGGGGGGAGTTTCTAGAACTCAATTAGCGGGTGTTGGGAAATGTGTTTTTTTCAAAAAATTCTCTTTATTGACTAAAATCTTGAGGTTTCTCTTTATCTTAGAAAAAAAATCATCCTTTTAAAATTTCTTCACTATTATGTGATTTTAACTCTTTTAACACTTCCCCTTACTTAGGAAGGGTTTCATGTAGTATAACTGTATGTGTTTTTAGAACCTTTCACCATTTCACTTATTATGTGTGTTTAGCTCTTTTATCACATCCCCTTGCCTCCGGAGGTGTTTAGCAAACATCCACATGCCCTTTATCATAAATGGTATAAATGTTCATAGGGCAGTCCCAGACTGCACTCACTTGGGCATTGGCATGACTTTGCCATCCACCCTGATAAAAGTCTTGGACTTTTACCTCGAGTCTGAGTGGATGTCCCAAACATCCAACCCTCAGACCCAAAATTCACTTTGTGTTCGTATGAGGATGAAGACCTCATCTTGAACCCACCCCGGTCTCATGCACATGAAATCCAAAAATAGTAGCTTCAGGAAACCCAAACACATTAGATTCATGATTAACTGGTACGATGAGAAGACCAAACATAGTAACTTCTCCTTCCCTTATCGCCACCATGTCATCCAGTAGTCCTTGGAACCCATCACTACCCCCTTGGGCATCTTGATGGTTTTGAATCAAAGTGCTTGCACAATCAATAGTTTTCATATATTTAGCCATTCTCTTTGGTGCCGACGGTCCAACGACCCCGATACTTGACCCGGTTTGCAGTTGTTTGCCTAGTTGGTTTGTCGACCTAGCCCTGGCGCACTGTCGCTAGCCCATCGAGCCTTGTCAGTCCTAACTTGGTATTATGGCGAATCACACAATTATTTCCACATTTAATGATAGTGTTCATGGCTCTTCCTATTCATATTTGTTTACCGCTTCAGCTCATGCCCAATGGCCTTGGGCCCACCGCACGTGTTTTTCAAAACTAGGCCTTGAGCCCTATGAGTTCAAAACTGGGGGCCCTGGCTTGTTAGAGCGGTTCTAGCTCTCGTAAAAAAGGTCTCCTAAATAGTTTAAGCAATGTCACACAGTCAGGGGAGAACACTTCCAACAAAATCTTCTTTTTAACTTATAACACTAACCGGTTGTGATGATAGGTCCGCTTACAACTGGTATGTAGGTTTTTCTTTTCAGAAACTCATCATATCATCCGGGTATGATGTTTTTTTAATACTACTTAAAATTCGGTAAGTAGATTTTTATTTCATAAAAGTGAGCTCATCATCCCAGCCGGTATGATATATAAAAGTCTCCCACTCACAGCTAGTAAGTAGGTTTTTAACTTCTTAAAATGTGCTCATGACGTACTTAGATGTCATCCTTTCCCGTTTCCTCCTTGAAATTTTGTGGGTACATCCTTTGTATTTTCTTTTACTTGTTTTACAATCTTATCTTTGTAGGAAATATAACTTTCATTATGATGATAACGAATTACAGTCTTTTTTTGCTATATTTATTCGAGTGAATTTTGGTAATTACTAACTACGGTCATAACGAATTACAGTCTTTTTTTGCTATATTTATTCGAGTGAATTTTGGTAATTACTAACTACGGTACTAGGGTCTTCCCGTGTTTCTTCTTGGGTGGGGTTGTATACTCTAGTTGGGTCTCTCGATGTAATGGCGATGCCTTGCCCTCTATCTAGTGCCCTTGTGTTTCCTTGAAGTGGTAGGTGGGTACTTTGTTGTGTATTGCCCTAAAAGGATGGGTAGTTCTTCACAAAATGGCCAGACTGTCTACATTCGTAGCATATTCGACATGGTCCTTAATGGTTTTTTTGGCACTTGGAACAATAGGGGCTTCTTCTTGGCGGAACTGTATTTGTCTCCCTTTGTGTATGATAACCTTCCATTGTCCTAGAAAACCCCATTCTTGTTCTCCATTTCTGTCCACCTAGCTCATTTTATCTTTTTCAGCTATCCTAGCCTCCTTCCTCTTTCCTACTAGTTTGTTCTACCCAGTGGTGTCTTGTCTGTAATAGACGCTCACATTCATGGGTCATGCTGATGACAACAGCTAAATCCGTGGGGCGTCCTAGTACCCCCATTCAGTCCCGTATGTCAATATTAAGACCGTCCACAAATCATTGACAAACATCCGCAAGTCCGGCTAGATTAGGGGCAAAGGGTCTTAACTCGTTAAACTTGGTTTCATACTCTGAGATAGAGTTAAGCCCTTGTCGGAGTCAAAGGAGGCCCTATTTCTTCTCATTGATTAGATGTGGAGCTAGGTATTCCTTCGTATATCTTTTCTCGAATAGTTCCCATGTGGAGGTGGTGGCATGCAAGCTGCTGACATTATCCCACCACCTCTTCGCACTAGCTTCCAGGAAAAACTCTACTAGGATCACCATATCCTTTGGTGAAATCCTGATTATTCCCATGAGTTTCTTGATTCTAGCTAGCCAGTACATAGCAGCCCCCACATCCTTTTCTCCTAGGAATGGTTTACATCCTAATTGTCGGAGGGTTTTGAGGTATTTAGGAATGTCCACTAGAAGAGGAACTTTAGTAGGAGGGGGATGGGATTGTACTTCCTCAGGCTCAGCTCGAGGGTTAGTGTCCACCTCAGGAGTGAGGTTATGCCATCCAAACACTTGGGTGAACTCTTCGTACAATCTCTAATGTTCCGAGTTTAATCAATGTGGGGTTGTCTGGGCTCCTCGGGGATTTTCCATAGGGAGGGATGGTTGGGCAGTGTCGGAGACTGCGTCTCTAGTTCTCTTGATTCCTCTCTTGGGAACCATCTATAAATTTTAAAATTATTCCTATTAGTTACTATATTCTCTAGTATTGATAATGTATTTGAGGAAACAGGCTCTCATACCACTCAAGTTGTCACGCCCCGACCCATTTTGGTCAGATCCCCATGATCAACCCGCCACTCCCTCAGCTTACTAAGGGTTTTCCCCTCCTTTAACCCGGGAGGAGTAAGGCGTCCTTTAAACCTGTACCTTTCTTGGAATACATAAATCAAAACTATATAAAAATTTTAACTTACATACCTGTCTTGCAGGTGTGATTAATAGGTGGTCTTTGGGGTAGGTTGCCTTTGGTTACCTAAAAAGGGATATAAAGAAGGAGGTGAGTTCAATAACATAGTGAATTGGTGTTTAAAGTTTGACATTTAGGGAAAATATTTGGATTGAAGTGTGCTACACTCCTTATTTTCTGAATTCCTCAACTGATCAAGAAGTACCCTCTAAAACTTTCGACATAACAATTGCTTCCTTGAATTCAAATGTATATGCATTGTCACTTGTTACTCCAATTCTAAATTCCTCGAACTCTACCCAATACCACTTTAACACCCTTATTGTTGTCCACCAATTCATCTGTATTTCAATGATGAAATTTCATATCAACAAGTGTTGTGGTCTATTAACTAGGTCATGAGGTGTCAAGGTGATTTTCAGGCCCCCTCTACCAATTAACTTTGACCTAGTAAGAGTAATATCACTAAAACTCGGGAAGGCATTCTCTTCGTTCGACATCAGTAAATTTGATTAACAAATACAATGTATACTCAATCTAAAACTTATAGTGCTAATGATGTCCAATAATGATGGTCGCAACTCCAATCCTCGACTCTCTATGGGACCTATGACCTATTCCTTTTGTCTCTACACTATCGTGAAATAGACGACTCATAACAAGTAACTCGTGGAGGGGATACCTCTGAACCCAATGCGAGAAATGGCAGTCAACTGCTCAAGAACGATTGGGATTTCATTCCTTCAATTAAGAGATTCATAACAATGAGGGTATTACTCTAAGGGCAAAACTAATATTCCATTTGATTGAATGAGGGATGGGGCACATGGGAAGGAAGGGGAAATCCTACTACCGATAAGAGAAAGCAAATTTCCATTCCATGCATAGCATTTTAGTTAGGGTTGACCTACATTGTTGTTGCAGGGGCATATCGATTCCTAGGGTGCTCTACTATGATACTATTAGCAATGCTTCAAAAGGGTGGTGAGGCCAAGAGAACCACACAAGCTTGGTTAGTGGGGAGGCCAAGAGAGCTCCGAGAATGGTGAGTGGAGGGCAAGCAAGGGTGAAGCTCAGCAGATGCAAGCATGGTTTCCTCTCCCTAGGGATGTGAACAACATTCAAGAGATGAGAACGAGATTTTGTGGATTTATATTGTTAAATAGAGTAAACATGACATTGGTCCAAGAGAGGGAATTTACCTAAATATAAGAAATAATTTGAATATTTAGAAAAGGTTCAAGACCCAAACAACATTTAAGAAAGAGGGCTACAGTCCAATGTTTAAGAAAGAGGACTACGACCCAACATTTAAAAAAGAGTACTATGACCCAATGTTTAACAAAGAGTATTATGACCCAATGTTTAAGAAAGATAGTCCAACATTAATAAAAAAAAAAAAAAGGGCTACAACCCAATATTTAAGAAAGATGGTCATGACCCAATATTTAAGAAAAAAAGTCACGACCCAATATTTAAGAAAGAGGGATATGACTCAATGTTTAAGAAAGAGTGCTATTTCCCAACATTTAAGAAATAGTACTACGATCTTACATTTAAGAAATAGTGTTATGACCTAACATTTACGAAATATAGCTACAACCCAATGTTTAAGAAAAAGGGCTAAAACATAATCTTAAAGAAAGAGTGTTACGATCCAAAGTTTAAGAAAATGGGATCCAATGTTTAATAAAGAGGGTTACGACCGAATGTTTAAGAAATAGGGGTATGACCCAACGTTTTAGAAAGAGAGCTACAACCTAATATTTAAGAAGGAGTGTTATGATCTAATGTTTGAGAAAAATGATTATGACATAATGTTTAAGAAATATGGTTATTATGCAATGTTTAGAAAAGAGTGTTACGACCCAAAATTTAAGAAAGAGTGGCTATGCTTAAATGTTTAAGAAAGAGTGCTATAGCCCAATATTTGAACGAGAGCTACGACCTACAGATGTGAAATTGGGTTACAATCTAATGAAAGGTGGGTTAAGGTTCCATATTTATAAAGATTGATTATGAACCAAACATTCGTAAAAGAGGGACTATGTTTCCCCGTACATTTTCAAAATGGGCATCAACCCAATTTTTTTGTGAAATGACAAGATATTTGACTTAAGGGTCAAAATGTAACAACAAATTGGATGTTAGTAGTGGAAATGACTAGATAGCAAGTTAATTCAAGAGCTATGAAAATGTGTATTTTTTTACTAAGCCAACATAATGATTTACATTTTTTTATTATGTTTGAGGGGATAAGGATGTGACTATAGACGACTAGTGGAAGATGGTATTGTTATCGAGTGTTATTGGAATGATTAAGATAAATAAGGAGTTGCTATCCTGATTCGAGTATGTCGGGACCCAATAAGTTATAATGAGTACTCCAATTTTATGTGACCTAGAGCAAATTGAGTTTCAGTAATGACTCTTCCTAGTTTGGAAAGCAAAAATATGAATGGTTATGTCATGCCCCAACCCGGTTTGGTTGGATCCCTACGATCAACCCGCCACTCTCCCGGTTTACTAAAGGGTTTCCCTTATTATAAATCGTAAAGAGTAAGGCATCCTTTAAACCTGCACCTTTTCCTGAAATAACATAATCAAAACTACATAACATTTTAAATTCATCATACCTGTCTTACAGGCGTCTTAGTTGATGGTCTTTAAGGGTAGGTTTTCCGGGATTTCCTGAAAGGGATATAAGGGAGGGGGTGAGTACGACTACTCAATGAATGGGTTTTTAAAACTTTTAATTTTAGGAAAAAGATTTGTTTTGGAGTGTGTCAGACTCCTTTCTTTCAAAAGTCCTTTGATTTCAAATCTTGATTTTTACCGCTATTTCTTTATTTAATCACGATGTGTCATCACCCAACACACATCCTTTATCATGAAGGTTAAACACACATTTGCAGGTCAGTACATCCACTAAACCCACTTGTGGCTTCAGAGCGACTTTATCGGCCACCTAGATAGAAGTACGTCCACTTATACCCTGAGAATGAGTGGATGTTCGCGACAACCGATCCTCAATCCCGAAATCAATTCTTCATGTTTGTATGAGGACAAAGACCTCATCCCGTCCCCACCCCGATCTCATGCGCTTAGTGCTACTCCAAATTTTGCACGGTCACCTGGTACGACGAACTGCCCTTATACTCACCAAGTTGTCCAGGGCCCTTAGGCATCACTACCCCTCATGGGTGTCTTAATGATCCCGTAATCATAGTGCATGCACAAATAGTATTTTCTTATCATGCCATATAATTTGTGGTGCCACTGGTCCAACGGCCCCGATTCTCAACTCAACCTGCGAATGTTTGTCTTGACTGGTCCAGAGACCTGTAATATCGCAATGTCGCTAGTTGATTGAATATGTCGGTCCTGTCTGGGTGCCATGGCCAAACAATTCATTTATTAAAGTTTTATGGCACATATCTCATGTTTGTTTACGAGCTCCTACTTGTGCCCAATGGCCTATGGCCCACTTATTTGAGATTTTCAAAACCAGGCATAATAGCCCCATATTTCCAAAACCGAGGCCCCTGGCCTATAAGAGCTATTCTAGCTCCCATCAAGAAGGTCTCCCAAATAGTTTAAGCATTGACACAAAGTTAGAGGAGAGCACTTTTGTCACGCCCCGACTCGGTTTGGTCGGATCCCCGTGATCAACCCACCACTCTCCCAGTTTATTAAAGGGTTTCCCCTTATTGTAAACCGTAAAGAGTAAGGCATCCTTTAACCTGCACCTTTTTATAAACCCCACACATTTGAGTTAAGGAAAAACTGGGAAAAGAACTGGTTAAACCGAATAAGAAAACCAAACCGGTTTACATTTGGGAATAAGCAATATGAAAATTTACAACTTTCGATTGATCCAAAGGATTTATTAAACATTGGAAAAGAAACTTAAGACAAATTAGAAAAAAAAAACCAAATTGGTTCAAGTGAAATTAATAGCCATCAATTAATATATATTTAATTATTGAAATTAATACCAATAATTTAATATCGAAATTAAATTATTGGAATTAATACCGAAATTAAATTATTGGAATTAATACCGAAATTAAATTATTGGAATTAATACCAATAATTTATGGCAATATTAATACTAGTAATAAATCTCGCCCATTTAATACACGGGTTTTACGACTATATAAGGAGGTCATCCCCATTTTATTCTCCTTACACCTGAACACTTCTCTCTCTCTCTATTGCTCCATTTCCCAGTAAAGCTCGAACCAGAGCTTCGACTTGAACAAAGGTCGGGCTCTTTAGAACCGGGGAGAAGACAACTATCTGATAGTAAACTCCAGTCAATCCGAGAATCGTTGGAGAAGCGTCGACATGATGGAATATTGAAGCAACTCTGGCGGACCGAAGCGTGCTTACTTGAGAGTAGTGTGAGAATGTGTGACTTCCTGGGAAGTATGATTTTTTGTAACCCGAAATTTCGGTCAAAAATTTTTATGCGAACATACGGCTTATCATAAATAGCCATCAATTAATATATATTTAATTATTGAAATTAATACCAATAATTTAATACCGAAATTAAATTATTGGAATTAATACCGAAATTAAATTATTGAAATTAATACCAATAATTTATGGCAATATTAATACTAGTAATAAATCTCGCCCTTTAATACACGGGTTTTACGACTATATAAGGAGGTCATCCCCATTTCATTCTCCTTACACCTGAACACCTCTCTCTCTCTACTGCTCCATTTCCAGGTAAAGCTCAAACCAGAGCTTCGACTTGAACAAAGGTCGGGCTCTTTAGAACCGGGGAGAAGACAACTATCTGATAGTAAACTCCAGTCAATCTGAGAATCGTTGGAGAAGTGCCGACATGATAGAATATTGAAGCAACTCCGGCGGGCCGAAGCTGCCCTATTTCGGTCAAGTTGAAATCGGCCATTTCAAGCCCTCCTCAGGCCAAACCAAGCCTTTCCAACACTTCCTCAGCCTTTCCACGGCCAAATTAGGACTGAAAGTTAAGCCAATTCGGCTCTCCTTTATAATTCTTTATCGGTGCTAGAGAGAGAGTCGACTGAATTTCAATGACGAAATTCTAATCCAATTCTGCATCAATTGATACAATACTTGATTTTAGGATGAACCTTAGGACGAGACCTATCTACCCAAATCGAAAGCTCGGACTGTCGTGCCTTCACCGGTGAGTAATCGAAGCTTTCTCTCTCTACAGTTTATTTTCCGGCAAAGCTCTGTTTGAGCTCGTTCCGACGTTAAAATCTGCGATTCAAAGTTTCTTAAAATCGTATGAACATACAGGAACTCAATTTCAACTCCAATTTCAATAATTAGAAGTGTTTGATCAGTTAATTTGATGAAATCAAATTTGGTAGTGTTGAAGAGTTGAAATTGGGGGAAAATTTGGGGATTTTCGAAATTCAAAGGGGCGAAAATACAATTTTATGAAATTGAGGGTCAATTGGGCATGAAAATAATGTTGGAGGACCAATTGAGGAATTTTGGAAATTTTGGGGGAAAACTTACCATTTTTGTGAAAGAAGGGCAAAATGGTAATTTTGGAAAAATTGGGGAACCAAATTGGAAATTTGGAAAATTAAACCCCATTTTGGTGAAATTGAATAAATTGAGGTCCCATGATAAATTTTAAAAGTTACGGGACTCAATTTGAGGAAAAATCGACATTAGGGACTTAAAGTTAAAGAGAAATAACTTTAGGGACCTAATTGCAAATAACTAAAAGTTTGGGTTTTCTCATTCATTAATGAATGAAGGCTGTTATGCCGAGTAATAATGAACAAGGTTGTTCATATCGTGTAGGAACGTTAAATACCGGGAACGCCAGCAAGGACAAGCTCGCGTGAATACAAAGAACCAGTCTAGTGGAATTAATGGCATTAACGGGTGAGTGGGTTTACTAACATCATACCCGGTTGGGATGATGAGCACACCTTATAATTTAAAAACCACTTACCGGTAGTGAGTGGGTTTACTAACATCATACCCGGTTGGGGATGATAAGTGCCTCGATATAAAAACCCACTGTTTAGTGGTATTTTAATCATCACTACTTAGAGATAGTGATGTGAAAGTTATGCGAAAAAAAAATCTACTTACTAGTTGTAAGTAGATCATACCTGATTGGTATGATGAGACTTCTTCGAAGGAAGTTGAAAACCCATTCATCGGTTATGAATGGAGATGTCCTTATACAGGTTGGTATAATGGACACTGAAAACCTATTTTGTCGGAAGTGTTCTCCCCTGACTGTGTGCCAATGCTTATACTATTTGGAAGACCTTCTCGACGGGAGCTCGAATAGCTCTGATAGGCCAGGGGCCTCGATTTTGGAACTTGGGGGCTAAATGCCCGATTTTGAAAATCTCGTACAGTGGGCCCAAGGCTAGTTGGCACGAGCAGGAGCTCGTAAACAAACATGATATATGTGCCATAAAACTTAATAAGTGAATTGTTTGGCCATGGTACCAAGATAGGACCGACATGCTCAGTCAACTAGCGGCAGTGAGACATGACAGGTTGATGGACTATTCAAGACAAATAGCTGCGGGTTGAGTTGAGAGTCGGGGCCGTTGGACTAATGGCACCACAGATTACATGGCAATATAAGAAAACATTGTTTGTGCATGCACTGTGAGTACGAGATCATCAAGACGCCCATGAGGGGTAGTGATGCGTCCTAAGGGCACTGGACGACTTGGTGGCTATAAGGGCAGTTCGTCGTTCAAGGTGTCTGTGCGAAATCTGGAGTAGCACGAAGCGAATGAGACCGGGGTGGGGACAGGATGAGGTCTTTGTCCTCATACGGACATGAAGTGATTTCGGGATTGTGGGTAGGATGTCACGTACATCCACTCATTCCCAGGGTAGAAGTGGTCGTACTTCTATTCGGGTGGCAGGAAAAGTCGCTCCGAAGCCACTAGCGGGTTCAGTAGTGATACTGACTTGCGAATGTGTGTAACCTTCATGATGAAGGTTGTGTATTGGGTGATGACACACCATGGTAACTAAGAAATAATGGAAAAATCCAAATTTTTAAATGATGAGATTTTTTAAAACAAATGAGTCTGGCACACTCCATATAAATGTTTTTCTTAAAAGTCAAAAGCTTTTAAAAACCCATTCACTAAGTAGTTGTACTCACCCCCTCCCTTATATTCCTTTAAGTAAATCCCGGAAAGCCTCCCCTTAAAGACCGTTAACTAAGATGCCTGTAAGATAGGTATGTAAAGTTTTAAATTTCATACAGTTTTGATTATGCTATTCCAGGAAAAAGGTGCAAGTTAAAGGACGCCTTACTCTTTATGGTTTACGATAAGGGGAAACCCTTTAATAAACCGGGAGAGTGGCGGGTTGATCACGTTGATCCGACCAACGGGTCGGGGTGTGATATTTTTACTGGAATAGCATAATCAAAACTGCATGAAATTTAAAACTTTACATACCTGTCTTACAGGCATCTTAGTTGACGATCTTTAAGGGGAGGCTTTCCGGGATTTCCTGAAAGGGATATAAGGGAGGGGGTGAATACGACTACTCAGTGAATGGGTTTTTAAAAGCTTTTGACTTTTAAGAAAAACATTTATATGGAGTGTGCCAGACTCCTTTGTTTTTAAAAAAAATCCCTTCATTTAAAAATTCGGGTTTTTCCATTATTTCTTAGTTACCACGGTGTGTCATCACCCAACACACATCCTTCATCATGAAGGTTACACACATTCGCAAGTTAGTATCACTACTAAACCCGCTAGTGGCTTCGGAGCGACTTTTCCTGCCACCCGGATAGAAGTACGACCACTTCTACCCTGGGAATGAGTGGATGTACGTGACATCCTACCCACAATCCCGAAGTCACTTCTTCATGTCCGTATGAGGACAAAGACCTCATCTTGTCCCCACCCCGGTCTCATGCGCTTCGTGCTACTCCAGATTTCGCACAGACACCTGGAACGACGAACTGCCCTTATAGCCACCGGGTCGTCCAGTGCCCTTAGGACGCATCACTACCCCTCATGGGCGTCTTGATGATCCCATACTTACAGTGCATGCACAAACAATGTTTTCTTATATTGCCATGTAATCTGTGGTGCCACTAGTCCAACGGCCCTGACTCTCAACTCAACCCGCAGCTGTTTGTCTTGACTAGTCAGTCGACCTGTTATGTCGCACTGCTACTAGTTGACTGAGTATGTCGGTCCTATCTTGGTACCATTGCCAAACAATTCACTTATTAAGTTTTATGGCACATATATCATGTTCATTTACGAGCTCCTGCTCGTGCCAACTAGCCTTGGGCCCACTGTACGAGATTTTCAAAATTGGGCATTTAGCCCCCAAGTTCCAAAACCGAGGCCCCCGACCTATTAGAGCTATTCGAGCTCCCGTCGAGAAGGTCTCCCAAATTGTTTAAGCATTGGCACACAGTCAGGGGAGAGCACTTCCGACAAAAATAGGTTTTTACTGTCCATCATACCGACTGGTATAAGGACATCTCCGTTCATAACCGATTAACGAGTTTTCAACTTCCTTCGAGGAAGTCTCATCATACCAACCGGGTATGATCTACTTACAACCCGTAAGTAGTTTTTTCGCATAACTTTCACATCACTTTCTCTAAGTAGTGATGATTAAAATACCACTAAACAGTGGGATTTTATATCAAGGCACTTATCATCCCCAACCGGGTATGATGTTCGTAAACTCACTCACATGTTAATGCCGTGAATTCCACTAGATTGGTTCTTTGTATTCACGCGAGCTTGTCCTTGCTGGCATTCTCGGTATTTAATGTTCCTACACGATATGAACAACCTTGTTCATTATTACTCGGCATAACAGCCTTCATTCATTAATGAATGAGAAAACCTAAACTTTTAGTTATTTGCAATTAGGTCCCTAAAGTTATTTCTCTTTAACTTTAAGTCCCTAATGTCGGTTTTTCCTCAAATTGAGTCCCGTAACTTTTAAAATTTATCGTGGGACCTCAATTTATTCAATTTCACCAAAAAGGGGTTTAATTTTCCAAATTTCCAATTTGGTTCCCTAATTTTTCCAAAATTACCATTTTGCCCTTCTTTCATAAAAATGTAAGTTTTTCCCCAAAATTTCCAAAATTCCTCAATTGGTCCTCCAACATTATTTTCATGCCCAATTGACCCTCAATTTCATAAAATTGTATTTTGGCCCCTTTGAATTTCAAAAATCCCCAAAATTTCCCCCACTTTCAACTCTTCAACACTACCGAATTTGATTTCATCAAATTAACCGATCAAACACTTCTAATTATTGAAATTGGAGTTAAAATTGAGTTCCTGTATGTTCATACGATTCTAAGAAACTTTGAATCGTAGATTTTAACGTCGGAACAAGCTCAAACGGAGCTTTGCCAGAAAACAGACTGTAGAGAGAGAAAGCTTCGATTACTCACCGGTGAAGGCACGACAGTCCGAGCTTTCGATTTGGGCAGATAGGTCTCGTCCTGAGGTTCATCCTAAAATCAAGTATTGTATCAATTGATGTGGAATTGGATTAGAATTTCGTCATTGAAATTCGGTCGACTCTCTCTCTAGCACCGATCAAAAATTATAAAGGGGAGCCGAATTAGCTTACCTTTCGGTCCTAATTCGGCCATGGAAAGGCTGAGGAAGTGTTGGGAGGGCTTGGTTTGGCCTGAGGAGGGCTTGAAATGGCCGATTCCAGCTTGGCCGAAATAGGGCAGCTTCGGTTCGTCGGAGTTGCTTCACTATTCTATCATGTCGGCGCTTCTCCAACAATTCTCGGATTGACTGGAGTTTGTTATCAGATAGTTGTCTTCTCCCTGGTTCTAAAGAGCCCAACCTATGTTCAAGTCGAAGCTCTGGTTCAAGCTTTACCGGGAAATGGAGCAGTAGAGAGAGAGAGAGAAGTGTTCAGGTGTGAGGAGAATGAAATGGGGATGACCTCTTTATATAGTCGTAAAACCCGTGTATTAAATGGGCGAGATTTATTACTAGTATTTATATTGCCATAAATTATTGGTGTTAATTCCAATAATTTAATTTCGGTATTAAATTATTTGTATTAATTCCAATAATTTAATTTAGGTATTAATTTCAATAATTAAATATATATTAATTGATGGCTTAACTACTCTCAAGTAAGCACGCTTAACTTTGAAGTTCTTATGGAATCTAGTTCACCTGAACCAATTTGGTTTTTGTTTTCTAGTTTGTCTTAAGTTTCTTTTCCAATGTTTAATAAATCCTTTGGATCAACCGAAAGTTGTAAATTTTCATATTGCTTATTCCCAAATGTAAACCAGTTTGGTTTTCTTATTCGGTTTGACCGGTTCTTTTCCCGATTTTCCTTAACTCAAATGTGCGAGGTTTACAACTTCCAACAAAATTATATTTTCATCTGTCCATTATACCGACTAGGTATAAGGACATCTCTGCTCATAACTGATGAACGGACTTTCAATTTTCCTCTAGAAAGTTTTATCATACCAATCGGGTATGATCTACTTACAACCGTTAGGTAGTTTTTCGACATGATTTTCAAATCACTTCTCTAAGTTGTAATGTTTAAAATACCACTTGATAGTGGGTTTTTATTTCGAGGTACTTATCATCCCCAATCGGGTATGATATAAAATCTCACTTGCAACCAATTAGTGTTTTAACTTTAAGTTATATTCATTATCCCAACTGGGTATAATGTTAGTAAACCCACTCACAGTGACTTCTAATTTAGAAAAGGTGCTCATCATCCCAACCGGGTATGAGGTGAATAACCCACTCACCTGTTAATGTCGTGAATTCCACTAGACTAGTTCTTTGTATTCATGCGAGCTTATCCTTGTTGGCGTTCCCGATACTTCGTGTTCCTACACGATATGAACATCTCGGTTCATTATCCTTCGGCCTAATAGCCTTCATTCATTCCAAATGAATGAGAAAGTCAAACTTTCATTTATTTGCAATTAGGTCCCTAAAGTTATTTCTCTTAAACTTTAAGTCCCTAATGCCGGTTTTTCCTCAAATTGAATCCAAAAACTTTTAAAATTTATCAAAGGACCTCAATTTATTCCATTTTAAAAAAAGGGGATTAATTTCCCAAATTTCCAATTTGGTCCCCCAACTTTTCCAAAATTACCATTTTGCCCTTCCTTTACCCCAAAAATTCTAAAATTCCTCAATTGGCCCTCTAACATTTTTATCATGCCTAATTGACCCTCAATTTTAGGAAATTACATTTTGGTCCTTCGAATTTTTTAAAATCCCCAATTTTAACTCCTTAACACTGTCGAATTTGATTTCATCAAATTGATCGATCAAACATTTCCAATCGTTGAAATTGAGTTTCTACATGTTAATACGATTCTTTAGAAGTTTGAATTGTAAGTTTTAATGATGGAACGAACTCAAACAAAGCTTCACTGGAAAATGAATTGTAGAGAGAGAAAGTTTCTATTACTCATCTGTGAGGGCATGGCGGTCCGAGATTTCTATCTGGACAGGTAGTTCTCGTCCTAAGGTTAATCCTAGAATCAAGAATCATATCAATTGATGTCGAATTGAGTTAGAATTTCATCATTGAAATTTTTCTGGTTCTCTCTCTAGCCCCAGTCGGAAATTAGAGAGGGGAGCCGAATTTGCTTACCTTTCAATCCTTCTTCGGCTGTGGGAGGGCTGAGAAAGTGTTGGGAGGGCTTGAAATGGCCAATTTCAACTCGGCCGAAATAGGGCAGCTTCGGTCTACCGAAGCTGCTTCACTGTTCCATTACATCAGCGCTTCTCCGACGACCCTCAGAGCAAACAGAGATTACCGGCGTGTAGCTGACTTCTCCCTGTTTCTAAAGAACCTGACCTCGCCTTCCTTGGCTAGGAAAAGATCCTATATCAGAGCTCTAGTCCAAGCTTCGCTGGAAAACTAAGCAATTGAGAGAGAGTGAGCTTTTCAGGTGAAGAGAGGATGAATAAAGAGTGGCTCTTTATATAGAGAGCTCTGGGACTCGTTGGCCCTCCGTTTGACACCTTTATGACAGACATTTATGACCTGAAACGTATTGAATGAAAACGTTTCTTCTCCGCCGGCGCTGCTTCAATTTTTCGGCGAGTGAACAGTGCTGTCATCTATAGGAAGAAGATGACACTGTTCTGAACCGAACTGTACCGGTTCGAACCGGGTTCGAAGCTTAAACCAGTCGGTTCACCCCTCATTCAACCGAGTTTTTTAAATCTAAAATTTTTTAAATTAATCTAAATTCATTTTCTATCCAATGGTAGCCTCAAATCTTAAATTTGAATTATTTAAGCTAACTAGAAAATTGAATTTAGGATCTAGTTCAATAGTGGTTTAAACCGATCCAAACCAGTTTAGATCTGGTTCACTTGAACCGGTTTGGTTTTCATCTCCAATTCCTTTACAAGTCCATTTGCATGACTTTTGTGACTCCTTAGGTCACTTACGGTCCATAAATTTCTCAGTTTACCATCTCTCTATCGATTCGGTTCATAAACTGGTCTGGTTCTTAAATTGATTTAATCTGGTTTAGGTCCGGTTCACCCGAACCAATCTGGTTTTTCTCTCCTACTTTGTTCCAAGGTTCCTTCCCAAGGTTTATAAATCTCTTTGGGTCACAATGGATCCATAAATTTCCCTATTTGCCCTTTCTCTATCAACTCCAGTTCATGAACCGACTCGGTTGATAAACCTATTCAATCCAATTGGATCCAGTTCATCTAAACCAGTCTAGTTTTTCTCTTCCAATTTGTCTTAAGGTTCTTTTCCAAGGTTTTATGAACCCTTTGATTCACCCGAGAGTTTTAAATTTCCAAATTGCCCATTTCCTAATAATCGGGTTTTGTGAACCAGTTCAGTTTTCTCACTCGGTTTAACCGATTCCTTTCTCGATTTTCCTTATCTTAAAAGAGTGAGATTTACAGGTTATCATAATATTCATGACCTTTAAATATGTGATCGGTAAAATATCACTGAACCATCATTTTTGTATGTATGATGCATCGATCATATTTTGAAAATACGAGTGTTCATGGAAGTTATGGGTATACACTAGGACACTCAAGAAAACCTTTGATTTAGTTTGATAATCTCTTTTAAGTATTTAACCTTATTTATAGAAAGTAAAATGCATTTGTATTAGTATTTTGAGTAAATATTGAATCGAAAACATGAATACTCAAAATCAATCATCTTACTCACTTAGTATAATCTCACTCCCCTCAACTCCCATCAACTCACCTTTTAGGAAACCTAAGAAGAAGAACAAGAAAATTGTTACTTGAACGGTGAGACGAATTTGCAAGATAAAAATGCCCAATTTAACTTAATTAGTTTTATTTAGTTAGTTATTTTTGTGGGTACATATTTTGGGATTTTTACAAATGTATTCATTTTTTTATTAAAATATAGATTTATTATAAGATATTCAAGAAAACCTTAGATTTATTTTGATAATCTCTTTTAAGTATTTAAGCTTGTTTATAGAAAGTAAAATGCATTTGTATTAGCATTTTGAGTAAATATTGAATCCAAAATATGAATACTCGAAATTAATTATCTTATAGGTTGAGTATAATCTCACTCACCTTTTAACTCCCATTAACTATTAACTAGGTGAGAAGAAGAATAAGAAAATTGTTACTTAAACGATTGCACACGACTTTGCAAGGTAAAAATATTCCATTTAACTTAAGCAGCTTTCTTTATTTAGTTATTTTTCTATGTACATATTTTGGGATTTTTACAAATATATCCAATTTTGTTATTAAAATATAGATTTATTATAAAAAAACTTATATGAGTTTATATTATAAGTATTATATCTTGTTGATACTACTATATATAATTATTGTATAATCAATAGTATGTGACAGTTATTTATAGGTTAATCCCATGACTGGTAGGAGATGAGATGGTCAAGTGCAAGTATAAGCAAATGGATGTCCGACTAGTAGATGAGAGGCTAACAAGGCAACCGAAAAATGAAAATTAGATGCAATCGAGAGTATGTTTCCTAATTGATCCGAATATAAAATCCTAATGCCTAAATTCCATGGGCGACAAATTTACAAAAGAAGAGGTGGAAAGTATCCAACAAATCTCTACCAGTATGGATGCAAAGACAATATCATTGAAAATGGGAAAAAGTTGTAATAATAAGATATGTCTATGCTTTGTTTTTAGACAATAACTTAATCTCACAACACGTATGTATTCAATCTATAGGTAGCAAAATAAAATATGTGCTGACAACTATTTGCAATGTTAGTTGCCCCTAAGATGATGAGTTTTATATGTAGAGTTTACTATAATAAATTAAATGTTATGGATACCATTTTTAGAAGGAATACTGTGTTAAACCATATCTGTCCATGAACATAAAATTATAAAGCATATGTTATTTGACTTTTATGGAATGAAAATATTTGGTTTAATTTCTTGAGTATGCAAAATATAAAAGGGTAGTATTCTCCAATTTTTTCATGTTTGGAGGTTTTACTAACACACACTATTACTTTCTAGGATAAAGGGACATGAGCGGTAAGAAAGACTAAAGTGGTTTATTGGGCAATATGGAACGAGATGAGTAAAGCAATGCACCTACTAATAACTTTATCAAATGTGTAGTGGGTCATGGAAAACAGTGATTTGACAATTAAAGAGTTTCTTGACGATAATCAAACAAGAAGCAAGCAATCCTAGGATTAAGAGGGCAGCCCACGAACCAAATGGGATAAACTCTCACAATGCTTTTAATAGCGAGTCACATCTCACAAGAGAGGTGAGATTGGTAGCAAGGACACTGACGGCCTTGTAGTGCGGGAGAAGTGGCTAAGCACCGTTGTGATAACATCTAGAAGTGGCAGCTTAACTTATGCTATAATAATGGGACTTCATCTAGTATCGGAGTTACAAGGTTAAGAATTCATTGTTGACACAGATTCTCAAATATCATGATTTAATTAGGTGATTTTCTTCGCCCAAAAAGCAATGTAAAATGTTACTTTCAAATACCATTTAGATTATATTTTATTCAAATGAATTTATTAAACCCACCTCACCTTCCAAATAAGCATAATTGGTGAAATCTCAATGTATTCAATGTTAAATCATATTATTGGTTTTAAATTAATATGGATTAATGTATTGTTTTGTCCAATATAAGACACTAAAATGGAGGCCAACTCAATAAGAAAAGGCTCTTTTATTACCTTAGCCATGACACTAAAGATATAATAGTTTACTATTCAAATAATCATATATATATATATATATATACAATTATCAATCTAAAAACCCTAGGTGGATCATTAGCATCTTGATAGGATACAAGGGATCACTCGATTGATTGACTTGTGGATGAATAAATGTGTTTGTGCGTGTGAGCTAGACTTGGAGTGGCCTTGACTTGCCTTTTCTTGGTTGTATTGGAAATCAATAATATACATGAATCTTGGTTCACTGTATAATTAGGAGTTAAAATTTTTCATGCGTCATCTTTTCAAAACTAAAAAGATCATCTAAGTTTCTCCACTGACCAATAATTGGGATGCACTTGGGAAGGGAGAGTCAAGTCAGCTAGGCTAGGGCCCCTCTGAAGCCTCAGGAGGCCGTTTTTTATTCTTTTTATGGGATTCATGCGTGTTTTTAATAGTTTTTAAATGTTTTAATATTATTTTATTTGATTTTAGTTGGTTTGGATGGAAAATGTTACATGTAGTTAAAATTGATATAATAGGTAAATTTCAAATATTTTTAAAATAACAAAAAAATCAGATGAAAATTATGAATCATTCTAAAGTATGGATATTTTTCCAGCAATCATCCATTAAGAATGTATTCTCTTCTTCTCTCACTCCCGCTCTCCCTCTCTCTCTCCGGGCATAATAAGTCTTGCAATGATCGGTCGAAGAAAAGGCTTGGTACCATTTTTAACACATCAATGGCCTAGAAAGGACATTGGTTCAGCACATTGAACTTCCTACCTCAATACTCTTAAAGCAGCTTACTAAAATTATTAGATGAAGTTGTTGAAATTATTAGATGATTGGAGCCCCCAATACCATAAAAATATAGCTTAATTCTTGACAGTCTACCACCATTCTAAACCAAGTTCTGATGGGTTATATTAATCTATTTCACGGGCCTGATGTATATATATCAGATCAGCCTATTCACATCAGGATCAGCTCCTCCATCTCTTAGATTGCCCCAATCATCGGACATTGGGGCGTTTGATAACTTCTTCATAGTTTCACCATGCTAAACATGTAGAACTTCACATAGATTCCTCATGAAATATAAAGAGGGAGGAGAAGATATCAATGCAAGTGAATCAAGAAAGAGTGTTGTTGAGATGAGAGAAGGGGAACTGCTGCCAAATGGAAAGCGGACAATTCAAAGCAAACTAAAAAGTTCTTTCTTTCCCAAGTCTTAATAAAGTTGTTTTATCCACTATTCATTTTTATATTAATAATATGAGAATTATTTATCAGATAATATATTATATAATGTATTTATTATGGTTACAATAATAAAGCCCTTTTAAATTTTAGCAGCTTGGAGTCACTCAGGGCAATTGACTAATCTCCAATACCCATCACCCCACCAAACTTTTGACAGATTGGGCACCCAACAACATTTGTCCATTATTCTTCTGTTCAGCTCAATACTGTTGGAATTATCTTTTTTTTTTTTGCACTAAATGGAATTATCTAATTAGAACTTTAAAAACTAGCATATCTCCCTGTTCCTAGACCCCATAAATTCTCACGTTCTTTTTCTTTACCCCTTTTGAATTCAAAAGCGCTTTTGGAAAAATGGAACGAGCATGAATTAATAGGAGATCCATCTCTCATTTTAATTGATGACTGAAACAGGTTCAACATGTACTCTTGCGAGAAAAAACTGCATTTACACCCATCCCCAATTCAACTTGTACCCAACTCATCACCTTAACCAAACCTACATCCATTCAGTTTCAGTTGTTAACCACTTGGTGAAGAAGTTGGGAACATGACCCCTGCATCCGGACACTGCTGATACTGTTCCTGGCCGCCATGATCTCGTTCAGGGTCAGCCTGTTCTTAGGGCCAATGATTGTCTCTGCCCCTGGCCTCTGCTTGGGGGCGCTATGGGACCTCAGCTTAGCACTGAAGGACTGCGTGCTGGACATGTAATTCGGATGGTTCGAGTAGGATCGGAACAAGCTCTCCCCGGAGATGCTCTTCGCCGGAGTTGCCGGCGGCGGCGGCCTGATGGAGGTGAAAAAACGGGGAGTGCTGTGGGCTGTCGGAAACTTGCTCTCGTCCATGGGATAGTACCATTCATAGTCCTGACGTGAGTCAGGGACCGACAGCCGGGCCGGAAAAGGGTATGGGAGAGGGGAAGGCATCCCATGATAGCATAAGTCTTCGCCGCATTCGACCAGCAAGTTGTTAATCCTGCGGGACCTCGATCGGGGCTTGATCGTGTCGATTTCCACGATCTTGGGGCTGTCATCGGACCCGTTCATCTGGGCATCATAGGATGCTGAGAGCCTCTTGCTGTGAAACTCGCTCCTTCCTTCATCAAACCTCTCCTGAATAGAAAAAAAAAAAAGAAACCGTACATCATTAAACGCTACTAAGGATGATGGTTAGAGAACCGATGCCTGTCTATGTGAGGTCTTACGATGGATCGCTTCGGGCGGTTTTCAGGGTAGATACGGTTCTCCTTGTTGAGGTGGCGGCGACTGATTCGCTGGGAGCGAATCTTGGCCTGAGCTCTTATGAGGGCTTGCATGCTCTGCAGAGTCGCGGCGGCTCGTTTACGTACGAGGTAGCCTCGGACGAGGGCCTGCAACTTCACTAGTCCTTTGAGAGCTCGCAGGGCTTTCCGGGCCTGAGAGAGGCTCGTTTGGATAAATCAATTCGATATGCTCATGGTTAATGGAGGAGCCGAGGGTGAGTTATTGTAATGAATTAGCTTATTAATTATGCAGCAGAAAAAGACAGAGAGTTGTTAGGCGTCGAAGGCTAAACAGGAGAAATCGATCGTTTAAATTTGAATTTATAGATAAGAAAAACAAAGGAATCCGATGGAATGTTTTGGAAAAGGAAATGTAAATGGAGTCTTTAAATTACCAGATAACCCCGGAAGAAGGTTTGGATCTTGACGGCTGCGCAGAGTTTCCTTCTACCGCTACCGCTACCGCCCCCGATGAGCATGGAGACCCCGCCCTGGCTCGTGAGTCTCACCACAGCCACTGCTGCATGAGCCGCTGCAACCGCAGCGTCCGCAGCCGCGGCCGTCGCGGCGGCCACAGCGATAGCGTGATTACTCTGCTCCTCCTCTGTCTCGGCAATGTAGGGGCGGAGCCACGCGGGGTGGGAGCTCCTCGGGGAGCCCGCGGCGGCGGTAGGGCCCTTCGCGGATTTCCCCATGCTCCACCTTCGCTTCTCCGGTTTCCTTTCGCCGCTGCTGCAGACCGAACTCGATGAGCTCCACTGGTCCCTCTCTTTCTTCATCCCCAACAAGCCCTTGAACCACCTGGAAGCTTTTCCCATCTTTCTTCACACTGTCGATTAGGAGGCGATAACAGAGGAGTTCCGCAGGACGTTAAAAAAAGAGACTTTTCAGCTCAGGCATGTGCCATGAAGCCCTCGTCTTTGCGAAAAGAAAGAGTTCTGTCATGAAAAGATGACTTCGACCGGTTTTGCTAAATTTGAACTGTGCAATTGGGAGAGTGAGAGAGATAGAGAGGGCTGTCCCTAGTGAACTTTTCAAAACCAAAATCAAAGAACTCAAAGTGGAAGAAAGGTGGAGAGGGGCTTCAAATAAGAATTTCTGGGACTAAAAGGAAAGGGGAGGATATCTATAAATAAATAAGAAGGAAGGAAGAGAATGTGGGGGGAGACTGGTGTGCTGGTGCTGGTGCTGGTGCTGGTTCTGGTTCTGGTGCTGCCACTACTACCTCTGCTCTGCCTATTCCTAGGTGTGTTAGAATCTTTACAGGTTGCAAGCAGAGAAGTGACGGAGGGACTGGTCAGAGTGTAGAAATCATTAACAAAGGAGCAGAGGAGGGAAAGTGAGAATCAAAACTTTAAAAAGAAGCAATAAATTAAAATATAAGACAACAAAAGTTTCTGGTTTATTTTATGGGCAAAGATAAATATATATATATATATAATTATATTTTACTGCAATTACAATGACTATATGACATCATGTTTTCAAAAAGAAGAAATATATTTCATGATGGTTCTTGTATTAAATCTTAGGTCCAATTCCAATGGGTGTCTTTTTATGAATAAAAGGAGTGATGTTTTTGAAAAGGGACTCTGACATAAGCTCGTGAAGGATAGCATTACAAGACAAAAAGGTGCTGCAGAAAAGATGCAACGGATTCTCCCCATTTCTTTCTTCCTTTTACAAGACATCAAGGGTTGGAGCTTGCTTCAGTGGATGAAGAATCTAAGTTCGCTTTAGATTGTATGCAAACTAAGATTTGGTGGAGGCGAATCATGCTTTCGGTGGTAAATTGGATTCTCTTCTGATGTAGGAAAAAAGGATTTACGCTCCTACAAAAATGATGAAAAATCACTCACAATGAGTAAATAGTGCAAAGGAGGATCAGGGTATAAAACAAGAGGCTCTTGTTACTGTAGCCCAGTGTGTTGTCTCTCATCTCAAGTTTAGAAAAAAAAATGGAATATTTTGCAATTTGAATATTCATCTACCTGACTGACTATGTAATTGTTTGTTTGTATTGAACTTTCATCTACCAGATGTGCCCGTTTTACTGAAAGGCAACCACTAAAAATTCTTGAATTCCAATCGCATTTGAGTCCAAAATCAGAAGTGCCAACAAGGGTAAAACCTGATCTTATTCGTCGTAATGTAATGTGCTTGGTACAATATCTTGCTTATTACGGAAAACATCCCATATGTGAAGCATCCCACATTTGTAGGAGCTACAACGGCCACTCAATAGTTTATATTAAATTACAATCTGGTGCAGAAGAGACTGAATAAGATGTTGTAGAAATTAAAAAAAAGAATATATTAAAAAATATATCAAAATATATATTTATATTATAGATGAGAAGACAACTATAGAATGAATATAATATATATAATATTAATACATAAATTGAATCAATTAATTTGTATAATGTATGTGCTTTATATAGTATTAATAAAATTTTTAAATGAATAAAAATAATGAGGATGAATGAAATTATGTAAAATATAAAAATAATCTAACAAATGAGAATTTACCCGAATTTGAAGAAAATGTATCAAAATTTAAGGAAATCTAATAGATTCTTATTGAAATAAATGAATTTTTTATGAGATTTGTGGTGTATTCAAGAAAATTTCATTTGGGTTAACTTGAATATGAAAATATCTTTTTATTAAACCCCAAATTTAATAGAACTTCTCAAAAATTAAAATTGAATATAAGTGTGGTAAAATAATAATAAAAAAAATATTTAGTGAATAGGTAAGCTAATTGATCATCGAGTAGCGCATTTAGATTACCTGCCTAATTAATATATGAGAAATTGACCAATTAAAATGTGTGTCCTCAACTTCAGTATTAGATTGAGCAAGATAAAGAATTTATTAATAGATCAATAATCATCTATGTATATAAATTATTTATAAGTAGTGCTCATGATTGGTTGTACCCTAAGAATATGGTAAAAGACATTTCACCATAATTCAATTAGTGGAACTAGGTTGATGTATAAATTGATATATTTAATTAATTGCATAAAAGATATCAGATCCCATCAATGTATAATACAATAGACTTTTGAATTATTAAGAGGAGGCCCATTATGAAGGAATAATAGTAGATCGACAACTAAATGAGTAGACATGAGCTTAAAGTCTACATTGATGCTTGAGTGAAAAGATCTTGAATATACTTATTTTGAGTACGAATTAATCATCTTGAGTGAGAATGTACTTTAATCCCAATGAAATAATAACATTATAATTTTTTAAAATAAAATTAAACCCACTTACACTAGAAATCAAGATTAAATTGATAATAAAAACTTAAAAAGAAAGGTGAAATAGAATCACATTGAAAATTGATTATCCCATCAAAGAAACCATAATTTTAGAAAGTTAGCTTAAATCAATTCTTATTCGGGGAACATAATTTTCATTATCGAGATGACCTAAAAATAACAAAGAGGTAATTTTGGGATTAATATGAAAATAATAATAATAATAATAATAATAATAATAATAATAATTATTATTATTATTATTATTATTATTATTATTATTATTATTATTATTATTTTCTTAGAGAATGGACACATCACTATGAACAATAAATTCATGATGATAAGATATGCAAGGATAAGAAGAAACAAGTGCTTTGAGAAATTGTATGGTATAAGTTAAGACTATGGTACTTGTGATAGACCTTAGTTTGTATTTGAAATAGTGTAACACTAGAAAATCTAGATAAAGGAATTTAAGTCCAATTCGATAATAAACCAATGTTAAACCGAGAATGAAAACTCGATAATATAGATTTAGAATTAAACTGGATTGGGAACACGTTTATAGCATAAACTTGGACTATGGGTAAGTTCACAAAATTACCCTCCCACAACCCCCTTTGATCAGAAATAAATGATCGAGAGAAGTTTAAGTTAAAACTGATTCGAATTGACTTAAGACAAACAACCCCAGATTTTGTAAGAGTAATTAGATAAATAAAAAAATGACAATTTTTTAGCTTACTCAACATGAAATATGTTGAACCAACCAAAATCGAGTTGAAGCTGAACCAAGAACCGGTCGAGTTGAAGCTGAACCAACCAAAATCGATCAAACTAGCTAAGAGTGGGAAAACCCACCGATTTTTAGAAGGGGCTATAAAAATTGGAAAGTGAATGTTCTTATGACAAAATTATAGGGAATTGGATTAATAATTTTTAGAAAAATAAATTAGGTCATGAACCAATCGAATTGGAGGTGAACCAACCAAGGAAAGGCCGAAATTGCATGAATCAGCTGATTAATTCACCGGAAACCAGTTTGCTACAATGAAAATCGGTCGACATGCCATACCGAGCGCACACGTGTGGGGTGCATAATGCACCCATGTCAGCGATGATCGACCAATAGAAGAGTGACACATGTCCCAGTCAACGGTTAATGTCGGAAGAGCCCTGTCAACAATGACTGATCAATGAGAAGTTGACATGTGGCAAAAGTGCCACGTTAGTGTCCGATGAGGATGTTGAGAAACGACCAACTAATCAGAGATCGTCACGTGGTCGTGCCATGTCGGATAACCTTAGTCAATCAGAGGCTAACATGTGGCAGTGGCAATGTGCATTAGCAGGGAAATCTGACGCATTTAAAATAGCCAATTAGGGGATGCCATGTGTCACGGTTAATGGTCAACAAAGACTGGTCAATAGTCATGTAGGAAGGAGCAGCCAATGGGAGGTCACCACATGTCCATTCAGCAAATCAAAGGCTAACTAGGTTACTGACGAGGATGCTACGTCAGCAACACTAGCCAATCATGGTGCACCATGTGGCACGCCAACACATGTGAAGCTCGCACGCGTGCTACAATGTTGTCTTCCTCAGTTGGCTAACAAGGAGAAGAAGATAAGGGAGGGTGAGGAAGTCTCCAGCGACTTAGAAAAAGCTCCGATCCGATCGTCGGCGAGCGAGGCGGGGGCTGAGTCTTACACCGGCAGGTAACTCAGACAGTTTCCGAGCTCCCTATATGAAGAGCACCTCTTCCCTTGCATTTCTCCTCCCACCAGCCATTGAAGAACTTGAAGGTATCCATTTTTTGGTGAGACATAGACCAGAGCTTCGACGAGGACCCTTTCTCTAATCTCAGAAGGTGCATTCGGGCTTTGTGGAACCGGGAAGAAGTTCCCTACCTCACCAACCCCTCCTTTCAAACCGAGGGTCATCGGATAAGCGTTGGGAAGCCGGTACAGTACCATCACTCCAGTAAGCCCAAAACGACTGAAAAGCTCGAGCTGAATTCCGGCCACCTCCGACCTCAGGTGATCGGGCCAAGCTTCCCCCAGCTCCCCACGACCAACCCCCGACCTCCAGGAAACTTCGAAGTAAGCCAATTCTGTTCCATTTCACGGGAACAGTGAAGTTGTAGAAAATGAAACACTAAAACTTCTCTATTCAAATTCTTTGTGCTTAGGCAACCAATTGACATGAGTTTTATTTTGGGAGACTCCCCTTGAAGAGCACTAACCACCACCTCCAGAGCTCGGACCACCACTATGAAACCCGTCCCCAAGACCAAGTAAACCAGGGAAAGAACCAGAGGTTTTGAGAAAACCAAGGTTTCTGACTATGAATTTGATGAAAGTGTTGTCAGGGCAAGTGATTCTCAATACTTTGACGTTGAACAGAGAAATATGAGTGACATGATGCGTGCAAATGATATGAAGATTTCACACGAGTGATTAAGCTTGATTTATACAAAGTTCTTGGTAGGGAAGGGGTATGAGACACCCTCAAAGGATAAAACGAATGGAAATGGGAGAAACAAAATGACGAGTATTGATTTCTATTCATGCAAGAACATTGGATTTAAGCAAAAAACTTATGTTTGAGCAGATACTAGAAAAGGATGTAGGGATAGATCTTATGCCTCCCTCCTACACTAGGGGGATCAAGGAAGCTTGTACTGATCTTCTTGCTCGCAGGAGAGGCCTGCAACCGAAGAGAGAAGTCTTAGGCAATTACATGCCCTGGTCATAGTGTTGGTGTGACATCTAGTGGGGTTGTTTACAATGCGGTTCCAACAGCTCAGGGCAGTTGGGACATGGCAACACCAAGGAGGAGCTGGACTCTCTCGAGGATGGGCGGGGAGCTTGAGGATGAGAAGTCACAGTGTTGTGTGGTGACCGCCGACGCCAACGAGTTTGTTGCCACTGCTAAGGCCAAAAAGAGAGGTCACCAGAGATTTTTTAGGACGAATAGAGAAGGCAAAGGGAGCTAGAGGAGCTGTCAAGCCCCGACCCGGTTTGGTCGGATCCCCATGATCAACCTGCCACTCTCCCAGTTTATTAAAGGGTTTCCCCTTATTGTAAACCGTAAAGAGAAAGGCGTCCTTTAACCTGCACCTTTTTCCTGGAATAGCATAATCAAAACTACATGAAATTTAAAACTTTACATACCTGTCTTACAGGCATCTTAGTTGACGGTTCTTAAGGGGAGGCTTTCCAGGATTACCTGAAAGGGATATAAGGGAGGGGGTGAGTACGACTACTCAGTGAATGGGTTTTTAAAAGCTTTTGACTTTTAAGAAAAAACATTTATATGGAGTGTGCCAGACTCCTTTGTTTTCAAAATTCCCTTCATTTAAAAATTCAGGTTTTTCCATTATTTCTTAGTTACCACGGTGTGTCATCACCCAACACACATCCTTCATCATGAAGGTTACACACATTCGCAAGTCAGTATCACTACTGAACCCATTAGTGGCTTCGGAGCGACTTTTCCCGCCACCCGAATAGAAGTACGACCACTTCTACCCTGGGAATGAGTGGATGTACGTGACATCCGACCCACAATCCCAAAATCACTTCTTCATGTCCATATGAGGATAGAGATCTCATCCTGTCCCCACCCCGGTCTCATGCGTTTGGTGCTACTCCAGATTTCGCATAGACAGCTAGAACGACGAACTGCCCTTATAGCCATCAGGTCGTCCAGTGCCCTTAGAACGCATCACTACCCCTCATGGGCGTCTTGATGATCCTGTACTCACAGTGCATGCACAAACAATATTTTCTTATATTGCCATGTAATCTGTGGTGCCACTAGTCCAATGGCCACGACTCTCAACTCAACCCGCAGCTGTTTGTCTTGACTAGTCCGTCGACCTGTCATGTTGCACCGTCGCTAGTTGACTGAGCATGTCGGTCCTATCTTGGTACCATGGCCAAACAATTCACTTATTAAGTTTTGTGGCACATATATCATGTTCATTTTCGAACTCCTGCTCGTGCCAACTGGCCTTGGACCCACTGTACGAGATTTTCAAAATCGAGCATTTAGCCCCCAAGTTCCACAACTGAGGCCCCTGGCCTATCAGAGCTATTTGAGCTCCCGTCGATAAGGTCTCCCAAATTGTTTAAGCATTGGCACACAGTCAGGGGAGAGCACTTCCGACAAAACATATGTTTTCTCTATCCATTATACCACCCAGGTATAAGGACACCTCCGTTAATAACTGATGAATGAGTTTTCAACTTCCTTCGAGGAAGTCTTATCATACCAATTGGGTATGATCTAATTACAAACGGTAAGTAGTTTTTCCGCATGATTTTTACATCACTTCCTCTAAATAGTGATGTTTAAAATACCACATAATAGTGGGTTTTCATACCGAGGTACTTATCCTTCCCAACCAGGAATGATATAAAATTTTCACTCACAACCGGTAAATGGTTTTTAAATTTTAAGTGGTGCTCATCATCCCAACCGGGTATGATGTTAGTAAACCCACTCACCCGTTAATGTCGTGAATTCCACTAGACCGGTTCTTGGTATTCACGCGAGCTTATCCTTACTGGCATTCCCGGTATTTCGTGTTCCTACATGATATGAACATCTTGATTCATTATCCTTTGGCCTAATCGCCTTCATTCATTCCAAATGAATGAGAAAGTCAAACTTTCATTTATTTGCAATTAGGTCCCTAAAGTTATTTCTCTTTAACTTTAAGTCCCAAATGCCAGTTTTTCCTCAAATTGAGTTCCAAAACTTTTAAAATTTATCAGAGGACCTCAATTTATTCCATTTCACAAAAAGGGGTTTAATTTCCCAAATTTCCAATTTGGTCCCCCAACTTTTCCAAAATTACCATTATGCCCTTCCTTTTCAAAAATGGTAAATTTTGCCCCAAAAATTTCAAAATTTCTCAATTGGTCCTCTAACATTATTTTCATGCCCAATTGACCCTCAATTTCATAAAATTTCATTTTGGTCCTTTGAATTTCGAAAATCCCCAATTTTCCCCCAATTCCAACTTCTTAACACAGCCAAATTTGATTTCATCAAATTGACCCATCAAATGTTTACAATTGTTGAAATTGAGTTTCTACATGTTCATATGATTCTTCAGAAATGTGAATCGCAAGTTTTAGTGTTGGGACGAGCTCAAATGGAGCTTCGCTGGAAAATGAACTATAGAAAGAGAAAGCTTCGATTACTCACCGGTGAAGGCACGACGGTTCGAGCTTTTGATCTAGGCAGATAGCTCTCGTCCTAAGGTTCATCCTAGAATCAAGAATCACATCAATTGATGTAGAATTAGATTAGAATTTTGTTATTGAAATTCGGTCGATTCTCTCTCTAGCACCGATCGAAAATTGTAAAGGGGAGCCGAATTGGCTTACCTTTCGGTCCTAATTCGGCCGTGGAAAGGTTGAGGAAGTGTTGGGAGGGCTTGGTTTGGCCTGAGGAGGGCTTGAAATGGCCGATTTCAGCTTGGCCGAAATAGGGTAGCTTTGGTCTGCCGGAGTTGCTTCACTATTCCATCATGTCAGCACTTCTCCAACGATTCTCGGATTGACTAGAGTTTGCTATCACATAGTTGTCTTCTCCCTAGTTCTAAAGAGCCCGACCTTTGTTCAAGTCGAAGCTCTGGTTCAAGCTTTACCGAGAAATGGAGCAGTAGTGAGAGAGAGAGAGAAGTGTTCAGGTGTGAGGAGAATGAAATGGGGATGACCAAAGGTGTATTAAATGGGCGAGATTTATTACTACTATTAATATTGCCATAAATTATTGGTCATAAATTAAATTATTGGAATTAATACCAATAATTTAATTTAGGTATTAAATTATTGGTATTAATTACAATAATTAAATATATATTAATTTATGGTTATTTATGATAAGGCGTATATACAAATTTTTTACCGAAATTTCGGGTTACAAAAAAATTTATACTTCCCATTGCTTAACTTTAAAGTTTTATGGAATCTAGTTCACCTGAACCACTTTGGATTTTATTTTCTAATTTGTCTTAAGTTTCTTTTCCAAGGTTTAATTAACCCTTTGAATCACCCGAGAGTTGTAGATTCTCAACTTGCCCGTTTAAAAATAATCGGGTTTGTGAATCGGTTCTGAATCCTCACTTGGTTTGACCGGTTCTTTTCCTGGTTTTCCTTAGCTCAAAAGGGCGGGTTTTATAGGAGCCATCAGTATTAGGAGGAGGATGTTGACACCGATGAGTCTACTTCCACTATTGAGGCAGGAAAGAAAGGCCACCAGAGATTTGTAAAGATTCTGATTCTATTACCCTCACAAAAGCAGGAAGACTACGGTTCTCAAAACCAAACAAGTACTGTGTAGAAAGCTCCCATAAGAGGCCATCCATACTATCTTTGACCTGTGTCGATTTTGGGGTGTCCAATTTAGGAGAAGTCAACATACTTGCAATTGTTATCAAATAGATGTTCCTAGTCTTCTCCCTCTAGTAGATGTTGCACCATTAGGAATCTAATGAGTCATTTTGTATTTGGACTTGGCTCGAGAAGAGGGTATTGAGTTTGACCTATAATGTTGAATTTTGAATCCCTACAACCTACATGCTAACATGGGTATATATAATCCTAAAATCGTAGTTAGACACATTCTATCATATACCTTCTAATAAGTGTAATTTTGATTTGGAATAATTGATGAATTAACTTCTTTATTTATCGATAATATATGTTAGGGGCTCGAATAGTGCCATCAACGTACCTTAAGAGTTGATCAATTTCTATCAGAGTGATTATGTTATTATTTCATAGAAAACAATTTATACTATCTAATTTGATCGTAAGTGTAGGAATATTGAGAATGAATATGACATAATATATTGATAATTGAGTGATATTATTACAAGTGCTAAGAATTGATAACATGAAAATACTGATAAGAGGAGTTGTTATAATCTTGCTCAACAATTTGTAATTTGTAGGATAATTTGAACATTTAATAAAAAGATTATAAAATATAGATTAAAGGTTGTAAAATAAGTTTAAAGTTATTAGTTTTGATAAGATAATAAAGATTGTTTAATGCCAAAATAATTTAGTAAAATATAAGTTATAATTGTAATTTTGTTGTTAAGTAGAAATATTGTGATACCATTAAAATAATAAGATAATGGTAGAATTAATAAAATATATGTAATATTAATTTAAAAATTGAATTAGCGAATTTGTAGTTTAAGAGAGCTTTTATATATGATTAATAAAATGTTTAAATGAAAAAAAGTAATTAGTATAAATGAATTTATTAAATTTAAATATAATTTAGTATAATACAAAAATAAGGTAGAAAAATATGAAAAAAAATCCAGTAGAATCCAATGGTAATATAAGAATATCATAAGATGAAAATTATGATGTATTAGATTAAACTCCAAAATATGAACCGATTATTATTTATAAATATATTAAATTGATATATATATATATAATATAAGTTTGATCTTCCAATCATTCATTTAACTAAAGTAGGCATGTATTTAAATATGTAATAAACATAATAATATATTTAATAATAATGAATTGTATTATTAAAAAGATTGGAAAATTAAAATAAAATAATAAATAGTAAAATAGATGGACGAACTATCATAAAAATAGGATGGGGAGATCAAATTTGGGTAAATTATTCTTAATAACTAGATTTAATGTGATTATTTAAATGTTTGTAACTTATAATTTATTGTATATTAATTATATTATATTAATAGTTCTACATTAATTTATTTATATTTGTTTATCATTTTCTTCCTATATAAAAGAGATGTTCTAAATGTAACAATATAATACAATTTACACTTTTATATCTCTATAGTTTTGCACTATTTATTTTCTATATTTCTCCATTTCTTTCATGGTATCAGAGCATTCTTGCTAATGCAATTCGATCCTACATCCTAGCTACACTGTTTATATTCATTTTCTTTAGTTCTTGTTGACATCAGAAGATTATCTAAATTTCTTCTATTCTTACTATATCTCCATCATTATTTCACCATCAACCTCACTTGCTCACTTTCATATTTTCTTTCAGAACCTACATAATCAACATGAGTTCTTCAGTTGTAATAGTTCAACTTCCAAGCAATATTACAGTACTTCCGGTTAAGCTGGATGGGACAAACTATTTTTTATAACACAACAATATGATACCACTCTTGGAAATTTATGAATTGATGGGGTATGCCGATCGAACCATCCCAGCACCGCCAGAGTTCTTGCCTCCTCAAAAAGATGATGAATCTACTCTTATTCTCAACCCATCATACAAGACTTGGAAGATTTGTGATAGATTATGTCTCACTACTATCTTAGGATCATTAGACACTCAAGTTAATCTACAGGTAATTGGAATTCACAATTCTGCAGATATGTGGGAGAAATTAGAAGTTCTATTTGCTCAACAAGTCCAAGCTCATCAAGATCTCCTTAATTCTCAATGGCGTGACATGGTTAAAGAAGATCGAACAATGGGAGTTTACCTGACGTCCATAGCCAGTCTCACCACCAGTTATGCCCAGATTGGCCTTCCTAAATCTGAATCTAAAATCAAAGACAGAATTCTCACTAAGTTAGGAGAACAATATCAGTCTCTTTACATGGCTCTCACTCCTATACTCAAGCAAACAAGTTTAGATGAACTCAAATCCATGCTCATTTCTGAAGAAGCTAAGCTCAATTACAAAATCAGTAGAGAAATCTTACCATCACCACTCATGAGTCCTTGCTTGTCCACAACATCGTCATTCGCGGTGTCACTCACCATTATCATCGTGGATCTACCAACTCCTTTTTCCCAAGACGATTTTCGGAGCATTGACCCCGTTTCTCACCTTCGATTCAAGGGCGATTCTTGAACCCTAGAATCACATCTAGAAATCAAGAACGAGAGTATGTGTTAGGCTCTCGCATGAATAATCCATCATCAAAATCTAAAAGGCATCATGTCACTCAACATGCGGACTCTTATAACCGAGCATCATGGCAACCACAAATTAACAATCAACAACAGCCTAATACGCACAGAATATATCATGGGTCAGTTTCTAGTGCATATAAGTCAGGCGCACGCAATTATCAACAACGGGATTATCTTTCTGTTTGTCAAATATGTTAAAAATCAGGCCACATTGCTCCTGATTGTCCTCAATTTCCAACAAACTACAGAACCCCTAAAGTCAACGTAGCTCACGACAATGAACCAGGAGCTCATACTCTTGACTGGTATATAGATTCTGGCGCCACCAACCATGTGACCAATGACATGACACATTTATTTATACAGAAAAATATAGCTCATCCTGAACAATTACTTATTGGAGACGGATCATGTTTAAAAATTCGCTCTATCGGTTCAATTTTTTTTAAACTCATTGAGACGATTTACTTTAACTAAAGTATTATATGTTCACACTATCTCCATGAACTTATTATCTTTTTCCCAATTTACTCAAGATAATCATTATTATTTTGAGTTTTACCCTCATTTTTTTTGTTGTAAAGGATCGTCTCACTCATCAGGAATTATTCCGAGGAGCTCGTAAAGGAGGCTTGTACTATCTACGTGCAACACACTTATCATCAATTAGTCCTCGCATTCTAAGTGTTCAGATATCTTGTAACATTTGACATAATAGACTTGGACATCCTGCATTTCCTATTGTATCTCAACTTTTATCCATAAATTCAATAGAAAGTAATTCTATTGGTACTATATTTTGTGATGCCTATTCCTTGAGTGAAATTACTCAAAAGTCTTTTCCTTTTACTAATCATAAAAGCACTCGTTATTTTCAGCTAGTACATACTGATATTTGGGGACCTGCTCCAGTCCGATCTTCTACTAGATATATTTACTATATTCATTTCACTGATAATTATAGTAAATATTCTTGGTTTTTCCTTATGAAAAATCGCTTAGAGGCTCTTCAAATCTTTTGTACATTCCGACTACATGTTGAAAATCTATTTGACACTAAAATTAAATTTTTTCAATCAGATGGTGCCAAAAATTTTTTATCTGTAGCCTTTCAAGCTGAACTTCAAAATAATGGGATCACTCATCGTCTTTCATGCCCCCACACATCCCAAAAAAATGGATCTGCAGAAAGAAAACATAGACACATCATTGATATGGGACTCACACTTCTAAATAATGCTCATCTTCCCATCAAGTTTTGGGATTTTGCATTTGAAATTGCAGTATATTTAATCAATAGATTACCTACTCGTACACTTCAATCTCAATCTCCTTACCAATCTACACTCATTTACGAGTCTTTGGATGTTTGTGCTTTCCCTATCTTCGGTCATATCAAACTCATAAATTTCAACCTCGCTCCAAACTTTGTCTTCCTTGGGTATCCTACTGATTTTATTGGTTATCGATGTCTTGATCTATAAACAGGGCGTATCTATATTAGTCCAACTGTACACTTTAATGAGACTACCTTTCCTTTTGATAAGTGTTTGTCAACAGCTGGTACAACTCCAACGACTCCAAGTAATTCTATTATTCCTTCTCTCTCCTCTTATTCTTTTTCCTCAATACATGCATCTAATTCTCCAATAACAATATCTGATGAGCTATCTCCTGTCATCTAATTCTCCAAGCATATTGTGGGGTGTAAATGGGTCTACAAATTAAAGTAACATCCTAATGGATCTATTGCTAGATGTAAAGCTCGTCTCGTAGCTCAAGGCTTTTCTCAACAAGAAGGTATCGACTATTATGCTACATTTAGTCCAGTCATTAAACCAGTTACTATTCGTATTATACTCTCTATTGCTGTCAGGCATAATTGGCATATTCAACAACTGAATGTTGACAACGCTTTCCTTCATGGTCATTTGGATGAAGAGGTTTACATGGCTCAACCACCAGGCTATATTGATTTATCACGTTTGTTGTTTTCGTCGGTCCTTATATGGTTTAAAGCAAGCACCTAGAGCATGGTTTCTTCGTTTGAGTACATTTTTACTCACCCTTGGCTTTGAAGCATCACTGGCTGATACATCCCTATTCATCTACAAAACCCCAAATTTTATCATTTTTCTTCTGGTTTATATAGATTATATTATACTCACAGGATCTTGTAATGCTCCTATGGACTCCATCCTCAGTGCCCTCAAACAAGAATTTTCTATCAAGGATCTAGGCACGCTACATCACTTTCTTGGCATAGAAGTACATTCACATTCCGATAGGCTTATTCTAACTCAACAGAAGTATATTTCTGATCTACTTACTTGAGCTGCTATGGTTGATTACAAACCTTCATTGACCCCTATCTATTCATGATGGAACTCCTCTGGATGATTCTCGCCTTTATCGATAGGTCGTTGGTTCTCTTCAATATCTCACACTCACAAGACCTGATATTTCTTATGCAGTTAATCAAGTATGCCAATTTATGCAACAACTAACTACATCTCATTGGGTGGCAGTTAAGCGAATTTTGCGATATCTCAAAGGCACATCAAGTCATGGTCTTTATTTTTGGAAAAATTCTCAATCTCAACTCCATTGTTTCTCCGATGCCAATTGGGCTGGTAATCCTGATGATCAACGTTCTATCAGTGGTTTCTCAATTTTTCTTGGCAGTAATTTGATTTTATGGAGTGCTAAGAAGCAACGCACAGTTGCATGATTTAACACTAAAGTTGAATATAAAAGTTTGGGAAATGCTACAGCTGAACTAATCTGGATTTAATCTCTTCTTTGTGAACTTGGTTTCTCACCTTCAAATTCTCCTACTTTATGGTGTGATAATCTATCTGCAATTTATCTAAGTGATAATCATGTTTTTCATGTACATACCAAGCACATTGAGATAGATTATCACTTTATTAGAGAAAGGGTCGCTACCAAAGAACTTATCATTCATTTTATTGGTATTGATGCTCAAGTTGCAAATATATTCACCAATAAACTATCTTCTCATCGTTTCTCTATATTTCCTTCCAAGTTTAATGTGGTTATTTAAATGTTTGTAACTTATAATTTATTGTATATTAATTATATTATATTAATAGTTCTATATTAATTTATTTATATTTATTTATCATTTTCTTCCTACATAAATGAGATGTTGTAAATGTAACAATACATTACAATTTACACTTTTATATCTCTCTAGTTTTACACTTTTTCTATTTTATATTTCTTCATTTCTTTCCATTCTAACAATATAAAAAGTTTAGATAAAATAACAAAATCTTTTATCATTATCTCTAAATTTTCATTTAATTAATTTTAAGGTTCTTTTTTCGAACTTCTCTAATGGAACTTTGAAATGGATTGTTTTATTATTAAAATTTAATATTTTATTGACACACATAAAATTGTCATTTGTTCCTATGTTGGTTACATTACTGTTATTTTTAATATGGTTAGATTGAGATACAAATAATATCACATGTATAAAATGTTAGACATTTGTTTTTAAATAATTGAGCCGATAGTATTGCATTGCCTAAATGTTGGATAACTCTTATTTTAGCACTGAAACAATTATTTTCAAATTTTTAAACTGTAACCAAAAAATACAAATTGTTAGTAATTTAAAATTGATGAAATATATATTTTAGAGATAATTTTTAAAAATGTATATCAATTATATAATAAAAAAACTTTTGTACCAAAAACACACCTTATTTAAGGTTTTTGTGCCATTGATATAACTTACCCGTAAATTTTATTAGAAAAATACAAATAATTTGAATAACTTAATCTCAAAATATATAAAAAAAAAAAAAACCAACTATATTGGCTTTGTATAAATATAGAGATGATAATGCTCGTTTCCACTCCAGTTGTTCAATATGGAGGCAAAATTACTAAGCAATCATCACAATGGAGAAATGTAAAAAGAGGATAAGGGAATAAATAAAACAAGAGACCAATTGTTGACAGAAACCGACTGTCTGTCTTGTCTCTTGATCTCAAATTTGGAGAACTTTTCGAAAATTTTCTAATTTGAATGTTCTAATGTAAGTTATTTGTCAGCATTGACAAAATTGTTCATTCTGCTAAGAGAAGAGCCAACAGTACTAGTACTGCTAAAGGTTGAAAAAAAAAAGTTGAATTTCAATACAAAAAATCGAATCCAAAACGATAAAGGGTAAAACCTGAACTGATTTCGTGGATCTCAATATCACCGTACATATTCTTCCTTATTTAGGAAAGTATCCACATTGCATTGATCCAGCATCTGCAATGCATTTGGCCCATCCAAGAGTGTCTGTCCACTGTTGTCAGTGTCAGCTCGATAAATTAACACAGAATGAGTGCTTCTACGACCATAGGTAAAAGGACGACGTAGACACATCTATTATTATCAAGTTGTCGCTACTTTTATTATAAATGATTGCAAATATTTCAAATTTAACAAAAAAAAGGTTCTTTATTTTTATATTTATATTATTATAAAATTTCAAATAAATAATGGAAATTAATTCAATATGCAACGTCAATTATGTTTTTGGTTGAACAATACTGCACTCTCATACACAGTTAATCTCACCATTTGTGGGACATGATGATACATCTCATATGTGAATACAACATTTGGATAATATAGTGCAGATATGTGTTGTAGGGCATTTACATTGGAGGATTGTCTTGTTGGGTCTAACACTACATGCCTCATTAGACCCAACTTGATTCATAACTCCACCATGCGTCATGTAATGATAAGGTTGGAAGAGAAGTGCTTGTAGATGAATAGGTGGACATATTATTCTCTCCAAGTCCCATTAAATATTTGATATTTGGACTTATTCGTTTGGCTAATTGGAGGGATGTGTTTGGCTCTAAGGATCACTTGTATGTAGGAACAACTTTTGCCCCTCCTTCATCTCCATTGAACATAACACAATATGTTTTTTAGCTTAATAACACAATTTAAAATATGACTCTCTCAATATCAATATCGTACTTGTATTATTCACAAAAGTAAGTTGAAATATTGACTCATGCAATAATGTTAAATGAAATTAACTAAACTATACTACTCATTCCAATATCTTATCTCTAAACTCTCTTGTTGGTTAAAATTATTTATATTTCAAATATTGATCATTCACAAAATCTAATTGGGTCATGTAGTGCATGAGTTATATTCATGAATAGATAGTACTTTGGTAAATGACAAAATCTAAGAGTTTTGAACTTGGGTTACACATTCATAATAGAAAACAATAAAATGTCCGTCCATATGGAGGACGATGATATTAGTTGCTTGAAGGAGCATCATCATGGCTTCCATCTCCCGGTGCCAATGTAAGTGATGGAGGCATTCATCAACCAATAGTTGGTTCAACTATGAGTGGGGTCTTAGATGTGGACCTAGAACTGTCAATATGGATGCATAGAATCTTGCGGAGATGCTATATTAGAAGGTTGAGAACTTTATGCATGTAAGATACGAATTGAAAACTTTTTTAGAGGAAAGAAATTAAAATGAGTGATTTTAGTTCATTTGTACAAGGAAAAGAGATGGAAACTTATATCTTCTCTCCAAGTCTTATATTTTTTTATCTCATTTTTACTAATAAGTTTCTCTATTTATAGTACTCAATAATATTTATACTTGAATTTGATTCATTTTGAGAGAGTATCCGAATTTATTTTATAATTGTGTATATTTATTTATTCACTTAATGTGTATATAATACTTTTAAATGATATTATATTTTTATCATTTATTACCTAAAATAACATTTAATTTATATAATATTTAATGGCATACATATTATTGATCTCCAAAATAAATATTGGTATTATTTTTAAAATATATAAATTGAATAAATAATATATATGATAATTTGTAGTTGAACATTAATTCTCTATGTATTAGAATGTATGGCATGATTTCATTATTTATCTTATTGTTAATTATTTTATATTATTAATATTATTTTTAATTAAAAACATTTTTATCAAAATTTCATTGAAAGTTTATACCACATTAACATAACATGTAATATATTTGATTAATTAAAAATTTTGTATGAAGATTTTGATTTATTTTTTATTGGGAAAACCTCAATTATTCCCCTAATTTTTTCATATATTCTATCACTCCTTTCTAATCTCTTTGTACAAAATGATGGGATAGAACTAATTATCTCTAAATGAAGAGTGAATCGCGCTCTCTGTCCAGCAGTTTTTCTTAAAGAAATTATAACGATAAAAAATTAAGTGACCAAACTGTGTTAAATTAGGACTAAACTGACTCTTAATTTGAAATAAAGATTGGATGATTAATCATTTTTCTAATGAATGCTCATATTATTCCATGACAAGAAATGTCCAAGACACGGCTGTTCTACCCATTTCCCTACTATACCATGACTACTCTAACTAAGAAAGACAGCTGCTGTGCGGCCAAATACATAAGGTCTCAGTAGCCACTCTTAGGCATTTGGAGAGAAACTGAGGATTTGCTGATCTGATCCACTGGTCTCGGGAATTTGTGTCGATCAAAACAAAATCAACTCCTGGTACATGTCCAGCGCCTGAATAACCTTCTCTATATACAGCTTCCGATGCAACCTATATCTGCAATATGATGGAGGGTTTTCCCTTTATTCCAGAGAGATTTCAACCAAAAAGAAAAGGAGAAAAATAACCAATAAGCATGACATACTTGATTGCTGATTCCAGTGTTCTACTGGGTTCTGGCATTGAATCTGCAAAAGTTAGAATAAAAACATAAAAAAATACCTATAAAAAAAGAAACAAGCATATTTAACACAGGAACATCATCAGATTTTTCAACAGAAATCAGTGGGTACCTAGTATTTCTCGGTCTTGCTTGGATGTTGTTGGAAATGCTGAAAGCATCTGGTGACACTCATCTTGCAGCTCTTTTGCAGCTTTTCTCTCTATGGTAGGGATAGGAGGAACATCCTTCTCAGACCAAGTTGGTAATATTCTTGCAGCTGCTAGGACAGATCCATCAACAAAAGTATCTCCACCTCCAATACTAGATAGCCGACCTGCAATTTTCACAGCTTCAAGTAATCATGACAAAATAACAGGGAGCAAGAGCATATTATTTAGTCCATGTAGTATTGGGATTGGGTGCAAAAAAAAGTAGTATTGGGGCATTGAAAACTATAACAGTCCATACTGTTATGATAATATTCTTCAGGAAGGCCAGATATATTGAAGGCTGATAGAAATGATTCCAGATGAATACGTGCATTGCCTGAGAACTCAATCACATCCCAAGGATTCTACATAGAATACCATTTATTCATTAGTTATATGTTTAAGAACATACCAAGGGTGATAGACCCTGAGTTGTAAGAAACTGGACATGTATTTAGGTAATTATTATGCATTAAATCCCCAAAATATAACCGGTGGTCATATTTAAAAGAAGAGAATTAGGCATTATACAAATTACCGTTGCTGATGAAAAACCATATCTTTGCATGAGCATATTGTTCTTCTGTCCCCACATGTAATTGATAGTCATCTGTCAATATTCACATAAGAAAATGGCAAATGAACAGAAAAATAGAAGGGATGAAAGTAGATATTGAATGGTCAAAGGGACAGAAAGATTAACCTCATCACCCTTCTTTATCCGTTGACCAGCATTTATCATCACCTCAAGCATGCGATCCTTAAAACGCCAATGAAGAAAACAATTGGGTTGAAAGGAATGGTTGAGCATGTCTGCATTGCACGAGTCTATTATATTGAATGGTATATAAGGGTCCAGTGGAATCCCCACACTTGCCACTTGATAGAAAGAACCATATATTTCTGGACTACTGAACATTAACAAAAAATTACCCACTGTTTTCTTATCCGTTGTAATATTATGATGGCTTGATCCAATAATTACTAAAGGTAACAAGAAGTTAAATAAAAATGAGTTAGAAATAGCGAAAAGATAGGAACTGATGCGCAGGCCAGCTATCATCAATTTCTACTAACTGGCAACAGCTACCAAGCAAGATATGATTTTCATCCAAAGTAATCATGAAAATAACATGTGCATAAAAGCTCATAATAAGTCAAATGCATGGCTAGAATAAAATGGAAGAATTGCACAAATAATCTTCGGCATTCTCCCTGAAAACCAGCAGCTACTGCACCTTCACGTTATAACAAGAAAAATAAACTGTAATAAAATTATATATAATCCATCACTGTGATATACAAATGGCTCTTTAATAAATTCAATCTTTCCATAATCACAGGTAGAAAAGGAAATCTTGATTTTTCGGCCAGCGTTTAGCTGCAAACTCAAACTTACCAGCATAAGGAATCAACATATTTGCATCCTGAACTAGGGCCCCGACTCTCATTTGCATATTAATGCATCGTGATTGTGCCACACTAACTGCCCAGATGAACCTCTCAGGATCCCGAGCTAGACGCTTCACTTTGAGGGGTACACCATTATGCTGCAAACAGGTATGCATGCAACAGTTCACAAAAAGACAGCAAATGTTGTAAAAATATTCATTTTGAAAAAGAGAAAATAGTAGGGAATGTGCCTATAATTATTTCAGAAAACATACCCAATTCATCTCCCAAAATTCTAGGGCTCTTTTTTGTTGTTGTCTCATAGTTGAAGCAAGTGTTTGATCCTGCAGCTCCAAGAGGTCATCCTGAAATACATGAAAGCAAGGGGGAATAAATAAGAAAGATTTTGGAACAATAGTTGATTTTTCAGAATCTCAGGAATCTACTGATGAGGGCCTTATCATCACAAGAGAATTCGCAAGGAATAAAGAGGTGTAATTACTAGGGCATACTGCATTGGGATGAAACAGGATTTCATGATAATTTATCCAATACACAACATGAATGAGTGCACCAAACCCAGCAAGAAAATTGGGCTTCCCTTTATTTACTGTGTGTGATAATGAAGATGAAGGATCCATTTTTCATCACACTTCTAAATTTGAAATATTAGATACTACCACCTAGGAAACATTGCAGAGAACCATTTACTCATGTACTTAGGACCGTATAAAAAGATTACCTCTGTTGCTAAAAGCAAGCTAGTGCACTCATCCGCACTAGGTAAAAAGTCCCCATATAATTGCCAGAAATTATCTTGCCGATCAAATGCATACAGAAGAAGGCATGCTAACCTCAGGTCCCAATCTGTCTGCACCAAGGAGACTACTTCAGCTTCCAAGAGGGAAAAGGAGGAAAATTTTGGTCCAGAATTAAAGTTAGCAGGTTGCAAACGAAATAATAATGGCTACACATTGATTAATTCGATATCACACAAGAAATGAGAAACCATTTCTTCAAAATGGCTCTACAAGCAATGATGTTGCAAACGGCAAGGAACTTAGAAATTCACATATATAATATAAGAAGAAAGCTCAGTACCTCGGGATCAGTAGAGTTGATAATGTCAAAAATGGGGTGACCAAGAGGTATTATATCAGGGAAAAACATCCAGGGGAGCTTCTTACTAACAGTCAACATCAGTTCCAGGGGTATTTCCATGATCATCTGAGCAATTTCAATAACACATTTTATAAGTGAAATGAGCACGACCCTATGATTCCTTGAGGATCAGTATACACAACAAAGAACTCCAATTTTCACGAACCCTAGCACGTCGAAGAGGCTCAACATCCTTGGAAGCGAACACTCCAAACCCTTCAGGACCTTCCTTGAACTCAATTCCAAAAGCCCGCATGCTCCGGACGTATCCTATCTTATAGAAGTCGGGATCTACGGGCTCCAGCTGCAGAATTAAACCAACCTTAGGAAACCCACCAAGTATAAGCAAGATAATTATTTCGATTGATACAATTAGTTGAACCTCGGACTGCAATTCTTCTGTCAGTGTAGGTTGAAAGAGCGGGAAAGGGGGTGCTTCAACCGAAGCAGCTCTAATGGACTGAAAGTTCACCCCACCCTTGGCACTGTTTAAAGGGCGGCTGCGTCTCCATGCCAGGGACAACCTTCGACACTGTCGGTGTGCAGCAGACAAATGATATCAGATGACAAATTACCAAGCGCTAACTTATGAACAAGATAACTGGGAGAAAAAACGTGAATGGAAGATAGAGGTTAATAGCGGGACCTGAGTAGTAGAGCTCATGGAGGGATTCCATTGAGGAGGAAGAGGGATGGAAAACGCCATCAGAAAGCAGAAAGACAACGGATAGGTTTATGAAAGAGCCGTTGCTAAAACTAGTAGAAACGCTATCCACTTCCCTCGCCTAGGCACAAAGGAAAATTTTCTCAATAGATATAAAATTATTATAGTAATCCATGTAATGGCTGTTACAGTAGCACCAAAAAATACTTCATCATTTAATCAAAGCCGGTTGGTGCATACTTCCTGACTTTCATATATTTTAACATTCAAATAATTTATTAAATAAATGTTTGGGTATTTTCCATATAGTTCAAATATGATTCGATACATTTAGATTTCTTTGTTTTATATATGGTGCTAATAATTAGGTATTCACGTTAAATCTTATTTATATTCTGATATGTAGACCAATACTATATGCCTACATTTAAAGTATTATTTAGGATTTTGGTCACTTATTAATCTAGATTAATTATTATTTTTTAGTGTAATGACTCGATTAATCAGTTAGCAATATATTAGAGTAATTATTCATACTAAAATTGGAGTAATTAAAACATTAGATAAAAAACCGTGTTAGTAGAAAATTTGAAGTTTTTTCTTTAAAGCATATTTTACAAATCAAAAAACTGAAAATATAAATATTTTGTAAAAAAATAGGAATTAATAAAAGAAATTTAAACATTAATATGTAATATAAAAAACTATTTCAAATGGTGTTAAATATGCTCTATTACGTGTAACACTAGAAAACTCTCATAGCATAAAAACGGAAAAGATAAATTAAGTGAAAGTATTGAACCGATAGATGAAGTGTTAATCAGGTAACTATGTCGGGTTAGAACAGGAAGCAATGGATAGAGGGATTACAATAAAGTGGAGCTTGAAATATATGTGGTAATATTTTAAATACGAGGATTTTAAAGAAAATAGAAGGAAATTAGTTTAGATTAGATTGGGAGGGATGTAGTTATAAAATTGTTCGAATTTTTCAGGGATTAAAATAAATTTAAATAAAATTATTATTAAGTTAATTTAATAGAAAATTGAATATATATTTTATATATATATATTTTTTTTTAAAAATATTCACAAAAATGTGAAATAGACTAAAAACTAATAAAAATATTTACAAAAATGTGAAATAGACTAAAAACTGCTTAATCAACAGATAAATTTGTGGAAAATAAATTTGTTATATTGTCAAACTGATTAGTTGGGATGTAGAGAGCACGAGCGCTACAACTTACTCATATTCCCTGTATTCAAGTTAATCATATGTTTACATGTCATTTTATTCGAGCATGAGATATATTATCTGACCGATCTCGCTATTCATATTCTTTTAACATAAATTGTATTATAACATATAATAATTTATATTTTTGTTCCCGGGACTTGGTATGATATATGGCTAACCCCCTTATGTGCATGACAATTGAAATTTATGATAGCCCAGTACTCATTTTTCTTAGGAAAAATCCCAGCTTATTAGCACTAGTGTTATATCCCGCTTTGGGATACAATCATTTATTCAATGCAATCCCAATTTTTCTTTTATGTCGTCGTGAGTTCTTAGTTTGATTAATGGCTTATTATGCTTATCATTTCACATTTCTCAATTTAGTTCAAATCTAATATGCTCTCCATTTTTAGTAATTCAATAACTTAACAAATTACTTCGCTCAGTCTAATAAGAAACGGCTTGCTCTCTATAAATTCACTCAGAGAGTATTCGAATACTCGTCCCAGTTTATTTTCGAGTATCTCTAATCGACAATTCCACTTAACTATTCACACTAGTATAAGCAACATAATTCATATAAATATAATATGATCAAGATTTGTTCTAAACGATATATATTTGTACCGTCTCGTACTATATCAAAATTACAATTTTATCTCTTAAAACAAATTTGCTAAGTTCCTAATATTTTCTCCTCCCTATTAGTCATTTTCTCAGTAAGGCATTAAACCATTTCTATTTTTTTATTAAGGTTCTTATATATATTTTTTTTGCTTATTACACATTAGTCCCTAATTTTTCCAAAAATACATTTTGGTCATTATACTCAATTTACTCCATTTAGACATAGATTTCGGATATAACTTCTACCTTAGGTCCTTTAAATTTTATTAATTTCAGTAGAAGTCCATAACTTCTTATAAATTCTATTTTGGTCCTCTAACTTTTTAGAATCATCATTTGATCCCTTAAACTTTTCTAAATATTACACTTATATCCCTAACATATTTTAAGCTACCATTTCAGGTTTCTAAGTTTTTTCCCAACTTTTCTTTAGGTCCTTATACTTTTACTTAATTATATTATAGTCCCTATTTTTATGAAATCACAGTTTGGTCCCTAAACTTTCCAAAAATTATAATTTAGTCCTTAAATTTTTATCTGTTTCAAAATAACACTAATATCCTTTCAAAAATCTCATATATGTCTTTTAACATCTTCCCTAGGTCTTCACAGTCACTTTCTGACCAATCTTGGTTGGAACAGTGTTGTTTTGACCTTAATTATCTCTCTCTCCCTGTAAAATAAACACAAAATCAAGTTTTGGTCTTGAACTCACCGGTGAGGAACCGGTGACGGCCAACTGTGGTGGGGTTATGTAGCTGACTCCCCTACGAGTATGTGGACACATTGATCACCTCCTGTAGTGGTATGAGTCACTTGAAATTCCCGATTTAAGAGAGGCATGAGAAATAGAGACCTACATGTGTTTCTCAGATTTTTCGTGGTCACAAACCTATAGCCCGAAGGCCACTATTGTTGATGAGAGGGGACTGAGAAGGGCTTATTGAATTAATTTGGAATACAGTTGGTAGTCAATAAAGTCAGGGCAAGGTCAAAAAGCTCTTGCCCTATTTTCGATCGAGAGAGAAGTGGCATTATTCCATTGAATTGTCACTAGTAGAGGGTACATCGGAGTTGATGGGAGTTGTGGTTAGAAAGTTGACCTCAACGTGGTTTCAACGTTGCTAATATCAGCAAGTTTGGTGTTCAGATGAGGAAATGAGAAGCTATGAAGGTTACCAAAAAGTAGAGGAGACTGATTTTTAAAAAAGAATTCTAGTCATCCATTGGCAAGAGGAGGGCCAATAGTAATATAAGTAGCTCGGGAGGACCAATTCTCTATTAGGCGATGTCTATAGATGACTAGATTGGACTTTTTAGCCTCTACTTTTTATTTAATTTTCTTAGGGGAGTAAATGTAGAAAATCCCACTGACAGTTGCATTATTTTCGAGTATGGGTTGGGTATTCAAATTATAGTTTAGTGGAGAAAACGACATGCACACGGAAACGTATGTGTGGGTGAGCCCCATACCCATGCGTGTGGCATGAGTGTGCACCCAGTATAGCGTGCCAACCGGTTTGCACTGTAGCGAACCGATTTCTAATGAATTAATTAGTCAGTTCGACCAATTTCAACCTTTACTTTGTCGGTTCACCTCCAATTCGACGAGTTCTTGAATCAAAATATTTTTCTAAAAATCCTTCAAATTAGATTTTTTTTATCGATTATTGATTTTTTTATCAAATTAGATTATAGAGGGTAATTTCGTGATTTTACAAATTGTTCAAGTTTAGGGTCTGAAACGATTCCTAATTCGGTTCGATTCCAAATGTTGGTTCCCGAGTTTTCATTCATTATTTAAAATCGGTTTTGGTTCAATTGGACTTAAATATCGATTTTGAAAATTTCGGTATTACACTATCCATCATTCATCTTATAAAAATTTTAGCTTTTCATACGCACACTAAATTATCAAAATTGACTATAATTCCATTTATGATCATGTGCATCGTGACAATTTTCTCATCCCATTCCTTGAAAGTGTCCCTCGATTTTTTCACTAAGAGTCTTCCTACTACCTCAATGGCACTACCAAGTTTGAAGTTCAATGCTCTTCCCTTGACCTTGGAAGGTATTAATAGCATAATATCCTCAAGTACACTTCACAAAAATAGCAATTGAGTCAATTGAATCCATCCTTTGTAACATAATCATATTGTATCTATGTGCATATAAGCTTATTGAAGGTAAAGTGAATGAATATGCTAGAAATTACCTTTCATTCGTATCATTGATTTTCTTTAAGGTTTTAAGTTTGAAATATCTAGTGGAATAACAAGAAACTAAGACAACAAGGTCAACTAGCTTCCATTCTTCTTCTATTGGACGGATGGTATGTTGTCCATGTCCATTATTGCTGATTTATTAGTCATTTCAGTGCAAAAAAATAAAAAAATTCAGCCGTCTACCTCTATTCTAGCTCAAAAGCTGATCTTGAGGCCTTTGCAGTTAACTAAGAGGGTCACCATACATCATTCATTAATACTCTGGCTAGTCCTTTCTAAGATAATGTTTAGAATTTAGATGTGCGAGCTTCACATACTGAATTCCCCATTCTTACGATGACGCAATTAATAGGGTTTTCTTGTATATATTAGATCGGGAGCATGTGGTTGCCAATGGTGGTATTAGCATAAGCATGAGGCAGGCAGAAGGACAAGTTGCTTCTGCAAGGGATTGAAGAAGCTAAAAAGTAGACTAAAACTTAGTTCCAAAAGTTTAGCATCCAATTTAACTCTAATTTTGTTTCCATCTTTAATACCTTTCAATAAGTGTTAGTCAAATCACCCTTAATTCTCATTTTGGATCGAGTTAGTTTGGAAGGGAGTGAGACTGGGAAGTGAAAGGAAAGATTGAGAATAAAATCTATATTTATTTATAACTTTTATACCACGCTTTTGCAAGAACGAAAAAAATTGTAGGAATGTAGTTATCCTCTAATCACTATCGAGTCTAAAATCCTCCATTCAATTATAGTGCAAAAGTTTCCACAAAGTGGAAGCTAAATAATTTTTTTGGAGTGTATCTATGTTTGCTCATATATATTATTGTAAATAAATTTATCATTTCCATGGTTATACAATATTTTTAAACTGTATAATATTTTGTATAAAATATTTAATATACAATAATTTGAAAAACATTATTCATCATACAAATGATCAAATATATACTAATGTTATTAAAAGAAATTAACATAGTAATATCTTCATTAACAAATTTACTAATATTACATAAAAATAATAATAATAAATAACACATTTCAGCGGCCCCTTCCTCCCCTGCTCTATGAGAAGAGGCTGGCCAGAGGCTGAATGGCCTCACCATGGGGTGGGGGAACACGGCACTCTAGTAGAAAATTCAGCTGTCCTTCCACTGAAGCAACAATTGTCTTCACCATCAATCATGACAAGAGAAAAAAACAACTAAGGCCGTATGGTACAAATCAAAAGGATATGGAAATCATCAAGGTCAGCAGTCAGCACATCTGTGTCTTTCATCATTTAAAGAACAATAACCCCCACAAAGCAAATACAGTTTGATTGCATCTCTTGTGATGTAAAGCTCAAGTTAAAGTTGGGGTTGGGGTGGGGTGGGGTGGGCAAGAAAGTACATACAATGGCACGTTTGATTTTTCCTAAGGAAGCAACAAAACATCCCTAGGCTCATGAAAAATTACTGCCCTCAGAAATGATCCATTTCTGGGCTTCAATCAGGTCTGGAAGAACAATAGCACCAGATTTCCTCCATTCCACTGCATCAGATGTTTTGAACCTGTCCAGGAGGATGGCCTGCATACCGATGCTCTTTGCTGGCATATAATCCTTGCGCATGCTGTCCCCTATGTGCAGTGCTTCTTCAGGTGCAATATTCCCAGCCCTCTCCAAAGCTATCTCATATATCCTAGGATCTGGTTTCTCAACCCCTTCTAGTCCAGAGAATACACCAAAATCCCACTCCAAACCCTGAAAAATGTCATTGTAATGATAATATAAAAACCCATATTTTCTGAGATTTGATATCACTGGAAAGAGTTCTGTTTGTATGTTCGGTAAAATCATCCTAAATCATCAATGTTAGCTCACCTGGTTTAAGCCCAGGGCTGGAAGAATGACATCCTGATACCTGTACTCTGCATTGCTCACTATTCCAACTTTCAGTCCCTCCTCATGTGCCCACTTCAAGAATGGTTGTGAGTCCGGAAATACTTTGTAAGGTGCAGAGGAACCAAAAGATGCATAAATGCGCTTAAATATCTTCTCAAATGTCTCTTCATCATACTCGTACCCTGCCTGTTACAGAATCATACATCTTCAGGCTCAGTCATTGCTTGCCTAAGGCAATCCGCCCGTTTGCAATTGCAAAAATTAGAAACAGTAGATAGCCCATAAATTTAACCAAAAGATTTTCTAAATTTACCCGGATAAAGGAATCCCTCACGCAATTCTTCCACCATAAAATGTTCGGCATCTTTGCTGCAAACCCAAAGCACGGATATTGTTTTGCCATTTCTGAATATGCAAGTTTAAAGCCTTCATGTACACGTTTGTAATCTGGGCAAGGAAGGCCAACTGATTTTGCTGCCATGCAATAGTAGTCACCAAGCTCCCCTTTATAGGCCATAAGAGTACCGGTAACATCTAACGTAATACAACGCAGCTTTGATAACAACGACATGGTAGCAAAGGAAATCTCAAACAATCTCAGAAAGCCCTTCTATATAAATCTACAAAAAGAAAGACAGATAATTACTCAATATGAATCTATGGAAAATGAGTAGATGTTATTGTAGAAACTGTGCTTTCCAAATATCAAAACAACTTTGGAAGCAGTTCTTGCAATTGCAGTTGCCTTGGTTGAACAACACTTTTAGTAAAAAGCATATTTTCTAGTATGTAAGGTACAGCCTCAAGCCAGAGGTATCTCCCATGATAAAATGGTAAATATCATGAACCACAAAATACTTTCTTAGAGAAGTAACCATGAAACTTTGAAATGCAGATAAGATGGGAACATCAAGATAATAAAGCAAGTTGGTGAATAAACTTTGCAGTAAAATAATCATTCACTTTTATTAGATTAATAAAAATGGGAAAATGTCTAAAGGAGATTATGCATAGTCAGAAATTCAAATGGATGGAAAGGGGTTTGACAGAAACTTGTTTTTTCTTTCCCAATACATTACTGGTGTTAAATGAAGATAAAAGATATGCCAGTGACCTGCCATAATGAAGCACTCTGTGAGAGCACAAAACATCTAATTGTAAGAATTTTTACAATAGTTTTTTTTTTGTAAACAAATGTTTTGGTGTTGCATAAACAATATTTTTCATTAAAAATAATGCTAAGCATCCTATCCAATACAGAAAAAAGAATGCATTGCAAACTCACAAAAAATTAATGCTCCACTGCTGTTGAAAGTAAAATCATTTGGGATGAGGGATGGAAGATGAGAGAAACATGGTAGAGGCTATAAGAACAAACCACAAACCCTTTATCTCTAATTCAATCTGGTTCCAAGTTGTCACATGCATTAGATATCGAAATATTATTTCCTCATACCCAAAATAATATAACATCCCCACACAAGCTGAGCATAAGAGACCACAAAATGTTCCTATCGCATCTTGACCTACTAGGAAATTTTTTCCAAAGCAAAGACAATCAACATGGAGAAATATCCAATAACAAAACACATCAACAGGCTGAAATCTCTACTAAATAAGAGAGACCTAACAAAGTTTAACCATGCACAAGATAACCAGTAATGAACTCAATTTTCGTTTCTCTGTCTAGGCAGGAAAGGAAAATAGGTTATTTCAACTTCTTTGACAGCTTTGGCATAGAGAATAAACTAAGTCTAGAAAAGAGATAAGAGAGAAGATGATAGAAATGTGGTTCCATGGAGGATAAGCAAACCACAAACTCTAGTAAATTTCTATTTGACTCAGAAAAGGTTTTACTCAATTAAACTATTTTTAAGTTGAGAGATAAATGAAAATAAGGAAACAATCACGAATTCTATTAAACTAGAAATAATCGAATAATATCTAAAGGTTAAACATCAATATTAAAGCAATACCAATCGATAGGCTTTTTTATCTTTTTTCCAATGGCTAAAAGCCTCCCTCAGCTCTGTTCACAAGACACATTCAATCACTAAAATGATAAGTGGCTAGCATGATTTAATTTTGTAGATGAACTTCTGTGTGTATCTCCCGATTCTTCGCAGCACAATCCAATATATTGAGATCCAGAATCCACAACAAAAACATGCTTTGTTTTAAATGGATAGGTTAGGAGAATCATGGCTTAATACCAGATGTCATATATGGAGTTCTTCTTGGTGGCTTCAAGAATAAATAAAATTGTATTTTTACATCATGCGAAAGAAAAGTTTTAATGTTGAGTTCCTTAGGGATAAAACAGAAAATCTTGTCCATCTAAATCCCTTCATCCAACAAAAAGGTTAATTGAGCCCTATTTTTCCTCAGGTGGGCTCAACAAATCAATGTTTTTTTACCTCACAGAGAGGAGATCTACATTGATGCTATGATAAAAATAAATATCAAAAGAAGGTCCGTAAGACATAAAACTCTCAGGACGGAAATCAACTCATTAAGTCAAGTTGATCTGACATCTATTTATGTTCGTAAAAAATTGCAGTTCATATGAAATACAGAATAACGAGTAATCACATTTGATAGCATTAACGGCATTTGTGACAAGAAGCTGGAAATTGATTATATGAACTGTGGAGAAGATAATGGAAAGAAAGTGGACAAACAAAGACATCAAACATAACTTCAAAGAGAACAAAGTGATATTGAACCTTAAAAGAAGCCCAAATGCTCAGAGAAGCTCCGTACTGGAAACCAGACTAGAAACAGAAAACACCATCTTAAAGTTGCAATGTCTTCCCTAAATTTAAGGGCAAGAGTTGGACAGCCAGGAAAAGGATCTAATTTACTCAGCAGCAGTGAGTAACAGGAAACCTTGATGTAATCAAGCCACAGCATTTCGTTTCTTGGATCTTTTTTTTAATGAAAACTCACAAATGAATCCCTTGAGATGAAATGGATGGAAAGCCTATCGGAAGGGCATATAAGTCTCAGGTTTCAGCATGGAAGACCATCGACATTTCAGCGCGAAAAGCGGAAAGAAAAGACTGTGAAAATGCAGATTAATTAGACTAGAAAAAAGACCAGAAGCTAGAATGCTCATAGCAAGTAAAGAAGTCCCACTGCGAAGGCCGGACTGATAAAATGAAACAATTTCGAGGGATACCCGAGAGCTGAAAGCTCGAGCGAAGCGAAGGAGATGACCGCGTTACTGAAGCAGCTTGGCCAGGATCGCAAGCTTTGAATGCCAACTTCACTTACGCATTCATGGGATCGATGGGTATGTACTTTTTTATATATGGGGAAAGATGGAAGAGGAAGGAAACCAAGAAAGACTCCAGATGAGAATCTTTTATTAATTTTCTAACACGCAGCAAAGCTTGCTGCGGGAGAGAAGAGGAGGGAAAGGCGGTAGTATGCAAACAAGCTGCTAAACGTCCTCAGGGTCTTGATCCAACTCCTCGCTTGGGCAAATATTCAGTGTGTAGTGTTCAATATAATTATTGTGCAACTTTATTGCTTGCATTGACACGTGTAAAGCAATTGTTTTGCAGTTTTCCTCTCTTTCCTGAAGGAAAAGAATGGTCGAAAAGTTCCAGAGGAGAGGAGGAGACGGTGGTCGGTTTCAGTCGCGGTGCCAGAGAAATGAGCGGTCGGAACGGAGGAAGAAGGGACAATAGTCGAGGCGGAGGAAGGGAAGGAGGGAGGGGTATCAGCGCGAAGAAGGTAAGCTGAGGCGCCGTGAAAGAGGGATAGAGGGGAGGAGAAGCAAGAGGTTCAGTCGGCAGCTCCAAAATGAGGATGGGAGAAAGAAAGGTAAACGGGAAGTTTCAACGAGAGGAGATAAGAGAGACACGTGTCAATTGTAGGTAAAAGGTTACGTACCATCTTTATTGGATAACACTAAGTAAATTTCTAAAAATTTATTTTAGTAAAAAAGAGTTTATACTTTTACTCATTTGAAAATTTAGCCTATTTTATTTGGTGTGTTTTATTATTAGTACAATTGAACTTAAATCTTAATTATGAGAAAATTATGGGTGAAATTTTTTGTATAAATAAGACTAATATAAAACTTTTGAACTATAATTCTAAAAAATACCATATTACTAAGTATAATTGTATAATTATGTAGGTAAATAATAAGAGATCTACCTATTATATAAAAAAAATTATAGATTAAATTAAAATATTTATAGATTATAATATATCGAATTCAATCACAACAATAGTCGAGTATACTGAAATTAAAAATAATAAATTAATAAATATATACATATCAAAATATATGTATATATCAAAATATATGTTATTAATACTTGTACTCTAATATTTATTATAAATTTAGAATAATTTAATAATTATAACACAATAGTAAATCAACATACATTTAATATATTTTCTATATTATTTATGGTATAAAATCTGTATTGCTGATTGTACAATTCCAACACACTTACCAAGTTTTTCTTATCAGAAAAAATATGATTCAATTACTATTATCAATTCTGCTTATATTTCTTGGAATATCTATAATCATCTTTATTTATTCACAATTTTGGGATCTCTCACTAATTAAGTTAATATCCAAGTTATTGACATTCAAAATTTAGCCGACATTTGGGCAAAATTGAAAACTCTCTACTTCAGCCAAGTTCATGCCCAAACCAACCAAGTGTTATCTTACATATTTCCCAAGACATCCGGAATACGTACGGGTACCATCCCACTACACCTCTATGACGAGGAGATGGTGGGATGAGTCATATGTGTAGGGGCTATAGGTCGGTGAGAAGCGGTTATGTGGCTATGACCCAAGTGCTGAGACACTAGTTGTGAGACGTCACATGAGGGTGTCAATTGCGGTGAGGGTTTGCGACCCTCACACTCTAGTTCCCTGTCTGGTGTCATCCTGAGAGAGCGGTGCATTCTGGGGAGGTTTTATGTTATATGTGGGGCTCAAGTAGCCCAAATACTTGTGTAGGCCTAAGTGCCACGTTTTGCAAGAAAGCGGCTGCAAGGCTGTCAAGATCCCGATGTACTGGAGCACTAAGCTATGAGGCGGCACATGTGATGTGTCGGATGTAGGAAAAGAGCACTGGGGCCTCTCACACTCTAGTTCCTAGTCTTGGTTCGTACAAGTGGCGATCCATTCTGGGTATAAATATGATTGTGTGTTTAGGGCCATGAGTTGCCCCTTGTGTTTTTGTGTTGATGCCTAAGTTGTCGAGCTAGGGCACAACTCATTCATAACCTAGGAGTGTCGCCCAAGCATAGGTCATGTTGTTGTGCGGGACCATATCCCATGTTTGCATTCAATGAATTACAACAATGTATAATAGAAAAAAGGGGAGTCCGAGGGTAACTCGACCATATAATAGAGACGAGCTGGAAGACCTGAGACCCTGTCTTAGAGGGGCAAAAATAAACCACGTGGCTCACATGGGCGATGCGAGCGATTAGAATAGGCTTTGTTGCTAGGTGGTTATTGGAAAGGTCTAGGTCGTAAGTTATGTAGTGGCACGACGTCAGCATCCCACTCATTGAGCTGTGAGCTCACCCCCTCCCCCAAATCTTGTTGCAGGTAAGCTTAAGCAACTCAAGGCAAAGTCAAAGGAGCATAGTCCCAAGGCATCCTACTGCCCAAGTTAACCTTATAACCTACACAGGAAGTACAATTCTTATCATATTGCTAATACCCTAGTGTTTTTTATGGTAAACTAGTAAAGGGTCTCATGTTGTATCCCTTGCATGAAAAGTTTAAAATTTTTGTTGTTTACTCTAAAGAGGTTAATGTGTCTAAGCTTAGATTCCGTCGGTTTTACCTTGGTGAAAGATCCTGCCTTTGTAACATCGAGAGGATCAACGAGGTTTCACGAGTCCACGACTGAGAGAAATCGGGTCGGGGCATGACAATAACCCAATGTTGGAAGTGGGAAAGGGAACCCGATGTTGGGTATAGGGATTCAATTGGATTAGGGTTTCGACTCCCGGGAATGAAAATTGAGAGTTTTGGGAAAAGCTAGTTTTCACCCGAACGAAGCTAGGATTTCGATTTAAATTACCAAGGGGAGCCAAAAGAGCAAAATGTTACTTTAATTTATAAAAACAAAAGGGAGAAGAAAGGAAGTTGGGTCAGTGGGATCCAAGTTGGGCCGACCCGACGCACCCCACTCACCCACGTGTGCCCCTCTTTTCCCATGAATACTATGGCCACACACCATGAGATGAAACATTCAAATCAATCCGATTTTGGACCAGATTGCATGCCACAGATCCTATTATTTACGACCTACCTACCTGCCTACACATTAAATTAATTAGCATATCTATTCACCATTAAATCAAATTTAACACTCAAAGTCTAAAAACCCATTCTCGGACTCTCTCCCAACACCCGATTGGTCATACTCAAAATTTTCTCTCACCAAATCCCCAAATGGAGTGATCTTAGTGCCAAAATATCACTAAGAGACTCCTCTAGAGTTCTCTGGTTGGGCTATGACTTCTTAGTGGCCGAAAAATGCCACACGAGGGCCTTTTGGCTAACCCAAATCCAGAGTAGAAAATCTACCTGCCATCGATGGCCTTTCGAGGCAAAATTTAGCCACCTTCAACCACCTCTAGACACCACTCCAGTGGCCACCAGTGCCAAAGTGAACATCTGCCTCCCCTCCACATCTCCATAGAAAGAATTGACCTCTGACAATGGGAAAATTGCCTGCCACAAGCTAATTTCTACTGGTGGGTCAGTCGGGTTCAACCTAATCATGGCCAGTCAATAACCAAATTCTCCCAACTCTACAGACCACTTGGCCGATCACCACCACAGAAAGTTTCACCTGGACCTTGGCTACAAAATGCCTAAGCTTTGGCCACCTCTTGTGAGAATTTCCAACAACTCACTAAGTAGCTCTATTTCAAACAATTTTGGCACTAAACCAATTTCGGCCAAATTTGATCGGGATAAGATTCTCACTCCTCCCATGAGCCATTAAGAGTATAATGATAGTAGTTGGGAGTGATTTTGAGACAGATGAAGATGTCTAAAGTTATTTTCAAGAGTTCAAAGCAAAACCGTATTTTTTGGTAAATAAGGAGCAAAATGGTCATTTATTCCCAAATGGTGATCAAAAGGTTTATTTTGGGCTATAGGGGCAAAATGGTAATATTTCCAAAGTAAATATGTAAAAATGGAACCTTTTGAAAGAAATGGGCAAAATGGTAATTTTTCCCATTTTATGGACCAAAGTGTAAGGTAATGACTCTTGAGATCCATAGATAATATTTGGGAACTTAGAGACCCAAATAAGTGTAAAGGAAATTTGAGAACCCAAATGAGAGACTTGAAAAGTTTAGGGTAAAAAATGAGAGAGTGTGGATAAGTAAGGGCAAAATGATAATTTTGCCCTTGTAAACACCGCCCTTTAAAACAAGGAAACTGAGGAAAGAACCGGTCAATCTGAGTGAAAAAAAACTAAACCGGTTCACAAACCCGATCATTAGAGAATGAGCAATTTGGGAAATTTATAACTCCTGAGTGAACAAAAGGATTCATAAAACCTTGGAAAAAGATCTTAGGACAATTTGGGAGAGAAAACCAGACCAGTTCAGGAGAACTGTATTCGAGCCGGATTGGACCGAGTCGATTCTTGAACTGGAACTGATAGAGCAAGGGAAAATCGGGAAATTTATGGATCCCGAGTGACCTAAGGAGTCACAAAAGTCATGAAAAATGATTTTAGGATAAATTGGAGATGAAAACCAAACCGGTTCAGGTGAACCGGATCTGAACTGGATTGTCGATTTGGACCGGTTTGAACCACTATTAAACTAGATGATAAATTCATTTTTCTAGGTAGCTTAAAAAATCCAAAATTGAAATTTGAGGCCATCATTGGATAGAGAATGAATTTGGATAAATTTAAAAATTTTTAATTTTGAAAAACTCGGTTGAATCGGGCTTGAACCTGCCGGTTTAAGCTTTGAACCAGATTCGGACCGGTACGGTCCAGTTCGGAACAGTGTCATCTTCTTCCTTCAGATGACAACACTGTTCACTCGTTGGAAAATCGAGTAGTGTCGGCAAAGCTGAAAAGTCTCCGGCCAGGGAGTTTCAGGCATTGAATGACTGCCATTAAGGCACCAATCGGATGGCCAAGGAATCCCCAAGCTTCCTATATAAAGAGCCTCTCCTCATTCATCCTCCCCACACCTAAAAACTCCATTCTCGCTCAATTGTTCCAATTTTCGGTGAACCTCGAACCAAAGCTTCGATATAGGGTCTTTTCTAAGCCAAAGAAGGCATGATTGGTTCTTGGATTCGAGGAGAAGTCAGCTACACGTCTGTCGTCTCCATTTGCTCCTAGAGTCACTAGAGAAATGTCGGCGTGATCGAACAGTGAAGTAGCTCCGGCGGACCAAAGCTACCCAAACCTCCTTGATGAGAGCTTGAATAGCTTAGATAGGCCGAAGGCCTCAGTTTTGTAACTTGGCGGCTAATATGCCCGATTTTGAAAATCTCTAATAGTGGGCCCTAGGCCAGTTGGCACGAGCAGGAGCTCGTAAACAAATATAATTCTAAACCATGAAAACTTAATTAAATGAATTGTTTGGCCATTGTACCAAGATAGAACCAACATACTCGATAGACTTGCAGTAGTGCAACATGATAGGTTGACGGACCAGTCAAGACAAATAGTTGCAGGTCAAGTTGAGGGTCGAGGCTATTGGACCAGTGGTAACAAAGATTAAAAGGCTTTTGGGGAAAACTTTGTTTGTGCATGCACTTAGGGTTCGAGACCATTAAGATGTCCAAGAGGGGTAGTGATGCATCGTAAAGGCTGCTGGATGACATGGTGGCGATAAGAGAAAAGAGAAACTATTGGGTTTGTGTTTCTCATCATACTATTTAGTCATGGAGTTCTGTGTTTGTACTCCATGGAGTTTCTATGTTTGGACTCCACGAAGTTACTATGTTTGGGGCTTCCTAAAGCTTTTGTGTTTGAGTTTCATGCACACGAGACAGAGATATGGTCTCTATTCTCATACGCACACAAAGTTTTTTTTCATGTGTGTTCCCTTCATGATGAAGGGCATGTATTGGTTGATAAGCACACCGATTATGGTTAAGGAGTGAGTAATGGTTATGAAACCGAGATTATGAGGATGAATTATTTTAAAAGAAAATAAGGATTCTGGCACACTCTAATTCAAATATTTTCCCTAAAAGTTAAACTTTAAACATACATTCACTGAGTTGTTGAACTCACCTCCTCCCTTATATCCCTTTTAAGGTAACCAAGGGCAACCTACCCAAAGACCTCCTGTTAATCATACTTGCAAGATAGGTACGTAAGTTAAAAAGTTTATGCAATTTTTATTATTGTATTCCAGGAAAGGAATGGGTTTAAAGGACGTCTTAGTCCTTCTAGGTTAAAGGAGGCGAAAACCCTTAATAGACTGGGAGAGTGGCGGTTGCTCACAGGGATTCGACCAAATTGAGTCGGGGTGTGACAACTTGAGTGGTATCAGAGCCTATTTCCTCGAATACATTATCAAGACTAGAGAACATAGTAACTAATAAGAATAATTTTAAAATTTTCAAATGGCTCCAAAGAAAGGAACCAAGAGAATTAGAGATGTAGTCTCCAACACTACCCAACCAACCCTCTCTATGGAAACTCTCTGAGGAGCCTAAACAACCCCATTTGGATTAAGCTTGGAACATTAGAGATTGTACTAAGAATTCACCCGAGTGTTTGGACAACCTAACCTCACTCCTGAGGTGGACACCAACCCTCGAGCTGAGCCTGAGGAAGAACAATCCCATCCCCCTACTACTAATGTTCCTCCTCTAGTGGACATTCCCAAATACCTCAAAACCCTCTGACAATTAGGATGTAAACCATTCGTAGGAGAAAAGGATGTGGACGTTGCTATGGACTGGCTAGCTAGCAACAAGAAATTCATGGGGATAGTCAAGATTTCACCAAAGGATATGGTGATCCTGGTAGAGTTTTTCTTGGAAGCTAGTGCGAAGAGATGGTGGAATAATGTCAGAAGCTTGTATGCCACCACCCCCACATGGGATCAATTCGAGGAAAAATATACGGAGGAATATCTAGCTCCACATCTAATCAACGAGAAGAAACATGACTTCCTTCGACTCCAATAAGGGCTTAATTCTATCTTGGAGTATGAAACCAAGTTTAACGAGTTAAGACCCTTTGCCCCTGACCTAGCCGGACCTGCGAATGTTTGCCAACGATTTGTGGACGTTCTTAATAGGACATACAGGACCAAATGGGAGTACTAGGACAACGCACGAATTTAGCTGTTATCATCAGCATGGCCCACGAATGTGAGCATCTAGTATAGACGAGACACCGCTGGGTAGAATAGACTGGTACGAAAGAGGAAGGAGGCCAAGACAGCTGACGAAGACAAAAGGAGCTGGGTGCACAGAAATGGAGAACAAGAATGGGGTTCCCTAGGATAATGGAAGGCTATCATACACAAAGGGAGACAAATACAGCCTTGCCAAGAAGAAGCCCCTATTGTTCCAAGTGTTAGAAAAACCATGAATGACCATGCCGAATATGCTACGAATATAGACAGCCTGGCCACTTTGTGAAGAACTGCCCAGCCCTTCAAGGTAATACACAATAAAGTATCCACCTACCACTTCAAGGAAACCTAAGGGCACTAGACAGAGCGCAAGATATCGCCACTACACCAAGGGTCCCAACCAGAGTATACAACCTCACTCAAGAAGAAACACGAGAAGACCCTAGTACCGTAGTTAGTACTTACCAAAATTTCATTGAATAAATATAGCTAAAAATCGTAATTTGTTATCATCATAATGAAATTTATTTTTTCTACAAATATAAAATTGTGATACAAGTAGGAGAAAAAAGGACGTACCCACAAAATTTCAAGTAGGAAATAGGAAAGGATGGTATCTAAGTATGTCACTTTGAGGATAGATACACTCAAGGACACTTAGAATTTTGGAAGAAAAGGGGAAGAATACTACCAAGGAAGGAAACCCTAGGGAATCATATATATCCTAACTAAGGGGTAATGGAACTAAGTGATGAGGGATAAGGAGATGAGTTTGCAAAGGAAGTGCATGCTAAGGTGAAAGAATTAAAGAAGGCATGCTAGGATAATCCAAGAAAGTAGGTTAAACCCAAGGGAACGATTAGACAGCTTGGAACTCTCAATCTTGAAATTTTGAGCAAGAACCCTCAAGAGGAAGAATCATGCCCTAAGTAGAGGAGGAAGTGATCCTAAGGATATCTCTTTGGACTTGTGGGTAAGTCATGCCTAGTTATGATAAACTCCAGGAAGTGAGTAAACAACAGAAAGGAAAAGATATTCCTTAAGTACGTGATTCTGAGTGACCTAAGAAGTCACAAAAGTCATGAAAATGGACTTTAGGATGAATTGGAGATGAAAAACAAACCGGTTCATGAGAACTGAATCTGAACTGGATTGAACCAGCTTGGACCGATTTGAACCACTATAGAACTGGATGCTAAATTCATTTTTCTAGGTGGCTTAAAAAATTCAAATTTGAGATTTAAGGCCACCATTGGATAGAGAATGAATTTAGATGAATTTAAAAATTGTTAACTTTAAAAAACTCGGTCGAATTGGGCCTAAACCGACCGGTTTAAGCTTTGAACCCGGTCCAGACTAATTCGGAACAGTGTTGTCTTTTTCCTTCAGATGATAGCATTGTTCACTCGTCGGAAAATCGAGCAGCGCTGGCGAAGTTGAAAAGTCTTCGGCCAGGGAGTTTCAAGCAATGAATGACCGCCATTAAGGCACCAATCGAACGACCAAGGAGTCCCCGAGCTTCCAATATAAAGAGCCCCTCTTCATTCATCCTCTCCACACCTAAAAACTCCATTCTCTCTCAATTGCTCCAATTTTCGGTGAAGCTCGAACCAGAGCTCCGATATAGGATCTTTTCTAAGCCAAAGAAGGCACGGTTGGGTTCTTTGGATTCGAGGAGAAGTCAGCTACACGCCTATAGTCTCCATTTGCTCCTAGAGTTACTAGAGAAATGCCAGCGTGATTGAACAATGAAGCAGCTCCGGCAGACCAAAGCTGCCCAATTTCAGTCGAGCTAAAATCAGCCAATTCGAGCCCTTTTCAGGCCAAACCAAGCTCTCCCAATACCTCCATAGTCCTCCTACAGCTAAACTAGAGCTGAAAGGTAAGCTAATTTGGCTCCCCTCTATAAATTCCGATCGGTGCTAGAGAGAGAACTGACAAAACTTCGATGACTTATCAGTTATAAGTGGAGATGTCTTCATACTCGGTTGGTGTGATGGACAACTGAAAACTTATTTTGTCAGAAGTGCTCTCCCCCGACTTTGTGCCACTAAAAATTTTTGGAAGACCTTCTTGATGGGAGCTCAAATAGCTTAGATAGGCCGGAGGCCTCGGTTTTGGAACTTAGGGGCTAATATGCTCGATTTTAAAAATCTCGAACAGTGGGTCCTAGGCCAGTTGGCATGAGTAGTAGCTCATAAACAAACATGATTCTAAGTCTTGAAAACTTGAGTAAATGAATTGTTTGGTCATGGTATTGAGATAGAACCAACATACTCGATAGACTGGTAGTAGTGCAACATGACAAGTCGACGGACCAGTCGAGACAAACAGCTGCTGGTCGAATTGAGGGTTGGGAACATTGGACCAGTGGCACCAAAGATTAAATGGCTTGTGAGGAAAACTTTATTTGTGCATGCACTTGAGGTTCGGTATCATTAAGACGTCCAAGAGGGGTAGTGATGCATCCTAAGAGCTGCTGGATGACATGGTGGCGATAAGGGGAAAAAGAAGCTACTAGGTTTATCATACCAGTTAGTCATGGAGTTTTGTGTTTGTACTCCACAGAGTTTCTGTGTTTGTACTCCATGGAGTTTCTATGTTTGGACTCCACAAAGCAATTGTGTTTGGGACTTCCTAAAGCTTCTATGTTTGAGTTTCATGTTCACGAGATCAAGATATGGTCTCTGTCCTCATACGTTCACAGAGTTTTTTTCATGTGTGTTCCCTTCATGATGAAGGGCATGTGTTGGTTGATAAGCACACCAGTTATGGTTGAGGACTGAGTAATGGCTAAAAACAAAGATTTTAATGATAAATTATTTTAAAAGAAAATAAAGAGTCTGACACACTACAATTCAAATATTTTCCCTAAAAGTCAAACTTTAAACACCAATTCACTGAGTCGTTGAACTCACCCCCTCCCTTATATCCCTTTTCAGGTAACCAAGGGCAACCTACCCAAAGACCTCATATTAATCACACTTGCAAGACAGGTACGTAAGTTAAAAAGTTTATGTAGTTTTGATTTATGTATTCCAGGAAAGGTAAATATTTAAAGGACGCCTTACTACTCATGGGTTAAAGGAAGGAAAAACTCTTAGTAAATCAGGAGAGTGGTGGGTTGCTTAGAGGGATCCGACCAAACTGGGTCGGAACGTGGTAGCCCTACTTGGGGACCAAAATGAAATCTTGGAAAAGTTAAGTATCCAAGTGAGAATTGTAGAGACTTTAGGCATTTTGGCTAATATAACCAAATATTGATATACTTTCGATAGGTGGAATGAAACCACATAAGTGGCTTAGTTAAAGCCAATTAATCGATGTGCGAGTCAAGCGAACTAGGCCCATGGGATAAAATCATAATTTTTGGAATGTTACGGGACAATACTAAAATTACCGTTTAGAACTAAGTCTAATATATGTCGTATTAGTTGGTTAATTGTAGTATAGTTGTTACATGTGATACGAGTGGATTTCTCAACTAAAGATACTTGCAAACACATTGAAACGAACGCCTTCTGGATATTTGGGTGAGCAAGTTTATAGATGAAAAATCTAATTGGACCAATTATGGTTTCATACAATCTTTTCATAAATTAATAATACTGGCAGAGCATGATATATTTTACAATTTGAACATAAAAAGGATGAACATGAAGTTGAATAAATAATACTAAGAAGTGTGAATGACAATAGATATAAAAATCGAGGTTTTATATTCTAAACATAAGAATGAGACCAAGTCCCACGAGTTGTACGAACTAGCCGAAAATGAATAAGTAAGTCCAATGTCATAATCATAAATTTCAATTGGATACATAAATGATATAAATTTATAAATATGAGAACATGTAATGAAGGTCAGTCGACTAATGTATCGAACCTCAAAAATATTTTTTAAAAAATTATTATTTTTTAAGTTACTATATGGTGATTAAAAATATGAGTAATGAAGTATGTACGCTTAATTAATAAATACAAGATTATACACCTGATTTTTCTCAAGTTCAAATTTTTTTTCTGCAGAAATTCGAGGAATTGAAATCTTGTGGATTGTATTTTGCTCGACCTAGCTGAGATGTCCTACAATGTTGTCTAAAACTCAGTATTTTATATCTATATTAATTAAATAACATACTCTGAAATTTTATAAATTAGTATCCATAAGTATATTGTCAAAGTGGTGATCTTCCTCTACTAAAAAAACCCTAAAAAATCTTCAATCTCCTATAATTCAAATATCCATCCATACTATGCTCCTACCTACCTAAGGCATTTATTCAAATTATTCTTGGTGAGTGAATGCTTCTTCACTATCACTAACATCTTTACCCTAGGAAAGAAGAGAGTAAATTAGAATTTCGATAATAGTTTTTAAGAACCCTAATACACATATAATATGGATTTAATAGAATTCTGCATCGAAATTTTATTAGTATAGCCATGTTGAGCTTATAAAAATCTTTAAATCTTATTTCTACTTAATCTTTTAATCGTGCGAGCTTAAATCTCCCATGCGAATAAATCTTGAGCACATTGTTATGGGTCGCCACCAGTAAATTGACTTGAATAAAATTCAACCATTTTAATTTAATTCCAAATAAAAAAAAACTCTAATGTCCCTCTCCTACCAATACATTCCTTCTCCAAAATTCATAAATCACAGCCACCTACCCGAATTCTTCCCCATCAGCACTCATCCTTGGTGGAACAACCTCAACCGTGCCAGCACTCATGGCAGTGCCCACCCACCACGCACCTCTACCTCGTGCCCGTCGCCCTTGCTCATCACAGCTGGTCGCTCCTTTCCCGCCGATTTGATCAACTGTGTTCGTCCATCTCTACACTACCTCCTAGCCTGTAGCTAAGCTTATATGATTTTCAAGCAGCTCTAACTTACATAATCTAACAATATTTTTGTTATGATGAGCAAAAAAACAATATTATTGTTTGGTTATTCTGGAGGTTTGCTTTAATGTGCATAAGTTGTTCATGCAATTTTAATGTTAATATTTTATTTGATAGTTATATTTTATCTTTCTTTTTATTCTAGAATAATTGATCATTCTACACAATTATTTAGAATAATTTAATATTAATTGACTTATATTGAATAATTTGTGGTTATATTTTTATTATTGAATAGTGTTATGCTATATTATTTAATTAATCTAAATAATATAGTGTTAAGGTTAAATTATTTAAATTATTTTGAAGTGTTAATTTTTTCTTTAAATTTACTTTGGAAAAAACATTCAGATTAACTAATCTAAATAAACCTTTAATTATTTATAGTTCTATCCAAACGTTGTTAAATAAATCAATTTGGGGTAAAGATGTAATGACCAAAATGGCCAAATCTTGCAAACATTAGAGCCATAATAGTACGTACTAATATAGATTTAGAGAGAAAAAAAGATGCGCAAGTTGCTGTGGACGAGTGGGGGCCATAATTAAGCATAGAATGTTAGCATAATACCTTAGGATGCATCGAACCTAGCCAGCCAACCTTACGGGTCAAAACCAAAATCAGGACATCAAAACTAGGGACTGCTGCCCGCAGTTTTTTTTACTATTTTTGTCAATATCAAAACAGCTCTCTCCCATTGGTTTGCTTGGATTTTTCTAGGGTACTATCCACAAATAGAAGAACTTACCTTTTAGGCTTGCGGGTAGGTTCTGATCAGTACAATGATTGGTCCAAATAAGTTTGAAATTGATATTTAAAATTAATAATATGAAATGTTATACTAATTTATATTTTATATATTAATTTAAAATATAATTTGTTCTTTCTTTTTAATCCATCCGTATATTTTCACCACATATTTTGAAATAATATATTTAGTAAAGGCAATTATGCCTGAATTCTTTAGTATTATAAAGATATAAATATTAGATATTCCCTTAAAAATATATATAAGATAGTATTCTTATATTTGCTATTATGATTCATATAATGAATTTATATGCAATATTTAAAAATTTTTAATTTATTTATTAAAACTATTGGTTTGGTTCATCTAATTGAACTCATATTATAAATTGAGTATAGTTTAATTATCAAATTTACATGTTAAGTTTATGTTCCTCAATTTTGAAACCGAAGTAATATATGTTACAATATATTTATTATAAAATAATAAAGTTAAAAAAATTATCATTTTATCCATATACTTTAAAACTTTATTTAATCTTAGGTTATTACACTTACCTAAAATCTCTTTTTGAGTGCACAAGCTCATTTATTTGCATTTTTATCCTTAAATTTTTTATTTTATTACATATAAATCCTTAAGCATTCCAAAAATACCAACCCAATTCCAAAACTTCCCTAATCTTTCCAATTGGTTCTAAAACTTCATTTAGACCCTTAAGACAATCCCATAGAAAACACATTTACAATTGGGTCCTTTCACTTTCCCTTATTTACATTTTAGTCATTGGAAAATTCTCAAACATTGGTACAAGGTCTCTCCGGCCTTCCTCTAGGTCATTGTAAATTTTGTTCTACCAATGTTGACCAGAACAGTAATGATCAAACTTAATTATAAATTGAGAACTTAACGAATAGGAGTCGAGTCAAGGTCGGGAACTCACTAGAGACGATGCATCGGTCAATGGCACCAATGTAGTTCGAAAGATAACTCTCTAAGGAGTCTATGGCAACTTGAACTATCTCAAATGGAGGTTTAGGCCACTTGCAACATTCATTTTACCCAGCTATGTTATTTCTAAAGTAAATTAGAGCTTCTCAAATTTAATTATGCCTCTACACTTACCCAAATCATGTGAGACCAATGGTGATCTAATGTTGATGCCACAGTGAGTCTGTTGAATTTTTCTCAGGTGTTGATGGATGTCAAGGCCGCTAGAATTTCCTCATATAATAGATGTCATGTTTCTGGTCAACGTGGGTCCGGTACTATGAGATCTCGCCAGTGATGGCAGGTGCAGAGTCAAGAGGCGAGAGGTCTGTCGATGGAAAGTTGACTCTTATAACTTCTAGGGATACCAAGAACACTCAGTTTGGTGGACGGATGGAGGTGCGGTAGTCTCTGCAACTACTCTCACTAAAAATTAGAGCTATTTAGATTTTAGAGAGAATTCTAATCCAAAACCGATAACGAGACATCCAAGTTTTATATGGATTGATTCTAAACGTGTGTGGCTATCTAACCATAGATATCTTGCACCATTCTATAGCACGTGGCTCTCTAAATGAATTTATTTCTCAAGCGGTGGGTTTTGGATTGTCGGATGGGGTTTTCCATAGCATGGGATTCTCTACCGGTTTACCCATTTTCCGACTTGTTCTTGGCCCGATAAAAATATCTAAAAGTTTTTTATTCAATTTTATATTGAATTGACTCAAAAACTACCACATTTCAATTAATGTAGCCTACTCTAAAAATTGAGGGGTATTGTGACCTGGTCCGGCACAAACTTGGTTTGGACCAGTTATTTCCCGCATCTTTCATGTTCCTTGGCTTTGGACCTCGAGATGTTCTTGAAGGCCTTTTATGACACATTGTTATCGCCTCAAGTCCCTTTTTTTGAACCATTTTCTCAACTCGGTTCGATTCACAATCCCAATTCATTTTTTCTCTATCGGTGTAACCTTATTTCTCGACTCATTTTGATTACCAAAATCCTTCCCCATGAGAAAACTAAGTAGTTCATCCTTAATAAGTTCTTCCCCATTGAATTTTTTAATGTTTTCACCTCTAAAACAATAATAGATCTCATGTTCATGTGAAACTCTTTCCAAAATAACCGAGCATATCACCTACTTGCAAATTCATTTTTCAAACATCCTAAAAAAATTACCTTCTTATAGTTTCATTTCCATGAAAGTTGATGGAGATTGATTTTACCTTATAAGACCATCTAACCTGCTAGGATGATTGTTAGTGTATCACGTTACTAATTGGAGAGGTATGAAAATTGAGCCTTTCATTGGACGCCTAAAATTTCTCCTAAAATTTGATGTGAGTTCTTTTCATTGATTTCATTGGCCTCCAAAGGATGAATTCGAATGGGAGAAATGACCTAAAATAAATCTTCACCGAAAAATAGTCCTAAAGAGAAAAGACTTTGATTTTTTTACCGTGGTGACATGTTAATTGAAGTTGGTGGTATGAGAAACTATCTCACCTCCTCATGTGTCACGCCCCGACTCAATTCAACGGCTAGCGGCCCCATTCAACTCACTAATCCCATTGATGTTACAGTGATGTGATTTTTCACCAAAGTAAAACCAACGGTGTCATGCCCCGACCCGATTTGGTCGGATCCCCATGATCAACCCGCCACTCCCTTTGGTCCATGAAGGGTTTCATCCTTTTCTAAACCGCAAGGAGTAATGCGTCATTTTTCCTATATTTTCTTAAATAGCATTATATAAAACTGAATGTCTTAAAACAGACTTACCTGTCTTACAGTTCCAATAAAGGAGGTCTTTAAGTTTGGTTCTTCCTCGGTTACTTGAGAGGGGTAAAAGGGAGGGGGTGAGTTCTACAACTCATTGAGCAGGTATTGAGAGTGGGTTTTTAAAATAGATTTTTTTATCTAAATAATGACAAGTTTATATTTTCCTTTAAAAGGGTTTTCCTCAATTTTGGTTTTCAAAACCTTCACCCTGCCCATGGTGTCATTTTCTTTCAAAGGGTTTTAAATTCCATTTTTTCCAAAACCTTTTTTCAAGGTTTACCATTCCTTTTTCCAATGATTCTCAAATCCTTTCCAAGGTTTTCAAAACCTTTTTCTCATTTCCATATTAGGTGTGTTTAACTTTCTTAGCCCATCCCATTGCTTTGGTAGGCATTTAGCAAACAACATACGCCCTTCATTAGGAAGGGTACATACATTCACAAGTGTAGCCCGTCCACTGCACCCACTTATGGATCGAAGTGTCTTTACCGTCCACCAAGATAGAAGTCCGTCCACTTCTACCATGGGTCTGAGTGAATTGTCCCAGACATCCAACCCTCAGACCCGAATGTCACTTTGGGTCTATATAAGTACAGAGACCTTATCTCGGTCTCATACACATGAAGCCCAAACACATTAGCTTCGTGGAGTACACAGTAACTCCATGGAGTCCAAACACAATAACTCTGTGGAGTTCAAACATAGTAACTCCATGACCAACTGGTACGACGAGAAACCCAAACGCAGTAGCTTCTCCTTCCCTTATCGCCATCATGTCGTCCAGTAACCCTTAGGACCCATCACTACCCCCTAGGGCGTCTTCATGGTCTCATACCACAGGTGTATGCACAAATAATAATTTTTATTTTCTTAGCCATTCTCTTTAGTGACGATGGGCCAACGACCCCAACACCCAACCCGGCCTACAGTTGTTTGTCTGACTGGTCCGTCGACCTAGCCCTGATGCACTACCGCTAGCCCATCGAGCCTTGTCAGTCCTAACTTGGTATCATGGCGAATCACATAATTGATTCCACTTTTAATGAGAGTTTGCATGACTCTTCCTATTCATGTTTGTTTACGAGCTTCAGCCCGGGTCCACTGGCCTTGGGCCAACTGCACGTGTTTTCCAAAACTAGGCATTGAGTCCCATGAGTTCAAAAATTTGAGGCCTCTAGCCTATCTGAGCTGTTTTAGCTTCTGTCAATAAGGTCTTCCAAATCTTTTAAGCATTAACACATGGTCACGGGTGAATACTTCTAACAAAAAAATTTATTTTCAACTTCATCACACCAACCGTATGGGATGATATCTCTGCTTACAACTAGTAAGCGAGTTTCTCCTTTACTCAAGGAAGTTTGTCATATCAACCGGGTATGATCATCTATACTTACAACCAGTAAGTAAGTTTACTTTTCATAAAAGTGAATTCGTCATCCCAACCAGTATGATGTATAACATTCCCACTACCCGATTACTGTGACGTGTTCGTCCCTAGTCGGATTTTCAAGTTTGCACAAGCTTTCTCTTGGTAGCGTTCTGGCCACACGTGTTTCTACACGATTTGGGCATCCTTATTAATTAACGTTTGACATAACAACCATTGTTTTCTCACATATAAGCGACTAGATTCAAAATTATTAATTAATTGCACTTAGGTGCCTAAAGTTCATTTTCCTTAACTTTAGGTCCCTAATGCCACTTTTTCCTCAAATTGAGTCCCAAGGTTTCCAAAATTCCCTTTAGGTTCTCAATTTACTCAAAATTGTATATGGGGCTTGAATTTTCCAAATTTCCAATTTGGTCCTCAACTTTTCAAAATTTACAACTTTGCTCCTACTTTCCAAAAATGGTAATTTGACATCAAATATTCCAAAAATTAACCAATTGGTCCCCCAACATCTTTATAATTGTCAATTGGCCTTCAATTTTAGAAAATTGCAAAGAGGTCCCTCAATTTTTTGAAATCCCCAATTTTCCCTAAAAGTTTTTTCCAATTTCTCGCCTTCAAACTAACTGAATTTGATTTCTTCTAAAATGGCCATTCAATTGGAGTTAATGCTCCACTTGAAGGTATGGATCAGCTTCTACACTTCCATATGATCCAACTGAGTTTTGAATTGCAGCATTTGGGTCTAAATTGAGCTCAAATGAAGTTTTATTGGAAAATTGCACATAGAGAGAGAAAGGTTCGAAAGCTTATCATCAGAGGTGCGGTGGTCCGAGCTATCAATCGAGTAGGTAGTTCTTGTCCTAGATATTATGTTTGTTGGACTATGCAAAGAGGAAATATTTTTAATTACTTATGAAAAGGTTGATATCACACTAAGGAAAGATATATGATTTCTAGGTTTTTTATGTAGCAATCATTTGTGAAAATAAAATGTGTTTTTTATGATATTATTCAGTAACGGTGAATTTAGAAATAATTTGATTATACTGGTAAGGAAAAGGAAATATGAGATTGAATATAAATATAATGTTATTTGGGATTGGAAACTAATCTACTGAGTAACATAGGCAATTATTAGATAAATGACTTACATCTATTTTTATAATTATGTTGAAAAATATAATATTAATTGTACGAGTCATTTTAATGGCTGGTTTTAGAATTGTCAAAGATGTACACAAACAGGTCAAGGAGAATCAGTCTTGTAAATCATCTTAATAAATTTATAGGTGCTATGGTGTTGGGGAAGAGTGATCAGCCGGCACTTTACTTGATTCTCATGGAAAAGGGGTAATGAAAAATATGAAGATGCTGAGAAATGGAGAGAATTTACGTGGGGTTGATGTTTTATATGCAAACAAGGGTAAGGAAGAGTTGATGATGAAAAATATCCATATTGCCCTTCGTCCCGACACCACCAAGGTCATCATGAACCAACAACTCCAGTATTATGACGGGTCTCGTGACTTCGTTAATGATGGGGCGAGTTTCTTAGGTCAAAAAGCAAAAAACAATGAGGGATAGCTATTAGAGGCTTGTTCAAGCACATCAGCATAGTACGTGAACGACGAGGCCTCGGTTTCCTGTTCTTGGAAGTCGAGGAATCAATGCATCCAAGAGAAGCTACCTCTTTGTCCCCTCATAGGAAAGTCCCACCGGCACATATTAATGATGGATCTGAGTGTATGTTTGTCCATTAAGCATTAAAAAGTGATTGACAGTGATAGATAATGATGAAAATTAAATAGTATTTTAATTAAAGAGAAATTTGTAATAAAATATTAAAAATAATTAAAAAGCATGACTAAATAAGTTATTTATACAGCTGCATGGAAAACTACTATCTCCTATTGTTGAGAGATAATATTGGACTTATTTTAGCTTTGTCGAGTTTTCAGCCTTAGCCCAGTCCAACGGTTTTTGTTTGGCATTAAAAAAATGCATATTAAACTATAACTATACGTTGCATCAATTATGATCACTATCATTCTCGCCAAATGGGTCGTGTTTTTGCTCGTTGAACCCGATGATGCAGCCCTTCTTAACACTGCCCATAAAATTCGTAAAAAGAAAATGGAAATCTAAATACTCTTATAAATTACGTGCAATTTTAAATTAAAAAGTAAAGAAAAGTAAGAAAATAGAAAATACTATATAAATATAAATATAAAATTGTAAATTATAATTTATTACTCAATATAATATCTAATTTTATTTATACAAAATTTAATTATAAATAATAAATAATTATAAAATGCTAAAGGACGTGATAAATCTAAATTAATATGTATAAAAATTAAATTAAGTGATATTTTGATTATTACTCTCCGCAAATTAAAGTATAGTTCATCGATGTTGAACTTGTTTTATAAAATAGAGACAGTTATAATGGAGACATTTAGTGAGCGAAACCGTTAATTGAACAGTAGTACCGATAAAATAAATACTAAGTAAAAATTGATGGACTTATTAACGAACAAAATGGAAATCAACCTCAATATATTTAGTACGAGCGTGGAAAACAGGGTTGGTAGTAAGATAAATGGCTGAAAAATTATCACACTATATGATTGGAGAATGAGTGGGAGAGATGTAGAGTTTTTTAAGAAGAGGCGAAAGTCAAATTAGCTCAGCGGTTACATTGGTAAGACTTTTATATTCGTTCTCACTGCTAGATTGAACAACTGTCCGTTATTTTTTAGAGATACAGGAGATAATATTGTAAACAAGAAAAATTGTAAAACTACTAACAGAGTGTCGATCATCTAGATTTTCGACACAATCAGTATTAGAAAAACAGTTAAAACTAAAATGAGGATGTCGCTAGATAGTAAGATAATGATGGAGTGTCCCTTGAATATAATAGAGTATGCGCTTAAAAATAGTCCAATGAGTAGTAGTGGGGCAATTCATAAATTGACAAACTTGATAAATCGCATATACGATTTTAGATCGAGTGAGAGTGAGATACTGTAAATAGCCCACAAATTGACGATATTTAGTAGGATTAAGAAAAGAAAGTCCATCATATTGTGAAAGTCTAGGACCGTATGCAACTAGCGTGGAAATGGGCTTACAAGTACTCGTGACGGCCTAGGAGAGAAGATGGCAAATATACTTCTACTTGATGGGATATAGACCATGAGAGTGAGTGGTAACTTGAATGCTCAAAAAAATGATAAAGTGAACCAATATCTTTAATAGAGAATTCTCTATGAAGGGCATGAAGGATGTTCCCAATGGGTATATCAAAAGAACCAGTGATAATAATATCATCAATATAGATAAGTAGAAAAATGGAAAACCCGCTCGTGCGGTAGATAAACAGAGAACTATCAACAGTAGAGTTACAAAAACCAAGGTAATGAATGTAAGAACTTAGGTGGAAGAACCAAGCACGAGAAGCTTGTTTGAGGCCAAAGAGAGATTTGCGGAGGCGACAAATATGGTTAGGAAAGTAAATATCAACAAATTTATGGGGTTGATCCATAGAGACTTATTCATTGAGATAATCATGGAGAAAAAGTATTATCCACATCAAGCTGACAAATGGGCCAATTGAAAGATATAACAAGGGAAATAATTACCCAGTTAGTGACAAGTTTAATAACGGGGCTAAAGTTATCATAATAATCAAGATGAGGGTGCTAGGAGTAGCCCTTGGTGACAAGACAACCTTATATCGAGTCACTGACCCATTAGAATGATATTTGATTTTGTAAACCCATTTGTACCCCACAATAGGCTTACCAGGTGGAGCGGGCACAAGATCCCAAGTCTGGTTGTGAAGAAGAGCGACGAACTCAATATGCACAACCTTAATCCAAAAGGACTGACGAGAAGCTTGGGAATAAGTACGGGATTCCATAGAGGCAATGAACACTTTAGGATCAATAGTGAAGTGTTGCGGGGTAAACTGCCATCCTGAGAGTAAGTCACCATACGTGAAACTGGAGATGGAGTAAGAGGAGGATCCAATGCAGGAGAGGAAGAGGGTGCAACATGATTATGCTTAACAAAAATAATAGGTGAGTCAGCTTATGTTTGTATAGGAGATTGGGACAACATACTTGAGTCTGGAGGTGGAGACGGGGCAGGCGTGGGGAGGTGCACTGTAGGAGGGTGTACCGTAGGAGGAGGGGAAGGCATACATGCGGAACTAGAGTAAGCAAATGGAAAAATAAATTCATCAAAGTGAACTGTGCGATAGAGAAATGTGTGTTATGTGTGAGTATCATGATAGCGATATCCGAGATAATTGGAGGGATGTTTGAGAAACACAAGGAGTGAAACGAGGATGAAGTTTGTGAGAAAGATAAGGGCAGAGATAAGGAAAGCAACGACAACCAAAAACTCAAAATAGCGTATAATCATGAGTAGAATGGTGAAATACCTCATAGGGAATCGAAAGTTGAGAGATCTTGTGAGAAAGCGGTTGATAAGGAAGACAGTGTTCTCAAAGGAGAATGACCAATATTTTGTGGGAACATGAGAGTGAATAAAAAGAGTAAAACTCATATCAATAATGTGACGATACTTACGTTCAACAGACCCATTTTCTTAAGTTGTATGTGTACAAGAGATTCGATGGATAATGTCCGCGGATTGTAACTTAGATTGGAAAGTACTAGAGATAAATTATTTAGTACCGCCATATTGGAGAGATTTAATCTGTTGACCAAGTAAATTTTTAACTTGTAAACATAAGGCACGAAAAATAGAGAGAACATCGTATCGTTGTTTCATAACAAAATACAAGTAAATTAATTCAAGAGGATGGGTACTCTTATGGCGAGTAACTAGAAATGGCTATTGAGTAATTTTAACACAAGAGCATGAGTCACAAAATGGTAAGTGAAAAATATTACTCATTGATAAATGATGGGAAAGCACACGACTCATAATTTGAAAAGAAGGGTGACCCAAATGTTGATGTCACCGAGTAACAAACTCTACGCGACTAATACAATCAATAGAAGAAATATTACGACGAGTGCGCAAATAGTCGAGATCATTCCTACGACTCCCACGTAGCACCTCCTGATGAGAAAAAAGATCTTTGTTAAGAAAATGAGTGGAATAGAATTCAAAATAGCATGCATTGTCTTGAATGAAACGAGAGATGGATAATAAGTTGAGAAAATTTTTGGGAACATAATAAATATTAGTAAGTGAGAAACGTCAAGTATGTGAGGTTAAATAAGTAAATCTAGAAGAGATAATAAATAAACATGTCTCATCTTCGATCGTGAGGTGCTTAGGGACTGTTGAATCATACTAAATAAACAAGTATGACAGATCATTAGTAATATGACTAGTAGTACATGAATCGACATATCAATATAGATGATGTGGTCTAAGTTCATGTCCATAAGAAGAGTGAGTCTAAGCGGTAGAGGATGTGTGCTTTAATTCAAATGATGGAACAGTGATGGGCCGATTAGCCGGTGAACCCACATAGCTGGCATATCACACAATCAGAAGAGGTGGGTTTTGGAGAAGTGGGTTGAATTTCAAAATGTATAAGAGGTTGGGCATCCATCTGACGTGGGCTAAAACGTGGTCCAAATCTGCGCGGTTTAAATCCATGCAGAGAAAAAATGCCACAATTTTTAAGAGGCTTTCCCCAATCTCTATTAGTTCTTCCATTGCGTCCTCCTCTACTATTAGGGTTTCTGAGATCATGTTGTCGAGATATTGGGCAATAAGAGAAGCGAGGGCACGATGGAGTGGGAAAGAATCCTTGTGGTCTATGACTAGAGAAGACAGTGATAGGAGAAGTAGTTTCAGAAGAACCTCTAAGTAGGCCAGACATGGGTGCATCGCTGGAGCCAGAGTCATAAGTATGTTTTTGAACCCGTTGGGCATGCTAGGCGAGGAGAATGGCCTTCAGCTAATCAAGAGTAATTGCTTCGAGAACAAGTGATATTACAAGGGTAATAGCTTCTCATTCCCTATCTAAACCATCAAATAATTTGTCATTAATTTCATGATCTAGTTTCGGACGATCGATTTGAGCAAAAGAGCTAGCTAAGTTGGAAATGGTTGTCAAATAGAATGTCATAGGTTGGTCTCCCTTTTACAGCTCCCTCCATTATTGATCAAGGATATCCTTTTGAGCACGAGTTTGGAAGTTGTACAAAATTTCAAGTCGGCTCCAAGCGTCTGCAGAGGTATCAGCTCCGATTACCTGTAAATTCACCTCAGTAAATAAAGAGGCAATTATAGTTGTTAAAGTGAACTTATCCCGGATAGTCCATACTTCATATTCCGGGTTGATTATTTCAAGCTCAATAGCTCCTTCTTTCAGCATCACAATGGGTTTGGGTTGAGTAATACTACCATATGCATAGTCAAATAAATAATATGATTGCAGTAAATTTGTAATATTTTTTTACCAAAGATAGTAATTAGTATTGTATAACTTGATAGGTAATGTAGGGAGTGAAGTAGGAAGGATTAGTGCGGTAAATGAACTCATTTTTGTAGAAAATGATGAGAAGATTGATAACATGCATGGAGAATATTAGTTTTTTGTTAAAAAGTCTTTAATAGTAGGTGACAAAAATGCAAAAAGTGATGGATGAGAATTTACAAGCGTGTTGTGGATCTTCAATGCTGGAAGAATTATGGATCTTCAATATTGGAAGAATGATGTAAATCTTTAACATGACTCTAATACCATAAATTAAAGTAAAAAAAGCTAGAGCACACTCTAAATATATGAGATTGTAAATTATAGTGTGATACTTATTAGAATATCTCATTCTATTTATACACAATTCAGTTATAAATAATAAGGAATTACAAAATACTAAATGAATATGTACAGACACTACATTAAGTGGTGTGATATCTTATTTTTTATGGTATCAGAGTCAAATTAAAGTTGTGCAACATTCTTTCAGCATTGAAGATCCAACATTATTATAGTATTAAAGATCAACAACATGCTTACAAGTCATCATGCATCACTCTTTACATCTCTCTACTATTGAAGACTACAATAAAAAATGAATATTATTCGTGCGTGATATCAATCTTCTCATCCTTCTCTACAAAAATGAGTTCATTTACTAGAGTAATCCTTTCTACTTCACTCTCTATATTGCCTATCAAGTTAAACAATACAAATGAATATCTTTGACATAACAATATTACAAATTTGCTACAAGCATATCAGTTATTTCGCTATGCGGATAGTAGTATCTCTCAACCCAAACTCATTGTGATACTAAAAGAATGAACTACTGATCTTGAAATAATCAACCTGGAATATAATTCACTTTAAAAACTATAATTGTCTTTTTATCTACTAAGGTGAATTTACAAGTAATCAGAGTTGTTATCTCTAATAGAGGTTGGGAAAAACCTTTTGAAAATCGTGGGCATTTTTCTCTACATGGATTTAAACCACACAGATTAGGACGACGTTTCAGCCCACGTTAGACGGATGTCCAACCTCTTATACATTCTACAATTTGGCCCACTTTTCCTAAACTCACCTTTTTCTACAATGTGATATGCAAGCTATGTGGGCTCACCGCCACTCATTACATCACATCCCTTATCAGTGTATGGACAGCTATCTCTCGAGCACAGGTTAGGTTCGGCCTCAATGGAAAAAAAAATGGAGCACCTAACAATGTATCTTCACAGACCAAGAACTACGAGATCGCCCCTTTTATTCTGGGGTGACGGAGGCATCGTACCATTCGAGCCTTTTTTTCATGCCCTTCCCGGAGGTCTAGAGAAAGCATCTTAACTCAAATAGGAGTCAGTTTGAAAAATAATCTTAGAGTGTATAGGTTGGGTCTCTTAATACCTTCTTTTTTCTTCTCATCGGAGTTATTTCACAAAGGCTTACCATGGTAAGGAAAAAGGGGGAAACAAGCACACTTGAAGAGAGCACAGTACAACGGAGGGTTGTATGCTGTATTTGGGGAGGATGAATGCTACCGAAAAAGAATATATCACTGTTTATCATTTGAATTAAAGCTCATATACTCTAATTATACTCTAATTGTATTAATGACAATTGACACTTTAAACTACATCTCTTATGGATCTACCTAATTTTTAATTTTATATATTTGAAAAATGACATTTTCTACTATATATTTTTAAAAATTAAAATAATATTACTACATTTGAGAAAATAACATTTACCTTATTAAAGACAATATGCTTGCTAAACATATCAACAAGTTCCAAAGCCTTTATAATTTTATTTTGTTTACTAAAAATCCATTTGAATATATAATCTATGGCTACTTCTACCTCACACATCCGACGTTTCACTCAATACAATACATGTTATTTCTTATATGGTGTAATTCAATAACATCAACATTTGGATCACAAGTAACATACTTTACCATTATTTATTAATTAATAATATCTAATTAATTAATAAAAATATTTGGGACCATCCCATCTTCATTATTATTATTTATTCTATGCATTACCCTATTATATTCATTTCTTGGATAATTATAACAATGTTTTATAGCATTTTGTTATAAAACAACGTAGAAAGAAAGTGCAATCACAATTGCACTTACAGCTCAATTTACAAGGCTTTGTGCAACAACATTTGATATGCAGACGATACAAGCATGACCCTTAAGCGCACGCAATCTTCAAAGGTAAGAGATGGTGATATATTGTGTGAACCGTTTGCATGTAACTGCTGATGATAAGATTTCAATCTTAGGAGATAGAGAACTATGGAGTACTGGTGGATGAGAAGAAAGAAGCAATGCTTACGTTAGACCCACTCTTGACCGTATTAGGCCGTTTATGAGGCCGAAGCCAGGCACGAATTTCTTCCTGGAATTCAGGGGGCAGCTCATCGATTACTGAGGGATCAATATCATCAACCTTGTAATGCCACAATTCTGTTTCCAGACGAGAGCCATCGCTGTGACTGAGAGTATGATCTTGGCCTCCAGCTGGATTATGCATCTGCAAAGGGCTATTTGAATTGACCCTCCTGAAAAAGTTCAATATGGAAGATTTTCCCTGCCACACCATACAAGAAAGAGAGGTAGGAACATATTCATTCTAATGAGCAATTATTTCAGGAGAATTTCCATAGCAAACTTGCTTTAGCTCAACTAGGCATACCATAATGCAGATAAGTATGGACAGATGTTCTGTTCTATAAAAATATGGAAGTACGTGAACAAGATTGAAAAAAACAAGTGTGAGAGAAAAAGAAAGGAAAATCTGACCCGCCATTATCAAGGAAAACAGAAAACTTCCAGCATTGATAGTAAATTGTGTGAAAATTAGGATTTCAAGTAAACGTGGAGATTTAATCTGCAAAAAAAGCAGGCATAGTGACTACATTTTCTGATCACCTCTTTAGTTGGGAAGTGCCCATAAATATGATTTCAAAATTTAGTTAAGCAATTTCAAAGCAAGACACCTATGGTGACCATGCCAGAGATGAAATACTCATATCCTAGGTATCAAGCAGGAAACCACAAGCATGAGAAGATAATGAAAACAAATATAATTGAACCTTATCCACTGATGATTTCTTTCTGACTTGCCGGTCCAAAGTGTGCAGGTCAGGCTTAGGCTCACAGCTAAGTTCATTAGACATTGTGGATGGTGATCCTATTAGATTTGACTCCAAGCAACTCTCTCTTCCTGCAAAAAAAATAAATGAACCAGGAAAGAATTTTGTCTAATGAAGAATTAGAAGGTGAGAAGGAGAATCAACTTAAGTTCACAGATCAAAGTATTACCTGAAGTTGAAGTTGCAGTTGCAGCTTCCTTGCTAACATCTGCCCCATCTGATTGATAATAAGAAGGAACCTGCACAAGGAACAATCTCATCATCGATTGTGCCACCAGGATTGCTAACCGGGAAACCTGGAGAAAAAATCAAGATTCTTGAAAGGCCTCGCACAGATAAGACCCAAAAGATATATCATCACCAAGGATAGTCCACCAGAATCTCTTGTCAGATATGTTTAATAAAAATTATTGGAAGGTACAAATCTCCAACTTGAAACTTCCTTCTAGACAAAGGAGAGTTGCATTCCAGCAGCTAAATCTTTCCAATAGATTTCAGATGTCAAATTCAGTTCTAAGTATTTTATTCTTGTATAATTCATAAAAAGACTGCCAATTTTGATGGCACCTGAACTGTTGAAATAAGACATAGCTAATCCATAATCTGGGACATTACTTCTTGTAGACCTGAACTATATATATACATAAATGTATATATCTAGAAAATGTACCTGGATACTGGAATCTTCATTGGATATAGTTGTGTGTATTTTGTCTGCATCTTCATCCTCTGAAGAGAGCACACACAACTATTAAAAAGTACAAAAACAAATTATGGTGGATATATCAGCAAAAACAGAAAATGGCAGTACCAGAGAATGACACAGATGAATATGCTACTTCAGTACAATCACCAACTAACAGCTTTGATGAAGAACAAGTTGGCTGCTGACCCTGAAAGTATTTTGTGATTGGACACGTTCCCTACCAAAAAAAGGTGCTTGGATAAAAAATAGAATAGTGAATTAAAACTATCAAATACAACACACTGTAAATGCCAGATATAAGTGTCAATGCACCATGAAAGGAACTTCTCATGATAATAGTTGCAAGTCTAATCCTTTCTACCATAATGAGTATGTATCATTATATCTTAAAGGGCTAAATTACGGTTTTGCATAAAACCTTTTAACTCAATTTTACTTTTGCATTATACTTTTCAAATGTTACACTTCAGCATCAAATATTTTATAAATGGTCATTTTGGCAATAATTTAACTTCCCTTAAATTACGCTGATATTAATATAACGGTTTGTCATCTAAGCTGCCACATGGTACTTTTTATTAATGTGTCATGTGTTGACCTGTCAATTTAAATATAAAATTAAATAATAATTTTAAAACAAAAATGCTTAACTATTTTACTTAAGATACTAACATTATAATTCATGTACCATAACATATGTATTTATATAATATAAATTATAATATTATACAAAAACATAAATTAAATTTAATATTTTAGTGATACAAAAGTTATATAATTTACTACAAAAATTATATTATTACAAGTAATAAGAGATGTATTTGTGTAATATATTTAATTTATTGTTTTAAATTAATTAAACAAAATACTAATGTATCATTTTTACATATAATTTTATTATGTAAAAATATATATTTATTTTACATTTATTTTAAATATATACATCATTTAAGTTAAATAAAATATTATAAATTATAAAAAAAAATTATTTTTAATATAATTTGTGTTGATATCAAAAATTGTTAAATTATTAGTGAAAGCTAATTAAAAATTCTAAGTACATTTATTATGGTACAATAGTTATTATGTTAGTATTTTAACAAGAAAAGCCAAGTTTGATTCTTCACAAAATTATTTTTGTTTTATAATTATTATTTTATTTTATATTTAAATTGTCATTTCAGCACTTTACATGTAATTAAAAGGTATACGTGTCAGATGAGATGAGAAACCGTTAAATCCATGTTAGAGTAATTTAACAAAAGTTAAAATTGTTGATAAAATAATTATTTTATGAAATGTTTGATGATAAAGTGTAACATTTAAAAGATTTGATGATAAATTGACATTGGGTTAAAAGGTTTCATGTAAAACTGTAATTTAGTCGATTTTAAAGTTACCATTGTAATATGGCCTAGAAGGATTAGATAAGATTTCTTCATTATTTTCAGCCTAATAAAATGACTGCTTGGGAAAAAACATGCCAAAGAAAGAAATGCACTTCATTGAGTGGAGATACACCTAGAAATTTCTCACAGATCTATATCAGAGTTGCCAAACAACAGTTTTCATCAAGATGAAAGGCAACATTTCTTTACTGAAATTACCTAGATGGTGGTTTCATTCTGAAAGTGTGTATCACATCTCACCAGATTGTTAACCAAATACAGAAATGATAAACACAAGCAAATGAAGAAAAAGTCAACTTACACTTGGTACAGCTACAATTTTGCTGGCAGATACAGAAAGTCCTGTTATTCTCCATCCATGTTGTATAACATTGGATGAGCCATAAAATTCACGCAATCCGGCTTGAAATAGGTTCATGGCATCCTCTTGAATTTTTGGGGACCCATATCTTAATGAACATGATTTTGAAGGAAATTTGACTTGCTGATCAGAGCTGTTAGTCTGCATGATTGCTTGAAATAATAACATATTAAATATTATAAATACCAAGTTAGACAATGATATTGTAGAGAAAAAGGTACACTCAGATGATACCTTATATGCATGTGCATGCAGAGTGAGAGTCCGTGCAATCCTTCTGTTATGCTCCAAGTCCGATTGCAGGCGCTCGCTCAGTTCCTCACACAGCCCATTCAGCCAATGTTGAACCTGAAAGGAAGGCATATCTAGGTAACCATATTGACTTAATGAAAATTCTCTAAAAGTTTCTCTAATTTGCAAATGGTAAACTTCTAGATGACAAACCATAAAGAAGAAATTCCAGCATATATATGCTTAAACTCCACCAACATGTAGATGATCATAATTATTTTATACCATACTTGGTATATGAATATCTCATATTCAGGGATAGAGATCCTTACAGAGGAAAGATTTTTCAAAGCACTGGGACCAGGAAATGTTTTCCCAGAACCATGACTCTTGGGAAGAAGGCGCCCCTCAACTTCGTCCCCATTAATTCCTCTTGCTATATTCCACAACCATGTCCTGTTATTCATGCATAGCATGAAAGCAAATAGTCAAGCATGATCGGACAAAATTGAAAAGTGGTATTAGTTATTATTCGGTAAGAAAAACCACAAGAAAACAGCAACATTACAGACACAAAAGTAGAACTAAAAATTGCAAGGAAAACTATTTGGTAGCACCAAAAGATGTTTCCATAACATTGAAGGAGATGAGAATGCTGTAAACAGTAAAGGACAACAGTAAATTGCAACCCAGTGTTGATGCCATAATGTTCTTGTAGCTTTTCCTGTGAAAATTGCCAAAGATCTCCAACAGTGTTCACACAAAGGTCAGTTTGTAAAGAACTTCCGAGCTTTCCCCCAAGCTGCTTCCTGCAAATAAAGTCTCAATAAAAGCAAGAGGAATTACATCAAATTTAAAGGTACAAAAGAATAATAACTAAAATACAATATAACAGAGAAGGAAGCTTTAAACACAATTCTCAGTGGAAAGCCCAAATCAAGAGTTGTCCCTGAGGAACTTATTTTAGGGTTCAACATGCTGTCATTCAATGTGCTTGTATAAAATTTAACTCTCTACAAAAGGGAAGAAGAAATCTCACATCTTCTTAATAGGGAAAGACGCTAGTAGTCCTTTTACTGATGAAAAGGGTACCGCTGTTTGTTGTGCAGGTTTATTCATTGCACTAGCAAGCTTCGCTAACATCTGCCAATACACTAGCAAGTCAAATTAACCAAGAATTCACTGCCATTCTCAGGTACAGGAATAATCTTCCCCCAAAAATGGAAAGAAAGTGGAAAAAGGAATAACAGAATCTCCCACCTTATTATGAGCAATGCCTGCTGAGCAAGTAAATTGTGTGTCCTGGAGAACTTGCATTCTGAGGTCAGCAACTATAAGGACCCCACAAGCTAATAACTTATCACGACGATCAGCACTGCTTCTGCAGATCCATTTCCTTACATTTTCCTTCACATCACTGTTATCCTACATAAGGAATGAAACCCGCATGGGAGCAGTAATCAGTGTGAAAATGAGCTGAAAATCCAGCAAACCATCTTAATAGAAATTACTTGACAGGTACAAGGCATTCTCCAAAGTTCAAGTCCCTAGAAAACACATTTCTACTGCCGAAACAAAAGGCTCCTGCCTTAAGGAATGCTCATATTCTGGTCAAAATGAAGTATTTCAAAGCAATTGCTAACTTTTTAATGGACTAGCCCAGAATTGTGGACAAACCCACCAATTTCCAAAAGACTCATGCTTGGCATCAAGCACAAAATCAAAGTAACATTTTACATTTCCTTTATTATTACGTGGAAGCTGAGCAACATCCCACCTCCTGATTAAGCCCCAAAATGTGTGACCTAAGAGCCTCTTCATTTACTATTTCCAAGCTATCTGGTGGAGCAGCTGCAAGCATAGTTTCTGCTGCTTCAGTGAGATCAAGATAGACCTCATCAATTGAAGCCCTCTCACATCTGCCTCTCCTGGCAAGAATTGAAACCACCTGATGACAAACAAAGTTAGCTTGTGATAAGAGCTTGAAGATGCCGAGAACCTCTAACATAAGTTTTCAGGAATAGAAGTCATTACATTAATAATACCTCTGAACCAGCTTCTCTGTAGGCATTCAAGTCAGCTTTCCCGCGAGCAACTGGAACTTGAACGAGCTGTATTATAGGGCAGACCTCCTTTGCTTCATACCCTCGCATCGAGCTAAAGGGAGGGTAAGTTTGGACAATCTATCATTCTATTATGTTTCTCCAGTACAACAGATCTCAATAATGAATTAAAAAAGAAGGATAAGAAACGAGCGTAGACGGGAAGGAAGGGCATGTACCGCTTGACACCATATTTGCGGGCCTCGTAACTGACAGCAATGAGGCCTCCACCCTTCCAGGAGTTATACTGTACAACGGCAGCCGGCTGGCCCTTCAGCTCGGGCCGTTTCCGTTGCTCCACTGTAACGGAATAACAAAAGGAAACTTGTCCATTCAGCAACACTAAAAAGCAAACATAAAATGAAGAAGAGCAGAACTCAACATTAGGGTAGCTTCAATTGCTAAATGCCCCGGCCAAGTCTAAAGAAGTTTGAGGATATCCCTACAAAAATAGATGGGAAAGAGATTGAAGGAGGAAGAAGGGAACCTTGAACGTAGAAGCAGTCCATGTCGATGTGGGCGATAACCCGAGAATCGGATGATTCGCGTCTTGCCACCGGCATCTCATCACCTTTCTGCATTGAACGGAGCTCCGATGACTGAATCAAAACATTGTTAAATCGAGATGGGTTAGATTAGAAGCAGCGAGATGAAACCGAGTTAGTTGGAAGCACCAAAAATGTCCCCCGCGTCGTCTTCGTTTGGGGCTTTCAAACCATTCATCGATCAAGGCATAGTTAGTGAATTAAGAAAGAGAAAAAATACCTGAGATTTTAAGTGGAGGCGCGCCAGCCCATTAAATACGACGAGACCATTCCTCCAGCCGTGCATTCTTTTTCCTCATGTTTAGGGTAAAATTTCAAGTGCGGGTGGTTATTGCTGATCGAGTGATAATGGACCGGTCCGAATAGGTAGTGCGGCTGTAGAAAAGTTGACTAATAGAGTTGTAAGAGTGCTGTGGTCCGGTAGATAGTGGAGTTTTTTCGCATGTAATTTTATTTGATTTGATTTATAGTAAAAAATAATGTCATTGTGGATTATAAAAAATTAGGGATGACAAAAATGACGTAAATACTGGGACCAGATTGAATTGAAAAATAGGAATATTACGAGTTAATGGATTTATTGAATCAAATCAATTTCAATGAATTGAATCATTTTTATAAATAAGAGAAATATATAATAATAGTAATTTATAATTTTAAGTCTATAATATAATAATAATGTACTATTTAATATTTTAAAATATAATTATATTGTGTGTTTATATTTTTAATGAAAATTATTTTTAAATAATAAATATAAAATTTAATATGTATTTAGAATATAATATTATATTTTGTATTTACAAATTTTTTACATGGAATTATTTTTAAATTATGAAGGTATAATTTGTAAATATATATTCTCCAGTTTTTTATCAATAAAGTAGGTGAGATTTAGTTCTAATTATTTATTATCTATTTTACTCAACTGCATGGTAAATAAATTTTTTAATAATAAAAAATAATTCAAAAATCAATATTCATTTTTGTGTGGGTCTCATGAACTTGATTTGTTAGAACTTAGGAGACTAATGCTGAGTTGGTAAGAATTCTATGTGCATTGTTTCGTTGGGCTTTATAGACTTCCTAATATCGGGGCTATGTTTTTGTGTTATAAGGCATACGCTAATGTGGGGTACGAGTGGTTGGCAATTCTCTTGGTGTTAGATATCGCATTAAACTTTGGGATATGGAGGATCACATGTGCAAACGTCATCTATTCACTTCATTTTTTTCTATCCATCTTATAGCGAATTATATATAAAAAAAGATTTTTTTATTATATAAATGCTATTTTATAGTAATAAAATAAATGAATAAAATAAAAAGGAATAATATAGTAGAAAAAAATTATACAAAGTTATATATGAATCACCGGCCCTCTTTTCTCTCTTTTTTTTATTTTATTAATTAACTTTATTTGATTAAAATGAAATTTTGTAAAAATTTTGTTTTCTTTAAAATATCCTAAACTGTGGGTAGATTTAACGCATTTTTTAAGAAAATATAGAATATTTAAATAGATTTTATTTTTTATCATATCATAAAAATTCACTTTGAAAAGATGGTACATCAATTGCAACAATTTCCATGAAGTATTGATATTACTTATTTGGAAAAAAAAAAGATTTGATCCAATTTAATTTAAAATTACAATTTTCAGGTGGTATAAAATAGGTATTTCAAGTGGTCTTATAAAATTATAAATATTAAATAATATTGCATAATTGAGAATAAATCTTAATAATAAAAAGGTTAGGTAAAGTAATATAGTGATGTAATATAAATATCTCTTAACTAATTTATACGTTCATTTTATCCGTAAAAGTTTATGTATTACTTTGATGTAAATTAAAAATTTTATTTAAAAGATTTTTAATTAATACTTATAAATTATAGTGGATTATCGTACAAACTCTCTCCATATTTTATATATATATATATAATTTCTTTTAAAATCAAGTTAGTATTTTTTTTAAGCAATATTAACTATAATTTTAATTTGGGGAAGGTATTCACTATTTTAATGAATACGTAGATACTACACAAACACCAAATATAAAAGTAGGCATTTAATATATTATAACATGGGCTCTATTTTTGCCCAGACATGTAGTTAGTTTAAAAACTACTAAAAATGTGATGAAAAGTTTATATTTCTTTAACTAAATAATTAAGAGGATGATTGTGATCAACTTGGAAATTTTTTAAGAGTAGGGATTAATTAGAGAGGTTTTAAAAGTTTGGGAACAATTTTCTTTTAATTTTGGACTGTATTATTTTATAAATTTAAAAATTTAAGTAAATAAATTCAAAATATGGATAGTAAATAATTGAATTCGTGGAAATAGAAAATTTTACATTCGAATTGTAAAAATAAAAATTTAGCAATCAAATTGTAAATATTTGAATGTTTTGATACCATTTTTAGATTTTTGAAAGTTTGCATACCAAATCATACTTTTTAAAAATTAGCCCATAATATTACTTTTTAAAAATTAGCCCATAATATTATAGTTAAGTGGAGTTAAATCAATGAAAATATGAAGATATAATATAATTAAACCATTAAAGAATTAAAAAATTAAATCATAATAGAGTAAAAAGTTTAAAATATTAGATAGTTGTGTATATTAATAGTCAAATGACACATTATAACTATAATTATGAAATATAACACAAATTTGCTTTAATCCCTTTACTATAAAGTACATAGTAGGCAATTATCGAGATATATCGATCATTTACTAATGTTAGTGAGTTTACTTATTTTGAGTTCAATGGACTATTTTAAAAAAATTGAAAAATTGAGACTTATTTTACAAACTTATAATTTTATACGGTGGTTTGTGGAATTGTGTGTACGGATTGATTGTGATTATTACTTAAAAACTGATTTTGAATTAAAATGATTTTTCAAGATGAAGGCAGTAAACCAATTTTTTGAAATGCAATGTTTAGTGTGATGTGTTGCACCTGTCACATGTCTTGGAATCACATTTTTTTTAACTGCTATTTTATGCGAAATATTATGTGAGTTTGATGTCGAATTACTACACTTCTCAAATTTATTTACAATGTGCATAGCGTCTAGTGGTTGTAGTTGATGTATAGGGATGTTAATTGATAGCATAACTTAAATGTTAAATAATATTGTTAAATTAGGAAAAGTGTGAAACGATCATTGTTCTCCATAAGTTATGTATGAGGTCGACCATAACTAGTCATATCCATAAATATGGATTTTTATAAACAAATAAGATAATAATACAAGTTGGGGAGTTACTTACATGTTAGTTGCTCAAATAATAAAATCTAACTGGAAAATTTTTAGAAAATGGTGCAAGTATTTATTAATAAAATTATAGTTTATATTTAAATAATTTATAATAATATAAATTATATTATAGTTCAAAAGAATAGTTTTATTCGTTCAAATATGTTAAGAGACAAATAATACAATAGATTATTATTATTTAAAGTTAAATTGAGTGGGTTTAATAGTTCAATTGAAATTCATGATATCTTACTTAAAAATATAAGATATTGTGAAATAAATAATATTATATTTGAAAATAATTTTTACAAAAAAGTTTTTTTATTCTGAAAGTTCATGTATGTAAATAATCTAGATGTACCGTTTCAAGATTTCCAAAAAAAAGAATATTTTAAAGGAAAATAAAAAGTTAATATGTTTATTCAACCATTTTTTATATAATTATGTTTAAATTATTTTAAAATTTGAGTGTGTCTGACATTAAATTTATAAACACTAGGTCTTTCACTCACTTAGTGATATTCATCCCATATAAAGAAACAAGAAATAAAATGGTACAAATAAAGATAAAAGGTAAAATAGGTATTGAGCAAAAAAAAAGAAAAGAAAAGGTAAAATAGGTAAGTTTCCCTATTCTTTTAGCCTTATCCAGCCTCATAAATCATAGCTGACGTAGCTTATGTTGACTTAAACTATTGAGATCAATATAAAGTACTCAATTCAAGCATTCAAACCTTCACAATCTCTCTTTTGATGTCTCTTTCCTCCTATCTATCCATTCAATGTAGATTATGTGTAGACTTTTTTACACAAGATAGATGGTCTTGACAAAACCTGGCAAAAAAGAAAATGAGAGCATTAGCATCATTCATACAAAATAATCATATTTATTTGTAAAATTTTAAATTAATAGAAAATGATATCAAAAGCATGACAAAAAGAAAATGTGAGCATTCAAAGCATCATTCATACAAAAAAAAATCATATTTATTTGTAATTTTTTAAGTTAATAGGTGATGATATAAAATTTATTATATTTTTATTTAATCATCAATCATATATATATATATATTTGTAATTTTTTTTAAGTTAATAGGTGATGATATAAAATTTATTATAATTTTATTTAATCATCAATCATTTATATATATATATATATATATATGAGTGGCCCACCCACCGCCAATTAAGCGTTTTCAGGCGTGTTTTTCTTTATATATTTGATTAGAGGGAAATTGATAATAGCAAAAACAGTTTCTTTATATATTTGAAATTTGTGAGGAGATATAATGTATTAGATTAATATCTAATTAAAAATATTTTTAATTAGTTTAATATTTATAATTTTTTTATATTTTATCTAATATTTAATTATATTTTTATTAATTAAACTTGTACTAAATAATATATACGAGATCAATATTATTATTTAATTTTTTTATTATATGAGACATGTTGAATTGCGTATTTTTTTTATATATTCGAGTAGAGTATAAGTAAGATTTTTTAAATTTGAGTCCAGTAATAATTTTGTATATTAATAATAGAATATATTAATATATATTTAAAATTTATAATTTTAACTAGAATAATATTTTAAATATTATAAATACAACACTTTTTATTTTAAATATATTTAAAATTTTATATTTCGAGTATAATTAATTTATACAAAACTTCTCTAAACTAATTATGAGTTGGAAATCAATATTTAAATGAGAATGAACCAACTACCTCTTTTACAATCTTGAGGCCATTATGGTTAGTGGGTTGAAAGATTTGAGGATATTATCGATTAAAGAAAAAAGTACTTGTGAACGGAGGATGATGTGGTGTTTTAGATGAACTCATAAGCTTGATAGCTCCACATGTAGCTTATGAGAAACCAACTTCTTCCCCCACCATATCCTGTGGCCTCAACGAACTCTCTCACCTATAATAGTCAATTCAAGAGTGTGCTCATTTACTTTGACTAGTAAACTATAAAAAAATTCCAACATACCAAATCTTCAAAATTCGAGTTACAATCTTTATCAAATTTCCACAATTTTCTTAAAATATAGATATTTTTATTAATTATCTATAAAGTAGGAATTCTATTATTTTTTTCAAAATATGTTATAATCATTTGTAAAGTTATCTATATAACTTATAATTTTATAAATTTTATTAATATATATACTTTTATTAAATAACATAAATTTTATCATTTTAAACGGCTCTACCACCGTCAATATGTATATTCTCATTTGACATTGATTATTATTCATCCTATTTCGTGAATAAAATAATAAATGCATATTTTTTAAACGATTAATACAAATTATGTATATTTTAGATAATTTTGGAAAACATCTGATTTTTTAGGTAACTTACCGGCTAACCATTCTAATCCATAGGCTCTTCTATGATCAAGTTCACTATAAATAATTGATCCATGGACTCCTAAGACCAGCAATGCTAAACTCGAGCAGCACCCACGACCAGCAATCCACCAGATGGATTCCCAAGAATATGAGACCTTGGATGCTAAAGTTCATACCAGCGAAATCCATCAGCTATTTAACAATACCACCACTGACAGGGTCGACAGGCCGGACAAAAAGGTGACTTCATCGGCCTCTCCGATGAGGGGCGGCGGAAACCCCAGCTTATCCCCTAAGCCGGTTAGGAGGAGGTCGAAGGCTTCGAAGAAGACACCCACCAAAGTCCTCAATACTAACAGTAACAACTTCAGGGCATTGGTGCAGCAATACACCGGCTGCCCCTCCAGAACCAGCGGCAGCGGCACCTTCAAGGGCCCCATCAACTGGAATTTCAGCAACTACCGCCCGCCGCAAGACGTTAGCACTGTCTCCGACGGAATTAAGAGCAGCCATCTCCATAGAAACACCTCCACCTCTTCCTCTACTCTTGCTTCTGCTTCACCGTACGGCCATCACCAGCAACTTTCCGGCGACTTTTTTCAGGTGCATGGTTTCGCCGCTGATGGAGGGCCCGTTCCTGGGCAAGGCTCGGCGGGGTTAGGGTTAGATACGGCCATGATTCTTGACGAAGGTTTTGCTGCCATGGGCAACAACACGGAGTCTTACCCATGGTAGATCGATGAACTGGTGTTAGATCACACGTGGTGCAATCGTCATCCATTTGTACAATATTTCCTTTCGTTTGTTCTAAGATTGACTTCATGAATCAGAAAGCCCTCTTTTGCATGCGTGCCTCCGAAAAACGAGGATATTCAAGCTGCATTTACATCCTTGATTGAATTTTTAATTTATTCAATGATTTCTATATTTTTTTTTGCTTGGAGTTGCTTGTACATGTATCTCCTACATGCAGTAAAATTTCTCGACCTTCGTGAGCTAGAAACTGCAAGAATTTCTCGGTGAAATGATGATCTGGATTCTGATCATGACTGTATAAGCACCTAATCGATCCTCTCAAATATGCGAGTATATATCTCTATATTTGTCATCACTTGATTATTACCAAGTAGTAAGATCTGAAGAGTTCTTTATCTCGGTACACTGAAACTACGGTCCAAAAGGATTCATCAACCTTGAATTAAATATTTTTATTGTTTAGCGAAACAATTGGAATGCACTTATGAATGAATAGTAGGATGTACGTTGATGACAAGACTAATTAAATGCTTGCCAGATAACCAGGGTTGACCTTGACTCCATTATAATTTTTCCGATCACGAAAAGTCTTCTATCAACGTCGTTAGCAAGCGGTGATGCTGCTTGTACGGTGTCATGTTGCATTAACTTTTGGGCGCCGCTAGATGTCTTTCGAAACCCATAGGAAAGAGCAAGTGCACGTTGCACGCCGGAAGTGCAATAACCAGCCAAAGTGGCCGTTTAGGGTTGAAAATTCCAATCCAGTATTATTTATGAATATAATATTTTTAAAAACACTATTTAATAGTTCATGTCAAAATTAATAAGCAAAACAAAGCTTGTGCATTTAAAATTAATAATTAAAGTTTGGATTAAAATTAACAATAATTCCAAAAAAGTTGGGTTTTGAAGATATTATTCAATATTATAATGGTTCAGAAATTATTTAAATTTGACGGAAGTGAAATTACATACTTTTCATAACTCATGATATATGGCAAGTCTCCCATAAGTGGACGCTGAACAATTTTGTATGAATGACATTTTTTGAGCTATACATGACTAACCGAAGCACGTGGTTTACTACTACAACTACTACCACCTTAAAATCATTTCATTCAATGCAAATGTCTGGAATGTTAATTTCATTGTTACTTTTAAGTTTTTTTTTATCTCCATTAATTTCTATTAAGGTTGATCTAATACATTTTTATATTTTTATTAATTAAAAATGAATGTTTAATAAATATTTATATTATATCCATAATTAGGACAACTGGTGTGGGGGAGAGACACCAAAAATTTATTATTATTATTATTATTATTATTATTTTACTAAAAAAATTACATCTCTTGTACAATTATAACCAACTTATAATTATGCATTTGTTGGTCCATCTTAACTTTGGGTATATCAACAATAGTTGCTATGGATAAATGAGAATATAAATTCATTATATTAGTAAAATTCTTTTTGCACTATAGTAAAATACCTATTTAACCTTATCATGCCCTGCAATTTTGCTTAATATTATCAACAAAGAAATTAACACTTCTCCCACCCATCTCATAGATACGTTAGAATGAAATTTAACATAATAATGAAAATCATCCTCGTAGAACCCATGTAGTTTGACCTCGATTACTCGTAAAAAATTCAAATAATACTTTGGTGCCCGTATGTATCATCACTCTACTAGTTGTACGTTATAGTAGTAAGATAACTACATGAACGTTTGTTATACCATGTAAATTTGTGCAATAGTATCAACAAAAAAATTAACAATTTTCTTGACATATTGATACATTAGAAAAAGATTTAACATATTAATTAAAATTATCAAGCCAATTTTCAATCTCGTATCAAGCACGGGTGTTAATACATTGATTATAATACGATTTGATAAATTATTATATAATACTAAGGATAGGAACCCATATATAATTAAAATTAATAACTTATAAGTAGTAAATTTTTTAAAATTTTATAAACACACAATATTTATTTTATTTTATTTTATTTATTATCATATTCTCAATACTATTTACTTATAAAATCTTCCAATAATACTTTTGTGTTAGTATATATCATCTCTCCTCTAGTTTTATGGTGTCCAACGTCAGATCTTTGAGAGCTTGTGCTACTAGTTGAGCTTTTACTTCTATAGGAATGCTACATTTGAAAGGAGCCCATCCCCTCGCCATCACCTTCCGCAAGTATCCTTCTGATATCGACATATAAAAACTGACTATGCAAAAACCCTAAAAAATTTGTCATAATTTATTTTATGTATATCGTGCCGTAATTTCCTTAATATATAACACTCTTCATGAGTTGTATGCTTCTCTCCATCCTTTGGAAGTGTCAACAACATGTGTGTCCCGACCATTTTTGCAAGCAACTCCATTATTTGATTATCTATCCTCTTAAAATTACAACAAATATACCAAAGTTCAGGTAAAATGAGAGGCATAGTATGTTCTATAATCTATGAATAACTACAAAAGCTACCTTCAACATTATCACACAATTTGGGTAAAAAAAATACTATCATATATCTTTTATATAAATTCGACTTGATAGTTGAAAAATTCACAAAATTCTTAATAAAAAATTTTCTAATTTTCAATTGACATTTCATAATTTACAATAATTTTTATACGATTTTAGGTTAAATAAAAGAGTTAGAAGTGAGTAGGGAGATTAATATTATCGAAGTTATTTTTATAAATTATAAAAATATAAATATATTTTACATTGATTACACTAAAGGCCAAATCTTCCCATACTCATTTATGTAAAAGGAGTAATGTCACCTTACTTATTGATTTTATATAAATGCACTATCACATCATTTATGACTTCAAAGTCAATTTCTAATAATTTATCCTAATTGGTTCTATCCAATTTATTAAAAAGTAGACCCTTAAATTATAATATGTACGATAAATATGTAGTTTTCAACCTATAATTAAACAAATAAGTTATCCATATTTCCCCCAAACTATGATGGGTTGCTCATGCCCTAGTTGCCCTACAAACCTTTCTTTCAAAAGTTCCTTACATGCACATATAATGTTTTACAACTAAGACGACTTATATCCGTATGTGTTATATAAGAAATTATTTTGTCTATAATACTTACATTTCAATAATTAAGTTGTCACGTCCCAATCCACAATCTAGACATCATATATGACAATCCAATAAGTGCTATTTAGAGTAGAATTGAGAATTACATTGATATACTATATTGATAATGTAAGACTAATATTATAATTTTTCATATATAATATATAAAAATAATTAATAAAACACTTTCTTTTATTTATCTTAGTAAGTATTTATTGGATCTTTGTATATTATATTTGAGAAACAACTTTACACTGATTTATTTTATTTCGATAATGCTATACATGAATATCATGTCTTCTTTTATAACACTAGAAAATCCCAATTTAATAACCGAACTGAGTTAAATTCGAAAATGAGATAGAACCGAGAAAGTAAATTTAAACCGAAAAATTGAATTGAATTATAATTAAAAAGTGATTGATAGAGAGGTTAAGAGGACCTAAAAGTGTCATGAGAGACCTTAGAAAACATGTGTGTCATCTCCTACGCCTAATTCCGACCCGAATTCAACCATTTAACCCAATAAATGATGATAGACAACCCAGAAACTATTGCCATAGAGATTAAATCATTCCTAGAGCTACGCATAATGTAATAACTCATGAAAGCTATGGTTAGATAGCTACGTAAGTCTAGAATCAAATAATATAAATATCAAAGATTCTTCGATCGATTTTCACTCAGAATTCCCTTTGAAACTAGAATAACTTCTAATTTCGGTGACCCGACTTGCAAAGAGCTTAGCTACGCCGTCTGGCCACCTCAGAAGCCGATCTTGATATCACTGGAAAGCTAAGGAAGCCACTCTTCCATTGCCACCTCTCTTGATCATCAACTCTCCCTCTACAATTTTCGGTGAGATCAAACACTAATTGATCTCCGGATACCAGAAATAGAGCATCTATTTCATAAGTAAATTTTGATAGCCTCAACAGTACTCGAAAGTTGAGAAAAATTTAGCAGAATACTCATGCCACCAGCTTTCAATAGCCACCAGCCTTCCTCAATTTGAATAAGTATTAAAAGAGAATTAAAAAGTTTTAATTTTTTAGAACTCAGGTTAAGTAGCCAAGATGTCTAAAATAGACATCGCAGGAGCTATATACCACCAATCAAGGTGATTAAAGTGACGAGAGAATCTTTGAGGAGTCATTTTCAAACCGCACCAGCCTCGATGATGATGTGCCGTCTCCGGTGAGTTCCCGATGACTCGACTGTTACTCATTTTTTTTAAAGTTTTTGATCAAGCCTGATTGGTGCAATTCTAGTCGATTCTAGCCAAACTAAGTTTACGATAACCTAGAGAGAGACAAATGAGACCTTGACACTTAGTTTGATAATTTTTTGAGATACTTTTGTCATTGGTCAAAGGTCGGGGACTAAAATGCAAATAAATAAAAGTTAGGTGATCCAAAAATGAATGAACTTTCTGCAGGGTCTTCCTAAGAGACTAAATAAAGTTTTGGGGCTGAAGAGAGTATTTGGTGAAGTTGGAGGATTAGGTTTGCTTACTTTGGAAGGTCTAGGGACCTATTTGCAATAAAGATAAAGTTAAGGACTAAAGTGCAAATAATGGTATTTGTGCAGCCAAAAGACAACTTCTGGGTAGTAAAAGTGTAAACCCCGCCCTTTTGAGCTAAGGAAAACCGAGAAGAGAACCGGTCAAACCAAGTGAGAAAACTGAATCGGTTCACAAACCCAATCATTTGTAAACGGGCAATTTGGGAATTTACAACTCCCGAGTGATCCAAAGAGTGTATAATACCATGAAAAGAATCTTAGGATGAATTGGAAGAGAAATACCAGACTGGTTTAGATGAACTGAATCCAACTGGATTGAACCGATTTATGAACCGAGTTGGTTCATAAACCGTAACCGATAGAGATCGGACAAAACAAAGGAATTCAAATCCATTGTACTCCAAATAAATTCATAAACCTTGGGAAGGAACCTTAGAAAAAAGTGGGAGAGAAAAACTAGACCGGTTCGAGTGAATCGGACACGAACTGGATTGAACCAGTTTAAGGACCAAGCCGGTTTATGAACCGAAATCGATAAAAAGATGGTAAATTGGAAATTTTATAGACCCTAAGTGACCCAAGGAGTCACAAAAGACATGGAAATGGACTTATGAAGGAATTGGGGATGAAAACCAAACCGGTTCAGGTGAACCGGTCTGAACCAATTCGGATCGGTTTGAACCACTATTAAACCGAATCTTAAATTCATTTTTCTAGGTGGCTTAAATAATTCAAATTGGAGATTTGAGACCACATTGGATAGAGAATAAATTTAGATGAATTTATAAATTTTTATATTTGAAAAACTCGATCGAATGGGGGTGAACCGGCCGGTTTAAGCTTTGAACTCGGTTCGGACCCGTACGGTCCGGTTCGGAATAGTGTCATCTTCTTCCTTAGGATGACGACACTGTTCACTTGCCGGGAAATTGAAGAATTGCCAATGAAGAAGAAATGCTTATGTTCGGGGCGTTTTAGGTCTTCAATGTCAGCAATAATGGTGCCAAATAGACGGCCAACGGGTCTCCAAGCTCCCTATATAAAGAGCCCCTCCCCATTCATCCTCTCCACACTTGAAAACTCCATTCCCTCTCAACTGCTCCATTTTTCGATGAAGCTCGAACCAAAGCTCCGACATGGGGTCTTTTCTGAGCCAAACAAGGTGAGGTCGGGTTCTTTAGAACTGTGGAGAAGTCAGCTACACGTCTGTAGTCTCCGTTCACTCCAAGAGTTGCCGGCGTGATGAAACAGTGAAGTAGCTCCGGCGGACCGAAGCTGCCCTGTTTTGTCCGAGTTGAAATCGGCCATTTCGAGCCCTCCTTAGGCCAAACCAAGCCTTCCCAACACTTCCTCAGCCCTCCCACGGCCGAATTAGGACTGAAAGGTAAGCCAATTCGACTCCCCTCTGCAATTTCGGGTCGGTGCTAGAGAGAGAATAGATAGAATTTCAATGATGAAATTCTAACTCAATTTGGCATCAATTGATGCGATTTCAATTGTATGAACAGGTAGGAAATCAATTTCAACTCCAATTTCAAATATTAGAAGTGTTTGATCGGTCAATTTGATGAAATCAAATTCGACAGTGTTGAAAAGTTGAAATTGGGGGGAAAATTAGGGGAAATTTGGGAATTTTTTAAATTCAAAGGACCAAAATGAAATTTTATGAAATTGAGGGCCAATTGGGCATGAAAATAATGTTGAAGGACCAATTGAGAAGTTTTAGAATTTTTGGGGCAAAACTTACCACTTTTGTAAAGGAAGGGCAAAAATGGTAATTTTGGAAAAGTTGGAGGACCAAATTGGAAATTTTGGAAATTAACCCCCTTTTTGTGAAATGAAATAAATTGAGGTCCTATGATAAATTTTAGAAGTTTCAGGACTCAATTTGAGGAAAAATCGGCATTAGGGACTTAAAGTTAAAGAGAAATAACTTTAGGAACCTAATTGCAAATAAATGAAAGTTTGACTCTCACGTTCATTTGGAATGAATGAAGGCGATTAGGCCGAAGGATAATGAACAGAGATGTTAATATCATGTAAGAACACGAAGTATCGGGAACGCCAGTAAGGACAAACTCGCGTGAATACAAAGAACCGATTTAGTGGAATTCACGGCATTAATAGGTGAGTGGGTTTACTGTGAGTACGGGATCATCAAGATGCCCATGAGGGGTAGTGATGTGTCCTAAGGGCCTTGGACGACCCGGTGAGTATAAGAACAGATCGTCGTTCCAGGTGTCTGTGTGAAATTTAGAGTAGCACCAAGCGCATGAGACCGAGGTGGGGACAGGATGAGGTATCTGTCCTCATACGGACATGAAGAAGTGATTTCAGGATTGTGGGTCGGATGTCCTGCGCGTCCACCCATTCCCAGGGTAGAAGCGGTCGTACTTCTATCCAGGTGGTAGGAAAAGTCGCTTCGAATCCACTAGTGGGTTCAGTAGTGATATTGACTTGCGAATATGTGTAACCTTCATGATGAAGGATGTGTGTTGGGTGATAACACACCGGTAACTAAGAAATGGTGGAAAAATCCAAAATTTTAAACGAAGGGATTTTTGAAAAGAAAGGAGTCTGGCACACTCCAATAATAATTACTTTCTTAAAAGTTAAAAGCTTTTAAAAACCCATTAACTGAGTAGTCGTACTCACCCCCTCCCTTATATCTCTTTCAGGAAATCCCGGAAAGCCTACCCTTAAACACCGTCAACTTGGATGCCTATAAGTTAGGTATGTAAAGTTTTAAATTTCATACGGTTTTGATTATGCTATTCCAGGAAAAGGTGCCGGTTAAAGGACGCCTTACTCTTTACGATTTACAATAAGGGGAAACCCTTTAATAAACAGGGAGAGTGGCGAGTTGATCATGGGGATCTGAACAAACCGGGTCGGAGCGTGACAACTAGAGTGGTATCAGAGCCTGTTTCCTCGAATACATATTCAAGACTAGAAAATATAGTAACTAATAGGATTTCTCCTAAAATTTACAGATGGCTCCCAGGAGAAGAACCAAGAAAACTAGGGATGACTCTGCTCAGCACCCTATCTTCATAGGAAGACAACTCTAGAAGCTTCCCAAATGCCTGGGGCATGGTAGAAATTCCCAAGGACTAAATGACAAAGTATCCAAGAGGATGACGCTTGGACCTATTAAGGTCACACCCCGAGTACAAAGGAAGCCAAGCCTGAGACCAGCAACACCAGTTAGGTCTTATAACCTTACCATGGAGGATGCTTAACACACACCTCGTAGTCCTCTACCTATTTCATGACCACCTCTTTGTAATATGGTTAAGACCCTAATATATTGTACTCCTTCTCCATTAATGAAGAATTCCAAGTTCCTGAAACCATGTCTCTAAACAAGGATGTAAGCCTACGTCTCAACTGTAGGAAGATTGCCTCAAGAAAAGTAACCAAACAAACCCTGGGGACCGAGGAGAATTCCATCCTAAATAAGGAAAAGAACCAAAAGACTAAAGAGTATAGGAGAACTCTTAGGGGAAAATTATTAGGCAAAGAAGGCTCGCCAAGGAAATCGACAAGGAGGCGAAAGTGTGAGAACTCTCATAATGACTACTGGGTAAAGAAATAACATGTTACAAGGTGAGGACAAGAGGAATGCTACTCGAGAAAGTGCTCAACACTATTAAGGACAAGTACCAAGATGGACTAGTATAAATATAAGGAAAGAAGGGGTGTTCCACACCTCATAGATTCAAGACAATACCTCCTCAAAGGTCACGAAGGACATGAATGATTGGAGACTAATACCATGGAGCGGGTTACATAAACGGTTCACCAAGAGGTTAAGAAATGACGAGGTGAATGCAAAAGCTTCGTAAGAAGGTCAAACCGAGAAGGATACCTCATGAATAGGGATAAGGTACATGAGAAGCATACTAAGAATCCTCTCATAAGGGGTAAACACAGAAAAATGTTCCTCGGAACTCTAGGGAATGACACTGTTCGAGTGAAGAAGAGAAGGAATATGCTATGAAAGGGAACTCTAGAAGGATCATTAAGGAAAAGGAGATTAGAGAGACAACTGCCTCAAGAAAACTAAATAAGGTGAAAAGTAGGGGTGAGATAGGTAACGAACTACTCTTAAAAGAAATGGTGGAAAAACTCAAATTTTTAAACAAAGGGATTTTTGAAAAGAAAGGAGTATGGCACACTTCAGTAATAATTACTTTCTTAAAAGTTAAAAGCTTTTAAAAACCCATTCATTGAGTAGTCGTACTCACCCCCTCCTTTACATCCCTTTCAGGAAATCCCGGAAAGCCTACCTTTAAATACCGTCAACGAGGATGCCTTTAAGATAGGTATGTAAAGTTTTAAATTTCATACAGTTTTGATTATGCTATTCCAGGAAAAGGTGCATATTAAATGATGCCTTACTCTTTACGGTTTACAATAAGGGGAAACCCTTTAATAAACCGGGAGAGTGGCGGGTTGATCACGGGGATCCGAGCAAACCGGGTCGGGGTATGACAACAAGGTTCTAAACATAATTAAAGAATGTTTATGGATCTAAGTGAGAAAAATAATGGACAAATGACACCTGAAACCTAATTTATAAAGGAGAAGGGAAAATATGTAATTTTGTAACGGGTTAAAGGTCAGGGACTAAAATACAAATAAATGAAAGTTATGGGACCCAAAAGTGAATGAACTTTTTTTGGGGTATTCCTAAGAGACTAAATAAAGTTTTGAGGCTGATGGGAAAGTTAAGTGAAGTTGGCGAATTAGGTTTGCCTACTTTGCAAGGTTTAGGGACATATTTGTAATAAAGACAAAGTTAAGGACTAAAGTGAAAATAATGATATTTGTGTAGCCAAAAGGTAACTTTTTGGTAGTCCAAGGTCGTAAACATAATTAGAGATTGTTTAGGGATCCAAATGAGTCCTTAAACCTAAGTTATAAAGGAGAAGGGTAAAATGGTAATTTTGCCCAAACTTAGGGACCATTCGGCAAATCATAAGAAATAGAGATTGAAATTGTTCCAAAGCCGATTTGGGACCATAATGGAACCAAAGGAAAATTTCGGGGACCCAATTGTGTGGCTAAAAGACCCAAGAGGGCTAAATCGTAAATTCATTAATGAATTACAATGTGTTAAATTAAGAGGCAATAGGAAGGAGAGTGAGCCTCTACTTGCTAACTATTGTAGAGAAAGTGAAAGACCACTCTAGAGGGACCGAGAGCGAAATTTCCAGAGCCCTCAGAATGAACAAGTTTCGAGACTCAAGGTGAGTGGGTGTACTAACGGCATGCCTGACTGGACCAACGGGAGCAAAACATTATTTTTATGGACTTAATGCTTAACTAAATGCTTAAAATGAAAGGAAAGCTAATATTTATAAATCATATAAGAACTGTTAAATGACCAAGTGTATTCCCACTTAACAAAAGAAGGAAACAGTCGTATGACCGGTATATACCATTTAATAAGGTTCGATAAGACTAAGAATGTGAGACCTTGTGCCTAACCTTGCTGAATTGGGGAGATGGGTCGAATGTTAGGTCGAACTCTCGAGAATAACATATTGCATGTTGTGTGCTAGAGATGGTTGAAGTAAGACCATACTCAACATTGATTGGGGTTGAGAGTGGCCCATACTTATGAAAATAATTTTGGGGCCGAGAGTGACCCATATTTATGAAAATGATTTTGAGGCTAAGAATGACCCATACTTATGAAAATGATTTGGGGACCGAGAGTGACTAATAATGTGAAAATGTTTTGGGGGTCGAGAGTGACCCATATATATGAAATTGATTTGGGGGCCGAGAGTGACTCATATATATGATATTAATTGGGGACCGAGAGTGACACATATATATGATATTTACTAGGGACCAAGAGTGGTCAATTTATATGAATGTTATGTTTATATTCTGTTGAAATACTGATAAAGGAGGGGGTGACAGATGAATGCCTTATGAGGTTGTACCGTCACCCGAGTGGGAAATGGGAAGTAGTAGGGGAGATGTGTGACATAACTCCTAGTTTTTTCGAGATACCCAGTTGATGTATGGGTATTATCTTAGCACACCGCTATAATGAGAAATGGCAGAATTGAGTCGTATGTGTGAGGGGCATATGCCGATGAGTAACAGTTGTTATAGCAATGACCCCATGTGCTAAGATACTCAACTGAAAGACAACACTTGAGAAGTGTTAGTTGTGGTAGAGTTGCATGTGGCTCCCACACTCAAGTTTGCCTGGATTTGGTATCATTAAGTTGCAGTACACTCTGAGATGTGATATGAGTACATGGCCGTAAGTAACCCCATGTGTGCAAGCTTGTGTATCCATGTGTGCAAGTCTAAGTAACCCATGTTTTTGCACGGGCTATGAGTAGACCGAAGGTTCAAGCCCTGATTTGGCCAAATAATTGTGTGGGACCTGAGTTCCTGATACATGATTTACTACTTTGATAATATTATACTCCATGTGGGAATAACTGGGGAGACAGAGATTAACACGACCATAGGGTAGGCTACGGTTAGGGGTGGTTCGAGACAAAGTCTCGAGTAGTAATGTAAATGTAAAGCCCGATCTCTCGGAATAAGGAACCAAAAAGGAGAACCATAAAATTTCAAAGGAAAATCGAGGATCGAAGTGAACTATAATAGGTAAATAAAAGCCAAAATGAGAAATTAGAAAATTACAAGTAGCCAATAAGGACCCAAAGATCATGGAGAAGAACCATGAATGAAATATGATGGAAAAACTAGACTGGTTCAGGGTGAACGGGACCAGAATCGGACTAGAACTAGATTGAACCTATAAACTCTACCCTATTAAGTTAAAAAAATCGGGAAAAGAACCGGTCAAACTAAGTGAGAAAAACCAAATTAGTTTAAACCCCGATCACCAGAGAACAAGAAAATTGGGAAATTTACAACTCCCGAGTGATCCAAAGAGTCATAAAAACCTTGTAAAGAGACCTTAGGAAAATTTGAGAAAGAAAACCGGATCGATTCAGGTGAATTGGATCCGAATTAGATTGAACTGGTTTGGACCGATTTGAACCAATATTGAACTAAATGCTAAATACATTTTTCTAGGTGGCTTAGAAAATCCAAATTGGAGAAATGAGGCCACCATTTGATAGAGAAAGAATTTAGATGAATTTTCAAATTTTTAATTTTGAAAAACTCGGTCAAATCGGGCCTGAACCAGCCGGTTTAAGCGTTGAACCTGGTTCGGACCGGTCTGATCTAGTTTGGAAAAGTATTGTCTTCTTCCTTCAAATGACAATACTGTTCACTCATCGGAAAATTGAACCAGTGCTGACGAAGAGGAAATGTTTTCGTTCAGTACATTTCAGGCCATCAATGACTGCTATTAACGTGCCAAATGGACGATCGGATAGTCCTCAAGCTTCCTATATAAAGACCCACTCTTCATTCATCTTCCACACACTTGAAAACCTCTCTCTCTCTCTCAACTACTCAGTTTTCCGATGAATCTCATACCAAAGCTCTGCATAGGGTATTTTTTGAGGCAAAGAAGGTGTGGTTAGGTTTCTTAGACTCAGAGAGAAGTCAACTACACGGTGGTAGTCTCCAATTGCTTCGAGGGTCATTGGAGAAGCGCCGACATGATTGAACAGTGAAGCAGCTCCGACAGACCAAAGCTGCCCTATTTTTGTCGAGCTGAAATCAGCCAATTCGAGTCCTTCTCAGTCCTAACCAAGCTCTTCCAACACCTTCTCAACTCTCCTACGACTGAATTAGAGCGGAAAGGTAAGCCAATTTGGCTCCCCTCTATGAATTCCGATCGGTGCTGGAGAGAGAACCGACATATTTCTACTGACCAAATTCTCCATCAATTCGACATGAATTGAGGTGATTCTTGATTCTAGGAATAACCTCAGGATGAGAGCTATCTGCCTAGATCGAAAGCTCGAACCGCCGTGCCCACGACAGTAAGCTTTCAAAGCTTCTCTATCTACGTTTAGTTTTTCAGCGAAACTCTGTCTAAGCTCGTTCTGACGTCAAATTGTGCAAATCAAAGTACAATTGAATCGTATGGAGGTGTAAGAACTTAAATTTAACTTCAATTTCAAAAATTAACGTTATTTGATTGGTCAATTTGATGAAATCAAATTCAACCAAGTTGAAAGGTTGAAATTAGAGGAAAAATTGGTGAAATTTTGGGGATTTAAAAAATTAGAGGGACTAAAGTGCAATTTCCTAAAATTGAGGTCCAATTGGGATGATTAAGATGTTGGAGGACCAATTGGTAAAATTTTAGAATTTTTGGGGTGAAACTTACCATTTTTGTAAAGTATGTGCAAAATGGTAATTTTGGAAAAGTTAGGGACCAAATTGGAAATTTGGGAAACTTAAACCCTTTTTGTGATGTTGAATTGAGGTCCAAGGTGAATTTTAGAAATTTTAGGACTCAATTTGGGGGAAAATCGGCATTTGGGGACCTAAAGTTAAAGAAAAAGAACTTTAGGGACCTAATTGTAATTAATTAAAAAGTTTGAGTATTTCATCTATTTATGATTAATGAAGGCTATTAGGCCAATGGATAATGAACAAGGACGTTCATATCGTGTAGGAACATGAAGTACCAGGAATGCCAGCAAGGACAAGCTCACGTAAAGACAAAGAATCGGTTAAAAGGAAATCACTGCATTATCGAGTGAGTGGGATTATTCACATCATACACAGTTGGGATGATGAGCACCTTGATAATGAAAACCCACTACTAAGTGAAATTTTAAACATCACATCTAAATGGAGTGATGTGAAAATTACGCGAAAAAACTAATTAACGGTTGTATGTAGATCATACCTGGTTTGTATGATGATCTTTTTGGAAGGAAGTAGAAAACTCACTTATTGGTTATAAGCGGAAATGTTCTCACACCTAGTTGGTGTGATGGACATATGAAAAAATATTTTGTCGGAAGTGCTCTCCCCTGACTATGTGCCACTGCTTAAACTTTTTGGGAGACCTTATTGACGGGAGCTTGAATAGGTCATATAGGCTGGAGACCTCAGTTTTGGAACTTGGGGGCTAGAATGTCGATTTTGAAAATCTCGTACAGTGGGCCCAAGGCCAGTTGGCATGAGCAGGAGCTCGTAAACAAAAATGATGATAAGCCATGAAAATTTTTAATGAATGAATGATGTGATTTGGTCATGGTACCAAGACAGGGCCGACATACTCGATGGATTAGCAGTAGTGCAACAAGATCAGGTCGACAGACCGATCTAAACAAACAGCTACAGGTCGAGTTGAGGGTCGGGGCCATTGAACCAGTGGCACCAAATATTAAATGACTTATGAGGAATACTATTGTTTTGGGCATGCACTGTGGTACGAGACCTTGAAGACGCCCAAGAGGGGTAGTAATGCGTCCTAGGGGCTACTGGAAGACATGGTGGAGATAAGGGCAGATTGTAGTGCCAGTAGTCAGGGAAGCTCGATGTAGCTTCATGCGCATGAGACTGGAGTGGGGTTGGGATGAGGTCTCTGTCCTTTTATGGACATAGAGTTTTTTTACGGGATTGAGGGTCGGATGTCGCGTACATCCATTCATTCTCAGGGTAGAAGTGGACGGGCTTCTATCTAGGTGGCAGGTAAATTTGCTCCGATGCCACAAGTGAGTGTAGTGGACATGCTGCCCTGCGAATGTGTGTTCCCTTCATGATGAAGGGCGTGTGTTGGTTGATAAACACACCGTTTATGGTTAATGATGAGAAATGGATATAAAAATTGAGATTTTGAGGGGAAAATATCTTTAAAAAATAAGGAGTATGGCACACTCCAATTCAAAAACTATTTTATTGAAACTTTATTTTCAAAATTTCCCATTCACTAAGTTGTAGAAACCCCTCCACCATTTTTGTCCCTTTTCAGGAAATAAAAAAATGACTAGGGTTAACACCGAGCCTTACCCTTTATTAGGTATGCTTAATTATTTTAAGTTGCATTTTTATTGATAGATGTATTCCAGGGAATAAGGTTGAAATTACGTCTGGCACCCCTTGAGTAAAAAAAGGGGGAAACCCCTCTCAAACCAAGAGAGCGACGGGGTAAATTCCTTATACAGCCCTCATACGACTGAATTAGAGCTGAAAGTTAAGCCAATTTGGCTTCACTTTGTAAATTCCTATCAACGCTAGAGAGAGAAACGATGAAACTTCACTGACCAAATTCACACTCAATTCGACATGAATTGTTGCAATTCTTGTTCCTAGGAGAATCCTTAGGACGAGAGCTACCTGCCTCGATCGAAAGCTCGAACTGCCGCACCTTCGACGGTAAGTTTTCGAAGCTTTCTCTCTCTAAGTTTAGTTTTCCAACAAAGCTCCATTTGAGCTCAATTTGGACCCATATGACGCGATTCAAAGCTCCATTGAATCGTGTGGAAGTGTAAGAACTCATCCATACCTTCAATTGGATCAATTAACCCTGATTGAATGGCCAATTTTATAAAATCAAATTCGGCCAGTGTGAATGGGGAAAATTAAGGGAAATTTGGGAATTTTATAAAATTGAGGGACCAAATTACGATTTCTCAAAATTGAATGTCAATTGGCTATAAAAAGGATGTTGGAGAACTAATTGGTCATTTTTTTAAAATAATTGGGGACAAATTGTCATTTTTGTAAAGTAGGGGCAAAATTGTAATTTTTAAAAAATTGGGGACCAAATTAGAAATTTGGGAAACATGACCCCCTTAAGTGATTTTGGGTAAATTGAGGATCCATAGTGAATTTTGGAAGTTTCAGGACTTAATTTGGGGAAAAGTTAGCATTAGAGACCTAAAGTCAAGGAAAATAAACTTAAGTGACCTAAGTGCAAATAACTGAAAGTTTGCATTTAGTCATTCATACGTGAGGAACAAAAGCTATTATGCCAAGTATTAATAGATAAGGTTGTCCAAATCGTGTAGGAGCACAAAGGATCGGAACGCCAGCAAGAGAAGCTCGCGTCAACTTGGAAAATCAACTGAGGATGAACACGTCATGGTCAACATGTGAGTGAGATTATTCACATCATATCCGGTTGGGATGATGAGTAATTTGAAAATGAAAAACCACTTTTATGTGGAATTTTAACATCACACCCGGTTGGAGTGTTGTGAAAACTATACAGAAAAACTACTTACTAGTTGTAAGTAGATCATACTTGGTTGGTATGATGAACTTCCTGGAAAGAAGTAGAAAACCCGTTTTTTTATTGTAAGCGAAGATGTCATCACACCTAGTTGGTGTGATGGACAAGTTGAAAATTTATTTTGTCAGAAGTGCTCTCCCCTGACTGTGTGCTAATGCTTAAAAAATTTGGGGGACCTTCTTGACAAGAGCTCGAATAGCTCAAATAGGCTAGAGGCCTTGGTTTGGAACTTAAGGGCTAAAATGTCCGATTTTGGAAAATCACGAGTCGGCCCAAGGCTAGTTGACATGAGCAGGATCTCGTAAACAAACATGGTGATAAGCCATGAAATTTTTTAATGAATGAATGATGTGATTTGGCCTTGGTACCAAGATAGGGCCGACATACTCAATGGACTAGTGACAGTGTGACAAGACCACGTCGACGAACTGGTCTAGACAAATAGCTGCTGGTCGAGTTGAGGGTCGGGGCCGTTGGACAAGTAACACCAAAGATTAATGGCTTTATGGAAAACTTTATTTGGGCATGCACTTGAGGTTCGAGACCATCAAGAGGCAAGAGGAGAAGTGATGCATCCTAGGGGCTACCAGACGACATGGTGGAGATAAGGGCAATTTATCGTGCTAGTAGTTAGGGAAGCTTGACGTAGCTTCATGCGCATGAGACTAGGGTGGGGTCGGGATGAGGTCTCTGTCCTCATATGAACACAAAGTTGATTTTTGGGTTTGAGGGTCGGATGTCGTGAATATCCACTCATTCCCAGGGTAGAAGTGGGCGGACTTCTATCTAGGTGGCCGGTAAAGTCGCTCTTGATGAAGGGCATGTATTGATTGTTAAACACACCGATTGTGGATAATGAGGAAAAATAGTTTTGAATAACCGAGAGTTTAAGGAAAATATTTTAAAAAAATAAGGAGTCCGGCACACTTCGATTAAAGATGTTTTAAATACTCTCTCTAAACACCCATTCACTGAGTTGTCGAACTCACCCCTCCCTTTATCCCTTTTTAGGTAACCGATGGAAAACCTACTTAAAGACCTACCTGTAGCTGAACCTCCAAGATAGGTATGTAAAATTAAATTTATTAGGTTTTGATTAATGTTATTTCAAGAAAGACAGGAAAAAAGATGCCTTACTCCTTGCGGTTTAGAAAAGGGTAAAGCCCTTCATGAACCAAAGGAAGTGGCAGGTTGCTCACGGGGATCTGACCAATCTGGATTGGGGCATGACAGATCGAACTGGTCAACGGTCCAGCTGGTCAACGGAACCCCTGCCATGTCAACACCTAGTTAGTAGGCGTGACCAATTAGTGCGCGACACATGGTGAAGTGCGCCTAGTTAGCCGCTCGGTCAGTGCTAACCAATCAGGGCGTGACACGTGTCCTCAGTCAACAGTCAAATCCACTTCACCAACGACCGACCAATAGAAGAGTGACACATGTCCTTTGACAAGTCAATTGAGGAGAAGCCTTGTTAGCTAGGGTGACCAATGAGGAGCTAACACGTGGCAAATAAGCCACTTCAGCAATTGACCAATACATCAGAGAAATGATCGACCAATTAGAGGTCGACAAGTGGCAGAGCCACGATAGACGGTCCCAACCAATCAGAGGTTGATACATGGCAGTAGCACAATACATCAGGGGGAGTCTAAAGTATTTAAATCAACCAATTAGAGGATGCCATGTGTCACAGTCAAACACCTAGTCAGATATAGTCAACGACCACGTTGGATTGAGCGACCAATGGGAGGCCGCCACGTGGCCGATCAACAAGTCAAAAGGTGACTAGGACGCTGAGTGGAAAGTTGCGTCAACAAAGCCAACCAATTAGAGTGCGCCATGTGGTAGCTCACAAGTGCAAAGCTCACACGCGCACACATAATGTCATCTTTAACCTTCAAAAGCTTGTAGAGAGAGGAAGGACGACGAACTACTCAGTCTTCGATGACTGAAAAATCCTCCGCTTTGACCGAGGACGAGCGAGATTGGGGCCAAGTCAGGGACGGCTAAGTAGCCCTATTAGTTGACGAGCTCCCTATATAAAGAGCACTTCCCTATTTGTCCTCCTTATCCCTCAAACAACTAAAGAAGAAGAACAACTCTATTTCCCAACGAAGCATAAACCAGAGCTCCGACTTGGGTATTTTCCTCAACCTTTGAAGGAAAATTCAGGTTCCCTAGAATCATGAGGAAGTCAGCTACATCACGACATACTCCATTCAGCTCAAGGATCGCTACAGAAGTGTCGATGAGCTCGCACAGTAACCTCACTCCCTCATTAGTCAGCAACCAAAGTTATTCAAGCTCAATTCGAGCTACCCTCGGGTCAACTACGACCAAACCAAGCCCTCCAAACCTTCCTTGAATCGTTTGGGTAAGTCCCCTCCGCTGCCCTTCGCTAGAAATTACTATTCACAATGCACTTTTTTCGAAAACAAAAATATGAAATTCACACTGCTCATGCCACCAATTGAGTAGCGGTTTGATCCAGGAAGGATCCTCATGAAGATAGCAATCCATTGGAATCAAAAGCTTCAATTGTCAAATCCTCACCAATGAGTAATCGAAGCTTTCTTTCTCTAGGCCGATTTTTCGGCGAGGCTCCATTTGATCTCATTTCTAAGCCAAAATGGGTGTTTCAAAGCTTGAAGTTAACCAGGGGATGCATAGAAGATGATTAGTACCATGTTAGGATGTAAATGGGAGGAATTCGGGTTGAATTGATGAAATTTAAGTTTAAGGACCAAATTGCAATTTTTTGAAAGTTTGGAGACTTAATTGCAATTTTCAAAAAATTGGGAATTTTTTTTATAACTAAGAGAATTATAGTATCCCAATTAGAAATTCAAAGAAATTAGGGGACCAAATGAAAGATTTGATAATCTTAGGGACTTAATTATAAATAAGGTATACTTAAGGACTAAAACGTATTTATTGAAAAGTTACGAATCTTAAGTGTAAATACCTTATTGATTGAGACCTAATTGCTCAATTTATTGTAAGAACGGATCACCTACATGTTCATGTAAATAAAATGCATGTCAAGTTTGGAAATCCCTGGGACAACCCAGTCTCGAAATACGGGTGAGTGAGATTTCTGACATCACACCCAGTTGAAGTGATGAACATACTTCCCCATTTGAAAACCATTTTTCTGAAAATTGTCTCCCCTAACTGTGTGAAACTACTCAAACCTTTTGGGAGCTATTTTCAAGAAGAGCTAGGGTTGCTCCATTGGGCCCAAGGCCAATGGGCATGAGCTTAAACTCGTATACAAATAGACAAGTTATGAGCCTATGAAAAATCTACATAAATGGTAAATTGTGTGACATAGTTACCGAGTCAAGGCTAGGTTATTGAACTCATTGGGCTAGCAGCTATCGAGCCAAAGTCGGGTCATCGAACTCGTTGGGTTGGTGGTTATCGAGCCGAAGCTAAGTCAGCAAGCTCGTAGGGCTAGTCGCACCAAAGATAATGGTCGTAACTAAAATACTATTGTTTGTGCATGTTGAGATACGAAACCATCGAGGTGTCCGGTATGGGGTAGTGTCAATTATAAGGGCTATTGGACGACCCATGGAGCATAAGGGAAGCTTTGTCGTCCAATAAGTAAATAAGCTCTATGAGCTTCATGCGGATTGTGGCCGAGGACGGAGGAGGAGAGGTCTTGTCCGACTATAGCGGACATGAAGGATCAAGTCTAGGGATTGGGTGAATAATGCCCACACAAAATTGGGGTAGAAGGTATAACCGAATATCAAGGTGGTAAGTAAAGTCGCTACGGGCCACAAGTGGAACAGTCGGAGACTGTTCTGCAAAGATATGATCCCTTTGATGATAAAGGGTGTGTGCTTGATTGTTAAACTAAATACATAAAGGGAAATTTAGAATTATCCTTGTTAATGATAAAAGAAAATGTAGAGGTCTAATTTTCCAAGAATGAGTATGGAGATATAATGAGAAACTTGAACAAACCCTTACCCTTATTCCCTTTACTGCCCACTCATTGATTTGTCGAAGAGAGGACAATTTCTCTATGGGAAGTGCACACCTCAAGGATGATGAGGTGCAAACCCCTAAGCTACCACTTGGACAATTAGTACAAATAAGACGTTATAGGATGGGAAACATATGTAAGAATGAAAACCAAGGTGACCTTCCTCACAAGAAAATGGCAAGTTTCAAATTTTGTAACCACCCCCATGAAGGAATAAACGGAAGGACAAGTTCTCATAGGAAAGAGGACAATAAGCTGCCACAAAGGAAAAGTTTCTGATGTCCTATATACCAGCCACGGTTTACAACCTCACCAAGTAGTAAACTCATCAAGATCCTAGTGTAGTAGCGAGTACTTCCTGACCTCTTATGTAACTATCTCATTTTAATTGGGAAAAGGGCCCAAACCGTATTGTACTTTGTTCCAATCATGAATAAATGTCCAATTTCTAAAACTTTGGTCTCCTAAATTATGATATATCCAATTAGGATTTAGTATGACTCCATACCTTAACCAAAAAGCTCATAAATTTGAGCAAAACCCCTAGCAGAAAGGTGGTAAAGGTCAAAATATCAAAAAAAAGAAGAACGAAAGAAATCTTTAAACCCACTTAAAGTAGAAAGTGACAATATCTTAAAGACTAATGCCAAAAACTTGAGCTACAAGAAAGAATAAGTAAAACCTTTTGATACTCTTGACAAGGAAGTCAAGAAGTCTTGGAGCAAAATACCCGGACTTCTTCTAGTGGAATACAAGTGGGAATACAAGTGAGGTATATAGATTGAGTACCAAAGATGTACTTACAAGATCCCACAAAAGAGGCTAACCCCAAGAAATAAGTAAACAGGAAAATGACATCAAGGGATGTTATAAAAATCTCCCACGAGTCGGATACCTATAATGACAGATTAAAAGAAGTCCTCAAAAAGTACATATTTCATCAAAGGAGTAATTGTTCTAGTTAAAGAAATAATGATGATAAGGACATGTGGACCTCAAGGAGAATGAGTCTACTCCACTCACGCGTAATGAAACTTAAGATTGGACGGTGAGACATAGTGGGGAGTACACGAAATAAGACACTGGTAATGGAAACTACTTTGAGAGGAAATTTCAAAAGTACAATTCGAAGATGACAAAGAATTGGACATGGACAAGTGTTCCAATACAAAAGGGTGTAAAGATATGGAGAGAAACCTTCGAGGAGGAATAAGATGGTTTGATGAATAGGTCAAAAGGTAAAAGTCTCTACTTCGAGGTACGAGAGTCGAGAACAAGACGAACAAAGGGAACTACTGGGGAAAAGCCCAAGAAGGTACATACTTGCCATGAGAAATCACTTATAGGTACAAGAGTGATAATCGTGAAATAGCCATGAACAAGTACAAGTAGAGTAAGGAATAAAACCATTATAAGAGAATACCTCAAACAATTGGACAAGTACGGGGAGGATAACCATGACTATGCCATTAGGCAAGTTGGGAAGTGATGGAAACTAATAGTTGAAGTCAAAAGTGACCAATAAGGAGATTATTAAAAGATAGGTAAATAAATTATACCTAAAATTCTTGGAACCACAAATGATAAAGGAAAGAATGACATCTAAGTTAAAGAAAAATGTGTAATGATCACAGTATAAAGACGAGAGAATTAAGGGACTAATTAAAAAAGACTTGTAGTAATAGATAAACCACTCGAATTAGGATAGGAATACATAAGTTCTAATAACTCCCCTAATACAACTAATGAGGGTAAAAGTTGTTTATCAAATGGATGATGACCAACAAAAATAAAAAAAATATTGAAGGAAATGTGTAATTAGGATGATTTCTCATTATATATTATAATAATTAATATAATTTATTCAAATTAATTTATGTTGAATAAGATAAATTATAATTTCTCATATCATTTTTTATTAAAAAATAGTTTTATTGTATATAAGAACGGGTATTTTTTTTTTTGCACAATAGGCATAAAGAACTTAATAAATGGTTATGCTTCAAGTTATGCTATATTCAAAATTTAAAGAACTTGATTGTATTCCTCAAATCAAGCATGTTACTCTCCATTATCTCCATTCATTCACGGAATTTGTTGCTCAAAACTCAAAAGTTTTATGTTATTGCTAATTGGCCTAATCAAGTTCCACTAGTGCACGCAAATCCACTGTAAAAAATATAACAAGAAAGAGAATTAGATAATATTTTATATCGTTAAAATTACAAAAAGTAACCTTATTTGTTTACCATTAATATAAATTAAATTTATAGTATTATTTGAAATTTCACATATTTATGCTCCAAATTTGTTATATATAATATTAGTCCAAAACTTATCATTTTAATGGGAATATATAGCTACCTATTCTTTTATCTCAAGTAATTTATATCAAATATTATATACTTTTGTCTTATATTAATGTTATTACCCTTTTAAAAGTTCTAAACAATTAATTAAAAATATTATTAGTATTTATATTAATTCTCTTAATATTATGCAAACCTTTTATTTCTTCAATCGAAAAAAAATAGCAGAATACTTTTTTTATTAGTTGACCTGAATAGTCGTCCCATCTTCTATTGAACCCGTGGTGCGACTGCAACACTGGACTTTCTCTGCATAATTTTCATCTTCGCTGCCGTCAAGCCAGGTGCCACTCGAGGAAGATGATACTCGTAGATGGATGTCCATTGACACTGACCTCCTCTTCTCACTCCTCCGCTCAGGTACTCCTTGCGCCAGTTCGACCCTGCCTGCACTACGTTGATTCTTTCTGCTGATATCAGGTTATGGAATTGACCTGCATGTTGCTCCAGGCAGCAGATCTTTTTGCGGTTTGCATTGCATGGTTTTGACTCTCTGTTTTTCATTTTTTGAAGATGAGCTTTAATTTATTTAGTAGGGTGGAACATCTTATGGTTATTTTTATACACTTATGGATCCCATATCTGTGAGAACTTGGCTTGGCTTAAATTGAAGGTCTTGATTTTATTAAAGAGACTCTTTTATTTTTCACCATCAATAAAAGAAGACTCATATAAGCTCCAGCTAAATGTCAGATCATTTGTACGGACCCCTTGCTTCATACCTGCCCGGACACCCATAATTGTTTTGGGATTCCTGGTGAAAATTAAGTGGCTCCACATGCATTTGCTTCTGCTTATTCTACTTTCCACTGGAACATGAAAAGGACTGGTGACCATTTGAATGTAAATATTTGATTATTTATGTGCGTTTGTGTAGTCTCCTTCACACTCCTTGTAGGAAAAAGTAAGAAGCCTAGACATCTGATTCTTAAATGTGCTGCATACAATCTACTTCTTAAATACTTCAAGCAGCAAACTAAAAGAAATCCCTATTGTGCCCAGGGAATCGAAATTTTAAATACTCTAATGGGGAACCAGTTTGTGTTATCCTCATCACATGCATTCAGGAATATCCCAGAGAGAAATTTTACTGGACCAGAACAGTCTGCTTCAGAGGGATCTGTGCAGCCCAAATGTGTTTACCTATTCCAGAGAGAATATGCAACAGTAAATCCAGCATTGGTTGATGTATGTGCATTTCCTATGCTCACATTCATTGATTGCATAATTACTGGTGGCTGTACAGTTCATTTCATAGTGCTAAAGATGTAGTGGTTAGCTGTCTTTCTTGTTCTGTAGGTTACTCCATCCACTACTTTCTATATATTGTACTTTTTTATCTTGCATGACAGTTTATTGGCACTGATGAAGCTACAACATGTGTGGGCATAGCAATCAGGAACCGCCATAATGGAATGTAAGAAGCAGATAGTCCACAAATTGTCGATTAGAAACCCATACAAGTATTTGTATCATTATTTCATTTTTGTAAGTACCTATATTGCTAATCTTTCTGAACCTCAGGACTTCTGTTGCCCATATGGACTCTCCAGCTATTGTTGATATTGGAACAATGCAGATGCTATCACATATTGTGAACAACAGTTCGGATGCTGAATTAGATGTACTCACATCTAGCCTCATAGCAAATATTTGAATAAATCTCGATACACCTCATCCCTTCAATAATTGTTCAAGTCTAATGAATACAGGTGCATATGGTTGGTGGTTTTGAAGATGCTCCTGGTAATGTTTGGCTAAAACTTCAAGAGACATACACTTTTTTTTAATTTTTGAGGATTATTAGTTTTAACAGTTTTGAACTCTACATGTTCAAGGTTCTAATCATGGCTCTAGAACAGACTCACATGGTAAACAAATGGGTTATTCATTACCTCTATGTGCTAAAATAGTGGAGTCATTGTGGAAAAGACGGGAGAACTTTAATATCCAGACTATGTATGTTCTTGGGCATAACACCAGAAGAGATGCTGATGGAAATGCTTGCCCTATTTTTACAGGGATTCTGGTTAGTTTACTGTGCTGGACATTATCCTTTTAGTCTTCATAATGTGTAATTCATATGGAGGAAGAGATAGGTAGTTGTTTTCCTCTTGCATGCTCACTTTCCAATAATACCTAAGGGACCCAATCCTCTTCTGAAATGATAAGCATCCTCTCTCTTTTGCACTCCCTAAATCCCAGATTGACAAATTTAATGCCTTGTATGGAAAGGCAATGCAGCTGGATAATTTTACTATGAAGCACTTGAGGAATCATATTCCAATTATCCATCTAATCCTGAGATTTGACCTGACATCTCACTGGCAAGGAAATTATAAACTAGAAGTATTTCGTGCATGTTGTTGAAATATGCTCTCTTATTGAGTTGACATTTTGTTGCTACTGTTAGGTTGAAACAGCCACTGGATCTGTATTCCCAGCCTCTTTTAGTAGAACTTCTAGATGTCCTGATGAAGTAATCCGTAGAATCCGTGTAACTGCATGCAATGATGACCCAAGTTGGACGGGCAAGTTGCTAGAAACATATGACACTCAAACGGATAAATTTGTAGTTGCTCCTTCCTGCTGGTAAGCCATCTTTTTGCAGTCAATTCTCTTCTTGCTTGGCCTGTTTAGACCTTTTCCTTTTGTTACCATTAAGTATACCAACCTCAGTTTTTAGGGAGTTTCTTAATTCTAAAGTGTTACGATCTTAATTGTTTGCCTAAATGGTGTAGGTCTAGACATCAAATACGTGCTGCCTTAAAACTGTACAAGTTATCAGATACGCAAATTCTTTTCTTATGCTCAACATCTCCTTTTGCTGAAGGCCCAGATTTTGTTTACAATGTTAGAAGGTATGCCTTTGATGAACTGACGCAACAGTGCTCTATAATCAAGTACCTATATGTAGCTGAATGGGTTAGCAATCTGATTTTGTTGTGTTTGTGTCTAAAAGTTAATATAGGCTGAATTCTTTGAGCAGTGATGATTTTCATACTGGATGACACCATTTTATCTCATAATCAATCAAAAGCAACAATATTCAAAAGATACTCAGAAATATATAGAACTATTACATTTGATTCTCCATGCCCATCTGTCTTGTCCAGGCACATAGATATCCTATCATGTTGATATTATGAGTGTCAAGTCTGACTTGTCTTTGTTATGCTCCAAATTTGCTCAAGTGTTGTAAACTTAAGATATCAATTGGATCTTGCAGATCTTTTTCACTGCATGTAAAAATCTATCCAAGTTGCTTTCTGGAAAATTGATTACATTTATGTTCATTAGTATATTGACTCTTTTCTCCCTTAGTGTCGTGCTTCATTGGGGCATTGAGTAATACGCGCAAAGCCATCTTAGAACTGAAGAATAGATTGGTTGCATGCATGAGGACTGATGAAGACTGCGTTCTCCCTCCATTTGCAGGCAGTGGGATTATTTGATGGAACATCCAGACTGGAGGACGACTTTTCCAGGTATGCAGCCACGGGTGTTCTCAAGGACACATGGGGGTGGCTGGATGAGGTGCTGATCAACTTTGAAAGGAGTCCCTCATCTCCCTGAAAAAGATAGTTAATCCTAACATGTGTTTGGTATCGTGATGAGGATGGCTCCTAAGCAAGATATTTAGTTCCGGCTCTCGTATAATGGTCATGCATAATGATCATGCAAAATGATCACAGAACAACAAAGATCAAGGAACAGCACTTGATATTTTAGGGGAATAATAATTTATATAATAATGTAGAGGGTTATGGAATTCATTTTCTAAGCAATTCACTCTTAAGAATATACTTGGTCAAAATCTTAAATAAATAAATTTAGATTACTTTTGGAAAGACAAGTATCATATATAATGTTATATTTAGATTTTTTTTATTAAATATTTTTTATAATTATATGGATAATTAGGATGAGTTAAATGATAAATCATTTGATAATTCTATCATTAATAAAATTTAACCCAAAAGTAATTTTAGAAATCGGAAATTGTACCAATTTCCCATGACATTGGATATATATAACTTGTAAATAATATAAAGTTATTATGCTCAGAGTAAAAACATCAACTATTGTCTCAAAAATTACAATTCATACTTAGATACATTAGAACAATACCTATTAATATATAACCTCTACCTCAAGCTCCACACAATAGTATATCCTCGTATAGAAGGGGAGTTCAAAACTCTACGTATATAAAACAAATTAAAATTAGCAAAAACAGGAAACAGAACTTTTATATCTCTTAAATAGGGATATATTTGCCAAGGTATTATTTCTGAATTTGTTATGATATTGGTTAGGACGTGTGAGTTGGTATGGAAATAAGCTTGTTATGATATTGGTTAGAACTTCTGAGTCGAAATATAAATGAGCTTGTTATAATGTTGGTTAGAACTTCTGAGTCCACATGAAAACGAACTTGAAACAATACGTTCTCGATAGTATACCTCATCCTTCAATTAGAGTCCTCCGTTCGACTTATAAAGACGAGTTACTACTAACAATATATCAAAATCCTCATCACATTATATTGTAATATCATTGCCAGATAATGGTCATGGGTGGTGGTTTTGTCTCACAATTTATATACTCGTAAAAAACAACCAAATTATTATATATAATATAAACCCCGTCCTTCGGGATTAAGGAAAAACCGGAAAAAGAACCGATAAATTTTCATATAAAAAATCGAGACAATTAATTTAGAAAAATGGTAAAAAAAATAGCTAAAGTGAGAAATTGAAAAATTTAAGTGAACAAAATTCACAAATATCGTGAGAAAGAACTAGGAAGTGGATTGGATGAGAGAATTGGACCAGTTCAGGGTGAACCAGACCTGAACCGAATTGAATCGGGATGAACCATAATGAACTAGTTCAATAATTCATTTTTCTATGTGGATTAAAAATATTAATTTGGGAAATTGAGGCTACCATTAAATAAAAAATGAATTTAGATAAATTTAGAAAATGTTAAATTTCATAAAATCGGTCGAATCACGTTCAAACCGACCGATTTTCGAATTCGGGTTACCGAACTCGATCGAACTAGACCAGTCAATAGTCCGATCAGACGAGACTGATCAACGGTCTGACCGGTCAACGAACCGGACCAATCAACAAACTAGACCGATCAACGGTCCAGCCGGTCAATAGACCAGACCGATCAACGGTCAACGACACCTAGTCAGCAGCCACACAAACACGAGCAGCCAATGGGAGGCTGCCACATGTCCGATCAATGGTTAGTGGACGATTCGTCAACCTGTCACACAGACACGAGCAACCAATGGGAGGCTGCCACGTGTCTGGTTAACCAGTCAACTGACACGACGACTGAGTTGGACCTCCATGTCATAAAAACCAACCAATCACAGCATGCCACGTGGCATGTCCGCCATGTCATCATCTTCAACCTCAGTCCGCTGATAGAAGGAGAGAGGCCGGGAAAGAGGAAGTCTCCGACGACTCGAAAATTCCTCCGGTCAGATTGCAGGCGAGCGAGGCGGGGGCCAAGTCTCACGCCGGCTTGTAGCCTGAACATTTGTCGAGTTCCCTATATAAAGAGTATCTTCCATTCGTTCTCAATATCCCACAATCGAGCAGAAAAAAGAGAAGTGTGCTACTTTCCGACGAGCAGCAAACCAGAGCTCTGACGATGGGACTTTTCTTAACCTTTGAATCCACATTTGGTGTTTTTGGAACTGGGAGGAAGTACTCTACCTAGCCACACCTTCCTTTGAGCCTGAGGACCACCGAGTAGGGGTGAGGGAGCCCAAACAGTGTTGCCGCCTCTCGGCCAAACAATAACCCAAACTCCTACAGCTCAAATCAAGCTCTCCCCCGACCAATTCTGGCCAAGCCCCAACCCAAACTATATTAGTACTTTAAGATATTTAAAGTACCAATATAGTTATTTTATACAAAAAGTAATGAAACCCAAGTTTACCTAAGGAATTTAAATAAAAATTTCACTCCATTATACTATTAAGTGAATGTTAATATAAAACATAGATTCATATAATATTGAATAATAGAAAATAACAATTGTGAAATTAAAAGAGTCATTTAGCTTAGGTTCTCTGAAAATTCAACTATACATATTTACAATTTTATTATACCTTATCGAAATATAATGGATATTGTAAATACCTATTAAATTCATTTATATGAAAATAATGAGATTATTATATGAATTTGGTTTACTACCAAGCTCTTATTATAAATACCTATAAATTAATACACACATTCAATATTAGAATTAATACCCATAAATACCCATCAATTTTCTAATTTAATGAAAATTCATATTATAAAGCACATAACAATTATTGGAATAAAGGGAAAAAAACCATAGAATTTCATAGATATCTTCCATTTGCCAAACCCATAAATTTATATAATGTCTAGTATGTCGAGAAGCTCAAGGAGTTTCATATGCACTAATACTGAGGTCAGTGGGGGAAAGGTCTCATCCCACATCGCGAACACAGTGTATTGTTCAAGTATGAGAGTCAGGTAATTGATGCTAACTCAAACTCTAGGTAGAAGTCATGGGTTTCTATTAGGGTAGACGGTAAAGGCACTCATGTCCACAAATGGAGCAGTCGGGGACTATTCTATAAACGTGTGATCCCTTTTAATGATAAAAGGGAGTGTGATTGTGTGTCGACCCGATTCTATGAAAAACACACAAAGATAATAAGGAAATAATGATCACACTATAAGCGAAATTAAATGAGAAAGTCCACACATACCTACCTTTAAAATTACTTGCTCACTGAGTTGAAAGACTCACACCCTCCCTTTAATTTTTTTAGGAAAGGGAGGTCCATCATCACACATTTAAGTTCAATAATTTGTAGTTCAATATTTTCTTTGCCCATCACAATTATCTTGCAATCGTCTTCAATCTTCACCAGTTGACTAAATTCTTCATCAAGATCAGTAAAGGTTTATTTTACACCTTATGCATGGTTGTTGCAACCTAAATCCAAAAACCAAAGCTACTCGCTTATTGGTTCACTCATCTTCTCATGAGCGATTAGCAAACTTTTTTCTTAGCGAACTTTTTTTTTCTTTTCAAAATTTGACAAGTTTTCTCATATCTTCCGAGAAGAATATACATATTGAAAGTGTTCAAATTCATAACACTTGTAACATTATAAATTGGACTTGTTAAAAGCCTAACTCGACATCCTCTTCCAAAAACTTTAGGAGGTGATCTTCACCTTGTATGTATGAAATCATCCCTTCCTCCAAGTCTTCTCCCATTAATAGCCTCCAAGTCTTCATCTTCTCTTTGACTACTTTAAATTTCGTTCACATAATTGATGTGTTGTTGGACTCCTCAATTGAACACATTAAATTGTTAAACTTTGGTGTCATGAATTTCAAAATCTTCTCAACCTCTTTTTGTATACATTTATCTTATTTTTAATGGTTAGAGTTCTTACTACATATTTATTAACTTTCTCGCCCTCATTTATGTCAAGAATCTTAAATTGTCTTCTAAATGTCTGCAATTAAACTTGTTTTACATTTTTACAATCTTAAAACTCAATTTCATTAGCTTCTAAATGGTATTTTACATCGTCTACTGATGACTTCAATCATGATTATATCTATATTTTAGAATAGATAGTTCTTTATTTTAAAATATTTTGATCTCAAATCTTGCACCAATTTTTAACAAATTTTTTCCACTTTCTTAATCAAGCATCTCTTATTATTCATAAATCAATTTTTTAGTGCCTCCTCTGTGTTGCTTCTTTTTCAAAAAATAACACTCAAGAGAAAATTTTGATGAATCTTCATTTATTGAAAAGTTGATTTTACCTTAATACGATTTTAATGTCCCGATAGTATATCTAAGAAAATGGACCAACAAATTTCAATATTAACTAAATTTCAACTAATAAAAAAACTTTACGAACTAAAATCAACCACCAAAAGGAGAAGCAAACCCAACAAAAGAGTGATATAAATTATCACTCTAATGTTGAATTTATATTTTAATTTAATTTAATTACCTTTTCTTTTCTTTGCTTTATTATATATTCCTTTTTAATTTGTTTTATTTTTTTTGTATTTTTCGTTTTCGCCTACTCAAAACCATGTTTTTAATTGGTCGCATCTATATATGGATTCATGCTAATGATTATAGAGGTCTTGTTGGAATAGAAGACCATAAAATGATGTGTTGATCAATTCCAGTTTGAAGTCACGAACAAAAGTCCGTTGGGTGGTGGGATGGGGCCAATCAATAAAATGCTATATGCTTATACAAAATAAAGACAGGCACGGTATTTCTTCCATAGACAGCCTATTTGGAGCAGCACTTTTTTCCCTTAACTTTGAATCCATCTACTACATTCATTTCAACATGGGTATGCACATATACTAGCTGCGAGATGATCAAATGGCACAATGAAGAACTACCGCAGTTGGAAATTCAATGCCCTGATGCAATAGGCAAACACGAACGCGAAGAATACTGTGAAACCCACTAGAACTGCGGCGACTTGGCCCATGTAGTTTGTGTCAAAGCCGAAATGGTTTTCTATGTACCATTTCACAGTGGGGCTAGGCGACATCCCGGGCACAGTAATGGTGTTTTCTGCGTCACCATATTGCGAAATGATCAAGCCATAGACTGTCCATGCCACAGGGCATATCCAATAGTACCAGACCCACCACTTGGGAATTCTCTGAAATTATAGGTAATAAATATGGAGTTACATTAACTATTACTATGTTTTATGACATATCCTTGCAAAATAAACCAGTGCAAAAGAAGATAGAGAAATTTACCGGTCTCGGGATGAAGAAGCCAGAGAAGAGGTTGAACAATGAAAAGAAAGCTGCGGCAAAGATTGAAGCTACTTGATGGTTTGGTGTGATGGACACAGTCATCATCCCATAGTAAGTGAAGTACAGAAAAGAGAAGAAGCTGATGAAGAAGAACCATAAGAACTTTGCCACTGTCCATTGGAAGCTGACCATGGCGTACACTATCAATGTATAATATATCGTTTGGACAAATACATATGGGATTTCACAGATAACCTGCAATTCAAAAAGAAAAAAAATGATTTCAAATGTTTAGCCTCAGGCTAATGAGTTGGCACTTCACAATGCAGCTATTGAATAAACTGTGGTTTGGTTTAACTGAATTAGAATAGCTACTTAATAGATTGTAGAAACAAAGTAGCTTTTTGGATTATTGATTTCAATAGAAATTTTCAAGTTTAAGATAAAGCTGAAAAGGAACCTTTACCTGTGCAAGGGCATAAGGAAGCGAAGAATACATCCCAGCGGCTCTTTCTCGATAAAAGACTGTTCTCTCAACTGATACAACAGGTTGTACTGTCAAGCAGTTATTAATTCCAACGAATAACACCGAAGAATACATGGCCCCTATAATTGTGTTGAGATCCGAGGAGTTTTCTCTGGAGAAAAACAATTAAAATCAACATGAAATTAGTTTATACTTGAAGATCTAAACTGCAGAATAAGCAAACTTGGATTTCCTCAGGCACCAACCTTTTCTTTCCGACCTTCCAGAAAATTGACCCCACCATGAGGGCAGCTGCTAAAGTGAAGAAGAATCTGACAAGGTTATAGTCAGGGCTTCTCCAGTAAGTCCACCACTGCTTCCAAATGCATGATTTGAATTGTCCCCATGCAGACTGAGAGTACTGTGTTGGAAAGTAGAGATCCTTTGCTCCTGATGGAGGTGTACTGAGCTCCTTCACTAAAGCCTTGTTTCTCCTGCTCAAAAATGCGAACTGTTTAATAAAGCACACAAATCAAATGCGAATAACTTTGTCTGGTAGTCATTACGTCAAATATTGGCTTACTGATATAAAGACGAGGATTTGTAATACTCTGCAAAGTCCATTCCCAACCGAACTTCAGCTGCTGCTGAACTTACTTCAAGCATCCATGTAGCAGGATTATACTTGTCTTTAATCTTGGAGACTCCAGGAACAGCCTGAAACATAGGAAAGTTTCCAAATAAAATACATTCCCAAGTCACTCAGTTCTAAGAGAGACATAGAAATGAAGATTATCTTCAATCACCTCAAAATATTCAACGATCTTGTGAGAATTATGACCAAGTGGACCTGAATATATCACTTGTCCTCCCCTTTTCATCAGTAGCAGCTGATACGGATAAACAAAATCAATACTTAGTCCATGCCTTTCAGGAAGAGAGAAGATAAAAAGACAACAAGACGGAGGAATACCTCATCAAAAGCTTCAAAAATATCGATGCTAGGCTGATGAATGGTGCAAACAACGGTCCTACCAGTGTCAACAGTGTTCCTCACCGTCCTCATTACGATGGCTGCAGCTCTCGCATCAAGCCCAGAAGTTGGTTCATCCATGAAAATAATCGAAGGGTTGGCAACAAGCTCAACTGCAATGGTTAATCTTTTCCTCTGCTCTGTAGACAACCCTGTGATACCTGGAAGCCCAACTATGGCATTTTTTAGGTTATCTAACTCAACCAATTCCATCACTTCCTCCACAAATATCTGCAAATATAAAACATAAGTTCAAAAACTCTATATTGAATATTTGTATACATTCTATCCTGAAAATGGGGAAATGTAGTATGCAGGAGGGTAAGAAAATAAAAATAAAAAATCTACCATTTTGTCTTGTTTGCTAACATCATTAGGCAGCCGCAGGAAAGCGGAATAGATTAAGGACTCCTTCACTGTGACTTGTGGTGAGTGGATATCATTTTGTTCACAATATCCAGAAATTCTTGCAAATGTTTCTTGCTTCTTGGGGAACCCAGTTATTCTGATATCACCTTCAATGTAACCTCCTGTTTTTCTTCCTGCTAAAACATCCATCAATGTTGTTTTTCCTGCTCCACTAACTCCCATGAGTGCAGTTAGAACACCTGGTCTAAATGCACCAGTTACTTCTCGAAGTAGTTGAAGCCTATCCTCTTGCACTCCCTGCTCTTTCATTTCCTGTTAAATAAGAGACATGTATTTGGAAATAAGAAGCCATGAAATTAAGATACCAAAGGATACTGATTTTTTAATGAGGTCTATAGAGACTTACAGCAGGCATATCAACATAGTAATCTACATCATCGAAGGACATTGCAAGAGGGGTGAAAGGCAGGATCATTCCTCTTTTTGGGGAAGCATCATTAGCAGCTTCAACAGATGATACGTTTCTATTCAAGTTAGAGGAATTTTCTTGGCTACTCATTCTGTGAATTGACATCTCCCCTAGAAATGAGAGTAGAATTAGGGAAGAGATGATGAAGACCATATTGAAGAATAACATAATTCAGAAATAAGCAGCTTACTTGTATTGTTCCCATCAACTGTAGATATTGTTTTTGGATCTTTCTTTGAGAAGACTCCTCTGGTGTTATGTTCTTGATCAGCCTCCATCCCTTGAGCAGCTTCCTCGGATATTGTAGCTTGTGGTTTCCCAAGAGCTACAAGATAGGGCATGAAATTAATTTTGAATTAGCTCAGGATTATAGTGAAGGAACCTACTTTAGAGATTTATTTTTCACTTACGATTAAGATACATGAGCGCGAAGGTAAACAACACGTTGAAGAGAACAGCAAAGCCAAGAAGGGCTGCAACACCAATCCAGTACCAATATTTGTGAGGGTGAACATCAAAGTTCTTCATAATTGCCAGTCCAAGTTTTGTTGTCCCGTCTGAGGCCTATTGGCAGACACAAATATATATACTTTTAATGGTCTAGTATTTGACGGTGTGCAAATGATTCCAAGCTTCAGTCTTGTTCCGACAGGATGAAAATAAAGAAACAACTTACATTTTTGTTCATCCATCGTGGAGCAAACATTTCATTGACACTAAGGGCATTAAAACCATATTGCATTGGTGACACCCAATAACCCCATATCCACCAGTTGGGTATTTGATCTGTTTATTGAAAAGCAATAATCAATTCAATGTTCATAAAGGTACAATAAGCATCCAAAAATTGAATCTAGTTGACGCCTATAAATCAGAATAACATTAACTGCCGTCTTTTTCATATTAGAAATGAAAATCTTTTTATAGGGTTGTCCAATGCTAACCTCGAGGAAGGATGAATCCTCCGAGCAGGAAAACCATAAGAACTGTTAGAGCCCCGCCTGTGTTTGCAATGATCATGGTTCGGCAGAGTCCAGAAATGAGCCTAAAGATCCCACTAGCCATTTGTTGGAGCAAAAACACCAGCAATAGTTGCTTAAAGAACCTACGGCCACATAATAGGAATGTTAAACGCCATGAGAGTCGTGAAGTACACTGACATACATTTCTTAATAGTTAGTAACAGTGGAGATGGTCTGAACCTGCTGGCTTCGGGTGCGAACCCGATTGAGTAATATACAATTGCCATCCAGACAACCGACTCCAAAATTGATATGGGTATTCCAAGGAGGAAATTCGGGAGCGTGAAGGTCCAAGGTGGGTGGAACAAGAGATCTCGTTGCTTGTAAAACACCGGAAGCCTCTTAATTGTCAGGGATAGCTCAGCGAAACCGTTGAATATGTTGATGATCATGGTGAAGAGCAGAGCTCCAATGTACAACGCACCATCATCCTCATTCCTGTTGAATCACTCCGTTGTAGAAAGCGATTAGAAAAGAAACAAATATTAAGTTGACGAATTCCGAAAGGGTAACGAGAGATGAGCAATGAAGTGTACTAGTATTAGTAGTACACCTAGTGTTCATTTTGGTGCGGAGGAAGACGGTGGATGCGATGATGGCGACGATGATGATCTGGACAGTCTTGAAGATGTAGACAAAGGCGTTCTTCTTGATGAGGAGCCACTCCTTGTCGAAGCAAGTACGGAGGAGATCCATCTTGGGGACGGAATACCTGGAGAAGACGAGGGCCGCGCGGTGACCGAGAGATTTGTCGAAGGGGAGGGAGAGCTCGTTGTCCAGCCGCATCCCCACGTGGAACCGCTTGAAGCGGGCGGCGAACTCCCCGACGGAGATGTACCGGTACGGCCTGCTCCGATCCGACCAATACTGCTCTTGGTCCTTCTTCGACGTCACCTGGAGCCATGATCGACAGCAGCCAATTAATTCACAAGCTCACTCCACTCCGCACTGGAGAGAGCAACAGCAAGAGCATCATATCACTTGACTGGATATCTTGGAAACTTACGTTTTGACCCATGAAATCTTTTATTTTTCTATATTCGCGTCATGAATTATTAATTATTTCGTTTTTGCCCCTCAACTTTGATATTTTCTTTAATGTTGCAACTATCAACCACTACATATTACACCATAGATACATAATAAAGTAAAAATTATATAAACTAGCACAAGCTATTTTTATATTAACTAATAGTATACAAGCTATTCAAATTATTCTTTATTAGTACAAATAATAATTTTGAGCTCATCATACCGTAATAATATTGAAAACTTTCTTATTTGGTCCAAAATATTTTCAATAATTGGTGTACCAACAACTTGATTACCCTTCTTCAAGTATATTTAAAATTTTTATGTTTTGTCCCAAATAATTTGTTTTCTTATTTTCACCCCACTAAGTAACTATTTACTTTGGAACGGTTCCTAAATTTTCATACCAACCATGTTTTAAAAATATAATTTCCAACCTCTTGTAAGAAGTCAGCCGTCCCTTTCCTCTCAGGGCACTTGAAGCCGCAACTTTCGAAGAAGTCTAGGATGTGCTCCCTGGCACCCTGGTACACTATCTGGCCCTCGGCTAGGAGAAATATGTCATCGAAGAGATCGAACGTCTCCGGTGCCGGCTGGAGAAGGGACATAAGGATCGTGGTGTCCGAAAGGTGTGCTATCTGCTGTAGGCACTTCACTATCTGAAAAGTGGTCGAGCTGTCCAGCCCCGTGGATATCTCATCCATGAACAACGTTTTCGTGGGCCCCACGATCATCTCGCCTATGTATCATCAATGAGACTAGTCAACCACCAATAGAAAAAGGACTATAATGAAAATTATGAAAGAATAATATTATGTAAAATGATATAAGTAATCCATTTATATATTTTTTTAATTAAAAAGGTTTGGTAGTTCATGTATATTATGATTTAAATAAACTAAGAGGATAAAATATTAATATTCACAAATATTATATATGATGTAAAAAATAATATATAATATGGTATACTTTATCTTAATCTCTAATGGCCTATAAACCGTTATCCGAAATAGGAGATGGGGAACCAATATTTTTTTTTTTGGAGGATAAAGATTTTTTTTTCTATGACACTTTGATTTGGGAAAGACTTTTACTTGGTCAAGATTTAGAATGGCTTTTTGTTGGTCAAGAAAAGCGGTCCACGTGTCCAAATCAGCGCCCGCCATATATAAAGTAAAGTAGGTGGCAGCGTTGTCTGTTACTTGGTAGATTAGACCCGCAACCCCAACAACTTGGCCATTCTAGATTTTATAAATATATACAAAATAAGCGGTGAATTCTATGATAAATAAAACTTATAAACCTGTGGTAACTCTTTTCTTCTGTCCACCGGAGATCCCTCTCTGCATTTCATCTCCGACGATGGTGTCCCGGCATATGTCCAGCCCTAAGATCTGTTAAATACAAGAAAAAAGAATTATCATACCATTAATACAACTACGGACAGTTTATAAAATTCCAAATAATAATAATAATATAAAATACTAAGAGGAGAGTGAGAGAGCGCAGTCAAAGTCAATGGTATGTGACTCTCCCTTCACACACACCAACCACCAACCACGTACCCTTCTTCATTTCATGAATCACGGCTCCTAGTCAGTCATCATCTTGGTAGGGTTCGTGTTGAATTTCATGTACACCACACAAATCGTGACAGTAGGTATATACATAGCATTCAAATTTAAAAAAGAGTCGTATTTTTTAACTCACTTTCAGTGTGTAGTCGGTAATGAGGCTACTCTCAGCTCCTTTTATAGCAGTGGCCTGTCAAAAGTAAAGAAAAACGTTACAAAGCTATTGACCCAACATATCTAAGATTTCTTTTTAACCCATTTTCCGATATGGAATGAATGGGTGGACCATGTATAAGATTTACCTTCATAAAGAGGTCGACTTCTGGCTCCGGAAAGATCCCGGCGTACTTTTCTCTTCTGGCGAGTTCACTGAGGAGCTCTGCAAATTACACTTGCATGTCATCACTTCATCGCTATGTATTTCCTAGCAGCAAAAATGTAAAATATCGGGGTGTCATTGTAAAATATACCGTATCGGGTTCCAACTCCTTGGCACCTTGCGGAGAAATCCAGCGTCTCCTTCACAGTCATCTCCCCGATATGGACGTCGTTCTGGCTAATGTATGCCGACGTTTTCTGCGGCACGAACTCATTGAGCTTGTGCCCGTTGTAAGTGATCTCTCCTTGTGTCTATAGCCGCCAGCAAAGAACCAGTTAGCTAGCCCCAATTGTTATGCCTAATTAACGAATGCATAGTTTATACCAATTTTCTGTGGCTACTGATAATGATAGAGTGGGAGGATGAGGGTGATTATTCACCTTTAAAGTTGGGTCTAATTTTCCTGCTAGAGCTAACAAGAGAGTGGTCTTCCCAGATGATGGAGGGCCTAATAGAAGTGCCATTCTGTCACAAAAGCAAAAACAACCATAAAAAAAAAAAAAAAACTAGCTCTTAAAGGGTACAAATTGGATTGGATTGGATTGAAAACCCACCTTGATGGCTTTACGATTCCGGAGACGTCATTGAGGATAGTGAGATTGGTCCTCTTCGCCAATCGGATCCCGAGCAGTCCGAGGGTGGATTCCGCGATGTTCTGGGCCGTGTTAAGGAGCGTTGGTAGGGCCCTGCTCCCGATATAACAGTCCGCCTCGATCTTTAGGTGCTCGAATCTCACCTCCACCGTGGGAAGCTTTATCCCCACCCTGCATGGACCAAAAAGGATTTGTTGGTGTAGTTGGGTATTCTTTCACTTAACAGAAGTTCCATGCCCAGTAATTGAGAATTCAAAAGCTTCATATTTGGAGAGTTTATTGGCATAGAACAATACCTGTCGATGCGGTTTCTGAACTTTTCAAGGAACTTCTGATTGTCTTCTTCGGCGACCTTGAAAATCCGATCGATGAACTTCTGCCTCTCGGTAAAGTCCATCTTCGTGACATCGACTACGGCGCTGCTGCTGTCGAGCTTGATGCTGTGGCGGTGCTCGGTTTCGACATAGGACTGGATGATGCTGGTCCTGAGGCGATCGTAGGTCGGAAGCTTCTCGATGGCGGCCCACTTGAGGGCCTCCTCGTCATCGTCGGCCCTGCTGTTCCTCGAGCCCCCGAACATGTCCTCGACACTCCAGCTCGACCGGCTCATGCTCCGCCGGCTCAAGTTCCGGCTCGCTTGTCTCCACGACTTAACCTTCTCTATCCTCTCCATTTCTCTCTCTGACTCTGTCTACTTTCTGGTTCAGGAGGGGGCGAGAGAAACAGAGAGAGAGCGAGCAAAATATATAATGGCAGATGTTTGAATGGAGTTCAAGAGGATGTGAGGTAAGTGGAAGGAGACTGGGAGTGGTTATTTATTTATTTTAATTGATTTTTGGTGTCGTTTGTGTTGTGAGTCGATGAAGACTTTGGCGGCGCCACGCATTTCTAAATCTACCAATGACCGCTTCTATCTTTACGTTATCTTTTTTCCCTCCCCCTAATAATAGATAAATTTATATAATTTTTTATTTAGGCATGGAGTAAAATGAATTAATGGGTACCTATGTTGCTTATGAAAATTAAATACTTATATGGTCATAATTTAATTTATATATGATTCTTTTATTTAATTAATTTTTACTTACTATTTAATTTATGAATAAATATTTATAGTTAAAATATTTTACTAATTTTTTAAAATTTATAAATAAAGTATTTTAAAATTGAGTTATTAATAAAATACTTATACATAAATTACTTCAAATAAATAGTTTATATTTTCATAGCACAAAATTCTCTTTCAAATTAATGTATTTTTTCAAATTAATTAAGACACTTGGTATATAAACAACGCAGAAACTATTGGACATATGTCTTTTTCATTATCCCTCCGCTACTACTTGTTTGCTACTTATAGTATTCGCATAGATAAATGATTTATTGATAGTTTTCTTAACTAATAATACTACTTATTGTACTTCGTAACTCATTCTCTCTAATATCAATTTCAATAAAATTAAGGTTAAAAAGTTTAATGACATTAAAGAAAATAATTCCTGTTTATTAAAATTATTTTTTATATTGTGAAAAATATACATTTTAAAAATATTGTAATGACACATTTTATTTTAATTAGTTATGTCAATTTCCATCCCGTTAAAGCATATACTAATATAATATAGTATAGTATGAAATGAACGTCACAATGAATGTGAAGGCTAGAATAATCCCAAAAGGGTGATAAATATAATATAATTTATTATTATTATTATACAATTAATATTAATTAATTGTTAAGGTAACAATAACTAATTAAGTTGTATAATTTGATTATTCAATAAATTATGATATATATCTTATATAATATAAATATATATTTTTATTTAACATTATATTTTATTATATATTAATATTTTATTTTATTATATATCACCTAATTATAGTAATCAAATTTAATTCATTTACATATATTAGTGAAAAAAATTCAAATAAGTCAATATTGAGATGTGAAAACTATATTCATCCTACATTATAAATAACAATTATTTATATATTATTTCTACTTGCTATTGAATTAAAAATAACTACTCTTTTAGAAAAAAAAGTAAGAAAATCTTAATGCACGTGGATAATTTCATTTTTATCTAATTATTTTTCTATTATTTTTTATTTTTATTAATTAAAAATTATTTATTAATATTTTATATTACATCAGCATAGTATCTGATTGATATATATGATTCATTATAAATCATGTCATAGTAAAAGAAAGCAGTGAAAAATAAATTTATTAATATATAAATCATTTAAAAAACATGAATTTGAATTATTACATTATTCATATAATTTACCTTCCCACTAACATATTAGATTATTCATATAACATGCCAATGAGAACACTCATACTTCACTTCTTTCAATGTCGTGTGACTTGGACAGGGTCTAGAGGTCATCCTAGTAGGGGTACACGTGGGTGGATCGGGACTGGCGTCTAATCTCCCCCTCAAAATAGACCTGGTGGCTGATCTTATCTGGTGCCCATTGTATCTGTCCATCCCACTTATATTATTTTTTTCGAAATTAATATTTATAGTAAATTATATTATATATGAAATTATAATTTAAAATTATAAAAATATATATTATTTTATAATTTAATATATGATACATAATTATGCTAAATTATTTAATTTGCGTAAATTAATTTTAATTTATAAAATTATTATTGCATACAAAATTAAAAAAACTTAATTATATTAAATTATTTATTATATATAAATTGATATGGTTATAGATAAAATAACTTATATATAAAATTAGAATTTCTTATTTATAAAAAATATGTATAGTATATAACTAGATGATTATAGTATGTATATAATAATTTTAAATCATTTGATTTATATAAATTAGTTTTATTGTAATAAAATAATTAGTGAATATAAAATTAAAAAATAATTATAATAAATTATTTGCACTACCTATATAATATTATTGTAGATAAAATTATAATTTTTTTACTTATATAAAATATTTAATATATTATAATTTATACTTTATATATTATTATTATTTATGTATAATATTCACCCTGAACCCATTCAAACTGGGTATCTTGGATAGGTTGGATAGGTTAGTGGGTGCTTTCCATTCTGCTATGGCATCTATATTTGTCGAATCCTCCTTAACTCCGTCTTTATACACTATGTGTTCTAATAAACCCATCTCTTATATTCAAAATTTACACTTGGAGAACTTTGCATATAGTTGATTTTCTTGTAATATGCTTAGGGTGATGGTAAAATGATTCTCGTGCTTCGCCTTGGTTTGTGAGTATATAAGTATTTTATCTATAAATACTATCACAAACTTGTTCAAATAGGGTTAGAACACACAGTTCATTAAATCCATAAAGGTTGTGGGGGCATTCATTAATCCAAATGGCATTACTCTAAATTCGTAGTGCACGTATCTAGACTGGAACTCAGTCTTTGATACATCTTCCTCTCGTATCCTTAGTTGGTGGTATTCTAATAGGAGATCTATCTTGGAGAAATAGGCTGCCCCTTTCAACTAGTCGAATAGGTCATCAATTCGTGGAAGGGAATACTTATTCTTTATGGTGGCATCTTCCTCTCATATCCTTAGTTGGTGGTATTCTAATCGGAGATCTATCTTGGAGAAATAGGCCGCCCCTTTCAGCTAGTTGAATAGGTCATCAATTCGGGGAAGGGGATACTTATTCTTTATGGTGACCTGATTCAGCTTCCGATAATCAATACACAGTCTCATACTTCTATCTTTTTTCTTTACGAATAGGATTGGTGCACCCCATGGAGATTGACTAGGGCATATGAAACCCTTCTCTAACAACTCATCTAGTTGCTCCTTTAATTCCTTCAATTTTGTCGGAGCCATACGATAGGGAGCTTGCGATATGGGATGTGTCCTGTGGATCACCTCTATGGTAAATTCCAATTGATAGTTTTGAGGCAATCCAAGTAGTTATTTAGGGAATGCATCTGGGTAGTGTTCAACTACCGGAATGCCTTTCAGTCCCTTCTTTTTTGAACTTACGTTGGTGATCATTGCGAGAAACGCCTTACATCCCTTCCGCATCATTTCTCCTCTCTATTTATCCCCTCTGAATTGTATTCCAAGTGCCTTTAGGGTGTGGAAAGTTATTATTTTTTCTCCTCAATCTACCTTAGCTTGGTGTGTACTTAACCACTAGTATTATCTCTACTTCCTTTAGAGGTAATGAGATTAGGTTTGCTTCTAAATTTACCCCATTAATCTTAACTTCACATACTTTTAAATGTTTATCTCAATTCAGTCCTTCTCGTAATGGAGTGAGAATGTTGAGGCTTTGTTCAAGGGACGTAAGTCCTTAAGGAAGATTTGAGACCAAGTTTTCCTTAATAAAGGACCTTTCCATCCCCGAGTCAAAGAGAGCGTAGACTCCCCCCACCCCTACCCCCACAGTTGTACATATCCTAATTATGGAATTAACAAGACTTTTTTAGTGAATGACAATTTCTTTATTTATAACGGTAACAAATTACAAAAATTCATCTTGTTTTGGTTAAGGAGGGTTTGGTAAGTACCCGCTACGGTACTAGGGTCCTTTTGGGCTTCCTCCTATGTGAGGTTATAAACTCTGATTGACACCCTTGATGTTGTGGTTGTGTTTCATCCCTCGTTTAATGCCCTTGGATTCCCTTGTGATGGTTGGAGGGTATTCCTTTGCACATTACCATGAAGAACTGGGTAGTTGTTTGCAAAGTGCCCAAGCTGTCCACATCCAAAGTAGGTTTGAAACGGTCCTTTGTGGTTCCTTTGGCACTTAGGGCAGTAGGGGCTCCTCCTTTGTGGAGTTGCACTTGCCTCTTTTTGGGTTGGGTAGACTTCCTTCCTCCTAAGGAACCCTATTTTGTTTCCCCACCCACCTTGTTGGTGTTCATGCTAGGCTCCCTAGGGTGAGCTCTAACTTCATGGATTACTTCAAGTTCGTATCTTTCTAACACCGCAACCTCATACTCGTATGCCGTCACATTAGGTTTGTGGGTTCAGGGTTGATTCGGACAGGTGGGAGCTCATGAAAAACCTTCATATAATTTGTATATGCCTCCCAGTACTTATTACAGGCCTCCTCTTGTGTCGGGGTCCTCTCCGACTATTGTAGTGATGGGGGAGGTGTCGGGTCCCTCTAGGGAGGTGTAGGTTCTTCTTGTTCTTGGGGAGAATTTTGTGAGTTGATATATTTTAGTATCTCCCCGCGGAGTTGCCTATAGCCCACAATCATGTCCCTCAATTTCTTTCGAACTCAGAAGTTCCCTTGTTACTTCTCTTGCTTGAGGTGGGGACCTTTTTCAATGGTCCGTGGGTTAGGCAAGTTTGTGTAGCAAATTTCCTTGGAGGCATTATCCCTACAAGGTGAATGGCTTTGTTTAGTTTCATGTTAAATAATCTTGATAACACATTCAAGGAAACAAGCTCTGATACCACTCAAGTTGTCACATCCCGACCTGGTTTGTTCGGAACCCCGTGAACAACTTGTCACTCCCTTTATCTAAAAAGAGTCGCCACTTCTCAATACCACAAGGAGTCAGGTGTAATTTCTGACATTGTTCCCTGTAATAGAATTATACAAAACTTAATAGCTTTAAAAGACTTTTAACATACTTGACTTGTTCTCGAAATTCACTTAAGAGTGTTCTTCTTTTCCTGAAATTGTTCCCAGCCCGATCTTGGTACGCATGAAGCTACTCTGAGCTTCATGACTCCCTGGCACAATTAAACTACCCTTATCGCATCCTAATTATCCAATAGCCCTTAGAACCAACACTATCACGTATCATTGTGCATGCACAAACAATAGTCTTAAAATTAATAAGCTATTATCTTTGGTGCCAATGACCCCTACTCTTGACTTGGGCTCCGTAATTGTCTTCCTGACTGGTCCGTCGACCTGGTCCTGACGCAGTGCCACTAGCCCATCAAGCATTGTCGGTCCGAGTTCTGCACCGTGGCGATTCACACAAAATTTGTCAGTTATGAGAGTTTTCATAGCTCTTATAATCATGTTGTCTACGGGCTCCAACCCGTACCCATTGTCCTTGGGCCCACTTCATGAGTTTTTAAAAAACTAAGCCTTAAGCCCTATAAGTTCAAAATCGAAGCCTCCGACCTATTGATGCTGACCCAGCTCTCATTAGAAAAGTCTCCCAAAATTTTTAAGCAGTTGCACACAGTTAGTGGAGATCTTATTTGAAAAATAGTTTTCAATTGCAAAGAGGCATTTGTTCCCTTAACCGGGTATGATACTAAAAACCTCCATTTAGAGTAGATTTTTAGTTCAAAACGTACTTATCACCTCAATCGGGTATGACATTAGGAAATTCCTACTAACAAGTGGATTTTTAATTTAAAATGTACTTATCACCTCAATCGGGTATGACATTAGGAAATTCCCACTAACAAGTGGATTTTTAATTTAAAATGTGCACACTACCCCAACCGGGTATAATGTTAAAAAGTCTAACTCACAAGTGGATTTTTAATTTCAAATAGGTGCGCATCACCCCAACTAGGTATGGTGTTAAAAAGTCCCACTCACAAGTGGATTTTTAATTTCAAATAGGTGCGCATCACCCCCAACTAGATATGATGTTAAAAAGTCCCACTCACAAGTGAATTTTTAATTTCAAATAGGTGTGCATCCCTCCAACAGGGTATGATGTTAAAAAGTCTCACTCACCCAATGAATATGACATGTTAGTCCCCAGTCAGATTCTCAATTCTTGTTGTGCACCCCTGCTCACTTTCTTTATCCAATTTATCCATACATGGTTTAAATATTCTCATAAGGAAAGGTTCGACATGAAAGACCTCCTATTCCCATATATTTGCAAATAGACCCTTATTTTTCCTTATTATAATTAAGTCCCTAAGTTTATAATTTTTTACTTTAGGTCCCTAATACTTAATTATTTTCAATCAAGTCCTTGGAATTTTCAATATCCTTCTTGGGTCCTTAATTTTCAAAAATCTCTAATTTGGACTTCTTTTCTAAAATTTAAAATTGGTCCTTTAATTTTCTAAAATTATCGATTGGCCCCAATTTTTCCAAAAATGACCAATTGGCCCTCCAAGTTCCCCTACTTTGCCAAGTGACCTTAAAATTTAGAAAAATTGCACAAAGGTCCCTCAATTTTTGAAATAAATTTTTTCCCTAATTTCACCCTTTTTATAGACCCGAATTTGATTTCTTCAAATTGGCCTTTCAAATGAGGTTAATTGTTCCTTTTTATGGTGCTAATATGTTTCTTCACTTCCATACAATCTAACCAAGCTTTGAATTGTTGTTTTTGGGTCCGAAACGAGCTCAAATCAAGCTTTACCAAAAAATTAAACCTATAGAGAGAAAACTTCAGTAACTTATTGTCGGGGTTGCGGTGGTCTGAGCTTTCGATTTGGGATGAAAGCTCTCGTTAACAAGGTCTTTTGAGGATCAAGAGCCGCTACAATTCATGTTGTGAGCAATGAGATTTAGGAAATTCAGACACTTTCTCTCTCTAAAATTAAACTATTTCGATGAGGGAGGTTCAAATTGACTTACACAATTGCTTCAGGAGATCAAATACAGGCTGGAGAGACTAGAGGGAGCATGGTTTGGCTGAATTTGGGTTGTGTAGCACAAGGCAGCCTCAAGTCCTATGGAGCAACTTCACTATTTGTACTTGCCAACACTTCTCCGGTGGTCCTCAGGTCGAATGAAGGGCACCATTATGTAGTTGACTTCCTTTAGAGTCTATCAGACCCGATGGTTTGAGCTTCGTCAGAGAACCAAACACTTCTTCTTATTCGGATGTTTGAGGTTTATGGAGGAGGAATGAAGGGGAACTCTTTATATAGGGAGTTCGGGGACCCTGAGCTCTACCAGTTTCCATATCGGTTGATCTTATCATCATCATAAAATACCATAATTAGAGGGAATATTCCCTCACCGAAAATGGAAGGTGAACTTTCCTCCATGGACAGTGTCATCAGATCAAGGAAGATGACAACATTGTTCCGCACGTATGAACTTTGCATGTGTCGGCTTGCCACATGGCGGTGCATGATTGACTAGCTTAGGTGACGCGGCTTTCTACTCACTTGCTTCGTCAGCTGTTGATCAGACACGTGACAGCCTCCCTTGTCTACGTGGCTGCTGACCGGGCATCTGCTATCCATTGACTAAGACATGTGTCATCCTCCTTTTGGTCAGTCGTTGCTGAGGTGGATTTTCTTCTTCTGACCATTGACTGAGGACATATGTTGCCTTTTGATTGGTCAACACTTCTGGGCACTAACTGAGCAGTTGACTGGGCACGCTTCACCATGTATTACGCACTGATTGGTCGCGCATGCTAACTGAGTGCTGACCTAGTAGCGATCTGTTGAGTGGCTGGACCATTGACTAGTATGGTTTGACCGGGTTTGGTGACTTGAAATCTTAAATTGGCCGGTTTAGACCCAATTCGACCGATTTTCTAAAAATTTTAAATTAATCTAAATTTTTTTTTCTATTTAATGGTGGCCTCAAATTTTCAAATTGTCATTTTTAAGCCACCTAGAAAAATGAATTATTGAACTGGTTCATGAAGGTTCAATCTAGTTCAAGTCTGGTTCACCCTGAACTGGTCCGATTTTCTCATCCAATTCACTTCATATTTTTTCCCCATGATTTTTATGATTTCTTGGTTATTTGGGATTTTCCAAATTCTTGTTTTAACCCTTATTTACCATTTTTTTGTTCATTTAAGTGCTCAGTTTTCTCATGAAAATTACTAGTTCTTTTCTCGATTTTCTTATATTTGAAAAAACGGGGTTTACAGAATATAACCTAACCGTAGCTCAGATTACGAGCCGGATGACCCGAGATGTGTATCTCAAGGGGTGAAAATAAACCATGAAACTCCTATAGAAAAATATGAATGAAGCAAATAATATATCATGTTAGGTGGTTTATGAGAAATATCTATGTCATAAGCCATGTAGTGGCACGATGTTAGTGTCTCACTCACTGAGTTACCACCCCCTCCCCAAACAATTGCCAAAAGTAGGGAAGATATTCCCAAGCCACTTTATGAGGTAGCCTCTTATATTTTTTAAGAAAGTTATAATTTAATGCTTATCAAATGATGTATTCTCGGGTTCTTGTTAAACCATTTTTTGGGTGTCGTGCTCTAATGAAATATTTTAAATTTATGTTGAAAAATATATAGTATTTTCTATTTTGAATTTTAGTTTTGTCGATTTTATTTTGGTGAAAAATCACACCAGTGTAACATTGAGATAATTAACAAGTTGCAGACGACCTAACCGATAAATTAGGCTGGGACGTAACATCCTACGTACTATCAGCCTTGTTCATCAGATAGACTATTTGAGAATCTATTTCTTATATAGTTTTCATAAGACTATCAAGTATACTAACCATGATGGGCACGTGCTCTCCTAGCAATTTAGTGTTTCTCATTGTTACATGTAACATGCTATAAAGCATTCTACTTCTGCAAATAAATAATAAGGTCCAAGAGATCATGAATCTTTACTATCATATAATTGCATGTCTGCGACCATTATATGTATAAGAGTCTCATGATCTACACTAAAAACTAACAAATCAACTACTTGTCAAGGGTAGTGAAAACATTGACAACATAATATCTCCTTGGTCTTGTGATGAAATTGGAGAAATGACCCATATATAGAATTTGTTTTAATGATGATCAATTCTAGCGTGATTACATCCCATACCCTTCTCCTACGTAAATTTGTCAAGGATTATAATTAGACTCAACAATAGAAGTAATAAAACTTGCAGAAGGATTGACCGCAATAGGTGCTAGTGCATTAATTGAGATGTCAATAATTTTACTCTTATAAATAAAAGGTTTTTTTGGTGTTATGTTCCTATAGTTTTGTTGTAGCGGAGAGATAAGAGGTATATTATCCTACTAAACATGCTATAAATTTATACCCAACAAATTTCTTACCATGGAAACTTGAACATGGTGAGTGCATAAAAAATGTAATATAACAAAATTGATTTTTTATTAATTTAAATATTATAATTACACTTTTTATAGAAATTTCAATGTAAATAAATAAATCTTTTTATTCTTTTTACACTAAAATTGACATTTACCGAAATAATATATTCGGTAGAAATGAGTTGATGTAAACATTCACGCGAATGTTATATATACATATATGCTATTATATATATATGTATATATATATATGCTATGAATGATGGATTAGTGTCATGTTTCTCAATTGGAGAATAATTTGGAGTTATCAAGTTTTTAAAATTTTACCGAGTGAGATCGAATAACTTTGAAAGAAGTCAAATAAGTATTGTATTCTATATAATATTTTATATATTATTTATTTTCTAATTATTATTATATTTTTTCACTTACTTTATCGATTTATTTTTTTATTATATATTTAATTTTGAGTAAATTTCAATTACATAAAATTTATTCCTAGTTTATCTATTTTCTACCATTTTTCGGTAGTAGAATCCATTTATTTATATAGTAAATATAATGTCACCCTTAATTTATAGTGAATATTTTGCGCGTATATATATATATATATATATATATCGTTATAAGATATTTAGATAATATTATCTTATTTTATTATTTAAAAAAAATTAATTTTAAATATTTTTTTTATAATTTTACCAACATTAATATTTTATTATTTATTTATTTAAAATTTATTATATTTAACTAATATTATTGAATAAATTTATATCATAATTTACAATTAATAAAAAATAGAGTATTATAGAGTAAAATAATACTAAATCTATTTTTTTTGCACAATAATACTAAATCTATTTGGTTTGGAACATTAGGTTGTTTTTTCTTTACATTGTTTTTTCCTGTGTTGGAAAATATCCGACCTAATGGAAAATGGATTAATGAAGGTTATACATAGATTTAGTATTCAAGATTTATTTATGTATAGTACTACTATTCTTCCAACTCTGCCTTACTTTCCGTAAAAAAACCTATGGGAAACTGCTTTTCATAAATTTCTCATTAAAGTCGAATGATCAAATTTTCATGCACAATACTCTTGACCTTCTCCGTATACCACCCAAATATCAAACCTATGATACATATGTAACATACTTTCCTATTATTGTATTTTGTATACATATATATTGATATTTCATAACCATAAAACGGGAAGGTTTAGTGGGAGAAATTAATTTTTTTCTTTTAATTTATTTCATATGATAATATATTTATAATTTCATTAAGAGTTAAAAGAAATTTTAAACTATTTTTAGATTGAATAATTTGTAGGAAAAAGAAAATGAATTGTTTGAAATGATTTAATAATCCATCAAAAAATCATGTTGGGAGGAAGGGAAGAGATAGTTGATGAAAAAAAATGAATGTAAAATATTTAATTGAATTCAATAATTCATTAAATAATATTATATTTATTTTTATATATAATTGAATTAAATTGTATTATTTGTAATTATGTAATTTAATATATGTAATTTATATTTAATTATATTGTATATAAAATAAATTATATGTATAATATATTTATATATAATTTATAAAATATCATAATTTATATATAAATATTTCAATTTAACTTATAATTATTATCAATAATTTTAAAAAATATATAATCGTATATAATATTTATTTAAAATATTTAATTTATTATTTAAAATTATTTATAAAAAATGTTAGTTATATATATTTTACTTGTAATTTTATTAAATGAAAATTATATATAATTTATATTTAAAAAATATATATTAAAAATTAACGACCGGAATATTAAATTATAATTTAAGTGAATTGTTTATTTCAAATTGATTTATTATTATCTAGTTGTTATGATGTTTGTTTTTTTAGTGAATTGTTTCCAATCCAAGTGTCGAGGTTCTAATTCTATTTAAGTGAATTGTTTGCATCAAGAGATTGTATTGACAACAATAAGGCATGAATATTCACATTGAGAAAATGAACAATTTAATTTAAAATTTTCAAGCAATCCGACAGGTTTTTCAATCGGGTTTTAGAAGGGTCCGACCCGCCTCTGACACGTACACTTCCCACCCTCCCAGGATCTGTCCACCTCAACAAATCAACCGGGCGGCTCCCGGTTCCGTTGGACCTTGAGCAAACACTTTTCACTTCACATTTTCTAGATTTATTGAAGAACGTCAGTTTCACTTTGAGATATTCCCAAGCCATTGACTAGTGATCCCACGTCTACAACATTGACCCGGATATAACCGCAAGTAACCGTCATCACCGTCAACTCAACTACACGTCCCTCACAGCAATCGCCCCATTACTATTCTTGCTTCAGAACTGTCACCACTCTACTTTCTTTATATTGCGTTGGTTCCTCATCATCACCTGATACACTTCAAACTTCATCCCATACGTTTCCTTCTCTTCTCCTTTTACCTCTGGAAAACTTCAGATCTCGAGCAATAACGGTCCGAACAATGACTTCTCTCTGGGCCTTGGTCTTCGGGGTCATCGTTTTATTCGCGGCAGATAATTTTGCAAGGGAAGTAGAACAAGTGAAGGAATTCATAGTCGGGGGCAGCGAAGGGTGGCGTGAACCAACGGACAACAACACTTCCATGTACGATGACTGGGCCACCAGGATGAGATTCCATGTTGGAGATTCCCTCGGTATAACCAATGATTCCTCCCTTTGTCTATTATTATTATTATTATGATGATGATGATGATACAGTGTTTCAGTACCATAATGATTCCGTGCTTGTGGTGGACAAGTTCGGCTACTACCACTGCAACGTGAGCCACTCTATATTGGCCTTCAACAATGGCAACAGCACCGTGAAGCTCGATAGGCCCGGAGCCTTCTACTTCACCAGCGGTGACCCCATCCACTGCCTCAAGGGCCAGAGGCTGATTGTGGAAGTGATGTCGCCTCACCCCATCCACCCTTCACCTCCGCCCATTGCCAGCCCGCCTGAATCAGCCATGCCCCCTGTTCTCTCTCCGCTCTCCAGCTTGGCCAGTCCTTTGGCTGTGTCGACTAGTACTTTAAGTCCCGTGGTGATTGCTTTCATGGGTGTAGCGGCTGCTGTTTGAGTTTTATTATCATATTATCATATGCATTTGAGCTTCTCCATTTGGGATTATTTATCATACTTGAGTTTCCAGGTTAGCTACATATTGGTGAGTCTCTCCTTTCGGAAAGTGATTTAGTTTGGATCAATTATGGGTCTCATTGGTTGTGTCCATTGCGTTTGAATATTATTAGTAAAATGCTATTCCCAGATTGTCCATTTTAAACCTCAAATTTGGTTGGTGTCTTTCTCTTCTTCTCAATCTTTTCCAACATTGAAGAGCAAAAAGAAATGTTCTAGAATTAGTTTATATTATCAATTTCGGAAGTATGCAACTTCTCATCTTCTCATGCCATTTTCCTGTGTATAATTGCATGTTATTCGAAACCTAATTGGTTCATGCATGATATACAAGTTTTATCACCAAGATATGAACTATAAATTCTATTTGGACGGTTCATACAATATTTTTCAATTTGATTATAGTTTAGTACAAAAATATCATTTAATTATCTATTGATACAAAGCTTTTCTTAAAATATTTCATCTAAATATAAATCATTAACTTACATTTAAATATAAATATCTTATCTAACTATGTTAATACCATGCTAATATAACACTTCAATTAATATTGAATACCAAAATTACCTATAAAAATTTATGAAATATTTTTGAGATATTTTATATCACATATATTTTGTCCATAATTATAATCTTAAAGTTTTGTAAGATGGTTGCTATTTACCATAATATTATGACTGATCACCCTATAAACATTTATTAATTAATCTATGTCTCCATATCGTGACATTGTATTTGGACACAAAATAAGTATGTTTTTATAAAAATTCAATACCAAAATAATAATTTTGAAAGATTTAGTATTTAATATCAATTTTATTAGAGGGGTATGAGTATGCAATTTAGCTTATATATACAATTTAAAATTTAAGCTGATGGATAATATAATTTTATTTGACTATGCATAAACAAATATTTTATTGATGATTCAATTTATAAATAAATATTTTTGAACATTTTAGTTTTTATAAATAAAAACTCTTTCAGATTATCAGTAAAATATTTTCACGTGAATTATAATAAAATAAAATGTATTACTTGATTAACTACCTACATGTCTTTACTTTGAGGTATTTAAAAAGTTACCCCACTACTCACAAGCAAATTGAAACCGGTTATCTAATGCTAATTAGTTTCTATTGAATGGTTACCCACCCTCTTATTTCTATCTCAAATGAAAGATTATCATTCACATCTGTCACTTTCACAAAATCAAACCGGACAATTTGATAATATAAATATAACAAATCCTTAACCACAAATAACAAATCCTTAACCACAAAAGGATGAATATGATTAAATACGATAAAAAAAATTTATTTAAGACAAGCTACTTATTATAGGTTGAAAATAGTATATGCACACGAATTAGTGATTCAATTCACTAGACTTTAACGCCATGTTTGCACGATCATCGCTTCACTAAATTTTGACACCCATGTTTGCACGATCTCAAATACTATTTTATAGTCGATATTTAAGAAAATATTATCAAGTGAACCATACATGACACCCATGTTTGTACGATCTCAAATACTATTTTATAGTCGATATTTAAGAAAATATTATCAAGTGAACCATACATGACACCCATGTTTGCACGATCTCAAATACTATTTTATAGTTGATATTTAAGAAAATATTATCAAGTGAACCATACCTAATTAGTTGTCCCTGAATATTATGTGATTGCAAAACACTTATATATACTTTATAGAGGTTTGCTCACACGAAAAATACTCCTATAATTTTATAAATAACTTGTTTAGTAGTAATGGTAACATTGTACTCAACATATATAGTAATAGTCCTATAGTCTCATAAATAACATACCTCTATTTACTTCATCCTATTATACTCTATCCATATATAGCAATATATGAATGTGAGCTTATCATTATCTTATTTAAAAGTGTATTTGGGCAGCATTTTAATAATAAATTAATATTTTACCCACATGTGTATACAATTTCTAACCTTAAAACTTACGAAACTAGAATATAAGCTCAATTGGATTAGAAATCGAGAATTAGATCGGAGAATATAAACCCAATCCAGTATTGAAAATCAAATTAGATTGGAAATTGACTTATTTTGGACCATTGATAAGTCATTATTCCAAAAAAATCTTCATTTATTGAAAATTAATGATAAGAAAAAGTTCGATGAAATTTATTCCGCCCAAATAGTATGAAATTGCACAAAACATTTTTTAAAAAATAATCGGGTAAAGAACTAGATGAATTGAAGCCGAACCAACCAATAAATAATAAATAATAAATAATAACTAAATCGACCAAGACAGTGCCAAACTGGTTGAACTACAGAGTAAACTAAGACATGTGCCAACTCCTGCACGTATGACTTCCCCTCCACTTGACAAAAGACCCGAATTGAATTTTAACCCGATTTTTTCCTCCATAATTCTAAAACCCACCATAGATAGAATTTAATTGTTACATAAATATATGGGCTATGATTTGATAAAATGAAGCTATAGTATGATCATATAACTAATTAATTTTAGAACATTACCATTATGATGAAGGCTTGTATAAACCATAAATTTCTTTTCTAACCACCAAATTAAGTTATTAAAATGTTATTCAAAATCTACTTGAGTTATCTTTTCAACACCACCATCTCAGTCATCCAGGTGCACTGTATTGGTATTGCCGTGATCAAACAGTAGCGATGCTAAAACACATAGCATCTCTTTCTCGAGCCATTTTCGATGGCTTTGACAACCAAATATGGTAAAAAAAATGCCACAAATTCCTTTTGGTCCCAACTTTCAAACCCCACCGACCTCATAAGTTTTGGATAAGTATTTGAGTTAAATAAATTAATAGAATTCTTGACTAGTGCATTCATAATAAAGTATAGTAAAATAATATTTGTAAGTTACTTCTATTTGAGGTGATTTAAGTATTCATCAACTTCTCTTAGAGTCAACTTTCTAAGTCCATCTATCATGCCGTGACCTAGATTCCTGGTTTGGTTTTTCAACAACCTGTCACGTCGCATCATTACTATAAATGTGGGTACCAAAACCTTTGTAGAAACAAGTGGACGAAAGGCTTAAAATAAAAAAAATGTAAATTTATTTTCATTTGTTAAAAACTATGATACATGGATTTCCCAATAGTAGAATTGGATATCAATTAACCAGTAATTCAAAGAGAACTAATGACGGGAACACGAGTCAAGAATTAGAATCGTGTATGTCATGCCCCAACCCGGTTGAGCAAAAAAACTCGTTTTGGTTGGAATCCCGTGATCAACCTGCCTTCTGGTATCAAATAATAATCACAGTGGTACTGAAAAGAGTTAGGCGTAATCTAAAAATATTTTAAAAATAATTTACGAAAATATGTTTTTCCATAAAACATATGTCAATATTTCAATTTAATTATAATTTAGTATGAAACATCATTTAAGTATCTATTGTTATGAAGATTTTCTTAAATTATTTCACTTAAATATAAATCATTAACTTTTACCTAACTACATTAATACAATGCTAATATAACACTTCAATTAATATTGAATACCAACATAACCTATAAAAATTAACAAAAAAGTTAATATTTGAGGGAGGCCTTAACCTCATGTTAAACATGTCCAAGTGATTATACCACAATTCAAGAACCAACTATTTAGGATCATCTAATTTGACTTATATGAAGAAGAAAATGCATCTTATTTAGTTTTGCCCCATAGTAAACTAAGATTTTCCAATTTAAGAGGTGCTACTATCAAGAATATTCATATAAATCACCATTTATCTCTCATAACACAAAAGCCTTCCCCATAGTTTGTGCTATGATCCATCACTATCATCTTATCATCTTTTACATTATGCTAATATATTTATGTGATTTCTCTGATTATGTGTAAATATTTCCCCATGATAATATTTTTATTTAACTTATGCTTAAATAAATATTTTATTGATAATTTAATTTATAAATTAATATTTTCCAACATCTTAGTTTTAATAAATAAAAAATCTTTTTTTATATTAACAATAAAATATTTTCACGTGAATTATGATAACTATAAGGAGTAATGATTGATTATCCTACTTTTGGTATACCATAGAAAAAAATCATTAAGACAAAATGTGTTACTTGATTAACTATTTACAAGAATGTCTTTATATTTATAAGTTTCCCCACTCATATTCCTTTTATCTCATTTCTCAAATTAAAACCGAGTTATCTAATACTCATCAATTTCTATGGAATGGTGGCCCTCTTATTTACATCTCAAATGAAAAATGAAAAATTATCATCCACATCGTCACTAGTTACTTTCTTTTTCGTAAAATTAAACTGATTTATTATTTTATTCTAAGATATCAAACTCCATCCATATAGGTATTTTGATCACATAAATATAACAAATCCTTATCCACAAAAGTATTAATATGATTAAATATGTTAAAAAATATTTATTTGAGACAAACTCTTGATACATGTTGAAAATGGTATATGCACACAAATTAGCCATTGGATTCACTAGATTTTGACACTACTGTTTGCATGTTCTCAAATACTATCTTATAGTTGATTTTCACGAAAATATTATCAATGTTAGTATTAATCCAAAGAGTATTTACAAGAGCAAATCAATAAAATGATTATTTTTTTCTGATAAGTAGTTGCAATACACAATAATTATTTATTATGTTAGTATTCTATTGTAAGAAGAATCACAACATATAAATAATAGAGTCATGATATTAGTTGTATGATTTTTTTCAGAAACACTAAATGAAATTAGAAAATAGTTATAGAGAGAGCTTGTATTCTTGTTATTGAGAAGTTGATTGTGATTCCTGTGTGCGAGTGATTTTTGAAGGTTTCCAGCAGCCGATTGTAACTCGGATTCATTATCTTCATCATCTCTGAAGGTTTCCAGCAATTGGCTACATCTCAGATACCTCTCCTTCTTCATCGTTGCTTAATTCATCATCACCTACACATATAGAGAAGAAGTCGTGAAGAGCGAAGACGAAATCTTTATAATTACATCTAGAAACAGTGAAGAAAGATAATAAACTATGCATAATTTATTACAAGAAAGCATAGTTGAGGTATCACTTCTTGACCTAAAGGTCACAAGTTCGAGTCACTGTTCCTGCAAAATTAGTATCAGAGCCTTTTTCTGAATTAGAAGTTGTCATTCTATAAATCTTCAAATTATGAATCCAAAAGGTGGAATCTATTTGCAACCATCTATTACAAAATTTGACGGATACTATGAGCAATGGTTTATGCTTATGGAAACATTTCTTAAGTCAATGAAACTTTGGAATCTAATAGAACCATGGGTAATAATTGAAAGTAGCATTGAAGATCTACAGTTGAAGGATTTGAGAGTCAAGAACTATCTCTTCCAATCTATTGATGAGACTATAATTTAAACTATCTTGAATTAAGATACTTCGAAAAATATCTGAGAATCTATGAGATCCAAATACCAAGGATTTTCAAGGGCGAGAATAGCTCAATTACAAGCTTTGCGACATGATTTTGAGTTGCTTGAGATGAAGGAGAATGAAGGAGTGGAAGATTTATTTGCTTGAACTCTATTGGTAGCAAATAAAATGAAGGTGTTTGGTGAGAATATGAGTCTTAGTACTATTGTTGAGAAGATCTTGAGATCATTGACTGAAAAATATGATTATATTGTATGTGCTATTGAAGAATCAAGTAACACCTTTACTCTTAGTATTGAAGAATTACATAGTAGTTTGTTAGTCCATGAAAGGAAATGTTTGAAACATCGTGAAGTGGAACAAGCTTTGAAAGTTAGCAAACCTGAAAAAATTGCAGAATCAAACTATTCCAAACTTGGAGGAAGAATGATATTTCGTAGTTATATGCGAGGAAGAGGAAGAAGTCGAGGCAGAGGTTTTGTTAATATTGCTATGATTGAATGCTACAAGTGTCACAAGTTGGGACACTTTCAATATGAATATCGAGAATGGCAAATCAATTTGAACTTTACTAAAATTGATAAGGAGAGTAAAAGGATGTTGTTAATGATATACTAAAAACCATAAAGTCAATCTAGTGGGAGTCATTTATGGTATTTGGATTCGGGATGTAGCAATCACATATGTGGACATTTGGAATAGTTTACTGAATTTCAATTATATTTCAGATAGAGAATAAATATTGGTGATAATTCCAAGATGGAAGTAAAAGCAAAGGACAAGTGAGTTTATTAGTAAATGGTTACATTCTTACTCTCTCTGAAGTCTATTTTGTACATGACCTAAAAATAATTTTCTTAGTATCAGCCAACTAATTGAAAAGAATATTACTGTGATTTTCAAAAAAAGGATTGTACAAAGTGCTTAATTGTGTAGAAGGTGAAGTGATGGGATTAACTATATTAGAAAATAGGATGTTCAAATTCTTAGCTTGTGGATCTGTGTCACAAAATTGTAATGTGGCAAGTTTAGAAGATGAAACAATGTTATGGCAGAAGGGATATGCGAATTTACATTTCAAAGGAATAAATACTCTTCAGTTGAAAGGCATGGTGAATGAAATTCTGAAGTTGGTCGCAACAACTAAAGTGTATAATAGTTGTACGATTGGCAAGAAATATCAAGAAAAGCAATCTCAGAAGAGTAACTGGAGGGCAACTAAATGTCTCCAATTGATTCATGTAGACCTGTGTACCTATCAGTCCAGAATCCAACAACAAGAAAAGGTATATCTTAACGTTTATAGATGATTTCAGTCGGAAAACTTTGATTTATTTTCTATTTGAGAAATCTGAAGCCTTACATTAATTCAAAGTGTTCAAAGCTGTTATTGAAAGAGAAACAAGAAATGTAAACCTCGCCCTTTTGAGTTAAGGAAAATTGGGAAAAGAACCGGTTAAACCGAGTAAGAAAACCAAACCGGTTCACGTACCCTATCAATTGGGAAATGACAATTTGGAAATTCACAACTCCTGGGTGATCCAAAGGGTTCATAAAACCTTGGAAAAGAACCTTAGGACAAATTGGAAGAGAAAAACCAGACCGATTTAGATGAACCGGATCCAATTGGATTGAACCGGTTTATGAACCGAGTCAGTTCATGAACCGAAACCGATAGAGAAAGAGAAAACAGGGGAATTTATGGATCCCTTATGACCCAAATAGATTTATAAATCTTGGAAAGGAACCTTAGAACAAAGTGGGAGAGAAAAACCAGATTGGTTCGGGTGAACTGGACCCGAACTGGATTAAACCGGTTTAAAAACCGAGCCGATTTATGAACAAGAACCGATAGAGAGATGGTAAACCGGGAAATTTATGGACCCTAAGTGACCTAAGGAGTCACAAAAGTTATGGAAATGGACTTGTGAAGGAATTGGAGATGAAAACCAAACCAGTTCAGGTGAACCGGATCCAAACCGGTTTGAACCATAATTGAACCGGATCCTAAATTTATTTTTCTAGGTAGCTTAAATAATTCAAATTTGAGATTTGAGGCCACCATTGGATAAAAAATGAATTTAGAAATTTTTAAATTGGAAAAACTCGGTCGAATGATGAATGAACCGGCCAATTTAAGCTTCGAACCCGGTTCGGACTAGTCCGGTCCGGTTTAGAATAGTGTCATCTTCTTCCTTTAGATGACAACACTATTTACTCATTGGAAAATTGAAGCAGCACCGGTGAAGAAGAAATGTCTCCATTCAATATGTTTCTGGCCATCAATGCTTGTCATAAAGGCACCAATCGGATGGCCAAGGAGTCCCTGCGTTTCCAATATAAAGAACCCCTCCCCATTCATCCTCTCCACACTTGAAAAGCTCACTCTCTCTAAGTTGCATTGTTTTTCGGCAAAGCTCGAACTAGAGCTCCGATATAGGGTCTTTTCTGAGCCAAAGAAGGTGAGGTCGGGTTCTTTAGAACCGGGGAGAAGTCAGCTACACGCTTATAGTCTTCGTTTGCTTTGAGGGTCGCTGGAGAAGCACCGACGTGATGGAATAGTGAAGCAGCTCCGACGGACCGAAGCTGCCTTGTTTCGGCCGAGTTGAAATCGGCCATTTTGAGTCCTCCTCAGGCCAAACCAAGCCCTCCCAACACTTTCTCAGCCCTCCCACGGCCGAATTAGGACGGAATGGTAAGCCAATTCGGCTTCCCCCTGTAATTTCCAGCCGGTGCTAAAGAATGAACTGACAAAATTTAGATGATGAAATTCTAACTTAATTTGGCATCAATTGATGTGATTCTTGATTGTAGGATAAATCTCAGGATAAGAGCTATCTGCACAGATCAAAACTTGGACCGCTATGCCACTGATGGTAAGCTTTCGAAGCTTTCTCTCTCTATAGTCCATTTTCTGGCGAAGCTCCATTTGAGCTTGTTCCGACATTAAAATTTGCGATTCAAATTGCTAAAGAATCGCATGAACATGTAGAAACTCAATTTAAACTTTAATTTCAACAATTGGAAATGTTTGATTGGTCAATTTGATGAATCAAATTCGGCAGTGTTAAGAAGTTGGAATTGGGGATTTTCAAAAATTCGAAGGATTGAAATGCAATTTCCTAAAATTAAGGGTCAATTGGGCATGATAAAAGTGTTAGAGGGCCAATTGAGGAATTTTAGAATTTTTGGGGTAAAATTTACCATTTTTGTAAAGGAAGGAAAAAATGGTAATTTTGGAAAAGTTGGGGGACCAAATAGGAAATTTTGGGAATTAAACCCCTTTTTGTGAAATGGAATAAATTGAGGTCCTATGATAAGTTTTAAAAGTTTCGGGACTTAATTTGAGAAAAAACCGGCATTAGGGACTTAAAGTTAAAGAGAAATAACTTTAGGGACCTAATTGCAAGTAAATGAAAGTTTGATTTTCTAATTCATATGGAATGAATGAAGACTATTAGGCCAAAGGATAATGAACCGAGATGTTCATATCATGTAGGAACACGAAGTACTGGGAACGCCAGCAAGGACAAGCTCGCGTGAATATAAAGAACCGGTATAGTGGAATTCACTACATTAACAGGTGAGTGAGATTTTATATCATACCTAATTGGGGATGATAAGCACCTTGAAATGAAAACCCACTACCAAGTGGTATTTTAAACATCACAACTTAGAGGAGTGATGTGAAAATCATGCAAAAAAACTACTTATCGATTGTAAGTAGATCATACCCGGTTGGTATAATGAAACTCCTTTGAAGAAAGTTGAAAACCCATTCATCGATTATTAGCGGAGATGTCCTTATACCCATCGATATAATGGATTGTTGAAAAAATATTTTTGTCAGAAGTGCTCTCCCCTAAGTGTGTGCTAATGCTTAAACGATTTGGGAGACCTTCTTGACGGGAGCTCAGATATCTCTTATAGGCTGGGTGCCTCGGTTTTGGAACTTGGGGGCTAATATGCCCGATTTTGAAAATCTCATACATTGGGCCCAAGGCCAGTTGGCATGAGTAGGAGCTCATAAACAAACATGAGTTATATGCCATAAAAATTTAAATAAAGGAATTGTTTGGCCATGGTACCAAGACAGGACTGACATACTTAGTCAACTAGCGGCAATGCAGCATGATAGGTCGATAGACTAGTTAAGACAAACAACTATGGGTTGAATTGAGGGTTGGGGTTGTTGGACTAGTGGCACCATAGATTAAATGGCATGATAAGAAAATACTGATTGTGCATGCACTATGATTATGAGACCATCAAGACACTCAAGAGGGGTAGTGATGTGTCCTAAGGGCCCTAGACGACCTGGTGAGTATAAGGGTAGTTCGTCGTACCAGGTGACCGTGCGAAATTTGGAGTAGCACCATGCGCATGAGACTGGGGTGGGGACGGGATGAGGTCTTTGTCCTCATATGGACAGGGAGAATTGTCCTCATACGGAATTGATGTCGAGTACATCCACTCATTCTCAGGGTAGAAGTGGATGTGTTTCTATCTAGGTGGCCGATAAAGTTGCTCCGACGCCACAAGTGGGTTCAATGGACGTATTGGCCTGCGAATGTGTGTTTGACCTTCATGATGAAGGATGTATGTTAGGTGATTACACACCGTGATTAATAAGAAATAGTGATAAAACCGAAATTTTTAAAGTGGAGAAAATCTAAAGAAAATTAAGGAGTCTAGTACACTCCAACTTGAAAATGTCACCCTTGGGGTAAAGGTTTTAAAAACCAGTATTTGAGGAAATAGTATTCTTAAAGGAAATAAGGAGTTTGAAACACTTCGATTAAAGTTGTTTTGTTTATGAAAACTCACTCCCAACCCCTGCTCATTGAGTTGTAGAACTCACCCCCTCCCTTATATCTCTTTCAGGAAACCAAGGGAAAACCAATATTAAAGACTTCCCTGTAGAGGAACTATAAAATTAGGTATGTCTATTTTTTAGTTTTGTATAATGTTATTCCAGGAAAGCTGCAGGTTTAAAGGACACCTTACTCTTTACGATTTATAACAAGGGGAAAACCCTAAGTAAAATGGGAAGAGTGGTGGGTTGCTTACGAAGATTCGACCAAACTGGGTCGGGGCGTGACAACTGGAATAGTATCGGAGCCTGTTTCCTCGAATACATAATAAAGATTAGAAAATTTAGTAAATAATAGGATTTATCCTAAAATTTTCAGATGGCTCCCAGGAGAGGAACCAAGAAAACTAGGAATGGCTCTACTCAATACCCTATCTTCGTAGGAAGACAATCCTAGAAGCTTCCCAAATGCCTGAGGAATGGCAGGAATCTCAAAAGACCAAATGGGGAAGTATCCCAGAGAATGGTGCCAAGACCTATTGAGGTCACAACTCTAAGTATAAAGGAAGCCCAACGTGAAGTTATAAACGCAATCAAATGGTGTATAACCTTATCTAGGAGGATGCCTATCAAGAACCCCGTAGCTCCCTATTTATTTTGTGACCACATTCTCTAATAGAGCTAAAACCCTTAACATACTGTACTCCTCGATTAATCAAGTACTTGAAATTTCTAAAAATCCTATCTCTTGATGAAGTGATCTTGCTAGGAAGATGATCCCAAGAATAGTAAACAAACAAACCCCTTCACCATTAGAATTAAGGAGAATCCCATCCCAGTTAAGTAAGCTGAATGAGGGAATCAAGGAATATAAGAGGTCTACTAGAGTGACCATCTGGAAAAGAATACTTAACAATAAAACTCTTAAGGTGATCACACTCAAGGATGGCGAAGCAACAAACTATGAATAACCCCTAGAAAGGCCCCATAATACCCGAAGGAGAGGTGGAACCACAACAGTCCATGCAAGGGAATAACCTATTAAAAGTGTGAACAATAGGGACGCTATGTGAAGAAGTACCCAACCCTACTAAGGATAGAAATCAAGTTAACCTATAGGGGAATAAGACATGAAGTGAAAAAAAAACTGTCCCACACCGCTAGGAGTCAGGACAATATTTTCCAAGAATAATGCCCCCACAACTATAGGAAACTCGAAAGGATACCATCCTTAGAAATACAACTCCTGTTCGGAACTTCAATTACATCCAAGAGTAAGTTGTTCAAGATTCTAGCATAATGGTAGGAAGAAAAAGAAAAGAGACTGAAGGTAGGACCTCGATAAACCACAAATAGAACAAAGAGAACTCTCCCTTGAAAGATGAAAATTTTAAATATGGGGAACAAAGAAGGGAGAGCAACCACAAGAGAAGACAAGATGAACATTGGACGACAAACGGGATGTATTGGGATTATAAGAATGAATCACCTTGGAAAAAGAAATGAAGCCAAATCGAAATTTCGGACCAACATGACAAAAGAAAGCAAGTCGTTACAACAAGATAGTCAGAGAGAATAGATGACACCCTAAGGAAGATCGGGAGGTAGGAAGGACTACACCCTAAAAAGGTCAGTGAGATAGATGTTAAGCACAAGAAGACTAGAGAAACAACTGCCCTAAGAAACTTAGACCAAAGGAATGGTGGAGGCTAGACAGTTAATGGACTAATACATGAGAAAGCCATAATTTGAGTTTCAACAAAGAAGAGAGAGGCGAAAAAGCCAAATACTCAGGAGAAGAAATATAAAAGAAATCCTTAAAAGGACCAAAGGCCAAATTAATGACTAAACTCAAGCCAAGAAAGGGATAGGCATGCCTCTCACATAATTGTCAAGCAATCTTAAGATTTGAACGCTCCAAAAAGAAATACATTATGAAAGTAAACTTTGGAAGGATGCATATGACTAACTACCCTTGAAGGAATTATTGATGGGCAAATGAACATAATGTGGAGTGCAAGGAACCAACCCTTAATTAGGAAATGTTTCAAAGGAAGGAAGTATCGTGATGGCCTAGTGTGACCTGTTTGGAGAGAGCAGGAGAACCAACTAATAATTCTAGGAGAACCAAGTTGAAAGAAGAAATTAGTAGCAACGGATGGTCAAAGAGAATAAACAAAGTCCTAAGAAAGGTTGAGATGTAGTAAATACTACACTCTATGAAGAAAAAAAGGATTGGCATGAAGGACGAGTGATACAACTGCCCAAATGATTAGACAAGAGAAATGGAGAGAAAGAGACAGATAAAGAACTGGTCTTTGAGAGAACCATGGATTTAAACCACGACAAAGAAGGGAGAAGTTAAAAGGCCAAAACATTGGAAAAAGAAGAATGAATGAAAATCCTTAAAGAAATCAATGGCCAAAATCGGATTTATTGTTTAAAGTTTTGAGACGGTTAAGTGAGCCTCACGAAGGAAGAACAAGAAATTTTGAAACAAGGAGGATGTGAACCCTCCTTAAACGGAAATAAGTTAATGGGTTAGCATCAAAAGATGTTGTGACAAGTATGAATGAGTGGACAACCCATACTAATGTAATAAAGTAAAGAATGTTCGAGAAACGTTGGGAAAGTAAGTCCTCCAAATAAGATGTGGCTAAGGAGGAATAACCACAATTGGTAAGATAGGTCATAGTACACAAGCACATATGAAGCTTAAAGAGTGGATGACCGAGCAAAGTGTGGAATGCACATAATAAAATCGATAATCAGAAGTATCCTATGTAAGGAATAAGGGATAAAACAAAAGTAGTGGATAGAGAAGGATCCAAGGCAAAGAGATGCCCTAACATAGATAAGGGTGCGAGGAAAGGGAGAAAGAAACCTTCAAGGAATGGTAGTAATGTAAATCCCGCCCTTTTGAGTTAAGGAAAACTGGGAAAAGGACGGACCATACTGAGTAAGAAAATTGAACCGGTTCACGTACCTGATCAATTTGGAATGGGCAATTTGGAAATTTACAACTCCCAGGTGATCCAAAGGGTTCATAAAACCTTGGAAAAGAACCTTAGAACAAATTTGAAAGAGAAAAACCAGACCGGTTTAAATAAATCGGATATAATTGGATTGACCTAGTTTATGAACCGAGTCGGTTCATGAACTAGAACCGATAGAGAAAGGGAAAATAGAGAAATTTATGGATCCCTTGTGACCCAAAGAGATTTATAAACCTTGGGAAGGAACCTTAGTATAAAGTGGGAGAGAAAAACCAGACTGGTTCGGGTGAACCGGACGCAAACTAGAGTAAACTGGTTTAAGAACTGAGTCGATTTATGAACTAGAACCGATAGAGTGATAGTAAACCAGGAAATTTATGGACCATAAGTGACCTAGAGAGTCACAAAAGTCATGGAAATGAACTTGTGAAGGAATTGGAGATAAAAACCAAACTGGTTCAGGTGAACCGGATCCGAATCGGTTTGGACCAGTTTGAACCACTATTGAACCGGATCCTAAATTCATTTGTCTAGGTGGCTTAAATAATTTAAATTTGAGATTTGAGGACACCATTGGATAGAAAATGAATTTAGATAAATTTAGAAAATTTTAGATTTGAAAAACTTGGTCGAATGAGGGGTGAATCGACCAGTTTATGCTTCGAACTCAGTTCGGACCAGTCCGCAACAGTGTCATCTTCTTCCTCCAGATGACAACATTGTTCACTCACTAGAAAATCGAAGCAGTGCCAGTGGAGAAGAAACGTTCACATTCAATATGTTTCAGACCATCAATGACTGTCATAAATGTGCTAAACGGACGGCCAACGAGTCCACGAGCTCCATATATAAAGAGCCCTTCTCCATTCATCCTCTCCACACCTGAAAAGCTCACTCTCTCTCAGCTGCTTAGTTTTTCGATGAAGCTCGAACCAGAGCTCCGCTATAGGGTCTTTTCTGAGCCAAAGAAGGTAAGGTTGGGTTCTTTAGAACTAGAGAGATGTCAGCTACATGCCTGTAGTCTCCATTTGCTCCGAGGGTCGCTGGAGAAACGCCGGCGTGATGGAATAGTGAAGCAGCTCCGGCGTACCAAAGCTGCCCTGTCTCAGCTGAGTAAAAATCGACCATTTCAAGCCCTCCTATAGCCACACCAAGCCCTCCCAACACTTACTCAGCCCTCCCACGGCCGAATTAGGACTGAAAGGTAAGCCAATTCGGCTCCCCTCTACAATTTTCGGCCGGTGCTAGAGAGAGAACCGACATAATTTCGATGATGAAATTCTAACTCAATTTGGTATCAATTGATGCGATTCTTAATTCTAGGATGAACCTCAGGATGAGAGCTATCTGCCCAGATCGAATGCTCGGACAGTTGTGCCCACACCGGTGAGTAATCGAAGCTATCTCTCTCTATAGTTCATTTTTCGGCAAAGCACCGTTTGAGCTCATTCCGACGTTAAAACTTAAGATTCAAATTGCTAAAGAATCGTATGAACATGTAGAAACTCAATTTCAACAATTGGAAATGTTTGATCGATCAATTTGATGAAATCAAATTAGGCAATGTTAAGGAGTTGAAATTGGGGGGAAAATTAGGGAAAATTAGGGATTTTCAAAAATTTGAACGACTGAAATACAATTTTCTAAAATTGAGGGTCAATTGGGCATGGGGAAAATGTTAGAGGGCTAATTGAGGAATTTTAGAATTTTTGGGGTAAAATTTAACATTTTTGTAAAGTAAGGGCAAAATGTAATTTTGGAAAAGTTGGGGGACCAAATTGGAAATTTGGGAAATTAAACCCCTTTTTGTGAAATTGAATAAATTGAGGCCCCAAGGAGAATTTTAAAAGTTTTGGGACTCAATTTGAGGAAAAACTGACATTTGAGATTTAAAGGTAAAGAAAAATAACTTTAGGGATCTAATTGGAAATAAATAAAAGTTTGGTTTTCTCATTTATTTGTAATGAATGAAGGGAATTAGGCCGAGGGATATTGAACATAGATGTTCATATCGTGTAGGAACACGAGGTACTGGGAACACCAACAAGGACAAGCTCACGTAAATATAAAGAACTGGTCTAGTGGAATTCACTGCATTAACGGGTGAGTGGGTTTACTAACGTCATACCCGATTGGGATGATGAGCACATCTTAAATTTAAAAACCACTTACCGGTTGTGAGTGAGATTTATATCATACCCGATTGGGGATGATAAGTACCTCGAGATGAAAACCCACTACTAAGTGGTATTTTAACTATCACAACTTAGGAGTGATGTGAAAAACATGTGGAAAAACTACTTACCGGTTGTAAGTAGATCATACCCGGTTGCTACGATGAAACTTACTCGAAGGAAGTTGAAAACTCATTCATCGGTTATGAGCGGAGATGTCCTTATACCCAGTCGGTATGATGGACAACTGAAAACATATTTTTGTCGGAAGTGCTCTCCTCTAATTGTGTGCTAATGCTTAAACGATTTGGGAGACCTTCTTGATGGGAGCTTGAATAACTCTTATAGGCCGGGGGCCTCAGTTTTGGAACTTGGGTCTATTATGCCCGATTTTGAAAAACTCGTACAGTGGGCCCAGTGCCTGTTGGCACGAGGAGGAGCTCGTAAACAAACATGAGTTATATGCCATAAAACTTTAAATAAAGGAATTGTTTGGCCATGGTACCAAGACAGGACCGACATACTCAGTCAACTAGCAGCAGTGTGACATGACAAGTCGACGGACCAGTCAAGACAAACAATTGCGAGTTGAGTTGAGGGTCGGAGCCGTTGGACTAGTGGCACCACAAATTATATGGCATGATAAGAAAACATTGATTGTGCATGCACTGTGATTACTAGACCATTAAGACGCCCAAGAGGGGTAGTGATGTGTCCTAAGGGCATTAGATGACTTGGTGGGTATAAGGGCAGATCGTCGTACCAGGTGACCATGCGAAATTTGGAGTAGCAGTAAGCGCATGAGACCGGGGATTGGATGAGGTCTCTATCCTCGTACAGACACGAAAAATTGATTTTGGGATTGAGGGTTGGATGTCGCAAACATCCACTCATTCTCAGGGTAGAAGTGGATGTACTTCTATTTGGGTGGCCGGTAAAGTCGCTCCTAAGCCACAAGGGGGTTCAGTGGACGGGCTGGCCTGTGAATGTGTGTTTGACCTTCATGATGAAGGATGTGTGTTGGGTGATGACACACCACGATTAATAAGGAAATGGTGGTAAAAACTGAGATTTGAAATGAAAGGTTTTTGAAAGAAAGGAGTCTGGCACACTCCAATACAAATCTTTTTTATAAAAGTAAAATTATTGAAAAACCCATTCACTGAGTAGTTGTACTCACCCCCTCCCTTATATCCCTTTCAAGAAATTCTGGAAAGCATACCCTTGAAGACCATCAACTAAGATGCTTGTGAGACAGGTATGTAATCAATTAAAATATTATGCAGTTTTGATTTATGTTATTCTAGGAAAAGGTGTAGGTTTAAAGGATGCCTTACTCTTTATGGTCTATAATAAGGGGAAACCATTTAATAATCCGGGAGAGTGGCGGGTTGATCACAGGGATTCGACCAAAACGGGTCGGGGCGTGACAACTAGAGTGGTATCAGAGCTTGTTTCCTCGAATACATAATCAAGACTAGAAAATATTGTAACTAATAGGATTTATCTTAAAATTTACCAATGGCCCCCAAGAGAGGAACCAAGACAATTACAAATGACTCTACTCAACACCATGTCCTCATTGGAAGACAACTCTAGAAACTTCCCAATGCTCGAGATATAGTAGAAGCCTCAAAGGACCTATTGGGGAAACATCCAGTACCGCTAAGGAGTACGGTGCCAGGACATGTTAAGGTTACATTCTTGTGTACAAAGGGAGCCAAGCCTAAAATTAGGAATGCTAGTACAGACGTATAATCTTACAAAAGAGGATACTTGCTAAGAAAACAGTAGGTTCCTATCTATTATGTGACTACTTTATGTGATAGGGCTAAAATTCCAACCTTTTGTATCCCCTTGTTAATGAAATATTCAAATTCTTAATTCTCGAGCTCCCAATGATGTGATCTTGCTAGGAAGATGGCCTAAGGCAAATAAACCAAACAAACCCACACTATCCTAGAAACTAAGGAAAAGTTATATTTTAGTTATGGAAGATGAATCAGGGAATTAAGAAACCTAGGAGCACTCTTACCATGACCTTTTAGCAAAAGAGATTCAGCAAGAAAACTCAAAGACGGCGAAGCACCAAACCACTAGTAATGCTGGAAAAGCCCCACTCGAAAGAAAGAATGAGCCACCACAATCCATGCAAGTGAATAACATATTTCAAGTATGAACGATGGGGACATTACGTGAAGAAGTGCCCAACCTTACTAAGGACAAGTACCAAGATAAACTATTATAGGTGTAATCAAAGAAGGAGTGTCCCACACCTCATAGATTTAGGGCAATACCTCCTTAAAGGTCACTAAAGACATTAAGGATTGGAGACCAAAACTATGGAGCAGGTTTGGTAAGCGGTTCACAAAGAGGTCAAGAAATGACAGGGTGAATGCAAAATTTAAACTCCTTCTTAAGAAGGTCAAACCGAGAAGGATACCACAAGAATAAAGATAAGGTGCATGGGAAGTATACCTAGAACCCTTTTATAAGGGAGAAAGCATAGAAAAACGTCCTCTGAAAACTCTAGGGAATGGCACAATGAGAGTGAAGAAGAGAAGGAATACACTAGGAAAGGGAACTCTGGAGGGATGCATACAACTAAGTACCTTGAAGGAATCATTGGATTGGCAGATGGACATAACGTGGAGTGCAAGGCACCGACCCACCGTTAGAAAATTCTTGAAGGAAGGATGTATTGGAGGCCAATTATGACTTGTCTTGGAAGAGTAATAGAGCCAAGTAACGGGATGTATTGGGATTTCAAGAATGAATCACCTTGGAAAAAGCAATGAAGCCAAATAGGAATTTCGGACCAACATGACAAAAGAAAGCAAATCGTTACAACAAGATAGTAAAAGAGATTAAATGACACCCTACGAAAGACCGAGAGGTAGAATGGACTACACCCTAAAAAGGTCAGTGAGATGGATGTAAAGGACAGGAGAACTCGAGAAATAGCTGCCCCAAGAAACTTAGACCAAATGAATGGTGGAGGCGAAGCAGTTAACGAATTAATACACGAGAAAGCCATAAATTGAACTCAACAAAGAAGAGAGAGGCGAAAAGGCCGTATACTTGGAAAAATAAGGATGAAAGAAATCCTTAAAAGGACCAAAGGCCAATTAATGACTAACCTCAAGCCAAGAAAGGAATAGACAAGCCTCTCACATAATAGTCAAGAAATCTTGAAACAAGGAAGATTTGTACGCTCCCTAAAGAAATAGACATGTACTGGGTATGAATGAGGATGCATATAGAGTATAAAAGATGTGCCTGCATGATTTGAAGAGTAAAGATAAATAGGAGAAGATGACATCAATGGATGTCATTTAAGGGTAGAAATCCCCTAGAGCAAATGTAAAAAAAAAATGTCAGGAGAAAGGGAAAGAATCCTACCAAGGAAGGAAGCCCAACATGCGTAGCCCAATTAAGAGGAAATGGAACCAATCAAAATGGAAAGAATGATAAGCTCACAAATGAAATGCTGGTTGAGATGGGAAGATTGAGTACCAAGCAAATATACTCATGAGGTCCTAAGAAGTAAATTAAACTAAAGGAATGGATAAATAGCATGGTTGCATCAAATAATGTCGTAATGTATAGGAGTGGGTAGACTATGTTAATAAGAGAATAAAAAAAAGAATGTATGTGGAATCTTGGAGAAGTAAGCCCTCAATTAAGAAATCAATTAGGGAAAACGACCATTGACATCAGGACGGGTTGTGGTCCTTGCTCACTTAACAGAGTCTAAAGAATGGACAAATGAGCATAGTGTAGAGTATATGAAATAAGACCAACAATAAGAAATTCCTTAGATAAGGAATGAAAGAGAATTTTAAGACGAATAAGGATTCAAAGTGGGAAATTGCTTCAACATAGATGAAGGTGTAAGGAAATAAAGGAAGGAATCTCCAAAGGATGGTAAGAAGGTTGAACATGTAACTCTTAAGGTTTGAGGAATATAGTAGAGAATGAAATGATAAGAAGGGAAATCCTCAAACAAAACAATCAATACATCGACCAAAAAGACATCAACTTAAAATAATAAATCGTGAGATGGTCATGAGCAAGTAAGAGTGGATTAAGGAAAAAGGAAGTCCTTGAATAAAGGATGCCACTAAAAAAGAGAAAGGACATAAGAAGGGAAAAATCCACGTATGTCAATAATCATCAGGAAACCCAATGATTGGAATCGAAAGGGCCCAATAAAAACGTTGGGAAAGGATGAGTAGGTAAGAGAAATCCATGTGGTTATGTGAGACATAACTTCAAAGGCATGATAGATGAGAGAATAATGGTAAAAAGGATAGTTGAGGAATGCTATCAAAAGAAAAGAGGGATGAAGTTATACGATCCCTAAAAGGTTGAAAAGCTAAGAGAGACCCTCAAGGTGATGTTCTAGAAATCTAAGGGACATAGAGATAAGATCTAGAAAACATCATGCTGTAAAGGGCAGGTAAACCCAATAGTTCCGAGGAAAATATGACTCAAAATAAGGAAGAGTCAGTTAGTAAAAATGACAATCTCAAACCTAAAATTTGGACTGAATTGTAATGAGCAACAAATAAAGGTGGACAAAAAGGTGATGACAAGGTGATCTTTGAAAACAGGTACGTAATGCTCTAAAGGACGTCGAGCTAAGTGTTGCAACGACCAAGAGATTAACTAGACACGAGAATGGTTTTGTATCTTGGAACTCCCAATTTTAAGTACGGGACCTCAAAAGGGAAAATGTTGCTCTAAGCAAAGAAAGATGTGAATCTATGGATATACCCTCAAGTAAGGTATATCTAGTTATGATAAACTCCATGAAGGGAGTAAATGATACAAAGGAAAAGAAATTCCTTAGGTGAAGGATGTAAAAAGGTCTAGTTGGAAGAACAAGAGAAGAGTTTGCATGTTAAGCAAATACCAAATAGATATCAAAGGAAATGATTCCTCATGCAAGGTTGCTAATTAAGTTTTGGGGACAAAACTCCTAAAAAAAGGGGAGAGTTGTAAACCCCACCTTTTTTAGTTAAGGAAAACCGGGAAAAAAACCGATCAAACCAAGTAAGAAAACTGAACCGGTTCACATACCCGATCAATTGGGAACGGGCAATTTGGAAATTTACAACTCGCGAGTGATCCAAAGGGTTCATAAAACCTTGGAAAAGAACCTTAGGACAAATTGAAAGAGAAAAACCAAACCAGTTTAGATAAACCGGATCTAATTGGATTGAACCAGTTTATGAACTTAGTCGGTTCATGAACCAGAACCAATAGAGAAAGGGCAAATAGGGAAATTTATGGATCCCTTGTGACCTGAAGAGATTTATAAATCTTGGGAAGGAACCTTATAACAAAGTGGGAGAGAAAAACCAGACTGGTTCAGGTGAACCGGACCCAAACCGGAGTAAATCAATTTAAGAACCGATAGAGAGATGGTAAACCGGGAAATTTATGGACCCTAAGTGACCTAAGGAGTCACAAAAGTCATGGAAATGGACTTGTGAAGGAATTGGAGATGAAAACCAAACCGATTCAGGTGAACCGAATCCGAATCGGTTTGAACAACTATTGAACCGAATCCTAAATTAATTTTTCTTGGTGGCTTAAATAATTTAAATTTAAATATTTGAGGCCATCATTGGATAGAAACTGAATTTAGATAAATTTAGAAATTTTTAGATTTGAAAAACTCGATCGAAAGAGGGTGAACTGGCTAGTTTAAGCTTCGAACCTGGTTCGGACCGTTTTGGTTCGGTTTAGAACAGTGTCATCTTCTTCCTCCAGATGACAGCACTATTCACTCACCAGAAAATCGAAGTAGTGCCGGCGGAGATGAAACGTTTACGTTCGATACGTTTCAGGCAATCAATGTCTGGCATAAAGGTGCCAAACGGATGACTAACGAGTCCCCGAGCTCTATATATGAAAAGCCCCTCTCCATTCATCCTTTCCACACCTGAAAAGCTCACTCTCTCTTAGCTGCTTAATTTTCCGGTGAAGCTCAAACCAGAGCTCCAATATAGGGTCTTTTCTAAGCTAAAGAAGGCAAGGTCGAGTTCTTTAAAACCAGGGAGAAGTCAGCTACACACCTGTAGTCTCCATTTGCTCCGAGGGTCGCCGGAGAAACACTGATGTGATATAGTGAAGCAGCTCCGGTGGACTGAAGCTGCCCTATTTTGACCGAGTTGAAATCAGACATTTCGAGCCCTCCTCAGGCCAAACCAAGCCCTCCCAACACTTACTCACCTCTCCAACGGCTGAATTAGGACTGAAAGGTAAGCCAATTCGGCTCCACTCTGCAATTTGCGGCCAGTGCTAGAGAGTGAACCGTCAGAATTTCGATGATGAAATACTAACTCAATTCAGCATCAATTGATGTGATTCTTGATTCTAGGATGAACCTAAGGATGTGAGCTATCTGCCCAGATCGAAAGCTCGGACCGCTGTGCCAGCACCGATGAGTAATCGAAGCTTTCTCTCTCTACAGTTCATTTTTCGGTGAATCTCCGTTTGAGCTTGTTTCGGCGTTAAAACTTGTGATTCAAATTGCTAAAGAATTGTATGAACATGTAGTAAGTCAATTTCAACAATTGGAAACTTTTGATCGGTCAATTTGATAAAATCAAATTCGATAGTGTCAAGGAGTTAAAATTTGGGGGAAAATCGGGGATTTTTTAAAATTTGAAGGAGCGAAATACAATTTGCTAAAATTGAGGGTCAATTAGGCATGATAAAAATGTTAGAGGGCCAATTGAGGAATTTTAGAATTTTTGGGATAAAATTTACCATTTTTGTAAAGGAAGGGCAAAATGGTAATTTTGGAAAAGTTGGGGGACCAAATTGGAAATTTGGGAAATTAAACCCCTTTTTGTGAAATTGAAAAAATTGAGGCCCCAAGGGGAATTTTAAAACTTTTGGGACTCAATTTAAGGAAAAACCGATATTTAAGACTTAAAGTTAATGATAAATAACTTTAGGGATCTAATTGCAAATAAATAAAAGTTTGGTTTTCTCATTTATTTGGAATGAATGAAGGCTATTAGGCCGAGGGATATTGAACATAGATGTTCATATCGTGTAGGAACACGAGATACCGGAAACGCTAGCAAGGACAAGCTCGCGTGAATACAAAGAACCGATCTAGTTGAATTCACTGCATTAACAGGTGAGTGGGTTTACTAACGTCATACCCGATTGGGATGATGAGCACAACTTAAAGTTAAAAACCACTTACCGGTTGTGAGTGAGATTTATATCATACCCTATTGGGGAAGATAAGTACCTCGAGATGAAAACCCACTACTAAATGGTATTTTAACCATCACAACTTAGGAGTGATGTGAAAAATCTGCGGAAAAACTACTTACCGGTTGTAAGTAGATTATACCCGGTTGCTATGATGAAACTTCCTCTAAAGAAGTTGAAAACTTGTTCATCGGTTATGAGCGGAGATGTCCTTATACCCGGTCAGTCTGATGGACAGCTAAAGACATATTTTTGTTGGAAGTGCTCTCCTCTGACTGTGTGCTAATGCTTAAATGTTTTGGGAGACCTTTTTGATGGGAGCTCGAATAGCTCTTATAGGCCGGGGGCCTTGATTTTGGAACTTGGGGGCTAATATGCCCGATTTTGAAAAACTCGTACAGTGGGCCCAAGGCCAGTTGGCACGAGGAGGAGCTCATAAACAAACATGAGTTATATGCCATAAAACATTAAATAAAGGAATTGTTTGGCCATGGTACCAAGACAAGACCGACATAATTAGTCAACTAGCGGCAGTGCGACATAATAAGTCGATGGACCAATCAAGACAAACAATTGTGGGTTGAGTTGAGGGTCGAGGCCGTTGGACCAGTGGCACCACATATTATATGGCATGATAAGAAAACATTGATTGTGTGTGCTCTATGATTACGGGATCATCAAGACGCCCAAGAGGGGTAGTGATGCGTCCTAAGGACCCTGGACGACCTGGTGAGTATAAGGGCAGTTCGTCGTATTAGGTGACTGTGCGAAATTTAGAGTTGCACCAAGCGAATGAGATTGGGGTGGAGACGGGATGCAGTCTCCGTCCTCATATGGACACGGAGAATTGATTTCGGGATTGAGGGTCGGATGTCACGTACATCCACTCATTCTTAAGGTAGAAGGGGACGTGTTTCTATCTAGGTGGCTGGTAAAGTCGATCTGATACCACAAGTGGGTTTAGTGGACATACTGGCTAGCGAATGTGTGTTTGACCTTCATGATGAAGGATGTGTGTTGGGTTATGACACACCATGATTAATAAGAAATGGTGATAAAATCGAGATTTTTAAAGTGGAGAAAATCTAAAGGAAATTAAGGAGTCTAACACACTCCAACTTGAAAAATGTCACCTTCGGTAGGGTAAAGGTTTTAAAAACACAATATTTAAGGAAATAGTATTCTTAAAGGAAATAAGGAGTTTGGCACACTCCGATTAAAGTTATTTTGTTTATGAAAACTCACTCCCAACCCCCGCTCACTGAGTTGTAGAACTCACCCCCTCCCTTATATCCCTTTCAAGAAACCAAGGGAAAACCAATCTTAAAGACTTCTTGTATAGGAACTATAAAATCAGGTATGTGTATTTTTTAGTTTTGTATAATGTTATTACAGAAAAGGTGCAGGTTTAAAGGACGCCTTACTCTTTACTGTTTATAACAAGGGGAAAACCCTACCTAAATTAGGAAGAGTGGCGGTTGCTCACGGGGATCCGACCAAACTAGGTCGAGGTATAACAAGAAATCTTATTGTATTTATACGAATAGGTAGAGGGGGATAATTTAATTCTAAGAAGTTCAATTCATTTTGTTCTTCAAATGGTATTCGCATACAATTAATAGTGGTATACACACTTCAAGAGAATGGTGTAGTAGAGAGAAAGAATAAAACTTTGCTGAATATGGTGAGGTGCATTCTTGCAGAAAAAGTTATTCCTAAACGATTCTAGGCTGAAGCTAGCAATTGGGCAGTTTATGTACTTAATAGGAGTCTAACACTTGTAGTGAAATATATGACACCAGAGGAGGCCTGAAGTGGAATTAAACCTTGAGTAAGTCATTTAAGAATTTTTTAGTTGCATTGCTTTTTCTCATATTTTAGAACCATATATACATAAACTAGATTCCAAAAGTCGTAAATGTATCTTGTTAGGAGTATGTGAAGAATCTAAAGGATACAAACTTTATGGTTATGTTAATGATTGTAGAAGTGTAGTATTTTCAGAGGATGAAAAATGAGATTGGGAAGTAGAGAAGGAATCTCATTCTAATGTACTATTATGGGAAGGTACTGCAAATATTGAACCAGTATTAACTAATGAAGATGAAGACGAAGTGAATGAATCATTGAATCAAGTTGGAAATTCAAATGATGCTAGTGAAGGAGACTTTATAGAAGAAATTTCTAATTAAATCCCTCAAATTCAAGGTACTCGACAAAGACAACCTCTAATTTGGATGTAGGACTATGTTATATATGCTACTTCTGAAGACCCTTTATATTTTGAAGAAGCTAATTTCGATCCTAAATGGAGAAATGCTATGTAGAATGAAATTGATGCTATTAAGAAGAATGACACATTGTTTCTGACTAATTTACCTTATAGATGTAAAACTATTGGAGTGAAATGGATCTACAAGACTAAGTCGAATAAATAAGGATTAATTGAGAAATACAAAGCAAGATTAGGTGTCAATGATTATTATCAAATATATGGGATCGATTATAATGAAGTTTTTGCTCTTGTTGCTAGGTGGGATACTATCAGAATACTTATTGCACTTGCAACAGCTGAAGGTTGGCCAATTTATTAACTAGATGTCAAAAGTATTTTTTTTAGGGTGCTCTATCAGAAGATATCTATGTAAAACAACTTGAGTGCTTTCTAATTGAAGGGAAAGAAGACAAGGTGTATAGGTTGAAAACGACTTTGTATGGCTTGAAGCAAGCTTCTCAAGCTTAGTATAGTTGAATTGAAGGTTATTTTCTCAAGAAGGGTTTTCAAAAGTGCTCTTATACTCATACTATATCCGTGAAGTGCTCTAAAAATGGCTTGATGGTTATAAGTCTATACATTGATGACTTGATCTTTACAGGAAATGATAAGACTATGTTACTTGAAATAAAGGAATCTATGAAAGGTGAATTTGAAATGATTGTTCTTGGGAAGATGAAATATTTTCTAAAGGTAGAAATAATTCAAGGAACTAAAGGTATATTCATTTTTCAAGTCGAGTATGTAGCTAATATACTAATGAGATTTGGAATGAAATATTATAATTCAGTTGGAATATCCATTGTCCTTAGAACTCAACTTTCAAAAGAAGGAAATGAAGTTGAAACATATTATACTCAGTTTAAACAATTGGTAGGATATTTGATGTACTTAAATGCAATTGAACCAGACTTTACATTTCCTATTTCACTTATTAGTTGCTATAAGGAGAAACCAAGTGAAGCTCATCAATTGATTGCAAAAAGAATCCAAGGATACCTACAAGGAACTCTATTTTTGGAATTCTTTACAAAACATGTGAAGTTGTAAGATTGGTGAGATTTACAGATGGTGACTATGTTGGTGATATCGATGATCGAAAGAGCACCTCTGATTTTGTCTTTTCACTAAATTCAGGAGGTATTTCGTGGACTTCTAAGAAGTAACTAGTGGTGACTTTATCTACTATTGAATCTGAATTTATGGCAGCAGCATGTACTGCTTGTCAATGTATTTGGCTAAGAAGAATTCTATTTTTTCTCAGAGAGGTGCAGATAGATCCTAGTCTTATATTCGGTGATAATTCATCTACTATAAAATGGTTGAAGAATCATATTTTGCATGGAAGGAGTAAGCACATCGACGTGAGATTTCACTTCTTAAGAGCTAAGTTGGGAATGATGGCTAAATAAGATATAAACTCTTGTTGAAAAACGAAGTTTAAGGGAATGTATGTTAGTATAAATCCAAAGAGTATGTACAAGGGAAAATTAATAAAATGGTTAGTTTTCATTTGTTAAGCTGTTATAATACACTACAGTCATTGATTTTGTTAGTATCCTATTGTAAGCAGAATCATAGCATATAAATGCCAGAGTCATGATATCGGTTGTATGATTTTTTGAGAAACACTAAATGAAATGAGAAAACAATTATAGAGAGAGCTTGTATTCTTATTCTTGAGAAGTTGATTGTGATACCTGTGTGCAATTGATCTTCGAAGGTTTCCAACAGTTGATTACAACTCGAATTCATCATCTTCATCATCTTCGAAGGTTTCCAGCAGCTCATTGCATCTCAGATACCTCACCTTCTTCATCGTCGCTCAATTCCTCATCACCTACTCATATAGAGAAGACGTTGTGAAGAGCAAAGATGAAATCTTTATAATTGCAACTTAGAAATAGTGAAGAAAGATAACAAAGCGTGCACAATTTATTACAAGAAAGCATCGTTGAGGTATCATTTCTTGACCTAAAGGTCACGAGTTTGAGTCATTGTCCCTACAAAATTAATAATTAAGTGCCCCATACTTAATTAGTTGTGCCCCAAATATTAGTGCAATTGCTTCCACCTCTAAGATAAGACTGCAAACCACATATAGTATATTAGATGATAATGTCAAATTGTGATGGTATTTCTGAGAAGATGAATCGGACATCACGATTGACCTTATATATGCATTGTGGAGGTTGGTTACAAATAATTGAGGCTTCTATTACATAGGTAAACACATGAGAAACATGGGTGTGCTTAATCAGCACACCTATAGTCTCACAAATAACTTGTTTAGTAATGATAGTAACATTATGAGGTACCCAACATACCTCTATTTACTTTGCCCTATTATACTCTTTCTCTTTCCATATATAGCAATATATGAATGTTAACATATTAATATCTTATTTACAAGTGCATTTGGGCAGCATTTCAATAATAAATTAACATTATACCCACATGTGGATACAATTTCTAACATCGAAACTTACAAAACCGGAATATAAGCTCAATTGGACCAGAAATCGAGAATTAGACCAAGAATAGAAACCCAATCCAGTATTGGAAATAGATTGAATATTGACTCAAACTAGAATTTTAGACCATTGATAAGTCACATGAATTATTCTTGAAAAATCTCCATTCTTCAAAAATCAATGATAAGAAAAAGTTCAACTAAAAATCAATTCAATTCGGGATTAAAATGACTCATACCATAAAACATCACAATTTTTAGAATAAGTTGTATAAATCATAAAATGAAAATTTTTCAGCATAAATAGTATGAAATTGCACAAAGTATTTTTAAAAAAAATAATTTAGTCCAAAATTTGTTGAATTTAAGGTGAAGCAACCAAGAAACTACAAAAAATAACTAAATTGACCAATAAATTCACTAGAAACTAGGTCGGAACAACGCCAAACTGGCCGAACAACCGAGCAAACTTAGACATGTGCCAATGCGTGCACGCACGACTTCCCCTCCACTTGAAAAAACACATGAATTTGATTTTTAACCTAACTAAATTGACCAATAAATTCACTAGAAACCAGGTCGGAACAACACCAAACTAGCCGAACAACCGAGCAAACTTAGACATGTGCCAACACGTGCACACACGACTTCCCCTCCACCTGACAAAACACCTGAATTTGATTTTTAACCTGATTTTTTCCGCCATAATTCTAAAACCCACCAAAGATAGAATTTAATTCTTGTAGAAATATATGGTTTATGATTTGATAAAATGAAGCTATAGTATGGTCAGAGAGCTCATTAACTTTAGAACATGACCATATAAGGATTGACCCTGCACTAACCCATGACTCACCAAAATTCCCTCTAAAAATGAGCTCACTCTAGTTTTTGATGAAGGATTGCAGAAACTATAAATTTCTTTCATGATCACCAAATTAAGTTATTAAAGTGATATTGGAAAGCTACTTGAGTCATCTTTCCAACACCACCATCTCGATCATCGAGGTGCACTATATTGGCACCACCGTGATCAAATAGTGATGACACTCCAACACATAGCATCTCTTTCTCGCGCTTTTTCTTATGGCCCCGTCGACCAAATATGGTCAAGAAAAATGCCACAAATTCCTTTTGGTTCCGAATTTTGAACCCCATTGACCTCATAAGCTTTGGGTAAGTATTGGGGTCAAATAAATTTATGGAATTCTCGACTAGCTTGAATTCATAATAAAGTATAGTAAAATAACATTTGTAGGTTACTTATACCTCTATTTGAATTGATTCAAGTGTCCATCAACTCCATTAAGAGTCAACTTTCCAACTCCAACTATCATGACCCAACTTGGATTCCCAATTTATTTTGTCGACAACCCTCCACGTCACAACACTACTATAAATGTGAGTACCAACAACTTTGTAGAAACGAGTGGATAAAAGGCTTAGAATATAAAAAAATGTAAATCTATTTCCATTTGTTAAAAAATATAACAAATGGATTTCCTAATAGTAGAATTGGACATTGATGGACCGGGAATCCAAAGACAAACCAAGGATGGGAACACGAGTCAGGAATTGGAATCGTGCATGTCATGCCCCAATCCGGTTTGGTTGGAACCTCGTGATCAACACGCCACTACTTTCGGTATAAAATAACAACCACGGTGGTACTGACAGGAGTCATGTGTAACCTGAAAACATTTTTAAAATAGTTTACATAAATATGTTTTTCCATAAAACATACCAGAATATGATTAATGCATAAGGTTTACCAAGGGATATACTCTTCACCTGTGTTCCTCTTCATATTTTCCTGAAAAGAGTTTAAGGGAGAAGGGTGAGTTCTATAACAGAGTGAGTAGGACATCATGATTTCATGATTTTAGCATATACTTGAGAAAAAATTATTTCTTGAAAATAATGTGATAGGCAAGTCACTACTTATCTAATCTTTCATAAAAGATTTTTGCAAAGCTCTTTCTCATTTTGTCAACTTAGAGAAGTCTCTCCTATTTAGAGGGATTTAATTTAATAAACCTAATAGGGTTTGTTTCATACAAACACAAACACAACCACACAAATACCCTTTATCCATAAAGGGATCAAATAGTCATATAACAAACTCTGAGTGGCTAACAACCTCGATCTGTCCCACTAGTGGCCTGAATTGACTTTAATGTCCACCCTGGTGAGAGGCTACAACCTTTCACCATAAGTCTGCGTAAGCGCCATCGCTTATCCCATAGACTTATCGATACTTCGATCCTTGGATTTGTTGGGGTGAGACCTCACTTGTCACATCCAGACCCGGTTTGGATGGGGTCCTATGATCAACTCGCCACCCTTCCATGCATCATTCGAGCATTCCTACCCTAATGATACAGGGAAGGTAAAGGCATGCATACGTTCATTCCCTTACTCTAAATTTGGGATGGGGAACGTACCTTGAGGATCCAAGCTCTTCCTGGAGCATTACATCTCTTTTGTCCTGATCATGAAAGGGTGAGAGGAGGAGAATGAGTATATAGGTACATATACTCAGCAAGGGAAACTTCCTCAATGATTGATTTTTTAACCCCTTTACTTTATTCGTTAGACATTATTCGCATATTCATCATGCATCAACCGCCCTCCTATCATAGAAGAGATCACATGTTCACAGAATGGTCTTTGACTATTCCACTTGTGGATCGGAGCACCTTTATCGTCCACCTTGATAGAGGTTAACTGCCTCTACCCTGAGTTCGAGTAAACCTTGCATGTCCGACCCTCACCCTGATCGAACCTCCTTTTCCCTACTACCTCAGTCTCGGTGTGCAGGAAGCTCACTAAGCTTCTCGACATACTAGACACTAAACCGCCCTTATACACTATGGGTTGCCCAACAACCCTTGGGATCCATTACTACCCCGTACCATGTCATACCCTGACCCAATTTGGTTAGAGTCCTGTGATCAACCTGCCACCCTTCCTCGTACTAATATAGTATTTCTACCAAATAGTCCAAGAACAATAAACGCGTTGGAGTACATGTTTTCCATAACAAAGTTTGCAAAACGTAAAAGTTACCTGATGGCTGTGCCCTTAGCTTTCTCTCCTAGCCTCGGATCGTCGTAGTGAGATGTTTCTCCTGAAAAAGTTTAATGGGAGGGAGTGAGTTTCTACAACTCAGTGAGTGGAGGTTGGGAAGTGAGTTTTCAAACAATCAGTCTTATCAAAATATTTTAGACTTTCAATTTATTGTAATATGAGTTCATCTCTTCTTAGCATTTCCCCTTGCTCAGGAGGTGCCTCAACAAACAATCAAACACCCTTTCTATCATAGAAAGGGATCACATGTTTGCAGAACACTCCCCGGCCATTACACTTATGGTTTGATGCGTCTTTACCTTCCACCCGAGTAGAGGTGCATTGCCTCTACCCTGAGTTTGAGTGGACATCAATAGTCCAACCCTCAAACCCTCATCATGTCCGATTGGTGGGATGAGACCTCATTTCCCCTTCAGCCTCGGTCTCAGTGCGCAAGAATCTATCAGAGCTTTATGACTGACTGGCATGACAGACCCGTCCTTATTTCATCTAGGTCGACCAACAGCCCTTGGGACCCATCGACTACCCCTATTGGGCATCTAGATGCTCCCAAATTGCTCATGCATGCATACAGCAATTTTGATCCATTAATCATGCTCTTTGGTGTCAACGGTTCAACAAACCTGACACTCGACCTGGCCTGTAGTTGTTTGCCTTGATCGGATCGTCGACCCGGTCTAGGCGCACTCCCACTAGCCCATCGAGCCTTGTTAGTCCTATCTTGGTCTCATGGAAAATCACACAACAATTCCAATTTTTCTAAGAGTTTTAGAGGTTCTTATAATTCCTACGGGTCTAACCCGTGCACACTGGCCTTGGGCCTACTTCACGATTTTTCCAAAACTGGGCCTTCAACCATATCATGTTCAAATTCAAGGCTTCAAGCCTATCAGAGTGATTCCCACTCCCATTAGGAATGTCTCCCAAAATGTTTAAGAAGTTTCATGCAGTCAGGGGAGACCATTCGTGGAAAAATAATTTTTTAATTTTTAAAATGATTCTTATCACCCCCAATATGGTATGATGCTGAAAATCCCACTTATCCAGTATTGTGACATATTCTTCCGAGTTGGATTTCCAATTTTCAATGTGCTCCTTGGCACCCGTACTCGTATGACTCGTGCCTACATGGTTCGAGTATCCATATAAGCAGAATTGACACAAGTGACCTTATACTTTCTAGTATTTACGCATAGATCCTTACACTATGCCTTAATTGCAGTTAGGTCCCTTAAAGTTTATACCTTTTCCTTTTAGTCCATGATCTTTATTAATCTCAATTGAGTTTGTAGGACTTCCAATTTTCCTCATGGGTCCTTAAATTTTCCAAAATTACCATTGGGTCATTAATTTTCCCAAAATTGCCAATTGGTCCCTAATTTTTCAAAAATTACCAATTGGTCCTTAGACTTTCAAAAATTGCCAATTGGTCACCCATTTATCCAATTGCTCAATTGGACCCCAATTGGAAGTTAATTTCATGAGAATGCCCCAATTTTCATTAAATTGCAATTCGATCCCCAATTTTCCAAAAATCCCCAAATTGCCCAATTTCTCAAAAATGGCAATTTGGTTCCCGAATCACAATTTTGTTCAATTGACCCCCCAAAACTTGGTTAATTTCCCTCATTATTGATTTAAATCATCTTCTCTATGTTTTTCTCATCATTTCAAGCATTTAACCGCTTGATTTGGCTCGAAAATGAGCTCAAACAAAGCTTCGCCGAAAAATTCAGTATAGAGAGAGAAAGCTTCTATATCTTAGCCTATCTGAGCTATTTTATCTCCCGTCAAGAATGTCTCCCAAATCTTTTAAGTATTGGCACACATTCATGAGAGAACACTTCTGACAAAAACTATATTTAAAAATTAACCACACCAACCGGGTGTGATGATATTTCCGCTTACAACCGGTAAGCGGGTTTCTCCTTTCCTCAAGGAAGTTCATCATACCAACTGGGTATGATTACATTTACTTATGACTAGTAAGTAGGTTTTTTTTTTAGCTTAAATCGCTCATCACCTCAACTAGGTATGATATTAAAATTCTCACTCGCAAGTGGTTTTTCGTTTCTAAAGTGCTCACCATCCATACCGGGTATGATGTAATTAAGCCCACTCACCCGAAGAGCGTAACGTGTTTGTCTCCAATCGGTTTCTGAATCCACTCTAGCTTTTACTTGCTGGAGTTCCGGTCTCTTGTGTCCCTACATGATTTGAGTATCCTTATCAATTAAGGTTTGGCATTATAGCCATCATTTTTTCACGTATGAGCGACTAGGCTCAAAGTTGTTGATTAATTGCATTTAGGTCCATAAAGTTCATTTTTCTTAACTTTAGATCCCTAATCCCAATTTTTCCCCAAATTGAGTCCCAACACTTCCAACATTCCTTTTGAGTCCTCAATTTACTCAAAATTATATAAGGGCTCAAGTTTTCCAAATTTCCAATTTGGTCCCCAATGTTTCAAAAAATACAATTTTGCCATTACTTTCCAAAAATGACAATTTGGCCTCAATTGTTCCGATAATTGACCAATTGGTCCCCTAACATCTTTCTCATGGCCAATTCGCCTTCAAATTTGAGAAATTGCATGAAGGTCTCTTAATTTTTTGAAATCCCCAATTTTCAACAAAATATTTCCCCAATTTCTCCCCTTTAAAATAATCAAATTTGATTTCTTCAAATTGTCCATTCAATCGAAGTTAATTGCTCCAATTGAAGGTATGGATCAGTTCCTACACTTCCATACGATTCAATTGAGCTTTGAACAGCCGTATTTGGGTCCAAATTGAGCTCAAATGAAGCTTCGCCAGAAAATTGTTCGTAGAGAGAGAAAGTTTCGAAAGCTTACCATCGGAGGTACGGCGGTTTGAGCTCTCGATCTGGGGAGGTAGCTCTCGTCCTGAGGTTCCTTCTAGGATTAAGAATAGCTACAATTAATGTCCAATTGAGGGAGAATTTTATCAGTAAAGTTTAGCACTTTCTCTCTATAACATCGACCTGCAACGACTGAGGAGGGCCAAATTGGCTTAACTTTCAGCTCTGTTGTGGTCATGTGAGGGCTGTGTGGTTGTTGGGGAGGCTTGGTTTGGTCACAGGAGGGCTGAATTTGGCCGAATTCAGCTCAGCCAAAATAGGGCAGCTTCGGTCTGTGGAGTTGCTTCACTGTTTGATTTTGCCAATGCTTCTCTAACAGTACTCGGGTCGAAAGGAAGATGCTATTAGGTAGCTAACTTCCCCTAGAGTCTATAGGACATGACCCTGCCTTCTGAGGCTAAGAAAAAGGCTTATATCGGAGCTCTAGTTTGAGCTTTGTCGGAAAATGGAGCAGTTAAGAGAGAATAGAGATTTGAGGTGTGCGGAGGATGAATGGAGAAAAGCTCTTTATATAGGGAGCTCGAGGATCCTCTGCTTGACAACTTTCCATTTTGGTTGATCTTATCCTCGCCTTGAAATAAATTGATTGGAGTCTTTATTCCTTCACTGGCGTTATTCGTTTTCTGCATTAATAAACAGTGTTGTAATCTGGATAAAGAAGATGACACTATTCCAAACTAGATCGGTCTGATTGGGTTCAATGCATAAATCGGTTGTTTCAAGCTTGATTCAACCGATTTTCTCAAAATTAAAAATTTATAAATTCATCTGAATTCATTCTCTATCTAATGGTAGCTTCAATTTTCTAATTTGATCATTTTAAGCCACCAAGAAAAATAAATTTAGAAACTGGTTCAAGTATGCTTTAAACCGTTTCACTCTGGTTCATGTCCGATTTGCTCTAAACCAGTCTGGTTTTCTCTTCCCATTTGTCCAAAGGTTCTTTTCCATGATTTTTATGACTCTTTGAGTCACTTGGAATTTGTCAATTTCCCATTTTATCCTTTCTTTATCGGTTAAAGTTTGTGAACTGGTTCAGTTTTCTCTTTTAAAATGACAGGTTCTTTTCCTGATTTTCTTATTTTTAAAGGATGGGGTTTACATTTTCTATCTAATGGTGGCCTCAATTTCCCAAATTGATATTTTTAAGCCACCAAGAAAATAAATCATTGAACCAGTTCACTATGGTTCAATCCGGTTCAGGCCCGAATCACCCCAAACTAGTCCGGTTCTGTCACGCCTCGACCCGGTTTGGTCGGATCCCCGTGAACAACCCGCCACTCTCCCGGTTTATTAAAGGGTTTCCCCTTATTATAATCCGTAAAGAGTAAGGCGTCCTTTAAACCTGCACCATTTCCTGAAATAGCATAATCAAAACTGCATGAAATTTTAAACTTTACATACCTATCTTATAGGCATCTTAGTTGATGGTCTTTCAAGGTAAACTTTTCGAGATTTCTTGAAAGGGATATAAGGGAGGGGGGTGAGTACGACTACTCAGTGAATGGGTTTTCAAAGGTCTACTTTTAACTTTTAAGAAAAACATTTATATAGAGTGTGTCAGACTCCTTTCTTTTAAAAAAAATCCCTTCATTTAAAAATTTGGATTTTTCCATTATTTCTTAGTTACCGGTGTGTTATCACCCAACACACATCCTTCATCATGAAGGTTACACATATTCGCAAGTCAGTATCACTACTGAACCTGCTAGTGGCTTCGGAGCGACTTTTCCTACCACCCGGATAGAAGTACAACCACTTCTACCCTGGGAATGAGTGGATGTATGTGACATCCGACCCACAATCCCGAAATCACTTCTTCATGTCCGTATGAGTACAGAGACCTCATCCTGTCCCCACCCTGGACTCATGCGCTTGGTGCTACTCCAAATTTTAGACAGACACCTGGAACGACAATCTGCCCTTATACTCACCGGGTCGTCCAAGGCCCTTAGGATGCATCACTACCCCTCATGGGCGTCTTGATGATCCCGTACTCACAGTGCATGCACAAACAATGTTTTCTTATATTTCCATGTAATCTGTGGTGCCACTGGTCCAATGGCCCCGACTCTCAACTCAACCCGCAATTGTTTGTCTTGACTAGTCCGTCAACCTGTCATATCGCACTACTGCTAGTTGACTAAGCATGCCGGTCCTATCTTGGTACCATGGCCAAACAATTCACTTATTAAGTTTTATGGCACATATATCATATTCGTTTATGAGCTCCTGCTCGTGCCAACTGGCCTTGGGCCCACTGTACGAGATTTTCAAAATCTAGGCATTCTAGCCCGCAAGTTCCAAAATCGAGGCCCCTGTCCTATAAGAGCTATTCGAGCTCCTGTCAAGAAGGTCTCCCAAATAGTTTAAGCATTGGCACACAGTCAGGGGAGAACACTTCTGACAAAATAGGTTTTCACTGTCCATTTTTCAACTTCTTTATTGGGTCTTTCTGGTGCCAATTATTTGGTTTCATGACCGATGAACGGGTTTTCAACTGCCTTCGAGGAAGTCTCATCATACCAATCGGTAAGTAGTTTTTCCGCATGGTTTTCACATCACTTTCTCTAAATTGTGATGATTAAAATTTCACTAAACAGTGGGTTTTTATACTGAGGTACTTATCATCCCCAACCGGGTATGATATATAATTCCCACTCACAATCGGTAAGTGATTTTTATCTTTAAGTTGTGCTCATCATCCCAACCGGGTATGATGTTAGTAAACCCACTTACAACTAGTAAGTGGTTTTTAACTTTAAGTTGTACTCATCATCCCAACTGGGTATGATGTTAGTAAACCCACTCACAACCGGTAAGTGGTTTTTAATTTTAAGTTGTGCTCATCATCCCAACCGGGTATGATGTTAGTAAACTCACTCACCCATTAATGTCGTGAATTCCACTAGACCGGTTCTTGGTATTCACGCAAGCTTGTCCTTGCTGGTGTTCCCGGTACTTTGTGTTCCTACACGATATGAACATCTTGGTTCATTATCCTTCGGCCTAATCGCCTTCATTCATTCCAAATGAATGAGAAAGTCAAACTTTCATTTATTTGTAATTAAGTACCTAAAGTTATTTCTTTTTAACTTTAAGTCCCAAATGCCAGTTTTTCCTCAAATTGAGTCTCAAAACTTCTAAAATTTATCATATGACCGCAATTTATTCCATTTCACAAAAAAGGGGATTAATTTCTCAAATTTCCAATTTGGTCCTCTAACTTTTCCAAAATTACCATTTTGCCCTTCCTTTACAAAAATGGTAAGTTTTGCCCCAAAATTTCTAAACTTTCTCAATTGGTCCTCCAACATTATTTTCATGCCCAATTGGCCCTCAATTTTATAAAATTTCATTTTGGGCCTTCGAATTTTGAAAATCCCCAATTTTAACTCTTCAACACTGCCGAATTTGATTCCATCAAATTGACTGATCAAACACCTCTAATTATTGAAATTGGAGTTGAAATTGAGTTCCTACATGTTCATACGATTCTAAGGAACTTTTGAATCATAGATTTTAACACCGGAACGAGCTCAAATGGAGATTCGCCGGAAAACAGATTGTAGAGAGAGAAATTTTCAATTTCTCACAGGTGAGGGCACGGCAGTCCGAGCTTTCGATCTAGGTAGATAGCTCTCATCTTGAAGATTATCCTAGAATCAAGAATTGCATCAATTGATGCGGAATTGGATTAGAATTTCGTCATTGAAATTCGGTCGACTCTCTCTCTAGCACTGATAAAAAATTGTAAAGGTGAGACAAATTGCCTTACCTTTCGGTCCTAATTCGGTTGTAGAAAGGCTGAGGAAGTGTTGGGAGGGCTTGAAATGGCCGATTTCAGCTTGGCCGAAATAGGGCAGCTTTGGTCCACCGGAGTTGTTTCACTATTCCATCATGCCGGCGCTTCTCCAATGATTCTCGGATTGATTGGAGCTTGCTATCAGATAGCTGTCTTCTCCCCCATTCTAAAGAGCTCGACCTCTCCTTTCGAGGCTAAGAAAAATGTTTAAGTCGAAACTCTGGTTCCAAGAGGTCACCCATCCTCACACTACTCTCGGGCAAGCACACTTAACTTTAAAGTTCTTATGGAACCTAATTCACTTGAACCAATTTGGTTTTTACTTTCTAATATGTCTTAAGTTGCTTTTCCAAGGTTTAATGAACCCTTTGGATCATCCACAAGTTGTAAATTTTCATATTGCTTGTTCCCAAATGTAAATCGGCTCGGTTTTCTTATTCAGTTTGACCGGTTTTTTTCTTGGTTTTCCTTAAGTCAAAAGTGTGGGGTTTACACTAATAATCTAGTTCTAGGAAAGATATCCTATTATCTCCTTGAACGTTGTATTTTAAATCCTACTCACTAAGTTATGAACTCACCCCCTACCCCTTTCCGGACATAGAACATTGCACAAAAAATGTTAGAGAACCAATTACCAACCTGGCACGTAAATTATATTTTTTTATGTACTACAATATTTATTCCGAGAAATATTTTCTTGAAACTTATCTAATACAGTGTTTTCCTTTTAGTATAGAGCATTGCTTTTGTCAATACTATAAAGATGAAATTTAATCCTATTATAGTATTGGGAAAAGTGGCATATTGTTCACAGAGTTCAGTCCAAATCTGATTGGGGTGTGACAATTACCTTTGTGTCTTGGGTTTAAAATGTCACAACCTTATCTTGACAATCCATTTTTGGCATGGTGTCTTGGTCAATCAATTCATCCCTAAGATGATGTCTGCATCATTCAGGGGTAGGGATATGAGGTATGTCTTGAGTTTCCTTTCCCCTATTCGCACTACACAATACCTAATTGTCATGTCTCTTTGTGCTTCCTCACCACATGGAGTATGGATTAGAATTTTTCCGGGCTTAATGGGGATAGGGCTCATGGTACCTTGTGTACCAACTCTTCATGTATTTACTATCAATATGCCCCAAAGACTATTAGAGTGAAGGCTTCTATTCCAAATACATTATAAATGCTTTATTATCAATCGCCATTTAGTAATTTCATGGTTCAAGTGAACCACATGCATTAACTTTTCCAAAATGCATGACTTAAACTAGATTCTCCATGCTCCTTTACAAAAGGTTCTATCACTTTGCCCTTTTTCCCAAGGTAGGATAGAGAGCATGCCTAGTCCAAGATTATGAGAGGTACTTGCTATAACACTCGGATCTTCTCTAGCATCGACCTGCTTGAGGTGATAAATCCTAGTTGTGACTCTAGGCTAGTGTTCACATATAGCTTGTTCATTATTCTTGAGATCATTTCCAATTGACCTAGTATGTCCACCTTAGGGTCCATTATGCACACTAGCGTTATTTCCTAATACCACTGACTCCGATTTCTTCTCAATCACAAGGTGGGGAGCCATGCAATTCTCATTGAGTCTTTATTTCAATTTAGTCCAAGAATGTGTGCTGAAGAGGTGGCTCTTATGTACTCCCACCAATAGCGTGCTTATGCCTCAAGTAAGTACTCGGCTATTACAACTGTTTGGGTTTATGGCACGTTGAGTATAGTCACATGTCTCTTCACTTCCTTGAGCTAATCCATGGTTGTCATGGCATTCCTCTTGCCCATGAGTTTAGGCAACCAAACCACCTCTAATCTTTTAAATGCTTCAAGGCATCAGAACAATGTTGATCCCCTATTATTGCCGTGGGTATTCTCTCTGATAGAGAGCATCCCTATGACTCCTCTATGATCATCTCTACATGAGGTACTCTTCCCTCATTCGATGATGGTTTCCTAGGCACCTTCACAAATTCCTAATAGGTCTTGAGGTGTTCCAGTTTCATTCATAGTCAGTGGCATTCCTCCGCATAGAGTTCCCCCTTTTTTCCTCGTATCTCCAATCTGAGTTAAGTTCGATTATAAAGAATTTCACTATCCTTATTTGTCACTTGTAAAGTGATGAATACCCTTGAGAGGCATGACTCATATATGTATTCAACAAGGGTACTTCTTTATGGGGCTTAGCAATATGCCCCTCCACATTATGAGTCATAAATCTGATGGACTCCACTCCCGTCTATCTAGAGGGCTTCATCCCTCGGATAGTATGGTACACCTAGTTCTCACCTAGGGTCATATCTAAAATATTTTTACTCGGTCAGTATTTGGTGTACCACTTCACTTATGGAAATACAGTTTTGGTGTTCTATAGACAATCCAAGCAACACTTTTCCTGGTTATTTCACTTTCTAGTTACTCATTTTCAAAATTTTATTTTTTTTAAAGTTGGGATATGATACCACTAAAGTAGTCACTCTTAAACCCGATTCACAAGTTGAACCAACATAACAACCGCTATGTCCTCTCGACGCTATGGTAATGGATACCTCATTACAATAGAACTGACATGCCAAAAGGCTCAAATTAAGTAAATCATACTAAAATTCACTCATAATTAAAAATTTTACAAAACTATATTTCAACTTACATTGCGAATAATAAAAACAAGTCTTGGGAAATGAGTAGTTGTATTAGACCACTTGTTATTAACCCAAGTTCCTTATCTCGGGTTTTTTCTTAGCAAGGGTCTTCTTCCCTAATGCTCCACTCATTCGTATGACCTTGAAATGTGTTAAGGGGAGGGGTGAGTAATGCTCAGCGAGTGTGAAGGTTACTCATATGGTCATTCATGACCTCGATGTTGCCACAACTCAAAATAGCTTATAAGTTTATTTTTTTCATTTTATATGGTAGTTTATCAATAAACCCATCGTTCATGCATTAGTATAAGTTATTGGCATATACTATGCATACAATGTTGTACGAGAACAATTATCTGAATAAACTAATAGAGTGACATCCCTTGATATACACTCAATATTGTATTAGGGTATCTCTGGTCCCCTAATACAATCTTCCATACTCATGATGGGAACCCGTTTAAAATAATTTATAATTTATCTTAATACCGGTTTATGGGTCTCAAATTAAACACTCAATGCACACACTAGAGAGAGGTATTATTATACAAAGCAATGCCCCGTATATTTTAGCACAATCACATAAAAGCAACGCCATATCACTGACTATTGGGGTGGAATTAACACTCTCGCACAAGTTGTGCCTCATCACCAACTATTGAATTAACCGACTCTCAAAATAGTGAGTGGAGAATGGAGCACCATCACACAAAATAGTGCATCATCATCGAATATCGAATCAATCGACTATTTGGGGTGGTTAGTGTGGAATAGAGCACCATCACACTTAGCAGTACTTTATATAATTTTCCACCATTGCACGTAGTAGTACTACATCTAATACAATCTTTTAATAGACTGACCCACTCAAGTAAATGCGGATATCCCACCATCGATCATCCAGGTGACTGCATTCCCACCAACTCCAAGTCACACTTATGGACCACGTCTTATAACTCATGGGTCGTTGTAAATTGGAAAATCAAATTACACTCCCCATATTACTCGAGTATGCATTTATCAAACTACCATTCGAACACATCCATCATGAGATGTCTACATGTTAAACAACAACTAAGATGTTGGACAGGAACTAATATTTGAACCGACCATTTTATTGCACAAGCTTGTGTATTAAATATGAGTTGCTAATTGGTTATCTACTCTATTGATATTATTATCAATTTAACCACAAATATTATAAAATAATTACATGAATCTTAGTTGCTTATAAAATATCGGACTATTGCCCTTATTTTAGAAATACACACTTTTAACTTATTTGTAACTTCTTTTAATAAACAATGTTTCTTAATACTTTTTATAAATAAAAAACATTAACCACTTTTCATAAACAATAAATGTTAACTCATTTTATAAATGGTGGATATTAACCAATTTTATAAACTAGGAGTATTAACCAATTTAATAAACGTTTTCTCATTTGATCCTAAATTATTTTAAAAGTTGATGTAATACTCATTTTTAAACTTGTCATTTTATATATATTTCCTAAAAAATTTTGGGTCAATTCATGTTTCTCTACCAATGATATGATATATATCTCGTATTTTGATAAAAAAAAATTTATTTATAATTTATTTGTGAATTTCTTAAAATATTTTTTAAATAATAAAATAATTTTCATAAAATTATAAGTATTTATATCTATTTATTAATTATAGGCGAAATAAAAAACTCACTTATAGTTATCTCAATAATTTCTCATTTATTTCATGAGATCAAAGATCGGATGATGGGAAAATATCATTCTTAAATATTTTGTTTCTTATTTGTCCTTTTTTATTCTATATCTCATCTATGGTTTTATTTTGTTTCATCATAGAGAGAAGATCATCTCGGATTGCTCGTACTTATTCCTTCTTCCGTGTGAGAGCCGTTATTATACGGAGAGATTTGATCATCCAAATGGAGACGCTCCTTTTCCTCTTTTTTTTTTAATCTCTAGTGTATATCATTAGTTTCATCTTTTTTATACATTAAAAAAATATAGCAGTGGTTATTTTTTAAGTTGAACTCATCAGGTTATTGATTTTATCTAGTATTAGCTGAAAAAAAAAAAGATATGTTTGTACGTTAATACACATTCATCCCTCTCTTCCATTACCGGTCCTAGAAAGAACAAATGAAGCATCACTGCCCAACACAGCTACTGCTACAGAGAACGGTCTGAAATCCATCAAAAACATATCAAGAGCAGGAGAAATTTCTAGGGGAAACCTATCAGTTCTTACAGATATGTAAATAATGATCAGGTCACTTTCTATCAACTTTTGGGAAACAGTGAAGTCACTCCCTATCCAGTGCAGATCATGATTAACTATCCTCACACTGCAGACACATTCTAATATTCCGCAGCGTGCAGGAGATGAGGTTGTTGATGGATTCGATGGACTCCATTGTAAGCTTGGCTGTAGGAGACGTGTCTGTTAGGACTTGGAACGCGATTGTTAGGAGAGATCCACACTCGGAGCTCTTCTCCTCCTGTCTTGAAGTGATCAGAAGGGGCCTCGACTCGAGCCCATCTGGTAGAATTGAGAACCCTGAAGGCAGGACAGCAATGTTGCTGGAGTCACAGCCTGTCATCACGGCTTTCATCCCAGTGATGTCCACTGGAGAATACACCAGCATTGACTCGTAAGTGTTGGTGGTGCTGTCTTGAACCAGCCATAAGTTGTTCTCCTTGGAGACCATAGTCTGCAGAAGAGTTGAACTTTACAGCATCAGTTCATCGGTCAAGAATAAAACAAAGTGTGAATATGATGAGGCCATGAAATGTCTGTACTGAAGCTCACTTGGATATTGACCGAATTCCCTCGCTCTTGGCCTTTGGCTAGGTTGGCGACCAACTGTGATGGGCCGCCACCGGACATGATATCCCACTGTAAATTGGCCAATCAAGTTGTCAGATGCAATTGCATAAAAGCTTGGCTTTAGTGATTGGATTCCAAAATTCATTTTCTGTGAAATTGCTTGAATTCTCGATATCTCCTTGAAACAAGAAAGCTTTTTTTTTTTAATTTTCTATGCCATTTCTTAGTTTCAATCTTGCAGAAAAGTATGAACTACTTTTGATGGGTGTTATCCAGAAAGTTTCAGCAGGTTCTAACCTCATGCCGGCTAGCTTCATCTCTGAGGAAGTCGAACATCACCTGAGGCGACACTGGCAATAGAACAGAGGCCACTGCGCAAAGGATCAAGCCAACAGGCTCTCCTGGGTCGTTCAAGTTCTTCCTGGAAGTCACTCTGACGTCTTCTCCTGTCTTGCCAGGAACTTTAGTCCAGTTGTGGAAGCTGGAAGCTCCAATGGCATGGCAGAAACTCTGAGTCATTCTCTGTGCCAGCCTCAGCACGCTCTTCCTTCCGGCAAGTGTGGCAACCCCTACAATAAGATAGAATTGGAGAAGAGAAAATCAGTCATTTTTATGTGATCCATTTTTTTTATAGGAAGTTGGACGGTGATAGTTTACTGTACCGCTTGAGTCTTTTGTAGGGACGTTGGTTGCCATGAAGAAGACAAGCCTCTCACACTGCTGCTGCAATGTTTCCATCCAATGCCTTGCACCGAAGGCAAGGCCGCTGTTTACAATTGTCCGGTACATCGGGTGGACCGTGCTCTTCTGGCATTCCAGGTGCTCCACCCAGATCACCTGAAAGATTGCCACTTGATCATTCTAATGTCTAATAATGTTCATTTCTTTGTTCCAAGAAGAGAAGGGGTTCATTTCTCTGCCCACATTCATTTGCATTTCAGTAAAGTTCACAAAGACATCTTCAGGCCTATTTTCTTAGTAGTGATTGATGTGTTTGCATGCATACCTTGCAGTGGCCATTGGACTGGTCCTCGATGATGCAACCTGACGGTCGCTTCTTGCACTTTACAAGGGAGGCGTCCATATTGTCTTCCACCTTCTTAATCGAAACATCGACAATAGCCCACTGCTCAGGACTTAGCTGCTTGCAGAATCTGATGAAGTAGATATCCCTTGTGGGCACCATTGGGGTGAGCATCTGAAGCTCTGCAAACATCTGCATACATATTTGAAAGAAACAAAACAAAACAAAACACAAAAAAAAAACCCAAAGAAATTAACTACTAATCATAAATTCAATCAACAATGTATATCATTTACATATTTGTGGATTTAATTAGTCATTATACCCACCAGTTGCACGGCACCATTTCTGTGAGGACCTTCACCATCTTCAATAACATCAACTGTAGCTGCTTTGGAGATCAAGCAAGGAAACATCTCCTTCCACTGATCCTGCAAAAAACAAAACATCATATTTTTTTTATGGTGAAACGAGAGATGACGGCGGGTTCTTGACGTGAGAACTAGAAACGATCCATTTGGATTATGATCCACATACCACATCCATGAAACTTTGTAGGAGCCGTGGAAGATCAACAAACACGACCCTTGTCTCTCTCGAGGCCTCGATAGACCTCTTTGTCTTACCATCACCTGAACTTTGGCCTTCAACGGCTGGGAACTCTTTGACATACTCGTCGTAATTGAGAATCTCCCTACCTGTCTCAACACTCTTGACCCAGAGAGGTTCCCGAGTAGTTGCCATTTTCTTGAGCTCCTCCATGGCCTGGTTGGCCAATTCCATGATCTTTGACTTGTCAAGACCAAACATCCCAGTATAAAAATCCAACGAGCTCCGGCTTTCTTGGCCTTCCGCAGCAGCAGAACATGAAGCCGAGGTTGTCCCTGGCGGGTGTTTTCCTAGAGCCTCCCGAAGCTTTTCCACCTACAGTACATAGACCATTGTTTCCCAATAGTCACTAGTGAGGAAGGAGGTATTTTCTTTATTTATTTTTTCTTTTCAGAGTCGAACCTCGGCCTTTAGTCGGGCATTTTCAATGCGTAGCTGCTGTTCTTGGGTGGTCAAGGTGGCGTCTCTCCTAGTGGTGGCTGAGCCACAGTTTGGGCAGCATGACTTTTGGATGGTCTCCCTCATTGCTTTGTTTTCATCTCTTAGCTTATCCATTTCTGTCTTCAGTAGAGTGTTTTCGTGGCGCTCCTGAATTGCCTGCCATGTCAAATATCACTGCAATATGATTTTCCAGATTATATACTACAAAGGAGGATAGCAGTGCCATCCATATCTCGACAGGCAAGCATTTCCATACATGATGATGACGAGTACCTTCAACTGAGTTCGACGATTCTGAAACCAGAACTTGACTTGCCTTGGAGCCAGCCCCAATTGCTTGCTTAGATGTTGCCTTTGTTTCTCATCTGGATGGGGCGACTCCTTAAATAGCCTTAACTCGCCATGAATACCATATTTCAGAACTCGTTACATCCATTTTCTCACATCTACTAGAGATTGGGGCAGGTCAAGATATATTCTCGATGAGCACATGTTATTAACCGATATATATATATATATATATATATATATATATATATATATATATATATATATATATATATCCCGTCATGGACTGTCAAAATTAGCCATTAATACTTTATCTTGCAGGTTTCTAGTGGATCAGGAAAGGAGGGCTAACTTACGCTTCCATCTCCCGGATTTGTTCGGCCGTGTGGCGGTGATACTTCTTCTGCCTCTTCTTCCTCTTTCCGCCGCCTTCGTTATCGGCATCCTGGTCCCCGTCTGGATCAAACTCATCATCGGACCTTGACCTTACAGGCCCCGAGTTCTCGCTGCTGATCTCAACCGTCTCCTCCCTCAGCCCTCTCACTGCTCCTCCTCCGCCGCTGCCCTCATCCCCCTCCTCTACCTCCGTCCCTCGATCGCCGCTCAGCGCTCCTCCGGCTGCCGCCGCAGCATCCCTGAAAATACCGGCCTGCAATAGAGGTATAGCAAATAAGGGATCGTTCGATGCTCCATATATAGGATTAGCAGGATTATTGAAGAAAGTGGGATGAGAGGGTCTCGAGGCGTTACGAGGCTGAGAGAGAGAGCGGGGGAGGCGAAGAAATTCTTAGTGCGAGAAGGCGGGGGGTCGTCGTTCGACATCTCCACACCCATTAGCAGATGGCTGGAAGAGGAGAGGAATCTTTTATGTATTTGTTGGAATGACGTGGGATTAAGGTTAACTGGTAACAAGTGTTCTGCTTTGTCAAGTAGCGGAGAACGTTGGAAGGAAGTCGTATGGTGGTGGCCATGAAGAACGAAGATTTGTAGTTAAGAGAGAGATAGTAGTGATGAGGAGGAAGTCGAGCAAGAGTTGGAGCAGAAAAAGAAATGGGAGGTCAGCCTCGATTTAAGGATATAAAACCAAAGAAAAAGGAAGACTGGGTTCTATCCCAGTCTTGTCATCTCAGCTACTACTACGAAGAAGCTCTGCTCAGGAGGCAGAGAGAGGAGAGGGCTGTTAGGAGTTGACCGTTAGATGATAGGGAACAGTCCAGAGGAAGAAGAAAGGCAATGTAGAGGGAAAGAAAGAGAGACATAAGACAACTAACTTAACGTATTTATAGTTTTTTCTTAGTAGATGGCGTGGCTTGCCGGCTCAATCCGGTTAGGATGGGCTGCAGCCGGTTTACGAGTTTCCTGCTATGTACTCTATTTGTGAAGAATCAATGCATTCTCTCTTCAGATAGAGGAATGTTTGGTTGGGGTATTTCGGGTAAAGCGGAAGTTTTCGGTTCAACCCATTAATCAAGTATTTTTGGCCAAATAAGAACCTTAGCTATTATATCATATTTTACATGTAGAGAGTTATCAGTAATGAATTAGACTTTTTTTGTTTAATTTAATTAATAAGTAATAAAATATAGAAATATATAATATTGCAATATTGCAATATAATTTTAAAATTATATCAAATATTTTTACTAGATAAAATAGTATCATAATAATATATCAACAATACTAATTAAGAAGAGAATGTTTTTACATGATACCCAATTTTTTACATAAACTGTAAATGTTTTTTTAGAGTAATATTCGAAAGTTGAAAATACTTTTGAACATTAGCCACTTGTATGTTTAAGGATGAGTATTTATTTTTATAAACATATCTATTACAATAATACAATCTATTTATTTTTAGTTTGCTAATGAAATACTTCATTATTAATCATATGTATTATTGCTTGATTGTAAAAATATAATTATATTAATCTATCATGTGATATACCTAATTCTCTAAACAAACGCTTTATTCATATTAATTCATAAAGCATGTTAATACACGATATTCTCACTATGTAATATAATAAGAAATAATTATTTATTTTTTTACTTTTCTATAAAATAAAATTACCATCGAAAAAATACAAAATCAAGTAGAGGATCTTTAACTTATAATAGAAAGAAACCGGGGGAGAACCGGTTTGAATCGGGTTAGATCTATGTAGAGTGAAGCCACTGAACCCCCTCTCCCAAATTTTTTATAGGTTCAAAACAAATTCAAATTGAATGTTTCTTGAATCTATTTATTAGGAAATTGGATATAGAAGTTTTAGCTATTTTTATTTTCTTAAGAACTGGCCAAAAAGGGGGTGAACTAAGACAAAAAATAATTGAACTAGTCGATAAATTCACTAGAAATCGGTTTTCTACAAGCGGCCACGAGCATACGTGTCATCTTCCTCGCCTGAATCTCAAACATGGATGCCCTATTTAACCTGATAGTGCATCGTTGTCCCACTGACTCCACCGATTGGAGAAATTAATTAATTGCTAGCAGCACATGCTATGGATAGATAGTTATGCAAATCTAGATCATATCCATATAAATTGGGGCTACTCCATCATCGGATTTTACTCATAATTCTCTCTCAACTACCGAATGCTCCCAACTTCGGTGACCTTGCTAATATAGAGCATATCTCCTCTATCCGACCACCTCTAATGACCATCCATGTACCCTTGAAAATCCGATGATCCTGACTTTCCATTGTCACCTCTCTCGACCCTTAATACTGCCTCTTTCGGCACTAGCGAGATCACGTAGCACTCAATCTCCAATGACCCAAAATAAGACAACTATTTTAGAGCTCAATTACGACAACTACAACGACCCTTGTGAGCTAAGAAAAATTCTACTAATTTCCTTATACCACCAACTTTCCATAGCCTATGCCCTTCCTTGATTTGAATAAGAATTGAATCTAAATTAAATCATTTAAGTCTCATATCACAGGGTAAGTGGTCGAGTTGACTAAAATGCTAGTTATAAGAGCTACATACCACCATTTGAGCTAATTCAAGTATCCACAACTCCTGAGGGAGTCAGCTTTCCAACCCCACTGGCCTTAATAACCGACGTGCCACCTCTGTTGAGTTCCAGACTTTGACATGACTTTTACCCGTTTGCATACAAGTTTTCGATCAAGACCGATTGGAGCAATTTCAGCCGACTCCGACCAAACTTAGTTTATGATGGGCTAGGGGAGAGGCTAGGGGATCTCTCCACTTTGAGAATGTTTAGAGATGTTTTAGTTGTGGGTCAAAGATCGGTGGCCAAATTCCAAAGATTTGAAAGTTAGGGGACCAAATGCAATGAAGCTTTCTGTGAGATCTTTCTAATGACCAAAATAAAGTTTAGAGCCTAATTGGAAAGTTTGGTGAAATTTGGGGACCGGGTCACCTATTGTGAAAGGTATAGGGACCTATTTGCAATAAAGACAAAGTTAAAGATTAAAATGCAAATGTGAGCATTTTGCACAACCAAGGGAAACCGCTCGACACTCTAAGGACCTAAACTTTAGAAAAAGTTTAGAGTCCTAAATGAAAATTTTGTTGTTAAAAGGACCCTCAAGCCTAAGTTCTCAATCGTAGGGGCAAAATGGTGATTTTGTCAAAATTTAGGGGCCTTTCGACAATTAATGAAAAGTAGGATTTGGGAATGGTTCCAATGCTTAACTATGACCATAAAGGGACTCAAAGAAACTTGAGTGACCATAATTAAAGGACTTGAAAAATTCCAAGGTCCAAGAAAAAGAAGTTATGAAGTATAAGGGGAAAATGGTCATTTTGCCCAAATTAAGGACCAAATGGTAATTTGGAGAAAATGAAACCATTAGGTGGTGAGTTAAGGAAATTTAGGCATTCCATAAGTGCTAAGTAAAAAAAGAAGGAGTTTAGGCCTAGGAGGTTAACCTTAGAGAAGGTTAGACTAAGGGTCAGGGTACCAACTAGTGATTTAGGTAACCGGGACTTGGAAGGGACTAAACTGTGGGGAGAGTGCAATAAGTGAGTCATGAATTGTTAGGAGTGAGACTAACCCTATTATTGCTATACCTTGCAAAGAATGCAAGAAGCACTCAAGTGAAAACCGAGAGCAGATTTCGGAAACCCCACGAAACGAACAAGTTCTGTGAATAGAGGTGAGTGGATATTGACGGAGAGTCTAAATGGACCGACCAGGGTATAACTTGAATTTCTTGATCGACTGTGTGAATATGAGTAGGAACTTGATCTTATAACTTATATAAGAAATAGAAACTAAATAAATTCATGCCCACTAAAACAAACATGATTTGAAAGGCTAAGGTATCCTCATGAATCTCTATTTCAATTCACGCATAAATCTAAGCATACATGCTAAGAATCACAATGTCTAAGTCATGTCCCCAAAGTCTTATAAATCAACTAATCGAGGTTGATGAGAAGTATGTACATTAATAGTGCCATCACAAGGCTCTACACAAGAATCTCCTCCCCATCAGGATCTATGAGAGGTAAGTGTGATATGTGCATTCGTAAGGCTCTACATAAGTGTCACACATCAACCCGATTATCCACATGAGGACCAATGACAACCTAACATGCCCCTTCGATGCTACAATGGTAGTTTTCTTCACCAAAGTAGTACCCACAGAACCAAGGCTCATAATAAAATGCATCTATATTTTTTAGCAAAAATTAAACTTTTCTTGTATAAAATAGTGTGTTTGAAAATTATTACAAAACATCCTAATAATATAGAAACTAATTAACATAAAATTAAACCTTTGTGTGTGCATTCAAAGATCTGTACCTCAAGTCGTGTCGGTGTTGAAGGTGTTATCTTGAACATCACTTACGCGGGCTCCTACTTTCACATATAATGATTTTAGGGAGGGGGTGAGCTCATAGCACAATTAATGAGTTTACTGACATCGAACCATTTCATGGATTACAACCCCAAAGTTCACTCAAAATATCTATACATGGATTATTTTTTTAATAATCACATATATTATAATTATTTCATAATTTTTTATCCCTTACTGACTCATTCCTTGGGCTTATACACACACGCGGATTCAATTAGAGCATCTTCTCTCCAAACATCATATCAATCAAATGTTTCCATCAGAACGAACATGGCTCCATCATCCAACCAATATATATGGTTATATGGATGTTGAGGATGTGTACTCAATTATTTATATACTCTTGTTATCCTCTTCGGCAACATACTCAAGTATACTATATACATTGTTGTCCCCTGCTACCATGCACTCAAGTACTCAAAACCTGAGGCAACCTAGAAACATAATTTTAACCCCCACCCCCCGCCCTCCTTATAGATTGCTTCTAGTCGACCAACACCCCTGAGGGTGGGTAGTTGAGCACCCCAACACAAATTGATTTTTCTCAGAGCATTGTCCTCAGTCAATCGCCTCCCTTTATCATGTTACTTAAGGACCCATACCTTCATATTACATGGTATTATGCATATCTTTATCATAGGTCCTTTAACCCATTATTTAAGGTAAATATCTAAACTATTTCTTTACCTATGTGAGCATGCAACCATGTAGTTTTTCCTCTATATATTCAAAACACTTTATAAATCACATTATACACAATATCACAGTTTCATAAAGTGCTGTAAAGTGTAACGATTGGTCTAATCAGACTTGTCATAAGTAAATCTCACTCACAGTTATATTCGGGACTTGTTTGTCCCAGTGGTTATCCAATGTCTTGGAAGTGTGATCCTTGTCTATGTGTGTGGTGCCGTACACAAAATAAGGTAAACCATATCACTAGGATCATTTTTGGAACCCCTCGATATTTTTAGTACGATCAGTAATTTTCCAAAATTACGATTTCATCCCTCGGGTCGGGTTTTATCGATTTGTGTGTCAACAAACCCGTTTATAAGACCGTTGCCACATTATTCGAAATATCTATACATTTCCCCACTATTTGGCCATATTTATTTTAAGGCTCCAAAGTATTTCAAGTCGATAAATAGGCCCTTACTTTTAAACTTTTACATTTTAGACCTTAAACTTTCCAAAAATTATAATATTGCCCCTACTCTTTCCAATTAACCATTTTGAAACCATAAGCTCTTCCATATCTTAATTTCATATCCCCTAACTTCAGCAAGTCTCATTTGCATATTCAAAATCTTAGAAATTTCCTTTTCGGTCCATTCTTCACTATATTTACCATTTTGCCCATAAATATTTTTGAAAGTTTCATTTTAGTCCCTAGCCTTTTTCTAGCTACCACTTCAGGTTCCAAAGTTTTCTCAAGCTTCATTTTATGTCACTGGACTTCTATTGAATCTCAAACATGAACTTGCTATATCTCAAATAACGCACACATGCATAATTGGGTATATGTGGGTAAGTGAGATGTGTGCATGCACTTGCTCATAAAACATACAACAATCAAGTATGTTCTTACATAGAAACTAAACATACATGGTTCAACCATGTCTTGAATGTGGCACTCATGTACATCAGGTATATGTGGTATGTGAGTTATGTGTCCGCACTCACTTGACACTATAAAAGTCTATACACTCATATAGTACGTCGAGAATATTTCGTCGATCATCCGTACACTTGGTGTTCCCCGCCATCCATGCAACAATTATATGTATACTTTGACATTTCCCACCATCCACGATCGAGAGTATACTTGTACATTTAATCGGTCCCCATGTGACATGGAAGATATCATATCTCCCCTTATACACAGCTTCTAGTCTACCCCATGCATTGACACAAGTTCTTTATAGATGTCATGTTGGCGCCTCATAACATAGAATGCATAATCATATAACTCAAGCAAACAACTTGGAAACACATCACATACCTCAAGCAACCAACTTGGAACACAATCACAACATGTAAATCAAGCCACAACTTGGCACACAATTATATCATAAGTATCAAGCCTAGAGCTTGGAACACAATTATAGCATGTTCATCAATCATGTAACTTGGCATACAATCATGGCCTGCCAAAATTCTCTTATTTTCATAAAGCATAATTCCATTTAGTTTTTCTTTAACATTTCACAATACTTTTTCAAAAGAATGCACATATTCATGGAATTTATGGAAAACTCAAAAGTGCATCGTTTGATCCAATCAGACTCGTTATCAATAAATACATTAATTATTTTAATTGGGACTTATTCGTATCGTCAGGTTTTTCACTTGACCCGTGATGTGTGATTCCAGTATGATAGCGTGTTGAGTTACTCTACATGAATCATACTCTACCTTTTATTTGGTTTTAATTAGGTATTGTGGTACAGTCCCATAATTTTCTAAAAATTACTAATTTTCCCCTTACACCTAGTTTGCTCAATTTGCATGTCGACAAGCTCGTTCGGACTAACTCCTTTTTATCATATATTTACACAAATCTAAGGTTGTACTTATATTTGGCTGTATTGACCAAACTTTCCAAAATTCTCTAAATTTTCAATTAAATCCTTTACTTTTCCAAGTTTTCATTTTGGTCCCTAGGATGGGAAAATACCATTTTGCCCTTATACTTCTAAACTCTTCATTTTGGGACCCAAGACTCCCTAAGTCCTAAATTACCAATAAACACTTTTAGGTCCCCCAAATCCTCACAATTTACACTTTCGTCCAAAACTCTTCTTCTGAGTCTCAAACCTTTTCCATACTTTTTATTTAGTCCATGGACCTTCTTAAGACCTAATAGAGACCCCAAGAAATCTCATTCCTGAATGGGTGCTCTAAGTTTACCAAATTACATTTTGGTACTCGACCTTGATTTCTCAACAAAATATTTCTCAAAAATTATGAAACTCAAATAAGAGGTCTCCATTCTCTCCCTCTGGGTCACCATGGTCCCATTTTGGATGGATATGGTTGGAATAATATGCTCTAAGAACTTTTTTGAAAGACTGTTGGAATAATGCGAAAATGGGGTCAAGGTCATAATTTCACTAGAGAAAGTGATTCGGCTAGAGCCATCAGTGAGACTGGAAAGGTGACTATCAGAGGAGACCGTAAACACTTCAATCGACTCAATTCGAGGTCAAAGTAGCCTACAAATGACATTTTACTACATTCTATCATGATTGATGAGTAGTCAGGATTTTCATGAATTTATTTTACTCAATACTTACCCAAAGATTATGAGGATGAGGGATTCAAAAATTTGGGATCAATAGGTATTTGTGAAAATTTTCTTAGTCATTCTTGGTTGTTGTGGGCATTGAAAATGGCTCAAGAAATTAATGCTTTATTTTTTGTTCATCAAAGTGTGCGTAATGTTTTATTACACCGGTGCTAGTATAACACTTGATAATTTGGAGATAGGCGACATTGGAAAACTAACTCAATCATGATCCTAATGGTACTTTAATCACTCAATTTGGTGGTTAGGTTAGAAAGTTATGGCTTCTGCAAATCAAGTTACCGGAAAATAGATGGATCTCATTTCTAGAGTGAATTTCAGTGAGTTGTCGGCAAAAGTGTGCGTAATGTTTTATTACACCGGTGCTAGTATAACACTTGATAGTTTGGAGATAGGCGACATTGGAAAACTAACTCAATCATGATCCTAATGGTACTTTAATCACTCAATTTGGTGGTTAGGTTAGAAAGTTATGGCTTCTGCAAATCAAGTTACCGGAAAATAGATGGATCTCATTTCTAGAGTGAATTTCAGTGAGTTGTCGGCAAAAGGGGGCCAAGCCTTATATGAATATATTCTAGACTTAATTAGCTATATGATCATAGTTTCATTTCATAAAATCATAGCCCACTTATCCCTACATAAATTAATTTCATTTGTAGTGGATTTTGGAATTGCGACGGAATGAATCAGGTTAGATTTCTGGATTTTGGGTCTTCAGTCGAGCAGAGGGGATAGCATGTGTGCGGTGTAAGGCTCTACCATGCGCCCGCACTTATGGCACGTGCTCCAGTTTGTTGCCTGGTTCGGCTTTATTTAGAACTAGTTTCCAACAAATTTCTTGGTTAGTTCAAACAATTATGGTTGTTTTTTTGTCGGTACACCTCAAATTCAAATGGTTTCTGGCTCAATTTATTTTTCTAAAAATTTCATTTCCAATTTCATAATATTTGGCTCAAGAATTTCCATTTTTCGATTTATTGAACTCCTTGAAAAATTTATGAAGTTTTCAAAATAAGTTGGTTTGATCTCGATTTGAACCAAATCTCAATTGATCCTTTCCAGATCTGTGTTTTATGATCAAAGAGATCATTTATGAATAATAAACCAAACTTTGTCAATTATCTGAATCTCCCTTTCAAACCAATACAAAATTTGGTTAACCTTTCAAATCAGGTTTAGTTTTTCATTTACTAGTTCGACTCCAGTTTTCAGTCGGATCAGGTTTTCTGAAAAGCAGTGTTACACCTATTCCCCACCTTTTTAGAAGTTTTGTCCTAAAACTCAATCATTTATTATTTTCTAATATTCTACTATTGAACACAAATACTTCAAAAATAATATGGGTATTTGTTCCCCATAGTTGCTTTAGGCTCCCAAGTGAGATTGAACAAAGCATGGTAATATGAATTATTTTAGAAACAAAGAGTCCTCACATATGGTTAGTAAATGGGGCATGAACGTCAAATTCTTCCATCAAACAACCAATCAGTGTTGAGCGTATAACTGAACAACACTAAATAAAGGTGAGACTAGTTAGTGGATGGATCAACATGAAGAAATAAAATAGTGCTCTATTGATTATTTTCAGAAACTATTTGTGGTCGATAGTATCGGTCATGAAGTATAAGCCTTGAGTGTTGTGAAAATAGTGTCATACCAGAGATAAATATGGCACTATCCAAATTGGTTATATTGAACAAAGTCCAGCAAGCGGTATATGGCATAGGGGAGAAAAGGCGTAAGGCCCAAATGGGTTTAATGGGACATTTTATCTAGGCTATTGGGAAATTATTAGTCTGGACACAATTTTAGCCATCCTTAATTTTTTCCATAAGTTCTAACCTATGATGTCAAAAGAAACTAATATAGAGCTAATCCTTAAAGTTACAACTCATGAAAATGTGACCCAAGACCATCTTATATCCTTATGTAACTTTAGCTATAAAATTATATAAAAAATCCTAGTCAACAGGCTAAAGCCTAATATGAATGACATAGTCTCCTGTCATCAAACTACCTTTATAGTGGGTAGGAACATTCATGACAACATAGAAATGGTGCATGAGTGCTTTTGTTTCCTCAAAACAATAGTAAAAAAGAGTGAGGTGTGATTAAGATTGACATGGTGAAGGCATTTGATAGAGTTGCATGGCCTTTTTTTTAAAAAAAAAAATTGTCCTTAAAAAATTGGTTTACACTCTAAATTTGTGCATGGAATTATGATCTGTGTTACCTCTATGTAGTAGAAGGATCCGTGTGGATGGAGACATGACAAAACTTTTCTAGCCAAATTGAGGGTTAAGACAGGGAGATCTACTATCTCCCTACCTATTTATCTTAATAAATGAAACTCTTTATGTGCAATTAAATGTTGATTATTCTAATAAAATACTTAGATGGCTAGCCATTAGAAAGGCTTGCTCCATCATTTCACACTTTTTTTAGATGATGCTTTATTCTTTATAGAAGCTACTAGATCAAATGTTATATGATTATTAGACATTATAAATACATACTATAAGGCTTTGGGACAAAAAATAAGTGTCAGTAAATCATGTGTCTATTTTTGTGTCAATACTTCATCAAATACTAAGCATGATCTAATGTCTCTTTTGTAGATGTCCTCATGCCACCGGGTGGATACTTACTCGGGACCACCATAGCTATGGGGATGCAACAAAAAATGATACTAAAATTTATTAAGGAAAAAATCTATAAAAAAACTACAAGGATGTAAAGTAGCACAACTATCTCAAAGTGGAAAGGAAATACTCATTAAGTCAACACTTAGTATTATACCCTACTATGTGATGAGTTCTTTTATTCTTCCACAAGGTTGATGTACCAAGGTGAACAAGATTATGAACAGATTTTGGTGGGGTGAAACAGAAGATAAACAAAGAACCCATTAGTAATACTACGACAAACTCACAAAACTTAAAGAATGGGTGGAATGGTTTTTAAGGAACTTCATTCCTTCAACTAAGTCATACTAAAGAAAACATCATGCTCTCTCATCTCTAACACTTTGTCCCTACTAACTCGTCTATTAAAAGGGAAACACTTTTTGTTGGTTGCAGGTCTAGACACACAACCTTCTTGGTTTTGGTGAAGCCTATGCCACAACAAAGAAGAATGAAAAAGGAACTTATATGGAAAATTGAAAATGGAATACAAATGCAAAATTGGGGTGACAAATAGATACTGGCATCTACCTATAACAAAATTGCATACTTTGAGCAAGTTGAGGAGCAACCATCATTACTAGTCAGGTCCCTCATACATATTGGATCAAAATAGTGGGATCTAAGGATAATAAAAGACAAGATCATCACACAAGAAGAGAAGGTTGTACTGGGGATTCCAATACATGTCATAGATTGTGAAGACATGAATATTTGTCTGAAATATAACATAAATATAGCGTGTAACACTAGAACTTCTGAAAATGGAATTAAGCCTAACTAGACTAGAAACTAGTGTTAGAATGGGAATGAGAACCTAAACTGGGAATGGAATCATGAACTAAGAATAAGATCCTAAACTAGGAAATGAAATCTTGAACTAAGAATGAGAATAGAAATAGGGGATGAAATCCCGAACCAATGATGAAAAACTCAAACTTAGGATGAAACCTTGAACTGGTAATGGAACCCAAATTAGGATTGGAAAGTCAAATTTGATCATAACTCAATGTTGGAAATGGAAAAGGGAATTTCATGTCAGAATTAGGGATCGAATTCCCAAGCACAAAAAGTGAAGTTTTTGGGAAAAAAGCCATTTTTCGCACTAACGAGGTTGAGATTTCGGATTAAATTATTGGGAGACCAAAAAGAAAAATTGGTAAATTAATTTTTTTTAAAGGAAAAGAATGGAAGTCGGTTAGTTGGACGAAATTGCAATCGCACACCATCAATAATATTGCTTTAATTGAGGTGATTTTTGACCAAATTGCATCCACAAATTGCATAGATTAGATGACAAAGTTAATTGCATTAACTCTTCTAGAATAAATCAAATTTTAGATCTAAAGTCTAAAATCCTTATATCAAAACCCTAATCAACCCTCGATAATTGAATAAACAATTCTCTCTTGTCTGATCATGAAATGGACTGATCTTAGTGTTAAAATGTCGCTTATGGACTCGTCTTGAGTTATGTGGTTGGTCTTAACTTGTTAGTAGCCGAGAAATGCCGCACAAGGGTCATTTTTAATGTCTCAGATATGGGACATGATTTATGTTTGTCACCTATGACTTTCTGGGGCCAAATTCGGCCACCTCCGATTACCACTCCAATGGCCACTAGTGCTAAAGTGATTGTATGCCTCTCCTCTAGCAAGGGGAAAATCAATTGACACAAGCCGATTTCCACTAGTGAGATTGTCGGGTTCCATCCGATCACGGCTAGTCGACGACCAAATTCTCCCAACTCCAGCGAGCTCTTGGCTGACCATCACCACATAAAGTTTCGCTTATACCTTTGCTACAAAATGCCTAAGTTCTGGCCACCTCCGGTGAGAATTTCTGACAACTCTCTTTTTTTTTTCTCAATTTCTGACAACTCTTTTAATAGCTTTGTTTCGGCCAGTTTTGGAAAACAGACAAATTCAGTTATGTTTGGTCAAGGTAAGACCCCTTCCCCCAATCCTCTCACAAGCCATTAGGAGTATAATGATAGCATTTGGGGTGATTTGTGAATTTAGAAGTTTATATAATTAAGTTTCAAAGTTTAGGGCAAAGTGCAATTATAAAAAGTTTGAGGGCAAAATTGCTAATATGGGAAAATTTGTGGAAAATGTCCCTAAGAGTCTCCTAAGAGGCTTATAAGTGATTCTGAGAAAAATGGAGATGTCTAATATCTAATGTGATTTTGAAACAAATGGAGATGTCTAATTTCCAAATAGGGACAAATGGTCATTTATGCCCAAAGGAATATTAAACAGTTTATTTTGAACTATAGAGAGCAAAATGGTAATTTTGCCCATTTTTAGGACCAAAGGTATAATAAATACATTTTTGGGTACCAAATATGTTAAATGAGTTTTGGGGACCAAATGAGAGACTTGGGAAGTCTAGGGTTCCAAATGAGGAACTTTTGATTAGTAGGGGCAAACCAAAACATATTCCCATGTTATTTATATAACATCACCTACAAAACAAGTGTGGCTTAAGATAGATCTAGAAGCTTGCATGTGAAGGAATTAAATTAATGCTGATTAGATGCTATATTCAAAAGTTATTTATATAACTTTTTGGGCACATAATTTTTTTAAAAAAGTTTAAATTTTCACTAAAATTCAATGTAGCCTTATTTATTATGAGTTTTAGCCCCTCCTATTTTAATTTAGTGAATCTACCATCATTGTAACATTGAGGGGATTGGCATATTGCACGATACCTCTAGACATGAGTCCAGCAAAGGCGTGATAGAGTGTTTGTCAAATCAACCTATAGTATCATCATTGAGTCTTAGAGAGGTAAAAGACAGGTATTACCTTACTCTTCCACTACTTCTTGTAGATTACTCTAGACTATTATCAAGTAACTAAGTTTCCCACCTAGAGTGTAACACCAAAAGTTTTGGGTCTAGGGTTAAGCCCGTTTAGACTAGAAAACCGAGAATAGAAGGTTAAGGTGAAACCGTCTTGTAAACTAGTTCAAACCAAAGGATATTGGGAAGGGGGTAGCACCACTAGAAATGACCTCAAATTATCCTTAAAGACCATGAATCGAGGGGTGGAAAAGGCCTAGTGGAAAAATTGACCCAAATTGGAGTCAAACCAATTTATTGGAAAATGCCCCAGATTTTTAAGGGGGTCTAAACAACTCCAAAATGGAAGGATCTTGAGCCCAATCAATAGAAAATGAGAGAGATAATTTTTAGGAAAATAGATTGGTCCAAAAACTGGTTGAATCCAAGGTGAATTGGCCCCCAAATGGCCGAAACTAATCGGACCACCTTAGAGCAACAAAACCCAATGAATTTTGGAGGGGGCTTAAAAAGTCCAAATGAGGTTGTTCTTGAGTTCATTCAATAGAAAATTGAATGTATAATTTTTTTGTATTTATATTTTCTCAAGAACCTACCAGAAAAGGGGTAGACTAGGCCAAAAAGTATTGAACTGGCCTAGAAATTCGTCGCAAACCAGTTTGCTATGGTGCAAACCAGTCAGTGTATCATGTTGGGCGCACGGGCTACATGCGTGGTGTGAGGGGCACATACACATGCGGCCGCCCACGCCCCGATCATCTAATTCGTCTGAACCCCAACCAAAATTTTACCCACAAAATCGATTAACATTGGCAGAAAACCTGATGGACACCGCTTGCGAAAATTAAATCATCCCTAGGGCTAAGGGCTATGGATTGATGAAAGAGAGCTATAGTTGGATTGACACATCAGTATAAAATCCAACCATATAAGTATGAGGTGTTCCCTCATCGGAATTCGACTTGAATTCTCTTTGGAACACACACAGCTCTCAACTCCACTGACCCAAATTGTATAGAGCCTAATTCTATCGTCCAACCACCTTAGAAGGCAATCTTGGGGTCCCTAGAAAGCTGAGGAAGCCAGCTTTCCAATGCCACCTCTCCCAACCCTCAAATCTCGTTCTATTAGCATCGATGTGATTGCACAATGTTAGAGCTCCCACGGCCAAAAATAGAGCAATTGCTTCAAGGGCCAAATCTAATGGCCTTGACGACCCTCGATGGCTCGAAAAAAATCTAGCAAACTCCTCAGACCACCAATTTCCATAATCATTGACCTTGCTTGATTTGAGGAAGTGTGGAAATTGAATAAAATCATTAAACTTCAGATTTTCGGGTTAATTGGATGAGCTGACTAAAATGGACATTTTAGGAGCTACAAACAACCAATCAAGGTGATTCAAGTGGCCACAAGCTCCTTGAAGAGTTTGCTTTCCAACCCCATTTGCCTTGTCAACCAATGTGTTGTCTCCAATGAGTTCTCAGCTTTAAACCAACATTTGCCAATTTTCTGTTAGGTTTCTCATCAAGATAATCGGAGCAATTCCGACATACTCCTACCAAAATTAGGTTACGAGGGATAGAGGGAGACTAGGGGGACCTCCCCATTTAATTTCATAATTTTTGGAGACACTTTGGTTAAGGTTAAAGCTCGGAGACTAGAATGCAAATATGTGAAACTTAGGGAACCCAAATAGGAATGAGCTTTTTATATGGTCTTCCTAAGGGGATAAAGATTGTTTTGGGGATGATTGGGAAGTTTGGTGAGTATAGGGGACTTGGGTTGCCTATTGTGAAATTCTAGGGACCTATTTGCAATAAAGGAAAAGTTAGGGGCTAGAGTGCAAATAAAAGGAAATTTTTGGATTGTACAAGGGCCTAAACATAATTTGAGAAAGTTTAGGGACTCAAATGGAAGAATGAGGGAATGAGAGAATCTCGAAATCCAAGTTGAAAAGAAGAGGGGTAAAACGGTAATTTTGCCTAACTTGGGGAACATTCGATAATTTGAAAGAAATAGAACTTGGAGTTGTTATAGAGCCTATTGGGGACCAAAATGGAACTTAAGCGAACTTGAGGGACCCCAATGGAAGGTTTGGGAAGTCTAAAGGTCTCGGACAAATAAGTATAAAAGAGTAAGGGCGAAATGGTAATTTTGCCCAACTCGGGGATTATTATGCAAATGGTGGGAAGTGAGACCTAGGAATGTCCTAGGATTTTTGGAGAACTCGGATGAAGGACTTATAAAAGTTTAGAGTCCAAAATAAATGGTGGTTAAATAAGTGAGTCGAGTGAACCAAGCACGAAGGGAAAACTCGTAATTTCTAAGGGAAATTCAGTGTACCGTTTATAGAGTTATTGGGTCACTTGAATTGACCCAAATATTTTACTCTGACTCTTGTAAAGAAGTACAAGGACGTTTGAGTGAGGCTCATCGACCTATAGATAGGAGGAAACTATGTTGGAACGACAAAGTTCTGAAGGAAACGGTGAGTGGGATTTCCAACTTCGCGTCTGATTGGACCGATGTCACCTTTACTCGCAGTATATGAAATGCTGAGGTGGTTATACTTGAAAAAGGTATTTTTGACAAGCCCATACAAATTTGACACCTATATTCACATAGAGAGTCAAAGATATGACCTGATCGGTTTTGAAAGAATGAACCAAGAATCATAGTGAACGTCGATCGGGTAGGAAATCAAGGGTTAAGAAGGGATGAGAACCTAACCCTAAAGTACCCGTAAGTAAGAAGCGGATTACAAAACCTTCAGAACTATAGGGGTGACCCTTTGGTGAAAATGGGCCCCTGACTTATCTTGGGAGAAGAAACAAGGTTCATGATAAAGAAATGAGTCATGACTCATAGTAATGGAAGGGACTAAGGGTTCGCACTCTAACCCAGGGAGCCCAATGTGTGCGGGGTCAATGAGATCACGAACTTAGGGGACTAAGTGAAGGCCCCAAATAACAGAAATATTGGAGACCTAGACTAGTAACTAACTAAAGGTCTGGTGATGGGACCGAATAGCGATCCAAGGAAAGTCGCAGGATGATCCCCGAAGAGGATTGCATATGAGGACAATAGAGAGAAGATCGTGCTCTAAGAATGAATCTGGCATAAGTGTTAGATACTTATACTAATCACATGGACGAGACGACCCAGTGAGGGCCAGGCTCCTAATAAAATCATTATGTGCATGAATGATAAAACTTTAAAAGAACATAAAAGGGAGACAATTAAGAGAAGATCGGGCCATAAGAATGAATACGGCAGAGTGGTCAGATTATGTGAATAAAAGGTATGAAGGCCTGAAATGATCGTCATAGATGGGATGGGTCGATAAGGGCCCATCCATAACTGAATTGTGATACTCTGCATTCATGCATAGCATTTGTAAGAGAGCAGATATAATGGGGAGCCGGGCCAAGGCGTGACATAGTGTTTGTCAAATCAGCCTATAGTGTCATAATTGAGTCTTAGAAAGGTAAAAGACATGTTTTACCTTACTCCCCCACTACTACTTGTAGATTACTCTAGAATACTATCAAGTAACTAAGTATCCTGCCTAGAGTATGATACCAGAAGTTCCAGTTCTAGGGTTAAGCCCCTTTCGACCGGAAAATCAAGAATAGAAGGTCAAGGTGAAACTGACTTGTAAACCAGTTTAAACCCAAGGATATGGGGAAGTGGGTAAGACCACTAGAAATAACTTCAAATGATCCTTAAAGACCATGAATCGAGGGGTGGAAAAGGTCGAGTGGAAAAATCGGCCCAAATGGGAGTCAAACATATTTATTGGAAAATTCCCCCAAATTTTAAGGGGATCTAAACAACTATAAAAGGGGAGGATCTTGAGCCTAATCATTAGAGAATGAGAAGAAGGAATTTTAGAATAATATATTGGGCTAAGAATTGGTATATCTGAGGTGAACTGGCCCTATAAGGATTGAAAATGATCGAACCGGCTTAGAGTGACAAAACCCCTTGAATTTTGGAGGGGGCTAAAAAATTCAAATGAGGTTGTTCTTGAGTTTATTCAATAGGAAATAGAATGTATAATTTTTTGATATTTTTATTTTCTTAAGAATCAGCCAAAAAACGGGTGGATCAAGCCAAAAATCACTAAACCGGCCTAAAACTTTGTCAGAAAACAGTTCGCTATAGTGCAAATCAATTTCGTGACAAGTTGGACGCACGCATGTGCTGCATGTGTAGAGCGTGAGGCGCATACAAGCGCGGCCACATAAGCGTGTATCATCTCACCCAGAAAACCTGATGGACACTGCTTGGGGAAATGAAATCATACCTAGGGCTAGGGGCTATGGATTGATGAAAGAGAGCTATAGTTGAATTGCCACATCAGTCTAAAATCCAACCATATAAATATCAGGTGTTCCCTCATCGGAATTCAACCAGAATTATCTCTTGAACATAGACACCTCTCAACTCTGGTGACCCAAATTCTAGAGAGCCTAATTCTATCGTCTGACCACTTGAGAAGGTGATATTGGGGTCCCTAGAAAGCTCAATAAGTCAACTTTCTAATGCCACCTCTCTTGACCTTCAACTCTCACTCTATCGGCATCGGCATGATTGAATAATGTTAGAGCTCCAGTGGCCGAAAATAGAGCACTTGCTTTGGGGGCCAATTTCGATGGCCTTGATGACGCTCGATGGCTTGGAAACATCTAACAGACTCCTCAGACCACCAGTTTCCATAGCCATCGACATTGCTTGATTTAGTAAGTGTGGAAATAGAATAAAATCATTGAACTTCTAATTTTTTAGTTAACTGGGTGAGCTGACTAAAATGGATATTTTAGAAGCTACAAACTACCAATTAAGGTAATTCAAGTGGCCACAAACTCCTTGAAGAGTCACTTTCCAACCCCCACTATCCTTGTTAGTGAAAGTGTAGTCTCCAGTGAGTTCTCATCTTTGACCCAACTGTTGCCAATTTTCTGTTAGGTTTCTTGTCACACCCCAACCCGGTTTGGTCGGAACCCTGTGAACAATCTGCCACTCTTTCCGATATTTAAAACAAATAACCATCACTGTGGTACCAGCAAGTGTAAGGCTTAACCTGAAAATATTTCAAAATAATTCAAAGGAAATATCTTTTCAAAAATATACCAGAATATAATTAATGCACAAGAATTACTAAGAAGTTAAATCTTCATACGCGTTCCTCTTCATAATTTTCCTGAAAGGGTTTAATGGAGGGGGTGAGTTCTACAACTCAGTGAGTAGTTAATATGGTGACTTCTCAAAGATTTAAAGGGTAGTTTATTCATCAACATATATTACCATTCTCTTTTAAGAGTTTTTTGTTTAACCCCACACCCTTTATCAAGTGAGGGATATTTCACCATTTTCCTGTACGAGTTTGATTTAGCACACAATCACACACCCTTTATTATAAAAGGAATCATACTTTTGTAAAATAGTCCCCGACTGTTCCACTTGTACCCTGGAGCGACTTTATCATCCACCCTTGGTAAGAGGTTGCAACCTCTACCATAGGTTTGTGTGAGCACCATTGCCCAACCCCTAGAGCTCCTTGACATACTGACACGATAAAGCTTTCCTTATGCTCCCTAAGCCATCCAGCAACCCTTAGAACCAACATTATCCCATATCGGACGCCTCAATGGTTCTGTATCTCATCATGCACAATCAATAGTTTTTTTTTAATTAATACATTTACTGTCGTGCTACTAGCCCAATAAGTTCGATGACTCAGATTCGGCTCGGTAACTATATCACACAAATTAACCATTTATGAAAGTTTTCCATAAGGCACATGAATTGTAAATTTGTCTATGGGTTTAAGAATGTTCTCATTGGCCTTAGGCCCACTTCACGAGTCTTTCCAAAACATAGCATTATGCCCACTTTAGTTCAAAAACTAAGGCATTGGACCCACTAGAGCAACTCTAGCTCTAGATAATACGTGCTTCATGCTTTTAATAGAAATATTTTTCAAAATTTTTAAACAGTTTCACACAATTAGGGGAGACTATTTTTGTAAAATAGTTTTTAGCATTTGGTAGTATGAAAGTATGTTCATCACCCCAAAAGGGCATGATGCCGGAAATCTCACTCACCTAATGTCCATTACTTGTTCGTTCCAGATGGATTTCTAATGTCTTTGAGCTGTGATGTAGTTGTAGGTAGAATCTCCTTCCCATGCCTACATTATGACAAATAATAATTTATTCAATATCTGAATCATTTCACTTATATCCCCAGGTTTTCTCCTAATTACATAGAAGTCCCTAGGTTTATTTTATTAGTAATTAATTCACAATTAATTACCAAAAATACCCAAATTCACTTTATTTGAAATTTCACCCTTTATATAATTTTATCAAAATAAAATTATTTAAATTGTAAATATATCCTTGTAAATATTTTTAATTGCAATTAAATTTCAAATTTTATTTTTTATTATAATTAAGTCCCTAATTTCTTCTTAATTACAAATTGACCCTTAATTGATGTCAATTTTACAAAATATCCCAAATTTCTGAAAATCCCCAATTTGCCTAATTTTTGTCAAAATTGCACTTTAGCCCCCGAATTTTTGATTCATCAAATTGAATACTTAAACTTATTAATTCCCTCCTAGCATGTCACTAATCACCTTCCCCATCTCCCTACTAGCATTCTAATCTTTGAATCACCTCATTTGTCCTAAAATCGAGCTTAAACAGAGTTTCGTTGAAAAATTATTTCTAGAGAGAAAAGACTTCATTTTTTTACCAATGAAGGGTGGTTGTCGGAGCTCTGCATATTGGTGGCTAGTGCTCATCAAGGGAATCCTCCTAGGATCAAGTTTCGTGTCAATTGACTACCTGAGCAAGGAGAATTTCATTTGCAAAGTTTCTAACATTTTTGCTATGTAAATTCACCGTTCCAACGAAGGGAGGTGGAATTGGCCTACCACTAAGGTTTAGGAATGTTAGGGTTTGGCCGGGAAGAGCTGTGGGAGAGTCGACCAGGTCTTAAAGGGTCAATGGTGGTCAGAATTAGAATTCTGAGAGAACCCCTGTAGATAAGTGTGTTGAACAAGAAAAAAAATCCGAACTAGGGTACCAATCCTAGATAGTTTGATGAGTAAAACACAAATATGGAAGAAGAGCATAAACTGAGATTTAAAGGTTGAAAGATGTATTGCCCTTATAATCCACGTGTCTAAAGAAGACCCAAATGAATACGACCTAAGAAGGGGTAGAACCCTTTTATAGTCAAAAGGGACAAGGGTCCAATATAGATCTTTTTTTAAGCCTTAAGTGTGGTTTTGAATAAAAGAAGCATCGAGCCAGGAAAATCGGCTCATCTTAGGTGTTAAGGAAAACTTGTTTAGGCGACAATGAGTTGCCTTTCTGTGTTAATATATAATCAATTAAAAATATGTTATTCAACTACACGTTATGAAGTGTGTAATCTACGTATTAAACATTTAATAATTGATAATACTCTCGAATTGCTGGAAGCAAACAAACTCAAATGTTAGGAATATACACTTTAAAGCTAACTCTAACATGTTCAATTATATGAAAGAAAATGTAGTGTTAATTTTAATAATATTTTACCAAATGTTAGAAATATTATAGATCTACGCATCTATCTATCCGGGAAGCAACATCTCCCAAAATAACATACATCGGTTACCCACTATCCGATTGAGGAGACCAATACCACAACAATGGAGGAGTCATCTGGTAAATTCAATTAAAATTAACTCTGATGAGTTTTTTTTACAAGAAAACATTATATACATGTGTAAGATCGATAGTCCAAAATGCTAATGGGAAGGTGTTGCGTATAGAGAAAAGTCGTTCAAATACTTGACACGGATGGAAGTCGAAACAGTGTGCCCTAAAACAATGCCTACAACTTGCTATAAAACTTCAAACAAACAATATTAGACTTGATTCATACTCCCACCAACTAAATGTAGCCTTATATAATTTTGGCAAAGCATTAACATGGCAAGCCATGAGTATTAACGAGATCTTGATATGTTAATGCATTCTTTATTAATGGTCAAGTGATCTAAATCTATAAGCAAATTATTGTGCTAATTTTTTAACCCATTAATACATTGTTAATGAATGGACAATACTAGTATAGAACTAGTTTAGGTTTATCATTAAATAAATTCAAGTTATTGAACTAATTTTAAAAAATATGGTTTAAATTAATATTCATTAATGGCGTATGTTAGCACCATCAGTGCACGAGTCTGAATCTTATATCACATGGACCCCAATTAACGGATTCTCGATGTTCATGGGATCTGAATATTATATCACGCACTTCAAATAACGGATTCATGGTGTCCTTTTTTTTTGTACCTAATGATCTGGGTGGTGGAAGGGAGATTCGAAGCAGCCTTGTTGAGAGCGGACCCGGACTGGCCACCTCCTCTCTCCCCATCTTCTCTATGATGTCTAACACCCAAGCCACAAAGCTGATATGAATTCTAGCAGTGGCGCATGTTAGCACCATCCACTCAATACTTCTGTTAGCATCCTTTCTTCCTCGAATGAAAAACGTTTACAGAGACATCTTCCTCTCCCATTCATCTCAACAAAGACACATACTCTCTCATTATTTCTCTCCCCATCTCATATTCCGACCTTGAATACGGCTGACGGGATGCCAAGGATAGCGCTTCTAGCATCTTAACCTCCCATCTCATCCGTCTCTCCATTAACGCTCTCCTTCATTGCTCTTCCCTCTCCTCTCCTCTCCTGTCCACCTCACACTGTCGAGATCTAGAGGTATTCAGATCCTTCCCTCTCCCTCTAAAACATATTCCTATTAGAGTAATTAGTCTAGGTGTCTAGCAAATTTATATATGTTCGCATGTCCTGGCCACTCTATGCGAGCATTTGGGTATCAACTGCGACCTATGTATCCTTATGAGCTGATTGAGGATTAGATTTGGCTCGTACTCCATGATCTTCTCTGCATTGCGGTACTATTAGCATTTCCCGTGGTTTGAGGATCAATATCAACTATGGTCAGTTGCTCGTTATGAAGGGTCTCCATTCGGCGCAGTTTGATTATCATCTTTGCTTAGCTAAAATTTTCATTAGCTTGATTACATTTATCGAATTTTTTAATCATTTCGGTTCAATTTGCTGAACACAATTCTGTTTTCTGTTTTCTTTTTTGTTTTTTGTTTCTTTTTTAAATATATGAGAAGAGATGGAACAGAACATAGATCTTTTTTTTGAAACAGGACACAAAACTTTACCTTAGAATGGATCATTCTTTCATAAGCTGAAACAGCGAGCAATGCTAGTTATTCTGGATGTTTAGATTTCATATGAGCTCCCTTTGGAGGAATATTCACTCAACCTTCTGACTTCTGACGATTCGTGTTGAGGATATTTTCTCAAATGGTTGTATGCTTACTCGTCAATGTTCATATCTATTGTTTAAAATATGTAGTCCTCAGTCTCTCTATGTTGTATATGTGTGTCTCATGCTATTTTATTTAGACTCTCAGTCACTTGATCCATCAACTTGCTGCATCCTCTTTAACATTTTACTCTTTATGCAAACGGAAAGCTCCATAATGTGTAATTGCAGATTCGTGAAATATTAATAAGAATGCGAGGGCGTCATGGTGATGCCTTCTCAACATACAAGCGGATATCCCTTAAGGAATACGTGGATTCTTACAGAGAAGAAAATGCTGGTAATTAAGCTATTATTGTCAATTTACTAGGATTTTATTTGATATGGATAAAAAAAAATATAGCACAATTCATATCTTATTGGTATACGCTTGTTGAGAATTTATCACTTATAAATATAACAATATCTAGAATTGTGATGGGATGCTCTGTTGCTACGTCATAGTTGTACTCTTACTAGTCAACCCAGCTCTTATGTGATGATTTTTTTTTCTTGGGAGATATGGGAGAAGGGGTGGTGCTGGAGTTTCTCATAGTAACAGCAAGTAAATATTATATTGATCTTTTGAGGAAAGAATATGTTGCACTAATTCTTATCATGTCAACATATAAAGTTGTATATTTTCCTGTTTTACAATCAAATTCCTCCCCTCATCTGCTATACATTCATTTTTATTTCTAAGCATGCTTCCCCCATCCAGGATGTATTTAGTCTCTCTACATTTCTCGTCTTATCTCTACAATCCAGCCTAATAACTAAAATAGATTGTAATTCACTTTAACTGATACAGATGGTATGGTATAAGTGAACTAGATAGTATGATAGTTATCAAAGAAGAATGTTCAAGTGGTTAATATGGAGTTTCTTCAAGTAAAATATATGGCTCTTACCTTTGCAACGGCATCAGAGTTAGAAGTAGAGGTTGCCATGATATTTTTCTGTTTAAGCTCTGTATAATCTCTGACATTTAATGTAGTTATTCTTTTTTCTATTATTATTCTCGTTAAATTATTCTATCATTACATTTTTCTAAAAGGAAAAAAAAATGATTCTAGCTTAGTCTTTACACTTTCAAGATAAATATTAATAATTGGATGACCTTTTCAAACTTTTTTTGCTGCATGTTTGTTGGTATTTGCACTACAATTGTTAATTTTACTTAATATTTCAACTCCAGATCGATTTGTGAATGGAACTGGCAAAGATATTGGACATCCTTCGTGGAGGCGTTCATTCCCGCATGTACTTGTAGCAGCCCTTTCTTCTTTTCTATTTGGCTATCACCTAGGGTAAGTACCAGCATTTGCTACTTTATCTCTTAATACTCAAAAATTGCAAACCTAGAGAACTAACTCTACTTTAACATGTAATGGCAGGATAGTGAATGAGACACTGGATAGTATTTCTTTGGATCTTGGTTTCAACGGGAATGCAATTGCCGAAGGTACACACAAGTAATGCCATTCACTTCTTACGTAAGTATGACTATTTGTAAAGATTTAATAGATTTTCTTTTTTTCTTTTTTAAATATAGGTTTAGTTGTGAGTACATGCTTGGGTGGTGCATTCGTTGGATCACTACTAAGTGGTTGGGTTACAGATGGAGTTGGTCGTCGCAGGGCTTTTCAGTTATGTGCATTGCCTATGATAGTTGGGGCTGCAATTAGGTAAATTTGAAGCTAGCAGACTTTCTATTATATTTACTGGGGATAACTCTGGCACCACAGTTTCAAATAGCTTCATCCATTATTTTAATGGAGTTGCTAATCTACTTTGTGGAGATTCCTGGAGTGAAATAAGTGATTATTTCTGTTTATCATGCATCACATTCTCTTTGTATGAGCAGTGTTTTCCTGGGAAATGATTGATCATTTCCAAGTGATGACATCAAATCATCGACTTTGTTATTTTCTCTAATTGTTGCATATTCTCACAGTTGATCACTGTCCAGTGATACATATTCTCGAGAGGCACTTCTATAAATGTTCTCTTGTAGTATCTTCTACATCTAACGGAAGTAATAACATGATTTATCAGTGGGGCAACAAATGATTTATGGGGCATGCTTCTTGGAAGATTATTTGTGGGAACTGGCATGGGACTTGGACCTGCCGTTGCTGCTCTTTATGTAGCAGAGGTATAATATTAACTGTCACCATTAAAAATGATACGAGTTGTAAACAATACTTTGATAATGGATGACTTGATTTAAAATAAATAGGATAAAATCTCAAATAAGATTTGTGCGATGTTTCTATTTTGGTACAAACTTTTTATTTGACTCAATTCATAGACAAATCTTTTACTGATATTACAAATTTCAGACAAAACTTTTGCTTACAACTCAGTTTTTATAAAGGGGTGGCTTTGAATTTAACCAATAATGAAAGATTTACCCCTAAATACCTTATTTGGAATTTTAGCCAAGTAAATAAAAAAGACTCTTGCTCTCAAAGTAATTTTTTTGGTTTCATGGACCCCATTGCCTTAGCTGTAAAATTGACATTAGCAGCATTAAATGCAGGTTTCACCAACATATGTTAGGGGCACTTTTGGGAGCCTCACTCAGCTTGCCACTTGTCTTGGCATACTGGCATCTCTACTAATTGGAATTCCATCCAAGGATATAACCAATTGGTGTGTATCTTTTAATTTTCATTATGTATCTTTTCGTTTTGTTTAGTAGTTGATAGAATATGGATCTGTTGTTTGAGAGGGGAAGGAATGTTCCCTGAAAAAAGAAATAACTAATTCTATGATGATGAGTTTAGGTGGCGGGTTTGCTTTTGGCTATCTTCCTTTCCTGCTGCGTCACTTGCTATTTTAATGGAATTCTGTGCAGAGAGTCCCCATTGGCTATTCAAGGTTATTCCGTTTCATATTTTGAGGCAGATCCATATTATGTCAAAGTACATTCTTTATGTAATAGTCTAGGAATAAGTTTGAGAACTGCCCATAATCATCTCTAATTTCTACAACTCGCTCAAAGAAAATGGCTAACAGATCTCCTGAACTTCTGATTGACTGCATTAGATATCCATTGGAATGAATTATCGACTCACTACTTAATTAATTAGTTTTGGAATACTGTAATTCTCACCAAGATTATTGTATAACAGTGTCAACTAGCTAATAGTGTATGCAATATGTTTACCTATTAAAGAAAGAAGATTCTACTAGGATCCTCAGTAAAATTTAAATGATCCAGCAGCATTAGCTATGTTGGGTGTGCATTACACTATCTCTTGATTTGCTGTTCTTCAATATTTAAGAAGTATAAGAGTTACTCTTTTAGTGTAAAGTCATTTTTATATCTTGTAATTTCTAATTGGTCCGGGTTTTCTGCCTGCTGATATTATCAATAGCTTTATTGTCTATTTAAATCTCTGAAAGTTTTTTTTTCTTTTTGAAACTGAACCTCATTATGGATTCCTTTTAGATGGGAAGATCAGCTGAAGCAGAAGCCGAATTTGAAAAACTTTTGGGGGCACTGTATGTAAAGTCTGCTATGGCAGATTTGTCTAAGGGTGACAGAGGAGATGTGGCAGATACAGTAAAATTGACTGAGCTTCTACATGGTCGCTATTGTAGAAGTAAGCATTTTAAAATTTACCTTGTTTATCCTGCTGTCTTTTTTCTATACTAAGTATGGTTTGCATCTTGCAGTGGTTTTCATTGGAGCTATCCTTTTTGCTTTACAACAACTGTCAGGGATAAATGCTATATTCTACTTCTCTTCTTCTGTCTTCAGAAGTGCTGGCGTGCCTTCCGATATTGCCAATATTTGTGTGGGGATGGCAAATTTATCAGGTTTAATTTGCTTTATCCCTTTCTTCTACAGTTCCAAAATATATTTCTCTGTACCAACACAATTTTCTACTTGCCTGTTTCAGGGTCATTTTTTGCCATGGTTTTGATGGATAAGTTAGGAAGAAGGTTGCTACTACTTGGAAGTTTTATGGCTATGGTAAGATTAAAATATTTGTTTATGGCGATTCAAATGCCTTCTTTTTAGCACATGATTTAGTCATAAAATACTTCCTGCACTGCAGTGCTTTAAAATATTTTGAATTTTATTATAATCAGACGGATTTCTATTGTCTTGGGCTCTATTGACTCTATGGTCACAGTTTGATATTTGTAGCCACTTATTAATTATACATATTTTACAAGTATTAGCAATCACCACCCTTTTGCACAGAAAAAGGGGGATTTTGTTATTTTGATGTAAGAATATGGCCGAACTACATTATTGTAATGGAACATATTTTTTATTGCTGAACTATATTGTCGTTATATCTATCTTTTAGGCATTTTCAATGAGTATCCAAGCCATTGCTGCAAGTCCCCTTATAACAGGTCCTCCATCAGTGTATATGTCAGTTGGTAGCATTCTACTGTGAGTATACTCCGCCACAACTCTGAAGCTAAAACAAAGGGAGGCCCAATAAAGAGAGTCCCAATAAAGAGAGTCCATGCTTTGTGACTCGAGCTGTTATCTTGATGTTTGATTTTTAAGCCAGTGCATGCACGAATATGTGCTTACCTTTTACTGGAATAATGGGAAAAAATTACCTAAACCTCATGGATTGCTCTATCCTTATTTCACATTAGGTACATATCCTGATGAGCATGGTGCCTGATCTCTAATTGCAGGATTGTCTTCACGTTCGCTCTTGGTGCTGGTCCAGTTCCCGGGCTCCTACTATCAGAAACATTCCCAAGCAGAATCAGGGCTAAGGCAATGGCAATTTGTATGTCTATGCATTGGGTAAGACAAGCTTCTATTTTCTGGGTCTTCATTTCGACTGTTCTCTATGTTCTCTACTCCAGAAGAAAATATTGGTCGAATCTTGCATATTTATTGCTTCATTTCAAGGAGTATGCACAAATATCCATTTATTGCATAATTGATAAATGACTTGATCATGTGAAAAACATTCTCTTACCTTTTCTCAGGATGACCTTCACATTATTGGTACATGCTATAATATGATCAGTTTGTTTTGCATCACTTGTTTCTCAAACTGCCCCAGATATATTTACTGTTGGCTACTGCATCTATCAGGTGGTCAATTTTTTTGTTGGCCTGTTGTTTCTGGATTTGCTCGAGAGAATCGGTCCAATGATCCTGTACACTGTTTTTGCTGCCTTCTGCATGGTAGCAGTAGCGTTCGTACAGAGGAATGTCTTGGAAACTAAAGGCAAATCCTTACAAGAAATTGAGATCGCTCTTCTTCCTCAAGAATGATAGCCAGTAGTACCTCATGTTCCCTTACTAGATTTCAGTTTGTGAATAAGCAGCAAAATCTTTCCTTCTTATTCCAAGTAGTGTTGCACAATGAACTGTCTCATTGTTTATTTAATTACAGAAGCATCAGACAACTGAGGAGAACCGGAGTGAATATTTAAGCCAGCTCTTCAATTCCTAAGGGTCACAGGAGAGAGGGTTTACCTACGTCATCTTATTTGGAGGCGTTCTGAACTACCTATAATGAATGCATGGAGGATGTTCCTAATACATCCTCATGTTGAATGAGGTTAATAGCTCATTAGAGCTTAGTCATGCAATAGTCTATTTAGCTAATGTCTTTTTGGCTAATTTTTTGGGACTACCTTAATAAGAAAAGTATTTCCACAACCTAGTTGGCGTATTATTTGATGTCATTTTTTTTGGATACCGGCCGCCAGTGGACCGACCATACATGGATCATATACCATACTACCACATGAGACTAGCAGAGGCATAGTACAATTTTGGGAAATACATTGAATTCCCCATATTTCATTTGGTAGGACACATTTTTCCATAGAAAGAGGGATTTAACTCAGAATTTTACTGAATACTTCTGCAGGAGAGGGGATTCTTCAAGGTCCAAGCTCTAGTCTGTTATCTTTCCCGTATGTGTCCCAACCGACCATTAGGTTTGATCGTTGTATTGAGTCCTTCCTAATTTTACCCAATTGTTGACTCTATTGGGGTCAAACCTTTTTATGTATCATTATTAAGGATAGTAATGACAAAGTTAACATTTTTTAGTTCTCCCAAATAAATTAAGTACGATCCAACTTAATTATGTTAAACCAATTTCCTAACCCAATTTCCTATTAAGTTATAACAACTTGAAAAAATTTTCCCATTCCAAATCAAAGAGTTTCTTACTAACCTTAAAATAATTTGGTTGTTATTTATAATTTTACTTTGAGTAGAATCCATATTCAAATCATTTTTATTTCTAGTATAATTTTTCAATATAATTTGATTACAATATTACAATTAAAGTCTAATAATTTGAAAAGTGAGATATAACCTAATGGTTAAAAAATGGAGCTAAAACCAACCATGTGAAAAGTGAATTAGGGCACCATATTTAAAAAATGAAATTAAGGTCTAATAATTTTAAAAGTTAACCAGTGTCCAATGTTTATAAAATTGATTTAAATTTCGATAATATGAAAAGTGAGCTAATCTCCAATGTTTAGAAAATTAGTATAATATTCAATAATTTAAAAATCAAGCTAGGGTCAATATTTAAAAATGAACTTAAGGTTTAATAATTTAAAAAATGGGCTAAAGTTCAATTTTATGAAATGAGCATACATAAAAGGCTTTAAGAAACAAGGGTATTAACCCATTGATTTTATAAATAATGATGAGTATCAAGTTCAAAAAAAAACAACGACCCTAAAAAACCCTTTCACAAATGAATAAAATTTATGTGGTTATGATATGACCTATAAGGGTTATTATAAAATAATGAGTAGCACTGTTAACTAGAGAAAGCCAATAATTGATCTTAAAATATTGGTATTATTAATTATATTGAAATTAATATCTGTGTTTAAGGAGTATGAGATTGAAATTAGCATAATTATTGATGAGAGATTATCTTGATTGCCTATGGTAATTCTATAAACAAAGTTATAAGGAGGAGAGATATTTTCCATAATACTTGGAGTTTGGGGGAGATATAAGTAAGTGGTCATATTATGACTCGAAAGAGTAGTATATGGTTACTAAATAATCGATGACACGACATCAACCTTCAATAAGTGATTTAGTCTATAATAATGACAAAGATTTGTTATTCTTATGCATCAAACCACTCTTAGTTTTCGAATGATTGATCTATTGACATTCGGTAACATGAATCCCCATGCATTTGTTTGATATGGTGTTCTTTGGAAGAATTTACTATAATTTTGATTATACTTGTGTTTAAAAGAAATCATAAGCACTCATTTAGGAAATTATACTACTAATTTGTGAAAAAAGTAAGATCAATATAAATGTTTGAAAAATGAGAAAATACTTCATGTTATAATTTTTTAGTAGAGTTTTATATCTAGTAAATGAATACTCGGTTGTTAATAACCTCACTCACTGAAGAATATTTCACCCACTCTCTAATTCCTTTTAGGAATTTACCAAAAAAGAGGAGAGGTAAAAGAGAGAAAGCCTTTTGAGTGAAGATGTATTAAGGTAAATCCCTCAAATATAACTATAGGAGATCCAAGGCAACTATTGGTGCTATCGAGATTTTTAATATTTTGTAAAAAATCTAAGTTGATATATGAAAGTTTAAATTCATAGTGGATTGTGAAAATAACTTATTTATTTTAAGCATTATGTTCTGTCAATTCTATTATGGTGAGACACTCACTATCATAATATTGATAAAGCGTGATGATTGTTACGTCGGTCCAACCTATGAATTGGGTTGAGTCATGATAATCTCCCTTGGTATAACTTTGCTCTAAAAGTCAGACCAAAATTTGGAGATCAACGCCAAAAACATCTAAGAAATGCTTATAGAATGCTCATGTAAAACCCGTCTTTTGATAATAAGAAAATTGGGAAGAAAACCGACCATTTAAAAAAAAATGAGTTGGTTTATAAATCGTAACCGATAGAGAAAGGACAAACTAGAAAATTTATGGATCCTAGATAACCTAAAGAGTCACAAAAATCATGATAAGGACTTTAGAATGAATTGGAGATAAAAATCAATCTGGTTCAAGTGAATCGGTTTGAATCACTATTGAACAGTTTCTAAATTCATTTTTCTAGGTAGCTTAAAAAACTCAAATTTGAGAATTGAGGCCACCATTTGATAGATAATGAATTTAGATGAGTTTACAAATTTTTAATTTTGAAAAACTTGGCCGAATCGGGTCTAAACTGGCTGGTTTAAGCATTGAACCTGGTTTGTACCGGTTTGGTCTGGTTCGGAACAGTGTTGTCTTCTTCCTTTAGATGACAGCATCGTTCACTCGCCGGAAAATCGAGTAAGAAAATTTTTCCAGTAAAGCTACTTTTGAGCTCAAATTTGAGCCAATTAAGGTCATTCAAAGCTTAATATGCTCGTAGGAAGATGTGGGAGACGATTAGTAGCATGCTAGGGGAAATTAACATGAGTTCAACTCTCAATTTGATAAATTAAGAATTCGGGGCCAATATGCAAATTTTGATAAAATTGGGCAATTTGGGATTTTTGAAAATTTAGAAATTTTTACAAAATTAACATCAATTAGAGTCAATTGGTGATTAAGAAGAAATTAAGGACTTAATTGTAATTAAAAATAATTATATGTAATTTAATTGTAATTAAAAGTATTTATTAGGATCTATTAGCAATTTAAATAATTTTATTTTGATAAAATTATGTAATGGGTGAAATTGCAAATAAGGTAAACTTAGAAATTTTGGTAATTAGATTGTGAGTTAATTGTCAATAGAATAAATTTAGGGACTTTGATTCAATTAGGAGAAAATTTATAGACATATTTGAAAATATTCAGATAATTTAATAATTTATTATCTATGATAATGTAGGTACATACCAAGAGACTCTACCTATAACCGCAACACTACCCATAAACATAAGAAATTTACATATAACGAACGAGTTACAAAATATGGGTGAGTGAGATTTCCGACATCGGGACCGATTGGACCGATCATGCACATAACTAGGATCATCGTTGAGCTAGTAGCACAAAAAATAAAGGTATTAATTAAAAAGACTTTTGATTGTGCATGTTGAGATACGAAACCAAGAGACACCCGTATGGAGTGGTGTTAATTCTAAGGGCTATTGGATAGCAAATGGTAGAAACACTATTCTAGTATGTCTTGAAACTTTAGGAATTTCATGCGCATTGAGACTGAGGAGATAGAAGAGTGAGTTCTCACCCATACACTTTGGGAATCAAAATATCGACAAGTCTATAAGATGAGCGATGATACTCATACAAACTTGTAAAGTCGCTATAGGCCACAAATGGAACAAATCGTGGTTGTTAGCCTCTGAGGATCTGTTCTGCAACTGTTTGATCTATTTATGGATAAATGATGTGTGTTTGTTATTGTGTGAAATAAACCATGGTAGGTTTAATTAACTAAATCCCTACAATTGGGAAGGTACCTACCCTAAACTTGATAAAATAAACTATTAAGTTTTTAAAAAGTTCTTTTTGAAAGATAACAAAAGTATTGACTTATTTCTCAAATATATTTTTTAAGAAAGGAAACTCTCGTAAATACATACTAAATTAGGGATATGAAGTAAAAATGTCCGGTCAACCATACTCACTTAGTTGTATAACTCATCCACTCTTTAATCCTATTTTCAAGTAAGCTTTTATACCAAGAAAAGTAAAACTTAAAGGAACAAGTCAAAGTTAGCAAGGTAAAAATTTTATTTAATTGTTTTATTAATTTTATTATAAAAAATATATGTACTTATAAATATTTACGTTTTCTAATATATTTTTATAGAAATACTAAATTAGTAAATTAAATAGTAGTAGGTTAATCAAAAGATTCCAATTAAATTAGGTTGGTACGCCTAAATATCTAAGTTTTCTTGTTCATTCCCATCTTAAAGCTCCAAAGTGCCTTCATCTACCTATTAATAAGTTCTGAAATTTGATTCTCCAACTTTCCTCAACCTTCAATCCAAATTATTCTCCATTCCCCTATATGCTCTTAGCTGCACATAGATTGACACGGAATCTCAATCTCGGAGTTGGGCTCGGGAGGCAAGGAGCTCGAGGGCTCGATAGGGGCATAACATGTGCACGCTATATAGGTGGGGCTCGAAGCCTCGGTCTCAAAGTTGAGCTCGGGTGTGGAGAGCTCAACAAGGGCTTGGGAGTTCAAAACGAGATTTCGACTTTAGGAACATTGATTGGATAATATGAACTAGGATTTTCATAATAATTTGGTAGAGAGAAAGTTATTATTTTTTTTGTCCAACCCATTAAATAAAATAATAAATAAACCTAAAACGATTTTGTTTTATTTTTTGTCGTTTGATTATACATTTTTTCCCAAAAATCCGAAATGATGTCATTTTGATATTTTAAAAGATAAAAAATGGTTGGGTTCAAAAAAAATGGACTCTGAACACTAGGTTCATGTCCCACCTAGACTCTAACCCAATCACTAGATTAGGTTTTGGGTCGATACAATCCCATCCTACACTCAAATAAACGCGAAAATCCTTGAATTCGGATTAAACTATATCTCTATTATGTAAAACTTATGAACTTAAAGATAAATAAAAGTTCTTTAAGCTTAATACTTTCATACTAATGTAATAGTATGGTTACATTTACTTGTGACAATATATATAGATATTATGTATATGAATGAAAATGAAAAGAATGAATGGAAAAGGAAATAATTGATGATGGTATAATGACACTTTTATAATATGAAATTTAGATCATACCTGTGATGTATTTCCTAACCTTGTTCATATTAATCATTTGATTTGCTGTGAATCCTGATCCCAATTGAATGATTCCTCTATTAAGAAGGATAAAATTTCAGTTGCAGTCTCATTAAAGGAAAAAAGGACAAGCCAGCAAAAAGAGTCTATGATATTGGACGAACGATGTCCTTTCAATAGGACTCAGCTCGACACGTGGAAAGCATCCTTGACACGTGAGAGCTAAGTAGGCGAGCATCCTCGTCACCCTTGCTATGCGAGGGGTTAGAACTAGGAGGAAGAAGAGTTCGTGCCTGTGGAATGATATCCTTTAGTAGGTTTCTGTTCCGGTAAATATTTCCCTACCTCAGTTTTCTCTTGGGCATCTCAAGAAATGAACTTTCCCAATTTTCATCTCACATTTTTTGATGAAATCCTTTCTTTTTACCTTTCAAAAATCTTCAGTCATTGATAATTGACTGAGAGATGCTAATGGCCGTGCTTCCCTACAGCATTGATGAAATACATATTAGCTGTATTATCTTATCAATGATTTCCTAAATAATTAACTCTCAGTGTGATTGCAGATTGGATCATTTTTGGAGGATTGGGAGCTCACATGTGATTTCAAGGCCCTTGATTAGTTTTCAGGTACTGTTTTCCTAATGTATGCTTTATCTTTGAGCTTCTATAAATGGTTTATTTTTCATTCGAAAGCAAGTACTTGATTTCCGAAGTGCGAGCTAGCAGTCATATACTTTCTCCATGGTTGTGGGCTATTCTACCAAGATATTTGCCACTTCTTAAAGTTACATATATTTGGTTGGGAATCATTGAAATCTGGGTATTGTACTCCTGGTCTTGCTTCACTGATTTTTTATTGAAATTAACGCAGTTTCACATCTAGTATACTTATCATGATCTAAGTTTTGGCTCAAAATTGTGTGATATAAAGGAATCTTTGGGATCAATGGAGCATATGATGAGGCGCAAAAAGGTTAACCTTGTTTGGAGATCAGTTTCTGCCCAAGCTAGTACTCATGAAGGTTACATATCTTTTATCCCCTTGAAATGATTGGATATTAACTTGTTGTATGTATAATATGTGAAGGACTAGTACATAATCCTTCTTACTTGAACTTTTTATCTCTGTATTTTTCTTTTCCTTTGCTGAGATACTATTTCCTCTTTGGTTTTTTAAATTCTTCTATTTATTCCCTAAAAAAAGACATTCTTCGCATTAAAATTTGTTGTTTTTTTGGAGGGGTGGTGAGATTTTGGTCATTTTCTTTGAACAATATGCTCTGTGTTTGATATATTTCTTGTCTCAAGACATATTTTCTTGCTTGTATTCAGAGGTAGAGATAAAAGATGTTAGGATTGAGTCTGAGGAAGGTATTCAAGCTCAAGAAATAGAAGGTTTCTCTCTCCCAGTAGTGATCTAGATTTGTTAGAAAAACCTATTATGAAACTGAAACAAAATTTAATTTTATATGATTTATTCAGTTGTCTCTGGTGTTGAAATCAGCAATGATGCTCATACTGGAAACAGTGGCGTGAGTCTTTCTGAAAGGCATTCCATTTCATTCGAGGTAAAGTTTCATCAGCTGACCTGCTTTTAGGCTTAGGTAGCAATTCTGCTCATCAAATATATTATGGTCACTTTTTTGTTCTTTCCTTCATTTTTTGCCTTTTTCTTTTGAGCTTCATAATCTGGTTTAGTTTTGGAAATGAAAGATCTTTATGTGGAATTCATATGTGAAAAAAGCAATACGATTCCTTTGTTTCTTTTATCTCCATATAACATCTTTTTTGCACAATCATGTTTATGGAATTCTTTTAAAAACTTATCTTTTGTCTTCGAAAAACTACCTTGCATAACTTTAGTTTTATTCATACAGTGTGGTAATAATTTAGCATATCTAATTTCTTCCTTTGTTAATCAGGTTGGTTCTTCATTAATGCGCTTCATCAAAGGAAAAGGGTATCTTACTTACTATGCATGAGTTTTACTGATTGTGGCTTCATTTGATTAGTAGCTTATGGTCAGATATAATACAGGGGCTCTACTCAAAAAAAGATAGAGGAGGACATGGGAGTTAAGATTGTATTTCCTACTTCAAGGGAGGAGGAGAGTATTGGTAAGTTAAAGATTTTGTGCTTTAGAGTTTATGTTTCTTCTGAAGAAATTACATTGCCTAAAACTCCTAATCAATCATTTTAACAGGGCATAGGTATCCACTTAATAGATGTCTTTCTGATATTTTTACTTGTTCTTTTGTTATTTATTTGTAATCTTAATCTTTTATTAATATATTTCAGTCATTGAAGGAAGTTCTGCTGATAGTGTAGCTAGAGCTTCAAATAAGATACAAACTATAATTAACGAGGTTGGTTGCTGAAACTTTTTATTTATAATATGTTTTATTAATTTGATTTTGTGTTTAAATGTATGTTCATTTGACACAGATCCAAATTTAGTAAACATTTTATGGATATTGTGTATATGCATTTAATTTTTCCAGAAAGTATAGAACATCAGATTCTTCAAATCTTGTGGTTTTTTCTTGTTGAGATTTTCGTAATTCTATGATTGGCATTTATTAGGTTAAACATTTGAATGAAGTAAATTTGATGCACTTGTCTTTTTTCCTTGTTACAGGCAGTTGAAAGCCGAAGTCTAGATTATTCTCACTTTGTATCGCTTCCTTTGGCAATACATCCTGAATTAGTAGACAAGCTTTTCTTTTTTCAAAAAAGCATACTTGGAAATGATGTTTCCCCTGAAGATATTAATATTGATACTGAGTACAGTGAATCCGGCAGTGAATATGGTGAAGGGAGAAGCCAACAGGTGACTAATGTTGCAGTGAAGTTTAGTGCTGAAGATGGGAATGAACAAGTTAAGGTGGACATATCCAGCATTAAGTGTGTCAGTTATGCACCGAAGGAAAAACCAAGGGAATCGGAGACATCCTCCTTATCTGGTTTGTAATACTATAAAATACAAGGCTTTAAGTTTCTATTAAATTGGTAGTGTGCATTTTGTTCCTTTTGGCAATTTAATTATAACCCCAGTATTTCCTACCTTTCTGCTTCCTTGCTGCTCAGAGAAAAAAGTCTTGATTCGAATTTCCATTATTTTATTGATTAAAATATGGAAAACTAACTACTATCACAAACTGTATTTAGCATTATGATTTTCATTATTATTACTTAGCATATGGGAGTGTATATGTAACTAATGCTTTTCTTTGGAATTTTTTTAGCTTGTGTTTCCATTTATCTTAGTTGAACTTTGCATCAACCCCAATTTTCTATTTACATAAAACACTCATCTTGTTATTTATCCTTCTTGACTTGGCCCTTTAGAAAAAAAATCAATATTTTTGTTAACTATATGATTTGGCTCCACATTATCAAAGTCCTCATTTCCCATATTTCATGTTTTTTTTTCTGTTTTACAGAGTTGGGAATCGACAAGTCAATATTTATTAAACCCAAAACTTTCCACTTAACTGTGCTGATGTTGAAGTTGTGGAACAAAAAACGGGTTGATTTGGCTGCTGAGGTTCTACAGGTATGTAGTTTCTGCTGAATCTTGGATATGTTGACTATATGTTTCTCTCCTGAATTCTAAATCACTTGATTTTCAACCAGAAAATATTCCCAAAAGTAATGGATGCATTGGATAATCGTCCCATCTTCACAAGGCTTAAAGGACTGGTAAGATTTTCATACACTATAGCATATTGTTTGGATGGATGGTTTTGGAATGATTTGAGTGGTAGGGTTTGGAGGGGGTTTAAAAATCCCTCGGTTAATAAAATAAATTTAATGGATTTGTAGGGTGGATAAACCTCAAAACCCCCGCATTTATAATAAATTTCTATGGGTTGTTACTTTTTATTTTTTTAAATTACTTTATATTAATGTTATTTTTCTTTATTTTAAATAAATTGATATAATATTAATATTTAATATAAATTTATATAATAAAAATATTATACATAAAAAATAATAATTATAAAATATATATAACTAATACCATATAAATAATATTAATTCATTTTTTATTATAATATCAACTCAATTATATTATACAATTTGATTATATAATAAAATTTTATATGTATAATTTATAATATATAATATAATTATATATTTTATTATATGTATTTTTATATTAATATTTTATTATATAGTACATTTAATATAATATAATTATATATGTATTACTTGATAAATGATTAAATTTAATAAAATAAGTAAATTTATTTTTTAAAATTTTTTATTAACAAACCCCTACCCTATCCAAACAATAGATTTCGAATAATTTATAACAACTTCCCGGGCAAATACTTCCAAATCCATCTACTCCAAACACTTCAATCCAAACAAATCAATAAGACTTTAATATGGGTGTAAATATTAGGAAAAATCTTTTAGAGATGTAATATCAAAATTCTGTCTAAATAACGAGTAATGAAAATGCTGATGTGCACATCAAGTATTATTTGACTTTGTTACACTAGTGCTTGTGGTCTTATTTTTATATCCTTATAAAGAGCTAATATTTTTTGCTTGTAGGACTGTATGAGAGGTTCCTTAGCTAAAGCCAGTGTTCTTTATGTTCCAGTGGAGGAAATTGGCAATGAAGATCGACTCCTACGTGCTTGTCGTATCCTTATTTCAAGAAGTGTGTTTTAGTTTACATGTTTATGTCTTCAAGGATAATAAAATGCAAAAGGTTTTGCTATCCGAATTTCTTCTATTTGCAGTCCTAAACATTTTTCAGGAGTCATTATTGATGCATATATGGAAGCGGGACTTGTACTTGAGAAAGATGCTAAGCAAACTTTAAAGGTATCATAACTTGGATTTCTTTTGCTATCGACATAACAAGAAGTTTCTTTCTCTTCACCTTTTGATCTAGGCAAAGTTGTTACCGGTTACAGTTTATGAGAGTATCTCTTTTGATATCTATTCTGAACTTGTGGCAAGAAGAATATGGTTAAATCATAGGAATAATACTTTGTTGATAGAATTACATAAGAAATATACTTATTTATAGATTTATAATAAGTTAAAAATATTAATAAATAATTTTAGAATGTTATAATATATTAAGATTATATCAACTATACTAAGTACCTGTATTTTAACAACCTAACATGATATTTCAATACCCCTTAAAATAACTCTATTAAAATAAACATTCACAAAATGTTAACTTGAAAAATTATAACCATCATCTACTTGATGTTATTCCATACCAAACAAACTTTTCTTTTTATTTGATTGATGTAGCTAAAACTATAGAACCTTTTCCATTCCATTTGCAGAGCAAATAGAGTCCTTTTATTTTTTTTAAATGGTTCTTGGATTTCATGTTAACTAAAAGAAAAAAAATATTGTTTTGAAATTGTTTGAGTTTGCTCATATTTATCCGTACTAAGCCTGCTTGTGCCTGCGTTGCAGTTGCATGCCACTGTCATGAATGCAAGGCACAGGAAAAGGTGCTGCAGCTGCTCTCGTTTTCCCTTTCATTGTTCGATAATCATGTCTCTCCATTATGCCTAATTTCAGTTTAGCCCTTCGTTCTTCTCTTAAGATATCAAACTTGTCAAGAAATTTTCAGGAATATGAGGACTAAAAGGTTTGACTCGTTCGATGCTAGAGGGATCTTCAGGCAGTATGGAGATGAAGAGTGGGGTGATTATATGATCCGTGAAGCTCATCTCTCACAAAGGTTTATGTTTGGCGACAGCGGGTACTATCACTGTTGTGCTTCAATACCATTTCCTCAGAGCATGCAGCAGTCGGAAGACCAACTTGTTTAATGTGCTTGATGATAAACTTTAATTCCCATAAGTCGTATATTGGCTTTTAGTTTTATTTTCGATTAAGCCTAATGTAGAAATTTCTCATCCAAATATATAAATCCACCAAAATTGTCCCAGTTTTGTTGAACATGCTTGTTTATTTCGTATATTTCTTAGAGCCCTTTCGTAAGTTTTTGGCTTGCCATCGTCAGCTTGATGCAGCCAGGCAACGTTTGGATCGTGATAATATTAGATTCCGGTGTAAATTTTAATTCCAGATTAAAATTATTATATCAAGTAAGTGGCCTTTTATAGTGGAGTAAGTATATAATAAATCAATATTATATATAGCTTAAATTAATTAATGATAACAATTTTTTGTACAAAATAATAATTAAATATTTTAAAATTATTGTTTTAGTTTATTTTTTAATAAACTAATTTTATTTAATATCAGAAATAATAATAGTTAGAATTTACTAGTGTGTACTTATATTGATTTTTATTAAATAAATTACAAGTAATAGCAAACGAGTATAAAAAAAATTGAATTAATTATATATAATATTAAATTATAAAAATTTCCAAATATTTCATATAAAAATGATTTAATAATAAACTATCACTTTTTACAAAAACCGAAATGCCATCACATTACCATCCTTGGCATTTACAGCGTCCCAGCCTTGTCAGGAGCTACTTGCAAACATAATTCTATAAAGGGACCGACCATTAGCCTCAAAAAGACAATACCATAAGTAAAACCCTGTCTTCACACCGCCATGGAACTCCCGGAGAAAATGTCGTTGTGGAGCTTCTTCCTCGAAGAAGAAGAAGAAGAAGAAGAAGAAGATGGCAACCTTAAAAATAACGTCACCCTCAGTGAGCTGTCGTCCTCCGGCGCCAATGTCTTCCAGAACAGATCATTATCCATGCTCGATCCCCGGCAGAATGCCCTGCGGCAGGCCTCCTCCTACCACAGAAGCTCTGCGCCAACGATGCCGCCCACGAGCCCCGAGACGCCGTGGATGGTCTCTCCGGTGCGGTCATCATCGCCCCCTTCCCAGCCCCTCATGTACCAGTGCCTGGCATCCCTCCACCGCCTGGAGGACAGCATCTTGTCTCTGGCGCTGTCGAGGAGCCTTATATTCACCGGCACAAAGAGCCGAAGGGTCCACGTCTGGAAGCAGCCGAGCTTCGCCAAGTGCGGCCGGATAAGCACCTCCTCCGGCGTAGTCTCCGCCTCCCTGGCCCACGGAGAGATCCTGTTCACGGCGCACGGGGACTGCAGGGTCCGGGCTTGGGGGCTCACGGCCAAGGAAAGCCTGAGCTTCGGCCAGCCGAGGAAGATAGCGACGCTCCCCCAGAGGAGCTCGTTTCTGATGTTCCGGATGAAGACCCCCGGCCAGCACAAAGGCCGCATCTCCTGCCTCGCTTACAACCATGACGAGAAGCTCCTTTACACTGGCTCGTGGGACAAGACCGTCAAGGCTTGGAACATCACGGAGAACAGGTGCTATTTCATGTGATCCTAGTTTATTATAAACATCACAGATTACTTGAAATATTTCATGCGAGATAAAAATCTTAATTAAGCCAACGTTCCCAACATAGATGCGAGGACTCGTTCGTCGCCCACGATGGGCCCATCAATGGCTTAGTAATCAACATGGAGGATGGCTGTGTTTTCACCTGCGCCTCCGATGGTTTCGTCAAGATATGGCGGAGGGTCTTGGGAGAGACCTGCCACATCTTGACTATGACCCTGAGGTTCCAGCTGTCCCCCATCAACGCCCTGGCCCTGAGCTCCTCCCCCGGCGGCTGCGTCCTCTACTCGGGCTCCTCCGATGGCCTCATAAACTTCTGGGAGAAGGAGGAGACTCCGGGGCGGTTCAGCCATGGAGGCTTCCTCCAGGGCCACCGCTTCGCTGTCCTCTGCCTGTCCTTGGTGGACGACTTGGTCCTCAGCGGCTCCGAGGACTCTACCATTCGGGTCTGGAGGAGGGAGGAGATGCACAACTACCTGCACTCCTGTCTGGCCGTGATCGAGGGCCATCGCGGGCCCGTAAGGTGTCTAGCGGCCGTCGTTGAGAAGGAGAGTCCAGCGGAGGGCGGTGGCAGCTGCGGCGGCTTGCTGGTGTACAGCGTAGGCAGCTTGGACCAGACATTGAAGGTCTGGCGGGTTAGGGTTAATCCCAGAGGAGATGATGAGCACGAAAAACCTGAACGGAGAAGACGATCATCAGAAGGTCCACGACAATGGCTCGAGCTTCGAGATGAGTCTGGTGCTATCACCTTCATGGGTTGCCAAGAAGCTTGAGAGCTAGTAAACACTACACTGTTCGTGCTGGAGGGTATCCTATTTACAAAATAAAATCTATATTATAAGAATATTTTAGCTTTAACTAAAACATTTTTGTCACCTTTTATAGGATTATGTTTTTCCGGTTATATTTCTATTTTTATCACTATCTTATAGATGGGTTATTTAATAGAAAAGAGAAATAGGAATTATAATTAAAAATTGGAAATAAGTGAAAAGTGATTGAAAATTATTAATGATATAATGTGTAATATATTATTAATTAAAAATAAAATATATGAATATTTTAGAAAATATGTGTGCTCATAGAAGATCAACCAACCGAATAGTGTTAAATTCTACGAGGAATGGCCAATTAACTGTATGGACGTTTGATGAGAAATTCATGCCAAACAATTCCAATTATAGACAATTGTAGGCACGGTATCCTATCAAAATTCAAGTGATTTTAAATTATGATCCTTTTGAACCTAAGAGGCTGGTATCTAGTTTTCTAGATTACATGTTATTTATTTATTTATTGTTGAGCTATTTAAAATTTATCCCTCCTATTCAATTGATAAAAGACTCTTCACTCTTGGAACGCACTTCAATTTTATTCAAGAAGTCATTAATCTGATAGCTGTGGTGGATAATTAAAATTTAAAATCGGAGATAAGTTGAATGATATATTGTGATTTCAGTATAAGGGTAGAGTGTATATTTACTCATATCTAATGGCGCAAATAATTAACCTAATAGCTTATAAACTACCATTGCTAATAGAACTGAAAAAAATCCACCATTTATAACAAGTCGGGTACTAAGAATATGAAATTTAAAATTTAAGTACAAAACTTCTAAAAATTGGAATGTAAGTTGTAAAATTCAGATTTCCTAAAAATAAATTCGAACCCACAATACATTTAGACTACTCATAACTCGTGCAAAACAAGAGATATTTAGTCCCACACACATAAGCTACACATGACCTCTCAAAACACATGGTTAATTCGACCCTAAACATGACTTGAAGTGTATATAGTCGTACCAAGCTAGAGTTTAGGAGCCACATGCACTCTGCCATAATCGATGCTATACAAACGTCGTCTCTCAGGTGTATGCCTTAGCATCTATGGACATGACCACTGAACAACTTCCATTCGTCAGCATATGCCCTTACATATGTGACTAAATTCTACCAATTTTTATTTCCTCGTACCCTAATATTTTATTTAGCCTATTAGAAAGACCCCACCGAAATCTCATTCACTTTTGGGTTCTCTAACTTTTACTTATTTGCATTTAGTCCTCGACCTTTGATCCCTGGCCAAACCACCTATAAAAATTCTCAAACTAAGGCAAAGGGTCACCTTAACCTCCCTCTAGGCCATCGTAAATTCTGTTCAGTCGGAGTTGGCAGGAAGAAAGTCGATTATACTTGATTATGAATTAAAAATAATACGAGCAACACTCGGGTCAAGGCTGAGAACTCATCGGAGACGACACCTCAAACGTCAAGGTTGGTGCAGTTCGAAAGCTGGCTACTCAAGGAGTTCGTGACCACTTAAACTACATTGATTGGTGGTCTGAGGTGCCTGCATTGTTTATTTTATTCAGCTTTGTCACGCCCCAATTTGGTTTGGTCGGGACCCAGTGACTAACCGACCTCTCTCCTCAATCTCGAGGAGTCACTACTCCCCTAGATCATGAAGAGTCAGACGTATTGCCTGTCGTGTTACCTTGAATGACATTATACAAAACTATTGACATAAATCGTACCTGGGTTTAATACTTGGTGAGGGAAGTTCTTGGGCGATCTTTTCCTTCTTGAAAAAATGTTAAGGAGAGGGAGTGAGTTTCACAACTCAGTGAGTAGGGGAAATCTTAGGGACATGATTATCTGGGTGTTCGATACATTTGTGGTATTCCGTTACTTACCCCTTCTCGGGTTGGCACATAATCACACACTCTTTTTATTATAAAAAGGGATCACACGTCCGCAGAACAGTCCCTAACTGTTCCACTTGTGGAACATAGCATCTTTATCGTCCACCCTAATAGAGGTATATTGTAAACCCCATCCTTTTATAATAAGAAAACCGGGAAAAGAAACGGTTATTTCCAAAAAGAAAACCGAGTTAGTTCATGAACCTTAACCACTAAAGAAAGGGCAATTTAGGAAATTTACACATCCCGATTGACTCAAATAGTCATAAAAACCATGGAATGAGACTTTGGGATGAATTGGAAGAGAAAACCAAACTGGTTCAGGTGAACTAGACCTGAACTAGATTGAACCATCATTGAACCGGTTTTTAAATTCATTTTTCTAGGTGGCTTAAAATATTAAAATTGAGGAATTGAAGCCACCATTGGATAAATAATGAATTTAGAAATTTTTAATTTTGAAATACTCGGTCGAATCAGGCCTGAACAAACTAGTTTAAGCATTGAACCTAGTTAAGACCGGTCCGGTCCGGTTCGAAATAGTGTCGTCTTCTTCCTTTAGATGACGACACTGTTCACTCGTTGGAAGAACGAACAACGCTAACAAAGATGAATCACCTCCATTCAGGGCGTTTTAGGCTGTGAATGAGCACCATAAAGGTGCCAAATGGACGACTAGAGAGTCTCCGTGCTCCCTATATAAAGAGCTCCTCTCCATTTATTCTCCTCACACTTAAAAACTCCATTCTCTCTCAATTGCTCCAATTTTCAGTAAAGCTCGAACTAGAGCTCTGACTTGGACATTTTTCTCAACCTCAGAAGGCGAGGTCAAGCTCTTTAGTCTCCGGGGGAAGCCAACTATCTGATAGCAACCTTCGTTCAATCCAAGGACCATCAGAGAGTAAGGCATCCTTTAAACATGCACCATTTCTTGGAATAGCATAATCAAAATTGCATGAAATTTTAAACTTTACATACCTGTTTTACAGGCATCTTAGTTGATGGTCTTTCAAGGTAGGCTTTCCGGGATTTCCTAAAAGGGATATAAGGGAGGGGGTGAGTACGACTACTCAGTGAATGGGTTTTCAAAGGTCTACTTTTAACTTTTAAGAAAAATATTTATATGGAGTGTGTCAGACTCCTTTCTTTTCAAAAAAAATTCCTTCATTTAAAATTTTGGGTTTTCCCATTATTTCTTAGTTACCGGTGTGTCATCACCCAACACACATCCTTCATCATAAAGGTTACACACATTCGTAAGTCAGTACGACTTTTCCTGCCACCCGGATAGAAGTACGACCACTTCTACTATGGGAATGAGTGGATGTATGCGACATCCGACCCACAATTCCGAAATTGCTTCTTCGTGTCCATATGAGGACAGAGACCTCATCCTGTCCCCACCCCGGTCTCATGCGCTTCGTGCTACTCCAGATTTCGCACAAACACTTGGAACGACGAATTGCCCTTATAGCCACCAGGTCGTCCAGTGCCCTTAGGACGCATCACTACCCCTCATGGGCGTCTTGATGATCCTGTACTCACAGTGCATGCACAAACAATGTTTTCTTATATTGCCATGTAATTTGTGGTGCCACTAGTTCAATGGCCCTGACTCTTAACTCAATCGACAGCTGTTTGTCTTGAATAGTCCGTCGACCTGTCATGTCGCACTACCACTAGTTGACTGAGCATGTCGGTCCTATCTTGGTACCATGGCCAAACAATTCACTTATTAAGTTTTATGGCACATATATCATGTTCATTTACGAGCTCCTACTCGTGCCAACTGGCCTTGGGCCCACTGTACGAGATTTTCAAAATCGGGCATTTAGCCCCCAAGTTCCAAAACCAAGGCCCCCGACCTATTAGAGCTATTCGAGCTCCCGTCGAGAAGGTCTCCCAAATTGTTTAAGCATTGACACACAGTCAAGGGAGAGCACTTCCGACAAAAATAGGTTTTTACTGTCCATCATACCGACCGGTATAAGGACATCTCTGTTCATAACCGATGAACGGGTTTTCAACTTTCTTCGAGTAAGTCTCATCATACCAACCGGATATGATCTACTTACAACCCGTAAGTAGTTTTTCCGCATAACTTTCACATCACTTTCTCTAAGTAGTGATGATTAAAATACCACTAAACAGTGGGTTTTTATACCGAGGCACTTATCATCCCCAACCGGGTATAATATATAATCCCACTCACAACTGGTAAGTGGTTTTTAAATTTTAAATTATGCTTATCATCCCATCCGGGTATGATGTTAGTAAACCCACTCACAACCGGTAAGTGGTTTTTAACTTCAAGTTGTGCTCATCATCCCAACCAGGTATGATGTTAGTAAACCCACTCACAACCGGTAAGTGGTTTTTAACTTTAAGTTGTGCTTATCATCCCAACTGGGTATGATGTTAGTAAACCCACTCACCCGTTAATGCCGTGAATTCCACTAGACTGGTTCTTTGTATTCACGTGAGCTTGTCCTTGCTAGCATTCCCGGTATTTCGCGTTCCTACACAATATGAACAACCTTGTTCATTTTTAATCGGCATAACAGCCTTCATTCATTTCCAATGAATGAGAAAACCTAAACTTTTAGTTATTTGCAATTAGGTCCCTAAAGTTATTTCTCTTTAACTTTAAGTCCCTAATGTTGGTTTTTCCTCAAATTGAGTCCTGTAACTTTTAAAATTTATCCTGGGACCTCAATTTATTCAATTTCACCAAAAAGGGGTTTAATTTCCCAAATTTTCAATTTGGTTCCCCAATTTTTTCCAAAATTACCATTTTGCCCTTCTTTTACAAAAATGGTAAGTTTTGCCCCAAAAATTTGAAAATTCCTCAATTGGTCCTCCAACATTATTTTCATGCCCAATTGACACTCAATTTCATAAAATTGTATTTTGGCCCTTTGAATTTCAAAAATCCCCAAAATTTCCCCCAATTTCAACTCTTCAACACTACCGAATTTGATTTTATCAAATTGACCGATCAAACACTTCGAATTATTGAAATTGGAGTTGAAATTAAGTTATTGCATGTTCATACAATTCTAAGTAACTTTGAATCCCAGATTTCAATACCGGAACGAGCTCAAACATAGCTTCGCCGGAAAACAGACTGTAGAGAGAGAAAGCTTCGATTACTCACCGGTGAAGGCACGGCGGTTCGAGCTTTCGATCTGGGCAGATAGGTCTCGTCCTGAGGTTCATCCTAGAATCAAGAATTGCATCAATTGATGTGGAATTGGATTAGAATTTCGTCATTGAAATTCGATCGACTCTCTCTCTAGCACCGATCGAAAATTGTAAAGGGGAGCCGAATTGGCTTACCTTTCTGTCCTAATTCGGTCGTGGAAAGGTTGAGGAAGTGTTGGGAGGGCTTGGTTTGACCTGAGGAGGGCTTGAAATGGCGGATTTCAACTTGGCCGAAATAGGGCAACTTCGGTCTGCCAGAGTTGCTTCACTATTCCATCATGTTGGCGCTTCTCTAACGATTCTCGGATTGACTGGAGTTTGCTATCAGATAGCTGTCTTCTCCCCGATTCTAAAGTGCCCGACCTTTGTTCAAGTCGAAGCTCTGGTTCGAGCTTTACAGAGAAATGAAGCAGTAGTGAGAGAGAGAGAGAGAAGTGTTCAGGTGTGAGGAAGCACGCTTAACTTTGAAGTTCTTATAAAATCTAGTTCACTTGAACCAATTTGGTTTTTGTTTTCTAAAGTTTCTTATATTTCTTTTCCAAGGTTTAATGAACCCTTTAGATCACCCGAAAGTTGTAAATTTCCATATTGTGTGTTCTCAAATGTAATCCGGCTCGGTTTTCTTACTAAGTTTGACCAGTTCTTTTCCCAGTTTTTCTTAACTCAAAAGTGTGGGGTTTACAAAACCAATCTCTCCCAACATCCCTACAGCACTTAGATGACCTCAACTGAGCTGAAAGATAAGACAATTCGGCCCTACTCAGTCGTTGTAGGTCGTAGTTAGAGAGAGAAACTACAAAATTTCACTAACGAAATTCTCCATCGATTCAAGGTCAATTGTAGGAATTCTTGATCCTAGAAGACTCCTCAGGAAGAGAGCTATCTTCCTCGATAGAGAGATCAGACTACTGCACCTCTGACGGTAGGCTTTTGAAGCTTTTTCTCTCTACGTTTAATTTTCCGACAAATCTCCGTTTGAGCTCGATTCGAACCCAAATGACACGGTTCAAAGCTCAATTGAATCGTATGGAAGTGTAGGAACTGATCCATACCTTCAATTGTAGCAATTAACCCTGATTGAATGATTAATTTGATGAAATCAAATCCAACCAGTTTGAAAGGGGGAAATTGGGGAAATTTTTGGGATTTCATAAAAATGAGGGACTAAGTTACAATTTCCCAAAATTGAGGGCCAATTGGCCATGCAAAAGATATCGAAGTACCAATTGGTCAATTTTTGGAATTAATTGGGGTCAAATTGCCATTTTTGTAAAGTAGGGACAAAATGGTAATTTTTGAAAAGTTGGGGACCAAATTGGAAATTTAGAAAACTTGAGCCACTTAAATAATTTTGAGAAAATTGAGAACTTAAAGTGAATTTTTGGAAATTTCAGGACTTAATTTGGAGAATAGTTAGCATTAGGTACCTAAAGTCAAGGAAAATGAACTTTAGTGACCTAAGTGTAATTAACTAGAAATTTTGAGATTAGTCATTCATACGTGAGGAACGAAGGCTGTTATGCCAAATATTAATAAGGATGTCCAAATTGTGTAGGAGCACGAGGGACTGGAACGCTAGTAAGAGAAGCTCGCGTCAACTTGGAAAACCAACCAAGGATGAACATGTCACGGTTAATGAGTGAGTGGGCTTACTAACATAATACTCGGTTGGGGTGATGAGCATAATTTAAAGTTAAAAATCACTTACTGGTTGTGAGTGGGTTTATTAACATCATACTCGGTTGGGATGATGAGCACATCGGAAATGAAAAACCACTTCTATGTGGAATTTTAACATCACACCCGATTGGAGTAATGTGAGAACTACGTGGAAAAACTACTTAACAGTTGTAAGTAGAGAGATCATACCCAATTGGTATGATAGACTTCCTAGAAGAAAGGAGAAAACTCGTTTGCCAGTTGTAAGCGGAGAGGTCATCACACCCGGTTGGTGTGATGAGTTGAAAGGTTATTTTGTTAGAAGTGTTCTCCCCTAACTGTGTGCCAATGCTTAAAATTTTTGGTAGACATTTTTTACGAGAGCTTGAACAGCTTAAATAGGTCAGAGGCCTTAGTTTTGGAACTTGTGGGCTAAAATGCTCGATTTTGGAAAATTACGTATAGTAGGCCCAAGGACAGTTGGCACAAGTAGGAGCTCGTAAACAAACATGTGAAATGAAAGCCATGAAAACTTTTAATGAAATGGATATGTGTTTCTGCCATGGTACCAAGAGAGGATCAACATACTCGATGGACTGGCGAAAGTACGTCATGGCTAGGTCGATGAACTAGTCTAGACAAATGGCTGCAGGTCGAGTTGAGGGTCAGGGCCATTGGACCAGTAGCACCAAAGATAAATGGCTTTGTGGAAAATTATTGTTTGTGCATGGACTTGAGGTTCCGGACCATCAAGACGCCCAAGAGGGGTAATGATGCTTCCTAGGGGCTACTGGACAACATGATGGAGATAAGATCAGTTTTTCGTGCCAGCAGTCAGGGAAGCTCGACATAGCTTTATGCGCATGAGGCTTGGGTGGGGTCAGGATGAGGTCTCTATCCTCATACGAACATGAAGTTAATTTTGGGTTTAAGGGTTGGATGTCGCGAACATCTACTCAATCTCAGGGTAGAAGTGGACGAGTTTTTATCTAGATGGCCGGTAAAGTTGCTCTAACACCACAAGTGGGTGTAATGGACAAGCTGTCATGCGAATGTGTGATTTCCTTCTTGATGAACGGCGTGTGTTGATTGCTAAACACACCTTATGTGGAAATAAGGAAAAAGGTTTGAAAACCCTAGAATTTGTGAAAAGAATATTCCTAAAAAAAAATAAGGAGTTTGGCACACTCTGATTAAAGATGTTTTGATTATGAAAACTCTTCTACAACACTCATTCACTGAGTTGTCGAACTTACCCCCTCTTTTTACCCCTTTCCAAGTAACCAAGGGAAAACCCTCTTAAAGACTTTCCTGTAGCTGAACTTGTAAGACAGGTATGTAAGGTTTAATGTATTTAGTTTTAACTAATGTAATTCCAGGAAAGATACAGGTGAAAAGGACACCTTACTCCTCGCGGGTTAGAGAAGGGGGAAAATCCTTAATAAATCCGGAGAGTGGCAGGTTGCTCATGGGGATCCAACCAAACCGGGTCATGGTGTGACATATGTGGCCTCTACCTTGAGTTTGAGTGGACATCAATTGTCCGACTCTCAAACCTGAACTATACTTCGTGTCCACTTTGTGGGACAAGACCATTTTCCTCCTCCTACCTCAATCTCTGTGTGCATGAAGCTTTGAGTTTCTTGACATATTGAACGACAAATTGCCCTTATGCTTCCTAGATCGTCCAACATCCCTTGGAACCACCACTACCCCATATCGGGCGCCTCGATGGCTCCACATATCATGCGTGAAAAATCAATAGTTTTTATTTATCATAACCTTAGTCTTTGGTGTTATTGGCCCAAAGGACTCCACAACCCAGCTTTGTCCTCATAACTACTAGCCCAATGAGTTTAAAGACCTAGCTTCGACTTAGCAACTACTAGCCCAATGAGTTCGTCTATTCATGTAAACCCTGTCCCTTGAAGATAAGGAAACCAGGAAAAGAACCGGTCAACTCGAGTGAGAAAACCGAACTGGTTCACAAACCCCAACCATTAAAGAAAGGGAAAAATGGGAAATTTACACATTACGAGTGACCCAAAGAGTAATAAAAACCATGGACATGGACTTTAGGACAATTTGGGAGAGAAAACCAAACTGATTCAAGTGAACCAGATCTGAACTGGATCGAACCAGTTTGGACTAGTTTGAACCAACATTGAACTGGATGATAAATTCATTTTTTATAGGTGGCTTAAAATATTCAAATTGGAGAATTGAAGCTACCATTAGATAGAGAATGAATTTATAAATTTTTAATTTTGAAAAACTCAGTCGAATCGGGCCTGAACCAACCACTTTAAGCATTGAACCCGATTTGGACTGGTCCGATCCGGTTCAGAAAAGTGTCGTCTTCTTCCTCCAGACAACGTTACTGCTCACTCGTCGGAAAAATGAACAGTGCCAGCAAAAGGGAAACATTTCCATTCAGGACGTTTCAGGCCAACAATGAGCACCATTAAGGTGCCAAACAGACGGCCAATGAGTCTTCGAGCTCCCTATATAAAGAACTACTCTTCATTCATCTTCCTCACACCTGAAAACTCCATTATCTCTCAACTACTTAGTTTTTTGACAAAGCTCAAACCAGAGCTCTGACATAGGGGTTTTTTTGAGCCAAAGAAGGTGAGGTCAAGTTCCTTAAATTCGGGGAGAAGTCAGCTATCTAATAACAACCTTCGTTCGAACCAAGGATCATCAGAGAAAGGCTAACGGAATCAAATAGTTAAGCACCTCCAATGGACTGAAGTTGCCCTGTTTCGGCCGAGTTGAAATCGACTAAATTAAGCCTCCCTCAGGCTAAATCAAGCTCTCCCTGCACTCTCACTGCCCTCACACGACCAAATTAGAGCTAAAAGGTAAGCTAATTTGGCTCCCCTCTGTAATTTTTTATCAACATTAGAGAGAGAAACGATGTAACTTAACTGGCCAAATTCTCACTCAATTCGACATGGATTGTTACCATACTTGATCCTAGGAGGAAACTCAGGATGAGAGCTACCTGCCCCAATCGAAAGCTCGGATTGACGCACCTCCGACGGTAAGCTTTCGAAGCTTTCTCTCTCTACGTACAGTTTTCCGGCGAAGCTCCATTTGAGCTCATTTCGGCCTCAATTCATGCAATTCAAAGCTCAATTGAATCTTATGGATGTGTAGGAACTCAATTATACCTTCGATTTCAACAATTAACCTCACTTGAATGGTCAATTTGATAAAATCAAATTCAGCCAATTTGAAAGGGGAAATTGGAGGAAAATTTTGGGGGAAATTGGGGGTTTCGTAAAATTAAAGGACCAAATTGCAATTTCCTAAAATTGAGGGCTAAATGGCCATGAAAAGGATGTTAGAGGACCAATTGGTCAATTTTTAAAAATAATTGGGGTCAAATTGTCATTTTTGTAAAGTAGAGGCAAATGGTAATTTTTGAAAAGTTGGGGACCAAATTGGAAATTTGAAAAACTTGAACCCCTTTAACGATTTTGAGTAAATTGAGGACCCAAAATGATTTTTTAGAAGTTTCAGGACTCAATTTGGGGAAAAGTTAGCATTAGTGACCTAAAGTCAAGGAAAAATAACTTTAGGGACCTACATGCAATTAATTGAAAAGTTTGGGCATTTTTGTTCATACGTGAGTAATGAAGGTTATTATGCCAAATGTTAATAAACAAAGATGTTCAAATCATATAGGAACATGAAGGATCGGAATGCCAGCAAGGATAAGCTCACGTGAAGGTAAAAAGCCGATTAAGAAAGAATATACTACGAATTTCAGATGAGTGGGTTAATTCACATCATACCCGGTTGGGATGATGAGCACATCGGAAATGAAAAACCACTACTATGTGGAATTTTGACATCACACCTGGTTGGAGTGATGTGAGAACTACACGAAAAAACTACTTATCACTTGTAAGTAGATCATACCCAATTGGTATGATGATCTTCTTGAAAAGAAGAAGAAAACCCCATTGCCGGTTGTAAGCGGAGATGTCATCACACCCGGTTGGTGTGATGAGTGGAAAGATTATTTTGTCAGAAGTGTTCTCCCCTGACTGTGTGCCAATTCTTAAAACTTTTGGGAGACCTTTTTGATGAGAGATGTAATAGCTCAGATAAGCTAGAGACCTTAGTTTTGAAACTTGATGGCTAAAATGCCCTATTTTGGAAAATCATGTATAGTGGGCCAAGGCTAGTTGGCACGAGCAGGAGATTGTAAAAAAACATGATTATTAAGCCATGAAAATTCTTAATGAATGAATTTTGTGATTTCACCATGGTACCAAAATAGGACCGACATGCTTGATGGACTGATAGCAATGCGACAAGACCAGGTCGACAGACCGATTTAGATAAATAGTTGCAGGTCGAGTTGAGGGTCGGGGCCGTTGGACCAGTGGCACCAAAGATAAATGGCTTTGTGAAAAACTTTTGTTTGTGCATGCACTTGAGGTTTAGGACCATCAAGATGCCTAAGAGGGGTAGTGATGCGTCCTAGGGGCTACTGGACGACATGATGGAGATAAGAGCAGTTTGTCGTGCCGGTCGGGATGAGGTCCGTGTCCTCAAACGTCATGTCAGGTCTTACCCTCTTAAGATTCTCAAAAGATAGATGACCAAGACGACGATGCTCCAATATAACTTCATTTATCGCTAGTTCAGACAAAGTAGTGGTTAAAGTTGCATCAGACTCTTCTCACCTAAGATACCACAATCCATCAAGCCTTTGTCCAGTCCCAATTATTCTCTTGGTATTCCTTTCCTGAATGACACATGAATCTCGATCAAAGATTACTTGACAGTTCAGTTGATCACTGATTACACTAATTGATAATAGATTAACAGGAAATGATGGTACATGTAAGATCGATGATAATGTAATTGATGAAGTGCATTTAATCGAGTCGGATCCCCTAATCGGTTGAAATGTGTCATTAGAAGTTTGAAAACTCTTATGGGAAAAAGGTGGACAACAAGTATATATAATAAACTCTACTGATGTTCCTATCACGTGTCTAGATCCGCCTGGATCAATAATTCATTCTATGGAAGATGGTTTAGAAGAAAATGCATGTGCAATAGTACCTAAGTTAGCATTAGCATAACACATGTTGTCGTTTAAAATGTCAGCACCTTTAGCACAATAGGTTTGTCCCCCAAATCATCCACGACCTCAACCTTGACCTCGGGCTCCACGTCCTCTGAGGCTATGACTTGTTCCACCCCATGTAGTAATACGTGTCGAGGAACAATTCCAGCTAATATGTCCATTCTTCCCACAATTATTGCATTGTCGATTGTCAGTAATCGGTTTTGCTAGAGCAAAGTGAACTGGTGTTGCTGAGATCTCAAGAGTATTCATAACTTTTTGACTTAATTCCTCATGGATTAGTGCAGTAATAACATCTTCCATTGGAGGAATTGGAGATTGATGACATATCATTGCTCTCTTATATTCATATTCTAGGTTTAGTTCCCTCAGGAGGTGAATCACACGTCGTCTGTAAAACCCGCCTTTTGAGCTAAGGAAAACCGGAAAAAGAACTAGTCAAACCAAGTGAGGATTCAGAACCAGTTCACAAACCCGATCATTACTGAATGAGCAATTTGGGAATTTACAACTGTTGGGTGATCCAAAGAGTTCATTAAACCTTTGAAAAGAAACTTAAGAAAAATTAGAAGAGAAAAACTAAATTGGTTTAGGTGAATGAGAATCCATAAGAATTATGAAGTTAAGCGTGCTTATCTGAGAATAGTGTGAGGATGGGTGACCTTTTGGGAAGTATGATTATTTTTGTAACCCAAAATTTTGGTCAAAATTGTTTTTATGAGAACGTACGCTTTATCATAAATGACTATAAATTAATATATATTTAATTATTGTAATTAATACAAATAATTTAATACCAAAATTAAATTATTGGAATTAATACCAATAATTTATGACAATATTAATACTAGTAACAAATCTCTCCTATTTAATACACGATTTGGTCATCCCCATTCATTTTTCTTACACCTCAACACTTCTCTCTCTAATGCTCCATTTCCCGGTGAAGCTCGAACCAAAATTTCGACTTAAACATTTTTTTTAACCTCGGAAGGAGAGGTCGAGCTCTTTAGAACCGAGGAGAAGACAGCTATCTGATAGCAAACTCCAATCAATCCGAGAATCGTTGGAGAAGCGCCGGCATAATGGAATAGTGAAGCAGCTCCGGTGGATCAAAGCTGCCCTTTTTCGACCAAGTTGAAATCGGCCATTTCAAGCCCTCCTCAGGCCAAACCAAGCCCTCCCAACACTTACTCAGCCTTTCCACGGCTGAATTAGGACTGAAAGGTAAGCCAATTTGACTCCCCTTTATAATTTTTGATCGGTGCTAAAGAGAGAGTTGACCGAATTTCAATGACGAAATTCTAATCCAATTCTGCATCAATTGATGTGATTCTTGATTCTAGGATGAATCTCAGGACGAGAGCTATCTCCTCAGATCGAAATCTTGGACTGTTGTGCCTTCACCGGTGAGTAATCGAAGCTTTCTCTCTCTATAGTTTATTTTTCAACGAAGCTCCATTTGAGCTCGTCCCGGCGTTAAAACTTGCGATTCACATTTCTAAAGAATCGTATGAATATGTAGCAACTCAATTTCAACAACTGGAAACGTTTGATGGGTCAATTTGATGAAATCAAATTCGATTGTATTAAGAAGTTGGAATTGGGGGAAAATTGGGGATTTTCGAAATTCAAAGGACCAAAATGAAATTTTATGAAATTGAGGTCAATTGGGCATGGTAATAATGTTGGAGGACCAATTGAGGAATTTTGAAAACTTTGGGGCAAAATTTACCATTTTTGTAAAGGAAGGGCAAACTGGTAATTTTGGAAAAGTTGGGGGACCAAATTGGAAATTTGGGAAATTAAACCCTTTTTGTGAAATGGAATAAATTGAGGTCCTATGATAAATTTTAGAAGTTTTGGGACTCAATTTGAGGAAAAACCGGCATTTGGGGCTTAAAGTTAAAGAGAAATAACTTTAGGGACCTAATTGCAAATAAATGAAAGTTTGACTTTCTCATTCATTTGGAATGAATGAATGCAATTATGCCGAAAGATAATGAACCAAGATGTTCATATCATGTAGGAACACGAAGCACTGGGAACGCCAGCAAGGACAAGCTCACGTGAATTCCAAGAACCAGTCTAGTGGAATTTACGGCATTAACGGGTGAGTGGGTTTACTAGCAGCATACCCGGTTGGGATGATGAGCATAACTTAAAATTAAAAACCACTTATCGGTTGTGAGTGGGATTATATATATCATACCCGTTTGGGGATTATAAGTACGTCGGTATAAAAATCCATTGTTTAGTGGTATTTTAATAATCACCACTTAGAGAAAGTGATGTGAAAATATTGTGAAAAAACTACTTACCGGTTGTAAGTAGATCATACCCGGTTGGTATGATGAGACTTCCTCGAAGAAAGTTGAAAACCTGTTCATCGGTTATGAACGGAGATGTCCTTATACCGGGTGGTATAATGGATAGTGAAAACCTATTTTGTGGGAAGTGTTCTCCCTTGACTGTGTGCCAATGCTTAAACTATTTGGGAGACCTTCTTGACGGGAGCTCGAATAGCTCTTATAGGCCGGGGGCCTCGGTTTTGGAACTTGAAGGCTAGAATGCCCAGATTTTTGAAAATCTCGTACAGTGTGCCCAAGGCCAATTAGCACGAGCAGGAGCTTGTAAATGAACATGATATATGTGCCACAAAACTTAATAAGTGAATTGTTTGGCCATGGTACCAAGATAGGACCGACATGCTTAGTCAACTTGCGGCAGTGCGACATGACAAGTCGACGGACCAGTTAAGACAAACAACTGCAAGTTGAGTTGAGAGTCAAGGCCGTTGGACTAGTGGCACCACATATTACATGGCTTGATAAGAAAATATTGTTTGTGCATGCACTATGAGTATGGGATCATCAAGACGCCCATGAGGGGTAGTGATGTGTCATAAGGGCCCTAGACGACCCGGTGAGTATAAGGGCAGATCGTCGTTCCAGGTGTCTGTGCGAAATTTGGAGTAGCATCGAGCGCATGAGACCGGGGTGGGGACGGGATGAGGTCTTTGTCCGCATATGGACATAAAGAAGTTATTTCGGGATTGTAGGTTGGATGTCGCGTACATCCACTCATTCCCAGGGTAGAAGTGGTCGTACTTCTATTTGGGTGGCGGGAAAAGTCACTCCAAAGCCACTAGCGGGTTCAGTAGTGATACTGACTTGCGAATGTGTGTAACCTTCATGATGAAGGATGTGTGTTGGGAGATGACACACCGCTAACTAAGAAATAATGGAAAAATCCAAATTTTTAAATGAAGGAATTTTTGAAAAGAAAGGAGTCTAGCATACTCCATATAAATATTTTTCTTAAAAGTTAAAAGTAGACATTTGAAAACTCATTCACTGAGTAGTCGTACTCACCCCCTCCCTTATATCCCTTTCAGGAAATTCAGGAAAGCCTACCCTTAAAGACCATCAACTAAGATGTCTGTAAGACATGTATATAAAGTTTAAAATTTCATGCAGTTTTGATTATGCTATTCCAGGAAATGGTGCAGGTTTAAAGGACACCTTACTCTTTATGGATTATTATATGGGGAAACCCTTTAATAAACCGGGAGAGTGGCGGGTTGTTCACGGGGATCCGACCAAAACCGGGTCGGGGCGTGACATCGTCACTCCATCCATGCTCTAATAGAAGTTGTATCTGAAGGATCAAATGTAATCAATGGATCATAATAATAAAGTTCGGACCATAACCTTTTCAGCTTAGTACTATACTCCATTATACTTCGCTCCTTCTACTTTAGTGCGTCCAACTTATCTTCAATCTCAATCAGGGTCATCATATTCCAAATACCAAAGAATTGAGTAGCTAAAACCTTCCATATATCAAATGCTTGATTAATACCTTCTACCAACCCCGCGATAGAAAGAGAAAGTGATCCTATTATCCATGCAACTACTAGAGAATTGGTCGACCTCCACACTTTCCATGATTGGCTGGTAGTATCAGTGGGTTCTTCATATGAGTCGTCAATGTAGTTTTCCAAATATTTTGACTTTAGTATGAGTCTCATTCTTCTCGACCAACTCAAATAGTTTTTCGTTCCTTCAAGTCTCTACTCTATTGGGAGTAATTCTAACTTCAAATCTTGATTGGGAGTATTGTTATGTTGAGGCAATACATCGTCTCTTCGTACAAGTAATTTGGTTATACCTTCTAAAATTTCCTTAAACTCTGTTCCTGTTACTCCTACTTCTGTTTTTTCCATCTTCTATGACAATCTAGCTATGTCGTGTCTAGAGCCTTCAGATTAAACAAAAAACTTGAAAATAGAAGAAAATCTTAGCTCTCATACCATGTCAAAAAATTAAATTAGAGAAATAGAGAAAAATAATATATTGATAGAGAGGCCATATGAATGAGAAATTGAAAACAACTTAATTTTTCCACACACTAACTTAATGATATACATGCCTATTTATAGGTTCATATTATAGGATAACTACCTTAAATAAAATATATGATATAATCTTAATTACCAAGTTTATATCGTAACTATCTTAAATATCTATGATATATAAGATTATATCGTAACTACTTTAAATATCTTATACTATTTCATGAATATCGATGTGATCGTATGTGTGATATGATTGACTTGGGAGGATGAGTTATGACATTGGCATGCCACTTGATACTAGAGGCGGTGTCAAGCACATAGGGAGGAACGAAAGTGTGCATCCAAAACTTCCCACAGACTTGAAGGAAGGTGTATGGCAAGGGTTTATGCATCACTTGTGATATGGAGTTTGGCAGAATTGGACCAAAGAATATTAGATGTTAGATGCCACATCATTGACATTGGTTGAGGGGGACAATCATCATGAGATGTTCTTTGGGAGTGCAACATATAACACATATACCCATCAAAGCTCTGAGTTTCTTGTCTGCAAAATCTCAGTGGATACAGTAGTGGGACCATCATTTGAGAAGTTGTGTTGGTGTATATATCATTTACAACGATAAGAGGGGGACAATAATCTACCGATGTTCCTTGGGAGTGTGTTATGGCACACATACCTCTCGCACCTCGAGTACACATGTATTAGAACTTGTGGGTTGATTGTATGTATTATGAAATGAAAATTGAATTTTCAAGTTAAAAAATGAGTTAAAAGACTATTATGAGAAATAGTATATAAAAGTACTAGTAAAAAATTTAAGATATTAATGAAATCTAATAAAAATTGTGTTGTATGCCATGTCATAGCTCGTCGTCAGTAAACACATTTATTGAGTTGTGATTTCACAGCTTCTCCAAAACCATTTTCAGGTGTATGCAAAGGAGCAAAGAAAATCATATGCCAGCCTCAAAATTTAAACAAATACAAGTGAGGTACGAAACTCAAAAAACATGTATGAAAGTTAATAATATATTTTCTTATCAGTTGTAAAATTATCGTGGGAAATATATGCATGTTTTTGGAAACACAATTTATTTTATTAATGATTTAAATTTTCACATAATTTTGTAAGTATTTTTATTATAAGCATTTATTTTGTCAATACTACTTTGATGAGTTACCATTAGACCCCAACCGAGGGCATAACGTGTAGCACATTATCCAACTACATGGTACAGTATGCGTCTTCCCTCATTCATGACATAAGGGGGTCAATTACGTACACTGATGTTACTCTCCATATTATTAACTCGGGAGGGTCCTATTCTATTTGGTCCATAGTGGCTCTTGATAGATCTCTTACCCTAGGCTAGGGATAGCTGAAAACTTGAAAGGATTTACCTTTAGGAGGTTTTCCTATTATTCTATCATACCTATCACCACTCTTAAATTGGTAGGTGTCTTAGCTTCCCATTATATCACAAATATCCATAGATAGTTATTTATTAAACTAATTAAATCTGGAGCAATAATTTAGATTTCTTTAAAGTTACTCTTATATTTATAGACATAGACAGTGACTAGATTATGTAATTAGAAGGATTTTTTTTTAATTAATAAGTTGGGGAGATATGTAACCCTAAAAAACCCTAATACTCATTAAATCACCACTTAAATTCAATCAAATAAGAGATTGTTAGAGAGGTGACTCTTATATTCTCCTACCAAAAACAAAACATGCTTGATCTTCGAATAAAGATTCAATTATCATGAATGTCATGACTGTGTAAGTCACTTATACATTTGAGGATAATTATGTGTCTATTTACATTCTCAAGATAATCCATGGTTGTGATCACATTTTTCTTTTTGAACAATTTAATCTTAAATCTTTCGGATATTTTGGCATCAATACTGTATTGGTCCTACAGTAACGTTGAGTAAATTTTCTCTTACTAAAATGGGATATATGATTCATTCGTAATTGTCCCTCTTTGAGTTGCTTTTCTTAAATTAAGAAGTGTGGGCATACCCACTAAATTATTTTAGATTTTGAAGTTACGGGCTCACATGTGGTCGGTCGAAAAAAATTTTCGCTAGAGAATTCTCATGGGACTCAACATCATGCCACTTTATATAGTAGTACAGACTTCAGGACTTGACATGTACCATTTTAGAGGATCCTTACTCTATCGGTGTGAGAGACCTAGTTTCTCTTCAATTATTTATATTTATAAATATTTTTCTATTTATGAGTATTTTTTGTATCACATTTATTATATATACAGTACTTTTTAGGTTATATAAATTATTCAAGTGGTACTTTTACTAGTTTATTTCACTTTCCAAATATATTATTTAAAAAATCTCATAATTTCAAAGTTGAAGTTTAATATCACTAAGTTTGTTAAAAACCAATTGGGATGGTATAATAACAATTACCAATTTCATTCAATGCTAAATAAGTGACTATCTCAATATAATATAATCAAAATATTAAAAGTTTAAAATTAATATTATAGTTTTATAAGATTATTTTATAATTTACTAAATTAAATTTATAACAAAAAATATTTTGTAATCCACTAAACCTTTTAACGAAAATCATTTTCCTTTTCTTTCAACTATTAAAAATCCTCAACACTTTTCTCATAAATAATTTTCTAATTTTAGAATTTTTTAGGGTTTAATCCCAAATTCTTACCCAAACGAGTTGAAATCAAAGGAATTTTAGTTTTTTTTGACAAATGTCACAGAAACAAATGGCTGCCGAGTTGTATGGATGACGAGCCCCACCACAATAGGACTCAAATCTAACATTTTTTATTGTCCACTCAGTGCATTATAAATATTTACTGACAATTTAAACATTAAATTTGTAAAAAAAAATAACGTAATTAATGGATAAGTCAATATTTAAATACTAAAATAAAGAATTTTAAAATTTAATATTATAATATTTAACTATCCTATTATCTTCTTTATTTCAGCTGACACATAGGCCCGCACCATTTTTGGATTAACAGGAAGGACAGCACATTTAAGGAAGATGATAAAAGTGGGTCGTTCTCCAAGAATTCTTGCAGAGAGAAACAGATGGCTATCAATGAACTCAAACTCCAACAGCCAGCAATAAATTATTTTTTTACCAAAACTGTTAATTCCAAAAATTATACTTTTCTAAAAAAAATAATTTATTTTATATGAGTCAAATTACACATTTTCCAACTCATAAATTATTTTTTGAATAATTATATAAACTATGTGAGAAATTATTTTATGAATTGTGGGAGATGAGTCTAAATCACATTGCAGTAAATAGAAACAACCAAATAATACGTGAAGTATGGTAACAGAAAGGCAGTCAAGATGTACTTTTTAAAACAAAACAGGGTTTAGTACTTATAACTTTAATTATATATGTGGTTAGTAACTTTTGACCTTAGTCATAATAAGGTAGTGGTGACTAACTTTATTATATTTCTCTCTTTAATAATCTCAAATCTGAATTAGAGATGATATTTGAGTGGCACAATCTCTATTTTCCCTTTTCATCATTTATATCACACTTCCTTGTTCAATTGAAAACATAATTTTACAATTGATTGACATGACCTTTATTTTTTTTTTTTGTAGTAATCAACAAACCTGACCACCTTAAGCACTGCACCGATAATGACAACCCTTTTGATGTCCCAATGGTTCGACCAAAACATCCCATGTACTTGGGATGGACTCAATCCATTGTGCCTACAGTGAAAAATATGTGATAGTTGGGAACACTAATACAAATTGAAGAAATATTGGAAGAGAACTAAGGATCACCTTGCCTTTATGAGGTGGAACATCCGGTCGAATTCATGGAGGAATCAAACAAACTAACAATAGTTCATGTTTAGCTTCATGAAGGATTAAATAAGTTATCACTAAAGAAAACTAGAAAACCTACTAAGAATAAGAAGATCAGATCAATAATGAATGCAACTACTGGTAAAAAAACCTGAATAGAGGTGGATGCACATAAACATAAAAGAGTTAAAAAATTTTATTAAGGAAAAAAAAGAAACATAATATTCTCAACAAGTACTATGTAGCAGTAATGTCACATGGTTGTAAGAGGTTGATCTGTACATAATACTAGGAACTCAAGTGGATTGTGGATTATCTATGTAAATCCTATTTATTATAAAGTAAATAAATTAGAAGTGTTATTCCAAAAATTTCAAATAAAATTAAAGGTTTAGTTTGAACAGGAACCATGAAATGTAACTGTAACTAATAATGGGTTGAAATTAATCACAATTAATATAAACTTCAATATAATTTAATGAAAATTAATCCAATTGATGGAAGCAAGTAAAAATTGGATTGAACTATGATAAATTGAAAATTAATTTTTAAAGATAACTTAGAAAGGAAAAATTGTCAATTGATATTATCACAATGTAGATAATAGATTTAGAAATTGTAGAACGTGTCGAATTAGGATTGAAGTAGTTGAAAAACAATTTTGGGTAACAAGAATCTAGTTTGATTGAATCGGTTAACAATTTGACTAAATCAATACCAATTTGCCAAGTCAGCACGTACAAGTAATCAGTAGACACAGCATAAAAAACACACATATTCAGCTGTCAAACATGACACATGACAATTATTAACGGTTAATAGAAATGTCATTTCAGTCTGATTAAACAATCAGAAAATACTACGTGTACAAGGTAGTGAGTTAGCAAACAACTAGGACATCTAGGAAAATTGCTGATGATTGAGTGAGTGGCCGTTTATTTAAATTGTCCAATTATCGAAGGGCAAAATGTCAATGTTATAATGGTCATGTAAGGATAAATGAAGCCACTAGGTTAGATCAAGCAAATAATAAATGGTCGTCATTTCACATAAAAAGTAAAATAATAAGAGAATCACATGGACTTTGATTGAAAATTTAAGGTTACAATTATTGTGTGCCATATAGTAGCTCACATGCACATATTATCATTTTCTTCATTTTCTTCCTCTGAACACTGTATTTCAGACACAGGATTTTGTCACGCTAGAAACCTTTATTCTTCGGTAAAGCAATATTCACTTCAACAGTGGAGATGTCGGCAACAGTAAGGGCTGATAGGGCGAGAGATTGAATGGTCATCGAGTCTTCGAACTCCAAATATAAAAGGCACCACCCCTCTCAGTCACCTTAAATGTAACATCCAGATTTTCATAAACGAAGTTTAAAACAAATTAGATTGAAAAGTGTGGTTGAATTGAGAATAAAATCCCAAACCAAGAATGAAAACTTTTAATCAGTAATAAAATTACAAAACATTGAATAAAACATGAACCAATAATACAATCCCAAAGTGGAATTGAAAATTGAGATTAAATAAAATTACAAAACATTGAATAAAACATGAACCAATAATAGAATCCCAAAGTGGAATTGGAAATTGAGATAAAATTGAATTATGAAATGATGTTTGAGTAGATATCTTACATTTTTAGAAAAAAAATTAGTTTTAACAAATTGGGTCGAGATTTTGAATTAAATTACCTATTACATACGCTAAGGATAAAAATATAATTATAATTAAAATTAAAATTATAAATAAAAAGTGTAGGGTTGTTATATCAAAATTTCCGAAATTAGGATTTAAGTCAAATTATATTTGAAACCAATATAAAATCTAGAAAGGAAATAAAAAACTGAGATTTAAAATTTAAATGAATTGAAAATGAGATGAGAGAGAGAATTTACACAATGGATAAGTTTATAATTACCCTTCAAGACCTCCCTTAATTTGAAAATTAAGGATAATAAAAGTTTGATTGAACAACTTAGGTAAAAAAATTCACTATTTTAAGTAGGGGTTATATAAATAAAAAATAGTAATTATTAAGTCTAATTAATATGGAATTAGTTAAAAAAATTTTGAAAAAATAAATTGGTCCAAAAATACTACTAGAAGTAGAAAATACTAGATTTTTAAAATGGGATAAATAAATATTATTGAATCTAATTTATAGATAATTTAATAAGAAATTTTTAAAAAAATAATTTGAGCTAAGAATTAGTCGAATTATAATTAATTCGACTAATAAATGACTAAAATATGTGGAACTGACTGATATATTAATTAAAAATCAATTTACTATATTAGGTGCATCACACTTGTGTACACATTTTCTATCCTTCATAATAATTAATTAAATTATTATTGACGTTGTTCCACGGCCCAAATATTTTTAGTAAATTATCTAGTATAATTTTTCTATCTCTTTATTAATATTTGACCGTTCTTCTCTAGTGATTTACTTTAAAAGTCTTATACCATCCAATTTAAAGTCTAGTATACGAGTTATCCTTGTGTTTTATAGAACTAGCAATATATATGCAAACACTAAGATATTACATTACACACAAACTTGGCCTCCAATCCTACGGTACCTCCAGGCAACTTATGACAATATGACAAGAGCCTCAACCTAACTACTCTGGCTCTAAACACAACAGGCTACACGCCATAAACATAACAATGTTTTGTCGCATGAGCAATATTAAACGGGAAAAATTGGAGATTGAGAGTCAATCAAATAGTCTTACCACAAGCCGCACTTTTCGATGTCGTCTTGTAACTAAGTGTTTCAACACCTGATATGATGGCAACATTACCACCATTCTCTCACACAAGAATTAGCCACTCACTGCCTATCCCGTCCCCCGATGGTTCAAATTAGTATTTACACATATCCAAATATTCATATAATTAAGTCCAATGATTATTTTTTGAACAAAAATTAATAATGATCAAAATTCCATAGATTTTAATTATAAATCAATGCCTGCCGAGGTAGACCACATCCCATGATGCTTGCGGCTTGCCCCGATATATATATATTTACAACATGAAAAATACTTTGCAAAATTAGTAATTACTACTAAAAAAGGAATGAACCACAAGACATCAATGCCTCCCTATATTAGCAATCTATTGCTGTGTTTAACTTTACACTCGCTTGAAGTGTTCAGCACATTCTTCTCTCTATACATTGTTTTTTCCGAAAGAAAGTCTCATTTTTTTTACCCTAGTCTCCTCAAGCTCTATGCAGCTTTCATCCATTTTGGTCACTAATCCCGTGCCGTAGGGCTTCTCAGCCCGGTATGCTCCAGCTTCTCGATGTAGGAGATCTTCTTGTTGGTTACTAAGTTTGCAAACTTTTTCTTTCCATCAGGGTCCTTCATCATGAGATCATCTCCCTTTGACTCCTTCACCTCAGTGTTGCCTTGATCCAAGTCCCAGCCCATGAAATCGGATAGAGTCATCGAAGTGGGCGTCTCTTGAGAGTGAGCGTGATCCTCTTGGTGCGTTGAGAATCTCTCAGCTTCCATGGTTGGCGAAGAGCTTTTCATTTGGTTCTTCTTGCCGAGCGAAAGAGATGGATTCCTCACAAGTTGATCGGCCTGGAGAACGTCATCTATTCTGGACAGCACCGTGTAGGCCAAGCTTTCCAAGATCCTAGAGTAGCTCTCTAGAACAGCCTGCCCTATATCCTGGCAAAGAAAGAGTTTCAAAAATTGAGGACCCTTCTAAATGGGAATGACCACAAGGGACTTGTAAGCTTACCCTGTTGTACTGAATTTTGCTGATGTCTAGGGCCGACTGAGGGATCCCGGGGAACCGTTGCTTGATGAGGAGCAGCATCGTCTCTGCTCTCTCTTCGAAGAGTTCTCTCTTCTCCAAGCTCACTGCTGAGCCCCAAGATGATTTCGTGTCCTTGCTGGTCATCTTCCTCTTCCAGATCACGATGGAGGCCTCAATCCTGTTCTTCAGATCGAGGATCTTGTGCTCAGATGACAAGTCCATGGTGCACAGGAACTGCTCAGGGTCAAAGTACTCGACCGTTATGCACTTGTAGATTGAATCTCCTAGGCTGGCTCTCCCATTCTAACATATATATATATATACACAAATGATCAGATATGAGATTGCAATGTTCAGGTTGGATTCAATCATATAGACCATACAGGACAACAAATATTGCCTTGTTACAATTCAAGGATTCACTGACAAGCTGATATATGTGAAATTTAAGGAAGCAAACCGTATGTTTTAGCCGGGGATAATGAGAAAATGAAAAACCACTATGGAATGAATCATCCGTGAGCCTTTCTTCTTCATGGCCTATGCAATTAATTTACCTTGGGTAGCGAGTCAATATAGTTCTCCGGGATCTCCATTTCCGACAAGACCTGAGCGTTTATAGCCATGGCTGCCTTGAGAACTTGGTTCACAGAATCCTTCTGGAACTGAATCCATTTTCTCGACACCTCCGACAGACCCTCCGGAGGGACCATGACCGTAGGCAGCCACCACTTATCATCCTTCCTCTTCTTCTCAGAATCATTAGCATCTTTCGATACGTAATGGAACTCATTCTGGTTTTTAAAGTTATCCAAACAGTCCTAGCAAAACCAAAAAACAAAACGCAAATTATCATCATGTGCCGTAAGTTCATATTTCCATTAAACTCCTATTGTAAGATCACTCCTCCTTGCAATATATTAATTCGATATACTCACGAGTAGCATTGCATCTAGCTTGCAAAGCGCAGGAATGTTCATCTGAAGATCAGTCCGTTGCTTTGTTGTCATGATCTATTATCAAAATAGGGGAGAAATGTGACCATAAAAAAATGTGATTGAATTTGAGGGAGAAGGTGAGAGTGATGTAGTTTCTTTTTGCATGCACGGTTCCTAATTAATTACCTCCATATTTATACCATTAGTCATTTGAACAGATGGGACGAACTCGACGATGTAATCCGTTACTGAAAGGAGCCAATCGATTTCTCTCTTCCACCTCGCCCTTCTCTCGGGCTGCATGGGCTCCAGGCGTTTTTGCTCACCAAATACAGAAGCTGCATGTGCATTAAGTAAATGATGACAATCAAAATATATAGTACAGAGAAGATAGCTTTTAATGACAGTTCGGTGCTTTGGAAGGTAAGGAAGATGCATATACCAGCAAGGTTTGTAATTGCATTTGACAGTGCCAAAGCTGAAGAAACTCCTTTCCCACCACCCGACATATCTTCTCCGAGAAGCAGCTTGGAGAACCTTTCCTTCATGAGATCCATATCTGAAACAAGCCCCATATATTAACAAAATCAGATGCTGAGATTGGGGAATGAAATGTGGTGGGAATGTAAAGGAAGATGATGAACAGCTTGCCTGAAGATTGCTTATCTTTCACGTCCCCCTTGGCCAGACGGGACTTGTCGTTGTTTGGTCGATGGAGCGACCACCCAGCTTGATGTATGTCCGATGCGGCAACCTCGTGTAGGGGAGTCGATCCCTGGCTTCTTGAGATCATAGTGTCATCCACCACCGGGTAGTCGACAATGGCAGCACCACTAGTCTGATCCACGCTGAGGCTCTTCATGTGGCGTGCCGATGCATTGTGCGACCCTCTGAAATTGAAAAGCCTCGACCGGTAGCCCTCCAGTTCTTCACGGACCATCTCTACGAACCCACGACACTAAAAAAAGGAACAAAATTTATGATCTTATGATGTGTAGAAACCTTGGGGCAGAACCGAGAAAAAGGAGAGAAAGCCCAGCAAGACAAGAAGAAGAGTGGTAGAAGGTTGAGATTGTGTCTGATTAGGGAGTATATTTGTTTTGCCATTTTGGGAACGTAGGGTGCATGTTTGAGAGGGGGCCAATGTGGGGGTTGACTGAGGAAATAGGCTCGGACATAAATTAGTATATGAGCTAAATAAAAACATACAAAGTCGAAGAAATCTTCCTCTTAAGGACGGTTTTCTTTTTGTTGTCTCCTATTTGGAAGTCAAAGGAGGGCATGTTCTTTGATGCTATTGAGGGTATGTTCCACACCTTTCGGGTCAAGAGAAAATGTCGGGCAGGATGTGTGTGGCAGGCCACCATCTTTCCCTCTTTATCACTCACCAATACATGAATGGTTGAGATTTCTACTAGGCTACCTTCGTCAAGGAAATCATACACAGGGAGTCATCATCGACTGACTGAACCACGTACAAGCTCAGTTTGACTTTGAGGGGATGATAATGATTTTTCCAATAACGTAGTTGGGCAAACAATCAATTATATACATCATATTATTTTATATGCCATTTTTTTTTATTATTTATAAGAATATGATCCAAATTAAAAAAAATAAAGATATTTAATAAGTTTATAATACTAAAAATATTTAACTAAATATTAATATAACCTCACACAACAAATTCTCACATTTTTCTTATTATATGTACGGGTATGCCGAATTAACCACTTTTTTTAATCATTTATTAATATTTTTTTATTAATTTTAAAATATCTTTATTTATTTTTTAACGCTATTAAGAAAGTTTCACGTGAGAGAATAAAAAGTTTTATAGACCTTTTTATTCAAAAAAATACATTCAGTGTTAATGATCCAAATTATGAAAACCCACTAAATAATCATGTATATTTTAACATGAATTTTCTCATTTAATAAGATCTATATTTTATTGACAATCTTTTGGAATGTATTTTGGAGGAAGGGGTTAAGAAAATTTTACAGTGGTGGGGTTTTGAGTGATTAAGAATTTTGAGGGATGGTAACTTTTTTATATATTTATTTCCTTCTTTTTTTTCTTCCTTATTTCAATGTATATATATTGATTATATATGTATATTTTTAGATTAATTTAAATGTTAATAATATTTTATTTATAGATAAAAATATTATAAATAAAAAATATATGTTATACATATATATTTTATTAACAATATTACAATTTTTTCAAAATAATGTGTAATTTTTGAAATTTTACACTTTAATATCAATGCTTTTATAAAATAGATAAATTTGCGATAATTTTATTACTATTAAATTTTAATGATGTGAAATTAACATTTTGACACATTACTCCTCTCTTTTTTGTGTTCTTTTTGGTGTCGATTACGTAGATAAATAGCTAATTTATTTATCTTTTAAATTCCCACTTAAATAATCAGTTTTAAACTCTAATATTTTCTTCCGTATTAGTGTTTTACTCCACATACCTATTTATTAACTAGTAACAATTTAATATTGAAAAATCTTAATTCAATAATCAGATCGAATTGAACTATAAATTGAAATTGAATCGAGAAAGTAAAGTTAAACTGTAAAGTGAAATCAAACTATAATTAAAAAATTATAGATGGATAAACTATTAGAGATGAAAACGGTAATAAGAAACCATTATAAGTGTTTTGGAACACGAGTTAAAGTATTAGGAGAAAAACGAGAGAGAATCGATTTGAATCGATTTCGGGATGATGGGAGTAATCAAACCCCGAATTTTTAATTGGTTAAAATAAATTAAAATTGAGTGTTTTTTGAGTTAATTCAATAGTAAATTAAATTTATAATTTATAGATATTTTATTTTATCAAGAACCAGCCGAAAAATGATTGAACCGAGCAAAAAACTAATGAACCGACCGAGAAATTTACTAGAAATTAGTTCGCTAAATTTTAGTCCAGTCAACGTGTGACGTTACACACACACGCGCAACACGCACTATCATACACATGTGTTATCTTTCTCGCCCGAACATCAGACCCATATCCCCTATTTTACCTGATAACCCTCGACAAACAACCTAACTCCACCGCTTGTACAAATTAATTAATTGTCAGTACCATATCATATGGATTAATGAGAAAAGAATATTAATAGATAACCAAACAAGTGTAGATCATAACTATATAAATTGGGGAGGCTCATTTATCGAATTGTGCTCAAAATTCTCTCTGAACCTCACACTACTCCCCAACTTCGACGACCCAACCACCTCCAATGATGATCTAGGTACTTGTCGAAAGATGAGTATCTTAACTTTACATTGTCATCTCTCTTTACCCTGAAGTTCGTCTTAACCATTACCTATGAGATCGCACAATACCTGATCTACAATGACTAGAAACAAAACTGCTATTTCAAAGACCAATTCTGATGGCCTTGACAACCCTCATGAGCCAAGAAAAAACTGATAAGTCCATTGTACTACCAACATTCCATAGCCTATGGACTTGCCCGATTTGAGCAAGATTTGGGTCTAGATTAAATCGTAGAGATCTCAGATCACATGTTAACTGGTCGAGATGACTAAAATTCAAATTGTAGAAGTTATAAACCACCAATTGAGGTGATTCAAGTGACCATGGACTCTTGAGAGAATCATCTTTCAAATCCTACTAGCATCGATAGCTAATGTACCACCTCGGTGAGTTTCCAACTTTGACCCGACTTTTGCCAATCATCATGCATATTTCTGATCAAGCCCGATCAAAGCAATTCCAGCTGACTCCAACCAAACTAAGTTTACGACGACCTTGAGAGAGACCAAGAGGACATCTCCACTTAGTTTGGTAATTTTTAGAGATACCTTAGTTATGGGTAAAAGATCGATGACCAAATTGTAAAGATTTAAAAGTTACAATTGAGCTTTCTATGGGGTCTTCCTAAGGGGCAAAATAAATTTTCAGGGTTGATTGAAAAATTTGGGGACCGAGTTTGCCTATTGTGGAAGGTTTAGGGACATATTTACAATAAGGACAAAATTAAGGACTAAAGTGTAAATATGATTATTTATACGAAAAAAAACTTTTAGGTAGTACAATAGCCTAAATTTAGTTAAAGAAAGTTTAGGGACCTAAATGAGAAATATGAGTGTCAAATGGATCTTGAAGCCTAAATACTAAAAAAAATGAGTAAAATGGTAATTTTACCAAAACTTAGGGGCCTTTTGGCAATTAATGAGAAATAGAGCTTGAAATTATTACAATGCCTTTTTAGGACCAAAATAGAAATTTTGGTAACTTGAGGGACCCAATTAGAAGACTTGAGAAAATTTAATGTTCAAAAAGAGGAAGTTGTAAAGTATAATGCCAAAATAGAAATTTCGCCAAGTTAAGGACCCAATTTGTAAATTGAGGAAAGTTGAACCACTAGGTGGTGAGTAAAGAAAGTATGACCATTCTATAAAAATGCTAAGTGAAAAGAGAATGAGTTTAAGCTGATAGGATAACTTTAGAGAATGTTATACCAAAGGCCGTGTTACACCGTATTTTTAGTAAACCGAAATTTTAGTTGAAAATTTTTTCTATTAAATTTAAGCAGAAATTAAATATTATATACATAATTGTTATTTATGTGTATATATATATAAATGTTGAAAAGATATTTACATATAAGGATATATATATATATATACTTGTACAAAATTAATTTCAAAACAAATATAAAGGATAAAAAGGATTCAAGAGTTGAAGAATTAATACAATTATTAAATAAATACCCATAAATTAATACCTATATTCAATTATTGGAATTAATACCCATAAATACCCATCAATTTCCCAATTTAATAAGAATAAATATCCATAAATTAGGAATAAATCTTTCCCATTTTAAAAAAAATAATTTTTACAGCTATATAAAAAAATACTCCCCATTCATACTCCTCACACCTTAAAATTTTCTCTCTCTCTTTACTGCTCTATTTTTCAGTGAAACTTGAACCAGAGCTTCGACTTGGGCATTTTTCTCAACCTTAGAAGGCGAGGTCAGGCTCTTTAGACTCCGGGGGAAGTCAGCTATCTGATAGCAACCTCCATTCAATCCAAGGATCGCCGGAGAAGTGCCAACATAATCAAATAGTGAAGCAGCTCTAGCAGACCGAAGCTACCCTGTTTCAGCCGAGCTAAAATTGGTCGAATTTAGCCCTCCTCTCGCCAAACCAAGCTCTCCTAACACTTCATAATCCTCACATGACCGAATTAGAGCAAAAAGATAAGCCAATTTGGCTCCCCACTACAATTTCAGATCAGTGTTAGAGAGAGAATCGGCGAAATTTCACTGACCAAATTCTCCCTCAATTCGACATAAATTGATGTAATTCTTGATTCTAGGAGAAACCTCACGACAAGAGCTACCTGCCCCCATCAAAAGCTCGGACCGCCGCACCCTCGACGGTAAGCTTTCGAAGCTTTCTCTCTCTAAGTTTAGTTTTCCGACAAAGCTCCGTTTGAGCTCAATTTGGACCCAAATGACATGATTCAAATCTCCATTGAATCGTGTGGAAGTGTAAGAATTGATCCATACCTTTAATTGGATCAATTAACCCAGATTGAATGGTCAAATTCAAATTCAGCCAGTTTAAAGGGGGGAAATTTTGGGGGAAATTGGGAATTTCATAAAATTGAGGGACCAAAGTGCAATTTCCCAAAATTGAGGGCCAGTTGGCCATGAAAAGGATGTTGGAGGACCAATTGGTCAATTTTTTCTATTTATTGGGGTCAAATTATCATTCTTGTAAAATGGGGGCAAAATGGTAATTTTTGAAAAGTTAGGATCCATATTGGAAATTTGGGAAACTCGAACCCTTTGAGTGATTTTGAATAAATTGAGGACCCAAAATGAATTTTAAAATTTTCAGGACTCAATTTGGGGAAAATTTTGCATTAGGGGCCTAAAGTTAAAGAAAAAGAACTTTAGGAACCTAAATGTAAATAATTGAAAAGTTTTGGCATTTTATTCATACGTGAAGAATGAAGGCTATTATGCCAAATGTTAATAAACAAAAATGTCCAAATCATGTAGAAATAAGAAAGACAAGAATGCCAGTAAGAATAACCTCGCGTGGAGGCAAAAAGCCAATTTAGGGGAAATATACTGCAAATATCGGGTGAGTGGGAATTTTCACATCACACCCGATTAGTATGATGAGTACCACAAAATTTAAAACCCACTATTATGTGGAACTTTAACATCACACTTGGTTGGGGTGATGTGAGGAAACATTTAACATCACACTTGGTTGGGGTGATGTGAGGAAACACGCGTAAAACTACTTATCGGTTGTAAGTAAATCATACATAGTTGGTATGATGAACTTCCTAGAAGGAAGTAGAAAACCCACTTATCTATTACGAGCGGAGATGTCCTCACATCTGGTTGGTGTGATGGGCAGGTGAAAAGTTACTTTGTCAAAAGTGTTCTCCCTGACTATGTGCCACTACTTAAACATTTTGGGAAACCTTCTTGACGGGAGCTCGAATAGCTCATCAGATAGGCCGGAGGCCTCGGTTTTGGAACTTGGGGCTAGAATGCCCGATTTTGAAAATCTTGTACAGTGGGGCCCAAGGCCAATTGGCACAAGTAGGAGCTCGTAAACAAAAATGATATTAAGTCATGAAAATTTTAATGAATGATGTGATCTGGCCATGGTACCAAGATAGGACCAACATACTCGATGGACTGATGGCAGTGCGACGAGACTGGTCGACGGACCAGTTGAGATAAATAGCTACAGGTTGAGTTGAGGTCGGAACCGTTGGACTAGTGGCACCAAAGATTAAATGGCTTATATGGAAAATTATTGTTTTGTGCATACACTAGGGTTCGTGATCATCAAGATGCCCAAGAGGGGTAGTGATGCGCCCTAGGGGATACTGGATGACATGGTGGAGATAAGGACAATTTATCATGCTAGCAGTCAGGGAAGCTCGATGTAGCTTCATGCACATGAGACCGGGGTGGGGTCGGGATGAGGCTCATATGGACACGAAGTATTTTAGATTTGAGTGTAGGACGTCAGAGATGTTTAATCAAACTTCAGGTAGAAGTCAGAGTCTTCTATTAGAGTGGATGGTAAAGACGCTCCGATCCACAAGTGGGTACAGTCGGCGTAACTACATCTCGCGAATGTGTGTGAACCCTTCCTAATGAAGGGTATGTGTTATATGTGAAACACACCAAATATGGAAATGAGAAAGAGGTTATGAAAACTGTGGAAAGTATTTGAGAATCCTTGGAAATGAATTGGTAAACCTTGGAAAAAGGTTTTGATAAACCACAATTTGAATTAAAGCATTTTTAATGAAATGAGGAATCTAGCACACTCCGATTAAAATTGATTTTGTGAAAACTCTCACCCAACACCCATTCACTAAGTTGTCGGACTCACCCCCTCCTTTTACCCCCTTTTCAAATAACCAAGGGAAAACCCACCTAAAGTTGAACCTACAAGATAGGTATGTAAGGTTAATATATTCAGTTTTGATTAATGTTATTCCAAGAAAGGTACAAGTGAAAAAGGACGCCTTACTCCCCACGACTTAGAGAAGGGAAAAATCCTTAATAAACTGGGTGAGTGGTGAGTTGTTCATGGGGATCTGACCAAACTGAGTGGGGGTGTGACAGGTTGGGTTACTGACTAATGAGTCTGGTAACCGGGACTTGTAAGGGTTAAAAACCATAAAATCATAGAAAAAGTACGGTCGGGTAAATTATGAAATGGTCAGAAGCGAGACTGACCATATTATTGTTATACCTTATAGAGAGTGCAAGAAGAACTCGAGCAGAACCAAGAGCTGATTTCGAAAAGCCATGGAATGAACAAGTTCCATGAATAGAGGTGAGTAGGTGTTAACGGCGAGTCCGATTGCACTAACCGGAGCATAAATGAACATGCTTAACTTTATTGTGTGAATATGAGTAGAAAGTTGGCCTTAAAACTCATATAAGAAGTACAAAAGAAATAAGTTCATGCACACTAAATAAAATATGATTTTACATATTTAAGTAAGTACTAGTAATAGGACCAGATGTATTGCGTGAATCCAATTCTAAGAAACTTGGGAAATTGTCAAGCCTTAATACATTGTATGTTTTGGGGGAGATGGCCTACGACATGCCATACTCTCCATAAGTGTCATTATTATGTTACATGCTGACTGAAAGATCGGGGCCCGAAGTATGCCCTGAGACCCAAGTCTAGAGTCGGATGCCCAAATTGTGTGATATTGCGAGATGGCCCAGTGACGGGCTGACCTCCCAAGATTTATTTATATTTTGTGGGGAGTCGGTTGAATGAGGGACTGAACTCCCAAGCATATCCATGCAATTAAGCATGTCAATTTTGATACATGATTATGAAAGTGTGAATTTGGGGAGTCGGGCGAGAGATGTACCGAGCTCTTGGTAATGTGATGATTTAGCACCATTACGTGATTGGCTATGAGTGCCACGAGTATGACCGTGGATCATTGTTAAACCCGTCCTCTCGAACCAAGGAAATCGAGAAAAGAACCGACAACTTTCATGAGAAAACCGAGCCACTAAATGAACCAAAGATGGTAAAAAAAGGGTTAAAATGGGAAATTGGAAAATCCTAAGTGACCAAAAAGTCATAAAAGTCATGGGGAAGAACCATGAAGTAAAATGGATGAGAAAATTGAAACAGTTCAAGGTGAACTGGACCTGAACCAATTTGAACTTGATGTGAATCTGACTAAAGAGAACACGAATTTACAAGTTCAATCAACCGAAGCTGTAATGTAGCTGAATGCCGGTCACCAAATGAGATGAAGGATCATTTGAGACTACAACAAGGCCCAATCACAATACTAAGGGCTAAAAGATTCAAAGATGATTTATATGAGCTGATTAAAGAGATTGCAGAAAATTCAAATAGAAGCCCAATAGAAGAGCCCAAGATGAGGTACAAATTTAATTAATAATGAGAGATTTATTAATATAATAAATCTTTTATGATATTAAATGATAATATTAGATATTTAATTAGTTATGTTCAGATCTTTAAATTAGTTATTAAAATATTCTAGATATTTAGATTAGATATGGTTAGTATGTAATCATAAGAGATATTTTTCCTTGTTTTTAGGCGATTAAGTTATTATCTGTGCCTATAAAAGGCATACTCCACAGCATTGGAGGAAACACTTTGTAATTTCAATTTTGTGAGGTTTTGTCTTCTTTTTTTTTTTCTTGAAATAACTTTTGAACTTATCAGGTTTTTACTTGTGATGTTCAAACAATCAAGACTTATCACTAGGGTTTTATAAAAGTTCTTCTTAGAGGATTTAGGTGTGGCGTACAAATATCTCATACCTTTTTTTTTTCAAATAAACAAGGTATATTCCATCTTTTCATACTTGTATCGTGAAAGTCTTGAGGTTTTTTTTTGTCATATTTGGTGTAGGGTATTGTTAGCATATTGGCGAGGTTCGTATCAATTGGTATCAGAGCACACGGTTGCACAACTAGTTTCATCCTTTTTTTTATATATAGTTCTTTTTATCTTCTCTACCTATTTCTATTCTAAAAAAATAAAAAATAAAAAGTCTCATCTTCTTCTATTTATCTTCTTGAGTAGGGAAAAAAATTCGTGCCGAAAAAAGAGAAAAAAATCAAGCAAAAAAGAGTAAAAAAATTTGTGTAAAAAAAAAAGAAAAGCACAAAATTCTATCTTGAGATTCACTATACTCTATCTGAGTTTTATTATTCCTTTTTATTTCATTTGTCGTTCTATTTGAGTTCTTATTTATTATGGTCTATTTAAGTTTCAATTTTAACTAAGTACATTCGTAGCTCACACTTAATTATTTTGGAATTACTTTTTGAAAACCTTATTGATTTGTCTTGATTGTTCCTCAAGTTAAACTGCTCTATAAAAATAATTTGTTTTTAAGTTTAATTAAGATGGAAAGAAGACAAATGAAAGGAAAAAGGCAAGAGTGTTTTGAATATATCAGAAAAAGTTATTTTAGTGTGAAACATGAGTGCGTGAGTAAAACATGTGAGGGAGAGTTGCGAGATTCTTTTCTTTCTACCAATTGGCAGGATCATAAGGCTCAACGACGAGGGAACACTATGAAAGAAGAAGTTTTCATACTGCCCATTCAAGACCTACAATGGAAAGAAATGAAGCGTGAAATGAAACATATAGTGAAGTATGAATTTGAGCCACTTCATACGCAAATGGATCGCTTGGTGGAAGGTGTAAGACGATGCTCACATCAACACACTTCCACTAAACGACCATGGAACATTTGATCTCGATGCTTAGATCCACATGAACTAGGTAAGTTCGATGACCTCCAAGTTAATCGTGACAACCTTAAGCTCAATTCTTTCAATCAACCTACTACTTGGGACAAACCATGTATTGATGATATCTTGGACAATCAACTTGAAAAGTTATTTCATACTCGTTGTTTTATGAAAAATAAGGTTTGTTCTATTATCATAGATGGGAAAAACTGCACAAACTTTGCTAGCACCAAGCTTGTGGAGAAGTTGGAATTACATACAATGAAGCATCTAAATCCATATCAAATTCAAAGGCTAAATAATCAACCCAAATTCGAGGTAACCCAACAGGAGATAGTGCCCTTCTCTATTGGGAAATATCAGGATGAAGTACTATGTGATGTAGTACTAATGCATGCATGTCATATTCTGTTAGGAAAACCTTGGAAGTTAGATCGTCAAGTTACATATGATAGATTAACAAATAAGTACTCATTCGTGATGAATAATAGACCAATATCTATTGTACCTTTGACTTTACAACAAGTTTTTCAGGATTAGTTGAAAAAGAAAAGGGTAAATAAAAATAAAATAGCAGAATGACAAGAGAGAAAAGCTAAGATTTAAGAGGAAGAGATAAAAGACAATATTGAGAAAGAAGAGAGAAAAGCCAAAATTGAAAATGATGAGAGAAAAGGCAAGGTTGAAAAAGAAGAGAGAAAAACCATAATACAAAGAAAAAAGAGAAAATAATTTTATGGAGAGAAAAAGTGAGATAAAAAGAGATATAATTTCAGATTCTATCCTTACAGTACTTATGTACAAGGATTTATAGTGTACAAACCATATTGTCGAATATTTGTCGAGCATTAGTATTTCTTTTTTGCGGGAATTCAATAATGTCATTCCTAAGAAGATAACTCTTGGTTTGCCACCTGTTCAAGAAATCAATTATCAAATTCAACACCAAATCCTAAATTTGAAGAAGGTGGGATATGTGTGGGATAACATGATTTCATTTGTTGTAGGTAATTTATCTTCACCCTATTCCTTGATTAAATATTATGGTAGATGGGTTGTATGGAAACTATTTGTTTTCAAAATTTGATCACAAGAGTGAATATTCTTATATTCAAATTAAAGCAAATTATGGATTGAAAGTTGTATTAAAAGTAAAACATGATTTATATGAATGGTTGGTTAAGATTTTTGGTTTAACTAATGCATATAACACTTTTATGAGGTTAATAAATTATATCATGCGCGCTTTTATTAAAAAATTTGTTGACATATATTTTGATTAAATCATAATATACAATAATTACTTAGATAAATATGAAGGAAATTTAAAAATTGCCTTGCAAGTTTTTAGGAAAAATCAATTGTTTGCCAATTTGAAGAATTGCATATTGTGTTCGGGTAAACTTGTATTTTCTGGGTATATTATAAGTTCTGAAGGAATTGGCATTGACAAAAAAATTAAGGTAATTCGAGATTGGACAATGCATATTTCGCATAATTTATGTCGAAAGAGTTTGTGATTCACACAGATCATGAATATGTTAGGCACATCAAGGGGCAACACATGCTGAATAAACGTAATGCAAGGTGGGTGGAATTCATTGATACATCTCCTTATATGATCAAGTGTAAGCAATGTATGAAAAATGTAGTTGTTGATACATTAGATGGAAGATACATTTTGATTACAATTATTAATACTAAATTTCTTAGTTTTGTTTGGAATACTTTGTTGAATACATAACTTCTATTTTCATCTACATGTTTACCACATGTTGTTTTTGCATATAATCGTTATATTTATTTAGTGACTAAGTTATCACCATTGGAGATCATCTCTGATTTTAATCCATTGGATAGAAAACGGAAAACTAAAAAAAATATTAATTTAGCCAACAAGAGTTTCAAGAAGGTTGTTTTTATCCAGGGATTTGGATTAGTTTACATTTGAGGAATGAATGGTTTATGGATAGAAAACTATCAAAATTTCTTATATTAAATGGATCATTTAAAGTGTTAAAACTCATTAGTAATAATTACAATAATAAGTTATCTCATAAATATATTGTTAGCTATAGCATAAATATTTATAATTTAATGCCTTTTGATGTAGGTGATGAAGTAACTAAATATTTGACGACAAATCTTTTTCAAGAGGGGGAGAATAATGCGAATCCGACTAAAGAGAACACGAATTCACAAGTCCAATCAACAAAACCTGCAATGAAACTGAATAGTTTGTCACCAAATGAGATGAATGATCACAATACTAAGGGCTAAAAGATTCAAAGATAATTTATATGGGCTGATTAAATAGATTGTAGAAAATTCAAATAGAAGCACAATAAAAGAGCCCAAGAGAAGGTCCAAATTTAATTAATAAGTAGAGATTTATTAATATAATAAATGTTTTAAGATATTAAATGATAATATTAGATATTTAATTAGTTAAGTTAAGATCTTTAAATTAGTTATTAAAATATCTTAGATATTTATATTAGATATGGTTAGTATATAACTATAAAATATATTTTTTCTTATTTTTAGGCTATTCAATTGTTATTTATGCCTATAAATGACATACTCCACAACATTGGAGGAAACACTTTGGAATTTCAATTTTGTGAGGTCTTGACTTCTTTATTTCTTGAAAGAACTTTTGAACTTATCAAGTTTTTACTTGTGGTATTCAAGCAATCAAGACTTATCAACAGGGTTTAATAAGAGTTCTTCTTAGAGGATTTGGGTGTTGCGTATATATATCTTATATCTTGTTTCTCATATAAACAATGTATATTCCATCTTTTCGTAATTGCGTCATGAAAGTCTTGGGGGTTTTTTTTCATATTTGGTGTAGAGTTTCGTCAGCATATTGTCAAGGTTTGCATCAAAACTATACATGAATCGATTTCTAAATTCATTTTTCTTGGTAGCTTAAAATGATCAAATTGAGAAATTGAGGCCACCATTAGATAGAAAATGAATTTAGAAAATTTTAGATTTGAGAAAATCGGTTGAATAGGGCCTGAACAGGTCGATTTTCGCCATTGAACTCGGTTGGACCGGACCAGTCCGATTTAGAACAGTGTCGTCTTCTTCCTTGGGATGACAACACTGTTCATATGGCAGAAAAAAAAAACTTTCCATCTTCGTCGAAGGAATATTCTCTCCGATTAGGGATTTTCTAAAGAGTATAAGCTCGACCAATATGAAAACTGGTGTGGAGGTTCCTTGAGTTCCCTATATAAAGAGCTCCCCTCCATTCATCCTCCACACACCTCAAATTCTCTCCTTGTCTGAAGTGCTCCATTTTTCGATGAAGCTCAAACTAGAGCTTTCACTTGTGCAGTTTTCTCAGCCTTAGAAGGCAAGGTCAGGTGCTACAGACTCTAGACAAATTCAGCTACCTGACAGCAACCTCCCTTCTACCCAAGGATCACCGAAGAAGCGTTGGCGGGATCGAACAGTGAAGTAGCTCCATCGATTCAAAGCTGCCCTATTTTTGTCGATCAAAATTTGACCAATTTAGACCTCCTACGGCCAAACCAAGCCTCCCCACAATCCCTACGGCCATCACACGATCTCCATAGAGGTGAAAGGTAAGCCAATTTGGCCTTCCTCTGTCATTGCAGATCGATGCTAGAGAGAGAAAGTGTTGAATTTCACTAACGAAATACCCACTCATATGGACATCAATTGTAGCGATTCTTGATCCTAGGAGGACCCTGAGGATGAGAGCTACTTCCCTAGATCAAGAGCTCGGATCGCCACACCTCCGACGGTAAGCTTTCGAAGCTTTCTTTCTCTACCAACAATTTTTCGGCGAAGCTCCATTTGAGCTCGTTTCGGACCTAAATTCTATAATTCAAAGCTCCATTTGATTGTATGGAAGTGTAGAAACCGATCCATGCCATCAATTGGAACAATTAACCCCAATTGAATAGCCAATTTGAAGAAATCAAATTTTGTTAGTAAAGGGGGTAGAAATTGGTAAAATTTGGGGATTTCACAAAATTGAGTGACCTCCACGCAATTTCTCAAAATTGAGGGTTAATTGGTGATGAGAAAGATGTTGAGGGACCAATTGGTCAATTTTTGAAAGAATTGGAGCTAATTAGCTAATTTTGGAAAGTAAGGGCAATATTGTAATTTTTTAAAATTGGGGACCAAATTGGGAATTTGGAAAACTTGAGCCCCTTACACAATTTTAAGTGAATTGAGGGTCCAAGGAGGATATTGGAAGCCTTGGGACTCGATTTAGGGAAAAATTAGCATTAGGGACCTAAAGTCAAGAAACATGAACTTTAGAGGCTTAAATGCAATTAAACTAAAGATTTGGGCATAATCGCTTATACATGAGAAAACGAAGGTTGTCATGCCGAACACTTATTAATAATGATACCCAAACCGTATAGGGACACGTGGGACTAGAATGTAAGCAAGAAAGAGCTAGCATGGACTTGAAAACTGACTGGAGACGAACACGTCACAATCATCGGGTGGGTGAGACATTTTAAATTTCATTCTCGGTTGGGGTGATTAGCACTTTTATTAAAGGAAAACCTACTTACTGGATGTGAGTGTGTCACACCCCGACCCGTTTTTGTCGGATCCCCGTGAACAACCCGCCACTCTCCTGGTTTATTAAGGGTTTTTCCCTTCCCTAAATTGTAATGAGTAAGACGTCCTTTTCACCTGTATCTTTACTAGAATAACATTAATCAAAACTGAATATATTAACCTTATATACCTGTCTTGTAGGTTCAACTATCGGAAGGCCTTTAAGTGGGTTTTCCCTCGGTTATCTGAAAAGGGGTAAAGAGAGGGGGTGAGTTTGACAACTCAGTGAATGGGTGTTGGGAGAGAGTGTTCAAAACATTTTTAATCAGAGTGTATCGGACTCATTATTTCTTTCAAAAATATTATTTCCTTTAATTCCCAATTTTTGAAAACCATTTTTCCTCATTTCCATATCAAGTGTGTTTAACAATCAACATACGCCCTTCATTAGGAAGGGAATCACACATTCGCAGGGTAGCCCGTCCACTGCACCCACTTGTGGCGTCGGAGCGACTTTACCGGCCATCTAGATAGAAGCCCGTCCACTTCTACCATAGTTATGAGAGGATGTTCTCGATATTCAACCCTAAAACCCGAAATCAACTATGTGTCCATATGAGGATAGAGACCTCATCCTGACCCCACCCTAATCTCATGCTCATGAAGCTACGCCGAGCTTACCTGACTGCTAACATGACAAGATGCCCTTATCTCCACCATGTCGTCCAATAGCCCCTAGGACGCATCACTACCCCTCTTGGATGTCTTTATGGTCCCGAACCTCAAGTGCATGCAAAAACAAAAGTTTTCCATAAAGCCATTTATCTTTGGTGCCACTGGTCCAACGCCCCCGACCCTCAACTCGATGTGCAACTGTTTGTCTAAACCGGTCCATCGACCTGGTCCTATCGCACTGTCGCTAGCCCATCAAGTATGTCGGTCCTGTCTTGGTACCATGATGAAATCACATAATTCATTCATTAAGAATTTTCACTACCCCTCTAGGACTTCTATCTAGTTGGACACCAAAGTTGCGCTGATCCCCAAGTGGGTGTAGTCTGGGACTGCCCTACGAATGTTTATACCCTTCTTGATGAAGGGCATGTGTTTGTTTGCTAAACGCCTCCCGAGGCAAGGGGGTGGGCTAAGAGAGCTAAACACACCTAATATGAAAATGAAAAAAGTCCTGAGATTGAGATTTGAGAAAAATCCTTAAAAAAAGAATGGTAAACCTTGGCAATAGTTTTTTGATAAACTAAGCATGTTTTTAAAAACTCACTCCCAACACCTGTTCACTGAGTTGTAACCCCCTCCCTTTAACCCTTTATAGGAAAAAGGAAGACCAACCTTAAAGACACCCCTGTAGTTGAACCCTAAGATATGTATGTAAATTCTTAATATATTGAATTGTGTATAATTTTATTCTAGGAAAAATAGGGTAAAAGGACGCCTGACCCCCTCACAGTTTAGAAGGGGCTAAAACCCTCTTGAACTAAAGGGAGTGGCGGGTTGCTCATGGGGATCCGGCCAAATTGGGTCGGGGCATGACAGTCATGTTGTTTATTGTTGTGAATAACAGTATAGGAGATGTGGGCGACACATGGACACCTAAGAGGTTGGATCATCGCTCAAGAGAAAATGGAAAGGAGATCGGGGAGTATTAGTGTGATCTTACATATTTCCTAGGACATCCAAATGATGTACGGGTACCGTCCTAGTACACCATCAGGACAAGATCATGGCAAATTTTAGTTGTATGTGTATGAGGAAGGAGCCGGTGAGTGGCGGTTGTGAGGCCTAACACCGGGTGCTAAGACACAAAACTCCAAGATGAAACTCGGAGAGTGTCGGTTATGGTAAAGTTATCGCGTGACTCTCACTGTCCAGTTCTGAGTTTGGTATCATCCAAGTGACGGTACACTCTGTGAGTGATATATGTTGGGGCTCGAGTAGCCCATTGTGTGCAGGCTCGAATAGCCATTTGTGTGTGGGTGAGTGGTTGTGAGGCGACCATGACCTCGGGTGCTAAGACACCTAGCTACAAGATGACACTCGAGGAGTGTTGGCTATGGTAAGAGTATTCACATGACTCTCACACTCTAGTTTCCTAGTTTGGTATCGCCCAAGTAGGAATACACTCCAGGGTGTGTTGTTATGTTTAAGGCCTCTATAGCCCATTGCCTTGTCCTAAGTCGCCAGCTTGAGGCCCGAATTTTGAGTATCTCGGAAGTGTCGCACGAGTGTAGGCCATGCTTTTTTGCGAGACGTGAGCTCCTGGTGTTTGCATATATAATGCTATCTCTATAAAATAATAGAAAAATGGGAGACCGAGAATAACCCGACGGTAGCATAGTCTACAAGTCAGATGGCCCAAGGCTGGTGTCTCTAGGTGTAGAGTAAACCACAAGACTCGAAAGGTTATGTACGAGTGATAAGATAGGAATCATGCTAGTTGTTTACAAGAAATATCTGGGTTATAGTCCATGTAGTAGCACAATGTTAGTGTCCCACTCATTAAGTTGTGAGCTCACCCCTTCCCTAAACATATTGCAACATAGTCGAGGAGGAGAAAGGTAGTGAAGGGAAGGCATTTCCCGAGGCACACACCTGCCTAATGTAATCTCGTACCCGGCTCATGAAGGTTTATGTACTTACCATGTTGCTATCATACTCGAGACTTTTGGATAAACCATTTCATTGCATTTTACAGATGTTTTTATTAGAATTTTTGTCTCTCTGATTCTCACTATGGTGAAGGTACCCACCATAGTGGTTATCGACGAGGATGGGCGGAGGGGCACAAGCCTCCGACCGATAAACAACGACCTAGTATTTTTTACTGACTCCTCTATATCCCACCAGACTCTAATAGTCATTTTGTTGTAAAACTCTTCAAAACATCTCCTTTGTCATTCTCCAAAGTTTTAAACTACATTTTGTTTTTATTAATCCTCTGAAAACCTTAAGTCTAGCTCAAGTTTTCTTGTCATTGACTTTACTTTGTTGATAATTTATCATTGTAAAGATATTTGGTTATCTACATGTCTCTCTCATCTTGCATAAGATTAATCTTAAGCATTTGATTTTATGAATCAACGTTAGGCTCTTTTTTGTTACACTTTCATGTAAATTCTCATTTATCGTGATAAGTAGTCATTTTATATTATGTCAATTCTTCACTATATTGAATGCCAATGACTAGAGATAGTTTGCCCTCACATTGATTCCTTGTGTAGTTCACAAGCCTGAACAATTATTCAATTTCCCTCACATTGATTCTTCTTCATTATTTAGATTAAGATTATCAATCACCCTAATTTCATTCTCTTCTAATGTGCAGATCACTAGTTCTTCCTTGTAGAAAATCAATGAGTAAGAGAAGATGAAGATGAACTAGAAAGTATGAATGAATATGGAGATGATTTACTTTGAAACCCGATTTCTAACGAGGGAGAACAAGAACAAAATATTACTTAAAAAAGTTTCAAAAAACTCGTGAAGCTCTTTTTATTTATTCTTCCTTTTTATTACACATCGTTTATAGAGTACACTTTTTCCTTACAATCCCTCCCCTCACACACTTCCTAGACTTCGTTTTAACTGTTATAAGACTAGATGTAGACATGCTTACAAAATCAATTGCTTAGTAAAAGATTTTACAAATTCTATATTAGTTTCTCAGTTATTGAACACTTGAATCAACATACCTCTCCTTAAACTCAATTCAGCTGAATTGAGGTTACATTCTCCTTGTGTACCATTCTCAACTTCCTTATGAGGTATTCAAAATTTTTTCACATCATTATGTTAGGGAAAATGTGATTCACTTCCTCTTACGAAGAGTATTCTTGTAGGATAAAGATCCCATTATTAATTAGATCTCTCATGAAATGGAATCACACATATATGTGCTTACTTCTCCTATGTAGTACTAAGTTTCTATAGAGCTTGATGGTAGAATTATTATCACATTATACACAACCTCGTCTTACTTATTCTTCTCCCAAAAACTTTAGCCACATACATTGGAAAGTTGCATATTCCACTTCCACAAACTCAACTTAAGTGGTGGACAATACTACCACCCGTTTCTTCTTAGAGATGCATGATATAACTCTACTACCTAGATTGATTATAAATCTAAATGTGCTATTCCTATCACGTACATCACTTGCATAATCACTATCAACAAATCCTACAAGCTACATATTTTTTTGTCTTCTACTTCTTTCTTAAACTTCAACAAGATTATTGTTTGTTTCATCAATAGATACTTCTTCTTCTTCTTCTTCTTTGGAATTAAATTCCCTACCTCGCTCAATCCTTAAACATTGAATAAAACCTCCAGTCTCCTTATATGTTGCAACATTAAACTTTTTAATGAATTCTAGAGCCTCAAATTTCTCATAAAGAAAATAAATTCAACACTTGCTAATGAATTCTAGTATTATAGGTCCACACAAATCTGAATGAACCAATTGAAAACATTTGGTAGCTCTCCACTTGCTCTTCTTAGGTCAATTCTTATTGTGATGCTTTCCCAGTTGTTAGCTAATACAAATTTCTATAGATCATAAGATATGAAAAAGCCCTATTACCATCTTCTTTGTATTAATAGTGCTCAATCCTTGATAATTTAAACGTTTGTATCTCTAATGTCATAACGAGACATCATCCCCTACTAATATCCGATTACATTTAGTTGATATATGTACCCTAACACAAAAGGTAAACATATGATTTTTAGTCATTGGAATTAGAAACAACTCTCATTCATTGGATTGGAATGAAATATCCGACACTAATTCTAATTAAAAAAATACTTTAAGCCCCTTTTCTTAGAGGTGTGTCAAGACGAGAAGTATTAAAAAATACTTGCAAAAGTTTGCATTCTCTTTGCAATGCTTGAATTGGTCACACCTAGTTTGGGAAGAGCCTTTGTAATATTCGAATTCCATAATAATTTAGTTTCAATAGCTTGGAAAGGAGAAAATGACATTAACCAAAATTGGAAAGAGAGAAGATTGGGACGGATTGGAGATTAAGGGATCATGATTTAGTATGTTATTTGAACTAAATTCAAAGGTGGATAGAGAGGAGTATTCATGATTTGGGAAATCAAGTGAGAATATTCAATTAGGGAATTAAATCAGAAATTTATCATATTGTACCTAATATATTGGATGAATAGAATGAGACCTAATTGAGTCAGGTTAATTGATTCGGGCGGATCTAATTTAAACCTAACAAATATAAATTAATGTAATATGAATATATATATATATATATATATACGCACATATAAAGGAGAATAAAACTACAACCACACCTAAAATTACATGGGTTTCTCGTCAGTAGTAGAATCTAAATACACGATCAACCCCATGGGCTGTAAAAGGAAATCAATCATAAATATTTGGACTTGGACTAAAATAAATGCATATGAATGTTAGCCCAATGAGCAATAGGCCGAGGAAGTGATAAATGTGGGTATGGACTTAATAGTGGCCTCCACGAAGCTCATGCGTGGGTTGGATAGGTCTTCAACAATAAACCATAGAGAGTAGCCTCAGAAGAACTTCACACCTTAGATGGACACAAGGAGTTACACCAAAGGTCAACTTTTGGACATTTTCAAACACTAGAAATCAAGGGACCACCCTAGAAGTTTCCATTTGGCAATTTAGTGTCGTCCTACAATAGAATCCCATAAGTAATTTAGTGTCAAACATATTAAGAAAGTAGGGAAATTACCTTACGTTACCACTGACATTAAGGAAGGGAAGTCAACATACATATGACAGTATACAGAACAAACTTTATTTAGGAAATGTAGTATGAAATTTTTCATCCATTGAGCATCTCAATTCGATTGCCACTCTTTCCAAATTGCCAGCAAAGTCCCCAAGGAATATGTCAGAGAATAACTGTAACACCACAATTTCCGAAACTGGGATTAAGGCCCAAATCGAGATTAAATCGAGAATGAAATTTTGAACTAGGAATGAAAATTTGAACAGGGAATGAAACCCCAAAATGGAACTATGAGTCAAACCAGATCGGAAAAGAGGGATTCAAAATGAGAATGAGAACCCAAGTCAGGAATTGAGGCCCAATTGAGTAAGAGATCAATTTCCCAAGCAAGAAACTGGAATTTGGGCAAAAGGTCAAATTTTGATCCACTAGGGCCGAGATTTTAGGTTAAATTATTGAGTGGACCCGAAAATGACAAAAAGATAATTTTTTGAAATTGTGTGGATTTAAAATAAATAAAAATAAAAGGGTTGTCGAGTCGGGTTGTTGGATTCAACCGAACTCCCCACCCAATGGTACCCTTCCTCCCAACAAGATCTTGCTATGATTTGCTCAGAGATTTCGATCAATTTGACCCAATATTTAGGTAAATTACACACCACAAAGCCTATGATTGACTTGAAAAGTTCCCTAGCAGTTTACACACCAAATTAATTAGCCTATCTCTTCAACATCAAATTGAATTTTACAACAAAAGTCTAAAAGCCTATTTTCATATTCACTCCCAACACCCAATTGTTCCTACTCTAAATTCTCCCTCACCTAACTACCAAATTAAGTGATTTTGGTGTCAAAATTCCACTAAGTGACTCCTCTTGAGATGTATGACTAGGTCTCAGTCTGTTAGTGGTCAAAAAATGTCGCACGAGTGTCATTTGGTCGACCCCAATTCGAGATAAAAAATCTCTTTGGCACTGCCACACTTTCGAGGCCAAATTCATCCACCACTCTAGCTGACACGGGTGCCAAAAGAACCCCCTACTTCTCCTCTACCTCTTACATGCCTTGGCTAACCTTTGGCAAGGAAACTTTCAATTTCTATGAGCAAATTTTGCCCAATAGGTCTATAATAGAACTTCAGACAGTGATTGTTCGGTGCAAAAATTTGCTGAGCACCGACGTCCTTTTAGTCTACCACTGCCACAGAATGAGTCGATGATGTATTAACTTCAAAATGCCTACCCTTCGACCACCGGTGGTGCACTCTCCAATGAGTATTTCTAACAAACTCTCCATTAACATTGTTTCAAGCAGTTTTGGTACTTGGCTGATTTCGGCCAAATTCGGTCGAGGTAAGACCACCACTCTACCAATGAGGCATCAGGAATATAATGAAGGTATTTGAGAGAGATTAGTAAAAAAAAATTTTGATTTGATGGATTTTCAAAGTTCGCGGACTAAAGTGCAAATTTTGAAAAGTTTAAGTACCAATTTATAAAAAGGGAATACTTGTGGAAATGGTCCCCAAAGGTAGCCTAAGGGACTAAGAGGTGATTTTGAGACAAACATAGACATTTAAAGTTGTTTTTGAAAGTTTTGGGGCCAAACCCTAATTTTTTATAAATTAGGGGCAAAATAGCTATTTTGGCCCAATGTAGGTTAAAATTGTCATACTCCGACCCAAATTCCTGGGTCGGGGTGCCCATGGCAACCGCCACATTCACTCGTCACTACAATGGTAGGTACCTTCACCAAAATAGAGTTAACATGATATAATACTTGGAACAAAAAAACATATAAAATTTTCAACAAAAATATAAACTTTTATAAAACATACAGTGAGCCCTAAAATTAGTTACAAATTACCCTTGGGAATAATACAACTAATAAGTATAGATTAACCTTCCTGCACACCCTTCAAGTCATGTACCTTGATAGCGTATTTTGGAAGTTGAGGCTAGTGTAAACTCCTTGGTGCACTTTTGCATGTACTTGAAATATTTTGGAGGAGTGGTGAACTCACAGCCTAGTGAGTACATTTACTGATGTCGAACCATGATATGACTTATGACACGGTTTTTACAAATTTTCTTTTTAATGCTTATCTCCAAGTACATAGAATTTTATCCATTTTACTTATCACATATTTCAAATATTTGATTATCTCAGGTTTTTATCCATTATACCAAATTCAATTCATCACAATAATAAATAGAACATCCCCAATGATCACACATGTGTGACTCTAGGGTTGTAGGGGTAATTGTGCACACATAATCCACACTTGTGGGATCATCCTAGAGGACCTTTCCCCTCGTGCCATAGTAACGTCACCTCATGTCCTCATTGATGGAACTCATGTCATACCAATGTCACACCCTGAGGCCCAATCACCATATCGATTGAGAGCTCACACACACAAGTAAATCAGTGCTATGAGGGTATTGTGCATTATATAACCACACTTACTTGGAACATCCCTACATCTCCCTCATACGAATGTAGATGATGTGTCATCGGACATCCCGCATCCTTTTGATCCACTCAACCTACACTAAGATTGCATGGGATGCATGGACCCCAACCATAAGCTTCCCCGTCCAGGGAATTTTCGAAAGCCACTCTTCCCTTGTATCACCACTTCTATTATTCTCTATACGCCAACACCACCTCTTATTTCAGGTGCCATGAATGAATACATCATAACTCATACAGCCAAACAAGCATATCACACATATATGCAACAATAACATTTTCTTATGCATGCATCACATTCAACATATTGAAGTATTTTAATTAATGAGGTTTAGTATGTTATCTGACCCACCACACTACTCATTTTCTCATAACTTTTATTCAAGTAGTTTATCATTATATTCATTATTTACTTAATTGATAAACATGGAGCCTAGCTCCCCTTTTTTCTTCTAAAAAATCTCAAAATATTAGCCTTGTTTGGAAAATCTCCAGCGTAACATAGTTTTGGTTTTTCTATTGTGTCATTATGGTCATTAATCCAATTTATGGCTTAGCATGCACATTTCATATAACTACTTATCTTGGCTAGTCCTATCATGCTTTCTTATTTCTATCATTTTTAATTATAAAATATGTAAAGAACCACAATTGTTCCAATAGGACTCGCCATCTATAAACCCATTCACTTCGATTTCTACGACTTGTTTGTCCCAAAAATATTTTTCTAACTGTATTGAGACGTGCATAATCCTATGTTGTTTTAGATGAAGGTGTAACTACAAATTCTAAATTATATAAATTATATCATATTCAGATTCCTTGGGCAACCATAGTGTCACTCCGTAATTTTTCCAAAAAAAATACAATTTTGCCCATTGGGTTAGGTTTACTCGACTCAAGCGTTAATGAACCTACTTTAACTAGGCACCCTTATGTGGTTTCATTTCACCCATGGAAGGGTATATCCATATTTAGTCATATTAGCCAAAATGCCTAAAGTCTCCATTATTCCTACTTGGATATTCAATTTTTTTCAAAGTTATATTTTGGTGTATAAGTAGGGCAAAATTACCATTATTCCATTATCTATCCAAGTTCTCTCAATTTTGACCCTAGACTTTCCAAATCTTTTATTTAGGTCCTCAACTTCCCATTACACATATGTGGGCCTCTAAGTTCCTAAAGTTTACTTATGAATCCCCAAAACTCATGACATTACACTTGGGTCCATAAGATGGACAAAATTACAAATTTCCCCTCATTTGCAAAAATATCATTTTTGCCACCTTTACTTTTAAAATTTTCACTCTTGCCCTCCATAGTTCAAAATGAACTATTTTAACCCACATTGGTCATAATTAGCTATTTTGCCCCCCTTTTGGGTAAAATTATTCTTTTGCCCCTAATTTATCGAAAATTATGGTTTGGCCCACAAACTTTCAAAAATAACTTTAATCATCCTCATATGTTACGAAAATCACTTACTAGGTCCTTAGGCTACCCTTGGGGACTATTTCCACAAGTTTTCCTTTTTTACAAATCGATCCCTGAACTTTTCCAAATTTATATTTTAGTTCCAAAACTTTAAAGATCAACTAAACCAAGTTTCATTTTCACTAATCCCTCCTAAATACCTTCATTATACTTCAATGGATCATAGGGGGAGTGGAGGCTTACCCCGACCAAATTTGGTCGAAATCGGCCAAGTGCCAAAACTACTCGAAACTGAGGTACTTAGGGAGTTGTCAAAAATTCTCAGAAAGGTGGCAAGAGGGGTGGCTAGAACTTAGGCATTTTGTAGCCAACTTCCACATAAAACGTTATGTGGTTGTAGTGGACCAAGTGGTTGGAAAGTTAACTTTCACCTAGTTCTAAGGACACCTAAATGGCAAAGTTTAGTGGTTGGAGGAAGAAATGGTAAGCTATGGTATGGAGTCCACCGGAAAACTAAGCGAGTTGACTTTTAGAGAGAATTCTAGCCAACTGCCTTGGGAAGAGGGTTAACAATTAGGAAGTTTAAAGGACCAACTTTCTATCAAACCATGTCCATAACTGACCAAATGGGACTCTCTAAACCTTCATTTCCATTTAATTTTATTGAGGGCATAAACGTAGAAAAGATCGTTGATATCTAGGTTATTATCGGTAAATAAATCTAAAGTCGAGTAGGAAAAATAACACGCTCGTGTGTGGGTGCATCACGTGTGCCATGTCGGGTGCACGCTCACACCACACGCTTGCGCACTGACCGGTTCGCATTGTAGCAAACCGGTTTCCAACAAATTATTCGGTCGGTTCAACCAATTTCGACTTTTTCTTAGATGGTTCACCTCAAATTTAGTCGATTGTTGGTCCAATTTATTTTTCTAAAAATTGTTCATCAAATTCCCTATGATTTGGGACCAAGAATGTTTATATTATGAATTGTATAGCACCTTCTAAAAATCAGGGGTTTTGCCGCTACGAGCTAGTTCGGTCAGATGTGGTCATCTTTTATTTGATTCACCTCTAATTCGACCAGTTCTTGGCCCAATTATTTTTCTAAAAATTATCCATCATATTCCACATTGATTGGGCTCAAGAATTGTCATTTTTTATTTATCTAATTACTCTTAAAAATTGAGGATTTTTCACCTTAAGTTTGTTCGATCCCGATTCGAACCGATTTTCACTATGACTTTTTTCTAATTCCTGATTTTCAATCAAATGAAGTTGTTTGTAATTATTTTTGTGAATTTACCAGTTGTCCAAGTTTAGGGTTTGAATTTATTTTCAATTCGGTTAGATTCCAAATCTTGATTATCGGGTTTTCATTACCAGTTGAACATCATTTTTTAGTTCAATTAGGCCTAAATTTTGGTTTCGAAAATTCTAGTATTACAATTAAGGTGGAAGAAAAATATGCATAGAGCATTACCAATGCACTTCTTTTATTCATAAAGGACTTTTTGGTATCATTCAATTTATTCTTCAAAAGGTAATAGTATATATAAACTTTAAGCATCTTATTTTTCAGTTAAAATTAACACAACCAAAACTTTTAATGGTGTCGGCAAAAGATTTCAAGTTTTAAGCACATATTATTCAACTAACACTATGAGAATGGATACACTACTTGAAGATTATCGCTTTCTCAAGAGAGTTATTGGATCAACATGTAGTTGCTTAATTAACTATAACAAAAATTTTATATTTAAAAAATACTATATTAAATTAATAAATTTTACAATCAAATTGTAGCAATAAGATACAAGTACACATAAATCGAGATACAATTCATATCGAGTACTTTCCAGAGATATAAATATTTTCAAATACAACTATATTTTTCTTAAATTCTACTAATATATGGCTAGATTTTCTTATTTTACCATAGCATATTCAAAATATTTTTCATTTATCTTTTTAATAAAAATGTCTCAAAAATAGACCACCACTCAAATAGGAAATCTTCGAGGGTATCCATTCTTATTGGGTCAAGAGAGCCAATTACTTCTTCATAAAGGACTTTGTGATTGTTCCATTTCTTTTTCGAGAGGTAATTAAACCTCAAGTATATTATTTAGTTTATAGTTACTCTAATTTTGAATGATTATTCCTTCAAGTTAAAAATTAACACAACCTAAACATTTATATACATTTTTAAAAGATTTCAAATTCGAAGTACTTATGATTTAGTAGACAATATGATAATGGATGTATTACTTGAAAATTCATCTCTTTTCCAAGAGAATTCTTCCATCAACACCATCCTAGTGAGTAATGTGCTAGTATATAATTTAACCGTTAAGAGACCATTAACTGCAGTATAAATTATTGTGTTACAAAATGCTATATTGGATTACTGTGTTAAATTATAAAAACTCTTGAAATACAATTCTACTACTAATATGCTCATCTTCATAATTTATATTATTTCTCAATTTATCAACTTTTAATTTTAATATCAAGCAATAAAAGTCTTATTTACGAGAAAATCTTAATATAATTCAGTCTTTTTTCAAGTTTTTTATTCATCTATCTATTTTATTTTATTTAAATAGTATAACTACATTCTCATTTTTAACATATTTATTTGATTTATTTTAAATTTATTTAAATATTAACATAATTTATTTATTTCTCAATAATTTTTTATTTCTTATATTTATAATGGGGTTGTTCTATTAGACATCTTTATTATTTAAAATATTCTTATTTTTAAGATATCATTTAAATTCGATCACCTTATCAAGTTTTACCTGAATTATTTTTTTCATACTTATAAAAATAGATAATATTTATACATTATTTTTTCATTCATTTTTCTCATTTAACTTATTTATTTTCAATAAACTTTTTCTCATTTTTTAGTGTACATAATGGTATTACAAAATATATTAATTATTTTATTATTTTATTTATATAAAATATCAAATTCCAATATTGAACTGAATTTGTAAGAAATCATAAAAAACACAAAAATATACGTATAAGTACCAGCAACATTATGTTATAATAAGAGAAATAACCCATTAATATTGCTAGATTTCCATAGTTTCTTTTTACATATTACTAGATTTTTTGTAATATTTTAATATATTATACTTATTCATGTAAAATATTTATTAAATTTATATAAATTTCTTTATAATTCACTATTTTAATAATATTACCCATATTATTTTTATCATTTATATATTATGTGTATTATATCTACAGTCAATTTTTATAGCGTAAGTTGCAAATATTTTCGAATGATCTAATTATTATTTCTTTTAAGTAATTAATTGATTAATTATATTTTATCACAATATAATTATTTTAATAGCACCCAAAAAATCATAGTTAGATTTAACTAAATTTAATATGAGTAGGAGTCACCGAAACTACCATTTTGAAGTCTAATCCAGATAAGGGTCCAAATGTACAAACGGCAAATGAACCATTATTCAAAGGAAGAAGTTGTGACTGTTTTCCATGCTCCGATATTTGGAACTATAAGTAGAGTCAACGTGAATTGGTTATTGTGGAAAAAGCATGCATTGGTTCCAAAATCCTTTTTTATTTGGACAATATATATGATAAATTTTGCATAATATGGAGGACAAGTAAAAGAAAGGCCCAATAACATGATTGTATTTAAAATTAATGAGAAAAGTCGTATCATAATATCCAATCAAAATTTTGCATTTATTTTATTTTTCTAATATAAAAAAAGTTTTTTTATTCTAAGATAGATCGATTATATATAAATTAAAAATAGAAGTAATATGAAATATTTAAATAATGCCCCTATAATATTCGAACTTTTTAAATAATTTCATATATATCTTTGGTGTTTTTAATAGCAAAAATTTATATTGAGTTTATCCAATTTGAATTATTCTTAATATATTTTAATTATTTAAGATATACGCTTATCTTTATAAATTTCACTAATGATATGTTTAATTCTTAATAACTCAAATTCAAGAATTTTGATAATATTAAAAGAAATATTAAGATATTATGGGGAGATTTTGAAATTTGATGCCTGCCATTGGAAATTGAATCCTCCATTTCCATTGGGATTAGGTGATTTCTTTTCAATAAAATACTAAACTTGTAGATTCAAGAGGAATAGGAAAATATAGGCTAATAGCAAATCAGGATAATAGTTGATTTATTTATGAATTTTAATAGTTTTTAACATTTTATCACACACGCGACTTTTTTAGCCAGCAAATTTACGATTTTTTTAGTAGTTAACTTTTATATTAAATACAAACTTAAAACTAATAATTTTATGCTACATTAATAAAAACATTATTATTTTGTTTTTTAAATATCATTAAAATTAGAGCAAAAAGCTAATTTAATGTTTTGGACAAATTTCAAAATTTATTATAAAAATTACTTTTACATGAATCTACACAAATTTTAAATTTATTTCATGTATACAAGGTAAACATTTTGTACATCAAATAATGTAACCAAATAAAATCACATAATCAAATTAAATTTTGATTAAAACATTCAATGGAAACTCTAAACTAATTATAAAGAAAGGATTAAATGTGTTTAATTATGCATAGGTAAATATTGCACAAGAACAACATATATAATAAGCTATAAGTAAAACATATATTTTTATTTATCATGTCAAATAAATAAATTATTATTATTATTACAATCATTTAAACGTATGTTATTTGTATAAATATATATATAATTATATAATGGTAATAAATATATATGATAAATTATAGTATATATACTAAATATGTATTTATGTATCATATTATTATCATATAATTATATGATAAAATAAAAGGAGTATTTATTATAATAATAAATATATTAATATTAATTGTATAGTAATATTTATATAAACCATTATATAATAGTAATAAGAAAAATATATATTTATGTATTTGATTAAATATATATCATATATATTTTTATGTATACTATATTATTTTATAAAATAATTTTAAATATATAAAAATGACATTAAAATAATAAATAAACAATAAGATAAATATCTAAAATAATAGTAAAATCATTTTAGCTAAAAATGTTACCATCTCTCTAAATTACTTAAAAATATATAGTGATTGTATTTTTAGTTCAAATAAATGAGTTTGGATGCCATTTCAATCCTTTTAAACCCCCTTGGGATTATGAATTCCTAAGCGACTCATTTTCAAAATCCCTTTAAAAATTGGTAACTAAGGAGCATGTTGTGGGATCCTCCCCTCCATTTTCATTGTTTTTTTTTAATATAAATATTTCATAAATTAATTCATATATTTTAATATTAATTAACAAATTTGTTCCATAGTACTCATGCAGTGATGTATTGCTCGCTTGCCACTTGGAAAACTGCTACTGGCCACGTATGCTCCATTGGAGGAGGAGTTAGGTTCTTTCTTTTTGCCCCCAAGTTCAGGATCTTCTTCGCCACAGAGAAATCCTATACAAAATAGCAGACGGTGGCATTTGTCTGTTATAAGCCCCCCTCTCTCTCTCTCTCTGCCTACTTTAATGGTGGTAGGGAAGCTCTGCGATTAAGTATAGGATCTTTATAAGTGGAGAAGGAGGGAGGAGGAGGATGAGCGTGGAAAGACAGGGAGTAATTTCGTTGGGCTTTTAGTTGGGAAAGTGGAGAAATCTGTGCGTCATTATCCGAGATTCACAAGAAATTCAATTCCTTCCTTTTCCAGTGTTGCAGCAGATTCACATAGGCGGAATCCACGAGAAGCCCACGATTATCATCTGACCTGTATACTGTAAAGTCTATAATCCGCTTGATGCTCCTCCTTCAGTCTGTTGAAAAGTTGAGTGAAGAGAGAGATCGAGAAGGGTTAGTCGTTGTGAACGAACAAGATAGAAGTGCAGAGCATACGGTTGATAGCTTGTAAGAGTAAGACGACTTTATCATCCAAAGCTGCCTTGGCGTCATCATCATCATCGTCATCGTCTGGTCAGCCAGCTGACTGATAATTGCTTCTCTTGGGTGGGGCACTTGGAGTGAGAGATAAAGAGCTATAGAGAGATGGATTTTTGGCCGGAGTTTCTCGCGAGCAGCTGGGGCAGGGAGTTTGTGGCGGGTGGGTTCGGCGGGGTCGCAGGGATAGTGTCGGGATACCCTCTTGATACCCTCAGGATTAGGCAGCAGAGCACGGGCTCCGGCTCTGGCTCCGCCATTAACATCCTCAGAGGAATCGTACGGACCGAAGGGCCGGCTGCCCTGTATAAAGGAATGGGAGCCCCTCTTACCGCCGTTACTTTCCAGGTAAGTCACTCACCAATTTCACACCCTCTTCTTCAACAAATTCCATCTATTTGGATTGAATTAACAGTATGGTTTAGATGGGCCATAGGATTCCGATTGATTCTGTGTGAAATCTTAACATTAATGGATTTTCAACATCCACATAAGAGAAAGATGACTACTTGTCTCTCTCAGCATCTTCTCTGATGTGAAAGAAGTTGAATATTCATTATAAGGAGCCTGCTTGTGAGAAGGCATTTAATGTATCTGCAACACAACCATCTTTCTCTTGGATTTTTATGGACATCTGCTGACTACTATAATTAAATCCCTTAGACAGACATGTGAATAATTAGTTGTAGTTTTCCTTAAAGACTGCCAAGAAAAAAACATCTTCCACAAAGACAACATGTCAGAGGTTGTCTGATATATGGACGGACAGGAAAAAAGTGGACCTTTTTTCTTGAATATGGCTTGTTACCCCTCCACACCTGCATGAAATCGATAATTGACATACTAGAAAGAAATATATGTCATGAATAGATTTCAAAGTGGACTTACTGCAGACATTCCCTTTTTTTGTGTCTATGTTGTTCCTGTTAGAATGCCGTGGTCTTCCAGATCTATGCCGTCCTCTCCCGGGCATTCGACTCATCATCATCCATCAAGGACCCTCCTTCTTACAAAGGTGTGGCAATGGGCGGCTTTGGCACTGGAGCCGTCCAGAGCCTAATGCTCACCCCAGTCGAGCTGGTGAAGATCAAGATCCAGCTGCAGGACAGGAGCAGCCACCACCGCATGGGCCCGATGAAAGTCGCTAGGGCTATTTTTTACCAAGAGGGTCTTCGGGGAATGTACCGGGGGCTCGGTATAACGGTCCTAAGGGACGCACCGGCTCATGGATTCTACTTCTGGACCTACGAGTACATGAGGGAGCAGCTCCATCCAGGCTGCAGGAAGAGCGGCAAGGAGAGCCTGAGGACGATGCTGGTGGCCGGAGGGCTAGCCGGGGTGGCCAGCTGGGTCTTCTGCTACCCTCTGGACGTCATAAAGACCCGTTTGCAGGCGCAGTCTCCAGTTGCTGGCCAGCTGAAGTACAAGGGGATTGCTGATTGCTTGGCAAAGAGTGTTAGGCAAGATGGCTATGGCGTGCTGTGGAGGGGGCTCGGGACGGCTGTGGCCAGGGCCTTTATGGTGAATGGAGCCATCTTCTCAGCCTATGAGATCGCCCTGAGGTGCTTGTTCGGCAATGGTGCTGCCATCCGGACCGAGAATGCAATCTGAGTGCGAGAAGTCAAGTGGGTGAAATCTTTTTTAAGTAATGTTATTTTTCAAGTCGGGATGATGACGAAAAAAGTGTTGATCGTGAAAATTTTTTTACAAGCATTGTACACTTTTTTGGGTTAAGGTTGAAAGAATTGGACCGTTGTACATTTGGAGAAGATTGTTTCTGATTGATCCTACTATTATTATTTTTTATTTTCTTAATACATTTCAATAACTATAGGAATTATATATGAATCCCAAGTTAACGCCTTCGAAGGTTTTGCTTCGTGAGTTCAAGTTGCATATTGGCTACATAGAGAATAGCCTATGTATGGATCTCCTTAGTGTATGTGCAATGATAGAAAGCAGTCACACCGGGAGAGGACAAAGGCCTTCTATATATTTGGCGTGATCCATGTACATATTGCAAGAGTCCCGTTGATTTACAGAGTAATTTTCCTCAAAAGAGAGCTGACATGACAAAACTATATACAAAGTTCTCATACCTGAGCTATCTGGACACCATAACTCAACCATGGAAGGGTAAACCGCCAAAGTGTAAAGGAAAAATGATGAATGGAACAAGAATGGCAGCAATGAATAAATCCAACGAGGTATGGATGGATTTAGTGAATTGAGAATCATCAACCAATGTGCCTACCTAAAGGGAAAAAACCGCAGGCCCCAATTCTACTTCCAAGTCAATCCCGAGCCAGATTCCACACTAATTTGGTTTGTACTCACCAAATCTTTTCTTTTCCTCGTGCAACTGCTTGAAAATATAGTCCATCTCAGGGAACAAGGACAGAAGCAGCAGCTCAAGTAAGTCAAAAGCTAGTAGCTTCAGGCATACCTTTGACTGCACAAGTAGCAGAACAAAAGGTAGGCAATCTGAAAAATTGTTGATGGAGCTCAGAGCAGAGAGAAAGGAACTGAGCATCTTATTTGAGGATAAATTTCAATTGCATTTGGCATAAAAATGGAAAAAAGGGAAGATAATTTTTATAGGTAGGAGAATAAGTGACCGAAACCTGTAGGAAGAAGTAGAGATCCTTTGCACATTGTTCATACTCTTTGCGCCCCACAAGGCTTACAATAGCAGCAGGTGCTTTATCTGTATCGGATGAATAGATTGCCGTTTGGATGGACAAGTATAAACAAGAATTGAGCCATCAGATCACCTTTTATTTTTGGGTAGATTATATCTCATATAAGCCATATAGTATAAGATATTTATTTTATAGAAATAACATAGAAGTAAAGCACTCACCAATCATCAACTCATAAACAATCTTCTCACGCCGTTCCACTTCCAGTTGTTGCTGTTCATCAGTTGGTCTGGGAGAAACTACCTCGGGGGGCTGCTGGCCTTGAGGAGTTTGTGGCAAACTACCAGGTGGAGGTTGCCTTTGTCGTTTTGGATGTTTTGTTATAAATATTCCATCGGGCCAAAGTATCTGTTTAAATCATATCCGATTATCAAATTCCTATAACATATATCAGAACTTTGCTTAGAGTTGATTCTGTTTTCTGGAAGGTTACCTTCATCTTACTAGAAATAACAGAATAACAGAGATCAATGCATTGCACGTGGATTAAATTATTCGCAAGGATTTCAGTTCAGTATATTGATTCAACAAGTGACCCCTCGAAATAATATTGGGATATGTGTAATGCTTATTCACTGTTAGTCCTACAATCTATATGGGATCCAAATCTCACTTGTTCAACCCGCTTGATTCCTGAAGCAATCACGGATCCACGACGAAGGAGCTGAATTTTCTCCATCAGCCAATCATCAAAGGCATCACTCATGCCAAGTTGTAAAACTTGCTTAGCTACCCAAAAGGCCTTCCTCCTACAGTTTGTCAATTAATGGTCAGCTCAACGTTAAAGTTTGATCGTGATATTAGGTCTATAAAAAATCATAATTGATCCAATGAGATTTGACAACCGAAACTGTGATTCTCGAAACAGCCAATAAAGTAAACAAATGAATAAAAGAAACACCTGATCCATCCACCATCTTGGAGCTGGAAGATGACATCCACCAAATCTAAAAGTGGAACGCTTAAATTGGGAGGTACCCACTGCATGCGTTGAAAATGTAAAATCATTAGCCATAAATCACATAGAAATCATCTAATGAAAAGTAAAAAAAAGATTACATAAATTGTTCCGATAACCTCTGTAGGAAGTGTTGGGTCAGTAGCAGCATCAATCAGTGCTTCAGACGTCTCTTCCCTAACATCATTCCCTCTACCATCAGCACCAATCACCTTTGCAATCAATCTTGAACCCTCAGATGCAGGACTCTGCTTCAATTGCAGCAGAGTCTCCTTGTTTTCTGGGACAGAAGTTTCCTTTCTGGACAAGGGGTTGATCACTGGACCCACAAAATTTGCGATTGTTTTGCTCTTCGCGGAAGGTTTATTGTCTAAGTCAACTGTAAATATCCAAAAACCAATATATGGGAATTGACCATCCAGAAGAATAGGAACATAGTTTACAAACAAAATTACTAATGCAAAGATGTTAATTACCTGACAATGTTTCAATAATGGAGAATGAATTTGAGAAATAGTATGTCTGCATGAAGGAATTGATAACAATTAAGAATCAGTGTAAGAGGAGGAGAATCTCCCCATGGACCGGCATCATAGGGCCACTATAAAATTGAAGAACAAAAACCTGAGAATCCACGCTTAGAAAGTCCCAAACTTCAATTGAACCCGAAATCCTCGCAAGCTGCATGAGTTTCTGTAGATTGTAAAGACAAGAAAATCAATATATAAATCAAGCTAAAAATACTAATACTATTATAAATTAAAACATCTACGCTTGGAAATTTTGAGTTATAAATATTTTCTTAAAAATGTACTCATTTAGGACACAATAAACAAGTTTGTAATCACTAACTGGCCAGTGGCAATAAGTTTCAGCTCAAAACAAACAGTTTCCAATGCCGGCAGTTCGACCACAACCTAGACTAAAGGTACCTAACCTTCAAATATCCATCAAGCAATCTGCACCTGTCCTGAATAACGGGAAAATCCAAACCAGTCGAAAGAAAATGCTTTGGAGGCAAATGAAGATTATACTCAGGGAAGGCCTTGAGATGACGATGTAACTCCTCAAAATGTCGAAATCTAGAGGTCAAAGTAATTGATGTAAAATGCACAATTCTAATAGTAAGATCAACCAGTGACCAAGGAGGCTATTAAATTGGCAAGAGAAGATAGAGCCATGGAGCTTAAAAATGTTAGGTCGAGCACCTTCTTTTAACAGACCAGCTATTATTATTAACATCTGTGACAGATAAGGAGTAGACAGCAAAAGTTTTAGAGCCACTTCTTACAATATTTGCACCAATAACCTGAAATAGGAAATGAACTTGCATGATTCACCATTTCAAAATGAGATACAAAAGCTCCAAAAGCACAATGGAGAAAGTACTGATTCTAGTAATTACCTCACATCTTAACTTTAAAAAGGAATCAAGCACCAAAGAATCTTGCAGGGAATTAACAGTTGAAGAATTATATTCTGGAATTAATGGTGCTGATGGAGATACTGCTTCACCACTATTTGCTCTACCCAAAATTTCATTATCAGTACTATCACTCGAGGCTTCATCATTTCCATCACCTTTTGAGATACTAAGTATATCTTGCCCATCTCCAGACAAGAAGCTCGTCCTTTCAACCTCTTGCCACACAGGAATATTTCTTCCACCCATTCTAGATCTTTTCCTGCTAGACTGGTTATTGGGCAATCTTTGATAGCGAATCTGACGCTGTCTGGACTTTTTACTTAAATTGCCTTCTATAGTTTCGAGTGGATGATGAATGTGAGAAACTACATTTCTCTTACTCTTACCATCCCAAACTTTAGTACCAGGAGAATCCAAGCCTGTGACAGCATCATTTCCTTCATCAGAAGTGTACGAAGTACTCCCTGACTCAACAACTTCCAATTGCATGGGACTGCTCTCATCATTTTCATGAGTTTGAGCATAACTTGAAAAGTGCTTATCTACTTGGCTAGAGGATTTTTCAGGTGAAGAAGCATCAGCACTCTTGAAGGCATGGACATTGCTCCCTGTGGAATGTCTCTTCACTGTATTCTCTTTTACTATGGGTATGGACATTGTCTCTGGACTATATTTAGACGAAGGCTTCGTAACTGAAGAATTCTGGGGAACCTGCTCAATCAACCGACTCTCCCCTTCCTTCCTTCTGTAGTCTCTCCCTTTAGTCCACATATTTTCAAAATGTTCAGGAGCAAGAGCCTGAACCTTTCTATGAGAAATTAAATCAAGCATCTCCCCCCATTCGCCTCCAGATCGTTGCTGTTGAATACATTTATCTTCACCATTTTGAGAATTTTCAGGTTTTGAACCCCACGAACGTGAAGACTGAGTATCTATGTAAAGCAATGGATCCTTAGAAAGACAGTTGCCGTTAATATCTGTTTCAGGTTTATCAGAGCTGGATCTGGGTGTTCTAGTTTTTAACTGAACAAGTTCAACACCAGTAGTAGTTGGATCTAGAAATTTTGCAAAATGATCAGTTGACACCCTAGTTCCACTTTTCAACTGTAATGTATCCAGTGCTAAAACTGCTTTTTTTTCAGCCTTGTTCTTAGAAATGTAAATGGCTTCAATTCTTTCATTAATGAATCTGCAACAAAAATCAAAAGTAAAAGGTGAAATTAACAAAAACTAGAATCACAGATATGAGATAAACTTATAAATAAATACCTTGGATTAGCTAAATTTAACACTGGTCGAATGACTGCGCATGCAAGAAGCTCTCGTACAACATAACGAAAAAAGGAGCACTTTAAATCTTCTGGAGTGAACGAGAATGATATGAGTCCATCCATCAGGTGTTGTAAAACCTTACAACAACCATCACACAGTGAATAAGGATAAATAAAGAGACTGCAATGTAGTTTAAAAGGGAAAATTACCAATGCAGTGTACCTTGTGCTCAGCTTCAGCAGAAAATAAAGCAGGATGCAATTTGTTTTCAGAAGTCAGGATGTGCCTCAATGCCGTATCACGGTTTTCCATTGTTATTGGTCCTCGCTGTTGCTTCTCAATCTTGGCCTGTGTCAAACGAAAATTTTCCAAATGGGTGCAGATGAGGCTAACAAGATCCCTGCATCAGTCAAGGGTGTAGAAAGCTATTTTATATTTAACAAGGGGAAAAAAGGACAGGGGAAAATTTGCTGGTAACAATAAAGTGCAAAGACCTTGTCAGAAGATCAATTAAATTTACATTCTTCAAACGATCAGAAAATTCAGCGAGGACATCATTCATTATGTGCACCAGTTCCTCTGGACCATCTCTATCAGGAGTTATCCGAGAGTACCACATGTCTGTGACCCATTTTGATACTATATGCCTGGTGAACTGATCTATTGCATCCTCGACAATGGGTGAATCCACTTTCTTTCTCCAATCAGACTTGTTACTAGTTTTTGGAGCATCAACATGTTTCCTTTGGCTTGGAATGCTGGTTCCAGATTGTTTACTGTTATATGTTGCTGCTTTCTTCCGCATATCAAAATCCAAAGAGAAATAGCGTAGGACGATAATCAGCATTGCTGCAGCAGGCAAATTGACCCATACAGATGAGCTCGTCACTGAAAGAAAAAAAAAAGAACGTTAACACATGTAACAGGATAATACAAAGTGGAGACGTAAGGGGGAGTTTCAAGGAATTAGTATCCCTAAAAATTTCATCATTACACTTATCTAAATTAATTTTGTAGATCCACCGCCTTTCAAAAATGTGACCGGATAAACATTCTGATGGTTGTTAAAACCTGGGGTCGCCATTTACAAGGAAATTCCTTTTCCCCAACATGACAGTATAACCCAAAGAATAATCAGAAACTGGCAATAGTCTGTAGTGGTTTTAGGATTTACAATCTTGAAACTTGCAGAGCCCACATTTATTTGGATCAACTGATTTATATGTCAAACGGGCAATCTAAAGTGGAAGCATTTACTAGGAGAGCGCGAGGGGTATGCAAACCGCAATGGAGTACAACCATAGTAATTCGCAAAATCTTATGTACAGTAAATTAAATATGAACGAGAACATTTGAGTTTACTGATATAACAAGTTCTTTATCTACAAATTAAGAAATTGAAAGAAACAAGATCTCCACCGCTGCAATAAGGATGAAGTACAGCGCGGCAGAGAAAAAAATGCAGTATCGCCCGCTCAAGAGTACATAAAAAAATGATATTCTTCCAAGTTAATTAACCGAACCAAGTGGAATGGAATCGCAATGGAAGACTCACATGACATGAGATACGACAATCCCACGACGCATATCACCAAAAAGACGATTCGCTTCTTCGCCTCCTCCGCCAGGTCCTTGACGGTCATCTGCTTCCCTGCGGTGCTCATGTATGCTTAGTTTCACTTCCAATTCCTATTCGGGTTCCCCAAGCAAGCCTTAATCAATCCCACAAGATCGGACTAATTGCTCCCCATTACCGGCACCTGTCACCTGATTACTCCATCACAGGAGCTCAACAACAGCTCCTGAAATGCAATAAACAACATGAAGGATGACGAAATGTGAAGCAGGAGATGAAGATCAGGGTCAAGGGCAAGCGATTCAGTTGAAATAACCACCGCAGTTTGGACAAATGTGGGGGACGTAGAGACGTGAGATTTTTGGCACCGATCGGCAGTAAAGACAGTTAGGTTTCGAAGTGGATCGCTAGCTCGCGGATATTCTCGGAGATTACTGTCACTTTCTTGGGAAAGTTTGGGGGTTTTCCGGAGGGATTTGATCAGCGTCCATGGATTTTTCTGCTCCCTTTCAACTGTATAGCTATCTCTGACTTTGCCATCAGTCCGTTGGCAAAATAAAAAATATTTGAAGGATTTAATAATTTATTCCGTACAAAAAATACATAAAATATAAAATATATAAAAGTTTAAAGGATTACTTTGATATATTTCTAATTCTTTATTTGCTTACTTATTTTTTCGATACAAACGTATTTATATTTGTAACTGATATTTTAAATTATTTAATACATAATTAAAAAGAGATATTTTATTATAGTAAAAGTTAATTCGATAATATTTATATTATTAATTTTATTCAAATTATAATAAAGTAGTAATAATAATATAAATAAAAATATAATTAATAATAATAATACCCTTTCTCCCTCAAACTGTACCCTAATATTTGTAGAGATTTTTAGTTTAGGTGATACGAGTTATTTAGATAAAAAGTGAATGGATAGATTTTTAAATATTAAAATTTTTTAATAATCAATTATTTGAAATATTATTAATTAAAAATTAGAAAAAAATTATTATTTTAATTAAATTAAATAATTTATTAAGTATTATATATAATTAAATTACATTAAATATATTATATACTAAAATAATATATTATATAAAATAAATAAATTATTATAATAAAAAAATTATAATTAATATATATACATATTTTATAATTATAATAAAAAATAATATAAATATATATAATAAATTATATTATATATTTTGTATTTTGTATTTTTATGTATAATATATTATTATATAATTTTATATAAAATATTATTAATATATAAATTTATTTAAATTATATAAAAATAAATAAACAAATATAATTAGGGTATTAAACTAATTTAATTAATAAATTTAGCCCTAAGTTATTAATATTCAAAATTATTATTTATATTTTTTAAATAAAAAACTAATGTAAAAAACGAAAAATCTGAAATGTTTTTTTCGCATTATTTTACTTTTAAAATAAATATATGTTTATTAATATTAGCTTATACTTTAAAGAGTAACTAATAAAGTGTTGAACTTTTTAAGTTATTACCTTTTATTTATTTATATTCACCCTTAAAAAGAAAAGGGAAGTAAGTTTCTTTTTTTTTTTTTAATTAAAAAGTAAGTTCGTCTCGGGCTTCTTTCTCCTCTTCCTAAGCAAATGCTCCGTGTGCTTGCTTAGAATCGATTCATATGGAGGGAAGGGAAGGCGCGGAACTTTCCCGAATCAACATGGATGAGGTCCTACCTCCGCGGCTCGAAGACGCCGGCCTTGAAGACTGCGCTCTGCCGGTTGAGTCCATTCACGAGGCCTTCCTCAAAGCCGCTATTGCCGTCGGCTCTTGCGGCGGATCTGCCTTCACATCCGACGAAGACGACGACAACGATGACGAAAGTTCCGGGCTACAAATCCCCGAAAAATTCAGCGATTCCTTCCATGACTCACCCCCGGCCCTTTTGCACTCTGATGTAGTGGTCGAGAGTGAATGTGCGGCTAAGGATGGCGACAACAAAGGGGTTTCGATGAGGAAGGGCGTGGAAGATGTCGATGAACCGTCTTCAGTGGACCTGCAGAAACTGGAAATCCGTTGAGAGGCTATTGTAAGCATAACTTGTGAAGTGCTGCTCAGTATTAATGAATGTATTAGTTGTGGGATAATCCATAGAACGGATAACTGAACAGGTGGTTTGCCATTTAAAGTTTACTCGGTTGGTAGAAATGCATCTTGTAATTTCTTTAGATGTTTTTGAGGCCATGCAGCAACTAAATCAGATGCATAAATAATTTTAGATCAATTTCTCAGATGGAACATTTGCTTTAGCCTTCTAATTTTGACTCCCAGAAATTGTGCAAAGATTCACGATCTCTTGGTATTACTGCTATTGACGAAACATCGGTTAACAAACTGATCTTTAGAGGTCATACAGATGATTCACCGCTCATGTGGGCTCTCAAATTGATTTAAAATCAATATCCTCATAATTTGTGTATGATAATGGCTATTTGAACTCAATTTTATTGTTATTATGGTTATTTTATTCACATAGTTTAAGCCGGTTGTTATTTGTGGTCCTCTTAATGATCTTTATATGGGCTTTGCATTCCCTCAATTTCGGTCTTAGATAGATTCAAGTAATATAATTTACTCTATAGGAGAAAAAGATATCCATGACAAGATGCAAAGAGTTGATTGAATTGAGAACTGAAATTAGAGAGGAGATGGAAAGGAACATTGGTCACAACTGTTGAGATTTCCTTGTACCTTTTTTTTTCTTTTTCATCTTTGCAGGGAAAGAAACAACAAATGGCATGAAGTTGCTGTTGAGCTTGGAGAATACAATAACCATAACAGAAGTGCATTAAAACATTGCTTGAAATAATTGCCTGTAAAGGTAATGGTTCTTTTTTGGTCTTTCAGTAGTTTATCAATTTATTCACTGGCTAATGAGAACTTGTTGTAGATGGGCGTCTATCACATATAGATGGAGATATTTCCTTTTTAGTTTTCAGTAAGAAGAACATATTTTTTCTCTTATGTGTGCCTCTGTCACCTTCTGCTTATGAATATGTCAGGTATTTTCTTGGCTTGGCATTTCTTATGGTTCTATTTTCACCTTAGAAAGCTTTGAGTTGCTATTGAACAGAAAAAAACTGTAGAGTAGAATGTTCGACAGGGTATTATCCTTGTAGTTTTGGTTAAATTATAATTTCAACTACGAGAGCTACTACACTGGAGAGTGCACCTTGCTGATTTTCTGAAGAACAATGCAATTGGCCGCACATATGGGATAGACAGCAGTCTTTCACTGTCAGCTACTACTGATTGGGAAGAACAATGCAATTGGGGGTTGGGGTTGGGTGGGACTTGGTGTTTTGGAGGGGCATAATCCCTCAAAAAGTTGTAGAGAATAACAAGTACTTGCTTGGCCATACCTGAATAGTGCATGTGAGTGGCCATGTCTAGAAATCAAGAGCTTTGACTGACTTCCACAGTGGGATGAAGATGGCTGGTTGCATGGGGGCTGATTCAGCTTGTAGGTCAGTGGAGCATTTCGATTTCCCAATCCATTACAGGAGGATGTCATGGTTGGAATGCAAATCCCGCAAAGCAAGCTTCTCCATTGTTCCATACAGCATCAACTTAAGCTGTGATTCCATCAGCTTGGTGGTTCTGTTCATTGTCAATCTTATTGATGGAACAGGCAGATAATTATGAAATGATCCCTCTGTCCTCTGTGCTTCTTTATATTGATTTTTCACCCTACTTATGAAATGAAGCAGACCAATCTACTCTTCATTGATAGCTCCACAAATTATACCACAAGACAGCACCATAAACTGAGAAAGCTCTTGTGCTTGTGTTCTCCCAAACAAACTCATAATGTAATTCACACTTTCAGTCAAAGGAAATTGCATGATTTTTTCACTATAAATAGGACAGAACAAGTTCCTTAGCACTTGTAATTCACCACAAACGCATCCCGTTTCTTTTCAGCTTCGGAAAAAAATCCTTGAAATCTGGGATTAATAGCTGAGGCCAACCAAAATTGAAAAAAGTACACGGGAGAAAGAGAGCTGGAGCTAGTCAATAAAATTATATAAACTAAGTGCCCACTAAATGCAAGGAGACTTCCACTGCCATGTTAATGAATTCTATTATTTTATGAAAGAAATCACTGTTCCTATGAGACTATTAGTTGGATTGTTGTTGTTATATTTTTATATTGTCAGCTTCTCTACAGAGGCCAAAACTTGAACGATGTGGTTAATGATTTCTATTATTTTATGCTGCCAGAGAATAATAAAATAATAAAAATTAAACAATCGTGGGGACATGCATAAGATTGATTGACGCACCTGGGATTTTTATACGAATAATAAAATAATAAAAATAAAACAATTAACCAGCCCGTACTATCCCGGTGGGAACAGAAATCGGTCATATGTGGATCCGCCTCGCCTATTTTTTTCACCTTGAGCATCCTATTCTAGACCATCATAAAACCACCAAACCCATCGTTGAATGTCTGGAGAACCGGTGTTGAAACTGTTTCTAATGGCTACGATGTCGGGTGAAAATGGTCGAGAAATTTTAAATAATTATATATAACATTCTAACATAATATAATTTAATATTTATTACACTATCTTAATTCCTTCTCTTGATTCAGCTATATTCACTCATTATTAATTTAGCCATTTGAAAAAAATTGTTTTATTAATAAGGTAAGATAAGAGACAATATTGAATTTGAATAATAATAATAATTCACTATAATGGAGAGTAAATTCTTTTATATATGGTTAGGGATGGAGAATGATAATATTAAGGGCCCTCAATTTTTTTTTGCATAAAACTCGTCTTCATTAACTCATAATAGAATTATACCTCTCAAACAGTGTGCACGAGAGATTTTTAGTCACTAAAATAGACACATCATTTGGTAGATTGTTAAACCACCTATTTCGTCACATATCCATTTGGTATATACAAATAATCGGATTCACACACAGGCTTACGTATTATATCTATTTGAATATATTTAAATAGTGAAATAGTATTCACGACCACATATTAATACTAAGGAAGCTGATTGAGATAAGGAAAAAAATGAAATATGAGCTTGGCGTACCTTGAACACTCGACAAACTCAAGATGGAGAAAACAAAAATTTTCCGAAATAGGATGCTGAGCTGAATGAGGTATCCTTGCAATTTGAGATTTCATAAACGAGCTCGGACGGACGAGTAGGAAGAAGATGGACGCACATGAATAGGAGGAGACACTAGTCAGATGTTGTCGTCATGAAGAAGTCGCCGGAGTCGATGGTCATTTTATATGTAAGCATTAGGAAAAATGAAAGCTAATAGTGTCGAGAGAAAATGTAGGAGCAAATGATAGGCGGATAGACAAGGCAAGTCTTCGTATGAAAGACCTTAGGTGGACTTTTGAGCAGAAATTAAAATATGATTTGGGTTGTTAAGGAGTGTTTGGTTGTAAGGAAAAAGTGCGAAATGGACTTAGGCGGATAAGTACACGTATAAGGACTGATAATCTAATTCAATTTGGAAGGGAAGGAGTTTAGAGTTATTAATTTAGACTTCACTTATTTAACAAATTTTAACTTAATTTCAAAAGTAAGATTTATGAGAAAATCGTAATTTTGAAAATATTATGATACATTAAATGTTGTAATTGCCGACTTAGAAATTAATTATTAAACTTTTTTTATAATCCATATGAAACAAACCATACTTGAATAAGAGTAGAATGAAAACGTGTGAATCACTCGGGTTCAAACAAATATGTACTTGAATAATGGTGAGTGCGGTTTACAACATTAGATTTTGAATTGGTCAATTATGCATTATTATTTGCATTTTAAAAGCATAAACTATTTTGAAAACCTTTTCAAAAATATAGATACTCTTGTAAATTTTTTCTAAAATTAAGGTATAGATCAGCACTTATATAAGAAATGAGCCAAAACTATAGTCAATAAAAATGTATTAAATCCATATTTATTGAAAATGGGCACAATTCCATCATTTTTATAAGAAATAAGTTCAATACCATGTTTTGAAAACGTTATGAGAAATTGGGCCCAAATCTATGTTTTGAAACTTGGAAACTAGTTTTATCCCATTAATAATACCGTAGTGGAATAATGAGCCCATTTTAAAAAATAAAGATGAGTTAGAAGTGGATTTTATCCTGTAGTGTTAATAGTACAAAAATAATATTATAACAATTAAAATACCATTTATGTGTTTGTTATGGACAGAGATACTTGGTATGAGCTAGTGATGATTATAAAGACCGTAAGATAGTAAGACGGGAATAAATGAAGTAAACATTGGTCCAATATGTCAAGGCCTCCAAGTGCAACTAGATCTAGTAAAAGAGAAATAATAGCTAACAACTGGTTCAATATGTTTGGAGTTTGACAACTATGCTCAAATGTACGTATGACATAGACACAATAATCTATTCAAATATATGGTCGCGCGGATGCATACTCGTACAAGTATGATTGGTAATATCGCTTAGAAAACTATGTTCTACGATCCTAATATCCTTTTATAATGGAACAAATATGATGTGTTGAATACTTGTCCATACAATATTCTTATATATTGAAATTGTTTAAAAAATCAGAAACCATAATATTCCTAAAATTGACACATTGGTAAAATATTTACAAAATAATTATATTTATATCACAATAGAGATATTTTTAGAATATGTATTGAATTGTAGACATAAATAATAGTGTTAACCAATTTTATTCACTCGACCTCATCCCCTCTAATATTCTTTTTAGGAAACCAAAGTGTAGAAGAGACATATTAGGTTATGGAAAGCCATAACAAATCAAATATATGTCTTTTATTTGATAATTAGTTCTCACATCATTTATTGAAATTATTTTCCAAGTTTTAAAAACGGGAAGATGTGAAAATCAGGTTAGAGTGTGACAATTAAGTGGTATCAGAGTATAAAAATTTTAAAACTTGAATTTTGAAAAGTGAAAGTATTTTTAAAAATAAAACACCACAAAAGTATTGTATAAAGTTTTTATAAACTCCAAAGAACCTATTACCTAAAACCACTAATAAGTAACAAAATTGGGGAAAAAAATTTACTCTCTTGAAAAAAGACCTAGTTCTACTACTTGATGATAATAGTGGCCTTAGAGAACAAACTAACAATTGAATACCGACTTAAGAATGTCAAAAAGTTAAAATAGTGAAATTTTTCATAAATAACAATAAAACATATAAAGTCAACTGTGCTAAGAAATTAGTACAAAGATTTCGTTGAGAAATCATGAAGATATCCTTAGAAGAAGGATTAACCAATATTCTGAAATTAGACAAATGTTATGGGAAAACCCTTAAAAATAATTCTCGACAAAGAAGCCAAAAAATAAGAATATGAAAGAAAGCATCCAAAATCGTTTACCCCTACAAATATTGTGTAAGGAATATGAGAAGGACCAAAGATAGTTGATTCTTACATAATGAAAAATGGTTAGAGTTTACATATAAGAAATCACGAGGATGGATAAAGTGCCCAAGCGATGTACAACTTGGATTACGCCATTTTTATATATCACTATGAAAAGTAGTTAAAAGGAACAAAAACCCGATAAGGAATACAAGAGTCATAAGGAATTAGAAATGGAACAATCAAGAACCAAATCGTATAAACGGAAATATAAGAATCAAATCATAAATAAGATTGGTTCATGATTCTGACGGAAAGTACTCGAAAAAGAAGTAAGAACCAAAGAAATAAGACACCAAGAAGAGTAACCCACTAAACTCATATTTTGATACCAAGGTTTGACCATTAGACCTAAACAATAGGATGACAAATGAGTTGGCTAGAAGATTTTAAATAAACACAAAAGAAGCACTAGAGAAACAATGGAGTATTATCCTAAAGTAAGACATGAGAATATGATTAGGCATGTTTTATCTCTACTCTAATTGGATCAAGTAAAAGGATGGGACAAGTGCATTCCCCATGATACAAAAATGCTTAGGGTAAGAAATGACTCAAAAGGATAATCATGAAAGAGTCTTGAATGACTACATTATGATGGAAAGCGCAAGTACCTCGAGGATACGAAACCTTAAAAGAGATCATCCTAATTGAGCATACCAAAGGAAAAAGTATGACAACATTCATGATAAAACACCATTACAACATGATTATAACATAATTGGTATATTGCCCAAAAATGTTATTATTGTACCTAAACTAGAAGACTAATAAGCAAATTGGTAAGAGAAGATTGGAAGTGAAAATAGGTTAATGAATGACCTTACTAAAGAAAACTCAGGTATAATTACATGATCACCAACAATTGTTAGGTTGCAAATGATAATAGTGGTATGAATCCGTGAATAAAGAATTATAGAAATGTGGAATTAAAATGAGGATGGGGCATGCAATGTAAGCCTTGTGCACACACCATCTCAATATCCGAGAAGGGATTGGCGAGAAGATAATGAATGATGCCATCAGAAAGTGATGTGGTTAAAAGGATGAGAGATATGTATTATCCTTAATAAGTTAAAGGAGAATATTCATTGAGCAAACCATGAGTGGAATTTTGGACAAAACTTTTTGGATGATCTTCGGGAAAGATTTCAAAACCACTTAAGGGCTGACATGTACACACCATAAACAAGGTATGGAGGAGGTAAAGAAAATAAATCGTGGAAACGAAATATGATATTACTTAAGTAGAGATAAAGTGTTGGTCAGAAAGACAGACATGAGAATCAACACATATTAATGCGACAAACTAACTTGCTAAACGACTAAGACATGAAACTTTAAAAGGTTATGAAGAGTAGGTGTTGGTCAAATGGATGATCATTTCAATATATTGGAACATAAATATAGTTATTGAAGGATATGCCTGCTAAGGGTGGTCGAAACACAAATGAAAGAATGAAAAATTAAAACCCAAGGGGTACTCAACCTTGTAACAAGTATTGATTCTGCAAAATTCCCAATGAATAATTGCTAACCATAAATGGCATATGATTATGGAACATAATCTCTTTAATGAGTGATTGGTGTTAGCAAATGATAACTAGAGTTACAATGAAATTTCCTTTCGAATGGGTGAATTTTAATAGGTCAATTACTATAAAGCAAGGAAACTAGTATCCCTATATTAATATATGGATGAATTGGAAAATAACAAATGGAATACCCTATTGAGAAAGAGCTTATGTAACACAATATTTTTAGAAACAAAATTTAATTAGTTATGGATCAAGAAGTGTATTCCTTAATTAAGAAATTAGGAAGGTATTAGATGAAGAATCATATATAATAAAATTTGTTAGATTGAATCATAATTACTTTATTTTACTTAGTTGGGTCATGTTAATTAGATTTTAATATTTTTGGAAAAAAATTAGCAGGAATGGATCAACATTAGGAGGTTAAGAAATTGCTACTGGCCGAGGAGTTTTACCGAACTCCGCTGGAAATTGAATTACCAGCCTCTTGGCTGTACCTAATATCTAAGGAATCGACTTTTAAGATACTGCTTTATAGAGAGTTTAATCATATATCAGAAATATGGCAATTTAGTGGCCAAGGATTATTCTTATGTGACTATAGGAATTGAAGGCCTCTCATTCCCTTTTAGTATGCATACATATGATATAAATGCACACAATTTTTTTAATATGAGTATGATTGGCAGGAAGGAGATAGATGCAATATAATTAAAATGAGATATAAAAAAGTGTTTTTACTTAACTAGACTATAAACGATTGAATAAATATTTAATATTAATGAGGTTTTTTCTTAATAATAGTGTGAATATTCTCTACAAATATAATCAATGTTCAATTGCATCCCAATTTTCACTATTCAAATTTTATTCTCATACTAATTATTTAATTCCCTACCGAACGAGTCCTACAGTGAGTGAGAGATTCCATTTTCCCTTTTATTATTGGAAAAATTCCAAACAAATGTGATAGAATTGGATTCCAAGATGATGTTAAAATCTAATATGTACTTGCCATGAATGATTCACTCAGTCTCGTGAGGATGCCCTTCCTCCTCTCCCCCATTATGATTGACCCATTTATGGAATCCAAAATTTATATTCAAGACAGTCACTCTTGTTGGTTTAATCTTATACATGTTGAAAATTTCGCTCTTTGTGGCAATCATACTTGATATCTCATTTAAATTCCTAATTGTCACATTATGATCTACAAATGACTACATAAGATTAAACAATATCCTAATTTATGCATTCCATACTATAAGCTTCCTCAATTAGTCAAATACTTCTCTTAATAATTGGGCATTAATTATAATGATATCTTTAACCTTGTTATTAAATCCATCAAAATTCACTTTGTACTCTCCCTTGCTAATTTTATGTATTGGGACATTTATCATGAATAATAATAATATATTTCTTCATTACCATTTTTGTGAAAAAAATCTATATAAACCAACCATTTGAATTTATGGATCATGCTTTTCCGTGTGTGATGCCTTAATCACTCCCTATACTAGCTCAAACATATATTGTTTGGATGAACCACTTGACTCAATAACCTTAAAAAATCACTTGACTCAATATCTTTCACAATTGTTCTTGTAAGATCAAGTCATCTCTTTATATTTCATATCTAATGTCTAATATATATATATATATATATATATATTGCAACCAATTTAATAAATATTTCCTTTAATGCACATTATTACTTTTAAAACCACAAACCTATTCATTTCCTTTCTCATGCTAAAAAAATATATTCACTTAAATTTCATGTGTGAGGTATTTGAATGGGATCATTTGATGGTATTTCACAAATAATACATAATATCCACACATAACACATTGGATTGGAGTTGGATTTGTCATTCTTATATAGTTAAACCATACTACAAATAATAGGGGCCTTTACTTATTGGGTACAGTAGTTATTTTTTACTCTCTCTAATTTCTAAGTAAATGAAGAATATCATTCAACATATAACTTAGGCGACCAATGAATATCCCCCTTCTCCTACACTACCACAAACTATCACAATCAACATTGGTAAATAAATTTAGGTAATATAATCTACACATTAGTAATTCAAAAACTCACAAATGATTCACAATATTGATAAATTCCGATTGTAATTCACACATAATTCAAAATACACTGTTCATTTTCATACATTCATTTTGACAAACTTGTATCTATCCATAATTAATTTTCATACAACAAACTTAGTTAAAAATGGCACATTTACAAAGAAATCACATAGAATAATAAGTTTAGTAAAATCATTTCTAACTTTAAAAAATGTCTCAAAAGAGTACCATCATACTTGATGTCAATAAACTCAATGATCTTGAAAATGGATTGTAGTATCTCATTAAATGTTGTATCTCACCAATAAATAAGAGGATCCATACCATAATTTTAACCTATTTCATAATCAATATAATTATAAATATGCAAAAATGAGCCTTTTTATAAGTGAGTGGTAAAATGGTAATCCTGAGGGGTAAGAACCGTAGTTTTGGAAAATTACAGGATGGTATATGATTACCATGTTAAAATATGAACTAATTGTGGATGATACGATTTGATTATGTAGGGCAACTACCGAGGCAAATCATACGAGGATCCAAAGTTCCAAGATAAGCAAAAATAAAGTTGGGATGAATGAGTCCCAACAATATTGGTGAGTGGGATTACCAACTTTGAGTCCAATTGGACTGATGTCATCAATGCTTATTTATGCATTTGATAGTATTAATCAATTGCATACTAATTTGGGAAGAAAACGAAAAGCAAGTGACTTTGAAAAGGGGGGTGTGGCCTTCGTAAATGTTTTAGAGTATTTATTGAATTACTACATGGATTAAAATAAATACGAAAATTCTAATGGGGTGATAAGTAATGTGCCATCCTCAATACTGATTAATTGTATGGGAGATTTGGTTCGGAGTTGTTCTTGTCCATCATCCAAAAAAAATGTCCCCACATCGAGTGGGAAGGTAGTTTTGGCTCAGATGTTGTTCCCATCCATCATCGTTCAAAGCATGTACCCACATAGAGTGGTTAGGGGTTTCAGTTTAGATGTTGTTCCCATCCAATGATTCTGTGTGTATGGTTCAGATATTGTTCTTGTCCATCATTCAAAAGGAATTTCCCATTAGATGGAAGAGGAAATGGTTTGGATGTTGTTCCTATCTATGATTCCATTGTTAGTTCAAATGATGCGTACCCTTCCAACAAGAGTGTATTAGGATAAGAGTATAAATCTTCCTAGCACATAAATGGAAGGTTTAGCAATAAACTCCCTAGAGAAAGAATTAAAAGGAAAAGAAAATGTAAAAAACAGATATGTGGTTAAGTTGCGATAGCAACGAGGTCATGAAGGACTGGATGAGCAGTTTTCGTACTCATTGAGCTATGAGCTCATCTACTCCTTTAAAGTATTTCAGGAACATCCAAGGGAAGGAGCCCGAGGATAAGGACACCGGTCCAAGCAAAAGATTTAAGACAAGGTACTTGAGTATATTGTCATGCCCCGACTTAGTTTGGTCGGATCCTAGTGAGCAACCCACCACTCTCGTGATTTATCAAGGGTTTCCCCCTCTATAAATCGCGAGGAGTAAGGTGTCCTTTTTACCTGTCTTTCCTAAAATAGCATTATACAAAACTGAGTAATCTAAAGTAGGCTTACCTATCTCGTTCTAAATTAGTAATGTCTTTAAGAAAGGTCTTTTCACAATTAACTGAAAGGGGTAAAAGGGATGGGGTGAGTTCTACAACTTAGTGAGTGGGTGTTGGGAGTGAGTTTTCAAAATAATCACATCAAGGTTATCATTTCTTTAAACAGAAGATTATTCCTCGAAGTTCAATTTTCAAAACCTTTACCCTGCCAAGGGCGACCTTTTCTTTTAAAATGAGTTTTTCCAAAATTTGCAATCTCTTTTTTCCAACACCTTTTTACAAAGTTTATCACTTATTTTCCAAGGAATTCAAATCTTTTCCGAGGTTTTCTAAAACTTTTTTCCCATTTCCATATTGGGTGTATTTCACAAACAATACACACCCTTCATCAGGAATGGTACACACATCCACAAGATGTAGTTACGCGAACTGTATCCACTTGTGGATCAGGGTGCATTTACCATCCACCCTGAAAAAAGTCCCTAACTTCTACCCGGAGTCTAAGTGAACATCCCAGACGTTCAACCCTCAGACCAAAAAATATTTCATGTTCGTATGAGGACAGAGACCTCATCCCGACCCCACCTTGGTCTCATGCGCAAGAAGCTACTTCGAGCTTCATGACTGACTAGCATGACAAACTACCATTATCTCCATAATGTCATCCAGTAGACCCTGGTACCCATCACTACCCCTCTTGGGCATCTTGATGGTCATATACCACAGGTGCTTGCACAAAACAATAGTTTTCACATAGCTATTTATCTTTGGCGTCACTGGTCCAATGGCCTCGACTCTCAACCTGACCTGTAGTTGTTTGTCGAGGTTGGTCCGTTGACCTAGCCTTAACACATTGCCTCCATTCCATCGAGTATTATCGGTACTGCCTTGGTACCATGGCTAAATCACACATTCATTTCATTAGAAATTTCATGGCTTTATGTATCTCATGTTTATTTACAAGCTCCTGCTTGTCCCAACTAGCCTTGGGCCTACTGCATGTGATTTTCCAAAACCAGGCATCTAGCCCCACAAGTTCAAAACAAGGCCTCTGGCCTATTTGAGTTTTTCTAGCTCCCGTCAAGAAGGTCTCCCAAAGAGTTTAAGCATTGACACACAGTCAAGGGATAACACTTCTGACAAAATATAATTTTCACTTCATCACACCAACCATGTGTGATGATACCTCCACTTACAACCGGCAAGTAGGTTTCTCCTTTCTTCAAGAAAGTCCATCATACCAACCGGGTATGATTTTCTCTACTTATAATAGGTAAGTAGATTTTAACTTTGTTCGGTCATCACCCCAACCGGGTATGATGTCAAAATTCCACTTAAAAGTGGTTTTTCATTTCTAAAGTGTTCATCATCCCAACCAGATATGATGTACATAAGCTCACTCACCCGATAAGTGTGACGTATTCATCCTCGGTTGGTTTTTCAAGTCGACGCAGGCTTTTTCTTGCTTGCGTTCAATCAAACTTGTCCTTAAACAATTTGGGCAGCCTTATCACTTACGGCTTGTCATAAAAGACCAGGCTCACAATTTATCGATAAATTGCATTTAGGTCCCTAAAGTTTATTTTTCTTAACTTTAGGTCCATAATGCAAACTTTTGCCCAATTTGACTACCAAAGTTTCCAAAATTCCCTTTCAGTTCTCATTTTACTCAAAATTGTACAAGGGGCTTAAGTTTTCCAAATTTCCAATATGGTCCCCCAACTTTTTAACAATTACCATTTGCCCCTACTTTCCAAAACTGGCAATTTGGTCCCAAATGTTCCAAAAATTGACAATTCATCCTCTAACATCTTTTCCATGGCCAATCGACCCTCAATTTTAGAAAATTGCAAAGAGGTCCCTCAATTTTGCGAAATCCCCAATTTTCCCCAAAATTTCCCCCAATTTATCCCCTTCAAACTGACCGAATTTGATTTCTTCAAAATGGCCATTCAATTGGGGTTAGTTGCTACTATGGATAAGTTCCTACACTTCCATACAATTCAATTGAGCTTTGAACCGCGTCATTTGGGTCTGAATTGAGCTCAAACGGAGCTTCGCCGGAAAACTGTGCATAGAGAGAGAAAGTTTCGAAAGCTTACCGTCGGAGGTGCGACAGTCTAAGCTCTCTATCGAGGAAGGTAGCTCTCTTCTTGAAGTATTTTCTAGTATTAAGAATTCCTACAATTGACCTTGAATCGAGTGAGAATTTCATCAGTGAAATTCCATAATTTCTCTCTCTAACTTCGATTTGCAACGACTTAGTAGGGCCAAATTGGCTTACTTTTCAGCTCAATTGAGGTCGTATGAGAGATGTGGGGATGTTGGAAGGGATTGATTTGGCCGGAGAAGGGCTGAATTTGGCTGATTTCGGCTTTGTCTTAATAGGGCAGCTTTGGTCCTTTAGAGCTACTTCACTGTTCGATTTCGTCGACGCTTCTCCGGCAATCCTCGGATCGAATGGAGGTTGCTATCAGATAGCTGACTTCCTTGGAGTCTAAAGAGCTCGACCTCACCTTCGGAGGTTAAGAGAACTGCCCAAGTCAGAGCTCTGGTTCGAGTTTTACCAGAAAATGGAGTAGTTGAGAGAGAGTGGAGATTTTAGGTATGAGGAGGATGAATGAAGATGAGCTCTTTATATAGGGAGCTCGGGGACTCTCTGCTCGACCGTTTCACATCTTGGGCAAGCTTATTCTCGCTCTGAAATGCCTTAAATAGAGACGTTCTCTCTTCACTGACGTTGTTCGTAATGAACAGTGTCATCATCTAAAGGAAGAAGACGACACTGTTCCGAACCGTACCAGATTGATCCGACTAGGTTCAATGTTTAAACCGACCGGTTCAGGCTCGATTCGACCGATTTTCTAAAAATTAAAAATTTCTATATTCATCTAAATTCATTCTCTATCCAATGTGGCTTCAATTCTCCAATTTGAATATTTTAAACCACCTAGAAAAATAAATTTAGCAACTGGTTCAATGATGGTTCAAATCAATTTAATCTAGTTCAGGTCCGATTCACTTGAACCAGTCTTGTTTTCTCTTCCAATTCATCCCAAGGTCCTTTTTCATGATTTTTATGACTACTTGAGTCACTTGGTGTTTGTAAATTTCACAATTTACCCTTTCCTTATCGGTTGTGGTCCGTGAACCGACTCGATTTTCTCTTTTGAAATGAACAGTTCTTTTCCTAGTTTTATTATCTATAATGGGACGAGGTTTACATATACAATAGTTGAATTCATAGCAAATACTTATTTCTCGATATTTTTTTTGGTATTGTAAACAATATTTCAAAAGTTTAAATTTTGAGTGATTTCTACTATATTGATTATTTGAGCCTTTTGGCCTGTCAGTATTACTATTGTGAAGTACCCACTATATTATCACCGAGAGGACGTGGTGGTGTTTCACCGACACCGACCTTGAAAATCAGGCCGTGGCATGATATTAGTAAACCCTATATGAGGTTCAACTCCTTTTTAGATTTCTTTGACAAACAATATACTCATTGGAAATGGTTTTCTAGGGTCAGCGTCTCCGTCTAATATTTTATATCTTTTATCCCAATTCCTTGGGTGTTGCTTCCTTAAATATGAGTCTCAAAACATTAGATTTTGGGAACGAATAATCTCTTGTTAAGATTTTGGATTGCTGATGAGAAAAGGATAGTTGTGTATTCCTTTTTGAAATAACTATTCAAATATAGTGGCTTCTGTTTTGGAAATACATGGTGCATAGCCTTAAATGGAAATAGTAGGAAATAGTAAACAAAAAAAATACTATGAGCCACAAGGTGCAGACTGCCTAATAGAACCATGGTGAATGGGAAATGAGTCCTATTATTCACCTCCACTAAAATAATAGCTAGGGGAAAGGGCTTGGTGCTACCTAAAGAGCTATGCATCATGTGCAACACATGCTACTCTTGTAGTAGGAAGGATTGAGCATATCATAAAGAGTGATATGACTAAGCAATAAAAAGCATAGATGTAAACTCACATAATCAGGAAACTATTGAAATGAGTGCGCGAATAAGGTCTTCCAAGTATTACTATAAATTTTTTTGGTAACATACTACACAAGAGTAAGGATGAAGTAAAATATTTAGAGTAATAAGTGTGAGGCTCAAGTTAAGAATGTTGGAAATAAGGGATCAAAGTGACTTGCTCCAATGGAGGGGAGAACATTATGAGTATGAGTATGTGTGTGTAAGAAAATGTCATAAGGCGTATGACTGCAAGAAAGGAAACTCCACATACTTGACACAGATTGAGGTGAGACCTTATAGAGGAAAATAAATGTATGAAATCCAAGTATAAGTGGAGTGGAGAATGAATGATACTACCAAACGGAACCAAGACCTATGAAAAGGACGGCTAATAGTCGCAATGGAAGTGTGATAAGTAGGGCGAATGTGGAATTTCCACTATTAGTATGTGAATTGGAGCCTTGTGCTTGTGATAACATTTCTAACAGGAGCGGATTTCCACCATTAGTATGTGAATTAGGGCCTTGTGCTTGTGGTAACATTTTTTACAGGAGCTGGTTGAGTGATGACCAAACTCCACATGATATGATTGTGAATATAATGTTTGACTGTTGAATTAGTACACGCATCTAGATGAGTAGTTGGTCCAAATATTGACCAAACTAGCTATGATATATTGGTACATGCATACTACCTATTGTTTTCCTACATACACCTCAACATAGAAGGTTTGAATGAGGACCACACTAAATGAAAATTTGAGATAGGCATGATTGTTGCCTGAGTGCATGTTTGTGAATATAAATGTACATATTGTATACCGGTAGGAAGTGGGGGCATTAACGAGACACTTGTTGAGCTAGTGTCGACGCCTAGGGAAATTTGAAGGGTGGAAAAAGGGAGATCAAAAACTTACTTTTAGATTTCTTGGGACCCCCAAATGATGTATGAGTGTGGTCACAGTATTACATTACTGCAATGAGAAGAGGCAAGATTGAGTTGCATGTATAAGGGACATGACTAGGGTTTTAGGTGGGATATAGGCAGGATCTCGGATGCTAAGTCATCCAAATAAGAGATGAACTCGAGAGGTGTCGGTTGTGGAGAGTACACATGGCTAACACACTCTCATCTTACCCGATTGGAGTTATGGCATGACTTTCACGCATGACTTGGGCCATGAGTTGCTAGTATGCGTTATTGTATACATATCATGATATTGAAATGATTATTACTTGGGGAAGAGAGAGTTTGATTCGATGTAATATGGAGTTATGATTTCTAGGTAGCCTGAGACAAGAGTCTCAATGGGTTAGATAAAACTAAGACTATTAAGAAATTTCATAATATTAAGAATAAATATCCATGCTAGAATTTTTATGTAAAGTTTGAGTTTGGAAGCCATGTAGTGGCCCGACGTTAGTACCTCATTCATTGAGTTGTGTGCTTACCCCCTCCCCCAACTAATTACAGGTTAAAGTCGGGGTTTCGCAAAGTATGAGCTGGAGACCATCTGTAGAAGAACATGACTTGAGGTAGATCTCAAATCTTGAATACAAAGGTTTTTAATTGCTATATTTTCAAATTACTTGTGTAAACTATTTTGGACACACTATGTTTCTAAGAAAAGGTCAAATTTCTATTGAAAATTGAGGTAGTTTTTTTTTTATTCCAAGTCTTAGTCCTTTTAGGTTTACTTTAGTAAAGTTACCCCCATTATAACACCGAGTGGATTAACGAGTTGCAATGGACCACTGGCCGAGAACCGAGCCATGGCATGATATTATATGTGGATCTTGGCCCATTTACCTTTTAACCATCAAATGTGGGCCTTATCTCATTCTCTTTACAAACACTTTATGTGCCTTAATCCATTTATTCATAAAATTATACCTCCATGTAGTCAGCTTTTTCATAATAATTTTCAATCATATGTATATTCATGGATTCCTTAGAAAGTTGTAAAACGTAACTGTCGGTCCAATCGAATGTATCGTCAATAAATTCACTCACCATTTTATATGTGATTTATTCACCTCGATGAATTTTTCAATCCCCTTGGGAAGTGCGATCACCATATATTAGTGTGATAATTTACTCTACATAAATCAAATTTAAATCAACAATGTCAACTTTGGTTCACCATTATATCTTTCGTACCGTCCGTAATTTTTTTAAAAATTACAAAACTTCCATTAAACCCAATTCGCTTAATTTTTTGTGTTAATGAATATGTTCATAATACCCATTCTATAATTATTAAAAAATTCAAGGTTGTTCTCTTTGTTTTGTCATATTTACCCTAGTACCCCTAAATCTCTAAGTTTTTTCACTTAAACAATTAATTTTCTTAAAATATACCTTTTAGTCCCTAATCTTATAATAAAATACTAATATGCCACTTTCTTTCATATTCCTCTATTTAGGAACCCTAAACTTTTAAAATCTTCCATTTTAGTCCCTACAATGTGCCTTAGTCTCATTTGGGTCCACAAGTCCTAGAAATTACGTTTTTTGCTCAAAATTTTTACTATTTACCACTTATTCCTTAAAAATTTTCAAACATTCATTTATGTCTCTAATCTTTTCCAGTTCAACCCTATGAGTACATAAGCTATCTAACACTTTATTTCTAAACCTTAGACCTCTAGTAAGTTTCATTTGAGTTTTCATTTTTCTAAAAATGTGTTTTGATCCGCATACTTTTAAAATATTACATTTTAATCTCTCAACTTTCTCTTTCATCAAAATGCATTGTTAAGCTCAATAAAAATTCCTAATATGACCCTAAACATGTTCCTCAAATTCCCACGGTTACTTTCTACCTAGTCATGGCCAAAATAGTGCTATTTTGGCCCCCTTTGGGCCTTCACCAGAAAGTAATACACATTCATGTTATATATTATAGCTCATCGGAGAGAGAGCGATGGTGGTCAATGTGGGTACAATTGAAAAGTTAATTTTTTCATGAGTCTCTTGACATGTAGATCAATTTAAATGGTGGTCAAGGTTGTCTACAATTTTTTATATATAGAGCTCGGTTAAACACAAAGTTTCCATGACGAACTACAGCCACAAGACACACCTTTGTCTCGAAGGGGGGGATATTGTCCGATAGCCTAAGTCAAGAGGAGTCCATAGGAATTTTTGAGCTATTTTGGGTCATTTGGTGGAAGAAAATTTGGCCTCAAAAGATGTTGGTAACTTCTTGGGGTGTTAGGGTCGATTATTGTGTGGACTCACCAACATTGGTAGAGGGGACATAGGTGTCATACAAAAGTGGAGAAAGAAAGCCAATCTCCAAGTGTGCACAATGACACCAAAAGTACCAAATTTAATGGTTGAAAAAGGGAGAATTTATGTTCGAAAGTCTCGGTTATCCGGAGGTCACTAGAAGATTCCCCTCTAGACATTTAGATTCAAATTAGAACATCTAAGGGGGTCAAAATCAAATTGCTCATATGGAGAGGTATATGGACAATTTTTCAGTTTAATGACATTTTTGGTATGTGTGATTTGATTAATAATTGAGTTTTCTGAACAATTTTCTTTTACGTATCATGGAGGAAAAGTCTGTCAATTAGAAAGTGGGTGGAGGGGTAAACATTGTAAACTAGGAATCGGGATTGTAGACCCTCGGTCGATCGACGAAGACAACACATGTAAGGAGCACGTGCAATGTGCGACAGGTTCACACTATAACTAATCAGTTTTCAAAAATTAAATTAGTTGATTCGTATAATTTTAGTCATTTATTGGTGGGTTCACCTCCAATTTGACCGTTTATTGACTCAATTTATTTTTTAAAAAATTATTTAGTCGATTACTTACCGTCTAGAATAGAAAGTTTTATTTTTCCATTTTTTGAGACCACATGGAAAAATCATAGAGTTTTTTGGTCTAAGCCAATTTAATCCCAATTCAACCTAATTCTATACCGAACATTTTCTTATCATTGATTTCTAATTAAGGTGGGATACCCTTATATTGAATTTATATTATTAGTATTTATTATTATTATTATAACTATTTTGATCCGAATCAAATTTTCATCCTTCGGATCCTCCTTTTCAGTTCAATCTTGAATTTTAGTACAATTGAGTTTAATTTTATTTCTAAAAATTTTGGCATTACATTATGTGCTTTTCTAAATCTAAAATATATGTCGGGTATTCCACCCAGCAGTGTTTTTTTGGATCTTTAGTACCTTTCATACATTTCATCAAGCACCTTATGTGTGTTCTAGATCTATAAGTCCCTCGAGCACTTGATCGAGCATATTGTGTGTGTCAGCCTTCAACCTTCTTAAATTTCATCTTTCCAGCTATTGATTCTTCCCATTATCTTGATCATCCTCGACACCATGTACTTTACAGGGAACTAATGTTCATGGAAGTCAGGATCATCCTCAGGTCCCCGACTCCTCCTCACCCTTTTCGGCATGGATCCAAGTTTAGTCTATAGGGAAAGAATTGCATTTGGAGCAAAGAAGGAAGAAAAATATCAAAAATTTAATTTTATATGAAAAATGACTTTGTTGGTGGTAAGTTCATTTCTTGTACCAACTTAAATAGATAACGTACCTCTCATTCAATTATAATACAAATTATATGCCAAAAAACTCGTTTTTGTGTGTGAAAATGATTTTATTAATCAGAAGTTCATCTTTAATACTAACTAACTAAATTAAGTACTCATTCATGATCTTTTTCATACAAGGAAAATAACATATCTTAACCCATGAAATCTTGCTCCATAAATTGACTCACACCAATGCTTTCAAGTCAAACACCAATGCTTTCAAGTCAAACTCCAATGACTACTTAATGCTAATGACTACTTAATGCTGATAAAATTAGTTATGCACAGATTGCCTCCTATCATATTTATGATTGCCTATATGGCACACACAAATCCCAAGTCTCTTTATCACATGCAAATCCGTCTTTCAATTACATTAGTATCTTAGTTCTTTCTTCCAAAATATTAAAATTTACCTATTTTTTATAAATTATTGAATGTATCCCAAAAATGTCTTCTATATCAATTTTATATGTACTTTATTAGCATATTTTATAAGCCATGCAAGATACAATATTTTCAAGGATGTAAAAAGCAATTAGTTAGTACAATCTAACTCAACCTCAATAATTCTACTTTTAGGATCAGTTCGTCCCAACAAGTTGTACTAGTCCATTGTGTCTTTTCACACAATAACTTAGAATATCAACCTACATTAATATATATTCGATTACATTTCATGAGTATTTAAGGTCAATCTCTTATAATACTTTTTATACCATTCTAAAATTACAAATTTATCCTTTAGGCTTATTTTTCCAGTTTGATCTTCATTGAATATTTTCATATTACCTTGCCCTCAACTTCTTCAAAATAATAAGTTTTTCCAATACTTATCATATTTACTCTTAATACCTTAACTTCAAAATAAATTACATTTAGTATCCCTAAACTTTACTCCCTAAACTTTATAGGTCTATCATTTGGATCTCTATAGTTTTCAAGTTTTTCATTCAAGTCCATAAACGTTTCTTATTTACCATTTGATCTCCGAATTTACCAAAAATTATATTTTGGTCTCCAAAATTTCCACTCTACCCAAAATCATTTTTAAACACTTGAATAAATCGTAACACAATCATAATTGTCTTTTCATATCCTCATGATCATTTTTTTTCATATTTGGTCGAAATAGAGTCATTTTAACTTTATTTAAGGGTTGAAAACTACATAATTTTATGTAAATGTCAGAAACTCAATAAAGATGTCGAATTAACTAGTGTTGTGAGTTGATAATGGTAGATAATTTCCTTGCACATCTCCTAGCTCAAGTGACATCTCAAATTGTGGCTAGAGGTGACTAAAAATTGAGGTCGAGTGCGTTTATCTAAAAATAAATGGGAAATAGAACTTTCATGGTGGTTTGTGACTATAAGGCTTACCTTTTGCTCATAATTATTACATTAAAGGCTAGAAAAAGTTTTGAGGTGTCTAGGATAGTTTTTCTAGTCATTTTTTTTTTATCATTGGAGGCAACGGGAAGGGCCCAAAAGGAGTGCTCTATTTTTAGGCTTTTAGGTAATATTCTTATTTTATCTCACCCACACCACTAGGATTGTTTATGTGAGTCCATGGTAGTGAAATGTAGAGTGGTATGAGGTGATTTGAGCACCACAAGAATATAAGTTTGGAGGTCATAAAGGTCTATTCAGAGCTTTGGTACGTGACTCACCCAAAAAAGTATATATATTTGGTTGCATATAGAGAAATTTGGTGTAGTTCCAATAAGAGATGCTCCTCTCATTATATAGGGAGGTCTCATGGATAAAGGGTTACCTATCTATATTATTAACTAAGTTTTAATGTCCCTTTCAAATTAATTTTTTAATAAAATTAAAATTTCAATCCCTATTTTAAAATTTTCAGTTTAAATTCATTTTTCGATCTAATTAGTTAAATTTTTAATTTTTAAAAATATTGTATTATGTTAAGTTTTGAATATAATTTAGGCCGATAGAAGACATTGATGTTGGAGGATATGAATGGATGAACATAGTTTGATTTTAGTCAAATTAATTTGTTCCGCAAATGATTGTCGATATTTTAGAAAGAAAATGAAATATAGCACTCACCACAATTACAAGTGGAAGATGATAGTGATGGAAGGATGGAAAATGGATAAAGGCTAGTAAAGGACAAGGTGGGTAGTAATTTCTAATATTTGGGGCGGATGGAGAAACATTAATTATTAATCAATGAGAATTATACCATTCAAAAATAGAGAAAAAAAAAGTAGGGTATGAGTCTTGTTTTATCCCATGAAAAAAAATATATTTCTGTAATTTTATTTAAATTATCTTGAAAATATATATTTTATTTTATTTATTTATATAACTAATTGTAAAAAATTAAAATATATCTAATTAAGTAAAATTTAAAAAATATTTCAATTACAAATTGTATCAAAATTTGGGATTTGTGTAACTTTCCAGTTTTCTTTTTATTAGAACTCAAAACTCAATTAGGGTGAGGAGTTGTTTGACTCTACTCATTTTTTTTCTATACGATGCAGGGGTAAATTAGTTAAATACGTATAAATCCTGCAATATCCGTATAAGAAAAACAAAAGTTCCGATAAACATTTTCTATCATTGCTCTCTCTAGACTTATCTTCATTCCATGCCATCTCTTATAAGTTTATGGAGGAATTCGTTAATAGTACGGTTTATTCTTTCCAATGAAAATCACAATTTAGTGTGTACATTCATACTAAAAGCAAGCTAGCCATTGATCAATAATGAGAAATAAAGAAATGGGCACGCACTCACAACTTTCAATCAACAAGTTGGAGATAACTCTCAATCAACAAGTTGGAGATTTTAATGCTCACGACAGATGCTTCTGTTCATTTATTTCCATGTCTTGTCTGTTTTTGGTTCTGACATATCAATAATTGCTTTGGATTTCGCACGCCACTCTCCTCTAAAATCAAAGTCAGTAGGTCCATCCTACAGAAAAAAATAGATTGATTAGACAACATCTTAAATTATTGATGTTTTGACCAGATCTTACAATAAGTCAGGTATATGAAATGGGTTACCTCAACCAAGTCGCACATTAAGATTTAGGGACAAATTAGACTTAAAGGTGAGGGTCAAATGATTTCATCACCCAATATCTAACTTTTCTGGAACTATATATATATCATCTATATAGAAAAGTTGTAATTTGCAACCAAAACAATAAAATTTGTACAGTTATAAATGTTCATTGAAATTAAAGATTTTATTTTAATAATGTTCAATATATTATAGTTATCGATATTTAATAATCATAAAATATTATAGAGAATACGTAAATAACTAACCTGATAAAATAATATAATATTTCAAGATACATTCAGTAAATTTTCATAGCATTCAGTAATATTTTTTATATGCAAGTTTAATTTTGGTATGTATTTTTAATAAACGGGATAGATTAAATTAAATTATAAAGCTTTTTTTTTTATCTGTTCCAAGTGAAAAACAAATTAAAGTTCAATCTTATATCTTGGTTCCACCTCATCATTAAGTGCATCCATATTTTTCAATAAAAAGAAAAGTTAAGATAATATTCACAACATATTAACAGAAGATTAATAGGAAGCCATATATAAAGCAGTCAACTTTGGTAGGTCGACTAAACATTACTTAGAATAATAATGGTAAATATATTTGAAAGGCCAGTAACAAAGAAAAATAGTAAATTATTTAAAATTTCAGCTACAATTTCACTTTTATAATTTATATTAAATCATTATACCATGAAGTCTCCGAATTCGACTGACAAGTATTTATGTTACAGAGTATTGCATTATCATACTATATATTAATAAATTATTATTGTGAAATTTATTTTCATACAATTTTGAATAGATATATATGTGAGACATAAAGTACTCATTAACTAGATATGACGATAAATAGAATATCTTATTATTGAAAGTTGGTCCAATTCAATCCAATTGGTAGGCTAATTTAAATTACTAGATTTATTTATTTTTATTTAAGTATAAGCTTTTCAATAGATAATTAATATTGAACTTTTGTTTTTGTGTGATAGCACATCATTGTCACATTTAATTTTTTTTTTCACTAAAACACCTTCTATTATATTAAGTCAAAAGGATTATTCTATTTAAGATAATGAATAAAAAAAGATATAAAATTATACATACTAATTTATTAGTGTGGCACTATAGCATCCCCGCTTGAATTAGCATATCTAAAAACATGAGACAGCTGCAAACTCTCAAAAATGCTTGTTCCGATATTATAAATCCAAATAAATTGATAGAAGTGTGATGGTACTTCAGTCTTGCGGCTCTATAAAATTTTGTAAGTACGAGTCCACCTACAATTGGACTCGAGTTTATCATCCTCTTTCGCCTCCATTTTGCCTCCAAAGGAGAACTACACATCACTAGAGATGCTCTTACTCCTTCCATTTTACCCTTCTATTCTTTGCCACAAATCCGATCTTTCAAAAATAGAATCTTACAAAAATAGAGTGCTTCTGATTTTACCTATACCTATACCAAGTCACTTCCAATGAGCTTAATGTTTTTATTTGAATGATTCTCCACTCACACCTTAGAAACCAAGCAACTATTATACTCATTTAACATATATAATATATCAACTACCACTTTATTTGATTTAGTATGTAGTGTTCAAACAAACTGATATTTCTTTTCTTCCAAACTATCCATTATATAAGTTAATATACTTAGCAACATATGCTTAATTTTTCTATCTATTATATCAGCAAATGCAAGTATGTATAAGATTAGGTAGAGATAAAATATTCTTATTATGAATACCACATATAACATATAATATATAATATTGGTCTAATACACTCACATTTAAATAACATATGATGCACTCTTTTAGGATATCAGGATATCCACCTATGTAACCATCACATTTACTGATATTTCTATTTGACAAATTTAAATTAACAAATCTACTGATATTTCTATTTGACAAATTTAAATTAACAAATCTACTGATATTTCTATTTGACAAATTTGAATTAACAAGTAATACAACTATTTTTAATAAATTTCTAATTCTAGGCATACACTTTATAATCCAAATGATGGTATACTAATTTATGAGAAAAACAGGAGTGGTACTTGAAATTATTGAGTGTATTTACTCAGAATGAATACGTATGTAGATTTTACATCTATTAACACAACCTGTAGATGTACTTTAAGGAGTTTTTTTCATCTCCCTTATTTTGGAGTTATTCGAAATGTGACTTTAATTTGTCATGAAATTATTTTCTAGGTTTTCACTTTTCCTTTTTGTTCTTTAGTATTGTTCAACACTAGTTGTCACGTCCCGACCTATTTTGATCGGATCCCCGTGAACAACCCGTCACTCTCCCTGTTTATTAAGGGTTTTACCCTTATCTAAACCATGAGAAGTAAAGCGTCTATTTTTCCTGTAATAACATTAATCAAAATTAAATATATTAACCTTATATGCCTATTAACCTTAAATGTGTTTTCTCTCTATTACCTGAAAAGGGGCAAAGGGAGTGAGTTCGACAACTCAGTGAATGAGTATTGGGGGAGAGTTTTTATAATCAACATCTTTAATCGGAGTGTGCCAAATTCCTTATTTTCTTTAAGAATATTCTTTTCACAAGTTCCGGTTTTTCAAACCACTTTCCATATTTCCACATTAGGTGTGTTTAATAATCAACACACGCCCTTCATCACATGTGGCGTTGGAGCAACTTTACCGACCTCCTAGTAGAAGCTCGTCCACTTCTACCCTGGGTATGAGTGGATGTTCATGACATCCGACCCTCAAACTTGAAATCAACTCCATGTACATATGAGGACAAAGACTTCATCCCGACCCCACCCGACCTCATGTGCATGAAACTACGTCGAGCTTCCCTGGCTGCTGACATGACAAACTGCCCTTATCTCCACAATGTCGTTTAGTAGCCCCTAGGACGCATCACTACCCCTCTTAGGCATCTTGATAGTATCGAACCTCAAGTGCATGCACAAATAATAGTTTTCCACAAAGCCAATTATCTTTGGTGCCATTGGTCTAACGGCCACGACCCTCAACTCGACTTGCAGCTGTTTGTCTAGACCGGTCCGTCGACCTGGTCCTGACGTACTGCTGCCAGCCCATCGAGTATGTGAGTCCTGTCTTGGTATCATGACGAAATCACATAATCCATTTATTAGGAATTTTCATGGCTTATACATCATGTTTGTTTACGAACTCCTGCTCATGCCAACTGGTCTTGGACCCACTATACGTGATTTTCCAAAATTGGGCATTTAGCCCCACAATTTCAAAAATTGAGGCATATGGCCTATATGAGCTGTTCTAGCTCTTGTTAAAAAGTTCTCCTAAAAATTTTATGTATTGGCACACAATAAGAGGAGAACACTTCTGACAAAATAACCTTTAAACTCATCACACCAACCGGGTGTGATAATATCTCCGCTTATAATCAGCAAGTGGGTTTTCTCCTTCCGTCTAGAAAGTCTATCATACTAACTGAGTATGATCTCTCTACTTACAATTGGTAAGTAGTTTTTTCACTTAGTCTCATATCACTCCAACCAGGTGTGATATTAAAATCCAACATATAAATGGTTTTTCATTTATGAAATACTCATCATTCCAACTAGGTATGATATGAATAAACCCACTCACCCGATAACTAAAGTGTACTCTTCTTCAATCAGTTTCAGCTCGGCTGAGGAGAGCTTGGCCCGAGGAGGGCTGAATTTGGACAATTTCAGCTTGGCCAAAACATGGTAGCTTCAGTCCATTGGAGCTACTTCACTATTTGATTATGTTGTCACTTCTCCGACGGTCCTCAAATCAAACGGAGGTTGCTATCAAATAGTTGACTTCCCCGGAGTCTAAAGAACTCGACCTCACCTTTTAAGGTTGAGAAAAATGCCCAAGTCGGAGCTCTGGCTCGAGCTTCACCGAAAATTGGAGCAACTGAGAGATAATGGAATTTTTAGGTATGAGGAGTATGAATGGGGAGAATCTCTTTATATAGGGAGCTCGGGGACTCTCTCACCATCCGTTTGGCACATCTATGTGCTCATTCATGGCCTAAAACGTCTTGAACAAAGGTGATTCAACTTCGCTGGTGCTGTCCATTCTTTTGGTGAGTGAACAGTGTTATCATCTAAAGGAAGAAGACGACACTATTCCGAATCGGACCAGATCAGTCTGAACCGGGTTCAATGCTTAGACCTGCTTGTTTAGGCCCAATTCAATCAATTTTTTCAAAATTAAAAATTTCTAAATTCATTCTCTATCTAATGGTGGCTTCAATTCCCCAATTTTAATATTTTAAGCAACCTAGAAAAATGAATTTAGAAACCGGTTCAATAATGGTTCAAACCGACTTAAACCGGTTCAATCCGATTTAGGTCGGGTTCACTTGAACCGATCTGGTTTTCTTTTCCAATTTGTCCCAAAGTCCTTTTCCATGACTTTTATGACTTTTTAGGTCACTCGAGATTTGTAAATTTTCCTTTTTGCCCTTTATGTATTTGTTAAGGTTCATGAACTGATTCAATTTTCTCTCTTGGGTTGACCTAGATTGAACAGATGTATAGAAACTAAATTTTACCTCCAATTTAAATAATTAACTCAGATTGAATGGTCAATTTGATGAAATCAAATTCAGCCAGTTTGAAAGGGGAAAATTGAGGAAATTTTGGGGAAATTTGGGGATTTAGTAAAATTGAGGGACTAAATTGCAATGTCCTAAAATTGAGGGCCAATTGGCCATGGAAAGGATATTGGAGGACCAATTGGAAAATTTTTGAAAATAATTGGGGTTAAATTGCCATTTTTGTAAAGTAGGGGCAAAATGGTAATTTTTGAAAAGTTGGGGACTAGATTGGAAATTTGGGAAACTTGAACCCCTTAAGTGTTTTTGAGTAAATTGAGGACCCAAAGTGAATTTTAGAAGTATTAGGACTCAATTTGGGGAAAAGTTTTCAATAGGGACCTAAAGTCAAGAAAATTAACTTTAGGAAACTAAGTGCAATTAATTGGAAGTTTTGAGTTTAGTTGTTCCTACGTAAGTAATGAAGGTTGTAGTATAAATAGATAATGTTGTCCAAATCGTGTAGGAGCATGAAGGACTAGAATGCCAACAAGAGAAGCTCACATCGACTTGGGAAAAATCAACCGAGGACGAACACGTCACAATTAACAGGTGAGTAGGTTATTCACATCATACCCGTTGGGATGATTAGCACCTCAAAAATGAAAAATCACTACTATATGGAATTTTAAGATCACACTTGGTTGGAGTGATGTGAGAATTACGCAGAAAAACTACTTACCGGTTGTAAGTAGATCATACCCGGTTGGTATGAAGGACTTCCTAGAAGGAAGTAGAAAACTCACTTAACGGGTGTAAGCGGAGATGTCACCACACCCGGTTGGTGTGATGGATGACAAATTTTATTTTTGTCTGAAGTGTTCTCCCCTAACCGTGTGCAAATACTTAAAACTTGTGGGAGACCTTCGTGACGAGAGTTGGAATAGCTCAGATAGGCCAAAGGCCTCGGTTTTGGAACTTGGGGGCTAAAATGCCTTGTTTTGAAAAATCACATACAGTGGGCTCAAGGCTAGTTGGCACAACCAGGAGCTCGTAAACAAACATGTTGATAAGCCTTGAAAATTCTTAATGAATAATTGATGTGATTTGGCCATGGTACCAAGTTAAGACCGACATACTCGATGGACTGGCAGTAGTGCGATAAGACCAGGTCGACAAACCTGTTTAGACAAACAACTGCAAGTTAAGTTGTTGGTTGGGGCCGTTGGACCAGTGGTACCAAAGATAAATGGATTTGTGAAAAACTTTTGTTTATGCATGCACTTGAGGTTCAGGACCATTAAGACCCCCATGAGAGGTAGTGATGCGTCCTAGGGGCTACTGGACGACATGGTAGAGATAAGGGCAATTTTTCGTGCTAGCAGTCAAGGAAACTCGATGTAGCTTCATGTGCATGAGGCTAGGATGGGGTTGGGATGAGGTCTCTATCCTCATATGGACACGGAGTTGATTTCGGGTTTGAGGGTCGAATGTCGCAATACCCATGCATTCCCATGGTAGAAGTGGATATGCTTCTATCTAGGTGATCGGTAAAGTCGCTTTGACGCCACAAGTAGGTGGAGTGGATGGGTTGTCCTGTGAATGTGTGATCCATTCTTGATAAAGGGTGTGTATTGATTCTTAAACATACCGATTGTGGATAATGAGGAAAAAATGGTTTGAATAACTGGAAATTTAAGGGAAATAATATTTTTGAAAGAAATAAGGAGTCTAAAAAACTCTGATTAAAGATGTTTTGAATACTCTCTCCCAACACTCATTCACTAAGTTGTCAAACTCACCCCCCTCCCTTTACTCCTTTTCAGGTAACCAGGGAAAACCTACTTAAATACCTTCTAATAGCTGAACATGCAGGATAGGTTTGTATGGTTAATATATTCAGTTTTGATTAATGTTATTCCAATAAAGGTACGGGTAAAAAGAATGCCTTACTCCTCACGGTTTAGATAAGGGGAAATACCCTTAATAAATTGGGAGAGTGGCAGGTTGTTCATGGGGATCCGACCAAACCGGGTCAGGGCATGACATCCTTGGAGGAGGGACAGGTTCTTCCTATCTTGGAGGAGGATAGGTAATGCCTTCTGGCTCTAGAAGGGCTCCAACAAGTTTCCTATAATCCTCAACCATATCCTTGGGTACTCTCTTCTCGCCCTTCAAGAATCATTGAACAGTCGCCTCCCTAGGGGTAGGCATCTTTTTCATGGTCAAGTGTGGAGGATTGGATTTCATAGCAAATTTTCTAGGGACTCTCCTTCCTACACGGTAATTAAGTTTTCATTAGTGTCAGGGCATAGTATTGATAATGCTTCAAGATAACTAGGCTCTAATACCACTCAAGTTGTCATGCCCCGACCCGGTTTGGTCGGATCCCCATGAGCAACCCACTGCTCACTTGGTTTAAGAGGGTTTTCCCCCTTTCTTTAATCAAGAGGAGCCAGACATAATTTAACCTTGTTCCCTGGAATAACATAAATCAATAAAAATGCGAGCTTAAAATAACTTTTAAGCATACCTGACAAAGGGTAGACTCAGGTGTTTTCCTTTGTTATTTTCTCTACTCCTGAAAAGGGATATACAAGAGGGATGAGTTTCTACAACTCAGTGAATGGGGTTGGGATTAATTTTTCATAAATAAAACAGGTTTTAATCGAAGTGTGCTAGACTCCTTATTTCCTTTAAAAATATTCTTTCCTCAAATTTTCAGTTTTCAAAACCCTTTTTCCCCATTTTCCACATTAGATGTGTTTAACAATCAACACACACCCTTCATCAGAAGGGATCACACATTCGTAGGGTAGCCCATTCACTGCACCCACTTGTGGCATCGGAGTGACTTTATCAGCCACCTAGATAGAAGTCTATCCACTTCTACCTTGGGTCTGAGTAGATGTTCGCGACATCCGACCCTCAAACCCGAAATCAACTCCGTGTCGATATGAGGGCATAAACCTGATCCCAACCCCACTCTGGCCTTATGCGCATGAAGCTACATCGAGCTTCCCTGACTATGGGCACGACAAACTACCCTTATCCCCACCATGTCGTCCAATAGCCCTTAGGACGCATCACTACCCCTCTTGGGCATCTTGATGGTCCCAAACCTCAAGTGCATGCACAAATAATAGTTTTCCACAAAGCCATTTATCTTTGGTGCCATTGGTCCAACGGCCCCGACCCTCAACTCGACCTGCTGTTGTTTGTGTAGACCGGTTCATCGACTTGGCCCTAACACACTATCACCAGTCCATCAAGTATGTTGGTCCTGTCTTGGAACCATGGTGAAATCAGATAACCATTTCATTAAGAGTTTTCATGGCTTTCATAATCTCATGTTTGTTTACGAGCTTTTGCTCGTGCCCACTGTACATGATTTTCCAAAATCGGGCATTTTAGCCCCTACAAGTTCCAAAACTGAGGCCTCTTGCCTATCTAAGCTATTCTAGCTCTTGTTAAGAAGGTGTCCCAAAACTTTAAGTATTGGCACACAGTTAGGGGGGAACACTTCTAACAAAAATAATATTTTAATTCATTACACCAATTGGTGTGATCACATCTTCGCTTACAACTGACAGACGAGTTTTCTCCTTCCTTCCAGAAAGTCCATCATACCAACTAGGTGTGATCTCTTTACTTACAACTGGTAAGTAGCTTTTCTATTTAGTTCTCACATCACTCCAACCGGGTGTGATGTTAAAATCTCACATAGAATTGGTTTTTTATTTCTGAAGTGCTCATTATCCTAACCGGGTATGATGTGAATAAACTCACTCACCCGATAACTGAAGTGTACTCTTCTCCAATCGATTTTCGCGTCCACACTAGCTTGTCATTGCTAGCGTTCTAGTCCTTCAGGTTCCAACATGATTTGGACATCTTTATCTATTAATATTTTGCATAACAGCTCTCGTTTTCTCACGTATGAACAACTAGGCTCAAAATTTCCAATTAATTGCACTTAGGTCCCTAAAGTTCATTTTCCTTGACTTTAGGTCCCTAATACCAACTTTTCTCCAAATTGAGTCCTGAAACTTCCAAAAATTCACTTTGGGTCCTCAATTTACTCAAAATTGTTTAAGGGGCTCAAGTTTTCCTAATTTCCAATTTGGACCTTAACTTTTCAAAAATTACCATTTTGCCCCTACTTTAAAAAAATGGCAATTTGAACCCAATTATTTTAAAAAAATTGACCAATTGGTCCTCCAACATTCTTTTCATGGCCAATTGGCCCTCAATTTTGGGAAATTGCAATTTGTTTCCTCAATTTTTTGAAATCCCCAAAATTTCCCCCAATTTCTCCCTTTTAAACTGGTCGAATTTGATTTCATCAAATTGACCATTCAATCGAGGTTAATTGTTGAAATTGGAGGTATAATTCAGGTCCTACACATTCATACGATTCAATTGAGCTTTGAATTAGATATATTGAGGTCAAAACGAGCTAAAACGGAGCTTCACCGGCAAATTGTGCATAGAGAGAGAAAGCTTCAAAAGCTTATCGTTGGAGGTGTGGCGGTCCAAGCTTTCTATCTGGACAGGTAGCTCTCATCCTAAGGTTACTCCTAGCATCAAGAATTGCAACAATTCATATCAAATTGAGGGAGAATTCGATTAGTGAACTTTTCAAAGTTTCTCTCTCTAATGTTGATCGAAAATGATAGAGAGGGTCAAATTGGCTTACCTTTCACCTCTATTGTGGTCATGTGAGAGTTGTGTGAGTGTCAGGAGGGCTTAGTTTGGCCTAAGGAGGGTTGAATTTGGCCAAACGCAGCTCTCCTCCAATCAAACAAAGCCCTCTTGACACTTTCACGACCTTCATACGACCTCAACTAAGCTAAATGGTAAGCCAATTCGGCCCTCCTCAATCCTTGCAAGTCGGAGTTAGAGAGAGAAACTACGAAATTTCACTGACAAAATTCTCCCTAGGTGAATTGTAAAAATTATTGATCCTAAAAGATACCTTAGGAAGAGAGCTAACTGTCCCGATAGAGAGCTCGGACCGTCGCACCTCCGATGGTAAGCTTTTGAAGCTTTCTCTCTCTACGTAAATTGACTCGTGGCAGTCGAAAGTCCCCTTGCTGAAGGGCGACCAAGCTATGTAGGTGATAAAGGAGAGGTATGGGTTCTTTTGGCACCATTATCGATTAGAGTGGTGGTCGCAGGTGGCTGAATTTGTCCTTGAAAGGGCGGCGGTGCGGTGGTGGTTTTTTGTCTCGAATCAGAATCGGCCAAAATAAATCTTGTGTGGCATTTTTCGGCCACTAATTGGTCAGGACCCAGCCACAAAACTCAAGAGTAGTCTCTTAACATCATTTTTTACACCAATATGACTCCATTTGGTGGTCGAGTGAGGGAAATTTTTTAATTTGTACAATCGGGTGTCGGGAGTGTATCTAGGAATAGGTTTTCTGACTTTTAGAGTAAAATTTGATCAGATGGAGAAAAGATAGGTTAATTAATTTCATAGGTTAACCACTATGGAGGTTGTCAAGTCTATCATAGGTTTTGTAACTTGAAATTTGGCTAAACATTAGGTCGATTTGCTTGAAATCCTCGAGCGACACCCTTTAGGATTCTACCGAGTGAAAAGGGGGGCCATGGGCCTGGGTTTAGGTAGGGGAGTCAGGTCAGATCCGACAACCCGAATTGGCACCCTTTTATTTTTCCTTTGTATTTTAAATTCCAAATTTATATTTTTCCCTCTTCATATACACTTGGTAATTTAACTCGAAATTTCGATCCTGGTCAATTAGAAACTAATCTTACATGAGAAATCGATCTCTTAATCGATTGGATCTCTATTCCCGACTTGGGTTCCCATTCTCATTTCCAACCTTGATTTTTCGATCCAATTCATCTTCTATTTCCTTTTGGGATTTCATTCTTGTTTCAAGTTTTTATTTATAGTTCAAAATTTTATTATTAGTTCAATCTCAGTTTCTGGTCAAAGTGATTTAAATCCACTTTTTGGAATTTTCAATGTTACATTGAGTACTTGAACCTTTCCTTCCACTTCTTCTGTGGGACATCACGAGGGACTTTGTGCATCCATAAACTAGTTGCTTTTATGATCACGGGGGACTTTCCTTCCATTCCTATGGGACAACTGACCGACTTCCGCTACTTTGAGAGGGCTATTGATCGATGTGGAATAATCAGTCGACTAGACGATGGAAAGTGGTGTAGGCGATTTTCGCAACTCAAATTTATTGTGACAAACAGATTGATCCTGTCAAGATTATGAGTGCGAGACACACCAAGAATTGCAAAAAGACATTGTCCCCTATGTGTATGTTTTGCCACTTACAGCAATATCACCTTAATTATAGGAAAATGGGAATAAATGGTTGAAAAAAAAATGAGATTATCCCTACTTTGATGGAGTAAAGGAGAATGTCGAGTGGTCAGGTGAGGTAAGTTCCTCGTGACTAACCTAGAGAAAGACATATAAGCTTTATTTGGATTGAGTAGTTTGAAATTATTTGTATGTGCACTGTTCAGTTGGAAAGTAAAGTGGTGTATTTGATGATTTTAAAATTTTTTTATAATCAATAGTTTATATGAAAATTAAGTGAGATAAATAATTATTAATAAAAAAATATTAGAAAAATGAATTTATTATTTTAATTAAATTAAATAATTTATTAGTTATTATATATAATTAAATTATATTAAATACATTTTATACCATTAATATTTATATATAATATTTTTATTATATATTTATATCATATAATTGTATATAAAATATTATTTATATATAAAATTATTTAAATTGTATAAGAATATAAATAATAAATAAAAATATTAAAATAATTTAATTAATAAATAACATAATTTCTCTAAATATTTCAAAAATTGGGGTATTGGATTATGTTATAAATGGAGTGGTTTGGAGATAATTCTCCAACACCACTTTAAACCCCTCATTTTTATTTTATCAAATAAAATATTACTCAACCTTTATAAACTATTATCTCTCCAAATCATTCAATTTAAATATATAATAAGTATTTTTATCTAAATATCATAAGAATAAAAATTTATATCTTAAATTGAGTCAAATAATATGGTTAATCTAAATTCTTCAACATAATTTGTCCATTAAATCCGATGAACTTATTTGATATTTTATCTTCAAAATAATTAACCCTTTATTTAAGATTTTAAAGTTAACTTATCTAACTTATTATAAAATATAATTAATATTTTATCAATTGTCGGATAAATATGGTGGAACTTCAGTTTCTCCAATAAATTTGAACTAATTAATATTTTATATGTCGGACAAATATGGTGGAACTTTAGTTTCTCCAATAAATTAGAAGTTCAAAGTGGGGCTTGAAGACAGACACTTACAAAGAGATGGAAATCTCAAGGCATAGGAATGGGTCCTCTATAGCCATTACCTAACCCTTTTGGTAGAAGTATAGCAAAAGCATAATACTATAGACTCCTTATATGATTTTTCTTTTAAATTTATACAATTTTAAGAGTGCAACTCTTTTATCTCTCTAAATAAATTTTGCCTAAGCAACTCATCGATACATACGGAATATCATGTTTACTCGTATGTAATATAACCACAAATCTTTAGGTCCTAATTCACTTTAATTATAAACATTTATTTGATTTAATTCACAAATAAATATTTAAGTGATAACTCAATATGAAAAAACAATTGTACGTGAATTGAGGTAAATTTTACACATTTTTAAGAGTATACTTTTATAGGAAAAATATTATAAATTTATAAGTATATGACATAATATTATTTTTTTATTAAAAAAATACTTCACCTCTCCGTTTAAGTTTTAAAGGAAAATGTGCAGTATATAGTAACTTACAAAAATTAATTAAAATCTTAAATAAGAATTTAATATTTTTATAGAAATATCAAATATAGTTATATAACTTTTTCCCCTCAAATAATGCCATAAAGTAATAACTTACATAAATTTATTAGATTTTTAAGTCAACTTAAACAATACCCTAATATTTTTTAGTGTTCAAATAAGATTTTATTTTTTGTTTATTATCTCATCTCTATTGATGGGTAAATATAATATAAAATTAAATTTATGATGTAATATCTTGAATTATTATAAAAATGTTATGATCTTATTTGATGTAATTATATAACTATAAAATTTTTATTCAAACTAAAAAAGAATAATGTGGTGACGTCCGACTAGTTCCTAATACGAGTCAGAGTTAAAGATTAAGATATTGTATATGTATAATAGTTTATTAGTAATATCCATACGAATGATATATTCCTTTCGAAATCTCATTAAATAACTCCAAAATTAATTTTTTAGAAAATTTTCTTAAGTAATGATAAAATTACACTAGAAATATAGTTATTGATCCGTTGAATTTTTTGAAAATTATTATAAAGGTTGAGATTTTTTTAAGATTAAAATATGAACTCGGGTCATATCAAAATCGGGTCAGCCAGGTAGTATCCCGAAGATGGTCAAACTGCCAACGCAGCCGAAGACCGGCAGGTGGGCATGAAGGAACGGACTAGAAAGCTTCTTCTATTCCAGCTTCCCATTTTCTGAATATATGATCTTCGACCTTCTTGTATAAAGATGTTAATCAATCACCACTCTTATATTAAGACCTGCCTCTCACTGGAAAAATCTACAGAGAGAGAGAGAGGGAGCAGTCTTCTTGTGTCTACTTCAAGCTGTGAAACATTAGGTGCTCAATCCTCAACCTCCAAGGCTGGCGTCGTCGCCGCTTGGTTAAATCGTTCAGAGACCGATCTTCTTGGAAGTTTCTGGTCAGGCCCTTGGCGGAGGAGAGACCAAGTGAAAAAAAGTGTGCTTCTTGACTCGTAGTTGAACGCCCCCTCCTGCATGAGTATCTCCATTTCCCTTGATCCAATGGCGGGTGCTGGAAGCAGATTCTGGAGGTGTTTCGCTGTGATGGTCGTGGTCGTGCTAGTGATAGCCGCGCCGTACGTCTCAGCAGAAGATGGAGCCGAAAGGGACACTCCGGGGACCAAAGCCCATGACAGTCAATCGCTTTTCCGCAACATAAGGAACTTTCTATGGCAAAAGGGAAGAGTTGGATATACCCACGTTTGGCCGGTAAAGACCTTCTTGGCCCTTTTAGCTCTACTTTTTTTAGGTGAAGCATGAGATGATCATTTTTAAAAAAGGCAATCATTAGCGATATAAAAATTAAAATTTATGACATGATTCGGTTGATTAAAAATCTGTACTTTCTATATTGAATCTTTCTTAGTACAGTACGGTTGAGATCTAGAGGCAGCAAAAGTATGTCCCATTCAGATTCTTGGGTGTTTGTAACTTGTGATGTTGGGCTGACAGGATATGAAATTTGGCTGGAAAATTGTGGTCGGTACCATAGTTGGGTTCTTTGGAGCGGCCTTTGGCAGTGTTGGAGGAGTGGGAGGCGGCGGTATTTTTGTCCCCATGCTTAATCTTATCATTGGTTTTGACGCCAAGTCGTCCACTGCAATATCAAAATGTAAGACTGATCGGAATATCATAAATCGTGGATCGAATTGATTCAGTGGTCTTTCCTTTTCAATTTTGGATCACATCTTCACTTAAGGACCCACAGTAGCTACTGAATTCTCATCCTATCAATGGTCTGATCTTATTTTGACTCTCATCTTTCATCCTAATTTGTTCACTTAGCTGTTTGATCAGAGGAGGACGCCTACTTGACCTTCATTGTGGCTCAGGAAATGATAACCATAGTCCAATGCCTTCATTTATCAGGCCAAAGTTTCCAAGTTATTGGCCAACTAGTCCATGTCTTTGTCTAGCACTCACAAGTTTTTAGATCAGTTGGTAGTCTGTTAAGTATCTTGTACATCAAGAGTCCACACTCCAGAGACTTCATGCTGACTTACATGTGTGTGTTTATTTGTGTGTTTGGCTAACATATTTTATCTTTGGTCGGCCGATAAACATGTCTAACACCATTCTTTTGTCACATTTTTCTGATCAGGTATGATTATGGGAGCTGCTGCTTCTACAGTTTATTACAACCTTAGGCTCAGGCACCCAACACTTGACATGCCCATCATAGATTATGACCTCGCCCTTCTTTTTCAGCCTGTGCTTGTGCTTGGGATCAGTATCGGAGTTGCTTTCAATGTGATTTTCGCTGATTGGATGATCACAGTTTTGTTGATTATCCTCTTCTTAGGTAAATAATTTGCACATGCTTTTGTTTTGTTTATTAAATGGCACATGGTTTTTGGTACGTCCAAAAAGAATTACTTCAGGAATGGTACTTCGGTTTAAATCTTGACCTGCAGGCACATCTACAAAAGCTTTCATGAGGGGTGTTGAGACTTGGAAGAAGGAAACTATACTGAAGAAGGTAGTTCCTCGAGTTTAACTATTTTAATGGTGATATGTGGCCCCTTTTCACCTGTTTACCATCATAACTCATGTTCTTTCTCCCAATTTTCTTTTGCAGGAAGCGGCTAGGTTGCGGGAATCAAATGGTGAGGAAATATATCTTTTCCATTGAAAACTTTGCATAGCTTCTCTTTATCAAGCACGTAGCCTAGAAATCTTCACCTTTCCTTAGGGAATGGAGGTGAGGAAGTTGAATACCAGCCACTGCCAGAAGGACCAGCCAATGGAAATGGAATTGAAGCAACCCAAACTAAACGAACCGAGGTACACATTGATTTTCACACCGATTGCTAATTTTCATTTTTCACCAACTCACCTCCGCTAATTCCATTCATCATTCTATCTCAGGTCTCTGTCAGGGAAAATGTTCATTGGAAGGAATTTGGGATCCTTTGTGCAGTTTGGGTGATCATACTTGGGTTGGAAATTGGGAAGGTTCTATTGAAAATCATATTTTCCTCTTTTCCATTTATGTTATTGAATGTGATATAAGAGAAAAGACTAATGGTGAAGCATTATATATATATGCAACTTGGCATGCAGAATTACTCCACTACATGTTCAGCAGTATACTGGGTATTAAACCTGCTGCAGGTAACTTCCATTTCAACAATGAGCAAGAGATTTTCACCTGCATTTAGACCTTTGTTTTACAGTAAAAAGGACCCCAAATAAAAAAATCTCATGGTACCTTTTGTGGTATATCATAATCAGTGATAATATATTGGTTGTACTTACCAGATACCAGTGGCACTAGGAGTGTCGGGTTACCAAGCTGTGTGCCTTTACAAAGGAAAGAGAGTTATAGCCTCAAAGGGAGCAGAGGGCACTAACTGGAAAGTTCACCAACTGGTTCTTTACTGTTTTGGTGGGCTCGCTGCTGGTATGGTTGGTGGACTACTTGGTCTTGGTGGAGGGTTCATAATGGGACCACTTTTTCTTGAGCTGGGAGTCCCTCCCCAGGTTAGTCACTCCTAATAGCTTGTAATTATAGCTTTAATTAGAACATATGAAGAATATGGCAAGAATCATGAATAAATATAGGGAATCATACTTAAAATGGCAAGGTTGATTAGAGATCTTACCATGAAAGATACTAAGATTGATCGTTTTGAAACTGTCTGCAGGTCTCAAGTGCCACTGCTACTTTTGCCATGACATTTTCTTCATCCATGTCTGTTGTCGAATACTATCTTCTTAAACGTTTCCCTGTTCCATACGGTAAGCTTCATCCATACCTGGGAACAAATGTACTTTAAATTAATGCACACATGTCCTTGTTAGTTATTGTCATTGACACAGTGGTTATCCTGCAGCTGTCTATTTTGTTGCCGTCTCCACAGTTGCTGCCTTCACTGGACAACACATTGTTCGTAAGATCATTTCTATTATTGGGAGAGCTTCTCTCATCATTTTCATCCTTGCAGGAACGATCTTTATCAGCGCCATATCACTAGGTAATAAGTCTCATCCAAGAATTATTGCACTGCTAAAAAATGGCCCTTCTGAGATGCAATTCAACCGGCTCTATGTCCATCTTGGGTTTGGTTTTGCAGGTGGAGTTGGTATAGCTAACATGATCAAGGACATAGAGGAACATGTCTACATGGGATTTGAGGACATCTGCACATATGATTCCTGAAGAAGAAGATTCATTTTTCCTTTCATTGCCTCTTTCTTTCTTTCTTTCTGTGCCAGCCCAATTTTCTTATTTTGCAGTTAAGTTACCAGAAATTTACCTTTACACTTTAGCTGATCTAATAATTTAATCAACCGTATCGAATTCATGCGTGTTTATGTTGGTGTTTTTGGTCACTTCTTCATTCTTTCTCAACTTGGAAGTCATTTTACAAGAATTTGAATAAAGAAGTTCAATTCTCCTGAATTGATAATATATTTCCATACCTATTCACTTGGTGATTTTCTCCTGACTAACTCTGCCTTGGATGTTTGACCACGTTAGTTACTATAATATAAATCCCAAATATACACAAATAAAATCTTAAATTTCAATTTATTACTTGTATTGGTAATTTATTTTTTGATTTGAGTTGTTTAGCTTTGAATATTTGAAAGAATATGGTAGTTTTTAAAAACTGTGTATATTCTTATTATAACACAATATAATAACTATAATATTAAATTTTTAAGAAACCAAATTGAAAAATCAAGAGAACAATAACACAATTATATTAACTCATGCACAACCTTAAATGTAGAAAGTAAAATTGAATAAAATAAATATAACTCTTATATTTAGTAAATAAAATAAAGATTAAATCAATGTGGGTGGGGATTTAACACTAAAGCTCACACAAACTATTCAATTCAATTTGACATTTAATTAAGGTTGTAGCATTACATTGGTCAATAAATATACTTATTACTACAAGTGTAACCAATAGAACTTTTATTCTACATTTGTGTTGTATGCTTTCCTCATAATATTATGAATTTGGAAAATACCATAGTATGAATTATTTTTAATACTTATAAAAACTCATAAAAATAAAATATTAATATTAAAGTATTAAAAATTTCTACTCACTAAATTGTATAACTCAGTACTCTATTAAATGTTTCATGTATCATAATAGAGACGTATAGGCAACTTCTATACCTATTATGTATAAAATTGTATATTTATGTAAATCATATACTCATATTATTCTAGAATAATTTTGTAATCAAATATCGAAAAGAAAACTGAAATTTTTTATTGTTTCAAGTCTTACTCATGTCGATACTATGATGGTAGATGCTATTATAGTACCAGGAGAAGTGACGGGATGTTCACAGGTTCCGACCATCCAAACCGGGTTGAGTTATGTCAATTTAAGTGGTCATCAGATCCGAACTAACTCCCCACTCGATTCGACTAACCTCATGTATCCCCTTTTCCCGACAACAAAATCTGAAGCAACATGCTTAGGAAAATCATTCAAATCAACTTGATATTTAGAAATATTTCATGCCACAAAGCCTATTATTGAGTTGATAACTCCCATAAAGGTTTACTTATGAAATTAATTGAGTTATCTTCTCTCAATCAAATCAAATTTTACTCTCAAATTTGGAAAATTTGTTCAAGATACACTTGGTCGACACTAAAATTCTCCTTCACTCAACCACCAAATAAGGTGATTTTTATGCCAAATTTTTGCTAATAGATTTCTCTTGAGTTTTATGAATCGATATCGACTTGAAAATGGCAGGAAATGCCACATGAGTATTGTTTTGGTCAACTCTAATTCGATACAGAAAATCAGTCAGTCACCACCGCCCTTTCGAGACCATATTCAATCACCTTTATCCACCACTTTGGTCGACACTGGTGCCAAACGAACCCCTTCCTCTCCTCTCTAACTCTCATAGGCCTTGGCCGACCTCCGACAAAGGTACTTTCGACCATCACGAGCCTATTTCCTCTAGCGGGTCTGCTTTGGAACTCTAGGTCGTGAACGTTCAAGGCCAAAATTCGCCCAGCTACGATAACCACTTGATCGACCACCAAGATAGAACAACTCACTTATGTCTTGGTTTCAAATCACCTACCCTCCGGCCACTAGTGGTGCCCTTTCCGGTGAGTATTTTTAACAAATCCTCTAGTACCACTCTTTTGGAAATAATCATTGGGGAAAGCCTAAGGGGCTAGGAGGTGATTTCATGACAAATGGAGAAGTAAGAAGTGATTTAAGTGAGCTTAGGGACAAAACCATCAATTTTTGTAAATGAAAGGTAAAATGATCATTTTTGCATAAGAGGGTCAAAATTATCATTTTTGGTAAATGAAGGGCAATGTAGTCAATTTGGATGAATGGTGGGCAAAAATGTGATTTTTGCATAAAAGGGGCAAATTTATAATTTTTGTCTAAATAGGGACAAAATTGTAATTTTTGTCTAAAGAGAGACAAAATGATAATTTTGCATGGCAGATTCATAAGTTTTATCAAATTTTGGGTGAAAATAATAATTTAAAAAAAAATAAAGAGACAAAAATAAAAATTTTGCAAGAAAATGACTAAATGATAATTTTGCAAAAGTGAGGGCTTTAATGTGATTTTTGGAGAAAAAAGACCTAATGATCATTTGGATAAGTATTGGAAACATTTCACAATTTGGATAGGATTGAGTAAATGACCGTGAAAAAAGGTTTGTTGATATTAAATCAAGCAAAGTGTGTCTTAGCGGTAAAACCATAATTATGAGAAATTACAGTGTGATATATGATATACTAATATAGATCACTTTAAAGAGTTTAAATAATATAATAATGTGTGTATATTATTTGTAGGACACATATACACTTAAGTAACGATAGGGCAAGCGGAACACATATATTTGGAGTACTTTCAGAACAAACAAGTTCCTAGTGGGTGGGATTTCTGACTTCACGCATGATTGTACCGTTGTTGTTTTATGAAAATTGATGTTATATATGTTTTGGAAAATATTTTGAGAAATCCATATAAAAAATATATGAAATCTTTTATCAAAATATGAAAGCTATCATAAACTATATGATAAACAAGCCATGACTTGATGATTTTGGAAAAGACGGGTGTAAATCTAAGGGTTTGAAAATGGGTGATACCCCGACCTTTTAATACAAGGTATGAATGAAGGGGTTTAAGATCCAATGTTCAGGTTATGACAGTGGCTAAAACCCGATTTTTATGAAAGGGTTAAGACCTAAAATTTATGAAAGGCTAAGACTTGATGTTTATGAAAGGAGATAAAACTCGATTTTTATAAACTAGTTCAAACACAAAATTTAGAAATAAGATAAAAGTATGTATTTTTGAAATAGGGATAATGAGCCGATATTTTACAAGCAACTAAGATTCGTGTAATGTTTTATGACATTCGTGGTCAAATTAATAATTATATCAATAGAGGGGATGATAGGTAGCAAGTCATCCTCAATACACGATTATTTGTGCAAATAACTTAGTTGGTTCATATGATAGTTCTCATCCAATAGACAAGTTATTACTTGATATACATGCATCTCATGATGGACGTGTTTGATCAGTAGTCTTACAGATGCCTACTCGAGATTGTGTCAACTACTAAGGGTAATTGGAAAATAAAACAATACAAGGGAGTGTAATTAAATTTTATAGTTTACAAGGACCATGGAGTTATAAGAAGTAGTCCATAAGTGTGACTTAGAGTTGGATGGAATGTGGTCATTTGGATGTTCGGCCCAAATCTAACTTGTTTGCATGCAAGTTTTCTGATCATGCATGATTAGAGTGCCTCTAGTCGACCCCGACTAAACCAATCTTACAATGGCCTAGAGGGAGGCAAGGGGGACCTCCCCATTTAGTTTGGTAATTTTTTGTGATAGTTTAGTTTTGGGTCAACAGTCGAGAGCCAAAATACAAATATTTGAAAGTTAAGGAACCCAAATGCAATTGTCGTTTTTGTGGGTCATCCTAAGGGGTAAAATAAAGTTTAGGGGCTAATAGAAAAGTTTAGGGAAGGTTGGGGACTGGGGTTGCCTATTTTTGAAAGATTAAGGACCTATTTACAAATAATACAAAGTTAGGGACCTAAGCGCAAAATATGGTTTTGCATGGTTAAAAGGAAACTTTTGGGAAACCTGCACCCAACCATGATTTAAAAGAGTTTGGGGGCATAAAGGAGAAATTTGGAGATTTAAAAAACCTCGAAACCTAAGTTTTAATGAAAAAGTGTAAGTATAATTTTGCTAAAACTTAAGGGCATTTTGGTAATTTCAATAAAGTGTAGCTTGAAATGTTTAAAATGGTTATCAATCCGTGAATAGGACCCAAGAAAATGTTTTAAGAGAAAAAAAGGTAAAATAGTAATTTTGCCAAAAGGGAGGACCAAATGGTAATGTTGTGATAATAACTAAGGAGGATCCTCCCTTTTGGCAAAATTATCAATGGAAGCCACTAGGTGGTCAACAAAGTAGATAATGTTTCTTAATGAAGTTCTCAATGGAATGAGCTTGGGTCTGAGCCAAGTAGGTTCCGTAGAAAAAGCTCGACCAAGAGGCAGGTCACCGAATTTCGAGCCGGTTCACCGGAACTCCAAAAAAGACCGTAGAAAATGGTACGGTAGACTAAGCATTTGTGATCATAAGTGAATCTGGCCTTATTCTGATACCATTGCAGATAAAGCAAAGGTTATCAAGGAGGACCTAGAGCAGGATTTCTGGAATACCCCACGAGACAAACGCGTTCCGTGAATCAAGTGAGTGGGTTATGTTTGTCGACGCGTCCTATTGGACTAATCGTTTAGGTAACTCGTATTTGTGTTGTCTTATGTACTAAGATAATCAAGTTGTTCTTTGAGAACTCATATAAGAAGTGTGAACCGGTAAAAAAATATGCTCACTAAATTACATATCCCTTTAAAAGCAAAGTAAGAAGTGACATGAGAACTAGGGTATGAGATGAATACCAGTTTTTGAGAAACCAAGGGAAAACCATATTTTTTTACTTAGAGCCTTGCATGAATTGGGGAAAGTGTCTCGAACTCCTGCCATGTGTGCATTGCTTTGTTGTGATAATAACCGTGTCAGGTTCAGGCGGTGAGACCTAAGTCCGGGGCCCTTAGGCCAGTTGTTTGCAAAAGGGAAGTTGGCTCCCATAAAGTAACTCTCCCGATTTTTGTGTATGGATCCTTTAAGAGGAGACGAATAGTAAGGGTCAAAACTCCAGTGTTTAACCACATTTTTAGTATGATGATTATGGTGTATAATTTTGTGTGCAAAGTGATGAGGAGTCGGGCATGTGTTGTGCCAAACTTAGAGTAACACAGTGCGTGTAGCACTGTTACCAGTAATGACCATGAGGGTTGCACTATGACCTGTAGTTATTTGAGTTGATATTGTGAATACCAGTATGGAAAAAATGGGGGCGATGGATGGAGTGCCATCGCCCAAGGGAAAATAGAAAGATGGTCGAGGAGTGCATAGTGTGATTTTCCATGTTTCCCAGGACACTTGAAATACATACGAGTACCGTCCCAGTACACCTATATGGCAAAGAGATAGTAGATATGAGTCATATATGGGGCATTGGCGGATGAGAAGCAATAATGCGGAAATGACTCGGGTGCTGAGACACCAATTGTGAGTGCAGAGATCGTTCGCAACCTCTTCACTCCAGTTCCTTGTCTGGTGTTGTCACATGATGGTGATACATTATGAGGAGGTTTTATGCTTATGTGAGACCTAAGTTGCCCAAATTGATGTGTAAGTTCAACTGTCGTTGTGCGGGAGAGTGGCTACAATGCTGCTAGGACCCCGGGTTACTAAGGCACCGAGCTGTGAGGCGGCACGTGTGAGGTGTCGGTTCTGAGAAAGAGAGCCCTAGGACCTCCCGCACTCTAACTCCATGAGTGGCAATCCATTCCGGGCAAAATTGTGTTTGCCTATTTAGGACCATGAATTGCCCCTTGTATTATGTATGTTTGCCTAATTTATCGAGCTGGGGCACATATCACGATAACCCGAGAGTACCGCTTAAGTGTAGGTTATGTAATCGTGCCAAACCACATCCCATTTTTTATATAAATAAATTAAAGACACAAATACATGATAAGAGAGAGACCAAGAATATTTCGTTTCTAAGATAGAGACGAGCCAGGGGAGAAAATAAAGCATGAAACTCACATGGCAGATGAAAGCGATTAAATTAAACTTGTTAATAGATAGGACATATATTCCCACTTACTAAGCTGTCAGATCAGCCACTCATTCAAACTGTATTACAGGTAAACCTAAGTGGCTCTATGACAATAAGGGAGTAGTCACAAGTGAATTACATATTTATCATTTTGCTCATGTTCCCAAAATTTTTAGATAAACAATTAGTCACGTGGCTTAAATTGTATTTTCATACAATAAAAGTTTGAAATTTTTGTTGTTTTCTCAAAAAAAATTTATGTAACTAAGCATGGTGGGAGGAAATTAGACAGAAAATAAATGTTACTCATCCAATCCCCTATCATATTTTATGTACATATAAATGCGTGTAGCACAAAGGAATAATACATTTAGAAAAAAAATCTGAGATAATATACTTGAGTTACTAACATGTCGTATAAGATAACTATAATTATTTTTTGAGATTTATTTTTATGATCTGATATGTAATTTAAAATGATATTTTGTAATTTTTTTAATTTTTAGTAAATTTTAGAATAATTAATTAATGTGAACTTTTCTACCATTATATTCTATTGTAATGAGGTACCCGAAAATATATCGATTGTTATTTTGATCGGTCAATCGAATACTGATAATAAATATTTAAATAGATAAATAATATTATAAAATATAGAAAAATATATTTATTATAAATATGAGTAATGAACTCTTGATGGAAGCAACTTAAAATGAGAAAGCAGAATGACTACAACTCCCAATGAAACAATACTAAAAGGTATAACTCTAAATAAAATAATACTACAGTGTGCATTTTCTTCTGATTTAATTATAATAAATATTTTAATTTTCTAATTCTCTCCATATTTCTATTAGTTTCATTCCTTATTTTACATGTTCTATAAAACTAACTATTCATCTCAATATCAAATCCTTTTAATATCTCTTCCAAGAGGTTACAAGAATGGTATATGATCATAAAACATATTAAGCCTAATATGTTAGTGACCATTTAAGAATGAGTGTAAGTGCCATCTAATTTGTTACTATAAAAGAGAGTTATATTTATAAATTAATATTGAATTAAAAAGTAAGTTTTTTAAAGAATATTATGTGTAACTAAAATTTATTTTTACCGTATTCAATTTCGATTTTCTTTTAGTAAAAATTTCCCTTTTGAAATTTTTTAGCATAATTTTTATTGAACGAGATATATCATCAAAATTTCAATAAAAAATTATAAATATTTTTTAATTAATAAAACATAATGAATAAATCATAAAAAAAAAATAGTTAATAATAATTTTAAAATGAAATGATAAACGACCTGGTGGCAAGAATTTCATATTTTGTTTCTAAAATAATGACTATTTTTAATTTAATAACAAATAGCAAATTCGTATGTTTCTAAAATAATAACTATTTTTAATTTAATAACAAATAGTAAATCGCGTATGTTTTTAAAATAATTATTATTTTTAATTTAATAACAAATAGAAAATGAGATATATGTAATCTCACACCGTAATATTAACTTATTTGTACACTTAAAATTATTTATAATTAATATTTTTCAAAGTTTGATATTATTTTATTATTATAAAATTATAAAGTGTATAATATTAAATATATGAGTATGTTTTTGTTTAAATAATAAAATCAAATAAAGTAATAAAAATAAAGTTGCGAGTGCATAATATTAAATAATTGAGTACCTATTCAATTTTAATAATAAAAGTAAATGGTTTTATTATTATTGTTATAAGAATAAGAATAAGAATAAGAATAAGAATAAGAATAAGAATAAGAAGTTGAAAAATGCATAATAATAAAATTAATTAAGTTTAGGTTAATAACTATGAATTTATCTTACAAATGGTCAAAAATTGAAATTAAATTTATGTATTATAAAATAAATTGATAAACTTTAATCTTTTTTTTATTAATGTAATGGAACTAGAATGATTCAATATGTTTCAAATCAAATAAAATTATGGATTCGTGCTATCTCAATCTGATAAGGGCAGTGTTGGCCTATTGGATCAAATCTATCTCTTCATCATAATCACCACAATCTTAGGGGAAAATTGTTGGCCAAGCTGTACTCTCCCAGCCTCGCATTGCACCACTCAACTCAGGGAAGCACACTTATTCCGCGAGTTTATATAAATTTGTACAGTATGGCTAGGTCATGGCTCCAAGCCATAATCTATGGGAAAGGATCCGACCTGTGGGGTTCTCACATCATTTTAGGGTAATTTCCCTTCAATTTCATTCCATCATTTTGGAAATTTTAGTACTTAGATAAAGCCATACACTCAAAGTACTTGTTATGCAATTTAATGGCAAGTACCTATCATCAAGATACTAACGAACACACCATCATATAGGCATTTCTACCATCAAATAGATCTATTAGTTGTCAATTAACAATTAATCTTTAGTTCTTGTGGTATGATACAAGGGCTATTTTGTAAAATTTACGATGAGCTACTATACATATAAATCTTAATTCTAATGAAGAAAATGGTCAGTTGTCTCTTTATTAGTGAGTAGGTAAAAATAATGACAAATTTCATTATATTATATGTCCCCTTACTTCTAATTCATTTCATTACATTGTGTTCTTTTTTTTTTTTTATACTCTTTTCAATGGAACAATAATCTTCCTCCCAATATCTCAACAAATGGTAACTGAACCATATGGACTTAACTACTGAATGAAGTTGGCTGATGATTAATTGTTGATCCCAAAAAATATCATGGAAGTTTAAATAGAAATCCATCACAAATTCCTCAGGGATTCTTAAAAAAAAACTTGCCAAATGAGGGATTCTCTCCTCTCCCAAGCTTTCTTTCCAATAATAATTAATGGCTGAAGACATTATTCAGAATCATATACCTTGAAGTTCACCCAACCAGTCCAAGATTGAAATGCACAACAGATACAAAGCCCAAGTCTGATATGGCCATTCCTCAACAATTTTCAAGTGCACATGGTTAGATTGGAGAAAAAGGAAATAGCTGCAATGCTTGCTAATCAAGCATATAAATACGAGAAGCAATGTCCTGAACCAACCAATTGAATCCTTCTAGAAGACCTTCTCCAGTGTAGGCACTGCATCCCACAATCTCCCAGTGTCTGCTGTTGTCCATTGCTTCCAAATTCAGAACCTGGAGTAAGCAAATATCACCATTGTTAAGAATCTGCACAGAGAACCTTCAATGACGATGCGTACAAGGAGAATTAGCATGGAGATTTATTCAGCTTTTGCTTCAACAACATTTTTCTTTTTTGTGGGTGGGGATTGACAGCATTAATAATGGAGTCAGTGGTATTGGCAGAATTTTGATTGGCCGACTTACTTTTGAAATTTCTGATGGACTCAGAGAACCTTTAATGTCCTGCTTATTTGCAAATATGAGAAGAGATGCTCCTGACAGTCTCTGTCTCAAGGAAACACAAAAGATCAATGATTACTCTAGAAAGATCAAACCAAAGTTCTTGAATTTCAGAGATTTACCATAGTCTGATTTGAATAGAGAAATCATTGGTATGGATAATCTACTAGGAGGTAGCTCTTAGGCCAGTAAGAAGACATGAACTAGACTGCCATCTAAGCTCAGTTTTACAAGAAAAATTTTCAATTGAGAATACCTCTTCCTTCAAAAGATTATGCAACTCCATTCTGCAGTCATCTAGCCTTCGGAGATCTGAACTATCAACTACCCAGACAAGTCCATCTGTTTGCTCAAAGTAGTTTCGCCAGTATGAACGTATAGTTCTTTGGCCCCCCACATCCCATATGTTGAGTGTGTACCTGTAGATTATACAAAAGATGGAAAAATAATCCACATAGCACAATAAAAAGTTTCAACTAAATCTAAACATGTTGACAAAAATTTGTAATTCCCTATAGAATTTTAAGTTCAACAATAACAAAGAAGCATTCATTTGAGGAGGCAATCATAGGCAGCCTAGAAGTGGGATGAAACAATTTGACCGGCTTATGAAAAATGCTAGTTACAACTACAAGAAAAGTAACGATGGCATCTCTAATCTATCATCTTTCCAGAGTGCCTACAAATGCATATAGTGAAAAAGAACTTTGTTTATGCAATTGCCAAGGAAATCTTATTATCAAGCAAATGAGTATCGGACAGTGCAAAAACTCAAGCGGGTACAATTCACAGAAAGTGTAACATTAATGATTTTTACATTTGTTTTCCTTGTCAACAATGCTAATAACTTGAAGCCCCTTCAAAAATAACAAAGAATTCTGTGATGAAATTTTTTGAAAATAAATTCTGCAACGCAAGTACACTCAACCGAACGATGTTTTTAAAATTACCCAAAACAATGGGTTCAGGCAATTTGTTCAATGAAGTGGCTGAATGAACTACAATGTCATAAATTTTGTAACAAAATCAAACATATTGTGAATTTCAATTAACAAGGATTTAACATGGGGAAGAAAAGAAATAAAGTAATAAGGGAAGCCATTAGAGTGAAACTACATAAATCCTAGAAGAAGAAACTCTAATCTTACTTCTGATAGGAGAAGGTTTTGATGTTGAAGCCAAGGGTTGGACTAATGACACTGGTATCCTCACCATTGATCTTCATCACTATTGTAGTCTTCCCTGAATTGTCCAGTCCTCTGTAATAACATCACACTGACGTCAAAATTCACAGATTAAGGACACTGAACATTCAAATGCAATAGATGAGCAAGTTTAGAGTGCTTTACACCATCAAAATCCGCATTTCTTTCTCTTTTCTTTTGATTTTCCGGATGATGCTAAGGAGGCCCATCACTGCAATCACCAGCTCTTGCAGCGAATAGGCTCAAGAGAGACTGCACAACTGGGTCTGGGGTTCTTCAGATGAGCTGCAAAACAAATTTCATATTGTCATTCATCATAGAGAAAATTCACAAATTTTAAAACCACATCAAGTACAAATCAAAGCATAGATGCATGAATTCAGAAGTCCAACCAAAGCATGGCAATTTGTGCATCCTAGGCAGCCAGAAATACACATGTCACGAATTAGACATGCTATCTCTGGTGGATCAATCCGATGAAACCTGCCTGACACATACACTATCTCCGCTGCCCAGCCCTGCACCCACCCTGATGCAGGTCACCCCACTTGATCAGTGAGCAATCCACAAGAGGTGGATCCACCCTGTCTGACCCAAGCACACTTAATTTATCTACAAATTAAGTGATGAGAAACAATGTTGAACACCTTCTCTCAACATATGGTTCTAAATAATTCCCTAGGCATAAAACAGAAGCTCAAAATGCACATGTTAATATAATGTAAGAAAACTTGTATATCTGAGTCATCTTATATGAGAAGGAATATGGGATCTAATCCTATCAGCTTTTCATGTTCCTCCTTATCAGATTGACTAGATTGCCAGATCCGATCCAGGTAGCCGAGTTTTAAAAATGATAGCATAATTAGCTTTATATAATTAATAAAACAATGGATAAATCAACAGGGAGTAAACTGGAAGAAAGAGATCTCTTATGGATAAATTAAAAAAACCATAAAAAGAAACAGGTATGTATATCTTGTGAAGTACATGCTCTAAATTAGGGCTAACACAGGAGAAGAAGGATACAGAAAATATTATAGACAGACAGAGCTTAAGTAGGCCAGGGATGCTGTGTAACAAATAAAAACAAAAGAGAAGAAAACATTTGCATAGTCAAATTCTTTGTTTTTTGTCTCTGCCCCATTACATATCTTATACTTTCTTCTTGTTATCACGCAGCTTGTTCACAGAAATTTAATTTGAAACATGCTTATATTTCAAATGTCAACACTGAAAATCTCTTGCATATATTCTCTGTAGTCCAGTTGCCATTGTCTATCAGAAGCTTTACAGTTCAGCACTCCTGGACACGTTTCTTTTCCTTCTCATAAACTAGGATTTACATTGCATAAGTTTGACAATACAGAAAAAGGAAAAAAAGGAACCTCTTACTTTAATGTTATATCTCCTTAGCACTTTCTTTTCTGAAACCTCTTGGGCATATACACACAAAAATCTCCAACCATTTTCATTTTGGTCTTCATTGGGCCTCTCCCCGTCCCTTCCCCATGGGATTCATTCATCTCCAACCCCTTTATGGCTCCCTCAATCTCTTGCCACAAATATCTCTTTGTAAAGCCCCCAAGTTTTCTTGGATTTCATTTGTTGGCATGGGTTATCTCATCTTCTTTCCTGAACTTACATCATGTTGTGGTATGATAGCGAGGGGTTTGTTCATTTATTGCTTCCTGAATCCTAGGAAACAAGTGGAATCTGGATATTGGTACTTTCCAGGATTTAGGATGGAGTGTTACATATACATACATATATGAAAAGTATAGTAGGGGAACATTTTGAAAAGAGATAATATAATGTCAAGCACAAACTCGACCAGTTAATCGAAGTCGAAATCAACAAGCTAAGGTTCAGCCCGTTCTCTGGCGGAGAGCCTCACATGCTCTTCTTCACCACCAACAACTCTATTCTTTCCGACGGTGACCGCGACGAAACTCCACCACCTAAGCCCCAGTTGCCTAACCCAGTACTAGTGAAGCGTAAGCATACCAAAATCGATTCTAAGGTCAGAGAGAAAAACCAGCATTTACCTAATGTTTCCTGAGGGCGTCTAGCTGATGACCACAGAGAGATCACGATATTCTTCCGGATCCAGTGAGATGAAGAGGGGTTGCTCGCGATTTGCGGTCTCGAGGTGGAGGTGAAACATAGGAATGGATCGGGTCACGGTGCGGGTGCATGACCCGCACGGATATAGTTTCATCGGATCGGGTGGGATGGACAGCTTGTCATCCATGCGCTTAAAAAAACACTTAAGCTGCCCATTGAAAGTTCCTTCTAGGCGTATGTACAAAAAAATTAAAATGATAAAGTTTTCTACAGTGATTTTTAGCACATAAGTTATGTATTTATTTGTCAAAATAAATAAATTGTATATATATTTATTTTTCAAATCAAATGTATAAAATATTAAAATTAAAAATAAATATGTAATATAACCAATCAAATTCTTATCAAACCAAATTAATTAAATCGATTTTATACTAATTGGCACTACATGTCATGTTTTTGTCAACTTGCTTTTTCCTCCGATTAAGCTATATTTAACCTATTTTCAATAATGATGGATGAAAATATGGTTGAGAATGTGATGTTGTGTTTTCTAAAACACAATAATAGAGGGTAATTCATACGCAAATTAACTTGAGTTATGTTATAATAGAATTTAAGTTCAATTGTAATAAAAATTAAGGTTGAATTGAAAATATATTACTAAAATAAAAATAAAAATTATAATCGAAAATAAAAATTTGAATCGGTATTTAAAATTAAATTATACAAAAAATTAATATTAAAATAAGAATGAAAATATAAAACGACAATTCAGATACAATTAAAATAGCAATTAATATCATGAATTATAAAACTAGTATTTTTGAAAAAAAAATCTAATTTTAATAGATCGGGATCAAATTTTGGATTAAATTATCATGGACTCAATAGTGACAAAAATGTAATTTAATTTAATTTTAAAAAATAAATACAATCAAATCAATGAATTTGGATTGGGTTGATAGGATTCGAGTTGACCCAACCTGTAAACAATCGGTTGTGTGCCCTCTCCTTTCATTTGGATAATTGTGGCTATACAGGTAAATCAACCTAATTGTTCTAATTTTTTTTACCAAATTAGATGACACAAAAGGTATAATTGAGATGAAAACTCACATATTGGTATGTTTATAAGATTAATTACATTATATGTTTCACATCATATTGAATTTCTCATAAAATTAGAAAAATTGCTATTGGACACTTCCTTGACATCCGGGTGATAAGTACTCAAATTCTCTTTCACTTGACCACCAAATAAGCTATTTTTTATATTGAAATGATAGTTTCCTTGAGTTCTTAATCGGGTATTGACTTGAAGTTGGTTGAAAAATGCTGCACAAGGGTCGTTTTGGCTGACATAGTTCTAGAACAAAAAAAACTCCACTTTGCGGCCGCCCTTTCATGGTCAAATTCAGTCATCTCCAGCCACCACTATCATGCCACGATCTAATTTTTCGGGACGGATACATATGCTAACCCATCAAATCCTCTCGATACTACTATAATGGGTATCATCACTAAAGTAATATTGACATAACTACACGCAAATAATTTTGCCTAAGAAATTAAAACTTTTTACAAATAATCTACTTCTTGTAAGTAGAATTTTGTTAACATTGGGGAAAGTAGTAATTTACTTAATGAAATATCCTCATGCTCATCCTTTTGAGGTACTCTTCCTTGATCAATTGCTTTGTCGGAGCTACTTCCTGATGTACGTAATCTTACTCTCCACCTTTGTTCTTCCATTACACCTAAAAAATGTATTGGGGGAGGGGATGAGCTAACGCTCAATGAGTTAGAGTACCGCTTATTGAGTCTTTCATAGCTCAATATAGTCTCTATCCAAAATTGTTATAAGGTTATAACATGTTATTTCTTTTTAAGTATTTCTCCATTAAAACTATCATTGGGTTTGTACCCTATTCTTTTAAATGTTTTTCATCAAACTATCATGAGGTTTGTAACTCATCCAAATCTCTTTTCAAAACACTTATCTACGGTAGTTTCTTTCGGAATACTCACATTGCAGTTTACCTAGCCTTCTTACGAGACTTTCAAGTATAGTTGGGCGAAACTCTTTCCCCCATTAACCAACCTTATGGCGTTCATGGCACCTCTCATTTCTTTATTTTGTTTCGGCGGATTTTACATATGTGTCATCTCTAATTACAGAAGATTTCACTACCCTTTTCGGTCATATTTATTATAATCAACCCATCTTTACAGACGAGGTTCATCAGGGTATTCCACCCTTCACCATGATCTCACGAATCAGGCTTGGTTCCAAAATAGAGTCGCTTCTCTTATGGGAACTAGTTCATTAACCCATATAAATCAATTGCAAGATAAACAATAACACATATATACTTAACTTTCATTTCATGGTCTTCAAGTGCCACCCTTGTGTCCCATCCCGCACAAGCACACACAATTTCTCCCCCATCTAGCCTCTCGTTAAAAGTATTCTCACCCTTATTTCTCGACCGGGTATGCAAATAACTCATCATTTTATCCACACTAATGCAAATGCTATGTATAAATGCAATATAATACAATTCATTACAAATGGCTCATTATCGGTCCTAATCCATCTATCGATAATTATTTTAGGCATTCATGCTATGCATCAATATATCTGACACATTTGCCGTATTCATTCATGAAGCATGACCTTCACTCAACCGTCTCCATTTTATATTCGTTAAAGTTTTTATCATTATCGCACACAATGATTTCCTTGGGAGCCCGGTCCTTACCAGTAAACTCAGGAGAAGCCTCTCAACAGAGCTAATTAATGAGGAGCTTACACGTAGCAAAGATGTCACGTCAACGACCAACTAGGATGTCGGAGAAACGGTTGACCAATAAGAGGTCGTCATGTGGTAGAGCCACGTCGGACGGTCCCAACCAATCAAATGCTAACACGTGGCATTGGCACAGTGTGTGAGGTGGAAAATGCCAAATTTAAATCAGCCAATCAGATAATGCCACATGTCATGGTCAACAGATAGATTCGGTCAGCGACCACGTCGATGTGGGTGGCCAATGAGAGGCTGCCATGTGTATGGTCAATGAGTCAACGGGTGACTCGGACGCTGAGTGAGAGGCTGCGTTAGTGACGCCAGCTAATCATAGTGTGACATGTGGCAAACCGCATATACGAAGCTGGCACACACACAGTGTCATCTTCAACCTTCAAATGATAGCATTGTTCATAGAACGGAAAATAGAATAATTCCTTTCCATTTCCAATGAAGGAATATTAACTCCAACAATAACACTTCTAAAGGAGATAGGCTCAGCCAATTTAGAAACCTGTAGAGCCAAGGGTTCCCAAGCTCCCTATATAAAGAACACCCCTCCAATTATCATCCACATCCATCGAAAGCCTGAAAAAGAAGAATAACTCCTTTTTCCCGATGAAGCATAAACCAGAACTCCGACTTAGGAACTCTCCTCCACCTCAGAAGATAAATTGGGTTCCCTGGAATCCTGAGAGAGTACTCTACCTTCCTGCATGTTGCATTCAGCTCGAAGGTCTTCGGAGAAGCGACGACAAGCTCGCACAATACCATCACTCACTCGGCAGTATACGACCATAGTTGACCAAGCTCAATTCAAGCCGCCCTCGGATCATCTACAACCAAATCAAGCCCTCCAAACCTTATCTAGAGGAGTCCACACCTTTCCTGAACCGTCATGGCAAGTCCCCTTCATTACCCTTCGTCGGAATTTACTATTCATAGTGCATTTTTACCCGAACACTAAAATGATAAATTCGTATTATTCAGGCCACAAATTGAAGCGCAGTTTGATCCAGAAAGGATCCTCAGGAAGATAGCAACATAATGGAAACAAGAGCTTCGATCGCCGGACCATCGCGGGTGAGTAATTGAAACTTAGCAACATAATGGGAACAAGAGCTTCAATTGTCGGACCATCACGGGTGAGTAATTGAAACTCTCTCTCTCTATAGTACGATTTTTTGGCAAAATTCCGTTTAAACACATTTTAAGCTAAATTTAGTGTTTTAAAGCTTAAAATGATCCAAGGGACATATGAAAGATGATTAGAATCATGTTAAGACTCAATTGAGAAGGATTAAGGTTAAATTGATGATATTCAAAGTTGGAGGAATAAATTAGAATTTTTGAAAGTTTGGGGACTTAATTGTAATTTTTTAAAAATTAGAAATTTTCCATCATTTGTGAGAAATATTGTACCCAATTGGAAATTTGAGGAAATTATGGACCCAAATAGAATATTTGACAATCTTAGGGACCTAATTAGAAATAAGGTATAACTTAAAGGCTAAAATATAATTATTGGAAAGTTACGGGTTTTAAGTGAAATTACTTTATTGTTTGGGACTTAATTGCCCAATTTATTATAGGAATGAATCACCTACTAGGAATGAATCACTTACAAGTTCGTGTAAAAGAAAAACACATCAAATTCAAAAATCCCTGGGACGAGTGGGATTTCTGACACCGAGACCGATTGGACCAATTATGCACATATTTAATATCATGCTTTGTTTTGAAAAGAGATTTGCATTTAATATCATGCTTTGTTTTGAAAAGAGATTTCCAAAAATATAATCTCTTGACTGTGTGAAGCTGCTTAAAATATTTGGGATTATATTTTTGAAAAAAGTATAAAGTATGTTATTAGGACAACCAATGAATGGTGTATAAATACGCCTTAAGGGGTATGGTCTAGTTCGACTGTCGATGCAGGATATGGGTAAGACCCATGGTCGACAACGGTGGACTAGATCTAGTTATGTGTAAGTGGGCTCAAGGCCACGATTTTGAAAGTGAAGTGTGCCCAATGCCATATTTTGAAAACTCGTACAAGTGGTCTAAGACCAATGAAAATAGGTTCAGTCCCGTAAATAAGTTTGATTTAAGAACTTATAAAAAATTATCACAATTGGATAATACTTGCTGAAACTACTATTCTGAAGCTATGTCGTAGTATGTTGTGCTTGTAGCCCAAAGATAAAGGCATTAAATAAAAAATACACTTGTATGTTATCGCAATCATGCAGAACCAAAGAGATACCCGGTTCGGGGTAGTGTTGGTTCTAAGGGTTGTTGGACGACCTAAGGAGTATAAAGGAAGACTTGTCGTCCTATATGTCAAGAAGCTCTAAGAGCTTTATGCGCATTAAGACCGAGGAAGAAGGGGGTAGATGTCTCATCACTCAATAGTGGACAAAATAAGCGATGAAATATGGAGGTTGAGTGATGGTACTCACACACACTTGTGGTGGAGGTTTGTGGCCTCTCAACAGGGTAAACAGTAAATCGCTCTGTATCACTAGTGGAACATATCGAGGTTGTTGAATCTAAAGGTCTATTTTGTGATTGTTTGATTCATTTTTGGATAATGGGTGTTTGTTTGTTTGTTTGTGTGAAACAAACCTTGTTAGGTGTAATTAATTAAATCCCTCCATGTGATGAAATAAGATATAAAATTTGTGAGAAACCTTTTTATAAAAAGATAAGATAAGTAGTGACTTGTTTATGACATTTTCAAATAGGGAAAATTTTGCATAAGTGTATACTAAATTATGTACATGAAGTCATGATTTCCTGTAAACTCTACTCATTGAGTTGTAAGACTTACCATGTAAACCTGGTTTTTTCTTAATTAAAAAAAACTGAAAATGAGAACTGAAAATTTTCAAGTGAAAACCAAGGTTAAAGCGAATCGAAATTGTATTTAGAAACCAAAAAGGGGATTTGGAAAATCCAATTAGTAGATAAAAACTAAAAAATTATGGAAATGAACCATTAATAAAATTGTGTGTGAAAACTAGACTAGTTCAGGGTGAACTGGACCTGAACCTGAACCTGATAGAATCTTGAATAATCGGTTCAAAAATCCATTTTTCTAGATTACTTAAAAATATTAAATTGAGAAATCAAAATCACCATTAAGTAGAAAATAAATTTAGATAAATTTAAAATTTTTTAGATTTTAGAAAATTAGTTGGATCAAGCATAAAACGACTAATTTTTTATTTTGGATCACCGAACTCGATTTGACCAAATCGATCAATGGATTGCCTGCCAGGTCAGCGTCCAGTTAGCTAGTGGGCGTGACCAATTAGCGCGTGACGAGTGGCAAAATGCCTCCCGTTAACTGCTTAGCGCTGACCAATCATAACATGATGTGTGTTTTCGGTCAATTGTTAATGAAAAAAATATTTATATCAACGAGAACCACCGGCCAATAGAAAAGCGACACTTGTAACCAACAATCAATTGAGAAGAAAACTTATCCGCATATTTAGAGCATGAAATTTGTGTTAATTAGAGCTAAAATTATTTTCGGCACTCAGATAATCACCAAACTCTACCCAACTTTACTATAACTATTGGATCTTTACCCGAACACTTCTTCAACCCCTAGCTATCACCACCATTTGTCTACTTAAAGTCCAATCCGGGCTAGGAAGACTCATACTCCTGACGCCACAATTCTATGAAAGTGCACTACCATTACAAGAAGGAAGTTGGCACCCAGTTTTCTAGAAATCGACCATCTCCCATGCTCATTCCTTATGCAATATTCACATATATTTAATTGCGTTTTGTCTCAATATCATTATTTCATTTTATTTCTTTCCTTTTATTGTTGTTCAATCAATTAATTTTCATTTATTATCTTATATTTTTATAATTTCCCTAAACCCGTGATGCGACCTGCCAATAACACAAGGCAAGAACGAGTATTCAAGACTTTGCGCAGACCTAGCACTCATCCGTTGTGGAGCCCGGAACAAGAAAAAAGTTCAGGGCTTCATCCCAGCCCTGCAAGTATTGGGTCCAGCAATTTAAAAATGAAGAAAATACTGGGGCAATACTTGCCCAGGAGTGGCATCAAGTATTATTGGCCCTTTGGCAGAAAAGAGAGTATTAAGCACCATCTGTACCCCATATTGGGCCCAGTCAATCAGGGATGGATTCACCCATCACTCAATTACCACGGTACAGTGAACCGCGGTACCGTTAAAGGTAGAATGCTGATAACAATGGTTTACAGGTACATTCAAAACAGAATTGTATCCCTCATTTACCCTTCCCAAACAATCAACAGTAACATAACCGCCAAGGAGCAAACCTCTCGGCGCAAAAACTGCATCCACCCAGACACAGTTCTCATCAAAAGATAAAAGTGTAAGGGGAATAAAGAAATCAAGGCGCTTCAGGTCAATATCTCAAACATTTCCCTCCATATATCGTCATTTCAATAAAGATTCTGGAGAGAATAACAGAGCCTTCAAAATCAGGGAACACTTTTTACCTTACCAAATCAGAAAAACTGCATGCAGACCTAGTCAACTGCATGGGGAGCATCAGAGTTTACAGTATCCATGGGCTCTGTGGATTGCTGAGGAACTTCAGAATCTTCAGGGGCACCATCCATGTCTCTACCAGCTCCTTGAGATTGTTGTTCACTTCCCTGAGGTGGGCTTGGAGGAATTTCAGAGGACGCCGGCTTAGCAGGTTTTGGTTTCGTCATTACCAGTCTACACAACCTGTTAATGCACAAACTCCCACTAGCATATTTCAGGCAATATACATGAGCTAAAATAAATCCTCATCTACTACTTTCCTGTTGCAGCAATTGAAGTTTTCCATCCAAGTTTCTTTAGTTTTTTCTTTTTCCCAAGTATTTTAAAATGACAATTCATTTTTTTCATAATAAAGCAGAAACATCAGTTACCAAGTTACTATTTACTAAAAGCATATTTTACCACAATTTTCCAAGATTATTTCCCCCTAAAAATACAAAATGTTTTCCACAATCTTCAAAATAGATACAAAATTTAGTAATAACCAAGAACATCCCTTTTGTTATTTAGTTCACAAAAAAACACCAATATACATTATTTTATGTGCAATTTCCCCTAAACTAAACCTGTGAACCCCTACAACCACTAGCTTGAGAGAAGGTTGGTATATAAAATGATGGCAAGAAGTGCAGTGATAACCAAAATTCTTCTATTCTTGGAAGAGAAGGCAGAAAATGCAGGAGGAACATTGATCAGTTACATGTTAAGAAATATCATCATTTGTTTAAGTTATTAAACTATACATACCTGTCGAGAACCTCTGCTTTCTTTCTTATATCAGCAGACAAGAGAACTGGTGTGGCATGTTTAGGAAGTGATTCCTGCTGCTGATGCTTCTCTCTCAACCAAGCATCTGCCTCAACACAAGCATTCAAAACCTACAGCAAAGAATCCTCAGATTGTCGATTGAATAGCAGAAGGAAGAGATGGGGAAGGGATGAACCAGGAAGAACGACAATGAACCTTCTGTTTTTCTTCCACATCAATATGATCAAATTTATCATCATTCGACATAGCTGCTTCTCTATAACTGTTGATACAGTAAATCAGCTGGTTTATCACAGTTCCCCTCTCCATATGTTCCTTGTAACGCTCTTCAATTGGATCACCCACCTATGCATACAATGATTAGTTATACTTATTGAGATGACCTCTCTCTAAACAGTAAGCACAAATCCTTACCTTCTTAAGCTCCTCCAGCTTTGAAATGTAGACACCCTTTGTTTCATCTTCACCCTCTTCATACAGCCAATCTTCAACTTGCTGAAGCGTCACAATGAATTGATCTTTCTCTGGCTCAGTTACAAATTCCTGGTACTTGTCATACAGCTGATATTACAGAATATAGAGGGTTAGCATACACCTCTACCAGGCAGAACAGAAAGGATATACTTCATGGAAGAGATTCCCAACCTTATTCCTCATATCATATACATAAGCTTCCACGGCATTCTTCTTGTCTTTGGTTTCTTCCATAATGCGATCCTGCAAAGCCATTTCAAATTCCTTTTCCACTGCTTTCTGTAGGCCTTCTTGTGACAATCCACCATTTATGCTCTCTACCACAGGAATATTTGTTTTCTTCACTTTCCTCTTTGGAGCCTCAACCTAAGAATAGTACAAGAGACAGATTGACACAATTGTACCCCCAAAAATCTGTTTAAAGAATATGAAATGATCATGTCAATGAAATGTAATTGCAAGACCATGAAGGACAAATTGGAGCAATAACAAGCCACTTTTAGCCCCTGTTAAATTTTAGTTTGCAAACATAGTATAGATTCCACATGCTCAACTAATACAGTTCTCATTAAGTTTTAACAGCAAAAAGATTATCCAGATTTAACATGTCAACAAGCATATGAAATTGTAAACAAAACATTAGAAATATATTACAACATAGTTTAAAAGGCCTAAATCACATAGATCATAACAAGCATCTACAAAAAGTGACACATCAAACCTTTTAAAAGGTCTATTTGGGTGCCAAAGGTTTGTGCTAAATTACATTGATGGTACCAAAGCTTTCACAAAAAGTAAAGTTTACTTTTTGTAAAAGTTTACCATCAATGTAATTCAGCCTTTTTTAAACTGTTTCAATATATTGCTAATGTTCTATTTGCAATCTCCCGTGCTTGTTTACATATTGACAATCAAGCACTTTCAGAAAAGTTTGATGCCAAACTGTTATTTTTTGTAAATCTTTTGTATCAAATGATTTGATACTAAATTGCCACTTTTTGCAAAGGCTTGTTACTATCAATATAATTTAGCATTAAAAATATGAAGAACACATTTTGTAAGAGCCAGCAACTTGATTCTTTATTTTGGTGTAAATAAACAAATAATATGAGCAGTTAGTGCAGTAAAACTTCTAATTTAAAGCAACAGCTAACCCTTGTGTCTGTCTCCATCTGCAAAGGTTTGTCAGCAGATTCAGATAGGCCATTCTCAACACCAAAAGTATCACCATCAGCTACTCCTTTAGCATCTTGCATGTTAACATCTGCTTCACCTGAAGTAGGGGGTGAAACCTCTGCTTGCTCATCGGTCTCCATTTTGTTAGCTTCTTTAGCTGGTTCATTTGTAACCGGTACCTCAACTTCCTCTTCTTCTAAAAGCTACAGGTCACAAAATAATAAGGATGATATCCAGACTGTGGAAACTATAATAGACTATATGAAAATGAGTGTTCTTGAAGACTTACAGTTGCAGATTCAATAGACACTATACCATGGAGATTCAGACGAACTTTAACTTTCACCTTAGCATGATCACCTTTGGTACACTGGAAAGGACCAATCTGCATGCAAATACAACATCATTATAGAATGAAGCACCACACAACACGACATATCCTCCAAATATAGTGCAATAAACCATAGAACTATTTACCATGGATGAGCTAATTTTTGCTGCTCCCTGAAATTCACTGTCATCTGTGTATTTGACATCAACCGGGAATGTTCCAGAACGATAAAAAGTCAAGGCTTTGACACTAGGTATAGGATTCCCCTTGGGAAAGACCACAGTACTTCGCTCCGTTATATTATGATTTTCTGCTGAAGCACCTTTCCATGTCAAGGCAATTGAAAATGGGAAATTCTCATTAACCTGCATACATAAGCTGATATCATCTTCTAAATTCGGTACATAGTTCAAACTCCCATTCAGGATAAATTTTCTAAAAGAATATGTACAAACACTACAGAGAAATGACATACTACCATACTACAGTGAAGACCAGAAGCCAAAAATAAAGAAAACATACACTATATAGATTACTATTTTATTCATATATATTGTGTATGATTAAAGAGAATCTCTAGAATCTTCAAAACTAGGTTTCTTCAGATGGAATACTATCACTAGTAAGTTAAAATATGAATGTATCGGGGAAAAGGGATCCCACTTTAACTGAACCCTATTTTAACAGATGGCTTTCTTTTGTAAATATCCTTTTGAATTATGTGAATGAAAGTATAATAACCAACTTACAAAAAAAGGTGTGCTACCATACTATCCACTGCAAGCCCACCCACCTTACTGCATTCCCAGAATACCCTCATCCACAACATTGTTATAGAATACTTGCAACAATTATGAGGGAATTCCCAGAATACCCTCATCCGCAACATTGTTATAGAATACTTACAACAATTATGAGGGATAGATCTTCCATGATTACAACAACATTTAGCTGAGGGGAAATTTAAAAGAAAGAGAATGCCTAAGCTGCAAAATATACTTTCATCATATGTAGAAAATGGAAGACATCAGAGTAGGATCCAACAGCAGAATGTAATGTTGTGCAAAAAAACAGCAGAATGTAATCTCAACCAACTAAATGAATTATTTACAGAAGTAGCAGTTGCTGTGTAGGGATTTGGCACAGTAAGAAGAGCTAAGCATTTGCAGAAGACTGACTAAAAGTTCATTCCACATGAAAAGAAACATAGAAAAAGAAGAATATTACCTGAAACTCTCGAACTTTGAACGTGGGACTTAGCATAGCACATTGTAGGGCACACCCTTTAGCTACACATTCAGTAGCATTCATTGTCCTCCTCAGTTCCTTCCCAAAGAACTCCGTCATAATCTTCACAACGGCAGGGATACGTGAGGCTCCACCAACAACCTCAACCATGTGAACATTCTCAACTGCAAGTCCAGCATCTGCAAGGGCCTTAGCCAATGGTCCCTTGACACGTTCCAATATAGGAGAACTAATTTCTTCGAATTCTTCCCTTTTGATAAAACTTCGAACATCCTTATCATCCATCAGGCATTCAATATTGAGAGGCGCCTCTGGATTGGCACTTAGCACCTTTTTCAATTTCTCACAGGCAGCTCGGAGCCTGAGACATGCTCTTGCATTCTGGAGAACATCAATCTTATATTCCACTTTAAATTTTGCAGCAAAGTGCTGGAAAAGAACCTCATCAAAATCTCTACCACCAAGATTGCGATCATAGGAATGTGCCAGTATTTTTAATTGCCCCTTCTTAAAGCCAGCAATGCAAACTTGCATACTTGAGTGACCAATGTCAACAAATGCAACATTGAGCTGGTCATTCTCCGGCAAGTCTGTCTTATATATACCATAAGCTAGGGCAGTAGCTGTTGTTTCATGAAATAAACGGAGAGGATGCAACCCAGAAATAGTGGCAGCATCAAGGACAGATCTTCTTTCCAAGTCTGTGAAATAGACAGGGATCCCAATGCAACAATCAACTACTGCTGCGTTGAGATTCTTCTCAGCTATTCCTTTAAGATTAGAGAACAGCATGCCTAAAACTTGGGTTGCTGTGAATGCTTTTGTTTCTCCTAAATACCTTGCATGGATTAAAGGAAACCCATCTGGTCCTTCGGTAACAAGGAAAGGCACAGAACTAAGATCCTTTTGCAGTTCAGGATCAGAATACTTACGACCAATCAACCGCTTTACCTGAGAAATGGCATTTTTTGGGTTTGTCATAGTGGAAGCAGCTCCAGCAGTACCAATAAACCTTTGCTTCTCACCGAAGCACACAATTGCAGGAGTTTCACGTTTTGATTCATCATTAAGCACGATATCTATTCCTCTCTGCCTGGCAACTGCGACAATGCAGTTCTCATTGCCGAAATCAAAACCAACAACGCTCATCTTAGCCAATTACAGCAACCTATGCCAAGAAGAATGGAAAACATAAAGAGAAATGAGATACCACAATCTGATGAGAGAACACGAAATTAAATAATAGTGCATCAAGAAGTTAAAAAAGAACATCACAATTGGTTAAAAGGGAGAGCAACTGCAGAAAGGATAACATCTATGAAATAACCCCAACCAATGGTAGAGAAGGGCACAAAAGTTTTGAATCAGAGCAGCCTGCATTACAAACATCTAAAAAGGCGATCCTTGCAAAGAACCTTGGCAAACGGCTACCAGTCCATACACCATCTACCAACACCTTACATTTTAGAATCCAAAAAGTGAAAATTCAACCGTCCAGCCTAATCACTACCCAATACTAGACATTGGCAGAATATTAAACAAGAGACTACGGTTAAATGCTACACCATGTGGGTCATCAGCACCAAGAAAGCAACCAGAAAGGAGTAAAAAATGAACCAACTACAACATCATGATAATTCGGACATCCCACAGAAACTACTAGGTTGCTCAAATGAAGAACCAGAACTTGGAAGAGCCTAGATCCAGTTCGGAGACAAACAGAAACACGGAACGCATAGGAGCTCGAGATCCGCTGATCTCACCGGTCCAGGTAAGATCGGTACGTCAAGACTTCCGGATAGCTCACCAGAAGGTGCGGCGGCCCGAGAGAAGGAAAAGAAGTAGCAGAACCCCGTAGAAAAATCCAGATAATAGTAGAACTTTCGGCAGCTAACTCTGAGTTATTTCTTGTATGCCTCTGTGGGGTAGGCTTCTGAATGGTCCTAGAGAGCTCTCGAGAAACCTAGAAAATGAGATTAGCTTCTAGAAGGATCTATTTCTTCCTTCTCTCTCCTCGAAGACTTTAGTGGGTGACGTCGTAGCGGGATGTGACGTTTCATTCAACGTGCATTGCTGACGGCGACGACCAACTGCGTGGATAGTTGAAAATGCAAGCCAATTAGGCCCTTTAATATGTTGGGCCGTGCCCAATAATAAACCCAAAAACTATAGAACCGACCCGTATTTAATATGATTTTTATTTTCGACAAAAATGTTTAATGTGATTTGGTACATCTTTTTTTGTTTTTCGTTGAATTCTCAAATAAATTCTAATATTTCAAAAAAATCTTAAATAATATCATATTTTTAAAATAATAAAATAATAATATTTTCTAGATAATAGCATTATCATATTCACGGACAGGTGTATACATATTATAAAATTAAATTTATTCTAAAAATTCTTATTTCTTGTAAATATATTCATTCATATGAGATTTTAACCCTAAATGTTATTTTCAAGCAATTTATCTCTAAAATCTTTAATTTATTAAACCCATCTCAATTTAACCAAATACAAAATTAGTCATTTAGACATAATTTGAGAAAAAAAAAGTGAAAACTAAAAAAAAAATGAGGTTCTTCATAAATGGGCGACTTGAATTCAATATATTCTCCACGTGGAAATAGATGTCACCAAAACCACAAAACCACGTGGAAATATATGTAACTCAATGGAAATTGAAAATAAAATAAAATGTAAAATTTTTATAATTTAAAATAATTTATAGTCAACTATCTTCATATTATTTATCTTCTCAACAAGGAAAATCATACTCAAACAACTTTATTGGTATTGGATTATAAGTCAACCAAGTTAAGAAAATGCCATAATCAAAACTCATATGCATTCATCAATTAAATTATGAAGTACCCATAGATAGTTAAAATAGTAACTCATTTAATGTGCTTATATTCATCCATTCACATTAAATAGTGTCAATAACATCAATTGTTAAAAATAGTGAAATTTCTATAATAATAACATTACCTTAAATAAGGTATATTAAAATTTTGGATCTATACCTAAATCTATATAAACTCAATAACCTAGTATCTGAAATAGACCCTAATTTTTAGATCCGACTTATATACAAAATTTAGATTAATGAGTTTACCCCTTATAGGATTATGGTCATTTAAACCAAAATGTAAAATTTGAATTTTATTTTGATGACCTAAATTTCAGTATTTGTTGGATTCTGATTTAAATTGAGTTGGTTGAGGTCCATTTTTAATAGTAATTCATTTCAAATTGTATCAATTATAAATTAGATTGGTTTATTGGAATAGTGCGCTTTAAATCTAATTTTTTGAAATAATAGGATAATTTTTTAATTTAGACAATAAATTTATTCGCATTCAACTTTCTCACCGAACGAATGTATAATCAATTCCATCGTAAATGTAAAATATAAAATTTAATAAAGTAAACATAAATTTTATATTTTGTAAATAAAAAAATAATATTTATATAATCTATTATAAAATATTAATATATCTACCATTAAAATTAATTATTTCATCGTCATATATATTATAATCAAATACATGGAGAGGTCACAACACTATACAAAATTTTATATTTTGAACCATGAGTATAATTTATCATATTAGATTAATAAAAATATTAAAAATAAAACTAATATAACATGGAACTTTGATGGTATCTAATTTTATATGCATATAAGAGCTTCAAAAGTATCACATTTAAATTTATTACTGGTTTTACTGAAAATCCTTCCACTTATTTTAAAAATCGATTCTAAAAAAAAATCTTAGTAACTAGAATAATCAATACATTATTTGTCATTTTTTCTAAAATAAGATATCTTTATATATTTATATTTATTTAGTACATTAAATTCATATTCATTGGATATATTTGTCTAATTCAAATATACATCAGTCTCCATAACATTGAATTATTTTTATTAATAACTTCATATTTGTGAAATGAAAATATGATACTTTTAAACTTTTATTGACTTGTCTTACATATGTTATCTTCAAAACTCTCACCACTAAACTCATTTTCATTCTTCGAATATTCTAAAAATAATTTTTGAACACGCTAACAATATTTTGTATTTCAAATATAGTCACTTCAAAGTTTCTTGATAAAAAATATAATTCATTCTTTCTACATTGCATATAAGATCAATAATAGTAGTAATTAATAAAATAACATCGACTTTCCATTAATATTTATCAACTTTCATAATCATTTTAGATGTCATATTCTCAATACTAAAAATGTAACACTAAAATTTTTTAAACCAAGATAAGTCTAATTGAACTGGAAGATGAGATCGAACCAAGAATGGAATCCTAGTCTAGAAATGAAGAACTAGAATTGGGAATAGAACCCAAAATAGGATTGTGATTCAAACTGGATCGGAAAGCTGAGGTTGGAAATGAGAATGAGAACCCATGTTGGGAATGGAGGTCCAATCGAATTAGAGATTGATTTTCCGAGCAAGAAACCAAGATTTTGGGAAAAACCAGTTTCAGACCAACCAATGTCAAAACCTCAGGTTAAATTGCTAAGGGGACCCGAAGAGGGCAAAAAGAAAAATTTTGGGATTTAAAATAAAATAGAAGAAAATAAAATGGGCATTGAGTCGGGTTGTTAGATCTGACTCAACTCCCCCACCCGACACCCCATGTATGAACTCCCTTTCCTCTTGATAAGATCCCACAGTACTCCACTAAAAAATTTCGATCAAATCGATCCGATTTTCAATCGAATTTCACACCACAAAGTCTATGATGCACTTAAAAACCACCATATCGGCATATACATGAAATTAATTCCCCTATCTCCTCACCATGAGATCAAATTTTACATCGAAAGTCTGAAAACCCGTTCCTGGACTCACTCCCGACACCCGATTGTTCCTACTCCAAATTCTCCCTCACGAGGTCGCCAAATAAAGTGATTTTCTTGTCAAAATTCTACTAAGTAACTCCCCTTAAGTTAAATTGTCATGCCTCGACTCGGTTTGGTTGTATCCCCATGAACAACTCGCCGCTTCTCTTGGTTACAAAGGGGTTTCCCCCTTCTTTAATTCAAGAGGTGCCAAGCGTAATGTCGACCTTATTCCCTGGAATAACATTTATCAAATACAATGCAAGCTTAAGAAAAATTAACTATACCTGATAGAGGATAAGACTTGGTGTTATCACTAGTTATTTCTCTATTTCCTGAAAAAAGATAAAAAGGGTGGGTGAGTTTCTACAACTTAGTGAATGGGTATTTTCAAAAATGAAGTTTCAATAAAATAGTTTTAAATTGGAGTGTGTCAGACTCCTTATTTTCTTTAAATTATCTTATTCTCAAAACCTTGGTTTTCATAGCGATTTCTCAATCCAAAATCATAACTGGTGTGTTTATCAACCAACACATGCCCTTCATCATGAAGGGAACACACATTCGCAAGGTCGTATGTCCACTGCACCCACTTGTGGCATCGGAGCAATTTTACCAGCCACCTAGATAGAAGCACGTCCACTTCTACCCTAAGAATGAGTGGATGACTGCTCCCCAAGTCTAAGGAACCCGACCATGCCTTCTTTGTCTTAAAAAAAACCTTATGTCGGAGCTTTGGTTTGAGCTTCATCAGAAAATTGAGTAGCTGAGAGAGAGTAAAGTTTTTAGGTGTGTGAAGGATGAATGGAGAGGGGCTCTTTATATAGGGAGCTTGGGGACTCTCCGACCGTACGTTTGGCACCTTTATGACACTTATTGATGGCCTGAAACATCGTAAACAAAAATTTTTCCTTTCGTCGGCGCTGTTCAATTTTTCAGTGATTGAATAGTGTTGTCATCTAAAGGAAGAATACGACACTATTCTGAACCGGGTTCAAAGCTTAAACTAGCTAGTTTAAACACGATTCGACCGATTTTTTTAAAATTAAAAATTTCTAAATTCATTCTCTATCAAATGGTGGCCTCAATTCTCCAATTTGAATTTTCTAAGCTAGCTAGAAAAATGAATTTAGCATTCAGTTCAAAATGGTCCAAACCGGTTCAATCCGGTTCACCTTAACCGGTTTGGTTTTCATCTCCAATTCATCTTAAAGTCCTTTTCATGACTTTTGTGACTTTTCAAGTCACTCGGGATCCATAAATTTCCCGATTTGCCCTTTCTCTATTGGTTCCAGTTTATAAACTAACTCGGTTCATAAACCAGTTCAATCCGACTTGGATTCGATTCACTTGAATCGGTCTAGTTTTCTCTCCCAAATTGTCCTAAGGTCCTTTTTCAAGGTTTTTATGAACCCTTTGGGTCACTTGGGAGTTGTGAATTTCCCAAATTGCCCATTCTCTGATGATTGATTTTTTGAAACGGTTTGATTTTCTCACTCGGTTTATTCGGTTCTTTTCCTAGTTTTCCTTAACTCCAAAGAGTAGGGTTTACAACTCTCCCCTCCTTTTAGGAGTTTTGTCCCCAAAACTTATTTCACACTTTGTGTACTAGAATGAACCTTCATTGATATAAATTTCATAGTTTATCGATCTACAACCTTCCCGGTTGTTTCCGTTTATCCCTTATATCACATACTTAAAATTTTATTTTCATTCATATCCTTTTCTCATTCCATGGAGTTTACTTTAACTAAACATACCTTACTATAAGGCTTAAGGTCATATCCTTAATTTTACATCCTTCATTTTTCCTAGAGTACTATTTCTCTATTCCAAAATCTTTTACTTAAGATTTTAGGATTAGGAGTTCTAAAACACGCAATCCTTCTTGCATTTGGTTATTTCATTTATTGTTGACCTTCTTAACTCAGTGTACGTTCCCGTATCATGTACGTACTTCCACAGATATTGGTGTTGTCACCTTTTTCCTCCTACATTGATCCTTCTCCCATTCGTTGATTATTACAACTTCGTTCTACATTTAATACCTGGCTTGTTATGCTCAAATCATAAACTCTTCCTTACCAAATTCATATTTCCCTGATACAGTTGAGCTTACATGTCCTTTACGGTATGACATTATTTGGGACTTGTCTTTAACTTTGCATCCTTCTGACCGTATTGGTTTCATCATTTACTCGTCTTTTTCAAACTCCTTTATTAGGTCATTCAACTTTCAAGTCTTTGAATTTCCAAATAATGACATGCTGAAACTCATCCTTTCTTATGTCATTCCTCATTCCCGCTGACGTCCTTTCTTTTAAGGTCTCTTCTCTTTCTAAATCCATTCTTACTCACTCGTGATCATTTAACGGTTCTTCTTTCTAATTTAGTTCCTTCTTTACCCGTACAGTATCTTTTAACGTTGTCTTCCTACTTACCCGTTACTTAAATTTAACTTATCCCTTGGACCTTCACAATTGTTTTTCCTTTGCACTTTATCATTTCATTCCCAGCAGCTTGTCCTTAAGAAGCTTATCTTCTTCTCAATTTTGTAGGTTCCATTTCCTCTAAATTGGTATACATGTGTCCTTTCAAGGTTTCCTTCCTCGGTAAATTTTACACTTCTTTTCTCTTGGAATTTCCTTCTAGTTTTACCATTACAAATATTTTACCTTGAATGTTCTTCCTTGATGTTATCTTCTCTTGCTTACCTTTACTCTTAAGATCATACGAGTACTTTTCGTCTATCTCACCTCATTCTCACTTGCTCCCAGTACTCATTTATTCCTTTGAGGTGAATTCCATGCCCCTCTTAGTGTTAGAATCTCTCGTATCTTCATGTACCGGGTATTCCTCCCTTTGCCTCATTTACGGTGTAGTCCTTACTACTCCCCAATTCTTTTTAGAGTTTAGTTTATTCTTCCGGAGAATTTGATCAATAGAAGTTATTTCCTTCAATCGGATCTGTCTAAAATTCCCATTTGGTTCCCTGTTCTCCTGCAATCAGATCATGCTTGGCCTTACAGGTATTTTCTATGATTCCACTTCCTATCTTCATTCTTCTTTTTGGGGCTTCCATATTGAAAATTTCACGCTCATTTTCCTTACTGTTCCTTACAAGTTCTCTCTTCATTCTTTTTTATGCTTCTTAACCTTTGCATGGTGATTCACTCTAGCTTTTCTCCCCTATCTTTTATTCCTTTTAGTTTCCCGTCCTTATCTCCAAACAAGTCATTTATTACTATTGGGTTTCTAAGGGTGTGTATCCTAGCACTTTCCAAGTGTTGGTATTATTCACAGAGTTTTCTTTCTATCGTACTTCTTTTCTCTTCTCTTTTCCTTGTCCTGTCTTACTTGTCTTAACATCTTCTATGCTTTCTTTAACTTTCTTCCTTTCTATCTCATCGACTTCCATTCCTTTAGTTTTCTTTGGAATAGTCTGTTTGTTTTCTTTACCCTTATTCTTTGAACCCTTCCTTAACTCCTTAATCCTCTACTATGAGATGTTTACTTCCTTTTTTTCTAACTTTTTTCTTCTTTCCTATAATTAGAATTCATCTTCCTTGTGTGAACTCTAATAGTTTCTTCTTTGCCAAATTTCATTATACTTTGAGGAAATTTTTAAAGGTTTAGGTTAACTAGAAATAACTTGTTTTCCTTCTTTGGATGATTTTCTATCATTTTATGTTGATCTTTATTAGCATACTCTTATTGTTTGAATTTGTCAAGGAACTTATAAATTTTATCAAGAAATATTTCACTTCATTCATTCAAGAAATTTTCTTGCCACACTTGGCTTATTACAAATTTTTCTATCCTCTAATCCCTTGGGGTAATAGACTGAGACTTAGCCCTAGAGTGGTTGTGAGATTCTTGATCAGAAGGCTATGAGTAACTAGTTGGGGTCCACTCATAATCTCTTATGGGGCGAATCTCATGTATGGCCTCCAGCCTGTATTGCCTCAGTACCTTAACCTCACACTCATATGACCACTTCATCCATTAGGAGTGATTAAAGCCGGGTTGAGTAGGTAAAGGTACTTGGTGGACCTTCATGAAGGTGGCATACGCATCCCAATAGTTATCCCAGTCCTCCTTCTTGGTGGGATTCCTCTCTGGTTGTTGTGGGGCTGGAGGAGGGGTTGGGCTCCTAGGAGGAGGTACATGTTCCTCTTGTCTTGAAGGAGGGTAGGTGATGCCTTTTGGTTCCAATAGAGCTCCTACCAGTTTCTAGTAGTCTTCCACCATGTCCTTGGGTACTCTTTTCTCACCCTTTAAGAATCTTTGAACGACCTCTTCCCTTGGGTTTGGTGTCTTTTTCAGGGTTATGGGTGGAGGGTTGGATTTCACCGCGAACTTCCTAGGGATTCTCCTTCCTACATGATAGAATGAGTGGATGTACGCAACATCCGACACTCAATCCCATAAAGAAAACTTTGTGTCTATATCTTTCCGCACTTATTCGACCGTAGGAGGGCTGAGAAGGTGTTGGGAGAGCTTGGTTTGGCTCAATGAGGGCTCGAATTGGCTGATTTTAGCTCGACAAAAACAGAGCAGCTTCGGTCCGTCAGAGCTGTTTCACTATTCGATCATGCCAGAGCTTCTCTGGTGACCCTCGGAGCAATTGGGGACTACCACCGTGTAGCTGACTTCTCCCCAAGTCTAAAAAACCCGACCACACCTTCTTTGGCTCAAAAAAGACCCTATATCGGAGCTCTCGTTCGAGATTCACCAGAAAACTGAGTAGCTGGGAGAGAGTGGGATTTTCAGGTGTGAAGAGGATGAATGGAGAGCGGCTCTTTATATAGGGAGCTCGAGGACTCGTTGAACGTCCGTTTGGCGCTTTTATAATAGTCATTGATGGCCTGAAACATACTGAGCGAAAAAGTTTCCTCTTCGCCGACACTGGTTCGATTTTTCTAATGAGTGAACAATGTTGTCATCTGAAGGAAGAATACGACATTGTTCCAAACTGGACTAGTCCGAACCGGGTTCAAAGCTTAAACCGGTTCAAGCCTGATTCGACCAAGTTTTTCAAAATTAAAAATTTCTAAATTCATAAAAATTTATTATCTATCAAATGGTGACCTCAATTTTCCAATTTGCATTTTCTAAGCCACCTAGAAAAATGAATTTAACATCTGGTTCAATAGTGGTTCAAACCGGTTCAATTCGGTTCGGATCCGATTCACCTAAACCATTTTAGTTTTCATCTCCAATTCATCCTAAAGTCATTTTTCATGATTTTGTGACTCTTCAAGTCACTCGAGATCCATAAATTTCCTGGTTTTCCCTTTCTCTATTGGTTTCGATTCATAAACTGATTCAATCTGGCTTGTATCTGGTTCACCTAAACCGGTCTAGTTTTCTCTCCCAAATTGTCCTAAGGTCCTTTTCCAATGTTTTTATAAATCCTTTGGGTCACTCGGGAGTTGTAAATTTCCTAAATTGCCCGTTCTTTGATGATCGATTTTGTGAACCGGTTCGATATTCTCACTCGGTTTGGCCAGTTCTTTTCCCGATTTTCCTTAACTGTAAAGAGTGGGGTTTACATAAATGGTCGGGTCTAGTCCTATTAGTGGCCAAAAAAGATCACACAAGGGCTGTTTTGGTTTGCACAAATTTGGGATAGAAAATCGTCATCGCATTACTGCCCTTTAGGGGCAAATTTATTCGACTCCGACCACCACTCCGATCAACACCAGTGCCAAAAGAATCCCTGCCCCTCATCTCCTCTTACATACCTTGGTTTACCTCCAACAAAGGGACTTGTAGCCACCACGAGCCAATTTCCCCCGATAGGTCTATTATGGAACCTCCGACAGTGGTTGTTTGAGGCCAAAATTCGCCCAACTCTGGTGACCTCTTGGTCGACCACCTCCATAGAACGAGTCACGAGTGTCTTAGCTTTTAAATGCCTACCCTCTAGCCATCGATATTGCACTCTTGATATTAATCCAAAATTTCGGTTGAAAATTTTTCCAGAATTATATTGTAAGTTTAAAATTCAATTGATATAATTGGAATAAATTTGGTTTAAAATAAAATGAAAAGTGTTGTTTTAACCAAAATAAATAACTCGATGGAATGAGTTAAGTCCGCTGAATTTAAGCGGAAATTAAATATTATATATATAATTGTTAATTATGTATATATATATATATATAAATGTTGAAGAGGTGTTTATATATAAGGGTATATATATACTTGTACAAAATTAATTTCCAAATAAATATAAATGAGAAAGTGATTTGAGAGTTGAGGTTGTACCATTATCAAATAAATACACACATAATTTTATTAAGATGTTCAAAGTACCAATATAATTATGTTATAAAAAAAGGAATGAAACCCAAGTTTACATGAGGAGTTTAAATAATAATTTTACTCCATCATACTATTAAGTGAATGCCGATATAAAACTTAGATTTATATAATGTTGGACTATAGAAAATAACAGTTGTGAAAATAAAAGGGTCCTAAAGAGCCTTGGTCCTGTGAATTCGGGTTTAGTAGGAAACTATTAGTACTTTGGATTAGTCCTAAGCCCCTACCATAAATAACCATAAATTAATACTTACATTCATAAATACCCATCAATTTCCTAATTTAATGAGAATAACGGACAATATTTAATTATCATAAAGCACATAACAATTATTGGAATGAAGGGGAAAAGACCATAGAATTTCCTAAATATCGTCCATTTGCACAACCCATAAATTTATATAATGTCCTATTCACTCAAAGGGATAATTGGTTAACAGTTTTAACACTTAAAGATTAATGGAGCTAAAGTTGGGTGTCTTATTTAACATGGGCTATTTAATGTAAAGCATTTAATGAAATGTAAATTACTTGAGAATTATCCATGTTATATAATAACATTTGTATTAGATGTGCCCATCATAAGGAATTAAAAGTAGAGTTAATGATAGTAGTGATTTGGGGTATCATGAATGAGAATGAGAAAGGGTTAGAGTTCCTTCTCATTTATAAAGGGTGGAATTTCATCATAGTACAACTTATCAAAATATATCAATTAGAAATAATGTAGTAATAAATCTTCCCCATTTAATAAACAATTTTACAACTATATAAGGAGCTTAGAACAATTGATCAAAGCCACACCAGCTGAGCTAAGAGAGCAATTCGAGTAGAAGAGAGCTACATGGTCCACTAGTCCTTATTCACACCTCAAAAATCATCTTTGCCATAATCACATTAGATCTACCAAATTAATACTCCCTACCTTTGAAATTCTCAATCTCGACATCCACCATGCAATAACCAAATTTAAGGAAAACTGAGAAGTATCAGAGTAGAGAAACACTAATATGACCAATCAAGGACGGGTATCTGGGAATCCCTCTAGGATGAAAATGTCTTTAAATAAAAGGTGAGTGGGCCAATTTACACTTCATACCCGGTTGGGATGATTAGCACATTTTCTAAATTGGAAACCACCGTGAGTGGGCATATTTAACGTCATACTCAGTTGGGTGATGAGTAAGTTTAAAAGTTAAAAACCTAATTACCGGTTGTGAGTGGGATTACCTAACATCATACCCGATTGGTATGGTGAATTTCCTTGAGGAAAGGAGAAACGCGCTTATCGATTTTAAGTGAAGTTATCATCACAGCTAGTTGGTGTGATGAAGTTGAAAATAAACTTTTTGTCAGAAGTGTTCTCCCCTGACTGTGTACCAATACTTAAAAGATTTGGGAAACCTTCTTGACGGGAGCTAGAATAGCTTAGATAGGTCAGAGGCCTCAATTTTTGAACTCATGGGGCTAAATGCTTGGTTTTGGAAAATCACGTGCGGTGAGGTCTCTATCCTCATATGGACACGGAGTGGCATTCGGGTATGAGGGTTGGATGTCGAGAACATTCACTTATACCCAGGGTAGAAGTGGACTGGTTTCACAGTCTGATCCTCACTAGTGAGTAATTAAAGCTTTCTATCTCTAGAATGATTTTCCGACGAACCTCCGTTTAAGCTCATTTCTAAGCTAATTTTAGTGATTTAAATCTTGAGATGATTTTAGGGACATAGGAAAGATGATTAGAATCATGTTAGGACTCAATTGGGAAGGATTAAGGTTGAATTAATGAAATTCAAGTTGGAGGACTAAATTGTAATTTTTTTTTAAAGTTTGTTGACTTAATTACAATTTTTGAAAGTTTCGGGACATAATTTCAATTTTTGAAAAATTGGGGCTTTTATGTAATTAGTGAGAAATATTACACCCAATTGTAAATTTGAGAAATTAGGGACCCAATTGGAATATTTGAAAATCTTAGGGACCTAATTGGAATTAATGTATAACTTAAGGGTCAAATTCTAATTATTGGAAAATTATGTGTTTTAAGTGTAATTGTCATATTACTTGGGACTTAATTGCCCAATCTATTATAGTAACGAATTACCTACAAGTTCATGCAAACGAAAGGCACGTAAAACTTAGAAATTCTCGTAATGAACAAGTCTCAGAATACGGGCGAGTGAGATTTTTTATATTAGGATCGATTGGATCGATTACAGGCATACTTAAAATCATACTTTATTTTTAAAATAAATTTTTAGAAATATAATCTCCTGACTATATGAAGATTCTTAAATATTTTAGGATTATATTTTTGAAGAAAGCATTAAGTATGTTATTAGGGAAACCCATGAACAGTGTATGGATACACCTCATGGGATATGATTTAGTCTGACTGTCGATATCATATATGGACGAGGCTTATGGTCGACAATGGTGGGATAGATCTAGTTTTGTGCAAGTGGGGCCAAGGATCCAAATTTTGGAAAGTGAAGTGGGCCCAAGGCCATGTTTTGAAATTTTGTACAAGTGGGCCCAAGGATAATGGAAACGGGTTTAGTCCCATAAATAAGTTTGATTTAAGAGCTTGTAAAAAATTATCATAATTGGATAATGCTTGCTGAAGCTACTATGTCTAAGCCAGCTCGCAACCAGTTGGGCTAGTGGAATAAAGGTAAAGGTCTTAAATCAAAAGACACGTGTGTGATTGCAATCGTGCGGAACCAAAGAGATGTCCGGTATGGAGTAGTATTGGTTCTAAGGGTCGTTGGACAACAAGGTTGGCACAAGGGCAGAAATGTTGTTCCATTATATCATGGAGCTCTATGAGCTTCGTGCGCATTGAGAATGAGGAAGAAGGGGGTAGAGGTATCATCCCTCAATAGCGAACAAAAGAAGCGATGAGGTCTGGGTGTTGGGCAATGGTGCTCACACATACTATGTAGTGGAGGTTGTGACCTCTCATTGGGGTGGATGGTAAAGAAGCTCCAGGCCACTAGTGGAACTGATCGAGGTTGTTGCCTTTGAGGGTCTATTTTACAACTATTTGACCCATTTATGGATAAAGGGTGTTTGTGTGTTTGTGTGAAACAAACCCTAGTAGGTTTATTAAATCACTCCAACTAGTAAGGAACCTACCCAAAACTTGATGAAATATGCTAAGAACTTTATGATAAACCTTTTTTTAAAATATAAGATAAGTATCAGCTTGTTTTTCACATTCTTTCCAAGGAAGGGAAATTTTTATTAAGTGCATACTGAATCATGGACAGGGAGTCATGATGTCCTGTAAACCCTACTCACCGAGCTATCGAACTCACCCCCTCTCCCTTCCATTTCAAGGAGTAATGATGGTGCAAAGAATGATAGAGAACAATTTACTAACCTGGTATATAATTAGTCCTTTTAAAGATATTTATGTACTGTAATATATATGCATGTTTTTGGTAAACTTATCTGATATACAGTTTTTTTCACGGTCTTGAGCCTTGATTTTGTCAATACTATGAAAATAGATTCATTAATATTATAGTATTGGGAGAAGTGGCGAGTTGTTCACAGAGTTTCGACCAAACTGAGTTGGGGTGTAACAATACAAACAAGGAAATAAATTGAAAATCATGTGAAAGGTTTTCAATAATAAATAAGTAGTAGCTTGTTAAGTTGATTATGAACACATTGGGATTAGAGGGAAAAATATCCTTATGCACCTTCGGGCATGTGAGTTTTGCTTACTATAAAAAGGTAAATTATTAAAACTTGTTATGAATGGACTCAAGGATAATTTTTTTCCGATAAAATGAAAAATTTTCAAATTTATTGTCTACAAGTTTATTTGTTTTAATCTTTAAGCTTGTTTTTAGTAAACCTCTATTCTTACCAAACCTCCGTGTAAACCTATTGGAGTATGTGCTGAATCGTGGATATGACGTCACATGTTAGTTGAGCACTCTCTATGAGTTGTGAACTCACTCCCCTCCAAATACACTTTACAGGAAATAATGGTGGTAAAGGACGCATGTTTACTGGAAAATCCATCCAAAACTAAAGGTATGTCTTAAATTTAGTACATGGTTCTCATATGATTTATTAATTTTATTTTTTAAATATTTTAATAATTGTTTTTGGAAAATAACTTGGATTGTGTCATTTTACGCTTACACCCTGTCAGATTTACAATGATAAAATACACATTGTTGTAAAGTCATGAGGATGTGGCATGTTGTGTGGAGGTCTAAGTGGGGAAATGGGGTCGGAGTGTGACAATAGAAGTCTTTCAAGCAGTAGTAAAAGATTTTGGGTTTAGGAATTTTGTAATTATGAATTTTGTATATTGATATTTTGGAAATGATTTAAATTTTAAAAATGAAATTATTTTATATTGTTTGTGCCTTACGCATGTTGGTTCTATAATAGTACATGCCCCACTATTATAGAATTGGGAGAACATTGCAATTGTGATGATAACATGATCTGAAAATTAGATCGAGGCATTACAACTAAAGGGCACATGAGCCAAGCTGAACATGTTACAATCTGTAAGATCCCAATACCCTAAGTTGCTACAAAAGATATGCTTATTTGGACTTAGGAAAACTTACATATAGTCATAACTAAATTTGCTTACACCTTTCTCTTCAAACAGTTACAACCAACTCTAAAGGTATGCTCTTCATCCTCTCGGATTTCAAAACATGTTTAAAAATATATATGGAATTTATGGTGTGTGCCTAGACTTAAGGTATAAGAATATTAATATATATGGAATTTAAGATATGTTCAAATGCACCGCCTATAAATGACATTGTGAGGTATAGGAAAATTAATATATCATATGAGTGTTATTTTTGTGGGAAATCTAAATCTATAGATCATATGTTCTTTTGTTGTTGTTGAACTAGATCAATTTGATTTGTTATTTGTGGTTTGTACATAGATTCTAAGAATTATTTATCTATAGATGAGTTGTTGGACATCATATTAAGGGATGCTATATTTGATAGGCATAGGCGAGTGCATACGCTTAGTAAGATTGCTTATACGTATTGGAGGTATTTTTAAAGATATCAAGATTGCTTATACGTATTGGGGGTATTTTTAAAGATATCAAGATTGCTTATACATATTAGGGGTATTTTTAAAGATATCATAATAAGGGATGTTATGTTAGATAGGCATAGTCGTGTGCATATGCTTTGTAAAATTGCTTATACGTGTTGGGTTATTTGTAAAGGTTGGATTTGAAAAAGTTACACCAGATATTAACTTTATTATCATATTTATACGGGTTAGAATTGTTGAATCTTAGTCCATATGGATAATAGGTTAAGTAGGGTAGGACTAGTTATAACTAATTATAGAGATGGTTGAACTTGACATTCATGACTTAATGTTAAATTTAATTGTGATAGTTCGTTTGAAACCAATTATGAGTTTGCGGGAATAGGTTTTGTAGTTTGTTATTGGCAGGGCAACGAACTAAATAGCGGTGGAAGATAGCTACAATATTGCATAATTACACTATTACAGAGGCTGCAATATATGTATAGTCGTGGTTGGAGTCGGGTAGAAACGGAAGTGGATTCACTACGGGTTAATTGGGCATTTACTAGTAGAACATTTGACATTTCCTAAGAGTTGTATGGCTTTTTATTCATGTTTGAACAATTTAAATTCCCGTTTTGAGTATATTAAAGCTCATATGCTAACACAATTACAAAAATCTATTAGAAAGGTCAGAATTTAAATAGTAAATTCTTTATTATGCACAAGTTATTTTGGGATGTGGAATATTTATTTATATCATAAATACAACATCAACAATGAGTAAGTGTCTCTTTTCTCATATTTATATTTGATGTGATAATAATACAACTATATTAGTAAAGTCACGAACTCTCCAAAATTGATAAAAAAAAAAACTCAAGGATTGGCTTGTTTTCAAAAATGAAAAGATGAGCAAAATTTGGGAAAACATCAACATAAAAACACAATTTTAATTACGTAAGCCAATGAGATAGAATAGGGGCAATAAGAATATGTGACTCACATTGTTAAATTAAGTATTTTCGCACTTCATAAAATTCTGCATTGGGGTATAAAAATTGAAAACCACAGTTGAGTTAATACTTTCTTGCTAGTTTGATTTTTTTTTGTTAAGAGTAAGTAAATTCATTATGAGAAATCAAAGTTGCCATACATCACACCTAGTATTTGGTAGTAGAACCTTATATGACATAACTTTATAATAATCTAAAATTAAAATAAATATGAGGTAAACTGTTAAGTACAATAATAGTAAATATGCTAGTTGAATCTTAACTGTTTGTAGCTATTGTATTTACTAAGACACCTGTACTAGCTAGTTTGATGGCTTATCTTCCGAGAGACATAATTCAATGCTTCCATGTAATTCTTCCACAGATCCTCAAGTAGCTCACGGGCTATGTCCGTTATGCTCTTCATGATCTCCGGCACGATCCTGTGCAAGCTTTCCATCCACACCTTGGCCCGTGACACCATAGCTTCTAAGAAAACGGGGATCATGCTAGCAATCTTTGGACCGTGCTCCACCAGGAAATTGCAGACCGCATAAGCAGCCAAGGATGTTATCTCAAGGAGCTTGCTGAGGAGGGAGACCACCAGGCTCCGGAGACCATCTGCCACCTGGCAGAGGCTATAGTGGAGGCCCTGAGCGGCCACCCGGTATACTTCGATGTGGAAGAGGAGTAGGTAGGCGGAGGTCTTGATGAGGAGCCAGAAGAGTGGCTTGAGGGATGAGATGGCCGAGACGAGGAAGGAGAGGAGTTTTCGCAATACGGGGAGGGCGGAGGCCGGGGAGTGCAGGATAAGGAAGGGGATGGAGGTGGTGATGAAGAAGCAGAAGATGAACTTCCATGGAGACCGCATCTGAAGAAGCAGAAGAAGATGATGATGATGAATAAGAGTGAAGACTAGAGATTGTTAAAAATAATAAAGATAAACAGCTTGGTAGCTTTCGTTTTCATAGATGACTACATTACTTCATATCACCACTCCACCATCGCCATTTTTGGTGTATTTTCAACTCTCATAAACAAAGATTAATTAGGAACATTAGATTTTAAACTGAACTGACACATAGAATCTGAGCTAGTAGTATGTTAAATATATAAGGTTCTACCAATAAAAATGCATATGATGAAGAAGGTTTAGTAGACACGGTCAAAGCGAGAAGACTTGATCTCAAAAAGTGGCCCTTCCCCAATATGTCAATTGATTGGCCACGTCTTCCAATTTTATCTACTTATTAATCTTCTAATATAATTATTTTAGGTTAAATTACAGTTTAACCATAAATTTGGGGTTAAACTTTGGAAAAATTGATTGCCAATTTTAATTTATGTTAAAAAGACGGTGATTTGAAACATATATTATCACATATGTCATATACTAGTCAATTGACATGTATTTTGGTTTTAAAATTTTATATTTTATTTAGAGTTATTTTTAAATTAACATGACAAAAATGATGTATTAGCTTATATAAAAAAATATTAAATTTATAATAACATTTTTTAATAAAAGTTAAAATTAATATAAATATGTTGATTTTACTAAATATTTGACAAATTTACTCTAAATTATTGGCATATTACTATAATTTAGACATTTATTTTATGAAACTTCAATTGTAATAAAAATTATTGAGCAAAAAAAATCTTACAATTTTTTTCATAAAAAATTTGAATTTAGTATCTTGTTTAACAAAAAAAATACTAAAACATCTACCCTCTATGTATATGCCAAATTGGAGGACTAAATAAAGAAAATGAATTAATTTGCAAAGTGAATTAGTTGGGATGATTTGATACCTTTTTCTTTAATTAGAAATGTTAGGTTCTTATATTTACTAAAGAAAATGAATTAACGTGAGTGTTAGTATTGAAAATATAATAAAAAAATTTGAAAAAAATATATTAGTATTTTACATTTTCACAAAAAAATTCAATTAGTGAAAATGAGTTATTAATATTTTCAAAAAAATTACTTTTCCTCTCATAATTTACAAATAATTTTATTTTTTAAAAATTGATCTCCGGGTCAAGGTACAATCCGCCATAATAAGTTTTCATCTTTTGAAAACATTAATTAATCATGTTTGTGTGGAAGAGTAGACGTGGTGTCTCCCAAACCTACTATGGGTAGGTTATTTTTACGCATTTTGATTGGTGATCCTAACTTAGGTCCAATCTCATTGTAATTGTACCCTTAAAACCATTTACACCAGCTCAATCAACCTAGTGCGGAACCTATAAATAACATTCAAACTCCAATTCATGAAATGCTATATTACCTAACTCAACTTGGATAATTATAATATATGTTCACTAATTACCTATGATGATTTTCATGCTTAACATAGGATCACAAGCCAAAGATGCATTTACCATGAAAGGTAGTGGAACAAGTTTGTCCTTGTTTGATAGATGTGATTAGAACTCAACAATGTGTTTTAATCATTTTTTTTAATATTTAAGTGTGGTGCTAATAAAATATTTTTGGAAAAAGCTAAATGAGAAAAAATATTTAAAGCATGATGCTCATAAAAATATTTTGAAAAGATCTTGTGATGTTGATCGGGTCATAAGGTAGGACGGGTAGAGGTAAACTTAATGAAGAACTGACAATTGGGTGCATGGGAGAAGAAAAGTGGAACAAGACCTCTGGAATATTATAATTCTTCTCAAATATTTTGTATTAAAATGATAATATTGTTTTAAACCCCTTTATTTATACTATGGCACGAAATTATATAATTTAAATTATATTAATACTCTTATTTACTTTTTATATACTTTAATATATTTATATATTAATAATATTTTATATAAAATTATATAATATAAATATTACAAATAAAAAATTATTATAAAAAATATTTTAAATATAATTTAATAATATATAATAGTTAATAAATTATTTAATTTAATTAAAATATCTTTCTTATTTTTTTATTAATAATCCTTACCTCCCTTTCATTTACTTTTCATTCCTCCAATTGATTAATTATTAAAAAATTTTAATATATTCCCATCCATCACGTCAACTACCCTCCAAATCCCTAGTTCTATCCCTTTCCAAATCTCTTTAAACCCCTAATCCAAATCCCTTTAAATCACTCAATCCAATAATAGTTTTTTTTGAAGGGTCCATGGAAATTCATATGTTACTTTCTATATATTTTTTTATTATTTTTCTTTTTTTTCTTCCCTTTTCAGGTTATTATTATTATTTTTTATGTGGCTGACCAAAAGGGTGTGCATGGGAGAAAGAGAGAATGTGGTTTGTCAAGATGAAGATGAAATGGTGGTTGGTTGAGTCGATAAAGTTATGCTTATCAGTGATAATGAGTAAGAGACAATGATTAGGACTAATCGTTACCAAATGAGGGTCATACAGTGGTTGTAAACACTCTAACAAACACTTAGTGTCTTTGTATTTACCCATATCATTATTTACCTATTTTGATGTACCGAATTAAAATGAAATTTTTTAATCTTTTTCCTCTTAACACTATCTTGCAACAAATTAATTTAAATGATTTAATTCATGTTTATAATATAATATCACATAATTAACAATAAACTTAGTACATTTGAAAATTTATCAAATAATAGCCAGTAAAATAAAATGTAATAAAAATTTAAATTTATTAATTCAATTGAAAATGAGTATACTTTTTATTAAAATTTTAATACATAATTTTTTTCTCTTATCCTTCTATTTATGGTTAATGATCTTGTAATAAAATAAATAGCCTAATTTAGTTGATATGGGGAATAAAAACTTGATTTTGACATTTAGTAGAATGTTTCAAGTGATTAGTACTCATTTCATCCATCAATTCAATTCAATGGGTGAATTGTGGAGTTAACACATTTTCTCTATAAATTAAATAGGATTCGAAATGGAGAAGATGTAATTTTTTTTGTAACCATTTTAGAATTTAGCCGACATGAAACTAAAAGTTCATGGCTCCAAAAGTGACTATAACTACAAAGAGCGTGAGTTTAGTCAAAATAGGGAGAGATTTATGGACGCAAATTTATTTAAGTTTTTTTTAAATGGCAGATCTGTAAAAAAAAAATCTCCGTTTATTACAACTATTTTTCTTTTTAATGGTAGAGTTTGACCGATTTGGTCAATCCCTACTTTTAATGGTACAGTTTTTTTAAACCTCCCTTTTTTTCTCAAATAGTTGAGAAAACATTTTGGGGCGGCACAAATTTATTTAAAATTTATAATTTTTAAACATTTTTTACTTTATAAATTTATAATATTTTTTTATAATTTAAGATAATATTTTTAATATATATCATTTCACTGATAAATTGTACAATTTTGAACGGTACTCAACATTTATCTATAATATTGTGCAAAATAAATTATCTATAAAATATTATAATATATTATTTTAGTTAATTAAAATATTTAATATAATTTTAATTATTTAATATTATATAATAATATTAGGATAATATTTATTTCTATCTTTTAATATTATTTTGAGTTTATAAATAAAATTATATATTATTTAATTTATCAAGTTATTAATTAATAAAATTGTATTTATATCATTTAAATTTATAATCTAACACTATTTTTCAATATTTTTCCCATCTAATTTATATTAGATTTTAGATCTAACATTTCATAATAATAGCAAAACAGGACACCTAGAATGGACCACACCTATATGTGACACCTACAAATAAAGGTTGTACTAGGAGTGTACAATTATGTACATAAATATTCCAATTGTTATTTTTTTTCTATACATACTACAAATCTATATAAATATGTGTTACAACATCAATTAAAAAAGTGCAACATTATGGAAATATTTATCATCTTTTTTCTTCTTTCTCTCAAATTCTTTTGTAACATTATGAAAATATTTATCATCCTTCTTCTTCTTTCTCTCAAATTCTTTATAGTATCACAGGGGTATTCTTAACCACCTCTATATTTTTTCCACTTTTGCACCTTCATTTTTCCTTCATTTCCTACGCTTCTGAGAAGAGAGTCGTGAGAACAAGGAGGTTTCCATCGCTTTTCAGCTCCAAGAAAACGATAGATCGTCTACGTTACATAGAACCTGCTTATACAAAGCCAATTTTCCTTCTCCCTTTTGGTAATCTCTTTATTTCACCTTGTCGCTCATGCCTCTGCTCCATCTGCCATTTCTTCAAGCTCTAGGAACCTCTTGGGATACCATCATTTCTAGTTTTATCCATTTGGTTCAGCTCCTTCTACTATAGTGTCCATCTCTTTGTTATTTGATGTTATAGGAGGTGCTGCTCTGTCTCCTTTTGGACATAGCTTCATCAACAGCTTCTTTCACAGCTTCTTCTGATGACCAATGTTGCCTTACAATGGTGCTTCATCAATAGCTTTATCATACATTTTACTCTCTCCTCTACCCTTAGCCTATTGCAAAGGCGTTGTACTTTGAACGAAGAAGAACAGGTTGCCCTGTTGCACGAACAGGATGCCCTGTTGCAGAGGCGTTGCACTTTGAACGGAGACGAACATGACGCATAAGACATTCCGATTTGCTCATTTCTAGCAACCGCAATGAAACAGAGAGGTTCTCCCTTATTTGCGATGCTTCCATCTGTATAAAACTCAGGGCTTTTCGGGACATCGACATTTGGTGGTATGTTGGTTACATGGACGAGAGCAGGGCGCCAATTGGAGTAGTCGACAACGAGTGAGAAGAGAAGGGGAAGGGGCAAGCAATAAAAAAATGAAGATCAAGGAAAGAGAGAGAAGAGGTGACTAGTTACACAAAAGGATGCAGAGAGAGAGAAGGGGAAGGGGAAAGCAAGAAAAAAAATGAGGATGAAGGGAATCCTTAGTCCAATCCAACACTTGGGTGTCGTTCACGGACTCCATTAATTCTTTTGGAAATTAGGCCACACAAGGCCTCCGCAGAAAGGAAAAGGCAGCCCATCTGATGTCTATATTAAAAGGCTCGCCTTACCGTCTTCTAGGTCTATATGCCAACTGTGTGGTTTAATGGGTCACATGGCTACCCACTGTCCATCATACGAGCTCAAACCCATACCAACTCAGGCTCATTCTTCTAACAAATCAGAGCCCACCCCCCATCAAGTTGATTGGTATGTTGATTCTGGTGCTACCACACATAACACTAACAACTTGTCTTACATGTCTATTCAGGACTATTCGACCCTTCCTGAGCATCTAATGATCGGCGACGGGACAGAATTACCCATTTTATCCTCTAGTTTTGCTTATCTTCACTATCCACCTCATAAATTTATTCTCAATTATATCTATTATATTCATCATATTTCATTAAATCTTCTTGCTGTCTCCCAATTTACTCAGGATAACCCATATTATTTTAAATTTTATTATACATATTTTCTTATCAAAGATCGATTCTCTCATCAGGAATTGCTACGCGGGAGTTGTAAGGGCGGACTCTACTATCTTCGCACAAGTCGTGCATCTTTTCCCGTCTTTCCTACTGCTTATGTCAATGATGTTGCGTCTGCTTCTATTTGGCATCAACGTTGGGGTCATCCTCCTTTACTCATTGTTAATCATGTGCTTTCTACTCATTTTTCTATGAAAAATATATCTCCGTTGCCATTATGTGAAGCTTGCTCTTAAGATAAAATTGTTCAGCAATCATTTCCTCTCACTCATCATAAGAGACTTGCTTTACTCGAGCTCATTCATACCGATATATGGAGACCTGCTCTCATTTTCTCTCATACTAGTCATACCTACTATGTACACTTTCTTGATGATTACAATAAGTTTTCATGATTTTTCATAATGAAGTGTCATTCTGACATTCTCTCTATTTTTCGAGCATTTTGTTTACAAGTTGAAAATTAACTCAATTCCAAAATCAAATACTTACAATCTAAAGAATTTTTGTTCAAATCTTTTTAGTCTAAACTAAAGGCTATAGGAATCTCTCATTGTATTTCATGTCCTCATATGCCTCAACAAAATGGTTCTGCTGAACATAAGCAACGTCACATAATCGATATGGACCTTACTCTCCTAAGTCATTCTCATGCTCCTGCTAAATACTGAGATTTTGCTTTTGAAACAGCTGTATAACTCATCAACCGTCTTCCTACTCGGTCTCTTAGGTTTCGTTCTACTCTTGAGGTACTCACCCATACTATTCCTCATTATAAATCTCTTCATATTTTTTGTTGTCTTTGTTTTCCATACCTTTGTCCTTATCTTTCCCACAAATTACAACCCTACTTTTTGCCTTGCATTTTTCTTAGATATCCCTCTAATTATGAAGGTTATTGAGTTCTTAATCCCTAAATTGGTCGCATTTTTATTTCTCGTACCATCCACTTTAATGAGTCTATCTTCCCTTTCTCTCATGGTCCTCCGCCTATGACTGACCCCACCCAACACTCTATCCCTACTCTCCCGATTCCATCCCCTGTCCCAACACCGCCCTTGGACTTAGGTATGGTTCATCCTTCTCCTTTGAGTATACATGTGACTTCTTCACATGCCTCTCCTATGGGTTCGCCTCCTCTTCCTCTGCAGGTTCCCCACATGGTCACTCACTCTCAGGATGGCTCTCTCCCTCCCTGGCGCTTTACTATTAACCCCTCCTTAATTGTGGTGTAGGCACCTCGAACCTTTGCTTAAGCTCGCTATCACCCTTTTTGGATGGACGCCATGAAAGTTGAACTCTCTGCGCTTCTTCACAATCATACATGGGATTTGGTTTCTACCCCTTCTAATTGTCTCGTTATTGGCTACAAATGGGTTTACAAGATTAAGGAAAATCCTGATAGTACAATTGCTCGACATAAGGCTCGCCTCATTGTCAAAGGTTTCTCCCAACAACTGGGTCATCCTCTCCATTGAGGTCTCTCCCAATTGGCCTATCCATCAATTGGACGTCAATAATGCATTCCTGCATGGTCACCTTACCGAGAAAGTCTACATGTCTCAACCACCCGAGTTCTCTGACCCCGTTTACCCTCATCATGTGTGTTGCCTTTGACGGTCACTCTATGAACTCAAATAGGCTCCATGTGCCTAGTTCCTCCACCTCAATCACTTCCTTCAAACTCTGGATTTCTATGGTGCTATTACTGATAGCTATCTCTTCATTTACCGCATTGCTCATTTTGTTATATTTCTTCTTGTCTATGTTGATGATGTACTCATCACGGGCTCGCCCAATGCTCTTGTCGAGTCCATTATTCGTGCTCTTAAGGCTAAATTTTCCATCAAGGATTTGGGCCCACTACACTGCTTCCTCGGCATTGAAGTCAAGCACTCCTCTCAAGGTATCCACCTTACCCAAACCAAATATATTAATGATCATCTTTCTAAAGCTACCATGACTACTTGTCGACTAGTCTTTACTTCCATTAGCTCTAGCACCCATTTGTCTACTCTTACAGGCAATTTACTCTCTGATCCAACCCAATATCGTCAGATTGTGGGTTCTCTTCAATATCTCACTCTTACTCGACCTTAGATCACTTATGCTTTTCACCAAGCATGTTAGTTTATGCACCAACCCACGAATACTCATTGGACTGTTGTCAAGCGTATCCTCCGCTATATCCAAGGTACTGCCCACATTGGCTTGACTTTTTGGCGTTACTCATCTCATGATTTGCATTATTTTTCTGATGCCGATTGGGCCGGAAACCCTAATGATCGTCGCTCTGTTAGTGGATTTGCCATTTTTCTTGGTCGTAATATGATCTCATGGAGCTCCAGTAAGCAACGTACTGTTGCTCGCTCTAGCACTGAGACTGAATATAAAAGCATTGACAATGCTGCTACAGAGATTATCTGGCTCCAATCCCTACTTCAAGAACTTCATCTACCTATATTTGGCCCTCCTACATTGTGGTGTGACAATCTCTCAGCCATTTATCTTACCGACAACCCTGTTTTTCACGCTCGCACCAAGCATATTGAAATTGATTATCATTTTGTTCGTGAACAAGTTAGCAATGGGCGTCTTCGTGTTCATTTTATTGATATCGATTCTCAATTGACTGACATTTTGACCAAAGGTTTGTCTACTTCTTGATTCTGCTTTCTACAATCCAAGCTCAATCTATGAGATCTCCCCTTAAGCTTGCAGGGGAGTAATAGCAAGACGGGACCTCCAACTTACATGCAACCACATCACCTAGAATGGACCACACATATATTGGTCAACTTGAAACATAAATGCCCATAACGATTCTTAAATTAATGCATTCAATGCACACACAAAAACAATCATGAACAAATACATGATCATGCCTCATCACTGAATGTCATTCACTCAACTATTCATGATGGTGAGTGGATAGATGTGTATGAATATATCTTCATAGTCTTTCAGATAAATTGATCCACTCATTTGAATTTTGATGCCTCTTCATTGATCATTTAAGTGATCATATCCTATCAACTTCTAGTTACGCGTATAAACCACGTCATGTAACTCTCTAGGTCATGATATACTGGAAAATCAAATTTTCACTCTCCTTATTAGTTTGATTTTCTAGTTACCTTTATTAGTTTACACGACCATGAGCAATCATCTGCCAAATGTGATACATGCATGTCAAATAATAAATTACTAAAACACATCATTCATATAAGCAATCATGTATTAGAGTTTGGCTTGTAACTAACCATCCCTTTATTGATATGATTATCAATTTAACCTCGAAGTCCAAATATATCACACAAATCTTATTTGCTTGTGAAATTATTGGGTAATTATCTTTTTTTCAAAATACATACATTTAGTTTCCTTCTAAAAGTTGCATCTAGATTTGTTTATAAATATCGGACCTTGAACCTTTCATAAATGTCGAGCCTTAACTTTTTCATAAACATTAGTTTTTTTGCCCATAGCATGAACAATTGAGCTTATCCCCTTTATTTCTAGCTTGTTCTAAAGGATCAATTTATCACCCATTTTCAAACTCCCAAGTTTACACCCAATCTTTTCCAAAACTATCGGGTCACTACCCACTTTTCAAATGATGTTAGATAACTTCCATCTTTTGATAAAAGCTTCCATATATCTTTTTTTATGGATTTCTCAAAATATTTTCGAAAGTATACATACTAACATTTTATAATTAGGTAAGTATTGACTAAATTGTTTCAATCGAACACAAATTCAAATTTCTCACTCACACGTTATTCTAGACTTGTTTGTGTTCAAGATACTCCAAATCTTTGTTATCCTCACACGATCACTTTATATATATATATATATATTTTATAAATAATATACACATATCATTATACTATTCACAATTATTTAGAATTGGCCTATATCGGTATAACTTATACCACCCCATAATTTCCATAATTATGGTTTTGGCCTTAAGGAACGAGTCGCTTGATTTATGCACCGACGAACCCATTTACACTATCATGTACTTGATCTCATCAAATTAATAAGGTTTACCAAAACATATCAAAATATTCCTTAGGTTGTTATTCTCCAAAAATCACAATAAGGTATTTAAATTTACAAAATTACCATTTCCCTCACTTTATGCAAAAATTACCATTTTACCACTTTTTACATAAATGATCATTTTGTTCACCATTCATCCAAAAATGACCAGTTTACCCTCCATAGGGCTAGAATGACCATTTTGCTCATCTTTGAGCAACTATTACTATTTTGCCCTTCATTTATTAAAAGTTACATTTTTGCCCCTAAACTTCCGAAATCCACATTTGAAATTTTCATTTATCCCAAAATCACCCCCATTGTCCATTACGCTTCCTTTAAGGACTATTTTCACATGTTTTCTCATTTTTTTTTCAAATTGATCCCAAACTTTTTAATGTTTGCACATTATCCTCGAACTTTGAAAATCACCCTAACCAATTTCAAATTTCACAAATCCCTCCAAGATACTTTGATTTGCCTCCTAAGTTCTCTTCGAGGGAGTTGGAGGTCTTACCGAAAACAAATTTCGTCATTTTCAAAAGTGGCCAAAATAAAGATATGAGAGATGTAGTAAGAAATTATCACCGGAGAGGGCACCAGTAGTGGCAAGTAGGCAAAATGAAGCCAAGGACTAGGCGAATCATTATGTAGTGGTGGCCGACCAAGGGTCTTTGGATCTAGGCAAATTTTGGAGTCAAATAGTCACGACTAGAAGTTACAAAATATACCCACCGGAGGAAATCAATTCGTGACAGCTAAAATTCGCCTTGCTGGAGGTTAGTCAAGGCTAGTGGGATGTATATGAGAGGTAATGAGTTCTTTTGGCACTAGTGCCGACAAGAGTAGTAGTCAGAAGTGGCTGAATTTATCCATGAAAGGGCAACGGTAACCCAGTTTCTGTCTTGAAAACTCTAATGGGAAAATGACCCTTGTTTGATATTTTCATGCCACTTTTGAGTTGGGACATGGCATAGAACTCAATATGAGTCCCTTAGAGGAATTTTAAGATAAAAAATCACCTCATTTGGTGGTCTAAGGAGGGTGAATTTTGAGGTCAACCTCTCGATGCTCGGGAGTGTGTCCAATAACAATTTTCCCGACTTCTATTGAGAAATTTGATTTGTTGAACATATGATAAATCTATTAATCATACATAGAGACCAATGAGTTTGCAGCTCAACCATGCTTTTTGTTGCATGCAATTTGATAAAAAAAAATTAAGTCAATTAAATTGATCTTTCTGATAACGTGTAGCCAACATTCACCGATGCAAAAGGGAGGCATACTACCAACGATATTCGAGTCGGGTGAACCCGACTTGAACTTGTTGACACGCCTCCCTTCTTCCTTTATCCCTTCTTAGGTCCCCTTAGGTAATTTAAGCCAACATCCCCCGATCTTAGTTGGTTCGAACCAGTTTTCCCAAAATCTCAGTTTCTCACTTGGTAAATCAATTCATAGTCCTCTCAATTCCTGGTTTGGGTTCCCATTTAGAATTCAACTTCAATTTTTGGTCTGATTTAATTTTAAGTTTTGATTTGAGTTTTTATTCCCAGTTCGGGTCTCCATCTTCAATTCAATTTTGGTTTGAATATTCTCTTTGGAAATCCCAATGTTACAACTGCCCTCCTAGGAGTTTTATTATCACGCCTCAACCTGATTTGGTCGGAACCCAATGAACAACCCGCCACTCCATCTGACCCAAAAAGGGGTCGCCCCTTTTGACGCCGAAGGAGTCAGGCGTACTTCATACCATGGTTGCATGGAATGACACCATAAAAACTGTTAGTTAAAAAATCACAATAAATGGAGTACCTGCTTTGGAGGGTCTGACTGTCGGGTTCTAGCTAGGCCTCCCTTCCTAAAAGAATAGAAAGGGGAGGGGGTGAGTCTTTCAACTTAGTGAGCAGATATATATTTGGAGCTTTTCAGTTCATTATGTTCATCATGAATTGTTCACAAAATTAGGTTAACATGCAACATACATCCTTTTTTTCAACAAAAGGGATCACACGGTCGCAAAACAATCACCGACTGTCCCACTTGTGGAATGGTGCGCCTTTACTGCCCACCCTAGTAGAAGTCCATGACTTCTACCAGGAGTCTGAATGGGCATCAATTGCCCGACCTTCAGACCCACATCATACTTCGTATTGGTAAATTTAAGTATTGGTATATAAGTTGACCACACATGAGCAAAACTTATATTATATTTTTGGCTCAGTGCATCAACCACCACATTTGCTTTACCTGAGTTGTAATTGATTATGAGATCATAATACTTGATTAATTACAACCACCATCTCTACCTTAAATTCAACTCTTTTTGAGTCATAATATACTTAAGGTTCTTATGATCCATGAAGATCCTCGAGGTGATTCCATAAAGGTAGTGCTTTAAATCATGAGGGTGAACACTACAACTCCTTACTCTAGATTGTGAATAGGTTAGTTAAGTTCATGCCTTTTCAGTTGTCTTGAGGCGTAGGTAATCATTTTGCCCTTATGCGTCAACACACATCCCAATCCATGTTCGGATGTGTTGCTATACACTATGTACTCTCCACTATTTAGATATGGCAATAGTGAGTCGTTTCTTTAATTCCTCTAAAGTTGCACTACATTTCTCATTATATTTATACTTGACATCTTTTCGCATCAGCTACAACTTTGGGGTTGCCAATATAGAAATGTTCTCCATGAACTTTTGGTAATACACGACCTATCCTAGGAAGTTTTGCACTTTTGTGGGATTCTTGGGTGGTCTCTAATTTGGAACTGCCTCAATTTTTGAGGGACCTACTTGTATGCTCGCTTATAAGACAACATGCCCTAAAACTCCCACCTCTCATATCTAGTACTCACACTTTGAAAGCTTGGCAAAATGTTGGTTGTCTCGTAGTATTTACAATATGATTCTAATGATATATGTACTCTCCACTATTTAGATATGGAAGTGTGAGGATAATGGCAATAGTGAGTCATTTCTTTAATTCTTCTAAAGTTGCACTACATTTCTCATTATATTCATACTTGACATCTTTTCGCATCAGCTACAATTTTGGGATTGCCAATATAGAAACGTTCTCCATAAACTTTTGGTAATACCTGACCTACCCTAGGAAGTTTTGCACTTTTGTGGGATTCTTGGGTGGTCTCTAATTTGGAATTGCCTCAATTTTTGAGGGACCTACTTGTATGCCCGCTTATAAGACAACATGCCCTAAAAATCACACCTCTCATATCTAGTACTCACACTTCGAAAGCTTGGCAAAATGTTGGTTGTCTCATAGTATTTACAATATGATTCTAAAGTGTGTTTCGTGTTCCACCTCGGATTGAGAATATACGAGGATGTCATCGATGAATACGATGATGCACTTATCTAGATATGGTTAGAAAATTCTATTCATCATGTCCATAAATACAGTCTGAGCATTTGTTAACCTGAATGGCATCACTCAAAATCGTAGTGTCCATACCGAGTTCAAAAAGTCATTTTCTAGATATCCTCTTCCTTTATTCTCATATGGTGATACCCTGATCGAATGTTGATCTTTAAAAATAATATGTGACTCCTAACAATTGATCGAATAAATCATCTATCATCAGGAGGGGATACATGTTCTTTACCATTGTTTGATTTAATATTTGGTAATATAAACACAATCTCATACTTACATCCTTATTTTTTCTCAAATAAAATGGGGGCATCCTAAGGAGAATGACTCAAGCATATAAAACACTTTCTAATAGTTCATACAATTGCTCCTTTAACTCCCTGAGCTCTACAAGGGCCATCATGTATGGGTCTTGTGATATTAGGTGTCTCTCCGGGATGATGTCGATTATAAAATTGAACTGTTGGTCTGTAGTGGTCTAGGTAAATCTCTTGGAAACATGTCAGGGAATTCACACTCCACAGATATATCCTCTAGTGTTTTCTCTATTCGGGGTATGTTTTTTATACAAGCTAAGAAGGTCATACATTCCTTATTAATCAACTTCTAAGCTCTTAGGCCTGAAATTATGTGTGGTCAGCTCTTATCCCCCCTCCCTCCCTCCTCGGATGGTCATTTTGTTGGTGTTTTGTGTGTGAAATTTCACAAGGTTATCTTGACAATCCACTTTGGCACGGTGACTCGACAACCAATCCATCCCCGAGATAATGTCTACATCTTTTAGGTGTAGGGGTATGGGGTCTACTTCTAGTATCTTTTTCCCATATTAGTAATTCACAAGATTGAAGTATCATGTTTCTTTGAACCTCATTGCCATGTGGCATATGGAATAGAATTATTGGGCTTAACGAGGATAGGGCTCACAGTATATTGTGTACCAACTCTTTCCACAAATACAATCAATCTGCCTTAAAATCTATTAGAGTGAAGGCTTTCATTCCACATACCTTTAAACACTCTAATTTCGTAAACCATTAATTTCTTACATGCTTCGAATGAAACACATGCATTAGCTTTCCAAAATGTATAACTTTAACTAGAGCCATCATGCTTTGTTACAAAAAAAATATTATCACTTCCCTATTTTTAAAAGGTGTGATAGATAACATGCCTAATCAAGGGTTGTGAGAGGTGTCTGCTACAACACTTGAGTATAATCTGACATCTTCCTATGTTCTCTAGGTTAGTAAGTGTTCCTTGTCTAGCATTCCTGGGACCACTTGCAGCTGCCATATTTTGTCGACAATGGGGTCCATGAGTGATGTGGATCGCTATCACCACCGGTGGGTGACCACTCATGGAGTGGTTGCGAGATGTGTGTATCAGTTGCTTGCAGTGGTAACACACTATTTGGTTGCTTGGTCTAATATGTGATTTCCCACATTTATGACATAAGGGGGTCCATTACATAGACTAGAGTTACTCCTCATACCACTAACTTAGGAGTGTCTGCACTGTTTGGTATGTTCTGGTACCTGAAGGGCCTCTTGCCCTTGGCTTTGGAGAGATAGGTGGACACATGAGTGGGTTTACCCTTTGGGGGTTTCCCTATTCCTCGATTGTACTCCCATGTAGTAAGTAGTCATACGTCACTTTCCTTCCTTTTTCCAGCACGTTCAATATGACCATGCATAGCCTGGACAAGGCACTCAAGGTTTTAGACTATACCTATCACCACTGTCAGATTGATAGGCATCCCATTCTATCACGAATGTGCATATATAGTCCTTCCTCAAACCTCTGGCATATGTCCGCTAGAGTGTCCAAATTTGGGAAATACATTTGGAAATCCTTAATGTTACTCTCATATTCTATGACGGTGCTCAGACCATGTCACAATTAGATGAATTGATGTTTCTTCTCATTCATGAGGTAGGGAGACATGTATTCCTCATTGAATCATCGTTGCATTCAACCCAATAAGGGTTGGCTAAAGAGTTGGCTCTTATGTTGTCCCACCAACTACATGCTTCAGCCTCGAGTAGATACTTAACTATCATAATCGTTTGGGTCATAGACACGTTGAGGACATTCATTTATCTCTTCACTTCCTTGAGCCAATATATGGTTGTCACATCCTTTTTCTTAACCTTGAAGCTTAAAACCCAACTACATCAAATATTTTAGACACCTTGGCACATAAAATCAATGTCGAGGGCATTCTCTTTGATAGAGAACTTCCATATGACACCAATGTGGTTATCTATGCTCGAGGTGCTCTTCTGATATTCAAGGATGGTATCTTGAACACCCTCACGAAATCCTAGTAGATCTTGAAGTATTCCAGGTTTACTTATGGTCAGTGTGAAACTCGTCCCCTCGGACCAAAGAAACTGGAAGGGAGGACCGACACTATTATCGAAAAATCGGGCCAATTTAATAAATAGAAAATCGGGAAGAAGGGCTAACGTGGGAAATTGAGAGATCCCAAGTGATAAAAAATTCACAACAATTGTAAGGAAAAATCAGAAAGTGGAATTGGGGAGATAATCTGACCGGTTCGGGGTGAACTAGACCCGAACCAGACTGAACCGGGATGAACCATAGTAAACCGGTTCAATAATTCATTTTTAGATAGTTTAAAGATGTTAATTTGGGAAATTGAGGCCACCATTAAAAAGAAAATAAATTTAGAAATTTTTAAATTTCAGAAAACTGGTCGAATCTCATCTGAACCGGAAAATTTTTGAATTTAGGACAATGAAACCGATTAGACCAGACAGGTCAACGGTCCCATCGGACTAATCAACAGTCACACCGGTCAGCAGACCAAATTAGTCAACAGCCAATGGCGCCCTGTCAGCAGCCACGTAGACACAGGCAACCAATGAGAAGCTACCACATGTCTAGTCAACGACCAATTGACGACCCGTCAGCATACCATGTAGACACGAGCAGCCAATGAGAGGCTACCACGTATATGGTCAATGGGTCAACGGTTGATGCAGCAGCTGAGCTAGACCTCCATGTCAAAAAAATTGGCCAATCACAGCACGCCAGGTGGCACGACCGCCATGTCATCATGTTTAACCTTCAGCCACTAATAGAGAGAACGAAGGAGAGAGAGAGAGTTCAGAAAAGTTGGAGTCTCCGACGACTCGAAAAACTCTTTGGTCAGGTCACCAACGACCGAATCTTACGCCTGCGGGTAGCCTGAACAGTTGTCCAGCTCCCTATATAAAGAGCACCCCTCTATTCGTCCTCACATTCAAACAATTGAACGAAGAAGAAGAATAGTACATTTTCTGACGAGCAGTAAAACAAAGCTCTGACAATGGGAAATATCTCAGCTAAAGAAGCTCTGAAGGGCGGCATTAGAAGCGGAGAAGAGAGCTTTAGTTCCAAACACTCTCAGAACGACCCAAGACCAACCAGAGAAGTGGGAAGAGGATTGCACTGTGAAGTTACTTCGAAGCTCGAAACAACGAGCTCCTCACCGACCCAACATTGACACTTTCGGCCCTTCCACTGCCCACATTGGCCTTCTCTAACTGCTTAAGACCCTCCATAAGCCCCCCCCCCCCCCCCCCCCCTTTAGACCCTAGTAAGCTCAATTTCGCCTCTTCTCTTCAGAATTTTCAACTTTTAGAGCTACATGCCCAAAACTTCTCTCTTCAAATTCCCGCAAGACAGTGATGAATTGTAGGATGATTCAATCTTGGTAGGTTCCCCTTGACGAGCACCAACCGCCCCCACCTCAAGCTCCAGCCACTGCCCCTCCGTCGGTAAGATTATCAAGCTTTCTCTCTCTATTGTAAATTTTTCGGCAAAGCTCCAACAAGGCTTAAAACTCAACCAAATTAAAAAATTTGAAGTGTAGGATGATCGAGGGGAGCTAAAGGAGACAAATTGAGGTAAGAATCGAAGAGACTTACAGGCCGCCAATTGGACGAGGTAAGATATGAAGGTTCATATGCTTGAATTGGGGAAGAAGATGAAGTTCATATTGGGGATCTGAGGGACTTTTGGGCAATTTTCGAAAATTAGGGGGATCGAATGGCAAATTTACGAAATTTAAGGTGTTTTCATGAAATTCACTCCCAATTGAGGGCCAATTGGGCAAAATAGAGGGCAAATTGGAAAATTTTGAAAGGTTGGGGACAAAATTGAAATTTTTGGAAAACTAAGGACAAAAGGGCAATTTTGGTGAATTAAGGGTCAATTGGTGAAATTAAAAGAGTTAAGGACCCAAGAAGAATAATTGGAACCCCATGGGCTTAATAATAGAGATTAAGGGAAATTAGGAACCTAAGTACAATTAAGGCAATGTACAAGGCCCTAGGTGCAAATACAAGAGAATAAACGCCCTATTAGTTAACACATCCTGATATGGACACTCGTGCCATGTAGGAACGGACTACTTGGAGTGCCGGCCCCGAGAGTACACTGAGGAGATATACTCCGCCAGCTCAACCCCGCCGAAATCACTAGGTGAGTGGGAATCGCTATAACACGGTTCTTTTGAAAACGAGTTTCTAATAAATAGCCTCCCTCACTGGTGACTCTACTTAAAATGTTTGGGAGCTAATTCTAGGGTTTAGTCTTGGTATGCTAGTGGGCCCAAGGCTAATGGATATGGGTATGGACCCGTCCAGAACTAGTATATGATGATTGATGCTAAAAGATCCAAATAATGGGAAATTTGTGTGATACCCATCGAGCCAAGTCTGAATTGTCGAGCTTGTTGGGACAATCCGCTGCCCTGCCAAAGCCAGGTCGTTGAACCTGTTAGGCTAGTACGCGTAGGTCGAAGCCAAGCCGACAGACCGTTGTGCTAGAGGGCCAAAGATAAAGGTTATAATTAAAAGAATATTGTTTGTGCATGAACTGTGATTTTTGGGCCATCAGGACACCTTATATGAGGTAGTGATGGAGCCCTAGGACTACTGGATGACCTAGGGTGCATAAGGGTGGTATGTTCTCTAGTAGGTCGAGAAGCTCGAGGGGCTTCTTACACACTGAAACCGAGGTAGTAGGGGAAATGAGGTCTCGTCCCACTAAGCGGACATGATGAAGTGATTAGGGTTTGAGGGTTGGACTATTGATGTCCACTCAAGTTCCAGGTAGAGGCAGTGCAGCTCTATCAGGGTGGACAGTAAAGATAATCCGATCCACAAGTGGAATGGTTGGGGACTGTTCTACGAACATGTGATCCCTTTTATGAAAGGAGAGTGGTTGTTGATCATGTGAAATGTGTGAATAATGACAAATGAATAACTAAAAGGACAGAGAAATAAATTCAAGTAAACGTTATAGTAGTTTCCCTTGCTGAGTATTTTGTACTCATTCCCCTCCTCTCTCCCTTTCAGGATAGCACCAAGACGAAATGTTCTCAGACACGCTTGGACCCTCAAGGTACATCTCCTAACCCCAACTTAAAGTAAGGGTTTGAACGTAAACACGCCTTTACCTTCCTTATCTCATTCAAGTAGTAATACTTGGATGATGCAGTTAAGGGTGGCAGGTTGATCACGAATGTCACGCCCCGACCTGATTTGGTTGGATCCTTGTGAACAACCCGCCACTCTCCCGGTTTATTAAGGGTTTTCCCCTTCTCTAAGTCATGGAGAGTAAGGCGTTCTTTTTCACCTGTACCTTTTCGGGAATAACATTAATCAAAGCTAAATATATTAGCCTTACATACTTGTCTTGCAAGTTCAGCTTTAGGTGGGTTTTCCCTTGGTTACCTAAACAGGGGGTAAAGGGATGGGGTGAGTTCGACAACTCAGTGAATGGGTGTTGGGTGAGAGTTTTCACAAAATCAATTTTAATCAGAAACTCCTCATTTCATTAAAAATGTTTTTATTCAAATTGTGGTTTATCAAAACCTTTTTCCAAGGTTTACCCATTCATTTCCAAGGATTCTTAAATCCTTTCCACGGTTTTCATAACTTCTTTCTCATTTCCATATTAGGTGTGTTTCACCAACAAAATACGTCCTTCATTAGGAAGGGTTCACACACATTCGTGAGATGCAGTTACGCTGACTGCACTCACTTGTGGATAGGAGTATCTTTACCATCCACCCTGATAGAAGTCTCTGACTTCTACCCAAAGTCTGAGTGAACGTCTCCGACGTCCTACCCTCAAACCCAAAATACTTCATGTCCATATGAGGATGGAGACCTTATCCCAACCCCACCCCAGTCTCATACGCATGAAGCTACACTGAGCTTCCATGACTACTGGCATGACAAACTGCCCTTATCTCCACCATGTCGTCTAGTAGCCCCTAGGAGACATCACTACCCCTCTTGGGTGTCTTGATGGTTTCGAACCTCAAGTGCATGCATAAACAAAGTTTTCCAATAAGCCATTAATCTTTGGTGACATTGGTCCAACGACCCAAAGCCTCAACTCGACCTGCAGCTGTTTGTTTAGACCGGTCCATCGACCTGGTCTTGACGTACTATCGCCAGCCCATCAAGTATATTGGTCCTATCTTGGTACAATGTTGAAATAACATAATCCATTTATTAGGAATTTTCATGGCTTATATATCATGTTTGTTTACGAGCTCCTACTCATGCCAACTGGCCTTGGGCCCACTGTACGTGATTTTCCAAAACCGGGCATTTAGCCCCACAAGTTCCAAAATCGAGGCATCTGGCCTATCTGAGCTATTCAAACTCTTATCAAGAAGATCTCCCAAAATTTTTAAGTATTGGCACACAGTCAGAGTAGAGAACTTCTAACAAAATAATCTTTCAACTTGTCCATCACACCAACCAGGTGTGATGATATCATCGTTTACAGTTGAAAAGCAGATTTTCTACTTCCTTCTAGGAAGTTCATCATACCAACCGGGTATGATCTACTTACAACCGTTAAGTAGTTTTTCCACGTATTTTCCACATCACTCCAACCAGGTGTGATGTTAAAATTCCACATAGAAGTGGTTTTTCATTTCTAATGCACTCATCATCCCAACAGTATATGCTATGAATAATCCAACTCACCCGATATTTGTTGTAAACCCCGCACTTTTGAGTTAAGGAAAAATCAAGAAAAGAACTGGTCAAACCGAGTAAGAAAATCGAGATGGTTTACAAACCCGATCATTTGGGAACAAGCAATTTGGAAATTTACAACTTCTGAGTGATTCAAAGGGTTTATTAAACCTTGGAAAAAAAACTTAACACAAATTAGAATAGAAAAACCAAATTGGTTCAGGTGAAAAAGAGTACATAAGAACTGTAAAGTTAAGCTTGCTTGCCCAAGAGTAGTGTGAGGATGGGTGACCTCTTGGGAAGTATGATTTTTTGTAATCCGAAATTTCGGTAAAAAAATTTTATGCGAACGTACAGCTTATTATAAATAGCCATAAATTAATATATATTAAATTATTTTAATTAATACAAATAATTTAATACCGAAATTAAATTACTGGAATTAATACAAATAATTTAATACCAAAATTAAATTATTGCAAATAATACCAATAATTTATGGCAATATTAATACTAGTAATAAATCTCTCCCATTTAATACACGATTTTACACCTATATAAAGAGATAATCCCCATTCATTCTCCTCACACCTGAACACTTCTCTCTCTCTCTACTACTCCATTTCCCGGTGAAGCTCGAACTAGAGCTTCGACTTGTACAAAGGTCGGACTCTTTAGAACCGGGGAGAAGACAGTTATCTGATAGCAAACTCCAGTCAATCCGAGAATCGTTGGGGAAGCGCCGGCATAATAGAATAGTGAAGCAGCTCCGGCGGACCGAAGCTGCCCTATTTCAGCCAAGCTGAAATCGGCCATTTCTAGCCCTTCTCAGGCCAAACCAAGCCCTCCCAACACTTCCTTAGCCTTTCCACGACCGAATTAGGATTGCAAGGTAAGCCAATTTGGCTCCCCTTTATAATTTTCGATCGGTGCTAGAGAGAGAGTCGACTGAATTTCAATGAAGAAATTTTAATCCAATTCTGCATCAATTCATGCGATTCTTGATTCTAGGATGAACCTCAGGATGAAAGCTATCTGTCCAGATCGAAAGCTCGAACCATCATACCTTCACCGGTGAGTAATCAAAGCTTTCTCTCTCTATAGTTCATTTTCCGACGAAGCTCTGTTTGTGCTCGTCCCGGCATTAAAACTTGCGATTCATATTTCTGAAGAATCGTATGAACATGTAGAAACTCAATTTCAATTGTTGATGGGTCAATTTGATGAAATCAAATTCGGTTGTGTTAAGAAGTTGGAATTGGGGGAAAATTGGGGATTTTCGAAATTCAAAGGACCAAAATGAAATTTTATGAAATTGAGGGTCAATTGGGCATGAAAATAATGTTGGAGGACCAATTGAGGAATTTTGAAATTTTTGGAGCAAAATTTACCATTTTTGTAAAGGGAGGGCAAAATGGTAATTTTGGAAAAGTTGGGGGACCAAATTGGAAATTTGGGAAATTAAACCCCTTTTTGTGAAATGGAATAAATTGAGGTCCTATGATAAATTTTAGAAGTTTCGGGACTCAATTTGAGGAAAAACCGGCATTTGGGACTTAAAGTTAAAGAGAAATAACTTTAGGGACCTAACTGCAAATAAATGAAAGTTTGACTTTCTCATTAATTTGGAATGAATGAAGGCAATTAGGCCAAAGGATAATGAACCAAGATGTTCATATCGTGTAGGAACGCGAAATACCGGGAACGCCAACAAGGACAAGCTTGCGTGAATACAAATAACCAGTCTAGTGGAATTCGGGCATTAATGGGTGAGTGGATTTACTAACATCATACCTGGTTGGGATGATGAACACAACTTAAAATTAAAAACCACTTACCAGTTGTGAGTGGAAATTTTATATCATACCCGATTGGGCAATGATAAGTAACTCGATATGAAAACCCACTATTAAGTGGTATTTTAAGCATCACTACTTAGAGGAAGTGATGTGAAAATCATGCGGAAAAACTACTTACTAGTTGTAAGTAGATCATACTTAGTTGGTATGATGAGACTTCCCCAAAGGAAGTTGAAAACCCGTTCATCGGTTATGAACGGAGGTGTCCTTATACCCGGGCGGTATAATGGATAGAGAAAACATATGTTTTGTCAGAAGTGCTCTCCCCTGACTGTGTGCCAATGCTTAAACAATTTGGGAGACCTTCTCGACGTGAGCTCGAATAGCTTTGATAGGCCGGGGGCCTCAGTTTTGGAACTTGGAGGCTACATGCCAAATTTTGAAAATCTCGTATAGTGGGTCCAAGGCTAGTTGGCACGAGCAGGAGCTCGTAAACGAACATGATATATATGCCATAAAACTTAATAAGTGAATTGTTTGGCCATGGTACTAAGATAGGATCGACATGCTCAGTCAACTAGCGGCAGTGCAACATGACAGGTCGACGGACTATTCAAGACAAACAACTATGGGTTGAGTTGAGAGTCAGGGCCGTTGGACCAGTGGCACCACAGATTACATGGCAATATAAGAAAATATTATTTGTGCATGCACTGTGAGTATGGGATCATCAAGACACCCATGAGGGGTAGTGATGCGTCCTAAGGGCACTGGACGACCTGGTGGCTATAAGGGTAGTTCGTCATTCCAGCTGTCTGTGCGAAATCTGAAGTAGCACCAAATGCATGAGTCTGGGGTGAGGATAGGATGAGGTCTCTGTCCTCATATGGACATGAAGAAGTGATTTCGGGATTGTGGGTCGGATGTCACGTACATCCACTCATTCCTAGGGTAGAAGTGATCGTACTTCTATCCGGGTGGCAGGAAAAGTCGCTCTGAAGCCACTAGCGGGTTCAGTAGTGATATTGACTTGCAAATGTGTGTAACCTTCATGATGAAGGATGTGTGTTGGGTGATGACACACTGTGGTAACTAAGAAATAATGGAAAATTTGAATTTTTAAATGAAGGGATTTTTGAAAACAAAGGAGTCCGGCACACTCCATATAAATGTTTTTCTTAAAAGTCAAAAGCTTTTAAAAACCCATTCACTGAGTAGTCGTACTCACCCCCTCCCTTATATCCCTTTCAGGAAATCCTGGAAAGTCTCCCCTTAAAGACCGTCAACTAAGATGCCTGTAAGACAGGTATGTAAAGTTTTAAATTTCATGCAATTTTGATTATGCTATTCTAGGAAAAAGGTGCAGGTTAAAGGACACCTTACTCTTTACGGTTTACAATAAGGGGAAACCATTTAGTAAACCGGGAGAGTGGCGGGTTGATCACGGGGATCCGACCAAACCGGGTCGGGGCGTGACAACTAGAGTGGTATTAGAGCCTGTTTCCTCGAATACATAATCAAGACTATAAAATATTGTAACTAATAGGATTTATCCTAAAATTTTCAGATGGCTCCCAGGAGAGTAACCAAGAAAACTAGAATTAACTCTACTCAACACCTTATCTTCATAGGAAGACAAACCTAGAAGCTTCCCAAATGCCTGAAGCATGGCAGGAATCTCAATGGATCAGTTTCTACACTTCCACATGATTCAATGGAGCTTTAAATCATGTCATTTGGGTCTGAATTGAGTTCAAACGGAGCTTCGTCGGAAAACTGAACTTAGAGAGAGAAAGCTTCAAAAGCTTATCGTCGAGGGTGCGACAGTCCAAGCTTTCGATCGGGGTAGGTAGCTATCATTGTGAGGTTCCTTCTAGAATCAATAATTAAATAAATTCATTTTGAATTAAGGGAGAATTTGGTCTATGAAGTTTCATTGGTTCTCTCTCTAACACTAATAAAAAATTATAGAGGGGAGCCAAATTCGCTTAACTTTTTGCTCTAATTCGGTCGTATAAGGGCTGTAGAAGTGTTGGGAGAGTTTAGTTTAGCTGGAGGAGGGTTGAATTCGGCCGATTTCAGCTCGGCCGAAATAGGGCAGCTTTGGTCCGCCAGAGCTACTTCACTGTATGATTATGTTGGCGCTTCTCTGGCGATCCTCGAATCGAATAGAGGTTGTTATCAGATAGCTGACTTCCCCCGTAGTCTAAAGTGCTCAACCTTGCCTTCTAAGGTTGATAAAAACTTTCAAGTCAGAGCTCTGGTTCAAGTTTCACCGAAAAATGGAGTAGTAGAGAGAGAGGAGTTTTTAGGTATGAGAATAATGAATGGGGAGTAGCTCTTTCTTTATATAGTTGTAAAAATTATTTTTTAAATGGGGAAGATTTATTACTACATTATGAGTATTTATGGGTATTTATTCTAGGAATTGATGGGTATTAATTTCAATAATTGAACATTTATGTGTATTTATTTAATAAATGGTATTAATTCACTCAAATCATTTCTCTTTTATATTTGTTTGAAAATTAATTTTGTACAAGTATATATATATACCCTTATATGTAAACATCTTTTCAATATATATATATATATATATATATATACAAAATTAACAATTATGTATATAATATTTAATTTCCGTTTATATTCAACAAAAAAAAATTTCAACCGAAATTTCGGGTTACTAAAAACATGGTGTGACAACAGACCACGATCAAACCAAATCGTGGCATGACAGTCGAGGAGATTCCTCATCACATAATTCCCCTTGGGGCTCATGGACATGCCCCTCCACAATAAGAGTCGTAAACTCAACAGCCTCCACACTCGACTCTCTAGAGGTTGGTCTCCCCTCAATCGGTATGATGCATCTAGTTCCTCTTCTAAGGGCTATATCTATAAAAGGTTTTTACTTTATTATTATTTCGTATACCACCTTTTTTGTGGACAACACTTTTTATGGTATATAGATGATCTAAGTAGCATTCTTGCACATTTATTCCACTTTCCCAGCATGTTATTTTAAAAAAATCTAATGTTTTAAAATATTGTTCTAATATCACTAAAGTTGTTACGTCCCAGCTCAATTAATAAGTCAGAGTGACATAACAAGTGTCATATTCTCTTGACGCAACGATAGTGGATACATTACTACAGTAGAATTGTCAATCCGAAAGGTTATGATTAATACTATAGTTCCAAAATTCACTATAAATTTAAATTTTTACAAAATAACTTTTCAAAGTAAACAATGGATGATAAAATAATCATATGAATGAGTAGGTGACTTGAATCATCTATTATTAAACTTAAGTACCTTGTCTCAAATTTCCTTCTCTATAAGGGTACTCTTCCCTTGCACTCCTCTCCTCTGTATATTCCTGAAAAATATGCTTGGGGAAGGGGTGATGAATGCTTAGTGAGTGGAAAGACAGCTCATCAGGTCGTTCATAGTCTCAATCTCATCGCAACTCAAAATGGCTAATACAGAGTTTGATAAATAATTCTTTTTTTGTTTTCAAGACTATCGGTAAAAGTTAACAGAACCCACTACAAGGTGATTCCAAACTAATTTTCTACGGTTGTTCATCAATGAATCTAGCTCATAATATCAATAAAATTCATCGTCATATACTATGCACACAATGTTAGTCAGGAATTCTCCTTCAATGCCAACTGATAATGTGGCATTCACCAACACACTCATGATCATTCTCATTTCCATCGAATGTCATATCCAAGTCATGGAGTGGATGATCATGCACAATACCTCAACACAGGAGCAATCAACTACATGACAGTGATTGCTAACAAATTTATTAAGATTGATACATCAATAAAAAGGAATTAGCCAAAATTATTTGTTGCGCTATAAAACCCTAAAACACCCTAGAAAACTACGGTGACAATGAACTTTTATCACCATTACTCCAATGACATCAAGTAGTATCAAATATCATTTAGTTGGTAAGTCACATACACCAATAATATCAAATATACAAAAAGATATACCCATCTCGAGGATAGACCCTCTATGTTATAATATATTACAAGATATATATAATATAATATCAAATATACAAAAAGATATACCCATCTCAAGGATAGACCCTCTATGTTATAATATATTACAAGATATATATAATACAACTTGTGAATACTAAGTATCCTTATGTGTCTACTTGGATTAGAATAATCTACTTCATTTGAAGAGGCATATAAAGATGTTTGTTGGATGAAAGCAATCGAATAGGAGATGACTTCATTACATAGAAACGAAACTTGGAACCTAGTTGCACTACTAAAGGGTCAAAGTATATTGGTATCAAGTGAGTATACAAATTCAAGAAAAATTTTAATGGTGTAGTTATGAAGTACAAGCTTAGATTAATAGCCAAATATTATGTACAAAAATAAGACATTGATATTGATTTATTTTTGCCCTATGAGAATTGAAATTGTAATACTCATTCTAGCATTAGTAATATAAGAAGGGTGCAATTGCATCACATGTAATATTAGTTTTCCTAAATGTTGATATTAGTGAAGTATTATATGTGACATAACCTCTAGGATTTGTGGTAAAGGGAGAAAAAAATAAGGTGATAAGATTGCATAAAGATTTATATGGTTTGCATGAAGCACCAAGAGCATGGGATGTAAAATTAGATAAATCACTAACTCTGGATGAGGGCTTTATTGTCGTTGATCTCATTCAGAGTTGGATGAAAATTGTTAGATGGCTTTTCAAGCTTTCACCGACGAGAGATTGCTTGGGTTGACGATCATCGTGGTACGACGACTTAGTTCGATGAGCCCGATCATAACTCTCGAGCTTATATTCGGGTAAAGCTTTGAGAGAGGGTTTAGAGAAGTTTTGAGTTTGGCAAAGTTTCACCAAATCCTATGTATTCTCACGGTCTTCATTCATCCCATCTTATGACAACTCTGAACTTGTATTTGCACGGAATTCATTCATCCCATCTCATGACAACTCTGAACTTGTATTTGCACGGAATTCATTCATCCCATCTCATGACAACTCTGAACTTGTATTTGCACGGAAGTTTGAGAGAATTCAGAGTAGTCTTCAATTCAGTAGAACTTCATTAGAGTTTATCTATCCTCCTCTTTTTTTATGTGGTTGATCATTGTCGAAGTAGTGTATACGATCGAGATTAACCAATATCGGAGTTTAAATGAACTTAATCGGAGGTGGTGTTGAATACTCCAAACGAGGGCTTGATGTCATTGATCTTGGTGGGAGTTGGGTGATGAGTTGTAGTGGATTTTAGGCTTTTTTTTTAATGAGTTCTCTCTATTGATGTTGATCATCGGTTGACTTTTTATATTTTTTTAGTTTTTATAAAATAATACCATGTCAACAAAAATTTTAATTAAAAATATTCATTGAACATCCAAGTCCATGTCAAGTGTGACTTGTGATATTAAATTGATATATTTAATGAATGTTTAATATTGAAAATTCTATTTTAAAATGGTTAATGCTAATTTGGACAAAAGTTTGACACAATATTTTGCCATAAAATATCAGTGTAGTTGGTACTTTTATGCATTATTAGGGAAAGCTATACTGGTCTTCATGTCATCCAATTTCTTATTGAAAAAAATGGCAGGCCTAAATCAACCACATTATCACACAACTGAAATTATCTGCGTCTCCATATTCTCCTTCTGCAAATGTCGCGCTCATGGAAGTTATTCATCTGCATAGTCATAGCAATCTCCATCTCCATGTCCTGCTTAGCTTGCTGGTTGCCTTCCTCGACAATCACCGTCGTTGAGTGCATCTCCTCGTACTTCGTCTCAGCCGTCTCCTTCATCTTCTGGCTCCTTTTCCAGGGCTCGGCCTACATCCTCATCCTCCTGATAAAAACAAGCCAGATCACCTCACAGGGCCTTCAATTTGCCCTTAAGTATGTCTCGGATGGCCTCAGGGGGTTGGCAGTCTCCATCCTCAACGAACTCGGGAAGACAGTGTGCTCCACTGCAGCGGCCATCGGCCACTACTTGAAGGAAGTCATCTCCAAGATCTCTAGCAAATCCCATATTATTTTTGATGCTGCAATGGATCGAGCCATAGAATGCATAAAGAGCTTGCAGAAGATCGTGCCTGTGATTTGGAGGAACATGGCGGAAAGCGTGCTGAAGTTGCTAGAAGGCTTGTGGAATAATTATGTGGAAGCACTGAGGTTTGCCTTGAGGAAAGGCCCACAAGTAAACTGAGTGCTGTCACGCAACCATTATGATTTGGAAAGAATGGTTCACTGTGAATAATAAAGATTCTGTTGGATTATACATTGAGATCTATGCTTTTGTAATTTACAGTAGGGACCACTGCATACTCTTACATCAGTAAAATATAACATTTACAAATTGAATCTAAATTTTAGGAAAAATAAGCTACTTAGAATCTACTTGAATTGCATTTAAGGATTTTACCTCGGCCATCTTTTGATGTAAAAAGGTCCTGCACTTGCATTTCTCCTCTTTTTCTGAAATAGGTTAGGTAAAGTGGTAAGCTAAATTTAAATGAGAGAACTCAAACAAAGTATTCATGTACCAATATAACCTCTCAAAATAAATTTATCTTGGTTACTAGATCTCATACTAATTAATAAGAAATTATAACACTATAATTTACTCAACGGAAATATTGGAGCAGAAATGGAAATTAAATTGAAAAATTATTTCCTGATAATAAAAACTTGAATAGGGAATAAAACCACAAATCAGAATTGGTAATTAATTTGGACTAGAAATTAATTAAGGATAGAACACAAGCCTAAACTCAATTTTTAGAATTTATAAAACGCTTTATTTATATTAGGGACCACTATATACTCACTAAAAAGTTTCAAATTTACATTAAAAAGTAAATGATATTTTATGTTTTAAGCATTAGTTCAGTTTTAATTTGGTGAACTATCCAACCATTACAAAATCAAGTATATTAGCAAGTTGCGTAGAATTATTTTTAATAAATCTAATTAAATCGTGATATATTATATCTTTTTCCCCATATTTAACTATTTCTTATTCTATTTTCATTCATCATTAACAGTTACTTTTTAATTTTTAACAATCTTTTGCCTAGTCCACACACACATATCATTGTAGTTATCTATTTATCCCAAATATTATTTCTCCAAAAGTCTCATCCATCCTTGTCCCATACTAGGTTGTATTCTCCCCATCTAAAGAAAGCTCAAATGAAGTATAAAATAATTTCAAAATAATATCCAACAAAAAATCAAGAACATTTGGTTAGCAATTATTATTTATATTCAATGATAGTCGTATTTAATATTGAGGACTTAACCATAGTAAAAATAAATAAATTTTAGCAACGTATTAAAAAAATTGAAAATTCACTTATATGCTTAAAAAGATGGTCAATAATGACATCCAAAATTTCTTCATTATAATGATGTATAAGAAAAATATTACCATGATTAGAGATTTGATATCAAAGGAAATTTTATGGAGAATAAGACTAATGATGATGATTAAGGAAGAAAGAAATTAAGATGGAAATTTTGCATAAATATACAAAATATTTAAATAAATTATTTCTTTTATTTTTACATAATTTTAATATAAAAATATCACAATATTACATGGGTTTAGAAATTGTTCTTTTTTTCTCTTATTTTAAAATTTTAGTTTAATGGAGTAATTTGGAGGATAAATTAATCACTCCATATGCCACTAAATTTACTATATGAGCGGTTAATTTATGCTTTCGCCCAATAGGTGTAGTGTAGTGGCGGTGGTCCGTAGCCCAACGGTAAACGATGAGCCACTCTGATGTGCATTGGCGATTTGGGCTTTCCATTGAGGCTCCTGATTAGTCGGGCCCATTTCCAATTGTCCTCCAAGACCTCCTAACAAGCCGAGCGAGCTCAATAATGCATGATTTCTCTCCCTCCCCCCCTCCTTTGGATCCTTTTATACCAAGAAATAAAAGAAAATTAACATTTTATTTTAAAGTATTTATAAAATATTTGAAATAAATAAAAAAATAAATTACTATTTTAATTCTTATAAAATTCTTGCAATCAAGCAACAAACTAGAAATGACGCTATGAAAAGTAGCTTTGATATCACTACAGGTCCAAAATTAATATATTATTTAATTTAATTTAAAATAATTATCCATATACTACTCTAAATTTTTCATTTTTCACTCTTTTCATCTTCTTGCCACATTTATTTCTAAAAAAAGAAATCCAATCATCACATCCATCACCATTAGATAATGCAATTAATATAAATTAATAATTTTTCATTTTTCAATAATATTAGCAGACGCTGTATATAAATCGCTTCTCCCTCAGGTCTAATCTCTGTCTTCAGTCCTTACTAGCACTATACCTTTTTCTTTTTTCCCAATTTTGTTTCATTTTCTTATCTTTTTTGATATCCTCAGTCGTCGATTTCGATCTGTGTAATCACGTCCAGGGCATGCGATTTGGCCACCGGGAGTGATCATCAGCGAATCGGGTGCAGGATTAGGGTCCCTTCTTGGGTAAAGAAAACCGTGCAGGATTAGGGTCCCTTCTTGGAAAGAAAACCTCATTCAAATCGGAGTTGTGTTGTGTATCAATCATATTGGATTGTCGCGCCCTTGCTTTCCCAATTTTCTTGGATCTAGGGTTAGGTTAAGTCGCTCGTAGCATCTGTAATGGACAAAAAGAAGGCGGCGGTGCCGTTGGTCTGCCACGGACACTCGCGGCCGGTTGTCGATCTGTTCTACAGTCCCGTCACACCTGATGGATTCTTTCTTATCAGTGCCAGCAAAGGTACACTTCTACAATGTCCGTCGCATTTTCCATTTTTACTTTGTGGGCTGTCTTTTTCTGGGGCAAGCAGAAAGTCAATTAGCAGAAATCCTCTTTTGTGATCAAGAATCAATTGGTAGATATTCTTTCTTTGTCGCAAGGTATAGGATGGTATCAACGTTTTCGTTTTTTAAACCAATGATTAGAAATTATTCATCAACTAATTGTTTGTAAAATCTCAAGATGTTAATAGTATTTTGTCATGGCCTGGTGGATCAATGCTTACTAGGTTCATAATAGTTATAGGGATGGTTCTCCACGTCCTGGTTATAGTTTGATGACTGAAATTGGAGCTTGTTGATGCTTTAAATTTAGATGCCAGTCCAATGCTGAGGAATGGAGAGACTGGAGATTGGATTGGAACATTTGAGGGGCATAAAGGTGCAGTCTGGAGCTGCTGCCTTGACAGCAATGCTTTGCGTGCTGCATCTGGTTCTGCAGATTTTACTGCGTACTTGACTATCTCTTTCGTCTGTTAGAATTGTTTATGTGATTTTAATATCTCCAGCTGAATTTTATTGTCAGTCATTTGAAGCTTTGATCAGAATGAATATAACTTGAAATTTTGTATACTCAGGAAATTGTGGGATGCATTGACTGGGGATGTATTGCATTCTTTTGATCACAAGCACATTGTTCGAGCATGTGCCTTCTCAGAGGTGAGTACTTATTTTAACAAACTCTTCACCTATTCTGCATACCATTGTTTATGTAGCAATATCTCAATTGATCATTTTATGTATTATTCATGAGCTTATGCTCCTTTCATTCCACATGTACAGGATACAAACTTTTTGCTCACTGGAGGTTTCGAGAAAATTCTTCGTATTTTTGACTTAAACAGACCTGATGCTCCACCAAGAGAAGTGGACAATTCTCCTGGCTCAATTAGAACAGTCACTTGGCTTCACAGTGATCAGACCATACTAAGTTCTTGTGCTGATACTGGTGGTGTGAGGTACATGCCACTTTTACTAGTACTTTATGCATTTCCAACATCTACAATAGCCTCTTCTGTTATAAAGTTAGCTTTATGATAGTTGTAATTTTGGTTGCATGCAAACTCTGTGTAGGTTGTGTTTCTGTTGAAGAAACTCTCTGATAATTATTAATTAATCAAAATTTCTTTGAGATGCTACTGTTTAGCTTGAAAGATGTATTCAGCTTATCATGATTTTAACTTGTTCTTGCTGCAAAATTCAAGTGATACTTGTGATATATTTTAATAAAGATATATTTATTGATACTGAATCAATCGACCTATCTTTAATATGATTCTCCCAGAGCCTAGTATGACAATTCCTTCAGAACCTAATACTGTAATCCAAGTAATCAGTATTCATGCTTGGAAACAAATCCATAAGATGTAATAATCTAGTTGATATCATTTCTCTTTTCCTAAGATGCCTATGCATTTTATTTTTTAATTAATGATAAATCATAAAGTATGGTTGAAATAGTCAAATCATCATTTAATTTTGAACTCCTGTTTTTACTTTCAACCCTTTGTTTATTTATTTAATTATTTGTTTATATATTTATCAATTTATTTTATTTGTACCTTCATTTTATCTTCTATCCCTCCATAAATGCCCATGTTGTGTGCATCATTATTGAAAGATTTTCTCATCCCCAAAATAAAAGGGCAAACATTTTTTTTATTCCTTGATATGGTGCTCCTCATTGTGTAAATTATGGCAGATCCTTTCAATTAAGTAAAAGGCTTTCCCCATTCCCTATGCTTATTTTACTGATGATACAGGTTATGGGATGTACGAAGTGGTAAACTTGTTCAGACCTTGGATACTGCATCTCCAGTCACAAGTGCTGAAGTGAGTCAAGATGGCCGATATATAACTACTGCTGATGGTTCCACTGTTAAATTTTGGGATGCCAATCAGTAAGTTGCATTATTTCATTATTAACAAATTACATGTTCTACTTTCAATATTTTCTCTGATACATAATGTAACTTTATGAACTAGCTTTGGATTGGTGAAAGGCTACAACATGACATGCCCTGTTGAATCAGCTTCCTTGGAGCCAAAGCTTGGTAATAAGTTCATTGCCGGAGGAGAAGACATGTGGGTCCATGTTTTTGACTTCCATACTGGGGAAGAAATTGGTGAGTGGTTTGGATCAGGCAACCCTTTGAATAACATGAATGTTGATTAGTGCCCAGACTAAACTAGGTCATTGTACTTTTTATCCTCTTAAGTTTCCTCAGATAGTCTATTCATCCAGAATTGGAATAGGCAAAAACTAATGATAGCTTCATAAGGATCTTTGTTGGAAATATTTTATCCAACTGATAAATCTGAATTCTAACTTTGCCATGCACAACTTTATGTTTGGTTGTAGGATGCAACAAGGGCCATCATGGTCCAGTTCACTGTGTTAGGTTTTCACCTGAGGGGGAGTCCTATGCTTCAGGATCTGAAGATGGCACCATAAGAATATGGCAGACTGGGCCAGTAAATAATGCAGAGAGTGAATCAAATTCTGGGAATGTTCCAACTAAAACTGGTAAATCGAGGGCAGTCTTTGATGAAATTGCTCATAAAATGGGTGGTATTCATATTGATGGAGAAGGGAGAGCTGGTGAGAAAGAAAATGTGTGATCCCGACCTTTAGTTTTTGCCAGATGTTTGCATGACCAGGTATAGTATGGTTGGAAGAACTGCCTGCCATGTTGCTTGTACTTGCAATGCTCCATCTTTCTCCCCAAAATGATGATGTTTCTAATGTGTTGCTCCCACCCTACAATAGGGCAGTCCAGCTCATGCTTTGTCTAGTTTTCTTGGTAGCAAGTGCGAGGGGTAATTTATTCAGTTTTGAATTTTTTGCTACTTTTCTCGACTTCTCCAATGGTAAGGATTGACAAATCTTTCTTTTTTCTAGTTAAGCTTTTATTCAAGTTCTTAAATATTTCTCCATCCTGATGAGTAGAGCATTACCGCGGGCCAGGGCCAGTCCTTGTCGAATGCAGGAGGTTGTTTCAACAAATTGTCATGGTAACTCTGTCCATAGTCTTGCTCTTTAATTCATTGACGCATATAAGGACGATCGATTAATTTGCTTTTAAGGAAGCTTATAAATGGATTCCAACTTTAGTGTGTGGACGTTTCTCCACATTTCATGCAATTTTTTTTCTATTAAGCTAAATTATTTAAATTAATCAATACGTGGAAGCTTACACCTCATTTGGGAATTTACCTATAAGTTTTAGGTACACCTCTTTCGTATTGGATGAATTACAATACCTATTTAGAATGTGCGGAGAAATGCTATATTATATTTTTCTGAAATGAATAATAGCTGTTTTTAAATGAAGTACTAATAAAAATATATTAATTCATGGTTTATTGAATGAGAATGTGTTAAATTTAATTTTTCTAAAACTTTTTTTCGTTTTTCAATAATAAATAAAAGGACCTCCTTAAAACAGAACGAAAATTAAAATTTTGATATAGGAAGAGGATGTAAAAAATAGAAATATGAAGCCGTAGGGTGTAAATACATTTTGTTAAGAAAACATAAAATAAGATACATGCCAAAATCAAAACTTCATTCCTCATTTGTGTACATAAAAAATACTAATAATAATTTAATTACTAAAATCTAACTTTTAAAAAAATTTAGCCTCTACAATGCATATTTTGGGCAACATATTGAATTTTCTATTTTTGCATAACAATCCAAAGTTTTTATATATTTTTTTTAAAAATAATTCATAAACTTTCAAATTATTTCAAATCAGTTTCTACTCTAAACAATGCTTCCATAAGACTTTTTCATGGCACCATATCATCTTCCAAAGGTTCAATTCATCTTTCAACTATCCATTTTCCTAGATTTTTAGCTTTGTATCGAATTGCAAGTAGAGAAATACATGACAACTTCGAATAGGGGCAATAATACATTGTGCAAAATGGGAACAACGGTAAGGGAGGTTAGAAATGACGGATGAGTCTTTTTGGGTGTCCCATAGATTATAAAATTATTAGTGACATCAACCCTTTCACTTGAAAACCCTTGACTCGACCATCGGAAAATAACACAAGGAATAAAGCATGGATATAAGAGGATCTAAGCTTACTTTAGATGATGAGGACATAAAAATTGAGGTTGGTGAGGGTCAATCTAGTCTTATTAGTATTCTTTGGATCAGAAAACCTCACATTAAAGTGTTGTCATTACTACCACAAACTCGATTCAATAAGAGAAAAATATGGACTAAAATAGAGTATGCAACCAAAGATGTCACTCTATTATTCAGTCCCAGGACAAATTATGAATAATTTGTCATTCATAATATTACAATAATAAGACACATATTACTGTAGTACAAATATGATATATAACTTGAAATAAAACAAGTATTTTCAAAACTTATAAAAGACACCTAACATCGGATAATAATGCCTTCATATGGTTCTCAATCTCAACTTTTACTAAAATACTATGTAGATATATTTATTTACTAAGCTTAGAAATTTATTCCATTGGAGACATTATATTTTCCAATATTTTTAAATACAAGCATCAACCCAAAACAAGTAATTCACATGTATTCTACATGGTTGACTAAAAACCCCATCACCAACAAATCGAATGACTAGATAAGGTCCTTGCCCACATTCAATCTTGATCTTTTCCTACTGTTTAATGAAATTGAATGAAGTTCGTTCCCATTAGCCATTTTGGTACCATTCGACTCCTTACTATGTGATCAAGGTACCAACACATGTTTTTCAAACCAACCCAAAATTATAGTCATGCACTAGATAAAATATGAATACGGGTTATGCCAACATCATTCATACAAATTCTGTTGACAATCGACATGTGCCACTCTCTAATTGGTAATTGCTTTCATAAGCTCATCTGTCGGATAATTGGTCACACTCACCACACGTCAGGCTCTAATTTGTTGCGCATGCTAATGGGTGCTAACCTGGCAGTCAATTCGTTGACCTGGTTGGATCGTTGAACAATTCAATTGAATTAAGTTTGGTGACAAAAAATTACAAATTAGTCGGTTCATTCCCGATTTGTTGAGTTTTCTAAAAAAATATAAATTTCTAAATTCATTTTCTATATAGTGGTGAACTCAATTTACCAATTTTCCCTTTTTAAGTTACATTAAAAAATAAATTTTCGAACTAATTACACTTATTCTAGTCCAGTTTGAGTCTAATTTACCTTGATGGAGCCAATTTTAATTTTCATTTTCCAATTGGATCAATTTTTTTTAAATTTTATTATTTTAAATTCCATTTGGATTGCTTTCAATCCCTCTTTGATGATTTTGTATAATTTTGGTTCATTTAAAACTTTAATTTTTCATTTAAAATTTTCTCGTATCTCATTTCTGATTATCTTATTTGGGATAACATGCTTTATACAATGTCAGTGGTCTCACCACTCCTAATTAGGCTAACATGTTTCTTGAAACCCAAATTAGTGTTTTGCTTTTTTATTTATTTTTTATATCTACTATATACTAATGTGGGTTGGACAAATATGTTAGCTAATAAACACCTCTCCTTCGGATTTGTGTCTAATGCTAGCTAGCATTGCCCCATTCGCTCTAACATTAGCAAGTACATTGTTATGATATATGTGAGGCTCACATTGCATTTCTAGCTTAATGCATCTGTGACTACATTGGCTTTTCTTGGATGCTAGTCTATTATTAGATCATAATATTTTCTTAATTTCAACTACCAAGTCTCCCTTAGTTTTAGTTCCTTTTGAGTCAATATGTCCTTTAGGCCTTTATTGTCATGCCCCAGCCAAATTCATCGGCCCACAGTCCCGTGCAACACGCCAATCCCCTCAATGTTAAAATGGTATGATCATTCACCAAAGTAAAACTGGTGGAACTAAGGCTTCGAACAAAAAATAAATCAATATTTTTCAACGAAAATTTGAAAAATTTCTATAAAGCATGGTACCCCAAAAATGGTTTAACAACAACTCTGAAATACCACAGTTGATAAGTAGTAAATTACAACATTCGTAACAGGGAAGAGGGTTATCTTAGATGGCAATGATCTAGGGAAATCATCCCATTTCTATCTCTAGCTTACTTAGCTTTTACCTGCAATAGTATGGGAGAGTGGTGAGATCACAACTCAATGAGTGGGACACTAACGTCGTGCCACTACGTGGCTTACGACCCAAATCTTTTCCATAAACCACCTATCATGATTTTCTATTCTATTACTCGTACTAATTCTTCCAAGTCTCGTGGTTTACTTCGCCCCTAAAGAGATAGATCTCGGGCCATCCAACTTGTAGTCTACACTACGGTCAGGTTATCCTTCATTTCACCCTTTGATTTTACATGTCTAGCAATTTATATGCAAGCACTGAGACTTAGTCCTACACACACAAGCATAGCCTACGCTTGGACATCACTTACAAGCTATTCACAACCCACGTCTCAACCTGGCTACTTAGGCCTCAAACAGTGGGTTACTCAAGGCCCTAGCAAGGAACTCACATCCCGCACATAATGCATGGCCTATGCTCAGGCGACACTTCCAGGCTACTCATGGTTTGTGCCTCAACCTGGCTACTTAGGCCTTAAACAGAAAAAACAACATACCTAGAGTGTACCACCGTTTGGGCTATACCAAACCGGTAATCTAGAGTGTGAGAGACACTTGGAGACTCTCACCACAACCTCACAACTGGGTGTCTCAACACTCGAGTTCATGTCTACCTCATAGCCCCTTGCCCACACAAAATAACAAAGCAAACACGCACAATAATGGGCTACTCAGGCCCCAACATATCACTCATTCGTAATGTATCATCTCGTGGATGATACTAGACCGATAATTGGAGTGTGCGAGTTACAAGAGGACTCTCACCACCACACTCACAGTTAGGTCTCTAAGAACCCCCAGGTCATGGCAGCCTTGCCGCCACTCCCTTTCACAACAACGGGCAATTGGGCCCACACACAATTCATCTGTAATGTATCGGCTCTTAGGTGATACCAAACCAAGAACCGGAGTATGGGGGTCGTGAACCCTCTACCACAACTGACACCCTCACATGTCGTCTCACAACTGACGTCTCTAATGAGCCCGGGGTCATGGCCGCATTACCGCCTCTCATTGGCCAATGCCATATACCCTTACGACTCAATTCTACAATTATCTTATCACAGCGGTGTACTAGAACGGTACTCGTACATCATCCAAGTATTTTGAGAAAACTAGAAGATATCACACAATGCACTCCTTGATATCCTTTCCATTTTCCCTTGAGCGACAATACAACTTGTCATGCCCCGGCCCAATGTCTCCTCGGCTGGGGTCCCATGCACCTCGTCAATCCCCTCGATGTTATAGAGGCGGGTACCATCGCCAAGGTAACTTTGGCAGGACCAAGGCTTAGAATTGTGTAGCTAGTAAAAAAAAGTAGGGGAAATTTCAAACTTTTTATATCGAAGTCTCTTATGGGGACTCCTAAAATGGCATAGTTAAAAATCATGAGAATAGTAGTGACATAATATGATAGGGGACTCAAACTTTGTAAGCGAGAGGTGTGCTCATCTCGTAGTAAGGGGTCTCGGTCCTGACCTTCCCCTTCTTCACTTCCTGTCTTCTTTGGCTTATCTGCACATATGTTAGGGGAGGGGTGAGCTTATAGCTCAATGCAGGGATGCTGACATTGTGCCACTATATGGATTACAACCTAGGTCTTTCCCGTAAACTACCTAGCAGTAAAATCTACTCTTAACGCTTGTATCGCCCATGTAAGCTACATGGTTTATTTTGGCCCTCTAAGACAAAGTCTCTAATAACCAAAATATTACTTAATTATTGTATACATTAATATGCATTTATCACACCATTTAATATAGTGATTTATTACAGCACTTAATGTAGTAACGTATTTGTAACGGTTTATTATTTATTATTGAGTTATATATAAATAGGATGTTATAGTACAATCAATAACACAACACAATCTTATCCATTGTTTGCGCTCTTTCTCTCTACTCTTTCTTTTCTAAATTTCTTCATTTTCTTTATGGTATCAGAGCTAGCCTAAAGCTTCGCAGCATTGTTCCAGCTTTGAAGATCCATAACACATCTGCTGCCTACTATTGACGACTCTTGAGCAATCACCTTCTATTCAAAACCAATCTTCTCCGTACGTGGTATCAATATTTTCATCCTTCTCTACAAATATGAGTTCCTCTACCATAGTAATCCTTCCTAATTCACTCCCTACATTACCTATCAAGTTAGACAATACTAATTACTATCTTTGGAGAAACAATATCACAAATTTGCTGCAAGTATATCAGTTATTTGGATATGCAGATGGTAGTATCCCTCAACCCAAATCCACTATGATGCTGAAAGAAGGAGCTATTGAGCTTGAAACAATCAACCCAAAATATGAAGCGTGGACTATCCGGGATAAGTTCACTTTAACAACTATAATTGCCTCTTTATCTACTGAGGTGAATTTACAGATAATTGGAGCTATTACCTCTGCAGACGCCTGGAGCCGGCTTGAAATTTTGTATAGCTCCCAAACTCGCGCTCAAAAGGATATCCTTGATCAACAGTGGAGGGAGTTGAAGAAGGGAGAATAGCCTATGGCATCTTATTTGGCAACCATTTCCAACTTAGCTACCTCTTTTGCTCAAATCGGTCGTCCGAAACCAGATCATGAAATCAAGGACAAATTATTTGATGGTTTAGATAGGGAATGGGAAGCTCTTACCCTTGCAATGTCACTAGTTCTCGAAGCAATGACTCTTGATTCGCTGAAGGCCCTTCTCCTTGCTCAAGATGCACAACGAGTTCAAAAATATGGTACTGACTCCGGCTACAGTAGTGCACCGCTCTCTGGCCTACTCAGAGATTTTTCTAAGTCTGCATCTCATGCTGCTGCCTTCTCTAGTCGCGAACCACGAGGACTCCTTCCAACTCCACCCCATCCTCGCTTCAGTGATCTCAGACACCATAATTATAGAGGAGGACGCAATGGAAGAACTGATAGAGGCCGGGGACAAACTCTTGAAAATCGTGGGAATTTTTCTTTAAAAGGATTCAAACCACGTGGATCTGGACCACATTTTAGCTCATGTCAGACGGATGCCCAACCCACCACTACAATTCGACCCACTTCTCCTAAGCCCACTTCTTCCTATAGTGTGATATGCCAGCTATGTGGGCTCATTGGCCACTCAGCCCATCACTGTCCATCATTCGAATTAAAGCCCACATCCTCTACTGCTCAGGCTCATTCTTCTTATGGACATAAACCCAGTCCACATCATCTAGACTGGTATGTCGATTCAGGTGCTACAAGTCATATTACTAATGATCTGTCACACTTGTCTATTCAGGACGATTCGACACTCCCTGAGCACCTCACGATCGGAGACGGGACAGGTTTACCTATTATCTCTTCTGGATTTGCCTATTTAACTTCACATTCCCGACGTTTCTCACTTACTAATATTTATTATGTTCCCAAAATTTCTCTCAACTTATTATCTGTGTCTCGTTTCACTCAAGACAATTCCTACTATTTTGAATTCTATTCCACTCATTTTCTTATCAAAGATCTCTTTTCTCATCAGGAGCTGCTTCGCGGGAGTCGTAGGAACAGTCTCTACTATTTACGCACTCATTGTAATATCTCTTCTATTGCTTGTATTAGTCGCATAGAGTCTGTTCCTAGGTGGCATCAACGTTTGGGTCACCCTTCTTTTCAAATTATGAGTCGTGTGCTTTCAGATCATTTATCAATGAATAATATTTCTCCCTTACCCTTTTGTGACTCATGCTCTTGTGGTAAAATTACTGAACAACCATTTCCAGTCACTCACCATAAGAGTACCCATCCTCTCGAATTAATTCACACAGATATTTGGGGACCATCCCCCATTATTTCCTCTACAGGTCATCGCTATTATGTTCATTTTTTGGATGATTATAGCAAATTTTCATGGTATTTTATTATGAAACAACGATCTGATGTTCTCTCTATTTTTCGTGCCTTCCGTTTACAAGTTGAAAATTTACTTGGTCAATGGATTAAATCTCTCCAATCTGACGGTGCTAAAGAATTTTTTTTTAGTGCTTTCCAATCTGAGTTACAATCCACAGGTATTCTCCAACGGATCTCCTGTCCACACACACCTCAACATAATGGATCTGCCGAACGTAAGCATCGTCACATTATCGATATGGGTCTTACTCTTCTTATTCACTCTCATGTTCCCACCAAATATTGGTCGTTTGCCTTTGAGATCACTGTCTTCCTTATCAATCGCCTTCCCACAAGATCTCTCCACTTTCGATCCCCCTATGAGGTACTTCACCATTCTACTCCTGATTATAAGTTACTTCAAGCTTTTGGTTGTCGTTGCTTTCCTTATCTCCGCCCTTATCTTGCTCACAAACTTCAACCTCGTTCAACTCCTTGTGTGTTTCTTGGATATCCCTCCAATTATCTCGGATATCGTTGTCTTGATACTCAAACAGGACGCATATTTCTATGTCGCACAGTCCATTTTGATGAATCTGTTTTTCCATTTGCCTCCTCGAGTTCCACATGTATGCCTTCCCCTCCTCCTACCGTGCACCCTCCTATGGTGAATCTCCCCACACCCGTCCTGTCTCCACCTCCGGACTCAGGTATGTTGCCCCAATCTCCGATACAAACACAAGTTGACTCACCTATTATTTCTGTTGAAGATGATCATGCTGCACCATCTTCTTCTCCTACATTGGATCATGCTCCTGCTCCACCTCCAGTTTCGTGTATGGTGACTCGCTCTCAAGATGGTAGTCTACCTCAACAGCGCTTCACTATTGATCCTACAGTGTTCATTGCCTCTATGGAACCCCGTACTTATTCCCAAGCTTCTCGTCACTCCTTTTGGGTTAAGGCTATGCATACTGAGCTTGTCGCTCTTCTTCACAACTAGACTTGGGATCTCATGCCCACTCCACCTGGTCAGCCTATTGTAGGGTGCAAATGGGTTTATAAAATCAAGCATCATTCTGATGGCTCAGTGGCTCGATATAAGGCTCGTCTTGTCGCTAAGGGCTACTCACAACGTCTTAGTCTTGATTATGATGATACCTTCAGCCCCGTTATTAAACCTGTTACTATACAGGTAATTCTTTCCCTTGTTATATCTTTCAATTGGACCATTCGTCAGCTTGATGTGGATAATGCTTTTCTTCATGGTTATCTCAATGAGGAAGTTTATATGGATCAACCCCTTGGATTTGTTGATCCTTGCTTTCCTAGCCATGTTTGTCGCCTACGCAAATCTCTCTATGGCCTCAAACAAGTTCCTCATGCTTGGTTCTTCCACCTGAATTCCTATCTTCATCAACTTGGTTTTTGTAGCTCTGTTGCTGATAGCTCTCTATTTATCTACCGCACGAGTGAGTTTGTTATTTTTCTACTTATCTATGTTGATGATATCATTCTCACTGGTTCTTCTGTTGCACCCATTGGGAACATCCTTCATGCCCTTCATAGAGAATTCTCTATTAAGGATCTTGGTCCACTTCATCATTTTTTAGGCATTGAAGTTATTGTTCACTCTCATGGTTTATATCTCACACAGCAGAAGTATATTCGTGATCTTCTCTCCCGGGCTGCCATGAGTACTTGTAAGCCCATTTCCACGCCAGTTGCCTCTGGTCCCCAACTTTCACAATATGATGGCCTTCCTCTTCCTGATCCTACTGAATATCGTCAACTTGTTGGCTCTCTACAGTATCTCACTCTCACTCGACCTGACATCTTATATGCGGTTCTTCAGGTTTGTCAATTTATGCATCGTCCCACCACTACTCATTGGACTGCTGTTAAGCACATTCTTCGCTATCTTCAAGGGACACTTCATCATGGTCTTACTCTCTGGCGACATCCTCCTTCTGGTCTTCATTATTTTTCTGACACTGACTGGGCTAGAAATCCGGATGATCGACGTTCTGTTAGTGGTTTTGCAATTTTTCTTGGCCACAATCTTATCTCATGGAGTTCTAAGAAACAACGAACAGTCGCTCGATCTAGCACTGAGGCCGAGTACAAAAGTCTTGCCAATGCAACCGCTGAACTAATCTGGCTTCAATCTCTTCTTAAAGAACTCGGCATCTCTTCCACTCATTCTCCAGTTTTGTGGTGCGATAATCTTTCAACCATTTATCTCACTGCCAACCCCGTCTTCCATGCTCGCATAAAACATATTGAGATTGATTTTCATTTTGTTCGTAAACAAGTGCGTCAAAGTTTACTCAATGTTCATTTTATAGGAACTACTGCTCAATTGGCGGATTTGCTCACCAAAGGTCTCCCTTCTACCCGTCTCTCTCTTTTACGAGACAAGCTCAACATCCGTGAACTCCCGTTGAGTTTGCAGGGGAGTAATAACCAAAATATTACTTAATTATTATATACATTAATATGCATTTATCACACCATTTAATATAGTGATTTATTACAGCACTTAATGTAGTAACGTATTTGTAACGGTTTATTATTTATTATTGAGTTGTATATAAATAGGATGTTATAGTACAGTAAATAACACAACACAATCTTATCTATTGTTTGCACTCTTTCTCTCTACTCTTTCTTTTCTAAATTTCTTCATTTTCTTTAGTCTCAAACCTTCCAATTCATCTCTATTCTACGATCGGTTTATCCTCGGCCTCCCCCTTTTTGGGTATTCATGCTTTAATTCATTGAAAGCAAACATGGGACATGACCCTGAATAACAACACGACCTACGCTCAAGCGACACTTCTGGGTTATGCATGACCCGTGCCCCTGCCTGACAACTTAGGTATTAATACAAAAATAAGGGGCAACTCATGGCCCTAAACACACATTCGCATTTTTGCCCGAAATGGATTGCTACTCGTGTGATCTTAGACCAAGAGGAGTGTGGGAGGCCCTAGGGCTCTCTTCCCACATCCGACACCTCACATGTGCCACCTCACAGCTCAGTGCCTTAGCACCCTAGGGTTCTCGTAGCCTTATAATTGCTCTCTCACACAATGTGGCACTCAGGCCTGCACAACAATTTGGGCTACTCAGGCCCTACACAAAATATCCCCAAAATGCATTGCCCTCACGGGATGGCACTAGAGAGGGAACTAGAGTCTAAGGGTCATGAAACCTCACCGCAATTGATACCCTTATGTGTCATCTCACATCTGGTGACTTAGAACTCATGTTATAGCCACATAATCACCTCTCACTGTCCTATGGCCCCTACACGTACAACTCATCTCCATTATCTAGTTGTCGTAGAGGTGTACTGGGACGGTACCCATACGTATTTCAGGTGTCCTAGAAAACATGGAAGATAACACTATGCACTCCCCGATCTTGTCATGCCCCGACTCAGTTTGGTCGGATCCCTATGATCAACCCGTCACTCTCCCAGTTCATTAAAGGATTTCCCCTTGTTGTAAACCGTAAAGAGTAAGGCATCCTTTAATCTACACCTTTTCCTAGAATAGCATAATCAAAACTGCATGAAATTTAAAACTTTACATACCTATCTTACAGGCATCTTAGTTGACAGTCTTTAAGGGTAGACTTTCCGGGATTTCCTGAAAGGGATATAAGGGAGGGGGTGAGTACGACTACTCGGTGAATGGGTTTTAAAAACTTTTGACTTTTAAGAAAAATATTTCTATGGAGTGTGCCAGACTCCTCTTTTTTTTTTTTTTTTACAAAAATCCCTTCGTTTAAAAAATCGAGTTTTTCCACTATTTCTTAGTTATCGGTGTGTCATCACCCAACACACATCCTTCATCATGAAGGTTACACATATTCACAAGTCAGCATCACTACTGAACCTGCTAGTGGCTTCGGAGCAACTTTTCCTACCACCCGGATAGAAATACGATCACTTCTCCCCTGGGAATGAGTGGATGTATGTGACATCCGACCCACAATCCCGAAATCACTTCTTTGTATTCGTATGAAGACAGAGACCTCATCCCGCCCCCATCCCGGTCTCATGCACTTGGTGCTACTCCAGATTTCGCACAGACACCTGGAACGACGAACTGCCCTTATAGCCACCAGGTCGTCCAGTGCCCTTAGGACGCATCACTACCCCTCATGGGCGTCTTAATGATTCCGTACTCACAATGCATGCACAAACAATGTTTTCTCATATTGCCATGTAATCTGTGGTGCCACTAGTCCAACGGCCCCGACTTTCAACTCAACTCACAGTTGTTTGTCTTGACTGGTCCGTCGATTTGTCATGTTGCACTGCCGCTAGTTGACTGAGCATGTTGGTCCTATCTTGGTACCATGGCAAAAAAATTCACTTATTAAGTTTTATGGCACATATATCATGTTCATTTATGAGCTCCTGCTCGTGCCAACTGGCCTTGGACCCACTGTACGAGATTTTCAAAATCGGGCATTTAGCCCCCAAGTTCCAAAATCGAGGCCCCCGGCCTATCAGAGCTATTCGAGCTCCCGTCGAGAAGGTCTCCCAAATTGTTTAAGCATTGGCACACAGTCAGGGGAGAGCATTTCCTACAAAACATATATTTTCTCTATCCATTATACCGTCCGATATAAGGACACCTTCGTTCATAATTGATGAACGGGTTTTCAACTTTCTTCGAGGAAGTCTCATCATACCAACCAGGTATGATCTACTTATAACCGGTAAATAGTTTTTCCGCATGATCTTCACATCACTTCTTCTAAGTAGTGATGTTTAAAATACCACTAAATAATGAGTTTTCATATCGAGGTACTTATTATTCCCAACCTGGTATGATATAAAATTTCCATTCACAACTGGCAAGTGGTTTAAAAATTTTAAGTTGTGCTCATCATCCCAACTGGATATGATGTTAGTAAACCCACTCACCCGTTAATGCCATGAATTCCATTAGACCAGTTCTTTGTATTCACGTGAGCTTGTCCTTGTTGGCGTTCCTGGTAATTCATGTTCCTACACGATATGAACATCTCGGTTCATTATCCTTCGGCCTAATCGCCTTCATTCATTCCAAATGAATGAGAAAGTCAAACTTTCATTTATTTGCAATTAGGTCCCTAAAGTTATTTCTCTTTAACTTTAAGTCCCTAATGCCGATTTTTCCTCAAATTGAGTCCCGAAACTTTTAAAATTTATCATAGGACCTCAATTTATTCCATTTCACTAAAAGGGGATTAATTTCTCAAATTTCCAATTTGGTCCTCCAACTTTTCCAAAGTTACCATTTTGCCCTTTATTTACAAAAATGGTAAGTTTTGCCCCAAATTTTCTCAATTGGTCCTCTAAAATTATTTTCATGCCTAATTGGCCCTCAATTTCATAAAATTTCATTTTGGTCCTTCAAATTTCGAAAATCCCCAAAATTTCCCAAAAATTTCCCCAAGTCTTCCCCCAATTTTAACTCTTCAACACTGCCGAATTTGATTTCATCAAATTGACCAATCAAACACCTCTAATTGTTGAAATTAGAGTTGAAATTGAGTTCTTTCATGTTCATACGATTTTAAGGAACTTTGAATCACAGATTTTAACGTCGGAACGATCTCAAACGGAGCTTTGCCAAAAAATAGATTGTAGAGAGAGAAAGTTTTTATTTCTCACTGGTGAGAGCCTCACGGTCCGAGCTTTCGATCTGGGCAGATAGCTTTCATCTTGAGGATCATCTTAGAATGAAGAATCACATCAATTGATGCCAAATTAAGTTAGAATTTCATTATTGAAATTCTGTCGGTTCTCTCTCTAGCACCAGCGGAAATTGTAGAGGGGAGTCGAATTGGCTTACCTTTCACTCCTAATTCGATTGTGGGAGGGCTTGGTTTGGTTTAAGGAGGGCTCGAAATGGTCAATTTCAGCTTCGCTGAAATAGGGTAGATTCGGTCCGCCGGAGCTGTTTCATTGTTCCATCATGCCGGTGCTTCTCCAACGATTCACGAATTGACTGAAGTTTGCTATTAGATAGCTGTCTTCTCCTCAGTTCTAAAGAGCTCGACCTCTCGTTCCGAGGTTAAGAAAAATGTTTAAGTCGAAACTCTGGTTCGAGTTTCATCGGGAAATGGAGCAGTAGAGAGAGAGAGAGAAGTGTTTAGGTGTGAGGAGAATGAATGGGGATGACCTCTTTATATAGGTGTAAAATCACATATTAAATGGGAGAGATTTATTACTAGTATTAATATTTACATAAATTATTGGTATTAATTTCAATAATTTAATTTTGGTATTAAATTATTTGTATTAATTCCAATAATTTAATTTAGGTATTAAATTATTGGTATTAATTACAATAATTAAATATATATTAATTTATGGCCATTTATGATAATAATTTTTTACCAAAATTTTGGTTTACAAGCACGCTTAACTTCAAAGTTCTTATGGAATCTCATTCACTTAAACCAATTTGGTTTTTATCTTTTATTTTGACTTAAGTTTCTTTTCCAAGGTTTAATGAACCCTTTGAATCACCCGAAAGTTGTAAATTTCCAAATTGCTTGTTCCCATATGATCGGGTTTGTAAACAGGCTCAATTTTCTTACTCGGTTTGACCGGTTCTTTTCCCAGTTTTCCTTAACTTAAAAGTGTGGGGTTTACAACTCTCCCATTCTTTTAGGAGTTTTGTCCCCAAAACTTAGTTAACATCCTTGCATGAGCAATCATTTCCTTTGATGCCCCTTTGGTGTTTGCATATGATACAAACTTTTCTTTCGTCCTTGAAATTAGTCCCTTTTACAACGTTCACTTAAGAAATTCCTTTTCCTTAATATTATTTACTCCCTCCATGGAGTTTTTCATAACTAGACATACCTTACCTCAGGGTATGTTCTTAGATTTTATCTCTCTCTTTTCTTAGAGCAACATTCTTCCCCTTGAGGTCCTGTACTCAAGATTGGGAATTCCAAGATAACTAACCATTTCTGTGTCTAGTTAACTGCTTGATCATTGAAACCCTTAGCTCGTCGTCCTATAGAGCATTTCTTACTTATTTCCATGGATTTCTTTATCACCACCTTTTCATCCCATTTCGACTCTTCCTCCATTATAATAGTTGTCAATTATAACTTCGGTCCAAATTGTTATATTTGACCTCATCATGCTTATTAGCAGACTCTTCCTTACTTTGAGTTATGTTCTCCTCGAATTGTTAGGCTTACATGCCCTTACAGCATGGCATTTTCTAGGACCCATCTCTGTCCATTTGATTTCTAGAACATCTCCTGAAGTGTCTCTCTTAACTTTTAGACCTTTCAGGAATCATATAACTTCATTCCTCTTTTTTTTTTTTTATAATATTCCTCAACTATCTTTTTTTTTTACCATTATTAACTCCACTTACTCAATTGTGTTGGTTCTCCTTACCCACTCGTTCCTTTTCGACTTCCTTATTGAGTATTTCCGGTTCCAATTAATTAAATTCCCAGATGTTTTACCGACATGTTGGGTTTCGTCCTTTCTTAGATCCATCATCATTCCCAATGATATCCTCTACTGAAGGGTTTTCCTTTGGCCTTAATCCCCTCTGATTTGTTCACAACCATTTCACAATTCTTTATTTTTCTGGTCCAATCGTTTGGGCAACTGTATCACTTGTTCTTCATGCCCATGCTATTGTCCATCATAGAGTGTAGTCTTTACTACATCTCATTCCTCCTTAGGGTTTTATTTATTCTATTTGGCTGTTTTCATTATTAGTTTTCCTCTTTCTACTTGGTTCTTCTATTCCCTCCAAACAGGTCAGCCTGGGCCATTATGATACTTCCTTCCTTGGAAATATTTCCTAACTAAGGGTTGGTTCCTTTCAATCCACATTGTGTCCATCCACCCATCAATAATTCCTTTAGTTTAATTTCCTTCTTAGGACCTCATTTTTCCTTGATACTTGACTTTTCAAACATTTCATTTGTGAGCTTATCGTTCCTTCTATTTCAGTTGGTTCCATTTCCTCTCAATTGGGATACACATGTCTTTTTGGGGCTTCCTTCCTTTGTAGAATTCTTTCCCTTTCTCTAAACATTCCTTTTTACATTTGCTCTGGGGGATTTATACTCTTGATGTTGTCTTCTCCTGTTTACCTTTACTTCTCAGGTCTTGTAGGACATCTTTTATACTCTATCCGCATCCTCATTCATACCTAATACCTATCTATTTCCTTAGGTAGCGTATAAATCTTCCTTGTTTCAAGATTTCTTGATCATTATGTGAGAAGCTTGCCTATTTCTTTCTTGGCTTGAGTTTGGTTGTTAATTTGGCCTTTTGGTCCCTTTAAGCATTTCTTTCATCCTTCTCTTTCAGAGTATTTGACCTTTCCTCCTATCTTCCTTGTTGGAACTTACATCATGGTTCTTCTGTGTATTAGCTGGTTAACTACCCCGCCTCCACCAGTCCCTTGGTTTAGGTCTTCTTAGGGCAGTTGTCATCTCGAGTACTCCTATCATCTCACTAACCTTTTTAGGGTGTAGTCCTTTCTACTTCCCGGTCTTCCTTAGGTATGTTGGTCAGAGACTTCGATTTTTTACTTTTCTGCTTTTTCCAAAAAAGGTAATACTTTAAAATTATATCACTTTTCCAAAGCAGGTTAATCTTGGCCTCTGATACTTCCTTCCTTCAAGTAGTTTCTAATGAGGGGTTGGCTCCTTGCACATCCGCCAACCAATGATTCCTTTTCATAGTATATTCCTTCTCTTCTTCTGTGTTTGCCCCTTATGAGAGGGTTCTAAGTATGCTTCTCATGTACCTTATCCCTATTCATGAGGTATCCTTCTCGGTTTGACCTTCTTAAGAAGTTTTTGTATTCACCTCTTCTTTTCTTGACCTCTTTTTGAATCGTTTATGTAACCCACTCCATGGTATCAGTCTCCAATCCTTCATGTCCTTCGTGACCTTTAAGGAGGTATTGCCTTGAATCTATGAGGTGTGGAACACCCCTTCTTTTCTTACACCTATAATAGTTCAACTTGGTACTTGTCCTTTAGTAGGGTTGGGCATCTCTTCAGGTAATGTCCCATCGTTATTCCCTTACATGGATTGTTGTGGTTCTTCCTATCCTTTGAGTGGGGCTTTTTCCTAGGGTTACTATTGGTTTGGTGCTTTACCGTTCTTGAGTCTGATCACTTTGACAGTTTTCTAGCTGAATCACCTTTGCTAAGGGTCATGGCAAGAGTCCTCCTAGGTTTCCTGATTCATCTTCCATCGCTGGGATGCGACTCTTCCTTAGTTTCTAGGATAGTGTGGGCTTGTTTTATTTTCCTTAGGCCATATTCCTAGTAAGATCACATCCTTAGAAGATAGAGTTTTAGGGAATTTGAATCTTTTATTAACATGGGGATACAAAAGGTTGGTCTCTCAGCCCTATCACAGAAAATGGTCACAAATTAACTAGGGAGCTATGGAATTCTTGATAAGCATCCTCCTTTATACTTAGGGTTGTGCCATCAATAGGTCCTAGCACCATTCTCCAGGATGCTACCCCATTTGGTCTCATGCATTTGGGAAGCTTCTAGGGTTGTCTCCCTACGAAGGTAGGGTTTTGAGTAGAGCCCTTCCAAGTTTTCTTGGTTCCTCTCCTGGGAGCCATCTGAAAATTTTAGGATAAATCCTATTAGTTATTGTATTTTCTAGTCTTGATTATGTATTCGAGGAAACAAGCTCTGATACCACTCTAGTTGTCACACCCCGACCCAGTTTGGTCGGATCCCCATGATCAACCCGCCACTCTCCTAGTTTATTAAAGGATTTCCCCTTATTGTAAACCGTAAAGAGTAAGGCGTCCTTTAACCTACACCTTTTCCTAGAATAGCATAATCAAAACTGCATGAAATTTAAAACTTTACATACCTATCTTACAGGCATCTTAGTTGACGGTCTTTAAGGGTAGGCTTTCTGGGAATTCTTGAAAGGGATATAAGGGAGGGGGTGAGTACGACTACTCAATGAATGAGCTTTTAAAAGCTTTTGACTTTTAAGAAAAATATTTCTATGGAGTGTGCCAGACTCCTTTTTTTTTTCAAAAATCCCTTCGTTTAAAAATTTGGGTTTTTCCACCATTTCTTAGTTACCGGTGTGTCATCACCCAACACACATCCTTCATTATGAAGGTTACACATATTCGCAAGTCAGTATCACTACTGAACCCACTAGTGGCTTCGGAGCGACTTTTCCTGCCATCCGGATAGAAGTTGGTCCAATAGGACATGCCCTCAACGATGGTATTAAACCAAAACCCACTCACTCATTCACGAAACGTGTTCATCCTCTAGGTTATCCTGGAATGCCACTCTAGAATCCCACTTGATAACCTTTGCTTTATCTGCAAGGGTAGTTAACTAAGGCTAGGTTCACTTCTGACCACAACACTTAGCCTATCATACTCATTTCTACGGTCTTAGGTCTAAGCCATTTTGGAGTTTCGGCTAACCGGTTCGATAACTGACGACTCGCCTCTTGGTCGAGCCTTTTTCCATGGAACCACCTTGGCTCAATACTCATGCTCTTTCCAGGGACACCAAGGTTGTTGTCAGAGGTGGTTAAATGGAGGAGTTATGCTCTCTAGATGTTGGGTCACTGAAGTTGGGAGCAATTGAGCTTCAGAGTGAAATTTGAATGATTTTCGACAATGGGGACATACATGCCTTATATGAATGTGTTCTACACTTACATGGGTTCCCATCCATAGCCTTTTTTCTTCGATCCATAGCTTGTGGCTCTATGCATGAATTAATTTCCCCAAGCAATTAGATTTGGATTGTCTGTTAGATTAATCAAGTTTTATGGGTGAATTTGGTTCGACACTTGGGCAAGGAAAACAACACACACATGTGTAGCCATGTTGGCGTGCACCTGGTGTCACACGTCGATTGGTCTACACTAAGGAAAATAAAAAAACTTTAAAATTAAATTTCCTATTAAATAGACCCAAAAACCGCTTAATTCTAATTTTTTTAACACCTCTAAAAATTCGAGGGGTTTGTGACTCCCCCCGAACTTGGTTCATGATGGTTCTTTCCTAATTTTCTCCCAATCCTTGAATTCATATTTCAAGACTCTCTTAAGGGTCTCTCATGACCCCATTTTCATCTATCTTATCCTTTCCATCGATTCCTACTCTCCTTCCAGTTTTATTCCACTTCCGAGTTTAGTTTTCATTTCCTAGTTCGATCGGCTTTCTTGGTTCAACTCGACCGATTATTGAATTGTGATTTCTCAGTGTTATAGCCACACCTTCCTTTTTAGGAGTTTTGTCATAAAAATGTATGTAATTTAATTACTTAATATTATTACAAAACTTCCTCCTTTACATTTCTAGGTCAAGGAAGAGTCAGAACAATCTTAGATATTTTTTTCTCATCCTTGCCTTAGGTTCCCATGCCTCTTCCTCTACTTGATCACTTCACTACAAGACCTTCACCATCAGGATCTTTTTTTGTTGAAGGCTCTTCTCCAGGTGATCTAGCAAGTGCACAAATTCAACTGGGTATGAAAAAGTTTCTTCCAATACAAGAGGAGGTTGTTCTAACAGATTTCTAGGATCTAGTTCATACTTCCTTTAATACCGACATGTGAAAGACATTATCGATCCGGTCCAGTTCTGGCGGTAGTTGAATCTTGTATGCCACTGGTCCAATCCTCTTGATGACTAGGTAAAGCCCAATGTACCTTGGGTACAAATTTCCCTAATTTTGAAATCTGATGACCCCTTTCCATGGGAATAACTTTAGAAACATTTGGTCCCCTACCTCGAAGCTTAGCTTCAGACGTTGATTATCGGCGTAGCTTTTCTACTGCTATTGAGCCACTTTGAGCCGATCTCGGAACATATAGATCTTTTCTGTTGCAACCTCTATCATCTTGACTTGCTCTAACATGCGTTCTCTTACTTCATCCTAATATAATAGAGTTCAACATCTTTGTCTGTATAGTGCTTCATATGGAGCCTTCTGGATGTTGGCTTGGTATTGATTGTTGTATGAAAACTCTATGAGGCACAAGTAGTCCTCCCATCTTTTCCTAAATTTCAAGAGGCATGCCCAGAGCATGTCCTCTAGTGTTTGGATTGTCAAATCGGATTACTTATCCGTTTGAGGATGAAACATTGTGCTCATGTGTAACTTTGTTTTGAGCAACCTTTGCAGACTTGGCCAAAATCTAGAAGTGAATCTCAAATCCTTATCTGACACTATAAATTTTGGGACCCCGACACGGTTTTTGCTATGTATAGCCTAGCTAGCTTTTCTAGTGGGTTTGTCATGCCCTGACCCAGTTTGGTCAAATCCCCATGAACAACCCACCGCTCTCTTGGTTCAAAGGGGGTTTCCCCCTTCTTTAACTCAAGAGGAGCCAGGCGTAATTTCAACCTTGTTCCCTGAAATAACATATATCAAATAAAATGCATGCTTAAGAGAAATTAAGCATACCTGATAGAGGGTAAGGCTTGGTGTTATCCCTATTCATTTCTCTATTTACTGAAAATGGATAAAAAGGGTGGGTGAGTTTCTACAACTCAGTGAATGGGTATTTTCAAAAAGATGAAGTTTCAATAAAATAATTTTATGTCAATATGAGGATAGAGATCTCATCTCGACCCCACCCCGGTCTCAAGCGCATGAAGCTACGTCGAGCTTCCAAGACTTAGCACGACTAACTGCCCTTATCTCCGCCATGTCGTCCAGTAGCCTTAGGACGCCTCACTACCCATCTTAGGCATCTTGAAGGTCCCATAACATTAGTGCATGCACAAATCAATAGTTTTCCACATAAGCCATTTAATCTATGGTGCCACTGGTCCAATGGCCCCGACCCTCAACTCAACCTGTAGCTATTTATCTTGACTGGTATGTCGACCTGTCATGTCGCACCGCTGCCAGTCCATCGAGTATGTTGGTCCTGTCTTGGTACCATTGCCAAAAAAATCATTCATTTAAATTTTTCATGGCTTAAATCATGTTTGTTTATAAGCTCTTGCTTGTGCCAACTGACTTTGGACCCACTGTACAAGATTTTCTAAATCGGGCATATTAGCCCCCAAGTTCCAAAACCGAGGCCTTCGGCCTATTTGAGCTATTCGAACTCCCATAAAAAAGGTCTCCCAAAATGTTTTAAGCAGCGGCACATTGTCAGGGGAGAGCACTTCCGACAAAAATAAATTTTTAGTCGTCAATCATACCAACCAGGTATAATGACATCTCTGCTTATAATCGATAAGCGGGTTTTATACTTCTTTTGAGAAAGTTTCATCATACCAACCGGGTATGATCTACTTACAACTAGTAAGTAGTTTTTCCACGTAATTTCCACATCCCAATCGGGTGATATGAAATCCCACTTACCCGATAGTGCAGTGAATTTCCTCTTAATCGGCTTGTTGCCTTCACGCGAACTTGTCTTAGCTGACGTTCCTGGTATTTCATGTTCCTACACGGTATGAATATTTTTGTCCATTATCCCTTGGCATAATAGCCTTCATTCATTATTAATGAATAAAAATTTCCAACTTTTCAAATATTTGCAATTTGGTCCCTAAAGTTCCTTTTCTTTTACTTTAGGTCTCAAATGCCGATTTTCCCCCAAATTGAGTCTTGAAAATTCAAAATTATACTTTGAGACCTCAATTTATTCAAAATTACATAAATGGGTTTAAGTTCCCAAAATTCCCAATTTGATCCTCAATTTTTCCAAAATTACCATTTTGCCCCTCCTTTACAAAAATGGTAAATTTTACCCCAAAAATTCCCAAAATTGCCCAATTGGTCCTCCAACATCTTTATCATGCCCAATTGGCCCTCAATTTTATGAAATTGCATTTTAGTCCCTCAAATTTTAGAAATCCCCAATTTTTACACCAATTTTAACTTCTCAACACGGTCGAATTTGATTTCATCAAATTGACCGATCAAATGAGTTTAATTATTGAAATTAAAGTTATATTGGATCAAGAATTGCATTAGTTGATGCCGAATTGAGTGAGAATTTAGTCATTGAAAATCTACTGGTTCTCTCTCTAGCACTGATTGGAATTTAAAGAGGGGAGCCAAATCTAGCACTGATCGGAATTTAGTCATTGAATGTTGAGAGAGAAAGCTTCGAATGCTTCATGTCAGGGGTGCAACAGTGCAAGCTTTCTATCTAAACAGATAGCTCTTGTTCAAAGGTTCCTCATAGGATCAAGAATTGTATCAATTGATGCCGAATTAAGTGAGAATTTAGTCATTGAAAATCTGTCGATTCTCTCTCTAGCACTCATCAAAATTTAAAGAGTAGAGCCAAATTAACTTACCTTTCCATTCTAATTCAGCCGTAAGAGGACTGAGGAGGTATTGGGAGAGCTTGGTTTTGCTTGAGGGCTTGAATTGGCCGATTTTTGCTCGAAAAAAATAGGGAAACTTCGGTCCACCAGAGCTACTTCACTATTCGATCACGCTGGCGCTTCTCCGGCGACACTCGGAGCAATTGGAGACTACCACCGTGTAGCTGCTTCTCCCTGAGTATAAGGAACTTGACCACGCCTACTTTTGCTAAAAAAAGACCCTATATCGGAGCTCTAGTTCAAGTTTCACCGAAAAACTGAGTAGATGAGAGAGAGTGTGATTTTCAGGTGTCGAGAGGATGAATGGAGCTGGGCTATTTATATAGGGAGCTCGGGGACTTGTCGGTCATCCGTTTGGCACCTTTATGACAGTCATTGATGGCATGAAATGTACTGAACAGAAATGTTTCCTTTTCGTCGGTGCTGGATTGATTTTCCGGTGAGTGAATAGTGTCGTCATTTGAAGGAAGAAGATGACACTATTCCGAACCGGACTGGACCGGTCCGAACCGGGTTCAACACTTAAACCTATTGGTTTAGGCCTAATTCAACCAAATTTTTCAAAATTAAAAATTTCTAAATTTATCTAAATTAATTCTCTATCAAATGGTGGCCTCAATTCTCCAATTTGAATTTTCTAAGCCACCTAGAGAAATGAATTTAACATTTAGTTCAATAGTGGTTAAAACCGGTCCAAACCGGTTCAATTCAGTTCGGATCCGGTTCACCTGAACCGGTTTGGTTTTCATCCTCATTCATCGTAAAGTCCTTTTTCATGAATTTTGTGACTCTTTGGGTCACTTGAAATCCATAAATTTCCCAGTTTTCCATTTCTCTATTGGTTTTGGTTCATAAAGTGGTTCAATCTAGCTTGGATCCGATTCACCTGATCTGGTCTGATTTTTCTCTCCCAATTTGTCCTAAGGTTCTTTTCCAAGGTTTTATGAACCCTTTGGGTCACTTGGGAGTTGTAAATTTCCCAAATTTCTTGTTCTCGAATGATCGGGCTTGTGAACCGATTTAGTTTTCTCACTCAGTTTGAGCGGTTTTTTTCTCGATTTTCCTTAACTCTAAAGATCGGGGTTTATAGGGTTTGTCAGCTTGATGAGCGGGAAATGGGTGACCTTGGTGACTCGATCTACTATGACACAAATTGTGTAGTGTAGAAGAACTGATGGGGGTAACCCCGTCACAAAGTCCATTGTAATCTTCTCCCATTTCCACTCAGGAATGAGGAGCAGTTGAAGGAGTCCTATCGGGTTCTAGTGCTTGGCCTTGATCTATTGATAGGAGAGATACTAGGCCACGTACTTCGTGATTTCTCTCTTCATATATGGCCACTTGTAACCCTCATTTAATGTTCTATACATTTTGGCGTTGCATGAGTGTATCGCGTAAATGGAGTCGTGTGCCTCTTCTAGTATGGCCTCCATAATCTTAGTGTTGTTGGGGACTACCTCGAGCCTTTAAATACGAGTAATTCATCTGCTCAAAAGAAAAAAAATAGTGGGTTGTCCTTCATCATCATGTCAACATACTTCTTTAAACTCCGATCATCTTTTGCTTGATCCTAATCTGGTCCACCAGATTGGGTCGAACTGTTTGGTTTGCCAACAAACACAGTGTCTCTTCTTCAATGTACAAAGATATGCTGAGTCACTTCGGTTGCTCCAGCATGGGTAGGTATACTGACCTCACATGAGCTAAACTTACCTCATGCTTTCGACATAAGGCACCAGCTACCACATTCGCCTTTTCGGGGTGGTACTCTATGATCATGTCATTGTCCTTAGTTATTTCCAACCATTGCATCTTCCTCAGGTTTAGTTCCTTTTCTTCATAAGATACTTGAGGTTCTTGTGATCGGTGAAGATTAGGCACGTTACCCCACACAGATAATGCCTCCATATTTTTAGGGTGGATACTATGATTGCCAACTCTAGGTCATGAGTTGGGTAGTTCTCTTCATGCTTCTTCAGTTCTCTTGATGCAAATGAGATAACCATTGCTTGCTGCATCATCACGCATCCCAGCTCGTGTCCTGACGCACTGTTATATACCATGTATTCTCCCCCATTCATATCCGAGAGAGGCAATACATGGGTCAATGTGAGTCTCTTTTCGAGTTCCTGAAATATTGTCTCGCACTTCTGGCTCCACTTGTACTTGATGCCTTTACATGTGAGCTACATCATCGAGGTTGCTATGATGGTGAAATCATCCACAAACCTTCGGTAGAATCCAACCAATCCTAGAAAACTTCTCACTTCTATGGGGTTCTTGGGTGTTTTCTAATTGGATACAACCTCAATCTTTATGAGGTCTACTTGAATGCCACTTTCTGATATCACTTGCCTTAGGAATGCTACTTCTCTTAGCCATAATTCACACTCTATGAACTCGGCATACAACTGCTCCTTCTGTAGTATTTCTAGCAATATTCGGAGATGTACCTCATGGTTTGTTTCTATTTGGGAGTACACCAGGATATCGTTGATAAAGACTATTACAAACTTGTTGAGGTAAGGTTGAAAGATTCGGTTCATTAGGTCCATGAACCTCGTCAGTGCATTAGTTAGTCCAAAGGGCATTACCCTAAACACATAATTCTCGTATCTCGTCTGAAAGGTGGTTTTCTAAATATCTTCCTCGTTGACCTTCAATTGGTGGTACCGGGACTGTAGGTCGATCTTGGAGAACTAGGATACACCTATTAGTTGATCGAACAAGTCATTAATCCTGGGGGGTGGATATCAGTTCTTAAATGTTGTCAAGTTTAATCGACGATAGTCGATGCACAACCTCGTGCTCCCATCCTTCTTTTACACAAATAGGAATGAGGCACCCCAAGGAGAGTAGCTAGGTCTAATGAATCCCTTTTCCATTAGCTCCTCGAGGTGTTCCATCAACTCCTTAAGTTCAGTTGGTGCCATCCGATATGTCGCTTGTAATATCGGGTTAGTCCCTAGGATAACATGGACACAAAGTCAAATTGTCTATTCGGGGTCAATCCGATCAATTCTTCTGGGAATACATCCATGTATTCCCGCACAACTGAAGTGTCACTAGGAGTTGTTCCTTTTATCTTAGCATTGGTGATTTGTGCTAGGGACACTTCACACCTCTTATGCATCATCTTCTAGGCTTTCAAATTGGATATTAGATACGGCTTAGTTAAACTCTTCTCCCCTTGGAACACCACCTCCTTGGCATTCCCAGCACTGACACAACATTAATTTTGTAATCTAGCTTGGCCTGATGGGTGGATAACCAATTCATCCCTAGGATAAGATCTACTTCCTTCAAGGGTACAAGTATCAAATCCGCTCTAAGGACCTCCCCTTCCACAATCACCTTACAAACCTGCAAGACAGTATCCTTTATAACTCTTATGCCCAATGATGTGTATATCATTAGTCTTGGGTTTAATGGTGATGGTAGTTGTGGAAATTTGGATATTAACTCTTCTCGTACATAAGATCGATCTGCTCCTTAGTCTATAAGAGCAAAGGCACTAGTGTCATTTACTTGTGCGAGTCTTGAGATAATAATAAAATTACTTTAATATTCATAATTTTACCAAGGTTTGATTATTACAACTATGTACCATGGCCTCTTTGGCTCACATTCATTCTACTTAGTTACCTTAACACGACATCTTAAAACACAAAAAGACAAGGTGGGAAGATCAAGGGTTTTGGGAAGTACCTACAACTACACTTGGGCATGCTCGAGCCTCCTCTTGGATCAAATTATTGACCTTTGCGGGGACTCTATTCTTGTTCTAGAGTACTTCCGACATGCAGTTAGCTGGTTCTGCACCTTGGGTGCTTTTGGATCGGCCTAGCATCCCATAGTATGGCATTGGTCATCCCGCAGTATCTCCCCTTGGTACCATCCAATTATTGGCACTCATGTACTCCCTGGCCATGTGCATTGTCTTACCATATTGATAACATTTCATTCGTTGGCAGAGACCTTGATGGAGCTTTTTACACCTAGCACATGGCGGAGCCGTACTTCCCATTATGGAGTTGCTCCTAGCACTACTAATTTTGGAGAGCCCAACACCCTTAGATGAAAACCTACTTGTAGACGGGAGGAGTTGTCGAAGGAAAGAACTCCTTGCGCTTCTCCACATCGACGATTTGTGGTTGGCACACACATAAAATGCGTTCACATTTGCACATGGAGCTGATCATTTTGGTCAGCTCAATTTGGTGCCCCATACTTCTCATACAACATCTGATGGACATAAACTTTTTGGTTGTCCTTAGCCAACATATGTCTGCATTTCCTTCCAAGAAAAACTCAACCATGGTTACCATGTTAGCTTCTGGGACCTTTATCATGGACATAAACTTTTTGGTTGTCCTTAGTCAGTCCATGGTCGTGACAACGTCCTTTTCTCCCACGAAAACCTTGCACCCCAATTGTCTTAGGACCTTAAGGTTTCTGGGCACATCAAAACCCTAGGGTTCCTATCCGGGAATTGGTGCTTCCACTTGAGGTGGTGCTACCTCTAGCACTTCTACAACTAGGACATGTCATGCTCCGACCCGATTCTATCAGCCAAAGACCTGTGAACCCCATTGCCTGTTGTTGTCGATGCCACCATGGTGAGTACTTTCACCATGGTAAAAACCAAAGGAACCAGGGCTTCTGATAAAAATGTTTGTAAAATGCAGCAACATTCAAAACTTTTCTTTTAAAAGTTTCAATTTGAGCCCATAAAAATATATTTCAAAATACCAAGGGAAAGATAGCAATACAAAAAAAAAATTAAAGCACCTTCGTGAGCAGGTTAAGAGGCTAGCTTAGGTGATAAATGCCTTCGGAATTCTCTTCCGCTCGTTGCCTCGCACTCCTTGATTTCAAACCTGCAATTTGTTTAAGGGAGGTGTGAGCTCAACAACTCAATGAATGGAGTACTAACGTCGGGTCACTTTTTGGCTTACGACTCAAACGTTCCTCATAATACCTCCTAATCTCATTTTTCAATCTCTTTAATTTAACTTATCATTTTCTATTTCTATGGTTTATTGTGGCCCTTGAGGTTCTTTCCTCGAGTCAGAGAGACTCATAGTCTATCCTACAATTGGGTTACTCTCGGTTACCCCCATTGTTCACATATTGACAATAATTCAAATAAATACAATCAACATAAAGCAAAACATTGGGAACTCATGTCCCACTCACAAGTATGGCCTATATACTCGAATAGCACTTTCGGATTACTCATGACTCATGTTTTATCATAGTCTACTCAGGCCCTCACAATTGGGCTATTCATGCCCTTATGCACATGGGTTACTCAGGCCCCATTCATGCAATTACACACGCCAGGAGTGTACTGCAATATAATGATACGTCCAGGTAAAATTGGAGTGTAGGAGTCACGTACCACTCGTCCACAACTGATACTTCTCAAGTGTCATTTCACAGCTAGGTGTCTAAGCACCTAGTGTTATGGTTGTGTTTCTCTCACTCACTGGCACATTCCCCTTACACATGTGCCTCAATTTTGCTATCGTCTCATTGCAATAGTATACTGGAGTGGTATTCGTACATCATATGAGTGTCTTGGGAAAACTGAAAGTATTCACATCATTATCTCCCCGAACTCCTTTCCATTTTCCCTTGAGTGATAGTACAACCACATGAGGCATCCTTCTATCACACCTCCTATACTAGTATTTCAATCAAATCAAAAAGTACAATCTCAATTTATGGCACTCAAGGCCTAAAAATCGTAATGGTGCCCATGACATCTCATTATCAGGAGTTCAGTTCTAAACACACCCGACCCCCAAATCACACATAAAAGGCATAAAAAATAACACAATGCTTGGTGTAAACATACTCGGGAGCCTAATCCTTCATTCAATCCTCTCCCCACATTACATGGGTTTGACATATTGACCTATACCCAGATATCACGGTATAATATGTGCCCTGACTTTCTAATCAGCATATAACATAGAAAAACAATTCATATGAGCCTGATCCATCACTTGATTGTCTCCTCAATCAAACAAGTGGTCTACAACCCAATAACTTCCGATCCCAATGGACGTTAACTACGTAGGATGCATTGGTCTTATAACTATTCATCCTTTAAAATTATCTTTGCTTTAGTGTGCATGCATTCATTCATTTTCATTTCTTATGAGTTTTTAAGTCAGACTACTAATATTTTGACACAAAGATACACATATCATGCATGTGCTCCGATCGGTCCAATCGGACACACCGTCAATGTTCCCACTCACCTAGTGTCACCGAACATGTTCGTTCTGTGAGACATTCCGTAAATTCCGCTCTTCGCTTCCGCTCGAATGAACCTTTGCATTTTCTACAATATTTAAAAATATGGGATCATTTCCACTTACCCTTCTTAGTTATCGTGAATTTTTGTACTAATTTACGCTTTAACCCTCATGGGCTTGGCTACCCGAGTCATTAGTCGATAAACTAACCCTTAATCATAACCTTTTGTAAGGTTAATCCACTAGGATAAAGGTTATCCTATTTCCACTTATCACTTATTATTAGAGTGTCCATATTTCTTTTATTTACCCCATAGGGGTCCGACTTTTTCCAAACTACCATTTGGTCCACAACTTGGGCAAAATTACCATTTGCTCCTATACTTTAAAACTTCTTCTTTTTGGACCTTAGACTTTTTCAAATCTTTCAATTAAGTCTCCCAAGTTTCCTTGAGTCCCATTCTGATCCCAAATAGGCATTGAAACATGTTCAATCCCTATTTCTCATTAATTGTCGAACGACCCCTAAGTTTTCACAAAATTACTATTTTACCACTCTTCTTTACAACTTATTTTTCGGGACTTGATTCCCTTCATTTTTCACATGCAAGTACCTAATCTTTCTTTAATTATGTTTAGGTCTTTGTACTGCCCAAAACTTATCTTTTGGTTGCACAAATACTCACATTTACACTTGAGTCCTTAACTTTATCTTTATTATAAAAAGGTCTCAAGATATTCCAAAGTAGGCAAGCCTAGTCCCTAATCTTTACAAAATATTTCAATCAGCCCCTAAACTTTATTTAGCCACTTAGGAAGTCCTTATAAAAAGCTTGTTCACAAATGGGTCCCCTAACTTTATTTTATTTGCTTGTTGACCCCCGACCATTGACCCACAATTAAATCTCTCTAAAAATTACCAAACTAAATGTCAACGTCCCCCTAGCCTCCTTCTAGGTAGCTGTAAGCTTAGTTTGGTCAGGATCAGCCTGCATTACTTCGATTAGGCTTGATTAGAGCTTAAACAAAAATGAGTAACTATCGTGTCAATGTCAGAAACTCATTAGAGATGGCATATCAGTCATCACGGCCAGTGCAGTTGGGAAGCTAACTTCCTCAAGAGTTTGTGACCACTTAAATCGCCTTAATTGGTGATCTGTAGCTTCTGCATGGTCCATTTTAGTCAACTCGACCCTCACCCCAAGATTCTAAATTTAAAATATTTAATTCTATCTCAAAACTTACTCAAATTGGGTAAGGTCGGTGGCTATGTAAAGCATAGAGTGTAAGGAGCTTGCTGAATTTTTCTCAGCTCAAAAGAGTCATTGTCATCAAATAAATTGGCTTCTGAAAAAGGTGATTTTTTTTCGATCATCGGACATCATATACTGTGCGATCTCACTAGCGACCATAGAGTTAGAGTTGATGGCTGAGAGGGGTGGCGATGGGAATGCTTACTTCCTCAGCATTCTAGAGACACCAAGATCGTCGTTGAAGGTGGTCAGACATAGGTTTTATGCTCTCTGGTTGTCAGGTTAGCGAAGTGGGGAGCAATTTAGCTTCATAGTGAATTTTGAGTGATTTCCAAAATGGGGACATACGTGCCTTATATGTATGTATTCTAGACTTACATGGCTACCCATCCATAGCCTTCTTTCGTCAATCCATAGAATGTGGCTTTGTGCATGAATTAATTTTCCCAAGCGGTTAGATTCAGGTTGTTTGCTAGGTTAATTGGGTTTTATGGGCGGATTCAATTCGAAACTCGGGCAAGGAAGATGGCACATGCACATTTGGTCATGCCTGTCACGTGTGCGCTTGGTTGTGCATGTCATGTGTGCGCTTGTTCGCGCATGTCACATGTGCATGCACCTAGTGTCACATGCCGGCTAGTTTGCAATGTAGCGAACCAGTTTCTGATAAATTTATTAGCCGGTTCAATGATTGTTGGCCTAGTTCACCCTTTTTCTGGCTAGTTAATGGGAAAAGAAAATACAAAAAAATTCTACATTCAATTTTCTATTGAATGAACCCAAGAACTGCTTAATTCCGATTTGTTTAACACCCTTAAAAAATCGGAGGGTTTTGTGACTACCCCAACTCGAACTCAATTTATGTCAGTTCTTTCTCGATTTTCTCCCAATTATTCACTTCATATCGTGAGAAAATATTAAGTGTCTCTCAAGACCCCATTTTTACCCTTTCTTGGCTTTTCCATCAATTCCTTCTCTCATTCCAATTTGATTCCACTTCCTGATTTAGTTTTACTTTCTTGGTTCAACTCAGCTTAGTTATTAAATTGGGATTTTCAAGTGTTACAAAACCAAACCAAACAGAGAAAATCCAGTTCGAAGATTCCTTTTTTGGGGGTGACCCAAAATTTTCAAATTAGAAAATTAAGGTCACGACCATTTAGAAAATGAATTTAGATAAATTTATAAAATTTTAATTTTTAGAAAATCAGTCTAATCAGTCCTGAACTAGCCGATTTTTTATATCGTGTTGCCAAACCCGATACAATTGAACCGGTCAACGGCCTAGCTAGGTCAATAGACTACCTACTAGGTCAGCACCTAGTCAACATGCGACATGTGGCGAAGCACACCCCGTTAGTTGCTATGTCAGCATCTGGAAGTGTTGAAACATGTCCCTTGTCAACGGTCAAATGAAGAAAATCCATGTCATCGGGAATTGACCAATGAGAGTGTGAAAGGTATCCAAAGTCAACGGTCAACTAAAGGACATACCCATTAGGTGGACTAACCAATGAGAGGGCAGCACGTGGAAAGTACGTCGGGTCAGCAACCAACTAGGATGATCAGTAAGGACCGACCAATCAGTGAGTGACACGTGGCAAAGCCATGTCAGATTGTCACAACCAATCCCAAGGGGACACGTAGAATTGACATAGTAGTTAGGTGGAAAATCTAAGTAATTAAATTAACCAATTAGAGGACATCACGTGGCAAAGTCAATAATGGTCGCCTAACGACCAGATTTGGTCAACTCCCATGTCGAATGGAGTCACCTATGGGAGGTCATCATGTGACCAGTTAACAGATGACATGGGCGCTGACTGGGGTGTTGCATCATAAATTCCAGCCAATCATTGTACTCCACATGTTAGCTTATGCACATGCACAATGTCATCTTCAACCTCTGAACAAACGAACGGGAGGAATGCCTAAAGGCTGCCTTAACTTCGACGAGCAGTAAATTGCTCTAACAAGGCCTTAAATCGAAGAGTTAATACCCGACCGATGGTGAATTGATAGAAATGTCAGTTTCTGAGTTGCATTTATAAAGAGCTTCTCCCTATTCCTTCTCTCCACACCTCCATAACTTAGAGAACCTGAACTAGTCCAAATTCTGATCATCCTCAAACCAGAGCTCCGAATTGACCTTTTTCTCCACCTCCAAATGTGAAATCAAGTTCCCTTCTACCTAACCACACAATTCACTCAGCTCAAGGATCACTAGAGAAGTGTCGGTGAGATCGCATAGTGTCGCAATTCTGTCGACCAACTACACCTAGGTCACTTCGAGCTCAATTAAATCCATTTCCAAATCTCCTACGGTTGAGCCAACCTTTCCTGACCCTCCTTAGCTAAGCCTCGACTTCCCTGGATCCTAGTGGTAACCGGTAAGTCCCTATCGATGCCCTTCATTGGAATATTCGATTTACAAACAAATTTCGTTAAATTTTATTAAATTGAATTCTCACTACTCAGGCCACCAATTGAGGCGCTATTTGATCAAAAACTTAGACAAGGAAGGATGGAGGATGATGGATGACCCTAGTCGCACTCGACTAAAATACTAAAAGGTAAGTATTTTAATAATTGTAATTTTTTGCAAGCTATGTTAGGTTCTCCTATGGGAGGAGTATCTTTGTATGAAAAGAGTTGTTAGAAGGAATGTTATATCAACTCGAAATTTTAGACTCACTCAAGGTATATATGTATCCTTATTAATGGACAATAAATCTACGAAATGTAAACTATATTAAGCATATAATTTAAACTATATTAAGCATATAATTTTAGGTAGAATATGATGTTATTTTGTTAATGCCAATAGTGTATAATAGGATTGCCTTTAGGAGAAATCTTTTTATTGTATTCTTCTTATGATTTTCTAGTAGATACCAGTGTAACTAGTTCTGATGGTATGGGGAAGAGAAGATTGACCTCCATCCGAACCTAGTGATGCAACCTAATATTAAAAACTTCTTATGAAGAGTAGGAAAGTTGGTCATTCAAATAAATGTATAATATGTGACGATATTAAATTGATAGAGTAGTGTTATTGTACTCAAGAGTATGATTTTTAGTTTGTGTGTATTATATAGATTTTATTGTAAGGTTATTATTTATAAATAAAATAATTTTTTTAATTTTATAAATACATAATATTTATCTATTTTATCTAATTTAGTATAATATTCTAACCCAGTATTTACATTTTGATACTTATCACATATAGTTTTAAATACATTATTAATAGTTGTTTATAAGCGAGATATTATTTTTCCGATCATAAACTTGTGAAGTAATTACACCGAGTTATATATTTTTCTCTACATAATTGAGTAAACTATAAATAGTGTTTTCAATCTCGTATTATTAGAAATTTTCTAATATTATAAATATACAAACTTTCTGTATTATATTACCAATAATTAATACATGGTAACTCTTGCTAGCATAATTTTTCTGACGGGTGAATTTTAATACGATTTAAAATGCTAAATAGTGTCTCACCTAGATAGGGGAAATGTTGGCTAAACTAGCCATCACATAATGAGAAATATGGAAAGAGCAAAATGGACGGCGATTTGAAGGAAAGCAACCATACCCAAGTAAGGTCATTGTCAGGGTAAAAGGAGTGTCTCGGGAATTCTTCCATGCTCAGAAGCTCAAGGTGATAAGTTTAGCTCAGGAGTCGAAAAAGGTAGAAATAGAATCGACCGTATTATTAATTGACTTGAATAAACAGGAATCTCACACGCGCATTAGATCCGATAAAATCCAGTAATATGGTGGTCAATTTTACATGTTGAAATACTCGTTTGTTAAACTAATAGAAAACTAGTATGCCAATTATAGTTTGGATGTGCACAAAAAAATTGATGTTTAAGTAGTATGCTAATTACTGTAACAACCCACTCTACTATTTTTTAGAAAGTGATAGTTATAATTAGGTTGAAAGAGTGGAAAATATGGGATTAAAGGCTCATATTATTGCTTAGCATCCATAAATTAGGCTAGTGCTCATACAACCCTCAACTTAAGTATAAGTATAGTTAGTTGCATCCTCAGCTAATTATACTCCCAATTGTAGAAGGCCTAAAATACCTCCAGCTCTTGTAAACATTATGATGAGAAGCAAACTCTGTTAATAAAAATAGTAATGCAGGATTTCCCAAACTTGCATATACTATTGCAAAGTCAGTTTTCTCATGTTTAAGATGAAAGTATCATTTTCAGTTTGTGTTATTTCTGCACTCTCGATTTTTTTTTCTTTCTTGGGCCAATCATTCTCAGATTTAGCTAGACTGTTATGGCCTAAACTAAAAAGTCCCCGTGTAAATGTATGGAGAGATGAGCAAAAAAATGTTTTACTGTGCTTTTGTTCCTGACAAACTCTAAACTAACACTATAAAAATGACTTCAAGATAGTTTACAACTGATCTGAACAACGACAATATGTCAGACCAGTAAATCTAAGTTGGCAAAAATATAACCAAAGTTAGCATCAAAGTGCCAATTTGAATAAAGGTTCATACACTTCAACTTTTCTTTTTTTTTTTGACATAGATAGTACTGCATCATACACTTGAAAAGTTTAAGATTTAACGGTCTAAATCGCTTTATTTTCATAATCCACACAAAGATTTCCTCATGGCTCAACAACGATCTTCCCTGTAGCATGACCATCCATGCTCTTGGCCCATGCTTCCTTGGCATTACTCAGAGTGTGCTTGGAATCGATCCACGTCTTCAGCTTCCCTTCCTTCATCAGCCTGACAAGAAACTCAAGATTTTCCCTCTTTGCATTGATCATCAGTGGGACGAGGGTCTTCTTTGAGAAGGTTAGCTTCTTCAGTACAAAGGTCATCAGTGAAGCCAGCCCAGGTGCTATGTCGATGACCTTCCCATGAGTGCCCAGATTGGGCTCGAAAGTGGACCATGGAATTCCAACCGTGCAATGGACGACCACATCGTACTTTCTACCAGAAGGGCTCTTCAGGCTCGACCCATCTGGGGTCTTGTAATCGAGGACCTCATCAGCCCCAAGGCTCTTCACGAGTTCGATGTTGCGTGCCCCGCAAGTTGCCGTCACGTGGGCGTTCGCCAGCTTTGCAAGCTGCACGGCATAGTGGCCTACACCACCTGAGGCGGCAGTGACGAGGACATTTACCTGATTCCGATGATCAGCGGGTAGCTTATTACATTCTAATGTGAGGCCGGCCGAGCAGGTCAGGGCTTGGTGGGCTGTGAGGCAGGCAACTGGCAGACCAGCAGCCTCTGCAGCTGAGACTTCAGGGGGTCTCAGGACTGTTATGCTCTCCTTTGCCACGGCAAACTCAGCAAGCCCGCCTGCAGTCTGAAATTTCCACAATGGAAATAAAAGATTTCAATATGAAGGATGGTGTTGGAGCCTCTTGGTTTTAAGCAGATGGATCAAATTAAATAGTGAAAAAAATTGAGGGAACCAGGAACATTACAGCATGGGTAAGCTGCGATACTACTTTGTCACCGGCCTTAAAATTCTTGACTCCTTTACCGACCTCCACGACCTCCCCTGCTATATCCTTTCCTGTTCCATCAAAATCATGTTTGGATTGTTAATTGAAACATGTGTTCATCTTTGGCTACAATGTGACATGCCATAAAGTATCCAAAGAACTACACATGATGGTTTATGCAGGATAAAAGTATCATCAGCAATTAATGGCCACAATAGAGAAAGCAGTTAGTTTGCAGTATTTGGCAGAACACTTCACATGGAAATAGCATTGCGGTATAATTATCCTCTCTCACCAGGTATGTAAGGGAACTTGCGAGGGAAAAGCGGTCTAATCCAGCCCTCTTGAATCTTCCAGTCGACGGGATTTATGCTCACTGCTTCGACTTTGATCAAGACCTCATATTTCCCAGGACTAGGCACCGGAACTTCTACATGCTGCAAGATACAAGCACAAATGAATCTGGATGCAACTAGATATCCCCCTACAAGTACTTCCGTGGGCATTTTGATTAGGTTCCGCTTTTCTTCAAATAGAGAAAAAAAAAAACGTTCTTTCAAATGTGAAATGAAGGGTTTGAATCATTTTGCACAAACAATAACGTGTAAAGCCATGGACTTGAGACCATGAAGTGCACAGCAAACTGCAGACTGCAATTTTCAACTTTTAGCAAACTTTCTGTCATAAATCAGTGAGGGTTTTCTGCTCTTCTCCGACAGTAATAGATTCTTCGACAACGGGGGATTCCAAGGATACCTTGAGTGCAGCAGCTCCCCCGCCATAACCCTCGTACTGGACAGCCTTCATGAGCCTATCGGACATGTTTTCCCGCTAAATCCAGTAAATTGTATCAGAAAAAAAAAAAGATTCCACTTTCGGGGGCGGAAGATTGGGCAAGAAGCTTACAGGACGAGGAGGATGGCTTCAATACATCAGTGGCACCAAAAGAATCATAGCACTCAATCCGGGTACCAAGTGGGTGAAAAAGGACAGAAATAAAGCATTAAGTTAGCTGTCAATTAATTGCAACCCAGAAAAGAAAAAGTTAGCTGTGAACGGTAAGAAAAGAAAGACCTATGTAAATGTAGGGTGGGCTAGTAGGCACCAGTAAGGATGGAGTAGTTTTAGCACATGATCTATATTACATGTAGATTCCTATGCAATCTAATAAATTGTAATTTTTTTGCAGAATAAAATTTTTTTATTAATTAAATGGAGAAATATTGAACTTTTGAGGCAATTTAATAGTGGTTTCATATAAATTATAATTAACAAAATACAAAATAGGGTTATTTCAATGGACTATAATGTTGGTAAAATCACATAATAGTTATTTCAATACTCATAATAATGGATGTATCTGCCATGACCTGAGTGCAAAACGTTTGATATGATACTTGAATTGGTCTCTAAAATGATGTAAGACGACTAACCCTACTTAGTTGTTATTTCCTCTTCCAACGTTCAAAAATGTTTGATGAATTCATGTACTTAATCAGATAAACCTGTCTCATTTATGAGTTTTCGTATTAGAGTGTTTGGAAATAGTTAAATGGCTTGGTGGGCATGCACCTAAATTCAATTTATATAGGTGTATTTACTCAGTTCAAAATTTTGGATGAATTCATGTACTGAGTCTGATAAAGCTGTCTCCATTATGAGTTTTGGTAGTAGACTGTTTGGAAATAGTTAAATGGGCAACTGTGGGCATACACCTATCTATCCATCCAAGGGTGGCTGCACTTAATTTAGCCTCTTTGCTGTGGTCTTAAATAAACAAGTCAGTCTCGAGTGGTTTCATTTTTTGGTAGATAACCTTGAATTTATAAATTATTGTAAATGACTAATAGAAATACAATGCAAAATTTGCACCCTACTTCGCTCCCATACCCACAGGAGAACTTGATTGCTCGGAGCGATTTATAAACGACGTCCGTAAAAATCCTCAGCGGACGCTTTGGTGCTGCCAACGGAAGATAACTTACCCTGATACAGAAGGTATAAATGGTGGTTTGAATTCCTGTATAGTATTCCTTTGGAAAGATGGGACGGTAACTCTTCCAATCTTCCAATTCCATTTATTTATCAGTTTTATAACCATTCACTGATACCCAATATCAATATCGAGCCCACTAAAATTGATTTAAAATTCGTGACCAATACAATTGGTCACTCTCCTATAGGGCTGGCTCTATCCATCTTTAGCAAACGTTTTTTTTTTTTTTTTATTTCAAGCGTGTTGCCGAGATTGTGTAACACAAACCAAAGTGCTATAGTCACCTACCAGGTTTTCTTCCTCCGCAATAAGGCCAGGCCTAGCTTAATTAGACTGTGTAGGATAGAAGTGACAAAAGATGCGGCCAGACCCCGTTCGATTCCGTCAAATTCAATTTATAGCATTAAAATCCGGCAACCGAGTATCCAAGTTTAATGGGCTTCGTACCTAATAAATCTAGTCGGGTTCAGTCAGTCGGATACTAAATTTTATCCGAATCCGATCCGATTCAAAGTATACTTATACTCTTTTCATATAAATCGAGTTATTATTTCATATATTCAAATTGAATTGTTTGAATAGATTATTTAAATTATTACTACTTTCGTATAATTTGAATTGTATTCAAATTTGTTGGAAAATTACGTTTTATATTCAGTCTCATTTCAATTCTATAATTATATGGATTTATATAATTTATAATATATATAAATTTATATTGGTTTATATATTTATATATATATATAATTTTACAAATTATATAAATAATTTTTTATCTTTACGTACAATATTAATAAATATTAATTTATTTATAACAAATAATTTTATCTACAAAATTATTTTATATTTGTAAAAAATAATTTATGTAAATAAAATATGCATATTTAAATAGTTATAAAATAATATCAAATTATGTACCGTAAATATTTTATATATTTAAAAATTATAAAATATATGAACAACCTATTTTATGTTTAATAATATCAATGTATGTATATAAAATGATATATTATACTAAAACATTACAATAATGATTTTATATGTTTTAAAATTAATTTTTATAAATTAAATAATTTAATAAAATTATATACAATGTATTACAATATAAGTAGAAAATTATAATTTTATATACTCATGTACAACAATATTAATTAATATATGTAGAAATAATTTACTATCATTAAAATAATTTTTATTAAATAGTTATTTTAGTTTAATAAATTAATTTATATAAATTAAATAATTTAAAATAATTATGTATCATATTATAATTTAACAATTAACAATTATGTAATATATGTGCAAAAAACATAGAACATGCATATTTCCTATAATTAAGAATTTTTAATTTTATATATAAAATATTTTATGTAGATCTATAATAAATGATTTACTATAATTAATTTTTTAATTTAATATAATTATATTTATATTTAAATAGTACAATAAAATTGTAAATATTTTTATATAATTAAAATTGTGAAATTTATGTAAAAATTATGTTCACAAATATTAATTTATGTAAATAAAATAATTTACTATGATTAATTTTTTTAATTTTATCTATAATATTTATTTTATATGCAGCAAAATTAATTTATGTAAAATAAATAATTTAATATAATTATGTATAATTTATTAACTTATAATAGAGTACATATTTATATAAGGAGAAAATTGTAATTTTATAGATATTTTATTATATTTTATGTGCAATAATATTAATTTATCTAATTTAATATATTTATTTTTTAATTTTATATATAGTAATTATTTTATTGTAGTAAAATTAATTTATGTAAATTGAATCACTTAAAATAATTATATAATATAATATAATATAATATAATATATCAAATTAGACAAAATATATATTTTCCATAATTAAAAAGTTGTAATTTTTTATATATACAAATTATTTTATATCGAACCATATCTATGTTTATAAAATAATTTATTATAATTATTTTTTTCAATTATATATATTAGTCATTTTATATTTAGTAAAATTAATTTATGAAAATTAAATTATTTAGTATAATTATGTTTCATGTATTAATTTATAATAAAACTAGAAAAATATAATTTTATTTGTATTATTTACAGAAAAATTATAATAATAATTTTTTAAAATGTTATGTACAAAAAAATAGTATAATTAAAATTTATCAATTTATTGTACATAAAAAACTTCAATATAATTAAGATTGTTTTAATTTTATGTAAACATTTTACTATAATTAAAATATTTTAATTTTATTTATAATATAATTTACTATAAAAATTAATTTTAAATTCTTTTTAATATTTAAACAAAAATAATATATTTTTATTAATTTAATACAATAAAATTTACTGCAATTTATCTAATTAAACTATCAAATTTCGAGAGATGAGAAATCATCTCAGTCACCCGTAAATCTGAAGAATTATAGAACTCGGTGGAGGCATTAATCCGACAATAAATTTTTGTGACTCCTAATATTCCACGACAACCATGAGCAAAGACTTATGTGCTGTTACTTTGCAAATTTGATTTAGTATCAATGATTATGGTAGGTTACTAAAACTCTAATATGAGACATTTCTTAATGAAAAGAGCAATCGTTTAGGTTACTAAATCTCTAAATGGGGCATGTCCCATAGAGAGTAATGGGTTGAATTTAAATATAAGATAATAAATATAATATTTTATAAATAAATATTAATTTGGTAATCTCAAATATTATAAGAATATATATTAGGTTATTAATTTAGTGTAAAATTATATAAATTTTATAAATAAATAATAATTTTTTATTTTATTTAATATAAAATTTATTCTCAAAACTTATCCAATAAAGTAAATGATTTAGGATGCGAGAGTTACAAGAATATGAAATAACATGGTATTGATTAACATATACAATCACAATGAGGATTATAAGGCAGATATTAAAGGTAATATTGAAAAGGGAATGGGAATGTAAATGGACTAAACCAACAAGTCATACCTATAGGGGCTATTGCCCTTCCAGCAATGCTACTCAAAGCAAGAATCATCCCAACCGAGCGGAGATGATACAGAGTAAACAAAAATAAATAATAATAAGTATAGTGAGACATGTATAAGGGAGGAAGTGAAACTATTGATACAAATATGCATAACATTAAAATTGTTAAAAATAAAATTTCAAATTAGATAATATAGAGAATTTTTTTAGGTTTATAAGTTTGGAAAAATATTATTATTTATAAGTAATGACTTTTAAGTAGATATGGGCTCGACCCTTTATCGGTACTCAATACCTTCTTTTACATGGTATTAAAGCTAATGGACTCGCACCCGTATCAAACCCGAGACTAGAAACCCGGTTCATGGTTTGATTCTTCTCCCCTTATCTATTATCTTCCATCATATAGTCTCTTTGATTCTTCTCCCCTTCTAAGTCTCTCTAACATTGGATGATATAGAGAAGTGTCGTGGGTTTATAAGAATGAAAATGTACCACTACTTATAAGTTATGACTTTTAAGTAGACATGGAACCGACTCCTTATCGATCCTCAATACCTTCTCTTACAGAAACAATGTTTCCTAAAATATATTGTTGAAATACTTGCGTATGAATGGGAGATAATAAGCACTAAATTAATCCCTTAACAACAAATTAATACTCTCAATAATCTCAATTTTATTCTTGGATCACAGTGTTCACTCGATTGTATCTATTTCGTGTTTATTTGGGGATTTTACTATTATCACAAGCAATAATCCCCTTGGAATCCGATGCTCATTGTACCATCTCATCCACATGATTATCGTAGTTATCTAGCATGTGTTAGATTCATTCTCGGAGTATGGTCTTAACTCCATTGTGTCACGTCTCGATCCATTTTGGTGGGATCCCCGTGAACAACTCGCCTCTCTCCCAATTTATTCAGGGTTTTCCCCTCTTCTAAACTGTGGGGAGTAAGACATCCTTCTTACTTGTATATTTCCTATAATAACATTAATCAAAACTGAATATAAATTTTACATACATGCCTTAAGGTTTAGCTACCGATAAATTTTTAAAATTGGTTTTCACTTGGTTTCCTGAAAAGGGGTAAAAGGGAGTGGGTATTCGACAATTCAATGAATGGGTGTTAAGGTGAGAGTTTTCAAAAAAAATCAATTTCTTTAATCGAAGTGTGCTAGACTCCTTATTTCATAAAAATGCATTTCTTCAAATTTCGGTTTATCAAAACCTTTTTCTAAGGTTTTCCCAATTCTTTTCCAAGGATTATCAAATCCTTTTCAAGGTTTACATAACCTTTTTCTCATTTTTATATTTGGTGTGTTTCACAAACAATACGCCCTTCATCATAAAGGGATCACACACATTCGCGACATGTAGTTGCGCCGATTGCACCCACTTGTGGATCATAGCATCTTTACCATCCACCATTATAGAAGTCTCTAACTCCTACCCGAAGTATGAGTGAACATATCTGACGTCCTACCCTCAGACCAAAAATACTCAATGTCCATATGAGGACAGAGATCTCATCTTGTCCCCACCCCGGTCTCATGCGCAATGAAGCTACGTCGAGCTTCTCAAGACTTCTGGTACAACTAACTACTCTTATCTCCACCAAGTCATCCAGAACCCTAGGACGCATCACTACCCTCTCTTGGGCATCTTGAAGGTCACGTAACACAAAGCATGCACAATCAACAGTTTTTCTCAAAATTCCATATAAACTGTGGTGTCACTAGTCCGACGACCCCAACCCTCAACTCGACCTGCAACTGTTTGTCTTAACTAGTCCGAAGACTTGTCATGTCGCATTGTCACTAGTCCATTGAGTATGTCGGTCTTGTCTCGGTATCATGGCCAAACAACTCATTTACTTTAAGTTTTCATGGCATAATAATTATGTTTGTTTACGAGCTCCTACTCTTGTCAACTGGTTTAGGGCCCATTATTCGAGATTTTTAAAATAGGACCTATTAGCCCCTAAGTTCTAGAACCGAGGCCTCTGGCCTAATAGAGCTATTCGAGCTCTCATCAAGAAAGTCTCCCAAAATGTTTAAGCAATAGCACATAGTGAGGGGAGAGCACTTTCGACAAAATATACTTTTCAATTGTCCATCATACCAACCGAGTATGAGAACATATCCACTCATAACCGATAAATGGGTTTTCCACTTCCTTCAAAAAAGTTTCATCATACTAACCGAGTATGATCTATTTATAATTGGTAAGTAGTTCGCTTGATTTCCACATCACTCCTCTCAGGTGTGATGATTAAAATACAACTTAGCAGTGAATTTTCATTTTCGAGTTGCTTATCATCCCAATTGGTTATGATGTTAAATTCCTACTCACCTCATAGTGTAATGAATATCCTCTTAGCCGGCTTGTTGTCTTTACTCGAACTTGTCTTAACTGGCGTTCTCGGTACTTTGTGTTTCTACATGATATGAACACTCTTGTTCATTATCCTTTGGCCTATTAGCCCTAATTTATTCCAAATAAATGAAAAAATTTCATTTATTTGCAATTAGGTCTCTAAAGTTATTTTTTTAACTTTAAGTCCCTAATGCCGGTTTTCCTCAAATTGAGTCTTGAAACTTTTAAAATCTACCTTGGAACCACAATTTATTAAATTTCACAAAAAGGGGTTTAATTTTCCAAATTTCCAATTTGGTCCCCATTTTTTTAAAATTACCATTTTGCCCCTACTTTAAAAAAAAGTTTTACCCCAAAAATTCCAAAATTGCCCAATTGGTCCTCCAACATCTTTATCATACCCATTTGGTCCTCAATTTTATTAAATTGCACTTTAGTCCCTTGAATCTTCGAAATTCCCAAATTTCCCCCAAATTTCAACCTTCTAACTCAGCCGAATTTGATTTCATCAAATTGACCGATCAAATGAGTTTAATTGTTGAAATTGAAGTTAGATTAGAGTTCTTACACATTCATATGATTCAATTGTACTTTTAATCGTGCGATTTGATGTCGAAATGAGCTCAAATGGAGCTTCGCCAGAAAATTAGACTTAGAGAAAGAAAGCTTCGAAAGCTTATCGTCGGGGGCACAACGGTCCGAGCTTTCGATTTGGGCAGATAGCTCCTGTCCTAAGGTTTCTCCTAGGATCAAGAATTGCATCAATTGATGCCAAATTGAACGAGAATTTAGTCATTGAAGTTCTACCGGCTCTCTCTCTAGCACCGATCAAAATTTACAGAGGGAAGCCAAATTGGCTTACATTTTCTCTCTAATTTAGTTGTAGGAGGGTTGTGGAGGTGTTGAGAGGGTTTGGTTTGGCCTGAGAAGGGCTTGAATTGGCCAATTTCAGTTTGGCCAAAATAGGGCAGCTTCGATCTGCTGAATTTGCTTCACTATTCGATCACGTCGGTGCTTCTCCGGTGACCCTCGGAGCAAATGGAGACTACAAACGTGTAGTTGACTTCTCTCTGAATCCAAAGAACTCGACCACGCCTTTTTGCTTAGAAAAGACCCTATATCGTAGCTTTGGTTTGAGCTTTACCAAAAATTGAAGCAGTTGAGAGAGAATGGCGTTTTCAAGTGTGGAGAGGATGAATGAGGAGGGGCTCGAATCCGGTTCTCCTGTACCTGTCTGGTTTTTCTCTCTCAAATTGTCCTAAGGTCTTTTCCCAAGGTTTTATGAACCCTTTGGGTCACTCGAGAGTTGTAAATTCCCCAAATTGTTCATTCTCTAATTATCAAAATTTTGAACCAGTTCGATTTTTCTCACTTGGGTTGACTGGTTCTTTCCCCAATTTCCTTATTTTAAAGGAACGAGGTTTACACATCGTCTCCATTTCATATTCATTTGGGATTTTGTCATTGTTACATACAATGACCCCTTGGGAGTTTGATACTCACTAGACCATCTCACCCATATGATTATTCATAGGGTCCAACCTCTACTCGCCGTCCCTATATACAATATTCTTTGAGGGTCATTTCATGAATTCCCATGGATTGTTGTTAGGTCTATTTTACTATACCATTGTTCACTATCGATTTTAGTTATTTAACCTTTAGTTATCTAAGACCTTCACTCGGTACTCTAGGTTCGTGATTTCTTAGACTCATCGAATAGTAGCTTCCTAGGTCGTTTCGTGGACTCCAAGTCCTTTTTATATCATGCTTCTAGGCTCATTTTATTGATATAAACCTCGTCCCTTTAAAGATAAGAAAACCGAGAAAAGAACCGGTCATTTCAAAAGAGAAAATCGAGTCAATTCACAAATCATAATCGATAAAAAAAAAGGGTAAATTGGGAAATCAGAAAATCCCAATTAACTCAAAGAGTCCTAGAAATCATGGAAAGGAACCTTTGGGCAAATGGGATGAGAAAACCAAGCCGGTTTAGGGTGAACCAAACATGAACCGGATTGAAGTGGTTTGAACCACACTTGAATCGTTTTCTAAATTTATTTTTCTTGGTGGCTTAAAATGATCAAATTGGGGAATTGAAGCCACCATTAGATAGATAATAAATTTAGAAAATTTTAATTTTGAGAAAACCTATGGAATTAGGCTTGAACTGGTTGATTTATGCATTGAACCCGGTTGGACCGGTCCGGTCAAATTCAGAACAGTGTCATCTTCTTCTTGTAAATGACAACAATATTCATTAATGTAGAAAATAGATAATGCCAGTGAAGGAATAAGGGCTTCGATTAGGTCGTTTTAGGACGAGGATAAGCTCGACCAAAATGGAAAGTTGTTGCGTAGAGGGTCCCCGAGCTCCCTATATAAAGAGCTACTCTCCATTCATCCTCCACACAACTCAAATCTCCATTCTTTCTCAACTGCTCCATTCTCCAGTAAAGCTCGAACCAGAGCTCTGATATAGGCCTTTTTCTTAGCCTTAGAAGGCAAGGTTAGGTCCTACAGACTCCGGGGGAAGTCAGCTACCTGATACATCCTCCTTTCGACCGATGACCACTAGAGAAGCGCTAGCGGAATCAAACAATGAAGCAGCTCCGACAGACCGAAGCTGCCCTATTTTGACTGAGCTGAATTCATCGAAATTTAGTCCTCCTCCGGCCAAACCAAGCCTCCCCAACACCCCCACAGCCCTCACACGATGTCAACAAAGCTGAATAGTAAGCCAATTTGGCCCTACTCAGTCATTTGTAGATTGGGGATAGAGAGAGAAAGTACCAAATTTCACTAACTAAATTCACCTTCGATTTGACATAAATTGTAGCAATTCTTGACCTAGAAGTAACTCAGGACAAGAGCTACCTTCTTCGATCAAGAGCTCAGACCGCCGCACCTCCGTTGGTAAGCTTTCGAAGCTTTCTCTCACTATTAGCAGTTTTTCGGTAAAGCTCCATTTAAGCTCAATTTAGACCCAAATGCTACAATTCAAAGCTTAATTGAATTGTATGGAAGTGTAGGAATTGATCTACACCTTCAATTAGAGCAATTAACCTCAATTGAATGCCCAATTTGAAACAATCAAATTCGGTCAGTTTGAAGGGGAGAAATTGGGGATTTCAAAAATTTTAGGGACCTCCTTTCAATTTTCCAAAATTGAAGGCCAATTGGCCATAAGAAAGATGTTGGAGGACCAATTGGTCAATTTTTGGAACAATTGGGGTCAAATTACCATTTTGGAAAGTAGGAGCAAAATTGTAATTTTTGAAAAGTTGGGGACCAAATTGGAAATTTGGAAAACTTGAGCCTCTTATAAAATTTTAAGTAAATTGATGGCTTAAAGAGAATTTTGAAAACCTTGGTACTCAATTTGAGAAAAAGTTGGCTAGGGAACTAAAGTTAAGGAAATTGAACTTTAGGGACCTAAGTGCTTTTAATCGATAATTTTTTAGCCTAAGCTGTTATGCCATATCTTAATTGATAATGCTGCCCAAATCGTGTAGGAACACGTGTGATCGGAGCGCATGCAAGAGAAAGCTCGCGTAGACTTGACAAATCAATAAGAGACGAACACGTAACACTAATCGGGTAATTGGGCTTAATTACATCATACTGGTTGGGGTGTTGAGTACTTTATAAATGAAAAATCACTCGTTAGTGAGACTGTTAACATTATACCCGATTAGGGTGATTAGCGATTTAAGCTAAAAACTATTTACCGATATATCTAACCATTTCACCAACTTAATCTTATTAAGTTGGTATCCATCCCGATGGGTGTTTTAAGAGTGAGCGTTCACTACCAACCGCTACTCTTCTATTACTTTAATGGTACTAATCTAAGTTTTGTCCCTCTTCAATTACTTTAATGGTACTAATCTACCTTTTGCCGTCAAACTGGAGCGTATGAATTATCATTGTTCATTTTAAGCTCTTAACCTTTCACCCCTATGCTTGTCCCACGCGCCAAACCAGAATGGGAAACCTTTCACCCCTATCTTCTCCCACGTGCCAAACCAGAACTTCTGAGGTTTCTTTACAAGTATGAAGCTGAAAGGGCCAAGGTCCTCTTTTTTTTCCGTTACCTTGCGCTTCTTCTTTCCTTGGAAGAGTTGTGGTAGATTTCAGATGTATCCATTGTTGGAGAATGCACTCAGTGGCTTTTGGTTTAAAAAATTCAGACGGTTTTTGTTGGTTCTCAGTTTGATACAATGCTGCTGGACGATGATCTCAATTGGACTCCAAAAGCATTTCCATTGCGCGGTAGGCTAATATCCATCCCATTTAATTGAGTGACAGATGCAATGTCCATACGGCACGGGATTTATGACTTGCTGGAGATCCAACAGTTGAGATATAATTTAAAAATAATTTCTTTTTTAATTTAAAATAAAACGGACTTTTTTAACTCCATCCACACACAGAAAGAGGTGAACAAGGGAATAATACAATACTTCTTTTCCCCTTTATTTTTTTAATTCATTAATTGTTGCTGAGTCATCATAAACCGGATAGAGACGATTTCCATTCGGTACTTTTTGCTTTTGAGCCCAATGAAAACCCTAGTTCAAGCCATTGAACCGGTATAAAAACCGAATACCTCAAACCGGCTTTTGTTCTTTGCATTTTAATTCAGAATCAGGTCAGGTCGGGCGCCACCCAGTGGGCCCAATCGTGGTGATTGGGTTGAGAAGAGCTTGTCAAGGATAGGTCCACTCAATCAATGGCATTCACCACTTCTATAGTTGATCAGAGACGCATAATGCCTCACCGGGCTCAGGGCTAAACCACAAGGGAATGCTGGTGATGCGCACTATATACAGCACCAAAGGTATACAGAAGGGAACAGAGTAAGAACATATTGTAATCTGTAATTTAATAGATGTCATAAAACACCTTAAATTTCTGTCCATTTTATTGTAGAAACAAAAATGTACCTCATTCATAATATTTTAGTGAACTGAGAAATTTGACAACCAGTGAGTCGACACAACATTGTTGATAGCCATGATTCAAGCACCACTTTGGGGATGGACACAACCCTCTTTTGCCTGGTTGGATCGTTGAGTCACCCTTCTTTGCCCAACAAGGGCAAACTGCCCTTGCACAGTTGGTCTTCAACCAAACCAATAGAGATTCTTTTGCTGCTAGATCAGCTGGGAACTCTTTTGAAGGGGAATCAGCAGTGCAGGTCAGGCCCAGGCCGCCTCAAGGGCAGTACTGTCCAGGCAGAGCCTTTGGATAATGGCCATCACAAGCACAGGAAGGAGGCCATGTTCATCAGCTCATATACAATCCCTTCTGTTAAACTAGTTTGAAGGACCAGCAACAAACTGATTCAATTCATCACTCAAAGTTATATTCTGGAAATAAAACATCATGAAAGTAAAATCTTGATAAAAATCTATCTTAGCATCTTCTTATTTATATTCTGGGAAAAAAATAGTACATCTCATCAATGTACCTTATGCGGCCAATTTTGTACAGATGGTGGAGAGACTGAATGTAAGCAGGCGCTTTGTGCAATCATGGATCTAGCATCCCTTCAAGACCTTTTTCCCTGCTCACAACCACTAGAGTTCTAAGTCTCTAGTGGCATCAGCTTATGCCAAAGCTCATACTCAGGGCAGTCAAATTTACCAAGAAATTGCAGGGAAATAAGACAATATGTAGTTGTTCCTACCAATGCAAATACACATATAAATATTTGCACCTTTTTCTATTCAGATCACTCACAAATTCGCCAAACTAATCAAGCACTATATGATCTCCACCATCACTATAGGTAAAAAAATATCCCCCATGCCAGAAAAATGTTTAATTTCCCCCAAGTTCAAATATCATTCACCCGGTGCAAGTTTGGGGCTACATGCATCTTTCTTGGTACAAAAAGGAAAAAGAAAGATGAGTATTTGTTAATTAGACAGGTAGAATAATAAACACCAATGTAAGAACCTGGTGGATGCTATTCAGCAATCTACCTGGATGTACACCAACTCCAAGATCCATCCCCATAATTTCAAGGCCTTCAGAAAAAGCCAATAGAAATCTGACCAAGGCCAGGAGATCTGCCTGGGAAACATCATCTGCTCATCATGATAAAGATAAGTCTGCCAGACAGAAGCAATTCTATCGTGCAATATAGGGTTTGAATGGTTAAGTGTACAGGCAGGGATTCACTGCAGACAGATGAAGTTTTACCTTAATCTACAGGATTCTGTGGCAAAAGAGCATTGAACATCTCAGCATGGAATTCTGACAGAACAGGTAAAATTATGGAAACTTTTGTATATTGCAAGAATAATCTGAAGTAACTAAACTCTTACAAAGTCACTATTTCAGAATGATATACTGAATGACATAAAATGGAAATTCTATTACATAAAAAATATCAATAGTCAATTTGTGCATCTTTCAGATCTCAACATCATGTATCTATCAGGCAGAGGACAGCAGAGAAATAGAAACAACGAACAAACTTTTTAGATTTCTATTTCAATTCAACAGATAAGTTTCCTGGTACCAGAAGAAACCAAAGTTCTTACTAGCGTCAAATGTTCATCATCTGAAATGTGAAGTGACTGGCGAAGATTTGATATATGTGTTTCTTCTTCCCAGCTGAAAGGCCCAGATGCAAATAATGCTCGAATAGTACGACTGTAGGCATGCAATTCTGAACTATGAGATTTTTCACGGGAATTAGCTTTTCCATTCTGAGTAGCATTTTCCTTGTGTTCCTTTCCACAGAATGATTCGGCATCAGAAATCTCACCTGCATTCTCTGTATTCCAGTGATTTATGGAACCACACACCATATCACCACCATTGGCACTACAGCTACCAACAGATGATGTGCAACTATCATCATCTATTGTCAATGATGTCCTATAATAAAAACTATCACTATTCTTTCCAACATCAATTTTGACCAGCTCAGTTCTTCCATTTCTTGATGAAGAATGCAAGTTATAATCTCCCAATGACTTCTTTGCAACATCCACCTTCATAAATCTAAGTGGATTATTTAAAAGGACTTGCATACCAGTGATTGGTTCCTCAATAACTCTCCTCTTTTGAGGCCCCATTTGATGTGTCTGAAAGTGTGGTTTCCTCTTCATTCTTTCTTTTGATAGTACAAAAGGGACTGGAACATCATTATTTGGCTTAGTTGAGAGCCAAGAGTCTAGAGCATATAATTTTTCCCTTGATCCATGCAGCCCCTTTCTCTCAGTAGAGCGGCTTTGAGCTCCCTACAGGATAATTTGGAGAACAGAAAAATTAGATTTTGTTCTCCGAAAGAAAATAAAAAACTTAATATGTCACTATGAAAACTTTGTTCTGAGCATTAGGATAAAATCAGGAAATCACAAGGGAAATGCAAGATCTAAGCAAAAATTTTGTTTAAAATTACCTTCGCAAGCACAAACCACTTGTCGTCTTTCCATATTTGACGAACCCTGAGCTGATAACAATGGCAACTGAGTTCCTCTCTAAGTCCAACTAACCGCACATAGTAGTTATGTGTATCCTTTACTTCCATTATAATAGCAGTCTTCCAAGATCGATTGTGATACACCTCAGCAATATCACCTATTTCCCAAGAGTCAAATCGTTGAACAGGTGGACAAGGCCTTATGGCCTTTCTGGGTACTCTCTCAATTTTGGCCTCATTGCTCCCCAAATTCAAACTGTACTTGACATAGTAATTGCGTCCATTTCCAGACATTATCTCTCCAGAATGCCAAGCACCCATGGAAACCTCTTCATTGTTCAGTACCTCAACTCTAGTCCCTTTCTTCAATCTCATTGTGACGGTTCTTCCAATAAGGATTAGCAAAGTCCTGAACAAAAAAAACCATTAAATGAGAAGATCATGGAAAAATCAAGAAAAAGCTTGAACATAGCAACCAAAAAAGAGAACAGTTCAATGCAGTGAAAACAAAAACAGTATTAAGAACACAATTTAATGGAAATGAAACCATGCAAAGAAGAATTTTACGAATGTAATAGAAATTCATCAAAAACGATCTGTGATTTTCAAAATTTGTGAACCCAAAGAAAGAATCTAGAAGACACGTGCCTTGCACAAATCAAACTGAGACAAGAAATCACAAATGTAGAAATTCCTTACTTCTCCTGATGTATGTGATCTATCTCTCGTAAAGTCTCTCAAAAGTCCCAGTATAATTCAATCACCGAATAAAGCCTCGATTATGAATCTTACGCCTCACGATAACCTAAAATTCCCGGTCTGCATTGCCATCACCAAAAAAAGGATCTTGAAATCCATTGCTACATCATCAATAAAAAATTGAAGTACGACATTATAATCCAGCAATCGATCAAACAGCACAAGAACATCATCTGATTGACATCAATAAAAAGAGTCCACAAAAGCATGTGGACTCAACAACCGCCGCGGAAGAGAACTCCAAATAACGAAGATAATGTGCTATTAGATGGAAGAAGCACAAGATGAGCGAGAAAAAAATCACTAACCTCAATCGATCGCCCTGAAGGACGCAGGCAACAACCTAACAACCAGGCGTCCGTTCCTGAAAGATTAATGAATGATGATGATGATCCGTGGAAGAAACAGGTAAAATAGGGCTTCTGATTAACTGAACAAAATAATTTAAATTTTACTCCAAAAAACAAAATAATTTAAATATATATATATATATTAATAATTAAAAATATTTTCTATAAGCATCCTTATCAAGAAAGAATTAAAATTAAAGCTAAAATTGTGAAGGGAAGAGAGAGGATAAATGCAAGAAAAAAATATAAGAAATGGGGAAGGGTGATATAGGAAGTTACACATTAAAATTACACAATAGTCCTTTTAATTTATTATAAACTAAATTATCTAAAAAAGTTGTTTTAGTTATAATAAATTAGATTAGGGAGTTTTAGAGGTAAATAATATGAAAAATTGTAGCATAAACAAGAATTTTAATGTATAATATTTTTTTTTACTTATAGCTACCGACCATATAATCTCTTAATATCGTATAGGGGGGAAATCTTGTATGTATAAATGATTTATCATATTCTTTATTTTCCTTTTCTCAAGTTTTTCGACAAATTACATTACTATTTATTTCGAAATTTCTTCACTCCTATAGTAGGGGTTCGCTTTAATCCCTATTGGTTATTAGATTCTTTTTTTATACTAATCCTTCCACTCCTACTTGTTACTCTATTATTTGATGCCATCTTCCCTTCTTTTCCTTTTCTCCGGTTTATCTCATCCTTTGAACTTGCAAAAATGTGCTTCTTGCCCCTTTTTCGTCCATGAGCGTATTTCTTCTCATTCAGTTGGGTTCTATGCCCTTTTATTAGGTCATGTGACTCCCTTCTTGGTAGACTACTTGTTCTTCCCTGAATTTCTCCTAGTCTTTTACTTGTTGTGTCGCCTTTGTCCCTTTGGGCCTGAAGTTCCTTACTCTAGGGGGATTTAGTTAAAACTAACTCCTTTTTGAGTTCTTTTCATCCTTCCTTTTATTTGAAGGTTTTGCCTATAATCTTCCTCCTTGAATGGTCCCTCCATACTTTACCTTGGTCCTTATTACTAACTTTGGGGTATTTTTCAATCCCTTATGGTAACTCGTTCATCTTTATTTATTCGGAAATAGTTCTTGCCCTACTCAGCTTATTACATATGATTCTCACTGCTTTCCCTTCTAATTCCTCGGGGTCATAGGCTGGGAGTTAGTTTTCAAATTGTTTTGGAATTCATGGTTCGAGGGTTCCGAAGAGCTAGTAGATGTTCATTTGTACTCCTGGTGGACCTCCTTACTGGGACGGACTCCATGTAACACCTCAAGTTTGTACCTTCCTTGTAAAACCTGTCCTTTGGGATCAAAGAAAACTGGAAAAATAATTGGTATAGGTTTACACATGAGGAACGAGTTGTTTAATGAATGAAAAATAGTTAACATGGGAAATTGAAAAATTCCAAGTGACAAAAAATTCACAAAAATCACAAGGAAGAACCGGGAAGTAGAATAGAGGATAAAACCAGACTGGTTTGGGGTGAACCAAACCTGAATCAAATCGAACCATCATGAACCATAATGAATCAGTTCACAAATTCATTTTTCTAGGTGGCTTAAATTGTCAATTTGGAAAATTGAGGCCACCATTAGATAGAAAATAAATTTTTAAAATTTTAAATTTAAGAAAAACGGTCGAACCGAGTTTGAACCAGGTCCGAACCGGCCGATTTTTGAATTTTGTACAATGAACCAGTCAACGGACAACAGACTGGTCAAAGGTCAACGCCAGTTGGCGCCCAGTTAGCTGCCACATAGACACGAGCAACTAATAGGAGGCTACCATGTGTGCAGTCAACAGATAGTTGGCACCCGTTAGCATGCCACATATACACGAGCAACCAATGAGAGATTGACATGTGTCCGATCAACGGTTGACGAGTCCACGTCATAAAAATGGACCAATCACAGTGTGCCATGTGGCAAGGCCGCCATGTCATCGTCTTCAACCTTCAGACGTTGATAGAGAAGAGGGAGGAGAGAGGAGAGAGTCGCCAGAAAAGCTAGAGTCTCCCACGACTCAAAAAACTCTCTGATTAGCTCACCAACGGCCGAGTCAGAGGCTGAGTCTTATGCCAGAGGGTAACTTGAATAGTTGCCCAGCTCACTATATAAAGAGCACTCACTCATTCATTCTCAACATCCCACAATCGAGCGAAGAAGAAGAGTACATTTTTCGGCAAGCTGCGAACCAGAGCTCCAACAATGAGACTTTTCTCAACCTCCGAAGCCACATTGGGTGTCTTTGGAATCAGGAGGAAGTCCTCTACCTGACCACACCTTCCATTCAGCTTGAGAGCCACCGAGAAGGGATAGGGAAGCTCAAACAGTGCTGCCACTCCTTGGCTAGAAAATAGCCAGCCTCCTGCCACTCACTTCGAGCCCTCCCTCGACCAATTGCGGCCAAGCTAGACCCCATACGCCCCACCTGGAGGTGTCCTGACCTTCCCCCAAGCTAAGAAGGTAAGATCCCTCTACCACCTTTTGCTGGAAAACACTGTGCATGATCGAATTCTACAAAAACTTTAACACTAAAATTTACACTGCTCATGTCATCAATTAAAGTGTGGTTTGATCCAGGTAGGATCCTCGCAACAAGAGCAACACGGTGGTAGTTAAAGCTCCGATCACCGGACCCTCACCGGTAATATATCGAAGCTTTCTCTCTCTAGACTGTACTTTTCGGCGAAACTTCGTTTGAGCTTATTTTCGAGCCAAATCAAGCTGTTCAATGCTTGAAATGACAAGAAAAACATAGAGAAGAAGATTCAGATTGAGAAGGAGGGCAATTAACCAAGTTTCAGGGGTATATTGAATGAAATTGTAATCTAGGACCAAAATACAATTTTTTGAAAAGTTTGGGCAAATTGGAGATTTTTCAAAAATTGAGGGCCCTTTCATGAAATTCCCTTCCAATTGAGGGTCAATTGGGCAAATTGGATCAAATGGAGGACCAATTTGCAAAATTTGAGAATTTAGGGTAAAATTGTAATTTTTTGGAAAATTTGGGGCTAAATGGCAATTTTAGAAAATTGAGGGGCCCAAGGGAGATTTTGATAAAACTAAGCATCAGAAAAGACAATTGGAAAACTTGGGGGCTGAGTTGAAGAAAAGGGGGAAATTAGGGGCTTACAGGTAAATATACAAATCTTAGGGAACAACGTGCAATTAAGTTAAAATACGGGAGCCTATACGCAAATGCGCAAGGAAATGCAATCCCTTGGTCTAATACCCTAATGAAAACATATGTGCCATGTAGGAATAGATTGAAAACATAGCGTCAGCTTCCAAAAAGAGACTGCGAGGCCAGACTCTACCGAGATGACCCTGTCGAATTATCGGGTGAGAAAGAATCGCTATTACGCCCATTCCGGTTGGAATGATGGTTCAGCTCTAAAAAAACTGTTTTCTTAGAATTAGCATCCCCTGACTAGGTGACTCTACCTAAAATATTTGTGAGCTAATTCCAGACTTAGGCTCAATGATGCCAACAGGCCTAAGGCCGATGGATATGGGCATAGACCCGTCTAGAATGGACATGTGATATATGATGCTAAAAAACCTGAATAATGGGAACCTTGTGTGATAGCTATCGAGCCAAGCTAAGTTGTCAAGCTTTTTGGGCTGAACCACTGCTCTGCCGAAGCTAGGTCATCGAACCTATTGGGCTAGTACGCGTGGGCTGAAGCCAAGCCGATAGACCATTGTGCAAGAAGGCCAAAGATAAAGGCTATAATTCAAAAGATTATTGATTGTGCATGTACTGTGATGTTTGGGCCATCAGGACACCTGGCATGAGGTAATGATAGAGCCCAAGGACTATTGGATGACCCAAGAAGCATAAGGGCGGTTTCGTCGTTCAGTAGGTCGTGAAGTTGAGGAGCTTCCTACGCATGGAGACCAAGGCAGTAGGGGAAATGAGGTCTCGTCCCACTGAGCGAACATGGTGAAGTAATTGGGGGTTTGACGTGTCAGACTATTGATGTCCACTCAAACCCTGGGTAGAGGCAGTATCCCTATATTAGGGTGGATGGTAAAGGTGCTCTAGTCCATAAGTGGCACGGTAAAGGACCGTTCTGGGAATATGTGATCCCTCCTATTATAGGAGGGTTGTTGTTGATTTGAGAAACCTAAGAGGAAATTGTTGAATTATCAAACAATTGAAATTGCTAAATTGAGCCTTCATAAAAGAGTTTTCTCCCACTCTTTGAGTTGTCGAACTCACCCCTCCATCTAAACATTTTCAGGAAGGAACGCAACTACACTAGCTTTCCCTCTCCAGACCCCAAACTAGGTACACAAATTTAAAAGTTTCAATTTTGCTTAATGTTGTCTAGGGAAAACATGGTAGGTAATACGCCTGACTCTCTCGAGCCCCTTGAGGAGCCCCTCTTCGAGACTCGAGAGAGTGGCAGGTTGTTCACCTAACCCTAATCAAATCAGGTCGGAGCATGACATTCTCAGCATCTCAGCTTCTCATTCATTGGCCCACTTTTTCTATTGGGTGGGGTCTAAGTTGCATTGAGCTGGTAGGGGTGCCTGGAAAACCTTCATGAAGGTTGCATGAGCATATCAATAGTTGTTCCTAGCCTCCCTTCGAGTTGGGGTCCTTTATGGCCATTGCGGTGCTGGAGGTGGTGTCGGGATCGTTGTAGGAGGTGTGGGTTCCTCCTATCTTGGGGAGGGATATGTTATGCCAGCTGGCTTCAACATCTCCCCAAGAAGCTTTCTATAGTCCTCGACCATATCCTTTAGCACACTCTTCTCGAATTCAGCAAGTTTTTGGACGTCTATCTTGTTGGAGGTAGTAGCCTTTTTCAAGGGTCCGTGAGTGGGGTTGGTTCGCACGGTGAATTTCCTAAGAACTCTTCTTCCTACAGGGTAATTTAATCTTATTAGTGTTAGGTCATTATATTGATAATGCTTTCAAGGGAACACAACTCTGATACCACTAAAGTTGTCATGCCCTGACCCGGTTTGGTCGGATCCCCATGAACAACCCGCTGCTCCCTTGGTTCAAGAGGAGCCAGGTGTAATTTCAAATCTTATTCCCTGTAATAGCATAAATCAAAACTAAAGCAAGCTTAAAAGAACTTTAAGCGTACCTGATGGAGGATACATATTTTCGAACTCTCTTAGTTGATCTCCTTACTCCTAAAAAGGGGTAAAGGGGAGGGGTGAGTTTCTACAACTCAGTGAGTGAGTGTTGGGAGTGAGTTTTCAAACATGTATAGATTATCAAAACCATGCCAAGGTTTAACATTTTCTAGGTTTTTAAGGATTTTCTCAATTCTCAAACCTCAGGATTTTTCCCATTTTCATATTAGTGTGTTTAGCTCTTTTAGCACATCACCAGATTAAACCGATTTAAGAACCGAGCCGGTTTATGAACCAGAATCGATAAAGAGATGGTAAGCCGAGAATTCTATGGACCCTAAGTGACCTAAGGAGTCACAAAAGTCATAGAAATGGACTTGTGAAGGGATTGGGGATGAAAACCAAACTGGTTCAAGTGAACCGGATTCGAACTGGTTCGGACCGGTTTGAACCACTATTAAACCAAATCCTAAATTCATTTTTCTAGGTGGTTTAAATAACTCAAATTGGAGATTTGAGGCTACCATTGGATAGAGAATGAATTTAAATGAATTTAGAAAATTTTTAGATTTGAAAAACTCAATCGAATGGGGGGGGGGGGGGGGGGGTGAACCGACCGGTTTAAGCTTTGAACCCGGTTCGGACCGGTCCGGTCCGGTTTAGAACAGTGTCATCTTCTTCCTCAGGATGATAGCACTGTTCACTCATTGGGAAACTGAAGAAATGCCGGTGAAGAAGAAACGCTTCTGTTCGGGGCATTTTAGGTCATCAATGTCAGTTATAACAGTGTCAAACGGACGACCAACGGGTCCTCGAGCTCCCTATATAAAGAGCCCCTTCCCATTCATCCTCTCTACAACTGAAAACTCCATTCTCTCTCAACTACTCCATTTTCTAGAGAATCTCGAACCAGAGCTCCGACATGGGGTCTTTTCTAAGCCAAACAAGGCGAGGTCGGGTTCTTTAGAACCGGGGAGAAGTTAGCTACACGTCTGTAGTCTCCGTTCACTTCAAGGGTCACTGACGAGATGCCGATGTGATGAAACAATGAAGTAGCTCCGACGGACCGAAGCTGCTTTGTTTTGAACGAGTTGAAATCAGCCATTTCGAGCCCTTCTCATGCCAAACCAAGCCTTCCCAACACTTCCTCAGCCCTCTCACGATTGAATTAGGACTGAAAGGTAAGCCAATTTGGCTCCCCTCTGCAATTTTCGGCCGGTGCAAGGGAGATAACCGACATAATTTCAATGATGAAATTTTAACTCAATTTGACATCAATTGATGTGATTCTTGATTCTAGGATTAACCTTAGGATGAGAGCTATCAGCCTAGATCGAAAGTTCGGACCGCTGTGCCCTCACTGGTGAGTAATCAAAGCTTTCTCTCTCTAAAGTCCGTTTTTCGATGAAGCTCCGTTTGAGCTTGTTCTGGTGTCAAAACTTGTGATTCAAAGTGCTATTGAATTGTAAGAAGATGGAGGAACTCAATTTTAACTTCAATTTCAACAATTAGGGGTGTTTGATCGGTCAATTTGATGAAATCAAATTCGGATGTGCTAAGGAGTTGAACTTGGCGGAAAATTAGGGATTTTTGAAATTCAAAGGACCAAAATACAATTTTATGAAATTGAGGGTCAATTGGGCATGAAAAATAATGTTGGAGGACCAATTGACGAATTTTGGAATTTTTGGGGCAAAACTTACCATTTTTGTAAAGGAAGGGCAAAATGGTAATTTTGGAAAAGTTGGGGGACCAAATTGGAAATTTGGGAAATTAAACCTCTTTTTAGTGAAATTGAATAAATCGTGGTCCCAAGATAAATTTCAAAAGTTTCAGGACTCGATTTGAGGAAAAACTGATATTTGGGACTTAAAGTTAAAGAGATATAACTTTAGGGACCTAATTACAAATAACTAAAAAGTTTGAGTTTTCTCATTCATTTGGAACAAATGAGGGCTATTAGGCCACAGAATAATGAACAACCATGTTCATTTCATGTAGGAGAATGAGACATCGGGAATGCTAGTCGAGGTCTAGCTTGCTAAGGATGGAACCCGGCTTAAGTGGAATTTCACTATACTATCGGGTGATCTGATAGCAAACTCCAGTCAATCCGAGAATCATTGGAGAAACCCCGACATGATGGAATAGTGAAGCAACTCCGACGGACCGAAACTGCCCTATTTCGGCCAAGTTGAAATCGGCCATTTCAAGCCCTCCTCAGGCCAAACCAAGCCCTCCCAACACTTCCTCAACCTTTCCACGGCCGAATTAGGATCGAAAGGTAAGCCAATTCGGCTCCCCTTTATAATTTTCGATCGGTGCTAGAGAGAGAGAGAGAGTCGACCGAATTTCCATGATGAAATTCTAATTCAATTCCGCACCAATTGATACAATACTTGATTTTAGGATGAACCTCAGGATGAGACCTATCTGCCCAGATCGAAAGCTCGGACTGTCGTGCCTTCACCGGTGAGTAATCAAAGCTTTCTCTCTCTACAGTCTGTTTTCCGGCAAAGCTCCGTTTGAGCTCGTTCTGACGTTAAAATCTACGATTCAAAGTTTCTTAGAATCGTATGAACATATAGGAACTCAATTTCAACTCCAATTTCAATAATTAGAAGTGTTTGATCGGTCAATTTGATGAAATCAAATTCGGTAGTGTTGAAGAGTTGAAATTGGGGGAAATTTTGGGGATTTTTGTAATTCAAAGGGGCCAAAATACAATTTTATGAAATTGAGGGTCAATTGGGCATGAAAATAATGTTGGAGGACCAATTGAGGAATTTTGGAAATTTTGGGGAAAAACTTACCATTTTTGTGAAAGAAGGGCAAAATGGTAATTTTGGAAAAATTGGGGAACCAAATTGGAAATTTGGAAAATTAAACCCCTTTTTGGTGAAATTGAATAAATTGAGGTCCCACGATAAATTTTAAAAGTTACGGGACTCAATTTGAGGGAAAATCGACATTAGGGACTTAAAGTTAAAGAGAAATAACTTTAGGGACCTAATTGCAAATAACTAAAAGTTTGGATTTTCTCATTAATTAATGAATGAAGGCTGTTATGCCGAGTAATAATGAACAAGGTTGTTCATATCGTGTAGGAACGTTAAATACTGAGAACGCCAGAAAGGAAAAGCTCACGTGAATACAAAGAACCAGTCTAGTGGAATTCACAGCATTAACGGGTGAGTGGGTTTACTAACATCATACCCAGTTGGGATGATGAACACACCTTATAATTTAAAAACCACTTACCGGTTGTGAGTGGGTTTACTAAAATCATACCCGGTTGGGATGATGAGCACAACTTAAAATTAAAAACCATTTACTGGTTGTGAGTGGGTTTACTAACATCATACCCGGTTGGGGATGATAAGTGCCTCGATATAAAAACCCACTGTTTAATGGTATTTTAATCATCACTACTTGGAGAAAGTGATGTGAAAGTTATGCGAAAAAAAACTACTTACCGGTTGTAAGTAGATCATACCCGGTTGGTATGATGAGACTTCCTCGAAGGAAGTTGAAAACCCGTTCATCGGTTATGAACGGAGATGTCCTTATACCGGTTGGTATAATGGATAGTGAAAACCTATTTTGTCATAAGTGTTCTCCCTTGACTGTGTGCCAATGCTTAAACTATTTGGGAGACCTTCTCGACAGGAGCTCGAATAGCTCTGATAGGCCAGGGGCCTCGGTTTTGGAACTTGGGGGCTAAATACCCGATTTTGAAAATCTCGTATAGTGGGCCCAAGGCCAGTTGGCACGAGTAGGAGCTCGTAAACGAACATGATATATATGCCATAAAACTTAATAAGTGAATTGTTTGGCCATGGTACCAAGATAGGACCGACATGCTCAGTCAACTAGCGGCAGTGCGACATGACAGGTCGACGGACTAGTCAAGACAAACAGCTGCGGGTTGAGTTCAGAGTCAGGGCCGTTGGACTAATGACACCACATATTACATGGCAATATAAGAAAACATTGTTTTTGCATGCATTGTGAGTACGGGATCATCAAGATGCCCATGAGGGGTAGTGATGCATCCTAAGGGCACTGGACGACCTGGTGGTTATAAGGGCAGTTCATCGTTCCAGGTGTCTGTGCGAAATCTGGAGTAGCATGAAGCGCATGAGACCGGGGTGGGGACAGGATGAGGTCTCTGTTCTCATACGGGCATGAAGAAGTGATTTCAGGATTGTGGGTAGGATGTCATGTACATCCACTCATTCCTAGGGTAGAAGTGGTCGTACTTCTATCTGGGTGGCAGGAAAAGTCGCTCCGAAGACACTAGCGGGTTCAGTAGTGATACTGACTTACGAATGTGTGTAACCTTCATGATGAAGGATGTGTGTTGGGTGATGACACACCGTGGTAACTAAGAAATAATGGAAAAATCCAAAATTTTAAATGATGGGATTTTTGAAAACAAAGGAGTCTGGCACGCTCCATATAAATGTTTTTCTTAAAAGTCAAAAGCTTTTAAAAACCCATTCATTGAGTAGTGGTACTCACCCCCTCCCTTATATCCCTTTCAGGAAATCCCGGAAAGCCTCCCCTTAAAGTCCATCAACTAAGATGCCTGTAAGAAAGGTATGTAAAGTTTTAAATTTCATACAGTTTTGATGATGCTATTCTAGGAAAAAGGTGCAAGTTAAAGGACGCCTTACTCTTTACGGTTTACGATAAGGGGAAACCCTTTAATAAACCGGGAGAGTGGCGGGTTGATCACGGGGATCCGACCAAACTGGGTCGGGGCGTGACAAGTGATGCGTCCTAAGGGCCCTGGACGACTTGGTGATTATAAGGGCAGATCGTCTTTCGAGGTGTTTGTGCGAAATTTGGAGTAGCACGAAGTGCATGAGACTGGGGTGACGACAGGATGAGGTCTCTATCCTCATATGAACATGAAGAAGCGATTTCGGGATTTGGAGTCAAATATCACGTACATCCACTCATTCCCAGGGTAGAAGTGGTCGTGCTTTTATCTAGGTGGCTAGTAAAGACGCTTTGAAGCCACTAGTGGGTTCAGTAGTCGTGCTGACCTGCGAATGTGTGTAACCTTCATGATGAAGGATGTGTGTTGGTTGATGATACACCATGGTAAATAAGAAATGATGGAAAACCCCGAATTTTTAAATGAAAGGAATTTTGAAAAGAAAGGAGTTTGACACACTCCAATAATAAATGTTTTCTTATAAGTCTAAACTTTTGGAAAACCCATTCACTGAGTAGTCGTACTCACCCCCTCCCTTATATCCCTTTCAGGAGATTTTAGAAAGCCTACCCTTAAAGACCATCAACTAAGACGCCTGTGATACATTTATGATAAATATAAATTATTATGCAGTTTTCTTTATGTTATTCCTGGAAAAAGTGTAGGTTTAAAAGACGTCTTACTCTTTACGGTCTATAATAATGGGAAACCCTTTAATAAACCGGGAGAGTGGAGGATTGTTCACGGGGATCTGACCAAACCGTGTCGGGGCGTGACAACTAGAGTGATATCAGAGCCTGTTTCCTCAAATACATAATTAAGACTAGAAAATATAGTAACTAATAGGATTTATCCTAAAATTTTTAGATGGCTCCGAGTAGAGTAACCATGAAAACTTGGAATGACTCTACTTAACACCCTAGCTTTGTAGAAAGACAACCCTAGAAGCTTCCCAAATGCCTGAGACCTAGCAGGAATCTCGAAAAGGCCAAATGGGGAATTTTCCTGGAGAATGGTGCTAGGTTCTATTGATGGCACAACTCTAGGTATGGAGGAGAATGTTTATCAAGAATTCCATAGCTCCTTAGTTATTTTGTGACCATTTCCTATGATAGGGCTGAAAGCCTAATCTTTTGTTTTCCCCTATTAATAAAAAACTCAAATTCTCAAAACTCTATCTCCTAATGATGCAATCTTGTTGGGAATATGACCTAAGGAAAATAAAGCAAACCCACACTATCCTGGAAACTAAGGAAAAGTCACATCTCAGTTATAGAAGATGAATCAGGGAATTAAGAAACCTAGGAGGACTCTTACCATGACCACTTAGCAAAGGAGATTCAGCAAGAAAACTGTCAAAGTGATCAGACTCAACAACGGTAAAGCACCAAACCACTAGTAACCCTGGAAAAGCCCCACTCGAAGGAAAGAAGGAACCACAACAATCCATGTAAAGAAATAATGATGGGACATTACTTGAAGAAATGCCCACCCTACTAAAGGTCAAGTACCAAGATGAAATATTATAGGTGTAAAGAAATAAGGGGTGTTCCACACCTCATAGATTTAGGGCAATACCTCCTCAAAGGTCATGAAAGACATGTAGGACTGGAGACCAAAACCATGGAGCAAGTTACGTAAACGGTTCGCCAAGAGGTCAAAGAGAATGAACGACACCCTAAGGAGGACTGGGAAGTAGTAAGGAATACACCCTAAAAAGGGCACTGGAAGGATCATTAAGGACAAGGAGATTAGAGAGACAAGTGCCACAAGAAAACTAAACAAGGTGAAAAGTAGGGGCGAGACAGGTAACAAACTACTCTCGTGAGGGTCATAGAGTAAACTCCAGCAAAGAAGGAAGAGGTGGAAAGGCCAAATATTGGAGAAAAGAAGGATGAAAGAAACCCTTAAAAGAACTAATGACCAAATTAATGACAAAATTCAAGCCAAGAAAGGAGCAGGTAAGCCTTTCACATGATGGTCAGGATATCTTGAAACAAGGAAAAATTTAAACTCTCCCTAAAAGAAATGGACGTGTATTGTGGTATGAGTAAGGATGAGGATAGGGAACCGAAGATATACCTGCAAAATTTCAAGAGAAAGGATAAACAAAAGAGGATGACAATTAAAGGATGCCATTTAAAGGTAGATATTCCGCAGAACTAGGAAAAAGGGGATAGTCCTACCGAGGAAGAAAATCTTGGAAAGACATATGCATCCCAACTAAGAGATAATGGAACCAAGAGAAAGGGACAAAGAGATAAACTTGCAAATGAAGCGCAAGCCAATGTGAAGGAACCAAGAAAGCATGCTTGAGTGATCCAAGGAAATAGTTTAAAAGGAAGAACGAAGGAAAATCCTTAAAAAGAAATCAATGGTCATAACCGGGACTATAAAGTATTGAGACGATTAAATGAACCTCTCAAAGGGTAATTAAGGGATTTTGAAACTAGGTGGATGCGAGCTCTATACACGTACTGAGGTACGAGTGAGAATGAGAATGAAGTACGAAAAACATATCCATAGGATCTCAAGAGTAAAGGTAAGCATACAAGAATAACATCAAGGGGCATCATTTAAAGTTAGGTGTCTTCAAGGATGTATAGAAAATAAATTATAGGAGAAAAGGGTAAGAATCCTCCCAAATAAGGAAATCCTAAGAAAGGATACATGGCATAATAAAGAATAAACGTACCTGGTGGCTAGAGGTGAGGAGACAAATTCACAAATAAAATGCATGCTAAGGAGAAAGAAACCCAAGGAAGCATATTAAGAGATGTTGTGGCAAGTAAGAATGAGTAGACTATCCATAATAAGGCAAGGAAGGAAAGAACGTCTAAGAAACGTTGGGAAATTGATCCCTCCAAATAAGATGTGGTTATGGAGGAATAACCGCGATTGATAAGACAGGTTATAGTCCACACGCGTATAATAAAGCCTAAAGATTGGACGACTGAGCATAACATGAAGTACCCGAAATAAGATTAATAAACTACTCAAATAAGGAATAAGGGATGGAATGAGAAAAATTTAAGACAATGGAGGACTAAAAGGGGGCAAATGCTCCAATATGGAAAGGGTGTAAGGAGATGAAGAAAGGAAACCTTCAAGAAATGGTAAGAAGGTTGAACATGTATCTCATAAGATGAAAGTCTCTACCTTGAAGGAAATAGTAGAGAATGAAACCATAAAAAAGGGGAAACTCCCCAAACCAAGCAAACAACATTTAAACTGAAAGGAATCAACTCGGTGTAAAGAATTGTGAAATGGTTACGAACAAATAAGAGAGGATTAATGCCAAAGGAAAACCCATGAGTAAAGGATATCATTGGGAATGATGATGGACCTAAGAAAGGACGAAACCTAACATGTTGGTAAAACATCTGGAAATTTAATTAATTGGAACTGGAAATACTCGCTAAGGAAGTTGAAAAGGGATGAGTGGGTAAGGAGAACCGACACAATTGTGTAAATTGAATTAATAACAGTAAAGGTAGTCAAGGAATACTACTAGAGGAAAAGAGGGATGAAGTTATGCAATCCCTGAGAGGTTGAAAAATAAGGAATAACCCTAAAGGAGGTGTTTTGGAGATCTAATGGATATAAAGATAAGATCTAGAAAATGCCATGCTGCAAGGGATAAGAAAACCCAACGATCCCAAGGAAAACATGACTCAAAATAAGGAAGAGTCGGTTCATAAGCATGAAAAAGTCAAACATAATTTGGACCAATTTGTAATGAGCAATGAATGAAGGAAGAGTTGAAATGGGACGAAAAGGTGATGATAAAGAAATCCGTGGAAATAAGTACGAAATGCTCTATAGGATGACGAGCTAAGGGTTTCAATGACCAAGCGGTTAACTAGACACGCAAATGGTTAGTTATCTTAGAATTTCCAATCTTGAGTACAGAACCTCAAGGTGAAGAATGTTGCTCTAAGCAAAGAGAGAGATAAAATCTAAGAACATACCCTGAATTAAGGTATGTCTAGTTATGACAAACTCCATGGAGGGAGTAAATAATACAAAAGAAAAATGAGTTCCTTAAGTGAAGGTTGTAAAAAGGGCTAATTGAAAGGACAAGAGAAAAGTTTGCATCTTAAGCAAACACCAAAGGGGCATCAAAGGAAATGATTACTCATGTAAGGTTGCTAACTAAGTTTTGGGGACAAAACTCCTAAAAGGAGGGGAGAGTTGTAAACCTCGCCCTTTTGAGCTAAGGAAAACCAGGAAGAGAACCAGTCAAACCAAGTGAGAAAATTGAACCGGTTCACAAACCCGATAAATTGTGAATGGGCAATTTAGGAATTTACAACTCTCGGGTGGTCCAAAGAGTTCATAATACCATGAAAAAGAACCTTAGGATGAATTGGAAGAGAAATACCAGACCAGTTTAGATGAACCAAATCCAACAAGATTGAACCGGTTTATGAACCGAGTCAGTTCATGAACCGGAACCGATAGAGATCGGGCCAAACAAAGGAATTCAACTCCATTGTACTCCAAAGAAACTCATAAACCTTGGAAAGGAACCTTAGAACAAAGTGGAAGAGAAAAACCAAACCGGTTCGGGTGAACCGGACCCGAACCAGATTAAACCGGTTTAAGAACCGAGCTGATTTATAAACAAGAATCGATAAAGAGATGGTAAGTCGTGAATTTTATGGACCCTAAGTGACCTAAGGAGTCACAAAAGTCATGGAAATGGACTTTTGAAGGAATTGGTGATGAAAATCTAACCGGTTCAGGTGAACCGGATTTGAACTGGTTCGGACCGGTTTGAACCACTATTGAACCGAATCCTAAATTCATTTTTCTAGGTGGTTTAAATAACTCAAATTAGAGATTTGAGGCAACCATTGGATAGAGAATGAATTTAGAAATTTTTAGATTTGAAAAACTTGATCGAGTGGGGGGGTGAACCGGCTGGTTTAAGCTTTAAACTCGGTTCGAACTGGTTCAGTCCAGTTCGGAATAGTGTCATCTTCTTCCCTAGGATGACAACACTATTCACTTGCTGAGAAACTAAAGAAACACCGACGAAGAAGAAATGCTTCTATTCGGGGCATTTCAGGTTATCAATGTTAGTCATAACGATGCCAAACAGATGGCCAACGGGTCCCCGAGCTCCTATATAAAGAGCACATCCCCATTCATCCTCTCCATACCTGAAAACTACATTCTCTCTCAACTGCTCCATTTTCCAACGAAGCTCAAACTAGAGCTCTAACATGGGGTCTTTTCTGAGCTAAACAAGGTAAGGTCGGGTTCTTTAGAACCGGGGAGAAGTCAGCTACACGTCTGTTGTCTCGGTTCACTCCGAGGGTCACCGACGTGATGAAACAGTAAAGCAGCTCTGGCGGACTGAAGCTGCCTTATTTCGGCTGAGTTGAAATCGGCCATTTCGAACCCTCCTCAGGCCAAACCAAGCCTTCCCAACACTTTCTCAGCCCTCCCACGGCCGAAAAAATCGTCATATAATAATCCAGTCTATAAATTGAAATAGAAAAGTCATAAAAATTCTCGTAGAATCGAGAATGAGGTTTTCATTTTTTTGAAGTATTCATATTGACAACATGAAAAACCCAAAAGCTCTTAAATCCTCGTCTCAGTAGAAAGAAAGAGTAAGTACATCTTTAAATGTTTTAGATTGAAAGGTAAGCCAATTCAGCTCCCCTCTGCAAATTCTAACTCAATTCAACATCAATTGATGCGATTCTTGATTCTAGGATGAACCTCAGGATGAGAGCTATCTGCCCATATCGAAAGCTTGGATCGTTGTGTCCTCACCAGTGAGTAATCGAAGCTTTCTCTCTCTATAGTCGAAGCTTTCCGACGAAGCTCTGTTTGAGCTCGTTCCGACATTAAAACTTGTGATTCAAAGTGCTATTGAATCATAAGAAGATGGATGAACTCAATTTTAACTTCAATTTCAACAATTAGGGGTGACTATGCTAAGGAGTTGAACTTGGGGGAAAATTGGGGATTTTTGAAATTCAAAGGACCAAAATACAATTTTATGAAATTGAGGGTTAATTGGGCATGAAAATAATGTTGGAGGACCAATTGAGGAATTTTAGAATTTTTGGGGTAAAACTTACCATTTTTGTAAAGGAAGGGCAAAATGGTAATTTTGAAAAAGTTGGGGGACCAAATTGGAAATTTGGGAAATTAAACCCCTTTTTGGTGAAATTGAATAAATTGATGTCCCAAGATAAATTTTAAAAGTTTCGGGAGTCGATTTGAGGAAAAACCGATATTTGGGACTTAAAGTTAAAGAGAAGTAACTTTAGGGACCTAATTACAAATAACTAAAAAGTTTGAGTTTTCTCATTTATTTGGAACGAATGAGGGCTATTAGGCCACATAATAATGAACAACCATGTTCATTTCGTGTAGGAGAACGAGACATCGGGAATGCTAGTCGAGGTCCAGCTTGCTAAGGACGGAACCCGACTAAAGTGGAATTTTACTACACTATCGGGTGAGGGGGATTTATATATCATACCTGGTTGGGGATGATAAGTACCTTGGTATAAAAACCTAGTGTTTAGTGGTATTTTAATCATCACAACTTAGAGAAAGTGATGTGAAGCTTATGTGGAAAAACTACTTACCGGTTGTAAGTAGATCATGCCCGGTTGGTATGATGAGACTTCCTCGAGGGAAGTTGAAAACCCGTTCATTGGTTATGAACAGAGACGTCCTTATACTAGTTGGTATAATGGACATTGAAAACCTATTTTATTGGAAGTGTTCTTTCCTGACTGTGTGCCAATGCTTAAACTATTTGGGAGACCTTCTTGACGGGAGCTCAAATAGCTCATATAGGCCGGTGGCCTCGATTTTTGAACTTGAGGGCTAATACGCCCGATTTTGAAAAATCTCGTACAATGGGCCCAAGGCTAGTTGGCACGAGTAGGAGCTCGTAAACAAACATGATATATGTGCCATAAAACTTAATAAGTGAATTATTTGGCCATGGTACCAAGATAGGATCGACTTTTTCCGTCAACTAGCAGCAGTGCAACATGACAGGTCGATGGACCAGTCAAGACAAAGAATTGCAGGTTGAGTTGATAGATGGAGCCATTGGACCAGTGGCACCATAAATTACATGGAAATATGAGAATACATTGTTTGTGCATGCACCATGAGTACAGGATCATCAAGATGCCTATGAGGGGTAGTGATGCGTCCTTAGGGCACTAGACGACCCGGTGAGTATAAGGGCAGATCGTCATTCTAGGTGTCTGTGCAAAATTTGGAGTAGCACCAAGCGCATGAGATCGGGGTGCGGACAGGATGAGGTCTCTGTCCTCATATGGACATGAAGAAGCAATTTTGGGATTTAGGGTCGGATGTCGTGTAAATCCACTCATTTCCAGGGTAGAAGTGGTCGTGGTTCTATCCTGGTGGCCGGTAAAGTCGCTCTGAAGCCACTAGTGGGTTTGGTAGTCGTGCTGACCTGCGAATGTGTGTAACCTTCATAATGAAGGATGTGTGTTGGGTGATGACACACCATGGTAAATTAGAAATGATGGAAAAACCCGAATTTTTAAATGAAAGGATTTTTTGGAAAGAAAGGAGTCTGGCACACTCCAATAATAAATGTTTTCTTATAAGTTTAAACTTTTGGAAAACCCATTCACTGAGTAGTCGTACTCACCCCCTCCCTTATATCCCTTTTGGGAGATTTCGGAAAGCCTGCCCTTAAAGACCATCAATTAAGATGCCTGTGATACAGGTTGGATAAATCTAAATTATTATGCAGTTTTGTTTATGTTATTCCTGGAAAATGTGCAGGTTTAAAGGACACCTTACTCTTTATGGTCTATAATAAGGGAAAACCCTTTAATAAACCAAGAGAGTGGTAGGTTGTTCACAGGGATTTGACCAAACCGGGCCGGGGCGTGACACAAGCACACGCCCTTCATCAGGAAGGGTACACACTTTCGCAGGGAAGTCCTAGACTGCACCCACTTAGGGATCAGCATGACTTTGTTGTCCACTTAGATAGAAGTCCCAAACTTCTACCCTGAGTTTGAGTGGACGTCCAAAATGTCCGACCCTCCAACCCAAATTCCACTTCATGTCCGTATAAGGACAGAGACCTCATCTTAGCCCCACCCCGGTGTCATGTGCAAGAAGCTCTTAGAGCTTCATGGCTAACTGACACGGTCAACTGCCCTTATCCCCACCATGTCGTCCAACATCCCTTGGAACCCATCACTACGCCTTAGGGCGTCTGATGGTCTCATACCATAAATGCATGCACAAACAAGAGTTTTAATGATTAAGTCTATCATGTCCTGACCTGGTTTGGTCAGATCCCTGTGAGCAACCCGCCACTCGCCTGGTTTATTAAGGGTTTTCCCTTCTTTAAACCGTGAGGAGTAAGGCGTCCTTTGTACCTATACCTTTCTTGGAATAACATAAATAAAAACTAAATAAATTTAAACTTACATACCTATCTTTCAGGTTTAACTAGCAGAAGGTCTTTAGGTAGGTTTTTCCCTCGGTTACCTGAAAAGGGATAAAGGGAGGGGGTGAGTTTGATAACTTAGTGAATGGGTGTTTGAAAAATGAGTTTCTATAAAATAGTTTTGAATTGGTGTGTGTCAGACTACTTATTTCCTTTAAAATCATTTCTTCCTTGAATTCCTGGTTATTCAAAACCAATTTCCTCATTATCCACAATTGGTGTGTTTAACAATCAACCATCGCCCTTCATCATAAAGGGATCACACATTCGTACGACAGCCCGTCCACTGCATCCACTTGTGGTGTCAGAGCGGCTTTACCGGCCACCTAGATAGAAACTCGTCCACTTCTACCCTAGGAATGAGTGGATGTTCGTGACATCCGACCCTTAAATCCGAAATCATTTCCATGTCCGTATGAAGACAGAGACCTCATCCTAACCCCACCCCGGTCCCATGCGCATGAAGCTACGTCGAACATCCCTAACGGTTGGCATGACAAACTACCCTTATCTCCACCATGTTGTCTAGTAGCCCCTAGGACGCATCACAACCCCTCTTGGGCATCTTGATGGTCCCGAACCTCAAGTGCATGCACAAACAAAGTTTTCCATAAAGGAATTAATCTTTGGTGCAACTGTTCCAATGGCCCCGACTCTCAACTCGACCTATAGCTATTTGTCTAGACCGATCCGTCGACCTGGTCCTGTTGCACTACCGTTAGTCCATCGAGTATGTCGGTTCTGTCTTGGTACCATGGCCAAATCACACAATCATTCATTTAGAATTTTTCATGGCTTATCAACATGTTTGTTTACAAGTTCCTGCTCATGCCAATTGGCCTTGAGCCAACTTTACGTGATTTTACAAAATCGGACATTTTAGCCCCCAAGTTCCAAAACCGACGCCTCTAGCCTATCTGAGCTATTCGAGCTCTCATCAAGAAGGTCTCCCGAAATTTTTAAGCATTGACACACAATCAAGGGAGAACACTTCTGACAAAATATCTTTTCAATTTTTCCATCACACCAATCGGGAGTGATGATATCTCCGCTTACATTCGGTAAGCGGATTTTCTACTTCCTTTGAAGAAGTTCATCATACCAACCGGGTATAATCTACTTACAACTGGTAATTAGTTTTTTCACGTAGTCTCACATCACCCCAACCAGGTGTGATGTTAAAATTCCACATAATAGTAGTTTTTCATTTTCGAGGTACTCATCATCCCAACCGGGTATGATGTGAAATATCCCACTCACCCGATAAGTGCAGTGTATACCTTTTGATCAGTTTTTTGCCTCCACGCGAGCTTATCCTTACTGGTGTTTTCGGTCCTTTGTGCTTTTACACGATTTGGACATCCTTATTTATTAACATTTGAAATAATAGCCCTAATTCCTCATGTATGAACAAAATGTCCAAACTTTTTAGTTATTTGCATTTAGGTCCTAAAGTTCTTTTTCCTTAACTTTAGGTCCCTAATGCTAACTTTTCCACCAAATTGAGTGCCAAAACTTCTAAAATTCACTTTGGGTCCTTGATATATTCAAAATCACTTAAGAGGTTAAAGTTTCCCAAATTTTTAATTTGGTCCCCGACTTTTCAAAAATTACTATTTTGCCCCTACTTTACAAAAATGGCAATTTGACCCCAATAAATTAAAAAAAAATTGACCAATTGGTCCTCCAACATCTTTTCATGGCCAATTGGCCCTCAATTTTGGGAAATTGCACTTTGGTCTCTCAATTTTACAAAATCCCCAATTTTCCCCAAAATTTTTCCCCTTTCAAAATGTCTAATTGAATTTCATCAAATTGACCATTCAATCGGGGTTTAGTTATCCAATTTAAGGTATGGATTAGTTCCTACACTTCCACATGATTCAATGGAGCTTTGAATTGCATAATTTGGGTCATAATTGAGCTCAAACGAATCTTCATTGAAAAACTGCACTTAAAGAGAGAGAGCTTCGAAAACTTACCATCGGAGGGTGCGGCGGTCCGAGCTTTCGATCGGGGCAGGTAGCTCTCGTCCTGAGGTTTCTCATAGTATCAAGAATTACAACAATTCATGTCAAATTGTTTGGCGTAGAAGCTTTTTAGCTTTTCAGTATTGGCTGCTATGCCCAAATTTTTTATTTACTACACTTAGTTACTAAAGTTCATACTTTTTGACTTTAGGTCCCTAGTGATAAATTTCCCCCAAATTAAGCCAAAAGGATTTCCAATATTGTCTTTGATATATTAATTTACTTAAAATTGTGTAAGGGCTCAATTTTTCCAAATTTCCAATTTGGTCCCCAAATTTTCAAAAATTATAGTTTTACCTACACTTTCCAAAAATAGCAATTTGGCCTCAAATATTTTGAAAATTGACCAATTCTCCCCTAACATCTTTCTCATTACCAATTGGCCTTCAATTTTGAGAAATTGCATGGAGGTCCCTCAATTTTTCAAAATCCCTAATTTTCCCCAATTTCTACCCCTTTTATTGACCGAATTTGATTTCTTCAAATTGGCCATTCAATTGGGGTTATTTCTTCAAATTGATGATATGAATCAATTTCTACACGTCCATATAATTTAATTGCACTTTGAATTGTAGGATTTGGGTCCGAAATGAGCTCACGGAGTTTCACCGAAAAATTGAACGTAGAGAGAGAAAGTTTCGAAAGCTTACTGTTGGAGGCATGACAGTCGAGTTCTTGATTGGGGAAGATAGCATTTCTCCTTAAGGTACTCCTAGGATCAAGAATTGGGAAATTTCTTCAGGATTAGTGGGAATTCGATCGAGGAAATCTGTCATTTTCTCTCTCTAGAACCAAATTGTAATGACGGAGAAGGGCCAAATTGGCTTACCTTTCACCTCTGTTAAGGTCGTGTGGTGGCCGTGAGGGCTATGAGAAGGCTAGATTCGGCTGTAGGAGAGCAGAATTGGTCAAATTCTGATCAGTCAAAATATAGCAGGTTCGGTCCGTTGGAGCTACTTCATTATTTGAGCTCGTCGATGCTTCTCCGATGATCCTTGTATCGGTTGGAGGTAGGCGTAAGGTAGCTAACTTTCTCCCGAGTCTGTAAGACTCGAATTTGGATTTTAAGGCTAAGAAAAGTGTCCAAATCGAAGCTCTAGTTTGAGCTTTGCTGGAGAAGCACTTTAGAGAGAAGAGAGAAATGAGGTGTGCGAAGGATGAACGGAGGGGAGCCCTTTATATTGGAAGCTCAAGGACCCTTTGCCCGACCAGTTTCCATACTAGTCGTGCTCATCCTAATTGCAAATTGCCCAAATTGGAGATAATTTCCTTTCACCAGAAAAGGAAAGATTTTAATTCCTTGATGAACAGTGTCATGGGACGGAGGAGGAAGATGATAATGTCCCACATGTGCGAGCTTTGCACATGCGGGCTGACCACATAGCAGCACGTGGTTGGTCACTCCAGCTAACATGGCGGTCCAACTCAACCACCATGTCACACCCCGACCTAGTTTGGTCGAGGTTTCATGATCAAACCACTACCCTTTTGTGCATCATCCAAGTATCCCTACCCTAATGATACAGGGAAGGTAAAGGCGTGTCTACATTCAAACCCATAATATAAGTTAGGGGTAGGGAACATATCTTGAGGGCCAGAGCTTGTTCAGGTGTTGTTTATCCTTGCCCTAAACCTGAAAGGGGTGAGAGGAGGGGAATGAGTGTATAGATACATATACTTAGTGAGCGAAACTACTATAACAATTAATTTATTATTTTTCCCATTAGTTATCCATTTGTTGTTTTTCACACAATCAACTGCCCTCCTATTATAGGAGGGACCACACGTTTGCAGAACGGTCCCTAATCGTTTCACTTGTGGACCAGATCGCCTTTATCGTCCACCCTGATGGAGGTTCACTGTTTCTACCCTAAGTTTGAGTGAACATCAATAGTCCGACCCTCAAACCCTAATCACTTCATAATGTCCGCTTTGTGGTACGAGACCTCATTTCCCCTACTGCCTCAATCTTAGTGCGTAAGAAGCTCCGTGAGCTTCTCGACCTACTGGACGCCATTCCGCCCTTATGCACCTTGGGTCGTCCAACAATCCTTGGGATCCATCACTACCTCATGTTAGATGTCCTGATGGCCCGAATCTCATAGTGCATGCATAATAAAGAGTCTTTTTAAATTATAGCCATTATCTTTGGCCTTCCAGTGCAACAGTCTGTTAGCTTGGCTTTGGCCCACGCGTACTAGCCTAATAGGTTCAACAACCTCATTTCGGCTAAGCAGCGGTTTGGCCCAACAAGTCCAATATCTCATATTTGGCTCAGTGGGTATCACATACAATTTTTCGTTACTTGGATCTTTTCGCATTACTCATCACATGCTAGTTTTGGACGGGTCCATACCTGTAAACCCCGCACTTTTGAGTTAAGGAAAACCGGGAAAAAATTCGGTCAAATTGAGTAAGAAAACCGAGCCGGCCTACAAACTCAATCATATGGGAACAAGCAATTTGGAAATTTACAACTTTCGGGTGATCCAAAGGGTTCATTAAACCTTTGAAAAGAAACTTAAGACAAAATAAAAGAGAAAAAACCAAATTGATTCATGTGAACAAGATCCCATAAAAACCTTGAAATTAAGCGTGCTTACTCAGGAGTAGTGTGAGAATGAGTGGCTTACTGGGAAGTATGATTTTTTTGTAATCCAAAATTTCAGTAAAAAATTTTTATACAATGCCTTATCATAAATGGTCATAAATTAATATATATTTAATTATTTTAATTAATACCTAAATTAAATTATTGGAATTAATACAAACAATTTAATACCAAAATTTAATTATTGAAATTAATACCAATAATTTATGTCAGTATTAATATTAGTAATAAATCTCTCCCATTTAATACACAATTTTACACCTATATAAATAGGTCATCCCCATTTATTCTCCTCACACCTTAACACTTCTCTCTCTCTACTGCTCCATTTCCCGGTGAAGCTCGAAACAGAGCTTCAACTTGAACAAAGGTCGGACACCTGAGAACCGGGGAAAAGACAGCTATCTAATAGCAAACTCTAATCAATCCGAGAATTGTTGGAGAAGCACTGCCATGATGGAACAATAAGGCAGCTCCGACGGACCAAAGCTGCCCTATTTCGGCCAAGCTAAAATCGGCCATTTCAAGCCCTCCTCAGACCAAACTAAGCCATCCCAACACTTTCTCAGCCCTCCCACGGCCGAATTAGGACTGAAAGGTAAGCCAATTCGGCTATCCTCTGTAATTTTTTACCAGTGCTAGAGAGAGCACCGACAGAATTTCAATGATGAAATTCTAACTCAATTCGGCATCAATTGATGCAATTCTTGATTCTAGGATGATCTTCAAGATGAGAGCTATCTGCCTAGATCGAAAGCTCGGACTGTCGTGCCCTCACCGATGACTAATCGAAGCTTTCTCTCTCTACAGTTCATTTTTCGGCAAAGCTCCGTTTGAGCTCATCCCAGCGTTAAAACTTGCGATTCACATTTCTAAAGAATTGTATGAACATGTAGAAACTCAATTTCTTCAATTTCAACAATTGGAAACGTTCGATGGGTTAATTTGATGCAATTCTAACTCAATTCAGCATCAATTGATGCAATTCTTGATTCTAGGATGATCCTCAAGATGAGAGCTATCTGCCTAGATCGAAAGCTTGGACTGTCGTGCCCTCACCGATGAGTAATCGAAGCTTTCTCTCTCTACAGTTCATTTTTCGGCAAAGCTCTGTTTGAGCTCATCCCGACGTTAAAACTTGCGATTCACATTTCTAAAGAATAGTATGAACATGTAGAATCTCAATTTCTTCAATTTCAACAATTGGAAACATTCGATGGGTCAATTTGATGAAATCAAATTCGGCTATGTTAAGAAGTTGGAATTGGGGGAAAATTGGGGAATTTCGAAATTCAAAGGATCAAAATGAAATTTTATGAAATTGAGGGTCAATCGGGCATGAAAATAATGTTGGAGGACCAATTAAGGAATTTTGAAATTTTTGGGCAAAATTTACCATTTTTGTAAAGGAAGGGCAAAATGGTAATTTTGGAAAAGTTGGGGGACCAAATTGGAAATTTGGGAAGTTAAATCCCTTTTAGTGAAATGGAATAAATTGAGGTCCTATGATAAATTTTAGAATTTTTGGGACTCAATTTGAGGAAAAACTGGCATTTGGGACTTAAAGTTAAAGAGAAATAACTTTAGGGACCTAATTACAAATAAATGAAAGTTTGACTTTCTCGTTCATTTGGAATGAAGGAAGGTGATTAGGCCGAAGGATAATGAACTAAGATGTTCGTATCTTGTAGGAATACGAAGTACCGGGAACGCCAGCAAGGACAAGCTCACGTGAATACCAAGAACCGGTCTAGTGGAATTCACGGCATTAACATGTGAGTGGGTTTACTAACATCATACCCGGTTGGGATGATGAGCGCAACTTAAAATTAAAAACTACTTACTGGTTGTGAGTGGAAATTTTATATCATACCCGGTTGGGGATGATAAGTACCTTGGTATGAAAACCCACTATTTAGTGGTATTTTAAACATCACAACTTAAAGGAAGTGATGTGAAAATCATACGGAAAAACTACTTACCGGTTGTAAGTAGATCATACCCGGTTGGTATAATGAAACTTCCTCGAAGGAAGTTGAAAACCCGTTCATCAGTTATGAATGGAGGAGTACTTATACCCGAGCAGTATAATGGATAGAGAAAACATATGTTTTGTCAGAAGTGCTCTCCCTTGTCTATGTACCAATGCTTAAATAATTTGGGAGACTTTCTCGACGGGAGCTCGAATAGCTCTGATAGGCCGAGGGCCTCTGTTTTGGAACTTGGGGGCTAAATGCTCGATTTTGAAAATCTCGTACAGTTGGCACAAGCAGGAGCTCGTAAACGAACATGATATATGTGCCATAAAACTTAATAAGTGAATTGTTTGGCCATGGCACCAAGATAGGACCGACATGCTTAGTCAATTAGCAGCAGTGCGGCTTGACAGGTCAACGGACCAATCAAGACAAACAACTGCGGGTTGAGTTGAGTGTCGGGCCGTTGGACCAGTGGCACCATAGATTACATGGCAATATGAGAAAATATTGTTTATGCATCCACTATGAGTACGGGATCATCAAGATGCCCATGAGGGGTAGTGATGCGTCCTAAGGGCACTGGACAACCTGGTGGCTATAAGGGCAGTTCGTCGTTCCAGGTGTATGTGCGAAATCTGGAGTTGCACCAAGCGCATGAGTCCAGGGTGGGGATAGGATGAGGTCTCTGTCCTCATATAGGCATGAAGAAGTTATTTCAGGATTGTGGGTCGGATGTCACGTACATCCACTCATTCCCAGGGTAGAAGTGGTCGTACTTCTATCCGGGTGGCAGGAAAAGTCACTCCGAAGCCACTAGCGGGTTCAGTAGTGATACTTACTTGCGAGTGTGTGTAACCTTCATGATGAAGGATGTGTGTTGGGTGATGATACACCGTAGTAAATAAGAAATGGTAGAAAAACCTGAATTTTTAAATGAAGGGATTTTTGAAAACAAAGGAGTCTGGCACACTCCATATAAATATTTTTCTTAAAAGTCAAAAGCTTTTAAAAACCCATTCACTGAGTAGTCGTACTCACCCCCTCCTTTATAACCCTTTCAGGAAATCCTAGAAAGCCTCTCATTAAAGACCGTCAACTAAGATGCCTGTAAGACAAGTATGTAATGTTTTAAATTTCATGCAGTTTTGATTATGCTATTCCAGGAAAAGGTGTAGGTTAAAAGACGCCTTACTCTTTACGGTATACAATAAGGGGAAATCCTTTAATAAATCGGGAGAGTTGCAGGTTGATCACGGGGATCCGACCAAACCGGGTCAGGGCGTGACAACTAGAGTGGTATCAGAGCCTATTTCCTCAAATACATAATCAAGACTAGAAAATATAGTAACTAATATGATTTATCCTAAAATTTTTAGATGGCTCCTAGGAGAGGAACTAAGAAAAACTTGGAAGGGCTCTACTCAAAACCCCACCTTTGTAGGGAGACAACCCTAGAAGCTTCCCAAATGCTTGAGACCTAGCAAAAATGTCGAAACACCAAATGGGGAAGTATCCTGGAGAATGGTGCTAGGACCGATTAATGGCACAACCCTAAGTATAAAGGAGGATGCTTATCAAGAATTCCATAGCTCCCTAGTTAATTTGTGACCATTTTCTATGAGAGGGCTGAGAGCCCAACCTTTTTGTATCCCCATGTTAATAAAAGATTCAAATTCCCCCAAACTCTATCATCTAAGGATGTGATCTTACTAGGAATATGGCCCAAGGAAAATAGAACAAACCCACACTATCCTAGAAACTAAGGAAGTGTCGCATCCCAGTGATGGAAGATGAATCAGGAAACCTAGGAGGACTCTTACCATGACCCTTAGCAAAGGTGATTCAGCTAGAAAACTGTCAAAGTGATCAGACTCAAGAACGGTAAAGCACCAAACCTAGTAACCCTGAAAAAGCCCCACTTGAAGGAAAGAAAGAACCACAACAATCCATGTAAGGGAATAACGATGGGACATTACATGAAGAGATGCCCAACCCTACTAAAGGACAAGTACCAAGTTGAACTATTATAGGTGTAAGGAAAGAAGGGGTGTTCCACACCTCATAAATTCAGGGCAATACCTCCTCAAAGGTCACGAAGGACATGAAGGATTAGAGACTGATACCATGGAGCGGGTTACATAAACAATTCAAAAAGAGGTCAAGAAAAGATGAGGTGAATACAAAAACTTCTTAAGAAGGTCAAACCAAGAAGGATACCTCATGAATAGGGATAAGGTACATGAGAATCACACTTAGAACCCTCTCATAGGGGGCAAACATAGAAAAATGTCCCCCGAAACTCTAGGGAATGACACAGTGAGAGTGAAGAAGAGAAGGAATACGCTGTGAAAAGGGATCATTGGTTGGCGGATGTGAAAGGAGCCAACCCCTCATTATAAACTACTTGAAGGAAGGAAGTATTAGAGGCCAAGACTAACATGCTTTGGAAAAGTGATATAATTTTAAAGTACTACCTCTTTTTGGAAAAAGTAGAAAAGTAAAAAAAATCGAAGTCTCTGACCAACATACCTAAGGAAAACTGGGAAGTAGAAAGGACTACACCCTAAAAATGTCAGTGAGATGACGTTAAGGATAGGAGTACTCGAGAAGACAACTATCCTAAGATGACCTAAACCAAGGGACTGGTGGAGGTGGGGCAGTTAACCAGCTAATACGCAGAAGAACCATGATGTAAGTTTCGACAAGGAAGAGAGGTGAAAAGGTCAAATACTCTGAAAGAGAAGGATGAAAGAAATCCTTAAAGGGACCAAAAGTCCAAATTAACAACCAAACTCAAGCCAAGAAAGAAATAAGCAAGCTTCTCACATATTGATCAAGAAATCTTGAGACAAGGAAGATTTGTATGCTCCCTAAGGAAATAGACAGGTATTGGGTATGAATAAGGATGCGGATAGAATATAAAAGATGTCCTGCAAGACCTGAGGAGTAAAGGTAAACAGGAGAAGACAACATTAAAAGTAGAAATCCCCCAGAGCAAATGTTAAAAGGAATGTCCAGAGAAAGGAAAATAATTCTACAAAGGAAGGGAACCCCGAAAAGACATGTGTATCCCAATTGAGAGGAAATGGAGCCAACCAAAATAGAAGGAATGATAAGCTCACAAATGAAATGTTGGTTGAGATGGAAAAGTCGAGTACCAAGGAAAAATGAGGTCCTAAGAAGGAAATTAAACTAAAGGAATTATGGAGGGGCAGATGGACACAATGTGGAGTGAAAGGAACCAACCCTTAATTAGGAAATGTTTCCAAGGAAGGAAGTATCATAATGGCCTAGGCTGACCTATTTGGAGGGAATAGGAGAACCAAGTAGAAAGAGGAAAACTAATAACGACAGACAACCGAATAAACAAAACCCTAAGAAGGAATGAGATGTAGTAAAGACTACACTCTATGATGGACAATAGGATAGGCATGAAGAACGAGTGATACAGCTGCCCAGACGATTGGACCAGAAAAATAAAGAATTGTGAAATGGTTGCGAACAAATCATAGGGGATCAAGGCCAAAGGAAAATCCTTTAGTAGAGGATATCATTGGGAATGATGATGGATCTAAAAAAGGACGAAACCCAGTATGTCGGTAAAACATCTGGGAATTTAATTAATTGGAACCGGAAATACTCAATAAGAAAGTCGAAAAGGAATGAGTGGGTAAGGAGAACCAACACAATTAAGTAAGTGGAGTTAATAATGGTAAAAAAAGGATAGTTGAGGAATACTATCAAAAGAAAAGAGGAATGAAGTTATATGATCCCTGAAAGGTCTAAAAGCTAAGAGAGACACTTTAGGAGATGTTTGTTCTAGAAATCAAATGGACAGAGACGGGTCCTAGAAAATGCCATGCTGTAAGGGCATGTAAGCCCAACAACCCGAGAAGAATATGACTCAAAGTAAGGAAGAGTCGGCTAATAAGCATGACGAGGTCAAATATAACAACTTGGACTGAAGTTATAATAGACAACGAATGGAGGAAGAGTCGAAATGAGACGAAAAGGTTGTGATAAAGAAATCCGTGGAAATAAGTACGAAATGCTCTATAGGACGACGAGCTAAGTGTTTCAATGATCAAGTGGTTAACTAGACACAAAAATAGTTAGTTATCTTGGAATTCCCAATCTTGAGTACATGACCGCAAGGGGAAGAATGTTGCTCTAAGCAAAGAGAGAGATAAAATCTAAGAACATACCCTGAGATAAGGTGTGTCTAGTTATGACAAACTCCATGGAGGGAGTAAATAATATTAACAAAAAGGAATTTCTAAAGTGAAGGTTGTAAAAGGGACTAATTTCAAGGACGAGAGAAAAGTTTGTATCTTAAACAAACACCAAAGGAGCATCAAACGAAATGATTGCTCATGCAAGGATGTTAACTAAGTTTTGGGGACAAAACTCCTAAAAGGAGGAGAGAGTTGTAAACCCTGCACTTTTGAGTTAAGGAAAACCGGGAAAAGAACCGGTCAAACCGAGTAAGAAAACTGAGCCAGTTTACAAACTCAATCATATGGGAACAAGCAATTTAGAAATTTACAACTTTCGGATGATCCAAAGGGTTCATTAAACCTTGGAAAAGAAACTTAAGACAAAATAAAAGAGAAAAACCAAATTTGTTCAGGTGAACAAGATCCCATAAGAACATTGAAGTTAAGTAGCTTAGTCGGGAGTAGTGTGAGGATTAGTGACCTCCTGGGAAGTATGATTTTTTTGTAACCCGAAATTTCATTCAAAAATTTTTATACGAATGTACGCCTTATCATAAATGGCCATAAATTAATATATATATTTAATTATTATAATTAATACCAATAATTTAATACTTAAATTAAATTCTTGGAATTAATACAAATGATTTAATACTGAAATTTAATTATTGGAATTAATACCAATAATTTATGTCAATATTAATATTAGTAATAAATCTCTCCCATTTAATACACGATTTTACACCTATATAAAGAGGTCATACCCACTCATTCTCCTCACACTTGAACACTTCTCTCTTTATCTCTACTACTCCATTTCCCGGTGAAGCTTGAACCAGAACTTCGACTTGAACAAAGGCCGAACTCTTTAGAATCGGGGAGAAGTCAGCTATTTGATAGCAAACTCCAGTCAATCCGAGAATCGTTGGAGAAGCACCGTCATGATGGAATAGTGAGGCAACTCCGACGGATCGAAGCTGCCTTATTTCGACCAAGCTGAAATCGGCCATTTCAAGCCCTCCTCAGACCAAACCAAGCCCTCCCAACACTTCCTCAGCCCTCCCATGGCCGAATTAGGACTGAAAGGTAAGCCAATTCGACTCCCCTCTGCAATTTTTTACTGGTGCTAGAGAGAGAACCGACATAATTTCAATGATGAAATTCTAACTCCATTCGACATCAATTGATGCAATTCTTGATTCTAGGATGATCCTCAAGATGAGAGCTATCTGCCCAGATCGAAAGCTTGGACTGTCGTGCCCTCACCGATGAGTAATCGAAGCTTTCTCTCTCTACAGTTCATTTTTCGGCAAAGCTCTGTTTGAGCTCGTCCCGACGTTAAAACTTGCGATTCACATTTCTAAAGAATAGTATGAACATGTAGAATCTCAATTTCTTCAATTTCAACAATTGGAAACATTCGATGGGTCAATTTGATGAAATCAAATTCGGCTATGTTAAGAAGTTGGAATTGGGGGAAAATTGGGGAATTTCGAAATTCAAAGGATCAAAATGAAATTTTATGAAATTGAGGGTCAATTGGGCATGAAAATAATGTTGGAGGACCAATTTGAGGAATTTTGAAATTTTTAGGGCAAAATTTACCATTTTTGTAAAGGAAGGGCAAAATGGTAATTTTGGAAAAGTTAGGGGACCAAATTGGAAATTTGGGAAATTAAACCCCTTTTTGTGAAATGGAATAAATTGAGGTCCTATGATAAATTTTAGAAGTTTTGGGACTCAATTTGAGGAAAAATCGGCATTTGGGACTTAAAGATAAAGAGAAATAACTTTAGGGACCTAATTGCAAATAAATGAAAGTTTGACTTTCTCATTCATTTGGAATGAATGAAGGCAATTAGGTCGAAGGATAATGAACCAAGATGTTCATATCGTGTAGGAACACGAAGTACCGGCAACACTAGTAAGGACAAGCTCGCGTGAATACCAAGAACCGTTCTAGTGGAATTCACGACATTAACATGTGAGTGGGTTTACTAACATCATACCTAGTTGTGATGATGAGCACAACTTAAAAATAAAAACCACTTATCGATTATGAGTGGGTTTACTAACATCATACCCGGTTGGGATGATGAGCATAACTTAAAATTAAAAACCACTTACTAGTTGTGAGTGGAAATTTTATATCATACCCGGTTGGGGATGATAAGTACCTTGGTATGAAAACCCATTATTTAGTGGTATTTTAAACATCACAACCTAAAGAAACTGATGTGAAAATCATACGGAAAAACTACTTACCGGTTGTAAGTAGATCATACCCGGTTTGTATGATGAGACTTCCTCGAAGGAAGTTGAAAACCCGTTCATCGGTTATGAATGGAGGTCTCCTTATAATCGGGTGGTATAATGGATAGAGAAAACATATGTTCTATCGGAAGTGCTCTCCCCTGTCTATGTGCCAATGCTTAAACAATTTGGGAGACCTTCTCGATGAGAGCTTGAATAGCTCTAATAGGCCGGGGGCCTCGGTTTTGGAACTTGGGGGCTAAATGCCCGATTTTGAAAACCTCGTACAGTTGCTCAAGGCCAGTTGGCACGAGCAGGAGCTCGTAAACAAACATGATATATGTGCTATAAAACTTAATAAGTGAATTATTTGGCCATTACACCAAGATAGGACCGACATGCTTAGTCAACTAGCGGCAGTGCGGCTTGACAGGTCGACGAACTAGTCAAGACAAACAACTGCGGGTTGAGTTGAGAGCTGGGGCCATTGGACCAGTGACACCACATATTACATGGCAATATGAGTAAACATTGTTTGTGCATGCACTATGAGTAGGGGATTATCAAGACACCCATGATGGGTTGTGATGCGTCCTAAGGGCACTTGATGACCTGGTGGCAATAAGGGCAGTTCGTCGTTCCAAGTGTCTGTGTGAAATCTGGAGTAGCACCAAGCGCATGAGACCGGGGTGGGGACATGATGAGGTCTTTGTCCTCATACGGACACGAAGAAGTGATTTTGGGATTGTGGGTCGGATGTCACGTACATCTACTCATTCCCAGGGTAGAAGTGGTCGTACTTCTATCCGGGTGGCAGGAAAATTTGCTCCGAAGCCACTAGCGGGTTCAGTAGTGATACTGACTTGCGAATTTGTGTAACCTTCATGATGAAGGATGTGTGTTGGGTGATGACACACCGTGGTAAATAAGAAATGGTGGAAAAACCAAAATTTTTAAATGAAGGGATTTTTAAGAATAAAGGAGTCTGGCACACTCCATATAAATATTTTTCTTAAAAGTCAAAAACTTTTAAAAACCCATTCACTAAGTAGTTGTACTAACCCCCTCCCTTATAACCCTTTCAGGAAATCCCGAAAAGCCTCCCATTAAAGACTGTCAACTAAGATGCCTATAATACAGGTATGTAAAGTTTTAAATGTCATGCAGTTTTGATTATGCTATTCTAGGAAAATGTGCAGGTTAAAAGATGTCTTACTCTTTACGGTTTACAAAAAGGGAAATCCTTTAATAAACTGGGAGAGTAGTGGGTTGATCATGGGGATCCGACCAAACTAGGTCGGGGCGTGATAATACCTTTGTCCATCGGCCTTGGACTCACTTGCATACCGAGCCTGTCACGCCCTGACCCGGTTTGGTCGGATCCCCATGATCAACCTGCCACTCTCCTAGTTTATTAAAGGGTTTCCCCTTTTTGTAAACCGTAAAGAGTAAGGTGTCCTTTAACTTGCACCTTTTTCCTGGAATAGCATAATCAAAACTGCATGAAATTTAAAACTTTACATACTTGTCTTACATGCATCTTAGTTTACGGTCTTTAAGGGGAGGCTTTCCGGGATTTCCTAAAAGGGATATAAGGTAGGGGGTGAGTACGATTACTCAGTGAATGGGTTTTTAAAAACTTTTGACTTTTAAGAAAAATATTTATATGGAGTGTGCCAGACTCCTTTGTTTTTTAAAAAAAATCCCTTCATTTAAAAATTCAGGTTTTCCCATTATTTCTTAGTTATCACAGTGTGTCATCACCCAACACACATCCTTTATCATGAAGGTTATACACATTCGCAAGTTAGTATCACTGCTGAACCTGCTAGTGGCTTCAGAGCGACTTTTCCTGTCACCCGGATAGAAGTACGACCACTTCTGCCCTGGGAATGAGTGGATGTATGTGACATCCTACCCACAATCCCAAAATCACTTCTTCATGTACGTATGAGGACAGAGACCTCATCCTGTCTCCACCCCGGTCTCATGCGCTTTGTGCCACTCCAGATTTCGCACAGACACCTGGAACGACGAACTGCCCTTATAGCCATCAGGTCGTCCAGTGCCCTTAGGATGCATTCACTACCCCTCATGGGCGTCTTGATGATCACATACTCACAGTGCATGCACAAACAATGTTTTCTTATATTGCCATGTAATATGTGGTGCCACTAGTCCAACGGCCCCGACTCTCAACTCAATCCACAGCTGTTTGTCTTGACTAGTCTGTCGACCTATCATGTCACACTGCCGCTAGTTGACTGAGCATGTCGGTCCTATCTTGGTACCATGGCTAAACAATTCACTTATTAAGTTTTATGGCACATATATCATGTTCATTTACGAGCTCCTGCTCGTGCCAACTAGCCTTGGGCCCACTGTACGAGATTTTCAAAATCGGGCATTTAGCCCCCAAGTTCCAAAATCGAGGCCCCCGGCCTATTAGAGCTATTCGAGCTCCTGTTGAGAAGGTCTCCCAAATTGTTTAAGCATTGGCACACAGTCAGGGGAGAGCACTTCTGACAAAAATAGGTTTTTACTGTCCATCATACCAACCGGTATAAGGACATCTCCATTCATAACTGATGAACGGGTTTTCAACTTCCTTCGAGGAAGTCTCATCATACCAACCGGGTATGATCTACTTACAACCCATAAGTAGTTTTTCCGCATAACTTTCACATCACTTTCTCTAAGTAGTGATGATTAAAATACCACTAAACAATGGGTTTTTATATCGAGGCACTTATCATCCCCAACTGGGTATGAAGTTAGTAAACCCACTCACCAGTTAATGCTGTGAATTCCACTAGACTGATGCGAGCTTGTCCTTGCTGGCATTCCCGATATTTAACGTTCCTACATGATATGAACAACCTTGTTCATTATTACTCGGCATAACAGCCTTCATTCATTAATGAATGAGAAAACCCAAACTTTTAGTTATTTGCAATTAGGTCCCTAAAGTTATATCTTTTTAACTTTAAGTCCCTAATGTCGGTTTTTCCTCAAATTGAGTCCCGTAACTTTTAAAATTTATCGTGGGACCTCAATTTATTCAATTTCACCAAAAAGGGGTTTAATTTTCCAAATTTCCAATTTGGTTCCCCAATTTTTCCAAAATTACCATTTTCCCCTTCTTTCACAAAAATGGTAAGTTTTTTCCCCAAAATTTCCAAAATTCCTCAATTGGTCCTCCAACATTATTTTCATGCCCAATTGACCCTCAATTTCATAAAATTGTATTTTGGCCCCTTTGAATTTCAAAAATCCCCAAAATTTCCCTCAATTTCAACTTTTCAACACTACCGAATTTGATTTCATCAAATTAACCGATCAAACACTTCTAATTATTGAAATTGGAGTTGAAATTGAGTTCCTGTAAGTCATACGATTCTAAGAAACTTTGAATCGCAGATTTTAACATCAGAACGAGCTCAAATGGAGCTTTGCCGAAAAACAGACTGTAGAGAGAGAAAGCTTCAATTACTCACAGGTGAAGGCACAACAGTCCGAGCTTTCGATCTAGACAGATAGCTCTCGTCCTGAGGTTCATCCTAAAATCAAGTATTGTATTAATTGATGTGGAATTGGATTAGAATTTCGTCATTGAAATTCGGTCGACTCTCTCTCTAGCACTGATCGAAAATTATAAAGGGGAGCTGAATTGGCTTATCTTTCGGTCCTAATTCGGCCGTGGAAAGGCTGAGGAAGTGTTGGGAGGGCTTGGTTTGGCCTGGGGAGGGCTTGAAATGGCCGATTTCAGCTTGGCCGAAATAGGACAGCTTCGATCCGCCAGAGTTGCTTCACTATTCCATCATGTCAGCGCTTCTCCAACGATTCTCGGATTGACTGGAGTTTGCTATCAGATAGCTGTCTTCTCCCTGGTTCTAAAGAGCCCGAACTTTGTTCAAGTCGAAGCTCTGGTTCGAGATTTACCAGGAAATGGAGTAGTAGAGAGAGAGAGAAAAGTGTTCAGGTGTGAGGAGAATGAAATGGGGATGGCCTCTTTATATAGTAATAAAACCTGTGTATTAAATGGGCGAGATTTATTACTAGTATTAATATTGCCATAAATTATAATTTCGGTATTAATTTCAATAATTTAATTTCAGTATTAAATTATTTGTATTAATTCTAATAATTTAATTTAGGTATTAAATTATTGGTATTAATTTCAATAATTAAATATATATTAATTAATGGCTATTTATGATAAGCTGTACATAAAAATTTTTGACCGAAATTTCGGATTATAAAAAATCATATTTCCCAGGAGGTCACCCATCGTCATACTACTCTCAAGTAAACACGTTTAACTTTGAAGTACTTATGGAATTTAATTCACCTAAACCAATTTGGTTTTTGTTTTCTAGTTTGTCTTAAGTTTCTTTTCCAATGTTTAATCAATCCTTTGTATCAACCAAAAGTTGTAAATTTTCATATTGCTTATTCCCAAATGTAAACCAGTTTAGCTTTCTTATTCAGTTTGACCGGTTCTTTTCCCGATTTTTCATAACTCAAATGTGCGGGGTTTACAGAGCCTAAACCCCAGAATTAGCTCCCAAATATTTTAAGCAGAGTCACTCAGTCATGGTAAGCTAATTCTGAGAAAATCATTTCTCAAAGTGAACCGTCATTCTAACTTAAATGGATATTATAGCGATTCCCACTCACCCGGTAATTTTGATAGGGTCGTTCGAACGGGGTCTGGATTGGCGGGGTGCTTCCGGAAGCCAACGCTCAAGTAGTCTGCTCCTAAACGACATGAATATTCATATCAGGGCACGTCGACTGAGAGGTGGCATATTTTCTAGTATTTGCGCATAGGACCTAGTATTTTGCCTTAATTGCATTTAGGTCCCTGATTACCCCTTAGTCTCAATTAAGCCCCTGGGATTTCCAATCATCCTTCTTGGGTCCTTAACTCTTTTAAATTCACCCATTGTCCCTTAATTTTCCAAAATTGTAATTTAGTCCCTAATTTTCTAAAAATTGCAATTTGGTCCTGAACTTTTCAAAATTTCCAAGTTGCCCCCTATCTTGCCCAAATTGCCCAATTGCCCATCAATGGGGAGTGAACTTCATGAAAATACACTCAATTTTATCAATTTGCCATTCAACCCTCCAATTTTTGAAAATTGCACAAAAGCCCCCAAAATCCCCAAATTTACCTTCTTCTTCTTCTTCCCCAATTTGAACATATGAACATTCAAATCTTACCCCATCCAATTGACATCTTGTAAGTCCTTGATTTATTCATTTCTTGCTATAATTCACCTCCTCTAGCTCCCCCTGATCATCCTACATTTCAAATTTTTGAATTTAGTTGGGTTTTAAGCCTCGTCGGAGCTTCGTCGGAAAATTTACAATAGAGAGAGAAAGTTTTCTTAGCTTACCGATGGAGGGGCGATGGCTGAAGCTTGAGGTGGGAGCAGCTAGTGCTCATCAAGGGGAATCTACCAAGATTGAATCCCATTGCAATTCGTCGTTGCACTGTGGGAATTTGAAGAGAGAAGTTTTAGGGGGTGTAGTTCTAAAACTCAAAAATTCTGACGAGGAGAGGCAAAATTGAGCTTACCGGGGGTCTATGAGGGGCTGTGGAGAGTCCTAGGTGGTTGGAGGTGGCCAATGTAGGCGGTAGAAGGGTTGAGGGAGTCGGGGTTGGGTCGGTTAGGAGCTTGTTGTTTCGAGCTCCAGAGTAGCTTCACTGTGCTATCGTCTCGACACTCCTCTGATTGTCCTCTAGTTGCTTTGAGGGTGTCTTGAGATAGACTCTTCCCCGATTTTAATGCCACCCTTCATAGCTTCTTTGGATGTGAAATTGCCCGTTGTTGAAGCCTCGATTGGAGTCTCATTGGGAAATGAGCTGTTTGTCTATAGAGAGCGCTTGAGAGGTAAGGAGGATGAATGGAAGGGTGCTCTTTATATAGGGAGCTCGACAATTGTTGAGGCTACCAATTGATGTGAGACTCAACCTTCAACTCAACCGCAGGCACCCTGACCAGAGAGATTTTTGAGTCACCAGAGACTCTTGCTTTTCTGGCCTCACTCTCTTCTCTATCAGTGGATTTAGGTTGAAGACGATGACATGGCGGACGTGCCACATAGCACGCTGTGATTGACCAATATTTCTGACGTGGAGGTCCAACTCAGCTACCGTGTTAGTCATTTACCAGTTGATCGGACATGTGCAGCCTCACATTGGCTGCTCGTGTTTGCGTGGTAGGCTGACGGGTCACCCGCTGACCATTGATTGGACACGTGGTAGCATCGCATTTCTCTGTCCATGTCTGTGTGGCTATTTACGAGGCACCGTTTACCAGTTAGACCATTGACCAGTCTAGTTTGTTGATCGATCGAACAGTTGATCGGTCCGATCCGATCAGGTTTGTTGTCCCAAATTCAAAAATTGGTCGGTTCTAACCCGATTCGATCGGTTTTTTGAAATTTAAAATTTCTAAATTCATTTTCTATCTAGTGGTGGCCTTAATTTCCCAAATTGACATTTTTAAATTACCTAGAAAAATAAATCCTTAAACCAGTTCATTATGGTTCATCTCTGTTCAATCTAGTTCATCCTGATTTGGTCTGGTTCTCTCATCAAATCCATTTCCCGGTTCTTCCTCATAATTTTGTGAATTTTTGGTCACTTGAGATTTCCTAATTTCCCTTGCAACCCTTCTTTACTATTTTCTATTGATTAAATTGGATCGGTTTTCAAAAATAGAGTTGATTCTCTTCCTAGTTTCCTTGGTCCGAAGGGATGGGTTCCACACGTCACATCAGTCATTGACAGGTTGACTGAACACGTGGTAGTCCGTGATTGGTTGGTCATGCTAAAATGGCGATCCGACTCAACCGCCACGCCATTCGTTGATCATTGATCAGACACGTGGCAGAGCTTGTTGACTATTAACTATTGACCGGCTGACAAAGCGCGCCTTGCCATGTGTTGCACTTTGATTGGTCACGCACGTGCTGATTGGCGCTGACCGGTCAGCTGTCCATTGACCAGTTGGACCGTTGACTGATCCGGTCAAACCGGGTTCATTGACCAAAAAGTGAAAATCGGCTGGTTCAGGCCTGATTCGACTGGTTCTCTCGAAATTAAAATTTTCTAAATTTGTCTAAATTCATTTTCTATTCAATGGTGGCCTCAATTTTCCAAATTGATCATTTTATGCCATCAAGAAAAATAAATTTAGAAACCGGTTCCTGTATTGTTCAATCTGATTCAGGTCTGGTTCACCCCGAACTGGTTCGGTTTTCTTATCCAATTTCCTTCATAATCCCTCCCCATGATTTATATGACATCTTGGTCACTTGGGATTTCCCAATCTCCCATTTCAACCCTTTTTTATTATTCATTATTCATCAAGGGGTTCCATTTTCTCCTTAATTTGACCGGCTCTTTCCTGGTTTACTTGACTTGTGGAAGATGGGTTTCACACAACGCCTTGAAGTGTTAGCCAATTAGAAGGTGACACGTGTCCTCGATCAATGGTCAGAGGAAGAAAATCCACCTCAAGAAGGACCAACTAATAGGAGGGCAACATATGCCCTGTAGTCAACGGTTAGTGGAGGCTCGGTCAATAGCAACGTAGACACGAACAACCAATGGGAGGCTACCATGTGTCCAGCCAACGGGTCAATGACTGACGAGGTGGTTGAGTAGGAAGTCGTGTCAACTGAGCTAGCCAATCACGCACCACCATGTGGCAAGCCCACACTTGTAAAGCTCGCACGTGCGAAACTGTAAACTCGTTCCTTAAAGACAAGTTAACCGGGGAAAGAACCAATCAACCTAGGTGACAAAATCAAACCGGTTCACGTACCCCATACGTTAGAGAAATGGTAAAACAGGAAATTTACAAATCTCGAGTGACCTAAATAGTTATAAAAATCATGAAAAATGACTTTGGGATAAATTGGAAGTGAAAGCTAGACCGGTTCAGTTGAATCGGACCTGAATCAGTTTGAACCACTATTGAAATAGTTTCTAAATTCATTTTTCCATGTGACTTAGAAAATTCAAATTGAAGAATTAAAGCCACCATTGGATAGAGAATGAATTTAGATGAATTTACAAATTTTTAATTTTGAAAAACTCGGTCGAATCGGGCCTAAACCGGCCCATTTAATCGTTGAACTTGGTTTGGACCGGTCCAGTCTGGTTCGAAACAGTGTCGTCTTCTTCCTTCAAATGATAGCATTGTTCACTCATTGGAAAATCGAGTAGCGCCAACGAAAATGTAAAGTCTTGGGCCAGGGTGTTTCAGGCAATGAATGATCGCCATAAAGGCACCAATCGAACGACCAAGAAGATCTCGAGCTTCCTATATAAAGAGCACCCCCTCATTCATCCTCCTCACACCTAAAAACTCCTCTCTCTCCCAACTACTCCATTTTCTGGTGAAGCTCGAACCAGAGCTCTGACTTGGGATTTTTTTTTGAGCCAAAGAAGGTGAGATCGAGTTCATTAGATTCAGAGAGAAGTCAGCTACTCGTCGTGATAGAATAGTGAAGTAGCTCTGGCGGACTGAAGCTGCCCTATTTCAGATGAGTTAAAAATAGCCAATTCAAGTTCTTCTTAACCAAGCTCTCCCAACACTTCCACAGCCCTCATACAATGGAATTAGAGTGAAAGGTAAGCCAATTTGGCTCCACTTGGTAATTTTCGATCAGTGTTAGAGAGAGAACTAGCAAAATTTCACTAACCAAATTCTTTCTCAATTCAACATGAATTGATACGATTCTTGATCTTTAGAGAAACCTCGAGACGAGAGCTATCCACCCAGATCGAAAGATGGGACCACCACACCCCCGATGATAAGCTTTCGAAGCTCTCTCTCTAAGTCCAGTTTTTTGACGAAGCTCCGTTTGAGCTCAAATCGGATCCAAATGACACAATTCAAAGTACCATTGAATCGTGTGAAAGTGTAAGAACTCAATTTTACCTTTAATTTCAACAATTAACCTCGATTGATCGGTCAATTTGATAAAATCAAATTCGGCAAGTGTGAAAGGGGGAAATTTTAGGGGAAATTAGGGATTTCAAAAATTCGAGGGACTAAAGTAAAATTTTCCAAAATTGAGGGCCAATTGGGCATGGAAAAGATGTTAGAGGACCAACTGGTCAATTTTTGTTATTATTGGGGTCAAATTTGCCATTTTTGCAAACTAGGGGCAAAATGGTAATTTTTAAAAAGTTGGGGTCCAAATTAGAAATTTGGGAAACTTGAACCACTTTTTGTGATTTTGAAGAAAATTGAAGTCCCAAAGTGAATTATAGAAGTTTGGGACACAATTTGGGGAAAAATTGGCATTAGGTACCTAAAGTTAAAGAAAAAGAACTTTAGGGACCTAAATACAAATAATCGAAAAGTTTAGGTATTTTATTCATTTGTAATGAATGAAGGCTATTAGGCCAAATGATAATGAACAAGGATATTCATATTGTGTAGGAACATGAAGTACCGGGAATGCCAGCAAGGACAAGCTCACGTAAAGGCAAAGAGTCAATTAAGAGGAATTCACTACATTATCGGGTGAATGGGAATTTTCACATCATACCCGATTGGGATGATGAGTACCTCAAAATTTAAAACCCACTAATATGTGGATTTTTAACATCACACTTGGATGGGTGATGTGAGAAATACATGAAAAAACTACTTATCGATTGTATGTAGATCATACCCGATTGGTATGATGAACTTCCTAGAAGGAAGTAGAAAACCCGCTTATTGGTTATGAGAGGAGATGTCCTCACACCCAGTTGGTGTGATGGATAGCTAAAAAGTTATTTTGTCAGAAGTGCTCTCCCCTGACTGTGTTCCACTACTTAAATATTTTGGGAGACCTTTTTGACGGGAACTCGAATAGCTCATATAGGCCAGAGGCCTCAGTTTTGGAACTTGGGTGCTAGAATTCTTGATTTTGAAAATCTTGTACAGTGGGCCCAAGGCCAGTTGACATGAGTAGGAGCTCGTAAATAAACATGAGATTAAGCCATGAATGCTTTAATGAATGATGTGTTTGGCCATGGTACCAAGACATGACTGACATGCTCGATGGACTGGCGGTAGTGCGACAAGACAGGTCGATAGACTAGTCAAGACAAACAACTGCAGGTCGAGTTGAGGGTCAGGGCCGTTGGACCAGTGGCGCCAAAGATTAAATGGCTTATGATGAAAAAACTATTTTTTGGGAATGAATTGTGGTTTGGGACTATCAAGACACCCAAGAGGGGTAGTGATGCGTCCTAGGGGCTATTGGATGACATGGTGGAGATAAGGGCAAATTATCGTGCAAGTATTCAGAGAAGCTCGACATAGCTTCATGCACATGAAACCGGGGTGGGGTCGGGATGAGGTTTCTATCCTCATATGGACACGAAGTATTTTGGGTCTGAGGGTAGGACATCGGAGACGTTCACTTAGACTTCTGGTAGAAGTCAGAGACTTCTATCAGGGTGGATGGTAAAGACGATCTGATTCACAAGTGGATGTAGTCGGCATAACTGCATCTCGCGAATGTGTATGATCATTTCTTGATGAAGGGCGTGTGTTGTTTGTGAAACACACCTAATATGGAAACGGGAAAAAGATTATGAAAACCTTGGAAAGGATTTGACAATCCTTGGAAAAAAATTGATAAACCTTGGAAAATAGTTTTGAAAACCAGAACTTGAGGAATGAACGTTTTTAAAGAAAATAAGTAGTTAGACACACTCCAACATATTGTACTACTCTATTAATAAAGTACTCCAAATTCCTAAAAACCCTATCTCTTAAAGGATGTGATCTTGCAAGGAAGATGGCCCAAGGAAAGTAACCAAACAAACATGCGCTCCCATAGAAACTAAGGAGAATCCCATCCCAGTTAAGGAACTTAATTAGGGAATCAAGAAATCTAGGAGGACTCATAGAGTGATCCTTTGACAAAGAAGACTCCACAAGAAAACTCTCAAGGTATCCAGACTCAAGGATGGCGAAGCACCAAAACCAGCAATTCCCTAGAAAGATGCTAGGAGGAACCACTTAGGTCCACGTAATTACAAGTATGAACGATAGGGACACTATGTGGAGAAGTGCCCAACCCTACTAAGGACAGGAATCAAGTTAACTTGTAGGGGGATAGGACATGTGATGGAGGACTATCCCAAACTCCATGGATTTAGGGCAATACCTCCCGAGAAACACGTTGACTACAAAAAAATCCAAAGCCACGGAAGGCAAGAAGGATCGAAGGTAGGACCTTGAGAAATCGCAAACACTAATATAATATAGATGAAGGGAATCTTCCCTTACAAGAGAGCTACAGGCCATCTAGGAGCAAAGAAGGAAGCACCTCCACCAGAAAAGACAAGCTCCGAATATTAAGAGACAAATAGGATGTCTCAGGATAGCAAGGAGTAACCTACTTTGGAAAAGCAAAGGAGCCAAGAAGAATCTAGCGAACAGATGTAACTAGTAACTGTGGAAGGAGACGCCCTAGGAAAGACCAGAAAGTAGTAAAGACTACACTAAAAAAGGGTTATAGGATAGGTGCCAAGGACAAGTAAACTCGAAGGGCAACTAACCCAAGACAAGTAAATAAGGAAAGTAGTAGGGACAAGACAGTTAAAGAACTGACCCTCGTAGGAATTATGGATTTAAAACTAGGAGAAGAAGAGAGAAGTGGAAAGGCCAAATGTTGGGAAAGAAGGATAAAGGAAATTATGGTCGAAACTGGAATGGGGACCATACTCAAGTCATGAGGATGATTAAGTAAGCCTCGCACAAGGAGGTTTTGTAACAAACCATGTCTGAACATTTCTAAAGGAAGAAAACTTATGCGAGATACAAGTAGAATTAAGGAAATGGTACAAGGGCATATTGCCAAATTTCTCAAGAAGGGTACATCGGAAGGACAACATCAATCGATGTCATTTAATGATTAGATTTTTCCAAAGGACGAATGAAAAAGGAATTCCGGGAGAAAGAGAAAGAATTCTACCAAGAAAGGAAGCCCCGGAAAGGCATACGTATCCCAACTAAGAGGTAAAGGAACCGACCGAAGTGGAAAGAAAGATAAGCTCATCAATAAAATGTTGGTTGAGATGGAAAGATCAAGTACAAAGGAAAAATACTCTTGAGGGCCCAAGAATTAAATTAAACCCAAGGAACAGGTAAATAGGTTGGTAGCATCAAAAGATGTCGTATGAGTGGACTACAATAATAAGGAATAAAGGAAAAAATATATGAGAAACCTTGGAGAAGTAAGCCATCAATTAAGAAGTGAATTAGGGAAACAACCACTAACAGTAGGATGGGTCGTGGTCCATGCTCACTTAATGGAGCTTAATGAATGGACGGATGGGTATAGTGTGGAGTACACGAAATAAGACCAATAATTAGAAATTTCTCAAATAAGGAATAAGGGATGAAATGGAATTTTAAGACAATGAAGTATTTAAAGTAGGCAAATGCCTCAACATAGAAGAAGGTGTAAGGAAATGGAGGAAGAAATCTTCAAGGAATGGTAAGAAGCTTGAGCATGTAGCTCTTCAGGTTAAAAATCTCTACTTTGAAAAATATAGTAGAGAATGAAATCGTAAGAAGGGAACCCCTCCCCCCTAAATAAAATCAACACATAGACCAAAAAGGGATTAACTCGAAACAAAGGAATTGTAAAATGGTCACGAGCAAGTAAGAGTGGATTAAGGACAAAGGAAAATCCTTGAGTAAATGATGCCACTGGGAATGAGGAAGGACCTAAGAAAGGAAGAATCCCAACGTGTCAGTAAATCATCTAGAAACCCAATAATTGGAACTCGAAGAACCCAATAAGGAATTTGGGAAATGATGAGTGGGTAAGGAAAACTGACACAAATATATAAGTTGATTTGATAACGGTAAAGATAGTTGAGGAATACTATCAAACGACAAGAGTGATGAAATTATATGATCCCTAAAAGGTTGGAAAGTTGAGAACAACCATTATAGAAGTGTTCAAAAAAATTTTAAATGGTCAAAGACATGTTCTAGATTATGTCATGCTGTAAGGGGCAGTCTCGAGGAAAATGTGACTCAAGTAAGGAAGAGTCAGTTGGTAAGCATTACGAGGCCAGACAAAATTTTGACCAAAGTTGTAATAAATGGTGGACAAAGAAAGGGTCAAAATAGGACAAAGGGGTAATAAAACCGAAACCCGTGAAAACAAGTACGTAATGCTCGAAAGAACACTGAGCTAAGGGTTTCAATGATGAAGAGAATAACTAGACACAGTAACGATTGGGCATTTTGGAACTCCCAATCCTGAAATCTTGAGTAAGAATGTAAACCCCTTTCTTTTGAGTTAAGGAAAATCAGGAAAAGAACCGATCAAACTGAGTAAGAAATACCGAACCGATTCATAAACCCGATCATTTGATAACAGGAAATTTGGGAAATTTACAACTCTCGGGTGATCCAAAGGGTTCATAAAACCTTGAAAAAGAACCTTATGACAAATTGGAAGAGAAAAACCAGACTAGTTCAAATGAACCAAATCCAACTAGATTGAACTGGTTTATGAACCAAGTCGGTTCATGAACTAGAACCGATAGAGAAAGGGCAAACTAGGAAATTTATGGATCCCGAGTGACCCAAATAGTCCCAAAAGTCATGAAAATGGACTTGAGAATGAATTAGAGATGAAAACCAAACCAGTTCAGGTGAACCAGATCCGGACCGGATTGAACCGGTTTAGACCAATTTAAACCACTATTGAACCGGATGATAAATTAATTTTTCTAGGTGGCTTAAAAAATTCAAATTTGAGATTTAAGGCCACACTGGATAGAAAATGAATTTAGATAAATTTAGAAATTTTTAGATTAGAAAATTTTGGTCAAATTGGGGATGAACCAGTCGGTTTAAGCTTTGAACCCGGTCTGGTCCGGTTCGAAATAGTGTTGTCTTCTTCCTTTAGATGACAACACAGTTCACTTGCCAAAAAATCGCACAGCGCCGACAAAGCTGAAAAGTCTCCAGTTAGGGAGTTTCAAGCAATGAATGAGCGCAATTAAGGCACCAATCAGACGACCAAGAAGTCCCCGAGCTTCCTATATAAAGAGCCCCTCCCCATTCATCCTCTCTACACCGAAAAACTCCATTCTCTCTGAGCTGCTCCCATTTCCGGCGAAGCTCGAATCGGAGCTCCAACTTGGGCACTTTCCTGAGCCAAACAAGGTGAGGTCGTATTCTTTAGAACCGGAGAGAAGTCAGCTACACACCTATAGTCTCTATTTGCTCCGAGGGTCACCAGAGAAGCGCTAGCGTGATGGAATAGTGAAGTAGCTCTGGTGGACCAAAGCTAGCCTATTTCAGCCGAGCTGAAATCGGCCAATTCGAGCACTCCCTAGGCCAAACCAAGCCTTTCCAACACCTCCACAACCCTTCTACAGCTGAATTAGAGCTGAAAGGTAAGCCAATTCGACTCTACTCTATAATTTCTGACTGGTGCTAGAGAGAGAATCGACATAAATTTGATGATGAAATTCTAACTCAATTCGACATCAATTGATGCAATTATTGATCCTAGGATGAACATCAGGATAAGAGCTATCTGCCCAGATCAAAAGCTCAGACCGTTGCACCTCCGATGGTAAGCTTTCTCTCTCTAAGTCTAATTTTTCGACGGAGCTCCATTTGAGCTCATTTCGACACAAAATCGCGCGATTCAAAGTGCAATTGAATCATATGAAGGTGTAGGAACTTCTATCTAACTTCAATTTCAACAATTAGAAGTGTTTGATTTGTCAATTTGATAAAATCAAATTCAGCTGTGTTAGTAAGTTAAAATTGGGGGAAAATTTTAGGAAATTAGGGATTTTTGAAAATTCGAAGGACCAAAATGCAATTTTATAAAATTGAGGGTCAATTGGGCATGATAAGAATGTTAGAAGGCCAATTGAGAAATTTTAGAATTTTGGGGCTAAAACTTACCATTTTTGTAAAGGAATGGCAAAATGGTAATTTTGGAAACGTTGAGGGACCAAATTGGAGAATTGGGAAATTAAACTCCTTTTTATAAATTTGAATAAATTGATGTGCTAAGATAAATTTTAAAGGTTTCGGGACTCAATTTAAGGAAAAATCGACATTAGGGACTTAAAGTTAAAGAAAAATAACTTTAGGGACCTAATTGCAAATAAAGGAAAAAATGGTTTTCTCATTCAATTGGGATGAATGAGGGCTATTATGCCAAATAATAATGAAGAAAAACGTTCATGTCGTGTAGGAACCAGAAATACCAAGAATGCCAGTTAAGACGGGCTTGAGTAAGGACATCAAGCCGGCTAATAGGAATTTCACTGCACGATCGGGTGAATGGGATTTTTATATCATACTTGGTTAGGATGATAAGCACCTCGAAATGAAAACTCACTGCTAAGTGGTATTTTAAACATCACAACTTAGAAAAGTGATGTGAAAATGACACGTAAAAACTAATTATTGGTGGTAAGTAGATCATACCCGGTTAGTGTCAGCCTTTGACCCGCTGATTAGACACGTGACAGCCTTCCATTGGCTGCTCTAGCCTACGTGGCTACTGACCGGATTTCCTTTGACCGCTGGTCGTGACACGTGGCACCTTCTGATTGGATGTTTTTAAATGCATCAAATTTTCCTCCTAACGCATAGTGTCACTACCACGTGTCGGCTTCTAATTGGTCGGTCGTTTCTCCGACATCCTTGTCAAATGCTGACATGGCACTTTTGCCACATGTCAATTCTTCGTTGGTAAGTCCTTGCCGATGAGGCTTTTCAGACTGTTGAACAGAACATGTGTCACTCTCTCATTGGTCAGTCGTCACTGAGGTGAATTTTCCTACTCTAACCATTTACTAGGGACATGTGTCACGTTCTAATTGGTCAGCTTCCAAGTGCTGACTAAGAGATTGACTGGGCGTGCTTCACCACATGTCGTGCACTGATTGGTCGTGCCTGCTGACTGGGTGCTGACCTAGCAGCTGTACATTGACCAGCTCAATCCGATCGGGTCCAATGACCCGAAATAGTAAATCGATTGGTTCAGGCCCGATTCGACCGATTTTCTCACAATTAAAATTTTTTTAATTCATTTTCTATATAATGGTGGCTTCAATTTTCCAATTTGATATTTTTAAGTCACCTAGAAAAATGAATCATTGAACCAGTTCTTCACGGTTCAACCCAATTCTTCCCAATTCAATCTTGCTCATGTTCGGTTCACCTTGGACCGGTTTGATTTTCACACCCAATCCACTTCATGGTTCTTCCTCGTGAGTTTTGTGATTTATTAGCCACTAGGAGTTTTCCAAATTCCTGTTTCGGCCCTTATTTAGCAACTTTTGGTTCATTTAAGCTCTCAGTTTCTCTCCCTCTCTTTCTTGCAAACTTTCGATTCTCCATTCCTGGTTCCCTTGGTCCCAGAGGATGGGGTTTACAAATCATCCTATCCACTACTCCATTAATTGGCCATTAACTCTCCGATTTAAGGCCTTATTGGAGAAGTTTATTGGCCGTGGGAGGAAGGTGTTCATTTTTTTGCCCTCTCTCTTCCTTATTGTCTGAAGGTAGATGACAACTCTATGTTGCGCATGCGGACTTGGCATGTGCCACTCTATGATTGGCTAGCTTTACTAATGTGACATCTTACTCAGCAGCCAAGTCAGCCTTTGACCCGTTGACCCGACACGTGGCGCCCTCCTATTAGTTGTTCGTTCTGACATGGCTGTTAATCGTGTCGGTCAACCATTGATCAGGGACACGTGTCGCTCTCTTATTGGACGGTCTTGGCTGACATGTGTTCTACTCTTCTGGCCGTTGATCGAGGACACATGTCTCCTTCTGATTGGTCTACGCTTCCAGGTGCTGACTAGGTGCGCTTCACCACGCGTCGCACACTAATTGGTTATGCCTGCTGATTGGGTGCTAACCTGGCAGTAGTCCGTTGGCTAGCTGGACCGTTGACCAGTTCGGTCCAACCATGTTCGATGACCTGAAAACGTAAATCGACCAGTTCAAGCCTGATTGACCGGTTTTCCAAAAATTAAAAATTTTTCTAAATTTATTTTCTATATGACGGTGGCTTCAATTTTCCAATTTGCTATTTTTAAGCCTTCTAGAAAAATGAATATTTGAACCGATTATTTATGGTTCAATCTGGTTCAAGACTTATTCACCCTAAACCGGTCTGGTTTTCATATCCAATCCACTTCATGGTTCTTCTCCAAATAGATATTAATTATATAATAATGTTTATATATAAATATCTTATAATAAAAATACGTATATATATCATTTTTATTTTTATATTTTATATTTTTATCATACTATATAAAAATACTATATAACATAAAACTTATAATAAAAAATAAATTAATGTCATTTTGCTTAATATAAACCCAATTTGTCATTCCATGTCATTTTGCTTAATATAAATTTGTCTTGTGATTACTCAGCCCAGACTTATTAGTGTAACTCTTTCATGTCTGCTAAAGCTCACGTGGCAGACATGTGAGGATGATGATGTATAGCCAACCCTATAAACAAACTGTCATTTTGCTTAATATAATTTTGGGCCGAAAATCTACTTTCAAGTGAAAGAAAAACCCATAGAACCAGCGTCAATAGTTGCCAAATTGAAGGGTCAGATTTGTGGTCCACAAGTTGTGGAATGGCTCAAGCTGAAGAAGGAAAGGAGACCCAAATCAATGGAATCCATCGATCAGGGGCTTTTAGGGTTTTTCCTTCAATGGAGCAGTGCGACTCAATGAATTGTCTTTACTTCTTGGTCAACAAGTCAACGTTTTTAATCCTCAAATTGCATTTCCTGGTCGTTACAACTATAATGATATAATAATTATGATAATATTAATATTCATTCCAGTCGGGTAGGTTTTTCCTTTTTCATTTAATGTTCTCTTCTCTCTCCCTTCTTTCTCATCTGTTTCTCTGGAGAGTTCAAACGCTGCAACAGCCCCGCCCAGTTTTCTCTTTCTAAAGCTCTTCGCTTTCTCTACGGCTATGTGCTTCCAACCGGCATAGAGGAAGAACAGTGAGCCCTCAAGGTTCCAAATGAACATACGTATGTACCCGCTCAGTGCAGGACCAAGGACCCAAAGTTTAGTCTTGACCGTTTGATCCAATAGTCCATGCTCCCTTGAAGAGGAATCTGAAGTGGGTTTATCTCTGATTCTGTGAAAAACGTTGAAATTTGTTATCTTTTCCCCTTTTTCACTGGGTGATGATGCAGTTTGGATTAAGAAATAGTTCTCTGGTATTCTCCTATTGTATGATGACTTTTTCTGCTCCTGCTGGATCGATGAAGAAGAAAGTGAAGCTGCTTCAGTACAAGCAAAACAAGATGCAATCTTTTTAGTGGAAATCTTCTCTTTCTGGGTCCTAGAGGGTTTCTCGTAATATCTTTTCACTTTGCCTATTTTAACAAATGGATTTCCAGCTAAATGGGCATTTTTTTCTATTTCATCTTCTGTTATATGGGCATATATTTTCTTGATGTTATGATCTTTCCAGATTTTAAATACCAATGAAATGGGTTTGCAGACGATCTTTCCCAATAACTTCATTTGGTAAAATGAACTCAATATTGTTGTTGTTCTTCTTCTTCTGTTCTTAGGCCTGCAGACAAGAAGGTGAACTCCATGGCTTCACATCCTGAAGCTGTCACTGGACGAGTTACCCGTGCCCGTGCTGCAGCATTACAAATGATGGCTGCTGCTGCTGCTGCTGCTGCTTCAAATGATTCGAATGCTGCAACCATGGATGAGAAGAATCAGAATTCTGCCCATCCGAAAGGTGCTCAGCGCAAGAGGAAGGCGGTTCTCCAAGATGTCACGAACATTCGCTGCAAAAGCTATTATAAGGACTGCTTTAAAGCAACAAAACCACTGGTCAGTGCTCTGTAGACGTACCATAATTTCTTTTGTTGGGTATTTTATTGAGCGTGTGGCTTGGGATTATGAGAAGTAGTGAAAGCATTTGAATTATCATGACTTTCATCTTTATGATTACATGCTAAGAATGGGAAGCAGAACCATAAATCTCCTACAAAGCTGCCGACATTGATGAAACGTGTCTCCAAGGGAAAGTCAAATTCTCAAGGTGCTTGCAAAGTGAAGATTGTCACTAAAGAATCACAAGAGGAAACATGCCCAAGAAAAATACCACAGCTGAAGCTGGATGAAAATGTATCCTCTCAGCTGAGTAAATCAGAAGATGCCCTTAGCCTTCCACAAGAAGGTAAGAATTTGGAACCACATGCTAGAGGCACTGCTGCCTTTGCATTCCAAATTTGGAATTTTGGACAAAGTTTTATATATTTCATATACTGTTCAGTCTCTCATCTACTAGGGGTTATTGTTTAAGCAGAAATCAAGGATATTGACGAAGGCAAGAAGAATCCTCTATTGTGCAGTATCTATGCACCTGATATCTATGACAATCTACGTTTTGCTGAGGTCTGTATCATAAACATTCTTTGAAGTAATAGTATAATATGGGGATTCTAAGTTCCTTTCATATAATGTTCTTCTGCTGGCTGTCTCTGTTTCTTAGCTACTCAGATGGCCTTACCATGGCTATATCGAGATGGTTCAACGAGACATCACTAAGGGCATGAGAGGAATCTTGATCAATTGGCTTGTTGAGGTCCTAACATTTATGATATCATCTTCATGGATCAGTTACAATAGCATAAGTTGATGTAAATGATAGTTAGCAGTGTCTATCTGCAAATCATTTCAGGTATCAGAGGAGTACAGCTTAACTTCAGATACACTTTACATCACCGTACATCTCATTGATTGGTTTCTATCACAAAACTTCATTGAAAGAAGTAGGCTTCAACTGCTTGGCATCACTTGCATGCTCCTTGCCTCGTAAGCCAACCTTCAACCTTCATCTTTCATTTACTTGTTAATAGATTCCACCATTACTGTCAAGCCAAAGTGAAACATCCATTTCTTTCCTTCACCAATCCTCTGAAGGAAGTATGAAGAAATATATGCCCCGCGTGTGGATGAACTATGTGCTATGACAGATAATACTTACACAAGAGAAGAGGTAAAGTAGTCGCCTTCAAGCCATCCAACCCTTATATTTCTGCATTCTGTCTGATTGTTCCAAGCATGCTTGTCAGGTATTGAGAATGGAAGGCCAGCTATTGAAGTATTTTAGATTCAGCATCTCCATACCCACAACTAAAACATTTCTCAGGTTCCTTGCACTGTCCTGTAAGTTAAATCCATTGGGGTGCCATCTATCAAGTCTACTTTAATCTTATGTGGATGGTTTGCCATTTTTGCAGGAGATTCATTTTTGCAGCTCAGGCAACTCACACGGTAAAATATTAAGATGTCTTGCCTTTAATCTTAAAGAAAAATGAATGTCTTTGGGTTGAACAGGAGATTAAGTGTTCTCACCTTCTCATATTTCCAGAGTCCTAGTCTTGAACTGGAGCATTTGGCCAATTACCTTGCAGAACTGACACTAATCGAATATGATTTCTTGAATTTCCTCCCTTCAATCATTGCGGCTTCGGCGATATTCCTAGCCAAGTGGACCCTTGACAGCTCCCATCAGCCCTGGGTCCATTTTTATCCACAATCCTTTCATTTATATTCATACCAGCTCATGCTTCCTTGTTTGACTTGATTAATCTCTTGTGCCAGAATCCGACCTTGGAATATTACACAAGATACAAGGTATCAGATTTAAAAACAACGGTCTTTGCCCTGCAAGATCTACAGCTAAACAAGGATTGCCCTCTGAGTGCTATTCGTACAAAGTACATGCAGCAAAAGGTAAGAGATCCCTTCTCCCTTCAATGAAGTCAAATACTTATTGCAGAAAACCAACAAAACAAAAGCTCGAAGAGAATGAGCAGTATGACTTACTAATACTTCCCTCTTTTCTCTTCTTGGCAGTTCAAGTGTGTAGCTGGTATGCCATCCACTAAAGTGCTGGAAACACTTTTTCTGAAGTAATCCAAATTGCAGGACTAGATTTCATCTCATGTAAGAATTGACAGTGGATAAATCACCATTTTACTGGCATTGGTTTCCACTGAGTAGTGCCCTTTTTGTTTTAGCACACAAACAACCTGCTGTCAGTTCTGCCTTCAGCACATTTCTGATTCTGGTACTCAGCCATCTTGACCTCTGTTCATAAGAGTACACACATCATCCTTTCAACCAGGCTCTTTTCATTCTGCTTTCAATTGTATTGTGCTTTACCTATCCTCCTTAGTAGGCAAAACTCTCAGTACTCACCAGGATTTTATTATTCCGGTTGAGGGGCTGAGTTCAATGTCAATTTACAGGTTCTCTCCCATATATTCAGTGGATTTTGTTTATGCAGCTAAGATGCCTTCATGAGTTCTGCACTTCTTGATTGCTGCCCCGTCTAAGTTTTTCATGAGCATTTGAAAGAGATAAGCCTGATATCAATGAAGTGTAAACTACTACCCTTTTTTATGTTAGTCCATTTTCTTCTTGTCATTTCTTCTTTTGCAGCAACTGATGTGCTCAAATGGCAAAATTTTCTGCTATATCCAAAATAGGCCGAGGCATACATTTTCTTTTCTTTTAACCAAGCGCATGGATTGTCTCTTACAAATTGGGATATAATTTATATTCAAAGAATGACATCCTTTAAATGGGCCTTTTCATTGAAAATGGTTGACTTTTGAATATGATATGCTTATACAGAAAAAAATGGAAACATTTTCCATTCCAGAGTGTGCTCATATTGGTACAATGGTTACCCAACTACCAAGCCAGCCAAATTAAGCATATTGTTTTGCATGCCTCATGGGAAAGCCATATACCACACAGCTGCACCTAGCAAATATCAATTCGGATCAGGATCTGGCTCTCCTTTGACCTCGGTTTTATTCTTTGGTTTTCACCTTCTTTGATATATTTCCTTTTAGTACCTTTTTATTCAATACTTGATGTCCCTGAACCTCTTATTCCACTAATTAATTAAACTGCATATTATATAATATGACATCTACTTGAAATTTCAACTATCAAGCCGGGTTTCCTTTAGTAATGATTGGGTAAGATCACAACATTTACCGTAAATTTCAAATAGAGTATGATCATTTCAAAGTAGCTTAAATAATGCTATATAGGTTAATTTAAATTTTGTGCATTGTACATGTCTTTGAGCTAATGGAGGTTGACATTTGCAAGTTCGGTTGAAACATGGATGAGCGAGAAATGAACTAACAAATATAAAAATAAAAGTAGCTATTTTACTATTTAATTGTTCATTTATATAGTTTATTTTTCGGTTGTAAATTTTGTTATTTAAATAACATTAATACTCTTTTGTATAATTATATTATTATTTTATTTATTTATATTATATATTTTAAATAAATTTATATATACTCCTATCATATAATAAAAATATTATACAAAAATAATATATTAAATATATATAATATAATTTATTATATACATATATATTATTTTTCTTATTATAATTATAAATATTTATATATAATTATTACTATATAATTAATATTAATTAATTTTTATTATAATAATAACTCAATTATTTTATATTATTTAATTATATAATAAAATGATAAATTTATATTTTAAATTTTTTATTAATAAACTTTACTCCATGCAAACCATTTAAATTTGAACGGTTTTGTAACACATCCAAACCCTACCGCCCTTCACTTCTCTCTAAATTCCTACTCTTTAAATAATTTTAAACTTCTCAATCAAAACAAATTCTTTTAAACTTCTCAATCAAAACAAAGTGTAAGAGTGTTGAAGCATAATTATATTGCATAACAATGGTATAATTCCTTGATTACTCTAACAAAATGTGCTTTTTTGGAAAAAAAATTCGGGTTGATAAGAAAGTTGTGCATTTGAGCATATATATATATAGAGGACGCTTGACAAGGTATGGTTCATGGAATTGGCATCTCTTGTGCATTTTCTCCATCATTTAAGCTTTGTCTTCTCTGTCTCTATTTCTTATCAGATTTTTTTTACTTTATTATTCTTCTTGTAATCAATATAAAGTTAAATCTAGGTTTAGGGTGGTATAGCCATTTAGTATAAGTTTGAATTTAGGTTTAGGGTTTATTCAAGTTGCACTTCTCCTATTATTTTTATGTGCAATATAAAATTCAGCATTCATAATTATGAGATGGCAAATTTGACTATTTGAATTTTAGTATCTTATTATTTGCACTAAAAATATAAAAAAAAAAGCTTTTATATGTTTTGAATGGTATGAATTAGAGTTAATTTGTACTTTATACTAAGTTTGAGAAATTATTATTATTATCCATTTGCCTGGTCATAGATACAGTGAAAATTATAATAAATTAGTCCAAAGGGTGGGAATAATAAGTCTATTTGGATTGAATCACAAAATAGTTATTGTTGACTTGCTATCATTATCAACGGAAAAGTGAGGAAGGCCCATGAGTGGAGATTGCTAAAAAACTTCAAGCTAAAAAGGGAAAATTTATGTGCTTAAAAATTATCATGAACAAATTTAAACACATCAAGAAAAGGTTAAAAAAGACTAGTATGAGGTGGGATGAGATAGATTGGATTATCATTACTCGGTGGAGAAGAAGCTTGTTTATAATGTTTTATTTTCACTTAATTAAATTCATAAATTTTATACCATTCACTTGTTTTTTACAATTGAGTTATATATTTACTTCTTTGATGATGCCTTCCATAAGAATAGGGTTGACCTAAGCTTAGCATTTACAGAATTTCATGTTTGGAAGCATCTTTACAATGTGCAAATATTTTGAATATTAATAATTAATGCAACTAATATTGAGATGAAAAAGATCAAGAGTAATGATGAGGAAGAGGGGAATGACTAAAATAAATAGAAGATGATATTGATATTATCATTATTGCTATTAAGCCAATTCAATAAAAAATTAAATATTATATCCATCATCTAATTTCATGTCCCAACCAAATTTCGGATTGACGGTACCATTTAATTCACCAATTATTTTAATATTATTATGGTGAATAACTTTACTAATATAAAATTAGAAGTACTAAAATCTACCATAAACAAGATTAACTCAAATTTTAATAGAAATTTAAACTTTTTTAAATAAATAGTGTCAAAAAAGTTATATAAATAACACATAAATATAAGTAATAATTTAAAAATCTTTGTACGCAACCTTCAAAATATAACTCAATCCGCACTCATTTTGTAGGTAATGTCACCACTTGTACCCCATAGAACTTAGATTTTCACCTGTAATTGTTTGGGGAGTAGATGAGCTCACATCATAGTGAATAAGGTAATGATAATATACCATTATATAACTTAAAATTTTAGATTTTATATAAAATTATAAAATGAAGATTTATTCACATTTTTTACAAAATTTTCACTGTCCATTAAATTTTACATAAATTGAGTAAGTTTTGAGAATTAATTAAAATTTATAATTTTCAAATTTCAAGTTAATTGGCTGATTTAACTAAAATGGACAATGTAGAAGTTATAATCTACCAATCAAGGTGATTCAAGTAGCCATAAACTCATGTGAGAGTCAGCTTTCATACCACACCGGCCTCAATAATCGACGTACCATTTCCAGTGAGTTCTCGACTTTGACCCGATTGTTACTAATTTTCTGTTAAGTTTTCGATCAAGCTCGATCAAAACAATTTTATCCAACTCTAGCCAAACTAAGTTTACAACGACCCAGAGGGAGACCATGGGGAGTTGACACTTAGTTTGGTAATTTTTAGAAATATTTTTGTCATGGTTTAATGGATGTGGACTAAAATGTATTCATCTAAAGGTTAGGGGATTCAATTGTAAATGTGCTTTCTATGGGGTCTTCCTAAGGGACTAAAGAAATTTTAGGGATCGATTGGAAAGTTTGGTGAAGTTTAGAGACTAGGTTTGCTACTTTGGAATGAATAGAGACCTATTTTTAATAAAGACAAAGTTAAGTGCTAAATTACAAATAAGAGTATTTGTGTGGCCAAAAGGAAACTTTTGGGCAGTCCAATGATCTAAACTTAATTAAAAGAAGTTTAGGAGCCTAAATGAGAAGAATGACGGTTAAAGGAATCCTGAAGTCTAAGTTATCAAGAAAATGAGTAAAATAGTAATTTTGCTTAGAGGTCATTCGACAATTAATGAGAAATAAAGTTTGAAATTGTTCCAATGCATATTTGGGACCATAATTAGACCCAAGTAAACTTGGAGAACCTAAATGAAAGACTTGAGAAAGTCTAAGGTCCGAAAAGAAGAAGTTGTGAAGTATAAGGGCGAAATGGTAATTTTGCCCAAGTTAAGGACCAAATGGTAACTTGGGGAAAGTCAGACCCCTAGGTGGTAAATAAAGGAAATATGGATACTTCAATAGGTGCTAAGTGGAAAAAGAGTGACCTTAAGCCTAAGGGGTTAACCTTAGAGAAGGTTAGGATAAGTGTCAGGTTATCGACTAATGATTCGGGTAATCGAGACCTATGAGGGATAAACTATAAAATCGTAAGGAAAGTATGGTAGGTTGAATTGTAGAATGGTCAGAAGTGGAACTAAATCCATTGTTTCTAAAAATTGTAGAGAATGCAACGGATCACTCTAACGAAACCGAGAGCGGGATTCCCGGAACCTCGTAGAATGAACAACTTCTGTGATTCGAGGTGTGTGAGTGTATTGATGGCATGCCCGATTGGACCGACCAGAGCACATAATGCAATGCTTGAATGATTGTGTGAAAAGAATAGAAAGCCAACCTTAAAACTAATATAAGAAGTGCAAATGAATAAGTGCATGCCCACTAAAGCAAATACAATTTTAAAGGCTAAAGTAAGGAATGATCATGAGACCGAGGCATGTTGTGTAGCTACGGTTCATTGGGACCGTATTTGTTGGGCCATGGGCCATTTTGCTGATCAAGGAGATGGTAAGTGACAGACCATGCTCCTAATAAATGTTATTGTTGTGTTATGTGCTTATTGAACGACTTGGGTATATATTATGCCATTTGACCCGAGTGTAGGGAAATGTGCCCAACCATATGATATGGGCAGATGACCAAGTGACATACCGAGCTCCCGAGATATATATGTTGTTTGGGAAGTCAAGCGAGTGACGCACCAAGCTCCTGGTAATGAGATATTGTGTGCACCATTATTGTGAAACCCGTCCTCTCGGACCAAGGAAATCGGGAAAATAACCAACAATTTTTATGAGAAAATCGAGCACTTAAATGAACTAAAAATGATAAAGAATGGTTAAAATAGGAATTTGGAAAATTCCAAGTAACCAAGAAGTCATAAAAATCATGAAAAAGAACTATGAAGTGAATTGGATGAGAAAATTGGACCAGTTCAAGGTGAACCGAACTTGAACTAGATTGAATCGGGTTAAACATGTTCGTATGAGGACAAAGACCTCATCCTTACCCAACCCGGTCTCATGCACAAGAAGCTACTCTGAGATTCCAGAGTGACTAGCACGATGAATTGCCCTTATCTCCACCATGTCATCTAGTAGCCCTTAGGACCCATTACTACCCCCCTAGGGTATCTTGATGGTCTCATACCACAAGTGCATGCATAAACAACAATTTTCACATATAGCCATTATCTTTGGTGCTAATGGTCCAACAACTCCAACCCTCAATCCAACTTGTAGCTATTTGTCTAGGCCGGTCCGTCAACCAGGCCTTGATGCACTGTCACCAGTTCATCGAGCATTATTGGTCCTGACTCGGTACCATGGCGATATCACACAACCAATTTAATTAGAAATGTTCATGGCTTTCTTTAATCAAGTTTGTTTATAAGCTCTTGCTTGTGCCCACTGGCCTTGGGCCCACTGCACATTTTTTTCAAAAAAAATGGGCATTTAGCCCCATGAGTTCAAAAACCAAGGCCTCTGGCCTACATGAGCTGTTCTTGCTCCTGTCAAGAAGGTCTCCTAAATCTTTTAAGCATTGGAAAATAGTTAGAGGAGAACACTTCTGACAAAAAAATTATTTTTAACTTCATCACACCAACTGATTGTGATGATATCTCCGCTTACAACCAGTAAGCGAGATTCTCCTTTTCTCAAGGAAACTCGTCATACCAACCGGGTATGATTATCTCTACTTACAACTAGTAAGTAGGTTTTATCAGTTAAAACCAGGTATGAAGTTAGATAATCCCACTCACAGGTAGTTTTTCATTTCTAAAGTGCTCATCATCTCATCCCAATCAAGTATGTTGTAATTAAGCCCACTCACCCAATGATCGTGACGTATACGTATCTAGTTGGTTTTCGAATCCATGCTAGCTTTTCCTTGATGGCGTTCCGGTCTCTCACGTCCCTACACGATTTTAGCATACTTATCAATTAAATTTTGGCATAACAACCATCTTTTTCTCATGTGTGAGCGACTAGGCTAAAAAATGTTGATTAATTGCACTTAGGTTAATAAAGTTTATGGGAAATTGCAAAGAGGTCCCTCAATTTTCCGAAATCCCTAATTTCTCCCCTTAAAACTGACTGAATTTGATTTTTTAAAATTGGCCATTCAATCGGGGTTAATTTTTTTAATTGAAGCTATGAATCCATTCCTACACTTTCATACGATTCAGTTGAGCTTTGAATTGCATGATTTGAGTTCGAAATGAGCTCAAACAGAGCTTCAATAGAAAATCGTTCGTAGAGAGAGAAAGCTTCGAAAGCTTACCATTGGAGGTGCGGCGATCTGAGTTCTCGATCTGGGGAGGTAGCTCTCATCCTGAGGTTAATTTTAGGATCAAGAATTGGGACAATTGCTGTCAGGATCAGTGGGAATTTGATCAACGAAATCTATTACTTTCTCTATATAGAACTGAACTATACCGACGGATTAGGGCTGAATTGGCTTACCTTTCAGCTTTTTTGCAGTAGTGTGAGGGTTGTGGGGTTGTCGAAGAGGCTTGGTTTGGTCAAGGGAGGACTGAATTTGGCTGAATTCAGCTTGGCCAAAACAGGGCAGCTTCAGTTATTAAGAGCTACTTCATTGTTTGAATTTGTCAGCGCTTCTCTAACGGTCCTCGGGTCGAAAGTAGGTTGCTGTCAGGTAGCTGACTTCCCCCCAAGTCTATAGGACCCGACCTTGCCTATTGAGGCTATTAAAAATGCCTATGTTGGAGCTCTAGTTCGAGCTTCACCAAAAAATGGAGCAGTTGAGAGAGAATTGAGATTTGAGGTGTGTGGAGGATGAATGGAGAGTAGCTCTTTATATAGGGAGCTCGAGAATCTTCTATGTAAACTCCGCTGTTTGGAGTTAAGGAAAACAAGGAAAGAACTGGTTAAACCAAGTGAGAAAATCGAACAGGTTCACAAACTCGTTTATTGGGGAACGGGCAAATTGGAGAAATTTTAACTCCCAAGTGACCCAAAAAGGTTCATAAACATTGGAAAAGAACTTTAGGACAAATTGAGAGAGAAAAATCAGATCAGTTTAGGTGAATCGGACTTGAACTAGATTGAACCAGTTTAAGAACTGAGCCGGTTTATGAACCGGAACCGATAGAGAGAGGGTAAACCGGGAAATTTATGGACCCTAAGTGACCTAAGGAGTCATAAAAGTCATGAAAAAGGACTTTAGGATGAATTGGAGATGAAAACCAAACCGGTTCAGGTGAACCGGATCCAAACCGAATTGAACTAGATGCTAAATTCATTTTTCTATGTGGCTTAAAAAATTCAAATTTGAGATTTGAGGCCACCATTGGATAGAAAATGAAGTTAGATGAATTTAGAAATTTTTGGATTTGAAAATTCAGTCGAATCAGGGGTGAATCAAATGGTTTAAGCTTTGAACTCTGTTCGAACCGGTCCGGTACGGTTTAGAACAGTGTCATCTTCTTCCTTCAGTGATAGCATTGTTCACTCGCTGGAAAATCGAAGCAGCACCGCCGAAGAAGAAAACTTTCCATTCAGTACATTTTAATCCATCAATGACTATTATAAAGGTGTCAAACGAATGACCAACGAGTCCCCGAGCTCCCTATATAAAAAGCCCCTCTCCATTCATCCTCTCTACACCGAAAAATCTCATTCTCTCTCAGGTGCTTAGTTTTCTGGAAAAGCTCAAACTAGAACTCTGATATAGGGCCATTATTAAGCCAAAGAAGGCATGGTCGAGTTCCTTAGAACTGGGGAGAAGTCAGCTACACAGTGGCAACATCCATTCGCTTAGAGGGTCATCAGAGAAGTACCGACGTGATCGAACAATGACGCAGCTCTGACGTACCGAAGCTACCCTATTTTGGCCGAGCTGAAATCGGCCAATTTGTGCCTTCCTCAAGCCAACCCAAGCTCTCCCAACACCTCCTCAGCCCTCCTACAACCGGATTAGAATTGAAAGGTAAGCCAATTCGGCTCCCCTATGTAATTTTTGACCGGTTCTAGAGAGAGAACTGATAGAATTTCAATAAAAAAATTATAACTCAATTCGGCATCAATCGATGCAATTCTTAATCCTAAGAGAAACCTCAGGAGGAGAGCTATCTACTCAGATTGGTAGCTCAGACCGCCGCACCCCCAACGATGAGCAATTGAAGCTTTCTCTCTCTATGTTCTATTTTCCAATGAAGCTCCCTTTGAGCTCGTTTAGGCGTTAAAACTTGTGATTCAAAGTGCAATTGAATTGTAAGAATATATAGAAACTCAAATTTAACTTCAATTTCAACAATTAGAAGTGTTTGATAGGTCAATTTGATAAAATCAAATTTAGCTATGTTAAGAAGTTGAAATTGGAGATTTTCAAAAATTCGAGGGACCAAAATGTAATTTTATAAAATTGAGGGTTAAATAGGCATGATAAGAATATTAGGGGACCAATTGAGGAAATTTTTGAATTTTTGGGGTAAAACTTACCATTTTTGTAAAGGAAGGGCAAAATGGTAATTTTGGAAAAATTGAGGGGCCAAATTGGGAATTTGGAAAATTTGAACCCCTTTTTATGAAACTAAATAAATTGATGTGCCAAGTGAAATTTTAAAAGTTTCGGGACTCAATTTGGGGAAAAACCGTCAATTGGGGCCTAAAGTAAAGGAAAAATAACTTTAGGGACCAAATTGTAAATATTTGAAAAGTTGAGAATTTAGTCATTCATAATAAATGAAGGTGATCAAGTCAAGTGATAATGAACAACAATATTCATTTCGTGTAGGAACATGAGACATCGGGAATGCCAGCTAGATTAAGCTTGTAAGGAATGAAAACCGACTAAGAGGAATTTCATTGCACCATCGGGTAAGTGGAATTTTTATATCATAATCGGTTGGGATGATAAACAACTCGAAAATAAAAATCCACTACTAAGTGGTAATTTAAACATCACACCTGAGAGGCGTGATGTGAAAATTATGCGGAAAAACTACTTAGTAGTGGTAAGTAGATCATACTCGATTGGTGTGATGAAACTTACTCAAAGGAAGTGGAAAACCCGTTCATCAATTATGAGCGGAGATGTCCTCATACTCCGCTAGTATGATGGATAGTTGAAAAATATATTTTGTTAGAAGTGCTCTCCCCTGACTGTGTGCCATTGCTTAAACAATTTGAGAGACTTTCTTGATGGGAGCTCGAATAGCTCTGTTAGGCCGGAGGCCTTGGTTTTGGAACTTGGGGGTTATCATGACAAAATTTTGAAAATCTCGAATAGTGGGCCATAGGCTGGTTGGCACGAGCAGGGGCTTGTAAAAAAATATGATTTATATGCCATGAAAACTTAAGTAATTGAATTGTTTGGCCATGGTACTAAGACAGGACCAACATATTCAGTCAACTAGCGATAGTGCGACATGACAGGTCTCCAGACTAGTCAAGACACAGCTACAGCTTGAGTTGAGGATCAGGGCCGTTGGACAAGTGGCACCACAGATTATATGGCATGATGTGAAAATATTGATTATGCATGCACTGTGTTTACGAGACCTTTAAGACGCCCAAGAGCGGTAGTGATGTGTCATAGGGCCCTAGACGATCTGGTGGATATAAGGGTAGTTAGTCGTACCAGGAAGCCTTGTGAAGCTCGACGTAGCTTCAAGCGCATGAGACCGAGGTGGGGTTAGAATGAGGTCTCTGTCCTCATATGGACATGGAGAATTGTTACGGGATTGAGGGTTAGATGTCACGAACATCCACTAATTCTCAGGGTAGAAGTGGACGTGCTTCTATCTAGGTGGCTAGTTTAGTTGCTCCGATGCCACAAGTGGGTTCAATGGACGTACTGGCCTGCAATTGCATGATTTATCTTCATGACGAAGGATGAGTTTTTGAAAATCGAGATTTTAAAGCGGAGAAAACTTAAAGGACTTAAGGAGTCCAACACACTTCAACGTGGAAACTATTTTTCTTAAAACTCCATTTTTAAAATACCCATTCACTGAGTTGTAGAAACTCACCCCTCTTTTGTATCCCGTTTCAGGATAAAAGAAAATGAATAAGAATAACACCAAGTTTTACCCTTTGTATGGTATGCATAATTTCTCTTAAACTTGCATTATATTTGATATATGTATTTCCAAGGAACAAGGTCGAAAGTACGCCTGGCTCCTCTCGAGTAAAATAAGGGGAAAACTCCTTTTGAACCAAGAGAGTGGCAGGTTGTTCACGGGGATCCAACCAAACCGGGTCGGGGCATGACACTCTGCCCGACGACTTTCCATTTTGGTCGAGCTTATCCTCGCCCTGAAATGCACTGAACGGAGCGGTTTCATCTTTACTGGAGATATAAGTTTTCTGCATTAATGAACAATATTGTCATCCTGAGAAAAAATATGACACTGTTCCAAATCGGACCGTACCGGTTCGACGGGTTCCATGGCAAAAATCGACCAGTTTAGGTCCGATTCAACCATTTCAAGCTCGATTCGACCGATTTTCTAAAAATTAAAATTTTCTAAATTAATCTAAATTCATTTTCTATCTAATGGTGACTTCAATTTCCCAATTTGAACATTTTAAGCCACTAAGAAAAATAAATTTAGAAACTGGTTCAAGTATGGTTCAATTTGGTTCATGTTCGGTTCATGTTTGGTTCACCTTGAACTGGCCTGGTTTTCTCTTACCATTTGTCCCAAGGTTCTTTTCCATGATTTTTATTACTCTTTGAGTCACTTCGTATTTGTCGATTTCCCATTTTACCCTTTATTTATCGGTTATAATTTGTGAACGGGTTCAGTTTTCTCTTCTTTAGCGACCGGTTCTTTTTCTGGTTTTCTTATCTTTAAAGGATAGTGTTTACACGGGATGAGGTCTCCATCCTCATATCAAACACGAAGTAAATTTTGGGTCTTAGGGTCGGACATGTGAATGCCTACTCAAACTCAGGGTAGTAGTCAGAGACTTCTATCAGGGTGGACGATAAAGTTGCACTGATAGCCAAGTGGGTGCAATATGGGATTGTACCTACGAATGTTTGTACCCTTTTTTTTATAAAGGGCGCGTGAATGTTTGCTAAATGCCTCATGAGCAAGGGGAAGTGCTGGAGAGAGGTAAACTCACATAACAATGAATTAAAAAGATGAAATGTCTTTATAAACTATCTTTTTGAAATCTCACCCCAATACTCGCTCACTAAGTTGTACGAACTCTCCCCCTTCCTCTAACACTTTTCAGGAAAATGGAGACCAATCGTAAAGGAATACTTGAAGATGAACCCTAAGTCAGGTATGCTTAAATTATTGAATTTTGTATAATACCATTCCAAGAAATAAGATCAGAAGTTATGCCTGACTCCTCACGACCATGAGAAGGGGTGATCCTTCTTAGACCAAAGGTAGTGGCGGTTTGTTCACGTGGATCCAACCAAATCGAGTCGGGGCATGACAATTACAGTATTAAAGGCCATGAATGTCATGATTATGACAATGTGTCATGCATTTTCATTGTGTTACCCTATATAGGAGAGGGGCGACAGAAGAACGCTTGTTGAGGTTGTACCTTTGTTCAAGGGAAAATGGAAAGGAATTTGGAAAGATGTTGTAAAATACTTCTAGCTTTTCCAGGACACCCTATTTGTCACGACCTAAACAGGTTTGGTCGAATCCCCATGATCAACACGTCGGTTCAAGAAGGGTTTCCCCTTTCTTTAATCAAGAGGAGCCATGCGAAATTTCAGCTGTGTTCCCTGGAATACATATATAAAAAAAATGCAAGCTTAACAAAAATTAAGCATACCTAACAGAGGGTAAATCCTGTTTTTATCCCTAGTCATTTCTCTATTCATGAAAAGGGATGAAAAGGGTGGGTGAGTTTCTACAACTCAGTGAATGGGTATTTGATAAAATATTTTTGAATTGGAATGTGCGAAACTCCTTATTTCCTTTAAAATTATGTCTTCCTCAATTTTCTTGGTTTTCAAAACCATAACTCATCATTTTTCATAATCGGTGTGTTTAACAATCAATACATGCCCTTCATCATGAAGGGATCACATATTCATAGGGCAACCCGTCCACTGCACCCACTTGTGGCATCAGAGTGACTTTACTGGCCACCTAGTTAGAAACCTGTCCACTTTTACCCTGGGAATGAATGGATGTTCGCGACATCCGACCCTCAAACCTGAAAAGGAACTCCGTGTTTGTATAAGGATTGAAACCTCTTCTCGACCCCACCCCGGTCTCATGTGCATGAAACTACACCGAGCTTCCCTGACTACTGGCACGACAATCTGCCCTTATCTCCATCATGTCGTCCAATAGCCCTTAGGACGCATCACTACCCCTCTTGGGCATTTTCATGGTTTCGAACCTTAGTGCATGCACAAACAAAGTTTTTCATATAAGCCATTAATCTTTGGTGCCACTAGTCCAATGACCTTGACTCTTAGTGAATGCACAAACAAAGATTTCCATATAAGCCATTAATATTTGGTGCCACTGGTTCAACAACCCCAACCCTCAACTCAACCTGTAGCTGTTTGTCTAAACCGGTCCGTTGACCGGGTCTTGTCGCACTGCCGCCAATCCATCGAGTATGTCGGTCCTATTTTGGTACCATGACCAAATCACAACATTCATTAAAATTTTCATGGCTTATTATCATGTTTGTAAAATAACTTTTTCACTTGTTCATCACACCAACGGTTGTGATGACATCTCTGCTTATAACCGGTAAGCGTGTTTTCTACTTCCAAAAAGTTTATCATACCAACTGGGTATGATCTACTTACAATTGTTAATTAGTTTTTCCATTTATTTATTACATCACCCTAACCAGAAGTGATATTAAAATTTACACTTAGTAGTGATTTTTCCTTTCTGAGGTACTCATCATCCCAATGGGGTATGATGTGAAAAATCTCACTCATCCAATAAGTGTAGTGTATTTTCCCCTAAAGCGGCTTTTTGCCTTCACACGAGCTTATCCTTGCTGGCATTCCCGATCCTTCTTGTTCCTACACGATATGAATATCTTTGTTCATTAACATTTGGCCTAATAACCTTCATTTCTCATGAATGAACAAAATGCCCAAATTTTTAATTCTTTGCATTTAGGTCCCTAAAGTTTTTTTCTTTAACTTTAGGTCCCTAATGCTAATTTTTCCCCAAATTGAGTCCCAAAACTTCTAAAATTCACTTTTGGACCTCAATTTATTCAAAATCACAAATAGGGGTTCAAGTTCCCCAAATTTCCAATTTGGTCTCCAACTTTTCAAAAATTACCATTTTGCCCCTACTTTACAAAATGGCAATTTGACCCCAATAAATTAAAAAAATTGACCAATTGGTCCTCCAACATCTTTTTAATGGCAAATTGGCCATCAATTTTGGGAAATTGCACTTTGGTCCCTCAATTTTTTAAAATCCCCAATTTCCCCCGAAACTTTCCCCCAATTTACCACTTTCAAACTGGCCAAATTTGATTTCATCAAATTGACAGATCAATCGATGTTAATTTTTGAAATTGAAGGTAAAATTGAGTAAACATCCATACGATTCAATTAAACTTTGAATTGCATGAATTGACATCGGAACGAGCTCAAATGGAGCTTTGTTGTAAAACTGGACTTAGAGAAAGAAATCTTCGAAAGCTTACCGTCGGGGGTGTGGCAGTCTGAGCTTTCGATCAGGGTAGGTAGGTCTCGTCCCAAGGTTTCTCCTATGATCTAGAATCACCTCAATTCATGTCCAATTGAGGGAGAATTTGATCAATAAAGTTTCGCTAGTTCTCTCTCTAACACTGATAAAAAATTACAAAGGGGAGCCAAATTAACTTACCTTTCCGCTCTAATTTGATCATATGTGGGTTGAGTGAGTGTTGGAAGTGCTTGGTTTTTCCTAAGGAGGGCTTGATTTGGTCATAATAAGCTCGACCAAAATAGGGCAGCTTTAGTCCACCGGAGCTACTTCACTGTTTAATTACGTCGATATTTCTTCGATGATCCTTGGACCGAATGGTGATCACCATCGGGTAATTGACTTCTCTCTGTGTCTAAGGAACCCAGCCACACCTTCTTTAGCTCAGAAAAACCCCTATGTTGGAGCTCTAGTTCGAGCTTTATTAGAAAACTGAGTAGCTGAGAGAGAGTGAAGTTTTCAGGTGTGTGGATGATGAATGGAGAGGGATTGTTTATATAGGGAGCTCGGGGACTCTCCGGCCGTCCGTCCATTTGGCACCTTTATAACACTCATTGATGGCCTGAAATGTCCTAAACGGAAATGTTTCCTTTCTAGTGACGCTGCTCGATTTTTCGATGAATGAACATTGTTGTCATCTGAAGGAAGAAGATGGCACTATTCCAAATCGGACCGGACTGGTATGAACCGGGTTCAATGCTTAAATTGACCGGTTCATGCCCGATTTGACTAATTTTTTCAAAATTAAAAATTTCTTACTTCATCTAAATTTATTCTCTATCCAATGATAGTTTCAATTCTCTAATTTGAATATTTTAAGCAACCTAGAAAAATGAATTTAGCATCCAGTTCAATGATAGTTTAAACCGATTCAATACAGTTTAGATCTGGTTCACCTGAACCGGTTTGATTTTCTCTCCCAAATTATGCTATAGTCCCTTTTCAAGGTTTTTATGAATCTTTGGGTCACTTGAAAGTTGTAAATTTACCAATTTTCCTATTCTCTAATGGTTGGGGTTTGTGAAATGGTTCAGTTTTTCTCACTCGTGTTGACCGGTTCTTTCCTAGTTTTCCTTAACTCCAAAGGATAGGGTTTACACTGTTGATGTACGAGTATCGTCTCAGTACAATAGTGCAATGAGAAGAGGCGAGATTGAGTCGTATGTGTAAGTGGCGTGTGCTGGTGATTGTGGGCAGTGCAACCATGACCTGAGGATGCTAAGACACTTAGTTGTGAGACAACACTCGAGAAGTGTTGGTTGTGGTAGAGTGGCATGTGGCTCCCAAGGGCGTGATATGTGTATAGAGCCTAAGTAGCCCATCTGTGTGTGGGCTTGAGTAGCCCGAGATGAGGCACGTGCCATGAGTAGCATGGAAGTGTCGAGCGAGTGTAGGCCATGCTTGTGTGTGGAACGTGAGTTTCCGATGTATTCACTATTTTGTGATATATGTATATTGTTGTCCATGTGAGAGCAACATGGGAGATTGAGAATATCCCGACCGTAGGGTAGACTATGAGGCGATGGGCCGATACAAGCAACTCGAAGGGCAAGATAAACCATGGGGCTCAAGATCATCAACCCAACTAAAAGAAATAGAGATGTGTGATTGGTGGTTTACAAGGAGTATGTGAGTCGTAAGCCATGTAGTGACCTAGCGTTAGTACCCCATTCACTAAGTTGTGAGCTCACTCCCCTCCCCTAAATAAATTGTAGGTTTAAGCCGAGGATACACGAGGAAACAATGGGAGAATCATCCCGAGGTGAACATCGTTTCAGGTAGCCTCTTAACTATCATGAAGTTGCTTTAAGTTTCTTATCATGTGGATATTTTTCCCGATATATTTCATAATCTATTTTGATGGGCTCAAATAAGAAAGTTTAAAGAAAAGTTTAAAAGTTCCACCGCGTTTTTCAAGTATGTTTTATCAGAAGCCATGGTCCCTTTAGTTTTCACTAGGGTGAAAATACCCACCACAGGGCATCGACGAGAACTAGTAGGGGGTTCACGGGTCTTCAACCAACAGAATTGGGTTGATGTATGACAACCCCTCCGAGTGGTATTAGAGCCCGCAATTTAAAAAAAAAATTGAAAAGGAAAATGTTTTGGGATGGATAGAAAAATGAGAATAGCAATGATAAAGTATTTGGTTATAATATTAAAGTGGAGAGATAGTTACTTACTAATTAAATATAAACCTTTCTATAGACAATGGAGCACACTGACAAGTCGGTGAGAGGACCCAACTGAGATATAATCAGGGAAGGGTCAAAAAGAGTTCCAACTAGAAACTTAGAGGCATGGACTACAACTCCTATATACATCCAGACATACTGGTATTTCTTGAGGGAATATGACTTGGATCCAGAGCTGGCAATAGTGCCCCACCCTGCAGCTACCCTAGTAGGGGAAGTGTCGGACGTAGCACCACCTCCAGAGTGTGCGCTAGTGCCCGGTTAAGAACCCCATCGTTTCGTCATTCCTAGAAACCTTAAGGCCCTACGACAATTAGGGTGCAAGGTTTTCATGGGTGAGAAAGATGTTGTCACGACCATGGATCGGCTAAGGACCACCAAGAAGTTTATGGCCATGGTTAAGGTCCCTAAAGCTGACTGGGTAACCATGGTCAGATTTTTCTTAGAGGAAAATGCCGATAGGTGGTGGCTCAACCTGCAGGCTATAACTCTAGTGCCTCTAGGATGAGAGGTTTTTGAAGAGAAATTTCATAAGGAGTACCTGTGTGCCTACCTCTTGAGCAAGAAGAAGCAAGAGTTTCTAAAATTCTAGCAGGGTCAGGGAATGGTGACTCATTACGAGAACCATTTCAATGATCTTTGGGCCTTTGCCCCGGATCTTGCCAGTCCTGTTGACATCTGTCAACGATTCCTAGATGGGCCTGGACCCAATCATCCAATGTTGTAGGGGGAGAGTGGGGAGCAGACTTCTCTCCAGTTCTAATGAACTCGACCTCACCTTCATTGGCTAAAAAATGACCCTATATCAGAGCTCTAGTTCGAGCTTCACCAAAAAACTAAGCAGGTGAGAGAGAGTTAACTTTTTAGGTATGGAGAGAATGAATGGAGAGGGGCTCTTTATATAGGAAGCCTGTTCACCCCCAATTTTACCGAATTTTTCAAATCTAAAATTTTCTAAATTCATTGTCCTTTTGCTACTCCTCCGTGGAAGCACCCTAGGACCATAATGTCCTACTTTGAGAGCCTTACACCCAGCATCAAGAGTCACTACTCGCAACATAACAGGATGGGACCGACCGTAGAGAGATTCTCTATGGAAGGTGCTAGGCCCACCCGAGCCAGTAGCGCTAGGAGCAACTACGACATAGGAAGTATGGCCCCACCATGTGCAAGGTGTAGGAAGCCCCATTAGGGCCCTTGCCATCTTATGAGATTCTTCAAGTGTGGGAAGATAGGACACAAGGCAAGGGAATGTAGGAGTGCCAACAAGAGGATGACACCAGGGGGAAGCACCACAGGACGACCTCTGCCATACCTAGTAATGTAAGCCCAACCCAATAACACTTAGGGCTATGGGTAGGCTAACCGTAGGGTGGAAGTGCCTAGGAACTTGGATAGGGTTCCCGCAAGGGTCTATAATCTGACATAGGAGGAGGCTCAAACCGTAAGACCAAAAAATCCCAAGTCAATAACTAGACTGAGTTGAGTCAAAAAGTGGGATTGAACTGGGCAGAAAAACATGAACTAAGAGGTAAAATCAAACTAGAATGAGGAAAGGGATCAATGGAGAGAATAAGAGGGGTGAAAATAGTCATGAGAAACCCTTAGAAGTGTCTTAGGACATGTGGTCAAGATTTGGGAGAAAACTGGGAAAGAACCGGTTTTTATGAGGATCGAGCTGTGAGGAGTTACAAAAAACCTTGAATTTTAGAGGGTGCATAACAAATCTAAATGGAACGGTTCTTGATTCTAATCAATTAGAAATTGAATGTAGAATTTTTTTATTTTTATTTTCCCAAGAATCAACTGGAAAAAGGGGTGAACCGAGCCAAAAATTACTAAACCAACCGAGAAATTCATTGGAAACGGGTTTGCTATAGTGCAAACTGGGTGGCATGTGGTACCGGACACATGCACACGTGCGTGTGTCGTCTTCCTTGTCTGACAGTTCACCCAGATTCCCCTGTTTTTACCTGATGACTTATTCAAACAACCCAAATCCACCGCTTGGGGAAATTAATTCATTCCCAGAGCTACAAGCTATGAAATGAAGAAACAAGGCAATTAATTGAAAGCCACGTAAGTCTAGAACACATCCATATAAAGCTTGGGTGTTCCCCGATCAGAAATTGCTCAGAAAACTCTCTAAAAGTAAAGTTGCTTCCAACTTCGGTGACCCTACTACCAGAGAGTTTTTCTCTGCCGTCAGACCACCACTGACGACTAACTTGGTACCCCTAGAAGGTTGAGAACCTTAGCTATCCAACACCGCCTCTCTCGACCCTCAACTTTACCTCTACTTATAGTGGGATCACATATTACGCGATCTCTAGCAACTAGAAACATAGTAGTTGTTTCAAGGGCCAATTCCAACGGTAGTAAGGGCCTTATAAGCTAAGGAAAATTTGGTGAGTCCCTTTTACCACTAGTTTTCCATAGCCCTTGCCTGATTTGAGTAAGGTTTGAGAGTGAATTAAATCATCTAATTCTCAGATCATGGGCTAAGTGGTTGAGCTGACTAAAATGTAAATTATAGGAACTAGGGACCACCAATGGAGGTGATTCAAGTTGTTGTGGACTCCTAATATAAACCCTATTTTCTCAATATAAGAGAACCATGGATAGGAACTAGAAATTTTCAAAAGGAAATCGTGGATCAAGTGAATCGAAAATTTTTAAAGAGAAAACCAAAAAGGAAATTGGAAAATCCCAAATGATCAATGAGGATATAAAAACCAAGTAAGAGAACCATAAACCAAATAGGAAGTGAAAACCATATCAGTTCAAGGTGAACTAGATTAGAACCTGTTCAAATATTTATTTTTTTAGGTAACTTAAAATTTTTAATTTGGAAAATTTAAGTCACCAATGTGTAGAAAATGAATTTAGATGAATATATATTTTTTTAATTTTTAGAAAACTGGTCAAATCGGGCCTAAATCGACCGATTTTTTATTTCAGGTCACCGAACCCGGTCCGAACAAATCGGTCAACGGTCTAACCGATCAACGGACCACCTGCCAAGTTAGTGCACAGATAGTGTGCGCGACCAATCAGCACTCAGGGTCATGGTAGTCTCACCTCCACTCACTCACACAATAATGGACACTCAGACCCACATACAATTCATCCGGAATGTACCGCCTCTTGGGCGATAACAGAACTAGAGAGTGAGAGTCACACGATAACTTAACCACAACCGACACTTCGGGTGTGGTCTCTCAATTGGGTATCTCTCATGCACCCAAGGTCATTGTCGCATAACTGCCACTCACCAGCCCATGCCTCATACACTTACAACTCAATTTCAAAATCGTCTCGTCACGGCAGTGTACTAGGATGGTACCCATATATCATTTGGGTGTCCTGGGAAATCATGGAAGATTTCGCAATTTCTCTCCAAACTCTTTTCTATTTTTCCCTCAGGTGATGACACAACCACTTAGGCATCCATGCATCACCCCTATCTACTATACCAGTATTCAAAACAAGCAATCTTATGACTTCAGGTCATACCCCTGGCGCTCATGATCAGATCACATAATGGTGCCTAATACATCTCATTACCGGGAGCTCAATGCATCTTACGCCTGACTCCCCAACTCACATGCACACATTTAATGCACCAAAATCAACATGTTAAACAACATGAATATACACTCGTTCATTTATCCAACCATCGCCTCAAATGGCACTAATGTCCAATCATGTAATGGTACCTAAAGCATCCCATTAAAGGGAACTCAATGCATCTCTTACTGACTCCCTAACTCACATGCACACATTTAATGCATCAAAATCAACATGTTAAACAACATGGATATACAATCGGGAGCCAGATCATTTAACCGATCGTCTCCCCAAATGACACTCATGGCTAATCACATAATGGTGCCTAAAGTATCCCATTATCAAGAGATCAGGCATCACTCGTCCAACTCTCTTATTCACGCAACATAAATCATGCAATAATCAATCATGCTTATGACATGCATATACTCGGTAGTATAGCCCTTCAAGGACTGACTCCCCATGTACTTAAATGAAACTTGGGAGTCTGACCTATCCCTAGGTCGCCTCCCCAAATCCCGTGGTGGGCATCCTACCCTAGACTTGATCTCACGGCCTACCTTGTGCCCCGGTCACCCCACATAGCATGCAAGCATGGCAAAAAAATTAAGTTAGTAGTTCGACTTGTCACACAACCATCTCCTCATAACACATGATTAGGGCATCAGGCCCCATCCTCGGGTCCTACGATCTACCCCATGTCCAGTCCCGACATTTAGCATGCACATGTCAAATACATAAGTTGTAGTTTGACATAACATTAGTCGTCTCCTCAAAATTGGGCATCATGACGCACATCCATGTCTCACGGCCTACTCCATGCCTGATCACTACATTTTAGCGTGCAATATAACAATATTACTAATTTGGGAGCCCGACCTATCACTCGGCCATCTCCCAAAATTTTACAGTAGTGGCACAAGGCCTACAATAATCCCGGTTACTTGGAATCACAATCATGCCATTACCCCGATCTCATGATCGATCCTTTGATTATTCCTCAAAATGACGTTTGATTTAGTGGGCATGATCTTAGTCAATTTATACTTCTTATATGAGTTCTAAGTCCAACTTTCTACTAATGGTGCAAAATTATCAGCATAACTAAATTATGCTCTGGTCGGTCCAATCAGACTTGTCGTTAACTCCCACTAACAATTTTCATCTGGACTTGTTTGTCCCTACCGTTATTTCATCTATTTCTGGTTGTGCGATCCTCGTATGATCTGCTATAGGATTCATTCTATATGAATCAAATTGTACAACCGAGTCAATTTAGAGGTCTACTAAATACTCAATTGTTATCTCGTAATTTTCCACAAATTACGCTTTTACCACTCAGGTTGGGTTCTCTCGACTAACGTGTCAATTACCCTTCAAAATTACTAATCCCACCTATGATTTCTTTCAAAATCAAGGATATACCACATTAGATTTTATTCACCAAAATACCCCAAAATTTTCTAAGTCACTCACTTAGATAAACTAACTTTTTTCAAAATTTACATTTTGGTTATTAAGTTGGGCAAAATTACCATTTTGCCCCAAGTCATCCAAAATTCCTCAATTTGGACCCTAGACATCCCAAATCTCTCATCTGAGCCCTTATAACTCCTTTAAATACACTTGGGCCCCAAAAATGTATTAATTACATTTTTGGTCCCTAAAATTGGCTAAATTACCATTTTTCCTCGATAGTTCAAAATAAACTATTTCACACCCTTTTGGGCATAATTGACCATTTTGCCCCTATTTGGGCAAAATTACAATTTTCCCCCTCATTTACACCATATTTACAGTTTTGTATTTGAATTCCCGAAAATAACTTTATACATCTTCATATATCTTAAAATCACTTATAAGCTTTTATGCTACTCTTAGGGACATTATCCATATTTTTTCCATATTTGTAACTTGGTCCACAAACCTCCCATAATTGTAATTTAGTCCATAAACTTTGGAATTCAAATCAAATAAACATCAAAATTCACAATTTACCCTCAATTAATCTTATCATACTCCTAATGACTCGTGGAAGGAGTGGGTGACTTTACCCTCGACAAACCATGGCCGAATTTGATTTTTTTGCCAAAAACCTGCCGAAATCAAGCAACAGAGGGTGTTGTAAAAAATTCTCACCGAAGGTGGTGGACCTTAGGCATTTTGTAGCTAAGGTCCAGGCGAAGTGGTGGTGGCTGGCCAAGTGGTCATTGAAGATGGAAGAATTTGGTTGTTGATTGGTCGCAATCAGGTTGAACCAAATAGACCCATCGATAGAAATCAACTCCTACCGGTCGATTTCTCCCTTATCGGAGGTTAGCCCTGGCTATGGAGGGGTAGAGGGTAGGCAAACCGACAATTTGGCACATGTGGCCACCGGAGTGGTAGCCGGAGGACGGAGAATTGGGCCCCGAAAAGGCCATCGGCAGTGGTCAATCTTGCTGACCAAAATCGGGGTCAGCCAAAATGGCCATTGTGCGACCTTTTTCGACCACTATCAAGTTAGGGCCCGACCATGGATCTCTAGAGGACACCAAGATCACCTCATTTGGTGACCGGATGAGAGAGATATGCTCATTTTATTTACCGGAGGTCAGAGAGCTGTCCGAGGATGAGATTTTCCACTTTAAATGATAAATTCGAGCTATACATAAGAAGTTAATGCAATTAACTCCATAAGGTGGCCACTAGCTCAATTTCTACTCAATTTAATCAACAATCAAGTTAATTATAATATCTTGAAGTAGTGTAGTAGGGAGTTGTAGGTGGGTGTTTGGTGGCTTAAGTTGAGTTGGGTTGACCCGACTTGTTAATATCTAACCTAACTTTACTTTCTTTTTTTCTTTCCATTTTTGAATATATAAATTACCATTTTACCTTTTTGAGTTATTTTAGTAATTAAATTCTAAATTTTAGTAATTTTCTAGCGAAAATTAGCTTTATACAAAAACTTAGTTTTTATGCCTCCAAGTACTTTTACAAAGCCAATCGAATCACTAGTTGTAGAATCGGATTTTCCATCATTTCCACCAATCCATCAATGTTACACGCTAAACAATTACATTCTAAAAGCCCAAAAAACAAACTTCTTAGCCCTTTACAAATTCCTTTTAGTTGAATCTATCTGTTAAATGTACTCTAGAAACTATTTATTAACAATTCTAAATGTGTTAGGCAGTTGAATGATTTATGGTCTCAAATCAATAAACAAAGACTGGTCACAACATATGTGATTTGTAACACTAGTATCTAAAATCTAAACCGCTCAAACCATATTTAAGCGGGATAGTGAACGTACCTAAATTATGAGGACGAGATTTGCCATCTGCAAAGCCCTCTATCTTGTTTTGCACATTTACATATAGCTACTGCAATTGATTGTTATGCATTTAAATAATACCTTGCATTTGATCATTTTTCAAACCATATATGCTAGAAACAATTGCAACATTCATTCCATGATTATGAGAAGAATGGAAGAACCAAATTAATCAAAATTTAACTCTATTATGAGATAGAGTAGTTTTGAGACAGGAGCCAATCTGATATGACCTGTATTCGACCGAGGAGCCATGGCTCTTAAATTGTTATGAAAATTTCTACCTAATGGTCTCCCCCGACTTTGGTAACCTAGAGGAAACTCGTGCAACTTAAAACATTGATCAACCTTCTGACCACTAAACCCTCGATGGGCAAAATATAGAATTAAAGATTTGTCTAGATATCAAATTTATCCCAAATTCCATTGAAGGCCGAATACAATAGAAAGACTTGTGATAGGATATGATTAAAATCTGAGTGCTTAAGATGGAAAATAATTCATTCAAACCCATAAAAAATAGCATAACAGGTTCTTATGGTAGTCCAAATTTGTTTAATAAATTTCTATATCACCCTAAAGATTTTTCTTAAGTGTAAATTAAACTCAAGTTAGATCTTTCTATGCTAAAGTCCTAGAAAGATGATCAATACTCTTAATTATTCGAATCTCATTCTTAAACATACAAAAGTAAGTTTGGTTTATTGAGCAAAAAAAAAAAGTAAGTTTGGTTTTAAAATAATAAACACTTGTTATTTATTTATTTTTGGTAGAAAGAGTAATCAGCATTTAATTTATTTAAATATGTAGTAATTTAAAACTGAAGTTTCCAAAATATGAGCTACTAGAATTGGTCAACTTGAATGGAATAATCTTTTTCAAAAGATAGAACATAGTATTAATTTGATGAATGAGTTGGGACATTATATATTCATAGGAAACAATATCCCAAGCTAAATGGACGATGGGAAGGCAAAGCTTCCATGCTAAAAAGGAATACAGCTATATGCCGTGCCATATCAAGCTACAAGTAAGAACATTGGCTCAACCACAACAAAGAGTTCAAATGTGATGGCATATACCTAACGCCAACATACTAATCTCACCAGTAGCACAGTACGTGGCCAGAGAGCAATGCTGTTCTTTGACCAAACTGAGCATCTACTCTGGCTTAGTTCTTCTCCGACTTCTGGTACTCTTCCAGTTCATTCAGCCATAGATCTCCGAACTCACAGTCTTTCCAAGCCTCAAACCATGGTCCACCAAGAGTGTAGTGTATGGCCTTAGGAAAGGTGCTCTTGTCATTCTCAACGACCTTATTGTGACCCACAAGAAAGTTCCAAACAAATGGGACTTCACCAATCTCACTGTCGTCAAGCCACTGGAACCGGTGAAGGAAAGCCCCTGTTTCATTGTTTACAACCTCCGGTGTCAAGATCTTGTTCTTGGGGTGCCCACAATTGTACAGGACCATGGATGACCAGTTCTTCCTCGGGTAAACCGTCTGTACAGCTCCATCCATCTTTGTGGTCTCTTTAGGGGCATAATCATGCTGGACACACATTATAGCATACTTGTCATCAATGAGATCCCTCAGATCCTTGATATCAGCGAGGTACAGGAAGTCGCAGTCCACAAACATTGCCCATCCATCATAGTTAGCCAGGTAAGGGGTCAAGAACCGAGAAAAGGAGAACTCGGTGCTCTCGAGCTTGCCCCTCTCACGCCAGTAGAGGCCTCTCTTCCTCAGCTCAGATTGCTTGATGGGTATGATCTCAATGGGGATTGATGCTCGTTTCTGAAGTGAGAAGCGACAGACCTCATAAGCAGCATCCTCCGATGGATCATACCCAATAAAGATCTTAAAGGGCTTCCCATGCCCATTACTGCTCATGCCGTTGATTTCAGCAGACATTGTGATCGAATTTGAGAATGGAGCAGAGGTCTTGGATTTCAGATTTGTGAACGACGGAGTTCAACCTAAAAAATGCAATGGGGGTTATTCTACGGGCGAGATTCACAACCAAGAGATCAGCAGTTAAATTAAAAAAAAAAAAAGGTCAGCAAAATGATAAACTTCTCGAAGTTCAAGTTATTTTGGAAAAATACAGATTACGGCGTGCAGAATATGTAGATCTTCACATGTCAATTGATCTCCTCAAAATGTCATTTTCTAGTCATATAAACAGAGACAGATCCAACCGCCAAATCTCAGCAACATCGCATCACTCACTAAAAACAAAGCCTTATCACGATAAGAACAAATATCCTATTGCGTTATTTACGAGAAGAAATTTCCTTCAGCAATAAACTTTACCGCAAGAGAAATGGTCAAGGAAGATTAGTATTTTAGTAAGGCGAAATTGATTTTGCAAGAGAGCATAACTTAGAAAAACGACAAATCAGAGTCCAAGCGGATCGGAGAAGGAAGTTCCCGCCACGCATTACACTCGGATCAACCACCAAGAACACAGAAAAAATCACAATGAAGGGAGAACCGTGGAACTATAGGTCAGATCTCGGTGCAGGAATGTACCTGGAAGGCGCTGGCGAACAGAGGAGAGACAAAGCGGGAATGGAGAATTGGGAGATATTTGTCGGTGAGATAGAAGTGGAGGTGGAGATCTAAATTTACTCGCAATGAATAAATAGATGATAGAGAGAGGGAGGAGAGAGAGGACCACATGATGACTTACCGTGGAGAAGAAGAAAGAGACAGCTGGGAATGGGAATAGACGAGGAGCCACCGTTGATTTCCCTGCTTAACTATGGATGGATGGGCTGTCTCCGCCCTATTCATAGTAGTTGATCACAAAAATACCGTGTGAATTAATTTAATCTACACTGTACTTTTCTTGCTTGCTGCTGTTTTGATCTTTTTGGATTTCCGCCAGGTCAGCCCACTGCTTCTTTTTTTTTTTCATTTCTCACTCAGAGCGTTGAGTGAATATCCGTTTTTACTTCATTTTATCTGCAAAAATGAAATATACTATTATTATTCCAATAAAATCGGAAGTAAATATCTGCATGATTAGGAGTACACTATTTAAAACTATAATTTATAAAAAATTAAGGTATTGATAAAAGTTTTATTGGTAGGTTAAACCTTAGTGAGTAAATAATTTATATATAAATTGAGTTAAATAAAAATATTTATATTTAAATTGAGCAATACGAAAATTTATATATTATTTAAAAATTTAGTCAATAAATTACCATACAAATATTGTGGTTATTATAAATAATATATATTTTATTTGTATAATAATCAATTATTATACATCAATAATATACAAATGAGACGTATACCATCCAAAAATAATGAGAGGTTTGGAGGGATTTCATGTGAATTTGAAGAGTAGGTGAACGCAAAATTCAATTTCTCTATGGTTTAGATGACATTTATTGATATACGAGTTTTTATAAAATTTAAAATACTGAAAAAAATATTTTAATAAAATAGAATTAGTAGGTTATATGTATAAAATATGGAAATAAATATTTATTAATAAATAACATAATAAATTAAATATATACGTGATTATTTATATACTAATAATAATATAAATATAAAAATAAATAATACGAAAATATATATAATAGAATTTATACTACTTAATATTATATTATATATATTATAACTAAATAAAATAATATATTATAATTTTTTTCTTAATATTAGTATATTATTATTCACATCAAGCTAAAAAATAATTTACAAAAATTGAGATTATAACAAAATAATTAAACGCTAAGTGTATGATAAACATTTGGTAAGTATATTAATTATTTTAGTATTATTACCATAAAATGAATATTAAAAAAATTGTAAGATGTTTACAAACCAAATAATATTCGATCTATATTTTTTTGTGAGCACGATAAACAGGATTCACCATGATATACATAGCTAATAGGGTGTGGCATGAGAGTGTATAAAAAATGAAAAATGGTAGATTAAATTATTGGATAATATATCAAATTTAAATAAGTTTAATTTTTGAATTATCAACCCTCTTATATTTGACTTATTTACTAAAATGTGCGAAGTGCGTTAATTTTTATAACTCTAGAAAATAAGATTACAATAGAGAAAAATAGTATATGCATTCACAGAATAACAATCATCAGGATTTTGTCGACACGAGAGTTGTAGGGGAGTGGCCCAAATGCTAAAATTAATATAAATAGTTTCTTAAATGTAAGGAATTATACATTTGACATCAATCCAATAAATAATAATAGATTAATGTATAAATTAACATATCTGATGCACTACGTAGAAAATATTGGGACGAGTGATAGTGAGATACTGAAATAAACTCACAATATGATGATATAGAGTAAAATTTGAAATAGGTGTTTGGGGAGCTATGATCCAAGAGCAATAGGTGTAGATATAGATTTAAAAGTATCTATGGTAGCTTTGGACAATAAATCTCTAATGTACTTGAATTGAGTAAGATAAAACTTCTAGTATAATTGGGGACTTAAATACTAAGGAAATGATGGAGAGTACTCAATCTTTGATGGAGAATTCACATTATAGAGCATGTAGAGTGGAGTTGAAAGTGTCATTAGGAGATTTAGTAATAATGATATCATTAGTGTAGATGAGTAAAAATATGATTAATGTAGATGTACGATAGATTAAAATAGAGTTATCCGTAATATAACCATAAAATTTCAATTAAATGAGAAAAAAAAAACTAAGGCAAATAAACCAAGCGTGGGGCACCTGCTTGAAACCATAAAGTGATTTACGACGTCGACAAATGAGAAAAAAAGAAAGTCAACAAAACCTGCTAATTGTTGCATATAGACTTTTCAGCAAGATGGCCATGAAGAAAAATGCATTATTGACATCCAACTGGAGTGAAACAACAATAGAAATAACCACTAAAATGGTAATTGGCTTAATAATAGTACTGGATGACTCATCATAATCAAGCCCATGTTATTGGGAGAGTCTTTTGGCAACAAAACAAGCCTTGTATTGAGCAATATAACCATTAGTATTTTATTTTATTTTGTAGAGCAACTTGCAACTAACAATGGGTCAACTAGGCAATGCATGCATCAAATCTCATGTGTGATTGTGGAGAAGGGTAGATAATTCTTCTTGAATAGCATGCATCCAAGGGGCATGAAGACAGGACTGTGCGTAAGTAGATCATACCCGGTTCTTGTGGAATGACAAGAAATATAGAATGGTCAATAGTAAAACGATGTGGGGGCAAAGAGCCATCTTGTGAGTGAGTGACCATACAAAGAGGTACCACAACAGGGTCTTGGCTGGTAGGAGAGACAACTAGAGAAGTATGGTCAAAATGTGTAGTAAGAGAAGAGGGAGGTGACATACCTGAGTCTGAAACCATGGTCTAGGACAGGAAGGGAGACCGATAGGGGAACATCAGAGCACTCCATGGAAGCGGAGGGAGGCATTGTCACGCCCCGACCCGGTTTGGTCGGATCCCCGTGATCAACCCGCCACTCTCCCGGTTTATTAAAGGGTTTCCCCTTATTGTAAATCGTAAAGAGTAAGGCATCTTTTAACTTGCACCTTTTTCCTGGAATAGAATAATCAAAACTGTATGAAATTTAAAACTTTACATACCTATCTTACATGCATCTTAGTTGACGGTCTTTAAGGGGAGGCTTTCCAAGATTTCCTGAAAGGGATATAAGGGAGGGGGTGAGTACGACTACTCAGTGAATGGGTTTTTAAAGGCTTTTGACTTTTAAGAAAACCATTTATATGGAGTGTGCCAGACTCCATTGTTTTAAAAAATCCCATCATTTAAAAATTTGGATTTTTCCATTATTTCTTAGTTACCACGGTGTGTCATCACCCAACACACATCCTTCATCATGAAGGTTACACACATTCACAAGTCAGTATCACTACTGAACCCACTAGTGGCTTCGGAGCGACTTTTCCTGCCACCCGGATAGAAGTACAACCACTTCTACCCTGGGAATGAGTGGATGTATGTGACATCCTACCCACAATCCCGAAATCACTTCTTCATGTCCGTATGAGGACAGAGACCTCATCCTGTCCCCACCTCGGTCTCATGCGCTTTGTGCTACTCCAGATTTCACACAGACACCTGGAACGACGAACTGCCCTTATAGCCACCGGGTCGTCCAGTGCCCTTAGGACGCATCACTACCTCTCATGGGCGTCTTGATGATCCCGTACTCATAGTGCATGCACAAACAATGTTTTCTTATATTGCCATGTAATACGTGGTGCCACTAGTCCAACGGCCTCGACTCTCAACTTAACCCGCAGCTGTTTGTCTTGACTAGTCCGTCAACCTGTCATGTCGCACTGCCGCTAGTTGACTGAGCATGTCGGTCCTATCTTGGTACCATGGCCAAACAATTCACTTATTAAGTTTTATGGCACATATATCATGTTCATTTATGAGCTCCTGCTCGTGCCAACTGGCCTTGAGCCCACTGTACGAGATTTTCAAAATCGAGCATTTAGCCCCCAAGTTCCAAAATCGAGGCCCCCGGCCTATAAGAGCTATTCGAGCTCCGGTCGAGAAGGTCTCCCAAATTGTTTAAGCATTGGCACACAGTCAAGGGAGAGCACTTCCGACAAAAATAGGTTTTTACTATCAATCATACCGATCGGTATAAGGACATCTCCGTTCATAATCGATGAACGGGTTTTCAACTTCCTTCGAGGAAGTCTCATCATACCAACCGGGTATGATCTACTTACAACCCGTAAGTAGTTTTTTTCGCATAACTTTCACATCACTTTCTCTAAGTAGTGATGATTAAAATACCACTAAACAGTAGGTTTTTATATCGAGGCACTTATCATCCCCAACCGAGTATGATATTAGTAAACCCACTCACCCGTTAATGCCGTGAATTCCACTAGACTGATTATTTGTATTCATGCGAGCTTGTCCTTGCTGGCGTTCCCAGTATTTAACGTTCCTACACGATATGAACAACCTTTTTATTATTACTCGGCATAACAACCTTCATTCATTAATGAATGAGAAAACCTAAACTTTTAGTTATTTACAATTAGGTCCCTAAAGTTATTTCTCTTTAACTTTAAGTCCCTAATGTCAGTTTTTCCTCAAATTGAGTCCTGTAACTTTTACAATTTATCGTGGGACCTCAATTTATTCAATTTCACCAAAAAGGGGTTTAATTTTCCAAATTTCCAATTTGGTTCCCTAATTTTTCCAAAATTACCATTTTGCTCTTCTTTCACAAAAATGGTAAGTTTTTCCCCAAAATTTCCAAAATTCCTCAATTGGTCCTCCAACATTATTTTCATGCCCAATTGACCCTCAATTTCATAAAATTGTATTTTGGCCCCTTTGAATTTCAAAAAATCCCCAAAATTTCCCCCAATTTCAACTCTTCAACACTACCGAATTTGATTTCATCAAATTAACTGATCAAACACTTCTAATTATTGAAATTGGAGTTGAAATTGAGTTCATGTATGTTCATACGATTCTAAGAAACTTTGAATCGCAGAGTTTAACGTCGGAACGAGCTCAAACGGAGCTTTGCCGGAAAATAGACTGTAGAGAGAGAAAGCTTCGATTACTCATCGGTGAAGGCACGACAGTTCGAGCTTTCGATCTGGGCAGATAGGTCTCGTCCTAGGGTTCATCCTAAAATCAAGTATTGTATCAATTGATCCAGAATTGGATTAGAATTTTGTCATTGAAATTTAGTCTACTCTCTCTCTAGCACCGATCAAAAATTATAAAGGGGAGCCGAATTGGCTTACCTTTCGGTTCTAATTCGGCCATGGAAAGGCTGAGGAAGTGTTGGGAGGGTTTGGTTTGGCCTGAGGAGGGCTTGAAATGACCGATTTCAGCTTGGCCGAAATAGGGCAACTTCGTTCTGCCGGAGTTGCTTCACTATTCCATCATGTCAGTGCTTCTCCAATGATTCTCGGATTAACTGTAGTTTGCTATCAGATAACTGTATTCTTCCCGGTTCTAAAGAGCCCAACCTTTGTTCAAGTCGAAGCTCTGGTTCGAGCTTTACTGGGAAATGTAGCAGTAGAGAGAGAGAAGTGTTCAGGTATGAGGAGAATGAAATGGGGATGACCTCTTTATATAGTCGTAAAACCCGTGTATTAAACGGTCGAGATTTATTACTAGTATTAATATTACCATAAATTATTGGTATTAATTCCAATAATTTAATTTCGGTATTAAATTATTTGTATTAATTCCAATAATTTAATTTAGGTATTAAATTATTAGTATTAATTTTAATAATTAAATATATATTAATTGATGGCTATTTATGATAAGCCGTACATTCGTATAAAAATTTTTGACCGAAATTTCGGGTTACAAAAAATCATACTTCCCAAGGTCACCCACCCTCACACTACTCTCAGGTAAGCACGCTTAACTTTAAAGTTCTTATGGAATCTAGTTCACCTAAACCAATTTGGTTTTTGTTTTGTAGTTTATCTTAAGTTTCTTTTCCAATGTTTAATAAATCCTTTGGATCAACTGAAAGTTGTAAATTTTCATATTTCTTATTCCAAAATGTAAACCGGTTTGGTTTTCTTATTCGGTTTGACCGGTTCTTTTCCCGATTTTCCTTAACTCAAATGTGCGGGGTTTACAGGTGTATTGTCTCATGAGAAGGGAAATACTATTTCTTTAAAAAGAACAGGACGACAGGTGAAGATGCAATTAGTACGAGGATCCAAAATGCGGTACTCGAAATAATGAGAAGGATGGCCAAGAAAAATATAAGGAGCAGACCCGAGTTGAAGTTTGTGAGGCGAGTAGGGACAAAGGTAGGGAAAGTAGAAACACTAAAATACACTTATAGATTTATAATTAGGAGGGGTATGATGAGGTACCTCATAAGGAGAACAAAACCCCAAGGACCGAGTAGGAATTCGGTTAATAAGATAAACATATGTATTAAAGGAAAAATCCCAAAATTGTAATGGAGCATGAAAATGAATTAAGAGAATGAGTCCCATGTCCACAATATAATGATATTTACACTCAGCTGATCCATTTTGTTGGGGTGTATGTGGGAATGAGAGGCGGTGACTGATGTCTATAAGCTGAAGTCAAACTGAAAGGAGGCAAAAATAAATTTTTTAGCACCATCTGACTGATGAAATTTAATTTTGAAGTAGAACAAATTTTCAACTTGCAAACGAAATGTTAGAAAAATAGAATATTTGAATGCTTTTTCATGACAAAGATATATGAGAACTTATTATAGTCATTAAGAAAATGAGCATAATAAAGATGACCTATGTGGGATGTAAATGGAGTGGATCCCCATATGTCGGTATGAATTAGTTTAAGAGTGTGAGTGCTAACATGGTGAACTAGGGAAAGAATATTCAGAGATTTTTCCACAAGAACATGAATCACATAATGATAAAGGCAAGATAGCTTTCATTGATAAATGTTTAGAAATCACATGACTGACAATAGGAAAAGCGGGATGTCCTAAATGTTGATGTCATAATGAAGTCGGTTCAGTAGGACTTACACAAGCAACTACAAATAAGGTAAAAGGATTACAATTGGTACAAAGACAATACAATCCTCCCATACCAGGTAAAAGATCTAACATAAATATATTTGGATGTTAAAATTGGTAAATGTGTCCCATCTCTAATTAGCTGATGCTTAGGAAGTGCCTCATTCTCCTGAATACCATTTTGCCCCTACTTTCCAAAAATGTCAATTTGACCACAAATGTTTCCAAAAATTGACCAATTGGTCCTCCAACATCTTTTTCATGGCCAATTGGACCTCAATTTTGGAAAATTGCAAAGAGGTCCCTCAATTTCCCACAAAATTTCCCCTCAATTTCCCCCTTTCAAACTGGCTGAATTTGATTTCTTCAAATTGACCATTCAATTGGGGTTAATTGCTTCAATTGGATGTGTCAATCAATTTCTACACTTCCATACGATTCAATTGAGCTTTGAATCGCATGAGTTGAGGCTGAAACGAGCTCAAATAGAGCTTTGCTAGAAAAATGTGCGTAGAGAGAGAGCTTCGAAAGCTTACCGTTGGAGCTGCAGCGGTCCGAGCTCTCTATCGAGAAATATAGCTCTCGTCCTAAGGTTACTTCTAGGATCAAGAATTTCTACAATTGAACTCGAATCGAGGGAGAATTTTGTTAGTGAAATTTTGTAGTTTATCTCTCTAATGCTGACTGGAAATGACAAAGAAGGCCAAATTGGCTTACCTTTTAACTATGTTGCAGTCGTGTGAGGGCCACTGGGGTGTCGGGAGGGCTTGGTTTGGCCGGAGGAGGGCTGAATTTGGCCGAACTCAGCTCGGCCAAAACATGGCAGCTTCGGTCCTTCGGAGTTGCTTCACTATTTGATTTTGCCGGCGCTTCTCTAGCGGTCCTCGGATCGAACGGAGGTTACTATCAGATAGCTGAGTTCCCTAGAGTCTAAAGAACTCGACCTCGCCTTCTAAGGCTAAGAAAGCTGCCCAAGTCAGAGCTCACTAAAAAATGGAGCAATTGAGAGAGAATGAAGATTTCAGGTGTATGAAGGATGAATGGAGAGAAGCTTTTTATATAGGGAGCTTAGGGACCTCCTACCCGACAACTTTCCTTTTTGGTCAAGCTTATCCTTACCCTGAAACGACCTAATTGGAGCCATTTTTTCCTTCATCGGTGTCATCCATTTCTGTATTGAATGAACAATGTTGTCATATGAAGGAAGAAGATGACACTATTCTGAACCAAACTAGACCGATCCGACCGGTTCAATGAATAAATCGGCTGGTTTAGACATGATTCGACCGATTTTCTCAAAATTAAAATTTTCTAAATTCATCTAAATTCATTCTCTATCCAATGGTGGCTTCAATTCCCCAATTTGAATATTTTAAGCCACCTAGATAAATGAATTTAACAATCGGTTCAATGATAGTTCAAACCGGTTCAATCTAGTTTAGGTTCGGTTCACTTGAACCGATTTGGTTTTTTCTTCCAATTTGTCCCAAGGTCCTTTTCCATCACTTGTATGACTCTCTGAGTCACTTGGAGTTTTTTGATTTCCCATTTTACCCCTTCTCTATCAATTAACGTTCATGAACCAACTTTATTTTCTCTCTCAGGTTGGCCCGTTCTTTCCCCCATTTTTTTTTATCTTTTAAGGACGGGGTTTACAACTCTCCCCTCCTTTTAGGGGTTTTGTCCCCAAAACTAAGTCAACCATCATTTGCGTTAGAAGTGACCTTCCTTGATGTCCTCCTAGGGTTTGCTCGATATGCTATCTATTTGGCTACTCCTTTCATCTCGTCCTTTAGCCACGTACTTGAGAAGTCTTTCTTCCTTTATATCTTCCATTCACTCACGAAGTGTATCGTGTTCAAATTACCTATCCCAAGGTACTTCCTTAGGTCTCTTTCTTACTCCACTAAGGGTACGACTTTTCTTCTTAAGGGTTCTTATTCGTGTAATTGGGTTGGGTGTTCCATATATATCCAATTGTCCCTATTTTCCCTTCATTTCCTAGATTATTGATGCTCTTAGTTTAGTATCCTTTCCGACTCTTCGTCATTAATCCCGTAGGTTTGGACATACTTTCTTCCTTATCTTATTTTGTCCTTCCTTCATTTTGGTTTAGCATAATTCTAGTTCCATTTCTTAGGTTTGACCATCAGACTCGATCCTGCTTGGGTCACCTTTCTTGGAACTGTTGGCACTACATGTTTCTTACAACATGATATGTTATGGAATTATCCTTGCCCAATATGGTTTCTAGAGGGTATATCTTTGATAAGGGTTTATGCCCTTTTCATCTATTAAGGAGTCGTAGGGCTTCGTTCCTTCCTACTACTCAATAGTGTTTCCCATCTCCTTTCTATGTAGTTCCAATTCTCCTGTAATTTTTTGAATATCAGCATCGTGTCAGTTCCCTTTATCTACTCGTTCTTTTACCAACTTTCCTATGGTTTTTCCTTGGTTCCAGTCGTCGATTTTCCAACTTAGCGACACATTAGAATCCTTTCTCACTCATGTCTTTCATCATTACATTGGCGTATTTTTCACAAGGGCTTTTCTTTCCTCCATCCTTTCTAGCTTGCTTGTGACCATTCACCATTTCACATTTTGAGTTGACCCTTTTTTGGTCTACATATTGATTCCTTGTTTTGGGGAGGTCTCCCTTTTATGGTTTCCATTCTCTACTATGTCCTTCAAAGTAGAGACTTCCATTTTAGGGTGATACCTTTGATCTTCTTACCATTCCTTAAAGGTTCCTTCCCTTTACCTCCCTACACTCTCTTTATTTTCAGGCATTTGCCCGCTTTTAATTCTCCTTTGTCTTAAAATTCACATTCCATCCTTCAGTCCTTATCCAATGAACTTCGTGTTTTTGGGTCTTATTTTGTGTATTCCACACTATGCTCAGCCGTCATTCTTTGGGCTCCACTAAGTGAATGTGGACCATGACAAGTCTCGATGCCTATGGTCATTTCATCATTCACTTCTTAATTTGGGCTTGTTTCTCCCAAGGTTTCTCAATTAGTCCTTCCTCTATGTCCTTATTATGGGCAATCCACCCCTTCCTTACATATACTACATCTTTCGATGCTATCTCCTTCTCCACTCGTTCCTTGAGTTTAACCCACTCTGCTAGTTCTGGATAAATTTCCCTTGTAACTGGTCCTTTATTCCCAACTTGCATTCCATTTGAAATTTACCTTCTATTCCACATTAGTTGGGTTCATTACTTCTCCGTTGGAATATATATGTGTCACGCCCCGACCCAGTTTGGTCGGATCCCCGTGATCAACCCGCCACTCTCCCGGTTTATTAAAGGGTTTCCCCTTATCGTAAACCGTAAAGAGTAAGGCGTTCTTTAACTTGCACCTTTTTCCTGGAATAGCATAATTAAAACTGTATGAAATTTAAAACTTTACATACCTGTCTTACAGGCATCTTAGTTGACGATCTTTAAGGGGAGGCTTTCCGGGATTTCCTGAAAGGGATATAAGGGAGGGGGTGAGTACGACTACTCAGTGAATGGGTTTTTAAAAGCTTTTGACTTTTAAGAAAAACATTTATATGGAGTGTGCCAAACTCCTTTGCTTTCAAAAATCCCATCATTTAAAAATTTGGATTTTTCCATTATTTCTTAGTTACCACGGTGTGTCATCACCCAACACACATCCTTCATCATGAAGGTTACACACATTCGCAAGTGAGTATCACTACTGAACCCACTAGTGGCTTCGGAGCGACTTTTCCTACCACCCGGATAGAAGTATGACCACTTCTACCCTGGGAATGAGTGGATGTATGTGACATCCTACTCACAATCCCGAAATCACTTCTTCATATCCGTATGAGGACAGAGACCTCATCCTGTCCCCACCCCGGTCTCATGCGCTTCATGCTACTCCAGATTTCGCACAGACACCTAGAACGACGAACTGCCCTTATAGCCACCAGGTCGTCCAGTGCCCTTAGGACGCATCACTACCTCTCATGGGCGTCTTGATGATCTCGTACTCACAGTGCATGCACAAACAATATTTTCTTATATTGCCATGTAATCTGTGGTGCCACTAGTCCAACGGCCCCGACTCTCAACTCAACCCGTAGCTGTTTGTCTTGACTAGTCCGTCGACCTGTCATGTCGCACTGCCCCTAGTTGACTGAGCATGTCCGTCCTATCTTGGTACCATGGCCAAACAATTCACTTATTAAGTTTTATGGCACATATATCATATTCATTTACGAGCTCCTGCTCGTGCCAACTAGCCTTAGGCCCACTGTACGAGATTTTCAAAATCGGGCATTTAGCCCCCAAGTTCCAAAATCGAGGCCGCCGGCCTATTAGAGCTATTCGAGCTCCCGTTGAGAAGGTCTCCCAAATTGTTTAAGCATTGGCACACAGTCAGGGGAGAGCACTTCCGACAAAAATAGGTTTTTACTATCTATCATACCGACCGGTATAAGGACATCTCCGTTCATAATCGATGAACGAGTTTTCAACTTCCTTCGAGGAAGTCTCATCATACCAACCGAGTACGATCTACTTACAACCCGTAAGTAGTTTTTTTCGCATAACTTTCTCTAAGTAGTGATGATTAAAATACCACTAAACAGTGGGTTTTTATATCGAGGCACTTATCATCCCCAACCGGGTATGATGTTAGTAAACCCACTCACAACCGGTAAGTGGTTTTCAACTTTAAACTATGCTCATCATCCTAACTGGGTATGATGTGAATAACCCACTCACTCGTTAATGCCGTGAATTCCACTAGACTAGTTCTTTGTATTCACGCGAGCTTGTCCATGATGGCGTTCTCGGTATTTCATGTTCCTACAAGATATGAACAACCTTAGTTATTTGTAATTAGGTCCCTAAAGTTATTTCTCTTTAACTTTAAGTCCCTAATGTAGGTTTTTCCTCAAATTGAGTACCGTAACTTTTAAAATTTATCTTGGGACCTCAACTTATTCAATTTCACCAAAAAGGGGTTTAATTTCCCAAATTTCCAATTTGGTCCCCCAATTTTTCCAAAATTACCATTTTGCCCTTCTTTTACAAAAATGGTAAGTTTTGCCCCAAAATTTCCAAAATTCCTCAATTGGTCCTCCAACATTATTTTCATGCCCAATTGACCCTCAATTTCATAAAATTGTATTTTGGCCCCTTTGAATTTCGAAAATCCCCAAATTTTCCCCCAATTTCAACTCTTCAACATTACCGAATTTGATTTCATCAAATTAACCGATCAAACACTTCTAATTATTGAAATTGGAGTTGAAATTGAGTTCCTGTATGTTCATACAATTCTAAGAAACTTTGAATCACAGATTTTAACATCGGAACGAGCTCAAACGGAGCTTTGCCGGAAAATAGACTATAGAGAGAGAAAGCTTCCATTACTCACCGGTGAAGGCACGACAGTCCGAGCTTTCGATCTGGGCAGATAGGTCTCTTCCTGAGGTTCATCCTAAAATCAAGTATTGTATCAATTGATGCGGAATTGGATTAGAATTTCGTCATTGAAATTCGGTCGACTCTCTCTCTAGCACCGATCGAAAATTATAAAGGGGAGTCGAATTGGCTTACCTTTCATCCTAATTCGGCCGTGGAAAGGCTGAGGAAGTGTTGGGAGGGCTTGGTTTGGCCTGAGTAGGGCTTAAAATGGCCGATTTCAACTTGGCCGAAATAGGGCAGCTTCGGTCCGCCGGAGTTGCTTCACTATTCCATCATGTTGGCGCTTCTCCAACGATTCTCGGATTGACTGGAGTTTGCTATCAGATAGCTGTCTTCTCCCCGATTCTAAAGAGCCCGACCTTTGTTCAAGTCGAAGCTCTAGTTCGAGCTTTACCGGGAAATAGAGCAGTAGAGAGAAAGAGAGAAGTATTCAGGTGTGAGGTGAATGAAATGGGATAACCTCTTTATATAGTCGTAAAACCCGTGTATTAAATGGGCGAGATTTATTACTAGTATTAATATTGCCATAAATTATTGGTATAATTTAATTTCGGTATTAATTCCAATAATTTAATTTCGGTATTAAATTATTTGTATTAATTCCAATAATTTAATTTAGGTATTAAATTATTGGTATTAATTTCAATAATTAAATATATATTAATCGATGGCTATTTATAATAAGCCGCATAAAAATTTTTGACCAAAAATTATACTTTCCAGGAGGTCACCCACGCTTAACTTTGAAATTTTTATGGAATCTAGTTCACCTAAACCAATTTAGTTTTTATTTTCTAGTTTGTCTTAAGTTTCTTTTCAAATGTTTAATAAATCCTTTGGATATGATCCAAAAGGTTTATTAAACCTTAGAAAAAAAACTTAACACAAATTAAAACAGAAAAATCAAATTAGTTCAGGTGAACAAGAGTCCATAAGAAGTTTAAAGTTAAGCGTGCTTGCTTGAGAGTAGTGTGAGGATGGGTGACCTCTTGGGAAGTATAAAAATAATTTAATACTAAAGTTAAATTATTGGAATTAATACCAATAATTTATGGCAATATTAATACTAGTAATAAATCTCTCTCATTTAATACACGGTTTTACACCTATATAAAGAGGTCATCCCCATTCATTCTTGTCACACCTGTTCCCGAAGCTCGAACTAGAGCTTCGACTTGAACAAAGGTCGGGCTCTTTAGAATCGGGGAGAAGTCAGCTATCTAATAGCAAACTTCAGTCAATCCGAGAATCACTAAAGAAGCGCCGACATGATGGAACAGTGAATCAGCTCCGGTGGATTGAAGCTGCCCTATTTCGACTAAGTTGAAATTGGCCATTTCGAGCCCTCCTCAGGCCAAACCAAGCCTTCTCAACACTTCCTCAGCCCTCCCACAATTTTCGGTCGGTGTTAGAGAGAGAACCGACATAAATTTAATAATGAAATTCTAACTCAAATTTGCATCAATTGATGCGATTCTTGATTCTAGGATGAACCTCAAGATGAGAGCTATTTGCCTAGATCGAAATCTCGAACCGTCGTGCCCTCATCGGTGAGAAATCGAAACTTTCTCTCTCTATAGTCTATTTTCCAACGAAGCTCCATTTGAGCTCGTTTCGGCATTAAAATCTGCAATTCAAATTTTCTTAGAATCATATGAACATGCAAGAACTCAATTTCAACTACAATTTCAATAATTAGAAGTGCTTGATCGGTCAATTTGATGAAATCAAATTTGGTAGTGTTGAAGAGTTGAATTTGGGGGAAATTTGATGATTTTCGAAATTCAAAGAGCCAAAATGCAATTTTATGAAATTGAGGGTCAATTGGGCATGAAAATAATGTTGGAGGACCAATTGAGGAATTTTGGAATTTTTGGGGGCAAAACTTACTATTTTTGTAAAAGAAGGGCAAAATGGTAATTTTGGTAAAATTGGGGGACCAAATTGGAAATTTGGGAAATTAAACCCCTTTTTGGTGAAATTGAATAAATTGAGGTCCTAGGATAAATTTTAAAAGTTTCGGGACTCAATTTGTGGAAAAACCGACATTTGGGATATAAAGTTAAAGAGAAATAACTTTAGGGACTTAATTGCAGATAAATGAAAGTTTGACTTTCTCATTCATTTGGAATGAATGAAAGCGATTAGGCCGAAGGATAATGAACCAAGATGTTCATATCGTGTAGGAACACAAAGTACCAGGAACGCCAGCAAGGACAAGCTCGCGTGAATACAAAGAACTGGTCTAGTGGAATTCACGACATTAACGAGTGAGTGAGTTTACTAACATCATACCCGGTTGGGATGATGAGCAAAACTTAAAGACAAAAACCACTTACCGGTTGTGAGTAGGTTTACTAATATCATACCCGATTGGGATGATGAGCACAACATAAAGATAAAAACCACTTACCGGTTGTGAGTGGGTTTACTAACATCATACCCGGTTGGGATGATGAGCACAACTTAAAGATAAAAACCACTTACCGGTTGTAAGTAGATCATACCCGGTTGGTATGATGAGACTTCCTCAAAGGAAGTTGAAAACCCATTCATCGGTTATGAACGGAGATGTCCTTATACCTATTGGTATAATGGATAGTGAAAACCTATTTTGTTGGAAGTGTTCTCCCCTAACTGTGTGCCAATGCTTAAACTATTTGGGAGACCTTCTTGACGGGAGCTCGAATAGCTCTTATAGGCCGGGGGCCTCGATTTTGGAACTTGAGTGCTAGAATGCCCAGATTTTTGAAAATCTCGTACAGTGGGCCCAAGGCTAGTTGGCACGAGCAGGAGCTCATAAATGAACATGATATATGTGCCATAAAACTTAATAAGTGAATTGTTTGGCCATGGTACCAAGATAGGACCGACATGCTCAGTCAACTAGTGGCAATGCGACATGACAGGTCGACGGACCAGTCAAGACAAACAACTGCAAGTTGAGTTGAGAGTCGGGGCCATTTGACTAGTGGCACCACAGATTACATGGCAATATGAGAAAATATTGTTTGTGTATGCACTATGAGTACATGATCATCAAGATGCCCATGAGGGGTAGTGATGTGTCCTAAGGGCACTGGACGACCCAATGAGTATAAGGGCAGATCGTCATTCCAGGTGTCTGTGCAAAATTTGGAGTAGCACCAAGCGCATGAGACCGGGGTGGGGATGGGATGAGGTCTCTGTCCTCATACGAACACGAAGAAGTGATTTCGGGATTATGGGTCGGATGTCGCATACATCTACTCATTCCTAGGGTAGAAGTGGTCGTACTTTTATTCGGGTGACAGGAAAAGTCGCTCCGAAGCCACTAACGTGTTTAATAGTGATACTGACTTGCGAATGTGTGTAGCCTTCATGATGAAAAAATGTGTGTTGGGTAATGACACACCGTGGTAAATAAGAAATAGTGGAAGAACCAAAATTTTTTAAATGAAGGGATTTTTGAAAAGAAAGGAGTCTGGCACACTCCATATAAATGTTTTTCTTAAAATTTAAAAGTAGACATTTAAAAACCCATTTACTGAGTAGTCGTACTCACCCTCTTCCTTATATCCCTTTCAGGAATTCCCGGAAAGCTTACCCTAAAAGACAATCAACTAAGATGCCTGTAAGATAGGTATGTAAAGTTAAATTTCATGCAGTTTTGATTATGCTATTCCAGGAAATGCTGCAGGTTTAAAGGATGCCTTACTCTTTACGGATTATAATAAGGGGAAACCCTTTAATAAACCGGGAGAGTGGCGGGTTGTTCACGGGGATCCAAATTTTCCCCCAATTTCAAAGCACAGCTGAATTTGATTTCATCAAATTTACTAATCAAACACCTCTAATTGTTGAAATTGAAGTTAAAATTGAGTTCCTCCATCTTCTCACGATTTAATAGCACTTTGAATCACAAGTTTTGATGTCGGAACGAGCTCAAACGAAGCTTCATCGGAAAATGGACTACAGAGAGAGAAAGCTTCGATTACTCACCGGTGAGGGCATGACGGTCTAAGCTTTTGATCTAGGCAGATAGCTCTCATCCTGAGGTTCATCCTAGAATTAAGAATTGCATCAATTGATGCCAAATTGAGCTAGAATTTGTTTATTAAAATTCTATCAGTTCTCTCTCTAGCACTAGCAGGAAATTGCAGAGGGGAGCCGAATTGGCTTACCTTTTATTCCTAATTCGACCGTGGGAGGGCTGAGGAAGTGTTGAAAAGGCTTGGTTAGGCCTGAGGGGGGCTCAAAATGGCCAATTTCAGCTCGACCGAAATAGGGCAGCTTCGGTCCGCCGGAGTTGCTTCATTGTTTCATCACGCTGGCGACCCTTGGAGTGAAAGGTGACTACAGACGTGTAGCTGACTTCTCCTTGGTTCTATAGAACTCGACCTCACCTTATTTGGCTTAGAAAAGATCCCATGTTAGAGCTCTGGTTCGAGCTTCACTGGAAAATAGAGTAGTTGAGAGAGAGTGGAGTTTTCAGGTGTGGAGAGGATGAATGGAGAGGGGCTCTTTATATAGGAAGCTCGAGGACCTGTTGGCCATCCGTTTGGCACCGTTATGACAGGAATTAATGACCTGAAATGTACCAAATGGAGGCATTTCTTCTTCACCGGCGTTTCTTCAGTTTCCTGGCGAGTGAATAGTGTTGTCATCCTAAGGAAGAAGATGACACTGTTTCGAACCGGACTGTACCGGTTTGAACTGGTTTCACCCCTCATTCGACCGAGTTTTTCAAATTTAAAACATTCTAAATTCATTCTCTATCCAATGGTGGCCTCAAATCTCCAATTTGAATTATTTAATCCACCCAAAAAAATGAATTTGGGATTCGGTTCATTAGTGGTTCAAACCGATCCGAACCAGTTCGGATCCAGTTTACCTGAACTGATTTGGATTTCATTCCCAATTCCTTCACAAGTTCATTTCCATGTCTTTTGTGATTCCTTGGGTCACTTAGGGTCCATAAAATTCTCGGTTTACCATCTCTTTATTGATTCCAGTTCATATGTCGACTCGGTACTTAAACCAATTCAATTTGGTTTGGGTCTAGTTCATCCGAACCAGTCTGGTTTATCTCTCCCACTTTGTTCTAAAGTTCCTTCCCAAGGTTATGAATTTCTTTGGAGTATAAAAGAGTTAAATTCCTTTGTTTTTCCTGATCTCTATCGGTTCTAGTTCATGAACCGACTTGGTTCATAAACCAGTTCAATCCTGTTGGACCCGGTTCATCCAAACCGGTCTAATTTTCCTCTTCCAATTCGTCCTAAGGTTCTTTTCCATAGTATTTTGAACCCTTTGGATCACCTAGGTGTTGTAAATTCCTAAATTTCCCATTCACTATTATCAGGTTTTTGAGCCGATTCAATTTTCTCACTTGGTTTGACCAGTTCTCTTCCCGATTTTCCTTAGCTCAAAAGGGAGGGGTTTATAGTATTCCTTAAAATTTTTCGGTCCTTCACAGAGCATTTTTTATTCTACTTGATCCTTCCATTGTTTCTATTTGTTTCTCAACTTAACTACTCTCATTTTTCCATAATAAGTCACACTTGTCATCTCAAGACATTTGTAACCATTTACACCACTTTTAAGGTTCCATATTTTGGGTTAAACCTCTCATTACCCACCTTTCAGTTCTTTAGCTTGGTACTTCACTTCTTATGGTCTCACTTCCTACCCTTTCCCTTTTTCTTAAGGACTCCCATCCTGGGATTTTTCTATTCACCTCCCTAACACTTCTTGAAGGTTTTGCCTTCTTTCCTTTCGTACACCCTTCCAATGTTAGTATGGTTATTCGCTCTTTATTCCTTTTCGTCCTCTAATTCCCTTTTTGAGGGGGTTCTTGTACCTTACCTCTCCTCTTGGTTATCTCTCATACTCTTGGTTCTTCTTAGAGTTAACACAATTCCTCTTGATTTCCTAACTCTCATATGAGGACTCTTTCTCCATCCCTTATGGTCCTTAGGTTTTCCTTTACTACTCCAGCACCTTTTGATGCTTACTTCCTTTACACCAGACATCACACTCTCTCTTCTTCCTACCCTTGGTTAGGGTATGTCCTTTCTGGTGATTCTAGGCAGACTCTTGGTCCTTCTCTGGAATTTCTTTCCCAGACTTGTTGCCTTGTTACTCCACATTCCTAGTTCTTGTGGGGGAACTTATTTGGCTATCTTAGGGTTTGGGTTAACTAGAGGTGACCCATAGTTTCCCTCCTTAGGTGGTCTTCTCTCCATCTACTACCTCGATCATGATTGATATACTTCCAATCTGTTAATTGTACTTGTCATTATCAAGGAGATTAATTTTTAATTAAGGAAAATTGAGCTTTTATTCATTCAAAGAGGTAGTTTCTTGTCGTACTCGGCTTATTACAGGAATTCACTACTTCCTAGTCCCTTGGAGTCATAGGCCGGGAGTTAGCCTCCGAATGGTTTTGGGATTCATGGTCCGAGGGTTCTGATGAACTAGTTGAAGTCCATCCATACTCCCTTTGAATTTCCTTGATAAGTCAAACTTCATGGATTACTTCGAGTTCGTACCTTCTCAATACCTTAGCCTCGCACTTGTAGGTTCACTTCATACATTGGAAAGGGTTGAAGTTGGATTGAACTGGTGGGGGTACTTGGTAGACTTCCATAAAGGGGGCGTGAGCATCACAATAGTTGTCCCATGCCTCCTTCTTGGTTGGAGTCCTTTTTGGCTGTAGTGGGGCTGGAGGGGGTGTCGGGCTCCTTGGAGGAGATATAGGTTCTTCCTACCTTAGAGGAGGATATATGATGCCTTCTGTCTCTAATAGGGCTCCAACAAGTTTCCTATAGTCTTCAACCATATCCTTTGGCACCCTCTTTTCACCCTCCATGAACCATTGAACGATTGCCTCTATAGAGGTAGGCGTCTTTTTCACAATCTCATGTGGGGGTTTGGTTCACACAACGAACTTCCTAGGAATTCTCTTTCCTATAGGGTAATTAAGTTTTCATTCGTGTCAGGGCATAGTATTGATAATACTTTCAAGGGAACATGGCTCTGATACCACTTCAAGTTGTCACACCTCGACCCGGTTTGGTCAGATCCCCATGATCAACCTGCTACTCTCTTGGTTTAAGAGGGGTTTCCCCTTCCTATAATCAAAAGGATTCATGTGTAATTTAAACCTTGTTCCCTAGAATAGCATAAATCAATAAAATGCAAGCTTAAAAGAACTTTTAAGCATACCTGACAAATGATAGATCCTGGTGTTTTCTTTAGTCATGTTTTCCCCTACTCCTGAAAAGGGATATAAAAGAGGGGGTGAGTTCTACAACTCAGTGAGTAGAGGTTGGAAGTGAATTTTCAAAATTAATAGTTTTAACTAAATTGCGTAAAGATTGTTGTTTTCTTTCAAAGAAAGTTTTTCTCATTTTCCGGTTTTCAAAACCTTTTGCCCCATTTTCACATTAGGTGTGTTTAACAGACAACACACACCATTCATCAAGAAGGGAACACACATTCACAGGTGTAGCTTGTCCACTGCACCCACTTATGGCTTAGAACGTATTTATAGGTCACCAAGATAGAAGTCTGTTCACTTCTACCCTAGGTCTGAGTGAATGTTCTTGATATTCGACCCTTAGACCCGAAAGCAACTTTGTATCCGTATGAGGACAGAGACCTCATCCCGACCCCACCCCGGTCTCATGCATAAGAAGCTACTCCAAGCTTCTTGACTGCTGGCATAACAAACTGCCCTTATCTCCACCAGGTCATCTAGTAGCCCTTAGGACGCATCACTACCCCTCTTGGGCATCTTGATGATCCTATACCTCAAGTGCATGCACAAAATAATAGTTTTCACATAGCCATTTATCTTTGATGCCACTGGTCAAACGACCTCAACCCTCAACCCAACCTGCATGTCATGCCCCGACCCGGTTTGGTCGGATCCCCGTGATCAACCCGTCACTCTCCCGGTTTATTAAAGGGTTTCCCCTTATTATAAACCGTAAAGAGTAAGGCGTCATTTAAACCGGCACCATTTCCTGGAATAGCATAATCAAAACTACATGAAATTTTAAAATTTACATACCTGTCTTACAGGCATCTTAGTTGATGGTCTTTCAAGGTAGGCTTTCCGGGATTTCCTCAAAGGGATATAAGGGAGGGGGTGAGTACGACTACTCAGTGAATGGGTTTTCAAAGGTCTACCTTTAACTTTTAAGAAAAATATTTATAAGGAATGTGTCAAACTCCTTTCTTTTCAAAAATCCCTTCATTTAAAAATTTGGGTTTTTCCATCATTTCTTATTTACCACGGTGTGTCATCACCCAACACACATCCTTAATCATAAAGGTTACACACATTCACAGGTCAGTACGACTACTGAATCCACTAGTGGCTTCGGAGCGAATTTACCGAATACCCGAATAGAAACACGACCACTTCTACCCTGGGAATGAGTGGATGTACGCAACATCAGACCCTCAATCTTGAAATCGCTTCTTTGTGTCCGTATGAGGACAGAGACCTCATCCTGTCCCCACCTCGATCTCATGTGCTTGGTGCTACTCCAAATTTCGCATTGACACCTGGAACAACGATATGCCCTTATGCTCACCGGGTCATCCAGGGCCCTAAGGACGCATCGCTACCCCTCATGGGCATCTTGATGATCCCATTCTCATAGTGCATGCACAAACAGAGTTTTCTTAAATTGCCATGTAATATGTGGTGCCATTTGTCCCAACAGCCCCAACTCTCAACTCAACCCACAGTTGTTTGTCTTGACCGGTCCGTTGACCTGTCATGTCACATTGCCACTAGTTGACTAAGCATGTCGGTCCTTATCTTGGTACCATGGCCAAACAATTCACTTATTAAGTTTTATGGCGCATATATCATGTTCGTTTACGAGCTCCTGCTTGTGCCAACTGGCCTTGGGCCCATTGTACGAGATTTTCAAAATCGGGCATTTAGCCCCCAAGTTCAAAAACCGAGACCCTTGGCCTATTAGAGTTATTCGAGCTCCCGTCGAGAAGGTATCCCAAATTGTTTAAGCATTGGCACATAGTCAAGGGAGAACACTTCTGACAAAATGGTTTTCACTGTCCATTATACCGACCGGTATAAGGACATCTTCGTTCATGACCGATGAACGGGTTTTCAACTTCTTCGAGGAAGTCTCATCATACCAACTGGGTATGATCTACTTACAACCGGTAAGTAGTTTTTTCCGCATAGTTTTCACATTACTTTCTCTAAGTTGTGATGATTAAAATTCCACTGAACAGTGGGTTTTTATACTAAGGTACTTATCATCCCCAACCGGGTATGTTATATAATCCCACTCACAACCGGTAAGTGGTTTTAAAATTTTAAGTTGTGCTCATCATCCCAACCAGGTATAATGTTAGTAAACCCACTCACCCGTTAACGCAATAAATTCCACTAGACCGGTTCTTTGTATTCACGCAAGCTTGTCCTTACTGGCGTTCTTGGTACTTCATGTTCCTACACGACATGAACATCTCAATTCATTATCCTTCGGCCTAATAGCCTTCATTCATTCCAAATGAATGAGAAAGTTAAACTTTCATTTATTTGTAATTAGGTCCCTAAAGTTATTTCTCTTAAACTTTAAGTCCATAATACTGGTTTTTCCTCAAATTGAGTCCCGAAACTTTTAAAATTTATCAAGGGACCTCAATTTATTCCATTTCGCAAAAAGGGGATTAATTTCCCAAATTTCCAATTTGGTCCCCCAAGTTTTCCAAAATTACCATTTTGCCCTTCCTTTACAAAAATGGTAAGTTTTGCCCCAAAAATTCCAAAATTCCTCAGTTGGTCCTCTAACCTTATTTTCATGCCCAATTGACCCTCAATTTTATAAAATTGCATTTTGGTCCTTTGAATTTCAAAAATCCCCAATTTTCCCCCAATTCCAACTCTTTAACATAGCCGAATTTGATTTCATCAAATTGACTGATCAAACCCCTCTAATTGTTGAAATTGAAGTTGAAATTGAGTTTCTCCATGTTTATACAATTCCATAGAACCTTTAATCACGTGTTTTAACACCGAAACGAGCTCAAATGGAGCTTCGCCGGAAAATAGACTCTAGAGAGAGAAAGATTTGATTACTCACCGGTGAGGGCAAGAAAGAATGAGCTTTCGATCTGGGCAGATATCTCTCGTCCTGAGATTCATCCTAGAATCAAGAATAGCATCAATTGATGCCGAATTGGATTAGAATTTTGTCATTGAAATTCGGTCGACTCTCTCTCTAACACCGATCAGAAATTGTAAAGGGGAGCCGAATTAGCTTACCTTTCAATCCTAATTTGGCCGTGGAAGGGTTGAGGAAGTGTTGGGAGGGCTTGGTTTGGCCTGAGGAGGGCTCGAAATGGTCGATTTCAGCTTGGCCGAAATAAGGTAGCTTCGGTCCATCGGAGCTACTTCATTGTTCCATCATGCTGACGCTTCTCTAGCGATTCTTAGATTGATTGGAGTTTGCTATCAGATAGCTGTCTTCTCCCCGGTTCTAAAGAGCCCGACCGTTGTTCACCAGGAAATGGAGCAGTAGAGAGAGAGAAATGTTTAGGTGTGAGGAGAATGAATGGGGATGACCTCTTTATATAGGTATAAAATCGTGTATTAAATGATTATTTGTATTACTAGTAATAAATCACATCCTTACACTACTCTCGGGCAAGCACGCTTATCTTTAGAGTTCTTATGGGATCTCGTTCACCGAAACCAATTTGGTTTTCTTTTCTAATTTGTCTTAAGTTTCTTTTCCAAGGTATAATGAACCCTTTGGATCACCCAGAAGTTGTCAATTTCCAAATTGCTTGTTCCCAAATGATCGGGTTTGTAAACTGGCTCGGTTTTCTTACTCGGTTTGATCGGTTCTTTCCCGATTTTCCTTAACTAAAAAGTGCGGGGTTTACACTGTAGCTGTTTGTCTAGGCTGGTTCGTCGACCTGGCTCCAACACACTACAGCCAGTCCATCGAGTACTGTCAGTCCTGTCTTGGTACCATGGCGAAATCATACATCAGTTTCATTAGAGTTTTCATGGCTTTATCAATTAAATTTTCTTTACGAGCTCCTGCTCGTGCATACTGGCCTTGGGCCCACTCCATGTGAATTTCTAAAATTGAGCTTTTAGCCCCACAAGTTCAAAAATTGAGGCCTCTGGCCTATATAAGCTGTCCTAGCTCCCGTCAAGAAGGTTTCACAAAGATTTTAAGCATTGGCACATAGTTAGGGAAGAACTGTCACGACCCAACCCGGTTTGGTCGGATCCCCATGATCAACCTGTCACTCTCCCAATTTATTAAAGGGTTTCCCCTTATTGTAAACCGTAACGAGTAAGGCGTCTTTTAAGCTGCACCTTTTTCCTAGAATAGCATAATCAAAACTGCATGAAATTTAAAACTTTACATACCTATCTTACAGGCATCTTAGTTGATGGTCTTTAAGGGGAGGCTTTCTAGGATTTCCTAAAAGGGATATAAGGAAGGGGGTGAGTACGATTACTTAGTGAATGAGTTTTTAAAAGCTTTTGACTTTTAACAAAAATATTTATATGGAGTGTGCCAGACTTCTTTGTTTTTAAAAATCCCTTCATTTAAAAATTCAGGTTTTTCCATTATTTCTTAGTTACCACGGTGTGTCATCACCCAACACACATCCTTCATCATAAAGGTTACACACATTCGCAAGTTAGTATCACTACTGAACCCGCTAGTGGCTTTGAAGCGACTTTTCCTGCCACCCGAATAGAAGTACGACCACTTCTACCCTAGAATGAGTGGATATACGTGACATCCGACCCACAATCCTAAAATCACTTCTTTGTGTTCGTATGAGGACAAAGACCTCACCTTGTCCCCACCCCGGTCTCATGCGCTTGGTGCTACTCCAGATTTCGCATAGACACCTGGAACGACGAATTGCCCTTATAGCCACCAAGTCGTCCAGTGCCCTTAGGACGCATCACTACACCTCATGGGCATCTTGATGATCCCGTACTCACAGTGCATGCACAAACAATATTTTCTTATATTACCATGTAATATGTGGTGCCACTAGTCCAACGCCCCGACTCTCAACTCAACTCGCAACTATTTGTCTTGACTAGTCCGTCGACCTGCCATATCGCACTACCGCTAGTTGACTGAGCATGTCGGTCCTATCTTGGTACCATGGCCAAACAACTCACTTATTAAGTTTTATGGCACATATATTATGTTTGTTTACGAGCTCCTGCTCGTGCCAACTAGCCTTGGGCCCACTGTACGAGATTTTCAAAATCGGGCATTTAGCCCCCAAGTTCCAAAACCGAGGCCCCTGACCTATCAGAGCTATTCGAGCTCCCGTCGAGAAGGTCTCCCAAATAGTTTAATCATTGGCATACAGTCAGGGGAGAACACTTCCGACAAAATAGGTTTTCACTGTCCATTATACCAACCGGTATAAGGACATCTCCATTTATAACCGATGAACGGGTTTTCAACTTCCTTCGAGGAAGTCTCATCATACCAACCGGGTATGATCTACTTACAACTGGTAAGTAGTTTTTTTTCGCATAATTTTCACATCACTTTCTCTAAGTGGTGATGATTAAAATACCACTAAATAGTGGGTTTTTTTTACTGAGGTACTTATCATCCCCTACCGGGTATGATATAAAATTTCCACTAACAACCTGTAAGTGGTTTTTATCTTTAAGTTGTGTTCATCATCCCAACCGGGTATGATGTTAGTAAACCAACTCACAATCGGTAAGTGGTTTTTAACTTTAAGTTGTGCTCATCATCCTAATCGGGTATGATGTTAGTAAACCCACTCACAACCGGTAAGTGGTTTTTAAATTATAAGGTGTGCTCATCATCCCAATCGGGTATGATGTTTGTAAACCCACTCACAATCGGTAAGTGGTTTTTAACTTTAAGTTGTGCTTATCATCCCAACCGGATATGATGTTAGTAAACCCACTCACAACTGGTAAGTGGTTTTTAAATTATAAGGTGTGCTCATCATCCCAATTGGGTATGATGTTTGTAAACCCACTCACTCGTTAATGCCGTGAATTCCACTATACTAGTTCTTTGTATTCACGCGAGCTTGTCCATGATGGCGTTCTCGGTATTTCATGTTCCTACAAGATATGAACAACCTTGTTCATTATTACTCGACATAACAGCCTTCATTCATTTCCAATGAATGAGAAAACCCAAACTTTTAGTTATTTGTAATTAGGTCCCTAAAGTTATTTCTCTTTAACTTTAAGTCTCTAATGTCGGTTTTTCCTCAAATTGAGTCCCATAACTTTTAAAATTTATCCTGGGACCTCAACTTATTCAATTTTACCAAAAAGGGGTTTAATTTCCCAAATTTCCAATTTGGTCCCCCAATTTTTCCAAAATTACCATTTTACCCTTCTCTTACAAAAATGGTAAGTTTTGCCCCAAAAATTCCAAAATTCCTCAATTGGTCCTACAACATTATTTTCATGCCCAATTGACCCTCAATTTCATAAAATTGTATTTTGGCCCTTTGAATTTCGAAAATCCCCAAATTTTCTCCTAATTTCAACACTACCGAATTTGATTTCATCAAATTGACCGATCAAACACTTCTAATTATTGAAATTGGAGTTGAAATTGAGTTCCTGCATGTTCATACGATTCTAAGAAACTTTGAATCGTAGATTTTAACGTCGAAACGAGCTTAAACGGAGCTTCGCCGAAAAACAAACTGTAGAGAGAGAAAGCTTCGATTACTCACCGGTGAAGGCACGACGGTCCGAGCTTTCGATCTTGGCAGATAGGTCTCATCCTAAGGTTCATCCTAGAATCAAGAATTGCATCAATTGATGCAGAATTGGATTAGAATTTTGTCATTGAAATTCGGTCGACTCTCTCTCTAGCACCGATCGAAAATTGTAGAGGGGAGCCGAATTGGCTTAACTTTCGGTCCTAATTCGGCCGTGAAAAGGCTGAGTAAGTGTTGGGAGGGCTTGGTTTTGGCTTGAGAAGAGCTTGAAATGGCTGATTTCAGCTTGGCCGAAATAGGACAGCTTTGGTCCGCCAGAGTTGCTTCACTATTCCATCATGTTGGTGCTTCTCCAACGATTCTCGGATTGACTGTAGTTTGCTATCAGATAGCTATCTTCTCCCTGGTTCTAAAGAGCCCGACCTTTGTTCAAGTCGAACCTCTGGTTCGAGTTTTACCGGGAAATGGATCAGTAGAGAGAGAGAGAAGTGTTAAGGTGTGAGAAGAATGAAATGGGGATGATTTATTAATAGTATTAATATTGCCATAAATTATTGGTATTAATTCCAATAATTTAATTTTGGTATTGATTCCAATAATTTAATTTCGGTATTAAATTATTTGTATTAATTCCAATCATTTAATTTAGGTATTAAATTATTGGTATTAATTACAATATTTAAATATATGTTAATTTATGATAAGCTGTACGTTCCCATAAAGATTTTTTACCGTAATTTCGAGTTACAAAAAGTCATACTTCCCAGAAGGTCACCCATCCTCACACTACTCTCAAGCAAACATGCTTAACTTTAAAATTCTTATGGAATCTAGTTCACCTGAACCAATTTGGTTTTTGTTTTCTAATTTGTCTTAAGTTTCTTTTCCAAGGTTTAATGAACCCTTTGGATCACCCGAAAGTTGTAAATTTCCATATTGCTTATTCCCAAATGTAAACCGGCTTGGTTTTCTTATTCGGTTTGACCGATTCTTTTCCCGGTTTTCCTTAACTCAAATGTGTGGGGTTTACAAGAACACTTCTAACAAAAATGTATTTTCACTTTATCCCACCAACCGGGTGTGATGATACCTCCGCTTACAACTGGCAAGCGGGTTTCTCCTTCCTTCAAGGAAGTCCATCATACCAAACGGGTATGTTTTTCTCTACTTATAATCGGTAAGTAGGTTTTCACCCCAACTGTGTATGATGTCAAAATTCCACTTACAAGTGGTTTTTAGTTTCTAATGTGTTCACTATCCCAACTAGGTATGATGTAAATAGGCCCACTCACCCGATAATTGTGGCGTATTCTTCTCTAGTCGATTTTTACCTCCACGCTGGCTTATCCTTGCTGGTGTTCCAATCTCTCGTGCTCCTACACGATTTGGGCACCCTTATTTATTAAAGTTTGGCATAACAGCCTTCGTGTCCATATGAGGACAGAGACCTCATCCCGCCTCCATCCCAGTCTCATGCATAAGAAGCCCCAACATAGTAGCTCCATGACTAACTGGTACGACGAGAAGCCCAAACACAGTAGATTCTCCTTCCCTTATCGCCACCATGTCATCTAGCAGTCCTTGGAACCCACCACTACCCTCTTGGACGTCTTGATGGTCCCGAATCAAAGTGCATGCACAATCAATAGTTTTCACATAAACCATTATCTTTGATGCCGACGATCCAACGGCCCTGACACTCAACCCGACCTGTAGTTATTTGCATGACCAATCCGTCAACCTAATCCAGGCGTACTGCCACTGGCCCATCGAGCCTTGTCAGTCCTGACTTGGTACTATGGCAAATGACACAAACATTTCCATTTTTATGAGATTTTTTGTGGCTCTACTTATTCGTGTTTGTTTACAGGCTTCAGCTCGTGCCCACTGGCCTTGGGCCCACTTCACAAGTTTTTCAAAATTAGGCCTTGAGCACTATAAGTTCAAAATTGAGGCCCCCGACATGTTGGAGTTGTTCTTAGCTCTCATAAAAAAAAGTCTCTCAAATGGTTTAAACATTTGCACACAGTTAGGGGAGAACATTTCTGAAAAAATCTCTTTTAGTTCAAAGCACTCATCAGACCAACTGAGTGTGATGATAGGGGTAGGTCTATTCATGGGTGGATTTTCACTTCAAAAATCATGCCTATCACCCCAATTGGGTATGATAGTTTAATATACCTACTCACAACCGGTAAGTAGGTTTTTCACTTTAAAATGGTGCTCATCATCCTATCCGGGCATAAAGTGTAAATAAACACACTCACAGTAGTCTTTCATTTTAAAATGGTGCTCACCACCCCAACTGGGAATGATGTATAAATGTCTCACTCACAATGGTTTTTCAATTTAAAACGTGCTTATCATCCCAATCGGGTATGACTTTAGTAATCTCACTCACCTGATGACGGTGACGTGTTCGCCCCTAGTCAGCTTTCCAAGTCTCTCTCGAGCTCTTTTGCTCACTTCCTTATCTGAATTTGTTCTTATATGGTTTGAGCATCCTTATAAGAAACGACTTGACATGAATAGCCCCTCTATTTTCATGTATTTACATTTATACCCTTATTTTCGCCTTATTGCAATTAGGTCCCTAAAGTCCATAATCTTTGACTTTAGATCCCCAAATGCTCAATTATTTTCAATCAAGTCCCCGGGGTTTCCAATATTCCTCTTGGGTCCTTAATTTTCTCAAAATGGTATATGGGGCTCAAATTTCTCAAATTGGTCACCCAACTTTTACAAAGTTACCATTTTACCCCTAAGTTCCAAAAATGGCCAATTGGTCTCAATTCTTTCAAAAATTGACTAATTGGTCCTCCAACATCTTTCTCACTGCCAATTGACCTTCAATTTTGAGAAATTGCATTTAGGTCCAATTTTTCAAAATTCCCAATTTCTCCCCAATTTCACCCTTTTATACTGACCAAATTTGATTTTTTTTTTTCAAATTGGCCATTCAAATGGGGATAATTTGTCAAATTGGTGGCTAGAATCGGTTCTTATACTTTCATACAATCTAATTGAGCTTTGAATTGCAGAATTTGGGTTCGAAACAAGCTCAAACGAAGCTTGACCGCTTTTCCTCATCTCGCCTCGTAACTTCTCTCAACCCTAATCGAAGAATGGGCGCAAATTATAACTTGTGTGCATGGGGGCAGATGAATTTAAATGGGCTTGGGCCTCACTCTCATTATCAATCTAAATCTACCCCAAGATATTAAGGATTGAGGTCACGTCAATACTTTAATTCGCTTAATACGAGTTTTAATCAACCCACTTGGCATCGCATAACAACAAACCACTCGTCCCACTTCTCAGCCTTTGGAGCCCTGTCAACTTTGTGGCAAACATGTACATTCAACTCATTATTGTCATTCCTATGAATTCAAGACTCTCTCTTCGACTTCTCGAGTACTCTTTTTGACTCCTCAAGTTCTCTATGCTTATAGCAATGAAGCTAGTCTATATCATTTTAACAGGTATGTTGATTCAGGAGCGACCGCTTATATCACTAATAATTTATCTCACATGTCTATTCAGGAGAATGAGGCACTTCCTAAGCATCAGCTAATTAGAGATGGGACACATTTACCAATTTTAACATCCAAATATATTTATGTTAGATCTTTTACCTGGTATGGGAGGATTGTATTGTCTTTGTACCAATTGTAATCCTTTTACCTTATTTGTAGTTGCTTGTGTAAGTCCTACTGAACCGACTTCATTATGACATCAACATTTAGGACATCCCGCTTTTCCTATTGTCAGTCATGTGATTTCTAAACATTTATCAATGAAAGCTATCTTGCCTTTATCATTATGTGATTCATGTTCTTGTGGAAAAATCTCTGAATATTCTTTCCCTAGTTCACCATGTTAGCACTCACACTCTTAAACTAATTCATACCGACATATGGGGATCCACTCCATTTACATCCCACATAGGTCATCTTTATTATGCTCATTTTCTTAATGACTATAATAAGTTCTCATATGTCTTTGTCATGAAAAAGCATTCAAATATTCTATTTTTCTAACATTTCGTTTGCAAGTTGAAAATTTGTTCTACTTCAAAATTAAATTTCATCAGTCAGATGGTGCTAAAAAATTTATTTTTGCCTCCTTTCAGTTTGACTTCAGCTTATAGACATCAGTCACCGCCTCTCATTCCCACATACACCCCAACAAAATGGATCAGCTGAGCGTAAATATCATTATATTGTGGACATGGGACTCATTCTCTTAATTCATTTTCATGCTCCATTAAAATTTTGGGATTTTTCCTTTAATACATATGTTTATCTTATTAACCGAATTCCTACTCGGTCCTTGGGGTTTTGTTCTCCTTATGAGGTACCTCATCATACCCCTCCTAATTATAAATCTATAAGTGTATTTGAGTGTTTCTATTTTCCCTACCTTTGTCCCTACTCGCCTCACAAACTTCAACTCGGGTCTGCTCCTTATATTTTTCTTGGCCATCCTTCTCATTATTTCGAGTACCGCATTTTGGATCATCGTACTAATTGCATCTTCACCTGTCGTCCTGTTCTTTTTAAAGAAATAGTATTTCCCTTCTCATGAGACAATACACCTGTAAACCCCGCACATTTGAGTTAAGGAAAATCGGGAAAAGAACCGGTCAAACCGAATAAGAAAACCAAACCGGTTTACATTTTGGAATAAGAAATATGAAAATTTACAACTTTCAGTTGATCCAAAGGATTTATTAAACATTGGAAAAGAAACTTAAGATAAACTACAAAACAAAAACCAAATTGGTTTAGGTGAACTAGATTCCATAAGAACTTTAAAGTTAAGCGTGCTTACCTGAGAGTAGTGTGAGGGTGGGTGACCTTGGGAAGTATGATTTTTTGTAACCCGAAATTTCGGTCAAAAATTTTTATACGAATGTACGGCATATCATAAATAGCCATCAATTAATATATATTTAATTATTAAAATTAATACTAATAATTTAATACCTAAATTAAATTATTGGAATTAATACAAATAATTTAATACCGAAATTAAATTATTGGAATTAATACCAATAATTTATGGTAATATTAATACTAGTAATAAATCTCGACCGTTTAATACACGGGTTTTACGACTATATAAAGAGGTCATCCCCATTTCATTCTCCTCATACCTGAACACTTCTCTCTCTCTACTGCTACATTTCCCAGTAAAGCTCGAACCAGAGCTTCGACTTGAACAAAGGTTGGGCTCTTTAGAACCGGGGAGAATACAGTTATCTGATAGCAAACTACAGTTAATCCGAGAATCGTTGGAGAAGCACCGACATGATGGAATAGTGAAGCAACTCCGGCAGAACGAAGTTGCCCTATTTCGGCCAAGCTGAAATCGGTCATTTCAAGCCCTCCTCAGGCCAAACCAAACCCTCCCAACACTTCCTCAGCCTTTCCATGGCCGAATTAGAACCGAAAGGTAAGCCAATTCGGCTCCCCTTTATAATTTTTGATCGGTGCTAGAGAGAGAGTAGACTAAATTTCAATGACAAAATTCTAATCCAATTCTGGATCAATTGATACAATACTTGATTTTAGGATGAACCCTAGGACGAGACCTATCTGCCCAGATCGAAAGCTCGAACTGTCGTGCCTTCACCGATGAGTAATCGAAGCTTTCTCTCTCTACAGTCTATTTTCCGGCAAAGCTCCGTTTGAGCTCGTTCCGACGTTAAACTCTGCGATTCAAAGTTTCTTAGAATCGTATGAACATACATGAACTCAATTTCAACTCCAATTTCAATAATTAGAAGTGTTTGATCAGTTAATTTGATGAAATCAAATTCGGTAGTGTTGAAGAGTTGAAATTGGGGGAAATTTTGGGGATTTTTTGAAATTCAAAGGGGCCAAAATACAATTTTATGAAATTGAGGGTCAATTGGGCATGAAAATAATGTTGGAGGACCAATTGAGGAATTTTGGAAATTTTGGGGAAAAACTTACCATTTTTGTGAAAGAAGAGCAAAATGGTAATTTTGGAAAAATTAGGGAACCAAATTGGAAATTTGGAAAATTAAACCCCTTTTTGGTGAAATTGAATAAATTGAGGTCCCACGATAAATTGTAAAAGTTACAGGACTCAATTTGAGGAAAAATTGACATTAGGGACTTAAAGTTAAAGAGAAATAACTTTAGGGACCTAATTGTAAATAACTAAAAGTTTAGGTTTTCTCATTCATTAATGAATGAAGGTTGTTATGCCGAGTAATAATAAAAAGGTTGTTCATATCGTGTAGGAACGTTAAATACCGGGAACGCCAGCAAGGACAAGCTCGCATGAATACAAATAATCAGTCTAGTGGAATTCACGGCATTAACGGGTGAGTGGGTTTACTAATATCATACTCGGTTGGGGATGATAAGTGCCTCGATATAAAAACCTACTGTTTAGTGGTATTTTAATCATCACTACTTAGAGAAAGTGATGTGAAAGTTATGCGAAAAAAACTACTTACGGGTTGTAAGTAGATCATACCCGGTTGGTATGATGAGACTTCCTCGAAGGAAGTTGAAAACCCGTTCATCGATTATGAACGGAGATGTCCTTATACCGATCGGTATGATAGATAGTAAAAACCTATTTTTGTCGGAAGTGCTCTCCCTTGACTGTGTGCCAATGCTTAAACAATTTGGGAGACCTTCTCAACAGGAGCTCGAATAGCTCTAATAGGCCGGCGGCCTCGATTTTGGAACTTGGGGGCTAAATGCCCGATTTTGAAAATCTCGTACAGTGGGCCTAAGGCTAGTTGGCACGAGCAGGAGCTCGTAAATGAATATGATATATGTGCCATAAAACTTAATAAGTGAATTGTTTGGCCATGGTACCAAGATAGGACGGACATGCTCAGTCAACTAGTGGCAGTGCGACATGACAGGTCGACGGACTAGTCAAGACAAACAGCTACGGGTTGAGTTGAGAGTCGGGGCCGTTGGACTAGTGGCACCACAGATTACATGGCAATATAAGAAAATATTGTTTGTGCATGCACTGTGAGTACGAGATCATCAAGACGCCCATGAGAGGTAGTGATGCGTCCTAAGGGCACTGGACGACCTGGTGGCTATAAGGGCAGTTCGTCGTTCTAGGTGTCTGTGCGAAATCTGCAGTAGCATGAAGCGCATGAGACCGGGGTGGGGACAGGATGAGGTCTCTGTCCTCATACGGATATGAAGAAGTGATTTCGGGATTGTGAGTAGGATGTCACATACATCCACTCATTCCCAGGGTAGAAGTGGTCATACTTCTATCCGGGTGGTAGGAAAAGTCGCTCCGAAGCCACTAGTGGGTTCAGTAGTGATACTCACTTGCGAATGTGTGTAACCTTCATGATGAAGGATGTGTGTTGGGTGATGACACACCGTGGTAACTAAGAAATAATGGAAAAATCCAAATTTTTAAATGATGGGATTTTTGAAAGCAAAGGAGTTTGGCACACTCCATATAAATGTTTTTCTTAAAAGTCAAAAGCTTTTAAAAACCCATTCACTGAGTAGTCGTACTCACCCCCTCCCTTATATCCCTTTCAGGAAATCCCGGAAAGCCTCCCCTTAAAGATCGTCGACTAAGATGCCTGTAAGACAGGTATGTAAAGTTTTAAATTTCATACAGTTTTAATTATGCTATTCCAGGAAAAAGGTGCAAGTTAAAGAACGCCTTACTCTTTACGGTTTACGATAAGGGGAAACCCTTTAATAAACCGGGAGAGTGGCGGGTTGATCACGGGGATCCGACCAAACCGGGTCGGGGCGTGACACATATATATTCCAACGGAGAAGTAATGAACCCAACTAATGTGGAATAGAAGGTAAATTTCAAATGGAATGCAAGTTGGGAATAAAGGACCAGTTACAAGGGAAATTTATCCAGAACTAGCAGAGTGGGTTAAACTCAAGGAACGAGTGGAGAAGGAGATAGCATCGAAAGATGTAGTATATGTAAGGAAGGGGTGGATTGCCCATAATAAGGACATAGAGGAAGGACTAATTGAGAAACCTTGGGAGAAACAAGCCCAAATTAAGAAGTGAATGATGAAATGACCATAGGCATCGAGACTTGTCATGGTCCACATTCACTTAGTGGAGCCCAAAGAATGACGGCTGAGCATAGTGTGGAATACACAAAATAAGACCCAAAAACACGAAGTTCATTGGATAAGGACTGAAGGATGGAATGTGAATTTTAAGACAAAGGAGAATTAAAAGCGGGCAAATGCCTGAAAATAAAGAGAGTGTAGGGAGGTAAAGGGAAGGAACCTTTAAGGAATGGTAAGAAGATCAAAGGTATCACCCTAAAATGGAAGTCTCTACTTTGAAGGACATAGTAGAGAATGGAAACCATAAAAGGGAGACCTCCCCAAAACAAGGAATCAATATGTAGACCAAAAAAGGGTCAACTCAAAATGTGAAATGGTGAATGGTCACAAGCAAGCTAGAAAGGATGGAGGAAAGAAAAGCCCTTGTGAAAAATACGCCAATGTAATGATGAAAGACATGAGTGAGAAAGGATTCTAATGTGTCGCTAAGTTGGAAAATCGACGACTGGAACCAAGGAAAAACCATAGGAAAGTTGGTAAAAGAACGAGTAGATAAAGGGAACTGACACGATGCTGATATTCAAAAAATTACAGGAGAATTGGAACTACATAGAAAGGAGATGGGAAACACTATTGAGTAGTAGGAAGGAACGAAGCCCTACGACTCCTGAATAGATGAAAAGGGCATAAACCCTTATCAAAGATATACCCTCTAGAAACCATATTGGGCAAGGATAATTCCATAACATATCATGTTGTAAGAAACATGTAGTGCCAACAGTTCCAAGAAAGGTGACCCAAGCAGGATCGAGTCTGATGGTCAAACCTAAGAAATGGAACTAGAATTATGCTAAACCAAAATGAAGGAAGGACAAAATAAGATAAGGAAGAAAGTATGTCCAAACCTACGGGATTAATGACGAAGAGTCGGAAAGGATACTAAACTAAGAGCATCAATAATCTAGGAAATGAAGGGAAAATAGGGACAATTGGATATATATGGAACACCCAACCCAATTACACGAATAAGAACCCTTAAGAAGAAAAGTCGTACCCTTAGTGGAGTAAGAAAGAGACCTAAGGAAGTACCTTGGGATAGGTAATTTGAACACGATACACTTCGTGAGTGAATGGAAGATATAAAGGAAGAAAGACTTCTCAAGTACGTGGCTAAAGGACGAGATGAAAGGAGTAGCCAAATAGATAGCATATCGAGCAAACCCTAGGAGGACATCAAGGAAGGTCACTTCTAACGCAAATGATGGTTGACTTAGTTTTGGGGACAAAACCCCTAAAAGGAGGGGAGAGTTGTAAACCCCGTCCTTAAAAGATAAAAAAAAATGGGGGAAAGAACGGGCCAACCTGAGAGAGAAAATAAAGTTGGTTCATGAACGTTAATTGATAGAGAAGGGGTAAAATGGGAAATCAAAAAACTCCAAGTGACTCAGAGAGTCATACAAGTGATGGAAAAGGACCTTGGGACAAATTGGAAGAAAAAACCAAATCGGTTCAAGTGAACCGAACCTAAACTAGATTGAACCGGTTTGAACTATCATTGAACCGATTGTTAAATTCATTTATCTAGGTGGCTTAAAATATTCAAATTGGGGAATTGAAGCCACCATTGGATAGAGAATGAATTTAGATGAATTTAGAAAATTTTAATTTTGAGAAAATCGGTCGAATCATGTCTAAACCAGCCGATTTATTCATTGAACCGGTCGGATCGGTCTAGTTTGGTTCAGAATAGTGTCATCTTCTTCCTTCATATGACAACATTGTTCATTCAATACAAAAATGGATGACACCGATGAAGGAAAAAATGGCTCCAATTAGGTCGTTTCAGGGTAAGGATAAGCTTGACCAAAAAGGAAAGTTGTCGGGTAGGAGGTCCCTAAGCTCCCTATATAAAAAGCTTCTCTCCATTCATCCTTCATACACCTGAAATCTTCATTCTCTCTCAATTGCTCCATTTTTTAGTGAGCTCTGACTTGGGCAGCTTTCTTAGCCTTAGAAGGCGAGGTCGAGTTCTTTAGACTCTAGGGAACTCAGCTATCTGATAGTAACCTCCGTTCGATCCGAGGACCGCTAGAGAAGCGCCGGCAAAATCAAATAGTGAAGCAACTCCAAAGGACCGAAGCTGCCATGTTTTGGCCGAGCTGAGTTCGGCCAAATTCACCCTCCTCCGGCCAAACCAAGCCCTCCCGACACCCCAGTGGCCCTCACACGACTGCAACATAGTTAAAAGGTAAGCCAATTTGGCCTTCTTTGTCATTTCCAGTCAGCATTAGAGAGAGAAACTACAAAATTTCACTAACAAAATTCTCCCTCGATTCGAGTTCAATTGTAGAAATTCTTGATCCTAGAAGTAACCTTAGGACGAGAGCTATATTTCTCGATAAAGAGCTCGGACCGCTGCAGCTCCAATGGTAAGCTTTCGAAGCTCTCTCTCTACGCACATTTTTCTGGCAAAGCTCTATTTGAGCTCGTTTCAGCCTCAACTCATGCGATTCAAAGCTCAATTGAATCGTATGGAAGTGTAGAAATTGATTGACACATCCAATTGAAGCAATTAACCCCAATTGAATGGTCAATTTGAAGAAATCAAATTCAGCCAGTTTGAAAGGGGGAAATTGGGGGGAAATTTTGTGGGAAATTGAGGGACCTCTTTGCAATTTTCCAAAATTGAGGTCCAATTGGCCATGAAAAAGATGTTGGAGGACCAATTGGTCAATTTTTGGAAACATTTGTGGTCAAATTGACATTTTTGGAAAGTAGGGGCAAAATGGTAATTTTTTAAAAGTTGGGGACCAAATTGGAAATTTGGAAAACTTGAGCCCATTAAACAATTTTGAGTAAATTAAGAACCCAAAGAGAATTTTTGGAAGTTTCAAGACTCAAATTGGGCAAAAGTTGGCATTAGGGACCTAAAGTTAAGAGAAATGAACTTTAGGGACCTAAGTGCAATTAACTAATACTTTTGAGCCTAGTCGCTTATATGTGAGAAATGAAGGCTGTTATACCAAAATTTAATAAATAAGGGTGCCCCAATTGTTTAGGAACACGAGAGATCGAAATGCTAGTAAGGATAAGCTAGCGTGGAGGCGAAAATTGACTAAAGAAGAATACGTCACAATTATCGGGTGAGTGGACCTATTTACATCATACCCGGTTGGGATAATGAGCACTTTAGAAATGAAAAACTACTTGTAAGTGGAATTTTGACATCATACCTAGTTGGGGTGATGGGCGAACGAAGATAAAACCTACTTACCAGTTATAAGTAAATAAAATCATACCCGGTTGGTATGACAGACTTCCTTGAAGAAAGGAGAAACCCGCTTACCAGTTGTAAGTGAAGGTATCATCACACCCGGTTGGTGGGATGAAGTGAAAATACATTTTTATCAGAAGTGTTCTTCCTGACTATGTGCCAATGCTTAAACTCTTTGGGAGACCTTATTGACGGGAGTTAGAACAGTTCAGATAGGCTAGAGGCCTTGGTTTTTGAACTTGTGGGGTTAAAAGCCCGATTTTGGAAAATCACATACAGTAGGCCAAGGCCAGTAGGCACAAGTAGGAGCTTGTAAACAAACTTGAATTGAGAAAGTAATGAAAACTCTAATGAAACTAATGTGTGATTTTGCCATGGTACCAAGACAAGACTGACAGTACTCGATGGATTAGTGGTAGTGCGTCAGGGTCAGGTCAATGGACCAGCCTAGACAAACAGTTGTAGGTCAGGTTGAGGGTTGGGGCCGTTAGACTAGTGGCACCAAAGATAAATGGCTATGTGAAAACTATTATTTTGTACATGCACTTGAGGTACAGGACCATCAAGACACCTAAGAGTGGTAGTGATGCGTCCTAAGGGCTACTAGATGACCTGGTGGAGATAAGGGTTGTTTGTCATGCCAGCAGTCAGGAAGCTCGGAGTAGCTTCTTGTGCATGAGACTAGGGTGGGGTCGGGATGAGTTCTCTATCCTCATACGGACACGGAGTTGCTTTTGGGTATGAGGGTCAAATGTCGAGAACATTCACTCATACCCAGGGTAAAAGTGGACGGACATCTATCTTGGTGGCCAGTAAATACGCTCCAAACCACAAGTGGGTGCAGTGAACGGGCTGCACATGCGAGTATGTATTCCCTTCCTGATGAAGAGCGTATGTTGTCTATTAAACACACCTAATGTAGAAATGAGGAAAAAGGTCTTGAAAATTGGAACATGAGAAAAACTTTCTTTAAAATAAAACAACATTGGCACAATCTAATTAAAACTATTAGTTTTGAAAATTTACCTCCAACCTCCACTCACTGATTTGTAGAATTCACCCCCTCTTTTATATCATTTTTCAGGAGTAGGAAAAACATGATTAAAGAAAACACCAGGATCTACCCTTTGTAAAGTATGCTTAAAAGTTATTTTAAGTTTATATTTTATTGATTTATGCTATTCCAGGGAATAAGATTTAAATTACGCCTGACTCATTTTGATTAAAGGAAGGGGAAACCCCTCTTAAACCAAGGGAGAGGTGGGTTGATCACGGGTATCCGACCAAACCGGGTTGAGGCATGATATCTACATTCGTTGCTCCTATATCACAACTCTCCCTCAAAGTTATGGCACATCTTCTGAATCCCACTCAATATCGTTAGATTGTGGGTTCACTTTAATATCTCACTATTACTTATCCTAATCTTTCTTATGTCGTCCATCAGGTCTACCAATTTTATATCAACCTACTAATTTTCATTGGGTTATTGTAAAATGCACTATTCACTACATTCAAATGACTCTTAGTTTTGGTATTACCCTTTGGTCTCACTCTCCAACCACTCACCACTACTTATCTAACGAGGATTATATTGGGAATCTCTATGATTATCGTTATATTAGTGATTATGTTATTTTTCTGCACCGCAATCTTATTTTATATAGTTTTAATAAATAATATATTATTGTATGCTCTAGTATAAAAATCAAATATAAGAATTTTAGTAATGCGAAAGTGGAACTAATTTGGATTCCATATTTTATCAAAAAACTTGATCTCGTTTTTTCCAATTCTAATACATTTTGATACAAACATATTAAATATCTATCTCACAATTAATCTTGTTTTTCATTCTCGTACAAAAAATATTAAGATCAATTATTAATTTATTCGGGAACAAGTTAATTGTGTTTTTCTTAATATTCGATTTATTTGTAATGATACTAAAATCGTTTACTTGCTCACTAAAATTTCTCACACTCTATTTCATATTATTCGGGACAATCTCAATTTTTGTAAACTACTATTTAATTTGTATTTCTAATAATTATATTTATATTGAATAGAGTTGTTGAAATATTATAATTTATTATTATTATAGTATTTTAGATGGTTATTATATAATATTATTGATTAATAATTTATAATAATATTTATTTTTATATTTGTATTATTATAGGTACGAGGAACATATCTATTTTTTAAAAAATTTTACTCATATATTTTAAATTTCTAAAACATCCATCCCAATTCGTTTGAGATACAAAGCCTCGGGCTGTGACGAGCAATGGCCTGAAAGGTTTGGGTCGGACGTAGGCTTTCACCTTCTATCTTTTTATATTTTTTATTTGCCCTTAAAGGGGGTGCAGTTGACCATCCATCCGAACGCTAAGGTGGGACAGAAGAAGCGGTGGATGGGCGTCATTGGTCGTAAAAATGTTGCAAACAACTTGAGTCTCCACGAGCTAAAGGGACGAGTTTGAATTAGATTGTGAAAGCTCAAACTTTTTTTTGAACGGTGTGAAATCTCAAACAAACTCAAGTATGTTTAAGCGACCTCAAATGAGATAGGGCGATCATGGGACGAGTTAACCGCCAAAAATATGATGTTAAGGTTCGAATTATATGATTTGATTTCTAACACCTATTAATTCCATTTATGCCCTTTTATATTTCTGAAAGATACTTTGTACTTCTATTGCAATATTAAAAAAAATTTGACAGTACTGTTAAGATTGGGGGTTACATTATTGATTATTGAATATTATTGACTAAAATATTGATTTGATCAAAACTGACTCAATATTGTTTATCCAACACGTTTATGCATAGAGATGCTTCCTCCTCACTCGTCCTCTGAGTTGTATTATCACACAGGGGCGACCAGATCTCCAACAAACACAAGTGTCTAGAGATGTGATCAGAACATAACAGAATAGACACTTAGGGAGTCAGTGTTAGTGTCGGTTGGATCCACAGAGCCATTGCCAGCAACAGATACAATCTCTACTGTCACCAGCCAGACCTAACCATTTCCCTTCTTTCACCGTTACATCAATTTTATATATACATATATGTTTTAATCTTTTGGCGATAATCTAGTGATCAATATTCATGTACGCCGATGGGCATATGTGCATAATTATGCATATATTTGTGTATAGTATATATACCCCTCATCTAATACTGTTTGCTTGCATGCCAACATATGGCGAGTTTCCTTGAAGGTTTTATCACTATCGCTACAATGCATACATAGCTTGTACTTTACACTCTTCCCATTTGATCAAACACGTGGAATCTTCGACGCAGTTGCTAATTGGACATATAATGACCCAAATAATTTCTTCATTGGGAAGGGCATCCCTACATATAATACTGGATTATTAAGAAATTTTGTATTATATGAACAACTTGAAGGGTCAGATTTTGGTATCATAATATATTTAGAGAGATAGACACCATTTGCAGTATATTTTTATATTTTTTTAGTATAAAGTGGGATCCATTCAACCATATAATTTTGCATCAACAACGGCACCATATGATCTATTTAGTGAATATCAAGTTTGAAACTTTTAGAACTAACTCGTAATACTGGACAAATTACTATTGGGCCCGTATTAATAAACTATTAAACATACTAACATTCATTCAACCAAATAATTTTGCATCAACAACAACAACCGCACCATATGATCTATTTATTCGGTGGGTCATGCCATTCCCATCTAAAATGGAACCATCTCTATATATAGATATGGCACCATATCTAACCATGAAAACCTTACCATACCATACCATGCAGACCCCTCATCCCCTCCGCCCGCCCTCTTTCATCCGACGGTCGAGATGGGATCCCATCAGATCACAGGAGATCAAGCAGCCCCTTGATCTGCCCCCATTATGAATCCAATTCACATCATGCCGGCCTTGGATCAAGAGTTCCTTATATTAAAGATAAAATAATATTTATTTATTTATTATTTTTTTATAATGTGTTTATCGAGTAGTAGTAGTGAATAATTTAATATTTTTATTACAATAAAAAACTAGCACCCCTAAAAGGAGATAACAAAGTTAGAGAATTAAATTTAACAAGAAATCATGTTAACTCAATTGAACACACTTATTTATTTTTTTCGCACCGATTATTAATATTTAAAAATTGCATTGAAATATAATTTATACCATTTAAATTAAGTTAATCTACAAAATAAGTAAAATTATTAAAATATATTTTTTTCCTTCTCATATATTTAAATTTCAGATCTAATTTAGGGAAGGGGGAGTCCATAACCAATTCTTCATATATTCATTCACAATAATTTTGTCACCTTTTTTATAGCGATCATGGAACCACAGGGGGACCCACCATTGCCTCTCATGTGACCGACAAGAGTGCCTCCGTATAACTGTCATGTCCACTCTCTTCCTCCCTTCTCTGCATTAAAAACCCCTACACAAAGGACTTCATAAGCTATAAACGTTGAAGCCCTCGAGAGTACAATTGAGTAAAGGAAAAGCAATATCGTGAAAGGAAATGGATAGAGGGTTAGGGCTCGAGATCACTGAGTTGAGGCTGGGGCTCCCGGGTGCCACTGCCGTGGTGGTCGAGAAGAGCGAGAAGAAGAGGGCATTCTCAGAGCTCACCGACGAACGGAAGGTGGCGGCAACAGCGGCTCCCAGGGCCAAGAGCCAGGTCGTGGGGTGGCCGCCGGTGTGCTCGTACCGGAGGAAGAACCCCGCCGCCGCCGAGTATTCTAAGAATAGGTGCGTCAAAGTCAGCATGGACGGAGCGATCTGTCTCCGTAAGATCGATCTGAGCTTGCAGGAGGGGTACTCCGAGCTTGCGGTGGCAGTGAAGAAGCTCTTTGGATGCGACGCCCTCGGTTAGTTATTATTGTATCTGTCCATGAATCTGATTAGAGCTCTCGTACCGATTTCGTTCTTATTGTCGTTTTTCAACTCATAGATTGATTTTCTTGTTGTTTTGTATAGGAGAAGGATTGAAGGATGAAGAGAAGGGTGAATACAATAAGCTCATATACGAAGATAAAGATGGAGACTGGATGCTGGTCGGAGATGTCCCATGGGAGTAAGCCTCCGTTTAAACCTAAAATCCCATGCACCTATCTATTATTTACATTCCCTTGTTCATATGCAAAAATTGATTTTGTAGATCATTTTGTGGATAACTAGTCCATTTGTTATACAAAATCAGGGTAGAGCATCTAATAAAGGGAAATATCATTTTTCTAATGAAAAATATCAAATACAAAATCACAAATATCTCCAGTAAAACCAAGCAAGGTATGCACCAGACTTTCTATTATTTGAAGTTGCATAGATCACATAGATTTTTTTTTCTAAAGTAGATTGTTGTGGCCATATGAATTTTAGAAAAAAAAGTATTGATTTAATGAATTGAAACATTAATATGACGGAAATTGCACTTTGGAATAAGTCATTGCGCACCCACTACTCCTGTCGAGCAATATATGTAAGGTGGTGGACATTGAGCAGACATCGACATTATAGCTTTCACAAGTTGACACGGAGCTGTCGAGTCATGTTGAGATTGATGGACTTTATTCATAATAATGTCTATTATTGATCCGAACATGTCGTGATTTAATAATTGATTATAGTATGATATAATATACCAGTCAATTTGCTAGAAAGTATGCAGCCACCGTCACTAATGTTGCTATGTTATATAGTAACATGATATATTGATGGATGGATGGATTTGACGTTGAACACCCATCGTACGGCAGGTATAATTTTGTACAATCTTAGCATGAAATTTAACGAATGTACTAGTTAGATTTCAAAAATAAAAAAAGAAGATTTTTTTTAGCATGTTATGATGATGTGACATACACAAAGTACACCTCATTTATGATATGATTATGCATATTTAACATCCATTTTTATTATGTTATAAAAATTGATAATTAAAACCTAATAAGATATTTTAATTTTTTTATCACTACCCATAATATAATACAATGTAAGTAAATATTTACTTGCTATAGTATAATTTTAGCCAATTACATTTTATCCACATATATGGTAAATTTACTTTTGATTTTGCAATGCATATTTGCAAAAGAAAAACTGAGGGTTCAATTCGATATCGCAACGGAGATATACTGCAATGCAATCTAGTGTTTCAGATCCGAGCCATGATGTTATGTGGTTCAAATTTTAGCAACTTTTTTCATGAAAACAGGGATTGATGTCCCAGAAATTCCCTTTTAATGCAGGATGTTCATAGAATCATGCAAGAGGCTGAGGATCATGAAGAGGTCAGAGATCAAAGACTTGGGGCTGCCCAAGGAAAGAGACTTTCTCAGGGGAGCCTTCCAGCTCAAGGATTGATCCATCTCCAATAGCTCCACATCCATCAGTAAAGGAAGAAGCTTTTTGCTCTGGAAAGATAAGGGATCCAAAATAAATCGCTGGGTTTTTTTTTTAGAGAAAATAAATTAGTTACACCAGTCATAATATTGGTGTATATCTTTCAATCTGGTGATGAATAATGGCTTGTCTTTTTTCCACCATCAATCAATCAAAATGTGTATGAATGAGAACATGGGTTAGGTGCAAATGGGAAACCTTTATTTCTCTCTAAGTTTTTATATCAAATATTTGAGATTCAAGAAATTATTAGACGTGAACACTTGAAAAATGCAAAAAATCGACCTCATTTTTAATGGAGAATTCATATTGAGATAAACATATCTTTTTAGCATGGATGTCATATACGTATACCCCATCACCAGAAGTGTAATTATTTTGGTTACCATTTAATTTGGAGGAAACTTCTCATTTTATAGGATTTCCAAATTTTAGTGTTAGCTTTGAATAATAGTTTAATTTCGACAATGAGGAGGATCGATAGGGATAGGGAGGATAATAGAAGTACTTTTTAAGGTTTGTTTCCTATTACAACCCTGGACTTTACAACATTGCCTATTTATTCCTTTCCTTCTACCTGAACCGGTGACAATTTCGGGTTTGGCTAAATTATACTCGGTCATATTACCTGCTCCCATTCAATGAAAACCGAACTCAGTTTTTGCTCTATACAGACCGTACAAGAAAACTCCGAATTAGAGTTTTAGTTTTGTTCATCGCTCAAATCTGCCCCAATTCGAACAACACAATGGAGTTGGGGGTCAGTTTTTTTTATTACATAATAGTACATTACATTGTATCCCTTTCTCGTAAGGGCGTATAGAGTCTCGGAAACGGGAACGAAAACGAGATATACCTTGAACCGAAAGACGGCAGCCGAGCCACTGCACTTTTCCCGGTAACCGAATTCTTTTTCTTCTTCATACGCGAGTTCCTCCTCAAGTTACTTGCTAGGGTAATATTAGTTTTGGCCTACTAGTGGCGTTCGTAACTTTTATGCTACCGATTTTATATTTTTTACGGGAAAAACTGAATCGTAAATGGAAAGCATTTGCTTGCTTAATTTCAAAATAGTGCCAACAGTTAGTTTCATTACATTGCCGACAGTCGGAGGTAAACCCCATCACCACGTAGCCTCTACTTGGGTCGGTTGTCTTGACGACAACACAAGGGACTAATGGTAAGGCGTCCCCATTTACTAATATCACAAAATACCTAAATTCTAGAATATTAATGGACAATTATGTGAGTTTATTATTCCATATTTCTGTTTGCATTTGTATTTATGAAAATGCAGGGTCACATGCAAGCCATGGAGGTCTCTAACGGACTCTCTCACCTCATAGAAAGCACATAAAACTTATACTTAACCTGGATTAAGCAGCCAGTGCCTTGAACTCGAAAAGGCTCCTAAGGATGTCAGTTTAGACCCAAAACTAAAGTTTGACCTGCGCACAACCTAAACCTCAAGTTTGACCTGCGCATAACCCGAACCCGTGGTTCAAGTCTATGCGAACTCGAGCTAGGTTAGGGTCCAATTGGACTCAAACTTGGACCCGAAGTTTCCCATTCATGTAAGCTCATTTTCAGGTTTGGGTCTTATCACTGAACCTAATCGCATAGATCCGAACCTCGAGTTCAGTTCGGGTTTGGGTCTAATACACGGACCCGAAATCTAGTCTGTGCAGGCTCAAGTTTGACCCATGGACCCGAACCTTAGGTCTTTGCGGGTTTGAGTCTCCCAGACCTAAGCTCGGGTCGGGTTCGTGCCGTAAGAAACACAACCCAACCTGAGTTTTGACAACCCTTGAAGTTGTTGGCAGGTGAGGTCGAAAGTGAGAGAACATGAGATTTCAAAAGGGAAATGAGAAATCGTGGTTAAAACGGAATTGAAAAGGTGAAGATAAATAAAAATGAGATTTGAAATGGTTTCGAGTGATAATTGAAATTTCAAAAGTATATAGAATTAATTAAAATGTAAAGTAAAAGAGAAAACTGAATTATAACCCGTGATGAAAATAAGATAGAAAACTCAATATTAAAATTAGGAATCCGATTAGATTTGAAATAGGGTGCACGTCAGGAAAGTTGAGATTTTTTTGGGAGTCGTTTTCCCGAAAATAGCGAGGATTTAGAATTTAATTAATAAGAGAAGTCAAAAAGGATAAATGGTAATTTAAAATTTTAAAAATGGAAAGAAAAGAAATAAATAAGTTGGGTTAACTATACTCAAGATGTAACTCAACCTACAAGAAAGCACTAATGATCATATTACAATTAGAGGGGCACTTCAAAGTATCCAAACCCCTTTTAGGAGAAAGAGCAAGGTACAGTCTCCCTTTCCATGTTGACCCACCAAGCTAGCTGATGTTAATATCCATCCGTATACATATTAACAGGCAGGGGGGGGATTCGAAGAATGCCTCATCAAAAGGGTAGATGGGGCAAACTACTGGACTAACTGACCACCGCCCGAGGATACGTACGATACAGTGGGAAACAAAGTATGCAAAACACTTGCATGGGAATGCCTCAAGCAACAAAGTCGAGAAGTTCCTTATACTCATCGGAGACGAAAGACTTCACCTTCAGCCCAGGTTTTCCATCAGTTTTTCCAGGTGACTCGTACTTCATGCCGATTACAGTTGCTAAACCTGTACACAAGTATATGGACATGATTTTCAGGCTCACTATACAGACAATTCAATGAGGGAAAACCCAGCTCACAGAAAAAGGGAAACAAGAACAAAAAAGATGGGCTGCTTTGATGATCTACATTGATCTGAACTCCCTTCAAAACGAAATGGATTAGTTAATTAAGAGCGGTAGATTGTGTAAATTCCTCCACTGCTTTGGTAAGACAACTTTTAAGTTAAACGAGACCTCTAATTTGGCACTTTCAGCAACTGAGTGAGCCAACTTGAGTGTATACCATCCAGAAATGGTTTTGTTGAATATAACATGGAGGGATATACTACTTACTTTGGTGAATGCGTCCGTACAGAAACCTTTCACCTTTCCAGAAAGCTAAAGGTCTTGATCTGATCCTTGTACTTCGCCTTATACCATTTGTCCATGCCATCCCAGCATCTACAGATACAAAGAATCCCAGATGTAAAGTTCCAGTTATCCAGAGGTGCGTACCAGTTAAACAATAAGTGCCCGTATAGTAGAAATTGATGCGCGCACACATACACAATCAGCAATGTTACCTGCCAGACTAGTCCTCCGATGTTTCAAATTTTCCTTGTGTGTGCGTGATCTTTTTCTTTCACCATTGTTTGTTTCTTTGGGTGCCTCCTGAAGATAATTTGCATACACAGGGTACAGCATATACATCATATTCTTCCCATAGCATTTCCCTAATTTCTAATGAAAAGTGTGAAGGTCTATCTGGGATGTGTACAGATGCAATAAGCAAGAGGAGAAAACTAATCCTGGAAAACTCTACCTCAATGGACTCATCTGGAGCAATGTTCGCCCTCTTCAATGGTTGACAGTCTACCATTACAGGGTCCTCGGGTACTGTCAAATGAATTGTACACGGGAAGAATAAGTGGCAAGATCCAACTGTTGCTGTTGGATCTTACATTAAATGATGAATCCAACAGATATATGCCACAATAACAAATTTATAGTTATATGGCCAAATAAGAAAATTCTAAAACAGATCATTTCTAGGCATCAAAACATTGTCACTGGCCCTGAAAAAGGTGAAGCCAGTAATTCAAGGAAAATAAGCGCCTGAAGAAAAGCCAAGACAATGATGACTCAAAGAAATTGGGTTCCTGAAAAAGATATATTTTGAAAATTAAATAGAAACATTTACCACTGACACTCTTTCCATTGGAAGCTTGCTTTCTCCTCTGACCTTCATGCAAATGTCTTGATGTTATCTCAGTTTGTCTGTTGGGTGAAGCAGCTCTAGTTTCCTGATTTATGATCCCACATAAGTCACAACTATCACAATCAAAATTATCAATGGTCATTGGACTAAGAAGGGATGTTATATCCCCAAAATTAAATTTAAGATTTTACACAGGAAAAATATTAAGTCCATGACAAGACCTTTGCAATTGCAGTTGATGAATGACAATAAGAGAAAAAAAACACATGCTTGCCAAGAAGATTACCTCCATATGATTTTCTAGAACATCATCAGCACACTTTGAAGAGCCATTCTCAGCATATTCTTCGGAAACTAAGGGACCTGAAAGGAGAGTATGAGATGTCTGTTAAAACGATGAATCAACAATATGCAGCAAGGGATCTTTGGACTTACAACACCCTAGATCAGTCACATAAGGATGAAATGTCATATGCTCTCACTATGAAGTAAAACCAATGAAAGAAGTAAACAGCAAATCTAGAGAACAAATAGAATATACCCAGAAAAGCCACGTCCTCATAAGCGGGTTCAACATTTAAGGCCACAATTTTGTTATTGATCCGTGCAGGCATTGCTGCCTCCTGAAAAAGGCATTTCTCTTAAGAGGATCATCTGATATTACATGCTCAACAGCTAAACACAGAGGAAGGTGGCTCACCATTTCTGTATGAGCATCTGCATCATTGCTAGACCTGCCTGAGCACTCAAACATGATAGGTGAAATTCTAATGCAATTCCCAATTCCATTATGCATGTCATGATGAGAGTCTAAACTGATCTCATTATCCAAATCTTGTGTATCCATGGGAACACTAACAGATTCATCTGAAAGATTTAAAGAAAGGTCCCACTTATTTCTCTTGTTAACATCATCAGAATATCACTCCAAATGAACTGTATACAAAAGAAATAAATGGCTGACAGATCTAACATTGAATGATGAATCTAACATATATCTGCCACCAAAACATCTATAGCTATACGAGCAAAAAATAAACTCAAAAACTAGGTGAATGTCTCTATATCAAAACATTGTCACTGGGAACAATTGATAACAAAAGAGCTTGGAAAAAGGAGAAGCAGGTAATAATTCAAAGGAAAAGAGGTGTCTGAAAGAAAGCGAAGACAATGGCATCTCAAAGAAAACAAGTGCCTGAAATAGATAAAATTTGAAATTCACTAGAATAACTTTAAGGTTAATAACATAAGAAGTTCTGAGCAAAAGAAAACATAAACAGGCCAAATCTGAGATTTTTACAGATTCGTCATAACCTTTTTAACTTTTTCATAGAAAGACCCAACATTTGTCATTAGTATCAATTTTGGCCATCCATCATATTAGCATTAATGTAACTCCTCTGATAAAATGCCATGTATCGGTTTATATTGATGTCCAAGCCAAAATAGACACAAATGTCAAAGAAATGTGTTTTTTATGCAAAGTTTAAAAAGGTTTAAACAAATTAAAGAAAATGACAAGAGGTTCCTATTTTATTAACTCAAGCATTTACCGCTAGCACTCTTTCCATTGGAAGCTTCTTTACTCGTACAACCTTCATGCAAAGGTCTTAATCTGATCTCACTTCGTCTGTTGGATGCAGCAGCACTAAATTCCTGGTTTATGATTTTGCATGAGTCATAAGCCTTATGATCAAAATTCTTTAGTGTAATCTTACTATAAAAGATGATGAGGATACGCAGAATGCTTTCAAGTTTTAGTAAAATTTCCAGTGTACTAGGACAACAACAGGCCATCAAGATTATAAAGCAGAAATACAATAGTGAAAACATGTTACAGATAACAGACATTGAACTTAGAAAAAGCAGCAACATATCTGGATAATTCACCCACCACCTTAAAAATCTCTTAACAGTTTGATTTAATCAATCCATTGAGAGACACTTGACGTAAGAAAGGATTTTATATGTCCAAAATTCAGTTTAAGATTTTAATCAAGGAAAATAATACGAAGTCCATGGCGAGAGCTTTTGAAGCTGATGAATGACACAGAAAAAGTGCATGCTAGCCAAGGAGATTACCTCCATATGATGCTCTAGAACACCCTTATCACATTTTGAAGAGCTGTTTTCAGCAGATTCTTCAACAATAGAAAAAATTAAGGGATCTGAAAGGAGAGTATTATATGTATGTTAACAACATGAATCAACAATATGCAGCAAGGGGTTTTGGATTTGCAACGCCCTAGATCACAAAGACATGGTAAATTAACCTCTTAGAAATAGTTAAGAACTGATGCTGCTCAGCCACATAGGCTTATCTGTCATATACTCTCACTATGAAGTGGAACCAATTAAGTAACCCTGCAAATTTAGAGAACATACCCAGAAAAGCCACATCCTCGTCATCTGGTTCAACATTCGAGTCCCCAATTTTGGTATTGATCTGCATAGGCATTGCACTCTCCTGAAAAAGTCAGTTATCTGAGGAGTAACATCTGATATGACAAGTTCAACAGTTAAACACAGAGAAGAAGGCAGCTTACATTTTCTACATGGCCATCTAAATCATTGATGGACCTCTCTGAGCACTCAAACACCATAGGCAGAGTTGCACAACAATTTCCAGCTCTGTTTTGCATGTCATGGCTAGGGTCTAATATGATCTCATTATCCAAATCTTGTGTATCCAAGGCAAGGCAGACAGATTCATCTGGAAGATTTAAAGGAATGCCAAACGTATTCCTCTTGTTAACATCATCAGAGTGTCTATCTGAATGTTGTGTATCATGAGGCTTCCTTATATCTATTTCATCAGCATGAGCAGGGTCTAATATGATCTCATTATCCAAATCTTGTGCATCCAAGGGAACACAGACAGATTCATCTGGAAGATTTAAAGGAATGCCAAACTTATTCCTCTTGTCAACATCATCAGAGTGTCTCTCTGAATGTTGTGCATCATGAGGCTTTCTTATATCTACTTCATCAGCATGAGCAGGGTCTAATATGATGTCATTATCCAAATCTTGTGTATCCAAGGGAACACAGACAGATTCATCTGGAAGATTTAAAGGAATGCCCAACTTATTCCTATTGTCGACATCATCAGAGTGTCTCTCCGACTGTTGTGAATCATAAAGCCTTCTTATATCTACTTCATCAGCATGAGCAGGTGAAAATGAGTCAAGAGAAGTGTCCTCTATAAACAGACGTTTCTTCAATGATGCCATTTGGGAGAAATGACTCTTTCTTGAAGATTGTAAAGACAGATGACTTTTGAAGCTTTCTGATCCACCTCTAGGTTTAGTTGGGGAATGCCTATCTGTCTCCTTCATAAGGTTCTGAATATTGAATAATGCAGGTCTCTGCTTTAATATTTTCCTTGACAGGGTATTCAAATCATCCTTCTGGATATCTTTCAATTCAGGGAGGCATAAAATCTGAACGTCAATAGGTTTGATCTTCAAATGATCATGTAGAATATTGACTGCACCCTCGCCATCCAGAACATCTAAATTCTGGGATAACAAATTATCCAGAATTTCATCATTCCTTCTTTTTACCTTAATAGAGCCTGAGAACATCTCTTGGAGTTTAGGACAAGGTATAATAATTCAACCAAAATATCAGTCAAAAATATTCATTTGACCCAGCTTACCAGTTACATCCATTTCCTGTGAGTCATCATTCAATTCAGTTGTAGCATATTGCTCTTCACTAGAATTAGAGACAGCAATATGCTTCTCCATAACTGTTTCTGCAGGAAATATGCCAGATTCACTAAATCTATTCTTGTAGGATCTCCTGGAAAGTCAGGAAAAAAAGGCAATGTAACTAAAATAATCAAAACCCAAACTAGAAAAGATCCTAGTGAAAGAACCCTCAGTAAATAAGAGTAATCCATCAATATAATCCTCAAATGTTTAAATTGATATCACTTTAAGCATTCAATAGAATGTGCCCTCACTTTAGTCAAGCCATTGAAATTACCATTCATTTTAGCCCCCCCCCCCCCCCCCCCCACAAAAAAAAAAAAAAACTTTAAGGTAACAGTTTGTTAATGCTTATGTGTCATAGCCAAAATCACTCATAAAATAAATGTATAAAATATGCACATGGAAAGAAATTTGATCGGAACCAATGTTTATATAATATAGAAAGAACAGAATAGATGGATTTCCTTGCTTGCAATCATGAGGATTTCTTGATGCAACTTATTTTGTATCAGGCAAGAGGTTACTGTACATCATAAGCTATCAAATCCAAAATGGATCTATGAAAGCTCTGTATTACAGTGATACAGTAAACCAATATCTAAGCACACATTTCTAAAAAAAGATGGATTGATACAAAGGAAACAAATTACCCCGGCAGCCCTGGCCGTCGAGGACGTTCTTTCACACTATATGAACCCTGATCCCCTAGAACAGTAATACCATTCTGCCTCATGAGCTCCCTTTTGGCACCTGTGGAACATTATCAGAATTGAATATGTTGAAAACAAATAGCTAAAGTATATTGATGAAAAGGGAAAGCAACCTCCAGGAACTAATAGCAAATTTACAGAATATTATCATCCCTTGCATAAATTTAATCAAAACTGCAGACATATTTGAAATAACTATTAAATGTATAAGATTGGAAGTCAGCAAATTTCCACAATTAGCCTAAATTAACTGATGTCTGCGCTCTATCCAAAAACAATGATGTGCAAACTGCATTTATAAGACTTGGTTACAACCAAAAAGAAGCACAATAATACAATTTATTTAGCTATCATCAAGGGCTACAAGAAAGTTTTAAGCCAAGTGCAACATGATTATCAAATGTGAGACAGTGAGTTCTGAGAAATATTTACCGTCCGAAAAGTGGAAATAGAAATTATGTATGCACAATTTTAACTGATTTCATTACCAGAAGGGCCCCTTCAGAGTTTCCAAGGATTCGAAAGCAAAATTTTTTGTTCAAGAATGAAATCATATAAGAATTGTCCTTGTACAGTTTACGCTTTGAAAGAAAAAGAACTTACGCTCAAATCTCTCATAAGCAGCAAAATACTCGTCAGGATCATCATAACTATCAATATCAAATGCATCCCCCAAATTGACAGCGGGCTGACTGCAGAAGAAAGATAAAAGGATATATTACCCCACAACCCAACAACAATATTAATTGAAAATTACAAATTAATTTGTAGTTTACCTAGAGCCAAACTTCAATGAAAACTTTGCAGGTTTGTGACCTAATCCTGGCCTTCGTATTTTAGGGTTTTTGTTAGCCTTCGAAACATCAAACTCACATGGCGCTTCAGCTGCTGCTTGACTTGTATCATTAGTAATGAAAGGCTCTGAGAAGTTTTCCACAACAGCCTCTGCCTGATTCAGTATCTTCTTGGGACTTTGCAATGCCTAAACACATCAGATGTCAGAAGAGGAGAACAAAAAAAGCGTAAGCAGATTTCATATTTCTTTAGCAGCAATATCAGTATTATTTCTTGATTGATAGCATAAGACAGTGAACATTACAATCTAAATGTTAGAATCAGTTGCTTTCCTGGTAAGTGCCACAAATATGAACAAGTCCAGCTGAATCAGACCAAATAGTCAGAAAGGGATATTGTCAGAGTCAGAAAGCCTATAATTTTGAGTTTTCTAGCAATGTTAGCTCGCTGTAAAATATAAATTATAAACCCTCTGAAAGAACAGTGAATTCGGTCCTCTAAACACCTTCATATCATCAGACAGGGAACAAGTCCAAGGTATCAAGGAACTCAACCCAAAGGAGAAACGAATATCAACATTGAGAAGACTCGATCTGATTGGAGCATAAGACTCAAGTCAAAAAACAGTATGACATAATCGCGAATCCAAAGCAGTGGATAAAGATCCAAAACAAAGTAGGTCAAAATACTGAACTGGTGAGACTAAAATCCAGAAGAAATGGCGGAATAAATTCAAGAAATAGAACGGAACCGCGACCACGAGAGAAGAGCCCCGCTGAACAGAAACATGCCAATGCGAAGTAGTGAAGTATGAGGCTGAGAGACATACTATGGTCCCAAGATGACTGTGGAGGAAGTCTAGCTCCCGCTCGAGATTGTACGGGTCGGCGACGTTCTGAAGGACCTCGAAGGAATGAGGGAAGAGCGACAGCACGGAGAACTGAGCGAGCGCATTAACCGGATCGGAGCCCGCAGCACCACACGCCATCGGCGGCACCTCAGTGAGGCCACTGGTGATACTGCGCAAAAAGTAGAAACCCCAAACAGAGAGAGCAGACGGAGGATCTGCAATGGCGGACTGAGGGTAAGGCTAATAGCGCTCGGGACAAAGAAATGGTAGTTTGGACTTTCGATTTCGAAAAGCGAGCGGGACGCAGTTTCTCGTCAAATCGCATCCGGGGGGACTTAGACAAATGACCCAAACATGCCCAAATTTAATATATTTCAATTTTTACCTAAATTTTACTTTTTATTTTAAAAATCTAAACTTTAAATCAAATTTAGCCTAATTATAAAATAATATTATTTTTAAAATAAAAACAAAATTACAAAATAAAACCATCCCTCTCAGCAATTATTGAGAAGAGGAACCTTCCATTCCACGATTGCATTTTTTATTTCTTTATATTTTGTATTATTTAAAAAATATATTGTTAAGATAGTTTTATATTTAAAGATTTTATTTTGAGATAGTTAATAAGAATTCATTTTTAAAAATAATATTATAAACAACTATCCGAATAAAAGTTTATGAAAGAGTTGAAATTTTATAACGTAAGTTTATCTAAACTTAATATTTTATTTCAATTTTTTTTATTTTTTACTCTCTTTTATTTTTAATTCATTCTTTTATTTAAATAAATTAAATTATTTATTTAAATAAAATGATAAGTTAATTTAGTATTCTACCGTCGGAATAATTAGAGTATATAGAGATAAAGTGTCTAAATTTCACTAATCAAATTAAAATCTCCAATTTCTCCTTCATATTAGGAGAATTTGATTTAATCAAATTAACCGATAAATCAAATTTAATTGTTGAAATTGAAAGTAAAATTGAGTTACTACATTTCCACACAATTCCATGGAATTTTGAATTACGTCATTTGAATCCAATTTGAGCTCAAAAAGAGATTTGTCGGAAAATTGGACTTAAAGAGAAAGAGCTTCAAAAGTTTATTGTTGGGGTGCAGCGGTCTGAACTTTTGAACTGGGTAAATAGCTCTTCTTCTGAGGTTATTTCTAAGATCAATAATCATATCAAGTCATCCGAATTGATGGAGAATTTGGTCAGTGAAATTTTGTCGATTCTTCTCTAACACTAATAAAAAATTATAGAGGGGAGCCAAATTAGCTTACCTTTCTGCTCTAATTTAGTTGTATGAGAGCTGTACAAGTGTTGGGGAAACTTGTTTTGGCATGAGAAGGGCTTGAATTGACCATTTTTAGCGCTCGGGACAAAAAAATGGTAGTTTGGACTTTCGATTTCGAAAAGCGAGCGAGATGCAGTTTCTCGTGAAATCGCATCCGGGTGGACTTGGACAAATGACCCAAACATACCCAAATTTAATATATTTCAATTTTGACCTAAACTTTACTTTTTATTTTAAAAATCTAAACTTTAAATCAAATTTAGCCTAATTATAAAATAATATTATTTTTAAAATAAAAACAAAATTACAAAATAAAACCACTCCTTTCAACAATTATTGAGAAGACGACCTTCCATTCCACGATTGCATTTTTTATTTCTTTATATTTTGTATTATTTAAAAAATATATTGTTAAGATACTTTTATACTTAAAGATTTTATTTTGAGATAGTTAATAAGAATTCATTTTTAAAAATAATATTATAAACAACTATTCGAATAAAAGTTTATGAAAGAGTTGAAATTTTATAATGTAAGTTTATCCAAACTTAATATTTTATTCCAATTTTTTTATTTTTTACTCTCTCTTTTATTTTTAATTCATTCTTTTATTTAAATAAATTAAATTATTTATTTAAATAAAATGATAAGTTAATTTGGTACTCTATCGTCGGAATAGTTAGAGTATATAGAGATAAAGTGTCTAAATTTCACTAATCAAATTCTCATAGTTTGGTAAACGAATTGTAGCGATTCTTAATTATAGAAATATATCGTTAACAAAAACTTTCTTTCTATATCAAAAAGTCAGATCGTCGCACCTTTAACAGTAAGTTTTTGAAATTTTTTCTCTCTATATTCAGTTTTCCGGCTAACTTTCGTTTGAGCTCGTTTCAGTCCCAAAAACTGCAATTTAAAATTTATTCTGATCGTAGGGAAGTGAGGAAAATGATTAATACCGTGATATGGAACAATTAAAACGAATAGAAGGGTCAATTGGATGTGATCAAATTCAGGTCAAATGGTATGAATTGGGGGAAAATTTTGGGAAAAATTGGGGATTTCGAAAATTGAGAGATCTTTATGTAATTTTTTCAAAAATTGAAGGTCAATTGGCAAAGTAAATGAACTTGATGGACCAATTAGTCATTTTTGGAAAAAATAGGGTCAATCGGTAATTTTAGAAAGTTGAAGGACCAATTAAAAATTTTGGAAAAAAATCGAGCCCCAATTGGTGATTTTTGAAAATTAAGAATCGAAGAGTGATATTGGAAATCTCATGAACTTGATTGAAAATAATTGAGAATTAGGGACCTAAAATTAAAGATTATTAACTTTAGGGACCTAATCACAATAAGGTAAAAGTAGGGGCCTAATTACAAATACATGAAAATAGAATGCATTTCATGCCAAACCTTTCCTTATAAGCACGTTCGAACCCTGTATGGACATATTAGACAAGAACGTGTGTAAGGGAGCACGACAAAAAGACGGGAAGTTTGACTAGGATGAACAAATCATGTTAATCGGGTGAGTGGGCTTATTTAACATTATACCTGGTTGGTGTGATGAGCAAATTTAAAACTGAAAACCACTTACCGGTTGTGAGTGAGACATTTTAAAAATCATACCCGGTTGGTGTGATGAACACTTTTACTTAAATGAAAAACCAACAAGAGTGAGATTTTCCATCATCATGCCCGATTGGGATTGTCACGCCCCAACCTAGTTTGGTCGGATCCCCATGAGCAACCCGCCACTCTCCCAGTTTATTAAGGGTTTTCCTCTTCTTTAAACCGTGAGGAGTAAGGCGTCCTTTAAACCTGTACCTTTTCTGGAATAAAATTAATCAAAACTGCATAAAATTTGAACTTACATACTTGTCTTTAAGTCAATTTTTCCCTCGGTTTCCTAAAAAGAGGTAAAGGGAGGGGGTGAGTTCGACAACTCAGTGAATGGGTGTTTGAAATATGAGTTTCAGAAAAATAGTTTGAATTATAGTGTGCCAGACTCCTTATTTTCTTCAATTTTCTCGGTTTTCAAAACCATTATTCCTCATTAATCATAGTCGGTGTGATTAACAATCAACACACGCCCTTCATCATAAAGGGATCACACATTCGCATGGCAGCTCATCCACTGCATCCACTTGTTAGCCACCTAGATAGAAGTTCATCCACTTCTACCTTAGAAATGAGTGGATGTATGTGTTCATATGGTTACTACTGTACATTGGTGATACCTGTAATTGTCTCATAATTTACATGAGATTAGTAAACACCAATTATTTCTTATCATTTTAAAAACCTGCTGTGTTTGTTCACCATTACTATCAGACCCTTACCAAAAATCCAACAATAGTAACAAGTAGAGTTGAACAACACAAACTTCCTAACTATTTATTAGTTAGGGTTACTATCGACCATGTGAATGGTTGTTGAATAGCCAATAGGGATGTAGCGTGACAGAGACCTCATCCCGATCCCACCCCGGTCTCATGCGCATGAAGCTACGTCGAGCTTTCCTGATTGCTGGCACGACAAACTGCCCTTATCTCCACCATGTCATTTAGTAGCCCTTAGGATGCATCACTACTCCTATTGGGCGTCTCAATGGTCCTAAACCTCAAGTGCATGCACAAAACAATAAATTTTCACATAAGCCATTTAATCTTTAGTGCCATTGGTCCAACGGCCCCAACCCTCAACTCGACCCACAGTTGTTTGTCTCGACTGGTTCGTTGACTTGTCTTGTCGCATTGCCGCCGGTCCATCGAGTATGTCGGTTTTGTCTTGGTACCATAGCCAAATCACACCATTCATTAAAGTTTTCATGGCATAATATCATGTTTGTTTATGAGCTCTTGCTTGTGTCTACTAGCATTGGGCCCACTGTACGAGATTTTCAAAATCGGGCATTTTAGCCCCCAAGTTCCAAAACCGAGGCCTCCGGCCTATCTAAGCTATTCAAGCTCTCGTCAAGAAGGTCTCCCAAAATGTTTAAGTAGTGGCACACTATCAAGGGAGAGCACTTCTGACAAAAATAACTTTTCATCTGTCCATCACACCAACTAGGTGTGAGGACATCTTCGCTCATATCGATAAACGGGTTTTCTACTTCCTTCTATGAAGTTCATCATACCAACCGGGTATGATATACTTACAATCGGTAAGTAGTTTTCCGCATGTTTTCTCACATCACCCCATCTATGTATGATGTTAAAATGCCATTTAGTAGTAGTTTTTCATTCTGACGTACCTATCATCCCAACTGGGTATGATGTGAAAATTCTCACTCACGCGATAGTGCAATGAATTTCTCTTAATTGACTCTTTGCCTCCACGCGAGTTTGTTTTTGTTGGTGTTCCCGGTACTTCGTGTTCTTACATGATATGAACATTCTTGTTCATTTACATTTGGCCTAATGGCATTCATTTATTACAAATGAATGAAATGCCCAAATTTTAATTATTTGCATTTAGGTCCCTAAAGTTCTTTTTCTTTAACTTTAGGTCCATAATGCCAATTTTCCCCACATTGAGTCCCAAAATTTTAAAATTTTACTTTGGGACCTCAATTTATTCAAAATTATAAAAAGGGGTTCAAGTTTCCCAAATTTCCAATTTGCCCTAACTTTTCAAAAATTACCATTTTGTCCCTACTTTACAAAAATGGCAAATTTGACCCCAATAATTCCAAAAATTGACCAACATCTTTTCCATGCCCAATTGGCCCTCAATTTTGAAAAATTGCACTTTAGTCACTTGAATTTTTGAAATCCCCAATTTCCCCCTTTCACACTGGCAGAATTCGATTTAATCAAATTGACTGATCAATCAAGGTTAATTGTTGAAATTGAAGGTAAAATTGAGTTCCTACACTTCCACACAATTCCATGGAACTTTGAATCACGTCATTTGGATCCAATTTGAGCTCAAACGGAGCTTCATCGGAAAATTGGACTTAGAGAGAGAAAGCTTCAAAAGCTTATTGTTGGGGGTGCAGCGGTCCGAGCTTTTGAACTAGGCAAATAGCTCTCATCCTGAGGTTCTTTCTAGGATCAAGAATCACATCAATTCATCCGAATTGAGGGAGAATTTGGTCAGTGAAGTTTTGTCAGTTCTCTCTCTAACACTAATCGAAAATTATAGAGGGGAGCCAAATTGGCTTACCTTTCTGCTCTAATTTAGTTGTATGAGGGCTATAGAAGTGTTGGGGAAGCTTGTTTTGGCTTGAGAAGGGCTTGAATTGGCCATTTTTAGCTCGACCGAAATAGGGCAGCTTCAGTTCGCCAGAGCTACTTCACTATTCGATCATGTCGGCATTTCTTTGGCGACCCTCGAAGCAAATGGAGACGGGTAGCTAACTTCTCCCCGAATCTAATGAACCCAACCTCACCTTTGGCTTAGAAAAAATGCCCAAGTCAAAGCTTTTGTTTGAGCTTCACTGGAAAATGGAGCAGTAGGGAGAGAGAGGATTTTTCAGGTATGATGAGGATGAATGAGGAGGGTCTCTTTATATAGGAAGCTCAAGGACTTCTTGTCGTGCAATTGACACCTTTATGACGGTCATTCATTACCTAAAACTCCCTGACCAAAAACTTTTCATCTTCGTCGGTGTTGCTCAATTTTTCGACGAGTGAACAGTGATGTCATATGAAGGAAGAAGACGACATTGTTCCGAACTGGACCGAACCGGTCTAAATTGGGTTCAACGTTTAAACTGGCCGGTTCATACCCAACTCGACCAAATTTTTTGAAATTAAAAATTTCTAAATTCATCTAAATTCATTCTCTATCCAATGGTGGCCTCAATTCTCAAATTTAAATTTTTTAAGCCACCTAAAAATGAATTTAGAAACTGGTTCAATAGTGGTTCAAATCGGTTCAGGTCCAGTTCACTTGAACCGGTTTGGTTTTCACCTCCAATTCATTTTAAAGTCCTTTCTCATGACTTTTGTGACTCTTTAGGTCACTCGAGATCTATAAATTACCCGATTTGCCCTTTCTCTATCGGTTTCGGTTTGTAAACCGACTCAGTTTTCTCTTTGGAAATGATAGTTCTTTTTCCGATTTTCTTATTATCAAAGGACGGGTTTTATAGGGATGATGAGTACATTTTAAGTTGAAAACCTTTTTTCCAGAAATGTTCTCCCCTGACTGTGTGCAAATGCTTAAAATGTTTGGGAGACTTTTCTTATTAGAGCTAGGACAGCTCCAACAGGTCGGAAGCCTCGATTTTAAACTTATAAGGCTCAAAGCCCAGTTTTTGAAAAACTTGTGAAGTGAGTCCAAGGCTAGTGGGCACAGGTTGGAACCCGTAGACAATCATAATGATGAAAAGCCATGAAAACTTTCATAACTGGCAATTTTGTGTATGACTCGCCACATTACCAAATCAGGACTGACATGGCTGGATGGCTAGTGGTAGTGCGTCGAGACCAAGTCGATGGACCAGTGAGGCAAACAACTACAAGCCCAAGTCGAGTGTTGAGACCGTTGGACCGTTGGCACCAAAGATAAGGGCTAATGTTGCTAAGACTATTGTTTATGCACGCACTTTGATTCGGGACTATCGAGATGCCCAATAGGGGTAGTGATGGGTTCCAAGGGCTGTTGGACAACATGAATGCAATAAGGGAAGGTTTGTCGTGCTAGGAAGTCATGAAGCTCGGAGTAGCTTCTTGCACATCGAGACCGGGGCAGGGTTAGGATGAGATATCCGTCCTCATATCAGACACGAAGTACTTTTGAGACTAAGGGTGGGACATGCGAACGTCCACTCAAACTTAGGGTAGAAGTGGTCGAACTTCTATTAGGGTGGATGACAAAGGCGTACTAATCCCTAAGTGGGTGCAGTTGGGGTACTGCACGTATGAATGTTTGTACCCTTAATGATAAAGGGTGTGTGAATGTTTGCTAAACGTCTCCTGAGCAAGGGGAAGCGCTGAAATGTTTTTTTGAGATAAAGAAAAACCCACAACCATGTGAAGAAAGAATGATTTAATAAAGTGTTTGTTTTTGAAAACTCTCCACCAACACCCGCTCACTGAGTTATAGAAACTCACCCCCTCCCTTTAACCCTTTTTAGGAAAGGAGACAAAACCCTAAAAAATTCTCAAAGTAAAATCCTAAGTCAAGTATGCTTTAAAGTTTTATTTTAAAAGTTATTGACTTTTGTATAATGCTATTCTAGGAAATAAGGTCAGAAGTTACACCTGACTCCTCACAGCCTTGATAAGGGGTGATCCTTATTAGACCAAAGGGAGTGGTGGGTTGTTCACGGGGATCCGAACAAATCGGGTTGGGGCATGACACAACACCTAGTGGTTCCATTTCCTCTAAATTACCATTTGGTCCATAATTTGGGAAAATTTACCATTTTGCCCTTATAGATTAAAATTTCCTTTTTTGGACCATAGACTTTCCCAAATCTTTCAGTTGGGTCCCTTAAGTTTCTTTGAGTCCCATTTCAGTCCCAATTAGGCCTTAGAATTGTTCCAAGCTCCATTTCTTATTAATTTCTGAAAGGACCCTAAGTTCTGGCAAAATTACCATTTTGCATATCTTCTCGAGGAATTAGGCTTTGGGATCCATTTGACCACCAAATTTCTCACTTAGGTCCCTAAACTTTCTTTAACTAAGTTTAGGCCCTTAGACTACCTAAAAGTTTCTATTTGATCTTGCAAATACTCATATTTGTGCTTTAGTCCTTTACTTTACCTTTATTGCAAAAATGTCCCTAAACCTTCCACAATAGGCAACCTAGGTCCCCCCAAAACATTATTTTGATCGTTAAGAAGACCCCATGTAAAGCTTAATTGTCACGCCCCGACCCAGTTTGGTCGGATCCCTATGAGCATCCCACCACTCTCCCAGTTTGTTAAGAGTTTCCCCTTCTCTAAATTGTGAGTAAGACGTACTTTCACTTGTATTTTTTCCTGGAATAACATTAATAAAAACTGAATATATTACATCTTACATACATGTCTTGCAGGTTCGGCTACAAGAAAATCTTTGGGTTTGTTTTCCCCTTGGTTACCTGAAAAGGGGTAAAGGGAGGGGGTGAGTTCGACAACTTAGTGAATGGGTGTTGGGTGAGAGTTTTCACAAAAACAACTTTAATCGGAGTGTGCCAAACTCCTTATTTCATTTAAGAATACTTTTCTTCAAATTCTGGTTTTCAAAACCTTCTTCCAAGGTTTACCAATTCTTTTCCAAGGATTCTCAAATTATTTCCAAGGTTTTCAAAACCTCTTTCCCGTTTCCATATTAGGTGTGTTTCACAAACAACACACGCTCTTCATCATGAAGGGTACACACACATATTCACAAGATGCAGTTACGTCGACTGCACCCACTTGTGGATCGGAGCATCTTTACCATCGACCCTAATAGAAGTCCTTGACCTCTACCTAGAGTCTGAGTGAACATCTCCGATGTTCAACCCTCAGACCCAAAAATACTTTGTGTCCATATGAGGACTAAGACCTCATCTAGACCCCACTCCGGTCTCATGCGCATGAAGCTACGCCGAGCTTCCCTGACTGGTGACACGATAAACTGCCTTTATCTCCACCATATCGTCCAGTATCCCTTAGCACGCATCACTACCCCTCTTGGGCATCTTAATAGTCCTGAACCTCAAGTGCATGCACAAACAATAGTTTTCCACAAAGCCATTTATCTTTGGTGCCACTGATCCAATGACCCTGACCCTCAACTTGACTTGTAGCTGCTTGTCTAAGCTGGTCTGTCAACCTGGCCCTGATGCACTGCCACCAGTCCATCGAGCATGTTGGTCCTGTCTTGGTACCAAGGTGAAATCACATAATCCATTCATTAAGAATTTTCATGGCTTATACATCATGTTTGTTTACAAGCTCCTGCTTGTGCCAACTAGCCTTGGGCCCACTGTACGTGATTTTCCAAAATCGGGAATTTTAGCCCCACAAGTTCCAAAATCTAGGCCTCTAACCTATTTGAGTTGTTCTAGCTCTCGTCAAGAAGGTCTCCAAAAAATTTTAAGCATTAACACACAGTTAATGGAGAATACTTTTGACAAAAATAATCTTTTAATTCATTACACCAACCAGGTGTGATGACATCTGCACTTACAACCGATAAGCGGGTTTTCTCTTTCATTCCAAGAAGTCCATCATATCAACAAGGTATGATCTCTTTACTTACAACCGGTAAGTAGCTTTTCCACTTAGTTCTCAAATCACTCCAACCGGGTGTGATGTTAAAATCTCACATATAAGTGATTTTTCATTTCCGAAGTGCTCATCATCCCAATTGGGTATGATGTGAATAAACTCACTCACCCGATAACTGAAGTGTACTCTTCTCCCATCGATTTCCGCGTCCACGCTAGCTTGTCCTTACTGGCGTTCCGGTCCCTCGTGTTCCTACACGATTTGGACATTCTTATCTATTAATATTTGGTATAACAACCCTTGTTTTCTCAAGTATGAACGACTAGGCTCAAAATTTCCAATTAATTGCACTTAGGTCCCTAAAGTTCATTTTCCTTGACTTTAGGTCCCTAATGCTAACGTTTCTCCAAATTGAGTACCGAAACTTCCAAAATTTTACTTTGGGTCCTCAGTTTACTCAAAATTGTTTAAGGGGCTCAATTTTTCCAAATTTCTAATTTGGTCCCTAACTTTTCAAATTACCAATTTGCCCCTACATTAGAAAAATTGAAATTTGACCCTAGTTATTTTAAAAAATTGACCAATTGGTCCTCCAATATCCTTTTCATGGCCAATTGGCCCTTAATTTTGGGAGATTGCAATTTGGTCCCTCAATTTTATGAAATTCCCAAAAATTTCCCCAATTTCCCCCTTTCAAACTGGACGAATTTAATTTTATCAAATTGACCATTTAATTAGAGTTAATTGCTCCAATTAAAGGTATGGATCAGTTCTTACACTTCCATATGATTCAATTGAGCTTTGAACCACCTCATTTGGGTCCAAATTGAGCTTAAACTGAGATTCACTAGAAAACTGAGCGTAGAGAGAAAAAGTTTCAAAAGCTTACCGTCGGAGGTGCAGTGGTCCGATCTCTCATTAGGGAAGATACCTCTATTCTTGGGGTAACTTCTAGGATTAAGAATTCCTACAATTGACCTCAAATCGAGGGAGAATTTCATCAATGAAATTCTATAGTTTCTCTCTCTAACTCCAACTTGCAACGATTGAAAAGTGCCAAATTGGCTTACCTTTTAGCTTAGCTAAGATCGTCTAAGGGCTGTAGGGATGTTGGGAGAGCTTGATTTGGCCGGAGGAGTGCTGAATTCGATCAATTTCAGCTCGGTCGAAACAGGGCAACTTCGGTCCGTCGGAGCTGCTTCTCTATTTGATTCCGCCGGCACTTCTCCGACGGTCCTCAGATCAAACAGAGATTACCATCAGGTAGCTGACTTCTCTCGGAACCTAAAGAACCTAACCTCACCTTCTAAGGCTAAAAAAATCTCAATATTAGAGCTCTGGTTCGAGCTTCACTAAAAAATGGAGCAATTGAGAGAAAATGGAGTTTTCAAGTGTGAGAAGGATGAATGGAGAGGAGCTCTTTATATAAGGAGCTCGGGGACTCTCTACCCGATTGTTTGGCAACTTTATGGTGCTCATTCATGGCCTAAAATGCCATGAACGGAGGTGATTCATCTTCCTGGCACTATCCATTCTTCTAGCGAGTGAACAATGTCATCATCTGAAGGAAGAAGATGACACTGTTCCAAACCAGACCGGACCGGTCCAAACTAGGTTTAATGCTTTATCCGGTCGGTTCAGGCTCGATTCGACCGAGTTTTTCAAAATTAAAATTTTATAAATTTGTCTAAATTCATTATATATCCAATGGTGGCTTCAATTCCCCAATTTGAATATTTTAAGCCACCTAGAAAAATGAATTTAGCAACATGTTCAATGATGGTTCAAACCGGTCCAAACCGGTTCAATCCGATTTAGATCCAGTTCACCTGAATTGGTTTGGTTTTCTCTTCCAATTTGTCCCAAAGTCTCTTTTCATGGTTTTTATGACTCTTTGGGTCACTCGAGATTTATTAATTTTCCAATTTGCCCTTTCTCTAACGATTAGGGTTCGTGAATAGGCACGGTTCTCTCTCTTGGGTTGATTGGTTATTTCCCCGATTTTCTTATCTTGAAGGGGTGGGGTTTAAAACTCTCCCCTCATTTTAAGAGTTTTGTCCCCAAAACTTAATCAACATTTTTCACTCTAGGATAAAATTCCCTTAATGTCAACTTGGGCATGTTAACACTTCGGTCGTTCTTTCACTTTGCCCAATTTAAATCATGAGCTTAAGGAATTTCTTTTGCTTTAAATTATTTATTCCCTCCATGGAGTTTATCATAACTAGTATGTCTTGCCTGTGAGTCCAAAGGTATATCCCTAGGTTCACATCTTCATTTGCCTAGGGCAAGATTCTTCCCCGTAAGGTTCTTACTCAAGATTTTAGGATTGGGAGTTCCAAGATGCCTAATCATTACGGTGTCTAGTTATTCTCTTTATCATTGAAATCCTTAGCTCGGTGTTCTTTCGAGCATTACGTACTTGTTTTCACAGGTTTCAATGTTATTTCCCCTTTGTCCTATTTTGACCCTTCCTCCATCCGTTATTTATTACCACTTTGGTCCAAATTATGTATGATCTCATCATGTTTACCAACTGATTCTTCATTACTTGAGTCACATTTTTCCTCGGAACTGTTGGGTTTACATGTCCCTTACAGCATGACATATTCTAAAACTTGTTTTTGACCATTTAAAATTTTTGAACACTTCCATAATGGTTATTCTCAACCTTCCTGTAAACACCACACTTTTGAGTTAAGGAAAATCAAGAAAAGAACCAGTCAAACCAAGTAAGAAAACCAAGACGGTTTACAAACCCGATCATTTGGGAACAAGCAATTTGGAAATTTACAACTTCCGAGTGATCCAAAGGGTTTATTAAACCTTGGAAAAGAAACTTAACACAAATTAGAATAGAAAAACCAAATTGGTTCAAGTGAACGAGAGTCCATAAGAACTCTAAAGTTAAGCGTGCTTATCATAAATAGCCATAAATTAATATATATTTAATTATTGGAATTAATACAAATAATTTAATTTCAGAATTAAATTATTGGAATTAATACAAATAATTTAATTTTGAAATTAAATTATTGGAATTAATACGAATAATTTATGGCAATATTAATACTAGTAATAAATCTTTCCCATTTAATACACGGTTTTACACCTATATAAAGAGGTCATCTCCATTCATTCTCCTCACACCTGAACACTTCTCTCTCTCTACTGTTCCATTTCCCGGTGAAGCTCGAACTAGAGCTTCGACTTGAACAAAGGTCGGGCTCTTTAGAATCGGGGAGAAGACAGTTAACTGATAGCAAACTCCAGTCAATCCGAAAATTGTTGGAGAAGCGCCGGCTTGATAGAATAGTGAAGCAGCTCAGGCCAAGCTCAAACGGAGCTTCATCGGAAAACTGGACTTAGAGAGAGAAAGCATCAAAAGTTTACTGTCATAGGTGTCACGGTCCAAGCTTTCAATATGGACAGATAGCTCTCATCCTGAGGTTCCTTCTAGGATCAAGAATCACATCAATTGATGTCGAATTGAGGGAGAATTTGGTCAGTGAAGTTTTGTCGGTTCTCTCTCTAGCACTAATCGAAAATTACAGAGGGGAGCCAAATTAGCTTACCTTTCAGGTATAATTCATCTGTATGAGGGTTATGGAAGTGTTGGGAGGGATTGGTTTGGCCTGAGGAGGGCTCGAATTTGCCATTTTCAGCTCTGCTGAAACAAGGCAGCTTCGGTCCGCTAGAGCTACTTCACTATTCTATCACGCTAGCTTTTCTCCGGCGACCCTCGGAGCAAATGGAGACTACCATTGGGTAGTTGACTTCTCCTTGAATCAAATGTCCCTTATGACATGACATATTCTAGAACCTATCTTTGTCCATTAGACTTCTACAACACCTCCTTTAGGGTTGTTCCCAACTTTCCAACCTTTTAGGGATTGTATCACTTCATCCCTCTTTTCATTGGGTAGTATTCCTCAATTACCTTTACTGTTATACAATCATCCTTAATGCCTTGACAACATGTCTTACATAACCGTGTTAGTTTTCCTTTCTCAACTTCTTTATTGGGTCTTTTTGGTGTCAATCATTGAATTTCCTAATAACTTACTGACATGCTGAGATTCTTCCCTTCTTATGTCTTTCTTCATTTCTGGTGACGTCCTTTACTTAAGGATTTTCCCTTTACCCTAAACCCACTCTTACTTGCTTGTGATCATTTCACGATTCTATTGTTTTGGGGAGTTCTCATTTAATGATTTTCATTCTCTACCATGTTCTTCAAAGTAGAGATTTCCCTTTAGGTGCTAGATGTTCGTATTTCTTACTACTCCTTGAAGGTTTCCTTCCTTCGCATTCTTACACCCTTTTGAATTAGGGCTTCTGTCCACCTTTAATCATTTGTCGATCATAATTTCCTAGTTCACCTTTTACTTTCCTACTCAAGGTATCTCTGATCGTTGGGTCTTATTTCGTGTACTTAACACTATGCCCACTCTATTACCCTTCTTTAGAGTGTAGTATCCACTACTTCCCGGTCCTTCTTGGGGTCTCGTTTATTCTCCTTGACCATCTTGTTGCTACTAGTTACTTCCTTCTTTTCTAGGTTTGTCGGAAATCTCTAATTGGCTTCTTTGCTCTTCCAAATCAGGTAATACTTTGGCCATCCCAACATACCCTTAACCACCTATTGTTCTTTATGAGGTTCTTTATGTCAGTTTAAGCCTCTTATGATCCATCTAGTGGTTCCTTAGCTTTGAAACTTCCCTTTTTGAGGTCTCACTTCCTACTTGTATCCTCTACCTAAGGATTCCCATCTTGGTTCAACCTCTCTAACGTTTCTTGGAGGTTTTTCCTTCTTTCCTTTCTTACACCCTTTTGAGATTGGTATTATTGCTTGCTCTTTATCCTTCACTGTCCTCCATTTCCTTTTTGTTCCTTATCCTCTCTTTGAAGAGCTCATGTTGATAGATGGTTCCTAGCACTCTTTATATCTAGCCATCTACTCCTTGAGCTCTATTAAGCGAGTGTGGGCCACGACCAGTTTTGATGTCATTGGTTGTTTTCTCCTTACCCTCTTCTAAATTGGAGGGCTTACTTTTCCAAGGTTTTTCGGATGTTCTTTCCTCTATTTCCTTATGATGGGTAGCCCACCCATTTTCACTTGTCACCGCGTCCTTTGATGCTATTTCCTACTTACCCGCTCCTTGGGTTTAACTTTCTCCACGGGTCCTCTTAGTATACTTCCCTTGGTTCTTTCACCTCAGCGTGCACTTCATCTCCCCACCCTTCGTCACTTGGTCCATTACTTCTTAGTTGGAACGTGTATGCCTTCACAGGGTCTCATTCCTTGGAAAAGGTTCAGGTGTTATTTGCCCCAAGACCTCTTTGTGCGGGACTTACTAAATCCTCCTTATGACTCGAGTGTGGTCATCATTTCATTTTCGGCCATTTATTTCTTCAAGGTTTTTCTTCATCCTTCCTTTCGACTGTTCTGGCCTTTCCACCTCTCCCTTCCTCGCTAGGTTAGTCTACAACCCTACTTGGCTTCTTTGTTTTTCCAAAGTAGATCATACCTTGCTGTCTCGAGACATCCTAGTTGCCTTTCATCATTCGGTTTGTCTTCTATGGAGATGTTTCCTTCTTTGCTCCTAGGTGGCTTGTAGTGCTCCTTAAAGGAAAATTCTCCTATAGATATTATGCTATTTCTGAGTTTTCATAAGATTTTACCCATAATCTTCTTTCTATATCCTTTCTTGGGTAATTGAGGCATACAATCGTATTATTAAGAGACAGAGAAATTTTTAGGAATTTAGAATCTTATTAATCGAAGTAAGAATACAATTTTTGGGTTTTAACATCTCTTGAGGGGGATTATTACAATGATGGTTTGGGGAATTCTCAATACTAAACTATGGTCTAGTAGGACTTACTCCTTGGTGAGATTAGGTTCCTTAGTCGCAATTGTGGTTCTTGTAATGTTATCCCTTCGGGCTTTTATGGGGGTTGAGGTGTCCTTATTGGAAGGTATCGCTTGGATTCCTTGAAATGTGAAATAATTCTTTGTTATGTGTCCCACCCTCCTACACTCATAATAGATCCTCTCGGGTCTTGTCCTTTAAAATGTCGGACATCTTCTAATGTAGTATCCCCATTGCCCATATCTATAACAGGTCATCTCCTTGCATGGACCTTTGTGGTTCCTCCCATACTTTGGGCATTGTGGGGCCTCTTTAAGGGATTGTTGATGGTTTGATGCCTTGCTGTCCTTGAGCCCGAACACCTTGGAGGCTTTCTTATCGAGTCCTCTTTGACCTAGGATTACTCCGAAGGTCCTTCTATATTCCTGGTTCATTTCCTCCCTTGGGATGGGATTCTTCCTAGCTTCTGGAATGGCTAAGGTAACACAGGTTTGTTTACCTACTTTTCTTGAGGTCATCTGTAAATTTTAAAATTATTCCTATCAGTTACTATGTTATCTAGTTTTGATAATGTATTCGAGGAAACAAGCTCTAATACCACTCAAGTTGTCACTCCCCGACCCGATTTGGTCAGATCCCCATGATCAACCCGCCACTCTCTCAGTTAATTAAGGGTTTTCCCATTCTTTAAACCGTGAGGAGTAAGACGTCCTTTAAACTCGTACTTTTCCTAGAATAACATTAATCAAAACTACATGAAATTTAAACTTAACATAACTATCTTACACGTGTAGTTAACTAGAGGTCGTTGGGTAGGTTTTTCGTTGGTTACCTGAAAGGGGGTATAAGGGAGGGGGTGAGTTCAACGACTAAGTGAATAGGTGTTTAAAACTTGACTTTTAGAAAAATAGTTTGAATTGAAGTATGCGAGACTCCTTATTTTCTTTAAGACATTTCATCCTCAAAAATCTCAATTTTCAAAACCATTATTACTCATTAACCACAGTAAGTGTGTTTAAAATTCAACACACTCCCTTCATCTTGAAGGGATCACACATTCACAGGGCAGTACATCCACTGCATCCAGTTGTGGTGTCAAAGCAACTTTATCGGCCTTTAAGATAGAAGCCCATCCACTTCCACCCTGAGAATGAGTGGATGTATGCGACATCCGACCCTCAATCCCATAAAGAAACTCCGTGTCCGTATGAGGATATAGACCTCATCCAGACCCCACCCCGGTATCATGCGCATGAAGCTATGTTAAGCTTCACTAACTGCTGGCGCAACAAACCACCCTTATCTCCATCATGTCGTCCAGTAGCCCCTAGGACGCATCACTACCCCTCTTGGGCTTCTTGAAGGTTCTATACCTCAGTGTATGCACAAAACAATAGTTTTCTTCATAAGCCATTTAATCTTTGGTACCACTGGTCCAACGGCCCCGACCCCCAACTCGACGTGCAGCTGTTTGTCTTGACTGGTCCGTCGACCTGTCTTGTCGCACTACCACTAGTCCATCGAGTAATTTCCACATCACTCTATTCTTGTGTGATGTTTAAGAATCCACTTAGTAGTGTGTTTTCATTATCGAGGTGCTCATTATCCCAATCAAGTATCATGTAAAAATCACTCACTCGTGAATGTCGTGAATCCTTCTTAACCAGCTTTTTGTCTCCCTGCGAGCTTGTCTTAGCTGGCATTCCTGGTACTTCGCATTCCTATACGATATGAACATCCTTGTTCATTATACTTTGGCTTGATAGCCTTCATTCATCACGAATGAATAAAATATCCAACTTTTTCATTAATTGCAATTAGGTTCTTAAAGTTCTTTTTCTTTATCTTTAGTTCCCTAATGCCAATTTTTCCCTGAATTGAGTCCCGAAACTTCAAAATTTTACTTTGAAACCTCAATTTATTCAAAATTACATAAAGGGGTTCAAGTTACCCAAATTCCCAATTTGCTCTCCAACTTGTCCAAAATTACTATTTTACCCCTACTTTACAAAAATGGTAAAATTGACCCCAATAATTCCAAAAATTGACCAATTGGTCCTCCAATAGCTTTTCCATGCCCAATTAACCCTCAATTTTAGGAAATTGCACTTTAGTCCCTCGAATTTTTGAAATCCCCAAAATTTTCCCCAATTTCAACCTTTCAACGTGACCGAATTTGATTTTATCAAATTGACCAATCAATCGAAGTTAATTGTTGAAATTGAAGGTGGATTTGAGTTTCTACACATCCATTCGATTCAAATGTACTTTGAATCACATGAATTGATGCTAGAATAAGCTCAAATGAAGCTTCACCAGAAATTTGGACTTATAGAGAGAAAGCTTATTGTCGGAGGTGCGGCGGTTCGAGCTTTCGATCTGGGCAGATAGCTCATATCCTGAGGTTTCTCCTAAGATCAAGAATCATATCAATTGATTTGAATATAGGGAGAATTTGGTCAGTGAAGTTTCGTTGGTTCTCTCTCTAGCACTTCTAAGAAATTATAGAGTGTAGCCAAATTAGCTTACCTTTATTCTCTAGTTCAGCTGTATGAGGGCTGTGGAAGTGTTGGAAGGGCTTGGTTTGGCTTGAGGAGAGCTCAGATTGGTCGTTTTCACCTCGGCCGAAATAGGGTAGCTTCGGTTCATCATAGTTGCTTCACTGTTCTATCACGCCAGCGTTTCTCTAACGACCATTGAAGCAAATGGAGACTACCATTGGGTAGCTGACTTCTCCCCAAATCTAATAAACCCGACCTCACCTTCTTTGGCTCAGAAAAATGCCTAAGTGAGAGCTCTGGTTCGAGCTTCACTAGAAAATGGAGCAATAGGGAGAGAGTATAGTTTTTAGGTGTGTGGAGGATGAATGAGGAGCGGCTCTTTATATAGGAAGCTCGGGGACTTCTTGGTCATCTGATTGGTGCCTTAATGTCGGTCATTCATTGCTTGAAATTCCCTAGCTGGGGACTTTTCATCTACGCCGATGCTGCTCAAATTTTCGGCGAGTGAACAGTGTTGTCATCTGAAGGAAGAAGACAACACTTTTTCGAACGGGACCAGACCGGTCTAAACCATGTTAAATGCTTAAACCAATTGGTTCAGGCTCGATTCAACCGATTTTTTTAAAATTAAAAATTTTTAAATTCATCTAAATTCATTATCTATCAAATTGTGGCATCAATTCTCCAATTTGAATTTTCTAAGCCACCTAGAAAAATGAATTTACAAAGCGGTTTAATAGTGTTTCAAACCAGTTTAATCTAGTTCGGATCCGGTTCACCTAAACTAGTTTAGGTTTCTCCTCTATTTCATCCTAAAGTCCTTTCTCATGACTTTTGTGACTCTTTAGGTCACTCAGGATCCATAAATTTCCCGATTTACCCTTTCTCTATCGATTGGGATTCGTGAACCAGTTTGGTTTTCTCAACCGAGTTGACCAGTTCTTTCCCCGGTTTTCTCATCCTAAAGGAGTGTGGTTTATAGGGTATGTTCAATAACTTAGTGAATGGATGTTGGGTGAGAGTTTTCACAAAAATAACTTTAATTGGAGTGTGCCAAACTCCTTATTTCATTTAAGAATTTTTTTTTCAAAACCTTTTTCCAAGGTTTACCAATTCTTTTCCAAGGATTTTCAAATCCTTTTCAAAGTTTTCAAAACCTCTTTCCATTTCCATATTAGGTGTGTTTAACAAATAACACACGCCCTTCATCATAAAGAGTATACACACATATTCACAAGATGCAATTATATCGACTGCACCTACTTGTGGATCAGAGCGTTTTTACCATCCACCCTGATAGAAGTCCTTGACCTCTACCCTAAGTCTGAGTAAACATCTCTGATGTTCAACTCTCATACCAAAAAATACTTCGTGTCCATATGAGGACGAAAACCTTATCCCGACCCCACCCCAGTCTCATGCGCATGAATCTACATCGAGCTTCCCTGATTGCTAGCACAACAAACTGCCCTTATCTCCACCATGTCGTCCAGTAGCCCTTAGGACACATCACTACCCCTCTTGAGCGTCTTAGTGGTCTCGAACCTCAAGTGCATACACAAACAATAGTTTTACACAAAGCCATTTATCTTTGGTGCCACTAGTCCAACGACCCCAACCCCCAACTCAACCTACAACTGTTTGTCTAAGCCGGTTCGTCGACCTGACCTTGACGCACTGCCGCCAATCCATTGAGTATGTCAGTCCTGTCTTGGTACCATGGAAAAATCAAATAATCCATACATTAAGAATTTTCATGGCTTATACATCATGTTTGTTTATGAGCTCCTGCTCGTGCCAACTGACCTTAGGCCTATTGTACATGATTTTCCAAAACCAGGCATTTTAGCCCCACAAATTCCAAAACCAAGGCTTGTGGCCTATCTGAGTTGTTCTAGCTCTCGTGAAAGAGTTCTTCCAAAAATTTTAAGCATTGGCACATAGTAAGGGGAGAACACCTCTAATAAAAATAATCTTTTAATTCATCACACCAACCGGGTGTGATCACATCTCTGCTTACAACCGGTAAGCGGGTTTTCTCCTTCATTCCAGGAAGGCCATCATACCAACCGGGTTTGATCTCTCTACTTACAACCGATAAGTAGTTTTTTCACTTAGTTCTCACATCACTCCAACTGGGTGTGATGTTAAAATCCCATATATAAGTGGTTTTTCATTTCCGAAGTGCTCATCGTCCCAACTGGGTATAATGTGAATAAACCCACTCACCCGATTACTGAAGTATACTTTTCTCCAATCGGTTTCTGCGTCCACGCTAGCTTGTCCTTGCTGGCGTTTTGGTCCCTCATGTTCCTACATGATTTGGACAACCTTATCTATTAATATTTGGCACAACAACCCTCGTTTTCTCTCGTATGAACGACTAGGCTCAAAATTTCTAGTTAATTGTATTTAGGTCCCTAAAGTTCATTTTCCTTGACTTTAGGTCCCTAATGCTAACTTTTCTCCAAATTGAGTCCCGAAACTTCCAAAAATTCACTTTAGGTCCTCAAGTTACTCAAAATTGTTTAAGAGGCTCAAGTTTTCCAAATTTCCAATTTGGTCCCTAACTTTTCAAAATTACCACTTTGCCTCTACTTTACAAAAATGGCAATTTGACCCCAATTATTTTCAAAAATCGACCAATTGGTCCCTCCAACATCTTTTTCATGGCCAATTGGCCCTCAATTTTGGGAGATTACAATTTGGTCCCTCAATTTTATGAAATCCTCAAATTTCCCCAAAATTTTCCTCAATTTTACCCTTTCAAACTTCTCGAATTTGATTTTATCAAATTGACCATTCAATCGAGGTTAATTGCCCCAATTAAAGGTATGGATTAGTTCATATACTTTCATACTGTAAAACCCGTTCCTTGGAACCAAAGGGAGCCAAATTGGCTTACCTTTCTACTCTAATTCAGCTCTATGAGGGCTGTGGAAGTGTTAGGAGAGCTTGGTTTGGCATGAGAAGGGCTCAAATTGGCCGATTTCAACTTGGCCAAAATAGGGCAGCTTCAGTCTACCAGAGCTGCTTCATTGTTATATCATGCCGGTGTTTCATCGGTGACCCTCAGAGCAAATGGAGATACATGCATGTAGCTGACTTCTCCCCTAATCCAAAGAATCCGACCATGCCTTCTTTGGCTCAGAAAAATGCCTAAGTCGGAGCTCTGGTTCGAGCATCACCAAAAATGGAGAAGTAGGGAGAGAGTGGAGTTTTTAGGTGTGAGGAGGATGAAAGAGGAGGGGCTCTTTATATAGGAAGCTCGGGGACTATTCATTGCCTGAAACTCCCTGGCCAGAGACTTTTCATCTTCGCTAATGCTGCTCAATTTTCCAGCAAGTGAATAGTGCTGTCATTTGAAGGAAGAAGACGACACTATTTCGAACCGAATTGGACCAGTCCGAACTAGGTTCAACGCTTAAACCGATCGGTTTAGGCCCTATTCAATCGAGTTTTTCAAAATTAAAAATTTTTAAATTCATTTAAATTTATCTAAATCTATTATCTATCAAATGGTGGCCTCATTTCTCCATTTTGAATTTTTTAAGTCACCTAGAAAAATAAATTTAGCATCTAGTTCAATAGTGGTTCAAACCAGTCCAAACCAGTTCAATCCGGTTCACCTGAACCAGTTTGGTTTTCATCTCCAATTCATCCTAAAGTCTTTTTTATGACTTTTGTGACTCTTTTGGTCACTCAGAATCCATAAATTTCCTAGTTTGCCCTTTCTCTATCTGTTCCGCTTTATTAATTGACTCGGTTCATAAACCGGTTCAATCCAGCTCGAATCTGGTTCTCCTGAACCGATCTGGTTTTCTCTCCTAAATTGTCCTAAGGTCCTTTTCCAAGGTTTATGAATCCTTTAGGTCACTCAAAAGTTGTAAATTTCCCATTCTTTTATGATCGGGTTTGTGAATCAATTCGGTGTTTCTCACTCGGTTTGACCGATTCTTTTCTCAATTTTCCTTAACTCCAAAGGGTGGGGTTTACACTGAGGCATTAGGGGGAATGAGGCCTTGTCTCATTAAGTGGACATGGTGGAGAAACTTGAGTTTGGGGTTAGACTATTGATGTCCGCACAAACTCCGGGTAGAGGTAGGACCCCTCTATCAGGGTGGATGGTAAAGGCGCTCTGATTCACAAGTGGTACGGTCGAGGACCGTTCTACGAATGTGTGATCCCTTCTATGATAGGAGGACGGTTGTTAATCTTGTGACTGTATGAAATAACAAAAATGGATTAAATTAAAGAAAGATAAGATGAATTCAAGTAAGACGTTATAGTAGTTTCCCTCACCGAGTGTTGTACTCACCCCCCTTCCTTAACCCTTTTCACGACATCACCCCGACAGGAAGTTCCAGGCATGCTCAGGACCTCAAGGTACGCTTCCAAACCCCAACTTAAAGGAAGGGTTCGAACATGAACATGCCTTTACCTTCCTTGCCTCATTCAGGTAGATATACCTAAATGATATAGGGAAGGGTGGCGAGTTGATCACGGACTCCGACCAAACTGGGTCAGGGCATTACACATACGATTCAGTTGAGCTTTGAACCACATCATTTGGGTCCTAATTGAGCTCAAATGGAGTTTCTCTAGAAAATTGAGCGTAGAGAGAGAAAGCTTCGAAAGCTTACCGTCGGAGGTGCAGCGATCCGATCTCTCTATTGGGGAAGAGAGCTCTCTTCTTGAAGTATCTTTTAGGATCAAGTATTCCTACAATTGACTTTGAATCGAGGGAGAATTTCATCAGTGAAATTCTGCAGTTTATCTCTCTAACACCGACCTGTAGCGACTGAGAAGGGTCGAATTGGCTTACCTTTCAGCTCAGTTGAGGTCATCTAAGGGCTGTGGAGATGTTGGGAGTGCTTGGTTTGGCCGGAGGAGGGCTGAATTCGACCGATTTTAGCTTGGTCAAAATAGAGCAGCTGTAGTCCGTCGGAGCTGCTTCACTGTTTGATTCCAATGGCGCTTCTCCAGTGGTTCTCGGATCAAACGGAGATTTCCGTTAAGTAACTGACTTCTCCCAGAATCTAAAGAACTCGAGCTCACCTTCTAAGGCTCAGAAAAACCTCAACGTTAGAGCTCTAGTTCAAGCTTCACCAGAAAATGGAGCACTTGAGAGAAAATGGAGTTTTTAGGTGTGAGGAGGATGAATGGAGAGGAGCTATTTATATAGGGAGCTCGGGGACTCTCTACACGACTGTTTGACACCTTTATGGTACTCATTCATGACCTGAAACGCCCTAAACAGAGGCGATTCATCTTCGTCAGCACTGTCTGTTCTTCCAACGAGTGAACAGTGTTGTCATCCGAAGGAAGAAGACGACACTATTCTGAATTGGATTGAACCGGTCTAAACCGGGTTCAATGGTTAAACTGGTCGATTCAGGCCCGATTCGACCGAGTTTTTCAAAATTAAAAATTTTTAAATTTGTCTAAATTTATTCTCTATCCAATGGTGGCTCCAATTCCCCAATTTGAATATTTTAAGCCACCTAGAAAAATGAATATAGCAACTAGTTCAATGATGGTTCAAATCGGTTCAAATCGGTTCAAATCGGTCCAAACTGGTTCAATCCGGTTCAGATCCAGTTCACCTAAACCAGTCTGGTTTTCTCTTCCAATTTATCCCAAAGTCTCTTTACATAGTTTTTATGACTCTTTGGGGCACTTGGGATTTGTAAATTTCCCAATTTGCCCTTTCTTTAACAGTTGGGGCTCGCGAACCGGCTCGGTTCTCTCTCTTGGGTTGACTTGTTATTAATTCTATTTTGAAGGGGGCAGGGTTTACATTAATTCTATTTGGGTCCTCTCCCTTTCAAATGTTTTCATTTTGGCCCCCAAACTTTTACCCACAACTAAAGTCTCTCTAAAAATTATCAAATTAAGTGGAGAGGTTCTTCTGGCCTCCCTCTAGCTCTTCCTAAACTTAATTTGGTCAAAATCAGCCGAAATTGCTCCAACAAGTCTTGATCAGTAACATGCATTCTTATCCACACAAGTTGTGTCAAAGCCAGGAACTCACTAAAGGTGACACATCGATCATCGACGCTAGTTGGGCCTTATAGCTGACTCTCTCGGGAGCCTGTAGCCACTTGAATTAACTCAAATAGTGGTTTGTAGCTACTGCAATTAGCATTTTAGTCAGCTAGTCCACTTAATCTATCATATGAAACTTGGATGATTTAATTCACCCTCAATTCTTACTCAAATCGGGCAAGGCAAAGGCTATGTAAAGCTAGCAATAAAAGTGACAAACCCAATTTTGCTTAGCTCGCGAGGGTTGTCACTAGGCCAAGAAACTGTAAGGAAATGGGTGAACCGACTAAGAAATTGTCGTACTAACCAATAAATTCACTGTAAACTAGTCTGCTACAGTGTGAACCAGTCAGAACGCCACACTAGATGCACACACGCATCAAGCGTGGGTCGTACAAATGTGCAGGCACGCGAGCGTGTGTCATCTTCTTCATCTAATTGCTAGGCATCTGAATGGGAAAAACCCCAAAAGACTCCATCCGACAATCCAAAACCCAATGCTTGGTGAATTAATTCATTCATAGAGCTATGACTATGGAATGATGCAAGGAAGTTAAGGATGGATAGCTACACAAGTCTAGAAATCAATCATATACAACTTGGATGTCCCCTTGTCAGCTTTGGATCAAAATTCTCTCTAAACCCTGAGAAGATCTGATTTCTAATATGAACTATTTCAAAGAGCATCATGCCTCCATTCGTCCACCATTTCTAGCATTCTTGGTATCCTCTGAAAGCTACAAGAGTAAGCTTTCCATCACCATCACTCTTGACCCTTGACTCTACCTCTACAGGTACCAGGGAGCTAGCACAGTACTGAACCCACATCGACAAAAACACAACATCTATTTCGGGAGTAAATTTTGGTGGCCTCGACGACCCCCGATGGTTGAGAAAAATTAACTAGACTCCTTGTAGTGTCAACTTTCGATTGCCACCAACCTCACACAATTTGGGTAAGTGTGGAGGTAGAATTAAATTAAAGAAAATCATGTTTTATTAAGAAAAGACATACCTAAATAAAAAAAGCATTGGAGGTGGGCTAGACCTCCAATTGAGATGGTTTAAGTTGCCACAGACTCCTTGTAGAGGCAATTTTCAAAATGCATTGTTGTCATTGACCGAGGCATCGTCTCGGGTGAGTTCTCGACCTTGACCTGACTCCTGCTTGTTAAGTTTATAGTTAATAATTAAGTTTTATCATTACTATTTCGGCCAACCTCGGTTGAACAGAGTTTTCAATGGCTTTGGGGAAGGCTAGAGGGACCCCGTATCAAAGTTTGAGAATTTTTTAAGGTGTTTTTGCTAGGGAGTAAAGGTTAGGGACTAAAATATAAATAAGGAATTGTTAGAGGATCCAATTATGAATAAGTTTTCTGTGGGATCTTCTTAAGAGTCTAAATAAAGTTTTATGACCAATTAGAAAGATTGGTAAAGTTTTGACATTAGGTTGTTATGTTTGGAATACTTAAGGACCTAAATACGATAAGAGGAAAGTTAAGGACTAAAGTGCAAATAAAGGAATTTGTGCAATCAAAGGTATTTTTTTGGGAAGTCCAAGGACCTAAATGAGATTAAAGAAAGTTCAGGGACCTAAGTGGAAGAATGAAAAAATAAAAGGTCCCTAGAAGTTAAGTTTTAAAGAGTAGGGGCAAAATAGTAATTTTGTCCAACTTAGGGAGCATTTTACAAATAATGAGAAATAAGGCTTATAAAATATTATAAGGTATTTTGGGAACCATAATGGTACTTAAGGAAACTTGGGGACCCAAATAAAAGATTTATAAAATTCTAATGTCCAATAAGGAAATACTTTAAGGCATAAAGAGCAAAATTGTAATTTTGCCCAACTTGGGACCATATTATAAATTTGAAAATGTAAGGCCACTAGGTGGTGAACATAGGGCTTCTAAGCACTTCGAAAAGTATGAACTTGAGAGTTATGACCTTAAGCCCCTATGTACTAACCTTAGAGAAGTTTAGTAAAGGACAGTTTCTATGAGGGGCATAACTCTGATCTCTTAGGAAAATTATGAGATCATTAGACATCTGGTTGATTGATGGATTTAAGTATAAAACACCTTGCTTGTGTTTGATTGAGAATGAAATCATTAGACGTCTGATATGGGGTAGTTATGATTATGAGAATTGTTGGACGATAAGGTAAGAATAAGAAAAGATAATGCTAACCCAGTACGTCGAGTACTCTAGGAGTTATGTGCCCATTTGGTAAATGAGAAAGGTCTAGTCTCTCGCAAGCGAACAATTCAGCAGTATTGCTCCTCTCGATGGTATGTTAAGGACACCTTACTATGTACAAACGTGTAGTCGATGATGTATACTCATATCAAGTTGGTTGGTAAAGTCGTTATAAACCACAAGTTGAACAGAAGAGAATTCTATTCAGCGAACATGTAATCCTTCCATAACGGAATGAATATAATGATTGTATGATAAAAAAAACTTAAAAACATAATACTAAGAATATTTTTCTTTGAATTAATCTTTCCAAAATAATATAATATTTTTATATAAACTTATTTAGAGTATATGTTGACTCTAAACATAATATTCAATAATAGCTAGTCATACTCACTGAGTTATAAACTCAACTCTCTTTATCAAAACCCTTTTTAGATAGTTAAAATAACAAAGAGAAACCTTGAAGCTCATTTACTAGCCTAGTACATTATCTATCCATTCTTTTGTGGATTTATGTTCGGCACTATATTATGTTCCGACATAATTTTTTAATAAATATCTTTAAATGTTTTGATAAATTTTATTTTAAGTCTTATTATTGTTGAGACTACTATTATAGTATGAGAGGGTATGGGTAGTTGTTCATGGTATCAATCGAATAGACTAATTTGGGGTATAATAATTCGAATCCAACTAGGTATACCCAATCAAACCTGTGCCCACACGAACCCGACATTTGAGCCCAATATTTAACCCAGCCTCCGAGTCTAGGACTTGGACTCAGCCACCGGGTCCAAATTTGGGGGTCGAGATCCAGACCCAGAGGATGTTGGGACCCAATGGGATGGAGTGAGATTTAGTGGGATCTAGGTTGACGAGGTAAAAAGGTCACCCCTAGTAGAGGGCTGCTAGCGTTGATCAATGCTATTGACGTATAAACATAGTCGAGACGATTCTATAAAGTCTATTAAGGTGTTGCTTGATGATCAGAATAGGGCACGTTATAATATAGAAGTAAAGTTAGAGTAACTAAGCTTTTAGAATAAATTTACAATCAGCAATGAGGAGAGAGGTTCACCCTTGGAGAGATGAGAGGGACAATGAAATAGGTGCCCATGCCTTGGTTTTCGTTTGCTTTTCATTGAAGATTTAGTTGGCCACACGCAACTAGAAATAGGAATACCATTTTCGATTTTCATACCTCATCGTGTGAGTTGCATGTGCTCTTCCTATGCGTGTTTATTGTTCACACGTCTTCTCCTTTGAGCGTTGATTGAATTAGTTCATTGTTCCATTTAATCCAAATTCGAATAGATAAAGGTTGGTTTGATCGATTTTTAAATTTTTTATTTTTTTAAAAATATTTAATTGCAATATAAAATTATTATTTTATTATTTTTTATCAATTTAAAAAATTAATTATGATTTTCGATTTCCAATTTAATTTCAACTCGTATGATTTTTTTATAAATTTTTAATCAAGCGAGTATTTTTAACTTTAGTTTAACATAAATTAACGTGTTTCTAAGTTAACCTTTGAAATGGATTCAGCTCTTAATCTCCCATTTTTTATTTAATATTACTCCTTAAATTAGCATACATTTAATCATTTAATTATTATAATATTTACAGTATTAATATTTCATAGTACTAACTAATAAAATAATATTTATATTAATTCACGAGCTACTTACCATTAGCTCAAAAAAATATTCAATGTCTATTTATGATATATTTATTTGATAATACTGTGTAATACTAATAATTTAATTTTTATGTAAAAATTCGTCAATTAATTTTTTACCCAAATCCACATTGCATTAATTCAACATGTTTGAGATATGTAGCATAGTAAATTTGTCAACATGTTGGCATAGTAATGATAAAATACATCATGATTAAAAATGCAAAATACTAAATTTGTTCTGAAATTCTTTGGTGGAGGGTTTCACAACACTCGAGGCTGGTCAACCTGATTACAGCGCTCAAAACATTCCTAAAATCCTTGAACGTCTAAATCAACCACTTCAATTTTGCACCAAATAATTAACATTTTTACATTACACCATGCCTGAAAATAATGGTTCGTAGTAACGTCCTTGAATGAATAAAAGGGGTTGGGAATACAACGATGACTTCAAAAACTCCTAACAGATTAACCACTCCCATAGGCATCCGGAAAGAGGCCACTTCCACATACATTCGATTGGAAAAATTTTCCGCAGGGGACCAGTTTATACAAGGAAAACAAATACTCAACTAAATAGAAAGCGAGCCCAAAAGACAAGTACAACAAACGCCAGGAATATCCGTCATAAACACTGCAGCATGTCACTCTTTCAACTGCTGATGTTCAAAGCTATGGAGAACCCAACAGGTATATCAAATTTTCATGCCTGCTTCCTCCTGAACTGTTATCTAATAGAGCATATATCACAAAAGATGTAACAATACTATTGGGAAAGAAATCCCCACGAAGATTTTACCATAACAATTATCTCAAGTGAAGGATACCCCATGGTATTGCATGGATAGTAAAACCTGTAAACACACTACAGAGTGAGACCTCTTCCAAAGAATTTTAAATATTTCCTGCAGCCAACAGAATTCCAGACTGCAGCTCCATTTGTTGTGATCTAATAAAATAAGTATGGGACTATACCAACTTGGAGGAAGAGAGCAGATTTAAGCTTATTTTGTAATGATGAGATCCTTAAAAGCTTCGAGTTTTCCATTTGGGGTCATGAAATCACTTAAGCCACCAGCTGGGTGCTCTGTCAGTCCATTCTCGTGGTTCTCGAATAACTGGTTGTAAGCAGAGTTTGGAGATGCAGAACTCTGGTTCCCCTCAAAATATGCTGAATAAGGGAAATAATCAGCACAATGGACTTTCCATCCTGCAGAGAGAAGAACCATTTTGTTGTAAGAAATCACATTTGGCTATCCAAGGACAGTACTGAAGTTCCTGCAGATATTTCATCATTTACTTGATGCTGCATCACAGTCGCCAAACACTGATTCAAGGAGCTTGTGGACTGCAACACAGTCTTTGAGCTTCCATCTCATGACCATTCCAAGAGTATCATCCCTGGGGAAAGAAGGAAAATATTATGAATGTCTAGCAAAATGAGTGGCTACAAGATCAAGATGAGTAAAAGCAATATAGTGTGAATTTATTAAGTTTGAGACAACTTGTAGGTTGAATCTTCAATTATTTTGACAGCATGGGACTTGCAACTGTGTTCCAAGAGAAAAAGCATTTCTGCAGCTGCAGCTATATGCATCAATGAGTCTGCAGGAACAAAAGAAAAGATAGTTGATAATATATCCGTGATAAGTAGATCAAGCTGATGGAGTATGTTTGGAATTGGATTAAGGGATCCAGATGAGGGAAAGGAGGGATAAAAAAGCTCTTGTTTGAATAGTGTTTGCATACCATCATGGAAGGAAGAGGAAAATAGGTGAAAGAGCCTAATATACCATTATTCCCTTGGAATTGGATTAAGGGATCTAGATGAGAGAGGAAAGGAGGGATAAAAAAGTCCATGTTTGAATATTGTTTGCATACCCATCAAGGAAGAGGAAAATAGATGAAAGAGCCTAATAGACCATTATTCCCTTGTATTTCCATTTAAAAATAATAATAGAATCAAAGAGAAGTAAAATCACTCTTATCCCTTCTTATTCCCCCTTTGGATGGATTGAAAAATAAAATAACAGAGAGACATAAAGGGGGAATAAGAAGGGATAAGCGTGATTTCAATCTGCTTATCCCCCCAACCCCTCTAAATGCCTCCAAATTGAAATATCCAAACAAGGGTTTTTTTCAACCATCATAATACCCCCAAACCTCTCAATCCAAGCAGATTCTAAATTTTATAACAAATAAAAGATATGATTGACCTTTATGTTTCTCAAGGAAGGACTCGTTGGCATCCATCAAAGACTTTCCTTGCAATTGGCTGCAAAAAAGAAAAAGATAAGATAAAAAGCAGAAATTTAGTCTAAAATTAACTACTCAAAAACAGTCCAAAACTTAGATACAGTTACTATTGCAACCTGATTGTCGGTCGCTCTTCTTCCAGTACCTTCCATATTAGCTTCTCAGCATCAGTAACTGGGGAAACCATGGAACTGGCGTCATGGAAAAACTTTATCTGCAAGTTTATCAAATTAAAAGTCAGCATAATAACATAGGCCTCTTTGAGACTTTTGACTTCATATCATCCAATGCAAGAGGACTGTATGGAAACAGAAATCAAATATACAACAGAAAAATCTTATGGTCTCCCACTGTTTTCAGAACTGGAGTGGCCCAGCAGTTTCAGCATTGACTAAAAATAAGGATAATTCAACTAGGACATAGGAGTTGTCACTGGAACTACCAGGGCAGAAATCTGGTCTACGGGGGAGAGTAAGAGCAACAAAAAATCTCAAAGACAAACATTAATCAAAGAAATCGTTTCTCAACTACAACTACACTTAATCTTCTTTCAAGAACGTTGAAACAGAGCTGACTCGAGGTAGAAGTGAAGAAAGAATATCTAAGAGTAGGAGGAAAAGAAATGGCAAGGTCAGCGGATAACTGATTCCAAGAGTGAAAATGACATTAACATTAATAAATGATTATATGATAAAAATGAAAACATATCAAATACAGACAATGGAGTAAGAAGAGATTATAATGCCTTTTGAGACATGGCAGAAGGAAGAGTGAGGTAGAAAATACTGATGGAAAGCACAGAACTTCAAACCAATAGTGAATTCTTTTAGTAATGAACTACACAAGATAAATCCAACCTTCAGTAGATTAACATTTTGATCTTGGAAAGAAATTATTACCAACCACAATAGTAATAGAGGAGACTAGGGATAGGATACCAGGCAGCGATGTGTATCGGGACTTTCCACATCTAATCTTAAAAGTTGCTTCAGAGCCTGCATATGGCATGAAAGACTAGCTGACAAACCTAAACCAGAAAATGGAAAATGGAAAATAATCTAAAACATATATATAATTGTACAATATTATTAAAACATTTATCAGTACATTCATGTATTTAATATGAGGACAAATATGAATTCATGTATCAGAAGTTATTTTATTTAATACTTCTGTATAATAAAAACATTTAAAAATATATATGGCACCATCAATAATTTGTGAACTATTCTGTTACAAACCAACAGAAAACATAAGCACAACATATATTTACATATATGTATTTCACTAGACCCCACTTTTTCTCTTGACAATGTACCTGAAAAGCAAGTAAAACTTTCCGCTTCCTCATATTTACTTCAAAAGCAAGTAGGTGCGTCTCCAAACAATCAGGTGAGTTTTTCTGAAGCAACTTCAAGTATTTTGTTGCTTCAGATAGGGGCTCCTCAACCTAGAGGGTCAAATATCATTTTGATATCCACAGTATAAATCAATATGTAACACAATACTGCTATATGAAAAGGGTGATTTTGATCCATCACTGAAATTATAGCCCTAAATCAACCTGCAACAACTTCTCCCCATGTGGATCAGGATCGAAAGGCTTGACATTCTTTTTCCCAGATTTTGGGACACCAGCAGCAGCAGATTCTTCATTTTTTGTATCTGATTCCTGCAAGATTGTGATCATTACAAGAACAACAAACATATATGAAGAAGGAATTACTTGGTTGGTGCAAAATTACTTTCTTAGCCCGAGCTTCTGCCTTTCTCTGCTTTTGCCTGAGTTTCTTTCTCTGAGATGGAAGCAATTTTGAGGTCTCCTCATCTTCTTCAGCTGCTGACTTTGGAGGTGAATCAAAAAGCCTGATGTAGCATCTGTACCATAAAATAATGTATAAACAAAAATGAAGCATGTCAAAATGTGGAATAGCATCATCACAAGGCATATTACTCATCTATTAGCAAAGAGGCAAAATCTAAACTAAAAGTAGGTTTTCAAGGAATAACATTCTGAGCAATACAGCATACTGGATGATGAAAACATTTTTTAAAGAAAATCAATTTATCTCATGCAAACCAAATTAAATCAAAATATCCTGAAATTATTAAACATTAACTTAACCAAAGTCGGGGTTTCATAGGCCCCAACATAGTGAGCATGAACATTGATCAAAACAATGGACAGAAAAACTGAGACCAAACAATCCATTCATATCAATTGATTATTAACATATATAGACCCAAGTAATGAAAGGAGAGACAAATTAACCTGATAGATCCAGCCGCTGCTTTATGGAAATATGGATGAGAATGCAAACGGTTTTGGAATTTCAGCATTTCTACATAGGCTCGCAATGTCATTTTTCTCAAACAGTAAGAATGGAAATCAAACTGGTCTTCCATAATATCAGCATAGTGCTTCTCCACGGCTAAAAATTTCTTCAAAGCCCGCCCAAGATCACCTTGACGGAAGTAACTCTTACCGGATGCAAGTTCATACCTGGAAATGAATATTTTATAATCACACTGCAGAAACCATATCCCTTGAAGGACAGGCTTTCATGCATTACACATATATACCACATGCACTGCATATCATGGAGATTATTGTGCTGATCACCATCTTTTGTGAACAAAACTGCTGTCTTCTCAGCCAAAGCCACCTTCAATTGGAAGGGTAAAAAGTCTTGCATCAAGAGATAAACTTAAGAGGACTGCAAAAGTTTGCACTAAATGTATCCACAAGACCGATTAATTGAAATTTGAAAGGAACATAACAGATGAGGATCTAGAACCTGATCAGCTTGCAACATACGCTTGACACATTCGCTATTGATGTAGCGATCTGCAAGATCCATACATCTAGCTTCATCTGCCAATGCAGCAGCAGCTGCTAGATCCCCCGCATGTTTCAAGATCCGACTCTAATCTCAGAAAAAAAAAGTACAATTAATATTCTTACAAGAAAATTTCCATGAAAATAATGGATAGCAAATTGACCTTGGGAAAGTGAGGAACGGAGTTCTTGACAAATTAAGATTTGTATTCCATTGTTACCAGTACTACTACAACTTTCAGATCATTTAATTGCATAATCTAGATAACATAGATTGATTTACATTAAGGATGGCTCTGTTTTTACCCCCAATAAATGGGTCAAAGTGGAACAACCATACACTTCACATACTGAATCAACATTGGTTACACCATAAATTGGAACAAATAGCATGTGCATGCTTCAATAATAAAATGAAATGGTTCAAACGCAAAAAAAAAATCAACAGCTTGAGAACTATCAAGTCCATTCTTATTTGAACCAGAGGTGACAGACCTTTGTTGAGTATAAATCAATCACGGTTGGGGTGTGCTCTATAGCCTCGTCAATTTTTGATAGGGCAATAATGTGTTGACCAAGTCTGTCGTAATGCTGCATCAAATAAGAGGGGTCAAATTCTCAGGTAAGAATGTAAAATATCCAAATGACAAGAAACATAAACTGCCAGAGAAAGAGACAGAGTATCCAACCTGAGCTAACAAAAACAAAATCCACATCAGTGTTGAAGGAGGCTCTTTCTCTCCCCTGGACCAAGATCATGGAAAGAAAATGGACATAAAAATCAGATGAATGCACAAGTAAATCCAGTGAGAAAGGCTAATTACCAATTAGTGACCCAAATAAACACATAAGAAGCCCATAAATTTGGGGACTTTGAACTTTCAAAATACATATTGGGAACTTTGTAGAACCAGACAGGTTGAACCTAGAAAATCCAAAACTCTAGATGACCACAAAACCATCTAAATTGGGCACAAAAAGTAATACATATTTCAACTTCTAAATTATCCTTTCAGGATAAGTATTCAGAAATATTGTGTAATATTGTAAACTATCAGCATCTATTATCTTATTAGTATTCTTATGGTATATAATAAGCACAAAGTGATGTAATCAGTGATCTTTTTTATACTTCTGATTTATAAACCAATGGATTACCTTCCAGGATATCCTCCGGTTGACCTGACAGAATGCTCAAATTCAAGAAAAAGTTGCTCTAAAATGTTTGCCTGCAAGAGCACCGGGTATTAAAATTAAAAGCCAGAAAACTAATCCACTATACCAGTATACAACAAATTTGACGGGTAATAAGATTCAGTAATAGAACCTTTCCAGGATGATCATACATAGGAGAGAGATCAGAAAATAATGAGGGAACTCCCTGAAGATATGAATGAAGAGAACATTACCACTTTAGTTCATACAAGGAACAACCATTGCAGATAGATAAAAAAATCTCAAATACCTTTGTTAATAGCGGTCTGATATAGTTGTCCACTGCTTCTCGGAATTCGTCACCTTCTAAAAAATCCAGGGGTATTCTCTACAATATGGCAAGAAAAGTTAGAATATGCTTCATCATAGCAAACAAACCTCTTTGGAAGGATTTGAAGCTGATGAAGAATCCCACAGAGGACACAAAAGACCCATGCAATCATCAAAAGATGAGCAACATTGGGAAAAAATCACGATGCAATGCACAAAGTACTAGTGACCAGAAATAGAAGGCAATTGAAATGGTGAAAATTCACACTATCAAAACCAAACTATATGCTATTGTCAAGATTAACTTACAAATGAGGTGAAACAAATTATGACTGGGTCAAGAAGAATCAACCAAGGAACTCACCTTAACAGCAGAAGACAAGCTGTACTGCTCAGAAAGCGACTTGTAAAGGCTGCTTAGCTGATCAATTTCTTCAGAGGAGTACTCACCATTCTCTTTATACAGACCTGCACACTTTTGCATGCCCTCGTAGTATCTAACAGCATAAAAACGCATTTATTTATTCAGGACTGAAAGAATCTCCATTCTAACAAATGCAATATAATCTGTGAGATTAAAATGTACCATGCAAACCTTACCTCTATGTTACATAGAGATAACATAGTAAATAAGTCCACAAAAACCAAACAATCAAAGATTTTGCAAATAAAAAATATGTAATTATCAACTGCAACAAATATGTTTCTCTTATCTGATGTAAATAACTTCATCCCTAATGCATAATTATTTTTCACATGTAAAGTAATAACAATAATTACCTGTAGTTATCTGGATTCATAGAAAGCAATGCCTTGTACAACTTGGCCCCTTCTTCTAAGTGGCCAAGTTTTACCAAGATAGAAACTTCATGTTCCCTGTACGCTAATTTATCAACCTTGAAAGCCATAAATACAGAACAACAATAAGACAGCATTCATCACATTTAATTTTAAAATCAACAATAGAACTAGTCTTTGAGGCTGAATTCTATCGCTACTCACAATTCTCGTTTCTTTCTTGTACAATTCTTCAAGAGCTTTGTCAATATAGCCACATTCCTCCATCAATGATATCTGCACATAATAACATATTGAACCCATGGTTAGATGTCCAGTACGCCAAAAGATATGAACATTTTGGAACAACTCATACATTATGAGATTGCACTTTCTTCTATATATATGAACATGCCATCAACCAGAGATTTTTCATACAAAAGCAAACTCACAGAAAAGCTTTTGCAGAGGCAAATTTTCAGCATGCTCTACATAAATTTATGCTGAAAAACATGATTTGCAGAGGCATCCTGATGTGCATAAGGTGGCAAGATGTACAAAGAATGGGCAAAAAACCTTTTGAGATTATCCAACTGAGGGGAACTGATTAACCAAATTTTTACCTTATAAAGTAGCATCTCTCCATGCTCACAACGCTCATTGTCCGGCGGATAATCATCTTCCAATGTCCCTTCATATGCTTCAAGAATATCAATAGCCTTCGCTGGACTAGTCAATAACAAAACCAGCAATAACTTAGACAAATTTGTATGGTTAGTCACTTAGCCATCAAAGCTTTCGCATCACCCAACATATACACAAATACGAACAAGAAATATACTTGGAATTCAGATGATGGGAAACAGCAAATCCTATCCAGTTCATACGATGATTGGGTTTCAGGCTGAGAAGCAGTTGCCTTGTTTCCACAAAGCCTGTCAAATCTCGCATTTGTGCCTATAACATGAGAGATGAAACTTGCTAAGTACTGCTAGAAGTAATTCAACAACCAATTATACAGTTATCTGTCCAACAAAAAGGACAATTTAAAATGAGCTATAAGAATGTAAGCATGTATACTTAATACAACAGATGAGAAATTATAAATTCAAGTGCTGAAAGAATTAATGATCATCCCAACCAAAAATAGATGCATTGAGCCCTAGTAGCACCAGAACTGGAATATCTACCAATATTTGCTTAATTTTTTGTATTAAAGTCCATTGTCTTATTTTTCTCAAAATATCTACCAATATTTGCTTAATCACCTGTGATGACCAATGACCTGCTTTTATATGATATTCAAGAGTAATATGAAAGGCCAATGCATAGACAAACCTGCAAGAGTGACATGTCTCGTAGGATTTCAATATTATCTGGGTCTATTCTCAAAGCATTTCTGTAGCACTTAATGGCTTCTCTGTATTCCCTGTCTGAACGGTAGAGGAGACCATACACATGCCAGCAGACATGACTTTTCAGATCATTCTGCATCAAGACTAGTTATCAGTTTCCAAGGACTTCAAAAAGGCAACTATGCAAGATACAACTCAAACAAATTCCTACCTTTAGCCCCTGCCTCACAAGTTCATATGCTTCAGATTTTCGGTCCATGCAGTTCAGAGTTAAGCCTTTCATTGATAAAGTTTCTAGAGAAATGCAACATAAATAAAGGATAAGAATGTAAAAATGGAAAAGGCAAATATTAATCGCATAACAAACCAAATTTTATATGTGCATTGCAATGGTCCTTGTAAAAATAAAAAATTCTCAGGAAAACAGGATCTTGTAACTGTTACCTCCATGCTCAGGAAACTTCTTCAATATGGCATCCGCTGCCTTCAATCCCTTTTTGTATTGCTTAGTTTCATATGATTTCTACAGAATTTAGAACAATTAGGTGCACCCCTCAAGAAAAGGTTCAAATTTGAATTGACATAATATCCAGAACGGTTCTAAACCAAATAATCTAGAATCACAGGACAAGAGTATGGAGAGGAAAGGCTGAAACATGATAGAAACCATCAACGGGGTATATGCTAAATGTATCAGCAAGATACGTACAGTTTAATCGGTGAACAGTACAGCTCAGCATAATTCATTCTATACTCAATAAACTATATCAAAAGTTTCCTTTATATATGCTGCTATGTTTCTTATGGCTAAGCATTAATAATCCATAAGACCGCCAAACAAATATAGATAGCTCCCCGCGTTCGAATCAATCTCAAGTCACTGCTTCTACTGACTATCCATATTCCACATTTTGGTAGAATAGATGGAACAGGAGAAATATCGTTTCTCGTATAATTTGACGCACTCAAACATCAAGCAAAACGGAAGACGGAATCAGCAAGAAAAATATAGGGTTCTACAGCTAGACTGAATAACCCGAGGCTGAAAGGTTGTCTCAAATCGATTGACGTTCATAGACATAAGCTCATGCAGAAAGCGTGCATTCGCAGGAGAGAGTGAGGGAGAATCAGTTAACTTACAACAATGAGCTTGAAGAGGTTGGCCTCTTTTGGAGGCAGAGAAGCACCCATTGCTGGAGGATACAGATGACAGAAAGAGAGTGGCGGGGCGGGGAATAGAGTACGAGAGAAGGTTGGAGGTAGTTAGGGTTTACTGGAACTACAGGGCAGAACGTAGGAGAGGACGATATATTCTTCCCGGGGGCTTCAGCTGTATATGGGATGAAAATTTAAAAAAAAAAAAAGAAAAAAAAAGAGGATTGGTAGGCTTATGAGACAGAAGGGTTTTCACGCTGCGCGTGTATACAGACGAGCGCACTGCGAATGGAAATTTTCTTTCATTTGGAGGAATCGGTAAATGGAATGAAGTCAGGTATAAATTAACCTTAAATATTTAGGGTACACATGTTAAACAGCCATTTTTACTCCTATTTATATATAAATAATTGTAATTATTATATTAATTTCATTTACATTTCATCAAAATTTTAAATTGAGCATTTTTACATAACTAAAAGCAAAGATACGTGGTTCTCTAATAGTTGGGATTAATATGTTGTGTGCAAAAACTTGGTAAATTTAATAATTTTTTTTCAATTAGCACCTAATTAAATGCACTCATAGCAGATATAAAAATTGGTCATTCCTACTAGGTTAATGTGTCACGTTTATGGACTTAGAGACCTATACTATAGACGTGTGGGTTTTGCACTTTTTTCCCTTACATATTTTCACGCTTTCTCGAGCTTAAGGTTGTTTGTAGGTTGGTTGGATTTCGAACGACTATTCGCGACTAGTAGACTGGCAAATAGTATTGCTTCCTGAATATTCCTTCATCTTGTGCTCCTTAAGCTTGCTCCTCTCTTTTCTCTCAACTTTTTAGATTTATGAATTTTGGTGTACTAGTTGAAATGAAGGACTCTCACTCTATTTAGAGTAGAGGGATAAAGAATTTCGATATGCTCCTAGTTAAATAATATTATTTATAATTAATTTAATTAATTAGATTCATATTGGTAAGTAATCTATCAACCTAAACTATTCATCTTAATATGAAAGGTTTTGGGATCATTTTTGGCAAGTCACCAATCAATTTGATTTGATTGATCTTGAAAAGGAAAGTAATGAATGCCTTCGATGGGAAGTTTATCCTATGAGGCTAGTTGGTTTATTCTAAATGGAAGGTTAGTAATTTTCGAAATCGGAATTTAGGCTGAATTATATCAATAATTCTAGAAATTAAATTTCAAACTACAAGTAAAAATTATAATTGAGAATATAACCCGTGATTACATGTAAATCTCATCCTCTCAAACTAAGTAATTGAAAATGTGAACTCGTAAATTTTGAGAGAAAAACGAGCATTAAAGTGAACTGGAAGGTAAATAAGAGTAAAAGGAGAAATTTGAAACTAATAATTGACCAATAAATACTAAAAATTAATGGTAAGGAACTATTGAGATGAAATTGGGTGTGAGAACCGAACTGGTTTAGGGTGAATCGGATCTAAACCAGATCGAACTGTGATGAACAATATAGAATTGGTTCAAATATTTATTTTTCTAGGTGGGTTAAGAACATTAATTTCAAAAGTTGAAGCTACTATTGATAGAAAATGAATTTAGAAGTTTTTAAATTTTAAAAACTGGTCGAATCAGTCCTGAACTGGCTGATTTTCGAATTCGGGTCACCGAACCGGTCAACGATCCAGCCGGTCAATGGACCACCTACCAAGTCAGCGCCTAGTTAGTAGGCGCGACCAATCAATGCATGACGCATGGCAAAGCGTGCCTTGTCAGCCACTTGGTCAACGCCTGGAAGTGTTGGCCAATCAAGAAGCGACACATGCCCTTGGTCAACAGTCAAAGTAGGAAAAATCTATGTCAACAACTACCAACCAATAGGAGAGCGACACGTATCCTAGGTTAGCGGTCACTATTTTAAGAAGCCCAATCAGCCGGACCGACCAATGGAAAGCTGACACGTGGCAAATGTGCCACATGAGTGTCCAACTCGGATATTTGAGAAACGGTCAACCAATTAGAGGTTGACACGTGGTAGAGCCACGCCGGATAGCCTCGGCCAACCAAAGGCTGATGCATGGCAATGGCACTGTGCATCAGGGGGAAATTTGGCATATTTAAATGGGCCAATCAGAGGACGTCACGTGTCACGATCAATGGTTGATGAAAACATGGTCAGCAGCCACGTTGGAATAAACAGCCAATGGGAGGCTACCATGTGTCTGGCCAGTGAGTCAAAGGCTGATTAGGCTGTTGAGTAGGATGTCGTATCAATAAAGTCAGCTAATCACGAAGTGCCACGTGGCAAGCCCACACGTGCAAAGCTCATACGCGTGACACAATGTCATCTTCCTCCTTTGGATAACTAACAAAAAGGGATAAAGGAGAGAGGGGTAGTCTTCAACGACTTGAAAAACGCTCCGATCTGACCACCGGTGTCACGTCTCGCCCAGTTTGGTCGGAATCTTATGATCAACCCACCACTCTCCAAGACCTTGATGAGTGGTTCCTCCCATAGGGCGTGAAGAGACAGGCGCATTACCTGTCATGTTTCCCAAAATAACAATATGCAAAACTAAACGTGAAATTTATACATGGTTTTGAGGCTTGGCGTAAAAGACTCGGTGGTGGTTTTGTTCCTTCCTGAAAAAGTTAATGAGAGTGGGATGAGTTTCATGACTCAGTGAGTGGGACAAATCTTAAGGATGTACTTATTTATGTGTCATCATGTTTGTAGTATCTCATTTTCTACCCCCTTCTTAGGTTGGCAAGCAAGCACACACCATTTTTATCATAAAAATGGATCACACGTTTGCAAAACAGTCCCTCATTATTCCACTTGTGAACCGAAGCGCCTTTACCGTTCATCCTGATAGAGGTTCGCAACCTCTACCCTGAGTTTGAGTAGACATCGCATGTCCGATCCTCAAACCCTATTCATACTTCATGTTCGCTTTGTGGGACGATACCTCTTTCCCCCTGCTGCCTCGGTCTCTGTGCGCAAGAAGCTCCTAGAGCTTCTCGACATACTAGAGGACAATCCACCCTTATGCTCCATGGATCGTCCAGCAGCCCTTGGAACCACCACTACCCCTTGTCGGGCATCTCGATGGCTTCGAAATCTCATGTATGCAAAATTAATAGTTTTCGTTTTCTTATAACCATCATCTTTGGTGTTACTGGCCTAATGGACTCGACAATTCGGCTTTGGTCTTGTAAATTACTGGCCCAACGAGTTTAGTGACCCGACTTCGGCTCAGCAACCACTACCCAACGAGTTCGTCTGTCCGGCTTTGGCGTTATAACCAACACACACAATTTGTCGTTTCTTATAAGAGTTTTTCAAGCACATGTAACTCATTTTGTCTACGGGTCTATGCACGTGCCCATTCGGCCTTGGGCCCACTCGAACAATATCATCTGACTTTGCATGCCCCATGCAATGTCAGGACAACCTCCCAAAAAGTTTAAGCTGGTTCAATCAGTCAGGGGAGTGCAGTCCTGGAAAACTCTTTTTAATTCGGGAATGCTATAACCATCAGCTCAACCGGACGTGATGCTAAACCTACTCACCCGATAAACAAGGCTAGTTTGCCTCAGGTGGACTTCTCATCCTGGTCGTGCCTTCCCACATGCGTTTCAGTTCGATGTGTCCCTGCAGGGTTCGAACATGCTCATGAGAGAAGTCCTGACATGAAGGCCGTTTAAAATTTTTCAATTTGGTTCCTCAAATCTCCGACTATCCCTCCAGGGTACTTAACCTTTCCAAAATTTCCAATTGGCCCTTAATTTTTCCAAACTTGCTAATTCGTCTTCAACTTTCAAAATTTGCTTATTGGCCCCTAATTTCATCAAATTGGCTAATTGGCCCTCAATTGGGAGTTAATTTTATGAAAATCCCCCAATTTTCTTTAAATTACAATTCAGCCCCCAAATTTCGCCCAAATTTCCCAAATTTATTGCATTTTGAACCCCAAATCTTGAATTCATAAAATTAGCCGCCCAAACTTGGGCAATTGCCCCTATAATGCTGCTAATTGCTCCTCCATCTCCCCACGAACATTTTGGCCTTTGAATCATCTCTATCGATACCAATTTGAGCTCAAACGGAGCTTTGTCGAAAAAAGGATGTAGAGAGAGAAAGCTCGGTTTCCTTACCAATGAGGGGACCACGGACAAGGCTCTTGATGTGGGTAGCTAGTGTTCCTCCAAGGGGTCCTTCTAGGATCAACTTGTTGGCCAATTGCCTGTGGGAGCATCGTGAATTTGATGAGAGAAGTTTAGGTGAGTTAGCTTGTACAACTTCAAAATTTTGATGACATAGGGCGGAATTGGCTTACCTCATGGGTGGTAGAGGGTCTGGTGTGAGTGGGGAAGGGATAAGGAAGGGTTGGTTTGGCTACTTGAGGTCGGGGATAGTTGGGGTGCAACTCGAGGTGCTTGGCTCCTTCTCTTCTGAAGGAGCAAGAGTCATGTTTGAGCTTATTAGAGCTTAGGCGATAGTCCTTAGAATGAACTGTAGTCGTGTAGAGGACTTCTTATCGGTTCCAATGGCACCGGGAGGGGCTTCGGGGTTTGAGAAAAAGCTCGTCACTAGAGTTCTAGTTTAAGCTTCGTCGAAAAATGGACCTCTATAACTTTTTCAATCGCTGGTGGGATAGGGAATGCGAGGGGAGGGGTGCTCTTTATATAGGGAGCTCGACAACTGTTCGGGCTATCGCTCGCCAGTGACTAGATCAAAACTTTTTCCGAGTCGTCGGAGACTTTCTCCCTCATCCTTATCCCCTTCAGAGGAAGACGACATTGTGGCAAGTGTTTGAGCTTCGCACGTGTCAGCTTGCCATGTGGCGCAACGTGATTGGTTGGTTTTGCTGACATAGCATTTCCATTAGCAACCTAGTTAGCCTTTGACTTGCTGACCGAACATGTGGCAGCCTCCCATTAGCTACTCCTTCCTATATGGCTACTGACTGATCCTAGTTGACCGATGACTGTGACATGTAGCGCTCTCTGATTGGCTATTTTAAATGCGTTAGATTTCCCTCTTGACGCTTAGTACCACATGTCAACTTATGATTGGTCGAGGTCATCCGACCTAGCACTGTCACGTGTCAGCCTATGATTGGTGAGTCATTCCCAGACGTCCTAGTTAGATGCTGCCGTGGCACCCGTGCCACGTGTCAGTTCCCCATCGGTTGGCCTTTGCTAACAAGGCTTTATTTGACATTGACCGTTGACCAGGACACATGTCGCTTTCCTATTGGTCGATTATTATTAATGTAGATTCTCCTACTATGACCGTTGACCGGGGACACATGTCACACTCTGATTGACCAACACTTTCAAGCGCTGACTGGCCGTGCCTCGCCACACACCGCGCTCTGATTGGTCGCACATGTTGATTGGGTGCTGACCTGGCAGCGGTCCATTGCCCAGTCCAATTTGACCGAGTCCGGTGACTTGAAATCGTAAATTAGTTGGTTCAGGCTTAATTCGACCGGTTTTCTAAAAATTAAAAATTTCTAAATTTGTCTAATATCATTTTTCTACCTAATAGTGTCTTCAATTTCCCAATTTTATATTTTTAAGCCACATAAAAAAATGTATCTTTGAACCAGTTCCTCACGGTTCAACCCAATTTGTTCTAGTTTGATCCAGTTCACTTTGAATCGGTCCAATTTTCACATCCTATCCACTTTAGGTTTCTTCTCCCTGACTTTTTGATTTATTGGTCACTGGATGTTGAAATCTTTATTTTAAACCCTTATTTAACCCCTTTTTGTTCTGATAGATACTTGGTTTTCTTTTGGAAATATTCGAGGTTTTTCCCCGATTTAGTTCTTTACTTCAAAGGGACATGGCTTACAACTCTCCCCACCTTTTAGGAGTTTTGTCCTCAAAAATTTTACACATTAAATAGTTGCGGGTATCTATCCCTCATGATCGACTCGGTCTCCCACATCTCCTCATCTACTTGGTCGTTTCGCCAAAGGACCTTTACCATGGGAATCCTCTTGTTCCTTTTGTTCTTCTCTCATCGGACAAGGATCTATATTGGCTCCACTTCATAGACCAACTCTTTCTCTAGCTCGAGTGGTGGCTAATCTAGTATGTGGTTGAGGTTAGGCTCATACTTTCGTAGTACCGACACATGGAATACGTCATGTATTCTATGTAGATCTGGAGGCAACTCCAGCCTGTACGCTGCAGGTCCAATCTTCTGAATTATGATGTATGAACCTATGTACCTTGGTTTCAACTTTCCTTTTTGTTGAAACCCAAGTATTTCTCTCCATGGTGATACCTTGAGGAACACTCAGTCGCCTACTTCGAATTCTAGATCCTTTCTCTAGTGGTCAGCATAGCTCTTCTATCAATCTTGGGCTGCCTTGAATCGACTCATTATTCGGATCTTTTTCATCGTGTCCTCTATCAGCTCGTCCTTCTCGAGTCTTCTTTCCCCTACCTCTTCCCAGAATAGGGGCGTACTACAAGGTCACCCGTAGAGGGCCTCGTACGGGGCCATTTGTATGCTGAACTGATAGTTGTTATTATAGGCAAACTCCATGAGGCACAAATTCTTATCGGTTGAGTCTCGGTTGTCAGAGCTTTTGATTCAGGAAGCTTGTACTCGTTAAGAAGATCCTTCTAGTATCAATAATTTCTCTTATTGATGTCCTAAGCACGGATAATTTGATCAATATAGTTTGGACATTTCTCTCTCTAGAATTTTACAATACCAACGAATGGAGGTATATTTGACTTACTCTCAAGCTTCAGGGAGGTCAGGTGTTGGTTGGATAGGGTTGGGAAAGGGTCGGCTAGGCTATAGGAGGTTGGAGGTGGCCGGAATTTAGCTCGAGTTAATTTGGCTATTTTTTGACCGTCGAAGTAGTTGCACTGTGTAGGCTCTTTAGCACTCCATCAGTTGTCCTCAAGCCAAGTGGGGATTGCATCGAAGTGGAGTACTTCCTCCTAGTTCCAAAGACATCGATTGCACCTTCGGAGGTGGAAGGAAGCCTCACTGTCAAAGCTCTAGTCTTCTCCCTGCTGGAAAATGGAGCACTTCAACTTCTTCACTCAGTTGTGGGATGATGAAGTCGAGAGGAGGGGTGCTCTTTATATATGGAGCTCGACGATTGATAAGGCCACCGACCAGCATAGGATTCGGCCCTCGATTGATACGGGAGAAATTTTCGGGTCGAGAAGGTCCTCCATTATGTCATCCTAACACAGCTTCTTACTCAACGTCCTAGTCAGCCATTGACCCATTGACTAGACACGTGTAAACCCCGCTCTTTTGAGTTAAGGAAAACCGGGAAAAGAATCGGTCAAATCGAGTGAGAAAACAAAACTGGTTCACAAACCCGATCATTTGGAAATAGGCAATTTGGAAATTTACAACTCCCGAGTGATACAAAGGGTTTATAAAACCTTGGAAAAGAACCATAGGACAAATTGGAAGAAAAAAATTAGACCGTTTTAGATGAACCGGATCCAACTAGATCGAACCGATTTATGGACCGAGTCGGTTCATAAACCAGAACCGATAGATTAAGGGAAAATCGGGAAATTTATGGATTCCAAGTGACCCAAAGAGTACCAAAAGTTATGGAAATGGACTTGAGAATGAATTGGAGATGAAAACCAAATCGATTTAGGTGAACCGGATCCGAACCGAATTGAACCGGTTTGAACCACTATTGAAATGGATTCTAAATTCATTTTTCCGGGTGGCTTAAAAAATTCAAATTTGAGATTTGAGGCCACCATTGTATAGAAAATGAATTTAGATTAATTTAGAAATTTTTAGATTTGAAAATTTCGATTTAATGGGGTTGAACCGACCGGTTCAAACTTAGAACCCGATTTGGAATAGTGTTGTCTTCTTTCTTCAGATGATAGCACTGTTCATTCGCCGGAAAATAGTGCAACGCTGATGAAGCTAAAAAGTCTCTGACCAGGGAGTTTCAGGCAATAAATGACTGCCATTAAGGCACCAATCAGATGGCCAAGAAGTCCTTGAGCTTCCTATATAAAGATCCCCTCCCCATTCATCCTCTCCACACCTAAAAACTTCATTCTCTCTCAACTACTCCATTTTCTGGTGAAGCTCAAACCAGAGCTCCGACATGGGCACTTTTCTAGGCCAAACAAGTCAAGGTCGATTTCTTTAGAATCGGGGAGAAGTCAGCTACACGGTGGTGACATCCGTTCATTTCGAGAGTCGCCGGAGAAGCGTCGGCGTGATGGAATAGTGATGCAGCTCCGGCGGACCGAAGCTACCCTGTTTCGGGTGAGTTGTAATCGGCCATTTTGAGTCCTCCTCAAGCCAAACCAAGCCTTCCCAACACCTCCATAGCCCTCCTACAGCTGAATTAGAACGGAAAGGTAAGCCAATTCAACTCTCCTCTATAATTTTCGACTGGTGTTAGAGAGAGAACCAACAGAATTTCGATGATGAAATTCTAACTCAATTCGGCATCAATTGATGCAATTCTTGATTCTAGGATAAACCTCAGGACAAGATCTATCTGCCCAGATCAAAAGCTTGGACCGCCATGCCCTTGACGGTAAGATTTCAATGCTTTCTCTCTCTATAGTCTATTTTCCAGCGAAACTCCGTTTGATCTCGTTCTGGCATCAAAACATGCGATTTAGAGTGCTATTGAATCATATGAAGATGTAGGATCTCAATTTGAACTTCAATCTCAACAATTAGAAGTGTTTAATTGGTCAATTTGATTAAATCAAATTCGACTGTGTTAAAGAGTTGAAATTAGGGGAAATTTGAGAGTTTTCAAAAATTTGAAGGACCAAAATACAATTTTATAAAATTGAGGGTCAATTGGGTATGATAAGAATGTTAGAGGGCCAATTGAGAAATTTTAGAGTTTTTGGGGTAAAACTTATCATTTTTGTAAAGGAATGGCAAAATGGTAATTTTGGAAAAGTTGGGGGACTAAATTGAAAATTTGGGAAATTAAACCCCTTTTGTGAAATTCAATAAATTGAGGTCCCAAGGGGAATTTTAAAAGTTTCAGGACTCAATTTGAGGAAAAACCGGCATTTGGTACTTAAAGTTAAAGAAAAATAACTTTAGGGGCCTAATTGTAAAAAAAATAAAAATTTAGTTTTCTCATTCATTTGGAATGAATGAAGGCTATTAGGTCGAGGGATAATGAATCGGGATGTTCATATTATGTAGGAACACGAAGTACCAGGAACGCCAGTAATGACAAGCTCACGTGAATACAAAGAACCGGTCTAGTGGAATTCACTGCATTAACGAGTGAGTGGGATTTTATATCATACCCACTTTGGGATGATAAGCACCTCATAAATGAAAACCCACTACTTAATGGTATTTTAAACATCACAACTTAGAGACGTGATGTGAAAATGATACGGAAAAACTTGTAAGTAGATCATACCCTGTTGGTATGATGAAACGTCCTTGGAGGAAGTGGAAAACTCATTAATTGGTTATGAGCGGAGATATCCTCATACTCGGTTGGTATGATGGATAGTTGAAATTTTATTTTTGTCGGAAGTGATCTCCCCTTACTGTGTGCCACTGCTTAAATGATTTGGGAGACCTTCTCGACGGGAGCTCGAATAGCTCTGATAGGCTAGAAGCCTCGGTTTGAAAACTTGGGGGCTAATATGCCCAGTTTTGAAAATCTCGAACAGTGGGCCATAGGCCAGTTGGCATGAGTAGAAGCTCGTAAACAAACATGAGATATGTGCCATAAAACTTTAAAAAAATGAATTGTTTGGCCATGGTACCAAGATAGGACCGACATACTTAGTCAACTAGTGGTAGTGCGACATGACAGGTCGTCAGACCAGTCAAGACAAACAACTACATGTTGAGTTGAGAGTCGGGGCCATTGGACTAGTGGCACCACAGATTATAAGGCATGATGTAAAATACTGATTGTGCATGCATTGTGATTACGAGACCATCAAGACGCCCAAGAGGGGTAGTGATGCGTCCTAAGGGCCCTGGACGACCTCGTGGGTATAAAGGAAGTTTGTTGGACCAGGTGACCATGAGAAATTTGGAGTTGCATCAAGCGCATGAGACCAGGGTGGGGACGAGATGAAGTCTCTATCCTCATACAGACACGAAAAATTTTTAAGAGATTGAGGGTCGGATGTCGCGAACATCCACTCATTCTTCGAGTAGAAGTGGACGTGCTTCTATCTAGCTGGTTGGTAAAGTCGCTCCAACGCCATAAGTGGGTTTAGTGGATGTACTGCCCTGCGAATGTGTGTTTGACCTTCATGATAAAGGATGCGTGTTGGGTGATGACACACCGTGATTAATAAGAAATGGTGGTAAAAACCGAGATTTGAAATAAAAGGATTTTTTGAAAGAAAGGCGTTTGGCACACTCCAATACAAATCTTTTCCTAAAAGTTAAAAGTTTTGAAAACTCATTCACTGAGTCGTTGTACTCACCCCTCCCTTATATCCCTTTCAGGAAATCTCGAAAAGCCTACCCTCAAGGACCACTAACTAATACGCCTGTGAGACATGTATGATAAATTCAAAATTTTATGTATTTTTTATTTATGTTATTCCAAGAAAGGTGCAGGTTTAAAGGACGCCTTACTCCTCCCGGGTTTAAAAGAGGGGAAAACCCTTAGTGAACAAGGAAGAGTGGCAAGTTGCTCACGAGGATCCGACCAAACCGGGTCGAGGCGTGACAACACATGGTAGCCTCCCATTAGCTGCTCGTATTTACATGGCTGCTAACTATACTTCTGTTTACTGTTGACCGTGACATGTGGCATACTCTGATTGGCTGATTTAAATTTATCAGATTTCCCTCCTGACGCACAATGCTACTGCCACGTGCCAGCCTATAATTGGCTAAGGTCATCCAACGTGGCATTGCCACGTGTCGACCTTTGATTGGTGAGTCGTTTCTAAGAAATCCTTGTTGGATGCTGATGCGGCATCCTTGCCACATGTTAGCTCCTTATTGGTTAGCCTAGCTCACTGGGCTCAACTGGCTTTGACCGTTGACCAGAACACGTGTCACTCTCCTATTGGTTGGTTGAAGACGCGGGTTTTCCTCACCGTTGACCGAGGACACGTGTCATGCTATGATTGGTCAGCGCTTTTAGTCGCTAACTGAGCGGCTGACTAGGCGCGCTATGCCACATGTCACGCGTTAATTGGTCACGCCTATTGACTGGGCGCTGACTTGGCAGCGGTCCGTTGACCGGTCCGATCCTACCGGGTACGGTGACCCGAATTTGAAAATTGGCTGGTTTAGGCCCGATTCGACTGGTTTTTTGAAAATTAAAAATTTTTAAATTCATTTAAATTCATTTTCTATCCAATGGTGGCTTTAATTTTCCAATTTGACATTTTTAAGCCAACTAGAAAAATGAATTTTTGAGCTGGTTCTATGTGGTTCACTTTGGTTCAATCCGGTTCAGGTCTAGTTCACCCTCAACCGATCTAGTTTTCACACCCAATCTCATTCATGGTTTCTTTCCATCATTTTTGGTTATTTATTGGCCATTTGGGATTTTCCAATTTCCCATTTTGACCCTTTCTTACCAATCCCGACCCTCTTGGAACCTTAGTTTTTCCATCAAAATTTTTCGGTCCCCTTTCTAATTCCTTTTGTTGAGAGGGCGAGTTCTATAGTCGGATCCTCAGTGGTGAGTAATCGAAACTTTCTTTCTCTAAAACAATTTTTTCAATGAAGCTCCGTTTAAGCTTGTTTTTCAGCCAATTTTAGTGATTTAAAGCTTGGAATGATTCTGGGACATAGGGAAGATGATTAGAATTATGTTAGGACTCAATTGGGAAGGATTAAATTTTAATTGATGATATTCAAAGTTGGAGGACTAAATTTCAAATTTTGAAAGTTTGGGGACTTAATTGTAATTTTCAAAAAATTAGGGATTTTTTTTGTAATTATTGAGAAATATTGTACCCAATTAGCAATTTGATAAATTATGGACCCAAATGAAAGATTTGACAATCTTAGGGGCCTAATTGAAATTAAGGTATAACTTAAGGGCCAAATCATAATTATTAAAAACTTACAGGTTTAAAGTGCAATCACCTTATATTTTGGATTTAATTGCCTAATCTATTATAGGAATGAATCATCTACAAGTTCTTAGAAAGGAAAGGCATGCCAAGCTTGAAAATCCCTGAGACGAACAAGTTTCGAAATACAGGTGAGTGTGATTTCTAACATTATTGTCGATTAGACCAATTATAAGCATACTTAAAATATATTTTATTTTGAAATCAAATTTCCAAAAATATAATGTCACGCCCCGACCCGGTTTGGTCGGAATCCTGTGATCAACCCACCACCCTTCCCCATACTAATTTAGTATTTGTACCAAATAGTCCGAGGAAGGTAAAGGCATAGAAGTGCACATGTTTTCCATAACAAAATTTACAAAACGTTTAAACAACAGTTTACTTGTTCACGGTACCTTTGACTTGCTCCCCTTGCTTCTACCATTCTTGACGAGAGGTTTTTCCTAAAAAGGGTTTAATGGGAGGGGTGAATTTCTACAACTCAGTGAGTGGGTGTTGGGAGTGACTTTTCAAAACAAATAGTTTATCAAAACGTGTTTCTTTATTCACTATGATATGAGTTATCTCTTTTTAGCACCCCCTTGCTCGGGAGGCATTTAGCAACCATTCACATGCCCTTTCTATCATAGAAAGGGATCACACATTCACAGAACAATCCCCGACTATTTCACTTATGGATCGTAGCGACTTTACCATCCACCTGAGTAGAGGTTAATAGCCCCTACCAAGAGTTTGAGTGGAAATCATATGTCCAACCCTCAAACCCTAATCATTCTTCGTGTTCGCTTTGTGGGACGAGACCTCATTTCCCTGGCTGCCTCGGTCTTAGTGCGCAAGAAGCTACTGATACAACCTACTTACTGGTAGTAAATAGAGGTAATCATACCTGATTGGTATGATGAACTTTCTTGAGGGGTGAAACCCGCTTACCGATTGTAACTTGAGATATCACCATACCCGATAGTGTGATGAAGTTGAAAATATACTTTTGTTAGAAGTGTTCTCTCCTGATTGTGTGTCAATGCTTAAAAGATTTGGGAGACCTTTTTTACTAGAGCTAGAACAACTCAAATATGCCAGATGCCTCAGTTTTTGAACTTATGGGGCTAAATGCCCGATTTTGGAAAATCATATGCAGTGGACCCAAGGCTAGTGGGCATGAGTAGGAGCTCGTAAACAAACTTTAGTAAAGAAAGCCATGCAAATTTCTAATGAAATTGTTGTGTGAATTTGCCATGGTATTGAGTGAGGACCGACAATACTCGATGGACTGGCAGCAGCATGTCAGAGCCAGGTTAACGGGTCGGCCTAGACAAACAGATGCAGGTCGAGTTGAGGGTCGGGGCCGTCAGACCGTTGGCACCAAAGATAATGGCCATATGTGAAAAAAAATTATTATTCATGTATGCACTTGTGGTACAAGATCATCAAGATGCCCAAGAGGGTTAGGGATGGGTCCTAAGGGCTACTGGATGACTTGGTGGAGATAAGGGCAATTTGTCATGCCAATCAGTCTTGAAGCTCAGAGTAGCTTCTTGCGCATGAGATTAGGGTGGGGTCAAGATGAGGTCTCTGTTCTTATACGAAGACGGAGCAACATTCGGGTCTAAGGGTCAGATGTTGAGAGCATCCACTCAGGCCCCAGGTAAAAGTGGATGAGCTTCTATCTTGGTGGATAGTAAAGATACTCTGATTGACAAGTGGGTGCAATAGACGGGTTGCACCTGCGAATGTGTGTACCCTTCCTGATGAAGGGCGTGTGTTTGTTTGCTAAATGCCTCTCAAGGCAAGGGGATGGACTAAGAAAGCTAAACACACCTAATATGGATATGGGAAAAAAGGTTTTGAAAACTTTGGAAAGGATTTGAGAATCCTTGGAAAAATTAATGGTAAACCTTAGAAAAAGGTTTTGGAAAAGAAATTGAAATTGAGGTAACCCTTTTGAAAGAAAATGTCACCCTTGGCAGGGTAAAGGTTTTGTAAACCAAAGTTTGAGGAAAAACCCTTTTAAAAAGGAAATAATAACATTGGCATGGTTTGGATAAACTAAGGCTATTATGAAAACTCACTCCTAACACCCGCTCACTGAGTTGTAGAACTAACCCCTCCTTTTTTACCCCTTTTAGGTTACCAAAGGAAAACCAAACTTAAAGACTTTCATGTAAGATAGGTATGTCAATTTTAAAATGTTCAGTTTTGTATAATGTTATTCTAATAAAGAGAGAAAAGAAGAATGTCTTACTCCTCGCGGTTTAGAAAAGGGTGAAATCCTTCATGGATTAAAGGAAGTGGCGGGTCGGTCAGGGGGATCCGACCAAACTGGGTTGGGGCGTGACACTCGACTTGGGCCTATAGTTATTTGCTTGATCGGTCCGTCGACCTACTCTTGGCGCACTGCCACTAGCCCATCGAGTATTATTGGACCTGATTTGGTACCATGACAAGTAAAATTTGAGAAAGCTTCAATCCACTGTCTCATATTCAGAAAACAATTCACTTAATTGTTTCTAAATGGCTGTCATATTTTATTAATTGTTTCTAAATAGCTGTGATATTTTAACATTGATAGATTCAAGAATATCAAAGTTTAATTTCCACCGTTCATTTTTAAATTTATGGTAAAAATTAGCTTAACACCCCTATTATAATTATACCATAAGAAAATATTTAAAATCTCAAATAATGTTCTCAACTTTACCATAAATATCACGTATGCACCAATATATTTAGTGGTGTCAGCTTTTATATAATGTCGTACACATCCTACTGTAATTTATCGTGAAATATATTACAATATCTCAGTTCGTACTATAAATTAAATTATATATAATATCTAATAATTTTACCTTTTTTTTATTGATACATGCACATAAATTCTTTTATTCCATTTCTTTACATAATAATTCAAATAATATTAATAGCTATAAATAATATCTTATTTATATTATGCATATACTTATTAACCAATATAAATATAAAATTTGTAAAGATTATGATGAGAATGGCTAAAATGGTATTATATTATTTGATCCAATATAAATATAAAATGTGGTAAAGATTATGATGGAAATGGCTAAATGGTATTATATTATTTGGGTAAAGAAAATGTTAGTGTCTTATTTTACACTTTCTAAAATGATATAATTTGATGATCTTTTAAAATATATAGAAAGGTTAGTACCTAGAAAATAATTAATGAGGACATAAAATTATCATGGGCAAAAATTTGAGGATCTAGTTTCAATTTTTATTAAAATTTCCCCTAATGGTACATTCTCGCTTATAGTTATGTGACTTTTGGCACTAATTATGACCTAAAATTGTTCGATCTCATTTTTATTCATTTTTCTGACGGCAAAAATGACTTTTCAATTGCATTGACTACAGCATTGGTAGTTAGATGTAATATTTGAGAAATTAAGAGAATGGTTTTATAATTTAAAAAAAATCATGGGATAATGAGCTTAAATTCATAATTATAATATTTGATTTAAGGAAACAGGGATATGTGAATTAGGATTTTCGTTAATTTTGTTAATGTAGTAAATTTTATGTTCTAATTATTTTTATAATTATTCCATGTGAATGTGGATAGTATTTGAGTAATTTACGCGATATTTGAATTTATTTAAATTGAGTGGTTTAAATTGATTTATAGATGAGGTGTTGGGATTTGGTGGAAGTGTAAGTAAATTGATAGATTTAAATAAGTTAAAAATATTTTATTTATATTGAGCTAAAGTTAGTGTAAATTATTAATAAAAAAATTTAAAAATATAATTTTACTTTTTTAATTAAATTAAATAATTTATTAGTTATTATATATATAATTAAATTATATTAAATAGATTTTATATAATTATTTTTTATATACTATTTATATAAAAATATTATTATATAAATTTATTTAAAATATATAATAATAATAATATAAATAATAAATAAGCATATTAAAGTTATTTAACTAATAAATAATATAATTAATCTAAATAACTGAAAAGTAAAATTACATTTTAATATAAATGAATGGATTTGTAGGTAATTCTATATTATTACAAACTACTCCATTTTATTTTAGCAGTAATTTCTCAACACCGGAAATACCCCTTCATCGTATGGTATTTATTACAACATTAAATCTCAAATACAACCCAAATGATGGAAATTTGGATATTTAGTTCACTTTAATCACTTAAAAAACTACTATAGATTTTCATTAATGGTAAGAGGGGGAAAGAGAGATACGTTATAAAAAAAATTGCCCTTGTGATCCATCAGTCACGGATTCATACCATGGGGACATGGGACATCTCCCCCTCCTATGTCAAAGGGAAAGCAAACGTTGAGGGGACCCATCACCGTTTGAATTGAATGTGATTCAGAATGTCTCTTCCATGCCACTTATTTCAAATGGAATTCCTTTCTTCTATTATATTATATTATATAGGAGATGCATAGTTCATTTATATTGTGGATGGGAGAAAATTGCCTAAAATTCGACAATTAATTCCACAATGGCTTTATTATATTATTATTATGATGTCAAATCTCATATCTCAAAAATTATATTTTATTCTTAGGGGTTCTGTTCATTTTGTTGTAAGTTTGAAAATGGGCTGCTTCAGGATGCACCTTCAGGAAGCATGTGCAGCTGACAAATTTGGACATGGGGAATCCCGCCAAGAATAGGCAACCAAGCCTGATCTGACCTGCAAAGTCTTTTAAAGTTTAAAAGTCAAGCATTTCTGCATCACCATTGTAATTTAGTCAAATGGTCCCGTTGGCTTGATGGGTATTTTTCTGTCCATTGAATTTTAGCTCAATTACAGGCGAGAGTGAGATCAGCCATTAAAGAACCGGTCCATCATCTTGAGCAAGGATGTATGATCCTTAATTTATTCATTTCCATAATTCCTTTTTTTACCGAATAATTAAGTAGCAGGATAAGAGAACGACAGAAACTGGCCATGGAATATAATGGGATATAGAAATGCAAAGGAAAAGAGACCGAAAAATAACAAAATCTCTTTATAGGGGCTGGCTTGGCTGTCTAGGGCTGACATGTTCCAGCAAATCCACAGCAACGCAGTAGAATTGTCCATTCCGTTCAAGAGTCAATCAAGTGCCCAATGCACAACCTCTCTGTTTGCATCCGCCTGCACTCATGTTGATCCCAAGTCCCAGACAGTGGCACGCACTATACATAACATTAATTTTGTCATTATCGTCATCATCTAATATTTTCACTCCAATTTTGTCATTATCTTTACCTAAATTCAATTATTCTATCATTAACATCCATCATATCACTAATTATTTTCACTTATAATAAAATTTATCCAAAGTTTTTTTCCCTCACTATTTTCTCAATTACCTCTCTTCTCTATAATATATTTTCTACTACATACCCTTTCATATCAGTAAAAGTGCGTTAGCTAAGTAATAGGCAAATACAATATATAGGGCATGTAGTCAAATTGTAGGTAGGGAATGGGGGGTTTGGGCAGGAAAGACATTATCGCAGTCCAATTTTCACCCCATGGAAATGGGACTCAATACCCCAAAAGAATATTGTTTAGGGTATGCCATGGATTATTGTGCAGTTGCAGTACTAGGGGCACAGTATAGGTTGTTGTTGCATACACGAGGTTAGCTTGTAGCGGTTAAGTGCATAATCTACAAAAATTCAAAATCTTGAACTCTTCGCCAATAATTTTGGGTCAGTACTAAAAAAAATTGTTGTTCACATCGGGTCCATTCCCATGACCGGGTCATGGGGTCATGATCACACATGACTTTTTTTTTCTGTCGGACCAACATGGCACATCTCCCCCACTTGTTTCAAATGCTGACTCTCCGAGATCCATGATATTTACTCAACAGTTTTATGTATTTTTTTGAATTAGTTAATAATTTATTTGTAAAAAACATTGTGTATATATAAAAACTATTTTCAGCTTATTTTTTTGTTTGTGCTCATTATTCCTCGTTAGAGGATGTTTTAGGTGAGGATGAGATCACATTTGATGTTATTGACTATGCATGATGATGGCCACATCCACAAAATTCATAAAAAAAATCTCAACTTAATTATAAAATATTACTGAACGGTACGATGAATAATATTATATTAGGTCAATAAAATGTTAGATAATGATATTTTATAAATATTTTTATTTTTTACTATATAAGAAGAGGGGTTATGCGATTAAAATAAATATGATAAAAAGTGTATTATTGAGTGAAATAAGATTTTTTTAAATATTGTTGATCCGAATGAGGATGACATTTTTGTTAATAAAATCTTTTTTGGTGTGTGGCATATGATACTTATGCAATACAATTTAATGAACAAAAGAGAGAGTAAATTCAACATAATTGCCGAACAGTATGACCTTGTTTTATAACAATAGTTGGTGCTATATTTATTTGTTAAGTGATGTTTATTTTAAAATAGAATTATCTTTTTTACAAATTAATAAAAATTATTCAAATATAGTTTTTTTTACTAATGATGTAATTTATGTTTGTTTTAAAATAAAAGTATATATTTTAGAAATAAATAAATAGTTATCCAAACATATATAGAGAAAACATTAAATATAATCTTTAAAAACTAAATGAGATTTTAGATATATATTATCATCCTTATTTTTTAAAATTTGAGTTCAATAATAATTCGATATTATTTAGTTAATGATTTTATATACATAAAGTCACTCAATTACTTAACCATCCAAAATTTACTCAAAATATTTTATAAATAGTTATAATTTGTGAATTTTCTATATTCGGTCGTAACTCAAAATTTTCATTCAGATTTATTGTTTACTATAAATTATCTCAATAAATTAAAATTTACACAATAACGAACATAACTCCGTCATGTTTAAAATAATACATATTACTTAGTTGGATGTTAAGAATATGTTCTTGTATATCAATATATTTCGGATGTCCCCTCTAACCATACACAAGCATATGTATACCTTATTATTCACTACTACCACACATTTTAGTATACATGGATCTCGAGTGACCTGTAAGCATCCACTTACTCACTACTTACACCACTTTTATTCGATCCTTGATATCGACTTACACCCATCAAGGGCATGCACTCGAATGACCCAAATCACAATAACAAATGTACATACCATGCAATGTATATGATCATGTCACACCCGACTCAGTTTTCTAGGTAAGGCTCCATTGACAACCCCCAATCTCCTTTTAATGCTACAATAGTATATACCTCCATCAAATTAGTACTCACAAAATTAATACTTATAATAAAAACACACATAAAATTCAATGAAAATTAAAATTTTTCATAAATTAAGTGATATGCATAAAACAAATACATCTTTTCCTCATAAATTTAGCAACTGCTAAGTAAATATATAAACTTTTGTGTAAGCCTCTCAAGTTTTGTACTTGGTTGAGCGCGAGTGTTTGAAATGGCTAGGATGGTGTTGTTTCGTGCTCCTTTGAATACCTGAAATGGTTTGGGGGAGTGGTGAGCTCACAACTTAGGGAATAAGTTTAATGCATATGGGTTATGACCCAGACCTTTACTTAAAATATTTTCACATATTATTCCATAATTATCCACTTGCATCTTTTATAGTTTCAACATTGCCTATTATATACATAAGTCTTTTAACTTATCACTTAATTTGGGGAACCAAGATATCATTTCTTATATCATATATCAATACACAAAATCATCCCTTAGTTCTCACACATGAGAAACTCAGGGTTACGAGTGGTATGTGTATTATATACCAAACTCCCAATGCACATCCTCACATGACCGACCCATCATACCATTGTCGGTGATATAAGCACGCAGTGTAACACTGAAACTTCTTGAACTGGAGTTATGTCCAACTAGGTCAAAAACTGAGATTAAATCGGTAATAAAATTTCAAACTAAGAATGAGAATCTAAATTAGGAATGGAATCCCGAATCGAGGATAAGAACCAAAATTGGGAATGGAACTCCTAATTGGGAATGGAACCCGAGTGGGGATTGAAAAATTGAATTGGATCATAAACCAAGGATGAAAGCGGGAATAGAAACCCAATGTCGGGAATAGAGATTCGATCGGATTAAAGATTGATTTCCCAAGCACAAAAACTAAGATTCTTAGAAAAAAGTTGGTTTTCACTCAAATGAGGCCGAGATTTTGAATTAAATTAATGAGAGGACTTGAAAAATGAAAAAAATGCAATCTAATTTGCAAAACCAAAAGGGAAAAGAAAGGAAGTTGGGTTACTCGGATCCGAGTGGGGTCGAACCCACTCACCGGAGTGCATCCGCGTGCACCCAACCCGCCCGATGGAAATGCGGTCACCATGGAAATATCAATCAAATTTATTCAATTTTGGACCAATTTGCATAGACTTACAACTGAGCTACTGGAGCCCTTATGGAGTTAATTGCATTAACTCTTCCTGAACATATCAAATTTTGGATATAAAGTAAAAAATCTCGATATTAGAACCCTAAGTGACCCCACGATCGAATGAGCAATTATCTCTCGTACGATCACCAAATGGAGTGATCTTAGTGTCAAAATGCTGCTTATGTATTTCTCTTGAGTTTTGTGGTCAGGTCCCAACTTTTCATTGGTAAAAAAAAATGTTGTACGAATGTCGTTTTGGCCGACCTATACACGAGATAAAAAATCTATCTATTGTCAATGGCTTTGCAGGGAAAAATTCGACCATCACTCCGGTGGCCACCAGTGCCAAAGTGATCACATGCATCCCCTATTCCTCTCCATGGGAAGGGTCGACCTCCGACAAGGGGAAATTGAGTTGCCATGAGCCGATTTCCACTGGTGGATCTGTTAGTCTCCATCTGATCACGACCAATTGATAGCTAAATTCTTCCGACTCTGACGAACATTTGGCCAGCCACCACCACAAAAAGTTTTGCTTGGACTTTGGCTATAAAATTCCTAACCTCCGACCATCTCTTTGGCTACCTGTGTTGGGAATTTCCAACAACTCCTACAATTGCTCTATTTTGACCCATTTTGGAAAAAGGCCAAATTCGACCGTATTTGGCTAGAGTAAGACCCCACCCCCCCTCCCCCCCCCCCCCCCCCCCCCCCCCCCCTCACACACACACACACACACAAACTATTAGGAGTATAATAATAGCATTTGGGAGTGATTTATGAAATTATAAGTTGATTTGATTAAGTTTCAATATTTACGAACTAAAGTGCAAATATAGAAAGTTTAGGCACCACCAATTTGTAAAAACAGGAAAATTTGTGGAAAAAATCACCAATAGTAGCCTAAAGGGCTTGGAGGTGATTTTAAGACAAATGTGGATGTTTAAAATTATTTTCGTGAGTTTGAGGGTAAATTTGTAATTTTTGGAAAATAGGGGCAAATGGTCATTTATGCATATAGCAACATCACAACTTTTCGTTTGGGAACCCATTCATCGCCATATTCACTGAGCTTACACACATGATCAACTCATGGCTACAAGGGGTATATGTGTTATATAACGCACTCTAAAGGCACATTCTAAGAATATTGCCCCTCATAATGATGTCAATGATGTGTCATTTGACATCCCACGTACTTTGATCATCTTAGCCTACTTCATATCACAGGTATTCATGGATCCCTACCATACACCTCCATATGGATCTGTGGGAAGATCTAGAAGAAACGACTCTCCCCCTTATGACTCCACTTCTAGTCTTCCCTGTACATTGACATCACCTCTAGAATTAGGTGTCCTGCTGACCCAATCCCCGTCCATCCAAATAAATCATATCAATACATATGATCATACACATTATAACTGGCCATTATTATTTAGGTGGGCAATATGCTATTTGACCGACCTCACTACTCATGTTCTTAAATATACATCACAATGTAGTACATACTTTATTATCATTAATTTTCGGGGCTCGGTACACTACCTCACCGACCCCACTATCCGCGTTCTTAAAACACATTATCGAGTAACTATGTGCATAAAGTCAAGAATTAATGAGATTTGATTTTCTAATCAAACAACCCTCATTGCTTATTTCTTAAATTTTTGCTTAATCAAAATATACAGGAGCCTAGCTCCATTTTCAAATCAAAAGTCACCACTTTTAGACCTACTACTATATTCATTTTTAAGTTGCAGCCTTATTTAAAAAATCTCACATGGGTCATAACTTGATCTTTCTCAAGCATAGTTATAGGTGGATTCTTATTCCATTTCCTATCTACACATGCTCCCATATTCCATTATTCATTAAATAAGGCTTATCGTGCTCTCTATTTGTAATAAATTTGAAAAAATTGGTAAAAACCCATGATGGGTGACACCATAATTTTTAGAAAAAATATCAATGTTACAATTTAACTGTGGTATCATTATTTTAAAAAAATTAAGTTAAATTCTAGCCCTAGTCAAACTTAAATTTGGACAAACTCTAAATTAAATTTTTGGAGTAGAAATAATTTGGGTATAGTGAAATCATGATCAATTTAATTTAAAATTGTAATATTAAATTAATATTAGATATTTTTGGATAAAATAAATAAATACATATAATTCTTATTTTTTTAACATACATAATATATATATATATAATACAAAGAAAGTACGTGCCATGAATAAAAATGCATAAATTCAAGACAAGTCATCCAAATGACTTACATATACACCTGTATCGATTTTAGGCCATTTGAAAACCTATATGACATCTATGTGTTCTTAAATATGTATAATGTGTAAATATATAAAAATAGTCCAAGTAGGTGAAGTTGTGAAAAAGGCATTAATAGTTGCTCTTATATGGAACCTTATCACTACATTAAATTTTATATCAAAACATGGAGAATAAATGTGAACATATATAATAAATTCAATAATATCTTAAGTAATTCTTATAAAAAGTGCACCCACATCTCATGGTACACATAATATGATTTACTACAACTTAAGTGTTAGGGAAGAATTACGAGAAAGTCCTCCAAACAGTTGACACCATTATTGAAACCAAAAGAAACCTATCATTCAAAAAGGCACATCCACACCTTTGTCTCTTCCCTTTTCAAGAGAGTCCTCCCAAAAGCCAGTACCATTGACACCACTAGAATCTCCTGTCAATTATAGTTCCAATTGATCTTATGAAGATATTAATAGTAAAAGGAATTATAATGGGAACTAATTACTTTCATTCCGATGATCTAGGGGAAAACATAAAAGATAACAACTACAAACTGATAAATTGAGTTGACATCGAGTACAATTGATGAATATCATTATTACCATTGCGGGAGGCATTAACATTGAGATTGTTATTGGAGGTGGATTCCATTAGATAGAACAGGGTCATGAACGTACCTTCAAACAACGATAGACTTAGAGGGGAGGTCACGACTAATGTCAATGGTCACCTAAGAGCCTTTATAAACGGAAGCTTCATTTTCATCAAACAAGAAAGGGAGTGAGTTAGACACGTTCGAGGTGGTGCGTTGTTGGACCATGAAGGGAGCCAACAAAATCATCAGTAAGAAGGAAATGCTAAAAGGGAAAAGAAATTAAACTTACATGAACAAACCTTATAAAGGAGAATCGAGGATGCTTGGATAGAATTCTGGAAGAGAATGACGAAATCGGATGCCAAGAAGGTAAAGTAGAAAATAGGAGGAATGAAGATGGAGACTTGAATGTCAGTAGAATGCAATGAATCTAGAAGGAATGAGAGAAGTGCATTCAGTATGACATCATCACTAGAGGCCAATGATCACCTCAGATGGAGAAGATAGGGGTTTTGTGTAAACGGAGAGAGATGGCATGGTAGTGAGCTCGACATTTCAAATTTGATGGAAAGGGGGAGAGGTCATCCATGGAAAAAGATCATACTGCACAAACTCGTCGTGAGAAATTGTTTGTCAACATAGAGGAATTATGAGATTAGGCCTATGTTTGGGGAAGGTAAATAAAGTCAAAATACTAAAAATTATGAAAATGCCCCTTAAGGCATAACTAGAGTATGGAAAAATCCTGGACTTTACGAATCTATCCCAAAATTCTTCAAGTATTGGATTACAACTAGAATGGAGCAAATTATGGATGATTGTACAAGTGGAGCAAGAAGACTCGAGAATCCCTCTAGGTCGAACATGTCTCTAAATAAAATGTGAGTGAGATTTCTCACATCGGTATCGATTGCACCGATTATGTAATATTACTCATAATTTTTATTACTAAATAACTAAAAATATTTTTTTTCAGAATATAATTTCCCTTGATTGCTTGAAACCAGCTAAAAGCTATTTTTAGGGAATATAATCCTTACATGAATTATGATACTCCAGCAGTGAGTCCAATGCCATGATTTTAAAAAGATTAGTGGGCCTAATGCCATATTTTAAAAATCTGGTGAAGTGGGCCCAAGACCAATGGAAATAGACCATGTCCCGTAAATAATTGTTGATATATTATGCCCATTTAAAATATATCATAAATGGATGATGTGTGCATAAGACTTCTGAGTTTGAGTCGGGTTGTAGCTCATTGAGTCAGTGATATAAAGATAAAGGTCTTACATAATAAGACTACTACTTATGATTGACTATGATATGGAAGTGTGAGATGTCCGGTATGGGATAGTGATAATTCTAAGGGCTGCTGGACAGTAAGGATGGAGCATAGGAAGTGATCACTGGTCCAGTATATCGCAAGGCTCTAGGAGTCTCATTTGTGCAATAGACCTAGATGAGAAGAAATGTATCGTCTCTCTATAGTAGACACTTTTATTGAAATGTTTGAGGGTTGTGCAATGGTGCTCACACAAACAAGTGGTCGAGGTTGTAGCCTCGCACCAATGTGGTAGAGGTTGTAACATCTCGCCAAGGTGGACGGTAAAGACGCTCTAGGCCACAAGTGGGATAGATCGCGGTTGTAGTCTTACAGGGTCTCTTATACGAATGTTTGATCCCTTTAATGAGAAATAGTGTATGATTATTTGTTAGATACAAACAAATGTAAATTTTACTTGAATAAAATTATGAATGTTCTTCAGGGTGGGAAATAACTTATTTTTAGCTTGTCAGATACAAGTAGATAAATTCAACTAAAAACTATGAGAAAGGTTTTTAACTGATACAACAAGTAGTAGCTTGTTAAGTTATTCTCTTAAGATTAAAGTAAAGGAATCTTTATGCATATCAATGTGGGTGAGATATGCTTATTCAAATATTTTAATCAAATATTTTAGAAAATAATGTGAGTTATTTTATGTTATGCTTTACACCCTATCAAGATTACAATGATTAGGCGCCCATTGTTGAAAGGCCAGGAGAATGTGGCGGGTTGTCTGCATGTCCGATCGGGAAAACAAGGTCGGGGTGTGACAACTGAAGTGGTATCAAAGTTAAATTATTTTTTGAATTTGGCTTTTGGAAAGTGAAAATATTTTTGAAAAATAAAAGTACTTGGAAAGTATTGTGTAAGGCTTATATATTTTTATTACCCAAATAACCCAATACCCTTAACCGTCAACCAGAAATATATTTATTGAAAGGAGTGCTAGATCTATGGTCCTAGTAAGGAAGTGACCTCAAGGGATAGGTCATGATGGAATTCTGACCCAAGAATGTTAGGAAACCTAAAGTGGAAAACCTACACAAGAGTAATATAGGTGAATACTAAGAAAGTGATATAAATATTTCACGGGGGAATAAAAAATTATTCTTAGAAGGGATTCACCAAAAATTTGGAAAGCTCAAAGGATATACAGGAAACCTTATAAATGATACTCGACAAGGGAGCCGAAGGAAGTAGAAAGGAACATGTAATTTCCTTCTCTTAAACCTTTACATATGTAACATCATAAATATAAGTACTTTCACTTGAAGTACCGAAATTATGTACTAAATGAAGCCCGTGAAGGGAAATTTTATTGCAAGTAATAACAAACTTGCCTAACTACTATTGATACCCGAAGGGATGTTGTGGAAAACTTATAAGAGCCTAACCTAGTTGTTGAGATGTAACAGATTTGTAGAATAGGCCTAAAAGAAGAGACTCGAGTAAATGTGATACACCAAATACTCATGCAATATCCAAAGAGTACATTGATTTGGATTAGTGGACAAAACAAATTATAAATTCTAAGGCAAAGGAATTGCTAGAGGAGTTAAGTGAATGTGAGGAAAATCCTCAAATACCAATGAAATTAGTTTCTAAGTGGAAATGCATCGAGAGGGCATCAAAGGAAAGACGGTCATAGTTGACCGAGATAAACTTTTATAAAGCAATAGATTCTAATTTACAAAAGATGTCCAATGATATAAAATTTGTAAATAAAGAACGACTTATAATGTAATAAGTCGTAATGGATAACCATGAAGTAGTTATAAAAAATACCTTAATACAAAAGTATGTGGAGAATGGGAAAATCTTAAGAATCATATACTAGCATGTCATGCCAAGAGTAAAGACATGATGATGAGCGATGGAGTAAATTAGAAAGTACATGGTACAATAGACCCAATAAGTTGGTACAATCTTTATAGAAAAATGACCCTTAAATGGGAGGATATAATCTAATGATGGATGCATGAAGCAGTGGAGGAAAATTGTTGAACATTTTTAGAACCTTCGTTGGATTAGAAGGTGTCAAACAAATTTTCTAAAGGAAAGGAACAACCGGTAAATATAAATACTATATGATTATGTAACATCAAATCTCTGACAAGAGATAAGTATTTGAAAATAACTAAAAAGTTATAAAAGGATTTTCTTTTTAAATGGTGTGAGTCGATACTCCAAGAGAGTCAAAAGAAGGAAATACAAATGATAACTAACTATGAAACTAGTGCTCATAATGCACATGAACAAATACACATACCCATGTTGGTAACAAAAGCTAATGTGATAGTTTTTACCGAAATGATAACAAAAGAAGGAAACACAAATGATAACTAAGTATGAAACTAGTGCTCATAATGCACATGAACAAATACTCATACCCATGTTGGTAACAAAAGCTAATGTGATAGTCTTTACCGATAGTTGATCGGTTGGACAATGAGAATGGTCATCCGGGTAGGTACTATGACCCAAAATGTAGAGAACGATTTTGGAATTGTCAAATCCAATATAAATTAGCAACAAAAAAAATATATATTTTTGAACAGTCTATTACCATAATAAATACAAAAATGTGCGAGTGGCATAAAATGTTTATTATAAGGAGCTTGGACTTAAGATCATATGTCCTAAACAAGTACCACAAAAGGAGTAGTAATACAACTAGCTAACTCGTACCAATAAAGTATTTATGGATAAAAGAGATAATGAATAGAGAATATTAGTTAAGCTAAAATTCTATAAGGTATTACAAGTGCAATAGACCTCAGAGGTGTAATATGAATAATGGAATATCCATTACAAATAGACATGGTTAAAGAGGCAACAAAAGATATGACTCTGGTGATTGAATGAGATGCATATGTTAATTGTGGAAATTCAAAAACCTATTTACATGAGTTTTGAGGACAAAACTCCTAAATAGGTGGGGAGTAGTTGTAACACTCTAATTTTTGGAAAAAAAAAGTCGATATTACAATTTAACTGTGGTATTGTTCTTAAAAAATCAGATTAATTTGGACAAACTCTAAATTAAGTTTTTAGAGTATGAATTATTTGGGTAAGATAGTGAAATCTTGATCAATTTAATTTAAATATGTGATATTAAATTGATATTAGATATTTTTGGATAAAATGAATAAATACATATAATTCTTATTCTTTTAACATACATGATATATATATATATATATAATACAAAGAAAGTACCTGAGATGAATAAAAATACATAAATTCATGCACAACAAGTCATCAAAATATATATATAAAGCATGACACATAGGTAACCTTACATATACACCTGTATCAATTTAGACCATTTGAAACCTATATGACATCTATGTATTCTTAAATATATAGAATGTGTAAATATATAAAAATAGTCCAAGTAAATGAAGTTCTGAATAGGGCTTTGATTGTTGCTCTAATAAGGAACTTGTCAAATTAGTCAACGATATGGAAACAATTAAAGGAAACAAAGTTAGAAAACATTTAAAGGAGAACCCATCAATGACCATGTGAGTAACATATAAAGTCATTTGTACACTTTCTAAACTATGCAAAGTAAATAAAAAAAATCCAAACAGATGAGAACTAGAAACATGACTAACCTATTAAGATTGGATCTTAGTTCAACATACATGGAACTCAAAAGAAGCCCTAGGAAGTTAGTCAATCCCTATATACATAAGTCCAAGTTGGAAACCTCAAACATAATCTACTAAAGTCCCTTGGTTGGACAAGTATGATATTAAACTGACTTTCAAACAAACCAATTTGTTAGCAGACTAATTAAAGAGTAGAGGTAACACACTTCCTCAAATTTAACTGGTGAAGATGGGCCAATCTGAATCTTTCCATATCAGTAAACTAGCGTTCAACAAATCAAGTATATATGCCAACAAAGAATGATATTACCAATTGAAACATAAAAATGAAAGGAGAATCGGACTAGTCATTGGATAATCTCAAACCAACATGAGACAGACAAATGAAAGCCTACCATTGGAGAGCCCAAGGATTTGTCTTCAACTTATCATACAAACATTCACTTTGGCAAGGAAATAGTTCCTAGAAGAGGAAAACAAATGAGAATCAAATTCTAGAAGTAATCTAAATAATGCCTACAATACAGATGTTATGGCTAGCATGAAACAAATTGAAGGAGGGAGAGAGGGGAGAGAGAAAGGAAGGGGAGAAAGAGGGGGGAGAGAGAAAGGAAGGGGAGAGAGAGAGGAAGATAGAAGAGGAGAGAGAAAGAAAGAGAGATGGGGATAGAGAGGGAGATAAGGGGAGAGAGAGGAGGGAAAGAGGTGGAGATAAAAAGGGGGAGGAAGAGGGATAGGGGAGAGGAGAGTTGTTGAGAATATGATCACACATTAAATAAAATAGAGAATTATTATGGGTTTATAAGATTGGAAGGGTGAGAGTGATAGAAGAGGGAGAAAAAGGGGATCAAAGAGGTAGAGGGATATATGTAGAGAGAAAATGTGAGATAGAGAAAGGGAGGGGGGGAGAGATAGAGAGCAAATGATGTAGAGAGGGGGAGAGAGGGGAAGGAGGGGAGAGATAGAAGGGCAAAGGGAGAGAGAGGGGTAGAGAGAGAAGGGGAGAGATATTGTAAACCGCGATCTCTCATAACAAGGAACCAGATTGAACCGAAAAATTTCAAAGGAAAACCACGGGTCAAAGTGAACTAGAATTGATCTATAAGAGCCAAAATGGGAAATTTGAAAATACCAAGTAGCTAATAAGGACCGAAAGATCATGTAGAAGAACCATGACTGTAATAGGATGGGAAAACCAGACCGGTTTAGGGTGAATCAGACATAAATCGGATTGAATCGTGAATAACTGCTTCAAAGAAATATTTTTCGAGGTGATTTACTTATGTCAATTTGGGAAATTAAAGTCACCATTATATAGAGAATGAATTTAGAAAAATTTATAAATGTTAGAAAATCGGTCGAATCGGGCCTGGCCGAACTAGTCAATGGTCCAACCATTCAACGAACTGTATGCCAGGTCACCGCTCAATCAGCAAGCACGTCTAATCAGTGCGTAATACATGGCAAAGCGCACCGAGTAAGCCACTCAATCAACACCTGGAAGTGCTAACCAATTAGAGCGTGACACATGTCCTCAGTCAACAATCAACTAAGGAGAAGCCTCATTAGCATGGCTAATCAATGAGGAGATAACATGTGGCAAGGATGCCACGTCAGCGACCAAGTAGGACACCAGAGAAATGGTCGAGCAATTAGAGGTCGACATGTGGTATAGCCACGTCAAACAATTTCAGCCAATTAGAGGCTGACACGTGGTAGTGATATTGTACGGAGGGAAATCTAAAGTGTTTAAATTAGCTAATAAGAGGACACCACGTGTCACAGTCAAATGGCTAGTGAGATATAGTCAATGGCCATGTTGGGTTGAGCGACCTATGAGAGGCCACCACGTGGTTGGTCAATTAGTCATAGATTGACTAAGACACTGAGTGGGAAGCCATGTTAGCAAAACTAGCCAATCATAGTGCGCCACATGGCAATTTGCTTGGGGCGCAATGTTATCTTCAACATTGGAAAGTCGACATAGAGAGGAATGATGACAGACTCCTTGGTCTCCGATGACCAAAAAATCCTCTATTCTGACCAAGGATGGGTGAGATTGGGATCGAGTCAAGGATGACGGAGTAGCCATATCAGTTGTCGAGATCTCTATATAAAGAGCTCCTCCCTATCCATCCTCCTCATCCCTCAAACAGCTGAAGAAGACGAAGCACTCCATTTCCTAAGAGGTACGAACCAGAACTTCAATGCGGGCCTTTCCTGTAGCCTTAGAAGGCAAATTCGAGTTCCTTGAAACCAGGAATAAGTCCTCTACCTTGTTGCAACCTTCTTTTAGCTCGATCAATGTCAAAGAAGTGTCGACGAGCTTGCAGAGTGACCTTACTCCCTCAGCCGTCTACGACTAGAATTGGTTGAGCTCAATTCAAGCTACTCTCTAGCCAACAACGACCAAACCAAGCCCTCTGGACCACCAAGAGCCATCCAGACCTCTCCTAAACCATCTCGGTAAGTCCCTTCTACCGATCTTCGCTAGAAATTACTATTCATAGTGCAATTTTGCCAAGAACTAAAATATGAAATTCGCACTACTCAGGCTACCAATTGAGGCGCGTTTTGATCTAAGAAGGATCACCAAGAAGAGAGCAATCCATTGGAATCAAAAGCTCCAATCATCTGATCCTCACCAATATGTAATCGAAGCTTTCTCTCTCTAAACCAATTTTCCGGTGAAGCTACGTTTAAGCTCATTTATAACCCAAAATGGGTGTTTCATAGCTTGAAATGAACCAGGGGATGCTGTGAAGATGATTAGTACCATGTTAGGATGTAATTGGAAGGAGTTCAAGTCGAATTGATGAAATTTAAGTTTAAGGACCAAATTACAATGTTTGGAAAGTGTGGAGACTTAATTTTGAAAAATTGGAGATTTTTTGTAATTAAGAGAATTATAGTGTCCCATTGGGAAATTTAATGAAATTAGGGTCCCAAATGAAAGATTTGATAATCTTAGGAACTTAATTGAAAATAAGGTATACTTAAGGACTAAAATGTAATTATTGGAAAGTTATAGGCATTAAGTGTAAATACCTTATTGTTTGGGATCAAATTGATCAATTCATTGTAGGAATGGATCACCTACTAGTTCGTGCAAAGGAAAGGCATGTCAACTTTGGAAATCCCCTATCTCGGAATATGGGTGAGTTGGATTTCCGACATCATACCTGGTTGGGATGATTAGTATGTTTTCGAATTTAAAACTATTTTTCCAGATATAGTCTCCTCACACTGTATGACCCTTCTTAAACTTTTTGGGAGCTATTTTTTAGGAGAGATAGAGTTGCTCAAGTGGGCGCAAGGCCAATGGGAACGGGCTTAAACCCGTAGATACATAGACAAATTTTGAGCCTATGAAAAACTCACATAAATTGAAAATTGTGTGACATAGCTACCGAGCAAAGGACAAGGTTATCAAACTCGTTGGGTTGGTAGTTATTGAGTTGAAGCTAGGTCATCGAACTTGTTAGGCTGGTAGTTACCGAGCTGAAGCTAGGTCAACAAGCTCGTGGGGGATGGTAGCACCAAAGATAAAGGTATTAATTAAAAAAAAGATTTGTGTTTGTACATTCTGAGATACAGAACCATTAAGGTGCCTAATATGGGGTAGTAATGGTTTTAAGGATTGCTAGACGACCTATGGAGCATAAGGAAAGTTTGTCCCAGTAAGTCAAGAAGCTTCGAGAGCATCATGCGCATTGAGACCGAGGAAGTAGGGGGAGAGGTCTTGTCCCATAATAATAGACATAGAGCTCAATTTAAGTATGGGGAATGGGCAGTAGAGCTCACTCGGACTTATTGTAGAAGGTGCAACCTCCTACTAGGTGGTCAGTAAAGGCGCTCCATACCACAAGTGGAGCAGTCGGAGACTGCCATGCAAAAATATGTTCCCTTTGATGATAAAGGGTGGGTGTAATTGTGTGCTAAACCAAAACCAAAAAAGGTGAATGATAAAATATCACTTTTTTAATAGAGGATGTGGAGTTACACCTACAAAACCCTTAAACTAGAATGGTATTATATGTTAACAAATGATTAACCTTTTTACCCATGAAAAGTCACCTTATCTCCCACTCACTGAGTTGTATAACTCACCCACTCCCTTAAACCCCTTTTAGGGAAGCTTCTACATCAAGAAGAGGGAAAGCCTACGAAGCAAGCTGAGATTTCCACGAAGAGGTAAATTTTTATTTAGCGTTTTGTAAATTTTGTTATGGAAAACACATATGTTGGTAAGCATTTACCCTTCCTAGCCTATCTTGGTAGGAATATCATCTTAGTTCATGAAAGTGTGACATGTTGATCATGGGGTTCCAAACAAACTAGGTTGGGGCGTGATGGATATAGAGGTAGAAAGAGAAGGGAGAGAGAGATAGAGAGGGAGGGATGTAGAGAGAGGAAGAAAGGGGGAGAGTGTGAAGGGAAGAGGAAGAGAGATAAAAGGAGAGGTAGATAGAGGATGAGAGATAGGGGAGAGAGAGAGAAAGGATGATAGAGAGAAATAGTGAGGTAGAGGGATGGGAGAGAGAGGGAGTTGTTGAGAATATGATAAAAAATTAGATAAAATAGAGAAGTGTTGTGAGTTTATACCATTGGATCGATGAGAGAGATTGAAGAGGGAGAAGGGATTAAAGAGGCAAAGGGATGGATGTAGAGAAAGAATGGGAGATAAAGAAAGGGGCAGAGAGATAGTGAGGGAATGATGCAGAGAGGGGGAGAGATGGAAGGGGAGAGGGAGATAGAGGTAGAGAGAGGAGGGAGCAGGAGATGAGGAGAGAGTGATAGAGGTAAATAGAGGAGGGAGAGAGGGGGAGAGGTGGAGGTAGAGAGAAGGGGGGTAGAGAGAAGGGGGTAGAGATAGAGGTAGAAAGAATATCAAATTTATGCTCCACCAAAGGTAATTGATATATTTAATAAATTCAATGGGGGAATGAAAATATCAATATAACATAACCTCTATCAGCAAGAGTAAAAGTAAACCTAATACTCGAAGAATGAAAGGAGAATAATAGGAGGGAAGTAAGGATCTGGAGCAAATCACACTTATCTATAGTATTCAAGCCAAGTAAGAGAACCTGAAGGAAGTTACCTCATCTAAAGTCAAGTAAAAGAACATAGTCATCACTGAAATTTGAATATGATAGGTTTTATGACTTAAAGGTTTAAACATGTCACATAACTTATAAAGTTGATTGGTAAGGAACAACACTAGTTGATTTTATTCCATAAAATGTTTGGAAGGATTAAGAATACTACAGGAAGATGACTTTATCTAGTTGGAAATGACCTATCCAAAATGTTGGAATGGAAATCCATGCCCAATAGTTTCTCGTAAAGACCTACAATTTGATAAAAGGATAATAGTGGTTAATTAAGTGACGCATGTACATACAGTGCAATGCCACATTATAATAAAAAAGTAAAACGTAAATCATTGTACCATAGTCCAACATCCCTGGAATTCTAATACTAGACATGAAGTTGGACCCTTGACAGCTAAGTCAAGGAAATTGCTAAAAGTAGTTTGAATATGTAATGGATTACATGATTCAATGAAAGGAGCAGAGGGGCATACATCACATACTTGAAAATCTTTTTATGTGATTAAATTACCCGGATAAACCTTATCCCTACATTAAATTTCACATTAAAATAGGGAGAGGAAATGTGAATAGACATATGAAATTAAATGATATCCTAAATGATAAACATTTAGGATAGTTAAGCAATTCCTATAAAGGGCCTCGACATCTCATGTTAGACACAACCTAATTTCCTACAACCTAAAGGCCATTGAAGAATTTCTAGAAAGTCTTCCAAAAGTCACTCCCATTTTTATGATTGAGAGTCCCTCCCAAAAGCCCCAAAAGCCATTGCCATTGCCATTGACCCCTCTGGAATGTCCCGCCAACTATAGTAACAATTGATCTTATGAAAATATCAGCAGTAAAAGGAATCATAATTTGAGCTAATGAATTTCATCCAATGATCTAGAGGTAAACATGAAAGAAAACAACTACAAACCTATAAATAGAGCTAAGATCAAGCATAATTGGTGAATGTCATGATTACCATTGTAGAAGGCACGACCATTGAGATAGTTACATGAGGAGAATACCATCGACCAACTCGGAAACTCCATACGACGAATTGGGAGAAAGAGCAAATTAAATTGAATCCTTCAATAAATCGATCGAATGGAATAACAAATGGATGAAACTCGAAGGTTTCCATCAAGTAGAACCAAGTCAAGAACGTACATTCAGATGATGATAGACTTGGAGGGGAGGTAACCACTAAAGTCGACTGTCACCTGAGAGCCTTTATAGACGGAGGCTTCATCTTTGCCAAACGAGAAAGGGAGCGAGTCAGACACGTTCAAGGTGGTGCGTCGTTGGTTGTCATCGAGCCGAGAAGGAAACTAGGAAGATCATCAATAACAAAGAAATGTCGAAAGTATAAAGAAATCAAACTTACCTAAATGAAGCTTAGAAAGGAGAACCGAGGACGTTTGGACAACATTCCCGATGAGAAGAACAAAATCGGACGTTAGGAAGGTGAAGCCGAAAATAGTAGGAATGAAGATGGATACTTGAAGGTCATGAGTACACAATAGATCTAGAAGGAACGAGAGAAGGGCATTTTGTATGACATCGTCACCAAAGGCCAACGATCGCATCAAATGGAGAAGATAGGGGTTTTGTGTGAATAAATTGAAGAAGAATGATGATATTGCCCTTGATGATTTGGGTAAATTACAAACTCGCCCTGAAAAGTTGTTTGGCAGCATAGAGGAATTATGGGATTGAGTCCATATTTGGGTAAGGTAAATAAAGTCAAAATACCAAAAATTATGAAAATTTCTCTCAAGGCATAATCAGAGTATGGAAAAATCTCGGCCTTTACCGTTCAATCCCAAAATTCTTCAAGTACTAGATCACAACTCGAGTGGAGCAAATTATGGATGATCATGCAAGTGGAGTACGAATACTTGGGAATCCCTCCGGTACGAACATGTCTCTAGATATAAGGTGAGTGAGATTTCTCACATCGGTATCGATTGGACCGATGATGCGATATTACTTGCATTTTTATTCCTGAATAATTAAAACTATTTTTTTTAGAATATAATTCACCTTGAGTGTTTGAACCTAGCTAAAAACTATATTTTATAATATAATCCTTATATGAATTATGATGCTCCAATGGGTCCAATGCCACAGTTTTAAAAAGATAAGTGGACCCAATGCCATATTTTGAAAATCTTATGAAGTGGGCCCAAGGCTAATAGAAACGGGCAATGTCCTATAAATAATTGTTGATATAATATATTCATTTAAAATATATCATAAATAGATAATGTGTGCATAAGACTACTGATGTAGAGCCGGGTTGTAGCCCGTTGGGCTGGTGATACAAAGATAAAGGTCTTACATAATAAGACTATTGCTTGTGATTGTTTATGATATAGAACCGTGAGACATCCAGTATGGGGCAGTGATGATTCTAAGGTGTAAACCCCGTTCTCTCATAATAAGAAAGCTAGAAATGTGAACTAGAAAATTTTGAGAGAAAACCAAGGTTCAAAGTGAACTAAAAATTGTAAAGAGAAGCCAAAATGGGAAATTGGAAAATCCTAAATGTTCAATAAAGATCCAAAAATGATAAAAATGGATCATGAACAAAATTGGATATGAGAACCGAACTTGAACCGGGTTGAAACGAGGAGAACTGGTTCAAAGATTCATTTTTTAGGTGACTTAAAAATATCAATTTGGAAAATTGAAGTCACCAATGTATAGAAAATGAATTTAGATTAATTTAGAAACTATTAATTTTGAGAAAACCAATCGAATAGGGCATGAACTGACCGATTTTCTATTTCGAGTCACTGAACCCAATCCGACCGAACCGTTTAATGGACCACCTGATATGTCAGTGCCCAGTCAACATGTGCGACTAATCAATGAGTGACACGTGGTGAAGCGTGCTCAGTCAGCCACTTGGTTAATGTCTAAAAGTGTTGGCCAATCAGAGCATGACACATGTCACTAGTCAATGGTTAGATGAAGAAAAACCACATCTTTGGAAACTGACCAATGGAAGCATCACACATGTCCTCAATCAACGGCCAGGAGAATCCCCATCAGTTGGGTTAACTAATGAGAGGCTGACACGTGGAAAGGGTGCTAGGTGGGGGGCTAACTAGTATGTAAGAGAATGATCTACCAATCAAAAGTAGACTTATGGCAAAGCCACATCGGATGACCACAACCAATCATAGGCTGATACATGGCATTGTCATAGTACAGGTGGGAAAATTGACTAATTTAAATCAGCTAATCATAAGACGCCATGAGTCATGGTCAACCAACAATTAGATCTGGTCAAACGCCATGACGGACAAAGCGATCAATGGGGAGTCACCATGTGTCCATTCAACGAGTCAACAAATGACTCAGATGCTAAATAAGACGTTGCATCAGTAAAGTTAGCCAATCATAGATCACCACGTGGCATTCCACACATGCGAAGATCACACTCACGCATAAAGTGTCGTCTTCAACCTCTGAACGGACAAGGAAGAGAAAGGCCAAAATGATCACCATTACTCCAATAACCAATAAATCTCTCTCACAAGGCCTTAAATCAAAGAGTTAATGGCCAACTGATGGATGAACAAATATAACGGTCAGTCCCTAAGCTCCCTATATAAAGAGCTCCCCTTCATTCATCATCTTCATCTCTCAAAAGCTTAATGAAGATAAACTACTCTAGTTTTTGACTATCCCTAAACCAGAGCTCCCACATCAACCCTTTTTCAACCTTCAAATGTAAATCAGGTTCTTTGGAACTGGGAGAAGCGTCGGTGAGCTCAGAGAGTATCGCCACTCCGACTGTCAATAAGTAACAAGAGCTTTCAAGCTGAATTTTGGCCACCTCAGGTATACTAAGGCTAGGTTGGCCCTCCCACAACTCTCCACCACTGAGCCTAGTCCTCCTTGAGCCTTCAAGGTAAGCATTTATCGATGCCCTTTGCAAGAATAGTGAATTTACAGAGAGAAAAATACTTAAACTTTGTTAATTGAATTCTCCTTATTTAGGACACCAATTGAGGTGAAATGTGATCCTAGAAGGATTCTCTTGATAAGAGCTAGCTCCCCAAATCAAGGGCTCCTACAACCGCATCCTTGATAGTAAGAATTCGAAGCTTTATCTCTTTAGAAGTATTTTTCGAAAAAGCTTCGTTTGAGCTCATTTATAGGACAAATGGATTGATTCAAAGCTTAAAATGATTGTGGAGAGGTATGGGATGATTAGTAGTATGATAGAAGGTAATTAATCGAGTTTAATTGGGTAATTTGATTAAATGAGATTTCAAGGGGCCAAAGTTCAATTTTAGAGAAATTGAGTGATTTGGGGACTTTGGACAATTTGGAGATTTTTGTGAAATTGACATAAATTGGGGGTCAATTGTGGATTTAAATGAAACCAAATGGTTAATTGAAATTAAAATGATTTTTGCTGAATTTAATTATAATTAAAATGCATTATTTATAATTTTAAATAATTTTATATTAAATAAAATTATTTGAGGAGTAAATTAAAAATAAAGTAAAATTGAGAAAATTATGGCAAATATTTTGGAGTTTATTTGTCAAGAAAATATACTTAGGGACTTATATGTAATTAAAGAAAACATATGAAGCTTAGTGTAAATATCAGATAATTAATGAATTAGTTATCTGTGATCATGTTGGTGCGAAAGGAAGTCCCTGACCTACAATCGAGAATCCAACCCAAGTTATTGGAATCCTATCCAGGATGAACAAGCCATGAATCTCGGGTGAGTGGGATTACTGACATCGAGTTTGATTGAACCAATGACACATACTTGAAATTATGCTTTATTTTGAACTCAATTTTTCTAGAAGTATAATCCACTCACTGTGTGAAACCACTTAAACCTTTTGGGATTATATTTCTGAATAAAGCATGAAGTATGTTAATAGGAAAACCCTTGTATATTGTATGGATACACTTTAAGGGATATGGTTTAGTCCAACCATCGATGTAGGAAATGGGTGAGGTCCATGGTTAATAATGGTGTGCTAGATCTAGTTCTATACAAATGGACCTAATGCTACAGTTTTGGAAAGTGAAGTGGGCCTAAGACCATGTTTTGAAAACTCGTACGAGTGGGCCCAATGCCAATGGAAAATGTGTCCAATCCTGTAAATATGTTTTGATTTAAGAGTCTATTAAAATTATCACAATTTGATAATACTTACTGAAGCTGCTAAGTCGAAGCTAGGTTGTAGCTTGTTGGGCTAGCAACATAAAGATAAATGTCTTAAATCAAAATATTATTGTGTGTGATTGCAATCATGCGAAACTAAAGAAATGCATAATATGGGGTAGTGTTGGTTCTAAGAGTCGTTGCACAGTAATGTTGGCACAAGGACAGTTTTGTTGTTCCAGTATGTGTTAAAGCTCAAGGAGCTTTGTGTACATTGAGACCAAGAAAGAAGGGGGAGCGGTCTCATCCCTCAATAGTGGATAAAATAATAAATAATGTTTGGGGTTGGGTAATGATTCTCACATAGACAATATGGTGGAGATTGTGGCCTATCACCAAGCTGAACAGTAAAGACGCTATTGGCCATTAATGGGATAGATTGAGGTTGTAACCTTTGATAGTCTATCATGCAATTGTATGATCCCTTATTAAAAATGGTGTTTGTGTATTTGTGTGATACAAACTAATATAGATCTACTAAATATGAAATACGTGACATTCTTCCAACTGAGAAGGTACTTGTTTTAAAGCTTAGGTGAGACAAGTGATGGATTTATATGGGGAAAAACATTTTTAAAATGATAAGACAAGTTGTAGCTTGTTTATCATAATATTTTAACTCTTGTATTATGAAAAGGTTAAAACTTTTGAGTATGGAATTACTTGTGGATAGGAGGTCATGATGTTACCTGATATGTGAATAATTCTTTTAAATATTTGTGTACTGCAATATCTATTCCGACATATTTTTGGGAAACTTTATGATACATAGTTTTCCTTTCGATCCTGAGCCTTCTTTCTATCAATACTATGAAGATGAAATTATTCCTATTATAGTATTGGGTGAAGTGGTGGATTGTTCATAGGGAGAAGTGGCGGGTTGTTCACAAGTTTCTATCCAATTTGGGTTGGGGTGTGGCATAAGGGTTGTTGGACAGTAATGTTGGAACAAGGGAAGTGATCACTAGTACAATATGTCACGAGGCTCTAGGAGTCCAATTTGCATAATAGACCTGGCAGAGAAGAAAGGTCTTGTCCCTCTATATCTGACACTTTTATGAAAATATCTAGGGGTTAGGCAACGGTGCTCACACAGATAAGTGGTCGAGAATGTAGCCTAAAACCAATGTGGTAGAGGTTGTAGCATCTCACCAAGGTGGACGGTAAATACGCTCCGTACCATAAGTGGGACAAATCGATATTGTAACCTCACATGGTTTATTCTACGAATGTATGATCCCTTTAACAAGAAAGAGTGTATGATTGTTTGTTAGATACAAATGATCGTAAATTTTCCTCAAATAAAATTATAAATGTTCTTCTAGGTGGGAAAGAACTTAATTTTAGCTTGTTAGATACAAGCAGAGAAATTCAACTGAAAACCATGAGAAACGTTTTTCACTAATATAAAAAGTAGTAGCTTGTTGAGTTAATCTCTTAATATTAAAGTAAAGGAATCTTTATGCATATCAATGTGGGTGAGATATTCTTATTCAAATATAAGTAACCTTTTAAAAAACGGTCATGAATGAACCAAATGATAGGTTCTTTCTGATGGATTAAACAATTTTCAAACTTGTCATATACAAGTTGATTTTTTAAGCTCAAAGCATAATTATGATAAACCCTTATTTTACCAAACTTTATTGGTAGAAATTTACTTTATTTTAAATAGAGTATGTGCTAAATCATGGACCTGACGTCACGATGTCAGCTATCCTACTCACTGAGTTGTTGAATTTATTTCCCTCCAAATATACCTTTCGAGCAACAAAGGTGATAAGTGATACATGTAAAATGGAGAATCCATTCAAAAACCAAAGGTATGTCGTACATCCAATATTTGGTCCCAGTGTAATTTATAAAGTTATTTTTCAAATTTTTAATTGAATATTTTGGAAAATAATTTGAGTTATTTTATGTTACACCTTACACCCTGTCAAGATTACAATGATGAGGTGTCAATTGTTGTAAGGCCGAGAAGATGTGGCGGGTTGTCGTAAGTTCGACCGGGGAAATTGGGTCATGGTGTGATAGTCGATCCAATAGTACTCATCATGTATAATCTTATTCACCATTATATCCAGAACTTGTTCGTTCTTGTGTTTTTCCCAAGTATCTCTGATCGAAGGATCCACTCGTTCTTTTTTGTAGCAATTTAAACTATATAAATCACCTAGTATATTGTAGGTCAGGTTTAGTTCTAAACGATATATTATAGTATTGTCCCATAATTTTAAAATATTACATTTTTGCCCCTCGATCAGGTTAGCTCAATTAGCGCATCAACAACCTATTATAGTAGGAAGTATATTAGTATCAAAGAAAGTAGTGGTTGGAAAGTTGACTTCTACGCAGTTCCACCATCACCAAGATCACCAAGTTTGGTGCTCTAAGTCGAGTTATGGTATTAGAAAGTGGGGTTGCTAGAAAATTATGTGGATGAGGTTTTAGGGAGAATTTTGATGGCTAGCTAACAAGAGCGGGGCCAAGGCTTATATAACCAACTCGAGGGACCAAATGTCCATTACACCAAGTCCATAGTTGGCTAGATTGGATCTTTATAGCTTTGTTTTTAATTATTTTCTCTTCAAATGCAAAGGCTGAAAATTGGCTTTTGGTTGTCAATCGCGTCACTGTATAGGTCCGGGTTAGGTTGTCGGATCTTCAGTCAAGTGGAGATGATGGCCATGCGTGCACGCACATGGGTGCACCCATCGCAACGTGTTGACCAGTTTGCACTGTGGCAAACCGGTTTCCAATGAATAAATCACCCCATTCTACTGCTTTTGTAGTTTTTTGGCAACTTCACTGCCAATTCTACCAGTTCTTAGCCCAATTTATTTTTCTAAAAATACATTGTTCAATTTTCTCATGAACCTCCAATTTTCAATTTATCTAGTTTTTTTTCTAAAAATTGGGGGGTTTTACTGCTCTAAGCCAATTACATCGGTTTTGGTCGTATTTTAGTCGGTTCAACTTCGATTCAACCAATTTTTGGCCTATTTTTTTAATTTATCATCAAATTCCACATTAATTGGACTTAAAATTTTCTGTTTTTTTAATTTTGCCAATCACTCTTAAAAATTGAGAGCTTTTCGCATCAGGTTGGTTCGATCCCGATTTAAACTAGTTTTCACTTAAACTTTTCTTGTTTATTAATTTTCGATCAAGGGAGGTTCCATGAGGGTAATTACATGAACTTACACAACGTCTAAAATCACAATCTAAATTGATTCCTAATTCAATTTGATTTATGATCCCGATTTAGTTTTTCGTTCTTGGTTCATCATTGATTCCTGGTCCAATTGTGGTTAAATCTTGGTTTCGAAAATTACAGTGTTACAAATCAAGTGGTAAACATATCAACCATTATTTTTCTTGGGGTTCGGTCCTCTATCAATCGACTCCATTACTCATGTTACTTAGGGGCTTCATAGCTTTATATGATATGCATATTATTCATTGATTCCTCGAGTTTGATTTGCTAACTGACCAACCACACTACTCATGTTTATTAGATTTCCTCAATTCCTTTTTTTTCATATTACAAATGATTTACTATTAATTCAAATAAGATTACATTAATCATTCAAATGTGGGCCAAAATCCATTTATTTGTTAACACTATTCATTAATGGGTCAAAGCCCATTTCTTTGTAAACACCATTCATGAGTGGCATGAGCTCATTTCCTTATAAATAAATCAACTAGTTCAATCGATTCACCCCAATTCTGTCGATTCTTGACCCAATTTATTTTTGTAAAAATTCTTTGTTTCCTACAAATTGGACTCAATAACTACCATTTTCTTATTTATCTCTCTTTCTAAAAATCTTGTGGTTTTATCGCTCTGAGTCGATTTAATTGGTTTTGAGTGTATTTTGGTTGATTCACCTCTGTTTTGACCGATTTTTGGTCAAATTTATTTATTTTTCTAAAAATCACTTATCTAATCTCATATCAATTGGACTCAACAAATGCTATTTTTTAATTTTATACCCTACCTAAAAATCGGATTTCATGCCTCAAGTCGGTTCGATCCCATTTAAAACATATTTTCACTTGTACTTTTCATAATGCTTGATTTCTGATAAAGGGAAGTTTTTTTAGGATAATTTTCTAAATTTATTCATTATCTAAATTTACTATTTGGACATGTTTCTAATCCGATTTAATTACAAATCTCAGTTTCTAAAATTTCGGTGTTACATATGTTACCGATCATAATGTCAAAAGGTGAGTTATGAGAAGTCTATTTTGTTTTCCCATGCCAATGCAAATGTATGTGCTCAAGAATAACCTAGAGTTGTTATGAACTTATTGATGGGGAAAGCGATTGATAAGTATATGTGTTTTATGATCTCGAGGGAAAAATAAGAGTAGGTCCATTCAGTACCTAAATGATAAGATATTTGTCAATTTCCAATGATACAAATCAAATTATTTTTCTCTAGCTGACATGGAAATACCCATAAATAATGTATTAAGCAATATTTTACACTAATGATCTATTTTTCACTACCACATGAATGGTGTCATGATCCATAATATCAAGGTTTTGTGGAGTAATAAAGGTAAGCATAAGAAGATAAATTGGGTCAGTTGGAGTTGTTTAACAGACCTAAATGAGAATGGTGGCATGGACTTTAAGTACCTCCACTACTTTAATAAAGTCGTGCTAATTAAGATTGCATGTCGACTCCTCAAGCAACTAAATTCACTATGGGTCATTGTTATTAAGGGGCGTTATTTCAGTAAGTGAGATCTACTATATGTTGGATTGGGATCGCAACCCTTGTGATTGTGGAAAAACCTACATATGAGGAATGAGTCCATCCGACATAGTTTAATATAGAAAATTGGGGATGGAGGAATGATCCTACTTTGGGACACTAAATGGATCCTAACTCTCTCGAGTTATTAGCTTATGTCGTCTACACCTTTGGATTCAACAACCCTATTTTGAGTATGCTTGGTGATGGATCACACGAGAGGTATGTGGAATGTAGAACTACTAGAAGGACTAACCAACCAAGAAGACAAGCAATTGATCTTACAAATACTCATTTTTTCCATACAACAAGGAAGATCAACTCGTCTAGACTTGAGAAAAGCATGAAGAAGTGACCATGCACTTAACTTATGCATATTTGAGGGATCAAATGGGACAACATGCCTCTTCTTCTTCACCAACAATGAAATAGATATGAACTTTAATGTGACGTCTTCGTTTCCAACCTAAGGTAAAATAATTTAAATGGAATGTCTAGAATAATGCACTAACAACATATGTTGTCTAAGTGTAGGTTATTATGTATTTTGTGTGATATTGTTGAGATTATTGAGCATTTATTAGTTCACTACCTTGGACTTGATGTATTTGGTTTGTTATCTATAATTTGATATCAGATGCTTTGGGTATAAATTATTTCAACAAGTGGGTAGAAAATCAATTTACATACAAAAAATGTTGTCCAACCATAATCATGTTAAGAAAGTAGAGAGAATATCACTTATATGCTAACATATATGGAAAGAGTGTAATAGAGCAAATAATGAGGAGGTAATCTCACTCTCCCAACATGTTATTGATAATATTAACAAATCGATTTTGAAATATGCACAAGCTAGCAATAATTGGGTTAAAATCCCACAAAGCAACCATAATCATGTGCACCTAAGTAGTTGCATAGACCTCAACTATCAAGATCAATTGTGATAACTTTTTCATCAATCCACATAAACCATTAGGGCTAGACATTATAGAACAAGACAATAAAGGATGAGTGATGGAAGGAGGACAAATAATGCACCATAGCCACACTCTTGAAATTGAGGTTATAACATTAGTTTTGGGAGCAATATTAGCTAAATAATGGAGGCTATAAAATATTATGCTTGGTAGGAAGGTTTTTTGGAACAATATTAGCTAAATAATGGAGCCTATAAGATATTATGCTTAGTATGTAAGTTGTAAATTAATTAGAACATATATTCTTATATTTGACAATTTTACCCTCAAATATACCTAGTGTATAGCTTATATTTCTGATTTAGTTTTAAAAAATAAAAAATAAAAAATAATATTAGTACAAACTCTATATATAATATTGATTACTCCACTAAAATTAAATAATTTGTTAATATATAAAAAATATATATATAACTTTTACAATATTTGAATGACTCTATTCTTTAGAGGTGAGATGGATATGGATGCTCATATCAGAACATTTGTAATCATAGTATAAATATGGATTAAAAATTAAAATAGAAAGATTTAATAGATATAAAATTTTAATTATGAAATTAAACAATAAATGAGATTGTTTTAGAGTTATAAATTATTTTTAATATACAAATTTAAACTTAATAATACAACTTAAACTAATATTTCATATTTTAGGAACCCAAATTTTTACTACCCATAATCAAAGGTATAGAGTTGTACATTATTCGCAAATGGTTGAAAAATAGTCTCATATACTAATAATTAGTTAAAAAGTTAACTATGGAAATTATTGTAAATCTCTTAGCAAATATTATAAAATTTAGATTATATCAAATTTAATCCCTAAATTTTATTTTTCTTATAATTTAATAATCTTATATCATACTCTAATATTATAACCGCTCCTTTAACTAAAAATAGTCTCATAATAAATATTAAATATATGATATTATAACTGATAAAAATATTTAATATTTATAATCGTTAAATTGAATATGATGGGCAACAAATCTCACATTATTCCCAATCTATTGGAGCTGAGCTCATGATGCATAATAAATTCTAAAATGATTTTCTTGGCCAAAATTCAAATTATTTAGAAGATTTGAATATTAATTTAACATAATTGATTTTAATAGCAGAATTTAAAAAGGGGAAATCCCAAGTGGAATTAAAAAACACATTTTATTATTAAATTAAGTGTACAATATACAAAAAAATTCATAGATGCTAATTTATTTACAATATCAATTTTTTTACTTATATTGAGGTCAATTTGTTGATTCAAATGAAATTAATGAAACGCGTCGTCGTCACCGAGAAAAATAGTAACATCGGAAAAACGCAGAAAAAATAGAGAGGATGGAGGAGACAAGTGAGGGACAGGGAGACCGTGACACAGAGAGACAGAGAAGGAGAGAGAGAAAAAAGATTCAAAACTTTCAAATCTACGGAAGGCACCGTTTCATCGATCATCTCTCTCCCCCGTCCTCTCTGTGAAGCGCCGGCAATGGAGCCCTCGTATTCTCTCCGGCATCAGTGAGTTTCATCAAAATCCGCATCCCATCCCCAGCCGGACATGGCTGAGAGCCCGACGCCGGCTACACCGAGACTGACATCTTTCAACATACCTTCGCACTCCCGATCGAGTCCGACATAGTGCTGTGGCGCTTGATTTGGGTAACCGCGCGAGAGAGGAAGGGAGGGAGGGATGGGCGCTCACGGGGGCTACTTGCTGGAGAAGCTGAGGAGGATCATCCGTACTGCGTTCTTCGTGGTGGCCATGGTGGCGTCGCTTCTGGCATCGTCTCTGCCTCTGCTGGTTTCTGCCGGGGATGTCCTCGCGCTGTGCATTTTGGTTTCGAACTTCACCTGCCTTAGTTGTTATAGCTTCAAGGAGCATCTGAGGAGATACGCGTTTAAGAGCTCCTTAACTGATATTCCTCTAGTGTCGATCGTCAGATCCCTCATCATTACCTGTGAGTTACTTTCTGTTGGAGCCTTTCTGAATTGAAAATCTTTTTATCTGAAATTGTGTTCCTTCCTATAAGCAAACCAGCGAAATCTAATATCATTCGTGGTGATTCGTTGGTTGCGATGATAAGAGAATATGTTCTCAGTAACCCTTCAAAATGAAAATCAAGTATAGTTTCTTTGCCAATTTGCTAGTTTGTCTTGATCACCAGCGTACGTGAGGATTGCCCCTGTAATTTATCAACTCATTTGTGGGTTTCCATGTTCTTTCTAGCATAACTGTTCTTATGTTTTGACTATCCTTTCCGAGGCTCATATTTTCAAATGACTGTCATTGAGCTTTATATTTGCCTAATTTTATATGCTGTCCATTGTTGCAGGTGTTTATTTGATGTGCGATGGAGCAGCACTCTCTCAGAGGCCATATCTGGGCATTGTTTCTCTTTGTTCATTCATTTCGATTCTTTTGCTCTCCATCAAGGCCTGTGTTTTCTCCATGAATTCCCAGATGGAAGCTGAAGCTTCATCATATTCGCCCTCAAGGCAGAGGCTACATTTGAAGAAGTCATGGGGTATGCCCGTCTTGTTCCTCTCTTCTGTCGTCTTTGCCTTAGGCCATATTGTGGTGGCTTACAGGACTAGTTGTAGAGCAAGGAGAAAGCTGATGTTTTATCGCATGGATCCAGAAGCAGTGAGTCCACTGGTTTGTCTTACCACTCTTTCATTTATGCACTTTAGATTACATCATGCATTTGTTCAAGGTTATGATTCTTTTAATTGAATGTACATCTTTTTACATCTATATTAAAGAAAAAGGGAAAAAGCTATTCAGATTCTTACTGTATTCAGAGACATGTTCCTAACAACCTTGTTGGATTGATCCCACAATGAAGATACAATGTAGTGCAATTAGCTTTTCCAATTATGAGGAATTTAATGCTTGACTAGCCTATGTCAAAAATGCTGCTTTCTAAGCAGAAGGCTTTCAAATGCTAGGCATTATATAATATATTATTATTAGACAGCCGGGTAGTTCCTAACACATGTTAACAATTTTTATTAGAAGAGATTGACGTTTTTTTCTCCAGCAGACATGCAACCGTATTGTGTGAAAAATTTCTCAACATCTAATTCAGGAATTAGTATCAAAATGTTGCTATTTCTAACTCTTGGTCTTGGGAATGTTCAGGTTCTTTCATGTAAAAGTATCTTCTCTGGCCACCATAAGATCCCTAGATCCCCCACTCCTACTATGGGAAAAAATTCGAAGTGTGCCAAAGAAATGAAGCGGAAGAATCTACGTGCTGCTTTTGATGAAGGGGAGGCCCCAATCAGAGCACTAGCTGATGCAGATAGCTCTTTTATATCATGTAAAGGGCTTGTGGTTCATTACAAGATATCATTGCCACACTCACCCCCTCAGTCATATTCCTCTATGACCTTAATTGATCCCAATATTAGTTGCAGCACACCACATACAGCCATGGGAAGACTACAAATTGATAGACATCCGTTTACTGCTTTATCAGATATGCAACACAACCTTCAAAGGAGTTACAGCATTCAAATTAATGGATCATCTCTGTATAGACCTCTTTTGGATGAATCTGTAACTTCACCAGTTCCTTCAGAAGAAATACCTGTTTTCATTCAGGATGATCATAATGAGGATTCATATAATTTGAACACCTTTAATCTTGATCAAGAGAAAGATGGAAGAGATCAATCTGGAATTGTTTTAGTACATGGATTTGGAGGAGGTGTCTTCTCATGGAGGCATGTGATGGGATTCCTAGCTCAGCAGGCCAATTGCCCTGTCGCTGCATTTGATCGTCCTGGTTGGGGATTAACTTCAAGGCCACGTCGGAAGGATTGGGAGGAAAAAGAATTACCTAATCCATATAAACTTGAAAATCAGGTAATGGTTCCTCTTTTATTTTTTGCTATTAATTCTTAGGATAATGTATACAGTATAGATGAATATACAAATGTAGCAATTGATCTTCAAAGTCAAATGAAGGAACGCATTATATTAAGCGGAATTATAACTGAAATGTTATACTGCCTATCTTATCCACTTACTCTATTGTTACTTTAGTTTCAGCCATCTTACCCATTAGATGTTTATTTTAGCTGTGATTATAGCAAAATCTTCGGAATTTATATTTTAATTTCTTCATGATGGCTTGGTTCATTGAGATCTCAAATCCTTTTCAGGTTGACCTACTTCTTTCATTCTGTTCTGAGATGGGATTTTCTTCTGTCATCCTTGTTGGTCATGATGATGGGGGCTTGCTTGTCTTGAAGGCTGCACAGAGTGTCCGAACATCATCAGGTTCTTTCAATGTGAGTATGCCTCCTGTTCTTTTTTTTACTTATCTGTGGGGTTACATATGGATCTGTTAGTAACAAGTTGAGGCTTTTAAATCTGATTACTTTTGCAATCTGCTGAGGTTCCAATCTATGTTCTTGTTATCTCCTATATCCTTTTCAGGTTGCAATCAAAGGGGTAGTCTTGTTAAACGTTAGCTTGTCAAGAGAAGTGGTTCCTGGCTTTGCTCGCATTCTTCTGCATACTTCATTAAGAAAAAAGCACTTGGTTCGACCTCTTCTGCGCACAGAGGTCACTCAAGTAGTTAATCGTCGAGCTTGGTATGATGCTGCAAAACTAACCCCAGAAGTTTTAAGCCTCTACAAGGTGTGTCTGCTCTGCTTTGTTATACTTTTGATATCATATATAAGTTTGATGTTATCAAACAAACATTTTTACCATGTGAATTGGAACTGAACCACCATGTTCAGACAAATTTTTTAGTATGATAGCTGGTTGGGATTTTACTTTATTTGTTGTGTTGTCTGTATATATATATATATAAGTTGCGAAACCTCATATTGATTGTGGCTGCTACTTCTTCAAATTAGGCTCCTCTGCGGGTAGAAGGTTGGGATGAAGCACTTCATGAGGTAGGGAGACTCTCTTACGAGACAGTTCTGTCACCACAAAATGCTGCAGAATTACTTAAAGCAGTTAAAGACCTTGCAGTTTTGGTGATCGCCGGAGCTGAAGATGTTCTCGTTCCTCTTAAATCATCTCAATCAATGGCCTCCAAGTTTGTCAATTCTGTGAGTTGCACATATTTAGAATCTTCCAGTCAAATTTCCCTTCCTGCACTTCAACTTTTGGAATGATGTGGTTTTTACTTGGGTTGGAATAGTACAGTCATTCTTGATTTTGTACCATACAGAGACTGGTTTCAATATCAGGCTGCGGTCATCTTCCCCATGAGGAGTGCCCGAATGCTTTACTCGCGGCAATATCACCCTTCATAATCAAGCTTGCATCTTCAGAAGCAGAACCAGAAAACAAGTAGGATGCCTCTCTTCTTCTCTCACATGATAGGATTCCTATTTATTGTCCGTAGTGGTGATTTTTCTGGTATTTATCCCCATCCTCACATCATCTACCTTCTCGGGCATTTATCTGGAGGCATAGAGAGACAAATTTGTCTCATCCCACATAATCTCTTTCTTTTCCTGTGTGGGTTTCCGTTAGAATGCTTGTCTTAGGCTGGAGTTCTCCCAAAGTTTAGCACTGTCTCTGTTGTATGTTTGTCCCATATTTTCAGAGATCATTCTCTTCTTGCCCGTCCTGTCATTCATTTAACCTATCCAGGGGAGTGGCAGTATAATCTATAATCTTGTAAAGGCGCATCTTCCTTAAGGGCGACTCTGCTTGCTTTCCTGTTTTTCCCAAGTTGTAGAAGAGAAGTTGAATTATGAAATGCCCTCAATGGTACACGTATAAACGATTTGGTACATTAAATGACTGTGCATACATACTTGTTTATGATAATAATGTCAGGTGGGCCATCTCTGGTTGTTTGTTGAATGTTGGCGTTCATTTTGTGGCTTGGCTACTGTATCCAGTCATTATTGTATCTACCAAACCAAATGGAGGTCCAGCATTGATCTTTTGTTTTGGAACGAAGTTGAATTAAGGAAGAGTTTTGTTAGGTTTGGTTTCTTAGTATAAATGTGATTATATGAAGATGGATTATAAGTTGTTAATTGTTATTAATAGGGGGTTATATATATCTGAATCATTGTTAATGAAACCTTGAAATTTATTCTCACATCTCCGTTAAAGGCCATTGTCGATGGATGAATTTGAAGAAGGGACAAGGCGGTGAATTTGGTTCTTGATGGAGCTGCAATATAGAGTTAAACAAGAATTAGATATGATCGTTGCTCAGTTCCAAGAGATCATGAACCATATATTACCAGAAAGATGCCACTAGATACCCCTTTCAGATAGATCAGTTTTGTTTTTGCACAATAGATGTGTTAGTGGATAGGCCTATTTTCAATGAAGGTTCTATATAGGTGATAACTGTAATAGTTGTTGAATTTAAAATGAGTTAATGATAACGGGTATATTTATTAATGATAGTTGTTGAATTTAAAATATAAATTAGTGATTAATGGTATATTTATTAACAAGTGAATTAATATATTAAATAAGAGATATATATGTGTTATAATATTAAAATAATAAAAATATAATTTATATTATAAATAGACTACCTATTCCACTAATAATATATTATAATATTTTAAAACAGATAAATATAAAATATTAGTATTATAAAAAGTTGTTTTATATTTTGTTTGAATTGTATATTTAAAAAAATATTAGAAATTGTTTTCTATTATATTACTATATCAGATACTAAAAAACAGATTAGACAATTTCTATCTTGAAATATGGCTGATACAAGCTGCTATCTCAAAGGACCGTAGATCAATGACAATGGGGTTCTAGCCCAAGAAACCATTCACACTCTGAACAAATCAAAAGGCACAAAGGGGTTGATGCTGCATTAAAGTGGGCTTCACAGAGGCTTTCGACAAAATTGAATGGAGCTTCATCATAATCGCGCTAAAACTCGGGTCGTTTTCATGATACTTTCTCATACACTGGGTACACCAATGCATTTCAACGCATAACATGCCAGTACTAACAAAAGGTGCACTTCAAGGTTTTTTCAAGATCGCTGTGGGTCTTCGACAGGAAACCTTACACCCCTCAACCTATTCAAAAGAGTCAAGTTGTCGCTGGACCAACTTTGACCCATCTCATGTTTGCTGATAATCTATTAAATGTGCTCAAGCCCAACAACTCGAATGCTCTAAAACTCCAAGGATATAGCAGAGAATTTCTGTAGTCAAGAAGTAAACTTTCAGAAGTCATGGATTTCTTTCTCACAAGGAACCCCACCCACATAAAAAGATATGAAAATTGCCATGCACTTGAGAAAAAAGAAGAAGGATAAAAAAAAATGAATACTTTGGCAGCCCTCGACAATATAATGAACAAGGTGGCAGTGAAAAGTTAAAAGTCTCTATAGGACAGGAAGAACCACTATGATTAAAATCTGTATTGAGTTCAGTACTCCTCTATTCCATTCCGCGTCCATTCTATAGGGATAAGCTCCATAATAGGAAGAATTAGTAGAACACTACAATTCAATTCCATTGTAGCTAAACCTCAAGTCAACGGGCTGTTGGTATCACACATACGTGTTCTATACGATTCAAGGGATGGTGCTTCCATATTGAATCATTTGGGAGTCAAGATCTTAAATGAAACTATAGATTGATACGCATGTTATGGAAACTTTGGACGGACCGTTTTTAATACATCCATAAATAATATAAAATTTATAAGTTGGCGTTTATTTTCACTCCTAACAGTTTGCTTTTTAAATATTTTTCCACATAAAATTTGAGTATTAGTTAATTTAGTTCATCATTTAACTTAATTTTGAGTGGTGAGATTTCACTTAAGAATTCATATATTTCATATCATATTTAAGTTCATATAATATTATTTAATCAATATTTAAATCATGAAAATTTATTAGTGATTTTTTTGTCAATTAATTTTTATCATTATTTTAATTGTCATGCAAGTTTATTCTTAAATTAAAAAGTGGTGATCTTAATTAAAATTTATTGATCTACACTGATATTTTCTAATTTTTTTTCAAATATTTGTAAAAAAATTAAAATTTTTATATCGAATTATAATAATATTAAAATATTTAATATAATCCGTCTAATTTAACCCAAAAAAATAAGCAAAGTTCATTTGAGCTCCCCACAAGTATAAACGCTCGTCCATGACGGATCAGCCACGTGCTTGGGTGACTCGTACACGAAAGGTTCTCCTGCGGACCGGAGCAGCAAATAATCTCTATTCCCGGTCACCATAAGCGTCACAACACGGATGCCGGGGCAGTAAGACGGGAGGTGGGTCCGGGGATAGATGACTGGCACCAGTCCGGGGAATCTCACTAGGACTTAGGAGATCTGTCCGATCCGTCTTGAGAAACCCCAAGCGGCACGTGCGAGTCACCTTCCGGCTCCGGCTCCGAGCTCACGCGCGGAGCAGGGAGGACAGACAGCAGCGGTAGGGACCGACTGACTAACCAAATAAAGAGAAGAAATCAAATACAAAGCGTGATGCAATTATTGTTTCTCTGTAAAGTGGACGCTAATCTTATTCGAGAAATTAATTTTTTTTCTAAAGGGAAAGGTACAACTTACAAGATTCTCTTATTAATCTATTTTAGGAAGTGCTCTCTGTCTTTATCTCTCAAGTTATTTTTTTGTTGAATTTATTTTTTTAGATTTAACATTATAAAATAGTGTTAATATACATGAATGTAACTTTTATTAAATGTAACTTTTACTATTACTTGACAATATATTAATTGATTATTTAATTTAGGTTAATCATTTTATTTTATGTTATTTAATTCGGTCGCAAGCTTTATTAAAAATAAATAAATAATATAAAATGTCAAGATTATTCATTTTTTTTGTTATCACAAATATTTTTAGATAATACTGTTAACACTAAATTGTTAATTTTATTTTTCACATTTAGTACGAAATTAAAATTGTCATTAAAAAATAAAGGTATTAATATCTTAATTTTCACTTTAGACTTGTAGGTGATATATGGAATGATTATCTTCATTAATTAAATTTTTGCACCTGACAAAATTTTTAATTCAGTAAAATTCTTTAAAGTTCTCTAATAATTTTGTAATTATTACAAATATAAGAGATGATAATAATAATAATAATAATAATATTAAATTATTTATATATTGGCATATCATCTAATTAAATAAATTATTAATCTAATAAAAAAATTAAATGGTGGGTCAAACGAGATATAATATTAAAAGTTTTGTATTAATGAGATCAATCCAAAAAATTATATCAAAATAAATTAAATGAGTCAAATTTATATATTTTTAAGTAATTAACCTAAAAGATAATAATTAAAGTTGTATATATAATTTAAAGGGGAGGGTAAAAAGAAGAGGATGAGAGAGGTGACACCATTTAAAAGTTAAAATCAATACACTTTGGAGTTTGTTCCGTCACTTTAATATTTTAATCATAGTGTCTCTTGATTATGACGGTTTTTTTTCATTTTATAAATGTATATTAAAATAATTCCACTTGGTCATTATGTTCAAATAACTTACCCTTTTTAACCTGCAATTCTAAGATATAAAAATTAGTATGATGGCTTACACAATTAAGATATCACTTATTATATATTTGAATTATCAATAAAAAATATTTTTTAATTTAAATTATTAGTAAAAATTATGTCTTATATTTTAATTATTAGTGAATCACTTGTCTATAAATTTAATTAAATAAAATATTTGTACATATATTAAATTATCATATAAAATTTTAAAATTTATGATATATTGGTAATCATATTTATAAATTTGTTTGTTTAACATTCGTATGAATCCTTCATTAATAGTTCAATTCAAAAACACTTATTTATAAAAATTAAGTCATCAATTAAAGTTTTATTTGTGATTTGAACAATTAGTGAAATCCTTATTTAGGGTTTGGCCTAAGTTGTAAGCTGAATAGCACTGTAAGAGTAATAGTGAGCATTCGAGTGCCTAGCCACGCACTTTCAATTTTTACTGTAGACCTATTTTGCAACTGAACTTTAGCAGCAAAGAATGATTTTCATCAAATTTCATAAAAAAAAATGAAGAAGATATATTTGAAGAAAATTAGAAAAATTTTAATAATTTTTATTATACTTAAAAGTTTATGATATAATTAATACAATATATAAAATTTGTGTATTTTCACATCATTTACCCGATTATTTTTGGTACAAATCTAGCCAATTATTAAAAGAGAGTTGCCTGTTATTATCCATCTATTTCACGGCCTCAAATTCAATTTTTCTTTTTCATGTACAACTGCTGTTTATTTTTATGACGAAAATTTAATAGCTTAGTAAATATTAGTGGAAATAATATAATTTTACAACATGGATTTTAATTCTTACTTGAATTATGAGTATTTGATTTGCCTTCACATGAAAAAAAAAATACTCAAAAGAATTATTTGTGTACTAATTTTCTTGACCTCGAATAAACCCTGATTTGGTTTCGTAGACCTAAAAATGAAATAATGCACATGGGTCCAATAATTTAGACAAATGATTTTTTACACCCCTAAATTTTAGATTACTCAACTAGATCTAACAAAAGAAAACATTCACGGTCCCAAAAACTAGTTATAACACACTGAAAAAAAACAAATAATAACATAAATGTAGACTAATAGTTTTATTTATTTTTATTTTATGCATACGAATATTTTTTTAATGCATATAAATAGTTCATTTAACAGTAGGTTACCTTTTTTTTCCATATTATACCCGTCAATCTAGGAGTGATGCTAAAAATATGGAACTAATGGACACATAGACTTTTGTATGAATAAAATAATAATTTCTTAATTATTAGTTTAGACTCCGTTGCAAAGATCTTATTTCGAGCTTATGGTAGTTTACCGTAGTTTATTTTAAAAATTAAACTTCTAAACTAGTGCTCGGTATAAGATTTTCGAAATAAATTTTTTGTTAAAAATTAAGCACCTACTCCAATTTTATGGCTTTTGTGCATATTATTCAAAATATTTACACTTTTGCCATTTCTATTTATATTCTCCATGTTTTCCTTCATTCTTTCCTTTTTATTAATTCCTTTAATTTGTTCACAATTAAATTATACTAATTTAAAATTATAAACATATACTTATTCTTTTATTTCAATAAAATAATCAATATATTTATAAAAAATATAAAAATAAATTAAAATATTATACATTTTATGGTAATTTTACACCTAAATTAAATATTAATGATCTTATATACTTAATACTTTTAAATATGAATGATAACCACCAATCCCCTCGAACCAAGTGTGGTGGTTCTCATTAGAGAGGCATGCCACTTAATCATATGGTGCAAGGCAAGATTTGAGCATAGCTTGACTATCCTTCCTATTCTACCGTTAATGTGACACATCATCTTACTTCAATACATGTCAACGAAGATTCATGATGACTTTTTGATTAATCCTTTTAGAGAAATATTGAGGGAGGAGATATGCACAACTCTTCGTTGCCCCGGACGATCCATAGGTTATGGGTTATTGCAAGTACATGAGAACACTTCAGTTCAAATCCTCATAACACGTTGGTGACAGAAATCGAAATTTATAAAGTAAGATTTTCAAAATTATGGGATATGAGCACTATATTTTTTGAATCTTTTTATAGTTTTGACTATTCCCTCTAATCAAACCATGGTGTAAGGTGATCTAGTCTATTGATCAATTCCTTTCTAATCATTAGAAATGACATCAATTCTTTTGGTTGATTAAGGAAGAGGAGAAAATGACTAATATTCAAAGGGAATTATACGTGGTTTAACTTATCCCAAATATTCTTGATAAGGTACCGGAAATACATGAGAGGTGAATTTAAATACTCGGATTTTTGAAATGAGTGAAATACACTTGAATTCATCAACTCAAGCTAACCTTGGTAGTTCGGGATATGGGATTTATATTAACTATACATTTATCATAGCTAATAAGATGTGATCCGAGGTGAGTAAACTCATTTATTGAATTATAATCACACTTCACCTAAAATAAATTATAATAGAAAGAAAAACTTTATGAAATTACAAAATCAGGATATCACTTACATCAATTGTAAACTCAATTTTCCAAAACAAGTGAACATGAATGAACAACTGAAAATTTTTTAAAATAAAAACCATGGTTCAAAATGAACTGAAAAATCGAAGAGAAATCAAAACGGGTAGGAAGTGATCCCAAAAGATAATTAAAGTTAAAAAAATCAAGTAAAATAATAATAATTATAAATGGAAGGGAGAACTAGTCGAGTTCAGGGTGAACATGACTTGAACTAGATTAAATCGTGAAAAACTAGTTCAAATATTCATTTTTCTAAGTGACTTAAAATGTCAAATTGAGAAATTGAAATCACCACTACATAAAAAATAAATTTACAAATTACCTACAATCAATAAAATCTCCTAAAAAATTTAAGCATTGGCACACAGTCAGGACATAACACTTTTAATAAAAAGATTATTCAATTCATCACACCAACCTGGTGTGATGATATCTCCGCTTACAACCGGTAAACAGGTTTTCCTCTTCCTTCAATAAAGTCTTTCATACCAACTAGGTATGATTTTCTCTACTTACAACTCGTAAATAGGTTTTTGCTTAGTTCTCACATCACTTCAACAAGGTGTGATGTTAAAATCTCACATATTAGTGGTTTTTCATTTATGAGGTGCTAATAATCCCAACCAGACATGATGTGAATAAATCCACTCACCTATTAACCGTGATGTATTCGTCCTTAGTTGGTTTTTCAAGTTGACGCGAGCTTCTCTTGCTGGCATTCCTATCACACTTGTCCCTATACGAATTGGGCAACCTTTTCACTTAAGGTTTGACATAATAGCCTATACTCACACTTTATCGATAAATTACATTTAGGTCCCTAAAGTTTATTTCGATTAACATTAGGCCTCTAATGCAAACCTTTTCCCAATTTGACTCCCAAATTTTTCAAAATTCTATTTGAGTCCTTATTTTACTAAAAAATGTATAAGGGGCTCAAGTTTCCCAAATTTTCAATTTGATCCTTAACTTTTTAAAAATAACCATTTTACCCATAGTTTTCAAAAATGGCAATTTGACCCAAAATGTTTCAAAAAATTGACCAATTGGTCCTCCAACATCTTTTCCATGGCCAATTGGCCCTCAATTTTGGAAAATTGCAAAATGGTCCTTCAATTTTACGAAATCCCCAAATTTCCCCAAAATTTCCCTCTTTCAAACTAATCAAATTTGATTTCATCAAATTGACCATTCAATCAGGGTTAATTGCTCCAATTGAAGGTATGGATTAGTTCCTACACTTCCATACGATTCAATTGAGCTTTGAACCACGTCATTTGGGTCCAAATTGAGCTCAAACGGAGCTTAGCTGGAAAATTAGGCATAGAGAGAGAAAGCTTCGTAAGCTTACTATCGGAGGTGCGGCGGTCCGGGTTCTCTATCCGGGTAGGTAGTTTTCGTCCTGAGGTTTCTCCTAGAATCAAGAATCAATACAATTCACCTCGAATTGAGGGAGAATTCTGTTAGTGAAGTTTTATATTTTCTCTCTCTAACGCCGACCAGAAATGATAGAGGGGGTCGAATTGGCTTACCTTTCACCTCTGTTACGGTCGTGTGAGGGTTGTGTGAGTGTCGGTGGGGCTTGGTTTGGCCTAAGGAGGGCTGAATTTGGTCGAATTCAACTCGGATGAAATAGGGAAACTTCGGTTTGTCGGAGCTGCTTCACTGTTTGATTCCGTCGGCACTTCTCTAATGGTTCTCGGATCGAACAGAGGTTGCTATCAGATAGTTGACTTCCCCCAGAGTCTAAAGAACTTGACCTCGCCTTTTGAGGTTGAGAAAACTGCCCAAGTCGGAGCTCTGATTCGAGCTTCACCGAAAAATGGAGCAGTTGAGAGAGAATGGAGTTTTCGTGTGTAAAGAGTATGAATAGAGAGGAACTCTTTATATAGGGAGCTCGGGGTCTCTCTGCTCGACCATTTGGCATCTTGATGGCACTCATTCATGACGTGAAACGCCTTGAATGGAGACAATTCATCTTCATCAACATTGTCCGTTCTTCAGTTGAATGAACAGTGTCGTCATCTGATGGAAGAAGATGACACTGTTCCGAACTGGAGCGGATCAGTTTGAATTGGGTTCAATGCTTAAATAGGTCGATTCAAGCACGATTTGATCGAGTTTTTCAAAATTAAAAAAATCTAAATTCATCTAAATTCATTTTCTATCCAATGGTGGCTTCAATTCCTCAATTGAATATTTTTAGCCACCTAGAAAAATGAATTTACTAACAAGTTCAATGATGGTTCAAGCCGGTTCAATCCAGTTTAAGTCCGGTTCATCTAAACTGGTCTGGTTTTCTTTTTCACTTTGTCCCAAAGTCCTTTTCCATGCCTTTTATGACTTTTTAGGTCACTCATTATTTGTAAATTTTCCTTTTTGCCCTTTTTCTATCGTTGAAGGTTCATGAACCGACTCGATTTTCTCTTTGGAAATTACCTATTTTTTTTCCAATTTTCTTATTTATAAGAGAACGAGGTTTACAAAACTTCTAAATTCATAAGTCACTTCCAAATGATATCATTATACTCCTAATGACTGGTGGGATGAATGGGGGTATTACCTAGGCCAACCACGGTTGAATTTGGACATTTTTCCAAAACTAGCTAAAATAGAGCTATTGAGGGAGTTATCGAAAATTCTCATTAGAGGTGGCCGAAGAGGTGGTTGAAGCTTAGGTGTTTATTAGCCATGGTCCATGTGAAACTTTCTGTGTTTGTGGTCGGCCAAGAGGTTGCCTGAGTTGGGAGAATTTTACCATCAACCGGTCGTGTTCAAGTGAAACTCGACAGACCCACCAGTGGAAATCGGTTTGTGTCAGCTAATTTTACCCTTATCAGAGGTCGATGCTTACTATGATGAGGTAGAGGTGACATATACAATCAATTTGGAACTAGTGGCCACCGGTGTGGTGACAAATTTGGCCTTGCAAGGTCATCGGCAGCAGACAGAAATTTTGTTCTAGATAGGGGTAAGCAAAAACGACAGCTTTTTTACCAGTAATAAGTTGAAACTTAGCCACATAACTCAAGCGGACTCCATAAGCGGCATTTTAACACCAAGATCACTCCATTTGGTTATCAAACTAGAGAGAATTGCTCTTTTAATCATCAGGAGATTGGTTATGTTTCTAAGATCAGGTTTTTTTTTTTACTTTGGATAAAAAATTTGACATGTCAGGAGGATTTAATGCAATTAACTTCATTGGGAAATCGGTAGCTTAGTTTCTAGCTAATCTCTAGAATTTATTGCATTCAATATGATCCAAAATTGAATGAATTGGAGTACGTTTGTGAAGGTGTAGTAGAAATTCTGTCGATCGATGGGTGGTGGCTCGTAGGTGAGTCAGGTTAACCCAACTCGGCTCCAACTAACATGACTCCCCTTCTTTTCCTCTTTGTTTTTACAATTTAAATTATCATTTTGTCCTTTCTGGACCCCTTCATTAATTAAATCTGAAATCCCAACCCCGTTTGTGTAAAAATTAGCTTTTTGAAATATCTTAGTTTTCATGCTAAGGAATCCCATCCCTACCCGGATCAGATCTCTTATCCCAATATCAAGTTCTCTTACCCATTCACAACATTGTGTTATGATCAGAATTTGACTTTCCAAATCCTAACTTGGGTTCCATTCTCCGTTCGTGGTGGTTCTATTCTTAGTTCAAGGTTCTATTCTCGGGTTAGGTTTTTTTACTTTGGTTCGGGACTTCATTCCTAATTTTAGATTTAGGCATGTCAATGGGATCCGAGACCTGAGCTTCGGGTCCCTACCCGACCCGAGTGGACCCGAAGAGCCTCAGGTTTGCTCGGGTTTGTGCTCGGGTTAGGGTCCCGTTGGCTGGTTCCTACGGGCTCGCATAAACATTGGTTGGTTCCTACGGGCTCGGGTCCCGCTGGCTGGTTCCTACGAGCTCGAGTCCCGCTTGCTGGACCCGAGCCTCAGGTCTAGAAAAGTGGACCCGAAGGTAGGCCCACATTCCCTTTAAATTTTTCCCTCTTTTAATGAAACCACATCATTTAATTAAATGTAGGGAAAAATATTAGAAAATTCTAATAAAAAAGTGATTTAAAAATTACTCTATTTTTTTCTATCACTTAATATTTTCTCATCATACTATATTACTTTTTTTCTTTCTTGAACCCTAATAATTTTTTTCTTTTTTTTATACCCTAATAGATTTTTAAATATATTCTTGCAATACTATATTATTTCTTTTTCCTTTCTTATACCCTTATAAATTTATAAATATATTATAATCATACTATATTACTTCTTTTTTCCTTTCTTAGAATCTAATAGATTATTTTTCCTTTCTTATAACATAATAAATTTATAAATACTTGAAAGAATTATAGTGACAAAATTCATATTACATTAAATTATATTTCTAATTAACTATATTATTTGATACAAAATTGTAACCCATATTCAAATTTTTGACATAGTTAAGAGATTTATAATTTATTTTTAACTAAAAAATTGAATTTAAATTATATAAATAAAATTTTATATAACAATAATTATACAAAAAAATGTTAAATAAGTCAATAGTGTTAATATGGGGACCACCTACATGTATGCCCATGCAACCCACACCATTATCCTTTTTGTGTATATAAATGAAGATCAACATTTACAAGTGAAAAAGTGATTCAAAAATGAGAGAGAATGATGGAAAGGAAGAGGTTTGTGGGAATATTTTTAGTGCTGCTCGTCCTTCCTTCCTTCCTGTAAGTTGTCAATCAATTTGTACTCATATCCTAATTTTGTCACATTCATAGTTTTACTATTTGATCTTATTCTTGAGTGATCATTTTCTCATTATTTACAAGTTAAAGTTAATGAAAAATTATACCAGTAATTTATTAGGTAAATTAAAGCTAATAAACATTTGAAAAATTAAATTTCCAAACAAAAATATTAGAAAATTTATATATTACAATAATTTAGAATTTTTTTATATTTGATAAAAAAATATATATATTAAAAAAATAAGATAGACCCGAGCCTCGGGGCTAGGCGGGTCTCGGGTCCAGCAAACCCAAAATCGGGTCAATTATGGACTCGACCAAGTAGACCCGAGGCTCGGGTCCACTTGGGCATTGGTATGCTGGACTCGAGCTGGGGTTGGGCGTGGGTCCGCTAAAACCTGCCCCGACCCAAGCTATTGACATCCCTATTTAGATTCCATCCTTGATTCAGGATTCAATTCCTAATTTTGGTTCTCATTGTTAATTTGGGATCTCATTTCCTCGCTTAGGTTCTTATTCTCATTTTGGGATTTCATTAGTAGTTTAACCTTGATTTCTAATCCACTAGAGCTTAACTCATGTTTTGGAAGTTCTAGTGTCACTTCTCGATCACAGATGCCTTAGAAATATTTGACCAACTCCATCAACTGCAGAATCAATCACTAAACACCGCTAGGTGTCTACCAATACCATTTCACATTGCAACAAACACAGACAATACATACTAGTAATTCATAAATGCCACAAATATTGACTTGCTATTTGGTCAATCCCTCCATGGCACAAAAATACACAATGGCATAGGAATTGATATGCTATCTTACTAACCCCTCAAAGATTAAATGGCTTATGAGAAAAACTATTGTTTTGTGTATGTACTGAGGTATGGTACCTTCAAGATGCCCAAGAGGGGTAGTAATGTGTCTTATGGGCTATTGGATGACATGGTTGAGATAAGGGCAGATCGTCGTGCCAGCAGTCAGGGAAGCTCGACATAGCTTCATGCGCATGAGACCGAGGTGGTGTTAGGATGAGGTCTCTGTCCTCATACGGACACGGAGTTTCATTACAGGATTGAGGGTCGAATGTCGCGTACATCCACTCATTCTCAGGGTATAAGTGGATGGACTTCTATCCAGGTGGTAGGTAAAGTCGCTTTGATGCCACAAGTGGGTGCAGTGGACGTGTTGCCCTATGAATGTGTGTTCCCTTCATGATGAAGGGCGTGTGTTGGTTGATAAACACACCGTTTGTTGTTAATGATGAGATATGGCTATGAAAACTGAGATTTTGAGGATGAAATGTTTTAAGGAAACTAAGAAGTTTGGCACACTCCAATTCAAACTAATTTATGAAAGTCAAATTTTAAAATACCCATTCACTAAGTAATTGAACTTACCACCCCCCCCCCCCCCCCCCAATACCCCTTTTCAAATATCCAAGGGAAAGTCTACCCAAAGACTTGGGGTTAACTGCACCTGTAAGACAGGTATGTTAAGTTTAAAATTTCTTGTAGTTTTAATTAATATTATTCTAGGAAAGGTACATATTTAAATGATGCCTTACTCCTTACAGTTTAAAAAAAAGAGAAAACCCTTACTAAATCGGGAGAGTGGTGGATTGATTATGGGGATCTAACCAAATCGGGTCAGGGCGTGACACCTATTGTCACGCCTCGACTCGGTTTGGTTGGATCCCCGTGAATAACCCGCCACTCTCCCAGTTTATTAAAGGGTTTCCCCTTATTATAAACCGTAAAGAGTAAGGCGTCCTTTAAACCTACACCATTTCCTAGAATATCATAATTAAAACTACATGAAATTTTAAACTTTACATACCTATCTTACATGCATCTTAGTTGATGGTCTTTCAGGGTAGGCTTTCCGGGATTTCCTGAAAGGGATATAAGGGAGGGGGTGAGTACGACTACTCAGTGAATGGGTTTTCAAAGTTCTACTTTTTATTTTTAAGAAAAACATCTATATGGAATGTGCTAGACTCTTTTTTTTTTTCAAAAATCTCTTCATTTAAAAATTCAGGTTTTCCATCATTTCTTAGTTACCACGGTGTATCATCACCCAACACACATCCTTCATCATGAAGGTTACACACATTCGCAAGTTAGTATCACTACTGAACCTGTTAGTGGCTTCAGAGCGACTTTTCCTGCCACCCGAATAGAAGTACGACCACTTCTACCCTAGGAATGAGTGGATGTACGTGACATCCGACCCATAATCCCGAAATCACTTCTTCGTGTCTGTATGAGGATAGAGACCTCATCCCGTCCCCACCCCGGTCTCATGCGCTTGGTGCTACTCCAAATTTTGCACAGACACCTAGAACGACGATCTGCCCTTATACTCACCGGGTTGTCCAGGGCCCTTAAGACACATCTTACCCCTCATGGGCATCTTGATGATCCCGTACTCATGGTGCATGCACAAGCAAAGTTTTTCTTAAATTTGCCATATAATATGTGGTGCCATTTGTCCTAACGGTCCTAACCTTCAAGTCAACATATAGTTGTTTGTCTCGAATGGTCTAGAGACCTATCATGTCGCACTGCTACTAGTCAACTGAGTATGTCGGACCTGCCGTGGTACCATGACCAAACAATTCACTTATTAAGTTTTAATGACACACACACACACACACACACACACACACACACACACACACACACACACACACACACACATATATATATATATATATCATGTTCTTTTACGAGCTCCTACTCGTGTCCATTGGCCTATGGCCCACTATTTGAGCTTTTAAAAAACTGGCATTTTAGCCTTCAAGTTCTAAAACCGAGGTCCTCGACCTATAAGAGCTATTCGAGCTCCCATCAAGAAGGTCTCCCAAATAGTTTAAGCATTGGTACACAGTCATGGGAGAACACTTCCGACAAAAATAGGTTTTTACTCTCCATTATACCGACCGGTATGAGGACATCTCCATTCATAACCGATGATTGGGTTTTCAACTTCCTTCGAGGAAGTCTCATCATACCAATCAGGTATGATCTACTTACAACCCGTAAGTAGTTTTTTCGCATAACTTTCACAACACTTTCTCTAAGTAGTGATGATTAAAAATACCACTAAGTAGTGGGTTTTTATACCGAGGTACTTATCATCCCCAACTGGGTATGATACATAATCCCACTCATAACTGGTAAGTGGTTTTAAATTTTAAGTTGTGCTCATCATCCCAATTGGGTATGATGTTAGTAAACCCACTCACCGGTTAATGCCGTGAATTTCACTAGACCGGTTCTTTGTATTCACGCGAGCTTGCCCTAGCTGGCGTTCCCGGTACTTCATTTTCCTACATGATATGAACATCTCGGTTCATTCTCCTTTGTCCTAATAGTCTTTATTCATTCCAAATGAATGTGAAAGTCAAACTTCCATTTATTAGCAATTAAGTCCCTAAAGTTATTTCTCTTTAACTTTTAAGTCCCTAATGCCAATTTTTCCTCAAATTGAGTCTCAAAACTTCTAAAATTTATCATAGTACATCAATTTATTCCATTTCACAAAAAGGGGATTAATTTCCAAAATTACCATTTTGCCCTTCCTTTACAAAAATGGTAAGTTTTGCCCCAAAATTTCCAAAATTCCTCAATTTGTCCTCCAACATGATTTTCATGCCCAATTGACCCTCAATTTCATAAAATTGCATTTTGGTCCATTGAATTTTGAAAATCCCCAATTGTCCCCCCAATTTCAACTCTTTAACACTGTCGAATTTGATTTCATCAAATTGACCGACCAAACACCTCTAATTATTGAAATTGGAGTTGAAATTGATTTTCTACATGTTCATACGATTCTAAGGAACTTTGAATCGCGGATTTTAACGCCGGAATGAGCTCAAATGGAGCTTCGCCGAAAAATAGACTGTAGAGAGAGAAAGCTTCGAGTTTTCACCGGTGAGGGCACAACAGTCCAAGCTTTCGATCTAGGCAGATAGCTCTCATATTGAGGTTCATCCTAGAATTAAGAATCACATCAATTGATGTCAAATTGAGTTAGAATTTCATCATTGAAATTTTATTGGTTCTCTCTCTAGCACCGGGCAGAAATTGTAGAGGGGAGCCGAATTGACTTACCTTTGAGTCCTAATTCGGCCGTGGGAGGGCTGAAAAAGTGTTGGGAAGGCTTGGTTTGGCTTGAGGAGGGCTCGAAATGGCCGATTTCAACTCGGCTGAAATAGGACAGCTTCGGTCCGCCGGAGCTGCTTCACTATTTCATCACGCCGGCGACCTTTGGAGTGAACGAAGACTACAGACATGTAGATGACTTCTCCCCAGTTCTAAAGAACCCGACCTCACCTTGTTTGGCTCAGAAAAGACCCCATGTCGGAGCTCTGGTTTGAGCTTCGCTGGAAAATGGAGCAGTTGAGAGAGAATAGAGTTTTCAGGTGTAGAGAGGATGAATGGGGAGGGGCTCTTTATATAGGGAGCTTGGAGACTCGTTGGCCGTCCGTTTGGCACCATTATTGTTGACATTGAAGACCTGAAATGCCCTGAATAGAAGCATTTCTTCTTCGGTGGCATTTCTTCAGTTTCCCGATGAGTGAACAATGTTGTCATCTTGAGGAAGATGATGACACTGTTCCGAACCGGACCGGACTGGTCTGAACCGGGTTCGAAGTTTAAACCGGCCGGTTCACCCCCCATTCGACCGAGTTTTTCAAATCTAAAAATTTATAAATTTATCTAAATTTATTCTCTATCCAATGGTGGCCTCAAATCTCCGATTTGAATTATTTAAGCCACCTAGAAAAATAAATTTAGGATTCGGTTCAATAGTGGTTCAAATCGGTCTGAACCGGTTTGGATCCGGTTCACCCGAACCGGTTTGGTTTTCATCCCCAATTCCTTCACAAGTCCATTTCCATGTATTTTGTGACTCCTTGAGTCACTTAGAGTCCATAAAATTCCAGGTTTAACATCTCTTTATCGATTCCAGTTCATAAACTAACTCGGTCCTTAAATCGGTTCAATCTAGTTCGGGTCCCGTTCAACCGAACCGGTCTGGTTTTTCTCTCCCACTTTGTTCTAAGGTTCCTTCCCAAGGTTTATGAATTTCTTTGGAGTACAATTGTAAACCCCGCACATTTAAGTTAAGGAAAACCGGGAAAAGAACCGGTCAAATCGAATAAGAAAACCAAACCGGTTTACATTTGGGAATAAGCAATATGAAAATTTACAACTTTCGGTTGATCCAAAGGATTTATTAAACATTGGAAAAGGAACTTAAGAAAAACTAGAAAACAAAACCAAATTGGTTCAGGTGAACTAGATTCCATAAGAACTTTAAAGTTAAGCGTGCTTACCTGAGAGTAGTGTAAGGATGGGTGACCTCCATTTCGGTCAAAAATTTTTATGCGAACGTGCTTATCATAAATAGCCATCAATTAATATATATTTAATTATTGGAATTAATACAAATAATTTAATACCGAAATTAAATTATTGGAATTAATACTGAAATTAAATTATTGGAATTAATACCAATAATTTATGGCAATATTAATACTAGTAATAAATCTCGCCCATTTAATACACGAGTTTTACGACTATATAAAGAGGTCATCTCCATTTCATTCTCCTCACACCTGAACACTTCTCTCTCTCTCTCTACTGCTCCATTTCCCGGTAAAGCTCGAACCAGAGCTTCGACTTGAACAAAGGTCGGGCTCTTTAGAACCGGGGAGAAGACAACTATCTAATAGCAAACTCCAGTCAATTCGAGAATCGTTGGAGAAGCGCCGACATGATGGAATAGTGAAGCAACTTCGGCGGACCGAAGCTGCCCTATTTCGGCCAAGCTGAAATCGGCCATTTCAACCCTCCTCAGGCCAAACCAAGCCCTCCCAACACTTCCTCAGCCTTTCCACGGCCGAAAGGTAAGCCAATTCGGCTCCCCTTTATAATTTTCGATCGGTGCTAGAGAGAGAGTCGACCGAATTTCAATGACGAAATTCTAATCCAATTTCGCATCAATTGATACAATACTTGATTTTAGGATGAACCTCAGGACGAGACCTATCTGCCCAGATCGAAAGCTCGGACTATCGTGACTTCACCGGTGAGTAATCGAAGCTTTCTCTCTCTATAGTCTATTTTCCGGCAAAGCTTCGTTTGAGCTCGTTCCGACGATAAAATCTGTGATTCAAAGTTTCTTAGAATCGTATGAACATACAGGAACTCAATTTCAACTTCAATTTCAATAATTAGAAGTGTTTGATTGGTTAATTTGATGAAATCAAATTCAATAGTGTTGAAGAGTTGAAATTGGGGGATAATTTGGGGATTTTCGAAATTCAAAGGGGCCAAAATACAATTTTATGAAATTGAGGGTCAATTGGGCATGAAAATAATGTTGGAGGACCAATTGAGGAATTTTGGAAATTTTGGGGAAAAACTTACCATTTTTGTGAAAGAAGGGCAAAATGGTAATTTTGGAAAAATTGGGGAACCAAATTGGAAATTTGGAAAATTAAACCCCTTTTTGGTGAAATTGAATAAATTGAGGTCCCACGATAAATTTTAAAAGTTACGGGACTCAATTTGAGGAAAAACCGACATTAGGGACTTAAAGTTAAAGAGAAATAACTTTAGGGACCTAATTGCAAATAACTAAAAGTTTGGGTTTTCTCATTCATTAATGAATGAAGGCTGTTATGCCGAGTAATAATGAACAAGGTTGTTCATATCATGTAGGAACGTTAAATACCGGGAACGCCAGCAAGGACAAGCTCGTGTGAATACAAAGAACCAGTCTAGTGGAATTCACGGCATTAACGGGTGAGTGGGTTATTCACATCATACCCAGTTGGGATGATGAGCACAGTTTAAAGTTAAAAACCACTTACCGGTTGTGAGTGGGTTTACTAACATCATACCCGATTGGGGATGATAAGTGCCTCAATATAAAAACCCATTGTTTAGTGGTATTTTAATCATCACTACTTAGAGAAAGTGATGTGAAAGTTATGCGAAAAAACTACTTACGGGTTGTAAGTAGATCATACCCGGTTGGTATGATGAGACTTCCTCGAAGGAAGTTGAAAACCTGTTCATCGGTTAAGAACGGAGATGCCGGTATATGGACAGTAAAAACCTATTTTTGTCGGAAGTGCTCTCCCCTGACTATGTGCCAATGCTTAAACAATTTGGGAGACCTTCTCGACGGGAGCTCGAATAGCTCTAATAGGCCGGGGGCCTCGATTTTGGAACTTGGGGGCTAAATGCCCGATTTTGAAAATTTTTACTATGGGCCCAAGGCCAGTTAGCACGAGCAGGAGCTCGTAAATAAACATGATATATGTGCCATAAAACTTAATAAGTGAATTGTTTGGCCATGGTACCAAGATAGGACCGACATGCTCAGTCAACTAGCGGCAGTGCGACATGACAGGTCGACGGACTAGTCAAGACAAACAGCTGCGAGTTGAGTTGAGAGTTGGGGCCGTTGGACTAGTGGCACCACAGATTACATGGCAATATAAGAAAACATTGTTTGTGCATGCTCTATAAGTACGGGATCATTAAGACACCCATGAGGGGTAGTGATGCATCCTAAGGGCACTGGATGGCCTGGTAGCTATAAGGGCAGTTCGTCGTTCCAAGTGTCTGTGCGAAATCTGGAGTAGCACAAAGCGCATGAGGCCGGGGTGGGGACAGGATGAGATCTCTGTCCTCATACGGACACGAAGAAGTGATTTTGGGATTGTGGGTCGGATGTCACGTACATCCACTCATTCCTAGGGTAGAAGTGGTCGTACTTCTATTCGGGTGGCAGGAAAAGTCGCTCCGAAGCCACTAGCGGGTTCAGTAGTGATACTGACTTGCGAATGTGTGTAACCTTCATGATGAAGGATGTGTGTTGGGTGATGACACACCGTGGTAACTAAGAAATAATGGAAAAACCCGAATTTTTAAATAAAGGGATTTTTGAAAACAAAGGAGTCTGACACACTCCATATAAATATTTTTCTTAAAAGTTAAAAGCTTTTAAAAACCCATTCAGTGAGTAGTCGTACTCACCCCCTCCCTTATATCCTTTTTAGAAAATTCCGGAAAGCCTCCCCTTAAAGACCGTCAACTAAGATGCCTGTAAGACAGGTATGTAAAATTTTAAATTTCATGCAGTTTTGATTATGCTATTCCAGGAAAAAGGTGCAGGTTAAAGGATGCCTTACTCTTTACGGTTTACAATAAGGGGAAACCCTTTAATAAACCGGGAGAGTGGCGGGTTGATCACAGGGATCCGACCAAACTGGGTCGGGGCGTGACAACAATGGAGTTGAATTCCTTTGTTTTGCCCGATCTCTATCGGTTTTGGTTCATAAACCGGTTCAATCCTGTTGGACCCAGTTCATCCAAATCGGTGTAATTTTCCTCTTACAATTTGTCCTAAAGTTCTTTTCCATAGCATTTTGAACCCTTTGGATCACCTGGGAGTTTTAAATTCCTAAATTTCCCATTAACAATTATCGGGTTTGTGAACCGATTCGGTTTTCTCACTTGGTTTGACTGGTTCTCTTCCCGATTTTCCTTAGCTCAAAAGGGAGGGGTTTACACCTATCATCTCCCTTATATCCCTAGAATCAATCCATGCTTTGAATAGAACAATTTGGCTCTGTTTAGCATCTCATGGGAGCTTTTCCAAAATTGTGAAGTTTGTGTAATTTGTCAAAATCTTGTCGATGATAACAAGTTGGTCGTGGCCACCGGTCGGGAAAGTTAGGGGACCACCCAATTATCCTCCCTCAAGTTCACTCTACCCTAATCAACCACCGATTGACATTATTTATACTGGTTTTTGGTGAATATTTCAACAGGTTCAACTAATTTATGTTTTTTTTTGCTTGGTTCACCCCTAATTTGTCTTGATCTTAGCCCAATTTATTTTTTTAAAAATTATTTAACTATTTTTCTTCATTGTAGAGACAAGAATTATATTTTTATACATATAAGATTTCCTAAAAAAATTCTCATTGTTCTATGATTGGTTTGGTTTGTTATAATTTCAACTCAGTCTTCCTTCCGATCTTTCCACACCTCGTATTCTAGGTTTCCGATCTCGAATCCTCAACTCAAGGATAATCTTCTTAGCTTTTATTCTTTATGTTTCATATTACAATATGATAATCCAACTTTCAACTTAATTTCATATTAAATTTGATTTCATTTTATCTCTTATCGGGTTCACGGTTTCCGAGTCTTATTGATATTACCCGAATTTGAGTATTAACTCATTACCCTTAGTCAACCTCCGACAAGTTAACTTTCAACCACTGCGAGCTTATTTCCTCCGGTGGGTTTGTTATGCAACTTTTGGTCGCGATCGTTTGAGGCTAAAATTAACCCATCTCTAGTGACCAGTTTGTCGTCCACCACCAAAAAATAAGTCACCTAGTCATTGGCTTCATTTCGCCTACTCATCGGCCATCGGTGGTGTCCTCCTAGGCGAGAATTTCTTATTATACCTCTAATAACTCTATTTAGAATATTTTTAGAAAACAACTAAATTCGGTCCAAGTAAGACCCTCAACTACTCATACAAACCATTAGTAAAACGTTTGGGGTTGATTTACAAAAATGGGAAAACTTGTGGAAATAATCCCTAAGGGGCTAGGGGATAATTTTTGGGACAAATGGATATGCCAAAGTGATTTTTGGAATTTTAGGGGTAAAATGATATTTTTTTACTTAAAGAGGGGCAAAATGGTCATATTAGTCCAATTTAGGGTAAAGTTGTCATTTTATGATAAATGGGGCACACAATGTTCATTTTTATAATTGAGGCATAAAATGATAATTTTGCTTAAATAAGGGTAAAATGGTATTTTTTGTTTCAAAGGAGGGCAAAATAATTGTTGTTGCATAAAAAATGTATATGATCATTTTTATTTATGGAGGGCAAAATGGTAATTTTGTAAAATAAGTCGATACTTATCACTTATCAAAATGATGGTAGGTATGCTTTGGAAATACTTTTGAGAAATACATAAAAAGTTATATGGAAGCTTTTATAAAAAATGTGAAATATCTCAAGAAATATTGAAAAGTAAGTCTAGACTTAATGGCATAGAAGAAAATGGTGTAAATCCTAAGGTTTGAAAATAGGTGATAACCCAACCTTTAGAATGAGTTAGAAAAGAAGGGCTAGAGGCTAATGTTTATAAAATGGGCTAGAGCATGTGGTTTATGAAATGAGCTAGAGCATGAGGTTTATAAAATATGTTAGAGCTCGATGTTTATGATAAAGGGCTAAAAACCAATGTTTATGAAATGGGATAGGGCCCTATGTTTATGAAATGGGATAGAGCCCAAGGTTTAATAAACGCGATAAGACCCGATGTTTATAAAAGGGGCTAAGAACTGATGTTTATAAAAGAGGCTAATGCCCAATGTTATAAAATGGGCTAAGGCTCGATATTTATGAAATGAGCTAGAACTCTATTTTTATGAAATGGGACAAGGTCCAAGTTGTTTTAATATATGGATGAAGGTCCAATTGTTATATGGAAAGGGATACAACCCATATTTTAAAAAATGGATACCAACTCGATATCCTATTTTGGAAAGTAAAACTTCTTCATTGTGACATAATGTGACATTTATGGTATATTGTGAATTTATATAATAAATACGGGTAGTAGGGTCAAAGATAGCAAATTGAGCCTCAACTAATGAATTCACTACATTATATAATTGGTTGTACGAATGATATACACCACTTATGAATGATGAGTGTTGATAGGACACCTAGGGTAGACCGAAAGTAGATGAATAAGTGGGAGATTATTTTTGCTTCCAGATCACCTAGGACCACCATAAGTGGGAGATTATGGTGAAGTCCACGCATACTTATGGCCCGACGGTGGTAGGACTCTATCATGATATATGGATGTTCGATGGCATTGCATCGAACATTGTTATAATAGGGATTGTTCTTGTGTAAAGAGCCTTACGAATGTATATCACACACATATCTCTCATATATCATGATGGAGAGAGTAGTTCTTGTGTAAAGTCTTGCGAGTATGCACAACCAATGTACATACTCCTCATTAACCCTGAGTAGTCGATTTAGCAACTTATGGATATGACTTAGCCATGGTATTTGGTTAGCTTGTATGTTTACTTATATGGGTGGTTTGAATTAGGGTTTCATGAGTAAACCCAATGATACAAAACCATTAAAAATGATATTTCTTTTAAGCAAATGAACGTGACCTATCATTTAAAAAGTATCCCACAAAAAGGGATTGTGTAATTTTGAACCTAGTTTTAAAAAATATAAAGGAAATAATTCAAACTTCGTATTAGTCATTTTAATTGGAGATGATCAGTCTCCGTACTCAGTTAGTGTTGCTCGCCTTCCTCCCAACACATTTTAAGAAAAATATAAGAAAAGAAGAATGAAAGAGTAATTATGACGGTTAGATTACATCTACAACTTATGATAAGATTGATGTTGCTCGCCTTCCTCCTAACACATTTCAAAAAAAATATAAGAAAAGAAGAATGAAAGAGTAATTATGACGGTGAGATTACATCTACAACTTATGATAAGATTGAGGTAGACATAGATTACACAAATGCTATTCATTTAATACTATATGCTTCCGTTAAGGTTTTGCATATTTTGTAAACTTGTAAACTATATTTATGAAAAGTTTAAATATCTGCTGAAATTATGATATGTATTTTATTACAAGCATTGTATTATATAATACTATGTTGATAAATGATTCCACTGTTATAATATCATGAGTGGTATGACGGGTTGCTTACCGTTTTACTCAGATTGAGGTTAGGGTGTGACATCCTCTCATCAATTTTTATTCTTAGAAACAAAATTTTCCTAAGGAAAAATTTATGGTATTAAGGGGAGTGAATGATTACCTTAAAATACTATTCCAATTATAAAAGGTCATGAGCTTCCATTTCATTCACCAAAGTTGACGAATCTTATTGTGAATTCCCTTCCCAAGATAGCCAAGCATAGAAAATTATCAAACTCCTCTTTTGTTGAAATCTAAAACCTTGAAAATATATGAGGATTGTTCTTCACTCTCCACGGAAATAATCAAACCTTCCTCTTCTTTTCACTCGAGAGTCGTGCTTGTATCTCCTTTGTTAGTCGAATATTTCTTTTTTCCCAAATCTTATCAATCATTTGCAAGGATATGTTAGGATTTAACTTTTCATAAAATCCAAAAATTCCTCTTATTTGTAAGGAAATTGTATAATGTTACTCATGCATCTTTAAGATAACTCCATCGAAGCCCATAGAACTAGGTGACATTGAAATCTAAAGTCAGTGGCAATGAGTAACATCACGATCGACTACGAGCATGGGATGCTAGTGCCGGAGTTGTTTTGATTATTCACTAGCGTAACCGCTTCCACGATGGAAAGTCTTCTTTGTTAGTATTGATAGGATTTCTCCAAATTCGAGAGATTGTGGACAGACTGCCCTCCTCTACCATGTACTTAGTACCTCACATTCTGATCATTGTGTTCAGCGGGACTCTACCTACCTTCCAAATGACATACAAACATAACCACTAGAGGATCGGAGGAAACTAAATCAATCGATGTTAGCAAAACTCGTGTATAGTGATGACTGAGGGCGTTTGTGAGACGGTGATTGTTGTAAAAAATCCGAGTAGCACCCATGTAATCGAAAGCTCATATGATGTCGTCGAAACAAGAACAAAAACCCCCAACAAAAGTTGTCTCTATCGATTTTTCTAATTGAGTATCCATAATAGTGCAGGTACTCTAGGGTGGATAGGCTCGGTAGAAGTTTTCATGGGGCATGTGATCCCTCTATTATGAGTGTTGGAGGATGGCAAGTTGAACTGATGGACTTGTAAGTTTCCCGACAACATCCACCCAATGACTCCGGTAATGAGAACATCAATGGATAAGTTGACCTCATCGGTGAGATGGTATCATGGGCTCGGAAGCTGCTGGTGGTGTGTGGTATTTCGTCTCCGGAGATACAAGGCTCCATGAAGGGGATCAGTCTTGGCTGAAAGCTTGACTAATGGGTGAAGAATAAAGTATATATGGGTTGATAATGAAATGGGCATTGGGTTGCTCGAATAATGGATTGAAGTTAGGTTTCAGTAGATAGGAGCTTTCCTTACATTTGGCATGATTGGTGGGTCTTGTTAGACTTGGTGGGAGATGGGATTGAGGTTTTAGAAATTTTAAATCTGAATATGGGATGAGATTGATGGAACACGAATATGTTAGAATGAACTAAATGTAAAAAATGGCATAATATATATAGCTGAACATTGGAGCTGACTTAGGTAGTTACCGATTAGGTAAGTACTAATCTTAGATTTGCATATTTAGAATTTGTATCAATATTGGATTTACACTTCATAACAAGTTATTAATTAAATTATAAAAATTGGGATTCAACAATAAAATCGTAATTGTTAGAAAATTATGATAAACATAATATATATATATATATATTTGTATAAGTACATCCAAAATTATTTATAAAAAATATGTATAATATTATAGGATTTCACTTATACGCGATTATCCAGTAATGGTATTAAAATTTAAAAATTTATTTATAATGAACATGTTTTAGATAATTGATAAGTGAGATTTCTCAAATGGCTTTCAATTATACTGATTATGCGAATAGTTGACAATTTTATAAACTTTGAATGTTTATATATAAAATGTTTAGAAAATATAACAATTATACGAAGATAATTTTTTAATTTCTTATATTAAATACATGTATGTCCCCAACATCAACCTAAAAAACGGACTAAGGTACATTATTTTTAAACAATCTGGGCCAACCCTAAACCTTTAAAAAATGGGTTATAATAGGTAAGGTTTGGGTATGAATAATAGCAATAGACAAGATTTATTATATAGCAAAACAAGCCTCTCATGGATAAAAATACATATCAAATAAATGGAAATGATATATGAATATTGAGAAATCACACCTTATGTTAATTAAAAAACCTAAAGATCAGTCATAACACACAAATTTTGTTTAAAAATAATATCAATATAAAATATTGACAAGATAATATGTAAAGTGTTGTTTATAAAACTATTGACTAAATTGTGTGAGCTTGAAACAGAAGTAAAATGTATTAGTGGTTACTAAGGACCATTTGATTCAAATAAATTAAATAAATAAAAGTAATTTATTTTCATTAAAACCCACAAGGGATTTAATATTTGATGACTTAGAGGTAGTGAATATGTTATATCATTGCATGATTTATTTGTCTGTTATTATTGATATAATATTTATTTCCCATATAGACATGTGATAAATAAAATAATTTCGTATCATAGTTGTAAAAGTAATTATTAACCACAAACGGACAATAAAATAATTATATTCTACCATTGTGAGTTAATGTATTAGAAAATTTTAAAATATTTTAATATCTTGAAAGTTGAAAACTTATAAGTTTAAATAAAATAAACAATTTAAATATAAGTTTTCTAAAATCTTAAAGACGTGTGAGCTTATTTAACACATTAAAATATTTTTTTAGTATTTACTACTTATTATATGATATCTCAATTTCATAATTATTGAGCTGAAATCTTATCTCTCAAATATTTATTCTAGGTACCAAACTACGAAGTGGTTGTGATAAGTTAATATCATATCTTAAAAGTTCCAAATTTTAAATTATGAAAATTCAATTAAAATATTTCTCATATTGTTAATAAATTATTTTTTATTTTTTATAAAATATTATTCAAATGTTTAGTATATAAAAATATCATAAATCAGTACAAAATCATTTTGAATTGAGAAATCATTATTACAATTAACTGGATATTCAATATGAAGATATAAAATAATAAAATATTATTTTGAAAGAGCATCAAGAAGATTAATTTCAAATATTTTTGTCCCATCAGCACAATTATTATTAATAATATTATGTTGACGCCATTATGATTTATTTTGTGTTTGCATTATCAGAAAATATATTCATGATTAAAAATCTATACCATAAAATTCCAATAAAACTAATTTTCAATTAATTGGATCATTTTTCCAACGTTCACAATTAACCCAACAGTTTGAGTGGGCTCGCAAATCACAAGTAACAATTTCCGAAAGAAAAGCTGAGGAATATACCATACCGCATACATGCTTTGTCCGTCCAGTGGATATTTGATGAGAGAGATACATTTTGTATATATGTATGATTGGGTATACACTGTCTAGCTCTCCTAATCATCATGGAAGAGAGAGAGACAGAGAGGGGTATATCAGAAGTCCCTCTTCTAACATTTCACCCATTTTGATCAGTGCATATGTGGACCAATGAGAGGAGAATGAATAGGACAATCAAAGATGGTCCGTTCCGTTGATCATTGTCGTGTGAGTGCGAGATTGGGTCCTTTGGGGGAGAGAGTAGTTTAGAGTCTAAGAGATTTTCCGGTTGTGCTCTCACGGAGTAGAAAGACCCAGGTGGGTTCTTGTTCTTGGGGTTGTGCAAAGTTTTACTTTTCCCCTCCATCGACAGTAATCCTGGATGTTTTGATATTGTCCTGCGGAGTCTCAGGCATTCAATCTTGGGATTTCCCTTTCTTTTGCTCCTTTCAATTGAAAGTACACTGGTTTTAGTTTGCTTTTCCCGCTCATGCATCACATGAATCATGATTGGATCTTTTGAGCTTGAGAGATGTACTTAGCGCGTTCAGCTTGATGGGTTTCTGTAGTGTGCGGCGTCTTCTGTTGCCTGGCGTGTTTATGACCAGTCTTGTTTTTCCAATCCGGCTCAGAAATCTTACTCATTTGCTGCTCTTTACCACTGTTTTCATGGATTGTTCTGCATTGTACTTCCCGATTCTGCTGTGGCATAGTTCTGTTGTTAGACCATCGATTTGATCAGATCTATCAGAATCTTGAACAATCTCCGCAGTTGATGTTATAGCTCAAAACCCCTGTCCATACTGAGGTTGTGAAGTGTGTTCTCTGTTGTTATCCGTGTCTTCTGCTCCTTGTTATGAGCTGGGGTTTCGTTGTTTTGCATACCTGATAACCCTTCTTCTATTTCCTGCAGATGCTTCTATAATGATAGAGGAAACCTGTCAAATAAATTCATGCATGAGTTTCTTTTGCTTGTTTACTTGAATAATCAATATACTGAACTCAGGCCCTTTGGTGACATTGAACCATTTTTATCTTGTCTTGAGGGTTTATAGTCGTTTTGAATATTCTCCTTTCTTTTTCTGCTCTGTTTAATGATCCACTTGGTCAATGTTTCAGGAATTGATTGCTCATCTGATGCACAAATGGTTGGTTGGGAGTTCATATGATGCAGTGATGAACTACAAAGCACGCATGGACGCTCTCTGACTGATTGTCCGCGCTCTGATGGCCGATTCTTCCACCGATTCCTACTTCAGCTCTGATATCTTTGGCCTGCGACAGATCAGCAGCTCTTTCCCAAGTATCCCCAGTCTGATAGTCGGTTCTTGTTTGAAAGGTCACTCAGATTCTGACTCACTTCGGAGCCCCACTTCTCCTCTGGACTTCAAATTCTTTTCCAACCTCAGTAGATCATTTAATCTCAAGTCCCCAAGATCAAGCGGGTCTCAGAAGAAATGGGACACTTCTGAAGTTGGCCTTGGCATTGTGAACTCCATTGCCAGTGAAGTCAAATCTACTGATGAAACTCCTATTTTGCAGCATAAGCATATTATTTTTGGATGTCAGGTTAAGAACATCAGCCCCCTTGACCAAAATTGCAGAGGTTCAGAACTTCATCCAGTGAAGAAATCTAATTCCTTGCCTAGAAACTACACAGTTTTGCCTGAGACCAAATTTGGTTCACCAGAACCAATTTTGAGGAGTGGAGATGTTTCTTTTAGGAAAGAAGTCTCTTTGAAAAATATGGATTTCTGCAGAAGCAGATCACTAGATACTGCAAAATCTTGTTCCTCTATTGTCCAGAAGCCTAACTTCAGTGGCTTTTGTCCAGAAGATTCGGCTGCCAGGACAATTTCAGAGACGTCTTTGGATGTGCAGGGCAGTTCTCTTCCAATTCCTGTTGGCAGTAGCAATGAACATCTGACCTCTATTTCATCCGGAGAAATAGAATCTTCAGAGGACTATACATGCATTATATCCTATGGGCCAAACTCAAAGACAACCCATATTTTCTGTGACTGCGTTTTGGAGTGCTACACATCGAATAATGCGTCCTGTTTGGCAAGAAAAGAGTGTGAAGCAGGAATGACTCGAGCAGTAGAGTCCAATGAACAAGTGGAAACTCATTCTTCTGAAGCACTCTTAAAGTTATGCTCCTCGTGCAAAAGAGAACTCACAGGAACAGAAGAAATTCATAAGGATGGGTTTGTCCCTTGAACCTCTTTTCTTATTCCCTGCTTTTCTGTAGAACTAATATTTTCAAGATTGGGTGTTTCTTCTGGTAATTTCTTTTGTCAGATGTGTGAAATCATTCTGCAGTGGCGAATGCCAGGCCAAGAATATAGAGCAAACTGACGAGTACTCAGAAAATTCCTCTGAGTTGAGTTACCTTGACGATCTCTTCTTTGTGGGCACTCCATTCGCAACTCAATAAGCCATATATAACTGCTTGCCAGTGTCTCCCACTGCAATAATCCTTCCCAGGCTCCCCCCTCCCCCCAAAAATAAATTAAGAGTCAGAGATGTGCTGTTTCTTTTGTGGTAGCTGCAGCTGCAGCTGTGCAACAAAATTATGGAGCTTCTTTTTGGTGTTGTGGGCTAGCAAGTTGTTCTCTTGCTGCATTATTGTGAGTCAACCAGTAGAAGTAACCATAGTGTCTTCTCATCAAAATGTTACTCTTTTTGAGTGATTTTTATTCTCTTCTACGACCATTTGCTTGATGCGAAATTGAGTCGAGGTTTCCTAGATGCACCAGAGAAATCCTTGTGAGATAATGGGTACTTCATATGAATAAAAGGAAGTTTTCTTCTGCTAATGACACAGAATATGCCCAAGTTGTTTCGGTTTGCTGATTGTCTGTCTGATTTCTCTTTTGACCCTTTTGCTTTAACATGGCTATATTAATGTCATTATCTTGTTGTGTGGTGGCTGCATCTCCATCTCCATCTCGATCTCGATCATGCAAGTCCTTTTCATGACTTTATTATGCGTTCATGAGCCAATGTTATCCGAAGAAATAGAAGGAGAAGAAGTGAACCCTTCCTTTTTCAGATGTTTGTTTGCCATTAGTTAGCTGCCTTAAGCTCTTTCTTTGTTATAGCCATTCTTTTTTAAAGTGGGTGACTCAGTGTCCAGTGGAAAGAATGCTCTTTCATAAAAATTCTCAGGAACCTTGTCCCCGATTCGGGAATCGAAAACCATTCTGCAGTTGGACCAATCCTATACCTAATGCCTTGTTTAAAGCAAATCATGTGGATTTCGAGAATCGCCCATTTTTCTTTCCATCTTTCTTTTGGCGCTGCGGTCAGCATTGCATGCCGTATGGTGGACACCGATGATCGGCATCATTTGAAGACTACTTATTCGATGCCTTACCTAGCAATATCATGTTTCCTTTTTAGCAAATTTGTTCTTTACACGATGTGTAAATTTTGTCTTGTATCATATATAATATCCTTGCTTGGTCGATAGGTTAAAATCTCAAGTTCATAATTTTTAAAATAAATACCAAACAAGACACTTCATTATTTTTACTAAAATTAGACTTTAACATTTTATATTTTTCTTCAAATAAGGCACTTGCAGGTTAAATTTTTGCATCCATGGATATAAAAAAAGGATAGTAGAAATAGTGAAGTAAGGGATACAAAAATTATCATGATCAAACTCACAACATTGATCGGAAGGACACAACTCCCCATTCAGATGTAAGTAAATTCTTGTTCACTCTCCACAATATCGGGTGAAATCTCGTCCAAATGAGGGTTTGGCGTATTGCTTTATGTCTCGTGCATCGATTAGGTCCCTTACCTAGAACAGTGATACTATAATTTCCATAATACCAGAGTATACATTTCATAATATAAAACATAGTACAATTTTTTATAAAAAGTTGAAGCTTTATAATAATATATATTTGTTTTATAAATTTCATAAAAAAATCTGGAAATAATAATTAACTCTCATAATTAACATCTTATTAGAAATTTTCTCAATGTTTATATCTCGACTATGCAGCTAGTATTGGTGTCACATTTTGAGTGTCCGGATTGAAGTCAAATGTCATGTATTGCCTTGAGTACTTACTAAAGTGTGTTACAAATATATTTTTGGTAAAAAAAATTCGGTTTAGTCATATGTGCATATTATAAGTTTTCATATTTTCTTAGTTTGGAAAATAAATCATTCATAACTATCATTTTTCAGAAATTTATCTTTAATGCAAGTAGTAAGCCAAAAATTATGTTTTGATGTATGAAAATAGTTTTATTGATTGAAAATTCATCATATGTACCAATAAACTAAAAAAATAGTTTAATGATGATCAGAAATTTGTCATCGGTATTAATAAACTGAGATCAAAGTTGTGAAATAACAATTTTGGTAGATGAAAGTTTTGTGACTAATACTAACGAAACAAATGACACCACTAATCAACCATCTCCCGGTCTAAAAATAATTAGCCATAGGCCAATGTTCCCATGGACAATGACTCCCTATGGTAAGAATTTTCCCTTAATATCTCCAATTCTAGTAGCTATCAAAATACTAATATATATTTCTATTTAGGCAACTTTGAGTACTAATCTATATATTCAGTTATTTATGAATAAAACATTTGCATGAATACAAAGTTAGTGTTGGTTTAGCACCAAAAAAATAAATCATTTTCATGCAATAAATTGGGGTACTGCCTACATGGCACGTATGCTTCAGAAATTCGGGCACGGTCTAAATCACATATGTGAATTCGGGCTCGTGCATATGAAAATTTGCAAATTCGGATTTTGCCTACATACGCAAATAGTTAAGCTCTATTCATAATTCACAAAATCTTTCGAACATCACTTGTTCTTTCAAAAATATCGGAATATACCATTGTTATATAAAGTTAAGACCTTAATTCATTATTTCAAAATATCATATTGTGCCCTTTCTTATAAGATTCGAATCAACGAATCGGTTGCTTTAAAATATATTAATTTCTCAAAATATTTCAAAATTGTAGCTCAATTTCAAAATTAATTTGATTTTCAACCCATGTAATATTAGAATTTCTCAAACCGAAATTTAAACTCAATTGGATTGGAAATGATATTGAACCAGCAATGAAAATCTCAACCAAAATTAAAAATTGATTGGTACAGACTATAAGGTGACATATATTACTCCGTAAAAATATCACTTGATTGTAAATCAAATATCCAGAAAAGTCTAATTGAGAGAATTGATTTATACAAGAAATTCTATAATTTTTACAAAGAATTATATAAATAAAAAAAATTCTTTAGCTCAAATAGTATGAAATTGAACACGGTATTTTTAGAAAAATTAATTGGGCTAGTATGAAATTGAACACGGTATTTTTAGAAAAATAAATTGAGCTAATAACTTATCGAATTGATGTTGAACCGACTAATAAACCACCACAATTAGTTGAACCAACAAATAAATTTATTGGAAATCGCTTTAAAACAATGCCAAACTGATCACATATAATTTGTTTTCTAGGGTGTTGAACTGGTCACAATGTCTCAAATAGTGCCCATCGGTGCGGTTGGAACACATCCCCTGATTTTCATTGCAAATCGGTTCACAACAGTGTGAATCTATTCGAAATAATACCAAACCTGTTGGGTTGGGTTGGATCAACTACTCACCTTAACGGGGGACATGTTCTTCTTAGGGAATTTTCGAATACTCATACCCCTCTAGTATGATCACATATGATTTGCTTTGTACATATCATAAATAAATTTATATTTATTTTTTAAGTTAATTAACATTGTATTTAATAATTAAAGGGCCAATGATGCCCCTCTACATTGTACTATTTTTAAAATTTATGGTTGTACCTAGACCACTTTTCATAATTAAATATAAATCTAAGTATAATTAAATTAATTCTAACTCTCTTACCTTTCAAGTCTGAGTTGAATACTTGGTAATATGAATTCTATCGTCATTTTCCAAATGTGGTATTATGGTCATTTTTATCCATTTTTCTATACCATTAGATATTCTATCATTTGACCACCCAAATCACTTTAGCAAAGGTAGCCTTAAGGTGAGTTTTTCTTCATTTGCCAAATGCGGCCTTAGAGATGATTCAATCTAGTTGTCCAAACACGCACTTAAGTATGAAACCCTTAGCTCTTTGTATCACATCCTCATTGATCTTCAATTCCCTAATACCAAGATAACCCGAAGCTTTGTCGTCTACCGATCTTAGCTAAGCTCGAGCTCTTTCTGTTTGAGTTCTAGTCCCTCTAGATCACGCTTGCCCAAGAAGGGATTCCAATTCCTAGGTGTGTTGGCATTGGGTCCTACAGTGCTTGCTTGAGCTTCAGTTCAGTTCACAAAGTACAAAAGCCCCTAGTTTATCCTACTATCCTTAACTCAGTTTGATGCCTTAGGGGAATTTCCAACACTCCTAAAAAAATGCCCAAAACTGAAATCTCCTTTCAGCTCAAATTCTCCCAAGCTTTACATTAACAACCCTCGACCCACTCAAAAATTTGCCTACAGTCTCAATAAGGCCTAATGATACCCGTCGTTCTAATTCATAACCTAGAAGAACTCCTAGTGTTGTTGCTTCTTCATACTGGCGATCCATGGTAAGGGTCCCCAGTCTCGATCAACCTTCAATCTACTGTTCTAATAGGGTCTTTCTCCCTATCCTTTGTTATGTTTGAGACTATTGTGATTTGTTATTGTGGCTAGTTGGATTAACCACAATATGGTTGCATGTGTTCATGAAGTTGTAGGCATTTGTACATGGTTGTGATATTGTCACTTCCTTTAGCCTCAAGTTTGTAAGTCATCCCTACTCCCGTGGAGTTCATCTTATGGAGTATTGCTCATGAGTTTCACATAGGACTTTTATCTCATCATAGGGAAGGGAATCTTAGCTTGGCAATCCTTAGGATCTACTTGACATTTCCATGTGTTCCTCTCACTCCCCAATTACTCCTCCATGATGACCACTCATCACTTTTTTGAATGTAGGTGGTTAGTGTGTGTCTATAACTTGTTGCACCCTCCTTTTATAGGAGATGATTGCTCATTCTCTTAGGAAATTTAGAAAATCATTGATTTCTTTCCGTTTGTTGTAGGAGGAATTAGGAAAGGTAATAAGATTGAAAGGCATCCAAATATGCATTTACTAGGAATATGTTTCCATAAATTTTTATCCTCTTCTAATTATTCCTCCTCATAATGTTAGTAGAATTCATTTCCATCATTCTCCTAATAGACATGGAAAGGATTTATTGGTTTGTAAGCTTTGCAATTTCTTATATTGATAAGGGAATTATTTCCTTTCATTCCTTAACAGATCCTTATATTTGATCTTAAATTTTCCCAATCTCTAGTAAGAAAATTAATAGATTATTCCTAAGGAGGAACAAGAGAATCATGCTCTCTTAATAATCCAATATTCCTAAGGATGAAATGTTGGGCTTACATTGGGCTTCTTCCAAGGTTCAAGTATAGTTGATTCTGATTTTCACTCCATACCCCAACTCAACATGTTAGTCTTGTACAACCCAACTCTCCTTTCAACCTTATACTTCAGGTAAAGGTATCATTGTTGGTTGTAGAATAATACCATTGGGCTCTCCTCAAGTTCTCCCCAAATATTGATTAAGTCCAATCCAATCAAATGTTCAAGTTCATTGATTGAACGTTCCTTCATACCATTTCCCTAATTATCGTAATGGACATGCTTAACTATTTCCAATGTTTAGTATGGAGTTAATTGTTTCTTCACTTCTTCTTTAATCATTTCTAGAAGTTGATAGTTAATCTGAATTGAATTTTATAACTTAATTACAGATGGCAAGATTTGAGCATGAACTTGGTAGAGAAGTATGCTTTGGTCCACATCCCCATCTTTAGGCCATGTAACCCTTAATGCCCAATAACCCTTCTATTATTTATTTAGTATCTTGGGTTAGAGGAATTAATTGGGTTATTCCATGGGTTTACAGATGAGCTTGACTTTAGGTGCTACTTGGAAGTTGATGAAGAACATTGTTGGGACTCTTAATTTTTGTCAATTCAACACACCCGATCCATTTGTAAATTCAAGTCTCAGCAGCTTTCCAAGTTCTTAAAGGTTTACTAGGTTCGTCCAAACTCGAAGTTTAGCCAATCAAGCCTAGATCCTTTAAGCATGCAGTCTAGCTTCCATTTTTTCCAATGGTTGGCCTTATTATTTACTTTGGGAAATTAAATATCAACCTATTAGTTTTTTAGGCCTATTAAATATTTTATTGGGCTCTTGTTGTAAGTATGAGTGATCTTTGTTGTTTTCTTTTTGGGTTTTATTTATGGACTGATTTATGGTAATAACTTGTTCTATGGCCCAATGTAGATGGTTATATACTTATAACCTATTAGCCCCTCCCATGTTTCTTATATAATTACTAAACCCATGTATATTTTTTTCATGTAACTATGACTATTATTTGACAATTGTACAATTAAATCAAATTTGATCTAATTAGATTAAACTAAATCGACTTAATTCATTTAACCAATTTTTTTCATACATGACTCCTAATCGAATATACCCACTTTTATCCAAATCAAAAAGGCTTTATTTGATTCAAGAGAGATTTAACTTGAATCATTACTTGAAGTCTCACCACAAATTAATTCAACTATTTTTTTTTAATTTTTAGAATAAATTTTCCGATCTAAGTTGGATTCTTAAAACATGGTGTTACAATACAAATATTATATTTGTTGGAAAATGGAACGTGATAACGAGTGTGAAATGATAGATGTCATTTGTTAGTTGATATGAAAGAAAATTACTGACCAACATTGGGAGAATATATATGCCAATGATTTGGTTTGATATGCCGACGATAGGTTTAGTAAAGAACCACTATAGATAAGGAGTTGAAAAAAATACCTCATAGTGGGTTTTGTGACTTTTAAATTACTTTGGAAAATCATATAGAAAATAATTAATAAAAAACTTCATATGTAGCTATTTTGAGTCAAGATGATGTTGATACTATGTGAGACTCAATGAGTGATTTTTACACTCATTGAGTGTTGTTCACCCCTCTCCCAAACACCTTTTTCTAGGAATAGATAGGGAATAAAAGAAGAGTAGGAGATCACGAACATTGAACGCAACTCCGGTCAAGGCGAGATCGAGGTAGAACTCCTTGAAGAAAAATTCCATGAAAAGTTTTCATTTAGTATTTCATATTTTTCCCAAATTTTCAAATGTTCGTAAACTTGTTACTAAAAAGTTTAAATTTCTGCTACAATCATGATATATTTTTTATTCTAAGTCTCAACCCTATCAATACTAAAAGAGTGAATGTACCCACCCTTGTAGTATCAAGTGGATGCAACGAGTTGTTAGTAGATCTGATTTAAAAAATCGGGTCGAAGCATGACAACATACTTTTCAAAAGTTAATAGGGATGTATCCCAAATAATATGTAGCGAATTTACGTGCTTTCTTAAATATTTTATAAATTCATGAATTATGAAATATTTTATAAAACTATAAAAAGATTCAATCAATCTAATCAGACTCGAAGTTAGTAACCCCACTTACCAAGGCTTATGATCTTGCTCTTCCGATAAATCGCTCATCATGCATTGGGTTTTGTTAACCTACAAATTTATGCATCCAAATTATGTTTTATTTAGAAATTCCATTTAGTCATAATTGTACCACTTGTACCTTTTTTAGATGAGGGTTCGTCCATATCTAATCACTTAGCCAATCTATGGGTCAATGTGTGTAACCCGATTTTCCACGTGTCCCTCTCTCCTCGATATGGTCCTAAATTCCTCTATTTTACACTTTGATTCTATTTTACCCAAAATTAAATGTTAGTTTACACTTCCCACAAGTCACCTTCACGTTTCCTTACATTTTCAAAATATACATTCTTGCCTTTTATACTTTCAAAAAATATATTTTTGCCCCTCATATTTTCAAATTATCTACTTACACTTAATTTTTTCAAAAATTCCATTTTCACCATCCATACTTTCAAAATTTATGATTTGCTCTTCTTATTTTTCCAAAATTCCATACTTGCACTTTTTTATTCTAAAATTTATATTACTACCCCTCATGCTTTCCAAATTTAATATTTTCCCTTCATACTTTAAAATTTTTGTTTATAATCTTCATATTCTAAAGAGAACCAGTAATTTCCAGAGAGAAAAACAAGTCGGTTCACGAACCCCAACCATTAGAGAATGAGCAAATTGGGAAATTTACAAGTCCCGAGTGACCCAAAAAGTCTTAAAAACCATGGAAAGGGACTTTGGGACAATGTGGATGAGAAAACCAAACTGGTTCAGGTGAACCGGATTGAACCGGTTTGAAACATTATTGAACCGATTGCTAAATTCATTTTTCTAGGTGGCTTAAAATATTCAAATTGGGGAATTGAAGCCACCATTGAATAGAGAATGAATTTAGATAAATATTTTTAATTTTGAAAAAACTCGGTCGAATCGGGCTTGAACCAGTTGGTTTAAGCATTAAACCCAATTCGGACCGGGCTGGTCCAGTTCGGAGCAGTGTCGTCTTCTTCCTTCAGATGACAGCACTGTTCACTCGTCGGAAAAATGAACAGTGCCGATGAAGGTGAAAAGTCTCTGTTCAGCGTTTCAGGCCATGAATGAGCGGCATAAAGGCACCAATCAGACGACAAGAAAGTCTCTGAGCTCCCTATATAAAGAGCTACACTCCATTCCTTCTCCTCACACCTGAAAACTCCACTTTCTCTCAACTACTCAGTTTTTCGACAAAGCTCAAACCAGAGCTCAAGCATTGAGGTTTTTTTAGCCTTAGAAGGCAAGGTGAGGTTCCTTAGATTCAGGGAGAAGTCAGCTACCTAACGATAGTCTCCATTCGATCCGAGGATCACTAGAAAAACGTCGGCATAATCAAACAGTAAAGCAGCTCCGGCAGACTGAAGCTATCCTATTTCAGCCGAGCTGAAATTGGCCGAATTCAACCCTCCTCAGGCCAAACAAAGCTCTCCTAGCACTCCCACAACCCTCACACGACCGAATTAGAGTTGAAAGGTAAGCCAATTCAGACCCCCTCTATAATTTCTAATCAGTGTTAGAGAGAGAAACGGTTAAACTTCACTGACCAAATTCTCACTCAATTCGACATGAATTGTTGCAATTCTTGATCCTATGAGGAACCTCAGGATGAGAGCTACTTGCCCCGATCGAAAGCTCGGACCATCACACCTCCGACGATAAGCTTTCGAAGCTTTTCCTTTTTACGCACAATTTTTCAAGAAGCTCCGTTTTAGGGTGTTATGGCCTCAATTCATGCGATTCAAAGCTCAATTGAATCGTATGGATGTGTAGAAACCCAATTATACCTTCAATTTCAATAATTAACCTCGATTGAATGGTCAATTTGATGAAATCAATTTCAAACAATTTGAAAGGGGAAAATTGGGGATTTCGTAAAATTGAGGGACCAAATTACAATTTTCCAAAATTGAGGGTCAATTGGCCATGAAAAGGATGTTGGAGGACCAATTGGTTGATTTTTGAAAATAATTGGTGTTAAATTGCCTTTTTTGTAAAGTAGGGGCACAATGGTAATTTTTGAAAAGTTAGGGACCAAATTGAAAATTTGGAAAACTTGAGCCCCTTAAATAATTTTCAGTAAATTGAGGATCCAAAGTGAATTTTTGGAAGTTTTAGGACTCAATTTGGGGAAAAGTTAGCATTAGGGACCTAAAGTCAAGGAAAAAGAACTTTAGGGATCTAAATGCAATTTACTAAAATTTTTGGGCATTTTCATTTATACGAGAGAAATTAAGGCTATCATGCCAAGTATTAATAGATAAGGATGTCTAAATCGTATAGGAACATAAAGGACTGGAACACTAGCAAGGATAAGCTAGTGCGAAGGCAAAACCCGACTAAGAAGGAATACACTACGATTATCGAGTGGGTGGGTTTATTCACATCATACCCGGTTGGGATGATGAGCACATCAGAAATGAAAAACCACTTCTATGTGGAATTTTGACATCACACTCGATTGATGTGATGTGAGAACTATGCGAAAAAACTATTTAGCGATTGTATGTAGATCATACCCAGTTGGTATGATGGACTTCTGGAAGGAAGGAGAAAACCCTTTTACCGGTTGTAAGCGGAGACATCATCACACCTAGTTGGTGTTATGAATGAAAAATTTGTTTTGTCAAAAGTGTTCTCCCCTGACTGTGTGCCAATGCTTGAAAATTTTGGGAGACCTTCTTGACCAGAGCTAGAACAATCAGATAGGCTAGAGGCCTCAATTTTGGAACTTGAGGGCTAAAATGCCCGGTTTTGGAAAATCACGTACAGTGGGCCCAAGGCGAGTTGGCATGAGTAGGAGCTTGTAAACAAATATGTGATATTTATGCCATGAAAATTCTAAATGAATGGAATGTATGATTTCCACCATGGTACCAAGACGGGACTGACATACTTGATGGGCTGGCGGTAGTGCGTCAGGGCCAGGTCGACGGATTGGCCTAAACAGATAGTTGCAGGTCAAGTTGAGGGTCGGGGCCGTTGGACCAGTGGCACCAAAGATAAATGACATTGTGGAAAAGTTACTGTTTGTGCATGTACTTGAGGTTTAGAACCATCAAGACACCCAAGAGGGGTAGTGATGCGTCCTAGGGGCTACTGGGTGACATGGTGGAGATAAGGGCAGTTTGTTGTGCCAGCTGTCAGGGAAGATCGACGTAGCTTCAAGCGCATGAGGCTGAGGTGGAATTAGGATGAGGTCTCTATCCTCATACGGAGACGGAGTTGATTTTGAGTTTGAGGGTTGAATGTTGCGAACATCCACTCATACCCAGGGTAGAAGTGGACAAGCTTCTATCTAGGTGGCCGGTAAAGTCACTCCGACGCCACAGGTGGGTGCAGTGGACGGGCTGTCCTGCGAATGTGTGTTTCCCTTTCTGATGAAGGATGTGTGTTGATTGTTAAACACACCTAATGTGGAAATGAGGAAAATGGTTTGAAAAATCGAGAATTTATGGAAAAAAATATTTTTGAAAGAAATAAGGAGTCTGATACACTCCAATTAAAACTATTCTTTTATAAAAATTCATTCCCAACACCCATTCACTGAGTTGTAGAAACTCACCCCTCTTTTCTATCCCTTTTTAGGATTTAAGGAAAATGACTAAAGAAAACACCCAGACCTACCTTTTATCAGGAATGCTTAAAAGTTATTTTTAAGCTCGCATTTTTATTGATTTATATTATTCTAGGGAACAAGGTTAAATTACGCCTGACTCCTCTTGATTAAAGAAAGGGAAACCTCTCTTAAACCAAGGGAGCGACAGGTTGATCACAGAGACCTGACCAAACCAAGTTGGGGTGTGACATTAAAAGTAAACAAAATTTTACAACAAAGGGTTTTGGCTTAAATACTCACTGGACACGGTTAGGGTGATGACTATGGTGAGGGGAAATGTAGTTGAGTGTCTAGGGAGTACCCATGTGTCGTCCACCAGTCATGTGGTCGTTAGAGCAACCTGTATTTTTAGTTTTGTTGAGTTTGGATAGAAAAGTTTTCGAAGGGAGGTATCACTAGAAAACAACCCGAGAAAGGGGGAAAGAGGCTACCTATGTGAGGGAAGGCCTGAAAATAGATTGGGGAGGTTTGTGAGGTCCTTTAGAAACTAGTGTCAACCATAATAATGCCATATGGACTATAGAATCATCGTTGGAAGGGCTCGACTTTTTATGTTTGAGAAAGGGATTTTAAAAATGCCTATGACAGGGTGGTTTTTTTACCATACTTGATCTAAATGAAGACCTCATGGAAGTAGAGGAGGTCATCATGGTTATCTGGGGTCAATAATCGGGTGTTTTGGTGGTTAGGAGAGTGAGAATTTCAGCTCGAAAGTCCCAGGTGTTTAATAATTGTTAGGAGCTTTCTCTCTCCACTTTTAGAGTGAAATTGGATCTTCAAAGACCAAATGTGTAACACTGGGAAATCCCAATTTGAAAGCCGACCCGAACCAAGTCGGGAAATGGGATAAAACCAGGATGGAAACATAAACCAGGGGTTTGAATCAAAATCAAGGTTTGATAGAGAGTCTTAGTGGGAGGAAATGAGTCACGAGAGATCTTAGAAAATGTCTTGAGATCTGAAATCAAGGATTGAGAAAAACTTTGGAAATAACTGGTTCGAACTAGGTTTAGACTAACACAAGTCACAAAAGCCCCCAATTTTTAGAGGGGGCTAAACAAATTGAAATGAGGTGGTTCTTTGGTCCATTAAATAGGAAATTGAATGTATAATTTTTAAGTATTTTTATTTACCCAATAATCGATCAGAAAATATGTGAATCGACTAAGAAATAGCTAAACCGATCAAGAAATTTTCCAGAAGCAGGTTCACTATAGTGTAGACCAATCGACGCGCCATGCTGGGCGCATGCACATAGTGCGGGGCACACGCACATGTGTCATCTTCTTCACCCAAACTCGGACCCACCAACCCGAAAATAACCCGATCAAACCCATCTGACAATCCAAAACCCACTGCTTGGGGAATTAATTCATTCATAGAGCTACAAGCTATGGAATGATGCAAGGAAGCTATGGATAGATAGCAAAACAAGTCTAGAATCCATTCATATAAAGCTTGGATCTCCCCTTAATGGTTTTGGCTTAGAATTCTCTCTAAAATCTGAGTAGCTCTCACTTTCAATGATCCAACTTGCAAAGAGCTTTGCACCTCCATCCGATAACCACTTTAGACTATCTTGGTATCCCAAGAATGATGAGGACGTCAAATTTCCTTCACCACCTCTCTCGACCCTCAACTCTCCTTCTACTAGTTTTGGCATGATTGCATAGTGTCGGACCTCCAGCGGCTAGAAATAGACCATCTATTTTAGTGGCAATTTTCTATGGTCTCAACTATCCTCAAAGGCTGAGAAAAATTCAAAACATTCCTTGTGGCACCAGCTTTCTAGTGTCACTAGCCTGACACGATTTACATAAGTGCAGAGATAGAATTAAATCCTTTTAGTTTTAGTTTTTAGGAGAAATGGTAGAGCTGACTAAAATGAGCACTGTAGATGGCTTAGACTACCAATCAATGCGATTCATGTGACCACAGAATCCTTAAGGAGCCATCTTTCGAACTGTACCGACTTCAATGACTGAGGTGTCATCTCTAGTGAGTTTTCAGCCTTGACCTGATAGTTGCTCATTCTATTTTCAATTCATAATCAAGCCTGATCGGCACTGTTCCTGCTAACCTCGGTCAAAGAGAGTTTATAATTGCCTAGAGGGAGGCCAGAGGGACACTGTACATTAGTTTGAGAATTTGTGGAGATGGTTTGGCCAGGGGCCAAAGGTTGGGGACTAAAAGTTGGATGACCCAAACGTGAATAAGCTTTCTGTTGGGTCTTCTTAAGATGCTGAATAAAGTTTTAGGGCTAATTGGAAAGTTTGGTAATGTTCAGGGATTAGGTTGGCGTGTTTTGGAATGCCTTGGGACCTAATTGCAATCAAAGAAAATTTAAGGACTAAAGTGCAAATAAAGGCATTTGTGAGGCCAAAAGGTGATTTTTGGACATTCCAATGACCTAAACATGAGGGAAAACTGGAAAATATGTGGACCCCAAGTGACCTAAAGAGTCACATAAGTCATGATAAAGGACTTTATGATGAATGAGGGATGAAAACCAAACCGGTTTGTACCGGTTTGAACCACTATTAAACCGGATGATAAATTCATTTTTCTATTTAGCTTAAAAAATTCAAATTTGAGATTTGAGGCCACCATCAGATATAAAATAAATCTAGATAAATTTAGAAATTTTTTAGATTTGAAAATTTTGGTCGAATTGGGGGTGAACCGGTCAGTTTAAGCTTTGAACCCGGTTCGGTCCGTTTCGGAATAGTGTTGCCTTCTTCCTTCCGATGATAGCATTGTTCACTTACCAGAAAATCGAAGCAGCGCCGACAAAGAAGAAACGTTTCTATTCAGTACGTTTCAAACCATCAATGGCTGTTATAAAGGTGCCAAACGGACGGCCGACGAGTGTTCAAGCTCCCTATATAAAGAGTCCCTCTTCATTCATACTCTCCACACCTGAAAATCTCTCTCTCTCATCTACTTATTTTTTCGGTGAAGCATCCATTTTCTAAGCCAAAGAAGGCGTGGTCAGGTTCCTTAGAACCGGGGAGAAGTCAACTACACGGTGCTAGCATCCATTTTCCTCGAGGGTCGCTGGAGAAGCGCTAGCGTGATCAAACAGTGAAGCAACTCCAGCTGACCGAAGCTACTGTGTTTTGGCCTAGCTGAAACTGACCAATTCGAGCCCTCCTAAGGCCAAACCAAGCTCTCCCAGCACCTCCTCAGCCCTCCCACGACCGAATAAAATTGAAAGGAGAAACATCAGGAGGAGAGCTATCTACCTAAATTGGAAGCTCGGATCGCCGTGCCCCCGACAGAACACGAGACATCGGGAATGCCAGTTGGGATGAAGCTCATAAAGGACAAAAATTGGCTAAGAGGAATTTCACTGCATGATTGGGTGAGTGGGATTTTTATATCATACCCATTTGGGATGATAAGTACCTCAAAAATGAAAACTTACTACTAATTGGTATTTTAAACATCACACTTGTGAGGAGTGATGTGAAAATAATGCGAAAAAACTACTTACCGGTTGTAAGTAGATCATACCCGATTTGTATGATGAAACTTCCTTGAAGGAAGTGGAAAACCCGTTCATCGGTTATGAGTGGAGATGTCCTCATACTTGGTTGGTATGATGGACAGTTGAAATTATATTTTGTCAGAAGTGTTCTCCCCTTACTGTGTGCTATTGCTTAAACAATTTGGGACACCTTGATGAGAACTTGAATAGCTCTGTTAGGTTGGAGGCCTCAGTTTTGGAACTTGGGGGCATATATGCCTAATTTTGAAAATCGTGAACAGTGAGCCCTAGGCCAGTTGGTACGAGCAGGAGCTCATAAACAAACATGATTTATATGTCATGAAAACTTAAGAAATTGAACTGTTTGGCCATGGTACCAAGACAGGACCAGCATACTTAGTCAACTAGTGGCAGTGCGGCATGATAGGTCTCTGGACTAGTTAAGACAAATAACTGCATGTTGAGTTGAGCGTCAAGGCTGTTGGACTAGTGGCACCACAAATTATATGGCATCATGTAAAAATGTTGATTGTGCATGCACTATGTTTACTGAACCTTCAAGACGCCCAAGAGGGGTAGTGATGTGTCCTAGGGCCTTGGACGACCGGGCGGATATAAGGGTAGTTAGTTGTACTACAAGCCTTGCGAAGCTCGACATAGCTTCAAGCGCATGAGACCGGGGTGGGGTTGGGATGATGTCTCTGTCCTCATACGGACACGGAGATTTGTTATGGGATTGAGGATCGGATGTCATGAACATCCACTCATTCTCAGGGTAGAAGTGGGCGTGCTTCTATCTAGGTGGCCGATAAAGTCGCTCCGATGCCACAAGTGGGTTCAGTGGACATACTAGCCTGTGATTGTGTGTTTGACCTTCATGATGAAGGATGTGTGTTGGGTGATGACACACTGTGATAATAAGAAATGACTTTGAAAACCAAGATTTTGAATATGAGAAATTTTAAAGGAATTAAGGAGTCTAGCACACTCCAACTTGAAAACTATATATATATATATATATATATATTAGAACTCCATTTTAAAAATACCCATTCACTGAGTTGTAGAAACTCACCTCTCATTTCTATCTTTTTTTTATAGGAAAAGAGAAAATGACTAAGAATAACACCGAGCCTTACCCTCTGTCAAGTATGCTTAAATTACTCTTAAGCTTGCATTTTATTTGATATATGTCTTTCCATGGAACAAGGTCGAAAATATGTCTGATTCCTCTTGAGTTAAAGAAGGGGGAAACTCCTCTTAAACCGAGAGAGCAGCGGGTTGTTCATAGGGATCTGAGTAAATTGTGTCGGGGCGTGACAGACTAACCTTAGTGAAGGTTAGAATATGAGTGGCTTCTTTAGCTAATTGGTCAGGTAAATTGGGCCTGTGGGGGGCAAAACCATAAGTTCGTGAGTGTCATGCCCCGACCTGTTTTGGTCGGATCCCCATGATCAACCCGCCACTCTCCCGGTTTATTAAAGGATTTCCCCTTATTGTAAATCGTAAAGAGTAAGACGTTCTTTAACCTACACTTTTTCCTAGAATAGCATAATCAAAACTTTATGAAATTTAAAACTTTACATACCTGTCTCACAGTAATCTTAGTTGATGATTTTTAAGGGTAGGCTTTCCGGGATTTCTTGAAAGGGATATAAGGGAGGGAGTGAATATGACTACTTAGTGAATGGTTTTTTAAAAATTTTTGACTTTTAAGAAAAATATTTCTATGGAGTGTGCCAGACTCTTTTTTTTTAAAAAAATCCCTTCATTTAAAAAAATTCAGGTTTTTCTGCCATTTCTTAGTTACCGATGTGTCATCACCCAACACACATCCTTCATCATGAAGGTTACACATATTCGCAAGTCAGTATCACTACTGAACCCACTAGTGGCTTCGGAGTGACTTTTCCTGCCACCCGGATAAAAGTACGACCACTTCTACCCTAGGAATGAGTGGATGTACGTGACATCCGACCCACAATCCCGAAATCACTTCTTCGTGTCCGTATGAGGACAGAGACCTCATCCTGTCCCCACCCCGGTCACATGCGCTTGGTGCTACTCCAAATTTCGCACAGACACCTGGAACGACGATTTGCCCTTATACTCACCGGGTCATCCAGGGTCCTTAGGACACATCACTACCCCTCATGGGTGTCTTGATGATCTCGTACTCATAGTGCATGCACAAACAATGTTTTCTCATATTGCCATGTAATCTGTGGTGCACTAGTCCAACGGCCCCGACTCTCAACTCAACTCGCAGCTGTTTGTCTTGACTAGTCCGTCGACCTGTCATGTCGCACTGCCGCTAGTTGACTGAGCATGTTGGTCCTATCTTGGTACCATGGCCAAACAATTCACTTATTAAGTTTTATGGCACATGTTCGTTTACGAGCTCCTGCTCGTGCCAACTGGCCTTGAGCCCACTGTACGAGATTTTAAAAAAAACTAGGCATTCTAGCCCTCAAGTTCCAAAATCGAGGCCCTCGGCCTATAAGAGCTATTCGAGCTCCCATCAAGAAGGTCTCCCAAATAGTTTAAGCATTGGTACATAGTTAGGGGAGAACACTTCCAACAAAATAGGTTTTCACTGTCCATTATACCAACCGATATAAGGACATCTCTGTTCATAACCGATGAACGGGTTTTCAACTTCCTTCGAGAAAGTCTCATCATACCAATCGGGTATGATCTACTTACAACCGGCAAGTAGTTTTTTCGCATAATTTTCACATCACTTTCTCTAAGTGGTGATGATTAAAATACCACTAAACAATGGGTTTTTATACCGAGGTACTTATCACCCCCTACCAGGTATGATATAAAATTTTCACTCACAACTGGTAAGTGGTTTTTATCTTTAAGTTGTGCTCATCATCCCAATCGGGTATGATGTTAGTAAGCCCACTCACCCGTTAACGCGATAAATTCCACTTGACTGGTTCTTTGTATTCACACGAGCTCGTCCATGCTGGCATTCCCGGTATTTCACGTTCCTACACGATATGAACATTCTTGTTCATTATTACTTGGCATAACAGCCTTCATTCATTTCCAATGAATGAGAAAATCCAAACTTTTAGTTATTTGCAATTAGGTTTCTAAAGTTATTTATCTTTAATTTTTAAGTCCCAAATCTCGGTTTTTCCTCAAATTGAGTTCCATAACTTTTAAAATTTATCTTGGGACCTCAATTTATTTAATTTCACCAAAATGGGGTTTAATTTCCCAAATTTCCAATTTGGTCTCCCAATTTTTCTAAAATTACCATTTTGCCCTTCCTTTACAAAAATGGTAAGTTTTGCCCCAAAAATTCAAAAATTCCTCAATTGATCCTCCAACATTATTTTCATGCCCAATTGACCCTCAATTTCATAAAATTGCATTTTGGCCCTTTGAATTTCGAAAATCCCCAATTTTCCCCTAATTTCAACTCTTCAACACTACTGAATTTGATTTCATCAAATTGACTGATCAAACACTTTTAATTATTGAAATTGGAGTTGAAATTGAGTTCCTGCATGTTCATACGATTTTAAGAAACTTTGAATCACAGATTTTAATGCCGGAATGAGCTCAAATAGAGCTTCGCCGGAAAATAAACTATAGAGAGAGAAAACTTCGATTTCTCACTAGTGAGGGCACAACGGTCCGAGCTTTCAATCTAGGCAGATAGCTCTTATCTTGAGGTCCATCCTAGAATCAAGAATCACATCAATTGATGCTGAATTGAGTTAGAATTTCATTATTGAAATTCTGTCGGTTCTCTCTCTAACACCGGCAGGAAATTGTATAGTGGAGCCGAATTGGCTTACCTTTCGGTCCTAATTCGGCCATGGGAGGGCGGAAGAAGTGTTGGAAAGGCTTGGTTTGGCCTAAGTAGGGCTCGAAATGACCAATTTCAACTCAGCCAAAATAGGGCAACTTCGGTCCGCCGGAGCTGCTTGACTATTCCATCATGTCGGCGCTTCTCTAGTGATTCTCAGATTGATTGGAGTTTGCTATCAGATAGCTGACTTCTCCCTGGTTCTAAGGAGTCTGACCTCTCCTTCCGAGGTTAAGAAAAATTTTTAAGTCAAAGCTTTGGTTTAAGCTTCACCGAGAAATAGAGCAGTAGAGAGAGAGAGAGAAGTGTTCGGGTGTGAGGAGAATGAATGAGAATGACCTTTTTATAGAGGTGTAAAACCGTATATTAAATGGGAGAGATTTATTACTAGTATTAATATTACCATAAATTATTGTTATTAATTCCAATAATTTAATTTCGGTATTAATTCTAATAATTTAATTTCGATATTAAATTATTTGTATTAATTCTAATAATTTAATTTAGGTATTAAATTATTGGTATTAATTACAATAATTAAATATATATTAATTTGTGGCTATTTATGATAAGGTGTACGTTCGCATAAAAAGTTTTGACCAAAATTTCGGGTTACAAAAAAGATTATACTCCTCAGGAGGTCACCTATCCTCACACTACTCTCGAGCAAGCACGCTTAACTTCAAAGTTCTTATGGATTCTTGTTCACCTAAACTAATTTAGTTTTTATTTTCTAATTTGTCTTAAATTTCTTTTCCAAGGTTTAATGAACCCTTTGGATCACCCGGAAGTTGTAAATTTCTAAATTGCTTGTTCCCAAATGATCGGGTTTGTAAACCGGCTCGGTTTTCTTACTCAGGTTGATTGGTTCTTTCCCGATTTTCCTTAACTCAAAAGTGCGGGGTTTATAGTGAGGGACTTTTGGTGTGTTAGTTTAACAGTGCTAAGAGTGAGAATTGATCTTTCTATTGTGCTAATAATCATAGAGGAGCAAGTGATCACTCAAGCCAAACCACTAAAGTAGAAATATCGGAACCCACCTAAAATGAATGTGTTTCGGAAAATGAATGTGAGTGAGAGTATTGACAACACGTTTGATTGGACCGACCATAGCACATTGTTTGGTTGCTTCAATGATTTTGAGAAAAGGGTAAAAAGCTGGACATTGAAACTCATATAAGAATTGTAAAATGACTAAGTAAATGCCCCCTAAAACACGTGTTCAATTAAAAGCTAAAAGAAAGAAAAAGTTGAGAGACTCGTGTATATTCTTTTGCTGAGGTCCATTGGGGCCGGATATTAGGGTTGTGTGGCTACTTTGTTGATATGGGGAGATGACTGAATGATAGACTGGACTCTAAAAAATAATATGCTATGTACATTGAATTGGAGATGGATGAATTAAGGATCATACTCGATATGATATTGAATTCGGATCGAGAGTGCCCTGTGAATATGATTGATGTGATTTATTTCTATATTGAGATACTAGTATATGAGGGGGAGGGGGCTGATAGGATATGTAAGACCGAAAAATCCCAACTTAGTAGGTAGGTGAACCGAGAAGTGGGATCATACCAAGAAATATGGTTGAAATGGAGAGATGAAGGGATCGAATGAGAGGGCAAGATGGCCGACAAAGGGGCATGAGAAACCATTAGTGGTGTCTTGGGATGAAAAATAATGGATTGGGAGAGAACCAGTTTGAACTAGCTTTGAGCTGGGTGAAGTCACAAACCCCCTAAATTTTTAAAGGGTGAAAACAAATCCAAATTGAGCAATTATTGAGTGAATTCAATAGGAAATTGAATTTAAAAATTTTATATATTTTTATTTTTCTCAAGAACCAGCCAGAAAAGGAGTGAGCTAGGGCAAAAACCGCTGAACAGACCAAAAAATTCACTAGAAACTAGTTCTTCACAGTGCCAAACTAGTTAGTTGAGACTCTGGGTGCACGCATGTGCGACCACGTACGTGAGTCTAATCTTCCTTGCCCGACTGCAGACCAGAATTCCCCAATTTTACTAGACATATCATCGTTGACCCATTAACTCCACCGCTTGGAAAAATTAATTCATTGTAGTACCACAAGCTATGAATTAATGAAATGAAGCTATGGATAGATTGATAGAGAAGTCTTGATCACCTCCATATAAATTGGGGCTGCTTCCTTAGTACCATATCTCTAGTGACCTAAGTACTAGAGAAGCTGTTTTTAAGGCCAATTCCAATGGCCATGACGACCCACGTGAAATGGGAAAAAATGGGTGAGTTATTTGTACCACCATGTTTACATAACCTCCAACCTTGCCTAATTTGAGCAAGATTTGAGGATGGATTAAATCTTCTAATTTCCAAATCACGGGAAAAGTGGCTGAGCTGACCAAAACGCTAATTACAAAAGCTACATACAACCATTTGAGCTTATTCAAGTCTCCCTGTACTCCTAAGAGAGTCAGCTATCTAGCCCTACCACATTGATAGCTGATGTGCCACTTCTGGTGAGTTTCCAACTTTGATCCGACTTGTATCGGACTGTGTCTATGTTTCTAATCGAGAACAATCGAACCAATTCTGGCTGACTCTGACCAAACCAAGTTTATGATGGGCTAGATGGAGGCTAGGGGGACTCCCCACTTAATTTGATAATTTTTAGAGACACTTTAGTTGTGGGTCAAAGGTGGGGGGCCAAAATGAAAAGATTCGAAAGTTAAGGAACTCAGATGGGATTGAGCTTTTTGTGGGGTTTTCCTAACGGTCAAATTAATATTTTGGGGGCTAATTAGGAGGCTTGGTGAACTTTAGAGATTGAGTTTGCCTATTGTGGATGGTCTAGGGACCTATTTGCAATAAATACAATGTTAAGGACTAAAGTGAAAATAGAAGTATTCGCATGGCCAAAGGGGACTTTTGGGCAGTCTAGGTACCTAAACTTAATTAAAGAAATTTTAGGGACCGTTATGAGAAATTTGGAGGTCAAATGGTTCTTGAAGCCTAAGTCCTCAAGAATAGGGGTAAAAGGATAATTTTTCCAAACATAGGGGCTTTTTGGTAAATTATAAGAAATAAGGGGCGATATATCGACTACTACCAAATCATAAAGAAGATTGGATCAGTGGCGTACAAGCTTTTACTAGTGCAAGAGCTAGTTTGAATCCATGACATTTTCCATATGTTGGTGCTCAGAAAGTACAAACCATATCCTAGACACATGCTAGACTAGCCTCCTCCAGAGTTGGTGGAAACTTGGTCCAACCCTATAGAACCTATACACCTGTTGGACTACTAGGAGAAGGGTCTTCGCAATAAGAAGATCCTGATGGTGAATGTCCTATGGCGTAATAGTCAGGTAAAGGAGGAGACGTGGGAACCCGAGGCAAAGATAAGGGAAAAGTATTGGAGGCTGTTCGAACTCCCCATTGACACAATAATGTAAATAAGAAAATATTGTAAAGTGAATATTAGTGAAATAGATACAACCAATTTTGAGGATAAAACTCCTAAAAAGGAGAGGATGGTTCTAAGATTGAAAAAAGGCCAACTTAGTAACTAGGCCAAGTCAAACTGGGAAGTGGGATCGGATGAGAGGCCAAGAGGGGTGAGAAAGGGGCATGAGAAACCCTTAGTAGTGTCTTGGAAAAAACCAAGAGAGAACAAGTTTGAATTGGGTTTGAGTTGGGTGGAGTCACAAACCCCCTCCCCCTCTCCTCCTCCTCCAAAATTTTAAGGGGTCAAAACAAATCCAAATTGAGCAGTACTTGAGTCCATTCAATATGAAATTTAATGTATAAATTTTAAATATTTTATTTTCTCAATAACCGGTCGGAATAGGGGTGTACCGGGCCAACAGCTATTAAACTGACTGAGAAATTCGTTGGAAACCAATTTGCTATAGTGCCAAACCGGTCCGCTGGGATGCGCTGCATGCGTGGCCATGCACGCGCATGTCTTCTTCATTGCCCGACTGCATACCCGAATTCCCTATTTAAACCAACAGATCACTGTTAACCCATCGACTTCACTGCTTTGGAAAATTAATTCATTACTAGCACTACATTCTCTAAATTAATGAAAGGAAGCTATGGATAGATTTCCACGGAAGTCTAGATCACCTCCATATAAATTGGGGCTACTCATTCATCGAAAATTGCTCAGTATACTCTACCAACCACCGACTACTCACAACATCGGTGTTCCAAATACCATAGAGTAATTCTCCGTCGTCTGACCACCTCTGACAATGTACTTGGTAGCCTTGGAAAGTTGAGTACCCCAACTTTCCATTTCCACATCTCTCGACCCTCATCTCCACATCTGTCGTCACTGGTGAGATCGCACAATACCTAATCTCTAGCGATTTAAAAGAGAGTAGCTATTTTGTGGCCAATTTCGATGGCCACAATTACCCTCGTGAGCTAGGAAACATTGAGTATGTCATGCCCTAACCCAATTTGGTCGGATTCCTGTGATCAACCCACCACTCTCCGGGTTTATTAAAGGGTTTCCCCTTATTATAAATCGTAAAGAGTAAGGCGTCTTTTAAACTTGCACCTTTTCTTGGAATAACATACATCAAAACTGCATAATATTTTAAATTTGTCATACCTGTCTCATAGGCGTTTTAGTTGATGGTTCTTAAGGGTAGTCTTTCCGAAATTTCTTAAAAAGGGATATAAGGGAGGGAGTGAGTACGACTACTCAATGAATGGGTTTTTCAATACTTTTACTTTTATGAAAAAGATTTGTATTGGAGTGTGCTAGACTCCTTTCTTTCAAAAACCTTTCATTTCAAATCTCGGTTTTTACCACCATTTCCTTATTAATCATGGTGTATCATCACCCAACACACATCATTAATCATGAAGGTCAAATACACATTCACAGGCCAACATGTCCATTGAACCCACTTGTGGCTTCGAAGTGACTTTACCGGCCACCAAGATAGAAGTACGTCCACTTCTACCCTAAGAATGAGTGGATGTTTGCGATATCCAACCCTCAATCCCGAAATCAATTCTTCGTATCCGTATGAGGACAGAGACCTCATCACGTCCCCACCCCGGTCTCATTCACTTGGTTTTACTCCAAATTTAGCATGGTTACTACGACTAACTGCCCTTATACCCACCAAGTCATCAAGTGCCCGTAGGACGCATCACTATCCCTCATGTGCATCTTGATGGTCCCATAATCACAGTGCATGCACAATCAGAATTTTCTTATCACGCCATATAATATGTGGTGCCACTAGTCCAATGGCCTCGACCCTCAACCCAACTCGTAGTTGTTTGTCTTGACTGGTTCGTCGACCTGTCATGTCGCACTACTGCTAGTTGACTGAGTATGTCAGTCCTGTCTTGGTACCATGGACAAACAATTCCTTTATTTAAAGTTTTATGGAAAATAACTCATGTTTGTTTACAAGCTCCTGCTCGTGCCCACTGGCCTTGGGCCCACTGTACGAGATTTTCAAAATCAGGCATATTAGCCCCCAAGTTCCAAAATCGAGGCCTCCAGCCTATAAGAGCTATTCGAGCTCCCGTCAAGAAGGTCTCCCAAATTGTTTAAGCATTGGCACACAATCAAGGGAGAGCTGTCACGCCCCGACCCGGTTTGGTTGGATCCCCGTGATCAACCCGCCACTCTCCCGGTTTATTAAAGGGTTTGCCCTTATTGTAAATCGTAAAGAGTAAGGCGTCCTTTAACTTGCACCTTTTTCTTGGAATAGCATAATCAAAACTACATGAAATTTAAAACTTTACATACCTGTCTTACAAGTATCTTAGTTGACGGTCTTTAAGGGGAGGCTTTCCGGGATTTCCTGAAAGGGATATAAGGGAGGAGGTGAGTACGACTACTCAGTGAATGAGTTTTTAAAAGCTTTTGACTTTAAAAAAAAACATTTATATGGAGAGTGCCAGACTCCTTTGTTTTAAAAATTCGGATTTTGCCATTATTTCTTATTTACCACGGTGTATCATCACCCAACACACATCCTTCATCATGAAGGTTACACACATTCGTAAGTCAGTATCACTAATGAACCCGCTAGTGGCTTCGGAGCGACTTTTCTTGCCACCAGGATAGAAGTACGACCACTTCTACCCTGGGAATGAGTGCATGTACGTGACATCCGACCCACAATCCCAAAATCACTTCTTCGTGTCCCCACCCCGGTCTCATGCGCTTGGTGCTACTCCAGATTTCGCACAGATAGCTGGAACGACGAACTGCACTTATAGCCACCAGGTCGTCCAGTGCCCTTAGGACGCATCACTGCCCCTCATGGGTGTCTTGATGATCACGTACTCATAGTGCATGCACAAACAATGTTTTCTTATATTGGAATGTAATATGTGGTGCCACTGGTCCAATGTCCCCGACTCTCAACCCAACCTGCAGTTGTTTGTCTTGACTGGTCCATCGACCTGTCATATCGCACTACCGCTAGTTGATTGAGCATGTCGGTCCTATCTTGGTACCATGGCCAAACAATTCACTTATTAAGTTCTATGGCACATATATCATGTTCGTTTACGAGCTCCTGCTTGTGCCAACTGGCCTTGGGTCCACTGTACGAGATTTTCAAAAAAACTAGGCATTCTAGCCCTCAAGTTCCAAAATCGAGGCCCTCGGCCTATAAGAGCTATTCGAGCTCCCATCAAGAAGGTCTCCCAAATAGTTTAAGCATTGGTACATAGTTAGGGGAGAACACTTCCGACAAAATAGGTTTTCACTATCCATTATACCAACCGGTATAAGGACATCTCCGTTCATAACCGATGAACGGGTTTTCAACTTCTTTCGAGGAAGTCTCATCATACCAACCGGGTATTATCTACTTTCAACCGGTAAGTAGTTTTTTTCGCATAATTTTCACATCACTTTCTCTAAGTGGTGATGATTAAAATACCACTAAATAGTGGGCTTTTATATCGAGGTACTTATCATCGCTTACCAGGTATGATATAAAATTTTCACTCACAACCGGTAAGTGGTTTTTATCTTTAAGTTGTGCTCATCATCCCAACTGGGTATGATGTTAGTAAACCCACTCACCCGTTAATGCCGTGAATTCCACTAGATTGGTTCTTTGTATTCACGCGAGCTTGTCCTTGCTGGCGTTCCCGATATTTCGCATTCCTACACGATATGAACATCTTGGTTCATTATCCTTCAGCCTAATTGCCTTCATTCATTCCAAATGAATGAGAAAGTCAAACTTTCATTTATTTGCAATTAGGTCCCTAAAGTTATTTCTCTTTAACTTTAAGTCCCAAATGCCGGTTTTTCCTCAAATTGAGTCCTAAAACTTCTAAAATTTATTATAGGACCTCAATTTGTTCCATTTCACTAAAAGGGGTTTAATTTCCCAAATTTCCAATTTGGTCTCCCAACTTTTCCAAAATTACCATTTTGCCCTTCCTTTACAAAAATGGTAAAATTTGCCCCAAAAATTTCAAAATTCCTCAATTCGTCCTCCAACATTATTTTCATGCCCAATTGACCCTTAATTTCATAAAATTTCATTTTGGTCCTTTGAATTTCAAAAATCCCCAATTTTCCCCTAATTCCAACTTCTTAGCACAGCCGAATTTGATTTTATCAAATTGATCCATCAAACATTTCCAATTGTTGAAATTGAGTTTCTACATATTCATACGATTCTTCAGAAATGTGAATCACAAGTTTTAATGTCGGGACAAGCTCAAATGGAGCTTCGCCAGAAAATGAACTATAGAGAGAGAAAGCTTCGATTACTCACCGGTGAAGGCACAACGGTTCGAGCTTTTGATCTGAACAAATAGTTCTCATCCTGAGGTTCATCATAGAATCAAGAATCGCATCAATTGATGCGGAATTGGATTAGAATTTCGTCATTGAAATTCGGTCAACTCTCTCTCTAGCACCGATCAAAAATTATAAAGGGGAGCTGAATTGGCTTACCTTTTGGTCCTAATTCGGCCATGGAAAGGCTGAGGAAGCGTTGGGAGGGCTTAGTTTGGCGTGAGAAGTGCTTGAAATGGCTGATTTCAGCTTGGCCTAAATAGGGCAGCTTTGGTCCATCGAAGCTGCTTCACTATTCTATCATGTCGGCGCTTCTCCAATGATTCTCGGATTGACTGGAGTTTGCTATCAGATAACTGTCTTCTCCCCGGTTCTAAAGAGCTCGACCTTTGTTCAAGTCGAATCTCTAGTTTGAGCTTCATCGGGAAATGGAGCAGTAGAGAGAGAGAGAGAAGTGTTCAGGTGTGAGGAGAATGAATGGGGATGACCTCTTTATATAGGTGTAAAACCGTGTATTAAATGGGAGAGATTTATTACTAGTAATAATATTGCCATAAATTATTGGTATTAATTCCAATAATTAAAAATATATTAATTTATGGCTATTTATGATAAGTCGTAAGTTCGCATAAAATTTTTTTACCGAAAGTTACAAAAAAATCATACTTCCCAGGAGATCACCCATCCTCACACTACTCTCAAGAAAGCACACTTAACTTTAGAGTTCTTATGGACTCTCATTCACCTGAACCAATTTGGTTTTTCTATTTTAATTTGTGTTAAGTTTCTTTTCCAAGGTTTAATAAACCCTTTGTATCACTCGTAAGTTGTAAATTTTCAAATTGCTTGTTCCCAAATGATAGGATTTGTAAACCGTCTCAGTTTTCTTACTCGGTTTAACCGGTTCTTTTCCTGATTTTCCTTAACTCAAATGTGCGGGATTTACAAGAGCACTTTCGACAAAAATATGTTTTCAGCTATTCATCATATTGAATGGGTATAAGGACATCTTCGCTTATAACCGATGAATGGGTTTTCAACTTTCTTCAAGAAAGTTTCATCATACCAACAGAGTATGATCTACTTACAGCTGATAAGTAGTTTTTCCACATGTGTTTCACATCACTCCTCCAAGTTGTTATGTTTAAAATACCATTTAATAGTGGGTTTTCATTTCGTTGTACTTATCATCCCCAACCGAGTATGATATAAAATCTCACTCACAACTGGTGAGTGGTTTTTTACTTTTAGTTGCGCACATCATCCCAACCGGGTACGACATTAGTAAACCCACTCACCTGTTAATGTAGTGAATTCCACTAGACCGATTCTTTGTATTCACGCGAGCTTGTCCGTACTGGCTTTCCTGGTACTTCGTGTACCTACACGATATGAACATATTGGTCCATTATCCTTTGCCCTAATAGCCTTCATTCATTCCAAATGAATGAGAAAGTCAAACTTTCATTTATTTGCAATTAGGTTCCTAAAGTTATTTATCTTTAACTTTAAGTGTCTAATGCCGATTTTTTCTCAAATTGAGTCCTGAAACTTTTAAAATTTATTATATGACCTCAATTTATTCCATTTCACAAAAAGGGGTTTAATTTCCCAAATTTCCAATTTGGTCCCCATATTTTTCCAAAATTACCATTTTACCCTTCCTTTACAAAAATGGTAAAATTTACCCCAAAAATTCTAAAATTCCTCAATTAGCCCTCTAATATTTTTATCATGCCCAATTGACCTTCAATTTTATAAAATTGCATCTTGGTCCTTCAAATTTTTGAAAATCCCCAAAATTTCCCCTAATTTCAACTCCTTAACACTACCAGATATGATTTCATCAAATTGACCGATCAAACACTTCTAATTGTTGAAATTGAGTTTTTACATGTTCATACGATTCCATAGCACTTTGAATCGTAACTTTTAATGTCGGAACTAGCTCAAACGGAGATTCACTGGAAAACGAACTATAGAGAGAGAAAGCTTCAATTACTCATCGTCGGGGGAATGGCGATCCGAGCTTTCGATCTAAGCAAATAGCTCTCCTCCTTAGGTTCATCCTATAATAAAAAAATTGTATCAATTGATGCTGAATTGAGTTAGAATTTCATCATCAAAATTCTATCAGTTCTCTCTCTAGCACCGGCTGGAAATTGTAGAGGGGAGCCGAATTGGCTGACCTTCCAGTCCTAATTCGACCATAGAAGGGCTGAGGAAGTGTTAGGAGGGCTTGGTTTGGCCTGAGGAGGGCTCAAAATGGCCACTTTCAACTCGGCTGAAATAGGGCAGCTTCAGTCCACCGAAGCTGCTTTACTGTTCCATCACGTCGGCGCTTCTCCGAAGACCCTCGTAGCAAACAGAGACTACAGGCGTGTAGCTGACTTCTCCCCAGTTCTAAAGAGCATGACCTCGCCTCCTTTGGCTTAGAAATGATCCTGTATTAGAGCTTTGGCTTGAGCTTCACCGGAAAACTAAGTAGATGAGAGAGAGCGAGTTTTTCAAGTGTAGAGAGGATGAATGTAGAGGGGCTCTTTATATAAGGAGCTCGAGGACTCATCAGCCGTCCATTTGGCACCTTTATGATAGGCATTAATGGTCGGAAACGTATTGAATAGAGACGTTTCTTCTTCGCCAGCACTGCTTCAATTTTTCGGTGACTGAACAGTGTTTTCATTTGAAGGAAGAAGAGAACACTGTTCCGAACCGGACCGGACCGGTCCGAATCGGGTTCAAAGCTTAAACCAGCTGGTTCACCCCTCATTCCATCGAAATTTTCAAATCTAAAAATTTCTAAATTTATTTTCTATCCAATGGTGGCCTCAAATCTGAAATTTGAATTATTTAAGCCACCTTAAAAAATAAATTTAGGATCTGATTCAATAGTGGATCAAACTGGTTCAATTTGGTTCGGATCCGGTTCACCTGAACTGGATTGGTTTTCATCTCCAATTCACCCTAAAGTCCTTTTTCCTGACTTTTATGACTCCTTAGGTCACTTAGGGTCCATAAAATTTCCATTTTACCATCTCTCTATCGGTTCCAGTTCATAAACCGGCTTGGTTCTTAAACCGGTTTAATCCGGTTCTAGTCTAGTTCACCCAAACCAGTCTAGTTTTTCTCACCCACTTTGTTCTAAGGTTCCTTCCCAAGGTTTATAAATCTATTTGAGTCACAAGGGATCCATGAATTTTCTGGTTTGCCCTTTCTCTATCGATTCATAAACCAGTTCAATCCAGTTGGATGCGGTTCATCTAAACCGGTCTGGTTTTTCTCTTCCAATTTGTCCTATGGTTTTTTTTCAAGGTTTTATGAACCTCAGGATCACTCAGTAGTTGTAAATTTTCAAATTTCTCACTTCTTGATAACCGGGTTTGTGAACCGGTTCTATTTTTCTCACTCAGTTTGACCGGTTGTTTTCTCGGTTTTCCTTAGCTCAAAAGGGCGGGGTTTACAAGGGTGGTCGATAAAGTCCCTCCGAACCACAAGCGAAGTAGTCGGGACTGCTCTGCGACCGTATGAACCCCTTTGTGATAAATGGCATGTGTGATTGTATTCTCAACCAAGCCCGAGCTGGGGAAAATTTTAAAACATTTTTCTAATGAAGAGTTAAACCCACAAAACCCGTAAGCAAAAAGAATAGTAATTATAAATATTTCTATCTTATATATTTCCTCAATTTGGTCCCCCAACTTTTCCAAAATTACCATTTTTTCTTCCTTTACAAAAATTATAAGTTTCACCCCAAAAATTATAAATTTCCTTAATTGGCCCTCTAACATTTTTATCATGCCCAATTGACCCTCAATTTTAGGAAATTACATTTCGGTCCTTTGAATTTTCGAAAATCCCCAATTTTTCCCCCAATTCCAACTTCTTAACACAGCCGAATTTGATTTCATCAAATTGACCAATTAAACGTTTCCAATTGTTGAAATTGAGTTTCTACATGTTGATACGATTCTTTAGAATTTTGAATCGCAGGTTTTAACACCGGAATGAGCTCAAACAAAGCTTCGCTGGAAAATGGATTGTAAAGAGAGAAAGCTTCGAAAGCTTATTGTCGAGGGCATGGCGGTGCAAGCTTTCAATCTGAGTAGATAGCCCTCGTCTTGAGGTTTATCCTAGAATCAAGAATCGCATCAATTGATGCCGAATTGAGTTAGAATTTCATTATCGAAATTTTGCTAGTTCTCTCTCTAGCACCCGCTAGAAATTGCAGAGTGGAGTCAAATTAGCTTACCTTTCAGTCCTAATTCGGCTGTGGGAGGGCTGGGGAAGTGTTGGGAGGGCTTGGGTTGGCCTGAGGAGGGCTTAAAATGGTTGATTTCAACTCGGCCGAAATAGGGCAGCTTCGGTCCACCAGAGCTGCTTCACTGTTTCATCACGTCAGCATTTCTCCGGCGACCCTCGGAACAAACGAGACTACATGCGTGTAGCTGACTTATCCTCAGTTCTAAAGAACCTGACCTCACCTTCTTTGGCTAAAAAAAAGACCCTATATTGAAGCTCTGGTTTGAGCTTCGCTAGAAAACTAAGCAACTGAGAGAGAGTGAGCTTTTCAAGTGTGAAGAGGGGCTCTTTATATAGGGAGCTCAGGGACTCATTGGCCGTCCGTTTGGCACCTTTATGATAGACATTGATGACCTGAAACGTATCGAATGGAAACTTTTCTTTTCCACCGGCACTGCTTCGATTTTTTGGTGAGTGAATAATGCTGTCATATGGAGGAAGAAGATAAAACTATTCTGAACCGGGTTCAAAGCTTAAACCAACCGGTTCACCCCTTATTCGATTGAGTTTTTCAAATCTAAAAATTTCTAAATTCTTCTAAATTCATTTCTATCCAATGATGCCTCAAATCTCAAATTTGAATTATTTAAGCCACTTAGATAAATAAATTTATGATTTGGTTCAATAGTGGTTCAAACCGGTCCAAACTGGTACAGATCCGGTTCACCTAAACCGGTTTGGTTTTCATCTCCAATTCCTTCACAAGTTCATTTCCATGACTTTTGTGACTCCTTAGGTCACTTAGGGTCCATAAATTTCTTAGTTTACCATCTCTATATTAGTTCTAGTTCATAAACCAACTCGGTTCTTAAACCGGTTTAATCTGGTTCGGGTCCGATTCACCTGAAGCAGTCTGATTTTTCTCCCCCACTTTGTTCCAAGGTTCCTTCCCAAGGTTTATAAATCTCTTTTGGTCATAAGGGATCCATAAATTTACTTGTTTTCCCTTTCTCTATCTATTCCGGTTCATGAACCGACTCGGTTCATAGACCAGTTCAATCCAATTGGATTCGGTTCATGTAAACTGGTATAGTTTTTCTCTTCCAATTTGTCTTAATATTCTTTTCCAAGGTTTTATGAACCGGTTTGTGAACCGGGTTTGGTTTTCCCAATAATCAGATTTGTGAACCGGTTTAATTTTCTCACTCAGTTTGACCGATTTTTTTCCGAGTTTTCCTTAGCTCAAAAGGGTGGGGTTTACAGAGTGGGTTTCTTGTACCACCAACTTTCCATAGCCTCCGGCCTTATCCGATTTGAGCAAGATTTGAGGATGAATTAAATCATCTAAGTTCCAAATCATGGAAAAATGGCTAATCTGACCAAAACAATAATGGTAGGAGCTACATACCACCATTTGAGTTGATTCAAGTTGCTACGAACTTTCAAGAGTTAGCTATCAAGGCTCATCAGTCTCGATGACCGATGTACCACCTTCGACGAGTTTTTTGGCTTTGACCCGACTTGCATGGGACTGTGACTATATTTCTAATTGAGCCCAATCAGAGCAATTACTGCTAACTTCAGCCAAATCAAGTTTGTGACGGGCTAGAAGGAGGCCATGGGGACCTCCCCACTTAATTTGATAATTTTTAGTGACACTTTAATTATGGGTCAAAGGCCAGGGCCAAAATGAAAAGATTTGAAAGTTAGGGGACTCAAATATGACTGGGCTTTTTGTAGGGTCTTCCCAATGATAAAAATAAGGCTAATTGGGAAGTTTAGTGAAGTTTAGGGACCGAGTTTGCCTATTGTGGAATGTCGAGGGACCTATTTGTAATAAAGGCAAAGTTAAGGACTAAAGTACAAATATAAGTATTTGCATGACCAAACAGGGACTTTTGGGCAATCCAAAGACCAAAACTTAATTAAAAAAAGTTTAGGGACCTTTATGAGAAATTTGGCGGTCAAATGGATCATGAAGCCCAAGTTCTCAAGAAGAGGGGCAAAATGGTAATTTTGCCAAACTTAGGGGCTTTTTGGTAAATTGTAAGAAATAAGGCTTAGGATATTTCTAATGCCTATTGGGGACCAAAATAGGACCCAAGGGAACTTAAGGGACCTAAATGAAAGACTTGAAAAAATCCATGGTCCAAAGAAGGAGAAATTTAAAGTATAAGGGAAAAATGGTAATTTTGTCCAAATTGGGGACCCAATGGTAATTTGGGAAAGTTGAACCCAAGGTAGTGAGTAAATGAGTTTGTCACACCCTAACCCGATTTGGATGGAACCCTGTGAGCAATCTGCCACTTCTCCCAATACTATAATAGGAATAATTCCATAATCATAGTATTGACAAAAGCAAGGCTCAAGACCTAAATGAAAATTATATATCAAATAAGTTTTCAAAAATATGTCAGAATAGATCTTGCAGTACACAAATATTTAAAGGGAGTATTTACATACCATGTTGGTAAATCATCCTCTAGAATTCTTTGCACAATTTTTAGGACTTGAAAGGGGTAAGGGAGAGGGGTTGAGTTTTGTAACTCAATGAGAAGAGTGAAATGACATCTTCACTTTCTATCTACGATTTAACATACCCTTTAAACAAAATTTTCCCATTCTTTTAAAATCATCTTAATATAACATGATAAACAAGCTACTACTTATCTTATATTTTAGAAAAGAGCTCTTTTAAGTTTCACTACTTGTTCCTAAAAGCTTAGGGTAAGTATCTTCCTAGTTGAAGTGATTTAATTATGTACTCCTACCACAGTTTATTTCACACAAACACACAAACACCCTTTTTAGTAAGGGATCATACAGTTCTTGGATAGACCCTCAGAGGTTACCACCTTGATTTGTCCCACTAGTGGCCTTGAGCATATTTACCATCCACCCTAGTGAGAGGGTACAACCTCCACCACATTGTCTATGTGAGCACCATTGCCCAACCTCCATACATCATCGATTCTTCTATCCGCTATTGAGGGATAAAACCTCTCCCCCTTCTTCCTCGGTCTCAATGTGCATGAAGCTCCTAGAGCTTCACGATATACTAGAATAGCATAACTGCCCTAATGCCAACCTTGTTGTCTATCAGCCCTTAGAACCAACACTACCCCGTATCAGATGTCACTTTGGTTTTGCATGATTGCAATCACATATAATATTATTTTGATTTAAGACCTTTATCTTTGCCCTGCTAACCCAACAGAATGCGATCTAGCTTCGATTTAGCAGCTTCAACAAGTATTATCAAATTATGATAATTTTAACAGGCTCTTAAAGTATAACTTATTTATGGGATTCGACTCATTTTCCATTGGCCTTGGGACCACTTGTATGAGTTTTCAAATCATAGTCTTGGGCCCACTTCACATTCCAAAATGGTGACCTTAGGCCCACTTGCACAGAACTAGATCTAGCCCACCCTTGTCGACCATGGGCTTCACTCATTTCCTGCATCGATGGTCCAACTAGACTATATCCCTTGAAGTGTATCAATACACTACACAAGGGTTGTCCTAATAACATAATTCATTCTTTCTTCAGAAATATATTCCCAAAAGGTTTAAGCGGTTTCACACAGTTAGAGTATTATATTTCTGGAATATTTAGTTCAAAATAAAAAATGATTTCAAGTATGCAACATCGGTATAATCAGACTCGAAGTCAATAATCCCATTCACCCAAGATCTTTGACTTGTACGTCCTTGATAGAAATCCAATATGTCAGGTTGGATTCTCGTTTGTAGGTTAAAACCTTCCTTTCGCACATACATAATCACGGATAAATGATCCATCAATTATAGGATATTTACACTTAGATCCCTATATTTTCTTTAATTACACATAAGTCCCTAAGTATATTTTATTGACAAATAAACTCCAAATTATTTTCCATAATTCCCTCATTTTAATTTATTTCAAATTTATCCCCAAATAATTATATTTAATATAAAATTATCTAAAATTATAAATAAAGCATTTTATCCACTTTTAATTGTAATTACATTCCTAAAAAATCATTTTAATTGCAATTAAGCCTCCAATTTCATTTAAATCCTCAGTTGACCCTCAATTTATCCCAATGGCAAAAAAATCCCAAATTTTCCAAAAATCTCCAAATCGCCTAATTTCTCCATATTTGTACTTTAACCCCCGAAATCTCAATTCACCAAATTGACCAATTAAACTCGGTTAATTGCCTCCTATCATGCTACTAATCATCCCCCTATATCTCCATGATCATTTCAGAATTTGAATTATTCAATTTGGCCTAGAAATGACCTCACACGAAGCTTCATTGGAAAATACTTTTAGAGAGAGAAAGGTTTGAATTCTTACCAGAAAGGATGCAATTGCCAGAGCTCTTGATTTGGGGAGCTAACTCTCATCGAGAGAATCATCCTAGTATCAAATTTCACCTCAATTGTTGCCCTGAATAGGGAGAATTCAACCAGAAAATTTTAAGTAGCTCTTATCATGCCATATAATCTGTGGTGACACTGGTTCAACAACCCTAACCCTCAACTCAACCCGCAGTTGTTTGTCTTGACTGGCCCGTCGACATGTCATGTCACACTGCCGCTAGTTGACTGAATATTTTGGTCCTATCTTGGTACCATGGCCAAAAAATTCCTTTATTTAAAGTTTCATGGCATATAACTCATGTTTATTTATGAGCTCCTCCTCCTGCCAATTGGCATTGGGCCCACTGTACGAGATTTTCAAAATCGGGCATATTAGCCTCCAAGTTCCAAAATCGAAGCCCTCGGCCTATAAGAGCTATTCGAGCTCCCATCAAGAAGGTCTCCCAAATCATTTAAGCATTGGCACATAGTCAGGGGAGAGCATTTCCAATAAAAATAGGTTTTCAACTGTCCATCATAACGACCGGGTATAAGGATATCTCCGCTCATAACCGATAAACGGGTTTTCAACTTCCTTCGAGGAAATTTCATCATACCAATCGGGTATGATCTACTTACAATCGGTAAGTAGTTTTTCTGCATGATTTTCACATCACTTCTCTATGTTGTAATGTTTAAAATACCACTTAGTAGTGGCTGTCCTTTTTGAGGTACTTATCATCCCCAACCGGGTATGATATAAAATCCCACTCACCTGTTAATACAGTGAATTCCACTAGATCGGTTCTTTGTGTTCACACGAGCTTGTCCTGGCTAGCATTCCTAGTATTTCGTGTTCCTACACGATATGAACATCTTGGTTCATTATCCTTCGGCCTAATAGATTTCATTCATTCCAAATGAATGAAAAAAACCAAACTTTCATTTATTTTCAATTAGGTCCCTAAAGTTATTTCTATTTAACTTTAAGTTCCTAATGCCAATTTCTCCTCAAATTGAATCCTGAAACTTTTAAAATTTATCATAGGATCTCAATTTATTTCATTTCACAAAAAGGGGTTTAATTTCCCAAATTTCCAATTTGGTCCCCCAATTTTTCCAAAATTACCATTTTGCCCTTCCTTTACAAAAATGGTAAATTTTACCCCAAAATTTCTAAAATTCATCAATTAGCCCTCTAACATTTTTATCATGCCCAATTGACCCTTAATTTTATAAAATTGCATCTTGGTCCTTTGAATTTTTGAAAATCCCTAATTTTCCCCCAATTTCAACTCCTTAACACTACCGAATTTGATTTTATCAAATTGACCAATCAAACACTTCTAATTATTCAAATTGAAGTTGAAATTGAGTTTCTACATGTTCATACGATTCCATAGTACTTTGAATCATAAGTTTTAATGTCGAAACGAGCTCAAACGGAGCTTCACCGGAAAATGGACTGTAGAAAGAGAAAGCTTCGATTACTCACCGTCGGGGGCACGGCGGTCTGAGCTTTCGATCTGAGCAGATAGCTCTCGTCCTGAGGTTAATCCTAGAATCAAGAATTGTATCAATTGATATTGAATTGAGTTAGAATTTCATCATTAAAATTCTAACGGTTCTCTCTCTACAACTAGCTGGAAATTGTAGAGGGGAGTCAAATTGGCTTACCTTCCAGTCCTAATTCAGCCATGAGAGGGCTGAGGAAGTGTTGGAAGGGCTTGCTTTAGCCTGAGGAGGGCTCAAAATGGTCGCTTTCAACTCGGCTGAAACAGGGCAGCTTCAGTCTGCCGGAGCTGCTTTACTGTTCTATCACGCCAGCGCTTCTCCGGCGACCCTCAGAGGAAATGAGACTACAGGCATGTAGCTGATTTCTCCCTGGTTCTAAAGAGTCTGACCTTGCCTCCTTTGGCTTAGAAATTATCCTATATTGGAGCTCTGGTTCGAGCTTTGCCGGAAAACTAAGCAAATGAGAGAGAGTGAGTTTTTCAAGTGTGGAGAGGATGAATGTAGAGGGGCTCTTTATATAAGGAGCTTGGAGACTCGTCAGCCGTCCATTTGGCACCTTTATGACAAGCATTGATGGTTGGAAACATATTGAATGGAGACGTTTCTTCTTTGTTGGAGCTGCTTTGATTTTCTGGTGAGTGAACAATGTTGTCATCTAAAGGAAGAAGAGGACACTGTTACGAACCGGACTAGACCGGTCTGAACCGAGTTCAAAGCTTAAACCGACCGATTCACCCCTCTTTCCATCGAATTTTTCAAATCTAAAAATTTTCTAAATTCATCTAAATTCATTTTCTATCCAATGGTGGCCTCAAATCTCAAATTTGAATTATTTAAGGCATCTAAAAAAATAAATTTAAGATCCGATTCAATAGTGGTTAAAACCGGTTCAATTCGATTCGGATCTAGTTTACCTGAACCGGTTTGGTTTTCATCTTCAATTCACCCTAAAGTCCTTTTTCCTGACTTTTATGACTACTTAGGTAACTTAGGGTCCATAAAATTCTCATTTTACCATCTCTCTATCGGTTCCGGTTCATAAATCGGCTCAGTTCTTAAACCAGTTTAATCCGGTTCTAGTCTAGTTCACCCAAACCGGTCTAGTTTTTTTCACCCACTTTGTTCTAAGGTTCCTTCTCAAGGTTTATAAATCTCTTTGGGTCACAAGGGATCCACGAATTTCCCAGTTTGCCCTTTCTCTATCGGTTCATAAATCGGTTCAATCCTGTTGGATCCAGTTCATCTAAATCGGTCTGGTTTTCCTCTTCCAATTTGTCCTAAGGTTCTTTTCCAAGGTTTTATAAACCCTTTGGATCACTTGGGAGTTGTAAATTTCTAAATTTCCCATTTCTTGATAATCGGATTTGTGAACCGATTCTATTTTTCTCACTCAATTTGACCGGTTCTTTTCTCAGTTTTCCTTATCTCAAAAGGGCGGGGTTTACAAAGGTGGTCGATAAAGTCACTTCGAGCCACAAGCGAAGTAGTCGGGACTGCTCTGTGAACATGTGAACCCCTTTGTGATAAATGGCGTGTGTGATTGTATTCTAAACCAAACCCTAGCAGGGGAAAAATTTAAAACATTTTTCTAATGAAGAGTTAAACCCACAAAACCCGTAAACAAAAAGAATAGTAATTATAAATCTTTCTATCTTTACAAAAAGTCACCCTAACACCCACCCACTAAGTTGTAGAACTCACCGCTTCCCTAAACTTTTTTTCAGGAAAACCTCGTGTCAAGAAAAGTGGAAGTTAGAAGAGTTAGTCGGAGGTACCACAATAGGGTAAACTTTTATTTGGTTGTTTTGTTAAACTTTGTTGTGAAAAACATGTGTATTGATGAACCTTTACCTTCCTCGACCTATTTTGATAGAGATATCGATTTAGTACAGGGAAGGGTGGCTGGTTGATCACAGGATTCCAACCAAACCGGGTTGGGGCATGACAACTTAAGTGGTATCAGAGTATAATTTTTCAAACAAAGTTTTCAAAACTAAAACCCTATCTATCACTTGTGGACATCCCATTTCCATAAAGACAATTTTTTAAAAATTTTGAGGTCTTCATCTAACACTTCCCTCCTTATCCCATCCTATCTATCTATGTAGGGTTCCATCTCCTTTTCTCATTTCCATGAATCTTAAACCTTAACATGATCAGTACTTATAGAGTTTCCCACTCGGGTCGTGTCACTTGAGTTATCTACCCCTTTCTGAATCTTCTTGAGGATTAAGAATCATTCTCCTTACTTATTCACCGAACTTTGTCAGAAACTTTCTCAATGGTACCCTTGTTTCTAGGATGATATCTTACATACTTTAATAAAGTCCAAACCACAGTCCATTCGTGTGACCATAATCCACCTTAGCTCCTTCTAAACTTTAATCATGCGAAGTCACATTTTCCCCTACGCCCCTTGGCAAATACCCCTTGCCATGGTTGGGTTATCAATGGTACATGTGTTTCAGTTCATTTCCAATTATACTTGACCTATTCTTGGACACTTGAGGTCATTAGGTCTCCATTTCCTATTTTTATTCTACATCAACATGGGATATTTCAAAATTCTTAGGCATTTGACCCATTGCACTGGCTTCGTAGCCATCACATCACACTGACTTTAATATTTCACCTTTAACTTTGGTTAACCATACCTATATCATGGTCGATTATTTATGGACATCATTTTAGGTCTTACACCAAAGTGAGATTTCCTCATAGACCTTCTTATTTTCATCCCATTCAAGCACTTGCCTAAAACAAATCCCTCATTTGTGGTTACACATGTCTCATGTTAGGGCCCGTCCATAAAATTCAAGAAGAGACCATTAGCAGCATTTTTACACCAAGATCACCCCCATTTAGTTATCGTATGAGAGAAAATTGCTCATTTAAGTGATGGGAGGTGGGGGTTGTCCTAGATCGAGATTTTTGAGTTTGAATGACAAATTCAAACTATCTAGGAGGAGTTAATGAAATTAACTCATAGGGAGTCTAGTAGCTCAATTCCTAGTGGATCTCTACAATTTTTAGCACTCAATTTGATCAAAAATTGACTCAATTAGAGTGACATTAGAAGTGGTGCAGCAAAGAGTTGTCACTCGGTGTTTGGTGGCTCGCAAGTGAGTTGGGTCAACCCAACTCGGTCCCCAACAACCTGACTTTCCTTCTTTTTCTTTTTACTTTTGGATATTTAAATTACCATTTTTCCATTTTCAAGTCCTTTGGATGATTAAATTCAAAATTTCTTCCCCCAAAATCTCCATTTTCATGTCCAAGAATCCGATTGGATTCTTAGTCCCAACACCAAGTTTTCTATCCTATTTCCATCATTAGTTTATGATCTAAATTTGACTTTCCAAAATTTGCCTCAGATTCCATTCTTGGCTTGGGGTCTCGTTCTTAGTTTTAGCTTTTGTCTTTGGTTCAAGATTTCATTCCCGATTTTTCATCCCATCCCATCTCGGGTTTAGAATTTCATTACCGTTTTTTGTTCTCATTTTAACTTTGGGATCCCATTTCCTAGCTTAGGGTCTTATTCTTAGTTTGGTATTCCATTCTCAGTTAACACTCGCTTTCCAGTACACTTGGGCTTAAACCGGGCTTCGGAAGTTTCGGTGTTACAATTATAGATTAATGAGATCGCTCGATTCATGATGATAACACTTCCCGAGATAACTAAAAAAGAAAACTAGGACAAACGAATCTCAAACATAAGGTGAGACATAAGGTGAGTTTTTTTTATCATAAGTGAGTATGATTGAACCAAACACAACTCTTTACAAACGTTTATGATAAAGATCAATATTATTTGCATGATTTTAAAAGATTCATCAAAGGGACATGAAAGACAAACTACGTGGAGCTATATAAATCTATATAATGAATTAGGAAAATGAAAAGCATGTGAATATAGTATATAAGATGTGAAATGCAAAGAGGCACTTAATTAATGTGGGAATGGATAATTGATAGATCAATCACGTATGAGCTATGAAAAGAGGCTAGTAAAAATGTTGGTTGAGATGATCCATAAAAGATAATGACTTGTCTTTTGTTATGAATTGAATGGTTTATGTTGCATGCATGATTATGTGCACAGCGGGTGTGAAGAATTGCCTCTTTAATGTGAGATAAATTGATTTTTTGTGGCATGCTTGTGATATGTATTATGATTGAGTTGGGGCATCCATATGATACCTTTGGGAGGTAATGTCGATGTTTGGGTTTGATTGGAAATAGGGAGGTAAGGCGGGTGTGTGATGTGCTAGTTCCTAGGTTGCCTAGGACCTATGAAAAGTGTAATTGTGCCTTAGTGTGAGGCAAATTATCGAGGCATAAGTATACATAAGTGTGGGGCAAATGGAAAACCACCAAGGTATACGAATGATCGAGGGCACTCACTTGACATTTCTATGAGGGGATGGGCTTTTATAGTACCTTGCAAGTGTGTTTGTGCAGTGCATATACCCTCAAGCCCTCGTGTGAGGACTCGGGGACATGGTAGGGTCATAATTGATTGTGGAATTTATACCTCATGAGATGTTTGTATTGATAATGGTATGTTATTTGAATTGAGACTAAATATGCAAAGAACAGACAAAATATTGGAATGTATGTGGATGATTAATGAATTGGCAACAAAAATTGAATATATATATATATATATATATGGTAGAACCTATAAAGAAAATCTATACCTAAATTATTTTAGTAAGTAATGAGGGTCCAGCCATGAAGTGTCTTCATGTCGGTAAATTTATTTACTAATTCGGGAGCTCATCCATTCCAAACAATTTTTAAGGTTGCGAGAAGAATTTTAAGGACAACTAAAGTAACAAACTCCCTACACAACAAATTTGAGATATATATCTCAAGAACTCGACATAAAGGTTATAAATTTTATAAGTATTGTTATTCCCTAGAATTTTTTTTTGTATTTCACAGGTTGCTTTACCTTTGAAGAAATTTTAAATGACGTGGAACTTTTATATTTTGAATCTTTTAATTACTTACTTCTACAATGGTGATGGTACCCACCATTATAGTATCAATGGGGCGTGACGGGTTGTTATCGAACCAAACTGGAAAATCGGGGTGGATGTGATAAATCCAATCTCCTACTGATCCAAAATTTTATTTTAATTCCATTTGGATGCTTTCTAATCATATAGTTTATAATTCCTTTATTTCCTTTTAAGTAGGTCCCTTTTTAGATTCGATTTAAACAAATTTGGCCAGTATTTGAAGATCCTTGTTTTAATCGATTGAATTGGTTTCCCATTCTAATTCAATTTCCAATGTTTTAGTGTTACACCTTTGACCGTCCCCGACCTCTAGTCTAACCTCTTGGTCGTTGAATGTGTTTCCTCCACTATTTTCGATGTGCTCTAATTTTTCTATATTTTTTTTCATTAATAGAGCTTATCATTTTTAGGCAAAAGAAGTAATACCACTAGTGATTTTCCAATCTAGAGAACAGCCCCAAAGGACCCATTGATCCTCTCCATTCCTCAATACCACTATTTTTTTTATAAATTTGGGAAATGTGTAATTTAGTGCAAAATGTAAATTTTAGAAGGGTTTTATCGGAAACTTATAAAGTTCATAGTACTAAAATGGAAGAAAGAAAAATTTAGGGACTAATTTATTAAAGTTTTAGAAACTTAGGAAACAATGTGTAAATATTGTAAATTTAGACTATTATTGATGAACAAATTAGAAAAATATAAAAGCTTGAGGGATTAATTATTTGTTAAAGTAATTTAGCTCATTGGGTGTATTTATGAAAAATTCTCTTGAATTAAATTTTTAACAAAATTAATAAAAAGAGTGACAAGTATGTTAATAATATAATATTTTATATGATAAAACTTACCAAATTATTGGTTTCAAAATAATGGTAAGAATGATTGTTTGGGACTATAAAATAAGTATTTATATATTGAATTAAATCATTGATTGTATATAAGGTGGGTATTAAATACATGATTAGAGATTAAATAGTATACTAGAACTGAGTGAGAATCATACGGGAAATTGACTAGGATTTCCCTTATGTTAGGGTTAAAAGCATATGTGATGGTTTGTGAACAAGATTAAGTAATTATTAGTTATTTTTATGAAATAAAAGTTTTACTAGAAAATAGTTTTAAAGGTAAATTATTCATATGAATGATTTCACAAAAAAATCTATAAGATGGAATTATTTAAAAATATTACCTTTTGTATAAAATTATTACAAATTTATATAAATTATTTATAGTTTTGAGTGAGAATCTAATAAAGTTTATAAATAATTAGCTTAAATTTACTCATTCACTAAATATACCTCACCTCACTCTTCCCATTTCTCATGAGTTTGTGATATATATATATATATATATATATATATATATATATATATATATATATATATATGTTATCTCACTGAATCCACAAGGGGAACCTACATGTCTCATGCGAGATCTAGCGACATCAAATAGTTCACTTTTTACTCAAAATGGCATCTAATGGTTCAATTTGTACATAAATAGTGATTTTCCATAAATAGAAAAGAGTACAAATTGTCCAAAAGAAAAGGTAAGTTATTTAATCACATACCAATAATATTATAAATAACCTAAATTCAATAGGGTGATAAGCCATTACACATGTTTCATATATTCACTAACTTTATGGAGTTGTGAGTTTGAATTTCTCTCTACCAAATTATTTTTCTCAATGACTTATTATAGTATTATTTAATATTTTATTCGGTATTGAACTAGTTGCGCAACCTTATCATAGCTATTAATTTCACACATGTAAACAATATTTTAGTTACATCCTATATATATAATTACATATTAATTATAAGCATAAATATAGGAATCCGTATTAATGATAACATATTAAATGTTTATAACAAGATTTGATATCACATTCATCAACTTAAATTTTTAGTAACAATAAATATGATTGTCAATATGAAATTATTATAGTAATAAAAACACAATTTATAGATAAATATTGAAATTTAACACGATAAAAAGAATATTATAATTTTATAAAAAAAAATATTTGCAAAAAATCAATTGCCCTCCTCATCCTCATGAACTGCCAAAGAAAACCATATTTCATTGCCATACAAGGAAGGCTATGGACTTGGACTTCCAAAATAAAGAAATAGCTGAATAGGAGAGGTTTTATATGGGAGTCAACATCTACCCGACTAAAGAAGACAAAACCAGGTGTCTAATCACCCTTCTTCCCCCACGGATGTACAAAACTAATGGCTTCACGGCATCTCATTGAGATTTGTCTTGGTTACTTCACTATTGCTTTATGAAATCAATTATAATAATAATAATTATTATTATTATTATTTTAAAATTTCAATAAATTAAGAAATTTAACTATTTAAATATTTTTATAGACTGTTCAACATTTTATTAGATTCTAAATAATCTAGATTTAATTCATATATTTTTATAATATTTTAGTATTAGTTTTTTTATATAATTTTAACTGCCATGTCTTCATTGCCAGATTTATCATATTCCCACTTCTTCTCCGCTCCTCCAAATTATATAAAATAGCCATCTCAGAACTACCAAACGGCCCCCCAAAAAAAATCTTGAGGCCTAGCCAATTTAATGCGCATTATTCATTTCCTTTCAACAGGCGCCCTCTCCTCTCTCACCAAAAACAATAGACTACAAAAGAGTCACGAGTGGTTAGTTTAAGGCCATAAAAGTAGTCTCCCAGTCCCATCCATTGTTTCCCGCTCCTTTTCCTCACCCACGTCACTTTCCTCCGCGCTTTTTTTCTTTAGTTTTTCTCTTTTTTTAATAGAGCTAACTAGTATAAATTTTAACTAATTTATCAAATATAATTAATTTTTTAAACATTTTTTACATGCATAGACTTCATTTTATCAAATAAAGTGGGATATCGATATTATTTTTTGATAAAAAAAATAGATATATAACTTGGACAAAATGAATTGTAGGCATCAAATATGACATTGCTAACAAATCTATGAACAATTAAATGAGAATAGTATGGAAGTATATTGAATGCCCAAAGTTTTTGATCTCACGTCATGGGAGTTAGGTTGGAAAATAAAAAATTGAGCATTACCATTTATTATCTTATATGTTTAAGTAGAAATAAATTAATTCTCTAATAGAATTATGACGTATTATATTATAGCAAATTGATGTATATAATATAGATTTGTGTATAAATCATGACCACTTGAGTATAAAAAAGATTATTCAATAAATTATTGTTATCTCTCTCAACTATAAGTGAAATAACATAATTATATTTTTGTTAGAGGTAAAAAAGTATAAAATTATTGAATATCACACTTATTATCATATTAATGTTTCTCACAATCACAAATTTATTTTAATAAAATTTATGATAAGTCATATATCTAATTTTAATAGAAAAATTACATCTCATAATCTTGATGAACATAGTAAAATGCATTGTACTATATTTAGTTAAATAAGTAAAGTTTATAGTTAAGAAGGGTTATGATCTGTTGGGAGTTGATCGTTTGGTACTACGTGGTGGTGGCAGACATACTATGTCAGTTACATTTTACCAAACAAGCAAAAGCTTCTGTTTTTTTTGCAGTGGCTTAGTCCGAACCCAATCAGCCACCTCTTTTTGAGACCCAACTGTATGTATGGAGCTTTGTTGAAGGAAGATGAATATGTGACGAGAAGGTACACATGGAGGCGATCCTACAAACAAAGGTCCTGCTCTCTCTACCTTCCACTGCCAGGATCCGATCACCAAAGCCATCCGAGAACCTCAGGCAGCGAGCTTTGTCCTTGAAACCCAATAGCCTTCCAGTTCTAGCTTCCTCCCTTTCCTCCGATGGCTTCGCCAAATTCCATGGCTCCATCTCAGACCCCAGCAGGAGTATCTTTCTCAAGAACCGGAGATCACACATTTGCAGGGCTGAGGCTGCTGCCTCGGCTGAGGATGAGCGCCTTTTTACCGAATCGGAGAAGCCCAAGTTTATGGGGATCGGACCGGGCACTCTCAAGAAGATCATCCCTCTGGGTCTGATGTTCTTCTGCATTCTATTCAATTACACGATCCTTAGGGACACGAAGGATGTCCTTGTCGTGACAGCTAAAGGGAGCAGCGCTGAGATCATACCCTTCCTAAAGACATGGGTTAATCTGCCCATGGCAGTTGGGTTCATGCTCCTTTACACAAAGCTTGCTGGGGTTCTGTCGAGGGAGGCCCTCTTCTATTCTGTTATTGTCCCCTTCATCGCCTTCTTTGGGGCTTTTGGGTTTGTTCTGTACCCGCTCAGCAATTATATTCATCCGCAAGCATTTGCTGATAGGCTCCTCGGTATGCTCGGTCCGAGATTCCTAGGTCCGCTCGCCATCATGAGGATCTGGAGCTTCTGCTTGTTTTATGTGATGGCTGAGCTGTGGGGCAGCGTTGTGATTTCGGTACTTTTCTGGGGTTTTGCCAATCAGGTTATAAACTAACTCCATACCAAATTCTGGTTCAGCATGCTCTCTGTATTGTTCTCTATCAATGGTGGGTTTGAATTTTCATTCCCATTTTCTGTTTTGATTGTGATGCATGAGAAAGTTGTATGGAGAATTCATTATAGGCCACTTGTCGTTAGTTGCTCATATACTGATATTGTGTGAAAAAAATCAATGCATGAAAAATGAGAACTGGTTATATTGGTTTCTAATGTACTGGAATAGTTTTATTTATGTCCAAGGATTGCATCATACTTCTATGATTTGCATTTGGGAGTTCATCTCAGAAAGCCTGTCGCTAATTGCTGATACACTTATATTCTGTGAAAAAATGAATTCTTGAAAAATGGGAACTGATTCTATTGGTTTCTAATGTACTGTCATAGTTTTATTTATGTCCAGGGATTGTATCACTCTTCTATGATTGCATTTCTAAATGTTGCCATTTGATTTCACGAAATCCTGTTTTAGTATGATAATCCTGATGTTCCTTCCTGGCTGTTGTTTTGTTCTTGAATGCTGTTGTGCGTAATGCTGTAATGAAAGATTTAGCCAAAGTTATGCAATTTGTGAAGTGCCTCATCAATATTCTGGTTATATAATGATGCTCATGTTTCTCTATAAACTAATGAGGAATTCTTGTTACGTGCTCTACAGATAACTACCGTAGAGGAAGCCAAAAGGTTCTATCCTTTATTTGGTCTTGGAGCCAATGTGGCACTTGTTTTCTCAGGTCGAACAGTGAAATATTTCTCCAATCTGAGAAAGAACCTGGGCCCTGGAGTTGATGGTTGGGCTATATCCCTCAAGGCTATGATGAGCATTGTGGTAGTGATGGGACTTGCCATCTGTGGCCTCTATTGGTGGGTGAATACCTTCGTCCCTCTTCCAACTCGTAGCAAGAAGAAGAAGGTAAATTCATCATCTTGACTTTCTCATGCTTTGTTTTTATTTCTTACTATCTATCTACTGTGCCTGAATTGCTTATTGTGTGGCATTTTTTAGAGGAACCTGCTTTTGTGTTTTGAAGAATTTAGATAAGCTATAGAGCCCTTCCTTTTTTCATGAAATCAGAAAACGATAACTATTATCAACTCATTGAGAAGATTATAAATAAGAGCCATGGTCAATTGTACTCGAATGATCTAGGAGAGTGACATTCTGGATCATGATTGCACAGGAAAAGCCCAAGATGGGAACAATGGAGAGCTTGAAATTCTTGGTATCTTCAAGATATATTAGGGACCTGGCAACATTGGTGGTAGCCTATGGAATCAGCATAAACCTTGTTGAAGTCACTTGGAAATCAAAACTTAAAGCTCAGGTTTGAAACTCATTGTAGTTCCTAAGTGACTTCTTTACTATTCACATTACAGCAACAGTTAATCTTTAGTCTCCCTTATTTTGTGCAGTTCCCCAGTCCCAATGAGTACTCTTCCTTCATGGGTGACTTCTCTACTGCTACTGGAATAATGACCTTCACAATGATGCTTCTGAGTCAGATCATATTTGACAAGTACGGGTGGGGACTGGCAGCTAAGATCACACCCACTGTGCTACTTTTGACTGGAGTTGGATTCTTCTCGCTTATACTGTTTGGGGACCCATTTGCTCCTTCCCTTGCAAAGTTTGGACTGACCCCCCTTCTGGCAGCTGTGTATGTGGGTGCATTACAGAATATCTTTAGCAAGAGTGCCAAGTACAGTCTATTTGACCCCTGCAAGGAAATGGCATACATACCCCTTGACGAAGACACCAAGGTCTGGATTCTCTTGACATTCTGTCTTTGGATTGTAAATTAGCACTAGCTGTTTGCTGATTCTCTTGCAAAGTAGACCTCAACAATTCACCTATATTTTTATAGAAGGGGAGGTCTACATTTAATTTAGGGAAGGTTTTGCTAACTGGAACATCTAGTACTGCATATTCTTGCAATCTCAAGATTGTTGAAATAAAGGAAGATATGTTAGATCATTTGAAAATGGTGAAATATAGTTTTTTAGGGAAGACAATGTTGACCCAAAAAAAGAGGAGCAAAACTTGAAAACTTTTCTAGTTATATATGACTATTTGAACCAATATGCACTATTTGGATGAGGAGAATCTGGCAGATACTTCTAACTTGTTTGATTTCTTATGTCAAGAAAATATAGATATTAAAAGAAAATGCAGTGGATTAGATTATAGAAGATGCCATGGATACAAAATTCTTTATATGCAAGTTCAATGCATTTATCTCTACTGGTGATGTAAGAGGCAGAACATTTTCATTTGTTTATAATAACCGAATCAAGCAAAATTACAAGTATCAATGGCACTGGCTGGGGTATACATAACCTTCCATTATGCTTTCTCACGTTCTTATGCCTCACTTTGCTTATTAATATACTTCAGGTTAAAGGTAAAGCAGCCATAGATGTTGTGTGCAACCCATTGGGGAAATCTGGCGGTGCACTAATCCAGCAATTCATGATCCTAACATTCGGGTCACTTGCAAACTCGACTCCCTACTTGGGTGGCATTCTATTGGTGATTGTCCTTGCATGGCTGGGCGCTGCAAGGTCACTTGAGACCCAGTTCAATGCTCTTCATCGTGAGGAAGAGCTTGAGAAGGAGATGGAGAAATCCAATGTGAAGATCCCCGTGGTGCAGGAGGATGAGGGCAGCAATGGGTCTTTCACCAGCAGTCCACCTGTGGATCATATTGCTAGTGACTCCTCTACCTCAAGTAGTCCATCAACCTAGAACCAAGTCCGAGTGTGTTCCTTCATTTGGCATGGAGATTGAAAGAAGCGTTGTCTTAAGATCTTTCCACAGAAGTAATAGGAGTTGATGCAGCTGCTGGTTTCAGGACGGACAACAGTTTGCCAACTCTCATATTCTTAGTAAATAAAGTAGTTGTATTATAAGAAAAACCGACTTGTGCTTGCTTAGTATGACCTGTTATTGCTGTGGGATAACATACCTCATCATTCATCTGTTATTGCTGTGGTATTTATTGTAGACATTCCTCCTTGAACGTTTGCATGATATTTTCTCTATTGCTTGCCAAGCTCTTCTGCAATATTGCCGTCCAAGACAATTTGGCATTTCATCTCTTTCCTGCAAAATTGTGATGCAGGTTAAGCTCTTGCTGCATGATGTAATAATAATGAACATGAACAATGCTTCCATGGGGGATAAGAACAATACATTTAAGAACTTCAAACTCTCGCATTTCAGAGCTCTTGCTTGAGACGCAGTTATGTACCTTAGAGTATAGGGGATTGAGGGGGTAAGGAGGTTTATTGAAGGACAATAAGATTCTCAACTTCCCATAGTGTTATGAAAGGATGAGATGTGGGGTTAAGTCTATGGATCATCATGTCCCTCTAAATCACTTTAATAAGACAATAATAACAACCCACGAAGTTACTTGGCCAGTTCTTGACATGGTTTCTTTTCTTTCATAGAATCTATTTTGGTCCACTCCATGGTCATCAATTAATAAGACGGGGATGGATTCCAGCGGAAGCAACTTATGGGGGGTTATTCTCTTTAGAGACATAAGTTGGTAGGGTTTGAGAACAAAAACTCATTAATACCTGTCTGTGTTCCGTGCTCGACTACTAGACTTCATCTCGTCCACATCGGCTTTCAAATTTTAATCTTAATTCAATCTAAATGATCCAAACATAAAACTCTATTTTTTGCTGTAGATTTGATGTCTACTAGACTTCATCTCGTCCACATCGGCTTTCAAATTTTAATCTTAATTCAATCTAAATGATCCAAACATAAAACTCTATTTTTTGCTGTAGATTTGATGTCTACTAGACTTCATCTCGTCCACATCGGCTTTCAAATTTTAATCTTAATTCAATCTAAATGATCCAAACATAAACTCTATTTTTTGCTGTAGATTTGATGTTTACTGAAATCAGACAAAGATAATGATGACTGTTTGTGGTTGATCCGACTTCTCAAGTTCGGGCCATAATATCAAGAAGGGGAAAGGAATGGATAATATCAGGAGTATAGATGATGACAGGGATAAAATAAATTATTATATATGTATAATTTTTTTTTATAATTACGTTAAGGTAAAAATTATAAGATTTCTCTTTTAACATACTAAGTTGTTATTATTTATCACTCACAAAATCACTATTTTAAAGTGGTTTGGTGATTATTTCTCATTCAATTTTTTATAAAAATGAGAATAGAATAAGGTAAGGTAATGAATAAACAAATTAATGTTTCAAGTACAGTATTCGGCAAGATGGTCATAGTGAGAGATTTTGTTAATCACACAGTAAAAGTTATGTTTGGCACGATGGAGAGGCTCCATGAGGAAAAGAAACATTTTGTTGGAAATATTGTTTTGAGTTTTAAATGATTAGATAAGTTGTTATAGTAGTAAAAAGGGTAATATTTTATTTATAAATAGTGATTACCTGCTAAAAAATTATTTTTTTTACTTATATTAATAGAATTATAATTTAAACTAAAGATGAGAACTGGAATTTAAATGTGTTACATTCAAATTTTTTTAAATTTGATTATATCTATAATTGAGTTTGAATCTCCTTTTAAATATTTAAACCAAATAATATTTAATTTTATTAAAAATTTATTTTTTAGTTTTAAATTACAAAATAACATCATTTTATTTTATTATAGTTTATTCATGAATTTTTTTAAATATGCAATTGAGTTTCCACACTTTCCTAAATATATAAAAAATTCCTAAACTTTAGATACTCTTAAAACCTTATTTAAACCTTCAAATTCTTACCTTATCATCATTTTAATACTATTCTCAATATATTAGTGATAATTCTAAATTTTAAATTAAATTATTTAACCTAGAAAAAAACTAAAAATAGAGTTTTATCAAAAATTTATTGTAGAAAAAAGTTTTAATTTATTATTAACAATAACACATATTTCAAATATGAAAGTAAGATGGTTAAATTTATTTGTTATTGTATTTGAATAGAATTCATAAAATAACATAAACTCTAAAAATTTTAATAAATAGTGGTAGAAGCACTTATTAAGCTTACGTGGGAAATACTAGAGTTTTTTAGGATATAATTAAGGTGCTTTATAAACTTGGTTCAACTGAATTTGACTGTATAATTACTTAAAATTATTTAGAAAAAAAAGTGGACAATTTCGAACCTTAGTAAAGTTACTACAACCACTTGTACACTTCTCTAATCACTGATAATCTCATAAAATATTGAGTTCATGTAAATAACTTCTATAGAAATTTATACAAAAAAAAAGCACCCTTTTTTGTTATAAAAAGGACACTTGTGGAAGCTCTAGTTTGCAGCTAACCATAAATCAAAACAGTGAGAATTTCGAGGATATTTGAGGTGTGAAGAACTAATGGGATGAGTTTCTCCTTATATAGTGAGCTCTCGAGTTGAAGAAATTTTTATCCCTGCCAACTCGTAACTTGTTCAAAACCACTCCTTCTAGAATTGTTTATCCTTTCCTATAAATTGACATTACAAAATAGATGGAATTGACATGTTCATAGGTGGGTAAATTGAGGAATATGATACTATGCATATGCATGTGGGCTTGTATGTATGAGTTGTCATATTACACATATTAATTGGTTATATGTGATGATATGACATATTTGACTAGTTTTTATTATTTTTTTATCATATGTATTGCCACGTGTCATACTGTGATTGGTCAGTTTATTAAATATTACTATGTCATAGTTAATTATTATAGTTTTATCATATGACACATAATGATTGGTTTATTCAATTTATCACATTACGACCCGATTTGGTCGGAACCTATGAACAACCCATCATCCTCCTAATACTTTAGTCGAAACTACAATTTTTACTACAACTCGAGGGATAGAATGATGAGATGATTAGTAGAAGGAAAAGGATATTAGAAAGATAAGGGAGAAATATGTTTCATTAATAATAGTTTAGATAAAACATGATGTAAGATATGATAAGACGAGTGCCCAAGACGTACACACTAGATGAAGATCCCAAACTCAAATAATATAGACCAATTCTACGACTTCCATGGAGTAGCTATCGATGTGTCTGTTGATCCTTAATAAGAAAATAAGAAGGGTGAAACTCAAAATAATGGAAATTATAAGTAGTAAATTGAGAGATGTATAAAAGATTTAGAGATATAGTGGAGATATAGTAGACATTTTTTAGAATAAAGTGTTGAAAAAAATTGGTAAGATAGATAGATTCGGAAGTGAGAATGGATAAAACTGTTCCATCTCCAACCAGCATATGCTCTAGAAATGATTGTGAATCTTGAACAGATAACTAAGATAAATCATTAGTAATATAATTGGTTATACCTGAATTGATTAGGATATTTAGTTATCTCTTATCCAACCCTGTACTGCAAATTAGTTGGTTCCCTTCAATATATTACTCTTACTTAGTCCAGATCTCACTTATTTTGTTAACCATATCTACCAATTTATTCATCAACCTAAATCGTTTCATTATGGACTTTTTCTATGACGCAACTCACCCGTTTGTCTCTACTATTTCTTAGAAGCTGATTGGGCCAGCAACCCCGATAATCGTCATTCTATCAATAGATTCGCTATATTTTTTAATTATAATCTCATATCTTGCCAATTCAACTGACGGGCTAATTGAATTCAATCTATTATTCAGGAATTTGGTATCTTTCAAACGGCAACTCTCGTATGATAATCTCTCAACCATACATCTTACCACCAATCTGATTTTTCATACTCGTATCAAGTATATTGAGATTGATTATAACTTTGTTCGTAAGTATATTAGTCGCAATTTACTCCATGTTCGCTTTATTGGTACTGATCAATTTACTAACTTTCTCACTAATCGATTATCATCCAAATGCTTTAACATTTTACTGTACAAGCTCACTATCATTGAGCTTCTATAAATAATTGAACCTATTGAATTAAATATACATACCCGTATAATAGATAGTCTCCCTATAGCTGTTCAAGATAACACCAAATAATGGTCTCCACCTGTAGCTGACTTCAAGATAAGACCAAATGAACTCATACCGTAGAAATTGAATAAAAAAAAGCTTATATACAATATTTTATTTTATATTTTTCCTATTATAATTTGTATTTATTTTATAAAAATCGGTATAAATATACACTAATATAAAGAAAAATGAAGGGCTGTAAGCTGCCATTCAAGATTACACCAAATTGAATCAGCAGCAAAACAAATGAACTTGGACTCATTTGCTCTATTGAAAAATCTGAATTGATGACTCCAAATATCCTTTCTCAAGCTTAGATACCTGCATGCTTCTTATTTTCTATTTTTTAACAATACATAAATGATAAATTTTAAGGAATTTTCTATCTATAAATCATTTTTACTTTCTATTTTTATCTTTATAAAAATAATAAATCTTAAAACTTTAAAAAATTTAGAAAATAATGCATAAATTCTAAAGGATTAGTGAACCTTAAAATTTTTAATTCACTAAAATTTATTAAAAAAATCCAATATGATTAAAAAATCTTAAAACTTTTCTAAAATATTAATATCTAAATATATCAAATAAAACTAAAGGAACCAATTAAGCCTAAAAATATATTGAATAAATTCATATAGAAATAATAAACATTAAAGATACCACTTAAAAAACAAAGAAAAGATATATAATTAATATATGTAGATCTATAATTTATTTATGTGAAAAAAATTAATTAGCGTATTTTAGATATTATAAAATTATAAATTATCATTAATTAAGATTAAAATAAAATATGGAAAGTATTAATGGCACTGTTTTTTTTTCTGTGCACGGTTGTCCTTGACCTCTTGCAAAATTATATTCTTCTATGAACGTTTTACAATTAGTAGTATGTTACAAATCAATATGAAATTAATGGATGCCCTATTCAATGAGATCAATAAACGTGCCATTCTTATTTGCTCCACTATAAAGCCATGATGCAGAGATTGATCATCCAATGCAAACCACTTTCAAGTTCCATTGATCTATATAGAGTAAAAAAAAAGTTCCATTGATCTATAGCTCAAGCAGAGATGGCCCAAAAAGGAGAACAGAAGTCAGCCATTGTTACGGACGCCATTGATGACGAAGCCATTATCTACGCTTCTGTGCTGACCAGCTCCTACATTGTGCCCATGGTCCTGAACGCTGCCATTGAGCTCGGTGTCCTGGACATCATCAATGAAGCAGGGCCCGACAAGAAGCTTTCGAGCAGTGAGATTGCTTCGACAGTAGGAGCAAAGAACCCATGTGCAGGTCCATCAATCGACCGTATGCTGAGGCTTCTGGCAAGCCACTCGGTCCTGAAGTGCTCGATAGGAGATGGGGATGATGGAGAAAGCATCAGGAGGGTCTACGAGCTCACCCCAGTCGGAAGACTATTCGTTAAAAATAAGGAAGGTGGTTCCCTCGTGGGTTTTCTGGGCTTTTCTCATAACCAAGCCATACTAGACATCAGGTGAGGGTGTAGATGATTTTTAATCCTTCGAAAAAGTGCATTTCCGTGAGGACAAAGCTTCCAAGTTTTATATGCTTATGGTCCTTCCTTGCAGACACTACATGAAGGATGCAGTTCTTGAAGGTGGGATACCTTTCAAGCTGGCTCATGGGTTACCTGCATTCGAGTACATGAGAGGCGATCCGGAGTTCAGCAGTGCTTTCAACACTGCAGTGAGTTTCCACTCCTCCATGGTCACGGAGAAGATCCTTGACAGGTACACCGGCTTCCAGGATGTGAGTGTGCTCATTGATGTTGGGGGTGGGAGAGGCACAACCCTCAACATGATCATCTCCAAGTACCCTCACATCAAGGGGATTAACATCGACCTTCCTCAAGTGATCGGAGGAGCGCCTCATTTCGAAGGTTTTTAAGTTAGATCTCTTGTTTATTCATCGTACTAGATCATTGCATTCTGTAAACATGTATGTTAATGGCTTCGGGTGCAGGAATAGAGCATATTGGCGGAAACATGTTTGAGGAAGTTCCGGCCAGAGGCGATGCAATTTTCTTGAAGGTTTGTGTTTGAATGCTTGTAACTTCATACTTTCTAACAATCCCTTGTCTAGGTAGTAGTTGTGAACCGGTTTTCTTTCTCGTTTCCAAGAGGGTATGCCACAATTGGAGCGACGAGAAGTGCTTGAAAGTGTTGAAGAACTGCCATGCTGCATTGGAAGACAATGGGAAACTGATCATCGTGGATTCCATTATGCCCGATGAGTCGAGTTCGAGCTTGGTTGACAAGTATGTGTCCCACTATGACAACATCATGTTCACCCAACATGAAGGAAAGGAAAGGACGGAGGAAGAGTTCCGAGCACTGGGGAAGGAGGCGGGATTTTCGGGATTCCAACTCGCTTGCTGTGCCTGTGCTCACTGGGTCATGGAACTCAGAAAATGAACGTGGAGGACTTGTGATCTTCAATTTCTTTCCACTTCCTGAAAAGATACTGCAAATAATTTATTTGAATTGGTCAATTGCTTTCATATTAAAAACTCGTTTGGAAGGGACTTCTTGGATGAAAATTTATTTGAATAACAAGGTTTTCTTGTGAGATCAACCATAATGTTCTTGAACTATCTTTTTGAGTGGATAAATATACACATGGAAAGCAAGGATAAGAAGAGGTAGCACTTTATAACGACTAAGTTAGAGTGCACTTGGCATGATTCCTCGAGTTTCTCATCTTCAAGGAAAGGATGAAGAAGAGAGCATGCCAGTGGTTGAATCTCACTATCAAGGGAAGGGTGAAAATAGATGCCTTCACTTGAGGTAGAAACTCCCACTATCATAGGGAATGCGAGTGGTTGAATCTCTAACCATGAATATAGAGCTGAACTCGAACTTGCACTTATTGCAGAGGGTCCTGGATCTAGCTCCAGTGGGCTTTTAACCACAGTTGATGTTGGGGATGCTACATGAAGATGACAGATGTTGCCTCAAGCCATTCTACACTCAGGCCTTCAACATCATCATAACAAATTGTCTTAAGGTATTGATGTACAAGAGCTGGTGTTGACCTGCAGGAGGGGACATAGATGGACATGGACTTTGGGCCCAAAGCAAGGACTCTAGCTTCTGACAACACTTTCTCAGAAAAAACGCATAGATAAGGAACCATAAAAAGAAAGAACTAAATTAGCAACATTTAATATCAATTGCCATAAGGTGGTTTCCCATTGGTATGGAGATATTAATACTAATCACAGCCTCCAACTGTAATTCTTTTGCCTCCAACTGTGTACTTTCATGTGCAGCAATGTGTGACTGCATTGATTTTGCTAACTAAGAGTTGAATTTGTTCTCTGTTCCCATGTGAATTTGATGATCTTTCTATGCATTATCCTCTGCCGGATCTCTCTTAATGTTGCTATCAATTCAAAGTAACAATGAAAGATAAAGAAACCTCACATCTTTCTTCTTAATAAGAAGCCACATATAAAACTTATTGCAACCATCCAAGGCATTCTTGCTCACAAGCTTCCTCTGGTCTTTGCAAGGAATTCCATGAGCTACTGTTGCAACTGGGAATGCTTCCCTTGCTTCCTCAGTTTCCAAGGCATTCTTATCCAAACAATGGCTCGTGGATTGATGATCCTCAGTGTTAGCTGTCTCATCAGGCTCTCTTTCATGTGAGAGTCGATGCCCTAGGTATGAGTCCTCAGCTTCCCTACCTAAGTCCCCACATTTACATATGCACCATTCAAAATCAGAATCATTTCTCCATTGTATACCTTGCGCTTCTCTCTAAATATGGGAAACTCAGGAAACTGATTGTCAACCAAATATCACGCATAGTCAATGAATATTATCAAAAACTTGAGTAACCATTGGAGGGTGAAATTTACAACTACCCATAACAATTTTATTTATTAGCACGAGCTTAGAAGTTCAATTCCCACTAAGGCAGTCACGAAACATCTTAAATGGATAAAAGCATGGCATCAAAATGTCAACAAGCTCCATAGAACCCAAAAATGGAATAAAATATCAGATGCATCTAACCATGCAAACATAGTCAAAAGTTAAACCTAAAGTAAGGGGATGCTCTATTTTGAGCTGCGGCTAGATCGACGCCTGTTCTTCTTTCGGATCTTCTCCCTATCTCCTTCCTCAACTCTTTCAACCACATTCGCTCCAACTCCTCCTAACTTCAACCACTGAGAATCGATATTAAATTTTCACTCATTTATTAATTTAATAAATTACTCTCAATCTAATATTGTATTTGCGGGATTTCTAACTACTTCCTATATTTAATATACTATATATTCCCCATACTTTATAAAAATTATATGTTTTACCTAAAATATTATAAAATTATCCAATTGGTCCTCCAATATTTTTATCATATCTAATTGGTTCTCAATTTTATAAAATTACACTTTAGTTTCTCAAATTTTTAAAATTCCCAAATTTCCATCAAATTTTCCCCAAGTTCAACCTTCTAACTCAACTTAATTTGATTTAATCAAATTGACCAATTAAATAAGTTTAATTGTTGAAATTGAAGTTAGATTGAAATTGCTACACCTTCATACGATTCAATTGCACTTTGAATCGAACGATTTGATACTGTAATGAGCTCAAACGGAGCTTCGTCGAAAAACTAGACTTAGAAAGAGAAATCTTCGAAAGCTTACCGTCGGGGTCGCGACGATCTGAGCTTTCAATCTGGGCAGATAGCTCTCGTCCTAAGATTCCTCCTAGAATCAAGAATTGCATCAATTAATGTTGAATTAAATGAGAATTTAGTCATCAAAGTTTTGTCGGTTCTCTCTCTAGCACTGATCGGAATTTACAGAGGAGAGCCAAATTAGCGCTCTAATTCAGCTGTAGGAGGGCTGTGGAGGTGTTGGGAGGGCTTGGTTTAGCTTGAGTAGGGCTTGAATTGGCCATTTTCAGCTCGACCAAAATAGGGCAGCTTTAGTCCACCAAAGCTACTTCACTGTTCGATTAAGTTGGCGCTTCTCTGACGACCCTCGAAGTAAATGAAGACTACAGGCGTGTAGCTGACTTCTCTATGGTTTTAGAGAACCTAACCATGCCTTCTTTGGCTCAGAAAAGATACTATATCGGAGCTCTAGTTCAAGCTACATTAGAAATTGAGCAGTTGGGCTTGGTTTGGCCTGAGGAGGGCTTGAATTGGCCGTTTTTAGCTCGGCCAAAATAGGGCAACTTCGGTCCGCCAAAGCTGCTTCACTGTTCGATCAAGCCGGCGCTTCTCCAACAACCCTTGAAGAAAATGGAGACTAAAGGCATGTAGCTAACTTCTTCATGGTTCTAGAGAACCCAACCATGCCTTCTTTGGCTCAGAAAAGACCCTATATCGGAGCTTTGGTTTGAGCTTCATCGAAAATTAGATCAGTTGAAAGAGAATGGAGTTTTTAGGTGTGTAAAGGATGAATGAGAAGGGGCTCTTTATATAGGAAGCTCAGGGACTTCTTGGTTGTCCAATTGGCACCTTAATGGCGGTTATTCATTGCCTGAAACTCTCTGGCCGGAGACTTTTCATCTTCGTCGGCATTGCTCAATTTTTCGGCAAGTGAACAGTGTTGTCATACGAAGGAAGAAGACGACACTGTTCTGAACCGTGTTCAAAGCTTAAACCAACCAGTTCAGGCCCGATTCGACCAAATGTTTCAAAATGAAAATTTTCTAAATTTATCTAGATTCATTTTCTATCCAATGGTAGCCTCAAATCTCAAATTTGAATTTTTTAAGCCACCTATAAAATGAATTTAGCATTCGGTTCAATAGTGGTTCAAACCGGTTCAATCCGGTTAAGATTCGGTTTACTTTAACCGGTTTGGTTTTCATCTCCAATTCATCCTAAAGTCTTTTTTCTTGACTTTTGTGACTTTTTAGGTCACTCGGGATCCATAAATTTTCTGGTTTTCCCTTTCTCTATCGGTTCCGTTTCATGAACCGACTCGGTTCATAAATCGGTTCAATTCAGTTGGATTTGGTTCACCTGAACCAGTATGGTTTTTCTCTTTCAATTTGTCTTAAGGTTCCTTTCCAAGGTTTTATGAACCCTTTGGGTCACTCGGGGGTTGTAAATTACCCAAATTATCCGTTCTCTAGTAATCGGGTTTGTGAACTAATTCGGTTTTCTCACTCGGTTTGACCGGTTATTTTCATGGTTTTCCTTAATTCCAAAGGGCGGGATTTACAACTCTCTCCTGCTTTTAGGAGTTTTGTCCCCAAAACTTAATTAGCAACCTTTGTATCAAGAATAGATTCCTTTGGTGCTAACTTGGGGTTTGCTTAATATGCTAACTCTTCGGTTGTCCTTTTAGTTGGCCCTTTTTATATCATTCACTTAAGGAATTTCTTTTTCCTTTCCATGGTTCACTCACTCCATGGAGTTTATAATAATTAGGCATGTCTTAACCACTATTCCAAGGTATATCCTTAAGTTCACTTCCTCCTCTACTCAGGGTAGGATTCTTCCTCTTGAGGGTTCTTGCTCAAAATTTCAGGATTGAGAATTCCAAGATGCCAAATCATTCCTTTATCTAGTTATTCTCTTAATCGTTGAAACCCCTAGCTCGGTGTTCTTTCGAGCATTACGTGTAGGTTTTAGTGTTATCACCTATTTGTCCTATTTCGACCATTCTTCCATCCGTTGTTTATAATAACTTTGATCCAACTTTTATGTTTGACTTTTCCATGCTTATTAGTTGACTCTTCCATTAGATTGCTAGAACACTTCTTTAAGGTTCGTTCCCAACTTTCCAACCCTTTAGGGATTGCATAACTTCATCCCTCTTTTTGTTTGGTAGTATTCCTCGACTACCTTTAACATTATCCAATCAACTTAGCTAACAATGTCGGTTCTCCTTACCCACTCGTCCCTTCCCAACTTCCTTATTGGGTCCTTCCAATTTCAAATTATTGATTTCTCGATGATTTACCGACAAGCTGGGATTCTTTCCTTCTTAAGTCCTTGGCATTCTTTATTCAAGGAGTTCTCCTTTTCCTTAATCCCCATCTACTTACTTGTGATCATTTCATGATTCTTTGTTCCAATTTAATCACTTTTGGTCTATGTGTCGATTCCTTTGCTTGGGAAGGTTCCTTTCTTCCGATTTTGTTCTCTACTATGTCCCTCACAGTAGAGACTTCCATCTTAGAAGTTACATGTCCAGCCTTCTTATCATTCCTTATTCCTTACTTAAGATACTTTCGATTATCGATCTTATTCCGTGCACTCCACACTATGCTCAGTTGTCCACTCTTTAGACTTTATTATGCGCGTGTGGACTACGATCCATCTCACTAATTATGGTTATTTCTCCTTATACACATCTTATTTGGAGGGCTTACTTTCCCAACATTTCTCAGAAGTTATTTTCTTTATTTCCTTATTATGGGTAGTACACTCATTCTTACTTGTCACAACATTTTTTGATGTTAACTTCCTATTTCCCCGTTCCTTTTAGCTTATTCCTTGGATCCTTCCAATATGCTTTCTTGGTTCTTTCACATTAGTTTGCGCTTCATTTGTAAGTTTATCTCTTTGTACCTTTTACTCGGTTCCATTATCTCTTAGTTGGAATACATATGTCTTTCTAGGGTTTCCTACCTCAGTAGTACTCTCCTTTTTTTTCCTTGGTTCCAGGGAATATCTACCCTTAAATGGTATCATTTGATGTCTTCATCTTCTATTTATCCTTGCTCTTGAAATCTTGTGGGTACATCTTTTGTACTTTATCCTCATCCCCACTCGTACCACAGTACGCGTCTATTTCTTTTAGGGAGACTTCAAATCTTCCTAGTTTCAAGATTTTTTTACCATTATGCGAGAGGCTTGCCTACTCTTTTCTTTGGCTTGAGTATAGTCTTTAATTTGGCCATTAGCCTTTTTAAGGATTCTTTCATTCTTCTATTCCCCAATATTTGGCCTTTCCACATCTTCCTTCTTTGTTGGAGTTTAAATTATGACCTTCTCGAGTATTAGTTCGTTAAATGCCTCGTCTTTACCATTCTCTTGGTCTAATTATCTTAGGGTAGTTGTTTCTCGAGATTTCTTATCCTTAATGTCCATCCTATTACCATTTTTAGGGTGTAGTCCTTTCTACTTCCCAATCTTCCTTAGGGCGTTGTTTTATTCTCCTTGACTATCTTGTTGTAACGACTTCTTTCCTTCTACTATGTTTGTCTAAAACTTCTATTTGGCTTCACTACTTTTCCAAAGTGAGTCGTATTTGAAATCTCAAGACATTTCATTTGTCGTCAAATGCTCGACTAGTCTTCTCTCGTGGAGGCACCCCCTTCTTTGCTCCTAAATGGCTAGAAATTTCTCCCAAATAAAAACTTTCTATAACTTTACTTTGTTCCTGTTTGTGGTTTATCGAAGTCTTACCTTCAGTCATTTTTCCCTCCTACCACTTTGTTAGGATCTTGAAGAGTTTCCTCCTAGATGTAGTTGAAATTCCAAGCATGAGTTGCATTTCTAGGGATGGTATCCTTTCAGGTTTCCTATAACTGTGGGGGTGCTATTCTTGGAGAATATTGTCCTAAATCCTTGTGGTGTGGGGCAGTACTTCACTCATGTCCCATTTCCTTACATTTGTAATAGATTGTTTCCTTGCTTAGTTACTTCCAAGAGTTCTCATAAACTCCTTAATTACCTTAATAACTCTTGTCATGCCTTCTTTGCCCCATAATTCCCTTGATTTGTTCCTTTATTCAGGATGAAAATCTCCTTGGTCTCCATGATGTCTAGGGTAACACGAGTTTGTTTGGTTACTTTTCTTGGGCAATCTTCCTATAGTTGAGGTGAAAGGTCACATCTTTATTGAGAGATATAGTTTTTAGGAACTTGGAATTCTTTATTAGTGGAGAAATAATACAATATATTGGGGTCTTAGCCCCGTTACAAAAATGGTTACGAAATAGATGTAGAGCTACAGGGTTTTTGACAAGCATCCTCCTTGGTAAAGTTATAAGCCCTTGATGGCATTCCTGAGATTAGGCTTGGCTCCCTTCGTACTTAGGATTGTGACCTCTACAGGTCCTGGCACCATCTTCTTGGATACTTCCCAATAAAGTCTCTTGGTTCTTTGGGACTTCTTGGGTATTTTAGGGTGATATCCCTATGGGGACAGAGTGTTGGATAGTGTTGGTAACACAAATCCTAGTTTTCTTGGTTCCTCTCCTCGGAGCCATCTGAAAATTTTTTAAATCATTCCTATTAGTTACTATATTTTCTAGTCTTGATTATGTATTCGAGGAAATAGGCCCTGATACCACTCAAGTTGTCACGCCCCGATCTAGTTTGGTCAGATCCCTATGAGCAACCCGCCACTCTCCTGATTTATTAAGGGTTTTCCCCTTCTTTAAACTGTGAGGAGTAAGACGTACTTTAAACCTGTACCTTTCCTAGAATACTATAAATAAAAATTGCATAAAATTTTAAAATTTTACATACCTATCTTGCAGGTATAGTTATCTGAGGTCTTTGGGTAGGTTTCCCTAGGTTACTTGAAAAGGGATATAAGGGAGAGGATGAGCACAATGACTCAGTGAATGAGATTTTAAAATTTACTTTTAGGAAAAATGTTTGAATCGGAGTGTATCAGACTCCTTATTTTCTTTAAAAATATTAATCCTTAAATATCTCAGTTTTCATAGTCATTTCTCATTTTCACAGTGTGTTTAAAAATCAACACACGTCCTTTATCATAAAGGATAACACACATTCGTAGGCCAACCCATCCACTAAACCCACTTGTGGTGTCGGAGCGACTTTACCAGCCACCTAGATAGAAGCACGTCCACTTCTACCCTAAGAATGAGTGGATGTTCGTGATATCCGACCCTCAATCCTGTAACAAAACTCTGTGTCCGTATGAGGACAGAGACCTCATCCTGTACCCACTCCGATCTCATGCACTTGAAGCTACGTCGAGCTTCGCAAGACTTCTGGTATGACTAACTACCCTTATACCCACTAGGACGTCCAAAGCCCTAGGGTGCATCACTACCCCTCTTGGGCGTCTTGAATGTCTCGTAACAAAGTGCATGCATAATCAATAGTTTTTCACATAATGCCATATAATATGTGGTGCCATTGGTCCAACGGCTTCGTCCTTAAACTCGACCTGCAGCTATTTGTCTTGACTAGTCTGAAGACCTGTCATGTCGCACTGCCACTAGTCCATCGAGTATGCCGGTCCTGTCTCGGTACCATGGACAAACAACTCATTTACTTAAGTTTTTATGGCATATTAATCATGTTTGTTTACGAGCTCTTGCTCATTCCAACTAGTTTAGGGCCCACTATTCGAGATTTTCAAAATCGGGCATATTAGACCCCAAGTTCCAAAACCGAGGCCTCCAGCCTATATGAGCTATTCAAGCACCCATCAAGAAAGTCTCCCAAAAAGTTTAAGCAATGGCACACAGTCAAGGGAGAGCATTTCCGACAAAATAAACTTTTCAACTGTCCATCATACCAATCGAGTATGAGGACATCTCCGCTTATAACCGTTAAGCGGGTTTTCTACTTCCTTTCCTTCCAAGAAGTTTTATCATACCAACCGAGTATGATCTACTTACAACCGATAATTAGTTTTTCCGTATGATTTTCACATGACTCTTCTCAGATGTGATGATTAAAATACCACTTAGAAGTGGGTTTTCATTTTGAGGTTCTTATCATTCCAACCGGGTATGATATTAAATTCCCACTCACTTGTTAATGCAGTGAATTACTTTCAACCAGTTCTTTGTATTCACGCGAGCTTTTCCTTGCTGGCGTTCCCGGTACTTCGTATTCCTACACGCGATATGAATACCCTTGTTCATTATCCATTGGCCTAATAGGCTTCATTCATTCCAAATGAATAAGAAACCAAACTTTTCATTTATTTGTAATTAGGTCCCTAAAGTTATTTTTCTTTAACTTTAAGTCCCTAATGTCGGGTTTTCCTCAAATTGAGTCCCAAAAATTTAAAAATTCACCTTGGTACCTCAATTTATTCAATTTCACAAAAAGGGTTCAATTTCCCAAATTTCTAATTTGGTCCCCCAACTTTTCCAAAATTACCATTTTGCCCTTACTTTACAAAAATGGTAAGTTTTACCCCAAATTTTCCAAAATTGCCCAATTAGTCCTCTAACATCTTTATCATGCCTAATTGCTCATCAATTTTATGAAATTACACTTTAGTTCCTCGAATTTTTGAAATTCCCCAATTTTCCCCAATTTCAACCTTCTAACTCACACGAATTTGATTTAATCAAATTAACCGATCAAATGAGTTTAATTGTTGAAATTGAAGTTATATTGGAGTTCCTACACCTTCATACGATTCAATTGCACTTTGAATCGTACGATTTGATGCCAGAATAAGCTCAAAAGGAGCTTCGTTGGAAAACTGTACTTAGAGAGAGAGCTTTGAAAGCTTACTGTCAGGGGTGCGACGGTCCGAGCTTTTGATCTTGGCAGATAGCTCTCATCCTGAAATTTCTCCTAGGATCAATAATTGTATCAATTGATGCCGAATTGAATGAGAATTTAGTCATTGAAGTTTTGTTGGTTCTCTCTCTAGCACCGATCGAAATTTATAGAGGGGAGCCAAATCGGCTTACCTTTTTGCTCTAATTCAGCTGTAGGAGGGCTGTGGAGGTGTTGGGAGGGCTTGGTTTGGCCTAAGGAGGGCTTGACTTGGCCGATTTTAGCTCTGTCAAAACAGGGCAGCTTCGGTCCGCGAGAGCTGCTTCACTGTTCTATCACGTCGGTGTCTCTCCGGCGATCCTCGGAGCAAATGAAGACTACCGTTGGGTAGCTGACTTCTCCCTGGTTCTAGAAAACCTGACCATGCCTTCTTTGGCTCAGAAAAGACCCTATATTGGAGTTCTGGTTTGAGCTTTACCTAAAATTGTAGTAGTTGAGAGATAATGGAGTTTTCAATTGTAGAGAGTATGAATGAGAAGGGGCTCTTTATATAGGAAGCTAAGGGACTTCTTGGCCGTCCGATTGGCACCTTAATGGCGGTCATTCATTGCCTGAAACTCCCTGGCCAGAGACTTTTCAACTTCATCGGTGCTGCTCGATTTTCCGATAAGTGAACAGTGCTGTCATTTGAAGGAAGAAGACGGCATTGTTCCAAATTGGTCCGGACTGGTCCGAATCGGGTTCAAAGCTTAAACCGGTCGGTTTAGGCTCGATTCGACCAAATGTTTCAAAATTAAAAATTTCTAAATTCATCTAAATTTATTTTCTATCCAATTATGGCCTCAAATCTCAAATTTTAATTTTTTAAGCCACATAGAAAAATGAATTTAGCATCTGGTTCAATAGTGGTTCAAATCGGTCCCAACTGGTTCAATCCAATTAGGATTCGGTTCATCTAAACTAGTTTGATTTTCATCTCCCATTCATCCTAAAGTCTTTTTCTTGAATTTTGTGACTCTTTAGGTCACTAGGGATACATAAATTTCCCGGTTTTCCCTTTTCTCTATCGGTTCCGATTCATCAACCGACTCGGTTCATAAATTGGTTCAATCTAGTTGGATCCGGTTCACCTGAACCGGTCTAGTTTTTCTCTTCCAATTTGTCCTAAGGTTCCTTTCCAAGGTTTTATGAACCCTTTGGGTCACTCGGGAGTTGTAAATTTTCCAAATTGCCCATTCTCTCATAATTGGGTTTGTGAATCGATTCGATTTTCTCACTCAGTTTGACTAGTTCTTTTCCTGGTTTTCCTTAACTCCAAAGGGTGGGGTTTACAGTTTAGGCTACTGGCCAGTGTGAGACTTACCCTCTGACTTGACCGTAAGCGAACTAACTGGATAGTTTTTCGAGTCTTCGGACACTCTAGCTTTTTCGGCCTCTCTCTCTTCTCTATCAACAGCTAGAGGTTGAAGATGATGATGGGGCGGGCGTGCCACGTGAAGTGCTGTGATTGGCTGGCTTTTCTAATGTGGAGGTCCAACTTGGCCACCGCGTCAACTGTCCCGTTGACCAGACATGTGGCAGCCTCCCATTGGCTGCTCATGTCGGTGTGGCATGTTAGCAAGTCGCCCATTGACCATTGACCGGACACATGGCAGCCTCCCCTTGGATGTTCATGTCTACGTGGCTACTGACGGGGCACTATTGACCGGTCTAGTCTATTGACTGATTGGACTGTTGACCAGTCCAGTTCATTGATTGGTCGGACCATTAACTAATTCGGTCCGATCGGGTTCGTTGTCCTGAATTCAAAAATCGGTCGGTTCAAACTGGATTCGACCAGTTTTCTGAAATTTAAAATTTTCTAAATTCATCTAAATTCATTTTCTATCTAATGGTGGCCTCCATTTCCCATATTAACATTTTTAAGCCACCTAGATAAATGAATTATTGAACCAGTTCACTATGGTTCATCCCAGTTCAATTTGGTTCGAGTCTGGTTTGCCCCGAACCCGTCCGATTCTCTCCTCAATTCCACTTCCCGATTCTTCCTCACAATTTTTGTGAATTTTTGGTCACTTGGGATCTCCCAATTTCCCATGTTAACCCTTCTTTACTATTTTCTATTGATTTACTTGGCCCTATTTTCAACAATAGTGTCAGTTCTCCTCTCGATTTCCTTGGTCCGAGAGGACAAGTTTCACAAACCTCCTAACCACGAAAAATCTGTGAACCTCCGTCGACCCTCCACTGTTAAAACCTCTCGGAAAATTAGACATTACAAGTAGCTCTAGCCATTGCAGAATGAGATCCAGGTGTCTAAATATTCATGGGAGATTTAGCTATACGACTCTACTACCCTCAACCCTCTCCATTTCCTCTCCAGTGAGTTTCCGACCAAAACTCGATCTTGTGTTTAAGTTATAGAGAGACTTTGACCAATGCCAAAATGATATTGTTTCAGCCATAGTTGGTCAGAGAGTGATTGTGGGGACTTAGGGAAGATGATGAGGGACCTATATATGATTTTTGAAGAGCTATTAGAGCCATTTTTTAAGAGATAAAAGTTTAGGGACCAAAATATAATTTTTGAAAAGTTTAGGAACATAACTATAATTTTCATAAAAATAGGAACCCAAATGAGATTTAGTAGAAGTATAAGGACCTAGAGGAAAGTTGGAAAAGTTTAGAGATCTGAAATAATAACTTAAAATAAGCTAAGGACCAATGTGTATCTCTTTGAAAAGTTTAAAGGACTGAAGTGTAATTTTTAAGAGTTAGAGGATTAAAATGAAATATGTGAGAAGTTGGGTTCCACTTAGAAACTAAGAAAAGTTTAAGGACCTACGAAAAATAAGTTTTACCAAAATCAAAGTCCAAAAGGAGTAAATAGAGTGTACATGGACTAAAATGTAATCTTGGAAAAGTTAAGGACTGACATGCTATAAATGGAAAGTATGAGGACCTTATTGGAAAAGGTGGAAAAGGTTAGGACCATGGGAAGAAAAGATCTAGAAATAGAAGGAAAATATTAGGGACTTAGGTGTCATGAGTGAGAGTTGGACAAACAGGTTTCAAACATGAGGTTTGAGCAAAAATGACCCAAATGGAAATATAGTAATTTTGGGAAAATTATGGGCCGGTATCATAAAATACCAGAATGAAACCAGAACAAACACGTGTTCGAATGCACGGGTGAGTGGGTTTATGGATGACGGGTACTATTGGACCGATCATGGTTTCTTACAAGTTTTCATTAAGTAAAAAATAGAGCATGATAGATTTTAATAATAAGAATCATGCATGACAATAGATGCAGGAACCGAGATTCTTTTCTTTTAGACATAAGTATGAGACTAGATCTCATGAGTAGGGCGAACTAGCTAAAAATGGATAAGATGGCATATTGCATGAATCACGAATTCCAAATAGATACTTACAGGATATGAATTTCTAATTGTGAAAACAAGTAATGAGAGTCGACTGAATAATCTACCAAACTTCGAGAATATTAAGAAAGATTATTGTTTATTTATATTGATATATGTTACTAAATAACATGAGTAGTGAGGTCGGTCACATAGCATATTGTATGCCCAAGTAAAGAATGATTATTTTATTATAAAGATCATATGTGTAATATGATATTGGGTAGACGTGTTATGACACTAACATGACACCTGGTATAGAGGTCATGTCGAGTGTATAGGTAAGACTGGAAGCGATGATATAAGGGAGGAGAGATAGATCTTTCCACGAACCCGAGGAAGGCTTATAAAGGGGTTTATGTCATCACTTGTGATCTAAGAAATGGGCTGAGCTAAATCAAAGGATGAGGGATGTCTAATGGCACATCATCGACATTCATGTGAGGGGGATGGTCATCTCGAGATTTTTCATGGGAGTGCACTTGATGCACATACCCTTAAGTCCTAAGTTCATGTGTAAATAACTACGGATAATTTATTTATGCATTGAATTTGTGAATTTTTGAAATGGGGAAATGAATTCTTGGGGTTTTTAATACGTGATTAAATACCTATGATATAAAAAAAGCTACGAAAATACCATCTGTGAATAACACAAATAAAATAATATGCAGGGATCGGGTTGTAAGCCATGTTGTGGCTCGACGTCGGTAAATTAATTCACTAAGTTGTGAGTTCGCCATTCTTCCCTAACTCTTTTTAGGATTCATACAAGAATAATGGAGACTCACAACAACCTCGACTTATAATACCACATAACCGATGTACAATACTCGATATAGATGCACGAAGGTTATAATTACTTATCAGATACTTAATTCATGAGGGAAACTTTGTAAAAGTATTGGGCTTACTACCTGCTTTTAGAAACTTCTAAATTTTTACTGAAATTTGTATATTTTATTTTGAATCTTACTTCATGTTGACTCTACTTTGGTGAAGGTACTCATATAAGTAGCATTGGGGAGATGTGACAGGTTGCCATCGTGTTTCCCTGGCCCGAGAAATCGATTCTGACATGACATTATAGGGTCGTGGCTAGCTTCCAAATATTCGCTTTAAAACTCTTTTTTCTAGAAAAAAAACTATGAGTATCGTTTCCTATTTACTTGGATTTGTAAATCCATCTCTTAAAGTTTATGGGGGACGTGGCCCCTTTCTTTTAAACAATAGACCTAAACAAATTTCTCTTTTTATTGGGTTTATCCCATTTCTTTTTAAACATCTACATTAGCCCTTTTCTTTCACCAATATTGGGTTTTGGCCCATTCTCTTAAAATAATCGTAGTTGGCCCATTTTCCTTAAAGTAGTGGGATTTGGCCCATTTTATTTTGTTGTATTGGGTCTTAGCCCAGTTTCTTTAAGTTGGACCCATTACTTTAAAGTAGTGCACAATTTTGGACTTCGAGAGCAATGTTATTATCCGACAATTTTGATGCTTCTTTGATCACCATCAATCTTTGACAAAATTGAGGTAGTGTAAATGACCTTTATAGGAACCCATAAAAACTTATAGCTCCCTTTTTTATTGTAAAAATGGCCTTTGTTGAGCTCTGGTTTGCAATTCACTAGAAACCAGAGTAGTGGAGGATTCAAGAAGATTTGAGGTGTGATGAAATGAGGGGAGGAGTTGCTCCTTATATAGTGAGCTCAAGGACTCGAAGGGCTATCCATCCTAGCTCTTGTCACCTCATAACGTGCTAGAATCACTACTGTCAAAACTGGTTTTCATTTTTTAAAAACTAGTGTTACGAAACAGATTGAATTAACGTGTTCAAAATGTCGGGTGAGCTGAGGAAGATGATAGTGTATGCATACATGTAGACTTGTACATATATGTTAACATGTGATGTACAATGATTGGCTATGTCTTTATGACGTGGCATATTCAACTAGGCTTCTATCACTTTTTGACTGTATATGTTGCCACATAACACAACATTCGGTTACTTTATCCAATGTGGCAACTAACAAGACTCAATCACCTATTATATTTTCCACATGGCACCCGATGATTGGTTGATTCAACTTGTTAGGTTTTTCCACTTTCTAACACTATGCATTTACCACCTGACATCCGAGGATTGGTTGTGTTCTCTAATGTGGCGATTCAACTGGATTTATATTTAGTTGACTGTTAACTATCCAAGTGGCACACAAGGGTTGTTTCCTTCAGAACATATTCTCTCTCTACTAACTAGATGTGATTTTCATGTGGCACCCGATGATTGACCATGTTCACTAACATGGTAAGATAACTGGAAATCATTTTCGATAACTATTACCACCAACCACATGACATGCGATGATTGGTTTATTTCTTTAGACCACACCAACTGTCTACTAGTGGTTGACCACACCTTATGACATGGTCAGTTGACTAGGTTGTTCAGTCGTCTAACCATTTTTACCAGTTTAATTTGTGTTGACATATTTAGACTATTGGTCAGTTTAATTAAACTAGATTCTAGCAACCTTAATAGTTTTCTAACCGGTTCAGGCTTGATTCGAATAATTTTATAATTAATAAATTTTTATAAATTAATTTTCTATGTAGTTGTGACCACAATTTACTATTTTCCCATTTTAGGTTTCACCAAAAAATAAAATTTTCATCGATTTGATCCAGTTTAGTTCAATTTTTTCTTTAATTCCTTAATTGAACCATTATTCATCATCGTTATGATCTTCCATATCCTTTTGGATCTTTGTCAACACAAGTTGATAGTCTTTCTAATACTGGTTTAAATTGATTCTCAATTTTCATTAGATTTTTCTTGGTTCAAATATGAGTTTTGCTTTTTTTTTTTTCAAAAATCATCTATTAGAAATAAGTTATCTCTAAAAGGACCAAACTCGGTCAATATAGATGATCACATGGGGCAAGCAGGTAAAAACATAAGCTTTCTATTGAGATGACACTAAATTGGAGAGGGTGACCAATAGTCTTAAGCAAGTGAAACATAAGAGATAATTGGTGAATATGAGGGGAGGCATGACTCACTTTGACATCTCAATATCCATTGGGCCTCACTCCTAGACAACAAGAAACCAAAATAGAGAAGTTCGTACACAAAATCGTTAGTGGCTCGCGTCATACAACCACATTGGAACATTGAAGTTCATATATTAGAATTGCCAATGAATTAGGTCGACCTTAATAGTTCGCACCCTAAAACCTCATTATGAAGAATAGTGTGGAGATGATCTTCTTGATGAAGATAAAAAAATGTCAAAGAAAAAGTGGAAAAAACTTCATAAACAAACAACTTTCGAGTATAACTGCTATGTGGAGCCTTGGGTATTAGCTTGAGGTTTAGCTCTTTGGTGGAGAGATCTAGAGGTTGCCATCATCACAACCTCATAACATATTATTGATATTAAGTTCAGCATACCACATACACCTCTAGAGTACAAAATTATGTGGAACTATACCAACTATAACTTTGTTCATCACTTAGATGAATTGATTGATATAGTAAATATCCATAATTTATCATGGCTTGTCGCATATGACTTTAATGCAATAGGCAACCATAAAGAGAAAAATAGTGGATGGATGAAGGAGAGAAGATATATTAGGAGCTTTCAACAAATGTTAAATTAAGTTCATTTACATTATATGAGATATAAGGGACAATGTTTTACATGTACCAATAGGAGAGGGCTTCCACACATTATCTAAGGGGGACTCGATAGTGTGCCTCAAAACAATGTCCAATAACATACCCCTATATGCAGGTAATCCATGGAACGTAGATAGGATCATATCATACATCATTGTTTATAGTTCATAATCTTCAACAGATTAGAAGACTAATAAAATTTTGTTTTAAGGATAAGTGGATTGTGAAGCTCGGAATGCAAAGTTGTGATAAAAAAAGCTTTGTGCACTACTCATATCTCTAATATGGATTAGTTAGAAATCGTTTGGGAGACATAAGTAAAGATTTACTCTAGTGGAGCATAGTCGACAAATCCAATACTGAAAAGGATATAAAATTCTTGATGGAGCAACATAATCAATTGGATCTGAGTTTACAAGGGAATCTAAAAAATAAATTGAGAATTAGTATCTCGAATTGATAGTCTTTGGAGGGAAGAGGAAATCTTATGGATGGAAAGGGTCTGTCCGAAGTGATTATTAGATGGAGATAAAAATTTCAAATTCTTTCACCAATGTATAATTTATAAGAAAATACGGAGTATCATTTGTAAAGTTAAAAATACATCATGTAAATGGCTTGAATCTACCCTAGAGATTAATCAAAGTTGTATAATTGGGATTTTGGAAAAATTAGGTTTAAAAAAATCGAATCAAGTTAGATCAAGATTAAATTATTGAAAGGATTCAAAAAGGGGTGAAAAGGAAAATTTAAGATAAATGTGAAAAAAATGAAGTTGGGTTGGGTCAACAATGAATCCATGTCAATGGACCCTTCTTCCTTGCCCAACAACGTGATGGCCACATTGTTCATTCCCTACACCTTTTGGTTTTTCTTAAATGGACAACTAATGAAAATCACTCTAAATACCTTAGTTTTGGATGACATTACAAAGGCGTTTCTTAAATGGACAACTAATGAAAATCACTCTATATACCTTAGTTTTGGATGACATTACACACCGTTAAATGGCTAGGCAAGCTACCAACTACATTTCCAAGCTTTCCTTAAAAGAAATTGAGTTATCTCCTAGACATTTGGTCGGGCTCAGCTCTAGAAGCTAGAGTTGCGAGATGGTGCTCAACAATGTGAACTATCAATAAATACATGCATAATTCCCATATTTTTATCGATTTGCATCCCACAAAAAGATATCGGTTAAACTTGTAACTTTCTCCCCGACATTTCTTTTGAATTCATTTCCAACCAACTCGCTATTGGTGAGTAAAAAATAGCTCTGGAAGTTGGGCCACCAAAGAAACATTATGTGTTGTCTTTGAGCAATATCCATTGTGGAAAAACCTTGTTAAAGGCCCTATTTTAGTCATTTTTTATATCCAACTTGGTTTTTTAGTCTAGCATACAAATAACTTGTCACATCCTTCTGATATAACAATAGTGGGTGTTGTACTATTGTAAGATCAATAAGATGTAACAAAATAAAATTTTCAACCTCAATATCATTTCATAAAAATATGTAAATCAATTTATTAACAATATCAAGAAACATTTGCATGAATCTTCATAAATAAAGGTTAGTACCTTTTATAATAGTAGGTCTCGACTTATCTTATACCGCCAAACTTCTTATTGACTTTGGTATTATTGAGTTGGAGGGTGCAATCTTTGTAGTCTAGTAAGTAAAATCAACTAACATCAAGATGTCATGTCTATGAGCCAAGGCTGGCTGGAACTGTGGGGACCTAGGGAAGATGACGAGAGACTTAGAAAAGGTTTTGGGGGATTTAAGTGGTTGTTTTTTAGAAGATCAAAGCTTGGGGACTAAATCATAATTTTTGAAAAGTATAACAGTCATAATGTAATTTCATAAAAATAGGGACCTAAAAGAGACTCAGTAGAAGTCAAAGGTCCTGAATGGACGCATAAAAAAAACTTGGGGACTGGAAGAGATAGCTCAGGAGAGGTTAGGGACCCAAACTCTTAGAAAAGTTTAAGGTACTTAAAGGTATCTTTGAAAAATAAAATTTATGAAAAGTTACATACCTCTACTGAACTCAAGAAAGGTCAAAGGACCTTAAAAATAAGATCTCAACTTAAATCCAAAAATAATTAAGGAGAAAGTAAAGGGATAAAAGTGTAATTTTGAAAATATTTAGGGACCAAAGTATAAAGTAATGAATCTTAGGGATCCATAAGTAATCTTTGGGCACTTAGAAATCCATATAAGTGTAAAGGAAATTTGAGCACCCAAATGAGAGACATGAGAAGTCTAGGGTCCAAAATAAGAGAATTTGAACAAGTAATGACAAAATGATAATTTTGCCTTACTTAGAATCAAAATACAAATTTGAAAAAGTTAAGTATCTAAGTGAGAATCTTGAAGATTTTAGGCATTTTGTCTAATATGACCATATATGAGTTTACCTTTGATAGGTATAATGAAACCACATAAATGGATTAGTTAAAGTTGATTTATCAATGCGCGAGTTTGGCGATCCAAGCCCAATGAAAAAAATCGTAACTTTTGAGAAGTTATGAGACGGTACTAAAATTACTGTTTACAACCAAGTCTAATATGTGGTATATTATTTGGATGTTATAGTGTAGCTATGACTAGGCATGTCAATGGGACCCGAGACTCGAGCTTCGGGTCCCTACCCAACCCGAGCGGACCCGAGGAACCTCGGGTCTGCTCAGGTTCAAATCCATCGATTGGACCCAAGACTCGAGCCTCAAGTTCCGTTGGTTCGTTCCTGTGAGCTCGGGTCCGACTAGCTGAACCCGAGCCTTAGGTCTAGAAAAGTGAACCCTAGCCTCAGGTCCAAATGAACCCGAAGGTAGGCCCACAGTGCCTTTGAATTTTTTTCACTCTTTTAATTAAATCATGTTGTTTCATTAAATATAAGAAAAAATATTTAAAAATTCTAATAAAAAAGTAATTTAAAAATTACTCTATTTTTTTCTATCGAATAATATTTTCTCGTCATACTATATTATTTTTTTTCATTTCTTAAACTTTAATATATTTTTTCTTTTATTATACCTTAATATATTTATAAATATATTCTTGCAATACTATATTATTTCTTTTTCCTTTATTATAACCTAATAGATTTATAAATATATTATAACCATACTATATTACTTCCTTTTAATTTCTTAGAATCTAATAGATTAAATTTATAAATATAAAAAAGAATTACAATGTAAAATTAATATTAAATTAATATTTCTAATTAACTATATTATTTAGTACAAAATTATAAACTACATTTAAATTTTTTACATGGTTAAAAGATTTATAATTTATTTTTAACTAAAAATTTTAAATTTAAATTATATAAATAAAATTTTATATATTAATAATTATTAAAAAAAATATCACATGAATCAACAAATATGGGATCACCCACATGAATGCACATCTAATCCATTATTATCATTTTTGTGTATATAAATAAATATAAGAATTTATATATAAAAAAGTGATTCAAAAATTAAAAAAAATGATATAAATTAAGATGTTCGTGGGAATATTCTTGGTGATGCTCGTATTTACTTTCCGTATCAATCAATTCGTATTTATATCATATATCCTAATTTTCCTATATTCACACTTTCACTATTTTGATAGTATTTTTCATTGATCATTTTCTCATTATTTACAAGCTAAAGTTAATGAAAAATTATACTAGTAATTTATTAGGTAAATTAAAGATAATAAATATTTGAATAATTGAATTCTCAAATAAATATTAGAAAATTTATATATTACAATAATTTAATATTTTTTATATTTGATAAAAAAAATATATATTAAAAAATAAGATAGACCACACTCGGATCCAAATGGACCCGAACAGCAGGTTCGGGTCTAGGTGGGTCTCGGGTCTGGACCCGACCAAGTAGACCCGAGGCTCGAATCCACTCAAGCACGGGTTTGCTGGACCAGAGCTCAGGTCAGGCGCGATCCACTAAAACCTGCCCCGACCCAAGCTATTGACATCCCTAGCTACTACAAGTGGTACGAGCAAACTTCTTATCTAAAGATACATGGAAATACGCCAAAACGACCGTGTTCCAAATACTCGGGTGAGTGTGTTTATATACGACGAATTCTATTGGACTGATCATGGTACTTTATCGAGTTTTTCTGGAAGTAAATATGGGTACAAATGCATGATAGGATTCATATATGGAAAACAAAATATGATGAATATGATGTCACATGATTAGGAGAAAGTGTCATGATATAAATATATGAATAAACTAGGATTATCTCTAAACATTATAATAAGACTAGGTTTCATGAGTTTGAATAAGTAGTCGTAAATGAATGAGTTGACCAAAGTGCCATGAAATTATGATAGAGAGATGTGTGATATGAATTACGAAATGGGACTAAGAAGTGATGGGTTGGTCAGATCATGTTGACCCCCATAAATTTAAAGAAAGACCGGTGTTTGTTGTGTTGTAAAATGAGTATTAAATAACATGAGTAGTTAAGAATGGTAATTATATTGTGTGTATATTATTGTAATATGATTAGGAAGAGATCTATTGGCATGACACCTAATACTAGAATTGATGTCAGCAAAATGAATAAAATTGAAGAGGTTATAAGAGAATAGTGACTCAATAATCTTTTTATAAAGTTAAGAAATCTTATTAATAAGATTCAATCATCACTTATTATCCTGGAAATAGAATGAGTTCGGATAAAAGAATGTAGAACGTGAAATAACACATTATCGACATTAATATAATGAAAATAGTTTATTATAAGATATTTATATAGCAGTGTAAATATATGTAATATCCACTTATTATCAATCTCATATTGAGTAGCCTAATTTTTTTTAAATCTAACTCGACCATCAACTCGATTAAAATTGGACTAAAACCAATTCGACCTAACCCAACTACAAAACTCAATCATTTGTACTCAACTTATTCCCTAAACACAATTTAATAAAATATTCAAACTCAGTTTGAAAGTAATTATGCATATCAAATACAACATTATTAGTATATAAAATACAACTCACTCACTTCTATCTTTGGCATGTTGTCCGTCTTGTCGTCCATCATCGCACGCAACATAGATGATATCTAGCCCGCAAGAGTCGCCTTGTAGACTTGCCGTTGCCGTCTAAGTTGTTAATTGTTTCAAGGTTTGAACGAAGAAAAGGTTGTCGACTGGCCAATTAAGGATGGGTTTATCAAAATTCCAACCGAAGGAAAAAGAAATAGAAGATTACCTCTTGCTACTAATATTGGTGCGCAGACAGAAAACGAAGAAAAGAAGGAAAGTAAATTAGGGTTATGATTTTAATTTTAGGTTTAAAGCAGTTGAAAATAAATTAAAATCATCATTTTGGATATTGTGTCCAAAACGACATTATTTTATTGTAAACAAATTTGCATCCCTTTTAATGAATCGGGGTAATTTTTAAAATAATTTCATTGTAAACTAAAAAATTTATAGTGGGTACAGGTCTCGGTCAGACCTATATAGAAGAGAGACCCGACCCAAGCAACATCAAGTCTCCATTGGGTTAAGGTTTTTTTAGTTTTATCTAACATGCCAAAAATTTCCGCACAACAAATTTTCTGTGCTAGAACATAAATGAATGAGAACATTAAAATGTTTAATACCATAAAAATAAATTTTATTTATTTAAAATATGTGAACACATTTTTTATAATAATTTTAAATAAATTTTTTTTTTTCCTCTTGATTGAGGTCAATTATTGTCCATGTATCCGATATGATTATTGATTTGACATTATTATATATGCTTCAAAGAAGGACTATTTTTTGCTCAATTGCTTCAAAGGACTTGATGAGGCATTCCTAACAAACCATTAATTAGTGTTTAATTAGTGTAATCTTTTAGGTGTAGTCTAATTAAATGCGTATTCCCATACATAACTTTTAAATAATTCTAATGAATTTCGTATTTTGTAAAATTTTATGGAATTATATGTTTTTCACCATTCTTATATTTTTCCCTTATTTTTTCAATTTGAATTTATATTTTACAAGAAATTACTAAATAATTATGACTATTATTTAATTTGAAAGAGTTTTTCATCTTCCCTTTGCGGGTAACGAGACTAGAAATATGTTCGCCTAATAATCTTTATACTTGATTGGTTAATATTAATATTAATTAATTGTTTTGATACTTATCCACACATAAATATTTAGATGATTTATGTATAATATTATCTTTTTATATTATGTGAAATGATAATTAATTTTAGATAATATTAAATTATTTTATTACTTATTTAAAATTATTAATATTACATTTAACCAAAATTATTGAATAAATTTTAGATAACCACTTAAAATTGCTGGCAAAATTTTCTAGTATTATTTTTTTAGTATGTAACCCTTAAGCATATTTGGTCCTTTCTAAATTTTTAGAATGAGAATCCACCTCTATCGATAATAGAGTCCTACTATTGTGCAAAAAAAAAAGATAATAGAGTCCTACTAAAATCTTACAACATGTTCCCTTATGATATAGATACAACCTATATATTTATGGGGTTTTTTAGTAGCAAATGTGATGAACCGGAATGCGAACGGGATTTAACATATTATATAATTTCCTACTCGAAGCCTACCCATTTATAATCTCTCCTATACTAATCCTACCCCATAGGGTATGTTTTACATGTATCCCACATGAGTATACTCCCAAACTTACACACCCCCAATATCTAAGTAAAATTATAATACGTTACAAAGTTGTGTTTAGTACCAAATAAATCATATAAACATGAATTATAGTGATATAGTTAGATGGAAAATCATTCCCATATGATCCCGAAATATCCTCTAAACAAGATATTGAAATAAGTTGGTTTTTATGAACTATATACATTATATGCATCTTAGAGATCACAAAAAAGGGTACTCATTAATTCCAAAATAATGAGTACTCATTGTTCACTTAGTAAAATATGTTAGCCATTTCGAAAATTAGGGAGGGTGATAAAGATGATTATAGGTGCCTTCTTTTTTGATCCAACAAAAAAAAAATCACTGAAATTGCGAGTACGCATGTCTACGGGGAACAGGCTGTAGTGCGTATGGTGGAGAGTGAATGTCCACCCTAATCCAATTGACTTAATAAATTTGAAGTTCCAATAGCTAGCCTGATTCGATCAAAAAGGAAATTTGCTAGCAGCCTGATTCGATTGATGAATATCAGAATAATGGACATCTCTTATCAGGTGTTCCTTAACCTTTCCACTTCTGGCCATGGATTTGAGAAATCTATGGGTTTACGTACTCCCACCGTATTAAAATTATGAAAAAAACTACTTTTAATAATAATTTAAAAAAGTTTTCAGAGAATCTCGTAGCATTATTTTATATGAATCGAGAATATTGCGAGGAACCAGCATGGAACTCCAAATTCAGTGTGTCGCTCACCAGTTTTATATAAGAAGAAAACGGAAAAAGAACACTGAACCACGAAGAAAAAAGGTTGTACACCTTTTTCCACCTTCCACCTTCCCCATTCCCATTTTTATTCGTTTTAATTAATTACAAATTAGCATGTCCGTGCATATCGAATCCAGAATCTTAATTCCCCGGGCAGAGAGTTCATGATTCTTATGCCCAAAAATTGTTAATTAATCTAAAATATCATCAATATTAAATTACTATGTTGGTACAAAATATTTTAATGAAATTATGTTTTAGTACAAAGTTTGAGAATTTTATTTATGGTATAAAATATTAAAAAATAGTTTACTTAAATGTAACATATGATTTTTTTCTTAATGATGTAATAATGGGTCAGCCATATGACGATAGATTTGTTCCATGGTCATATACTGCCCCTAATGCTATGGAAGTTGGGCATGCCCAAAATCATTACCGGGAGGTCGTCGCCACCCAAGGGAGGGTGGCATAAGGCCTTGAACAAGCCACACAAATAATCCATAGTGGTAAGTTGGCAAGTGGTAATGGAGGAATGATGGGCGAATGGAATGTTGGGGTTGAAATACCCTGAAAAAAACAAATTGAAATAAGGTCAAATTGAAATAAGGTCCTTTAATGATGCCATGCCTAAAAGGGAAAATTTTCATACTCAGAGAATAATGACGGACGTTTTGATCTTATAGATATTAGTAATTAGAAGACAAAATGGTGTACCTTTTGAGCATAAGTGGATCGTGCGGAAGAATATAATATGTGCATGATGTGTTCGTGTATGATCAAACCCTCAACTAATTGATATCTGCACGAGTAACTGGAGCATGCAAGTAACCTCAAGAATCAGCTTAAGTGATGAGTAGAATATTAGTACAAGTAACTCTTGGCAGCATGCTCAATAGGTTGAGTTCGATTCTTCCCTACTGCCCCCTAACACTCATAGGCAACCACAAATGTACCTTCACACCAGCATACATACATACATATATATATATATATGGAATAAACCATCAACTAAAACCAACTTATTTACAAATTATATAAAATGTTGTATATCTTTGATTAAAGCAATCACTGCGATTCCAAAGTCTCCTGTATGGTTATATTTCATCATCTTATCGCTGACTTACTAAAGGAGAACGCACGTAATCACTTTTGAGAGAGAGATGCTCTTAGCAATATGTTAATGTAAACGACTTTAGGAGCAATATTATATTCATAATATAAGAGAATTCTGTGTGTTTGTCCATATTGCAGCAGGACCGATTTGGGGTTTGATGCTGCTTGAATCATGAGGAATTCAAGGAGTATTTAATATTTTTTGTTTTAAATTCCGGTATAGTATATTGAGTTCTAATTATAATCAAAATTCCAAAAGTTTGCCTTACCAAGGACTGCTAAGGGTTTAAAAGGTCCGATAAAAAAAATCATTTTTAACATATCAAAATTATCACTAAATATGCTAAGATGCAACACTTTATACTGTGCTTGGTGTTATGACAACAATTTGGTATTTTAAAAATTTTATGATTCACTTCTAATATGGACGGCTTTTTACATTTTTTTTAAATTGAATGTTCCTTTCTACTGGTTATAAAATGTGCCTTGTAACATTGCATTGCATTGCACCACTGCCACTCATCAGCACTAGGACAAAGAAGAAGAAGAAGGCTTCCCCGTAGCAGCATCACTATGAGCTTAGGTTCGATCTTCTGATTCATCTTCCCTTTGATAAGTAGTAGAAGATCACAGACAGCATGCGTTTTCTTTTTTCTGATAGTGTCCAGCTTTTCTCCGGCTACTTTTCTTTCCAGGTTGCTAGTTCTGCTTGATACACAATATTACACTTGTCACCTTGTCTGATATTATCTTATTGAAAGAGTTTTTTTAAAATTTTCTTCCATTTTCCATTTTTAGATTGATTTTCCTTTGAAAAACCTTCCGGCAGGCAGTAGAACCATGGCCACGAGGACGCCTGAGTTCGGGAGAACGTACGTGGTAAGGCCAAGAGGAAAACACCAAGCCACCATCGTTTGGCTCCACGGACTCGGCGAGAACGGGTTGAGGTACTATTATTACTCTACACCATCTCCCAATACGATTTTTAGCATATATTAAAGAATGCCAAATAAGTCTGAAAGTAACTTGGTAACTTTTACTCATTATGTTTACTTGCAGTGTAAGAAATTTTGATAAAAAGTGTCATTGATCAAGATTTGACAAAAAAAATATATAAATTTTGATAAAAAATAGTGATAAAGCATGTCATACTCACTTGGGATATTTCTTTTTCATTGGAGCAGTTGGTCTCAACTCTTGGAATCGCTTCCTCTTCCAAACGTAAGCACCGACTCAAACTCCCTATCTATAATAGCTTTTGAGTACTATCAATTTATTTTTCCAGCTGTCGATGAATGTCCTTCTCATTCAGGTCAAGTGGATCTGCCCGACAGCTCCCACCCGTCCGGTGGCGTTATTCGGCGGATTTGCTTGCACTGCATGTAAAAAAAGATGAACTTACTACCTACCAACATTTTCCATGTCTTTTTTTTTGTAAACGGGAAAATGATTTTTCTTCTGTGGGATACGTTTGATGAACCATTTGCAGGGTTCGATGTTGGAGATCTCTCAGAAGATGGCCCTGGTGATTGGGAAGGTTTAGATGCTTCAGCAGCACATATAGCCAACTTCTTGTCTGCAGAACCTGCAGATGGTATGCCACCCATCACATAATTTTAGTTTAGGATATGTTAGATTCTTTAATTGGTAAAATATTGGGAATATTTATATTTTGTATTTGATTTTTTCTATCAAAATAAACTATAAAATTCTAAAAAAAATATTTCTATGGAATTGATTTTTTTAAAATAATTTAATTTCTACTAGGAACTATAAAGATATGTTGATAAATCATGAAAATAAGCTATCATCCTAGAATGAAATAAGGGGAATAGAGATGAGAATGTTCATTGTGATTCCAATTATAGTTGGGTGTACCAAGGGACCACGGCCACCATATAGCTAGCTTTTGATCCCAAAAAGGTTTTCTTCCTTGACTTGACACAGTAAAAGTTGGAATCGGAGGATTCAGCATGGGAAGTGCAGCTGCCCTTTATTCAGCAGTTTGCTGGGCGACCAGTAAATTTGGAAACGGAACTGCTTACCCGATCGACTTAAGGGCCGTCTTTTGTTTGAGTGGCTGGCTTCCCTGTCCGAGGTGACCCCGATTAAATCACTGATCTCTTGCAGTAATAGTACACTCACTCGGGCTCTTGGCTAATTGATACGATCTATGTACACGGCAGGAACTTGTGTTACAAAGTCCAATGTTCGGCTGAAGCCAAAAGGCGTGCCGCTTCATTGCCCCTTTGGATTTCTCATGGAACCTGTAAGTTCCACCTTCCCGCTTCATTGCCTCTTTGCATCTTCGTATTACATGATCTGACAGTGCCATCATTTTGTAGGTGATAATATAGTTCCCTATATCCACGGAGAGAAGTCCGCCCGCTACTTGTCCTCCGCTGGATTCCGGAATCTGACTTTCAAGTCCTACGATGAGTAATAACCCCGGGCTTAGTTACTTTCCAGCTTCTACGTGGTTGTGCATTTATCTCATTGAGATTGGAAATGTATGCAGGATCGGGCACTACACGATCCCCAAGGAGATGGCTGATATCTGCAGTTGGCTCGTTACCAACACCAAGCTCGGCCTCAATGGTGGGCATTCGTGATTGAGATGGGAGTGCTCAAAATTTTGGTGACTCGTGCTATGAGTGATTTCTAGTAAGAATGTGTCTGTAAGTTTGTACTCCAAACCGGTCACCTCGTACTGTAATAAATAACACTCCAATCAGACGATCCAGTCACCTCTCTCTCCGATCACCTCTCCTTGGATGCCACACTCTCTTCTCGACCTAATCTCTAACCAAGATCTCAACGGCTTCTTAGGCTGTTATTCTCAACCTTGAATCATTCAGCTTTAAAGACGAGATGAGGAAGAGAGGCATGCATGATTGTAAAGGTCTGCCCATTCATTCAATGAGTGGTGATACATGGGGGTCTTATGTACACTTAATTGCAGAAAATGACAACAAATGGTGATGTCTCTATGGTCGTACATGGCAAACACTCAACAGGTGAAGAGCGACCAAACAACGACTTCCTCTTAGTAATAATGGGTCGAGCAAGATGATCAATAGTTTAAACTTAGTACCAATGATGAAGGGTCCCAAGTCATCCATGGAAAACTCGTGATAAAGTTTAGAGAGAATAAACTCAAATGGACAGCTGAGGAAGAATGAGTGAGAATCATTGGTATATGTGAGAATCATTCACATATACCAATAAATACATTATAGATGTAGAGATTCAATGGAGAAATAGAGAAGTATCAGCAACTAACGCATTGAAGCATAAAATTACCATAAAGGACATCATATGGAAAAACCATGCTTAAGTAACTAGCTTAAGGATAAATGATGATTCAGTTAGTTTGTGGGTATTACTCTTCCACTCAATATTGACATAATAATTGCCATGTACGGTAGTTATCGATCATACAATCGGGGTACTTTATGTCTGAGCAAGGGTTATCTTTCATTTTACTTCTCTACTTTGTATATTCAATATGTTAGTAGATGAGTAAACAAGGATTAGGGAGTGCAAAGGATATCAGATTATTCTTTGTCTCGATTTCGGTATAACTCAAAATAAATAATATAGAATTTGATAACTTATTTTTATCCACTTTCATAACTATTTGTAAAAGTAAATAGAACTTTTATAGGGTATTTTCAAACTCATTATCTAAATTAGTTAATCACTTAACATACCTTCTGTATATCAATACAAGCCATTGACATATTATAAATCTCGTCCTCTCCGACTAAGGAACCTAAAAAGGGAATTAGAGATTTTCAAAAAAACAAGTATTTAAGTGAACCGAAAATGGTAAATAAGAATAAAAACAGGTATTTAGAAAATTACAAGTGACCAATAAATACCTAAAATCATAGAAAAAAACCATAAATTAGATTGGATATAGAAACTAGACCTATTTAGGGAGAACCAGATTGAATTGAGTTGAATTGTGAAGAACTAGTTCAAAAATTTATTTTTCTAGATAGCTTAAAAATATCAATTTGAAAAATTGAACCCACCATCAGATAGAAAATAAATTTAGATTAATTTATAAAATTTTAATTTTTAAAAAACCATCGAATCGGGCCTGAACCGATCGATTTTCAATTTTGGGTCACTAGACCTGATCGGATCAGACCAGTCAACAATCCAGTCGGTCAACGAACCGCTGATAGGTCAACGCCCATTCAGCAAGTGCAACCAATCAATGCACGATACATGGTGAAGTGTGCCTAGTCAGCCGCTCAGTCGGCGCTTGGAAGCGCTAGCCAATCAGAAGGTGACACATGTCCTTAGTCAACGGTCAGAAGAGGAGAATCCACGTCAACAAAGATCAGCCAATAGAAGAATGACACGTGTCTCCAATCAACGGTCAATATCGGAGAAGCCTCGATAGCAAGGCTGACCAATGAGGAGTTGACATTTGGCAAAAATGCCACGTTAGCATCCGACAAGGATGTCGAATAAACGACCAACCAATTAGAGGTCGACATGTGGTAGTGCCACATCGGATGACCTCAACCAATAAGAGGCTGACATGTGGTAGTGCCACATCGGATGACCTCAACCAATAAGAGGCTGACATGTGGTAGTGGCAATGTGCGTCAGGTAGAAAATCTGACACATTTAAATCAACCAATCAAAGAACACCATGCGTAACGGTCAACAACTAATCGAACACAGTCAGTAGCCACGTTGGAACGAACAACCAATGGGAGGTCGCCACGTGTCCGGTCAACTGGTCAAAGGCTAACTAGCCTGCTAAGTAAGAAGCTGCATTAGCAATGCAAGCCAATCACACAGCGCCATTTGGAAAGTCCGCATGTGCGAAGCTTGCACGTGCGACATAATTTTGTCTCCTACCTTTGAGTTGGGTACATAAGATCGACAGCTTGGCTGCCATAATTCTAGCGACTTGAAAATCCCTACGTTACGACCATAAATGTGAGAGATTGAGGTCGAGTGATTGATGAATTGATAGACCTATCAGTCCCCGAGCTCTCTATATAAATAGGTCCTCTCCATTCGTTTTCCTCATACCTCAAACGCTTAGAGAAGACGAAGTGCTCACTTTCTCAACAAAGCTCAAACCATAGCTTCGACTTGGACACTTTTCTCTACCTCTAAAAGCAAATTCAGGTTCTTTGAAATCCTGAGGAAGTCAGCTACACGACTACATCCTCCATTCAGCTTGAGGATCGCCGGAAAAGTACTGACGAGCTTGCACAATACCCTTGGTCCCTCGACAGTCTACCAACCGAGTTGGTCGAGCTCAATTTCAGCCACTTTCGAGCTAATTTTGGCCAAACCAAGCTCCCCAAACCACCCCTAGAGGAACCACGACCTTCACTGAGCTGAATTGTTAAGTCCCCTCCATTGCCCTTCGCCAAAATTCATTGATCATAGTTAGTTTTGCCTGAAAAGTGAAATATAAAATTCGCAATGCTCATACCATCGATTGAGGCACGACTTTATCCAGGAATGATCCTCATGAGGAGAGTAACTCAGAGAAAGTAAGAGCTCTGATTGTTAGTTCCTCACCGGTAAATAATCGAAACTTTCTCTCTCTAAGGCGATTTTCCAGCAATGCTTCATTTGAGCTCGTTTTTAAGCCGTTTTCGGTGTGCTAAAGCTTGCAATGACAAGGGAGACATAGGGAAGATGAATAAGATCATGAAAGGGGACAATTACCCAAGTTTAAGGGATCAATTGAATGAAATGAGATTTCGAGGGTCAAAATGCAAATTTTGGAAAAATTGGGCAATTTGGGGATTTGTGAAAAATTGGGGGTCGAATTGTAATTAAAGGAAAATTGAGAGATTTTTATGAACATAACTCCTAATTGAGGGCCAATTGGCAATATGGATAAAATTGAGAACCAATTGGTGATTTTTGAAAAATTGGGGACCAATTGGTAATTTTGAAGAAATTAAGTACCAATTGGTAATTTTTAGAAAATTAAGTACTTAATAGGAATATTGAAAAATTTATGGACTTAATTAAATATAATTGAGCATTAGGGACCTAAAGTCATAATTATGAACCTTAGGGACCTAATTGCAATAAGGCGTCCTAGGGGCTATTGGACGACATAGTGGAGATAAGGGCAGTTTGTCGTGCCAAAAGTCAGGGAAGCTCGATTTAGCTTCATGCACATGAGACCTGGGTGGGGTTAAGATGAGGTTTATGTCCTCATACAGACATGGAGTTTCTTTTTGGGATTGAGAAACGGATGTCGTGTACATCCACTCATTCTCAGGATAGAAGTGGACGGGTTTCTATCTAGGTGGCCGGTAAAGTCGCTCTGACGCCACAAGTGGGTGTAGTAGATGTGTTGCCCTACGAATGTGTGATCCCTTCATGATGAAGAGCGTGTGTTGCATGTTAAACACACTGACTATGGTTAAATGAGAAATATTGAATTTTGAAAACCAGAACTTCAGAAAGAATAGTTTTAAAGGAAATAAAGAATTTGTTACACTCCAATCCAAAAACTATTTTATTGAAACTTTATTTTTAAAACACCCATTTACTGAGTTGTAGAAACTCACCCACCCTTTTTAACCCTTTTCAGGAAATAGATAAATGACTAGGAATAACATCAGGTATGCTTAATTTTTTTAGTTACATTTTTATTGATATATGTTATTTTAGGGAACAAGGTTGAGATTATGATTAGGTCCTCTTGAATTAAAGAAGGGGGAAACCCGTCTTGAACCAAGAGGAGCGGCGGGTTGTTCACGGAGATCTGACCAAACCGGGTTGGAGCGTGACAACTTGAGTGGTATCAGAGCTAAGTTCCCTTTAAATATTATCAATATTATGCCCTAACATTAATCAAACTTTAACTCACGTGTAGGGAGGAGAATCCCTAGGAAATTCGCTGTAAAATCCAATATTTCACCCATAACTCTGAAAAAGACACCTACCCCAAGGGAGGCAGCCATTCAAAGATTTCTAAAGGGTGAGAAAAGAGTACCCAATAACATGGTGGAAGATTATCAAAAACTTATTGGAGCCTTATTGGAACTAGAAGGCATCACATATCCTCTTCCAAGACAAGAGAAACTTGTACCTCCTCCTAAGAGCCCAACTCCTCCTTCAGTCCCACAACAACCGGAGAGGAATCCAACTAAGGAGGAGGTATAGGATAACTACTGGGATGCGTATGCCAATTTCATGAAAGTCCACCAAGTATTCCGACCTACTCAGTCCAGCTTTAATCCCTCCCAATGGGTGAAGTGGACATATGAGTGTAAGGTAGAGGTATTAAGACGATACAGATTGGAGGCCATACATGAAATTCGTCTCATAAGGGAATGAGAATGGATCCTAGGTGGTTCCTTAGAGCCATTTGATCAAGAGTCACACAACCGTTCTAAAGCTAGCTCTCGGCCTATAACCCCAAGGGATTAGGGGGTATAAAACTACTGTAATGAGCCAAGTATGGCAAGAAAATGTTTCTTGAATGAATGAAAGTTAATTTTTCTTGATAAAACTTGTGAGTCTACTTGATAAATTTAAGCAAAAAGGCATGCTAATAAAGTAAAGGGTAGAAAATCACCTAAGGAAGGAAATGGGTTATCTCTAGTTAACCTCAGCCTTTAAAATTTTTTCTCAAAGGTACAATAAAATTTTGCAAAGAAGAGACTCTTAGAGTTCACCCAATGGAGACAAATCCTAACTAAGGAAAGGAAGGAGAAGTTTGGAACAAGGGAAGAGAGCATCAAAGAGCATGGGACTAATGAGAGTCTAAGGGTTAAGGAAAGACTTAAAGAAAGTAAACAAGAGGGATAAGACTATCTGAGGGAAAATCAAAAGAATGAAATTTGACCAGAAGAAAGTAAGAACGAAATGAGAGCACTAAAGAGGTTAAGGGATAACACAAGGAGAAATGGGAAAGGAAAGAAGTACGATATGAAGAGAATCCTAGGAATAATACTTTCTTGGAAAGAATTAGGATACAAGTTCTTAGGGAACTTACTAAAAGTAGGGATATGGAACAAGAAGGGAGGAGTCCAGAGTGAATAACCATACAAAGGTTTGTAAGTATAAGAAAAGAATAAAAGAAGAACCTTCAAGGAGCAGTAGGGAGATTGATCATAAAAATCTTAGAATGGAAGATCCTAGAAGAAGGATGAAAATAGGAAGTGGGATCGCGGAAGGAGAAAATTTCAAGCTAAAGAAATCAACAGAGGAAATATCGCAAACTGGAACTGAAATAAGGCCCTCATTAAAAGGTATAAGTGGCTAAGTAAGTGTCTCGAGAGGTTAAGTATGATTTACTTGCAAGAAAGCAGGGAAACCAAATGAGGATTTTTAGACGGACCCAGTTGAAGAAAAGAAACCAGGACAACCAGATCATCTCGAAAAATAAACTACACTCCAAGAAGGATTGGGAAGTAGTAAGGATCATACCTTAATAGGGCAAAGAGATGGATCCCAAAGACAAGCATATTAGAGAGACAATCCTCTTAAAATAAGTAAACTAAGAGGATAAAACGAGCGAGACAATTAACGAATTTACCCTTGTGAAGGTCACGATCCTAGTAAAGAAGGGAAAGATGGAAAGGCCAAAACCTTTGAGAAAATAAGGATAGAGGAAAACCATAAAGAGATAAATGGCTAAGACATGAGTAACGACCTAAAAGCTATAAGTACGTTAAATAAGCTTTCTACAGGATGACCAAGGGATTACAAAATGAATGAGGATGTGAACTACATTTTCAAGAAATATATGAATATTGGGAGCAAGTAAGAATGAAGATGAGGTATACAAGAAGTAACAGTAGGGTCTCAAGGAGAAAGGTGAGTAGGTTAGGATGACATCAAGAAACATCATTTAAGGTGGGACATTCGACATACTACAACTAGAAAAAAAATTCTGAGAGAAAAGGAGTATAAGAATTTCCAAGGAAGGAAAAACTTGGGAAAAACATATATGGTACAATTATGAGGTAATGGAACCAACAAAAAAAGTTTGGAAAGAAGATAAGCTCTTCAAAGACAAGCTATTGGAGACGAAAGGATCAAGCGCATAGGAAAAGTGATTGTGAGAGTACAAGGGGTAAGTTGAACCCAAATAATGGGTAAGTAGGGAGACAACAACAAAAAGATGTTGTACGAGTAAGAAATGAGCTAACTCGGAATAAAAGATTGTGAAATGATCATGAGTGAGTAATAGTGGTTTACAAAAAAGAAGAGTCCTTAAGGGAAAGGACGCCGCTGGTAATGAGGAATGACGTAAGAAAGGAAGAGCTTCATCATGTCATTAAGTATCGGGAAACTCAAAGACTTGAAATTTGAAAGACCCAATAAAGAAGTTGGGAAAAGACGAGTAAGTAAGGAAACAAGTACGGTTATAAAGGATATGATGTTAAAGGCAAAATGGACGGTTGGATAACAATGATGATAGTCAAGAAATACCACCAGACGAAAAGGGGGATGACATTATACCATACCTATAAGATAGAAAGATTGGGAATAGTCAGTCTAGAAGTGCTTTAAAACGTCATATGGTCAAAGATAAGTTCCAGAGAACGTCATGCTGTGAGGGACATGTGAACCTAGCTGTCCTAGGGAAATATGACCTAGGTAAGGAAGAATCCATGATTTGAGCATGACAAGGTCAGGCGTCAAAAGTAGAACAAAGTTGTAATAACTAACGAATGAGGAAAGAATCAATGTGAATGAAAAAAGGCAATAATATCAACACCCACGGAAGTATGTACGTAGTATTTGAATGGATGTTGAGCTAAGGAGGTCTGCAATAAGGAGAATGACCGGATGCAGGAAGGATTGGGTATTTTAGAACTCCCAATCCTAAAATTTTAAGTAAAGGATCTTGGAATGGAGAAATGGTGTTTAAAGGAACGAAGGATGTGAATTTAAGGATATGACCTTAAACCTTCCCACGAGATATGATTAGCTAAAGTAAGCTCCATGAAATGAGAAAGTGAGATGAATGAAAAGAAAATCTTAAGTGTATATGATATAAGGGATAAACAGAAACAATCAAGAAGGTTGTATGTCGATAAACTACAGGTTGATATCGAGTGAAGTTCATTCTGGTACAAAAAGTGTGAAATAAGTTTTGGGGACAAAACTCCTAAAAGGAGGGGAGAGTTGTAAACCTCGCCCTTTGGAGTTAAGGAAAATTGTGGAAAGAATCGGTCAAACCGAGTGAGAAAACCCAATTGGTTCACAAACCCCAATCACCAGAGAATAGACAAATTGGGAAATTTACAACACCCGAGTGACCCAAAGAGTAATAAAAACCTTGGAAAAGGACCTTAGAACAATTTGGGAGAGAAAATCAGACCGGTTCAGGTGAATCGGATCTGAACCGATTTGGACCAGTTTGAACTACTATTGAATCGGATGCTAAATTCAATTATCTAGGTGGCTTAGAAAATTTAAATAGGAGAATTGAGACCACCATTTGATAGAGAATGAATTTAGATAAATTTATAAATTTTTAATTTTGAAAAACTCGGTCGAATCGGGCCTGAAGCGGCCAGTTTAAACGTTGAACCCAGTTTGAACTGGTATGGTCCGGTTCAGAACAGTATCGTCTTCTTCCTTCGTATGACACCACTGTTCACTCGCTGGAAAATTGAGCAGCGCCAACGAAGAGGAAACATTTCCATTCAGTACATTTTAGCCATCAATGACTGTCATTAAAGTGCCAAATGGATGGTCGGAGAGTACCCGAACTCCTTATATAAAGAGTCCCTTTTCATTCATTCTTCACACACCTGAAAACCTTACTCTCTCTCAGCTACTAACCAAATTCTCCCTCAATTCGACATGAATTGAGGTGATTCTTGATTCTAGGAGAGACCTCACAACGAGAGCTATCTGCCCAAATTGAAAGATTGGACCGCCACCCCCCAGACGATAAGCTTTCGAAGCTTTCTCTCTCTACGTTCAATTTTCCAGCGAAGCTCTGTTTGAGCTCGTTTTGGCATTAATTCATGTGATTAAAAGTGTAATTTAATCGTATGTATGATTAGGAACTTAAATCTACCTTCAATTTCAACAATTAACCTCGTTTGATCAGTCAATTTGATGGAATCAAATTCGGCCAAGTTGAAAGGTTAAAATTGGGGGGGAAATTGGGGATTTCAAAATTTTTAGGGACTAAAGTGCAATTTCCTAAAATTGAGGGTCAGTTGGGCATGTAGGAACATGAAGTACCGAGAACGCCAACTAACACAAGCTCGCGAGTAGACAAAAAGCTGGTTAAGAAGGATTCATGTCATTCACGAGTGAGTGTGATTTTTACATCATACCTGGATGGGATGATGAGCACCTTGGTAATGAAAACCCACTACTAAGTGAAATTTTAAACTTCACACCTGGATGGAGTTATGTGAAAATTATGCGAAAAAACTATTTACCGGTTCTAAATAGATCATACCTGGTTAGTATGATGAACTTACTTGAAGGAAGTAGAAAACTCGCTTATCGGTTATAAGCGGAGATGTCCTCACACCCGGTTGGTGTGATGGACAGATGAAAAGATTATTTTGTCGGAAGTGCTCTCCCCTGAATGTGTGCCACTGCTTAAACTTTTTGAGAGACCTTCTCGACGGGAGCTCGAATAGCTCAGATAGGTTGGAGGCCTCGATTTTAGAACTTGGGAGCTAAAATGCTCGATTTTGAAAATCTCATACAGTGGGCTCAAGACCAGTTGGCACAAGCAAGAGCTTATAAACAAACATGAAACTAAGCCATGAAAACTTTAAATGAATTATGTGTTTGGCCATGGTACCAAGACAGGACCGACATACTCGATGGACTGGTGGCAATGCGATAAGACTGGTCGACGAACCAATCGAGACAAACAACTGCAGATTGAGTTGAGGGTCAGGGCTGTTGGACCAATGGCACCAATGATTAAATGACTTATGAGGAAAACTCTTATTTTGTGCATGCATTGAGGTTCGGGACCATCAAGATGCCCAAGAGGGGTAGTGATGTGTCCTAGGGGCTATTGGACGACATGGTGGAGATAAGGGCATTTTGTTGTGCCACCAATCAGGGAAGCTCGACGTAGCTTCATGTGCATGAGACCGAGGTGGGGTCGGGATGAGGTCTCTGTCCTCATACAGACACATAGTTTCTTTTTGGGATTGAGAGACGGATGTCATGTATATACACTCATTCTTAGGGTAGAAGTGGACGGGCTTCTATATAAGTGGGCGTTAAAGTCGCTCCAACGCCACAAGTGGGTGCAGTGCACGTGTTACCCTACGAATGTGTGATCCCTTCATGATGAAGGGTGTGTGATGCATATTAAACACACCGATTGTGGTTAAATGGAAATTATTGAATTTTGAAAACCAAAACTTAAGAAAGAATATTTTTAAAGGAAATAAGGAGTTTGACACACTCCAATCCATAAACTATTTTATTGAAACTTTATTTTCAAAATACCCATTTATTGAGTTGTAGAAACTCACCTACCATTTTTATCCCTTTTCAAGAAATAGAAAAATGACTATGGATAACATCAGGCCTTACCCTTTGTCATGTATGCTTAATTATTCTAAGTTGCATTTTTATTGATATATGTTATTCGAGTGAATAAGGCTGAGATTACGTGTGGATCCTCTTAAATTAAAGAAGAGGGAAACCCCTCTTGAACCAAGAGGAGCGGCGGGTTGTTCACGAGGATCTAACCAAACTGGGTCTGGGCATGACATAAGTACTAAACTAAACTTAGGAAAGGTCAAAGGTCCTAAAATAAAAATGTGTAAAGGTTTAGGGTTTCAAAATTTGGTAAGTGGAAAGTATAGGGATCGAAGTAAAATTTTGGAAAGTTTTAGCACTAATGTTTAATAAGTATGAAGTTAAGGGGTTAAATGAAATATTTGAAATAGCTTGGAGCCTTAAAGTAAAAATCCACGAAAAGGGGGAAATCGTGAGATTTAGAAGATATGGACAAGAGTTGTATAAACGGGTTACTGATGTGCAAATCAAACAAACTCGACCTAAGGGGCAAAACCGTAATTTTGAGAAAATTACGGGATGGTACTATAATATAGCGTTAAAAACCAAATCTGACATATGTTGTACTCTGTGATTTTTTAGTTTGAATTGCTACGAATAGTTGAGTGGAATCCTCGATTAAAGATACTTGGAAAAATAAGCGAGTTCTGGATACTTGAGTGAGTGGGTTTATAGACGATGCGTACTATTTGACTGATTGTGGTTATTTATAAGTTTTATAGAATATATTGAAATTAGAGAGCATGATAAGCCTTACTTTAATGAATAATGGAAAATAGGAGAATGTGTAGATAAAAAATGGACTATGAAACCGCGATAATGATAAAAAACGGGATACAGCCTAAACTAGTTATAGCCTGTGTGAGATTTTCCATATAAGGATACAGCCTAAACCGAGCATACCATTATGGCTAAAGGCTGGGATTACTAATTTGAAAATGGAGCTAAGCTCCCATATGATTTAATTAAGCTAAGCTATAAGAAATGAACAATGAAGGGTGGATTAGTTAGAGAACTGAATACCATTAATTTTTAAATTAAGTATATAACTACTTGAAATGGTGTTTTGAGAAGAGAAATAGTGGAGTAAGTCAAACAGCATATCGAGCCCTAAAAATTAATTGTAATGATATATAGCAACATGTTTAAGAACATGAGTAGTAAGTTCAGTTAGATAGCATACCATACATTCGAATAAAAATAACTATTATATTGTTGTGTGATCATATGTGTTGATATGATTTGATACTAATAAGTAAATATAAAATATTTGTACATACCTCTCGAATTCTATAACTTAGTTGTAAATACTAATTTGATAAAAGTACCCACAATTATAATATTAAAAAGAAATAGCTAGTTGTCATTATAACTCTTCCCAAAAAAATTGGGTCCCATCAACACAGTACAATTGAGGACTTGAAATATATTTTTAAGAACGGAGAATAATGAATTCTCAATTTATAACACTAACTATAATTTAAGAAACTTTTTACTATAATTCAGTTATTTTTTTGTTATTTTTCTTAAATTATTTATAAATGACTTATAAAAGTGTGATATTTGTCAAAAAAAAATCACAATAGTGATACTCGTCTTATGTATGTTTATTTATTGAATTTGAATTGAATATGTATTTTTTGTAATATGTAATATACGTATCTTTACTACTTTGTTAGAAAGGTACATCAAACTTCTTGTTAATGAAAAAAAAATAGAAAATATCTACTTATCCACATTTATATATCTTATTCGTTTGAAAAGAACGAAATAGGTACTAATTCATTAGTTTTGGTCATACAGGAGTTTCCAAAATGAAATCCAAAAAAATGCTCACCTTAAGTGGGCGCCTAAATTGTTATGATTTTATTTATAAACTCTATTGTTGTGCAATCACGCAACTATTATTCTTTTTTTTTACCCATTTTAATACCAAAATTGACATAATCTAATAAAAATCATGTGATAAAAATGATATAATACTAGGTCAAATAAAAATATAAAGTTGATGCTTAATTGTGTAAAAGAAAATAATTATACTTGAATTAATAAATCAAAATTCGTATTATAACTATTAGCCCAAAAGATCATATGTAAAATTGACAATTTACCATATACCTTATTTATTCATGATAAAATACATGCAATAAAAGTATTTTTTATCCATTTAGATTTGACAAGTTCAAATGTGTGTTAGTTCAGCAACCAAAATTATAAGGTTGACTTAGCATAAACAAGTTAATTAATTAAGATGGTTTAGTGATAAAGTTATAAGATTTTATATTTAAATGCGTAAATAAAAAATAATTATAAATAAATAGTAATGTGAATTTGTATGTGATGGACCACGAGAAAAATCTTTAGGCAACCATTATTAGGAAATTATATGAATAATTAAAATTTTAAATTAAATTACTTATAAAATATTATATAAAAAATAATAAATATTCCCTAATAATATTATATTGTAAAAGGGGAGGCTGTTCTTATCTTGAATCCTGACTTATTTGGGCGCTTATCCCGTTGAGTGTGTGGAATTTGAGAATTTCCTTTTCAATACAGACAGCAAGGCAAACGCAACCACGAAGAATAATTTGCGCTTAAATTCAGTACGACATTATTATAAAATAATAATAATAATAATATAACTTATTTTTAGTTAATATTTACTTAAAGTTTTAATATAATAAGAGACAATATTTTAACATTTAAAAAACAATTATATTCCTTACTTTTAAAATATAATATATTATATCTATTTTTATCTACAGACACGACACATACGTGGCATATTGACCGGCAATAACAATTGCAGGAGGGATTCCGTGTAGGATTGATTCTCTCATCACCAATCTTCAATCTCTCCCATCAAATTTAAAGAGTTGGAGCTCAGCTCCCTTTTACGGGAATGGGAAGATAGATAGATTGCTTCCATTTCTTGGCAAGCTTAGGCCACTTGCTAAGATACGCTATTGCTATTGCTGTCCATCCAACTGCAAAGTTATCCTAACATTGGAAATGGGAAGTAGTTGCAAGTTTCAATTGAATGACTAGGGTGAATTTTGATCATATACTGCAATGCAAAGTTGTGACTTTCATTTGTCATTAATATTTTTGAACTACCAAAATTATAAAAAAAATTATTGCTTGAACGAAGTGTTAAAAATAAATTTATATGGTAACTCAAAAATTACTCTCGTATAATATATTATATTTTTATATTTAATCACAAAGATCTGCTAGAAGGTGGACGGACCTCTAGGCCAAAAAATCCCAATCTATGTGACCTTATCCATTGGACAAAGTTTTGCTGCTTCTTGACATTTGGACAACTGTTAATCCTGATTTGATTTGTTGTCAACTCAAAAGTTTTATTCCCAAAAATATTTATTTATTCTACTCTCCAATATGTTATTCTCTATTTCTCCTATATAATTGAAATATATTTGAACGAAAATTAATAGAGCATGAGGATTAACCTTGCAAGAACATCATGCTGATGCTGAATTGAGGTGGGAACCAAATTTGCCTGGTCGGTCGATAGCCATGGGAGTCGCCCGCCCCATGTGGATCTATCCCTATTGGAATAGTAATAATAGTGCCACAACTTCATGTGGGATGGTATTGCGCATCCCTATGGCTGATAAAATATTGTCAGAGGTTAGCCAAAGATAGTCCCCACCAATAATTGATAATCTTCTTCCCCTCCCCTCCTCCTCCATGAATTGCTTGTCTTTGGACCACTAGCAGACGCAGCAACCGAATCGTCACACCACCTCTGTATAGTGGCCATGAGGATGAAGGAAGAGACTCCGTCTCTCTAAATTTTATTCTTTTTTTACTTTTATGTAGAGAAAATGTGGAGCGACCTCCCTTTCCACATCCTCGACAATGTTTTCTCCTTTCTCTCTGTGGACTCCCTCGCTCGGGCCCATCTAGCCTGCCGGAATTGGCACCTCTGTGCCACCTCCTACCTTGCCTCGCCGCTGCATCGCCTCCGTCGCGGCCAGCCTCCGTGGTTTCTCGCATTGCCTTCCCGCGGGCGCGGCCTCTCCTGCTACGCCCACAATCCGGCTACCCAAACTTGGTACCACCTCTCCCTCGATTTCTTCCCTGAGCCGGTCCGGCCGGCGGCGTCCATCGGCGCCAGCGGGATCCTCCTCCTCAGGCCCTCTAGCTCCGTCGTCTTCAAGCTAGCCATATGTAACCCTTTCACTCGGCAGCTGAGGTACCTTCCGGCGCCCGGCCGGATCCGGACGAACCCGGCACTGGGCGTGGTGGTTCTACCCGGTCTGGCCGCGTCCGGATCGGCTCCCGGATTCAAGATCTACGTGGCAGGAGGGATGTCGGATGGGGGTGCCTCGTACGAGCCGACCCTCGAGGTCTACGAGTCGTCGACCGACACGTGGCGCATGGTCGGGTCGATGCCCGTGGAGTTCGCGGTCCGGCTGACTGTCTGGGCCCCCAACGAGAGCGTCCACGTCGGCGGTTCCCTCTACTGGGTGACGTCGGCTCGAGCCTACAGCTTAATGGCCTTCGAGATAGGCAGCGGTGGCAGATGGCGGGAGCTGGCCGTGCCGTTCGCTGACCGCCTAGAGTTCGCGGGGCTGGTGGAGATCGGGGGGAGGCTAGTGCTGGTGGGAGCCATGTTCAAGGGACCGGCCCGACTGTGGCGGCTGGAAGGCGGCAGTGGCGGCTGGAAGCTAATCACCGAGGCCCCGGCGGAGATGGGGGAGAGGCTCCTTGGGAGGAAGCCTAGCTGGGCCAGTGTGAAGTGCGTGGGGATCGAGGGGGCAGCCTGCCTGTACAGAGATATCGAGTCGGGGATGATCGTGTGGAGGGAGGTTGAAGAAGAAGAGAAGAGATGGGAGTGGAGTTGGGTTGAAGGTTGTTCTTCCATTAGAGGAAGAAAAATCCATAACTTTGCGGTCAGAGGAGTTTTCCTCCACCCTAATCTTTCACCGTCGATATTCCCGTGAAAATCGGCAGGATGCCCACAAATATGATGATCTTCGATTTTCATCGGAACAGTCAATCAAGGCAGACGGTAGAATTCCATTTTGATCTGTTGGGATGACGGTAAATGATGCTGTTGTTGCTGGGCATACTGTCATTGATGAGCAGAGCCACTATGTAAGTTGACTGTATTTTTCTAAGGAGAATAATAGCTGAACCATAGAGCAAATTAATTGAATTTGACCTTTTATTCTAAAAAATTTAAATTTGAGACTTGTGATTAAAGGTAAAAAAAATACTAAATCACTCAACCAATTTATTTTGATTAGTCAACCCAGGTTTCCATTGAAGTATATATGTCATGGGTCATTCCCCATAAAAAATGACATAAGAAAATATTTGTATTTAAATTGTAAAATATATAGATGTAAAATTGAAAAATAAAAAATATGCCCATAACAAAGAACTTAATATCAAACACTTAGCATACCAAATGTGAATTGTGTCAAGTCCTTATTTCCACTGGTTTATCCTTTTGGGCCAATGCCAACGTGGCTTCAAAGGTTAAACATTACTCCTGTTTGTACTGTACCTATACTTTTATGATATTCCTTTTGATCTATATTATGATTTTTTTTTGGAAGGCACTTATGTTTAGTATGAGTAGAAGAATAGCAATTGTAATAATGTCAAGCAATTAGAGGGTTTCTTTGCAAGTCTTCTATTTTAATATCAATGTACAATTTCCAGGATAATAAGTATTTACTAAAAAAATTCCAAATTTAGAAATATAATTATATAAATTTAAAATAGCTTATTCGTACATCAAAGTTTTAAAATTATTTTAAGTAATGAATTCCTTAATTTGACTAAAAAAACATTTTCATTAGATTTTTAATCCTTACTGCTAGTTATTTTTAGTTCAAAATTATATAAATAATTACGAAATTGTTAAGAATTAACATTTCAGATTTATTAAAATAGCAAAATATTATAATTATATAAAATTAAAAGTATAATAAAACGAATAAGTGTATAACATACACAATATTATCTAATATTATATTAAAGTTAATGTGATTCCACACATGCTATATGTTCATTTTATAAGAATAATTTATGAACAAAAAAATATATCTAATTAATATACAATTATTAGTGTAAATTTAAAAATAAAATTAAAAAAGTATATAAGTTTATAACAATATTACCACTTATATCTTATATTTTTAAATTTATATTAATATAAATATTTATTCGTTAATTTTCTCTAAAAAAAATATTTATTTTCATTTACTATTTTTTCTTGGTTAAATACCCTATTACTTAAAATGAACATTTACCAACTATATTCTTATATATTCTGATATTAAATAGTAATTAAAAATTGATGGATATCACATTGGTGGAAAGGACACCTTAATTGTTCATGAAAGTCCCTAAATTGGTGGAGAGAATTCATTAAGGTCCATCATTCCATCATCATGAAAATTGAATTAGAGGGTTGAATTTTAAGTTTAAGTCTAATAGGTCTTATCATTTTCCAACCAACATATTTATGGTTATAAATATGGAGTATGTATCACTGACCATCTATATATTATATTAAAAAATAAAGATTTCTAATGAAAAGAATATGAGCATATTATATCATGTTCCAACGAACATGTATATAATTGTATAGATATTAATGATATGATATCAATTATCTTTATACTATATACCATGGTTGTCCTTATTAATATATATTAAGATATACAAGGATTTATTTATACACCGCTACTAGTTAATACTAAATCGATACTAACGAGGGTGGTAGTCCAGTACCCTAAATTATAATAATGTATATACGAATCAATGTACAAGCGTTAAACATAAAACATTTATTTACCGAGAGTTCTATCCTCATTCATTTGCCTCCACTTATTAGAATATCATGCTTTAAATATAACACAAGCACGATGAGGGCTCAATCATCTCCAAGTATCAAGATATTATGGTTTAAATAAAATATAATTATTTTATAGGAGTTCAAAAAACACTCTATTATCTCTCCTTATAAAAATGTTGTGGGTTTATAAAATCGTATTAATTCAACACATATTTTATTTAAAATAAGGATTAAATTTTAAGCTAAATAAATAAATGTATGTTATATTTAATGAATATTATCTTGATAAGCAGATATAATGGAGTCAACAAAAACCTTATTTTAAAAAGATTTCTCATTACAAAAGAGCATTATGGCCCACTAAAACAAGCAAAACACATAGCCAGTGAAATCACACTGATCTTTGCTCACCCAAAACTCTTTATAAGTACTAATTGTCTTCTAATTATCCATTCCCAGATATGTTAGACGTTTACATTCGTACACCATGCATATGACCATTTTCAGGTCATCGTGGTGTTCAACACAACTTATTAATTCTCGTACTTTTGGCCTAAGTTCGACGATGAATAACATCCATAAAATTTTCAAGCTGATTGAATTCTTAACAAAATATCAAATTTTTTTTAATTCTCTTTTATATTAAAAAATTGTTCTAGTTCAATAGATCATTTTGTACACTTTGGTTGCAGGGAAGTAATTATATCCGGTTCGTTGGAATCCACTTATACAATCACTTTTTCATATTATTCTAAATTTATATACTTTCTCTCATTATTTGATCATATTTATATAAAATCTCAAAGTATCTCAAAAAATTTTTATTATACCTTTAATTTTTTACTTTTTATATTTTAGTCCTTCAACTTTCTAAAATTATCAAAATACTCTTACAATTTTCATTTATCTATTTTGAAAAGACTTACTCTTCAATTACTTCATTTTAGATCCTTTAACATCCTTTGGTCTCATTTTGGTCATCAAATTCTTAGAAATTGTCTTTTTGGCCCAAACTTCTTAATATTTCCATTTTACCTAAATATTTCTAAAAATCTCATTTGAGACCCTAGACTCTTTCAATCTACATCTTTGGATTCCCAAATTTTTCCAAGCTTTATTTCAAGTTTCCTTTGGATTGTGACGGGCTACATGTTTAATGAGTGGGAGCATGCTTTGGTTGATATATATATGGAGCATAGAGCTTTGATCACCTAGATAGTGAGATCCTAAGCCTCATGAGGGAGTTTATTTTTGTGACAGGATTGATTGGGCATACCTTTGCTTTCTAAAATTTTCAAATATAATGGGTGTTTGTGTATTAAAATAATATTCTTACTATTGAAAACATGGATGCTAATTTAAATTCTTGGGAAAAGGGCTTCACCTAATTTTTATCAAATCAAGTCTTAAACCCAATACTTTTAAAAAGGCTTATGATCCACTATTTTAATAGGTAGATATAATATTTATGAAACGGGCTAGAAGTCCAATATTTACATAAAGTAGCTTAGGACCTATTATTTATAAAAATGAGATAAGGATCAATATTTAAAAATAAGTTTTGACCTAATATTTATAAAAATGGTAAAAGTCCACTATTTATAAAAATAGGTATAAATATGGCTTAGGCCTAATGTTTTATGAAAATGAGTGAAGACTCACTATTTAAGAAAAAGTGGGTAAAGATCCAAAATTTATTAAAATGGGATAAAACCCAATATTTATAAAAGAGATTGAGCCTAAAATTTATGAAAATGAGTGAAAATCCATTATTTATAAAAATAGACAAAGGTCCATTATTTAAGAAAAAATGGACTACAATTCTATATTTTCCAATATTTACATAAAGTAGCTTAGGACTTATTATTTGTCCGGTCTCCAATTAGTAGATGTTTATAAAGTGTCTCATTTTCCTAAATAAACGTGTGAGATAGATTATTAGTGATATAAATAGTCGCTTCTAAATCACTATACAAGTCAAGATAATTCGGACTAACTTAATTGTATTAAGCAGAGAGAACTTGAATAGTCGAAGAGATGACTTGATTAGTCGAAAAGAGAGCCTTCAATTTATAAAAAGAATAATGATGAGCTGAATGTTCATGTTTGCCACAAAGTTAACAGGAATTCAAAGGAAAAAAAGTGGAACCAGTGGTTTATTGTCCTAATATGCTAAAAGAAGTGGGTTGATTAAAACTCGTATTATCCGAATTAAAGTATTGATGTGATCTCGATCCATAATTTATTGGGATAAATTTAGACTGATAATGAGAGCGATACCTAAACCCATTTGAAATCGTCTGCCTCATGCATGCGAGTTGTAATTTGCACTTATTTTTCGATTATAATTGAAAGAAGTTCTAGGGCGAAATTAGTAATAGCTATCAAAGAATTGAGAGCGTGCCATGACAATGACAATAGTGGGAAGGGTGTTTGGCTGTCGTTCCCGGTGGGCTGAACTATTTATAATTGATCACCACCTTGTCCAAAATCCAATCCCTCAAAATAGACAGATGAATTCATTATCTCTGTAAGAATAAGACAGACATTGTAAGGAGGTAAGGAAAACGATGATAGGGTTTGAGTACGCTTCTTCTTCTCCTTCTCCGGCTTCTTCCGCGGTGGTAGTGGCGGTGGAGTTCTGGCGGCATAGCCCGGGCTGGGGCTGGGGCTGGTCCACGGCTGTAGCCCTCCTCTTCATACTCTTATGGCACTACAGTCGGAGGTGCTCTTTGGTCTCCCCCTTTTGCCGATTGAATGGGCCGTCCGGCATCTCCCCACTCTCGCAGCCCAGCAATCCTCAGAACAGGTCGATTGTTATGTCTTGCTTCCCCGTGCTTAGCAATCTTCTCTCTTAATCACGTACCCGTAATTGCTAATACGATGCACACTGTATTTTTATTTTCTGATTTGTCTTGATTACTCGGAGAAATCGGATTGGAATTTTTATGTGTTGTGTTCTAGGTTATCATCTTTTGTGGGTATCTGTTTCCTTCTGCAGGGTCTCTGAAATCGTGTCAGACGATGATCTGAAGTTCCTGATAGACAATTTGGAGGAAAATCCAGATGAATTGGAGAGATGGGAGCTGGTGACGGAAAGGAGGAGTGATACAGTATTCTACACTGCAAAGTCCTGCAAGCCGAAGGTACCCACTTTTATTCCTCACTCTCTCCCAGTTCATAAGACTGGATTGATTATTGTACTCTTCTTAGTAACTTTCAGGTATTAAAACAATAAAATCGTGTTAGCTGCATATAATGTGCTTTCTACATCGACTGGGTAAATTCTCTCTGATTGAAATGATAATTGGGAACTCTTGGTTGGCTAGATCTGGTGAATACTTCATTCCATGCTTGTATTGTAATGTTATATTTGCTAGAATTTTTCCAGCTTCGTTAGTGGAAAATGACTGACAATGGACGGTATTATGAAAACCTAAATGGAATTGTTGTACTTTACTTAATAATTGGACATATGCACGACTTTCTAAGAAGAAAAATAAATTAATTACTTTACTTGAGATGGTCCTCAGAGTCTCTAGCATTTCAAGGAAAGGTAACTAAATCATGCATGACTTTCTAAGAAGGGCATAAGTCATAATTAATTTATCGATTTTATGGGTAATGGCTATTGGCTCATTAAACTGATCACTTTTTTGGATCAGGTGAGCTTGCTCCATGAATAATCTGACCTCTATCTGATTTAAATTACCGCCTCTTGTTGAAGAAGCTCTTGCTTCAGTTTTTACTCTCAAACGCATTTTATTTATAAATTTTGCGGTGAATGTGACAAACTACTGGGTTGGGCACATCTTCCATCTTTCTACTAAAAGGATAGACATAAAGAAAAATGCCTTTGATTGTTGGTAAGGTTGTTTTGTTGCAGGAAGGCAGGGTAGATTTTTTTATAGATGAGAATATGCTGTGGACCCAATGGGAATCCAATAGGTGGGAGAGCCTATTGGTTGGTATATACCCTTTTTCATTCTCCTATCCCACAAATGTGGAATTTAAGCCATATAAATACAACTTGCTTGAGAATCAACATCTTCGTTGTTGTGGTCATGTTGGTCATGACTGGCACCTCTTTTGTCCAGGCCACCAATCAAAGTTGTGGCTTTGAATGGGATTGGCTCTAATACCATCTTTTATGTACCAAATGGAAGTAATCCATTCAAAATACTAGTCCAATAGGTGGGAGAGCCCATTGGTCCATATTTTTCTTTCTCTGATCCACCAATGTGGAATTTGAGCTATATCAGGATACTGCTAGTGTATCAAATTTGTATTTTTTGAACTAAGGTGAGGCCCTGATGTAATCTTGCTTGTACTTTTTCTTTTTGACCCAGGGGGCCTTCTCAGTGCTTTTTGAATGGAAATTTCATTCTATTATCCCAAAAAGGGAGAAAATGTAGAAAGATCAAGATATAGCAGTGACCATAATGACAAGTGGGTAAATATTAGAAGATAGTTTGGATGGCCCAGATATTTTTGGCAAATAAGTTTCATCTGTATGTCATAATCTCTGGTTCTGTATGATGATTAACCATACATTCTCCACTGACTGCTTGCAGAATGCCCCCTTGAAGTACTTGAGCATTACAGTTTTTGAGGATTGCTCTCCAGAATTTCTAAGAGATTTTTACATGGATAATGATTACCGGAAGTTATGGGACAAGACCGTGACTGCTTTTGAGCAGCTAGAAGTGGATAGGAGCAATGGGACTGAAATGGGTCAAATAATTAAGAAATTTCCGTTGTTGACAGCCAGAGAATACGTGTTAGCTTGGAGGTTGTGGAAGGGATCTGATTCATCTTTCTATTGCTTTACTAAGGTAGTTAGCATATTCTCTATATATTCCTTCACAGGGACTTACACACAATATATCCTATTCTTGTGCAGAATATGAAGAGCATTTTATTATGAATATATTGTTGAAATATCTATTCTGGTTTTTGCATTTCACGGGTCTCTTGCTAATTCTTCCTTTAAACTAAACTAAACAGGAATGTGAGCATCCATTGGCACCACGACAAAGGAAGTTTGTACGTGTTAAATACTTTAGATCTGGATGGAGAATCAGAAAAGGCATGATCTGAAGACTTCACTCTCTCTCTTTCTTTTTTGTGTCCTGTTCTATCCGGATGACCATGTGGTTTCTAGTCTGGAAAACCCTTGACTAGCATCTCTGGAACATTGTGACTGCTATTCCACTTATTCTTGGGCATAACATTAGTCTGACCACTAATTATAACAAGTTTCCATTATTACCATAGAGGCACATATATATATATACAATTGCAATTTAACCTCAGAAAATTGATTGTTTTAGTTCTATTCTCAAATTTGCAGTGCCTGGTAAAAATGCTTCCGAGATTAGAATGTTTCACCAAGAGGATGCCAGTTTAAATGTGGATATGGCAAAATTGGCTTTTTCAAAGGGCATATGGAGTTACATATGCAAGATGGACATTGCTTTTCGAAGATACTCTAGTGTGAGTCATTCTCGACAAGATTCTGCTGTTGGTGCTCTCTCATTAATTCAGAAGGTATTGTCTCTCCTTCTCCAGGCACCTTTAGGAACATTTCTTTTTTTAATTGATGTGTATATGAGAATTTGTAATTGGTTGTTGTGGTAATGTCATGAAAAAAACACGGTATATCAAAATGATGAGTCACATTTCAAGTTTTTTACTTAACCTTTGGTAAGAGTGATGGAATTTCATGAATTTGAGCATAGATGATAGAAGTGTTGCCCAATTGGAAAGATAAAATCTATATGCTCGAAATTTATGGTCCGAATCTCCTTATTGAAATAATTCATTAAAATGTCTGTCACTATCTACAGTCGACAATTTATCATGGAAGTGACTTCAGCATGCATTGTTCTTGTTTTGTGGGCTGAAAACTGATTTTCTTCCAAACAGGTTCCTCCTGGATTAGATAACTTGAACAGGAATAATAGGAGCCAAACATCTGCCACACCTTCTTTTTGCCAGGGTCATCAGAGCACTGAGGAAATCAAGCAATCTGAGAAGTTGCTGAGGAGGCTATCAAAGAAGACCCTAGTTACAGGTGTTATCCTTATTGGAGGAGTCCTCTGCCTAACAAGGGGTAACCCTGCCCTTGGAGCCAAAGTTGCAACAGCTTATATCATGACTAAACTAGGTAAGCGAGGTGCTTCTTCAGGTCAGACCTTGCAGCACAGGTGAAGCTACAGAATAACTCCACAAATCCTTTCTTCAGGTCCTATGAAATGGAGTACTACTTGAAATTTGGGTCCTTATAATACAGATTATCATTATACATTTCCTTACACGCAGATAAGGTTTTTCTGGGCATAACATGTCTTGATATCTAGTGACAGAAAAAAGCACACAATCCACTGGCAATATAGTCCCTCCTCGGCCAAAAGATGCACTGTTATAAGCTGATGTAGATGACATTCTGTAAATTTATAGCTTCATATTTTACTTTGGGCTATGAAGATTAATGTGATTCTGCTGATCATGTGATTGATAGTTCTCTTGAGTGCTCAAAATAAATGGAGATGGCCAGGCTGTGCCCAAATATAATGAAAGTCCAAAGAGTTTTATCTGTCTGCTCTATTGGTACACCTTGGAAAAGAATTAACTTACAAGTTTAAAAGAGAGAAAAAAGAGTTTTTCTCATGATACTTTCTGCGAGCTGATCAAGCCGACCTCACGAATCGAGGAAAGGCTGACTGCAGTGTGCCAATCTGAGGCATTTCACATGTTCAATGGGAAGCCCCCAGAGTTTCCTACATGGAGAAAATATTGGGTGCTTCGGAAGGAGTGTATGAGAAAGCATTAAGTCATAAAGAAATTACAGTCGATGTATCTCTTATCAGTACTTAAAATGAGGATTTAGCTTTATTAATGTAACTGAACAACCATTGAAGAAGATGGACACTTTCCTATCTTCTTCCCATTATGATAATGCCACTGCTTTATTTCTCTGTCAAGCCGATGTATGTACCTGATAAAGCTCTCAAATCAGCCATTGAAGATCTTGATCCATATCAGCTGATTTGGTCCTTATTTTTACGCAAGTATCTCATGTGATTCTAAAAAGAAGCTTTACCAACATAGAACCCTCATCATACCCTCGTAAACCGAGTTATCGAGGGTCTACGGAAGTAGTACTGGTGCGCGATGAAGAAGAAAGAAGAAGAGGTGGAGGCAAGGAGAGTATGTAGAAGGGACAGGGGCATTGAATGGTTGATGGATCTTACTGATTTTGCATTGAGAACATAATATGAGCAGATAGATTGTGGGATATCTGTACCTGAATACGTGAAGATGCTAAAAAGCCACAACCCATAACCCTATAAATATAATAAGATTAGATACACGATTGTGGAAAAACCGTCAAACCCACCCATTACTCTGTACATAGATTACAATGCACATAGCTACAGATCCATCCTACCATATAAATCATTGTATAATTATTCACTCATTCATTCATTCATCCAGCACCTAAGATAGCATGTCCAGCCACTTCCTCGTACAGTAGAAATGCTTCCAGTTTCCATTCATCATCATTGACACTGCCTATTATTTATTGCTCAATGGCGACTTCCGAGCCTTGAGTGTCTGCATAAGAAGATACAATTATCTCGGCATATAAAATCTTAGTCATAAAAAAAAGAATAATAGTTCTCATTTCTTTCGCACCTTCAGAAGTTAGCTGCTCAAAGCGAGCAACGATGTGCTTCCCGTATGTGTATTTCTTCAATGCGTGAAGGTGGGTCTTAATTTGATCAAGTAGTATGGCCCGATGCCTTTCATTGCTCACTTCGAGAATCTTCTGTACCACATAGTTCGCAAACTGGTCCTTCATCATCAACTACACAACAAAAAAGGAGAAACTTACAACCCAGCTTCTTTCTGGTAAAGGGATTGTCGTTTTCCCCAGGAACAACAAGACATACCAAGAGACTGTCATTTTCCTCAGTCTGCCGTATAATTTCCTCTATGATAATTTCCCTTTCAGCAGCATCACCATATTCCAAACACTTTTCAACCACATTTGAGGCATACTTGTGCTGGCTCATCTGTACAATTTTTCCAGACAACTTGCTGATGATTTTACTCCTCTCTTGAGCATTTCCCCTTTCTAAGACATGCTGCATGGTGTGAGGTCAGTCTTTATAGGCAATTGAGAAACAGCATCAAGAAGGATAACATGCTCTAAGACACCAGATATGCCAGAAATTAGTGCATAGACATAAATGAGTTTTGTTACAAAAGAATGAGAGCATTTATACACAGGTTGAGGATGGAACTAATAATGTATCATTCGACTACCATATTTTAAAGGGCAAGAGATTTTCACTCGCCCATTCAAATGAAATTTCTTCTTGCTAACCAAAAAATATTTACATACAGGCACAGCAAGAATCCAGATGACTAACATCTTAGCACATGAAAGGAATCGTATGAATAACAAATATAAAGATCCCATATAACCAGATAAGCCTCTTCAACCAATTTCATATTATTCAATAGAGTGGCTTAACTGGCAATAAACAAAAAAACCAGACAGAGATCATTGGATAAACAAATAGGATTGAACACAACTTCACAGACAAAATCATGACTTCTGTCAAAGAGCACAAGAATCCAAGACTTGCAGCATCTGGACATCATGGGCCATTTTAAAGAGATCTGAGCAAAATAATTACCAACCTGGGTTACATAATTGCCATATTGATCTTCAGCAAGCAAACAAGCCGAGCCCAATATTTCATCCACAATACACTGGCTTAGGTGCTCATTAGAACAACGCTCAAGAACTCTCTATCAAATACCAGAACAGCTTGATTTTCATTGCAATGAACAAAATCAAGAATAAAAAACCCACCAAGAATTATATAACATTACCTGTATGACACGACAACCATAAGGATGACACGAAAGAGTGGCGACTTTATCACAAAAAGCTGATATAATGAATCCAATTTTGTCACCCGGTAGACACTCTATACACTTCTGAATCACATGGTTCCCATTTTGATCATGGACACATCTCATAACATGTCCATCTAATTCAAGAACAAGTTGGGTCTTTTGATCAATCTCAATAACATCAAGAGCCTGAGACATGAATCCAGGTAGATAGTCACAGGATCCACTTTTTTTGGAGATTCAGTATTTTAAAAAAAGTAACCTATATATCTTTCTTGACAGTAAAAAAAATAGAAGGTGGCATTATCTGTATTAACTAATGTCTTATAGTTTATCTTACAGCATATACCAAGCTCCATTCTTGAATAAGCATAAAGACCATTCCTAGAAGATGTATTAAAGTAGATTTTAACAAACTTTAAGGCAGAAAAAGATGGGATACAGAACATTTCACATCCCATATGACTGAATATACCTTCTGAATAACACGACAACCATACATTTGCAAACTCAAAGGCAACATCTGCCCTTTGAGATGATCCGCAAGCTCCTTTCTCTGTGCAGCACTACCATACTCAAAAAACTGCATAATATGTAATCATATTCATCAAGGAACTATTTTAGTGGACAGAGTACTAAAATAAAGAAAAATCTCCAACAGATGAATGAAAGTGTCCATGACCCAACCTTTTGTATAACATAATTCCCAAAAACATCACTCATTAATTGTGAAGCACATGGAAGGACTTCTTTGAAAACATCTGACTTCTGGTCATCGGTGCAAACCTCCAATTTCTGCTGAATGAATCGACTCCCATGCTGATCAACACTGGAAATAAACATGCAAGGAACACCAATTGCATAAAAACAATTATTTATAAAATAGAGAAATAGGAAAGAGAAAACTACCTGAACTCAACAATCCGCCCTGCAATATCAGAGAGCTCAAACTTGCGTGAATGACAGGATTTAGGTTCTTCGAGAAATGAATTTCTTTTTAGATCATCAAACTTGCTGGCTCCCCTAGGACCTTGCCATGGATTATACATCCCTCCATTTCTAGGAGAACCTTGAAAAGGCCTCATCTCATTACGCTGAGCAAAGTGGTCAAATCCACCCACCGTAGATGATGACAAAACTGGACTAGCAAGAGGAGAGATCGGAAATTGTGTCATTACACCCAAACTAGGGTTACTTCCATAATAGTTACTGTTGACAATATCCCCCTTTCTTATACTAGAAATACCCATACCAACATTAGCAGAAAACTGAAATTTCTGATCATCCATTGGATTAGTAATTAATGCCTTATTCTGGGACACAAAATAATTTGAATGACCTCCAGGACCCCCTCTAATAAAACGACCAAATTGACCAGAAACGTAAGTATCATCAAAAGGATGGTGGAAATATTGCACTTGGATAGGATCAACGAAAGGAGGCTGGTATGCTATAGCTTGCTGCCCATAAATCTTGCTCATATGGTGTATATCTCCCATACTTGGAATCCCTTGTGCAGCATTAACATTTCCTGTTCGGCCATTAAAGTTTGGAGAAGATGTAGCATCAAATGGCATGGAGAGGGCACCGGGAAGAGGATATGCAGCCATATAAGGCGGACCTATAGCAGAACCAAGTGCATACCCTCCTAAACCATATTGTGGGGTAAATACACCCTGTGGTTGAAGATTAGGGTAATATGGATATGAAGTCATATAATTAGCAGCATCTGCATACAGTGGCAGCGCAACTCTAGGAGAATGCAACATGGGTTGCCCTTCAGAGAAGGCCCTTTGATCCTGAAGGGAAAACCACCCCATGTGACCTTGTGGATGACTTCCTCCTTGAAAATGCACCTGATCCTGACCCGCTGGAATTTGAAGTGGGGTCACTCGCTGCGTTGAGCCACGATTTGCATGAACTTTTCCTCCAAATGTTAGTTTTGTATTACCTGAAACACTGTTTTCACCAGATGTGAAAACATCTAGCCCGGATATAGAGGCTACATTACCCAAGTTCACTTCCCTACTGTCTAGTTCATCCTCAGTAAGAGAAGTTTGGGAAGGCTCATCAGCAGCAGATATTTGTGCACCTACATCTATGGAACTCAAACTTGATTCTGATATTTTCGAAACTTCAATGGAAGATGCATTTAATGAAAGTGCTTGAAGGTCATGATCTAAGCCTTCTTTGGAAGCATGGCTAGAAGAATGAGACTGATACACAGGAGAAGGCGTACGGGGGAAATCTTCCTACATAACCAAATGAATGCAATGTGTGAATGAGATAACATGAAACAGACATTTGTGCTAAGGAGAATTCCTTGTGATGAAGTTTCTTAAATTGACAGATTATTAAACAGACAAGGGGAAAAATCACATAAGTTTGCTGCACTCAAAATATGTTAGAAAAAATACCATACTCAAATTTCATCCAGCAGCCTTGTGTCTAATCAGAGATAAGGATCGTGAGAAAATTCAATTTCATATAGGATTCTTCCAAAGGAAATATGGAAATAAAGTCAAAATAAAAGGGGAAAAAGTATTTATACACCAAAAAGAATAAACAGAAGAAGAATCTTCACGTGCAATATATTTTAGGAGGCTAAAATTCAAAGAAAATACCTGTATTAAATCAACTAAACTTTTGTGGCGTCCTGCAGAAGAAATATCATTCTGGTCAACCAAGGGCATGTAACCTTTTACCATACCATCCATAGCCCCTTCAAAGGTTGTTCATGTGCTTGTACAGCTTCAGGCTCTTGGGTATGATCAAACAAGGATTTTCCAGATAAACGGTTTTTTCCCCATAGTCACCTAGATGGACATGAAAGATTAAACCAAAAGTTGAAGGGCGTCAATGAAATAAAAAAAAGAAAGGGAGAAGCAAAAGAAGTAGAACTTATAAAAACATATGGATAAATAATCAGCTCAAATAATTCCATCAGGTGGGGCTTCTTGTTTGGCCTAGACATCTTCAAGATTCTGATGGACATCAATCACCTGTAGGTCTCAAGTTGTTTCGAATGCTGGATACCATTGAATGTCCAGAGTGATTACATCGACATATCTAGAGGACAAAAGTATCTTTGATCATCGTCTATATCAAACATCAACATCAAAGAAAGCACCCCCTCACACACTTAATTACCCTGTCCAGCAGCTCGTCCCTCCATTCAACAAGGGCACGAGAAAAAGGAAGGAATATCACAATGAATTCACACTCCCACTAAGATGCAGTTCCCAAACTAACGCGCATCCCACACTCTACACATGATCGACTCCTGATGGAGCCTACAAAGAATCAAAATAAGTCAAGAACCGAGGCTGGACCCAAGTCCGAGTCACAGCGATCGGCTGGTTACCTCAGAAACTCCACCAACCATCCGACGAGCCGGATAACGGACTTTCCTCAACTCCGATTTCGATGCCGACGGAGCCGCTGAAATGGACGGTCTGCTGGACTCTCTCGGCCACCGGTTCCTTCAGCCGGGCCCGGCGATGCTCCCCAGTGCCACCCCTCCGGAGCTAGACTGAACTCGAGCAGATGATTGTTAGGGTTTTGAGGCGGTGTAGTATGCTCACGAGGTTTTTCCTTGTTTTTGCTCCAACTGGAAGCTCTCTTTCTCCAAAATTTCCGAGAAAATTATTACGAGCTGCTTGCGTGCGCCGCTCCTCAGGCTTGGAGTAAGTCTTCTATGAACCTTTCTTTATAAACAAATCAGTAGAATTAAGTGATCAGGTGAATGCAGCAAAAGCCACGCCACGCCAAGCCATAATAAACCCTATTAATCTTGATATAATTAATAATATATAAATTTAATTATATTTTTTTGTAGATATTATTCTTAGTATCTAAATCCCAACTGAAGTACCGCAGAGTGAGCAAGCCACAAGCTGCCACGATATGATATGTACACAGATGCCAACAGCAACGTCCACCCTACTTTTTAGTTTAGTAGTTTGATTTTTTATCTATTAATATTTTTCCTCAATTTTATTTTTATTAATTTAATTATCTAATTTTAATTTCACTTAATATTTTAGTTTCTTTAATCAAATTGAAGGATTAAATAAATGTATTGAAGTATCAGTGAGAGTAGAATTAGAGTATTACAATATTAAAAAGGGAAATTTAATAGATTAAATTGTTAGGTAAAATAAAATTAAATAACTAAATTATAAAAAATGAGAGAATAAATTATTAATCAATTAAAATTTAATGAGTAAATTGATAAATTACTCTTAAATAAAATAAATATGGCAGCCAAACAAAGACTTCCTATTCATCATTTTTGAACTGTTTTTTTCTTTGTAAGATTCTGCTACAACTCCCCCCATTGGTGCGCCGGCCCTTGCTCTTGCCGTTGGAACGAGATCCGTTGTCTAACAGATACTTCGTTCGAGTGTCTGTGCCCTCGCCTTCAATCCCGTTTGCCCTCCCTCCCTAGTATCGAGCGCGTCCCCTGTGCTCTGGTTTGGGTCTCTGTCATTTTTTTCGGGGACGATTTCCTCGATCACGACACACCTTTCCTTATTAATTGCTTCTAAGTTACCGTGCGATTGAATGGCCAGTGTTGGTTGCCATTGGCAATCGGAGGCCGCCCTTCCCCTTCCCCTGTAATTGAGCTCATTTGTGATTGTATACCTATTATAGCGCAAGGGAGCAGAGCTCGACCTTGTGTCACTTCCATCCCACTTGGTGGTTTGGATCATTTCCAAAGTTGATTTAGCCCGGTTTCTTTTTAACTTTTGAATGGATATTTGACTTGTGCAGCTAATTCTTGTGACTCTGGGAACTAATGGGATGGGATGGATTGAGTAAGGCTGACACTGACCCAACCCAAACTCCCAATTATGGGGCGTGGATCCATATCACCTTGCAGCCTGGATCATAGCTTGAATATACAAATAATTGGTAAAATTCTCTTTAAATTACAATAATATTCTAATATTCATTTAAAGTAAATTTCATAATATTCAAAAAACAATTATTTTTATCAAAATATAAACGTTTATAAATAAATTGTAAATATTTATAAACAACAAAATATTATAGAAAAATAGATATTTGAATGAATTTTTTTATTAAGTTCCATAATCTTTATCATATCTTTGTTTAGTAGAACACTTTTTTTATTTTATTTTTGTACCTTCAATTCAATTCAAACTTACTCAAATGAGTTGGTGGGAGGATAATGATTACGTACTTATTTAATATCTACTCAAAATACTAAGTTATAATTAAAAAATTTTTATGTGAACATATGGTTTATCATATATAGCTATAAATTAATATATATTTAATTATTATAATTAATACTAATAAATTAATATCTAAATTAAATTATTGGAATTAATACAAATAATTATTAAAATATTCCAATAATTTATATCAATATTAATATTACTAATAAATCTCTCCTATTTAATATACGATTAGGTAATTTCCATTCATTTTTCTCACACCTCAAACACTTCTCTCTCTACTGCTCAATTTCTCGATTAAGCTCGAACTAGAGCTTCGACTTGAACATTTTTCTTAACATCGGAAGGAGAGGTCGGTCTTTTTAGAATCGGGGAGAAAATAGCTATCTGAGAAGTGTCGGCATGATGGAACAGTGAAACAACTCCGGCGGACCGAATCTGCCCTATTTCGGCCAAGTTGAAATCGGCCATTTCGAGCCCTCCTCAAGCCAAACCAAGCCTTCCCAACACTTACTCAACCCTCCCACGGCCGAATTAGGACTGAAAGGTAAGCCAATTCGGCTACCTTATACAATTCTCAGCCGGTGCTAGAGAGAGAACCGACAGAATTTCAATGATGAAATTCTAACTCAATTCGGCATCAATTGATGCGATTCTTGATTTTAGGATAAATCTTAGGATGAGAGCTATCTGCCCAAATCGAAAACTTGGACCGTCGTGCCCTCACCGGTGAGACATCAAAGCTTTCTTTCTCTACAATCTATTTTCCGGCGAAGCTTCGTTTGAGCTCGTTGCGGCGTTAAAATCTGTAATTCAAAGTTCCTTAGAATCGTATGAACATGTATGAACTCAATTTCAACAATTAGAGGTGTTTGATTGGTCAATTTAATGAAATCAAATTCGATAGTGTTGAAATTGAGGGAAAATTTTGGGGATTTTTGAAATTCAAAGGACCAAAATGTAATTTTATGAAATTGAGGGTCAATTGGGCATGAAAATAATGTTGGAGGACCAATTGAGTAATTTTAGAATTTTGGGGGCAAAACTTACCATTTTTGTAAAGGAGGGGGCAAAATGGTAATTTTGGAAAAGTTGGAGGACCAAGTTGGAAATTTGAAAAATTAATCTCCTTTTTGTGAAATGGAATAAATTAAGGTCTTATGATAAATTTTAGAAGTTTCGAGACTCAATTTGAGAAAAAACCGGCATTAGGGACTTAAAGTTAAAGACAAATAACTTTAGGGACCTAATTGCAAATAAATGAAAGTTTGACTTTCTCATTCATTTGGAATGAATGAAGGCTATTAGGTCGAAGGATAATGAACCGAGATGTTCATATTGTGTAGGAATACGAAGTACCAGGAACGCCAGTAAGGACAAGCTCGCATAAATACAAAGAATCGGTTTAGTGGAATTCACGGTATTAATGGGTGAGTGGGTTTACTAACATCATACCTGATTGGGATGATGAACACAACTTAAAGATAAAAACCACTTACCGGTTGTAAGTGGAAATTTTATATCATACCCGGTTGGGGATGATAAGTACCTCGGTATGAAAACCCACTATTAATTGGTATTTTAAATATAACAACTTAAAGGAAGTGATGTGAAAATCATGCGGAAAAACTACTTACCGGTTGTAAGTAGATCATACCCGGTTGGTATGATGAGACTTCCTTAAAGGAAGTTGAAAACCCGTTCATCGGTAATCAACGGAGATGTCCTTATATCGGTCGGTATAATGGACAGTAAAAACCTATTTTGTCGGAAGTGTTCTCTCCTGATTGTGTGTCAATGCTTAAACTATTTGGGAGACCATTTTTATGGGAGCTCGAATAGCACTGACAGGCCGGGGGCCTCGGTTTTGGAACTTGGGGGCTAAATGCTCGATTTTGAAAATCTCATACAGTGGGCCCAAGGTCAGTTGGCACGAGCAAGAGCTTGTAAACGAACATGATATATGTGCCATAAAACTTAAAAAATGAATTGTTTGGCCATGGTACCAAGATAAGACCAACATGTTCAGTCAACTAGCGGCAGTGCGACATGACCGGTCGACGGACCAGTCAAGACAAACAACTGCGGGTTAAGTTGAGAGGTGGGGCCGTTGGACCAGCGACACCACAAATTACATGGCAATATGAGAAACCATTGTTTGTGCATGCACCATGAGTACGGGATCATCAAGACGCCCATGAGGGGTAGCGATGTGTCCTAAGGGCCCTGGACGACCCGGTAAGTATAAGGGCACCTCGTCGTTCCAAGTGTGTGTGCGGAATTTGGAGTAGCACCAAGCGGATGAGACCAGGGTGGGGACATGATGAGGTCTCTGTCCTCATACGGAGACAAAGAAGTGATTACGGGATTGTGGGTCGAATGTCGTGCATATCCACTCATTCTCAGGGTAGAAGTGGTCGTACTTCTATCCGGGTGGCAGGAAAAGTCGCTTCGAAGCCTATAGTGGGTTCAATGGTGATACTGACTTATGAATATGTGTAACCTTCATGATGAAGGATGTGTATTGGATGATGACACACCGGTAACTAAGAAATGGTGGAAAAACCCGAATTTTTAAACGAAGGAATTTTTGAAAAGAAAGGAGTCTGGCACACTCCAATAATAATTATTTTCTTAAAAGTCAAAAGCTTTTAAAAACCCATTCACTGAGTAGTCGTACTCACCCCCTCCCTTATATCCCTTTCAGGAAGTCCCGGAAAGACTATCCTTAAAGACCGTCAACTAAGATGCCTGTAAGACAGGTATGTAAAGTTTTAAATTTTATGCAGTTTTGATTATGCTATTCTAGGAAAAGGTACAGGTTAAAGGACGCATTACTCTGTACGGTTTATAATAAGGGGAAACCCTTTAATAAACCGAGAGAGTGGCGGGTTGATCATGGGGATCCGACCAAACCGGGTCGGGGCGTGACACAATAAGTACCCAAACATCATGGAAAAGAACCATGAAATGGATTGTATGTGAAAACCGGACCGGTTAAGGGTGAACTAGACCTGAACTGCATTGAGTCAGGTTGAACCGTGAATAACCAGTTCAAAAATTTATTTTTCTTGGTGGCTTGAAAATATCAAATTAAAAAATTGAAGCCATCAGATAGGAAATGAATTTATAAATTTTAAAATTTTGGAAAACCGGTTGAATCATGCCTAAAATGGCCGATTTATGATTTTGGATCATTGAACCCAGTCGGACCGGATTGGTCAACGGTCCCAATCGTCAACGAACCACTACCAGGTCAGTGCCTAGTTAGCATGCACGACACGTTGTGAAGCTTGCCCAGTAAATTGCTCAATCAGCGCCTAGAAGCGTTGACCAATCAGCATGTGACATGTGTCATTGGTCAATGGTCAGAAGAGGAAAATGCACATTAGGGACGACCGACCAATAGGAGAGAGACACGTGTCCCAGTCAATGGTCAATGTCGAAAGGGCCTGTAAAGACCGACCAATGAGGAGCTGACATGTGGCAAGGGTACCGCATTAGTATTCAAAAAGGATGTCGAAGAAACGACATGCCAATCAGAGGTCGATACGTGGCGGTGTCACGTCGGATGAACTCATCCACTTAGAGCCTAACACGTGGTTGTAACACTATGTGTCAGGTGGGAAATCTGATGTATTTAAATCAGTCAATCAAAGGACGCCATGCATCACGGTCAACGGTTGACCGAACTCGGTCGATAGCCACGCTGGAGGGAACGACCAATAGGAGCTCGCCACGTTTTCGGTTAGCAAATCAAAGGCTGACTAGGCTCTTGAGTAGGAGGTCATGTTAGCAGAGTCAACCAATCACAGAGTGCCACATGGCAAATCCACACGTGCAAAGCTCACACGCGCGGAGTAGTGTCATCTTCAACCTTGGACTGACAGCAACCCGTGATAGCCGAAAGGAGATCGGATCTTCCGCGTCCAGAAAATCGGCCACCGCTGACATAAAAAGGCGAGTCAAATTCCAAAATTAACGCCAACTCGTAGCCCTGTCAGTTTTTGAGCTCCCTATAAAAAGAGCACCCTCCCACTCGGCCTCCCCACCACTCAGGTGCCCTCTGAAGACAGACATCCCACTTTCCGATGAAGTGTAGACTAGAGCTCTGGCGACGGGCCTTTACTCAACCAAATGAGGTCCGGTTGATGGCAATAGAACCGGGGAGAAGTCCTCCGACTAGTCACACCCTCAACTCGACTTCACGACTCCCTAGGGAGCGTCGGAGTGATCGCACAGTGAAGCTACTCTAACAACTCTAAACGATGAATCTCCGACCAACCTAATTCAGGATATCTCCGACCTCCTGCAGCTGCAATCGACCTTCCACGACTCCCTCGAGACACTTCCTGATCCCTTCTTGTCTCCAAGTAAGCCAATTTTGCCTCTCCCCATCGGAATAGTAAAGTTGTAGTACTCTATATAGGAAGAACTTCTCTCTTCTAATTTCTGTCGTCTAGCAGCCAATTGCTGCAGGACTTGATTCTGGTAGGACACCATTGACAAGTACTAGCTACCCATATCTAGAGCCTCGGCCACCGCCCCTCCACTAGTAAGAACGTTAAGCTCTCTCTCTAAGTACAATTTTCGGCGAGACTCCATTTGATCTTGTTTTTGGTCGAAAAACCATAATTCAAAGTGTAGTCTAATCGTGGGAGGGTAGAGAAACCAAATAGAAGTATGTTAAGAGGAAATTGCCAGAGTATTGGCTATCAATTTGACAAAATTTGATCTTGGGGAAAAATGATAATGAATTAGGGATTTTCATAAATTGAAGGACCTAAGTACAAATTTCAGAAAATTGAGGGCTAATAAGCAATTGGGGGCCAATTGATCATGTTAGAGAAAATTTGGGACAATTTGGTAATTTTGGAAAAATTGAGGCAATTCGATAATTTTTGGAAAATTGGGGCCCATTTGAGGATTTTCATAAAATTTAGGACCAAATCTCAATTTTTGAATAATTATAGGCTCAGGTCATGTAGGACGGGTTGTACGAGGACCTAGTTGGACAAATGCATCGCGACTACCTAGTGAGTGGGAAATTTCTAGCATCGGTCCCAATTAGGGCAATGGTTATGCTCTCCTATTTAAAAATTATTTTCTTGGAATTAGTCTCCCCTACTGGGTGACTTTGCTTAAACGATTTGTGAGTTATTTTCGGAGGTGGGATAGTTGATGCAAGTAGGCCCAAGGCCGAAGGGCACGGGTACTAGTCCATTGAAAACTAGTGAGTAATGAGTCCATTAAAATTTTTATAATGGATAATTGTGTGTTACGGGCTTGTTGGCGAAACAACTGTTTAGCCAAAGTCGGGTTGTCGAACCCATTGGGCTGGTGAGCAAGGGGCCAAAGATAATGTACATAATTGGTAAGATTTTTTATTGTGCATGCATGAGATGCATAACTATCAAGTCGTCTGGTATGGTATAGTAGTGGTTCTGAGGGCTGCTAGATGACCTAGTGAGTAAAGGGTGGTACGTCGTTCAGTATGTCAAGAAGCTTCAGGAGCTTCATGTGCACTAAGAGCGAGGTTAGAGGGGAAATATGTGAAATCCGTGCTCTCGGACCAAGGAAATCGGAAAAGAACCGGAAATTTTCATGAGAAAATCACACCATTAAATGAACCAAAAAATGGTAAATAAGGGTTACAATAGGAAATTTAAAATCCAAAGTTATTAAGAAGTTATAAAAATAATGGAGAAAAACCATTAAGTAAATTGGATAAGAAAATTGGACCGGTTCGAGGTGAACTAGACCTAAACTGTATTGAATCGTGGTAAATTGGTTCAATAATTCATTTTTCTAGTTGGTTTAAAAAGATAAATTTGTGAAATTGAGGCCATTAGACAAAAAATTAATTTAGATTAATTTATAAATTTTTAATTTTTAGAAAACCAGTCGAATCGGGTCTAAACCGGCCGATTTTCATTTTTGGATCATCGAACCTGGTCGAACCAGACCGGTTAATGGACTTTTGACAGGTCAGCACCCCGTCAACTACTCGGTCAGTGCCTGAAAGCGCTGACCAATTAGAGAGAGACACGTGTTCGGTCAACTGTCAGTGAATGCCCGATCATCACCCATGTAGACACGAGCAGCCAATGGGAGGCTGTCACGTGTTCGGTCAACCAGTTAATGGCTGACGCAACAGTTGAGTAGGATTGCCATGTCAGCTGAGCCAACTAATCCCATGCCACCACATGCGGAACAGTGTCGTCTCCTTCATTCGACCAATGACACTATTCATCGAGGCAGTTTTTCTTTCCTTTTCCGACGATGGCATATCCCCTCCGATTCAGGTATTTTCTGATGAGGATAATCTCAAGAAATATGGAAACTGGTAGAGAAGAAGGTACTCAAGCTCCCTATATAAAGAGATCCCCTCCATTCATCCTTCACACACCTTAAACCTCTAAAGAAGAAGAAACACTTGATTTTTCGATGAAGCTTGAACCAGTGCTCCAACATAGGCATTTCTCTCAACCTTAGAAGGTGAATTCAAGTTCTACAAACTCTAGAGGAATTTAGCTATCTAACGGCACCCTCTATTCTACCTGAGGACCTTCGAAGAAGTGCCGACGGGTCCAAATAGTGACGTTGTTCCATTGGTCTCGAAGCTGCCCTATTTTGCCCGATCCAAATTCGGCCAATTTAAACCTCCTATGACCAAACTGAGTCTTCCCTTGGCCTCTACAGCCCTACACTTAACCTTCCCAGAGAAAAGAGTGAGTCAATTCGGCCATCCCTTGTCGGAATAGTTTGATTCTAGAGAGAGAAAGTGCATCAATTTCACTAACCAAATTTCTACTCCTCAGCACACGAATTGTAGCGATTCTTAATCCTAGAAAGTCACTAGGAACGAGAGAGTTCTTCCCAAACCAAGAGCTCAGACCGCTGCACCTCCGACAGTAAGTTCTCGGTGCTTTTTCACTCTAACTTCCATTTTTCAGTAAAACTCTGTTTGATCTTGTTTCGGACCCAAAAATTACAATTCAAAACTTGCTTGGATCGTATGGAAGTGAAAGTACCGATTAAAACCATAGAAATGAACAATTAACCTCATTTGAAAGGCCAATTTAAACAAATTAAATTCGGTTAGTAGAAAGGGGTAAAATTGGGGAAAACCTTTTGGGAAATTTGGGAATTTTGTTAAATTGAGTGGTCTTAGTGCAATTTTTCTAAAATTAAGGTCAATTGGCAAAGTGGAAGATATTGGAGGACTAATTTGTCATTTTTGGAAGAATTTGGACCAATTGATCATTTTTGGAAAATTTGGGAGCGATCGGTAATTTGGGAAATTTAAGAGACTGATTAGATATTTCAAAAAAAGTTGAGTCACAATTACAATTTTGAGTAAATTAAGAATACAAGGAGGATATTATAAATTATAGGGATTTAATTAAAAATAATTAAGCACTAGGGACCTAAAGTAAAAAATTATGAACTTTAGGGACCCAAATGTAATAAAATAAAAATAAGGGTGTAGTTGCTAATACATGAGAATAATAGAGTTTTATGCGGAACTTTTCCTTATAAGGATATTCAAACTGTTTAGGGATACATTTAGACAAGAACATGAGCAAAGGAGCACGACCCGTACTTAGAAAGTCGACGGGGGACAAACACGTATCGAGTGAGTGAGTTATTTAACGTTATACCCAGTTGGGGTGATAAGCTCGTTTTTAGAATGAAAAACCACTTGTGAGTGGGCTTATACATCATACTTAGTTGAACCGGTGAGCACTGTTTTGAAATAAAAGACCATCAAGAGTGGATTTTCTATTATCATACCTGGTTGATATGGTTGGTGTATTTTAAGCTTAAAAATTGTTTTTCGAGAAATGATCTCCCATTATTATATAATAATACTTAAAACATTTTGGAATTTTTGGGAGATTTTTCTAATTAGAGTTGGTACACTTACACTATGCCAAAAGCCTCGATTTTGAATTTCAACGACTAAAAGCCAAGTTTTAAAAATTTTGTAAAGTAATACCAATGCTAATAGACGCGCATTCAAACATTTAGATAAAAATAATTATAAAAGTAATGAAAATTTTTGTAACTGAAAATTTGATGTGTGACTACTCATACTACCAAATTAGAACTAAAAAGTTCAATTAATTTGTAAGAATTAGATCAACGATTACTAAATGGAGTGTAAGGATAATTAAACAGTTGAAACCAAAAATAATAATTAAAATGCTAAAACTATTATTGTTTGTTAATAAACTCAAATTTAAAAGTAGTGAATGTGCAAACGTAAATTTCGAGTTTGGGTATTATCGTGTTACTGAATGTTTGTACAATTTAGCTAAATAATTAAATAATTAAGGGAAAGTATTAAAAATAGTTAAACTCACTGTATTAATAAATGAATCTCATCTTTTGATAAAATACTTTCAAAAACTCATCCCAATACACTGTCATAAATTGTTTCCTCTTTACAAAACTTTAATTAATCATCTATGAAAATTTCAACGGTGACTTGAATTTTTCATGATATTTGAATTATTGGAGAAAATTATTTGTAAATTAAGCCAAATAAAATAATTATATCTAAATTAAAGTCACTTTCACAGTTTTTTCTCAGTTTTTTATATATTAAAATTATGTTCCAGCAACCAATCACACAGTAATAGCAGAATATGTTCCAAGTTCGAACGCACAGTTGCACAGCGGCAACTCCCATAGCCTCCTGCTGTTCAAATACTTGGGCTGAAATTGACATGGTTTATTGCTCGTATATGACATGAAAGGATTTCTAGCAAATGAAAGGAAATGAGGGCATTATCCTCTCACCCCACCATCAGCATGTTGCTTTTGAAATTCATGCACTTCAAAGACTTCTTACACAGTTAAAGTCAACAATCCCGCATTATGACAAACATATCTTATTGTTTTGTATTCAACAGCAACCTGAACCTCCTTATCCATAAACCATGCATTCCCCCAGCAACCATGCCTTTGGCCACACACAGTTCATAGTAAAACTTTATAAGGATTGTGCATGGGGAGACTTCAGTCACGAGTTATTTGGGGACTCTACCTATACGTATTAGCTTCCACAGCGCAGCCTTGGCTTCCTCTAGTGTTTCAACTGCACTTCCTTCATCGAAGGATACTCTCTGTATGTTGAACTGCAGAAAATGAACTTTTTAATCACTCAAATACTGATATGTCTATGCAACCATTTAGCATTATAAATTTGTCCACAGAGAACGAAACAAATGGATTTGTTTTTGGAGATTGGAAGAGATTAATAGTACTTCAAACTTGGAACGAGCATGAATAAAATTCACTGTCACTTCTTTATCTATCTACAGAGACAATAGATATGGAAGAGCTACTTTATTTGCAATTGGCCTTGTAAGAGGGAGTGAGCCAATGCCTGTATACCTGGGCGCCTTGTCGGACGCGAACATCTGTTCCCTTGCTGTCTATAGATATGAGAGCGGCGTCATCTACCTCACTCTCCACAGACAAGAGCTTTTTCAAGGGTTTTGAGAATATAGAATTAAGTTCCTGCAGCCAGTTCATAAAGATAAACACCTCAAATATTCATCTGAGTTGATGCTGCACATATTCCGGTGGAACTTCAACTAAGAATAGCAACATCTAATAACTAGGTAAAACCATTTGGGAAGAGATTATGCAATAAAACTTGTACGAAGAAGATAACTGCAAGGTTTTATTGACATGAGTATAACATAACAGCCACTTCTAAGGAAGAAAAGAGCCAACACAGTTACTCAAAGCAAATAAACATGTAACAGTAGATTCACCAGAAGAGTTTGATCCCAAACCTTTAAATTCTGCTCACCACCATTTACTGCAATCTTATCAGGTTTCAAAGCTTCATACTCCCCAACATCCACCCAAGCAACAGTACCAAAACCTCCAATAAAATATATATCACTGGAAGCAACACATTATACTGGTGGTGAGTTTGCGTCCTTGCATATGGACTAGTGAAAGAAAAAGATAACTGCAGAAAAGATGAGCAATTTCCAAGGTGTCACAATTCATGGTAGTTTTCTCAATATAACTATTCAGTACTACGTGCAATGGATTGTTGCAAGAAACATAATCTGTTCCCAGGATATACTACAAGAATGCTGCCAAAGCTTATGTTTGAAGGGCATTTAATCTCATTCAATTCATAAGGTTCTCCTGAGATCAACCTGATGTTTTGCATCCTGAAATAGTAGAAATTTCCCCATTGCTGTGAAGATCCTTGCTGATGTTTTGCTATGTACTGCTTATGAGCCCATTCCTGACATGATACGTCATTTTATGAAATAGGAAGGACTATCTATAAGCAATGTAAATCCAAAGAATAGGGAGAATGGCAAACCTTGCCTTAACATAAATTCATGCAGCACTGTAAACAATAGTTCCTTACATGTATATTGCTGTCTAGAACACAATAAGATAGCATATGCTAATCAAGGATCCATTTCAACCCTCCAAAACTATGTGACCAATGGGATTTTTCAATAAGTAATCTTAGAAACTTGGATTGGACAGATAGTAGGAACGGCAGTAGACACTGTGCTATTGAAAATTTAACAGAAATTAACTGATAGAGACAGCAATTATGTCAGCAGAGGTGATGTAAAGCCAGAAGATGAATATATCAAAAGTAAATGAAGTAAAGATACTGTTGTTCAGACTGAGAAATGTACCTGCTGATTTTCTGGAAGAGGATAAACATCACCAAAAATTGTCACTCTGGCATTTGATAAGCCACTCCATCCAGGAATCTAAAAAGTCTACCACATTAAATGAGAGGTTGCAAGAATTAGACAGCAAAGAAATGAAAGGAGACAATAATATCTTTACCTGCACGACTAATGAGCATCTAGGGTCAGCCAAGAGATTTCGGGTATGGATTGCCAATGGGGAAAATGAAAATATGGGGTCTGCAAAAGGGAAAAAAAGGCTAAACCATGAATCAGTTTGCACTTAAGCAGAACTATAATGAGAAAAGGCGTACATTCAAAACTAATTTACACAACTATCAAACTAAGAACTCCCATAAGCCCATCACCTCAAAAGGAAGAACCGTTCAAATCAAAAGAACTCTCCAAAAGGCCAGGTGGATGAAAATTTATGAGCATTAGAGATAGATTCCAATGGGAAAATCCTACAATTATAAGATATTGAAAGGTTCCAAGTGTGGCTTACGTCCCGTGGAATCAGGAGCAAAATCAACCAGCGAACCAAATGGATACCCTTCTCGTCTATGGTGCATTCGAGACATTACGGTGCAGAGATGAGCAAACCTAGCCTTAGAATTACAATAGAATTATATATAAGATTGACCAGTCATCAAATAGAGCTGTTTACTAGCGCTGCCAAGAGAATCTTGGACTTGAGAAGAAAATACTAGGCCTGTACCTGCTCCATCAGATTTCGTACTGCAAGCGCAGGTGGAGGTAATCCATGAGCCGAGGTTGCACTCTGGACTCCACCAGAGATCGGTGTTCTGAAGAGGCCAGCTCTCGTTCCACTTCCATAGGGTACCGCCAGCGGCATATCCATCTTTAATGCTTCATCCACATTGATCTCGATAATTCGTCTCTGGTCTAAATCACCCTTAACAACCAGAGATGAGACGATCATAACCAATGTCGAACAACGCCCCATCCAACAGCAGGTCCAAATAAGAAGAAACGGATTCAACTTTCCCAACGGTAACAAAGGATGCATAAAAAGAGCATGTCGACACAATCCCCGCGCATCAAAGCAGAAAGCAGCCCACAATTAACCAATCAAAACAGTAAAACATGAACCCCACAGGTGAAATTTTAGCTGATGCACAGATTGAAGAGAGAAGAAGGTGACGAAGAAGAAAAGAGGCTACCTCGGAGGAGGAGGCAACGTCTTCGAAGACCAGGTGGAGGTCGCCCTCCTGCGGCATCTCCTCCCCGCCTTCGGCTGAATGAGAAGAGGCAGCGCGAGCCTCAAACCGTCGGTAATGGCGGCTAATAGGTACACGGCAAGTAGAAATTCGTCTGCTTGAGGGCTGAGCAACTAAGATTCTTGCTGGGGTAGGACGTGCGTCGGGGACCCTAGACGCGACTAGCGTCCTGAAGAGTGCCTCCATTAGAGAGGGACAGAGAAATGAGAGGGGTTTTGGGAAGATTTTAGGTCAAAATACAATTGCACTGCTACTCTTCCCATATCGAGCCCAAGTCGAAAGCCAACCCATCCATCTTCAAAGGGTATTATGGTCAAAGTCTCATAAATGAAATGTGATATACATAATGCATACAGACTCTTATCCTCCATTGTATCAATATAATGGATATGCTTTGTTCAAAACATAGCAGAATAATATTTTTAATATAATTAATTACAGCTAAATATACTACTACAACTACTACTATTATTATTATTATTATTATTATTATTATTATTATTATTATTATTCTTAGAGTAGAGTGTCCTGCCAAACATGAACTTGATGGATTACCCAATATTTAAATATGATCTACATTACTCTTTAAAGATACTTATGGGCTATCTGTCTGTCTACCTTTCTATCTATCGCCATCACTTGGGTTGGGGTCTTCTAAGTCAAATTGCAGGTGCGGTGGCTTGAATCGGTCCTCCAACCATCGAAGTCATGCCAACCATGGAAGTCCTGCCTCCCGCCGTACGTGTATGTAGTAATCTTAATAAGAGACCATCTCCAATTAGTGGTATGGAGGATTACTGGTCCTAGCATCATCACCCCCCACACCCACAATTTAATAAGCATCAAAATCTCGTAGAATTAATGAATTTAATAAGCATACCAATGGCAGCGAATGCACGGTCCAAAATCGACCCACCCTCCTCCAACAACTAGTGGTATCTCAATTTGTCTGAACAATGGCACAGAGGACGTCCACCATCTTCTCCAAATCCCAATAATTTCCATAGTAAAGGATGAAACTGTATAGGAGCAAAATGACAAAACGATTCGTTTTCCGAATTGAGAATTCCCCACACATGGGGTGACCTCTGCCGCTGTATATTGACTGACCTCTGCCGCTGCGGCTTCGGTCGGGCAAAAATTCAGATGGGCCGCATCTTCAAAAGTTACAACATATCAATTCATTTTCTATTTTTTTTTTAATTTTGTGTACAGGGTTTTAAACTCGACGGAATCTCTTCGGATCATCAAGCGGAGCACTCACCGAAGCCCTCTTCAGGGACGCGGCGTGCCGCGCGCCGGACACCAGCAGCACGTGTGAGCTTGGCCGCCGCCGCGACTATCAGCTTAGCCGGAACTCCCGATACTTCCTCAAGCCTCTTGACCTGCAACTGCCACGTGGAGTTCCTGGTTCCACCGCACATCCGCACCCCGAGCCAAAACGACGCCGCCAGCAGGATCCTCCGGGGTAGAGCGGTCATTTCTCCATTACATGATCCTAAGGCCCGTGCGGCCCACTCGACGACCGATCCGGTCAGCCCCATCCTCTGCCGCCAAATCCCCAAAATGGCCTCCGCTCTCGCGTCTAAGCGCGATACCGCCGGAGATGAACTCAAGGACCGATCCTCCCCTCTGACGGTCCTCCGCGAGGGAGAGACAACCACCCTGGACGGGAGTCTCGCCGAGTCCTTCCCCGAGATCTCCGTCAGTGAACTCGAGGAGGAGAATCTCTCGAGCTCCTTGCGCTTACTGCCTCTACCCTCTCGACGGATCTTCGCCGCCGCAGCGACAGAATCCGATCCAGTCGACGAAATACAGTCCGACTCCGTCGAGAGAGAGTCGAAGTCCTCCTCTCCCGGACACGAGCGCTCGCCAGAGCAGGACCGACAGAAGGACGGCCGAGGGGCGATCCCTGCGCCGGAGAGACGCTTATCTGCAAGTGACTTGCAGGATGGGCAGACGGAGTACCGAGTATGTCGTGCGACGAGGAAATTAGCGCCGTGGACATCAGCGTCGCAGCGGAAGCAGAGGAAGGCGGAGTCGGAGTCGCAGTAGAGGGAGGCGTCGCCTCCGCAGAGCTCACACACTCTACTCGCCATATTTGCGAAGAGCTCAATTCGTCGTTAGCAGCAGAAGGGAAAAGATGGAGAGCATAAAGAGAGAGAGAGGAGACGTGTAAGAGAGGCCAAGAGATTTTATGGAGTGGGAGGAGAGGGAGAGGAATGGTTTTAGAGAAAAAGATTTAGATAGAGAGGAAGGGTGTGGTGGCGATGTAAGAGAGAGAAAGAGGAAGAGAGGAATATGGCTGTGTCTCAAGCATCTGAGGTCCGAAATCAAATTATAGAAACGAGGGGCGTCGTGATGGGCAATTTTGCTATTTATTTAATTTTATTTTCAAATAACAAAATCAGATTTAAGTCGTAGATGACGAGGATAATGCTTGAAGGGAAGAGTAAGTGAAAATGATGGGTTTATGGTGATGAGATGTAACCTCAGGGGACAAGCCAGATTTTTATAATCTTTATGAGCGGCTGGGACATATGCAATGTCCTGATGTTACAATAAATTATAAATTTAGTTGATATGTGGTGTCCATCATTAATATAAATTTATATTATTCTTTAATTATTAATTCTTTAGAGGTACAAGCATAACATAAAATAAATAAGAGGTAATAAAATATATAAAAATATATTCATGAATTAAATGACATCTACTATTAACACACTTGTAAAAATAAAAAAATACAAAAAAAATTACTAGAGAAATATATTCATATTTTATAAATATTCCTCTAATAGAATGAGATATTTCATTACTAAGCCAAAAAAATATAAATATCACTGTTAAAAGAATATCCATAAAACAAGGGTGGAGTTGAATTTATTTGAAAATATTTTTTAAATTTTTCATCAAACTAAAATTTAATAAAACACGGAGGATTTAAATATTATAATTTTTTATATAAAATAATATTAAATGATATATCAACCTTATTTATATTTATTTTCTTATCTCTATATTTTATTTCATAACATATTTTTCTTCCCTTGCTCATTCCCTAACCCCTATTTAGATAAATACTTAATAATATTTTATTTGTTTAAACACTTGATCAAAAATATATTAATAATATTTTACTCCTTAAAATTGACAAAATTATAATTTTACCACTTATTTGTAAAATATATCTATTTTTACATATTTATTTTAAAAATATTACATTTTTCTATTATATAGTTCAAAATAAACTATTTAAAATCAATTTATATAAAAATAATCATTTTATCTCTATTTAGGTAGAATTACTATTTTGCCTCTCATTTATACTACATTTACGGTTTTACCCTTTAATTCTCAAAAATTACTTTAAAAATCTTCGTATTTTTTAAAATCACTTCTAATCCTTTTAGGCTACCCATACAATTTTTCATATTTTTCTCATATTAGCAATTTAATCCCTAAAATTTTCACAATTAAAATTTAGTTCTTAAACTTTAAAATTCATATCAAATAAACTTATAAATTCACAATTTACCCCAATAACTCTTATCATATATTTAATAGCTTGTGTAAGGAGTTGAGGGCCCTACCTCGACCAACCATAACCAAATTTGGCTAACTTATAAATTCACAATTTACCTCAATTACTCTTATCATACTCCTAATACTTGTGAAAGGAGTTGAGTACCCTACCCCGGCCAACTACAACCGAATTTGGCTGTTCGCTAAAATTGGCCAAAATCGAGCAACAAAGGCTGTTGATAGAAATTCTCACTAGATGTGGCTAGAAAGCTTATGTCATACCCCGATCCGGTTTGGTCGGAACCCCGTGAACAACCCGTCACTTTCTTTGGTCTAAGAAAAGTCACCACTTCTCAAGACCGTGATGAGTTAAACGTAATTTCTGACCTTGTTCCCTGGAATATCATTATATAAAACTCAATAGCTTTAAAAGAATTTTAACATACCTAACTTAAGGCTTGTCCTGAAAATTCCCTTAATAGTGTTTTTTTTCCTAAAAAGGGCTAAAGGGAGGGGTGAGTTTTCTACAACTCAGTTAACGGGTATTAGGGAGGTGTTTAGCAAACAATCACACGCCATTTATCAAAAAGGGTACAAATATTCGCAGGTGCAATACTCCGACTATGCCAACTTGGGGATCGGAGCATCTCTACCGTCCACCCTGATATAAGTCATCGACTTCTACCCTGAGTCTAAGTGGACGTTACCTGTCCGACCCTTAGACCCAAATGTACTCTATGTCCGTGATGTGGGGACAAAGACCTCATCCTAACCCCGCCCTAGTCTCAGTGCATAGGAAGCTACTCCAAGCTTCATGACTCATTGGCACAACAAAATTGCCCTTATTGCATCTTGGTCGTTCAATAGCCCTTATAACCAACATTACCCCTCTTGGGCATCTTGATGGTCCTGTATCATGGTGCATGCACAAACAATAGTCTTAGGATTGATAAGCCATTATCTTTGGTGCCAATAGCCCCGACTCTTAACTTGGGCTCCGTAGTTGTTTGTCTGACCGGTCCGTAAACCTAGTCCTAGTACACTGCCACTAGCCCATCGAGCCTTGTTGGTCCGGGTTCAGCACCATGGCAATTCACACAAATTTAGCCAATTATAAGAGTTTTCATAGTTCTTATAATCATGTTTTTCTACATGCTCCAACCTTTGCCCACTAGCCTTGGGCCCACTTTATGAGTTTTTCAAAACTAGGCCTTAAGCCCTATAAGTTCAAAAACCGAGGTCTTCGGCCTATCGGAGCTGTTCCAACTCTCATAAAAAAGTCTCCCAAAGTTTTTAAGCAGTTACACATAGTCATGAGAGATTAATTTTGGAAAAACGGTTTCAAACTTAAAATGAATTCATCATTCCAATCGGGTATGATGATGGAAAATTCCACTCATAGGGGTTTTGCATTTTAAAAACGTACTAATCACCCTAACTGGGTATGACGTTAGTAAGCCCACTCACAAGTGGATTTTTAATTTAAAGTGTGCACATCATCCCAATCGGGTATGATGTTAAAAAAGTCTCACTTACCCGATGAATGTTACTTGTTCGTCCTAATTAGACTTCCGGTCCTTGTCATGTTCACTTGCACACGTTATTGTCCAATATGTCCTTGTAGGGTTCGGACATACTCATTAGGAAAGGTTTGACATGAAAGGCCTTCTATTTCCATATATTTACAATTAGGTCCCAGCTTTTATTTTGTTACAATTAGGTCCCTAAAGTTCATAATTTTTTACTTTAGGTCCCTAATGTTCAATTAATTTAAATTAAGTCCCTAGGATTTCCAAATGTCCTCATGGGTACTTAATTTTTCCAAAATTATCTTTTTAGACCTTAAACTTTCTAAAATCTTTTAAATGGGGTCACTCAAGTTTCCTTGAGCCCCAATATGGTACCAAGTAGGCATTGAAACAATTTCAAGCCTTACTTCCCAAGAATTCTCGCCAAGCCCTTAAGTTTGGGCAAATTTACATTTTTGCCCCTACTTGGGAGAACTTAGGTCTCAGGATTCATTTGACCCCCAAAATTTTTATTTAGGTCCCTAAACTTTTTAAATTTAAGTTAAAGTCCTTATACTGCTCAAAGGTCCTCTTTTGGCCATGTAAACACCAATATTTGCACTTTAGTCCCTAACTTTACCTTCATTGCAAAAAGGTCACTATACATTTCCCAATATGCACAATCGGTCCCCAAACTTCCCAACCAACCCTAAAAATTTATTTTGCCCCTTAGGAAACACCACAAAAAGCTTAATTGCACCTGGGTACTATATCTTTCAAATCTTTAGATTTTTGCCCTCGACCTTTGACCCACAACTAAAGTGTCCCTAAAATTTATCAAATTAAGTGAGTAGGTCCCCTTAGTCTCCTCTAACCCGTTGTAAACTTGGTTTAGATAGAGTCGACTGGAATTGCTCTGATCAGGCTTGATTAGAAATAATGATACAATACAATGTAAGTCGGGTCAAAGATGGAAACTCACAAGAGATGGCACGTCGGTTATCGAGTCTAATAGGGATGGATAGTCGACTCTCTCAAGAGTTTGTGACCACTTGAATCAACTCAAATGGTGGTCTGTAGCTCCTGCAATTAACGTTTTTAGTTAGCTTGGCCTCTTTGCCCATAATCTGAAATTTTGATGATTTAATTTAGATTCTATTATTGCTCAAATTGGGCAAGGTTAAAGGCTTTGGAAAGTTGGTGGTGCAAGGAACTCACCTAATTTTTCTCAGCTTGTGAGTGTCGTCATGGCCATTGAAATTTAGCTTGAAAACAATTAATTTGTTTCAGGTCATCAGAGATCAAGTAATATGCGATTTCATCGACGACGACATAGGTGGAGTTAAGGATCGAGAGAGGTGGCAATGGAAAGTTGAGTACCTCAGCTTTCCAATGTTACCAAGAACATCATCGAAGGTCGTCGAATGAAGGAGAATTTCTCTCTAATAGTGGGGTCGGCAGAGTTGGGAACAATCGGTGGTTGAGAGAGCATTCTCAACAAATTACGGGGAGGGAGCAACCCCAATTTATATGGAAGTGATCTAGACCTTCGTCACAATCTATCCTAGATTCTTTTCATTAATTCATAACTTGTGGTGCTGACAATATATTAATTTCCCAAAGTGGTGGAGTCGATTGGTCAATGGTGATTTGTCGGGTAAAACAGTGCAATTTGGGTTTGCAGTCGGACGAGTAAGATGATATGCACACATGTGCATTCGCCCAACATCTTGGCAAACTAGTTTAACACTGTAGCGAACCAATTTCTGACAAATTTCTGTTTAGTTCAGTGGTTTTTTATCTGGTTCACTCATTTCTCAACCGATTCTTGAAAAAAATAAAAATACTTTAAAATTGTTCATTCAATTTCCTATTTAATAAATTCAAGAACCGCTCAATTTAGATTTATTTGACCTATTAAAAATTTGGAGGGGGTGGGGGTGAGGGTTATGACTACACCTAGCTCAAACCCGGTTCAAACTGGTTCTCTCCCGGTTTTCTCCCAATTAATGACATTGTGTCCCTTGACACTACTAAGAGTTTCTCAACCCTTTTTCTCCACTCTTTGCCTCTCATTCGACCCCTCCTACTTTCCTATTCAACCTTATTTTTCCGTTTCAATCCCACTTCCATTACTAAGTTAGTATTTTCCTGTTTTACATAATTTATATGTTATTTATCTCAATGATAATCATGTATTTCATGCATTTACCAAGTAAATTGAGATAGATTATTATTTTGTTTGAAAAAGTGTTGCTACCAAAAAAAACTTGTAATTTGGTTTATTGGCACTAGCACTCAAGTTGCGGATATCTTTATTAATGGTCTATATTCTCATTGTTTTTTCATAATTTGCTCTAACATCTCTCATTTTGCTAGATAATTTTTAAATAAATGTGGTTATTCAAAAGTTTGTAACTGATAATTTATTATATCTATTAATTCATGTATGTTAAAAATTGTATAATTAACCATTTATTTATAATTTTATTCATATATAATAAATACAAATATATCAAACACAACATAATTACTGAAAATTATCTTTTTTTTAATGATTTTTTAGTAAAAATATACTCAACGTACTTATAATACTCAAAATTAGTGAGCTCACCCTGAGATTGGAAATCTGGCACATGTTTGATTATAAAAAAAATACTCAACTCGAGATAATGTTCACCCCTTGTGCAAGATCAGAATAATTATAATCGAGTTTAATATATTTGTTTAGCATGACTTTATAAATTGTATATAACAAATAAGGGTGAGTGTTGAAAATATTATTTAAAATTTAATTAAATAGAGAAATATTATTAATTTATAAATTTGTAAAAATTAAATTAATTATAATTTATAAATTCTAAATAGGTATACACTCAAAAACTTATTCACCCATTATACTCTCACAATTATATATTAATATAAAATTAATTAATAAACTATTAATTTCAATTAAAATGAACACAATAACCAATTTATATTTACATTATACTTAATATAATTTTATTAATTTTATATTACTCACCATCAAAAGCATTTTGTCCGGTTAAATAACCATTTGAGTCTATTCTTCTCCGTCCCCTCTTCATCCCTCAAAATATGTTAATAGACTTGCAATGTTCCCCATTCGCTCTTCAACATTCAAAACGTGTTAATAGTCTTGCAAATTAAAGGGTAAATTGAAAAATTATGAAATATATTATTCATTTAGTACTAAACATCTACGTACTTGGAGAAAAATGTTACACGTGTCTTGTTTTATATACATATATAACTTTTTCTTAAGTGTGCGAGCATAAATCGTGATATTAATTGCTTATTTTACTAAATAGAAAAAAAATGGTATTGGTATTGTAAATATTTATTTATTTTGAGTTTAAAAATTGAAAATAATAAATATATATATTTACGTTGAAATATAATAATAAATTAGATAAAATAAAAATATTTTAAATTTATAAAATTATAAATATTTTAATTCTTACTGATTATAACTATTAAATAATATAGTTTCAATTACTTATCAACGTATAATAATTTATAATAAGAATAATACGAAAGAATATTAATAAACCCTTTTAGTGGATGATATTTAGAAAATGAAAAAAAATAATCACAAGATATTAGAGAATAAAACCGAAGTTTTCTACACAATGGCTCCATTAAGCCATGATTTTATAAGGGAAGGTAGTGCATGTGGGGTTGAAGTGCGTGCAAAAGGATCATACTACCCTAGATATTTTTTAGGGGATATGATTTAAAATATATAACATAGTTTTTTTTCCTCGAATATTCGAGGCCAAGAAAATTGAGGCATGGCTGCATAGGAAATTTCCAGATCTAGGCCTTCCCCGCTCTCCACGTAAACCTCGTTGTTCTCGAACAACTCGTGCCGTCCACTGTGGGCTCTTTATTTTCACACCGGTCCTCCGTTTCTTCGATTATTGCTTTTCGGTCCCCGACTTAAGTTCCTCGTCAATACAATAATATTTTTATTAAAAATAAAATTACAAAAAAGATAATTTCATGGTGGCTCAAGCCGTGTCATTTGGATCGACCGTCAACCACCGTGGACAATGACTACGACGACCGTCTCAAATACTGCGACGTGGTTGAGTCCCGTTGGAAGAGAAAAGCCCGCGTGAGTTTAAGGTAGAATGAGTGGTTAGGATTAAAAACACGTTTGAGGCTGAAAATGTGGGAGGGATGATGTGGACCGATTGGATCAAAGTGTGTGGATGTGTGGTTGGGGGCGTGGAGCCGTGGACCGTTTCCTTGCCGAGAAAATATCTTGTACAGTAAGCATCAGGACTAGTACTAGTCGTGGGGCCCACACGCGCAGCTACCACCACATCCTCCAAATTCTCGGTCTCGAGGCACGCACCCGCAGGTGGTAATGAATGCCAAGGGCAGTAGGGGTAGCCGGGTAGGGTGTCTTTATAGCCAGCACGACGCGCCTACTGCCACAAGTTTTGCGGTGCGGTGACGCGAAAATCGAAGCAATGATCGGCTGGGCAGCCCTCCCGTTTCAATTTAGTCACTATTCTTTTATGAAATTTTTAAAAAGTCCCTAATATTGATTTTGGTTTGAATAGGGCTTTTTACTTTGAAAAACGTCTTAAATAAGTCTCTAACATTAAATAATAAATTTTTATATATATTAAATGGATTTTAGATGTTTTTGACCAATTTATTAGAGAAACCTCAATTCACAACATGCTTAAAATACCTCTTACATAGAAAATATAAAAAAATAAAAAAATTTATAGATAAGCTACTCTCAACTTTATGTGCTTGAGTTGTACTAAAGAATAGAGATTACATCCGCCTCGGACTCAACTTGACCTAAACTCGGATCCGGTTGTAATTTAAAAGTTGTTAATTAAATTTATGGGATTAAAAACTATTTTTTTAATATTTAAAACTTAAAAATATTAAATAAATTTGAAGAGATTAATAAACCCTAAAAGTTGTTAATTAATAAAATCTAAAATATAATAAATAGAATATAATAAAAAAAATAACACTATAAATTACACTATAAACTTAAAAAATACAATTATTCTATAAATTTATTCGTAATAATGAATAAAGTGACATTAAGTATTATGAAATCATAAAATATTATTAATTAAATTAAATTTCAAATAACATTATTATTAATGAGTTATCATATGCTAGATATAAACAAATATTTTTTATAATATATTATCCATACAGTTTTTCTATATATATATATATATACCAGACTATAGATGAGGAAGTGTGTAATATTTATAAAGGGAGGCCATCATAAAGACTCTCAAAGCAGCCATATATCCATCCTTTTTCTTGCATGTTACTTACTGTTGTTTTGCCATGTGCGGTGTTCTTGGAGGTGGTGCATAGCCAAGGCAAAAGACCCAGATAGATCTGGTACTCCCAAGGCAAGGCGGTGCATCTCTTCTCTCTATTATGAAAGAATAATTTGTTTTTCCTTGCTCTTTTAAGCGAGACTAGCCAGAGTATGATGACAAAATTAATGTTGATCACTTTTAATATTGATAGATCTTCTCAGCCCTGCATCCCATTGTTTTATGTAGCCCTGCAATACTTTTGACAGTTCTACTTTCTGCAAAATCAGCATCTGCAGTTAAAAACAACGTCAGCCCGGTTTTCTCGAAGCAATCTTAACTTACTCTGCAGCCTTATCTTAACTTACTCTGCAGCCTTACCCCTATGGGTGGAAAGGAGGGACTTGGTACTGCTACCATAAGGATAATTTAGATTAGACACATAACAAGAGAGGTCCGGATTGGGGAAATTATGGAGGCATAGGGTCCTGCACCGCTAGGAATAGGCGACCATGCCCGACTATCGTGGGGGCAGTCTACCAAAAGCAAGTGTGGGAAGTGGCCATCACAGACGAAGGACCGGTCCAATGAAGCCTCTTGGAGGTTGGACCTCCCAAGGCAAGGAAATAGGTACAATCTCAGCTCCCACACAAACATACGTGCTTGGAGAATGTGATAGGAATCCTCTTCGAGCAGATGAAGGATGTAGGGCCTCAAATCCAGAAGCAGGCGCCGGAAACTCCTAATGCAAATGTCAAACTATTTGGCAGAGACGTCCAGTACTAGGGAGGCTAATTCCGACAAATAATTCGAGAGATTAAACAAGATTTTTTAGAACTATATTGGGTATTGGTAGGGTCCTAATGTAAATGTCAAACTATTTGGCAGAGACGTCGAGTACCGGGAGGACAATTCCGACAAATAATTTGAAAAATTAAATAAGATTTTTTGGAACTACATTAGGTATTGGTAAGGGCCAAGGGAGACCTATAGAGTAACACATGATGAGCATGTGGTACAACGTCACATCCTAATAACCATTTTAGAGAGAGCTCACTCATCCTAATGCATACTTTTCACACTTTTACTCGATTTAGTCGAGTTTTCGTAATTAACCTATCTTTTTATATATTATTTATCTATTATTGTCTTAATAATATATGGAAGATAAATATGTGTATACGTTTATTCACTTATTATAAGTTTGGGATTGAGATTGTAATTTAAGGATATGAGCTTTTTCTAAAACTTTGCGTCTCCTTTTATATTGATATTAAAATGTGAGAGTATAGTAATAAGTATATAAGTATATACGAGTGAAACTTTTATAATAATTTATTTATTTAATTTATTATTTGATTTATTAGTTATTATTTGCATGTCAAGTATCAACCACCTTCTATAATAGAGGGGAATCACATTTTCATAGAGCGGTCCCTTACCGTTTTACTTGTGAACCGTATCGCCTTTACCGTCCACTCTGATAGTGGTCAGCAGCCTCTACCCTGAATTTGAGTATCTTACTTGTCCAACCCTCAAACCCTAATCACTTATGGTGTAAGCTTTGTAGGATGATACTTCATTTTCCCTATCCTAGTCTCAATGCATAAGGAGCTCCCTGAGCTTCTCGACATACTAGACGCCAAACCGCCCTTATACACCTTGGGTCATCCAACATTCCTTGGTTTTATAATAATGAGAAATCCTTTAATAAATCGGGGGAGTGGCGGGTTGATAACGGGGATCTGACCAAACAGGGTCGGGGCGTGACAGGTCCATTGACCTGTTTTGTTGCACTACGCCAGTCTATTGAGTATGTCGGTCCTGTGTTGGTATCATGACCAAACATATCATTTATTTAAAGTTTTCATGGCTTAAACTCATGTTTGTTTACGAGCTCCTGCTCGTGCCAACAGGCCTTGGGCCCACTGTACGAGATTTTCAAAATCGGGCATATTAGCCCCCAAGTTCCAAAACCGAGGCCTCTTGCCTATCTGAGCTAATCAAGCTTCCGTCAAGAAGGTCTCTCAAAAAGTTTAAGCAGTGGCACATAGTCAGGGGAGCGCACTTCTGATAAAATAATTTTTCACCTGTCAATCACACCAACCGGGTGTGAGGACATCTACGCTCATAACCGATGAATGGGTTTTCTACTTTTTACCAAGAAGTTAATCATACCAACCGGGTATGATCTACTTATAACTGTTAAGTAGTTTTTCCGTGTGTTTTCTCACATAATCCCATCTAGGTGTAATGTTAAAATCCCACATAGTAGCGGGTTTTTATTACCAACAAGCCTTAGGCCCACTGTACGAGATTTTCAAAATTGGGCATATTAGCCCCCAAGTTCCAAAACCGAGGCCTCTTGCCTATCTGAGCTAATCGAGCTCCCGTTAAGAAGGTCTCCCAAAAAGTTTAAGCAGTGGCACATAGTAAGGGGAGCGCACTTCTGATAAAATAATTTTTCACCTGTCAATCACACCAACCGGGTGTGAGGATATCTCCATTCATAACCGATGAACGGGTTTTCTACTTTTTACCAAGAAGTTAATCATACCAACCGGGTATGATCTACTTACAACTGTTAAGTAGTTTTTCCGTGTGTTTTCTCACATAATCTCATCTAGGTGTGATGTTAAAATCCCACATAGTAGCGGGTTTTTATTACCAAGGTACTTATCATCCCAACTAGGTATGATGTGAAAATCCCACTCACCCATGAATGTCGTGAACCTTCTTAACCAGCTTTTTGTCTACTCGTGAGCTTCTCTTAGCTGGCATTCTCAGTACTGCGCGTTCCTACACGATATAAACATCATTGTTCATTATCCTTTGGCTTGATAGTCTTCATTAATCACGAATGAATAAAATACCCAACTTTTGAATTAATTGTAATTAGGTCCCTAAAGTTCTTTTTATTTAATTTTGGGTCCCTAATGCCGATTTTTCCCCAAATTGATGCCTAAAACTTCAAAATTTTACTTTGGGACCTCAATTTATTCAAAATTACAAAAGGGGTTCAAGTTTCCCAAATTTCCAATTTGGTCCCCAATTTTCTAAAATTACTATTTTGCCCCTACTTTACAAAAATGGTAAATTTCACCCCAAAATTTACAAAAATTGACCAGTTGGTCCCCCAACATCTTTTCCATGCCCAATTGGCCCTCAATTTTAGGAAATTGCACTTTAGTCCCTCGAATTTTTGAAATCCCCAAAATTTCGCCCCAATTTCAACCTTTCAACTTGGTTTGAATTTCACCAAATTAACCGATCAAAATAGGTTAATTGTTAAAATTGAAGATAGATTTAAGTTTTTACATATCCATACGATTCAATTACACTTTGAATCACATGAATTGATGTTAGAACGAACTTAAACGGAGCTTCACCTAAAAACTAAACGTAGAGAGAGAAAGCTTCGAAAGTTTACTGTCGAGGGCACGGCGGTCCAAACTTTCAATCTAGGCAGATAACACTCGTCCTAGGGTTCCTCCTAGAATCAAGAATCACCTCAATTCATGTCGAATTGAGGGAGAATTTGGTTAGTAAAAATCTATCGGTTCTCTCTCTAACACCGATCGAAATTCATATATGAGAGATATATTAGCTAACCTTTCCGCTCTAATTCGGTCGTATGAGGGCTGAGGATGTCACGCCCCAACCCGGTTTGGTAGGATCCTCGTTATCAAACCGCCACTTTCCCAGTTTACTAAGGGTTGCCCCTTGTTTATAAATCGTGAAGAATAAGGCATCTTTTAAAGCTGCACCTTTCCTGTAATAACATAAATCAAAACTATATAAAATTTTAAATTGATCATACCTGTCTTACCGGCGTATTAGCTGGGGGTCTTTAGGATAGGCTTTTTAGGGTTAACTGAAAGGGATATAAGGGAGGGGATGAGTACAACGACTTAGTGAATGGGTTTTCAAAATTTATCTTTTAGGAAAATGTTTGATTCGGAGTGTGCCAAACTCCTTATTCTCTTTTAAAAACCTTTCATTTCAAATTCTGGTTTTTATCACCATTTTTTATTAACCACGGTGTGTCATCACCCAATATACATCTTTCATCTGAAGTTCAAACACACAATCGTAGGCCAGCCCATCCACTGAACCCACTTGTGGCGTCGAAGCAACTTTATCGACTACCTAGATAGAAGCACGTCCACTTCTACCCTGAGAATGAGTGGATGTTCGTGACACTCGACCCTCAATCTCGTAACAAATCTCCATGTCCGTATGAGGACAGAGGGCTCATCTTGACCCCACCCTAATCTCATGCGCTTGAAGCTACGTCAAACTTTGCTAGGCTTCTCGTACGACTAACTGCCCTTATATCCACCATGTCGTCCAGGGCCCTGGAACATATCACTACCCCTCTTGAGCGTCTTGAAGGTCCTGTAAACATAGTGTATGCACAATCAACAATTTTCACATGACGCCTTGTAATTTGTGGTGCCACTGGTCCAACGGGCCCGACCCTCAACTCGACCTGCAGCTGTTTTTCTGCACTAGTCCGAAGACTTGTCATGTTGCAATACCGTTAGTTGACTGAGTATGTCGGTCCCGTCTTAGTGCCATGGCCAAACAATTAATTACTTAAGTTTTCATAGCATATAAATCATGTTTATTTACGAGTTCCTGCTCATGCCAACCGGCCTAGGGCCTACTGTTTGAAATTTTCAAAATTGGGCATATTAGCCCATAAATTCCAAAACCGAGGCCTCTGGTCTAATAGAGCTATTCGAGCTCTCTCGTTAGAAAGATCTCCCAAATTGTTTAAGTAGTGACACACAGTCAAGGGAGAGCACTTCTTACAAAATATATTTTTCATCTGTCCATCATACCAACCAAGTATGAGGAAATCTCCGCTCATAACCGATTAACGGGTTTTCCACTTCCTTCGAGGAAGTTTTTATCATACCAACCGGGTATGATCTACTTACAACCGGTAATTAGTTTTTTCCACGTAATTTTCACATCACTTCTCTTAGGTGTGATGTTTAAAATACCACTTAGCAGTGGATTTTCATTTTTGAGGTGCTTATCATCCCAACTGGGTATGATATAAAAATACTACTCACCCGATAGTGCAGTGAATATCCTCTTAGTCGGTTTGTTGTCCATACTCAAACTTGTCTTAGATGGCGTTCTTGATACTTCGTGTTCTTACACGATATGAACACTCTTGTTCATTGTCCTTTGGCCTAATAACCCTCATTCATCCCAAATAAATGAGAAAATCAACTTGTCATTTATTTTCAATTAGGTCTCTAAAGTTATTTTTCTTTGACTTTAAATTCCTAATGCCAATTTTTCCTTAAATTGAGTCCCAAAACTTTTAAAATTCACCTTGGGACCTCAAATTATTCAATTTCACAAAAAGGGGTTTAATTTCCCAATTTTTCAATTTTGTCCCCCAACTTTTCCAAAATTACCATTTTGCCCCTACTTTACAAAAATGGTAAGTTTTGCCCCAAAAATTCCAAAATTGCCCAATTGATTCTCAATTTTATGAAATTGCACGTTAGTCCCTCGAATTTTCAAAATTCCCAATTTTCCCCCAATTTCAACCTTCTAACTCAGTTGAATTTGATTTCATCAAATTGATCGATAAAATGAGTTTAATTGTTGAAATTGATGTTAGATTAGAGTTCCTACACCTTTATACAATTCAATTGCACTTTGAATCACACGATTATGTGTTGAAATGAGCTCGAACGAAGCTTTGCCAAAAAACTAGACTTATAGAGAGAAAGCTTCGAAAGCTTACCGTCGGGGGGCGCGGCGGTCCAAGCTTTCAGTCTGGGCAGAATGCTCTCATCCTGAGGTTTCTCCTAGGATCAAGAATTGCATTGATGTCGAACTGAATGAGAATTTTATCATCGAAGTTCTGCTAGTTCTCTCTCTAGCACAGGTCGAAAATTACAAAGGGGAGCAGAATTGGCTTACCTTTTCACTTTAATTTAGCTGTAGGAGGGCTGTTGAGGTGTTGGGACGACTTGGTTTTGCCTGAGGATGGCTCGAATTGGCCAATTTTAGCTCAACCAAAATAGGACAGCTTTTGTCCACCAGAGCTGATTTACTGTTCGATCATGCTGGCGCTTCTCTAGCGATCCTCAGAGTAAATGGATACTACCATCGTGTAGCTGACTTCTCCCCGGTTCTAAGGAACCCGACCATGCCTTGTTTGGCTCAGAAAAGACCCTATATCGGAGCTCTGGTTCGATCTTCACTAAAAAACTAAGCAGTTGAGAGAGAGTGAGGTTTTAGGTGTGGAGAGGATGAATAAGGAGGGGCTCCTTATATAAGAAGTTTAAGAACTTCTTGTTCATCTGATTGGCACCTTAATAGTGGTCATTCATTGCCTAAAACTCCCTGGCCGAAGACTTTTCAGCTTCGCCGGCATTGTGCGATTTTGCGGCGAGTGAATAGTGATGTCTTCTGAAGGAAGAAGACGACACCGTTCCAAACTGTATTGAACTAGTCCAAATTGGGTTGAAAGCTTAAACCGGTCGGTTCACCCCCGATTCGACCAAAATTTTCAAATCTAAAAATTTCTAAATTCATTTTCTATCCAATGGTGGCCTTAAATCTAAAATTTGAATTTTCAAAACTATTCAGAAAAATGAATTTTGCATCTGGTTCAATAGTGGTTTAAACTGGTCCAAACCGATTCAATTCAGTTCAGATCCGGTTCACCTGAACCGGTTTGGTTTTCATCTCCAATTCATCCTACAATCCTTTTTCTTGACAGCAGTGTTAGGAGAGCTTAGTTTGACATGAGTAGGGCTCAAATTGGCTGATTTCAGCTCGACAAAAATAAGGCAGCTTCGGTCCGCCGGAGCTGCTGCACTGTTCAATCACGCCAGCGCTTCTTCGGCGATCCTCGGAGCAATTGGAGACTTCCACTGTGTAGCTGACTTCTCCCCAAGTCTAAGGAACCTTACCACACGTTCTTTGGCTTAGAAAACATTTTATGTTGAAGCTATGGTTCGAGCTTCGTCGAAAAACTGAGTAGTTGAGAGAGAGTGAGGTTTTCAGGTGTGTGGATGATGAATGGAGATGAGGCTCTTTATATAGGGAGCTTGGGGACTCTCTGGCCTTTCATTTGGCACCTTAATGACATTCATTGATTGCTTGAAACGAACTGAACAAAAACGTTTTTTCTTCATCGGCGCTGTTGAATTTTCCAGTGAGTGAACAGTGCTGTCATCCAAAGGAAGAAGACGACACTGTTCCGAACCGGACCGGATCTGTACGAATCGGGTTCAATGCTTAAACTAGTTAGTTCAGGCTCGATTCGACCGAGTTTTTCAAAATTAAAAATTTGTAAATTCATCTAAATTCATTCTCTATCAAATGATGGCCTCAAATCTCCATTTTAAATTTTTTAAGCCACATAGAAAAATGAATTTAGCATCCAGTTTAATAGTGGTTCAAACCGGTCCAAATTGGTTCAATCCTGTTCAGATTCGGTTCACCTGAACCGATCTAGTTTTCTTTCCCAAATTGTTCCAAGGTTTTTATATCTCTTTGGGTCACTTGGGAGTTGTCAATTTCCCAATTTGCTCGTTCTCTAGTGATCACCTTTTCATCCTAAATTGATCCTTCCCTCATTCGTTGGTTATTACAACTTCGTTTCAAATTTAATGTCAGACCTTGTCATGCTCAATTAACGGACTCTTCCTTACCCGAGTCATATTCCCCTAGAACATTTTTGGCTTATATGTCCCTCACAGTACAACATTCTTTGGAACTTGTATTTAACCATTTAACATTTTTAAAACACTTCCATAATGGTTATTCCCAATCTTTCTATCTTTCAGAGATGGTATAATATTGTCCCTCTTTTCGTTTGGTGGTATTTCTTAACTATCATCATTGTTATTCAATCGTTTATTTTGCCTTTGACATCATATCATTTATAATCGTATTGGTTTCCTACTTACTCATATTTTCCCAACTTCTTTATTGGGTCTTTCAAATTTTAAGTCTTTGAGTTTCCCAATACTTACTGAAGCTCTTACTTTCTCACGTCATTCCTCATTTCCAGTAGTGTCCTTTCCCTTAAGGACTTTTCTTTTTTCTTAATCCATTCCTTACTCACTCGTGATCATTTCACGTTTCTCTATTATGAATTAGTTCATTTTTTACTCGTACGACATTTTTTTGACGTTATCTGCCTACTTACTGGTTATTTGGGTTTAACTTACCCCTTAGACCCTTACGATTAATTTTCCTTGTACTTGATCCCTTCATCTCCAACAACTTATCTTTGAGGAGTTTATCTTCTTTCCAATTCTGTTGGTTCCATTACCTCCTAATTGGAACATATATATTTTTCCAAGATTTTCATCCTTGGTAAGTTTTATACTCCTTTTCTCTCGGAACTCCCTTCTAGTTTTACCATTGCGAATGGTTAACCTTAATGACAATTCTTTGATGCCATCTCCTGCTTACCTTTACCCTTGCAACTTTACGGTTATTTCTTGTATACTTCATCTTCACTCTGACTTGCTTCCAATACTCTCTTATTTCTCTTAGGTGGAGTTCAGATTCCCTTAGTTTCCTAATCTTTTGATCGTCTTGTAGAAAGCTTATTTAACCTTCTGGTAGCTTTTTGGGTAGTTACTCCTGTCTTACTCATCTCTCTCTCCCTAAGACTTTTCTCTCTCCTTATTTCCAAAGTTTTTGGCCTTTCTGTCCTTTCCTTATTTACTGGGATTGTGACCTTCATAAGGGTCTGTTCGGTAACGACTTTACCCGTATTATCCTCTTAGTTTAATTGTTTTGAGATGGTCATCTCTCAAACCTTCTTTTCCTTAGTATCCATCCTTTTGCACTATTTTTGGTGTAGTTCTTACTACTCCCAAATTCTTTTTAGAGTGTAGTTTATCCTCCTGAGTGATCTAGTTATTATGGGTTATCTTATTCAACTGGGTCAGCCTAAAATCCTTATTTGATTTGTTGCTTTTGAAAGTAGATCACACTTGACCATCCAAGTATGTTATTAGCCACTCATTTCTCATTTTAATAAAGTCTCTATTCTTACCTTAAATCTTATAGCAGTTCGTTTGTTGGTTACTTGCACTTGTAAATTCCTTCCTCCACGTTTCCATCTCCCATCCTAACTCTTTCTCTAAGAAATCTTCCTTTCTAGTATTTTTTGTCTCAATCTCCATACTTCTCCTTATAAGTTTTTCTTTTATCCTTTACTTATACTTTAGGATCTTTGTATGGTTTATTTCCTCTGAATTCTTTCATTTTTGTTCCATATCTCCACTTCCTATAAATCCTCCAAATTTATGGTGTTATTAAGAAATGATATCCTAACTCTTTCCAACTATGTTAGTAATTTTTCAGTATTTTTTAGTTATAATCTTGTTTATTATAGTTCTAAAAAAACAATATACTATTACTTAATTCAGCACAAAAATTAAATATAAAATTATTTTTAACGCTATTAGAAGAATTGTCTTAATTTAATCTCTATTACAAGAACTTTATTATCTTTTACTAAACCTTATACAATATTAATTTATTAATTTTTTGTGGGTAATTGGTTTTTTTCATTCTCATACTAAACAATATAAATATTAATAATCATTTTATGTAATAGCATGTATCTCATACTCATCTATATTTTCAATTCTTCCTTACAAATGCTCCACTCATAAATATTCTCACTAATGACTTTAGCTCATCTATTTCAAGAATTTATAACTCAAACTCAATGTTGGAAGCCATATGTTAGGAGTGTTCCTCTCCAATGTCCCCAGCAGCTGTCTAGTTACATCCAATTATCATTAACGGCCCAACTTCCATTTCTAAGTTATGTAATAGTTGGGCATGTATTATTTTTCGCTATTTATTTGTAACACTAGACATTAATAATATAATACATTGGGGATAATTGATTACATTACGTTCTCTCTAGGGCTTTTAATGGAAATACAGCACACATTACCTGCAAAATAGATGAAAATGTTGAATAAAATAAAGTTATAATTTTGGTGTATTTTTTATTTTATTTTTCTAACTTCATGTCATCCGACATCCTCACTCACCAAGTCCGCTAGCTTATTGTAGCTTTGTAATCGGGGCTCCGATTAATATAGTCGGGTTAGGCTAGCCCAATGGGAAGCCACTTCGGCCCAGCAGAAGCTGGCGGGTCAAAGTCGTAGCAATCAGAATCCCTAATTTCTCGCCATCTCCAAGTTGCCCGTTAGCGTCCTCTGGCTTAGTTCACTGCCACCTGCTGATGGAGGCTTCATCCGCCCCCGTCGGCCCGTCGCCGCCGGACCCTCCACCTCCCCTGCCATCGGAACCTGCACATTCCACTTTCACTGGGATAGCAGCCTCCTCCGCCACCAGTAAACATACTGAAGCCTCGTTCAGAATCCTCTGTCCGGCATCAAAGACTGCGAATGTTCCGTTGGACGTTCCCGGCGCTAGAATACGAATACTTGATGAATGCGCCACCTCAGACGAGCGTGTAGTCCTCGTATGCTCGCACTCTACACACGCACTGACAAAGGAGGAGAGCAGCCTCGACTCTGGACTGCAGTCGGAGAAGTCGTCTGCCCCGCAGGCGCTGGTGCGGGTGTTTGAGAGCTTTATAGGTTTTTCCGAGGACTCTGAAAAAGGGAGTTCTCTTGTTGGCAATCAGCATGGGAAAACCGATAGGGTTGTGGTATGTCGATTACTGGTTGGAAGTAATCAGTTAGGTTCTGTCGGAGGGAAAGAAGCAAGGTTCTTGGAGAAGATTGGACAAGAGAGCCAGGTCTCTGTAAGGTTGGTCCCCAGGGACCAGATTCCACCATGCGCTTCTCCTGCTGACGAATTAATCGAGGTGTCTCTAGGCAGCCCTTCTTTATTATTTATTCTGTATGGCTCAGAACTGTGGATTTTTTAGGCTCATAATCCTCTGCAATTGATATATCACGAGCTGGACTCATGCTTTATCTATGATATGATTGATAGAGTTTAAATATCATATGTCAGTGCTTTGATGATGCTATAGTAAAGTATAATGCTTTTAAATGAACTATTGAGTGGACTGATATATGGGGATACTGAATCTCTTACTTTGTTGCAATTTTGCTTCCACTGGTAGATTGCCCATTGGTGGCTAATTTCCAGGTTCTCTTGTAGTGTATGGAGGCAATTGTCACCTTGGTTCTATAACCACGCTTGATTCCATCTGCAGATAGTGGGAAACATCTCAGCTGTGAAGCAAGCGTTACTATCTATCTCAGTATCTCTTCATGACAACCCTGTTCCAAATCCTGCTCATTACTGTTCCTCTGCACATTCTGGTGGAATGTATAATTCAGCAGATACAATGCCTCCCCTTGAAGATCCTTTTCCTCACCGAGGCCATTCATCGGGTCGGTACCATTCTGATTATCATAAGAGGAGCTACTCTCATGGTCCTGGGAGAATGATTGGAGAAGAGGATGTCATATTTAAGATATTGTGCCAGCAAGCAAAAGTTGGTAGTTTGATAGGGAAGGGTGGTTCTATAATACGGGCCATAGAAAATGATACTGGTGCATATATAAAAATTGCTGATCTTATTCCAGAAACTGATGAGCGGATTGTTGTGATATCTGCGAGAGAGGTGCACCAAATTTATTACCTTTTTTCTTGCATTTTTTTGGTCACACTTTCTTGTTTCTTGCTATAGATACATCTCATTTCACTCCAAACTTCATGTTTTGGCTTCAGAATTCAGATCAGCAAATGTCTCCTGCACTGAAAGCTGTTATGCGTGTGCATCATAGGGTTGCTGAGATTGGGTTTGAACCTGGCAATCCTGTTGTTGCTAGGCTTCTCATACCTTCACCACAGATCCGTTATTTGCTGGGAAAGGGAGGTTCTGTAATAAATGAAATGAGAAGAGGCACTGGTGCTAGTATTCGAATTTCTCCGAAAGACCAGTCTCCAAGATATGGCGGCTATAATGATGAAGTTGTGCAAGTAAAATCTAATTCTTAAAATTTCCATCTGAATATCATTGCTACATGTCTGCACATAGCCTCAAAATAATAAGATAAATTGTGTTGAATGTCTTAATCATCTGAATATCTTAGTTAAGTTAGTATTATTTTTTATGCAGGTTATGGGTAGCTTACAGGTAGTGGATGATGCTTTGTTTCATATAACCAACAGAATTCATGAATTTATGTTATCTCTGAAACATCATCATCCAAGCTTTGGTGGTCCACCATTCAAGCCTCCTTTCTCTGACATTCCACCTCCTCATGTTAGGCCAAGGCATAATCCTCATTCTCCAGGTGCTTACCCTCCACCACCACCTGTTTCAATCCCTCATGGAGTTGACGGTCCTATTCCTCCACGACCCCCCCTTGAACATCAACCTCAATTTCCTCGTCCGCCTGGTGGAAATTATGGTGGTGATAGGCCAGGCTATGGCCTTCCTACATTTGATAGGCCACCTTCACCAAGAATGTGGGGCCCACCGGTAAGCTTTATTTGGGATTGTGTAAGCTAGTCATGTTAAAATTTGTTTCTCTAGTTGCACTGTCTTATTTATTTTGTTATGTATTCTGCTCAAACGAGGATTTGATGGCAGCCTTTTGGTGGTACTCCTATGGGGCCAAGAGGCGGACCTCATGTAAGGTAATGCTTTCTTTTCTCTTCTGCTTCCACTGCAATCTATTGATAACAAAATAAACAAAAAGCCAGAGTCCCTGTAAAACCCCATGAAAAACATTAGACCAAGATGACTTGGAACCTCTCATGAAAGGCTATAAAATGATTGAGCCATCTTTCTTATCATTGCATTAACCTTTGTACTTGTCGAAATCTCTGGCTATTCAACCAACTGACAAAATTTTCTACAAAGTACGTTCGTGGATGTAGATTCAGATATGAGTAATGAGAAGGTTGCATTGAATATCATTTTCGTAATTTGCATTTGATTCAGTGGGAACCAAGGCCCGGTAATGCCTGGGGCTACCGTTGAGGTTGTTATCCCTCAAGCTCTGCTGGGCCACGTGCATGGAGAAAATGACATCAACCTGATCGACATCAGACAGGTATAGTAGATTCCTCTCCCTTCTTCCTACTCGATTTAATCAAACTAAAACACATAAGAACAGAGCTGGGTTCCCCAAGTTATTTCGTGTTTGGGAAAATTTTTCAGATATCCGGTGCCAAGGTGGATATTTATGGACCAAAACCTGGGGCCACTGAAGGACTTGTGGTGGTGGGTGGAACTCCGGACCAAGTCCGGGCTGCCCAGAGCCTAATCCATGCTTTCATCCTAAGTGGTCAGGCATTTTAACTCCAATTTGTTTCTCATGAAAGTACAACTTTTATATGTTAGGGGAATCTGTACTGTAAATCTGTATTTCTGTATATTCTTAATGTAGTCTCTTGTAATAATATATCATTAATTTTGGACACGAGATGACCAGAGACCAACTTTGGGCAGAAGTATCTTGCTTGAAGGTGTTGACCTATTCATGCATTTGAGATTTTTCTTCTTCCCAAAGTCAAGTTGGGGCTTAGTTGTTGATTCCATCCACCTTCTGCTCAATTGTTCTTTAATTTATTCTCTTCTTACATGTAGTTTGTGGCCCATAAGGCATGCTAACCTAAATAATATAGTGGCTATAGGTTTTTTTCTTTAGGTAGTATCTCAAGCTTGAATATTTATCATCTTGGATTCAGCATATAAAACTGTTCCTTTATTGAAAATATCAATATGGTCGTCAATGTCATCTACATGGGACTCGGGGATGTAGAGTTGGCATAAGAGAAATTCTAAGTCTCTTTGTGGACCTTTCAGAAATGTATTATCAAAATCTTTGTTCAGTGAGATTTCCCTTTGGCTGTCTGACATTAGTTCTACTAAATAATCAGTGATTATTTTTTTTGGGAGAATAAAATATAAATTAAAATTGTCACAAATTAATTATATTTAAATTCTAACTAATTCAATTTTTAAGGTGGAAAGTAGAAGAGGATAATAAAAGGGTAAGAAAAGGAATAAAAAATAAAATCAGGCAATGGAAGGGATGGTTGTCCAACTAATTCCTAAGGGGACCCCTCTATTAACCCAAATTTATTTTTTTGCTAATTCTGACTATATAATATGTATTATTGAAAAAGAAAATAAATATATGATTGGTTGAAAATAATATCTATTTTTTTGTAACTAATTTTCTTAAAGATATAAACTATATAAATAGAAGACGATATTAATTGAAATATAAATAAATGTTTAATTAAACTTAGAAAATATAAACAAATTTCAAGAAATGAAAATAACTAATAAAATATATAATATTTATGTTGATTATTCGAAATATATATTTCAATTCTATAGAATGTAGTATTTATCACTTGTTATAATTACAACAGTCTCTCGTTACCCGAAAAATATTTTTTTTTATTACCTAAAAAATATTTAAAAAAATAGAGAACTATTAATAGGTTTAACAACTTCAAACCATTTAATAATTCGAGCTCAATTTTTTATTTAAAATGTTTTATATATAGTGGTTTTTTTATAATTTAATCATATAAATGTATATAATCAATTTACTGTAGGTTAATTAATTGTTTATACTATCCTATTACTTTATTTATCCATGAGTATTTAGTTTTAATAATTATTTTAATATAAATTCTCAATTTAATATTTTGTTACAGATAAATCACACGTGAATAAAATTTCACTAATTATTAATAACCAAATTATTTCACTAATTATTCATAACCAAATTATGTCCCCAAATTCCTTACAAATCATACCGGGCCAGGATTGTAATGATAAGGATGGATATGTTGTGCTAATTATTTGCCATATATAATAAAAAGACTGTTTACTTATTGGATGTTGAGGCAGTGCACTGAATCGTGTGTATACCTCGAATGTGCACTAGATATGCTCGCCTTGTTACTATGTCCCTAGTCTACACAATCTCTTGTATATGTTCTATGAATGTTTATCAAGATATATACATATTCACGCGTACCAAATAAAATTAATAATAATAATAAAAGATACTCATTATAATATTCTTATCATATAATTTTATCATATAATTTTATAATTGTAAGAGAATATTGTGAGTTAATAAAGTTTCGAACTCATATTTACTTAAAATTAATAATTTATAAGTAATATTACCTTTTCAATTTTATAATTCTATAATTTTTTTCTATTTTATTTAATTTAAAATAATATTTTCAACAATTTTAAATATACCCTTAATAATAATAACATTCAGTATTATAAAAAGAGTATTATAGTTTAATAATAGGTGAAGCATATATATATATATATAATTAAAAATTATAAATTGTAAATAGTATAATATTTTTAATATTATAAATCCTTAACAATTTTATATTTTATATAATTTAAAATTATATTCTCAATAGTATTCTATTAATTATAAAAGATAACTTCAAACAAGTATACTTGTAATAAGTTAACTATTTTCTATCCCATGCAAGTCATCTACTTATCTAGTTAGCTTAAACGTAATTACTATGGACTCAATATCATACTGACCTAGGATTAGTGTTTTTAAAAAAAAGGAAAATTTCAAAAAGTAGAAAATGGTTAGTCGGTGTTATCTGGTTTGACTGTGTTTTTCTGTGGCCCGGCACTAAAATTTCGTTATTTTTTTTATTATTTTTAAATAGAAGACCGAAATTTGTTTCAGGGAGGACGGATGGCCGGTCACGGTCGAGCACTTAGCTTGGGCTTCTTCCAATTACTTTCCATATCTCTCTACCTCTGACCGATATTTCGGAGAAGAGAGAGAATCTCAGAGCATAATGGACGGACCAAAAGAATAACCTTGACTTTCCTCTGATTTTTGTTGCTTTCCTGCCTGGTCTTCATCTTCATCCATCCTGCCTATCTGCCCGAGAACGGGAAGATCTCCACTCTTCGACCATAATTTGGTGCTTATTATATTTCCCTCTCACCGGAGGTTGGATGGTCAGCGATCCGAAAGCTGGTGGATCTCAGTGACCCGTGAGGGTGTGGGAAGATCTAGTAGGCAATGGCACGTACCAGGTCGTCGTCTTCGTCTTCGTCCAACAGATGGAGGTATTGCCACCCGGCTTACTACCTGAAGAGACCCAAGAGGTTGGCTCTGCTGCTCATGGCCTTCGTTTGCGCCACCTTGGTGGTCTGGGATCGTAAGACTCTCGTCAGGGAGTACGAGGTATTTACTGGCTGCTCTAACTATGCCGCTGCAATTCCCTATTGTTTGCGGCTTCACTTAACCGCAAAAAGTTATCCATACAGCGGATATGAAGCTAAAACTTGGTCTCTTTCTGGTTATCAATTAATGCCTTTAACGATCGACCAGTGAAGCTTGATTCTTTCTGGTTCATGTTACGGTCGATATCCACTGAATTATATATCATTTTCCTATCTGCAATATCCATTTAAAATCTGAACTCTTCGTTCCTGGACCTCCATACATAAAATAGAAGGAATTTTCTTGACTCAATAATTTAGCTGTCTTGAAGATTTCTATTGAATGATTTTTGTTTTATTATGCAGGTTGAAGTTTCAGATTTAAAGGAACAAATAAATGAGTTGAGAAACATGGTAGAGTCCTTTGATTGCTAGTCTCCTCTACAATCCCTCCTTTCTGCAGGAGTCACTTTTCCCTCTTCAAGTAACTGTATTCTTGTTGTTAGTCTCAAGTGCTTATTTTTGTCTCTTTGAAAAATCTCCTTATTCTGTTTTTTAAATAGTACTAGACATTGATTTCATCCTTATTTCTTACATATATGATTTTCCTAGATTAATATTGGGGGTTAAATTGTGGAGTATCCCTTTTGAAAGGATCAAATTTATTTGTGTTGTCTAGTTTCTTCTACTAAAAATATCCAGTACGATTTTTTTCTTTGGAATCTGGCCATCCACAAAAAGAAAGATGCAGGAGAAGAAATTTTCTGTGCGCTAAAACAGGATTATCAAATCAATGTTAGCCTATGATAAGAATTTCACTGTTTATATACCATTTTGTATTGGAATTTTCATTATTCAGTTGGATGATTCCAAAGATATTAAGGGAAGTCAACAGATGTACAAATCAAAGAGAGAGATTCTGGAGGATCCCATTGATAAGGAGCGTAGGGAGAAAGTGAAAGAGGCCATGATGCATGCTTGGAGTTCATATGAAAAGTATGCTTGGGGCCAAGATGAACTCCAGGTACATATGCTTTCATGAATTGTTTCCTCTATTGAGTGTTACTGTGCTGTGTATCAAATGTTGGGTTCGCTTTCCACAGATGATGGCATCAAATCATAAGCTTCAAAATTTCTTTCTAATGTGATCATTACGTAGCATACTTAGACTCCATAACATCTTCCCTTTACCCGAGAAACTTGTTTCCTATGATTATCAACAGCCGCAGACAAAGAGTGGCGTTAACAGCTTTGGTGGTCTTGGTGCAACTCTTATAGATTCCCTAGACACATTGTACATTATGGGACTTGAAGAGCAATTTCAGAAAGCAAGAGAGTATGTTCATGTCTTTGGGATGAATTTTATGCATTCTTTGCTGACTGATTTGTGCAATAATGACTTTACCTGTTAGGATACTTTTTCTTTAATGGTAATTAGGGCAATCATTATTAATTAATTCATCTAGATCCATGTTTAGAAGTTCTACTCATGACTTACTGCATCTGCAAGTTCCAATAGTCTTATATATTTTCAATTTATTTTCATCAGGCATATATTTAGTCTAAAATGTATATTAAATTTTACTTGAATGGTACTGTTTACTTTTTATTTTCATTTTAGAATGAACTTGATCCTTTTATCAGCTATATATGTATTTTCTGATTGTTGCAGGTGGGTTGCAAACTCATTGGATTTTAACAAGAACTATCATGCTAGTGTTTTTGAGACGACCATAAGGTTACTCTAAGGTTTAACTTGCTGCTATTTAATTAATTTTACTCCACTAAGTATGTGATCACTAATAGTGTTTATGCTCATGGTTAGGTTGGAGAGAACAAAAGACAATGTTTTTTTTCTGCTCTCATGAAACTTCTTTGTGGGATGCAGGGTAGTAGGTGGACTTCTTAGCGCATATGATCTTTCCAAGGACAAGGTCTTTCTTGAAAAGGCTCGAGATATTGCTGACAGGCTTCTACCTGCATGGAATTCACCATCTGGTATTCCATATAATATCATTAACTTGGTAGAAGGAAATCCACATAACCCTGGGTGGACTGGAGTAAGCTTATATGATTCAATCCCTTTTATCCTTGTCATTACATTGGTAGCATGTTTTAATACCGACTTTTCCATGTCCCAGCATAATTTTCTCCTGAATGAGGAATTTCATGCAGTTCTTCACCATATTAATTAATTCTTATGTTTCATGTTCTACATGCACGTCCCACCATAATTGCTCAAAGTGCAATGTTATCTCTATATGTAGTGATGTTATTTAATTGTGTGCGCATTGGCCCTCATAGCATGCTTTCTCTTGTTTAAATAATGAAAGGGATAGTCATGGTCAACTGAGTGCTGGATTGTTATGTGACTACAAAATCAACATAGAATACCTATTAGAAGTGGTTGGGTAGAGTATTAGATCTAAATCTTCTTATTCATTGTGATTTGGGTATTGATTTAGAAACTTGAGATCTGAATGCTACTAAACTTTGAGTGTTAGTATGATTTTGATGCCATGCTCTTAACTCATATTTTCAGTCAAACAGTATTCTAGCTGACTCTGGCACGGAGCAACTTGAGTTCATTGCTCTTTCTCAAAGGACAGGAGATCCAAAGTACCAAGAGAAGGTACGGGCTTTTCAAATCTAGTGGTGTAGTAGTCACTCTTTGGTGGTTTTTTCACATCAATCTGTTTCTCATCGGTTCCCTAAATGCGTATTCTGATTTTGATTCTTCATGCTTGTTCCAAATTTAGAGAACCAATATGGATTTCTACTTTTTTTCCACTGTAATAGTATTCTAATAGAAGTTGTGCATACATCAGGTGGAAAATGTTATAGTAGCAATCAACAAAACCTTTCCTGATGATGGTTTGCTACCCATCTATATCAATCCTAAGAGCGGATCCTCGTCATATTCAGCAATTACATTTGGTGCCATGGGAGACAGGTAATGACTGTATTTGGTTTAATATGACTTAAACCTTTTTTAATCATATCTTTTCCAGAGATTCCCCAGTCCGTCTGATCTGAAATTATTGCTTTCTATTGGGGGGATCAATTTATTCAGTTGTTTCCTGCAGTTTCTACGAGTACCTGCTGAAAGTTTGGATACAAGGAAACAAAACTGCTACTGTGAGGCATTATAGGTCAGAGCTTTTTTATAGTTCTTTCTTCAGTTTATTCAGTAAAAGTGAATGCTTGAATAGTATATATGGTGTTATATGCTCTCTCAACTCTCAAGCTCCATATGGAAATACGAAATCAGGGATATGTGGGAAAAATCAATGAAAGGTCTGCTGAGCCTGGTAAGGAGATCAACACCTTCATCATTTGCATACATTTGTGAAAAGAATGGGAACTCTCTCAATGACAAGGTCAGATACAGTCTTTATACTTACATTTCCCTGCATCTAGGATATCTTTACAGGGAAACCCAATTGCAATCTATTGTTAAATTCGTGTACTCAGATGGATGAATTGGCGTGCTTTGCCCCGGGAATGATCGCTCTAGGATCTCTTGGATATGCCCCAGAGGAGTCTCAGAAGTTTCTGTCGCTTGCAGAAGAGGTATCCTAAGCTGCTGTTCTTGCAAATTATGGTTTCAGTAATTCATTGAACTGTTAATGTTATATCTGTGAAAGTTATATTCACATAAATAATATGATGAATAGAAAAAAAGAACAAATGATTAGATGGCTTTACTGATTTACAGAATATAGTTGTACCTTCTTGATGGGGAATAAAAAAGAAACTGATTTCGAATCTTACCGAGTATTTTTCTTGATTTGTCAACTTTTGCCGTTCAATGTCTAATCAAAGTATTTATGCAGCTTGCATGGACATGCTATAACTTTTATGAATCTACACCAACAAAATTGGCTGGGGAAAATTATTTCTTCAATTCTGGAGAGGTTGGCTGTTAAGACAACTAAGATTTCAGCTTGTCATTTGTTCTCCTTTTGCTCAGCTGAATATACTGATGATATTATATTTTTTTCAGGACATGACTGTGGGTACATCCTGGAATATACTGAGACCAGAGACCGTGGAATCACTTTTTTATCTCTCTCGTATTACTGGCAACAAGACATACAAAGAATGGGGATGGAATATATTTCAGGCATTTGAGAAGAACTCTCGTGTGGAAGGAGGATATGTTGGGCTCAAGGATGTAAGTTTTTCTCTTCTACCAGGCTCCACACCATCAAATGGCACTGTTGTTTTCATTGAGACAAGGACCATCTTTTTCCACCAGGCTCTTGGATGGACTGGTCCTTTGCAAACTGACAAACTCCATCTGGGCAGTTCTGAACTACATGGACTCCCTTGTTCACAAAAATGCATTTTGAACTCCAGCCACTTTAAACGCTATCTGAATTGCCTTTTTCATGCATCTGATAACTAAGAACCTTATACGATCTAGTATCCCACCTTTTCCATTAACTCTAGTCCAGTATACCCGTGCAACTGTTGTATACCACCACAAAAAAAGAAAAGGAAAAGTCTTGCAGATGCAGTGATCATCTAACTGCTTATGCACTCTGGAATTGATAACTGTTGGTTCTATCAGGTGAACAGCGGTGTCAAGGACAATATGATGCAGAGTTTCTTTCTTGCGGAAACCTTAAAGTACATGTACCTTTTATTCTCCCCGCCCACGGTCATCCCACTGGATGAGTGGGTCTTCAACACTGAAGCACACCCTTTGAGAATTGTGACTCGCCAGGAAGGAGGTAGAATTCAGGAAGACGAGCAGAAGCCAGTCATCCAGTTCCGAAACAGGAGGGCAGGGCTGTTACCCGGCCGTGATTAATGTGAGTTTCTTTGCTCTTAGGTTTCTATTGGTTGGACTGTGTTATGGGCTCTTCATCATTGGATGACCGAGATACTTGATGTTGTACTAATTCAGAGGATGGGATGATATGGTATATCCTCACCTTGAGGGGAGGATAGGATATGATATGGTGTATCCATCGAATCACCATCAATTCAATGGGGTTCTTCTCCCTGGTGAGTGAAATTGGTACCATTTCTGTAATTATGTGAGAATAATTTGTCATCGCTCATAGGAATCACTTTTTAGAGATCAAGTCTAAGATTTTCAAACATTTGTCATTCTAGAAATCAATGATTGCTCTCCTTCATTAGATTAGATCCATTGTTGCCCTTCTATTTTGAGAAAAATACTATAAATTAATTTTTGAAGTTTCATTCTAGTTGTTCTTTTAGGATTTTTTTACTTATTTAGATAGTAAATGTAAAAATGAAAACTTCTATAAAATGTAGTGGATTATACCTTAGGTTCAGGAAGGACTTGGGACATTTCTCCATTCTTGGTTAATTGCAGACTTATTTCACCTAACGCAATAGTAGACTCTACTACCAAATGTAAGATGCACCTTCTTGTCCATTTAGCTTTCCCCTTTGGTTCTTTTGGACAAGTCATGCCCTTTTATTTTTATCAAAATACAATGCATATTTATTGATTAGGTGCAAAGTTTCCCATATAATTATTTATAGCCTATTATACATTTCTCAAATAAATTTATATTTCTACCTTTTTCATAAGTAATATAACGTCATTTATTATTCTTATGTTGTCTATCATACTATTGCCTAAAGAGTTGTATGCCAAATCAACAAAAGATAGATATAATCAACATTTATTCCACAAGTTGCATAATAAATTCGAAGAGTTCAAGAACTTCTCATTAATGTATGATCTAACGGTTTTCAGAATGTCCACGTAGAAAACAGTCTACACAGTTTGTGTTATAACATGTATTTCATAAGTTGTATGTATTCTATAAGTTGTATAACAAACTGGATGAGTTAAATAGTATATCACTAACATATGATCAACGGTTTTTAGAATGTACACAGAAAATAATCTACACAATTTGTTATAACATGTATTCCACAAGTTGCATAGCAAACCAGACAAGTTCATGAGCATGATTTTCATAATGTTCACATAGAAAACAGTCTACACAATTTGTTATATCTTATATTTATCATGCATGTTAACGCTGATCCGATTCTTTCTGTCAGTATCTATAAATTCCCGTCAATTTCACTCGATTTCATCATTATGGATAAATTTACCATAGTGAAATAAGAGTAAATAAGGTCTGATAAAACTTCTCTGCAATTTATAGTAAAAATTTGAAAATTTTATTTAAATACTCACATTCGAGCATAAAATGGTTTAAATAAATATTACGAGAAAAATACCACAATGATAAAAAAATATAATTAAACTTTTGTATATAGGTTAAGAGTGTTAACTTAGATGGTATTAGGAGGTTATTTCACTTTTATATCTAGCTTAGTTGATTTTTACCTATAATTATTTAAAAGAGTGTATGGTCTTATAACCTAATAAATGACTTAGGTCGAGCTACTACATGGTAAACCAGTCAAACATAACACAATTTCTTTTTCTACGGTTTCTCAATACAATTGTGATTCCCGTTGTTTGTTTCGCCCCTTTAAACTCTTATTTTGGACCACCCCTAATCGCATAAGTCACTTTTGGTTTTCCCAATTATTTTCAAATAAAATACAATATATCAAAATAATATAATAATGATCGAGAACTCATGTATTGCACACACATATGGGCAACTCAACCTACGCACATGAGCTATTCACGATCGTAAAACACATGAGCTAAAACACATGAGCTACTTGGCCTTATTCACGCCACATAGTGTATCTAATCATACCAAACTAGACTAGCTAAAAGTGTGGGAGTCACATGTGTTTGGCCACAATCGACACCTCACCGACATCATCTCTCAATTAGATGACTTTGAATCTTGGGGTCATGGCCACAATTGCCCCACTCGTCAGTCCATGCCCCTTATACATGCGATTCAATTTTGCTATTACTTGTCGCACATGTATAGTATCTGTACATCAATTGGGTATTCCAGGAAATCTAGAAGATATCACACATTAACTCCACGAACTCCTTTCTAATTTCACTTGAGCATTGGCATTATCTTAGAAGGGGTCCTATCGCGCCCCTCTTATACCGTTATTTCAATATAGAAATAAAACACAATAGCCATATTCACAAGGCACTCTCAACCCTAATTCAATATCTTATAAGTGTGGTCCTTAATCCAATCACCTCCACACAATGCACACAACATATCATTATCTGGAGTTCTATCTGTCAATTGACCGTCTTACCAATCAACAGAGTGGGCACACAACCCTAATATCTTATCACAGTGGACCTCAACATAGCAATACACCTGTAAAACCCGCCCTTTTAAGCTAAGGAAAACCAGGAAAAGAATTGGTTAAACCAAGTGAGAATTCAGAACCGGTTCACAAACTTGATCATTTCTAAACGGGCAATTTGGGAATTTACAACTTTTGAATGATCCAAAGAGTTCATTAAACCTTTCAAAAATAAACTTAAAACAAATTAAAAGAGAAAAACCAAATTGGTTCAGGTGAACGAGAATCCATAAATTAATATATATTTAATTATTGTAATTTAATACCTAAATTAAATTATTGGAATTAATACCAATAATTTATGTCAATATTAATGCTAATAATAAATCTCTCCTATTTAATACATGATTTTTACACCTATAGTGAAAATCCCCATTCATTCTCTTTACACTTAAACACTTTTCTCTCTACTGCTCCATTTCCAGGTGAAGCTCGAATCAAAGCTTCGACTTGAACATTTTTCTTAACCTCGGAAGGAGAGGTCGAGCTCTTTAGAATGAGGAGAAGACAACTATCTAATAGCAAACTCCAGTCAATCCGAGAATCGCTGGAGAAGCGCCGGCATGATGGAACAGTGAAACAGCCCTGGCGGACCGAAGCTGCCCTATTTTGGCGAATCTGAAATAGGCCATTTTGAGTCCTCCTCAGACCAAACCAAGCCCTCCCAACACTTCCTCAGCCCTCCATGGCTGAATTACGACTGAAAGGTAAACCAATTCGGCTCGCCTTTGGAATTTTCGGTCGGTGCTAGAGAGAAAATCCGTAGAATTTCAATAATAAAATTATAACTCAATTTGGCATAAATTGATGCGATTCTTGATTATAGGATGAACCTCAAGATAAGAGCTATCTGCCTAGATCGAAAGCTCAGACTGCCGTGCCCTCACCGGTGAGAAATCGAAACTTTCTCTCTCTACAGTCTATTTTCCGGCGAAACTTCATTTGAGCTCGTTCTGGCGTTAAAATCTGCGATTCAAAGTTTCTTAGAATCGTATGAACATGCAGGAACTCAATTTCAACAATTAGAAGTGTTTGATCGGTCAATTTGATGAAATCAAATTCGATAGTGTTGAAGAGTTAAAATTGGGGATTTTCGAAATTCAAATGGCCAAAATGCAATTTTATGAAATTGAGGGTTAATTGGGCATGAAAATAATGTTGGAGGATCAATTGAGGAATTTTGGAATTTTTGGGGCAAAACTTACCATTTTTGTAAAGGAATGGCAAAATGGTAATTTTGGAAAAATTGGGGACCAAATTGGAAATTTGGGAAATTAAACCCCTTTTTGGTGAAATTGAATAAATTGAAGTCCCAATATCAATTTTAAAAGTTATGGGACTCAATTTGATGAAAAATCGAGATTTGGGACTTAAAGTTAAAGAGAAATAACTTTAGGGACCTAATTGCAAATAACTAAAAGTTTGGGTTTAATGAATGAAGGTTGTTATGCCGAGTAATAATGAACAAGTATGTTCATATCGTGTAGGAACGCAAAATACCATGAATGCTAGAATGGACGAGCTCGCGTGAATACAAAGAACCGGTTAAGTGGAATTCATCGCGTTAACGGGTGAGTGGGTTTATTGTTTTTAGAAATTCAGGATTTAACGCAACAACTCCGCTCCATTATGGAGGGTTCACATAGTTGTAGAACAAAACTCCCTTCTATTCCACTTGTGGCCTATAGTGCCCTTACTAGCCACATATTTATAATGACAGACTGCTTGAATGAGCACCATTTCCCAGCCCACAAACAAAATCGAGAGTGTCCGCTATTGAGGGACGATGCATTTTCCCCTTCTCCAAGGCTTGGTATGCATAGGACTCCTAGAACTCTTGATATATTAGACCATTGTTTCTTCCCTTATAGCAGTCTTGCTGTCGAGTAACCCTTGGAATGACCACTACCCCATATCAGACGTTTAACAATCCTACTCAACAAACACATGCATGTATTTTTATTTTTAATCAATTGTTCGTGTTCTATGAGCCCTTCGAGTTAAGGTCCACCTTGGCTTGGTAGAATTTATTAGAAAAGACCCATTTCATACAACCAATTATCATGTCTTTTATAAAGTTCTAGCACTAACATAATAATTGTATTATTTATGAGACAAAACCTGTCTCCATTGGCCTTGGGCCCACCATGATATCATGATAAAATATAGGTAGTTTGCAGTACTAAAGTAACATACTACATGCTAACATTGGGTTTAAGCTATCACATGTCTCACATCATAACAACTACCGCTATCAATAGCATTTATGCTATCAAACAAAGTTTATGCTCTTATGGGGTTCATGTTATCTCAAGGTTTATGCTATCATAGGTACGAATTATCGATCCAATCAAACTCGATACTTGAAAATCTCACTCACATTTTATGAAAGTAAATGTTCATCCGAGAGGAATTCTTGTGTTTTGGTGCTTTCTCTTGAAGCATAGTGTATAAATGATTCTCTAAACATCATACACAATTTATAAATATGCTTTGGGTCATTAATTTGGGTAATTAATATCATAAAATTCCTAAAATTATAGTTTTACCCCATACTCTAATTACATAATTATATCTAAATAAGGGAAAATCTAAATAGGTTTCTAAATATTATATCTTCTGGTCTAAATCCAATACTCAGGTAAATCCAGGGTTGGTCGTGAGGACATCTAATTCTGTCATTTAGTTTTAGGGGCATTTCTATAATTTTGCTACTTCTATTTTCCATTCGGCCAAACATGACCTTAGGCCGCTATGATTGCTCGTATACCAAATGCGCCCTTAGCCCCTCTTTTTCAATCTTCCAAACTTGCCCTTGGACGTTTTTGTAATCCTGTCCAATTATTGAGGGCAATTACGTCCTTTTCTATGCTTCTATCCTCATCTGATCGACGAGATTCATATGCTCCTATGAACCCTTTAGTTCATTTGGGCTCCCTCTTTCTCTCTCTTGATTTAAGGTCGCCCGCAATTCTCCAATCTACAGAGCTTGTAGGTTTGCTCGTCCATCCATGTTCATTCCACTGAGACTGCTTGGAAACTAGCAACAATCACTCCTCATGGCGACGGTGCCCACATGTACTCCCCCTATTCTCCCATTCCTTTCATCATTCTACACTCTTGTTTAGATCCCCTAAAGGAAGCCCTCACATGATTCGAGCATCCCACTTTGTCGCCTACCATTTGTCCTATTGGACCATATTACAATTAATGAAAATTACTAGTTTTAAGTATAAATATCTCATGGTTATTTGGGACATAATTACCCAATTTGTTGTAGGAACTGATTACCTACACACATGTGCGAAGGAGCACACCGAGCTCGAAAATCCCTTGGGATGAACAAGTCTTGAAATACGGGTGAGTGAGATTTTTAGTATCGAGTTCAATTGGATCGATGACACTTTTTTACTTGCATAAATTGGAAACTTTTTTTCCATAAATAATATCCCATGATTACGTGAAACTGCTTAAACTATTTTGGAATTTATTTCTGTTGCGAGTATAAATCATATTTATAGGACTACCCTTGAAAGGTACGAGTGGATGCATTTCAAGGGGATGATCTAATTTAACTATCGATGCAGGATATGGGTGGAACCCATAATCAACAAAGAGTTGATTAGATTTAGTTTTGTGAAATTGGGCCTAAGGCTACAATTTTGAAAAAAGTAGTGTGCCCATGACCATATTTTGAAAACTCGTATAGTGGGTCAAAGGCCAATGAAAATGGGTCAAATTTCATAAGTAATTTATGATTTAAGAGCATAAGAAAATTATCACAAATTGATAATGTTTACTTAAGCTACTAAGCCAAAGTTGGGTTGGAGCCTGTTGGACTAGTAGTGCAAAGAGAAAGGTCTTAAATCAAAATACACTTGTTTGTGATTGCAATAATTTAGAACCAAGTAGACACCCGATACGGGGTAGTGTAAGTTGTAAGAGCTGCTGGACAGTAAGGTTGGAACAAGTGAAGCTATTGTTGGTCCAGTATGTCACAGAGCTCTGGGAGTCCCAATGTACATTGAGACCGAGGGGAAACAAGAGAGGTTTTGTCCCTCAATAGTGGAAAACTTCATTCGAAAATTTCTAGGGTTTAGGCAATGATGCTCACACAAACTAATGGTCGATGTTATAGACTCGCACCAACATAGTAGAGGTTGTAGCCTCTCACCAAGGTAGATGGTAAAGGTGCTTCGGGCCACAAGTGGGACAAATCAATGTTGTAGCCTCACATAGTCTGTTTTGCAAATGAGTGATCCCTTTAATGAGAAAGGGTGTTTGATTTATTGTTTGTCTAATAAAAACCTATGAGAAACTAACCATAAACAAATCAAGGAAAATTCTTGCAGGTATGAAGAAACCTATTTTTTAGCTTGTGAGATACAATTAGTGGATTTAGCCAAGAAATCCTTTCTAAATAATAAGACAAGTTGTAAATTGTTTATTTGGTCAATAAAACCCTTTTTTTATTTAAGGAAAGGAAAATATTTTGAGTGTGTGCTGAATTATGGACAGTAAGTCACGATGTCAGTAAGATCCCCACTCACTGAGTTGTGAACTCACCCCATCCTAATTCCCTTAGAGGAAATTTCTTTCAATTGAAGAAAGGAAGGATACCAAGATTCATCAATCAAGAAATATAAGGAAATGTATTAGATTATTGAGCAAGTTTTGTGAAGTTTTGTTATGCAAAATAATATTGTTGGGAGCCTTCAGCCTATCTGAACCATCATGGTAGATAATACCATTTTGGTACAGAGAGGTGTGTTGGGTTGAACATAGGATTCCGATCAAACCGTGTCGATGTTTGACAATTTAAAAGATATGAGAGCCATGTTTTCTAAAATAGAATTTACAAAACTTTAAAAGTTAAATCCAAAATTTATAGGAACTCAACATGAATTTCTTCTAAATATTTTAGATATGGCTCCCAAGAGAGGAACCAAATGCACAAGTACCACTGCCACAACTCCCACTATAGAACTAGTGGAAAACCTCATTCCCAATGAGGAGATGAGTGTGGGGACATAAGAGACAAGAGAAACTCAAACAAATTCATTAGGGCTGAATCCTGAACATCGCAAGTTGTACGAGAAATTTGTCAAAGTGTTAGGAGAACCTAACCTTACTCATGGAGAAAAGCCTCACCCTGTTGGGAATTCACACCTCAAAGACGAGGAGGTAATATCTCAAACCCCCACTATCCTAACCCATCCCCTTTTTGATATTCTAAGGAACTTGAAGAAACTCCAACAATTAGGGTGTAAAACCTTTAAAGGGTAAAATGATGTAGGAGCTATTATGGATTGGCTTGCCAACAATAAGAAATTCATGGGTTTGATAAGAATTCCAGTAGAGTAGATGGTGTCCATGGCAGAATTCTTCTTGGAAGGGAGTGCCAAGAGATGGTGGGAAAATGTGAGAAACCTGACCACCATTGTACCATCATGGGGAGAATTTGAAAGGATATTCTTGGAGAATACCTAGGCCCTCACCTGATAAATGAAAATAAGCAGTGCGACAAGACCATGTCGATGGACTGGTCTAGACAAATAGCTGTAGATCGAATTGAGGGTCGGGGCCGTTGGACTAGTGGCACCAAAGATAAATGGCTTTGTGGAAAACTTTTGTTTGTGCATGCACTTGAGGTTTGAGACCATCGAGATGCCCATGAGGGGCAGTGATGCGTCCTAGGGGCTATTGGACAACATGGTGGAGATAAGGGTAGTTTGTCGTGCCAGTAGTTAAGGAAGCTCGATGTAGCTTCATGCGCATGAGATCGGGGTGGGGTTGGGATGAGGTCTCCATCCTCATATGGACATGAAGTATTTTGGGTATGAGGGTAGGACGTCAGAGACGTTCACTCAGAATTCGGGTAGAAGTGAGAGACTTCTATGAGGTTGGATGGTAAAGACGCTCCGATCCACAAGTGGGTGTAGTCGGCATAACTTTATCTCGCGAATGTGTGTGAACCCTTCCTGATGAAGGGTGTATCTTGTTTGTGAAACACATCTAATATGGAAATGGGAAGGAGGTTATAAAAATCGTGGAAAGGATTTGAGAATCCTTGGAAATGAATTGGTAAACCTTAGAAAAAGGTTTTGATAAACCAAAATTTGAAGAAAAGCATTTTTATTGAAATGAGGAGTTTGGTAAAATCTGATAAAAATTGATTTTTTTTTGTGAAAACTCTCACTCAACATCCATTCACTGAGTTGTCAAACTCACCCACTCCCTTTACCCCTTTTCAAGTAACCGAGGGAAAAACCTACCTAAAGACCTATAACTAGCTAGACCTGCAAGACATGTATGTTTAAATTTTATGCAGTTTTGATTAATATTGTTCCAAGAAAGGTACAGGTCTAAAGGACATCTTACTACTCACGGTTTAAAGAAGGGGAAAACCTTTATTAAATTGGGAGAGTGGCGGGTTGCTCACGAGGATCCGACCAAACCGTGTTGGGGTGTGACAACTTGAGTGATATTAGAGCATGTTTCCTTAAATACATTATCAAGACTATATAACATAGTAACTAAGGGAAAATTTTAAAATTTTCAGATGACTCCCAAGAGAGTAACCAAGAGAACTAGGATAGACATTACCAACATTATGTACTTGTAGGAAGATTAACCTAAAATACTCGAGAAGTCCCAAAGTACAAAGAGACGTTAGTGGGAAGTATCCAGGAGGATGGTGCCAAGACCTGTTGAGGTCACAATCTTGAGTACGAAGGAAACCAAGCCTAAAGCCGGGAACACCATCAAGGGCTTATAACCTTACTAAGGAGGATGCTTGTCATGGACCCAATAGCTCCCCATCTGTTTTGTAAACACTTTTTGTAATGGGGTTAAGACCCCAACCTATTGTACTACCTCTCCACTAATAAAGAACTCCAAGTTCCTAAAACCATATCTCTCAAAATGATGTGACCTTATGCCTCAATTGTAGGAAGATTTCCCAAGGAAAGTAACCAAACAAACCCGCATTACCTTATACACTACAGATACCAAGGAGATTTCTATCCCAAATAAAGGAATGAATCAAGGAAATTGTTAGGCAAAAGAAGGCACAACAAGAAAAATTGTCAAGGTAATTAAGGATTCTAGGAGAACTGTTGGAGTAACAACTGAGCAAGGAAATGACCTATTACAAGTGTAAGGGAAATGGGACATGAAGTGAAGAACTGTCCCACATCACAAGGATTTAGGACAATACTTTCCAAGGATAACAACCCTACAGCTATAGGAAATCCAAAAGGATACCATCCCTAGAAACACGACTCCTGCTTGGAATTTCAACTACATCCATGAGGAAGCTCTTCAAGATCCTAGCATAGTGGCAAGAAGGAAAAAGGACTGAACGTAGGACCTCGATAAACCGCAAACAAGAACACAGTATAGTTGAAGAAAAATTTTCCTTAAAAAGAAATTTCTAGCCATTTAGGAGCAAAGAAGGGAGCACCTCCACAAGAGAAGATCAGCCGAGCATTTGACGACAAATGGAATGTCTCGGGATGGCAAATATGACTCACTTTGGAAAAAGCAGTGAAGCCAAATAGAAGTTTTGGACAAACACAACGGAAGGAAGCAAGTTATTACAACAAGATGGTTAAGGAGAATAAACGACGTCCTAAGGAAGATCGGGAAGTAGAAAGGACTACACCCTAAAAAGGGCAGTAGGATGGACATTAAGGACAAGAAGACTTGAGAAACAACTACCCTAAGAAAATTAGACCAAAGGAATGGTAGAGACGAGGCAGTTAACGAATTGTTACTTGTGAAATTTATAATTTAAGCTCCAACAAAGAAGGGAGAGGTGGAAAGACCAAATATTTGGAAAAAGAAGGATGAAGGAAATCCTTAAAAAAGACCAATGGACATATTAACGACCAAACTTAAGCCAAGAAAGGAGTAGGCAAGCCTCTCACATGATTAAGAGATCTTGAAATAAGGAGGATTTTAGCTCTCCTTAAAAGAAATAGACATGTATTGGGGTACAAGTGAGCATGAGGATAGAGTACAAAAGATTTGCCTGCAAGATTTAAAGAGTAAAAGTAAACAGGAGAAGACGACATCAAAGGATGCCATTTAAGGGTAGATATTCCTTAGAGAAAATGAAAAAGGAATTTCTGGAGAAAAGGGAAAGATTCCTACCAAGGAAGGAAACCCTGGAACGACATATGTAACCCAACTAAGAGGTAATGGAACCAAGTGAAGAGTGATAAATAGATGAACTTGCAAATGAAGCGCATGTTGAGGCGGAAGAATTAAGGAACACATATTAGGTGGACCCAAGGAGTAAGTCAAGCCCAAGGAATGGGTAAGTAGGAAGATAACATCAAAAGATGTCGTACAAATAATAGAGGGGGTGGACTGCCCAAAATAAGGAAAAAGAAGAAAGAATATTTGAGAAACCTTAGAGAAGTAAGCCCTCCAAATAAGAAGTGGTTGAAGGGGGGGAGGGGGGAACAACCACTAATATCAAGACTGATTGTGGTCTACACTCGCATAAAGAGTGGACGGCTTGGCATAGGGTGGAGTACGTGAAATAAGACTAATAATCAAAAGTTCATCAGATAAGTAATAAGGGACAAAATGGAATTTTAAGATGAGGAAGGATTCAAAGCAGGCAAATGCCTTAATATATAAGGAGATGTAAGGAAATGAAGGAAGAAACCTTCAAGAAATGGTAAGAATGTTGAGCATGTAGCTCCTAAGACGAAGGTCTCTACTTTGAGTGACATAGTAGAGAAGAAAATTGTAAGAAGGGAACTCCCCAAACAAAACAATAGACATAGTCCAAAAGAGATCAAACGAGAATAATGAGTCATGAAATGATCACGAGTAAGTAAAAGTGGATTAAGGAACAGGAAAGTCCTTGAATAAAGCATGCCAAGGACTTAAGCAGGAAAGAATCCCAACTTGTCGATAAACTATCAGGAAACCAAATAATTGGAACCAGAAAGACCCAATAAGGAAGTTGGGAAAGGATGAGTGGGTAAGGAAAATCGACCCGGTTATGTAAGTTGATTGGATAACGGTAAAGGTAGTTGAAGAATACTACCAAACGAAAAAAAGGATGAATTTATACAATACCTAAAAGGTTAGAAAGTTGAGAACGACCCTTAAGAAAGTGTTTTAGAAATCTAATGGACAGGGACAGGTTCTAGAAAATGTCATGCTGTAAGGGGGCATGTAAGCCTAACAGTCCAAAGGAAACTATGACTCAAAGTAAGGAAGAGTCAGTTAGTAAGCAAGACAAGGTAAAACATAAAAGTTGAACTGAAGTTATAATAAACAAGGATGGAGGAAGGGTCATACTAGGAAAAAAGGTGAGAATACCGAAACCTGTGAAGAATAAGTACGTAGTACTTGAGAGGACAATAAGCTAAGGGTTTTGACGATAAAGAGAATAACTGGATACAAGAATGATTGGACATCTTGGAGCTCCCAATCCTGAAATACTAATCAAGAACTTTCAAGAGCAAGAGTCTTGCCCTAAACAAAGGAAGATGTGAATCTAGGGATATACCTTTGGACTCGCGGGCAAGGCATACTAGTTATGATAAAATCCATGGAAGGAGTAGACAATGTAAATGAAAGGAAATTCTTTAAGCACATGATTTACAGTGGTCTAAGTGAAAGAACGACCGAAGTGTTAACATGTCCACATTAACATTAAGGGAAGGTTATCCCGAAGTGAAAAATGCTGATTTAGTTTTGGGGACAAAACTCCTAAACGGAGAGGATAGTTGTAAAACCTGTCCCTTGAAGATAAGGAAACCGGGGAAAGAACCGGTCAACACAGATGAGAAAATTGAACCGGTTCACGAACCCAACCGTTAGAGAAAGGGAAAATTGGGAAATTTACAAATCCTGAGTGACCTAAAGAGACATAAAAGTCACGAAAAAGGACTTTGGGACAATTTGGAAAAGAAAACCAGGCCAGTTTAGGTGAATTGGACTTGAACCAGTTTGAATCACTATCAAACCAGTTTCTAAATTCATTTTTTTAGGTGGCTTAAAAAATTCAAATTGGAGAATTGAAGCTACCATTGGATATAAAATGAATTTATAAATTTTTAATTTTGAAAAACTTGGTCGAATTGGGCCTGAACCGGCCAGTTTAAGCATTGAACCCAGTTTGGACCAGTCTGGTCCGATTCGAAACAATGTCGTCTTCTTCCTTCAAATAACAGTACTGTTCACTCGCCAAAAAAGCAAGCAGTACTGATGAAGATGAAAAGTATCTATTCAGGGCATTTTTTACCATGAATGATTGCCATAAAGGCGCCAATCGGATGGCTAGTGAGTCCTTGAGCTTCCTATATAAAGTGCCCCTCCTCATTCATCCTCCTCACACCTGAAAACTTCTCTCTCTCCCTATTGTTCCATTTTATGGTGAATCTCAAACTAGAGCTCCGACATTAGGGTTTTTTTGAGCCAAAGAAGGTGATGTTGTGTTCCTTATACTCGGGGAGAAGTCAGCTACCCGATAGTGGTCACCATTCGATCCGAGGATCGTCAGAGAAGCGCCGACGTGATCGAACAGTGAAGTAGCTCCGATGGACCGAAGCTGTCCTATTTCGATCGAGCTAAAAATGGCTAATTTGAGCCCTTCTCAGGCCAAACCAAGCTCTCCCAACACTTCTACAACCCTCATACCACTGAATTAGAGCTGAATGGTAAGCCAATTTTGCTTTACTCTATAATTTTTTTATCAATGTTAGAAAGAGAACCGACGAAAATTCACTGACAGAATTCTCCCTTAATTCGATATGAATTGATGCAATTCTTGATCTTGGGAGTAATCTCAGGATGAGAGCTATTTGCCCAGATCGAAAGCTCGGATCACCGCACCCACGGCGATAAGCTTTTGAAGCTTTCTCTCTCTAAGTCTAGTTTCCTGACGAAGCTTCGTTTGAGCTCAATTTGGATCCAAATGATGCAATTCAAAGTTCCATTGAATCATGTGAAAGTGTAGAAACTCAATTTTACCTTCAATTTTAACAATTAATTCCGATTGAATGGTCAATTTGATAAAATCAAATTTGGTCAATTTGAAAGGGAGAAATTGAGGAAAAAATTTGGGGGAATTTGGAAATTTCGTAAAATTGAGGGACTAAAGTACAATTTGCAAAAATGGAGGGCCAATTGGTCGATTTTTGGAATTTATTAGGGGTCAAATTTTCATTTTTGTAAAGTAGGGGCAAAATGGTAATTTTTGAAAAGTTGGGGACCAAAATTGGAAATTTGGGAAACTTGAATCCCTTAAGTGATTTTGAATAAATTGAGGACCCAAAGTGAATTTTAGAAGTTTCAGGACTCAATTTGGGGAAAAGTTTGCATCAAGGACCTAAAGTTAAGGAAAAAGAACTTTAGGGACCTAAATGTAAATAATTGAAAGTTTAGGCATTTTGCCCATATGTGAGGAATTAGGGCTATTATGCCAAATGTTAATAAACAAGGATGTCCAAATCATGTAGGAGCACAAAGGACCGAAAAATCCAATCAAGTATAAGCTCGTGTGGAGGTAAAAAAGCCGATTAAGAGGAATACACTACACTTATCGAGTGAGTGAGATTATTCACATCATACTCGGTTGGGATGATGAGTACTTCAGAAATAAAAACCACTTTGATGTGGAATTTTAATATCACACTTGGTTGGAGTGATGTGAGTACTACACGGAAAAACTACTTACCAATTGTAAGTAGATCATACCTGGTTGGTATGATGAACTTACTGGAAGGAAGTAGAAAACCCGTTTACTGGTCGTAAGTGGAGATGTCATCATACCCGATTGGTGTGATGGACGAGTTGAAAAGTTATTTTGTCAAAAGTGTTCTCCCCTGATTGTGTGCCAATGCTTAAAACTTTTGGGAGACCTTCTTGACGGGAGTTGGAATAGCTTAGATAGGCTAGAGGCCTCGATTTTGGAACTTGGGGCTAAAATGCCCGATTTTGAAAAATCTCGTATAGTGGGCCCAAGGCTAGTTGGCACAAGCAAGAACACGTAAACAAACATGATGATAAGCTATGCCAATTCTTAATGAATGATTGATGTGATTTGGCCATGGTACCAAGATAGGACTGACATACTCGGTGGACTAGAAGCAGTGCGACAGGACTAGGTCGATGGACCGGTATAGACAAATAGCTACAAGTCAAGTTGAGGGTCGGGGTCATAGGACCAGTGGCACCAAAGATAAATGGCTTTATGGAAAACTTTTGTTTGTGCATGCACTTGAGGTTTGGTACCATCAAGATGCCTAAGAAGGGTAGTGATGCGTCCTAGGGGCAACTGGATGACATGGTGGAGATAAGGGTAGTTTGTCGTGCCAACCGTCAGGGAAGCTCGATGTAGCTTCATGCACATGAGACCAGGGTGGGGTCGGGATGAGGTTTCCGTCCTCATATGGACACACACCTCGATCTCATGCACAAGAAGCTAATTCGAGCTTCCTGACTAATTGACATGACGAAATGCCCTTATCTCCACCATGTCGTCTAATAGCCCTTATGACCTATCACTACCCCTCTTGGGCATCTTGATGGTCTTATATCCCAAGTGCATGCACAAACAATAATGTTTTTGACATATGCCATTATCTTTGGTGTCGATGGTCCGACTGCCCCGACCCTCAACCTGACTTGCATCTGTTTGTCTATGCCGGTCCATCGACTCGACCCTAATGCACTACCGCGAGCCTATTGAGTATTGTCGATCCTAAATCGGTACCATGATGAAATCACATACACAATTTCATTAGAAATTTCATGGCTTTCCTTTAATCAAGTTTGTTTATAAGCTCCTGCCTATGTCCACTAGCCTTGGTCCCACTGCACATGGTTTTCCAAAACTAGACATTTGCCCCATGAGTTCAAAAACCGAGGCCTCTGGCCTATCTGAGCTACTTTAGATCCCATCAATTAGGTCTCCCAAATAGTTTAAGCAATGACACAGTCATGGGAGAACACTTATAACAAAAGTATCTTTTCCACTTCATCACACCTACCGGGTGTGATGACATCTCCGCTTACAACCGGTAAATAGGTTTATCATTTTTCCTTAAGAAAGTTTTCCATACCAACCAGGTATGATCATCTCTACTTACGACCAAAAAGTAGGTTTTCTTTTCAGAAAAGTAAGCTTATCATCCCAACGAGGTATGACATGATTAAGCCCACTCACAAGTGGTATTTCATTTCTAAAGTGTTTACCATCCCAACCGGGTATGATGTAAATATGCCCACTCACAAGTGTTTTTTTTTACATTTCTAAAGTGCTCACCATCCCAATGATTATGATGTAAATATGCCCACTCACCTGATGACCGTGACGTGTTCGTCCCTTGACAGTTTTCGAGTCTAATTGAAGTCATTTTTCCTTCACCGACGTTATCCATTTCTACATTGAATGAACAATGTTGTCATCTGAAGGAAGAAGACGACATTGTTATGAACCGGATCGGACCGGTCCAATTGGTTCAATGCGTAAATTGGCAAATTCAGGCCCGATTCGACCAATTTTATCAAAATTAAAAATTTCTAAATTCATTCCCCATCTGATGGTGACTTCAATTCCCCAATTTGATCATTTTAAGCTACCAAGAAAAATGAATTATAAAATAGTTCACGTATTGTTCAAATCGGTTTAATCCGGTTTTCTCTTCCCATTTGTCCCAAGGTTCCTTTCCATTATTTTTAAGACTCTTTGAGTCACTCGAAATTTGTAAATTTCTTGATTTACCCTTTCCTTATTGGTTGTGGTTCATGAACCGGCTCGGTTTTCTCTTTTGGAACAACTGGTTCTTTTCCCGATTTTTCTTGTCCTTAAAGTACGGGGTTTATAATTATTCTTTGTAGAGGTGGTGATATGTCCTTCCTCTTTTGGAAACCCACACTGTTTCCCCATCTTGGACCATTTTGCTCCTTCCGTCATCCATGACGACCTTGGCCCTTGTCCTCCTACCGGTTAGCCTGCTCCAATCTACGACGTCGTGTTTGCACTAGACGCTCACATTTGTGGGCCATACTGATTACAACTGCTAGATTCGTGGGGCGTCCTAACACTCCCATCTGGTCTTGTATGTCCATGTTGAGACCATCCACGAATTGTTGGCATATATCCGCAGGTCCGGCTAGATAAGGGGCAATGGGTCTTAACTCATTAAACTTAGTTTCATATTCCTAGATAGAGTTAAGCCCTTGTCGGAGTCGGAGGAAATCTTACTTCTTCTCATTAATCAGATGTGGAGCTAGGTACTCTTCCGTGTACATCTTCTTGAATTGTTCCCAGGTGGGGGTGGTGGTATGCATGCTTTTGACATTGTCCCACCACCTTTTTGCACTAGCCTCAAGGAAACATTCTACTAGGATCACCATGTCCTCTAGTGAAATTCTGACTATCCCCATGAGCTTCTTGATGTTGGCCAGCCAGTCCATAGCAGCTACAACACCCTTCTCTCCTAGGAAAGGCTTACATCCCAATTCACAAAGATTTTTGAGGTATTTAGGGATGTCAACTGAAGGAGGATTGTTAGTAGGTAGGGGGGGGGGGGGGTGAGATTGTACTTCCTCAAGCTCAGCTCAAGAGTTTGTGTAAACCTCAAGGGCGATGTTAGGCCTCCCAAACACTCGGGTGAACTCCTCGTACAATCTCTGATATTCTGAGCTTAGTCTAGGTGGAACTGTTTGGGCTCCTCGGGGAGTTTCCACAGGTAGGGGTAGTTGGGCAATGTCAGAAACTACAACTCTCGTTCTCTTGGTTCTTCTCTTGGGAGCCATATGAAAATTTAAGATTTATTCCTCTTAGCTACTATGTTATATAGTCTTGATAATGCATTTGAGGAAACATGCTCTAATACCACTCAAGTTGTCACGCACCGATCCAATTTGGTCGGATCCCCGTGAACAACCCGCCACACTCGTGGTCTATCAAGGGTTTCCCTCTTTCTAAACCGTGAGTAGTAAGGTGTCCTTCTACTTATCTTTCTTGGAATAGCATTATACAAAACTAAGTATTTTAAAATAGACATACCTATCTTGTTCTAAGTTAGTATGGCCTTTAGGAAGGGTATTTACTCGGTTACCCGAAAGGGGTAAAAAGGGAGAGGGTGAGTTCTACAACTCAGTGAACGAGTGTTGGGAGTGAGTATTCAATAAATAGTTTTGTTCAAAGTGTGCCAAGATTATCATTTCTTTAAGAAGGATCTTTCCTCAAGTTCTGGTTTTTAAAACCTTTTTCCTATTTCCATATTAGGTGTGTTTAGCAACCAATACACGCCCTTCATCAAGAAGGGTAACACATTCATAGGTGCAGCCCGTCCATTGCACCCACTTGTGGCTCGGAGAATTTTTATTGGCCATCAAGATAGAAGTCCATCCACTTATACCTTAGGTATGAGTGGATGTTTTTGACATCCGACCCTCATACCCGAATACCACTCCGTGTCCGTATAAGGATAGAGACCTTATCTCGACCCCACCCCAGTCTCATGCGCAAGAAGCTACTTTGAGCTTCCTGACTAACTGGCACGACAAACTGCCTTGATCTCCACCATGTCGTCCAATAGCCCTTAGGACCCATCACTGCCCCTCTTGGGCGTCTTGATGGTCCTGTACCCCAAGTGCATGCACAAACAATAATTATTTTCATGTATGGCCATTATCTTTGGTGTCGATGGTCTGACAATCCCGACCCTCAACCCGACCTACAGTTGTTTTTCTAGGCCGATCCATCCACCTGACCCTGACGCACTGCCGCCAGTTTATCGAGTATTGTCGGTCCTGACTCAATACGATGGAAAAATCACATACACAATTTTATTAGAAATTTCATGGCTTTCTTTTACTCAAGTTTGTTTATGAGCTCCTGCTCGTGCCCACTAGCATTAGGCCCACCGCACATGATTTTCCAAAACTGGGCATTTAGCCCCATGAGTTAAAAAACCGAGGCCTCTAGCCTATCTAAGCTATTTTAGCTCCCGTCAAGAAGGTCTCCCAAATAGTTTAAGCAATGGCACATAGTCAGGGGAGAACACTTTTGATAAAAGTATCTTTTCCACTTCATCACACCTACCAGGTGTGATGACATCTCTGCTTATAACCGGTAAACAAGTTTATCATTTCCTTAAGAAAGTTTGCCATACCAATCGACTATGATTATCTCTACTTACAACTAGTAAGTAGGTTTTCTTTTCATAAAAGTAAGCTCATCATCTCAACTGGGTATAATGTGATTAATCCCACTAATAAGTGGGTTTTTATTTCTAAAGTGCTCACCATCCCAACTGGGTATGATGTAAATATGCCCACTCACCAGATGACCGTGACGTATTCATCCCGAGTCGGTTTCTGAGTCTACGCGAGCTTCTTCTTGCTTGCGTTCTGTTCATACATGTCCCTAGACGATTTGGGCACCCTTTTCAACTACAGTTTGACATAAAAGCCTAGGCTCACAAATTATCGATTAATTACACTTAGGTCCCTAAAGTTTATTTTTCTTAACTTTAGGTCCCTAATGCCAACTTATCCCCAAATTGAGTCCCAAGGTTTCCAAAATTCCCTTTGAAGTCCTCAATTTACCTAAAATTGTATAAGGGGCTCAAGTTTTTCAAATTTCCAATTTGGTCCCTAACTTTTCAAAAATTACAAATTTGCCCCCACATTCTAAGAATAGCAATTTGACCCCAAATATTCCAAAAATTGACCAATTGGTCCCTAAACATCTTTCTCATGGCTAATTGTCCTTCAATTTTGGGAAATTGCAAAAAGATCACTCAATTTTCCAAAATTCCCAATTTCCTCCATTTTCTCCCCTTCAAGCTGACCAAATTTGATTTCTTCAAATTGACCATTCAATTGGGGTTAATTGCTTTAATTGTAGATATGGATCAGTTTCTACACTTCCATACGATTCAATTGAGTTTTGAATCGCAACATTTGTGTTCGAATTAAGCTCAAAAGGAGCTTCGCTTGAAAACTGCTAATAGAGAGAGAAAACTTTGAAAGCTTACTGTCGGAGGTGTGTCAGTCTGAGCTCTCGATCGAGAAAGGTAGCTCTTGTCCTAAGGTTCCTTGTATGATCAAGAATTGCTACAATTCATATCAAATTGAGGGAGAATTTTGTCAGGAAAATTTAGCACTTTCTCTCTCTAACTTCGATCTACAACGATTGAGCAGGGCCAAATTGGCTTACCTTTCAGCTTCGTTGAGGTCGTATGAGGGCTGTGGGGGTGTTGGGGATGCTTGGTTTGGCTAGAGGAGGGCTGAATTTAGCTTAGCCAAAATAGGGTAGCTTCGGTCCGTCAAAGCTGCTTCACTGTTTGATTCTGCTAGTGCTTCTCCAGCAATCCTCGGGTTGAAAGGAAGATGCTAGCAGGTAGCTAACTTCCCCAGGAGTATGTAAGACCCAACCTTGCCTTTTGAGGCTAAGAAAAATGCCTGTATCGAAGCTCTAGTTCAAGCTTCACCGAAAAATGGAGTAGTTGAGAGAAAATGAAGATTTCAAGTGTGTTGAGGATGAATAGAGAGGAGCTCTTTATATAGGGAGCTCGGGGACCCTTTGCCCGACAACTTTCCTTTTTAGTCTAGCTTATCCTCTCCCTGAAACAGCTTGATCGGAGCCGTTTTTCTTTCACCAGCGTTATCCATTTTTTTAATTGAATGAATTGTGCTGTCATCCTAAGGAAGAAGATGACATTGTTCTGAATCGGACCGAACCTGTTCGACTGGGTTCAATGCGTAAATAGGCCGGTTCAGGTCTAATTCAACCGGTTTTGTCAAAATTAAAAATTTCCAAATTTATCAAAATTTGTTCTCTATCTAATGATGGCTTCAATTCCCCAATTTGATCATTTTAAGCCACCAAGAAAATTGAATTTAGAAACCGGTTCAAGTATGGTTCAAATAGGTACAATCCGATTCACCTTGAACTGGTTTGGTTTTCTCTTCCTATTTATCTAAAGATTCTTTTCCATGATTTGTATGACTCTTTGAGACACTCGGGGTTTGTCAATTCCCCAATTTATCCTTTTCTTATCGGTTATGGTTTGTGAACCGACTCGAATTTCTCTTTTGAAATGTCCGGTTCTTTTCCTTGTTTTATTAACTATAAAGAGACTAGGTTTACACATCACTACCCCTAGGGCGTCTTGATCGTCCAATACCACAAGTGCATGCACGAATAAGATTTTTCCACATAGAACCATTATCTTTGGTGCCAACAGCCCTAACGCTCAACCCGAACTGTAGTTATTTGTCTAAACTGGTCTGTCAACTTGACCCTGATGCATTGCCGCTAGTCCATCGAGCACTATTGGTCTTGACTTGGTACCATGGCGAATTCATACAACCAATTTCATTAAAAAATTTATGGCTCTTTCTTATTTCAAGTTTGTTTACGAGCTCCTACTCGTGCCCACTAGCATTGGGCCCATTACACGCGTTTTTCAAAAAATCGGGCATTTAACCCCATGAGTTAAAAAATTGAGGCGTCTGGCCTATCTGAGATGTTTTAGCTCCCATCAAGAAGATCTCCCAAATATTTTAAGCATTGACATAGAGTTAGTGGAGAACACTTTTGACAAAAATTCATTTTTAACTTCATTACACCAACTGAATGTGATGTATCTCCGCATACAACCAGTAGGTGTGTTTCTCCTTTCCTTAAAGAAATTCATCATACTAACCGGGTATAATTGTCTCTGCTTACAAGCAGTAAATAGGTTTTATCATTGTGGTTGAACCTTCAACTTATGCAAGTTGAGTAGAAGACGTATTAAATTATCTTGTAAGTTTGTGATACCATAAATTTTTGAAACAAATATGATTATGAAAATATATTTTCTACACCTCTCATTTAATTAAGAGTATTACAATTTATATAATAATAATACATTATTATTAGAAGATATTGTGGAACGTTAAGGGGTTGGACCCATGTCTACTTAAAAATAATGACTTGTAAGTAGTGAAATCTCCCAACCTTATAAACCCACAACACTTTTATATTTTATCCAATTTTGTATAATATTTTCAACACCCGCCCTCATGTTAAATGACCTTGAGTTGGGTATTTTTCCTCTATATTTAGGTAGACCACGAGTCGGGTTTTCATTTTTGGGTTGGGTATGGGAGCGAGCCCACTAGCTTTGATATCATGTTATAAGGTATTGTGGACCGATAAGGGGTCGAACCCATGTCTACAAAAAATTAATAACTTGTTAGTATTGAAACACTTTATAAACCCACAACACTTCTCTATATTATCCATTATTGGATAATATTCTCAATAATTTTAAAACTTCTTATAATTCTACAATGGATAAAAATGACAACAGTTAAGAATAATTGTTTGTTTTTATATTTATAGGATACAATAACCTTAATACATTTGGAAGATACTAAAACAAGTATGTAAATAAACTTATTCTTGTGGTTTGTTTAATTCAATATAATTATTAATGATTTTTTTATGTACCAGAACATAAATCTTCGTAGATGGGCTAAATGAAACCCAAATTTCACTTCAATGTAAATTTAAAAAATAAGTGCATGGTCGAGATACTATTCAATCTTTTTTTTTTTATTTTTTTTTATCATTTTTGGCTTAATTAAATGATTTCAAGGGTTGCTTGTTTGATACATCAACTCAATATTCTTAATTAGTTCAAATATTTTTTTCATGGGCACCAAAATTATTGAAGTAATGCATTATTCTTAAATTGTTGATTTTGATCAATTTAATTATATGATTGGTATGTAAAATATATTAAATATTTAAATAGTATAAATAATTAATTATGATTTCATATTAGTATATAAACTATTTAAAATTCTAATTAATTCAATCAATTAAAATAATGTTATTTCTTTAAAACAAATAAGGAAATATAATAAGCATTTATATCAATAAAAAAATAAAACACTTTTTGTACTAATGGTGTAGCAACTCATGCTAAAAATGAACTTTTGTACCTACTAGATAAATTTAAAAAAAAACTGTGTACTAATATTATACAATTTATAAGTTGTACTCATAATGAATAAAAAATTATGTTAAATTTAAATAATTTATTTTATAACCATGTAATTTACAAATTAAAATATTTTTTTGCTTGAAAAAGTCTTTTTTTTTTTTCATAATCACAACTTTTATATTATGTTGTACATTTATTTCATGAGCACATCCATCATAAATTTCCCCTAGATCAATCACTCTATAAATTTTATTTTGTTAATATATTTTCTTTTTAAATAATTACCATTTCACACATTTCATACCTTTACACCTCATAGTACAACTAATGGGCATTCTATTCATTATAATATTAGATTGTGGTATAAAATTTATGTAAAATTAATTTTAGGGATAAAATTAAAAGTAATTTAGGATTTTATATTGCTTAAGAAAGGTAGATTTAAGAGAAATTAAATATTAAAATATTAAATATATATATATATATATATATATATATATATATATATATATATATATATAATAGGAGAATCATTAATCCATTCATTATGTCTCTATTTTCTCTTTCATTAGGTAGTGAAAAAAAGGTGAATTCATCCCTGATCACATTTAGATAGTTGTACTTTATGTCAAACCAAACAACTAAGGTAGGAATCTTCATCAATTGTTCAAAGAGTTTTTGACCTTTGGATAATAAAGAATCATAACATGTTTGGGTTTCATCTATAAGCATTATCTGTGCTTGTTAATTATGTACACATTTGTTTGCTGAGTGTTTTTTGGAGTATTGTATATATTTTTTTAATTTTTTAGAATAAATAAATAAATTATTAATTAAGTGAGTGATTACACATCAATTGTGTTCTCAAAAAATTAATTTACAAAAATAAAATAATTTTGTTATCATCAAGGTATTTGTGTGCCTATATTTATGCATATAAATAGCCTTTAAAATACTAATTTTGTTTGGTGCGGTAATGCCACCTTGCTATCATGTGTTTTGTTACCCAATGGAAAAGAGAAACGGTAACACTTAAATAAAAAAACTAACTTAAATCCCATGGAGTTGCTACTCTACCTATTAGAGAATTTCCATGAAGGCACTCAAAAAATTATTAATTAAGTGAGTGATTATGCATCAATTGTGTTCTCAAAAAATTAATTTACAAAAATAAAATAATTTTGTTATCAACAAGGTATTTGTGTGCCTATATTTATGCATATAAATAGCCTTTAAAATATTAATTTTGTTTGGTGCGGTAATGCCACCTTGCTATCATGTGTTTTGTTACCCAATGGAAAAGAGAAACGGTAACACTAAAATAAAAAAAACTAACTTAAATCCCATGGAGTTGCTACTCTACCTATTAGAGAAGTTCCATGAATGCACTCTTGCATCTGCCACTGAAGTTAACAATTGGGCTGACACAGTTTGGTTGATGCCAATTCTCGGCGCTTACCTTGCTGATACTCATCTTGGTCGGTATTGGACCTTCCTAATTGCCTCCTTCATTTATATTACGGTAATTTAGCTTATATATTTATTTCCTTAGAATTTCTAAAACCTCTTCAAATTATGGAATGGAGATAACTAATTATTTCTTGATAAATGTATGTTATATTATATATTAATTATAGGGGTTAGGGTTGTTGACGATGTCGGCATCTCTTCCATAGCTGAAGCCAGCGACTTGTACAGCCAACATCAAAGATGAAGAGTGCACCTTGAAGCCCTCAACCTTATAGAAAGGGGTCTTCATATTTGCCCTCTATGTGATTGCATTGGGGAATGGTGGTACAAATCTAAACATCTTGAGCATGGGAGCTGATCAGTTTGATGATATGCATCCCAAGGAGAAAGATCAAAAGAGCTCATTCTTTAATTGGTGGATGTTCAGTGTCTTCACTAGCTCCTTCATAGCCAACACCATGGTGATGTGGGTCTAAGAGAACTTTAGTTGGGGGATGGGCTATGCCATCCAAACAATCAGCCTCACCTTCGCCCTCTGCCTCTTCTTGGTGGGAACACCATTTTATAGACACAAAACTCCGCATGCAAGTTCATAGGGGAAGATTTTCAAGGTTTTGGTTGTTTCTATTAGGAAGTCATCTGCATCCCAAGTAATCTTAAGGAGCTTCATGAACTTAGCTTAGAGGAGTACACTAAGATGGAGAAGTACATGATGGACAATAAGCATTTTCTTAGGTTATAAATGATGTTTCCGTTGATTTGGTTACTTTCCTTTTGCTTAAATATAGACAATTTCTTATGATGTTTAAAAGCATGTTGACTAAATAAAAGGAAACTCACAATATTTCCTTGCAGATTTCTCGATAAAGCCGCTGTGAAGACTGGAGACATCATTGTGGAAGCATGCACAGTGACTCAAGTCGAAGAGACCAAGCAACTACTTAAGATGGTGCCAATCTTCATAGCCACAATCACCCCAAGCTTGATATTCTCACAAGTACAATCTTTCTTCATCAAGCAAGGAGTGACCCTCAATCGCCACTTGACCACGAGTTTTGTGATCCCTCCAGCAAGCCTCAAGTCTATAGTGCAGATCTTCATGCTCATCAGCATTGTGTTGTATGACGAATTTTTTGTCCCAACAATGCGAAGGTGGATCAAGAACCCTAGGGGGATCACCATGCTCCAAAGAATGGGTATCAAAATGTTCTTATATATCCTCATCATGGTGTCGGCCTACCTATCAGAGATAAGAAGACGTGCATTGATATCTTGTAACCCGACAAACCCTCCATCTGTATTCATGATTCTCCCACAATTCGCACTTTTGGGGATCGCCGACACTTTCCTCGAGGTTACCAAGCTCGAGTTCTTCTACGACCAAGCACCTGCATGAATGGAGAGCCTAGGGACATCCTACTATAACACCAGCATGGGTCTAGGGAGCTTCACGAATGTTTTTGTCATGAATGTCATTGCCAATCTTTCCCAGAGAAATGGTCAACTGGGATGGATCACGAACAACCTCAACAAGTCATGCTTGGACTACTATTATGTCGTGATTGCATGTTTGGCGATGGTTAATTTCTTATACTACCTGGTGGTTGGAAAATATTACGTATATAATGTCAAACTAGTTGAGCTCAATAAATTGGGCAAATTATCTCTCGAAATGGAAGCCTTACCTGCTACAACTGATGAGACAAATAGATAGAATGAATACATGGCAAAGTGTTGAATGATTTTTTTATTGATCATCTTTGAAGTAAATCATGTCGTCCCAATATATGAGAAAGATATCACTCCATCTGTCATTTTATTTGGTTTATCGAGTATTGCTTTTTTGTGAAAAAAAATAAAGAACTTCATTAATCAAATTGATTTAAAGCTCGTTAACAATATGAAAAATTAGATTAACATCTAATGCCTTTTGCAAATAAATTACTTAAACGACTACACATTAGTAAATCTACTACTTCATTCTTGACTTATATGATAATTGCATGCAATCATGCACATAAATTTGTTAATATTCAAGTAAGTTTTACTTCTATATACATAAAGAATAATTTGGCCGATTTAAATTTTAGATGGAAGAATGTATATCAACCAATAAGCAAATTTAGCATTTTGAACCAAGTTATCATCCATGATTTTTTATTCTATCCCTTGTACATGTAACACCTGATTTTCTATCACACAGTGTTTTTAGTAACTCGAAATTTTAGGCAAAATTTTTTCTGGAATTGTATTATAAGTTTAAAATTTAATTGATATAATTGGAATAAATAAAATGAAAAGTGTTGTTTTGACCGAAATAAATAACTCAATTTAATAGATAGGGTAAATACTTAGTAAATTCCATGAGAGAGCATGTATAACATGCTATGGGTGCGGGCACTACATTAGGAGTTGCCCGAGGGCACAAGAAAATGTGCCATGAACCGCTCTGCCACCACTGCCCAAAAATTAGAGGGCACCCAACGGGGGACGAGAGGCACCCACTAGAATTCCAGCCATGGTCTACAATCTCACCTAGGAAGAAGCCTGGAAGGACCCTAGCATGGTGGCTGGTACGTCCCAGCCCTCCTCCTCATAAGTCGAGTATGTAGTCAATGTATTATAATCCCCTTTATGGAATTAATAAAATGCATTCCCTGAAAATTTTCATTAATTTCCATTGAGGCTTCGTTCAAGTATTCAAAAAGGAAAGATACACCTTCTTTGACTTAGTGGCTGAACAATCTTTCATCAAGGAAGCCCTAGTCCTGGAACTTCCAAAGGAAACCTCCCCTCATCGGCCATCCCTCTACATCCTCACCCCGCTAGGCGAAACACTAGAAAGGAACACATACTTTAAGGCTTGCAAAATACGAGTAGGAAGGACAACCCTAGAAGCCGACTTGATTCCTCTTCTACTACGAGAAGTAGAAGTCATTTTGGGGATGGACTAGCTAAGCACGCATCAAACCCAAGTTGTAAACCCCGTCCCTTAAAGACAAGGAAACCGGGGAAAGAACCGATCAACCTGAGTGAGAAAACCAAACCGGTTCATCAAGAGAAAGGGCAAACTAGGAAACTTATAGATCTCGAGTGGCCTAAAGAGTCTCAAAAGTCATGAAAAGGGACTTTAGGATGAATGGGAGATGAAAACCAAACCAGTTCAGGTGAACTGGATCCGAACTGGATTGAACCGGTTTGGACCGGTTTGAACCACTATTGAATCGGATGCTAAATTCATTTTTCTAGGTGGCTTAGAAAATTCAAATTGGAGAATTGAGGTTACATTGGATAAATAATGAATTTAGATGAATTTAGAAATTTTTAATTTTGAAGAACTCGATAGAATCGGGCCTAAACCGACTAGTTTAAGTTTTGAACCAAGTTTGGTTTGGTTCGGAACAGTGTCATCTTCTTCCTTCAGATGACAACGCTGCTCACTCTCTAGAAAATCGAACCAACACCGGTGAAGAGGAAATATTTTCGTTCAATACGTTTCAGGCCATCAATGACTGTCATAAATATGTCAAACGGATGGCCGATTAGTCCCCGAGCTCCCTATATAAAGAGCCCCTCTAAACTTATATTTAGTAGTCATATGGGAAGGAAAATTCGAAAGTTCAATAATTTAGGGAGGGATCCATGGGTATTTTGGTAATTTAGCATAACTAATGGGTTTAAATGTAAATAGAATAAACATGGGGACTTAAATATAATTAAGAGGATATTTGGATTTCAAATTGGGATTTGGGATGAGTAAAATGACCTAAATGTAAGAAATAAAAAGTTATAAACTTAAGTGTAAATTTCACAAAAAAATGCAAAACACATAAGTTTAGGAGAAAAATAGATGGATATTAGTATACATACATGTTTGTATATAAATTCCTAATATGAAATAATAAAATATTAGGAATTTCTTTAAATTTGGAAATTTTCTATATCAAGGCAAGACAAGAGATACACATTCACCAGGACTTCGAAAAAAAACTCAAATTTGAGATTAGTGAGTTTACTGGAGTTGAGTACGATTGAACTAAGGAATTTTATACTCATCAATTGATAAATTAAAATTTTAAGTAATACATTTTTATAAAAATAATAATTAGTATGTGATGGACAAAAAATGTGCAATTGGAGAAAATACTTTTGAAACTCAAGTATTTGAATGGCAAGATAAACCTCAAGATTTTGAATAAATTTTTAGAAGAGAAAAATAATTGAATTATGTTGTGCATGGGTTATGGATTTTGAAATGTATTTGATTGTTGATCAAGGTATTTGTCAATATTTTTTTATGATTGAGGGGACAACTTTATGGTCAATGGTGACCTTGAGGGATTTATTGTTGGTCACCAAGGGCTATTGAAAATATGGAGTGTATAAGGGGGGAATATATTTATTTTCAGTACGCCGGGACCGAGAGGTATAATGTAGTGATCCAAATAGGCCCAACGATTATTGATTAACGGTCATGCCTAAGATCATTGTTTGACATTTGAACGTTAACATTAGTGTATGGTCAGAGCTCTATGACTAAATTATAATCTATGGAAACTTGGGATCGAATTGTAATTAAAATAAAGTTGAGAACTTAAATGGAAATAAGAGAACTTTAGGGACCTTAAAGGAATATTGGAAACCTTAGGGACATAAATGAAAAAATGTATTAACTTTAAGGACCTAATTGTAATTAATGCATAACTTAATGACCAATGTATAAATACATGAGAATATAAGGTCTTTTATGTCAATATTTCTTACATGAATACTTGAACCATGTAGAAACTGTTTATTTGAGTACCTATTTAGAGGAACACATTGCGGATTGGAATCCAGCCCGAACGAACACGTCATGATTATTAGTGAGTGTGATATTTCTGGCATTGAATCCGATTGCATCGATGACTCGTACCTATGATTGCCTACACCCTGATACAACTTAAACTCTATAAGAGCATGACTTTGTGTGATAGCATGAATTATGCTGGCAACTAGAATTGTGATGCGAGCCATGTGATAGCTTAAATCCGAGATGAGCAAGAAGCATGTTACTAGAGTGCTGTTAGATTGTCTATATTACTACCTTGATATTATAGTGGACCTAAGGCCATCAATTTCTAAAATCAAGTGGGCCCAATGCAATGGACACGTGCCTTGTGCACTAAATAACCCAATTTATTATATTAGAGCCACACCTTGCTAAAAGACATAATAATGGCTGTGTGTGTTAATTTCTACCGAGGCAATACGAGCCTTGACCCGAAGGGCTAGTAGAACACAAATGATTGATTAATAACCAAGATACATGTATGTTTGTTGACGCGATATTACTAGATGCCTAGTGAGGGGTAGTGATGATTCCATGGGTTACTAGACAATACAGATGATACAATGGAAGAACTACTGGTCTAGTATATTAGGGGCTCTAGGGGTCTCGTGCGCATAGACCGAGGTGAAGGGGGGGAGGTATCGTTCCTCCATATGAAACACAAATCGAATAATCTTTGTGAGTTGGACAGTGGTGCTCAACAAGTAGTGCATTATTATGGACAGGTGGTTGGTAAAGACACTTTAGGCCACAAGTGGAACAGAGGAAGGTTTGTTCTACGACAGTGTGATCCCTCCATGATGGAGCAGAATCGTTGAATTAACCCTGTACCACTAAAGATGATAATAATGATAATGATCCCAACACCTAAATCTCAATTAGTTGCCTCCTTAAATGGAAATCCCTCATATCCATCATATAGTACTATTTGTTGGAAACAATGAGTCTTATTGTTAGATAAAGCCTACTCTCTGAGTTGTGAACTCATCCCCCCTAAACCCTTTCAGGTAGTAGATATACCGAAGGTGAGACGTTATGTTGGTACACGAGCTAGGTATGCCTTGATCCAAAAAATCTACTTATATTCTAGTATGATTTTGAAAGTTACTAAGAGATTGTTTTATTTTGAGCCTTATCCCTCCCGAGTCTATAATGGTGGACACACTTATTGTCATAAGATCGAGAGGAGTGACAAGTTGTTTGCAGGTCCAATCGGAGAAACTAGGTTGGAGTGTGACAAATTGAGTTTGAGTAGATGAGTATGAAAAATAACAAGTGACCCTATGAAATAATTTGGAAGTTTGACTAGTGTACCAAAGAATGATATGCATATAGTGAGCAAATTTACGCTAATTTATAGCTAGAAAATTTTCCAAAGGCAAATAGTTAATAAGGGATAAATTGCTCAAAGTTGTTATATGTGGGCGAAGAAAGAACTATATAATATGATGATAGTTCTTCTAATGCCTAAGAGAGATACAAATGAATGACGTTCTAAGGAGAACGAAGTAATGAAAAAGTCTTGTGGTCCATATCTTTCATAAACTTATTAATTTTATCTAAAACTTCTCAAATTTGTCAATCTAGCCCCAAATGGTCCAAAATGACCATCTCCCCCCTCATTTTCCCCAAAATGACTGTTTTTCCATTTTACTCCTAAAACTATTGTTTACACCTCCATTTGCCCCGAAATTACTTCATAACCTCTCATACTCTTATTAGGGATCATTTCATATCTTTTTCCCAAATTAAAAATTAGTCTCTAAACTTCCTAAAATTTATGGTTTAGAACCTCGAACTTAGACAACATCTCTAATAAACTTCAATTTGTGCAATTCCTCCCCAAATATCTTCATTTAACTTCTAAGGGCTCATGGAAGGGATTGGGGGGAGGGGGGGGTCCAACCTCAGCCACAAATGGTCGAATTTATTTGTTTCCCAAACATGCTTGAAAATGACATAAATTGTACAAGCAAGAGTCGACTCATAAATACTCATCAGAGAGGGCACAATCAGTTGTCGGAGTGTAGATGTTTTGAAGTCATGGAAGAGGTGGTCCATTCTGTGGTTGTGGCTAGTTAAATGGTCACCAAAGTTGTCTTAATTTGGCCCCGATCTAGCAGTGGTCGGGCATTCCATAACATACCTGATGGAGGTAAATGGCTTGTGGCAACCGAAACTCTCCTTTTTAGAGGTTAGCCTAAGGCCATAAAGAGGTAGAGGAGAGGTAGGGGACTTTTAGCTTTGGTGTCATTTAGAGAGGTGGTTAGAGCTGCTAGAATTTAGTAGTGCAAGGGTAGCTGCAACTCACTATTTTGTTGTCTGGTGTAGGGGTCGACAAAATGGCCTTGCGCAGCATTTTCAAGCCACTAGTTGATTGAGACCCAGCCATAAACTTGAAGAAGAATCCAATGCCGATATTTTGACACCAAAATACCCAAATTTGGTGATCGAATGAGGGAGAATTTTCTCTCAAAAGATTCATGGGTCGGGAGAGGTTCTACGGTTAAGGTTTCAAACTTCTTATATAAAATTCAATCTAATGGAGCAATGAAAATACAATTAACTTCTCCTAGAGGCTTAGGAAATTGTCAATATATTATCAAGTCTAATTTAATAAAATTTGGTAAAATTTTAGATCAATTAAGAGTGTTTCCCTAACATGCAATCTATAGTATCCGTACGAGAGTGGATAATGGGGTGAGTTCATGTTGCATGAGCACAAGTCAGTTCATTTCGGTCAAAGTTGAGTTGAATCCAACCCGACTCGGTTCCTCATCACTTTCATACTTTCTAAAATTACACTTTTACCCCTTTGGGTCATTTCAGTAATTTAAATCAAGCACTTTTTCTGATCCTGACTCTCCCAACCAGCCTCCCAAAATTTCGAGCTTCTTGTTGGGGAAACAACTTCCGATCTGATTTCGATTTGATCTAACACCATTCCCAACTCAAGTTTCTATACTTTTTTTTTCTTGGATTCCCGATCCATCGATGTCTGATTCAATGGTTGGGGAAAAATCCTATTGTTACAAGATCCTAATTCCCTACTCGAGTTCCTATCCTCAATTTATTTTTGGATTTTTTAATCCATCAGTATCCAATTCTACTATTGGAAAATCTTGGTATTATAATTTTTGATCCAAGAGTATGGGTGTGAATTTGTTTCATTTTTAGATCAGTAGTTGGTTGGTTAAAATTTTCAATTCATTTCATAATACTAGTAATGGACTTCCAATTTTCAAAACTATTTTTCACATGCAATTGAGTTTTTAGACTTGTATTAGCATTAATGAGTTCTTGATATGGATGACAGACTTTAGACCAATAAAATTATTTGTTTACACAACTTATGTTTATGTTAGATCTTATTGCTTAGTGATGGTATTTAAGATATTTTCTTGTAAAAAGTAATTATCATAAATAAATTTTTAAAATGTGAAACTGTGGCCAAATATATGATGTGAATTTTTTATTGGACGTGATATTTTATTTATGAAAATTCTTTATTTAACAATTTTAGTAAGTAGTGAGATCCAAATATAACATTTAAAATTAGTTTTGGCACTCACTTAGATTTAAGTTCATTACTTCCATAACCAATTTTAGGCCAAATTAGATAGTTAAGTAATTTGGAGTCATATCATATTATATAGTCTTATATCACTTGTATTTATAAACTTATAAATTTTGTGATATTTGTGAAGTGTTTTATAATAAAATTATATATTGAATAATAGAAGTGTTATGGGTTTATAAAATTGGAAATGTTCCACTATCTAAAAGTCATTTTAAGTAGATATTTTTTAATTAGATATAGAACTAACTCACTTATCGGTCTACAATACCTTTTATTAGAGCCAATTAGTTAATACCCGTACTCAACTCGAGACTGGAAACCGACTCGTAGTCTGATTATTCTCTACTTATCTATTATCTTCCCATAATACAATTTATTTGATTATTCTCCTTTTCTAAATCTCTCAAATTAGACGTTACTTTACTTTCCCCTAATTCGTAATACCTTTACTAATAATTTTAAACATTTTTATAAATATTTAAATTTTATAAAAAATGTTGAATAATTTTTTTATTCCAAATATTATATTATTTTAATATTATCATCGTTTAAGAAACAAGATATAGATGTGTAAATGATGATAAACTTGATAATAATTTTTTATGATAATTAAGTTATTTTACACGGCCTAAATTTGTTAGAATACACTTATTTTAATAGGGTTTTTTTAGAAAAAATTAGAGTAATCCTCCCAAACTTATACGTTTGTTCTAAAGATTGGAAAAATGGAATGCATACTTACTCCAAATAAGATATCATCCACCACGTATACGAGTACTTATAAAATCAGAAAACAAAACACACACAACATATCAAATGAATTTATTTATAGAAATTAATGAAAATTAATTTAATAATTAAATACTAAAAAGATAATGCAAGGTGGTCTCCCTCCCCCTACTTTTCTTTTTTTTTCCCTAACTAACATTATTTAATTTTATTATATATTATTAGATCTTCAAAATTCTAATTTAAGATTTATTTAATTTATTTTAAGATAAAATTATGCGAAATAACATATATTTTGATATTAATTTTTTTTGTATATGTGATATCATAATTTAAAAAAGAATAGAAGAATAAGGGAATGAAATGATACCAAGTCCCATAATAAAAAATGCAATTTTTATCTTGATAAATGCTAATAATATCAGTATAGAAGACATTAATTGCAAACCTAACCCCCAAACAAAGGTTATCCATTGTAGAAGCCATACGGTTGATCTGACGGTCTGTGTTCATCCTTTCAATCGTAAATTATTGCCGCATACAGTCAGGGTGGGCACTGCGCCCAGCCACACTTCCTTTCTCGTTAGAAGTGCTTGCTCTACGTAGAGTTTCCAGAGAGAGAGAGAGAGATCTGCTGTATTTTTTAGTCCCATAGAGCAGAGAGTGGGACGGGGACAGCCTGGGGATGGCCAGCCCAGCTCAGCTCTGCTTCTTCCTCTTCATCCTCGTTTCCGCGGCCGCCGTCGTCTCCGCCACCGACCACATTGTCGGCGCCAACAAGGGGTGGAACCCCGGAATCAACTACACTCTCTGGGCCAACAACCAGACCTTCTATGTCGGCGATCTCATCTGTAAGCACTTCCTCTCTTCAGAATTTCAACTCTGTTCTGTTAGATCTGAGCTCCCAATCCAACTTCCCGTCATTTTCTTTGTAAGAAGGACAATGAAAGGCGGAATTTTTTTCTGCAAAAGCTTTGAAGAATGGTTTCTTCGAACATGCTTAGCTTCTGCATAAGTCATGAGATTCCATTTGAACATTTTCATCCGAAGAAATCACACTGAGATCCTTCAATACATTAATGCTTTTTCATATAGTTTGACGATGCTTTTGCTCAAGATCCTGTTGAACTAATGGTCGAGAGAAGTACCCAGAGAAACATTTCTTCCTTTCTTGTTTTTCCGAGTGTAGAATAGCCTGAAAGGTGGAATATTTACCAGTTTACCGCTTCTTCACTGATAATGGGGTTCTTTGGACAGCATTCAGGTACCAGAAGACCATGTACAATGTTTTTGAAGTGAACCAAACTGGGTACGACAACTGCACGACTGAAGGAGCAGTTGGAAACTGGACCAGTGGCAAGGATTTCATACTCCTTAACGAGACCAAGAGATACTATTTCATTGGTGGTAACGGTCAGTGCTTTAACGGCATGAAGGTCTCTGTATTGGTCCACGCACTACTTTCTCCTCCTTCAAGTGCTGCAACAGCAAACAGCTCGTCTTCAGCTCAGAGGATCCACGAGGTTGGCAGATTCATGGGTCTAAGAGCTAACGTAGTTGCTATTGTCTTGGGTGCTCTGATATGGTTTGGATCTAGTTTGATCTAGTGGTTGGTTTGTTACATCACTGCTCCTTGTCAATTGTATGTGCCTTATGCTTTCAAGTGTGAAGGTAGCGAGTGATTCATTTATTGAAGAAGTTTGTATTATGCTGAGTGCTAGATGGTTGTTTTTGTTTCAATTTGTTTCCTTAATTGTATCATTTTAGCCAGAATTATTAAAACAGAACCTGTGAATACTACTAATTGCCTCATTTCATTGGCGCTGCAATCAAAACTGCAAAATAAGTATTACCTATTTATGATTGATTCTGATAAATGGTGTGAGACTCGTCTATAAAAAAAAAAACAAGTATCTTATAATGCAAGAAAGTTTAGTGAAAAGCAGCAACCTCTACATCCAAGCTAATATTCAGTTAGTAGCCCAGTTTAAATCTATTTGCTAACATGGATACAAGGAGTTTCAATCAAGCTACGATACCAAAATTCGAAGGTTTATGTGATCATTTGGTTATGATCATAGAAAATTTCTTTAAAGCTAAAAAATTATGGCAACTAAGAGTACCTCCACTTAAAGAAGAGGAAGATGGATCAGAATCTAAAGTTGTCCATGAACTTAAATTAGAAGATATGCGGATTACGATTACCGGTTTGATGCACAATTTATGGAAAACCATTCTTGATAAAAAAAATCATCCAAATTCATTTTTAGCTCCATGAAGATGAAGTTTAAGGGCCATCAATGGTTCAAAAATCTTAGAAGATAACATCAACAAGGAATTCGAGATTATTCATATGAAAAAAAGGTGGAAGCATAAAATAATACATAGCAAGAACACTTCTAATGATAAATCAGATTCAAGCATATAGAGACAAAGTCAATCCATATATGGTGAGTACCTTCTGCTAAAGTTTAATTAGGTTGTGTGTTCAATCCAAAAATGTAATAATAATAAGTTGCTAACACTCGATAAATTGGAAAGTAATTTACCTCGTGAACATAAAACGGGGGCAGAGAGACATGAAGAACATGTATTAGATGTCGAGATACTTGAACCACCACACACAATCTATAAACATCCACGAGCAAGAGAAGTGATTGGAGGATCATTTAGAAGAAATCGAGCAAGAGGACGAGGGTAGAATCCTTTTGATAAAACATTTGTTAAATGTTAGAAATGCCAAGAAATAGGCCACTTTCGATATGAGTTATCTAGCTGTAGTTAAATGTAAATTTCGAGGAGGAGGAAGTCATATTCAATGCACCAAGCAAGAAAGTATGGTTCTTGTATTCTAGGTGTACTAACCATATGTATTCTAATTACTCTTGGTAAAGGTTCTTGTACTCTAGGTTTAGTAACCATATATATTCTAATTACTCTTGGTAGAGGTTTTAAATGAATAATACGACTAGAGATAATTCTAAATTATTGGTGATTGGAAATGACACAATCAAATTATATATAAAATTATTTAAATCAAATTGACCCTGCTATTAATTTGTAGCAACAATAAAATAGAAATGGAAATAAATAATATTTTGTGAAATGAGTTAATTAATCTTTTGATCTTAAAAAATAGTTCAATCATAAGTTTAAAGGTGAAAATATTTAAAAAAATATTGAATGAATTTATTAGAAATATGATAGACAATTCAAGTGTAATAGGAGTATATATTTATAATTAAATTTAAATTTTAAATAGAGATTTATTAATATAATAAATATTTTAAAATATTAAATAATAATATTATATATTTTATTATCTTAAATATTTTTAAAATAATATGCCACATTTAGAATATGTTTAAGTGAGAAGTTTGAAAGAATTTAGAGGTGGAGTGGTTTGTAGGGTTGGATAAATCCCTTTTTTGGTAAAAAAAAATTGGAGGGGCAGAGAATCACAACGGCCCAATCTCTTAAATTCGTATTATTTATTGATTAAATTATTTTAATATTTAAAATTATTATTTATATTATTTATTTATTTTTATTCTTAAATATTTTAAATAAATTTATATATTAATAACATTTCATATAAAATTATATAATATAATTATTATAAATAAAAAATTATTGTACAAAAAAATTTAATATAATTTAATTATATATAATAGTTAATAAATTATTTAATTTAATTAAAATAGTAAATTTATTTTTTTTATTTTTTTATTAATAATACTTACTTTCACTTTACCTTTTTAACCCTTACAAATTTATCACTTAATTTATTATCTAACACCTCCTAACACTTCCCTCCCAAATATATCTAAATCCCTCAATCCAAACATAGCCTTAAATATTTAAATAATAATCTATAACAAATATCTTAAATATATCCTTAAAATTATTGGCATGAGAAGTTTTATTCTATCATTTTATATCTAATTTTATTTTTATTATATTCTACTAATTTATATTCTTTATAAAAAATAAAAAAAATTTACACTTCTTCTATATGTAAGAAAAAAAAGTGCAAAAAAAGAATAAAAAAGAAAAAAAAGAAGCATGAAAAAATTAAAAAAAACTAAGTTAAAAAATAATAACAAAAAATAAGTGCTAAAATAGAGTAAAATATTGTGCAAAAATGCTAAAAGTCTATTTTTCCTTATCTCATATTTTTATTTACTAGACCTCCATCTTCTTTCTATATCCTTGAGTATCCAAGTGCCCCATTAAAATCTTTTTATTGAATTGCCTTTTGAAATCGTATTGATTTGTTTTAATTATTTATCAAGTTGAATTGATTAATAAAAATCATTTATTCTTTAGTTCAATTAAAATTGAAAAAAGATATGAGTACACAATAGGTCTCGACTAAATAAACCTTGAACAAAAAAACGCTCTCTACCTACTGTATAAAAAAAATGTCAAATTAGGTTTTCAAAATATGTTCATTGCTACAATCGCTCCCAAATCACTAGTAGATAGGGATTTGGTAACCTAATTCCGAGGGATTATTACAAGTGGAGTCATAATCTCCTAGAAGGCCACTCAAGCTCCAACAATTGGAGAGTGAATAGAAGAGTGAAGAGCAAAACCCCAATCTACTAGAAGAGAAGAGTAACAAAGGAGTGTCAGAAGCCAGTAGAGAGAAAGTGACCCACTAGGAACATATGTTCAATCGACAGTCATCAAAGAATCGAAGGAAGGAGTAGAGGCAGCCAAACCACGATAGTAGACGAAGCAAGAAGGGAAGGACAAGGCCGCTAGACGAGGATAATCGCTCGTCAATCTAGACCGTGTGAGTGCTAGAGGTCGAACGCTCTTGCAAGGTGTCGTCAGGGTAGGAGAATTTAACAATGGCTAACAGTATTCGACTATTGATTGTAGGGGACCTACCGATGGGGCATTTAATGACCACCAAGCCAGAATGATAAGCTACTCGAGAATCGGATACACACAAGTTTTACCGTTGGAAGCTATAACCTAAAGGACTAGATCTCTATAGTTTGGTATTTGTGTTGTTATATTTTGTGGAAATGCAGGGACATTCAACAACTAGCAAAGGGTTAACTAGACGACCAATCGATTAAAAGAGCTCTAAAGTAGTTTTCAGTCTAGACTCAGTGGTTGGGGCAACTATCTCTAAGTTCCTCCTCGTAAAAAAAGTAATGGTAGAGAGGAATATTAGCTAGGGGACATTGAAAGAGGTTCACCAATGGGTATGGGGCAATTTGGGAGGAGTTGACAAAACTAGCATTGGCCTCAACATGTTCTCCTTTGCATTCGATAACAAGTGGGAGGCTGAGAGAATTCTACAGGATAACCAATGGACGGTGGACATACACAATATGTAAAACCCATCCTTTGGGATCAAAGAAATTCGAGAAAAGAACCGATATAGATTTATGTACGAAGAAATGAGCCGATTAATGAATGAAAAATAGTTAATGTGGGAAATTGAAAAATTCCAAGTGATAAAAAATTCACAAAAATTACAAGGAAGAACTGAGAGATGGAATTGAGGATAGAACCAGACCAGTTTGGGGTAAATTGGACTGAACTAGACTAAATCGGGATGAACCATAGTGAATCAGTTCACTAATTCATTTTTCTAGGTGGCTTAAAAATATCAATTTGGGAAATTGAGACCACCATTAGATAGAAAATGAATTTAGAAATTTTTAAAATTTAGAAAACTGGTCGAATCTGGTCCGAATTGATCAAATTTCGAATTTGGGTCACCGAACCCGGTTCGACCGAACCGGTCAACGAACAATAGACAACAGTCAATGGTCAATGGCACCCTGTCAGCTGCCATGTAGACATAGGTAGCCAATGGGAGGCTGCCACATGTCCGGTCAATGGACAGCTGGTGCCTGTCAGCACGTCGCACAGACACGAGCAACTAATGAGAGGCTGCCATGTGTCCGGTCAACGGGTCAACGATTGATAAAGCGGCCAAGTTTGCACTCTACATTAGAAAAATTGGCCAATCACAGCACACCACATGGCACGACCATCACGTCATCGTCTTTAACCTTCAGACGCTAACAAAGAGAATGGAGGAGAGAGAGACGTCAGAAAAGCTAGAGTCTCCAACAACTCAAAAAACTCTCCGGTCAAGTCACTGGCGGCCGAGTCAGAGACTGAGTCTTACACCGATGGGTAGCCTGAACAATTGTCGAGCTCCATATATAAAGAGCACCCTCCATTCGTCCTCAACATCCCACAATCGAGCAAAGAAGAAGAAGAGTATATTTTTCGACGAACTGCGAACCAGAGCTCCGACGACGGGACTTTTCTCAGTCTCCGAAGCCACATTGGGTGTCTCTATAATTAGGAGAAAGTCCTCTACCTAACCATGCCTTCCATTTAGATTGAGAGCCACCGATGAAGAATGAGAAAGCTCGAACAGTACTACCGCTCCTCGACCCAAGAACGACTCAACTCTCTGCAGCCACTTCGAGCCTTTCCATGACCAATTGCAGCTAAACCAAACCCCCTACGCCCCACTTAAAGGTGTTTCGACCTTCCCTCGAGCTAAGTAGGTAAGCTCCCTCTGCTGCCATTCGCCAGAAAACACTTGCAAAGATAAGGTTGTTGGAGCTCTAGTTATGGGGAGCTAGCTCTCGTCAATAGTATCCTTTCAAGATCAAATTCCACCTCAATTGGTGACATGAGCAAGGAAAATTTGATCAGGAAATTGTTGCTCATTTTCTCTTAGTAAATTTACAAATCCAGCGAAGGTTGGTAACAATTGCTTACCAAAAGGGCTCATGGAGGATGAGGCTTGGCCGTGGAGAGTCGTGGAAGGGTTAGTCAGATTGTAGGAGGCTAGAGGTGGTCGAAATTATGCCTGAAAACTTTTGCCCGAATTTGCTCATTGGAGTGCTTGTATTGTGTTGGCTCATCGAAGCTTCTTTAGTAATCCTCGAACTAAACAAAGTATGCAAGAAAGTAGAGGAATTCCTCATGATTCTAGAGAACTTGACTTTGCATTCTAAGGTGGAGAAAAAGGTTGACATCAGAGCTATGGTTCAAGGATGGTTGAAATTGGAAGCAGTTCATCTTGTTCATTCTTTGGAGGGATCAGGAGGATGAATGGAGTGGAGCTCTCTATATAGGGAGCTTTGGGACTTAACATTCTATCTATTCCTCCATTGGTCGGCCATTAACTATCTGATTTAAGGCCTTGTCGGAGAGATTTATTGGCCGTTAGAGTAATGGCAGCCGTTTTGGTCTTCTTCCTTCCTGCCTGTTTAGATGTTGAAGACGATATTGTGCGCGCGTGTGCAAGCTTTGCATGTGCAAGATGCGACATGGCGCACTCTGATTGGCCAGCTTTGCTGATGTGATGCCATATTTAGTATTCAAGTCGTTTGTTGACTTGTTGACCAAACACATGGCGACCTTCCATTGGTCTCTTTGTCCGACATGGCGCTTGACTCAATCTAACTGTCAATTGACCATGACATGTGGCATCTTCTAATTGGCTGATTTAAATTCATCATTCCCCCTTCTAACATAATGTGCCAATGCCATATGTCCTCTGATTGGATGGAACTTTCCGACGTGGCCTTGCCACATGTCAACTTTCTTGGACATCCTAGTTAGTTGCTGATCTTACACCTTTTCTATCACACCTCGACACAGTTTGGTCAGATTCTCGTGAGCACCCTGCCACTCTCCCAGTTTATTAAGGGTTTCCCCTTCTTTTACCCGGTAAGAGTAAGGTGTCCTTTAAACTTGTACTTTTCCTAAAATAACATAAATCAAAACTTGCATAAAATTTTAACTTTTCATACCTGTCATGCTGGTGTAACCAACAGGAGGTCCTAGGTTTCCTTGGACTACTTGAAAAGGGATATAAGGGAGGGGGTGAGTACAACTACTCAGTGAATGAGTTTTTCGAAATTTAACTTTTAGGAAAAAGATTTGTATTGGAGTGTGCCAGACATCTTATTTTCTTTCAAAAATCCTTTCGTTTCAAATCTCTGTTTTTATCACCATTTCTTATTAATCACGGTGTGTCATCACCTAACACACATCCTTGATCGTGAAGGTCAATCACACAATCGCATGCTAGTACGTCCATTGAACCCACTTGTGGTGTCGGAGCGACTTTACCGGCCACCTAGATAGAAGTACATCCACTTCTACCCTGAGAATAAGTGGATGTTCGCGACATCCGACCCTCAATCCCGTAACAATTCTCCGTGTCCATATGAGGATAGAGACCTCATCCTGTCCCCAGCCCGTCTCATGCACTTGAAGCTACTCCGAGCTTTGCAAGGTCACCTAGTTTGACGAATTGCCCTTACACCCACCAGGTCATCGAGGGGCCTAGGATACATCACTACCCCTCTTAGGCGTCTTGAAGGTCCTGTAAACATAGTGCATGCTCAATCAGTATTTTCACATCATGCCATATAATCTATGGTGCCACTAGTCCAATGGTCACAACCCTCAACTTGACCTGTAGCTGTTTGTCTCGACTGGTCCGTCGACCTGTTATGTCGCACTACTACTATTCTATCGAGTATGTCAGTCCTGTCTTGGTACCATGGCCAAACAATTCATTTACTTAAGTTTTCATGACTTAGAATCATGTTTGTTTACGAGCTCCTGCTCGTGCCAACTGGCCTAGGGCTCACTGTTTGAGATTTTCAAAATCGCGTAGAATAGCTCTCAAGTTCCAAAATTGAGGCCTTCGGCCTAACAAAGCTACTCGAGCTCTCGTCAAGAAGGTTTCTCAAATCGTTTAAGCAATGGCACACAGTCAAGGGAGAGCACTTCTGACAAAATAAATTTTTAACTATCGATCATACCAACTGAGTATAAGAATATCTCCACTTATAACCGATGAACGAGTTTTCCACTTCCTTCGATGAAGTTTCATCATACTAACTGGGTATGATCTACTTACAATCTGTAAGTAGTTTTTCTGCGCCATTTTCACATCACTCCTCTAAGTTGTGATGTTTAAATACCACTAAGTAGTGGGTTTTCATTTCGAGGTACTTATCATCCCCAACCGGGTATGATATAAAATCTCACTCACCCGTTAATGTAGTGAATTCCACTCGACCAATTCTTTGTATTCATGCAAGCTTGTCCTTGTTGGCGTTTCTAGTACTTCGTGTTCCTACACGATATTAACATCCTTATTCATTATCCCTTGGCCTAATAGCCTTAATTCATTCCAAATGAATGAGAAAACTAAACTTTTTATTTATTTGCAATTAGGTCCCTAATATCGGTTTTCCCTCCAATTGAGTCTCGAAACTTTTAAAATTTACCTTGGGATCTCAATTTATTCAATTTCACAAAAAAGGGGTTTAATTTTCCAAATTTCCAATTTGGTCCCCCAACTTTTCCAAAATTACCACTTTGCCCTTCCTTTACAAAAAATGGTAAGTTTTACCCCAAAAATTCTAAAATTCCTCAATTGGCCCTCTAACATTCTTATCATGCCCAATTGACCCTTAATTTTAGAAAATTGTATTTTGGACCTTCGAATTTTGAAAATCTCCAATTTTCCCCAATTCCCCCCCCCAATTTCAACTCCTTAACACAGCCGAATTTGATTTCATCAAATTGACCGATCAAACACTTCTAATTGTTGAAATTGAAGTTAAAATTGAGATCCTACATCTTCATACGATTCAATAGCACTTTGAATCATAAATTTTAACGCCAAAATGAGCTCAAATGGAGTTTTACCAGAAAATAGAGTGTAGAGAGAGAAAGCTTCAATTACTCACCGTCGGGGGCACGACGATTCGAGCTTTCGATCTGGGCAGATAGCTCTCGTCCTGAGGTTTTTCCTAGAATCAATAATTTTATCAATTGACGCCGAATTGGATGAGAATTTTATCATCAAACTTCGGCCGGTTCTCTCTCTAGCACCGGTGGGAAATTGCATAGGGGAGCCGAATTGGCTTACCTTTCCGCTCTAATTTAGCTGTAGGAGGGCTATGGGGGTGTTGGGAGGGCTTGTTTTGGCATGAGGAGGGCTCAAAATGGCCAATTTTAGCTTGACTAAAGAAGGGCAGCTTTGGTCCACCGGAGCTGCTTCGCTGTTTCATCACGCGGGCGCTTCTTCGGCGACCCTCAGAGTAAACGGAGACAACATGCATGTAGCTGACTTCTCCCCGGTTTTGAAAAACCTGACCTCACCTTGTTTGGCTAAGAAAAGTGCCCAAGTCGGAGCTCTTGTTTGACCTTCACCAGAAAATGGAGTAGTTGAGAGAGAATGGTGTTTTCAAGTGTGGAGAGGATATATGGGGAGGGGGTCTTTATATAGGAAGCTCGTGGACTTCTTGGTTGTCCGATTGGTGCCTTAATGGCGATCATTCATTGCCTGAAACTCCTTGGCTGGAGACTTTTCAGCTTTGCTGACGTTGGCGATTTTCCAGTGAGTAAACAGTGTTGTCATCTGAAGGAAGAAGACAACACTGTTCCGAAACGGAAAGACCAGTCCGAACCGGGTTCAAAGCTTAAACCGGTCGGTTCACCCCCCATTTGACCGAAATTTTCATATATAAAAATTTCTAAATTCATTTTCTATCCAATGGTGGCCTCAAATCTCTAATTTGAATTTTTTAAGTTACCTAGAAAAATAAATTTAGAATTCGATTCAATTGTGGTTCAAACCGGTCCAAACCGGTTCAGATCCAATTCACCTAAACCGGTTTGGTTTTCATCTCCAATTCATTCTCAAGTCCATTTCCATGACTTTTGGGACTCTTTGGGTCACTCAGGATCCATAAAGTTCCCGATTTTCCCTTTCTCTATCGGTTCTAGTTCATGAACCGACCTAATTCATAAACTAGTTTAATCCAGTTGGATCCAGTTCATCTAAACCGGTTTGGTTTTTCTCTTCCAATTTGTCCTAAGGTTCTTTTCCAAGGTTTTATGAATCCTTTGGATCACCCGGGAGTTATAAATTTCCAAATTGCCCATTTCCATATGATCGGGTTTGTGAACCGGTTCATTTTTCTTACTTGGTTTGACCGGTTCTTTTCCAAGTTTTCCTTAACTAAAAAGGGTGGGGTTTACATTTTCCATATGTTAGTCCCTCATTAGTTAGCCTAATTGATGAGGATTGTCCTCAGTTGACCGTTGACTAAAGACACGTGTCATGCTCCCATTGGTTAGTTTCCAATTATGTGACTTTTTCTTTGTGTGACCATTGATGAGTTACACATGTCACACTCTCATTGCCCAGTGCATTCAGACGCTAGCCGAGCTGATTAGGAATGCTTTGCCATGCATTGCATGTTGACAAGGCACTGACTTGGCAGGTGGTCTGTTGATCAGTTTGGTCAGACAAAGTTCGGTGATTTAAAATCGAAAATCGACCGGTTCAGGCCCGATTTAGCCGATTTTCTAAAATTTAAAATTTTTTTAAATTCATCTAAATTTATTTTCTACTCATTGGTGACTTTAATTTCCCAATTTGATAATTTTAAGTCACCTAGAAAAATGAATATTTGAACAAGTTTTTCTTGGTTCAATACGGTTCGGGTCTGGTTCACCTGAACCGGTCCAGTTTTCACATCCAATTTTATTCTTGGTTCTTTTCCATGATTTTTGGATTTTCATTAACCACTTGAAACTTTCCAACTTCCTGTTTTGTTTCCATTTACCAATTTCCAGTTCATTTTGTTCAATGCTTTTCTTTCAAAAATTTCTAATTCTCGTTTCTGGCTTTCTTATATTGAAAAATAGGGTTTACAATTTCTTTCATCCTTTTAAGGAGTTTTTTCCCCAAAACTCATTATACATTAAATAAATAAGGATACTTATCCCTCATTACAAACTCTATTTTTCCATGTTTCTTCCTCTATCTGGTTACTTCGCCATAGTACCTTTGTCACGCCCCAACTCAGTTTGGTTGGATCCCCGTGATAAAGCCGCCACTCTTCTTGGTATAAAAGGATACTCTTCTTCTAGTCACCATTAAGAGTCATGTGTAATTCAACTCTCCTTGGTTCCCCTAGAATAACATTAACAAAACTAACTCAAAAGAAAGGCTTTATGCCAATTGTACCTTATGTTAGGCAGCGGGTGGTGCCTTCTTACGAGGTTGAGTCTTCTCTTCTTGTAAAGGGAAAAGGGGGGGGGGGGGGGGAGGGGGTGAGTTCTAAAACTTAGTGAATGGGGGTATCTGAAATGAGGAAAAAGGGTTGGTTGGGTTTCTTTTATCATCTCTCTCCATTTTTCTCAAGGAGTTTCAACATACAAACAATTGCCCTTTATCATCAAAGGGTTCACACATTCGCAGAGCAGTCCCCCTACTCCAGTTGTGGTCTGGAGCGCCTTTACCGATCACCCTTGTAAAAGGTCACACCTTCTACTCCAAGTATGAGTGAGCCTTACCAAACATCCCCCATACCCTAATTGCCTTTGTGTCTGCAATAGTGGGACGAGACCTCTCCCCCTACTTCCTCGGTCTCAATGCGCATGAAGCTCCCGTAGCTTCTTAACTTACTGGATAACAAACTTACTTTATACTCCCTAAGTCGTCCAATATCCCTTAGAACTAACACTACCCTATATCGGGTGCCTCAATAGTCCTATATCTTAGCATGCACAAACACAAGTCTTTTCAATTAAGACATTTATCTTTGGTGCTACTAGCCCCCACGAGCTTGCTAACATGGCTTTAGCTCAGTAACTACCGGCTCAACGAGTTCAACGACCCCAATTCAGCTTGGTAGCCACCAGCCCAATGAGTTTGACAACCATGGCCTTGGCTCAGTAGCTATATCATACAATTTACCATTTATATGAGTTTTTTATAGGCTCATAACTTGTCTATTTTTCTATGGGCTTGAGCCCGTTCTCATTGACCTTGAGCCCACTTGAGCAACTTTAGCTCTTCTAAAAAATGTCTTCCAAATATTTTAAGCAGTGACATGCAATCATGGGAGACTATTTCTAGAAAATGATTTTCAAAAAAATGTGATCATCATCACAACCAAGTATGATGTCGGAAATCCCACTCACTCGTATTCCGAGTCTTGGTTGTTCAAGGAAATTCCAAGTGTGCTTGCATTTCCTTTACACGAACTTGTAGGAGATTCATTCCTATAGAAAAGGATAATTAGGTCCCGAACTATAAGGTATGTACACTTAAAACTCATAACTTTCCATAATTACCTTTTAGTATCTAAGTGTACCTTATTTCCAATTAGGTCCCTAAGATTACCAAAACTTTCATTTGGGCCCCAAATTTCTTTAAATTTCCAACTAAGACACCATAATCATTTTAATTATAGAAATCCTTAATTTTTCAAAAATTGCAATTAAGCCCCTAAACTTTCCAAATATTACAATTTAGTCCATAAACTTGGACTTCATCAATTCGACCTGAATTCCTTCCAATTGAGTCCTAACATGATACTAATCATATTCACTACGTTGTTCATTTCAAGCTCTAAAACACCCATTTTGGCTTAGTAATGAGCTTGAACAAAGCTTCACCGAAAAATAGTCCTAGAGAGAGAAAGCTTTGATTACTTATCGATGAGAAGTTGGCGATCGGAGCTTTAATTTCCATGGGATTCCTCTCTTCCGGGGGATCCTTCATGGATCAAACCTCGACTAAATTGATGGCCTGAGCAGTGAGAATTTCTAAGTTTATTTCTCGGGAAAATTACACTATGAAAAGTAAATTCTAGTGAAGGGCGGCAAAGAGGACTTACCAAGATGGCTTAGGGGATGTCAGGGCTCCACTAGGGGAGGTCTGGTGTGCTTGGTTTGGTCGTGGTTGCTTCGGGGATGGCTAGAATGTAGCCCCACCGATTTTGGCCGTAGTCAGCCAAGGGAGCAAGTTCATTGTGCGAGTTCGCCAATGCTTCTCCAACGATACTCGAGCTGAAAGGAGGTTGCAACAAGGTAGAGGACTTCTTCCTAGCTTCAAGAAACCCAAATTCGGCTTCTGTGGTTGCAAGAAAGGCCCTCGTTGGAGCTCTGGTTCATGCCACACTAGGAAATGGAGTACCTCATCTTCTTTGATCATTTGAGGGATGAGGAGGATGAATGGGGCGTAGCTCTTTATATAGGGAGGTCGACAATTAATAGGGCTACTCCACCATGCCCGACTCAAGGTAAATAGTTAGGGGAGACTATTTCCACGAAAATAGTTTTCAATTGAGAACATGCTCATCACCCCAACCGTGTGTGATGTTAGAAATTTCCACTCACTTGATGTCATGACTTGTCAATCCTGAATAGCTTTCCAACATCTCGGGACCTTCTCATGGCCGTGGTTCATATTCTCTTGGTACATACTTTCATAATCATGAATAATCCACTGAATTATCCGACTCTTTTCACTTGGACCCTTAATTCATCTTTTATTTGAAATTAATTCCCCATAAATACTTCTAATTACAATTAAATTAATAAAATTTTCTTTAGTTGCAATTAGGTCCTTAATTTACCTTAATTTACAATTGGCCCTCAATTGAAGTTAATTTCACAAAAATTTACAAAATTTTGAAAAATCTCCAAATTTCACCAAATTTTACATTTTAGTCCCCCTATTCCTTAATTCATCAAATTGGCCATGCAAACTTTTATAATTAACTCCTAGCATGCTACTAATCATCTTCCCTACTTTCCTACGATCAATTCATGCTTTAAACCATCTTAATTGGCCAAGAATTTAGCTCAAATGGGACTTTGCTAGCAAACTGGTCTGAGAGAGAGAAATGTTCGAAATCTTGCTGAAGGGGGCGCAGTTGCTGGAGCTCTTGATTTGGGGAGATAATAGTCATCAAGAGTGTCCTCCTTGGATCAAGAATTCCCCCAATTTATGTTATACGCATGGAGAATTTGATCAATATTGTTTGGGCACTTCCTCTTTCTAGAAATTTATGATTCCCACGAGTGGAGGCGAAATTGACTTACCTCGAAGGTTCCTAGGAGTTGAGGGTTAGGCGAGGAGGGTTGTGGGAGGTTTGGCCTTGTCGCAACAGGTCGGAGGTGGCTGGAGTTCAGCTCAACAACTTCTGTAGTTTTGGGATCGTTGGAGCAACGGTACTGTGTGAACCTCCTAGCACTTCTCCCATGATCCTCAGACTAAAAGGAGGTTGCAACGAGGTAGGAAACTTCTTTCTGGGTCCAGAGAACCTGAATGCACCTTCTAAGGTTGCAAAAAAAAGGCCCTCGTCAGTGTTTTGGTTTGTACCTCGCATGGAAATGGAGCACCTAGTCTTCTTCGATCGTTTGCGGGGTGGAGAGGACGTATGGGTAGGAGCTCTTTATATATGGAGCTCAACAACTGACCAAGCTATCAGTCTGCCCACGACTCGGCCCCCGACACGCCCGTTCACGATCATACCAGAGCTATTTTTGGTCTTCAGAGATCGATCGACCAGCTCTTCATCCCTATCTACCAGCGTTCCCAAGAGGAAGACGACAATGTGCGCGCGTGTGCGAACTTTGCACATGCAAACTGCCATGTGGCAAACTGTGATTAGATGGCTTCACTGATGTGGCTTCCCACTCAATGTTCGAGTTAGCCGTTGACTCGTTGACCAGCCACATGGTGACCTCCCCTTTGTCGCTCATTCCAATGTGGTCATTGACTGTATTAAGTCAACCGTTTGATAGTGACACATGGCATCCTCTGATTAGATGATTTAAATACGTCAAATTTCACCGCTGACACACAATCCTAATGCCATGTGTCAGCCTCTAATTGGCTGAGTCCATCCGATGTGGCTCTTCCACATGTCGACCCTTGATTGGTCGATCATTTCTTCAACATCCCAATTGGGTGCTAATGTGGCACCTTTGCCACATGTCAGCTTCTTGTTGGCCAACCTATCTGATGGGGCTGACTAAGAACACGTGTCACTCCCTCATTTTTTTCATTTGTTGTGACATGGATTTGACCGTTGACTAGGGACACGTGTTATGCTTTAATTGGTCAACACGTTTAGGCACAAACCGAGCGGCTCATTGGGTGCGCTTCACCATACATCACTCATTGATTGGTCACGCTTCACTACGTGTCACTTGCTGATTGGTCACGCTTGCTGATTGGGCACTAACTTGGTAGGCGGTTCATTGATAGGCTAGACCGTTGACTGGTTTTGTCAGATTGGGTTCAATGACCCGAAATAAAAAATCGGTCAGTTCAGACCCGATTCGATCGAATTTCTAAAATCTAAAAGTTTCTAAATTTGTTTTCTATCTAGTGGTGACTTCAATTTCCCAATTTGACATTTTAAAACCATCAAGAAAAATCAATATTTGAATCGGCTTTTTATTGTTCAGTTTGGTTCTATTCGATTCAAACCCAATTCACCCGGTCCAGTTTTCCCCTCACATTCCTTTCATGGTTACTCTCTATGACCTTTGGGTCCTTATTGGCTACTAGGTATTTTCCAATTTCCCATTTTAGCTCCTATTTACCAATTCTAGTTCACTTCGGTCTCCAATTATCCTTTGAAATTCTCTAGTTCTTTATTTCGAGAGAACGGGGTCTACATTACCCATACGTTCAATACATACATTGTCATGATTTGTCATTTGGACTTACTTCGTACTGAGTCTTCACCATTACCTTCCTCAAATGGTATTCCCATATAATCTTTATCTAACATGTTGTGCTCGTTCTCCTATGCCTTTTCTTTAAGGTGTTAGAGTAGCTCATCACTCGATTCCTCATTAGAGCATTCCTTCGAGAATATTAGCTATATTTCATCTTGTCACCTTATAATCCTATGCTCACTCTCTTTTGAGGTTAACATTGAACGACTTTCCTTGACAATTTTAGGCCTTTTCGAAGTAATAAAAGACTCATCGAAGTTAAGGTGTCGGTCCTTCTCCCTTCCTGTTTAGAAAAATGAAGAAAGAAGATGATGTTGTGCATACGTGTGCCTGCTTCGCTCATGTGGGTTGCCACGTGTCACACTATAATTAGTTGGCGTCGCTGACGCGACCACTCACTCAACTTCCAAGTCACCCATTGACCCTTTGACCAGACACGTGGCAACTTCTCATTAGTCGCCTAAACCAACGTTGTCGTTGATCGAATCTAGCTCTTCATTGATCATGAAATATGACGTCCTCTAATTGGCTAATTTAAATTCATCATTTGTCCCTCTTGATGCACTATGTCATTGCCATGTGACAGTCTCTAATTGGTTATGGCCATCCGATTTGGCTCTGCCACATATTAACATCTGATTGGTCGAACCACGAAATGCACATCAGAGTGTTATTATGATTACTAAGGGACAATTAGTTTTTCAAAATTTTTAGCAAGTGTGAATTTTGATTGAGAGAAGTAGGATGTCTAGGAGATGTGGTCTCAGGAGTAGGGATTTAGGTTGACCCATCGAAGATTGAGGCGGTTTCGAACTGGGAGGCACTGAAGAATCTCATAGAAGTACGTAGCTTCTTAGGATTGGTAGGGTACTATCGAATATTTATGGAAAACTTCTCTATATTAATTGCCTTGGTGACCAAACTAACTTGGAAGGGCATCAAGTATGAATGGACTAGGAAGTTTAATGGGGCATTTGAGGAACTGAAAAAGAGACTCACTACAACCCTAATCCTCGTTCTCCCAAACATCGATGGTGAAGAATACATCACATATTGATGCAAAAGGGGTGATTATTTAAACCTCAAGGCAACTATAGAAACATGAGGTCAACTACCATACCCATGCCCTCAATATTTGGCGACGTTATCTATACGGGGTCACCTGTAGAGTGTTCACTAATCATAAGAGCTTGAAGTACATTATGACTAAGAAGAAGTTAAATTTTAGGCAAAGGTGGTGGTTAGAATTAATTAAGCATTATGACATCACAATCGAATATCATCTAGGAAAAGTGAATGTGGTGGCAGCTCTCTCAATTGCAAGCATAATGCAAGTTTTGGCCATATCAAGTTGCCATACTTTCTCATGTTGGAACAACTAGGATGACTTCATATATCACTAGACGTGGACCCAAACTCGACATGTTTATTGTCCAACATAATGGTCTTACCCACCTTGGTGGAACATATAAAGGAGAGGCAAAAGACTGATATAGAGATGAAGAAATATCTAGATAAGATCACAGATGCCACGACCACCAACTTTGCCATAAGATGTGATGTTTTATTTGCCTATAAGGGTCAAGTAGTGGTGTCGACTAATGCCTCGATGAAAAAGACCATATAATAGGCACATGGCTTAGTATATGCAATGCATCCTGATAGCACCAATATGTATAGAACTTTGAAAAGAGGATACTAGTAGTCAGGAATGATGCGGGAGATTGCTAAGAACATGGCTCGATGCATGTCCTACCAACATATCAAGGATGAGCATCAGAAGTCGAACGGGATGCTGCAACCACTCCCTATCCCAGAATTGAAGTGGGAGAAAATCATGATAGACTTCATGAGCAAGTTACTCTCTTCCTTGAAAGGACCAGATGTGATATGGGTAAGCATGGATGAGCTCACGAAGGCTCCTCACTTCCTACCCATCAAACCAACATACCAGAAAGTGGCCAAATTATACATCGTCGAGATTTTGTGCCTTCATGGGGTGCTCATCTCAATTGTGTTAGACAAAGACCCTCAATTCGGGTAATCTAAGTAAACCATTCAAACTTTAGAAGATATTATATGTGCTTGTCTGATGAACTTTGGCAAGAAATGGGAAGATTATTTATGCTTGATAGAGTTTACCAATAATAACATATATCAGGTTAGCATAGAGATGGCCCCATACGAGTCCTTTTACAAGAGAAAGTGTAGGACACCCTTATAGGTTGGACAAGGTGGGCAAGCGCAAACTAGAAAGGCATAAGTTGATTGAAGATACTTCAAAAAAGATTAAGATAATAAAATATAGATTCAAGGCCACCTAAGATAAATAGAAAAGCTATGTAGATAACCGACGCCATGAGCTAAACTTTGATGTCCACGATCGGGTGTTTCTAAGGGTATCCATATGGACAGGCATGCTCATATTCTAGTATAATGGAAAATGAAATATGAGATACATTGGCCTTACCCCATAGTAGAAAGGGTTAGCCCAATAGCTTATAAGCTACAACTTCTATCTTAGCTGAAAAGAATCCACGATGTATTTCACGTGTTAGTATTAAGAAAATATGAGTCAGATTTGAGGTATGTGCTAAATCAACCACCACCCAATTTCGAAGAGATGATAACCTAGGAAATGGAGCCAATGAGAATCATAGATCTCTAGGAAAAATAACTCGGGAGGAAAAAGATCGCCATGGTAAAAATGTTTTGGTGAAGCAACCATGTAGAAGAGGAGACTTGGAGCCTAAAGGGGCCACTAGGGAGAAAAATCCCTACCTCTTCAAAATGTAACGAATAGCATGTAAATTGTTGATTAATAATATGGAAAATGTTTTGAATACAAAACCCCTGAAAAGGAGTGGACTATTTATAACACCATAAATTTTAAAACCAGATTTTAACATAATCGAACCAGAAAATTGACGATGATCAAGCATTGGAAATCGAACCGAATTATGAATTGGTTTGTACTAAAACTTTAGACAACGGGTAAGCTCATGAAACCACCCTTAAATAATCTCTTTTGATAAAAAAAAATTAAGGATTGAGAGAAGTACAAGTGAAAACTAGTTCAAATCGGGATCAAATCGCCTTCAAGCAAATAGCCCCAGATTTCTAGGAGGGGTTAAACAAATTAGAAAATAGAAACTTTTTTAGCCAACTAAAAGATGACAAACATATATCGAATGACTCGGAGCGGAAACCCCCCCAGATTTTTAGAAGGGGCTTGATAATTCAAAAATGGTCATTCTTCATTCCAATTTGTAGGGAATTGAATATATAATTTTTTGAAAAAATAAATTGGTCCACGAATCTGTCGAATTGGGGGTGATTGGCCAACAAATGGCCAAAATTAGTCAAACGATCTGGTTTATTCACTGGAAACTGAATCACTACAATGTGAATGGGGTCGTGTGTTACTAGGGAGCACACACGGGTTGCACATGTGTGGTCATCTTCTTCACTTGATTGAAAACCAATTACTATACTCTAAACCTAAAAATAACCTAATCTTAGCGTGCTTTCTATCATCTTGACTCTCGGGAGAATTAAATGAAAAGTGGGGTCTATGGGGTCCCATTTGACCATCTATGGACATTGTGTGATAAACATTGGTCTCTCAATCTGTCCATATAAAGATTGGTCTCGCTCTCATCGTTTGAAGGGCGAAATTCTCTCTAAAAGCCTATTTCCTCAATTTTATTGTGACCTCACTATCATAGCCTACAAATTCTACATCCAATCACCAAATTTGGTCATTCCAGTCACATTGGAACCGTGTTGAAGTTAGCTTTCGAACCACACCACCCCATGACGCCGACATGTCCTCTATCGACCTCGACTAAAAATAGAGCAGAGTTTTCATGAGCCTTTCTGGACCATCCCAATGGTCAACCACAGTCCAAAATAATTCTGGAGATTTCACTTAGCCCTCATCTAGTGAAAACTAGCAGTCATTCGAGCTATAGGTAAGTCTCGTGTCATGAAAATTCTTGAAAACTCCAGTGACTATCATGTTTTAAACATGTATTGTAAATCATATTTTTTAGGTGACTATGACCACCATTTAGGGTAGTTCAAGAGGCCATGAGTGCACAAAGAAATCAATTTTTCAACCCCACTCATGTCGACGACCGGCTCACCCTCTCTAGTGAGTTCCTGACTTATTTCCAATCTCAGTCAATTTTCCTATCAAGTCCCGATTGTGGCCAAAACAACACTATGCTGGCTGAGGCTGGCCTAAAAGTGATTATAGGGACCTGTGGAATAAGATAAGGGGTCTATAAAGTATTTTTGGAAGGTTTATAGATGAGTTTTAAAATAGAGTAATGTTGGGGACTAAAATGTAAATTTTTAAAAGTTTTAGGGGAAAACTACAATTTTAGGAAAATGGGGACTGGATGAGAGTTAGTAGAAGTCTAGGGACCCAAAATAAATTTGGAGAAAACTTAGGGATTCGAAATGGTAGCTTAAAAGAGGCTAATGACCTAAGTGAAATCTTTGGAAGAGTTTAGGTGCCAAATGGTAAATTTTTTAAAAGTTTGGGCTCAAAAAGGGAATTTATAAGAAGTTGAGGACCCAACTAAACTTAGAGAAAGTCAATGGACCTAGAATAAAGATATTTAAAATTTAGGGTTTCAAAAATAGATAAGTGGAAAGAGTAGGGACCATATTGTAATTTTGAAAAGTTCAAGTACTAAAGTGCAAAAGTGGAAAGTTAAGTGTCTAATGTAGGACTTGACTGTTATTATGGCCTTTGAATAAATATGACCAAAGAATGGGGTAAAATTTTATATATTAAGAAATATGTGAAAAGGGGTCGTATAAACAGGTTGTCAATGCACATATCGAGTGAAACCAACCCAATGGACAAAATCATAATTTTTTTTATAAGTTACAGGACAATACTAGAATTTACCGTTTATAACTAAATCTAACTTATTACATATTATGTGATTTTTGTTGTATACTTGTTGTATGTGATAAGAGTGGATTTCTCGATCCGACACACTTGGAAAAATCCTGGGATGAATAGTTTCACATACATAGATGAGTTGATTCGAGTAATATTGGACCGATTGTGGTTGTTTACATATTTTACTTGAATAGCTTCATGTAAAGAGAATCATAAGTGATATTTTCAAATATATTAAAAAATGGTAAAACATTTGGAATATTTTTGTGAATAAAGAAATGGACTAATAACCCAACTTTGAGTTACATTAGAAAAATTAAGTAAAGACCCGTGTGTGAATTTCAAAAAGGGGGTGATGCCTAAACCAAAAGGGGAAATAGGGTTGAGGCCATGACTTTGTAAATGAAAATGGGGCTAGACTCCCATATGCTTTGTTAAGCAAACTTTTAGGAGTTGGGTAATGATGGGTCAATCAGTTAGTAAACTAATTCCCATGAATTCTTGATTTATGCACATATTGATTTAAAATGGTATTTTATGAAAATAGATTGTGGGATCAGACATATAGTAAATTGAGCCCCATTAATTAAGAATGAGGAATATGTTGCATTGAGAAATGTGTTTGAGAACACGAGTAGTGGGGTCAATCAGATAGCAAACTAAACTCTCATAATTAAGAATGAGGAATATGTTGTATTTTGAAATGTGTTTAAGAACCCAAGTAGTGTGGTTCTGGAAAATAATGGTCATTTGGGCAGTGAGATAACAAACCGATCTCCTAGAAAATAATGGTCATTATGGTTGTTGATCTTGTGTATTTATCCGAGATGATTTGGGCAGACAAGTATTGCGCCGACATGGCACCTGGTTCAAGTGGTGGTGTCGGTGTATAGGGAAGACTAGAAGTAGGAATATAAGAGTGAGATTAATTGCTTCCAAATATTTCCAGATACCTATAGGGATGGAAGGGGTCCATGCATACTTGTGATGAGGAGTGATTGAAAGGATCAAGGTATACATGATGTTGGATGACACACCATCAACATCACTATGAGGGGGATGATCACCATAGGATGTTCATTGAGAGTGTGAAATATAATACATACTCCTCGTAACATTAATTTTCTCATGGGTAAGACCTTATTAGACCTGGCAATGGATATGTCGCTAAGTGTGAACTTGTGTGATATAATTTATATATCAAGTTATGACATAATAAATGAGAACTAAGTTCCCCATGATAATTGATACATTAAAATATTCAAAGATTTAAATATTATTGTAAAGACTATATGATTTGTGAATTGTAAAGTTAAAAACTAATGCTGAATAATAATTAGATGTTAGGGTTGTAGGTGATGTAGTTTCCCGACCTCGGTAAACTTTTTCACTGAGTTGTGAGCTCACCCATACTCCTAAAACAATTTCAACTGTTCAAGGGAGCATGAAAAGGCACGTGGCTTAGTTGTATACATCTCTCATGCGTGAATCTAGTTATAGATCTCAAAATATGTGCACGAATGTTTATATTATTTATTTATGAGTTGCTAAATTTTTAGGGGAAAGTTATATTGAGTGGTTTGGTTGTACTTTTCCTAAGCATATCCATGATCATTTTCCCATTAGATCTTTCCATTTAAGTGGAATCACATATTTCAATCACTCTAGAATTTTTATATTTGTTAATAAATTTTCTTCTTGAATAATTACCCTTTAAGATATTCCATCCATTTTCACTTCCCACAATGTTCTATGGACAATAAAAGATTATTAGCTTTACCAATAGAGGGTTGATGCATTATAACATTAGATTGTGGTGTAAAGTTTACATGAAAAATTGATTTTAGGGATAAAATTAAAATTAATTTAAGATTGTGTTATGGGTAAGAAATTTAGATTTAAGAGAAATTGAGTATTAAAATATTATTTATATATATAAATAATAGGACAATCATCAATCCATTCATTCTTTCTCTCATTAGGCAATAAACCCAGTCATATTAAGCTAAGCTAATAATGTTCATCAATTATTCAAAGAGTTATTCACTTTTAGATATGAAAGAATCTAATCATCCTTGTGTTTCATATTGTGCGATTTAATTATAAACACCATTGTTTGCTAAGTGATTTTTGGATTATTGTATACATTTTTTTATTTTTTAGAATAAATAAATGAATTGTTATCAATTAGGTTATTGTGTACCTATATTTATGTAGATAAATTGCCTTTTGTATGGTGTGGCAATGTTATCCTACTGTCATGTGTTTTGTTACCCAATGGAAAAGGAAAATGGTGACACCCAAAAAACCAATTTCTTATGGAGTTTACTATTCATGTAAATTGTTAGTTAGTTGAGGCTGTCACAACCTTGTCTCTTAATTATTTTTGGTAGACTAACCGCCAATAAATGAGCTTTCATCAGGAAAAAAATCTATAAGAAGGAAGTAAATAGTTCATACCATGATAATCAAATTGAATTAAGTTTGATCTAAATATAAGACTAGAAGAAACAAAAGTTTTATACAAGTCATCCTTTGATGATGAATCATCACAAAATGGTAGAAGAAAATCTTGAAGATTATACTCAAGATGGTTCCACAGATTTAAGAGGTAGACCCGTCTTGAGATCAAAGACCGGTCGTTGGAGGGCATGCAGTTTCATAGTCGGTGAGTTGTCTTATGGTCTATTTATTTTTCCTTTTGATTTCATGTGTCCGCCTACATCAAATTTCCAATTGGATACTCATTTTTAATTCTTGGATGAGCCATGAAAGCATGACATTTTGAAGAAACTCTATTATAGGGTATGAAATATTTGAGAGAATAGCATACCATGGAGTTGCTACAAGCTTGGTACTCTACCTATCGGAGAAGTTCCATGAAGGCACTCTTGCATCTGCCACTGAAGTTAACAATTGGGCTGGCACGGTCTGGTTGATGCCAATTCTCAGCGCTTACATTGCTGATACTCATCTCGGTCGATATCGGACCTTTCTAATTGCCTCCTTCATTTATATCACGGTAATCTAGGTTATATATTTGTTTCCTCAAAATTTTTATACCTTCTCTAAGTTATGAAATGGAGATAACTAACTTATTCTTGTTAAATGTATGTCATATTATATATCAATTATAGGGGTTGGGATTATTGGCGTTGTCAGCATCCCTTCCATCACTGAAGCCACCAACTTGTGCAACCAACATCAAGGATGAAGAGTGCACCTTGAAGCCCTCAACTTTACAGAAAGGAGTCTTCTGGTTTGCCCTCTATGTGATTGCATTGGGTAATGGTGGTACAAAGCCAAACATCTCGAGTATGGGAGCTGATCAGTTTGATGACACACATCCCAAGGAGAAAAATCAAAAGAACTCATTCTTTAATTGGTGGATGTTTGGTGTCTTCACTGGCTCTTTTATAGCCAACACTGTGGTGATGTGGGTCCAAGAGGACTTTAGTTGGGGAATGGGCTATGCCATCCAAACAATCGGGCTCACGTTCGCCCTTTGTCTCTTCTTAGGGGGAACACCATTTTACAGACACCAAACACCTCATGCCAGTTCATATGGGGAGATTTTCAAGGTTTTGGTAGTTGCTATTTGGAAGTCGTTTGTCCCCGTCCCTAGTAATCCTAAGGAGCTTCATGAACTTAGCTTGGAGGAGTACAATAAGATGGAGAAGCACATGATTGAGAATTCACCTGTGCTAAGGTTATAAATGATGTCTCCATTGATTAGATTTTTTTTTTGCACAATTCTCCATCGATTAGTTACTTTCCTTTTGCTTTAAATATAAACCATTCATTATGATGTTTAAAAGAAGGTTGTATAAATAAAAGGAAACTCATAATATTTCATTGTAGATTTCTTGACAAAGCTGCCGTGAAAACTGGAGAAACATCGTCATGGAAGCTATGCACAGTGACTCAAGTTGAAGAGACCAAACAACTACTTAAGATGGTGCCAATCTTCATAGCCACAATCACCCCAAGTTTGATATTCTCACAAGTACAAACTTTCTTCATCAAGCAGGGAGTGACCCTCGATCGCCACCTGACCACGAACTTTCTGATCCCAACAGCAAGCCTCAAGTCTATAGTGCAGATCTTCATGCTCATTAGCATCGTGTTGTATGACCGATTCTTTGTCCCAGCAATGCGAAGGTGGACCAAGAACCCTAGGGGGATCACCATGCTCCAAAGAATGGGTATTGGAATGTTCTTATATATCTTCATCATGGTGTCAGCCTATCTATCAGAGATAAGACGACGTGTATTGATATCTCGTAATCCAACAAACCCTCCATCAGTATTCATGATTCTCCCACAGTTTGCACTTTTGGGGATTGCTGATACTTTCCTCGAGGTTGCCAAGCTCGAATTCTTCTACGACCAAGCACCTACCAGGATGAAGAGCCTAGGAACATCCTACTATAGCACAAGCATGGGTCTAGGGAGCTTCGCAAATGTTTTTGTCATGAATGTCATTGCCAATCTTTCCAAGAGGAATGGTCAACCGGGATGGATCACGAACAACCTCAGCAAGTCACGCTTGGGCTACTATTATGTCGTGATTACATGTCTAGCGGTGGTTAATTTCCTATACTACCTTGTGGTCGCAAAATATTATGTATACAATGTCAAACCAGTCAAGCTCAATAGAGTGAGCAATTCGTCTATTGAAATAGAAACCTTACCGGCTACAATTGATGAGACAAATAGATAGGATGGGTACATGGGAAAGTGTTGAAATATATGAGAAATCTATCACTCCATCTTTCATTTTATTTGGTTTATCAAGTGTTATTTTTTTCTGCAAAAAACAAAAAAATTCATTAATCAAATTGACTCAAAGCTCTTTAACAATATGAACAATTAAATTAACGTCAAATGTCTTTTACAAACATATAACTTATTTGTTTGTGAAAGACATTGGTAAATCTACTACTTGATTCTATGATAATTGCATGTAATCTCATCCACGCATAAATTTGTTAATATACTAATAAGTTTTACTTAAATATAATTAAAGAATGATTTTTTCAATTTAAATTTTAGATGGAAGGCTATATCCACCAATAAGAAAATTTAGTATTACAAACCAAGTTATGATCTAAGATTTTGTATTTTATCTCCATGTACTAGTGGCTCCAATTCTTTTATTTTGCTAACTTCATTCCTTCTAGCATTGCTCTTGTTTTCACCTCAATGGGTCATGCACTTAATCTTGGATCAATGAACAATTGGGTCGAGAACAAAAATCCATGTCACCCACATTAAGCAACCCACAAACAAATCCAATAAAGAGTACAAAAAAGGACCATATAATGAAAGACAACATTAACTGAACTCTAGTCTTGAACAATTAGACATGATGGGGGCTCATTCATGTTTGGACCTAATAGACTTAAGAATGAATATCTCTGTGAGCAGGATCAATCCTTAAGAACAGTAATCAAAACCAGCCATTCTGCTAAGAGGATAACACTCCCAAGGAATGGAGTCCTTTCATGGAGGTACCCTGCAATCCAATAACAAACAACTAACTCCCAAAAGGCTCAACATTAAGTTGTAGATAAATCAAACTATAAATAAGCTCAAGAAGGATATGCATGTGAACTAAACTGATTAGGATACTTACCCAAAAATGAGCATGGAACTGGAATGTTAGTTTGTGCTAAGTCTCAATCAACAATAAAAAAGATGAGGAAATCCACCTATACCTCCCTACATAAAACAAGATCGTAAGTATGAGAAACATACAATTTAAATGCAATTTAAATTTTATAAGGGATAACTTGGTGGGGCAGGATAGGTATTTTCAATTCAACAGTACCCAAACCCAATGAATGTTCATCCTCATGGCATTTATGGATGATGGAAGTTCATAGCATATGAGATGGAAAGGTCCATAAACAGATTCTCCAACAATTCAAACAGTAAAGAAAAGGAAAGGTAATTACCTAAAATCCCCAAGTTGAAGTATACCTTGAGCAATGATAATAAATGAGAATTAGACTTGAGAAACTCTCTTTAGGGGCTTTAACTGGTAACCTATAGATGAGTTGTGAAAACAAAATTTAACTAAAAGAAAGTTAAAATGCCAATTTCAATGATCTCATTGTAAGTTAGAGAAAAACCAAAGTGAAGGAGTGTTTACCAACAGTTAGCATTGAACCTTAGACTTAAAGGGCTCTAGACTCAACTAACCAAAACTCCAAGCTTGCACAGCTGGGATAAATTAATCCCTTATTGAATGGATTAGACTAGAGGAAACTATGGAGAACCCATTTCAGTACTTCATCAATAATCATCAAGTATCACTCGAAAATCAAGTCCAATTTTACTTCGTGAAACTAAGAAAACCTAATTAGTTTCTTGTAATTGAAGGCCAAAACATTAATTGAACGAAGGCCTAACATTCAACGAAAAGTTGGGCTATTAAATACTAAGTTACCTAGACCATATTCTCATGTAAGCCAACCCATACAATTGACCCTTTACCAATGGCACGATAGTTTCACCTTGAAAAAGGAACTGAATAGTTTAATTTAAGAGGAGAAAGGAATGAAAGAGAAGTTACTCTTGAGGGGGAGACATGAATGGGAATAATGAATGGATGGACTCTTCCCATTTATGAAGATAAATGCAAGCAAAGGAATCTCATTAGGTTACAAACTAACCAAAGAGCAACAAAGGGAAGTAATGAGGAAATAGAAATTTCTTCTATACGATTAAACAATTCTACTCCTATATAAGAGCTTCGAGCAGCCTTACAAGAACACACACACAAATTAACCCAAAAGAGATTTAGTAAGAAGGTTACTTGATTAGCCTTGTGGAAATCCTCTATCATCAAAGATCTCTCTACCAACTCTTGAATTCAATTCAATCATGTGATGGGAGTCTTCTCATAAGTCTCAAGTACATGATCCTTTCTTGTGATGTCATCACCTCTTTCCCACTCCTATAAACATCACACATTCTCCTTTGATGAGCTTCAGTATACTATTTGACCGACAGCACTAATCATGCTCTCGTAACATTTATTTGACTAGTTTATCATTATATTACTTCTTCACTTAATTGTTAAACATGGAGCCTAGCTCCCCTTTTTCCTTTAGAAAAATTTTAGTATATTAGTCTTTTTTGCAAAATCACCCATGAAACATAGTCCTAGTTTTTCTCTTGTATCATCATGGTAATCAATCCAATTCATGGCTTAGCATGCACATTTATTATCACTACTTATCTTAGGAAACACTAATATGCTTTCTACGATTTTTAATTTTTATGTAAAATAGGTAAAGAATCATGATCATTTTAATAGTACTTGTCATCTATAAACCCACTCACATTGATTTCTAAGACTTGTTCATCCCATAATATTTTTCTGACTATCTTGGGATGCGAGTACTCTTGCATTGTTTTGGGAGACAATTTAACTACAAATTCAAGTTGCATGAACAATGTCAGATTTGGTTTCCTCATATAGCTATAGTGTCACCCTACAATATTTCCCAAAATTATAGTTTAGCCCATTGGGTCGGGTTCACTCGACTTGTGTGTCGATGGACATGCTTTACTAAGCCCTCTTCTATGGTTTCCTTCCATATATTGAAGGTATATCCATATTTGGTCTTTTTAGCCAAAATTCATGAAGTCTCCAATATTCCCACTCGAATACTCAATTTTTCTAGAGTTGCATTTTGGTTCGTAAGAAGGGCAAAATTACCATTTTGCCCTTATTTATCCAAACTCCCTCACTTTGGACCATAGACTTTCCAAGCAACAAGAGGAAGAATTTTCCCAAGGCAAGCATTGCCTAAGGAAACCTCTTAACCTGCTCACGAAAGTGCTTTATGTAAACTCCGTCATTTTAGACAAAGGAATCGAAAATGGGAACCAAAAATTTTTTAGAGAAAATTGAAGATCTAAGTGAACTGAAAATGGTAAATAAGGGTCAAAACGGGAATTTGGAAAATCCCAAGTAGCCAATAAATCCTAAAAATCATAGAAAAGAACCATAAAGTTGATTGGATGTGAAAATCGGACCAATTTAAGGTGAACTAGACCTAAACTAGATTGAACCATGAAGAACTGATTCAAATATTAATTTTTATGGGTGGCTTAAAAATATCAAATTGAGAAATTAAAGCCTCCATTAGATAGAAAATGAATTTAGAAAAATTTAGAAATTTTTTAATTTTTGGAAAATCGGTCGAATTGGGCCTCAACCGACCGATATTCTTTTTCGGGTCACCGAACTCGGTCAGAACATACCAGTCAACAAACCACTACGAGGTCAGCATCCAATCAGTAGGAGGGACAAATTAGCACGTGACCGATTAGAGTGTGATACGTGTCCTCGGTGAATGGTCAAAGCAGAAAAATCCACATCAGTGAAGATTGACCAATAGGAGAGCGACATGTGCCTTAGTCAATGGTCAATGTTAGAGAAGTCTCGTTAGGAAGGCTAACCAATGAGGAGACGTCATGTGGTAAGGATGCCACGTGAGCATCTAATAAGGATGTTGGAGAAACGACCAACCAATTAGAGGTTGACACGTGGTAATGCCACGTGAGATAACCTTAACCAATCAGAGGCTGACATGTGGCAGTGGCACTATGTGTCAGGTGGTAAATCTGACGCATTTAAGTTAGTCAATCAAAGGACGCCACGTGTCACGGTCAATAGCCACGTTAGAATGAGCTGCAAATGAAAGGTCGCCACGTGTCCAATCACCGAGTCAAAGGCTAACTAAGTTGTTGAGTAGGAAGTTGCATCATCAAAGCCAGCCAATCATGGAGTGCCACGTGGTAAGTCCGCACATGCGAAGCTCGCACGTGTGGCATAGTGTCATCGCCTACCTCTAGACGGGCAGGAGAGAAAAAGCCAAAACGGTTGCCATTACTCTAGTGGCCAATAAACCCCTCCGACAAGGCCTTAAATCAAAGAGTTAATGGCCAATTGATCGATTAATGGATAGAATGGCCAGTCTCCAATCTCCCTATATAAAGAGCACTTCACCATTCGTTATCTTCATCCGTCAAATGCCTAGAGAATAAAAAGTGTTCATTTTCTGACGAAGCACGAACTAGTGCTCCGACTTGGACATTTTTCTCCACCTTTGAAGGTGAATTTGGATTCTCTCGAATCTTGATGAAGTTAGCTACATGACTGCATCCTCAATTTAGCTGGAGGATCACTGAAGAAACACCAACGAGCTCGCATAGTACCGTCACTCCTGGGCAGACTGCAACCGAGTTGGTCGAGCTCAATTTGAGCCACTCTCGGGCCAATTCCATCCAAACCAAGTTCCTTAGACGATCCTTAAAGGACACTTTTCTCCACCTTTGAAGGTGAATTTGGATTCTCTCGAATCTTGAGGAAGTTAGCTATACGACTACATCATCCATTTAGCTGGAGGATCATCGAAGAAACACCAAGAGTTCGCACAGTACCGTAACTCCTGGGCAGTCTGCAACCGAGCTAGTCAAGCTCAATTCGAGCCACTCTTGGTCTAATTCCATCCAAACCAAGTTCCTTAGACCATCCTTAAAGGAGCCCTGACCTTCTCTGAGTTGAATTGGTATGTCTCCTTTGCCGCCCTTCGTCGGAATTCATTATTCACAGTTAGTTTTACATGAAAACTAAATTGAGAAATTCGTGTTGCTCAGGCCACTGATTGAAGCACAATTTAATCTAGGAAGGATCATCAGAAAGTGAGCAATTCAGTGCAATCAAAAGCACTGATCACTAGATTGTCACTAGTAAGAAATTAAAGCTCTCTCTCTAAGGCAATTTTCTAGTGAAGCTCCATTAGAGCTTGTCTTTAAGCCATTTTTGGCATGCTAAAACTTAAAATGATGAGGGAGACTAAGGGAAGATGATTAAGATCATAACAGGGGGCAATTAACTAAGTTTGGGTGCTCAATTTGATGAAATATGGATTTGGGGGTGAAAATGTAAATTTTTGAAAAATTGTGCAAAATGGGGATTTTTGGAAAATTGGGGGTCAAATGATAGTTAAAGTAAAATTGGGAGACTTTTATGAAATTAACTCCCACTTGAGGGCTAATTGGCAATTTGGATGAAATTGAGGGCCAATTGATAATTTTTGGAAAATTGGGGACCAATTGGTAATTTTAAAGAAAATAAGGACTAATTGATAATTTTGGAAAAAATAAGGACCGACATGCAAATACATAGAAGTAAGAGTTCTTTTATGCTAAACCTTTCATTATGTGAACACTCAAACCATGTATTAATTGGTTGTACGAGTATTTGTATCACGCCCTAACCCAATTTGGTTAAATCCTCGTGAGCAACCCTCACTCTCCTAGCTTATTAAGGGTTTTCCCCTTCTCTAAACCACAAGGACTAAGACATCCTTTTTACTTGTATCTTTCCTAGAATAACATTAATCAAAACTAAATACATTTGACTTTACATACCTATCTTGCATGTTCATTTACAGGAAAGTCTTTAAGTGGGTTTTCCCTTGGTTACTTGAAAAGGGGTAAAGGAAAGGGTGAGTTCGAAAACTCAGTGAATGGGTGTTGGGAGAGAGTTTTCCTAATTTAAAACATCTTTAATCGGAGTGTGTCAAACTCCTTATTTCCTTTAAAAATATTCTTTCCTAAAAATTCCTGGTTTCTCAAACCATTTTCCTCATTTCTACATCAGGTGTGTTTAACAATCAACACATGCCCTTCATGAGGAAGGGATTACACATTCGCAGGGTAGCCCATCCATTACACCCACTTGTGGCGTCAGAGCGACTTTACCGACCACCTAGATAGAAGCCCGTCCACTTTTACCTTAGGTATGAATGGATATTCGTGACATCCGACCCTTAAACTTGAAAATCAACTCTGTGTCGATATGAGGACAAAGACCTCATCTCGATCCCACCCCGGTCTCATGTGCACGATTTGGACAACCTTATCTATTAATATTTGGCATAACAGCCTTCGTTCTTCACATATGAACAACTAAACTCAAAATTTTCACTTAATTACACTTATATCCCTAAAGTTCATTTTCTTTGACTCTAGGTCCCTAATGCAAAATTTTCCCCAAATTGAGTCTCAAAACATCCAAAATTCACCTTGGGTCCTCAATTTATAGAAAATTGTTTAAGGGGCTCAAGTTTTCAAATTTCCAATTTGGTTCCCAACTTTTCAAAAATTACCATTTTGCCCCTACTTTACAAAAATAGCAATTTGACATTAATAAATTCCAAAAATTGACCAATTGGTCCTCCCATATCCTTTCCATGGTCAATTGGCCGTCAATTTTTGGGAAATTGTAATTTAGTCCCTCAATTTTACGAAATCCAAAAATTTCCCCCAATTTCCCCCTTTTAACATGGCCGAATTAGATTTCATCAAATTGACCATTCAATTGGGGTTAATTGCTCCAATTGAAGGTATGGATCAATTTGTACACTTCCATATGATTCAATTGAACTTTGAATCGCATCATTTGGGTCTGAATTGACCTCAAACGGAACTTCGTCAAAAATTAGAGTGTAGAGAGAGAAAGCTTCGAAAGCTTACCGTCGGAGGTGCAGCGGTCCAATCTCTCTATTAGAGAAGATAGCTATCTTCCTGAGGTATCTTCTAGGATCAAGAATTCCTACAATTGACCTTGAATTGAGGGAGAAATTTGTTAGTGAAATTCTGTAGTTTCTCTCCCTAACTCTAACATGCAACGACTGATGAGGGCCGAATTGGCTTACCTTTCAACTCTGTTGAGATCTTCTAAGGGTTATGAGGATGTTTGGAGAATTTGGTTTGGCTGGAGGAGGGCTGAATTCGACTAATTTCAGCTCGTCCGAAACAGGGTAGGTTCGGTCCGTCGGAGCTGCTTCACTGTTTGATTATGACGGTGCTTCTCTAGCAATCCTCAGATCGAACGGAGGTTGCTATTAGATAGCTGACTTCCCCTAGAGTCTAAAGAACCTGACCTCGCCTTCTAAGGTTGAGAAAACTGCACAAGTGTGAGCTCTGGTTTGAGATTTACCAAAAAATGGAGCAATTGAGAGAGATAGGAGTTTTCATGTGTGAGGAGGATGAATGGGGATGAACTCTTTATATATAGAGCTCGGAAACTCTCTAGTCGTCCATTTGGCAGCTTTATGGTGTTCATTCATGGCTTGAAACGCCCTAAACGGAGATGATTCAGCTTCGTCGGTGCTGTCCGATCTTCCCGCGAGTGGACACTACTATCATCTGAAGGAAGAAGATGACATTTTTCCAAACCGATTCGAACTAGGTTCAATGCTTAAACCGGCTAGTTCAAACTTCGACCGAGTTTTTTAAAATTAAAAATTTCTAAATTTATTCTCTATCCAATGGTGACTTCAATTCTCCAATTTGAATATTTTAAGCCACCTAGAAAAATAAATTTAGAAAACATCTCAATGATGGTTCAAACTGGTCCAAACCAATTCAAAAAAGCTTTCAATAAAATGGTTTTTAAATTGGAGTGTGCAAGACTCCTTATTTTATTTAAATTTCTTTGTTTTAATTTTCTCAATTTTTAAAGCCATTTCTTCATCATCAACCACAAACAGTGTGTTTAGCAACCAACACACGCCCTTCATCATGAAGGGATCACACATTCGTAGAGCAGCACATCCACTGCACCCACATGTGGCGTCGAAGCGACTTTATCGGCTACCCAGATAGAAGCATGTCCACTTCTACTCTAAGAATGAGTGGATACATGTGACATCTAACCCTCAATCCCATAAAGAAAACTCTGTATTCGTATGAGGACAAAGACCTCATTTCGACCCCACCTCGGTCTCATGTGCATGAAGCTACGTCGAGCGTCCCTGACTGCTGGCATTTTAATCTACCCTTATCTCCACCATGTTTTCCAGTAGCCCCTAGGACGCATCACTACCCCTCTTGGGCGTCTTGAAGGTCTCGTACCTCAATGCATGCACAAAACAACAATTTTCCACATAAGTCATTCAATTTGTGGTGCCACTGGTCCAACAATCCCGACCCTCAACTCGAACTGCAGATGTTTGTCTCGACTGGTCTGTCGACCTGTCATGTCACACTACCGCTAGTCCATCGAGTATTTCGGTCCTGTCTTGGTACCATGGCCAAACAATTCATTCATTTAAAGTTTTCATGCCTTAACTCATGTTTATTTATGAGCTCCTGCTTGTGTCAACTGGCCATGGGTCCATTGTATGAGATTTTCAAAATTGGGCACATTAGCCCCTGTGTTCCAAAACCGAGGCCTCCAACCTATCTAAGCTATTCGAGCTCTTGTTAAGAAGGTCTCCTAAAAAGTTTAAGCAATGGCACATAGTCAGGGGAGAGCACTTCCGACAACATAATCTTTTAGCTGTCTATCACACCAATCGAGTGTAAGGACATATCCACTCATAACAGATGAATGAGTTTTCTACTTCCTTCCAGGAAGTTCATCATACCAACCGGGTATGATCTACTTACAACAGTTATATAGTTTTTCAACATAATTTTCACATCACTCCATTCAGGTGTGATGTTTTAAAATTTCTACATAGTAGTGGGTTTTCATTTCCAAAGTGCTTATCATCCTAATCAGGTATGATATAAAATCCCACTCACCCGTAAATGCCGTGAATTCTTCTTAATCGGCTTTCGTCTCCTCGTGAGCTTTGCCTTAGCTGGCATTCCCGATACCTCGTATTCCTACACGGTATTAACATCCTTGTTCATTATCTTTTGGCTTGATAGCCTTCATTCATTAGGAATGAACAAAATACCCAACTTTTCAAATATTTGTAATTTGGTCCCTAAAGTTCTTTTTCCTTTACTTTAGGTACCAAATGCCAATTTTCCCCCAAATTGAGTCCTAAAACTTCAAAATTATACTTTGAGACCTCAATTTATTCAAAATTACATAAAGGGGTTCAAGTTTCCCAAATTCCCAATTTGGTCCCTAATTTTTCCAAAATTATCATTTTGCCTATACTTTACAAAAATGGTAAGTTTTGCCCCAAAAATTGAAAAAAAAATGTCCAATTGGTCCTCCAACATCTTTATCATGCCCAATTGGCCCCAATTTTATGAAATTACACTTTAGTCCCTTGAATTTTTGAAATCGCCAATTTTCCCCCAATTTCAAACTTCTAACTCAGTCGAATTTGATTTTATCAAATTGATCGATTAAATGAGTTTAATTGTTGAAACTGAAGTTAGATTGGAGTTCCTACACCTTCATATGATTCAATTGCACTTTGAATCACACGATTTGATACTGGAATGAGCTCAAACGGAGCTTCGTCGGAAAATTGAACATAGAGAGAGAAAGCTTCGAAAGCTTACCATCGGAGGTGCAGCAGTCCGAGCTTTCGATCTAGGTAGATAGCTCTCGTCCTGAGGTTCCTCCTAGGATCAAGAATCACACCAATTGATGTCGAATTGAGGGAGAATTTAGTTAGTAAAAATCTGTTGGTTCTCTCTCTAGCACCGATCGGAATTTATAGAGGGGAGCCAAATTGGCTTATCTTTCCGCTCTAATTCGACCGTAGGAGGGATGAGAAGGTGTTGGGAGAGCTTGGTTTGGCATGAGAAGGGCTCAAATTGGCTGATTTTAGCTCTACAAAAATGGGGCAGCTTCGATTCGCCGGAGCTACTTCACTATTCGATCACGCTAGCGCTTCTCCGGTGACTTTCTGAGCAATTGGAGACTACCACTGTGTAGCTGACTTCTCCCCGAGTCTAAGGAACCCAACCACGCCTTGTTTGGCTCAAAAAAGACCCTATATCGGAGCTCTGGTTTGAGCATCGCTAAAAAACTAAGTAGCTATGAAAGAGTGAGGTTTTCAAGTGTGGAGAGGATGAATTTTAAGTTCAACATTTTCTTGATCCTAATCAACTTAGGTACCTTTTAGGATAATTTTAACCTTTGAATCAATTGGTTTGACCTTGTTTTAATAAATATCATAGCTTCACCATAAATATTTTCTAAATAGAGAAAATAGTAATTTTTTATGGATGTTGTCGAGTCGGTCGGGACTTGGATGATAGAAAGATAAATTGTCTTTTTAGGGTTCTCATAGGACCAAGTGGAGCTTCAATTGGTGCTCGAGAGTAGTCAAAATTGAGTTTTCTCAAAACTCGTCAAAAACATGGAAATTATGTTTTTTTATGGTCAGTGATGGAGGCATTGCCCAGGTCGTGAGGAGGAAGTTCAAGAACTTTTTAAGAGTTTCTAGCCACCTAGCACGATCGGGTTTTGGCCACCAAAGTAAGTAGAATTAGCTTAGGAATGCTAAGAAGTATTTCGAACATCTTGAGTTGAAACACTTTTTTTTCACGATTATCCCTCTTCATTCATCCTCGAGCACTGGTGTTTAGGGAATCAAAAATATGAAATTTGATTAAGAAAAAGTGGAAAATATGAGTTTTAATATTTGACTCGCCAAAAAATGGAGTAGTCGTTCTTCAAAGGGGAATTATAGTGTGGAGAAAAAGAGAGCAATGGTGACTTTTATACATGGAGCTTTGGGAGGTCCAAACGGTTCAACCCACTAATTTTTCGGATCTAATTTAATCAGGAAGACCTCTTCCCCTGCATTATTCTCTCAATGAAGAAAATAGTCCTGAACAATGGCATATCTCTTCTCTAAACAGTGTAGATGTTGAAAGGTTGAAGACGACATTATAATGTCACATGGTGCACAGTGATTGGTTAGGTCTCACTAATACCACTATCAGACTAAGCATCGATTTTAATTGATTATGTGACTCACCGCATGAGCATCATGATTAGTTGTTGTCGTGATTGAGTTAAGTCATTGATGATTGTACAACTTTTCCACACAACATACTAGGATTGGTTGTATCGTACTAAAATGGTTATTTGACTAGGCTCGGGTCTCAGTTGATTGTGTGCGCTATCTCATGGCATGTATTGATTGGTAATATTTGTTGACATAACTCTATCTCTCCTAATCGTATAAACTTTCATGTGATACTCTCGAATTGGTCGGATATGATTATATACCTGACCTGACTTTGTTTGTTGTCCCAACTCGTTGTTTATCACTATTTAAACTAGTTTTCAACAAATTTTCTCATTATTTCGATGAATTTTAATATTTTTTAATTAATTCACCACCAATTCATTTCTGAATTTATTTATTTTTCTAAAAAAATTTCAACTTTTTCTATTAATTTTATGTTCAAAAATTTTTTTTCTCTTTTCAAAAGTTTCTAAAAATTCTTTTTATTTTCCATATTTTTTTAGTTTTTATCGGATTTCAATCTATTCTTTATAATGTTTTTAACTCTTTATTTTTTATAAAAAATAATTGTATAAATTCAATTGAAATTAAATTAATTAATTTCTAATTTATCTATTAAAATCGATTTCCAATTTAATTTATTTTTTTTACTTCTATCTAATTTACGTGTTTAGATTTATTTTCTTATCATAGCCAAATTTTTATTTTAAAATAATACAACTACAATCTCGATCAAATTTTTAAATTTGTATTCAAATAAAGTCTCCACAAAATTATGAGAATTATTCTCATTTATTCATTAAGAAAAAAAATGCTAATCTAATAATAGCGACCTTAGTATTTAATTATTAGATAATAATAATTTTAATCAATAATATTAATATTAGTTATCCATCTTATATTCATAGTAAATAATTATATATTTACAAAATATTTAGATGTTATTTTTAGATATTATTTTTTATTGATTATAAAAAAATAATATTTAATTTTGATAATATTTAATGAATTGGTAGAACACATTTTCTTACACGTGTGTTTAATTATCATATATATATATATATATATATATATATATATATATTTATTTATTTATCTATAATATTATTATTTATTTATCCCATATAAATAGATAAAAATACGTAGTTCATTTGTAATTGTCCGTAAATTTTCATGTTTAATTAAAAATATTAAATTATCTCGACTAATTTAGTTTTAGAAATATTAAATTGTAAGCGGGACACAATATTTAGAATACTATCAGGCCCAAACAGAGGCTGATGTTCGTAATGCTCGGAAATGTGGGCCCAATTCCAATGGGCCAGTTCAATTGAAGCCCAACCGGGGCCCAAAGAAGCACTCGATCAACTTGAAAGTCAGAACACGGAGAGTAGAATATCTTCTAGAACTCTTCTTCTCCGCCATCTCTAGAACTCTCTGGTTCTTCAGTCTGTTTCTCCACCATGTTTTTCCTCTCTCTAGGCCCTTCTCTTCTCGTGACATCACGAATGTTCCGTTCCCTTCTTCCAAGGAATTTATATACCTCCGCATGCATCTTACATCGCATCATCGAAACTTGTAGAAATCGAAACAGCGATCCACTTGGAGAAGGCTTTTCTAACGGTTTGATAGCAATTTCCATCATTTCTTCCAATCCGATCTCTATCAATGGCGCCCAAGACCGAAGGCAAGGCTATTGGAATCGACCTAGGCACCACCTACAGCTGCGTGGGCGTGTGGCAGAATGACCGCGTCGAGATCATTGCCAACGACCAGGGAAACCGGACGACCCCGTCCTATGTCGCATTCACTGATACGGAGCGGCTGATTGGAGATGCAGCTAAGAATCAGGTCGCCATGAACCCCGTGAACACGGTGTTCGACGCCAAGCGGCTGATCGGGCGGCGGTTCTCCGATCCATCCGTACAGAGCGACATGGCGCACTGGCCGTTCAAGGTCGTCGCCGGGCCTGGCGACAAGCCGATGATCGTTGTGACCTATAAAGGCGAGGAGAAGCAATTCGCACCGGAAGAGATTTCTTCTATGGTGTTGGTAAAGATGAAGGAGATCGCAGAGGCTTATCTAGGTCATTCCGTCAAGAATGCTGTCGTCACAGTTCCGGCGTATTTCAACGACTCTCAAAGGCAAGCCACGAAGGATGCTGGAGCCATCGCAGGGCTCAACGTGATGAGGATCATCAATGAGCCTACTGCTGCGGCGATTGCCTATGGCCTCGATAAGAAGGCCTCGAGGTCGGGTGAGAAGAACGTGCTGATCTTTGATCTTGGGGGTGGGACGTTTGATGTCTCCCTGCTAACTATAGAGGAAGGAATCTTTGAGGTCAAGGCCACTGCAGGGGATACCCATCTTGGTGGGGAGGACTTCGATAACAGGCTGGTGAACCACTTTGTGGGCGAGTTCAAGAGGAAGCACAAGAAAGACATAGGCGGAAATGCCCGGGCCCTGAGGAGGCTGAGGACGGCTTGTGAACGGGCGAAGAGGACTCTGTCCTCCACTACGCAGACAACCATAGAGATTGACTCTCTCTTTGAAGGTATCGACTTCTACTCCACTATCACGCGGGCAAGGTTGGAGGAGCTAAACATGGACTTGTTTAGAAGGTGCATGGAGCCTGTGGAGAAGTGTTTGAGGGACTCGAAGATCGACAAGAGCAGGGTCGATGAGGTAGTCCTTGTGGGGGGGTCGACTCGAATCCCCAAGGTCCAGCAGCTGTTGCAGGACTTCTTCAATGGCAAGGAGCTCTGCAAGAGCATCAATCCTGATGAGGCCGTTGCTTATGGCGCTGCAGTTCAGGCTGCGATTCTGAGTGGCGAAGGGAACGAGAAGGTTCAAGAGTTGCTCTTGCTTGATGTGACGCCTCTCAGCCTTGGGATTGAGACTGCGGGAGGTGTGATGACGGTCTTGATCCCGCGGAACACCACCATCCCCACCAAGAAAGAGCAGATATTTTCAACTTACTCTGACAACCAACCGAGAGTACTAATTCAAGTTTATGAAGGAGAAAGGGCCCGGACCAAAGACAATAATCTCCTTGGAAAATTCGAGCTCACAGGCATCCCTCCTGCACCTAGAGGTGTCCCACAAATCAATGTCTGTTTTGACATCGACGCCAATGGTATCGTAAATGTCTTGGCCGAGGATAAAACTGCTGGTGTTAAAAACAAGATTACAATTACTAATGACAAGGGCAGGTTGAGCAAGGATGAGATCGAGAGAATGGTGAAGGAAGCTGAGAGGTACAAGTCTGAGGATGAGGAGGTGAAGAGGAAGGTTGAGTCAAAGAATGCGCTTGAAAACTATGCCTATAACATGAGAAATACAGTGAAGGACTCGAAATTGGCAGCTAGGCTGAATGCTGCGGACAAGGAGAAGATTGAGAAGGCAATTAATGAGGCCATCGAGTGGCTTGATAGGAACCAGCTTGCTGAGGCGGAGGAGTTTCAGGACAAGTTGAAGGAGCTGGAGGGGCTTTGCAACCCTATTGTCGCCAATATATACCAGGGTGCTGGTGGTGATATACCAATGGGTGGAGCAGGCCACATGCCCAATGGATACAGCAAGGCTACACCTAATGGCACCCCTGCCGGACCCAAGATTGAGGAAGTCGACTGAGTTTGAGAAGTCTTCTGGAAGTGTGACATTGTGCCAATAATTTAGTGTCCAGAATGTGTAATATTGCTATTGTGATAAACAATAATTTTCCAATGCATTCTGCATGGTTTTGATGATTAAGCTCTTGCAGAACTCAGTGTATCAGGTTTTGGAAATTTTCCAGTGCATTCTGATTTGGATTCGTTGGTTATGGTCGTACCCAATGCAGTACATCGGATTATGGAAAGATATTACTATTGGAGTTTCATTCTATTTATAGGATACAATGGTGGAAGATAACTGAGAAGTGGAGTGTACGTGGAGTCATAAGTAATAAATGGAGAATTCATATGTTAGAACTTGATCAATAATGGCAGTGCGAGTTAGTGATAATAATTTTATCAACATAAACTAGTAAATAAATCTCATAAGAATGGTGGTTGTAGATAAAAAGAAAGAGTCTAAAACATAAGAGCAGAAGTCAATGCCGTGAATAAAATGACTCAAGCGAAGAAACCAAAAGGTAGTAGAGTGATCGACAAGAAGGCAGAGATGATTTGGATGGTTTGGTGAATAAATTTCATAGGTTGTTCTATATAGACATATTCATGAAGATAATTATGGAAAAGCACCTTATTAGTATTTAACTCACATAATGGCCAACCATGTGACAAACAAAGAAAGAATGAGATAAATAATGACTGGCTTGATTACCGAATTAAAAGTGGTATAATAGTTAAGTCCTCTTCTTGACTGGCAATGAGATCAAGTCCCTTGTGTGATTGCGAATAACAGCAAAATATTTTAAGAATGTAACATCACATATCAATGAGTATGACTACTTATTTGCATAACTGTATAAGGTGCGGGGAGGGATGATACTTTTTTTTGCACAATTGGGAGGGATGATACTTGATAAGGTGTAGAGTGATCAAAGATATCGAAGCGACGCGAAGAAGACAACTCAGATATAGGTGAAGCACCATGTACATGGTCCATCGACATGAATAATGAGTCTGTCTCGAGAGGGACCTACAGAGTGAGACAAAACATCTAGATGAGTTTCTCGAGATGAATGTCGAGATGGTAAAGGCAATGGAGTCGGGTTGGGCAAGGCTTGAGGAGGACGGGGAGAATACATGGAGCATTGCATGGGGTAGGAAAAAGTGATTTCATCAAAATATGTAAATGCAACCAATGATGAGATCAAAATATTAAGGGAATCCGAGGAAGATACATGCAGAGTAGCCATGTTGTAACTTGAATTTCTGATAAGATATAAGATAGGGATAATATAAAAATCCAAACACATGAACAGAAGAATAATTGGGCATGTGCCCATAAATAATAAAGGACTTGATAATTAGTAAAATGAATAGACGATGAGAAAAATGATAGTTTCAAAAGTAAAAACTCATAATTTGAGTGGTAAGTGAATTTGAGTAATAAGAATAATAACTATATCAATGATATGTAGATGTTTTTGTTCAGCAGACTCATAAAGGTAGGGACATGAGATGGGTGAAAAATCTCATGTATTTAAAGTTCATTTTGGAAGTATAAGGAAATTAAAAAAATATGAATAGAAGATAAGACAATTAGTATTGGTTGTAATTTTTGTATATATTTTATTTAGTATCGATATAAATTTATATAATTATTGCAGTATAAAAATAAATAAATTACAAATATTATTTCATCTACTATTCCTTATACTAATGGCTATATAGCAAGACAACCTATCAATAGTTCCAATGAGTAAATAAAATCTTTTGTACAATTGTAAATACAATTACTTGTGATATGATTTGATTTCTTTACTTATATGTAATTTTTTTCCTGTTATTATCCACTCTCAAGCTTAAGGGGAGATCTCGAAGATTGAGGTTGGAACGAAGCAGAGTAAAATGGGTGGATGAGAAACCTTTAGTGAGAATATCGACTAATTGAGCACTTGTGCCAATGAAACGGACATGGAGATTGCCACTATTACCTTGTTCACGAAAAAAGTGATAATCAATTTCAATATGCTTGGTACAAGCATGAAAAACTGGGTTGGAGTAAGATAGATGACAAAGAGATTATCACACCAAAGGGTTGGGGGACAAGAGAGCGGAAGATGGAGTTCTCAAAGAAGCGACTGAAGCCAAATGGGCTCAGCAGTTGCATTACCAAGACTTTTATATTCAACCCATATACTAAAACGAGTGACAGTTCACTGCTTTTTAGAGGCCCAGGAGATGAGGTTACGCCCAAGAAAGACGGTAAAACCACTGATAGAGCGACGATCAACTTCTCCAAAATCTCTTGTAATGTCTTCTTTTCAACTGCATATAATTTAATGCAATCATTTCTAATTGTATTATGTGACATGATATTGAATTGTGGTTGTAAATTTCTCATAGACTCTCTAAACCTGTAATGCTCTACCATATTCATTGGATATCCATGAAGTATAAGCATTTGTGCAAGTGATGAATGACATTTCTGTTGATAAAAAATTCATTCCCCAACACAGTCTTTCTCCAATTGTAAACTTCCATCAACATATCTCATAAAATGTTGACAAATATTGGGTATTGTCCTTCTTGAACATTTTTCATATGTTTTCTCAAATGACTTATACCTTGTTTACCATCTTAGACATAAAAGTTTCCACATTAGTTGTATTTTGCTTTTAATCTATCATCAACTGTAACTCTAGTGTAATGGTCCCAAACAGTAGAAGTAAATCTACCCCGTTGAGAATTTTGGATTTCAGTACTAGGACTACCAAATGAATATCTGGTACTTACAACACCCATAAATGTATATCCAACCGCTGATTGTGATTGCACATTAGTCGGTATTGGCTTATCACCATCTGCCATAGTGTATTACTGTGTAAAGTAATAATAAATATAATTACAAATAAAAAAGAAAAATACAATTTACAAATAAACAAAATTATAGGCTAAAGGCAAACACTTCAAACTATTATTTAGTTCAAATTTAATATTTTCTCTTTAAAGAAACCTGTCATGCCCCGATCTGGTTTGGTCGGATCCCCGTGAACAACCCGTCATTCTCCCAGTTTATTTAATGGTTTCCCCTTATTATAAACCGTAAAGAATAAGGCGTTTTTTAAACCAGCACATTTCCCGGAATAACATAAATCAAAACTGCAAAAAATTTTAAATTTATCATACCTATCTCACAAGCGTATTAGTTAGTGGTCATTTAGGGTAGGCTTTCTGGTATTTCCTGAAAGGGATATAAGGGAGGGGTGAGTACAACTACTCAATGAATGAGTTTTTTAAAATTTTAACTTTTAGGAAAAAGATTTGTATTGGAGTGTGTCAAACTCCTTATTTTCTTTCAAAAATCCTTTTATTTCAAATCTCTGTTTTTATCACCATTTCTTATTAATCACGGTGTGTCATCACCCAACACACATCATTCATCATGAAGGTCAATCACACAATCGTAGGCCAGCCCTTCCACTGAACCCACTTGTAACGTCGGAGCGACTTTATTGGCCACCTAGATAGAAGCGCATCCACTTCTACCCTAAGAATGAGTGGATGTACGTGATATCTGACCCTCAATCCCGAAATCAATTCTCCATGTCCGTATAAGGACAGAGACCTCATCCTGACCTCACCCTAGTCTCATGCGCTTGAAGCTACGTCGAGCTTCGCAAGGTCACCTGGTTCGACAATCTGCCCTTATACCCATCGAGTCGTCCAGGGCCCTAGGACACATCACTACCCTTCTTGGGCATATTGAAGGTCTCGTACACACAGTGCATGCACAATCAATATTTTTACATAATGCCTTATAATCCGGGGTGCCAATAGTCCAATGGCCCCGACCCTTAACTCAACTTGCAACTATTTGTCTTGACTAGTCCGTCCACCTATCATGTCGCACTACCACTAGTTGATTGAATATATCGGTCCTATCTTGGTACCATGGACAAACAATTCATTTATTTAAAGTTTTATAGCATATATCTCATGTTTATTTACAAGCTTTTGCTCATGCCAACTGGCCTATGGCCCACTTTTTGAGATTTTCAAAACCGAGCATATTAGTCCCCAAGTTCCAAAACCAAGGTCTTCGGCCTATAAGAGCTATTCGAGCTCCCGTCAAGAAGATCTCCCAAATCATTTAAGTAGTGACACATAGTCAAGGGAGAGCACTTCCGACAAAAATAAATTTTCAACTATCAATCATACCGACCGAGTATGAGGATATCTCCACTCATAACCGATGAACGGGTTTTCCACTTCCTCCGAGGAAGTTTAATCATACCAACCAGGTATTATCTACTTACAATCTGTAAGTAGTTTTTTCATGTCATTTTCACATCACCTCTCTAAGTTGTGATATTTAAAATACCACTAAGTAGTGGGTTTTCATTTCGAGATACTTATCATCCTCAACTGGGTATGATATAAAATCTCACTCACCCATTAATGTAGTGAATTCCACTCGACCGGTTCTTTGTATTCACACGAGCTTGTCCTTGTTGGCGTTCCCGGTACTTCATATTCCTACACGATATGAACATCCTTGTTCATTATCCTTCGGCCTAATAGCCTTCATTCATTCCAAATGAATTAGAAAACCAAACTTTCTATTTATTTGCAATTAGGTCCCCAAAAGTTATTTTTCTTTAATTTTAAGTCCCTAATGCCTATTTTTCCTCAAATTGAGTCCCAAAACTTTTAAATTTTATCTTAAAACCTCAATTTATTCAAATTCACAAAAAGATGTTTAATTTTCCAAATTTCCAATTTGGTCCCCCAACTTTTCCAAATTTACCATTTTGCCATTCCTTTTGCAAAAATGGTAAGTTTTACCCCAAAAATTCTAAAACTCTTCAATTGGCCTTATAATATTCTTATCATGCCCAATTGACCCTCAATTTTATAAAATTACATCTGGCCCTTCGAATTTTCGAAAATCCCCAATTTCAACTTCTTAACACAATCGAATTTGATTTCATCAAATTAACCAATTAAACACTTCTAATTGTTGAAATTGAAGTTAAAATTGAGTTCCTACATCTTCATACAATTCAATAGCACTTTGAATGGCAAGTTTTTATGCTAGAACGAGCTTAAATGGATCTTCGTTGGAAAACATATTGTAGAGAGAGAAAGCTTCAATTACTCACCATCAGGGGCACAACGGTCCGAGCTTTCGATCTGGGCAAATAGCTCTCGTCCTGAAGTTCATCCTAAAATCAAGAATTGCATCAATTGATGCCGAATTGAGTTAGAATTTCATCATCGAAATTCTGTCGATTCTCTCTCTAGCACTGGTCAGAAGTTGTAGAGGAGAGCTGAATTGGCTTACCTTTCAATCCTAATTCGGTCGTGGGAGGGCTGAGGAAGTGTTGAGAGGGCTTAGCTTGGCTTCAGGAGGGCTCGAATTGGCTGATTTCAACTAGGCCGAAACAAGGCAGCTTCAGTCCGTTGGAGCTGCTTCACTATTCCATCACGTCGATGCTTCTCCGACAACCCTCGAAGCAAACAGAAACAATAGGCATGTAGTTGACTTCTCCCCACCTCTAAAGAACCCGACCTCACCTTGTTTGGCTCAGAAAAGTTCCCAAGTCGGAGCTTTGGTTCGAATTTCACTGGAAAATGGAGCAGTTGAGAGAGAATGGAGTTTTCAAGCGTTAAGAGGATGAATGGGGAGGAGGTCTTTATATAGGAAGCTCAAGGACTTCTTGGTCGTCCGATTGGCGCCTTAATGGCAGTTATTCATTGTCTAAAACTCCCTAACTAGAAAATTTTCAGCTTAGTCTGCGCTACACGATTTTTCGGCAAGTGAAAAATGTTGTTATCTGAAGGAAGAAGATGAAACTGTTCCGAACCGGACTGGACCGGCTCGAACCGGGTTCAAAGTTAAAATCGTCTGGTTCACCCCCATTCGAACGAATTTTTCAAATCTAAAAATTTCTAAATTCATTTTTCATCCAATGGTGGCCTCACATCTTAAATTTGAATTTTTTAAGCCACCTAGAAAAATGAATTTAGAATTTGGTTCGATAGTGGTTCAAACTAGTCCAAATTGGTTCAATTCGGTCCTGACCCGGTTCACCTAAACCGGTTTGGTTTTCATCTCCAATTCATTCTCAAGTCCATTTCCATGACTTTTGGGACTCTTTGGGTCACTCGGGATCTATAAATTTCCCGGTTTTCCCTTTCTCTATCGATTCCGATTCATGAACTAACTCGGTTCATAAATTGATTCAATCCAGTTGGATCCGGTTCATCTAAACTGGTCTGGTTTTTATCTTCCAATTTGTCCTAAGGTTCTTTTTCATAGTTTTATGAATCCTTTGGATCACCCAAGAGTAGTGAACCCGATTCACAAACCCAATCATTTGAACCACTATTGAACTGTATACTAAATTCATTTTTCTATGTGGCTTAAAAAATTTAAATTGGAAAATTGAAGCCACCATTGGATAGAGAATGAATTTAGAAATTTTTAACTTTGAAAAACTCGGTCAAATCGGGCATGAACCGGTCGGTTTAAGCGTTGAACCCGGTTCGAACTTGTCCAGTCCGATTCGAAACAGTATCATCCTCTTCCTTTAGATGACAGCACTGTTCACTTGCCAGAAAATCGAATAGTGCTAATGAAAAGGAAACATTTCCATTCAGGATGTTTCAGGCCATCAATGAGTATCATAAAGGTGTCAAACGGACGACCGGAGAGTTCCCGACCTCCCTATATAAAGAGCCCCTCTCCATTCATCCTTCACACACCTAAAAACTTCACTCTCTCTCAACTACTCAATTTTTCGATGAAGCTCGAACCAGAGCTGTGACATAAGGGTTTTTTTTAGCCAAAGAAGGCATGGTTCGGTTCCTTAGACTCGAGAAGAAGTCAGCTATCCAACGGTGATCACCATTCGGTCCGAGGATCGCCGAAGAAGTGCAAGCATAATCAAACAGTGAAGCAGCTCCGGCAGACCAAAACTGCCCTATTTCGGCCGAGCTTAAGACGACCAAATTGAGCCCTGCTTAGGCTAAACCAAACTCTCCTAACACTCCCTCAGCTCTCATACGACCGAATTAGAGCAGAAAGGTAAGCCAATTTGGCTCCCCTCTATAATTTCAAATCAGTGTTAGAGAAAGAACCAGCGAAACTTTACTGACTGAATTCTCCCTTAATTCGACATGAATTGATATGATTCTTGATCCTATGAAGAACTTTAGGACAAGAGCTACCTGCCCCAACCAAAAGCTCGGACCGCCGCACCCACGACGGTAAGCTTTCGAAGCTCTCTCTCTAAGTCCAGTTTTCCAGCAAAGCTCTGTTTGAGCTCGTTCTAGCGTCAATTCATGCAATTCAAAATTTAGTTGAATCGTATGGATGTGTAGGAACTCAATTTTACCTTCAATTTCAACAATTAACCTCGATTGATCAATCAATTTGATGAAATCAAATTCAGCCAGTTTGAAAGGGGGGAACTTTTGGGGGAAATTGGGGATTTCGAAAATTTGAGAGACCAAAGTGAAATTTCCCAAAATCAAGGGCCAATTGGCCATGAAAAAGATGTTGGAGGACCAATTAGTAGATTCTTGAAATTTATTAGGGTCAAATTACCATTTTTGTAAAGTATAGGCAAAATGGTAATTTTTGAAAAGTTGGGGAACAAAATTGAAAATTTGGGAAACTTGAACTCTTGTTGGAATTTTGGATAAATTGAGGACCTAAAGTGAAATCTTTAAAGTTTCGGGACTCAATTTGGGGAAAATTAGCATTAAGGACTTAAAGTTAAGGAAAAAGAACTTTAGGGACCTTAATGCAAATAATTTAAAGTTTTGGCATTTTGCTAATTCATGAGAAATGAAGGCTATTAGGCCAAATGTTAATTAACAATGATGTTCATATCGTGTAGGAATATGAAAGACCGGGAACACCAGCAAGAATAAGCTCGCGTGGAGGTAAAAAGCCACTTTAGGGGAAAATACACTACACTTATTAGGTGAGTAGGATTTTCACATCATACCCGTTTGGGGTGATGAGTAACTCGAAAAAGAAAAGCCATGACTAAGTGGAAATTTTAACATCACACCTGGTTGGGATGATGTGAGAAACACACGAAAAAACTACTTATCGGTTGTAAGTAGATCATACCTGGTTGGTATGATGAACTTCCTGTAAGGAAGTAGAAAACCCGCTTACCGGTTATAAGTGAAGATGTCCTTATACCCGGTTGATGTGATGGACAAGTGAAAAAGATATTTTGTCAGAAGTGCTCTCCCTTAACTGTGTGTCAATGCTTAAAAATTTTTGGAGACATTCTTAACGAGAGTTCAAATAGCTCGGATAGGCCAGAGGTCTCGGTTTTGGAACTTGGGGGCTAATTGCCCAATTTTGAAAATCTCATACAGTGGGCCTAAGGCCAATTGGCACAAGCAGGAGCTCGTAAACAAACATGATGATAATCCATGAAAATTTTAATTAATGATGTGATTTGGCCATGGTACCAAGACAAGACCGATATACTCAATGGACTAGCGGCAGTGCGACAAGACCAGGTTGATAGATTGGTCTAGACAAATAGCTGCAGGTCGAGTTGAGGGTCGGGGCCGTTGGACTAATGGTACCAAAGATTAATGGCTTATATGGAAAACTTTGTTTGTGCATGCACTGAGGTTCAGGACCATCAAGATGCCCAAGAGGGGTAGTGATGCGTCCTAAGGGCTACTGGATGACATGGTGGAGATAAGGGCAAATTGTTGTGTCAACAGACAGGGAAGCTCGACGTAACGTCATGCGCATAAGACCGAGGTGGGATCGGGATGAGCTCTTTGTCCTCATACGGACACAGTTTTTTTTTTGGTTTGAGGGTCGGATGTCGCGAACATCCACTCATTCCCAAGGTAGAAGTAGACAAGCTTCTATCTAGGTGGCCGGTAAAATCGCTCCGATGCCACAAGTGGGAGCAGTGGACGGGCTGCCCTGCGAATGTGTGGTCCCTTCATGATGAATGGTGTGTATTGATTGTTAAACATACCGATTGTGGATAATGATGAGTTATGGTTTTGAAAACTGAGAAATTGAGAAAGAAATAAGTTTAAAGGAAATTAAGGAGTTTGACACACTCCAATTTAAAACTATTTTATTAAAAAAATTTTAAAACACCCATTCACTAAGTTTTAGAAACTCACCCACCATTTTTATCCTTTTTTAGGAGTAGAGAAAATGATTAGAGATAACACCGGGATTTACCCTCTGTTAGGTATACTTAATTTCTTTTTAATCTTACATTTTTTATTAATATATGTTATTCTAGGGAATATAGTGGAAATTTCGTCTGGCTCTTCTTGATTTAAGAAATGGGGAAACCCTTCTTGAACCAAGGGAGCGGCGAGTTGATCACGGGTATCCGACTAAACCGGGTCGGGTGTGATAAGGGTGGTCAGTAAAGTCGATACGAACCACAAGTGTAACCGTCGGTAACTACTATACGAATGTATGATCACTTTGATTATAAAGAGTGTGGACTTGATTGTTTAAATATAAAAAGGATAAATGTGTAATAAAATAAACATTTTAAATAGTTACCTTTTTACCCACTCATTTAGTTGTATAACTCACCCCTCCATTAAATATTTCAAGAAAATATGAAGAGTAACGCGGGTGAAGAGTATATCTCTTTTAAGTCTTATCTCATAATTATATTATAGTATGTATTATGGAAAAACATATTTTCGTAAATTATTTTAAAAATATTGTCATGTTACGTTTGATTCATACTAGTATCATAGTGGTTGTTATTTTATACCGGAATTAGTGGGAGATTGATTACCGCGTTCCAACCATACTAGGTTGGGGTGTGACATTTCGAGTCACTGTTTGGGCAAAAAAATGATATGCATGCGTGTAATGCGTGTGTGCGCTCGACCTAACACGTCGACCAACTTGCACTGTAACGAATTGGTTTCCGACAAATTTCTTATCTAGTTCAGCGGATTTTTACCTAATTTATTCATTTTTTGGCTGATTCTTGGGGAAATAAAAATACTTAAAAATTATAAATTTAATTTTCTATTAAATAGACACAAAAATCGCCTCATTTCGATTTGTTTAGCCCACTCTAAAAATCAGAGATTTTGTGTACTTATTCAAACCGAACCCAATTCAAACCCATTTTTTTCGATGTTTTTTCCGATACTTGAATTCAAATCTCAAAATATTTTCTAAATTCTCTTGTAACCTTTTTTATCACTTTACTCTCTATCTAACATTTCTCTTAATCCAATTCAATTTTAATTTTCGTTTCATTTTTACTTGTCAATTTGATCTCGTTTCTCCATTCGGTTCGATCTAGTTTTCGAATTGGGATTTAACCGGTATTATAGCTATCTACTTCTTTTTTTTTAATTTTGTATTCAAACTAGTTGTATTTATATTAAATCATTTAAATTTACCCAATAATATCATTTACATGTCCGGAGCACCGAGAGTGAATCTAAATAAGCTCAGATACTTTTTATTTATCATCAACTCCTAATCCCCGTCAACTTCTCTCCTTGAACATTATGCCACAAAATCTTCACCCTGTGAATTTTTTTTGTCGAAATTATTTCTGCTATCGGTCAAGTAGGCGCACAAATCACACAGGTATTTTAAAGTCTAGAATAAGGTAGTCCAATATGTGTATATTAAATCTGACTCGTACTTTATTACTATTGACATGTTGTAAGAGACCACACAAACAGTGTGCTAGCTGAAGGTGGAGCTCCATGTTACACTACCACTTCATTGGAAGTCGATGAAACCAGTGCAGTGGTGCAAACCAAATGAGGCGGGGAGCTTGACTAGATGTCCATTATTTGGAGATGAACTCAAAATTTAGAATATATAGCTGATTATCAACATTGTGAACAATTATCAACTGTAACATGTCTATACTCAATTTAATATATTGAAAAAAATCATATTAGCTGTTTATTGGGCTTAAGATCTTCAGGGTGGAGCTCATATTGTGCTTAGGCCCAATATTCACAGCCCATTGGATCAAACCGGACTATCGAATTACGTTCACGGTCCAGATCTACTATTGCGTTGGGGAACTGATCAGAGCCGTCGGTGTGAAAGAGGAAGCATACAAATAACGTCCCAGATTCTCATTCCTCACTGAGAAAACCCTACTCCTGAGGCGCAGTCCATTCAAGAGTGCTCAGCGCCGACTCCGTGTCTTGGTAAGTCCTAGAATCTTCACCGGACTTTTCATGATATCATCTGATCTTCTGATTGGAGGCAGCTATGTCGGCAGAGAATATATCGCTTGCCAGAATATGTTTTCTTCATGGCTGATATGAACTAGATGCGGTCGTTTCTGCTATTTGCTTCCAATTCTTCGATTTCAATTCTCTGATGCATTTTGGTGTGCGATTTCTGCGTTATGTTTTTCTCGTAGATGTTCCTTTTTTTGGATGGGAGACGAGAAAATATCTCTTTTCCCAGCATTCGTTAGCTTCGTGGAATTCCTTTGATTTAATTCTTGATTAATTGGAAAAAAACAGAAAGTGTGGTTGTTGATCTGTAGTTTAATTATTTACTTTGGCGGTATAATAACATGAAGTTCGAAGCTTGCTCTGCATATTACCCGTAGTTTTGATGGACATTGAGCCCAGTAATCTTAGATCACCCTGATTGGACATTACATACTAATATTTTTCATATATTTCTTGAAATCATATGACCCTGATTGGTTTGATTAACGTTAATTGTTGTCATACAGAAGAGATGGGTGGAGAAAAGGTGAACTTGATAATTCCCGAGTCAGTATTAAAGAAGCGGAAGAGGAATGAAGAATGGGCATTGGCCAGAGAGACTGAAATTGAGACTTGCAAGAAACAGGCCAGGGAGAAACGGAAGCTGATCTTCAAGCAAGCAGAGAAATATGCAGAAGAGTATGAGGCACAGGTTAGTTGTTTTATTTGGTCTGTTTTTTTACTCTTTTCTTTCAAGTTCTCCATTTATCTCTCCATGGAAAGTTCTCTTCATATGCTAAACTTGCATCTGCTATGGTTATCAGGACAAGGAGCTGATTCGTTTGAAGCGTGAAGCCAAATTGAAGGGTGGTTTTTATGTTGAACCAGAAGCTAAGCTTCTATTTATTATTCGCATCCGCGGGTATGCTTTTGTGCATGTTGAACTGTTAAGGAAAAATTGGGTACTCTGGTTTATATAATTGTATTCTTGGTCAATTTCAGGATCAATGCAATGCACCCCAAGACAAGAAAGATTCTGCAGCTCCTTCGTCTGAGACAGGTATATAACAACATTCAATTTCTTAGTTCAAATAGTAATAAATTACTACTATATGTGCACCATGTTGATATACACAATCAAAGTGCAATATCTGATGAAACTGTAATATGATTTGTGCATATGCATTTTACTTGAACAGATCTTTAACGGTGTCTTTCTCAAAGTGAACAAAGCTACAATGAACATGCTTCATAGGGTTGAGCCTTATGTTACTTATGGGTAATTGCTGCACCTCTGTGAAATTTGGAAACTGCCATGCTCTGCAGGACTCTGTCTAACAGAATTACATGTCTTTCAGCTATCCCAACCTGAAGAGTGTGAGAGAGCTCATCTACAAGAGAGGATATGGAAAGCTCAACCACCAGAGGATTCCACTGACCGATAACTCAATCATTGAGCAGGTTTCTTTTACTTTACCTATTCTATTTCCCCAGGTGTGGGAGGATGTTCCTAAACCCAAGTGATTTGGACTGTGATCTTCAGGCTCTTGGAAAGTATGGTATCATTTGTGCTGAAGGTCTGATCCATGAAATTATGACTGTTGGACCTCATTTCAAGGAGGCAAACAACTTCCTATGGCCATTCAAGCTCAAGGCCCCCTTGGGTGGTTTGAAAAAGAAGAGGAACCACTATGTTGAGGGTGGAGATGCTGGGAATAGGGAGAACTACATCAATGAGCTCATCAGGAGGATGAACTAGATACCATCTTTACTCTTTTCCATGTTTTGGAATCTGATTACTCTTTTGACTCTACTGCAATTTATCTTAATCATACTTTGGAAGTCCAATGGAGTTTTGACTGTTCAAGTTAGTGACTATCATGTTATAACCTTAAGCTATGGTTTCTTCATATCCAAACTTACTTGGTAGTGGGCGATCTGTCCATCTCCATTTTCTATCATCAATGAGAAGCAAGGTAATGCTGGTTACCAGTTCTTAATATTTAATCTACAGGAAAGTTGCAAGATGGTCCGGCTTGTTCTGAATTTTATGACTTATCCTTTAATATGCCCCGTTGTGTCATTTTCTGGTGTGACGCTTGATATCTCAGTATAATGATGATACAGACAGATAGAGGCCAATTCTATTGAATTAGAGAAAAGCACAAACGCACCACTTGCACAGTCATGGTCAGTACAATTACAGGTTCCGGGACATTCCACCTAACCAAGCTCAGGAATCAATTGACAAACAAAAGGGTGGCAAATTACATTAATTTTGCCAAGAGTCTTAAAGATACTCTTCCTGGTTAGGGGACGAATCATTTATTGGAAGCAGGAGGTCGTGTACAAGATTGAAGGGATGACTAAGGCTGCTGCTTTACCTTGATACTTCTATCATTCAACCACCATGCACGTAAAACACAATTTACCAAATCATAGGTTGCTTACCCTATTAACCATATGGTGTGCAGAAATTCCTTAAGAGATAACAGGCAAACGGTTGTGTTTTAACTGTCAAAAACCTCTCACTAAACTATACCACGATACCACAACATTTCATTCTATGAACAGTTAGTTCACTGCATTGTATGATGACTCAGGGGAACTCCGAGATCCTGGACGAGGAGCATTTTGGGATTCATCACCAATGTGAAATTTCAGAATCCTTGGAAGTTCTAGCATGTCAGGCTGTGTTTCAGTTTTGAATTGAGGCTATCTCTTTCCACGCAATGAATCCTCTGGCACAATGGGCAGGATGTGCGGTAGGGAAGCAATCCTGGGAAGGTTAAGCAGCAGGTCCCCAAGAGAGTCCTTCCTCAACATGGCCCTTGGTGGTCCACCATTGAACTCTGGCAGTAGCATTGGAAGGTCGGCTTCAATCTCTGTTTTCTGCACAACTGTGGAAACGCCTACAGTACTTGGTACATGGGTACCAGAGTTAGATACAGGGTCCTGAAGAAGGCAGCAGAGGGAGTTAACCCTTGACATGAGAGACTGCTCATCGGAGGAAGAAGAAGCCAACATATTCGAGTCGCTCAATAGGTGTCGGGTCAATTCCTCGAGGACGTCTCTGTCCATTTGCTGCTTCCCATTGATCCCGTTCTGTTCTGTGATGCAGTTGCTAATGTGGGTGATCAAGTCGCTCAACGACATGGACGGTTGGCTTCCAGGAACCTTGACCTGTCCCCATGGACCGAGTATGCTAGGCTCCTTGGGTAAGCTGCTTGATCCTATTTCTTCAATGGCACATCCATCCATCACTAGAAAATATAATACAAGTTTAGATTATGCACAGCTATCAAAGTGAGGCACCCTAAAGTTTTCAACCCTGATAAACTCCAGAGGGAGATCAGGGGACTGCGCACCTGAGCTGGGGGAAGTTGAATAATTATCATGACCGGTGCTCAAGAGCTCCTGAGATTCATTCTTCGAAGAGGACGACTGGGTTCCACTCCGGGAAGCAGCCATCGAATTTGCATAGAAAGTAGGCATCTCCTCGCCTCTTAAACCGAATTGGTGATTTGGTTCATTTGACTCGTGAAATACCAAACCTTTGGGCTCAAAATAGGGACATTCCAGTACAATCTCGGGCTGCTGGCTCAGGAAGTTAAGTCGAGGATCGCATTGAATAAGCTTCTCGAAATGCCTCCCAAGTAATGCTTGAGGGCAATGTAGGAGATGATGCCTTCAAAGAATTCAATAACCAGACCATTTATCAAGCAGAGACATGATCAAATTCAGACACAAGCTATACTTTTCAATACTCATCACCTTCAGATACAAGAATCAGACCCAATGGAGCTCAATGATTCAGAGGACAGTAGGAAGTTACCTGTGTATGCTTGCCTGCCCACTTGTAAAATCAGATGTAGGTTGCCACAATGTGTGCTTTCGAGGTTGTGGATTTGTCTCCCTAAAGAAAAGGGGCTGCCTTGCAAGCTGTTAACACCCAAATATATCAGAACAAACTCTATGAAACATGTATAAGGAGATAAATACAAGGCAAGTGGGTGCTACCACTACTTCAAGAGTATCTGTTCCCTCGACAGCATAGTTGGCCTTTATTGCCACAATGTCCGACCACTGAATTTCAATCTTGTTCTTCAAGGCACCATCAAGGACCTCCCAGACGAGCTTGTGCTTTGCAAAGTAGCATTTGGCCACCAAGTCCCCTTCATATTTCGACTTATACTGTAGTTAAACAGAAACTTGCATTACCATCAAGGCGCCGCCGCCTATAATCAGTCCCATAAAAGAATGGGAGATGTTGTAACTACTTACCTCCCAAGTTCCGATCTTCAGGAGAGAAGCAGGGAAGTTTGAGGCCTTGAGCTTATCGGCCGAATTCACCCTGTGAGATTTGGCACCTAAAGATAGTGAAGTCGGACTTTGCTCTTGAGAGAGCCTCATTTGGATCAACTCTAACAGGGAAGGGCTTTTCTTGAGACGCAGACCCAGAGGACTCGGCTCGTTCAGCGGATTGAACTCTGCACCTATGCTACCCAAGTAGCTCTGCATAATAAATGGAACAAAAAATTCTCAAAGATTGACCCCAATAAGGGACCCTGAATTAACAACCGCTCCTGCAAGCCTCGAATCAAAGAAATTTGACAAGCACCACCAAGACCACATCAAATTTCCCTCACAATATTTGAAACGGATGAACTACTGCTTGGCGATAGCATAAACCTCGAACGATATAACCAGCTATCTTTATCCCAAAAGTATATACACTGCCATGCGAGCGTTAGTAGTATTTCAAATGGATATGACAGAAAAGATATCAAATCAGCTTCTCGAGCCTGCTAAACATAAGGGAATCAATTAAACATGACGTACCTGCAGAGTGCCAGCGCCGTCGCCGTCGCCAGATAACCTTGGCCGCTTGTCTGCACGCTCGAGCAGGTCGGGGGCCGCCCGCTCGTCTCCCTCCATCTTCACCTTCACCTTCTGGCACGAGTCCATCCTATGAACCATTAGAACAGCACGGCAAAGGAGAAAGTTGAAACTTGCTAACTGAGTTGACTCGGAGAGTCGGCGATTCTTAGAGCCTTCGAGCGCAGCCGCTAAATCGCTTGGGTGTGCAGAGAGAGAGAGAACAAGAGATGGAGAGAGATCTTTTCAGTTTTCCAGAGCAGCCTCTTCGACGAGAAGAAGAGCCAGTGGAGTGACACGCGCCCGAGAGCAGCCTACGTGTACGATCCATGACAGCTAGGAAATTGCCTGTTTTGACACGAATTTACAAGTGTACCCTTATTACTGGAGGCCACAAGTCCATTGCCAGGGCATTCTAGTTTACATGTTCGCCTACGTCAGAAATTTTGGCTTTTTTCCGGGCTGCAAGTATCACGTGTTATCACGTGCTTCTGTGGGATTGGAACCGTTTCCCGAACCTTCATTTGTCCAAAATTTGTCGTTTCTTGCCTTTTATGATTACTAATTAATATTCATGCTTTTATAGTATTTAAATAATATTATTTTTTATCTCGAAAGCTAGATTAATTTCCAATTTAATAATATTTGGGTCGGTAAATATGAATTAAATTTTATTTCAGTTTAAAATGGTAAATAAATTTTGAAATTTATATTTTAACTATATTCGTTATAATATAATTTATTTAATATTTAATTTATGTATAAAATAATATATGAACTTATTTTTATTTAAGTGCAAGTAAACGTGTGTAATTATATGAAGAAATTATAATTCGAGTTTTAGTTAGATGAAATATTAATGATAAAAAGAGATAGATCAATATATGAAATATGGGGTGGAGTTGAGTTTGGATTTGGCTAGTGAGCCACGTGGCAAGATATGATGGACTGGCTACACGTTTAAGGAATGGATTGCGTGTGGGGACACGTAAGACGGCTAGAGAGGAGAGGAGAGGAGAATACGACAAGCAGCGGAGTTTGGATAAGATTATGATGGCTACTATTCCTTGACCATGTCATGATGTTTTGTTTGCTTATGCATTACGATTTTATAAAGCAAGACTTTTGTCCATCCCCACTTTCTATGAAGTACACTCCTTGAATTATTAATTGCTATTTTCATAAAGGAATACTAATATTTAATCATTAAAGGAATAAAATTAAAGGTATTTAAGTTACATATGGCCTTACTATTGCAGGTCATACACGCATCTTGATAAAAAAAACGGAAAGGATAGGGTAAGGCCGCCTATACTTCTGCTCATGCTACAAGCGGAGAAAAGCCGACCGTACACTAGCACGCACTAAATAATAAAAAAAAATATATGTGAATACTACAAATTTAATAACCAGCTAAATGAATTGGAGTTAACATTTATGTATATTATTATTATTATTAAACAAATATCATTTAATATTATGGTATGTGTTTGTGATATAAACCTTACATATAAATAAAATTTATACTAAAATTTAGAAGTAATTTAATCTAAATCTTACTTGCATATTAATGATGGCTAATTTTTAATTGTATCGATATTCTTAACGCAATAGTATATTATTGAGAGTTTTAAATATGATAGTTTTAATAATTTTATATTTCAAATAAAAAAATTATCCAACAATGGAATCATATAAAATTATGATAATAAAATAGGTATGATGAGATATTAGTCTTATATTTTTTTTCTTTTATATAGTTATAAGAGGGTATTAATGATATTTTGTTTGAGTACACGTACAATCATTATGAACATGTTGGTTCTGCCATATAGGATTTCCAAGAATTATACTTATAATATTATTAAAATAATAAATTATGCCATCAATTTTAATTGTTCATGTAAAAATCGATTTTTATCTTGTTTTAATTATTATAAATATAACTCGATAAAATTTATTTCATACATAGACTATCCATACTCATTAAATTTGTCATATTAAATAATATTAGTAAAATAAGTTATAATTTTTAAAATACATATTATATGTAAAAAAACAAAGGTGAATACTGCTCAAAATCAAATCGGGAGATGCAACAAATTGTTGCTGAAAATCTGTAATGGTTACTGCTGAGTGAGCATGTTAGAGATGTGGAGTGGGGAGAGGAAACTAAATCGAGTAATAAAAATGGTTCCAATCTCTTAATAATAAATTATTATGTCATCACATCAAAGTAAAATAAATTGAACGTCAACCTTTAAATGGTAAAAAATTTCCAATATTTACTATAAATATAAATTTCAATAAAATTACTTGTATTATTTATAAAAAAATGTAAAAAATCTGGTAAATTAATAGTTATATTAGATCTATTGGATAGGAATCTCTTGCTTGAGTTACTCTAGTTAAAACGTTCGTTTTTTACTCTAGTTAAAAGGTGCTTCCACTCTTATCCCCAATATTTATCTTTATTTCAACATTTATTAAAAATTTTAAAATAACGTTTTTTATATTTTTGAAAGAACAGTATAAATCTACCTATGTTACCTAGTAGTAGTAATATTTTAAAAAAATCTTATAATTTCTTTCTATACATGAATAATCAAAATTTTTGTTAATTTATACAATATCAATTAAGTGTATAAACTAGAATTATGTTATCCACTTTGGCATAATCAACCATTCAAAATTTTAAGTGATTAGATATAAAAGAGTATTAAATATCAATAATTAATATTGTAATACCATAAATATTGAAAAGAAAATCAAGTTAAATATTAAATGGGAAAACTAACTCAAATAGGTATTTAAATTGAATTAGAATTTAAAATTAATTCATATCATAATTATAAAAAATTAATATGATAAATTAGATCATACCAAATCACCATTAAAGTAGAACTCTAGTTTCAAGAAAAAACTCAAAATAGAAACTAGAGTCATCCAATGGCTAGGGTATAAAATCCCAAAATTTTAAAGTGTAATATATAAATTAGTGATTTTTTAACTTATTTAGTATAAAAAATTTTAAAAAAATTTATTGGATCAATAATTGATTGAATTGTTGATAAATTAATAAAAAAAAACGATCAAAATTATTCAACTCGATCAACAAATTTGTTAGAAATCAATTTAAAACAATGTCAAACTAATCAAATACATTAAGATCCGCTTTGCATCCCTCCGTCCCATTGAATATATGAAATTCAGTTATTAACCTATTTTAACTCATGGCATTTTAAAATCCACTGCACATGAATTAAATCTTGTAGAGAACTATACACTATACAATGATTAAAGTAAATTAAGTCCACGAACATACAAGGTTTAGATGTCCACTTATTGATGGCTAATGGAAATTCTCTCTTAAACTTATACACTTTGTTTTTCGATGATCATACTTATAGAAAATACAAATTTATCTCCCAACTACTAAAATTAGTGATTTAAGTGTGTTTGGAAAGCTACTTGATTCAGTTTTGCAACACCATCCAATTAGCCTTTGACATTAACTATACCACTACCTGTATGATCAAATAGTACATAAAATCCAAAAGTAAAAAACATAAAATGTCATTCTCAAAACCGTCTTGATGGATAATAAGGGTCACAAAAAATACCACATATTACTCTTGTTCCCAACTTTTGAAGCTCATGTGAATCCAATTGAGTATACTACAAATTCGCAATGCTCAATCACAAGGTTAAGGGTAAAAAAATTTAAAAAAATTAAATGAATTAATTGGTGCAATTGCAAAAATCCAAACGGGAAGTAGAATAGAAAAGTACAACAAGAGCTCAAAAAAATGTTGCAATTGGAATGAGAGATTTATTAATATAATAAATATTCTAGAATATTAAAGAATAAAATAATATATTTTCTAGATATGTGTAAGATAATAGACTAAGTTTATAATATTTATTATTTTAAAGGATTTGGGTGTGGTGTCTACATATAACTTGTATCTTGTTTCTCAATAAAACAAGTTATATTCCATTATTTTTACTTGTGTTGTGAAAGTATTTTCTATATTTGGTGTAGGGTATCGTCAGTATATTAGCAGGATTCACATCAGAACCCCACCAACCTCATAAGTTTTTGTTAAGTATTGAGTTTGAATAAATTAATAAAAGTCTCGAGTAGTCTTTAGTCATAATAGAGTTTAGTAAAATGAACTTTGCATGTTGCTCAGACCTTTGTTTGAGGTGATTCAAGTGGTAATAAACTCCTTTATGAGCGAGCTTTCCAATCCACCAGTGTCACCGGCCGAGTCGTTATCTCTGGTGAGAACCCGACTTTTACTTGATAAACTGTTAGCTTAGATGTAACCCCAATCATTACTATTTTGACTAACTCATATTGGGCAGACACCAATATAGTCTAGAGGGAGTTCTTTGGGACATTATAATAAATTTTGAGAATTTTTGTGAATTATTTTGTTCGAGTACTAAGGTCAATGACCAAAATATAAATATGGATAAGTTAAATGACTCATTCGAGAATAAGGTTTCTTTTAGGTATTTATTAAGGGCTAAAAAATTTTTATGGACTATTTTGAAAGATTAGTAAAGATTTGAAACTTGTAAGATAAATTTTAAATGTTTAAGGACTAAAATGGGACAAAAGAGAAAGTTCAAGCACTAAAGTATAAATAAAGAGATATTGGTGCCCAAAAGTGATTTTTAGGAAAAAAAATTTTGCACAATTATTTTTAGGAAAATTAAGTACCCAAATAAGATTAAAGAAATTTTAGTAATCCAAATAAAATATTCGGAGAATATAGAGTACCGAAAAGATAATTTTTTAAATATAGTGGCAAAATAATATTTTTGCCCAACTTAATAATTGTTGTGCAAATAGTAAAAATTTGAGAATGAAAAGATATATTGTCATGATACGGCCCGATTCATTGGCTGACGGATCCGTGCAACTAGTCAATCCCCCTCAATATTACAATTGTGAGATTTTTTATCAAAGTAAAATCGGCTAGACTAATCCTTAAAACAGAAAATAAATCTTTATTTTTCAACAGAAATTTAAAATTTTCTTTAAATTATTGTGCCACAAGAATGGTTTAATGAGAATTTGAGAATATAACAGTTGATAAGTAGTAAATTACATCATTAGTAATAGGGAAGAAGGTCATCTTAAACAGTAATGATCTGGGAAGTTCCTCCCACTTTCGTCTCTAACTTGCTCAGTTTTTCCTGCAATAATTTGGGGGAGGAGTGATGAACTCATAGCTCAGTGAGTGGACACTCATGTCGTGGCACTACATGACTTACAACCCAAATCTTTCCCATAAACCACCTATTATAAGTTTCTATTCTATTACTCGTATTAAACTTTATGAGTCTCATAATTTACTTCACTCAGACACTAGTCTTGGCCATACCACTCATAGTTTAAACTACGGTCGGGTTATCCTCGATTTTTCTCCTTTGGTTTTACACATTTAGCAGTTTATATACAAACATCAGAACTTAGTCCCATACACACAAGTATGGCATATGCTCGACACGGTACTTACGGGCTATTTACAACTCGTACCTCGATTCGACTACTTAGGCCCCAAATAGCGGGCTACTCAAGGCCCTAGCAAATATTGGAAACTCATGTCCCGCACACAATGCATGACCTACGCTTGGGTGATACTTCCATGCTACTCATGATTCGCGCCTTTACCCAATAACTTAGTCTTTAATAAAAGTAGTGGCAACTCATGGTACTAAAGTAAACAATCACACGCCCAAAATGTATCACCACAATGTATCAACTAAATTGGGAATTGAAGTGTGGGAGGCCCAAGGCACTCTTCCCACAATCGGTGCCTCACTCGTGTTGTCTTGCATTTTGGTGTCTTAGCACCCTAGGGTTCTAACAGAACTCATGCTGCTCTCCCGCACACTTTAGGAACTCAGACCCACACACAAATGGACTACTCAAGCCCTACATATATATATAACTTACAGTGGCTCCTTAACCAACACCCTCACATATTGTCTCATAGTTGGTGTCTTAGCGCCCGGGTCATGGCCGCTTAACCACTTCTTGACGGTCCATACACTACACATACACATTCGTCTTAATCCCACCATCTCCCCGTCGTAGCGGTGTACTAGGACGATACTCGTACATCATTCGGTTGTCTCGAGAAAACATGGAAGATTACACTATTTATCTCCAATCTCCTTTCCATTTTTCCCTGAGTGATAACACAACCTCTTAGACGTCCATCCATCACCCCATCTCCTATACCGGTATTCATAAATAATAATATGACACATGCTCGTAATCGTGGCCTTTATGGACATTCTCATAATGGTGCTATATGCATTATGTTACCATGAGCTCGATGCACTTAGCCCGACTTTCACTCACGTCACACACACAAACTAGCAATTTGTGCTTCAATCAACATGTTAAACATGGGAGCTCAAACTCTCACTGCCAAATTCCATTAATTTCGTGCACACAACACCGGGAGTCCGACCCGTCGTGAGCCGACTCTCCCAAACAAATAACTGGCCATTCGATACTAGACTCGAGTCTCACTGTATGATCCTTGACCCTATCGTTATAATAGCATAGCACGCATACTAGGAGTACGACCCTTATCGATTATCTCCCCAAGTTCACACAAAGGCTCTAAGCCCAAAATAGTTTTCCCTTGTTTCTCAGGACCGGTCAAAATCTCATAACTCGGTCTTATGACCAGTTCTTACTCATTTGTTTTGAAGATCGTATTTGCTTTGGTGGGCATGCTTTTATCCATTTTGTATTGCTTATATGAGTTTCTAAGAGCAACTTGCTACTTAAATTCACACGGTCTCACAAGGAAATTAATTAAATTCCAGTCGGTATAATAGGATGAGCTGTCAAAAACCTATTCATACCAACTGTTATTTTCTCTATCTCTAATTATGCGATACCAGTGTGATATAATATAAGATTCATTCTAAATTAATCAAATTGCACAATTGAGTCACTTTAGAGTTATACTAAATACACATAATTATTATCTCGTAATTTTTCACAAATTACGGTTTTGTCCCTAAGTCTGAGTTCTCTCAACTAACACGTCAATAACCATTCATATTTACTAACCACACCTATTATTTCCTTCAAAATCAAGATTAGACCACATTAGATTTTACTCACCAAAATATCTCAAAAGTTTCCAAGTCCTTTACTTAGATAACCTAACTTTTCCTAAAATTTGTATTTTTGTACTTAAGTATGGTAAAATTACCATTCTACCCCTACTTATCAAAAGTTCATCAATTGATATCCTAAACTTCTCAAATCTCTCATTTGGGGTTCTCGTAATTCCTTTAAACATACTTGGGCTCCTAAAAATGTATTAATTACATTTTGGCCTCTAAATTAGGCAAAATTATCATTTTACCCCTTATTTGTAAAAATATTTATTTTAGAAAAATTACCATTTTACCCCACATAATTCAAAATTAACTATTTAACATTGATTTGGTAAAAAATATCAGTGATAAACTCTAAGTGAGTAAAAAAGTGTGACTACAATAATAGATATTAAGAAAGTTAGTATAATTTTTTTTATGTATTAAGTTATATTTATGGCTAATTAAATCAATAAATAAAAAATTAATTATAAATTAAAAAAAAATCTAAATGCGAACAAATACAACAAAATAACTATAGATAAATACACCAATATAAAAAATGTAAATATGAGGAATAAGTGGGACTTTTCAAGCTCTACATATCTCTAAACAGGGAGGAAGAAATCCGGTATTTAGTGGCGAAGATAACAGTTCGACCCACCAGGTGGACCAAATCAAGGTTAAGTAAAAGATGGACTATAGCCTAAAAAGTACGCCGAGATGATGATGGAAGAGAATCCACTTACTTTTGCGTCCCAGCAAACAAACTATTAGTATTTAAGTGTTTTGTGGTGGTCTTGAGCGAAATCGTACTAAAAAATGCTATACTTAAAGAGGTCAACCACTCCGTATATACAATGCACCTAGGTATTACTAAAATGTACAAAAACTAATAAAACTGTAAATCACAGAAATAATAGGCCTCAATAGGATATCAAAATCTATAGTTTTGGACGGGTATCCAAGTTTCAATTCTAAATTTTGGTCAATTATATAGAATTAAGGTGAAATAAAGTTTCGAATAGGTAGGGTATTTAGGGGTGGCAATTGTACTCGATCCGATCGAATGAGCAAGGTATTTAGGGGTGGTAATTGAACTCGACGGGATCGGGTTCATGAACCCAGACTCAACCCATAATCCTTAACATGGAAAAGAGTGTCAAATTCATCATTTAAACTCGAGAGTATTCGATCTTTTACATCGGTGTTATGAGTGATTTGAGAAAACCAATAATAGTGGTTGTTACTTATGTAAGAAAAATATCGTGATGATGGCACGTCATTGTTGCTGATTTCAATTTAATTTCAATTTAATATTTGTCAAAAGAGAAGTTTATATAATTGTTAGATAAAGATGATCATGAGTGAGCATGCTTAGCATCACATCATTAGAGTTTACATAGATAGTAACATGGGAGAATGGAGTTATACCCATAGTAATAAGTATTATCAAGTTTAATTGATAAAGTGGTAAATATTAATTGCTCATTTTTACATATTTGTAGGTGGAGAACTCTAATAATAAATATAGATAAAACTATGGAGAGTTGTAAAAAGAGTAACCCGTATATAAATATGTTAAAAATTTCACCAACATTAAATGTCAAAATAAGAAAAAATTGGTGATGATAAGGAGAGTTGATCTCTCATAAGATTAGAGTTTGAGTAGGGAAGATATACTCCAATAGGCTTAAAAAAAAAAGAGAATAATATAGTGATTGCATTGAATATTTTTACTTTTATATTATTTTAATTAAGATTACTCTAATGAAACAATTGATATAAAATCTAGAAATGGTAGACACATGCTAACAACTATTATTAATTGTGGGTTGTATTGTTTTATTCTGATCATTGGTAGTTGGATATGGTGGAGACGTGTGGCGTCTTGGGGACAAGTGTGGAGATGAGATTTGCCTTGCCTTGCACATTTCCATACCCGTGTTATAAATATGAAGTATTTTCCTATTAAAAAATTAAAAATATTTATTATTAATAAAAATATGCATACCAGGGTTTACCTTTACCGGTTCACATGATAACCACATGGGCATTTATTTTTTGAGATTCAACGGAAAAATATACAATTACTTATTTTTATAATGGGCCGTGCCTATGCTACATGGCATATGGCTGACAAAATTGGGCCTTTTTGATATAGGCCACATGAGCAGGAGCTGAGCTGGCTAGGAAATGAGTGGCCAGTGGCTATTACCTGATCGTCTCTTCTCCTTCCCTTCCCCCTCTGACCTGCATATCTGAACCATGTGACCATGTCCCCATCACCAGTTCGCATCCGCCATGGCGGCCAGGTCACTCACTTCACTCTCCATTAGCTGCCCTCCACACCTCTCCCCCAGTCGTCAGATCCTCCTCCCCGGTGCCTGCCTTCTGAAGCGCAGGGCCACCGGCCTAGTAACGGCCATGGCATCGACTATCACCAAGGTCGTCCCCGCCGTGATTGTCGGCGGCGGCCGCGTTGGGAGAGCCCTTCAGGACATGGGCAGCGGTGGCGACGTGCTAGTGAAGAGAGGGGACCCGGTTCCAGAAGATTTCGAGGGCCCCATACTGGTCTGCACTAGGAACGATGATCTCGAGTCGGTTCTTGAAGCCACCCCTCGGAGTAGATGGAGCGGTACCTCTCTACTACCTTTCTTCTGCCATCGTTTGGATAACTCGTACTCGGCTGCCTGGATCTAATTGATTAAAAGATTAACCAATCTCGTAGGGACTCAACTTACATTCCTATTTCTCTTCATTTTCAGAGTCCTAACTCTTATTGAATGATCTGTATACTAGTTCATGTATCTTGGCAATCTAGCAGATTTGGTATTCTTCCAGAACGGGATGCTTGATCCCTGGTTCGAGAGTAAAGGCCTTGGTGGTGCAGATCAAGTCTTAGCTTACTTTGCCGTATCAAAGCTTGGGGAACCGCCTACTGATGGGAAGACAGATACCAATCCTGAAGGACTCACTGCAGCTTATGGAAAATGGGCCTCTGCTGTTGCTGGAAGGTTACTTGCTGGAGGTCTGTCCTGCAAGGTATGATGTTGATTAAGCTATGTCATTGGTTCTTGAATTTCTATTGCAATAACCATGCTATCTCTTGGAAAAGCTCGACCTCCACCTACAATGGACAATTTATCCAGTTGGCCTGAATTTTGGAATTGTCTTAGCAGGTTCTTGACAAGGAGGTGTTTAAGAAGCAGATGCTAGAGAAGCTTATTTGGATTTGTGCTTTCATGCTTGTTGGAGCTCGTCACCCTGGTGCCACTGTTGGTGCTGTAGAAAGAGAATACCGATCTGAAGTAAGCCTAGTCATTTTAAGTTTCCATCAGATGCTCCTGCCTAGCTCTAGCAAGCAAAGAAATTCTAGGTTTATGATTCAGTTTTATTGATGCTTGTGCTTTCAGGTGTCAATCCTTATTGCAGAGCTGGCATCTGCTGCTGCTGCAGAAAATGATCTAGTGTTTGAAGATGCCATGGAGGATAGGCTATGTGCTTACTCACGAGCAGTGGCTCACTTCCCCACTGCAGTAAAGGAGGTAGTTATCTGTTTATCTAACAAGTAACTTCACTTCCAGATTTCAAGCCCTTTTCCTTTTTCTCCTTTTTTTTTTTTATGAGAATGGTGTTCTCTTGATGACAGTTCAAGTGGAGGAACGGGTGGTTCTATTCACTCTCTGAGAAAGCTATTGCACTAGGGAAGCCAGACCCTTGCCCTATCCATACTGCTTGGCTTAAAGAACTGAATATTGTCTGAGAAGTTCCAGTTTAATTAGAAGCTTCAATATAATGTGAAATGCAAGTGATGAGTTTGATTCAGCATACTGCACCTGCACTTCTCTTTGGGTTATCTGTAATGATTTATTCCTCAAACGCTTAATTATCAAATGGTGATTTTGTTCATACCTTTCCAAAGAAGAATATGAACTGACGTTCAACATGTAAAGAGGATATATTAAAAATAGTTCACTCTGACTGACTTACATTTGCTTGACTTTGCAACATTTGAGAAGATATTTAAGATACTTGTACAGGTCGCCAGTTCAAAATTATGTAATTTGAATTTAGACAAGAATATAATACCATACCTAACAAGACATAAGTTGCCCAAGACCGGGAAAATGCCCAATCCCAGCATGGGAGAAAATCCAGGCAGACTCCAAAACAATATCAAAGAAACTTCAGTTTTCCCTTTGCAGCATTCTTGGCCATCTGGACGTGGCACTGTGCTCTTCTGGCACCCGCTAGACCAGAACAAGATCCAGATTCCCCCAAAGTGACAGCAAAATAGAGATAAATAGTGCAGAGAAAAGCCAACAGAGTAAGGGCTGTCAAGAGGAACCTGTGCCTCTGAACTAGAGTTGACCAGCTGCCCAACTCATCCCGCTGGAACTGCCTCCTGAATGAAGGGGACCTCCTTTGAGGCGAAGATACTATATTTTCAAAAACCATGCTCCCTTTTTTCAGTCCTCCCTGAAGCTTGAGCTAGCTACTGCAACCTGTGGAAGTTCAGGTTGACAGCAAAAGTTAATTCGGCCGAGCTACTGCCTAGATAGTAGATAGATTCTAGGATGGGAGAGAAATATTATGCAACTGAAAACAATCAAAACCACATTCAAAGAAAAAAAGTGTTGCCTTCAATGAATCATGCATTTGAAATATATTCAGTCTCTCTAATCATCAAAATTGCAAGGTTACATCAAGAAAAACTCCGTTCAAGAGATGTTCTCAAAAGGTAATAGAAATTCTAAAGCATTAAAATGATGTTCCTAAGTATCAGCCTTCTTTTTCCATCTCTATTTATCCATCTGCAATTGAGCTCCATCAGAGAGTTGATAAATGAACAATGAACTAGGACAGACTAATAGTATCATTGTTTGCAGGAGGAAAGATGGGAAATGCAACATTGAAGAAAAAAAGTGGAGTAAGTTATTATTGAATGAATCTGTTACACTTATATTGAACATGTATGCTGAAAGAATGCAGGACTTGTCAAACAATCTCAGGGCCAAGGTCATATATTCTCTGCTGATAAATGTGGTGTGATCTATAGTGGGCTGGCAATAAACTCCACCTTATCTTAAAAAAAAGAAAGCCTTGAAACCTGTCCTGGCATACCTAATCAGACAGACAACTTGTAAATACAGAAATCTTCCAAGTAAGCAAAAGTTGGATTGTGGGGCAAAAAAAGAAAACCTGGAGAAGGTCTGATGACATTTGGAAAAAGTAGTCCATTTGCACAAAACCAAAGAAGAAGCAAAATGAAAGAGGAGCTTACGTGACTTGGATATCAAGGAAAGAAGCTTTAGTTCCTAACCTCCTATATATCAAGAGAAATTGCTAACACAGATACAGGGAAAGAAGAGCCATCAGGATCAGGCAACTATGTCGTTCCCCCATTGCCCAACAAAAGATCATAGGTTGCTCCCAATCTCACACGCATCTGGGATCTATCTCTTGCACAAATCATCATCATGTAATCCCAGAAAGACATCACCTTGTACTATGACAGATACAAGACAAGCAGCTCCAAGACCAAAGAAGCATTAACTAGGAAAAGGGCTCGCAAGTTTAAAGCGAAGACAATGAAGACTGTTGCTGGATTTTCAAAAAAAAACTGCTGCTAGGAATAACACAAGTATGCAGATTCTTGGTAAGATCCATTGGAAAGGGAAAATTTTTGGGAGATTTCCATGGGATCTACACCTATAGATAAAAAAAAAAAAACATCAATCTCACGGGAGCATGTAGGTTGAATGAGAAGGGTGATTTGATCTTTGGGCAAACGAAGTAAAAATATATGGTAGAACTGATCTCTTGATTCTTCATCATTTTCATATTAGAGGTTAGATTCTTAATCCAGCTACGAGTATTAAGCTAAGGCCTTGATCATGTAGAGGGAAAATATGAATATACGAGAATAAAACTAGCACTTCTTCTATGGCCAAATAGCAATCAAACGGCTCCAGTCACATCAGATTGACAAAAGTCAGCATCAATCAAACATAACAACACTTCACAATCAAGCAGAACAGATGGAAAATCTGAACCTAAAAATTGACCCTTCTCATTCAAATCCCTTAATCAAGCAACCAAATGAAAATCAATAGTCATTCTTCAGATCTGACAATAAAGCTCATGGCTTTCCTGATAGAAAATAAAGCCGAAGAGAGAGAGACAGACAGACAGAAGACAACAAGGAGAAAGGAATAGACCCGACGGAATGGGAGCTACCGGATTGATGGGGGCGCTCTGTTTTTCCGGTCGACTGGCGTATCCTCCCCTTTATTTCCCGTCACCAACCCCAATAAGGAATCGCTGTGCAGAGATCTTGATCCGGCTTTCTAATCTCTCTCTCTCCTCCCCGTATGTCTCTGAGGCTAAAGATGGGGGACGGTGATGGAAGGAACCTAGAAGGAGAGATAGAACTGCCTGATTTGGAGATATAGGCCGTCCACGGACTTTGAAGCTAATCAGTGAGAGAAAAGGAGCAGACCAATGAAGGTGGATGTGAGCTAATATAATAGCTAAATTCTAACATTCTGATAAATTTTTACACAATTAAAATATAATTATAAATAAAATATCTAATTCTTAAACAAAATTTCTATTATAGAGAATTGAACTTTTTTTCCAATGTGAAAATTAAATATCATAATTACACAATCACAACAAATTCAGAAAATTTAATTTATTTTACAGCGCATTTACATATATTTTTTATTAAAATTTTAAAATATATATAAATTTTACTTAATAAAATATTTAATTTTAATTAATATATTGACATGCCATTGGCTAAATCGGAGCGCGTGAAGACTTACTTGGAGATAGTGTGTGCATGTCGGCCATGTATATTTTCTCTTTCTTGCTCCCTTTACTTTGCACGATATCTTCCTTCCTCCTCCCATAGCTGCCCAACTTCGAAGATCGATACCATTATTTATATATTTTTAATATTTAAATGGTATATTATAAAATTATTTTCAATTATATGTATATGTTTGAACAAATTAATATTTTCAGTTAGGATAATTTTAAAAATAAAGAATTAATTATATCAAGTTTATTTAATATTTTAATATTTGTTAATTTAATATTTTTACTATTTATTAATCTTTTATGGTTTATTTTTATTTTGTATCTATTATTGAGTATAGTTTATATAGTCTAATTATTTTTATTTTTAGTATCCTATATTTTATTTATCAAAATATCAATTAAGGGAAAATGAGGGTAAGAGGCGAAATTATATCCCTACCCTCACACAACCCATAACCCATTATAAAAAGGGTGGAGAAATGACAAATATAACTCCTTCATGGAAATTTACTAATCTCTAAGTGTGGTCATGATTGATCAGATGTAAAAATGCAACTGGAAAATAGTGGGAGCATAAATTACAAAAATGTCATTCAGAGCATATTGAGAGTGCAGGGGAAATCTCAAACCATAAAAATCAACCCCAAATTCTCTTAATTTTAGATTTTAGGTTGGAAGGTACATAATTAAGAAATTATTTAGATTTTTCTTATTTAATAAATTATGTTTAATTATGAAAATAGGATTAAAGGACCAAATCATAATTTTAGAAATGTTATATTATAGTATAATAAATGTGTTGATTATAAAAATAAACACATTTATAAACTCGTGTATGATATGCACGGAACAAATCATACACTATCGTGTGAGTGTAGAACAAATACTTGAAAATCCCTTTAAAACAAATATGTAAACTCTACCCTTTTTAGATAAGGAAAATTAAAAAAAAATCGGTAAAACTGAGTAAAAAAATCGAACCGGTTCACAAATCCGATTATCAGAAAATGAGAAAATTAGGAAACTATAACTCTCGAATGACCCAAAGGGGTCATAAAAACCTTGGAAAAAAATGTTAGGACAAGTTGCGAGAGAAAACAAGATGGTTCAAGTGAACTAGATCTGAGTTGGATTGAGCCGGATTATGAACCGAGTTGGTTCATGAACTGGAACTGATAGAGAAAGTGCAAATCAGAAAATTTATGGATTCCGAGTGATCTAAAAAGTCACAAAAGTCATGAAAAAGAACTTTAGGGTGAGTTGGAGATGAAAACCAAACCAGATTGAACTGATTTGAACAACTATTGAACTAGATGCTAAATTCATTTTTTAGGTAGATTAGAAAATTCAATTTTGAGATTTGAGGCCACCATTGGATAGAAAATGAATTTAGAAATTTTTAATTTTAAAAAATTCAGTCAAATCGGGCCTGAACCGATCAGTTTAAGCTTTGAACCCGTTTTGGACCGGCTGGTCCAGTTCGGAATAGTGTCGTCTTCTTCTTTCAGATGATAGCACTGTTCACTCATCGAAAAATCGAGCAGCGCCGGCAAAGTTGAAAAGTCTCTGGCCATGAAGTTTCAGGCAATCAATGACTGCCATTAAGGCACCAATCAGATGACCAAGAAGTCCCTGAGATTCCTATATAAAGAGCCCACCTCATTCATTCTCTCCACACCTAAAAACTCCATTATCTCTTAGCTGCTCCAATTTCCGGCAAAGCTCAAACCAAAGCTCCGATATAGGGTCTTTTCTAAGCCAAAAAAGGCATGGTTGGGTTCTTTGGATTTGGGGAGAAGTAAGCTATACGCCTGTAGTCTCGATTTGCTCCAAGGGTCGCTAGAGAAATGCCAGCATGATCGAACAGTGAAGAAGCTCCGACGAATCAAAGCTGCCCTATTTCGGCCGAGTTGAAATCAATCAATTCGAGCCCTTCTTAGGCCAAACCAAGCCCTTCCAACACATCCACAACCATCCTACAGCTGAATTAGAGTGAAAAGGTAAGCCAATTTGGCTTTCCTCTATAAATTCTGACCGGTGCTAGAGAGAGAACTGAAAGAACTTCGATGACTAAATTCTCATTCAATTCAGCATCAATTGATGCAATTCTTAATCCTAGGAGAAACCTTAGGATGAGAGTTATCTGCCTATATCGAAAGTTTGAACCGTCGTGCCCCCGACGATAAGCTTTCTCTCTAAGTCCAATTTTCCGGTGAAGCTCCGTTTGAGCTCATTCCGGCATCAACTCGTGCGATTCAAAATACAATTGAATCATATGAAGGTGTAGGAACTCCAAGCTAACTTTAATTTCAACAATTAAACTTATTTGATCGGTCAATTTGATAAAATCTAATTCGGTTGAGTTAGAAGGTTGAAATTGGGGAAAATTTGGGAATTTAAAAAATTCGAGGGACTAAAGTACAATTTCATAAAATTGAGGGCCAATTGGGCATGTTAAAGATGTTGGAGGACCAATTAGGCAAATTGTGAATTTTTTGGGTCAAAACTTACCATTTTTGTAAAGTAGGGGCAAAATGGTAATTTTGGAAAAGTTGGGGACCAAATTAGAAATTTGGAAAATTAAATCCCTTTTTGTAAATTTGGATAAATTGAGGTACCAATGTGAATTTTAAAAGTTTCGGGGCTCAATTTGAGGAAAAACTGACATTAGGGTCTTAAAGTTAAAGAAAAATAACTTTAGGGACCTAATTGCAAATAAAGGAAAAGTTTGATTTTCTCGTTTATTTGGATTGAATGAGAGCTATTAGGCCAAAGGATAATGAACAACAGTGTTTATATCGTGTAGGAACACGAAGTATCGAGAACGCCAGCTAAGACAAGTTCAAGCAAGGACAACAAGCTGCATAAGAGGATATTCATTGCACTATCGGGTGAGTGGGATTTAATATCATACTCGGTTGGGATGATAAACACTTCGAAAATAAAAACCAATTGCTAAGTGGTATTTTAATCATCACATCTAAGAAGAGTGATGTGGAAATCTCGCGGAAAAACTACTTACGAGTTGTAATTAGATCATACCCGGTTGGTATGATAAAACTTTCTAGAAGGAAGTGGAAAACCCGCTTGTTGGTTATAAGCGAAGATGTCCTCATACCGGTTGGTATGATGGACAATTGAAAAGTTTATTTTATCGAAAATGCTCTCCTGTGATTGTGTGTCATTGCTTAAAATTTTTGGGAGACTTTATTGACGTAAGCTCAATAGCTCATATAGGTTGGAGGCCTCGGTTTTGGAACTTGGGGGCTAATATGCCCGATTTTGAAAATCCCGAACAATGGGCCCTAGGCCAGTTAGCATGAGCAGGAGCTCATAAACAAACATGATTAATATAAAATGAAAACTTAAGTAAATGAGTTGTTTGGTAATGGTACCGAGAGATGACCAACATAATCGATGGACTAGTGGCAATGCGACATGACAGGTATTCGGACTAGTCAAGACAAACAACTATAGGTCGAGTTGAGGGTTGGGACCGTCGGACCAGTGGCACCACAGATTATATGGCATTATGTGAAAAACTATTGATTGTGCATGCATTGTGTTACGGGACCTTCAAGGTGTACAAGAGGGGTAGTGATGCGTCCCAAGGCTCTAGACGACCTGGTGGGTATAAGGGCAGTTAGTCGTACCAAAAGTCTTGCAAAGCTCGATGTAGCTTCAAGCACATTAGACTAGGGTGGGGATAGGATGAGGTCTCTGTCCTCATATGAACACAGAATTTTATTATTGGATTGAGGGTCGAATGTCGCGTACATCCACTCATTCTCAAGGTAGAAGTGGACGTACTTCTATCGAGGTGGCTAGTAAAGTTACTCCGATGCCACAAGTGGGTACAGTGAACGGGCTGGCCTACGATTGTATGTTCCTTCATTATGAAGGACGTGTGTTGGTTGATAAACACACCATTATGATGAGAAATGGTTATGGAAACCAATAATTGAGAATAAAATGTTTTTAAAAGAAAAATAAGGAGTTTGTCACACTTCAAATTCAAACTATTTTTCTAAAAGTAAATCTTTGAACACCCCTTCACTGAGTCGTCAAACTCACTCCCTCCCTTATATCCCTTTCAGGTAACTCCGGAAAGCTTACCCCAAAGACTGCCAACTAGCACACCTGTAAGGTAGGTATGATATGTTTAAAATTTTGTGCAATTTTGATTTATGTTATTCCAGGAAAGGTGCAGGTTTAAAGAATGTCTTACTTCTCACGGTTTATAAAAGAAGGGGACAACCCTTAGTAAACCGAGAGAGTGGTGGGTTGATCACGGGGATCCGACCAAACTGAGTTGGGGCGTGACAAAACATGTTCTCGATTAACGGTGAGTGAGATTTCTAGTATCGAGTCCGATCGGACCGATAACACAATATTACTTGCACATCTAATAACATGAGCTGATTAAAATCTTTTTATATAATATATTCCCCTTGATAGCCTTAACTTCAATAAAATTATTTTTTTAGAAATATATTATTGATATGGGCATGAATCTTATTTAGAAAATTTACCATTTGATTATATGTTGTTAAAACAAATTTCAATTATTGGATATAGATCCATTCCCCAATGCAGAAATGGGTTGAGCCTATGGTTGAGGAAAATAGATTAAATCCATAAATTGAGTAATGGGCCCAATGCTAACATTTTCAAAAATAGTGGGCTTAAGGCCATGTTTTTAAACTCGTAAAAGTGGGCCTAATGCTAGTTAAAATGAGCCTTGTCCATTAAATAATCTTGATTAAAATTTTTAACCGTGTTAAAATACTTAAACATGTGATTTGTTATTAAATGGATCATGCCCAATAAATAATATTGAGTTAGAAGTGGGTATTACCCTATAAGGCTAATAGTACAATGACAATCGTCTTAAGTTAAAACACATGTATGTGTTTATTTAGAAATGGGACCATGAGATGCCCAATATGTGGTAGTGATAGTTTTGATGACTAATGGTGTAAAACCCGCCCTTTTGAGCCAAGAAAAACCAGGAAAATAATCGGTCAAACCAAGTGAGGATTCAGAACCGATTCACAAACTCGATCATTTCTAAACGGGCAAGTTGGAAATTTACAACTCTCGGGTGATCCAAAGAGTTCATTTCTAAACCTTGGAAAAGAAACTTAAGACAAATTAGAAAACAAAAACCAAATTGGTTAAAGTGGACTAGATTCCATAAGAACTTTAAAATTAAGTGTGATTGCTCGAGAGTAGTGTGATAATGGGTGACCTCTTGGGAAGTATTAATTTTTTTGGTAACTCGAAATTTTAAATTTTTATGCAAACGTAAATTAATATTGTAATTAATACCAATAATTTAATACGACCTATCATAAATAGCCATAAATTAATATATATTTAATTATTGTAATTAATACCAATAATTTAATACCCAAATTAAATTATTGGAATTAATACAAATAATTTAATACTCAAATTAAATTATTGGAATTAATACAAATAATTTAATACCAAAATTAAATTATTAGAATTAATACCAATAATTTATGGCAATATTAATACTAGTAATAAATCTCTCCCATTTAATACACGATTTTACACATATATAAACAGGTCATCCCCATTCATTCTCCTCACACCCGAACACTTCTCTCTCTCTCTCTCTACTGCTCCATTTCCCGGTGAAGCTCGAACTAGAGCTTTGACTTGAACAAAGGTCGGGCTCTTTAGAATCGAGGAGAAGACAGCTATCTAGTAGCAAACTACAGTCAATCCGAGAATCATTAGAGAAGCGCCAGCATGATGGAATAGTGAAGCAGCTCCAACGAACCGAAGCTGCCCTATTTTAGCCAAGCTGAAATCGGCCACTTCAACCCTCCTCAGGCCAAACCAATCCTTCCCAACACTTTCTTAGCCCTCCCACAGCTGAATTACGACTGAAAGGTAAACCAATTCGGCTCCCCTCTGTAAATTTTCGGTCGGTGTTAGAGAGAGAACCGACAGAATTTCAATAATGAAATTCTAACTCAATTCGACATCAATTGATGTGATTCTTGATTCTAGGATGAACTTCAAGATAAGAGCTATCTACCTAGATTGAAAGCTCAAACTGCCATGCCCTCACCCATGAAAAATCCAAGCTTTCTCTCTCTATAGTCTATTTTCCGGCGAAACTCCATTCGAGCTCGTTCCGGCGTTAAAATCTGCGATTCAAAGTTTCTTAGAATCATATGAACATGCAAAAACTCAATTTCAACAATTAGAAGTGTTTGATCGGTCAATTTGATGAAATCAAATTTGGTAGTGTTGAAAAGTTGAAATTAGGGAAAATTTTGGGGATTTTCAAAATTAAAATGGCCAAAATGCAATTTTATGAAATTGAGGGTCAATTGGGCATGAAAATAATGTTGGAGGATCAATTGAGGAATTTTGGAATTTGTGGGGCAAAAGATACCATTTTTGTAAAGGAAGGGCAAAATGGTAATTTTGAAAAAAGTGGGGGACCAAATTGGAAATTTGGAAAATTAAACCCCTTTTTGGTGAAATTGAATAAATTGAAGTCCCAAGATAAATTTTAAAAGTTATGGGACTCAATTTGAGGAAAAATCGAGATTTAGAACTTAAAGTTAAAGAGAAATAACTTTAGGGACCTAATTACAAATAACTAAAAATTTGGGTTTTCTCATTCATTGGAAATGAATGAAGGCTGTTATGCCGAGTAATAATGAACAAGGATGTTCATATCGTGTAGGAATGTAAAATACCGGGAATGCCATCATAGACGAGCTCGCGTGAATACAAAGAACCGGTCAAGTGGAATTCATTGCGTTAACGGGTGAGTGGGTTTGCTAACATCATATCCGGTTGGGATGATGAGCACAATTTAAAATTAAAAACCACTTACTGGTTGTGAGTGGAAATTTTATATCATACCCTGTAAACCCCGCACAATTGAGTTAAGGAAAATCGGGAAAAGAACCGGTCAAACTGAATAAGAAAACCAAACCGGTTTACATTTGGGAATAAGTAATATGAAAATTTACAACTTTCAATTGATACAAAAGATTTATTAAACATTGGAAAAGAAACTTAAGACAAACTAGAAAACAAAAACCAAATTGGTTCAGGTGAACTAGATTTTATAAGAACTTTAAAGTTAAGCGTGCTTACCTGAGAGTAGTGTGAGGATGGATGACCTCCTGGGAAGTATGATTTTTTTGTAACCCGAAATTTCGGTCAAAAATTTTTATGCGAACGTACGACTTATCATAAATAGCCATCAATTAATATATATTTAATTATTAGAATTAATACCGACAATTTAATACCGAAATTAAATTATTGGAATTAATACCGATAATTTAATACCGAAATTAAATTATTGGAATTAATACCGATAATTTAATACCTAAATTAAATTATTGGAATTAATACCGAAATTAAATTATTGGAATTAATACCAACAATTTATGGCAATATTAATACTAGTAATAAATCTCGCCCATTTAATACACGGGTTTTACAACTATATAAAGAGGTCATCCACATTTCATTCTCCTCACACTTGAACACTTCTCTCTCTACTACTCCATTTCCCGGTGAAGTTTAAACTAAAGCTTCAACTTCAACATTTTTCTTAACCTCGAAAGGAGAGGTCGGGCTCTTTAGAACCGGGAAGAAGACAACTATCTGATAGCAAACTCCAGTCAATACGAGAATCGTTGGAGAAGCACCGACATGATGGAATTGTGAAGCAATTTCGGCGGACCGAAGCTGCCCTATTTCGGCCATGCTGAAATTGGCCATTTCAAGCCCTCCTCAGGCCAAACCAAGCCTTCCCAACACTTCATCAGCTTTTCCACAGCCAAATTAGGACCGAAAGGTAAGCCAATTCGGCTCCCCTTTACAATTTTCGATTGGTGCTAGAGAGAGAGTCGACCGAATTTCAATGACAAAATTCTAATCCAATTCTGCATCAATTGATGAAATTCTTGATTCTAGGATTAACCTCAGGATGAGACCTATCTGCCTAGATCGAAAGCTCGGACCACCGTGCCTTCACCAGTGAGTAATCGAAGCTTTCTCTCTCTACAGTCTGTTTTCCGGCGAAGCTCCATTTGAGCTCGTTCCGACATTAAAATCTGTGATTCAAAGTTTCTTAGAATCGTATGAACATGCATGAACTCAATTTCAACTCCAATTTCAATAATTAGAAGTGTTTGATCAGTCAATTTGATGAAATCAAATTCGTTAGTGTTGAAGAGTTGAAATTGGGGGAAATTTTGGGGATTTTCGAAATTCAAAGGGCCAAAATACAATTTTATGAAATTGAGGGTCAATTGGGCATGAAAATAATGTTGGAGGACCAATTTAAGGAATTTTGGAATTTTTGGGGCAAAACTTACCATTTTTGTAAAAGAAGGGCAAAATGGTAATTTTGGAAAAATTGGGGGACCAAATTGGAAATTTGGGAAATTAAACCCCTTTTTGGTGAAATTGAACAAATTGAGGTCCTAGGATAAGTTTTAAAAGTTATGGGACTCAATTTGAGGAAAAACCAACATTAGGGACTTAAAGTTAAAGAGAAATAACTTTAGGGACCTAATTGCAAATAACTAAAAGTTTGGATTTTCTCATTCATTGGAAATGAATGAAGGCTGTTATGTCGAGTAATAATGAACAAGATTGTTCATATCGTGTAGGAACGCGAAATACCAGGAACGCCAAGAAGGACAAGCTCGTGTGAATACAAAGAACCAGTCTAGTGGAATTCACATCATACCCGGTTGGGGATGATAAGTGCCTCAATATAAAAACCCACTGTTTAGTGGTATTTTAATCATCTCTACTTAGAGAAAGTGATGTGAAAGTTATGCGGAAAAACTACTTATGAGTTGTAAGTAGATCATACCCGGTTGGTATGATGAGACTTCCTCGAAGGAAGTTGAAAACCCGTTCATCGGTTATGAACGGAGATGTCCTTATACCGATTGGTATAATGGACAGTGAAAACCTATTTTGTCGAAAGTGTTCTCCCCTGACTGTGTGCCAATGCTTAAACTATTTGGGAGACCTTCTCGACGGGAGCTCGTATAGCTCTAATAGGCCAAGGGCCTCGGTTTTGGAACTTGGGGGCTAAATGCCCGATTTTGAAAATCTCGTACAGTGGGCCCAAGGCCAGTTGGCACGAGCAGGAGCTCGTAAATGAATATGATATATGTGCCATAAAACTTAATAAGTGAATTGTTTGGCCATGGTACCAAGATAAGACCAACATGCTCAGTCAACTAGCAGCAGTGCGACATGACAGGTCGACGGACTAGTCAAGACAAACAGCTGCGGGTTGAGTTGAGAGTCAGGGCCGTTGGACTAGTGGCACCACATATTACATGGCAATATAAGAAAACATTGTTTGTGCATCCACTGTGAGTACGGGATCATCAAGACGCCCATGAGGGGTAGTGATGCGTCCTAAGGGCACTAGACGACCTGGTGGCTATAAGGGCAGTTTGTCGTTCCAAGTGTCTGTGCGAAATCTAGAGTAGCACAAAGCGCATGAGACCGGGGTGGGGACAGGATGAGGTCTCTGTCCTCATACAGACATGAAGAAGTGATTTCGGGATTGTGGGTAGGATGTCACGTACATCCACTCATTCCTAGGGTAGAAGTGGTCGTACTTCTATCCGGGTGGCAGGAAAACTCGCTCCGAAGCCACTAGCGGGTTCAGTAGTGATACTGACTTGTGAATGTGTGTAACCTTCATGATGAAGGATGTGTGTTGGGTGATGACACACCTTGGTAACTAAGAAATAATGGAAAAACACGAATTTTTAAATGATGGGATTTTTTGAAAACAAAGGAGTCTGGCACACTCCATATAAATATTTTTCTTAAAAATCAAAAGTTTTTAAAAACCCATTCACTGAGTAGTCGTACTCACCCCCTCCCTTATATCCCTTTTAGGAAATCCCGGAAAGCCTCCCCTTAAAGACCGTCAACTAAGATGCCTGTAAGACAGGTATGTAAAGTTTTAAATTTTATACAGTTTTGATTATGCTATTCCAGGAAAAAGGTGCAAGTTAAAGGACGTCTTACTCTTTACGGTTTACGATAAGGGGAAACCCTTTAATAAAACAGGAGAGTGGCGGGTTGATCACGGGGATCCGACCAAACCGGGTCGGGGCGTGACATACCCGGTTGGGGATGATAAGTACCTCGGTATAAAAACGCACTGCTTAGTGGTATTTTTATTTATCACTACTTAGAGAAAGTGATGTGAAAGTTATGCGAAAAGAACTTCTTACGTGTTGTAAGTAGACCATACTCGTTTGGTATGATGAGACTTCCTCGAAGGAAGTTGAAAACCCGTTCATTGGTTATGAATGGAGATGTCCTTATACCGGTCGGTATGATGGACAGTAAAAACCTATTTTTGTCGGAAGTGCTCTCCCCTGACTGTGTGTCAATGCTTAAACAATTTGGGAGACCTTCTCGACGGGAGCTCGAATAGCTCTGATAGGTCGGGGGCCTCGTTTTGGAACTTAAGGGCTAAATGCCCGATTTTGAAAATCTCGTACAGTGGGCCCAAGGCCTGTTGGCATGAGCAGAAGCTCGTAAACGAACATGATATATGTGTCATAAAACTTAATAAATGAATTGTTTGGCCATGGTACCAAGATAGGACCGACATGCTCAATTAACTAGCGGCAGTGCGACATGATAGGTCGACGGACTAGTCAAGACAAACAGCTGTGGGTTGAGTTGAGAGTCGGGGCCGTTGGACTAGTGGCACCACAAATTACATGGCAATATAAGAAAACATTGTTTGTGCATGCACTGTGAATACGAGATCCTCAAGATGCCCATGAGGGGTAGTGATGCATCCTAAGGGCACTGGATGACCTGGTGGCTATAAGGGCGGTTCGTCATTCCAGGTGTCTGTGCGAAATCTGGAGTAGCACCAAGCGCATGAGACTGAGGTGGGGACAGGATGAGGTCTCTGTCCTCATACGGACACGAAGAAGTGATTTCGGGATTGTGGGTCGGATGTCACGTACATCCACTCATTCTCAGGGTAGAAGTGATCGTACTTCTATCCGAGTGGTAGGAAAAGTCGCTCCGAAGCCACTAGCGGGTTCAGTAGTAATACCGACTTGCGAATGTGTGTAACCTTCATGATGAATGATGTGTGTTGGGTGATGACACATCGTGGTAAATAAGAAATGGTGGAAAAACCCAAATTTTTAAATGAAGGGATTTTTTAAAACAAAAAAGTCTAGCACACTCCATATAAATATTTTTCTTAAAAGTTAAAAGTTAAAAGCTTTTAAAAACCCATTAACTGAGTAATCATACTCACCCCCTTCCTTATATCCCTTCCAGGAAATCCTGGAAAGCCTCCCCTGAAAAACCGTCAACAAAGATGCATGTAAGACAGGTATGTAAAGTTTTAAATTTCATACAGTTTTGATTATGCTATTTCAGGAAAAGGTGCAGGTTAAAGGACGCCTTAATCTTTACAGTTTACAATAAGGGGAAATCCTTTAATAAACCGGGAGTGTGGCGGGTTGATCATGGGGATCCGACCAAACTGGGTCGGGGCATGACAAATGGTCAGCATGGTCAGTATAAGGGAAGTTATAGCCGATTAAGTACATCGAGGGCTCTAGGAGTCCTATTCGCATTAGATTTGGTGAAGGTAGAAGGCATAATCCCTTTATAGCATACAATACGATCAATATGTATGGGGTTGGGAAATGGTGCTCACATAGACAATCTGACATGGATCTTATGATCCAATCAGACATGTGGTTAAGGTTGTAGCATCGTACCAAGGTGTTTGATAAAGTCGCTCTGAACCACAAGTGGAACAAATGAAATATTTATTATACAAACGTGTGATCTTTTTCATGAGGGAAAATATGTGTGTGTTGCATAGAATGCTTGTACAAAATAAGTTTTATTAAACCATAATCTTGTCACGGATAGACCCAGTGAAAGGTTCTTACATTATGTAATGAACATCTTGTAAGCTTATCAAATACAAGCTTGTATATTAAAACTTTAAACTCTTTCAATGTTTGATCTTGTGAAATGTTTTACTAAAATTTTTCTTATAACTATTTAGAGTATGTGTTGAATCGTAGACTCACTCCCCTCCAATACTCATTTGAAAAATCTAAAATGTTTTAAGGATACATCGAATATATGGAAAGTCGCAAATACTAAACATATCCCTTACATTCAGCACTTGATTCTGGTATTATTTATTAAATTAAGTTTTCGATTTCAAATTAATATTTTTGAAAAAAAATGACAAGTTTTATTCTTAGCTTTGTGCAAAACAAATTTTTATTCTTAGTCTTAAGTCATGTTGGGCTTACAATGATGGGACATCTATCGTTGTAAAATTGGGAGAATGTTGTGGGTTGTCTATAGGTCCGACCAGACAAACCGGGTCAGGTGTGACAACTTAAGTTGTATTAGAACCCCGAGTTTTTCGAACTTGGTTTTGAAAAATAAAAGAAAATTTGGAAAACAAAATACTGGGAAAGTGATGTATAAGGCTGCTATTAACCTCAATGAACCTAATATCCAAAACCCTAATGAGATATCAAATTTTGGAAAAAATATTTTCTATTAAAATAAGATATATGTATACTACCTCAGATAATAATGGCCTCAAAGGATAATGTCACACTCCGACCCGATTTAGTCGGATCCCCGTGATCAACCCACCACTCTCCCGGTTTATTAAAGGGTTTCCTCTTATTATAAACCGTAAAGAGTAAGGCGTCCTTTAAACTTACACCATTTCCTAGAATAGCATAATCAAAACTGCATGAAATTTAAAACTTTACATACATGTCCTACAGGCATCTTAGTTGATGGTCTTTAAGGGTAGGCTTTCCAGGATTTCCTGAAAGGGATATAAGGGAGGGAGTGTGTACAACTACTCAGTGAATGGGTTTTCAAAAGTTTAGACTTTTGAGAAAACATTTATTATTGGAGCGTGCCAGACTCCTTTTTTTCTTTTCAAAAACTATTTCATTCATATTCTCGTATTTATCACTATTTCTTTTTAACCACGGTGTGTCATCACCCAACACACATCCTTTATCATGAAGGTTACACACATTCGTAGGTCAGCATGACCACTGAACCCACTTGTGGCTTCGGAGTGACTTCACTGGCCACCCGGATAGAAGTATGTCCACTTCTACCCTAAGAATGAGTGGATGTTTGCGACATCCGACCCTCATTCCCAGAATAAAATTTTCATGTCCGTTATGAGGATAGAGACCTCATCCCATCCCCACCTCGATCTCATGCGCTTGGTGCTACTCCAAATTTTGCACGGTCACCTGGAACAACGAACTGCCCTTATACTCATCGGGTCGTCTAGGGCCCTTAGGACGTATCACTATGCCTCATGGGTGTCTTGATAATCCCGTACTCATAGTGCATGCACAATCAATATTTTCTCATTATGCCATATAATCTGTGGTGCCACTGGTCCAATGGCCCCGACTCTCAACTCAACCCGTAGTTGTTTGTCTTGACTGGTCCATCGATCTATCATGTCGCACTACTGCTAGTTGACTGAGTATGTCGGTCCTATCTTGGTACCATGGCCAAACAACTCATTTATTTAAAGTTTTATGGCATATAATTCATGTTTGTTTACGAGCTCCTGTCAACTGGCCTTGGGCCCACTTTACGAGAATTTTAAAATCGGGCATATTAGCCCCTAAGTTCCAAAACCGAGGCCCCGGGCCTATCAGAGTTATTCGAGCTCCCGTCAAGAAGGTCTTCTAAATAGTTTAAGCATTGGGACATAGTCAGGGGTGAGCACTTCAGACAAAATTATATTTTCAACTGTCCATTATATCGACCGGGTATAAGGACATCTCTGCTCATAACCGATGAACGAGTTTTCAACTTCCTTCGAGAAAGTTTCATCATACCAATCGGGTATGATCTACTTACAACCGTTAAGTAGTTTTTTCGCATAGTTTTCACATCACTACTCTAAGTTGTGATGTTTAAAATACCACATAGTAGTAGGTTTTCATTTTGATGAGTTTATCATCCCCAACTGGGTATAATCTAAAATCCCACTCACAACTAGTAAGTAGTTTTTAACTTTAAGTTGTGCTCATCATCCCAACTGGGTATGACGTTAGTAAACCCACTCACCCGTAAATGCCGTTAATTCTAGTAGACCGGTTTTTGTATTCACGTGAGCTTGTCCTTGCTAGCGTTCCCAGTACTTCGTGTTCCTACACGATATGAACATCTCGGTTCATTATCTTTTGGCCTAATAGCTTTCATTCATTCCAAATGAATGAGAAAGCCAAATTTTTATTTTTTTGTAATTAAGTCCCTAAAGTTATTTCTCTTTAAATTTAAGTCCCTAATACCGATTTTTCCTCAAATTGAGTCCCGAAACTTTTTAAATTTATCATAGGACCTCAATTTATTCCATTTCACAAAAGGGGGATTAATTTGTCAAATTTCCAATTTGGTCCACCAACTTTTCCAAAATCACCATTTTGCCCTTCCTTTACAAAAATGGTAAGTTTCACCCCCAAAATTCTAAAATTTCTCAATTGGCCCTCTAACATTTTTATCATACCCAATTGACCCTCAATTTTAGGAAATTGCATTTCGGTCCTTCAATTTTTTGAAAATTCCCAATTTCCCACAATTCCAACTCTTTAACACAGCCGAATTTGAATTCATTAAATTGACCGATAAAACACCTCCAATTATTGAAATTGAAGTTGAAATTGAGTTTCTCCATGTTCATACGATTCCATAGAACTTTGAATCGCGATTTTTAAAGCTAGAACGAGCTCAAATGGAGCTTTGTTGGAAAACATATTGTAGAGAGAGATAGCTTTAATTACTCACTGGTGAGGGCACGATGGTCTGAGCTTTCAATCTGGGCAGATAGCTCTCGTCTTGAGGTTCATCCTAGTATCAAGAATCGCATCAATTGATGTCGAATTGGATTAGAATTTTATCATTTAAATTCAACTGACTCTCTCTCTAACACCGATCAGAAATTGCAGAGGGGAGTCGAATTAACTTACCTTTCAGTCCTAATCCGGTCATGGGAGGGTTGAGGAAGTGTTGGGAAGGCTTGGTTTGGCCTGAGGAGGGCTCAAAATGGCTGATTTCAACTCAGGTGAAACAGAGCAGCTTCGGTTCGTCGGAGCTGCTTCACTGTTTCATCACGCCGGCGTTTCTTTGGCGACCCTCGGGGCAAACGGAGATATAGGCGTGTAGCTAACTTCTCCCCAGTTCTAATGAACCCGACCACGCCTTGTTTGGCTAAAAAAAAGATCCCATGTCGGAGCTCTAGTTCTAGCTTCACCAGAAAATGGAGCAGTTGAGAGAGAATGGAGTTTTCAGGTATGGAGATGATGAATGGGGAGAGGCTCTTTATATAGAGAGCTCAAGGACCCGTTGGCCATCCGTTTGGCATGTTTATGACATGCATTGAAGACCTGAAACGTACTGAACAAAAACGTTTCCTCTTCACCGGCGCTGCTTCAATTTTCCGGCGAGTGAACAATGCTATCATCTTGAGGAAGAAGATGACACTGTTCTGAACCGGACCGGACCAGTCCAAACCGGGTTCGAAGCTTAAATCGGCCGGTTCACCCCTCATTCGACCAAGTTTTTCAAATCTAAAAATTTCTAAATTCATTTTCTATCCAATGGTGGCCTCAAATCTCAAATTTGAATTATTTAAGCCACCTAGAAAAATGAATTTAGGATTTGGTTCAATAGTGGTTCAAACCGGTCTAAACTGATTCGAATCCGGTTCACCTGAACCGATTTTGTTTTCATCCCCAATTTCTTCACAAGTCCATTCCCCTGACTTTTGTGACTCCTTAGGTCACTTAGGGTCCATAAAATTTCCGGTTTACCATTCCTTTATCAATTATGGTTCATAAATTGACTCGATCCTTAAACCGGTTCAATCCGATTTGGGTCCAGTTCACCCAAGCCGGTCTGGTTTTTCTCTCCCACTTTGTTATGAGGTTCCTTCCCAAGGTTTATGAATTTCTTTTGAGTACAACGGATTTGAATTCCTTTGTTTTGCCCGATCTGTATCGGTTCCGGTTCATAAATCGGTTCAATCATATTGGACCCGGTTCATCCAAACCGGTCTATTTTACTAAGGTTTTTTTTTCATAGTATTATGAACCCTTTGGATCACCTGGGAGTTATAAATTCCTAAATTGCCCATTCACAATTGATAGGGTTTGTGAACCGGTTCGGTTTTCTCACTCGGTTTGACCGGTTTCCTTTCCAATTTTCCTTAGCTCAAAAGGACGAGATTTACAGATAAGGTCACAGACAGACAGACAGTTATCTAAATTGAGAATGTCAGGAGGAACCAAAAGGGTGGAAGTAAAACTATCCACAAAATAATAAAATGATACAAGAATTTTAGTAGAAATTGAAAAGTACTAAATGAACAAGATTGACCTACAATTTTAGGACTCGGTGATAAACATAGTAAACTCTACAAGTATTCTCGGTAAGGAAGTTGGAGAATGGAAAGATGGGAGAGAGTACCCAACCCTTACTAAAAAATAAACTTGTAAATGGAATACAATTGGAACTAGAACTCTTTCATAAAGGAAAGAAATGCACACATAAGAAAATCCAAAATGAGATTTTCCCCCAAATAGTGGGTAAACTTGCATAAGACATCAAATCATGACATAAAAAGATTAAAAAGGGACAGAAATCCAACCATAGACGTAAGAAAATGTCGAGGCGAAACTTAAAAGAATAAAGGAAACTAAGTCCTACTATAACGATCAACACATAATTGAAGGACCAAATAGAATCGCAAAGCTAAGGGATTTGATGAGCGAAGAGGAGATTTTAACAGAATGAAAACTGAGCATTCAGAGACTAAGAGATCCCGAGGTGAAGGAGTGAAGGGTGAAGAGAATTATCGAATTAGCCCCTCCCCTAGACTTGAGAAAATTACAATTCATGCCACTCAATCGAAATGACAAAACTACCTATGCCCTTCAACCAAATTACCAAGTGCAACTAAAGGCATGTTTGACAAGATGAATAAATGCATACCATAAGGTGAGGTTTGGCGAACGAGAATTAAAAGGAGAAATTTATGAAAACACCCCACTATGGAATTCAATTGAATGCCATATGACCAACCCTTGGAATCTTCAAGTACAGGAATTCAAATAGTAAGGTCAAATACTTAGAAAATTATTTAAATTTTCCTTTTATGTAATATACATAGATTTAATTATGAAATTGGGTCCAAGAAGCAAAACGTAATTTTGGAAATATTACAGTATGATATATGTAAGACCCAAATCACTAGAAATCTCACTCATCTTTATCTGGTGACATGTATGATGTGTAAAGAATACATCATACGTTGTCTTGAAGCAGGAGCACAAAAACTCAGAAATTCCTACCTGACGAACATGTCACCAGATAAAGATGAGTGAGATTTCTAGTATCATGTCCGATTGAACCGATTACACGCTATTGCTCTTAACTTTGATAGTATGAGACGCTAAAACCCTTTTTTCAGGAATATATTCCCGTGACTTATGAATCCCGCTTAAAACCCTTTTTGTGATATATTATTGTTATGTACATAACTTATGAATTAAGCATGAATCTTGAATACACTTGATAAGAGTATGAACTATGTTGCTAAAGTGGGTCTAACGTCGATGTTTTCAAAAGAAGTTGGTCAAATGCTGTGTTTTGGAAAACACCCGTTGTTGTTGGTCAAATGTCATGTTTTAGAAAATACTTGTTGTTATGGGTGCAATACCAATGGAAACGAGACCCGTCCCATAAATAATCATAATAATGAGTCAAACTATAAAAGATATAATAATTAGTTTGTGTGGTTGTCACACGCCATACCCGATAATTTCTATCGATCTAGGAACGGGTCTCGCCCTTAAGAGATGATAGTACAAAGATAAATGAATAATGATAAAATATACATGAATTTATTTGTTAAGTGAGATCACTAGAACTTTAATAAATAGTAGTAGTGATTCCAAATGATATGGAACAAAAAGGTTAGAATAATGGAAGGTAATAATAGTTTAATATGTTAAGGATTTTGGTGTAGGCTTTAATCCGTACAAATCGTTGGGTGATAAACATGCACTAGGCTATAAGTGAAATAAAACAGTTTTATTTCACAATTGTGTAATCACTATACATGTAAATAATTGTATGATATAAATCAACTATTTAAAATGGACATGTAAATATTACTTAATAAAATATTATATATTTTATTAATGAATTATCACTACATGATAAAGTAAATATATATAAATAATTGTTAAATACAAACCCCAATTACTTTAAAATAAATTATGTAATTATTTTTTTAAAGTATATCATGTTTTAAGAATGTGTGACAACTATAAAAACTAAAAAAAAAATTGGATTAAAGCTCAAATTAGATTAAAGTGAAAAGGTCCTATATATCCCTAAAAAATTTCTAAAAAGTCAATCATCTCAACTAGATTAGATTAAAAAAAATTTAACTTTTAAATAAATTTAAAAATTTTAAATTAATTAAAAATTTTATTTATATAACTAATTTTTACTCCAATTTGATTTGTACGTCTTATTATTTTTTCAATTTATTGCACTTAATTCAATGTCAATTCAATACTAATAAAATTTATATATATAAATAGCCGATTTATTTAACAAATCTAACCACACTTCGATTTATTTGCTCCAATATTATCTTATAATACTTGATGTGAAGATAAGTTAGGTTTGCAATCCTCCCACTTTAAGTGAGCTTAGACTCTGATAGTTCTTTTAATTTTAATAATTAAAATATATGCCAACAAAAATCACCAAATCTTGTATACTATTTATTGTTGTAATCTTAATAAAAATGTTATCCAATTAAATAATCAAACATAATAATTAAATCTTGAACTGAATAACTATTTTGATAATTATTCTATTATTACATTTTTCATTTTGACGTATTAATTTATATTTTCCTATTTAATACGCGAGAAAACTATCATCTGCTTAAAGAGTTTTGTAACTAGGAATTACAAAGAAAATATTAAGTGCCAAGTCCAAGAAGTTTTTTTGGTAGCAAGTGTAATTTATTTTATATATAGTGATTGGGCTGGGCCTTTTCTTTTGGGCTATCATGAAGCTATTTCACGAATTCAGGTGCGGGAAATCCGGAAATTCCGGGCCAAATCCCACGGAAGGATCCTCATGGCTGGCCACCGAGCAGGTAGATAAAGTCAAGAATCAAACTCTGGCGTGGTCCTCGTCAAGGTACCTGTTCGATTTCCGTTCGCCCATAGCAGAATTCTCTTCCGAAAAGCTTTAAGGTCAGTTCGATCGTGTTTCTGCCTTGATTATCTTAGCATCTCCCTTACATGTCGGTGAATTATGTTTTTCTCCTCTTCATCGATTTCTTTGACCATGGATTTTGTAATTGTTGATATGTTAACTCGATTTTGATTTTATATATGATCGGATTGGTGCAAGCGGGTGTTGGTACCGTTGGTTGATCGTCTTGTTGATTTCCATTGGATATGGCAATTTTGGGCTCTTAGATAGAGGTCTCTACCAAAGTCGATGCAGATTAGGTTGAGGTCACCTCAAAAGTTTCTCGATTTCGTTGTTTTTGTCGGATTTATCGCACTTAGTGCGGAAGGTAGTAGTTGTTGCTTGTTATTTAGGGTTTTAACTTTCTCTGTGACTGACGAGGTGAAATTTTGTCCATGCTGTTTAGATTGAATTTCCTCGTGGATAAAGAAGATGTGGGCGGCTTCTTGCCTCGCGTCTTGCTGTGCTGCTTGCGCGTGCGACGCATGCCGTACAGTGGTGTCAGGGATTAGCAGGAGATCTGCTCGGATTGCTTACTGTGGCCTCTTTGCCCTTTCTCTCATCGTTTCATGGATTCTCCGCGAGGTCGCTGCCCCTCTCATGGAGAAACTTCCTTGTAAGTCTGAATATAGCTTCTAGTTAGTTGACTTAAACATCTCGTTGTTTTTACGGATGTAAAATTGCAGCTTCTATTATTATAATTAAGCTGTTTTCATGTGCATTTTTAAAGCTTGAAACTGATTCTGTGGGATCATGATTCAGGGATTAACACTTTCAAGAATGCTCCCAGCAGAGAATGGTTTGAGACTGATGCTGTGCTGCGAGTTAGCTTGGGGAACTTTCTATTTTTCACCATCTTGTCCCTGATGATGGTTGGCGTGAAAAACCAGAAGGATCCTCGTGATAACATTCACCATGGAGGGTGGATGATGAAAATAATATGCTGGTGCATTTTGGTGATTTTCATGTTTTTCCTTCCCAATGAGATCATCAGTTTCTATGGTAAGTTTGTTTCTTCTCTGTTACTCAGAGATGAAATAGTCAATTGGTCCTTAGGTTGTATGTAATGCCTGTACCTTCTCATTTTATGGCGATTACCCATATCCGGGCTGATTACAAGCATAGATTATGAAGAATAATATATTATATATGAAACAAACTTGGATACGCCTACAAATTTTTGTTCAACTTCTAGCATCATTTGAGAAGAATATATATATATATATATATATGTATACCCACCACACAAATAATTTATCTTATTTCCTAAATAACTAAACTTTCATGGGTTTGCAGAGGCCATATCAAAGTTTGGCTCAGGATTCTTTCTTCTTATTCAAGTTGTCCTTTTGCTGGATTTTGTCCATGGATGGAATGACAAATGGGTTGGATATGATGAGCAGTTCTGGTTAGTGTTCATGGTTATCATATTCTATAATTTTTTTTCTTATATATGCATCAACTTTCGCATTGTCTTCATTGTTTCTTTCTAATGGTCATTCACCACATTTTTTTGGCAACTACAGGTACATTGCCTTATTTGTTGTTTCACTTGTCTGTTATGTTGCAACATTTGCCTTCTCCGGACTCCTCTTCCATTTCTTCACACCATCAGGACAGGACTGTGGACTAAATACCTTCTTCATCGTCATGACTTTAATATGTGCCTTCCTTTTTGCAATAGTTGCACTTCATCCTGCTGTAAGTTTCTAGAATTTTGTCATCTTTATTGTTTTTTTAATCGTACTATGCCATAATTACTTGTTATTCTAAATTGAAGAATTGTATGTCTTACCTGAGAAAGTTTCACTGTGTAAATGTCATTGTATTTTCTGTCTAGCATACATCTGATAAAGCCTTATGTCTTCAAGACTTGAAAGAAACCTATCAAGTCCCATCAATGTAGCACCTTACTCATCCATCCTGTTTAACTGTAAATTGGCTCCTTAGTTATCACTAGACAATTGTAAATTTTCATTGTCATTTATTTCTCTTGAACCAGATTAACGGAAGCATTCTCCCAGCTTCTGTAATTTCTCTATACTGCATGTACCTCTGCTATAGTGGACTTGCTAGTGAACCAAGGGACTACGAGTGCAATGGCCTCCACAAGCACTCTAGAGCTGTCTCCACAAGCACCATGACTCTTGGGCTGCTCACAACTGTTCTTTCAGTGGTTTATTCTGCTGTCCGAGCTGGCTCCTCTACAACCCTGCTTTCCCCACCAGGCTCGCCTCGTGCAGGTACCACTATGTCCGATTAATTAACAGTTAAAATACTAGGGAAATAATTTATAACCTTCTCTGGCATGTAATTGGATCTTTTATCTGCAAAACCCTACTGCTCCACTAAAATCTTTTAGAGTGTTGATGTCTCTTTCTTTATGGTTTTGGTTTCTTTATACAAGTCATGTTTACCAAGAAGCTAATTCTTTGTATATACTGACTTTACCATTTCTTTTTTAATTGGTTAAGGTTCTGGCAAGCCATTGTTGCCACTTGACAAGGCAGATGAGCATGAAGAGAAGGAGAAGTCTAAACCAGTCACCTACTCTTACTCATTCTTCCACATCATCTTCTCCCTTGCAAGCATGTACTCTGCAATGCTCTTGACCGGATGGTCAACATCTGTGGGGGAGAGCGGGAAATTGGTAGATGTGGGTTGGCCTTCTGTGTGGGTCCGCATAGTCACAGGGTGGGCAACGGCTTCTCTTTACATCTGGTCTCTCCTCGCCCCCATCATGTTCCCTGACAGGGAATTCTAAGCCGAGCCCTAGTCCTTTCACTGTTACATTGCACTGTCCTGAATCTGTAAATGAATGAAGCTTCTGGTATGTGTACGTGCTAAAGACTCCCTGTGAACTCGAGGCCCTGGCTTCACCTATCTATAAGTTTTTAACTTCACTTCTCATCTGTAAGAAATGGTGATTTAGAGGTTTGTGGGGGTTGAAATACTACCATATGTATGATGTCATCATCATCTCTTTTTTTTGCCTTCTCGAGTACAAAGGAAATAATTAAATAAGCCAAAACGAGTTTGCTGACTTCCTCTTTACTAAAATCAGTAGACTGATATTGTGAGGCTGAATTCAGGGTATATTAAGTATAATTATAAGAAAAAAATTAAGTTAAAAGGGGAATGTGAAAAGGCTCATCGTACATTAATATTTATACATATTGAAAAATAATAAATATACTTTTCAAATTAACATATTTGTAAAATGTAACAATCAAGATGAAATAGAAACAAAAAAATATTGGACACGGAGTAAAATGAATATATTGATGGTCAATTATTATTTTATTTAATTTAGCTTAAATTAAACATAATCAAATGAAAGATGCAATTTATTGCCTGATATATTATGGTATAAATTTGGGCCATTAAAGTTTACGAGAAAATAAATTAGATAATAACTAAATAAATGAGTAAAACATATAAATAGAAAAAATATAATATTTACTAAATAATATATAAGAAAGTTTTAATATAAATTATTTTGGATTTAATTAAAAATATAAAAGATATTAGTTTTTTGTTCTTGCCCAAACAAAAAGAACAATAAAGATTTATAATTTTAAGTCATGTAACATCGGCCCAACTCCAAGCCATACTATGGGCAGCCAAGGGTAAAAAGGTAATATCAGCGTTGGAGGGAAGGGAACCGTTCGGGCGGAAAAGGGGGAAGGACAACTGTAGCGTCGTGGGCGGGCGGAGGGGGAGGGAGAGTCGGAGAGAGAGTGTGTGAAAGAAGAGCGAGAAACTTTAATCTCCTCGCGTATTCGTTCACTCATCTCTCTTTCTCTCTCTCGTGAGCCTCTCCAACATTCGCTCGATCCCACGCACTTCTGCACACAGTTATGGCTATTCCACCGGAGAAGAGGGAAATGGTGTACGTCGAGCACTGCAAAGGAATCAACGGCCTTGACAAGGTCGTCTTGAGGGAGCTCCGAGGCTGCTCCGCCGAGGTATATTTAAATCCATCATCTCAGATCCTCGACCCTGCCATGTTTCAGTAACTAATCAATATTAATCCGAACCGGAAAAATCCTCCAGTAGTTTCCGAGGATCGTGTCAGACCTGCGTAGGTCACAACGGGACTGCATCGATTGAATCATTCTAGTAGTCCGACTGTGGAGAATTGTGGAGCTGATCTATGCAGCCTTTCGATTTTTTCCCCATTCACAAGATTTTCTCATATTCACCGTGTTCTCCCGCGGGTTCTATAGTAACGTGCTTTGTTGCAGCATGCCCTGCACGGTGCCGAAGCTATTTACCTCCATAGAATCTTGTCTTCGATTGCATTTTCTATTAAATGGATTTTTATGGAGAATTTGTTTAGATGCCTATTTGCAAGCAATCAAGCATTCTTACTGTTTTATTTCCTCTAATAGGTGTACCTATATGGAGGTCAAGTGACTTCCTGGAAGAATGTACACGGAGAGGAGTTGCTTTTTGTCAGTAGTAAGGTGTTATACTTTATTGCATCTATTATATGGACTCCTGGTAACAGAAGGGGATAACACTGGTTATTTTCTTTAGTTTGTATTCCATAAGTACTCTTACTGAGTAAAATCTCTTGCACTGAACTTCGGCAGCTTATTTCTGAACGCTTTGTTTCTTGAAAGCTAAAAACTTGAAAGATTGTGTTGAGCTGACAGAAGTATTGAGTTTTCATATTTTCAATTCTCCGGGCAAGCCTATTCTCAGTATAATGCGTGTTGAAGCCTAGTCTTAATAATGGATATATATGTTAAAATCCATGTCTGCAGTCTTGGATATATCAGCAAACGACTCATGTGTTGATACTCTATTCAAGATCCAGATGCAGTGATTGTTGTCTACACAGTTCTCTATCTAATTTCTCTTCGATTTTTCTCTGTTCCAGCATTTCTTTTATGGCCATGGTGCCTCTAGACTTCTCTTCATACTTGTGAAATCTTTGGCTTTTCTTCTTTCCTACCATTCCTCCCTGTCTAGCTCATTTTCATGTTTCATTTCCTGCATTGTTTCAAGATCTCATCTCTCTCTCTCTCTCTCTCTCTCTCTCACTCTCACTCTCTGAGTGATTACCTATAAATAGCAGCAATGCTCAGTTGCAGAGATGCGATCTGCCTCTATGGTCCTTCTATTCTAAACTTTGTTGTATGTGCTCTGGACCAGGCTAATTTTAAGCCTCCAAATGCAATTAGTGGAGGCATCCCTATCTGCTTTCCTCATGTATTTTCATCTCCATGGTACTTATTTAGCTTGTTATAATGTGTTCGCCATCTAAGAGCTGTTCTTAATGCAGTTTTCAAATCATGGTCCTCTTGAAAAACATGGGTTTGTGAGAAACAGGTTTTGGAGCATTGATAATGATCCTCCACCTCTTGCCACAAGTAGCACCAACAAGGCCTTTGTTGATTTAATTTTGATGCACTCAGAAGAAGATTTCAAGATCTGACCATACAGGTGCTCAGTGGTCGATTAAATAGGCTTTAAACTAATAAATTCATGATATCAATTCCTTGGTCTGAAAGACAATGAATCCTTTTCTGATCACTAGTTGACTGAAATGCAATTTCTGATTTTTTATAATCGTAGATGTGAGTTCCGCTTGAGGGTAACATTGGGTCCTGGAGGAGATTTGATGTTAACATCACGGATACGTAATATGAATGCTGATGGAAAGCCATTTTCATTCACATTTGCCTACCATACGCATTTTGCTGTAACTGATATCAGGTCCACTATTTCTTTCGATTCTCCCCATTTCAGGCCATTTTTCTTGCTCTAAGAAACTGTTAAATGGTGTGCCCAGAGTAGATTATGCTTGTCATTTTCAGTTCTATTAGAGAATAATGTTAAATATTTTATATCATAATACCCACCTCATGTATTTCCTTTGGTTTGCACATGTCCTTTGTAAAACTTGTGGATATTGGCATTAGGCCCACCTTGTATAAGGAAGATTCTGTTGGAACTTATGATGAATGTTTTTTATTTCTATGAATTTTTATATGAAATTTAGTTTATACCTTTGGTAGATTGAATATTACTACACTTCATGTTTCCCTGGCATTACGTAGAAATATGCTAGTTCTTCCTATTTGTAAAAGCAGTATGTTTTGTGTGTGCAGCGAAGTGCGAGTTGAAGGACTGGAGACTCTGGACTATCTGGATAATCTAAAGAGTAGGGAGAGATTCACTGAACAAGGAGATGCCATTGTATTTGAATCAGAAGTATATCTTTCCCTTTATTGAGTTTTCTATCTATTTTCCATCATTTAGGTCTGCCCTATTTAATAACACGTTTTTCCTGAAGGTGGACAGGATATATCTCGGTACACCTACTAAAATTGCTATCTTGGACCATGAAAGGAAGAGAACTTTTGTTCTCTGAAAGGATGGGTTACCAGATGCTGGTGAGATGACTATACCCAATATTCTTATGGTGCAGAGATGTTCTGATTTCTTAATCATACTTGTTGAACCACCATGGAATTTGCACACCTAAAGGGGTAGAGAAGTAGACCATTGTCATGAGAGTGGTGAGAGGATAGGAAGCAACTCAGCAAATCAAATTTCTAGAATCTATTCTTTGATGCAATCAGTTGTAATCATCATATCTTTCCTATTCAGTGGTTTGGAATCCCTGGGACAAGAAAGCAAAGGCAATGAGTGATTTCGGGGACGAAGAGTACAAGCATATGCTCTGTGTGGAAGCTGCTTGTATTGAGAAGCCCATCACTCTGAAACCGGGTGAGGAATGGAGGGGAAGACAGGAGATTTCTACGGTCCCTTCCAGTTATTTCAGTGGACATCTTTACCGGCAAGGAGCTCTTCTATCTGGTTAGAAAGGTTGGCAACTCAGTTCACCTCTCCTTGTACAGGTATTAAACATCAAAATTGTACACGTCCCCTATAAAAAAAACTGCTTATATCACGTTTGATCTCTTTCATTTCAATAATGTTGGAACATAAATAAAATTGTTTTAGATAGGACTTTTAACAAATATAGGTTTCTGACAATCTACAGGTGTTCGTTGCTGTTCGTGTCTGAACTATGGGATATTTCAGCGTAATGCTTGACTTAATTTGGTAAAAGCAAGTAATCACTGTTTCCGAGCTCTTGGTACACCATCTCCATCATAAAGCACCGTCCGTGTAACGCCCGATCAAGGGTTTGAAAGAAGGCCGTAAAGTGAGCACTTACTCTAAGTTTCTGTATATTTCTATGGATTCGCTTGTTAGGTGAGAAAGATAAAAGAGAGCAGCACTGGCATGCTGTTTTGCTGCTTTGAGGGCTATATTCTTTTAATGCTTCGGGAGTGGTCGCCTTTTTTGCTTTTTTACATGAATGAGTGTTTATTTCTTTGAACGTTTTGGATTCCCCGAATAAGGGTTAGCTATCAACTTTCTCCCCCTTTGGTTAAGTTTTGTTTTAGAGAATGCTGAGCCTTTGTATGAGATGTGGATTACAGTTGACACGTTCTATTTTCTAGCATGATATCATCTCTCCCTACATTTCCCTCTATCCCAACTGTGCGTATTTCCAAATGTTAAATTCTCATATATGGACGTGCTGTAAAGGAATGGGCAAATAATATTTTTGACCATGAACTTTAGTCTATTTTTTTTTATGTCTATTACATATTATTTTTTGTATAAATTTTTACATGAATTTTACTTTTCCATTTGCATATACCATCTGAACATTTTTTGGTAAATATGTATTGCTAAGTAAATATAAGGTATCCTTTATATTCCCCTATTCGATGAAAATGTTGAACATAAATATGCAAGTGTCGACTATATTTTGCTCAATATTTTCTAAGAATATTAGTGATATTCTGTACTAAATATTTGTGGTAATTGTGAAATAAAAAGTAAAGTTCATGGGAGATTTTGCAATAAAGACTAGTCAATGGTAAATTTGAAAAATTGATAGAAGTCAGGTAAAAAAATGCTGGGTAACCAAAAAGTAAATCGTCATTTAAATAAAAATATCAGGTTGGGTTCAAACCATGTCTATTTCTATTAGTATTAGGTGTCATTCCTTCATTTAGTAAATTTATTATAATCTAAATATATAGATAAATTAATTCTAAAAACAATCGTGTATAAATTAGATTATTTTATATATCAAATAAAATTACGATATGTATATGGAATAGATTTAAATTGTAGATATAATAGGCACATTAGTTATTCAATATTAATAATTAATACTAATTAAATGTATTATTTTTTTACACAATAACAAAGAGATTCTATTGCCTCATAATCTCAAAAATAAAAGTATGGAAGTTATTCCTCAATTTTACTGCATCCGCCTCTAGTAACAGGATCTCCAAGTTAGTCCCGAGAATACACTCTGCCCTAGTAATAAAGTCGCAATGTTGGCTTCTGCGGGATATTGTCTGCGGATATATTTGCCCCCTCCCTTGAAAAACTGTACTTCCCAGCACCGGGCTAGGCTGCACTAAGGTGGGTTGCTTCTAAAACTAAGACTAACGACTAACTAACTAATTGAAAAAATAGGTGGTTGTTGTGGTTTGATGTTTGAGTGACAAAAAAAAGGGGACATTTCGTAGGGCTATTAGGAAAAGGTTGGAGATCTAATCAACACTCTCACCATTATAAAAATATGTTTTTTTTATGGAAATGACTTTCCATGGCTAGGTGTAAACTCAAAAGAGGATAAAACACATTGTGATTAATTATGCAAAGAGTTGAAATGACACTTTTCTTTAGAACATATAGAAAAAAAAAGTAAATGTAGGCCTTTTTTTAAAAGAATTGAGATAAAAAAAATGTTATGTAAAATGAAAAAAAGCAGTTCGGGAAAGGTACATAATCTCATGACTCATGTTTGTTGCATGATAAACTTACAATAATGAAGAAAATTTTGAGATAAAGCCTAATATAACCAAAATATGTCAATATGTGATGGAGGCATAAAAAATAAATACCACTTATTTTCATGTTGCTTGGTAACAAAATAATTATAGGAAATAATCTTAAAGTTACAATTTACATTGAGTAAGAGCATGAGCTTGAGATAGCAATGAATATGGGAAGTGAAAAATGTAGAAAACATATACTTATATATACAAATGTTTTGTTCATATAAATATATATATATATTGTATGGTTCTAGATACATTTAAGTGTTCAAAATCAAATTTTTTTTCATTGCAATGTTAATAATAAAGTGTTATTACTAGAATTAAAATTTATTTTAATAGAATACCTATTTTTATAAATATTTTAAAATTTTATAAATAAAATTATAGCAACTAATTTATAAAAAATAATATATTTTATCATGTTATAATGATTTCAAAGATGAGATCTAATAAAAATTTGTCACATTAACTCATTAATGTTATAATGGTGAGTAAATTCACCAAAATAGTATTGGCATTATCAACTCTCATAATAAAAACACATCAATTTTAGCGCAAATTAAAATTTTTTATAAAACTTAATTAATAAATTCACACACATTTATAACACTAGATAGAGAAAGTAAGTAATGCCAAATAAAAAGGTTTTGTGCACTTTTCTTTCAAGATCTCTATACCAATATCTCCATCCCAATTGCTTTCGGATGAATGCAAAAACCCTAAAAAATTCTAAAAAATCTTTAAAAACAGAATATTTAATCATTAATGTCTCAATATCATTTATACTCAAAATAGCTATAGAGTTTTATAATATTTTATTTTTCTTATTTCATTTTCAAGGCTATTTAAGAGTCTCATACCCACTATAAGGTATTTTCCAAAAATTATTAACTACTATGGTTCATGAGAAAACTCATCGTTAATGGATCAATTCAAGTTATTATTATGTATTTTTCAAGTATTATTGGACAGTAACTCTTTCTATTTTCAACTAATATCATATATATATCAAGTTCATTTATAGAAGATTTCACTATTTTCTCATATGACATGTAATGCGATTAAATATCTTTAAAAGGTAAGGTTCATACAAGTATTTATCAAGTCTTAAAAAAATAATGTTCAAATGAAATTCAATCAACCAAAATGAAGTGTGGCTTTTTAGGGTTTTTTAAGCCTTCCACGTAAATTCAATCAATCAAAATGATGTAATGCAACACAAGCTTAGCAAGTGTCACCCTTATTTCACGCTCTCCATGTTTCTCCTCCTTATTACCATTTTTGATGTGTAGTTATGATCTCTCTTATTTCTCATCCTCATATGTAAAATATTTTTATTCTTTATTACCATCATTGATGCTAGTATTATATACATAATATTATATGAGATATAGTACTCATTTAAGGATTTTCTTGTTATATAGTCAATTTTTATACCATGTAATACAACACACATAGGGTGTTCAACCTATTTCCTTATACATGAAAAATCACAAGCAAATAATATATAAGCTAGAAGGTGGTTGATTGTTATCTTTAAAAATTACATCTAAAACGTGTCCCGTTATTTCTTATTTCTTAAATTAGGTGAGTTGAAATTAATTTTTATTTTAGATCTTAACTCAAATTTTTAGTTATACTCCTTACCTTATTTTACATAAGTTATTCATATTTCACCCTATCTCCAAAATCATGAGTCTCCGTCCATTTATTAATATAGGACCTTTAACTCTTTTGAAAAATACGGGAGTTAGTTATTTTATAAAAAAATAAGTTTTAGTCCCTTTTATAAATATTTAATATTATTCCCTTTTTATAAATAGTGCTATAAGTCATTTTATAAACACTGTACTCTAATCTTTTTTCATAACCATTTAATCTTATGTTCATTTCTTAAATATTGGCGTAAGTTATTTTATAAGCACATGCACTCACCTTTTTTCATAACTATTGAATCTTATGTTATTTTATTAAATATCGGTTTAAGTCATTTCATAAACATGTGTTGTAGCTCTTTCTCAAAACTTATGGGTCTTATGCCCATTTTTTCCTAAAATTAGCCCATTTTTGTAAGCATGGGTTATATTCTCCTTTTATGAATATTGTAAAGCGTTGAAATCTTATCATTTTTAAAACTCTCAAGTTCACACTCCTTTATTCTATAATATCCGTTTCTTTTCAAAAAACTGAATATCTCCCAATTTTTTATAAAATCTTTTTTATCAACATTTTTAACTTTTTAAGAAAATATTTTCCAAATATTCATACCATCATTTCCTAAAATAGAGAGTATAGACTCTAATTTATAAATCTCAGTTACCATTTTAATATAGACTTAATCATTCATATGATAGTTGTCAAATTCCTCCACATAAATTAAGGAATACATTTGGTATTAGTTTTGACCTTCACTTAGTACTCATATTTTACCATGTAATTTTCTAAAATTGTGGCTCTATCAATCTTGCTTGCGCTCCACTTGTGTCTACCAACTAGTCACGACTAACCTCCACCTATTATTTTTTTCACCTAAGAATATACCCATTTGGATCACATTTGTTAAAATGCCCAAAAATCTATAAAATTCTTACTTATATCTTTAACTTTTTTAAAATTTACATGTTGGTCCCTAATATGTGAAAAATTACCATTTTATCCTTACACTTCAAAATTCTTCCTTTTGATACCCTAAATTTCTCAAGTCTTTCCTTTAGGTATATGGACTTCCTTTAGTCTCATTTGTGTTCTAAAGTTTTCATAAATTTCCTATTGGCCCCAAAATTTATATTATTTATCATTTTGCGCCTAAACTTTTTCCAAATTTTCAATTAGGACCTAGTATCTTTCAAGGTACTTCTTTGGGTCCCTAATCTTTTTAAAACTTCTTTTCATGTCTCTATACTTCCATTAAGTCGTATTTGGGTTCCCATTTTTGTGAAATTATACTTTGGCCCCGAACTTTTCATAAATTACATTTTAGTCCTCCTAACTTTTTCTCCTTTAAAAAACTTCCATAAACTTTCTAAAAAATTTTTATAAATCTCTCATCTTATTCCACATATCCCGACAATCACTTTTCGGCCAACCTCGATCAGAACAGTGTCATTTTGGTCGTCATTAGGCCTTCATCAGAAAATTGATACAATTTGGAAAAACGATATGAACTCACTAGAGATGGCATGTCAATCTTCGACATAAGTGGGGTTAGAAAACTGACTCTCTTGCATGTTAGTGGCCTTTTGAACCACCCCAAATGATGTTCTAAGTCACTTGAAAAAAATGTTCAAAATAGGATAATCACCAAAGGTTCCAAGAATTTTCACGGCCACAAGATTTACCTTCAACTTGAATGACTAATGGTGTTAGCTAAAAGGGACCGAGCATTATCTCTATAATTATTTTGGGACGTGGTTGGTCATCAAGGAGGTCGAGGTAAGGGCGGGAAGGGATTTCTATATTTTCAGTTAAGCGAGCAAGGATATTATTTGATCACACTAATATCTGTAAAGGGCATGTCGACATCAAGAAGAGATGTGGTTGGCTTCTACACAGTTCTAATGTCATTGGAATAACCAAGTTTAGTGGTAGAAAATGAAAGTTATTAGCTATGGTGTCATCAAAAATATTGAGCAAACTCAATTGCATAGAGAATTTCAAACACCACTGATGAGGCAAGGATCGGGTCATATACGTGAGTTTGGGAGACAAAGTGTCCATTAACCTGTGTCCATATTTGGTTCTATTAAATCTTATAATACTCACTTTCCATTTAATTTTTCTTAGGATATAATGTTGGATATTATCGATTTATAAGTTTCAGTGGGTTTCGTATCTTCAATTAAATGGAGAAGACAAATATGTGTACGCACGTGTATTAGTCAATCCGCACTATATCGAATCAATTTCAAACTAATAAATCAATCGGTTACATTAATTTTAGCTATTTTTTTTTACTGATTCACTTATACGATCAATTTTTTACCTAATTTATTTTAAAAAGAAATTCTTATTCAGTTTATCATAAATTGAATTCAATAACATTAATTTTATGATTTAACTAGCCAAATGGTAAAAATTTGAGGTTTTATTATTTGGAAAGGATTCGATCTATTTTTTTTATTGATTATTCTATAATTTAACTGATTTTTTTATATAATTTATTTTTATAAAAATTATTTATCCAATTCTTGAGATAAAGTGAGGGAAGGAATGACCCGCATCATATAATTTATGTCAATCAATTAGTTAATCAAAGTTTCATGTGAAAAAGAAATTTAATTATTAAAAGAAATGAACTAATTAAAGATCAAAATGTTAGATTTTAACTTGAAGTATTAAGTAGTTTGAGCAAAAAAAACTTGAAGAATTAAATTGTTAAAAATTAAAATTGAAAGGAAAATTGTTAAGAAGTAGTACTAAACTGTAAACTAAACTTCTTGGTAAAAAACTGATAAACTAAACTTACTATAACCCTCAAGCACACGTAAATGAGTTCTCTCTTTCCCGCCTCCAGCATTTCAACGAACCAGTCTCTCTCCCTCGCCTCCAGCATCACGGAAGATCGCCACCCCCGTCCGGCTCCGTCGATTCTCCTATCTCCCCTCATTCCAAATTTTCAATGGAACAGAAATCTCTCTTCCGATGCGAACGCCGCCAATTAGAGACCTTATTTCTGGAAGTTTCGAAGGGTTTTCCGGAGAAAATTTCAATCCCTTTGGAGTTTTTTTTTCACAGGGAGAGAAGATGGTAATGCTAATAATCTTGCCTAATCTTTTTGTTAGATGCATGAGAACGGTTGTAATGTCCGTCCCGGTGGAGTTAAACGGCCGGCCAGATGAATCGAATTTCCAGGGAAGTCAACCTAGGATCGTACTGTTTGAATTAAATCCTCGTATACTCGCCCCAAGCTAAAATGGTAGAAGTAGATGCTTGCGCTGACCTCTACTCATCTGTTGCCATACTTCTGTAGCTAAGGATGATTGTAGTCCTCAATAGTTAATGCATATGCCTTTTTTTATCACTTCTATATTCCTTTTCTCCTTTCTTTATAGCGCTTAAGTTAAATGCCTTCTGTGTCACTCCATTTATAGAAAATCTCTATGGAATTGACGGTGGATCTATGACCACAAAGGATCATATATAGTTTACACGTGATTTGTCTCCTGCCGGTACCCTCTTTACCGAGCAGTAGATAGGGGACTTGACATAAACCTTTTATAGCTCTGATTGATTTCGATTTAGCCACAGAATGGATGGGTGCAATGTCACTGCCACGTCTTTGCTTTTATGATAATTAGTAACCTTGCCATGTCTATAGTTGGAGGGAAGCTAGCTAACTGCTCTTTATTGTTTGCCGTGTCATGTAGCGCTCAAGTTCTTAAGGATTCACGTATGAACCCCAGATGAATACCCTCCAGAAAGGCCGCAGCTTGCGCTTTTCATGTCTGGGGGATGTCCTCTCTGTCTCTGATCTTCGCAGCATTTCCCACATCACCTGCACGTCCTCGTATCCACAGGTTTGCACATCCTTGTGTAGCTTCAGAAGTCCAGCACCTGAAAAGTAGAGGAGAAATCATTGTTCATTGGTGGCATGTTAAAGCCTAAAACTAGTTAGGTTATGCAAGATAAGAGGTAACTCTCTTTCAGACCACTTTCCAAAGGGACTCATTTTAGATCTTCAGAGTTTAAGATCAAATACATTATTCAAACCCTAAGTCCCAACCAAATGTACTAACCAATTATTGTCCTTGATTGACAGGCAACCCAAGACATGCATGTATGGAAAGCTGGTGTCTCCAGATTACCATATGACAAGTGATGGACTGGGTTGCTTTAGGAGATCTAAACAAGTGTTGGTTCTTATAGGCAATAGTAAAACCTTGTTCTCTTTAAATTGGCTTGCATAAGATTCCCTTTGGTACTGTTACCGTCAACTCCGGGGTGAATGATAAGGGTATAAAGCTGCCTTAAAGCAAATCCTGGTCCAGTTCAGAATCAGATTGCTTTTTGGGGCCAAAGGTGCTGGTCTAGCAAGGCTGATAAAGGTAAATTGAGAAGCAGTTGTTGCAGTACCCATATTAGTGCTAACTGGAGCTATATGGAGAGTCTTTTCCTACAAACACAAAAGCATATGAGGCCCACTTCGCAAGGAATATTTTGAACTTGCAACCCATAGGTTTCACTTTCATGGAATAGTGTAAAGCGTGTTAAAATGGAAAGCTCCTCCATGGCGTCCGGCTTAAGGTCATCAGGAGGCGCCCATTTGTTTAAAATTTCTTGCCTAAATACAGTGCAAAGCAGCTGTTGCCTGAACTAACTACACATCTTGACTTCGTTAATGTCTACTGGTTAGGTTGTGGGTATGGGAAACAGTTGTCCAGAGATCAAGGTTGATCAACTGAGGGGACCGTGATCATCATCTATTTTTACAGGAGCCATCATCTATGCAGTTTGGATTTCCATGACTCTGAGGATATGTTGTCACTAGTGGTGTGGCATTTGGATTGGTGGATTCCGGCATCCAACTGATTAGATTTATTTGACATGATGATAAGAAGAGTAGTTTTCAAGACTTGTCAAGGGAAAATATGCCTTGAAGTGAATGAAAAGGAAAGTAGCTATGCATAAGGGAAACACACCCCCACTGCTGGGTCTTGCCCCTCTTGGACACACGAATTTCATCTTCTCATAAAAATGGGAATCTTGCTCCATAAAAAGTTTTGTTTCAGGCAGAGAGACGCGGATATTGCTAATCACAGAAGAATGCTGCACTCACTACTGGAACAGTTGTTCATAGGCTGAAACAATCAAACTGACCTTTCTCACGGTGGGACTTGACGCGGGTGGAGACGACAAACCAGAGCCGTCGGACGGGGAAGACCATCTTGTGCCACAAGTCCATGAGGTTGTCCTTCACCTTTATGGGCCTCCTCCTGCCCTTCTTCCTCCGGCTGCCACCCCTACCGCCAGCGAGTCTCACGGCTATCTTCCTTAACCCGGCCAGTCCTCCCGAGTCTTCTTCAACTGCTGCTCTGTTTTATCTGGTCTCCTTTGCCTAATCTATTGCCTATTTTGCCTTTTGCTATCCACTGGATCCTTCTCAGATGGCACCCTTTTTTCCACTCTGTTACACAGGTTGAGCGGGGCGACAGCGGAGACTATCAAGGCAATCCCATGTTATGGTGATTTGGAGAGAAACAGAGATAAGAGAGAAAGAGAGGTGGGGAGGTCGTTGGGCACTATGAGCCTTCCCCATTAACGCAGGACAAGAGGGTGGAAAGCATATGGAGATGGAGAACATTCCACAGGCTGCTGTGCTATAACGCATTAATCATCTCCGACCGACACGTGAAGGTAACCCCAAAAAAGTGGACATCGATGTTTATAATAATAATGATGCCTTTCAATCTCATGATCTCCTTCCCACCATCTGCATATGTACAAGTTAAATCATGATTCATGTCATTGGTAGGGTGACTGACAATAAATATGAAGTGATGTTTAAGTTTGAAACTCTATACCTAGTGATTAATGAAAAGTTGGCGTTGATATCATAAGATAAATTAATTGATTATTTTTTGCAAAAATTGATCTAATAAGTAATAAAATAAAAAAAATTATTATGATTTTATAAATTTGTTAATATTTCACACTTACCGTTCTAACTTTTAAGCATAACAATTTCTTATATAGTGTAAGAATAGCCTGAACGCGAGAAAAAAAATATTAAAATTGTGGTTGATTTTTGCCAATCATTTTATAGTGGAAAAATAATATTTTACTTGTAAACCGTTGATAACAAGTTTAGGTTGTAACTGAAGTTTTTGTTTATACGGAAGGTGAAATTAATTTTACAAAATTAAATTTAAAATATTATTTTTAAATGTGTTTGATATAATATATATTATGTAAAATTACTATGAAATACATAACATTTTAATTTATTTTCCTATTTTCCTCTATTGATTCTTTTATTAAATATAAACCATAACACTAAATTTATATTTTTTATTTGAAGTTAGTATATTTTAATTGTGAAAAAAATAAATGAATAGTTGAGAAAAAAGAAAAAATGAAAATTCGGAGAAGATGAAAACAAAATAGAAAAAAGTTAAATAATCTTGAATGTACAAAAAAATCTTCAATAAGTTTGATAATTTGATAAAGTGGGGTGTATAAGCTTATTTTTCTAACAATATTTTAAATTTGATCATTTTTTATAAGTTTTGATGGTTTATAAGTTTATTTTTGAAAATAAATTCTCATAATCTTTGAACTCACTCTAACCAATAAATATTTAATTAAATTATTTAATTACATGTGATAAATATATTATTCATTTTTATCGAATAAAATAAAAAATAATATTCATTAATAAAATTAAGAGTTTTCCAATATTTATTTTGAGTATATAAATATATATTTAATTTGACACTAATTTTTTACCACTATTATGAGTTGGGAAATTATCAATATAAAAAAATATATTATTCCTACTCCATTGACCTAAAATATTTCATGTGACTAGGTAATGTAAAAGGCTGGACGCAAATACCAATTTTGATGTCCCATGTGTGCCATGCTTTCTTTCATGTGGTGCCATAAATTACTAGCTTATTTAACCGCACTCAAATCTAATACCATTCATTCTACATATGAGTTCCGAATTAGGTGGAGCATGTCCACATATTCAATAGAGTAAAATGGAGTATAGGACTACAAGATTTTGAGGACAAGAACTGGTACCCATCACCAGCTGGTTTGCTTTAGTGCTCCATCTTCATCTATTTGTGTTTGATGAACAACCGGGTAAGACACCAATGCTGGAGAATGAGCTGAAGAGCACAAAAGTCATGCCAAAAGGTCAGTCTTAGTTACAGTTAATTCAGCCAGTCTTAGTTACTGTTAATTCAGTCACAGCTTGCTTCTTGTTACTCATCATCCATGTATGAAAAGATACTTGGATCCTCGACGCCTCGGCTTGTACGTACCCGGGTGGAACGCGCGTCATGTTGTTGACTCTGCCGGTTGGTCTGAGGTCGGTATTTACTATAGGCTTAATAAAGATCTTAAAATGTAATCTCTGAGGTGATTAAGAGTAAATCATTGTTTATAATAAGTAAATTGCACTGTACATATATTAAAACCATATTTATGAGGTGATTGAGGAAGTTTAGCACATATGGATCTTAATTTTTAATCTTACGAGGGGTTTCACCATGTGTTCCTTTTAATAATGTACACGGAGCACCAGTGGTCCATTAGCCATCAATATATGCTAACTACCCCAACTACCTCATAAATATATTTTTATATATATTCAGTATGTTTGTGTTTACTGATTACAAACAATTTTAGTTCTTTGATAAATTGTTGTTTACTAACTGATTAAGTTATATACTAATAATATTTCTAGTTTTTATTAACTTGTATTTCTAATTTTAAAACTGTTTTATTAACACGTGTAATTTAAATTTTTCTATGAATAATATTTTATGGGTATGATAGAATTATTTCAATATTATTATACGAGGAACATAATAATATAATTTAAGAATTTTTTTGCATACTCCAACAAATTATAAGTTTAAATTTCACATAACACTAAGAAATATGGACATGAACCTAAAAACTTATAATATAATACATGTTTTCCCTTACATATTGTATATATGTACATCAAATAAAATAAGGCGTGCTCCAAATTGATCGTATACATGGTCGCTATAAGTATTAGAATTTGTATGCTTAAAAGCTATCCAACAGCCAATTAAATCTGGAGATCTTCGATCTTATTTTAATTTATTAAATTTTATTTTAAAAATAAACTTCTAAATTATTGTTGAGCATCACAGTTGAGTTGAAATTTTGTTAAAAAAAGTTTTTAAAACTTGTGAATTTTATCCAATTTTTGTACTTTGTTACCATTTTTTTTCCATTTTCCTTCATTTTCTTCTTGTTTAAGTTTTTACTGCCATTGTATTGATTTAATTTTTTTAATTAAATTATATTAATTTTAAATCATAAATATAAATTTATTATTTCATTTTATAATTAATAAAAAAATATATTTATAGATAAAAGATAAATATATCAGAATATTTTTATGATAATTTTACATATAAATTTATTATTAATAATATACTTGCACACTTTTTAAAATAATATTCTAAATTTCAGTTTGTAAAATAATGTATAATATTAGTATCATATCAACTTCAACACAAAATCTGTATTGATGAGAGTGTGATATTAACTTTTTATCACATTAATTCTTTTTGCCCAAGTATTTATTGTTGGGCAGAGATGTTTGTTTCCTGTAGCCATTTATTTTTTCTATCAATAATTATATCAATTATTCTTTAAGAAGATAAGCATAGTTATTAAATCTTATATAAAGTAATAATAGATGCTCATATAATAATAATAAAATATAAAACAAAATAATAAAGGAGGACACTTTTGTCATCTTGGTCTTTTGGTCGCCCATTTGCATGACAAACGTGGATGCGAGAAGGCGGTTCGACACTCCAAAAATTACACTCTTTCTCTACTGCCTTAGTGATTGATGTTAAACCGGCGGTCGAATGGCTGGACCCGGTTACCGTGTTCCCCCACCTTTTTCTCCATGTGCATGCAATGATTAATCAAATAATTAAGTAGGCTTTTTCTTTTTCTCACGGTGGACCTAAATTGGTACAGCCGAAAAGAACTAGTCCGATTCTTTTCTTTCTACTGGGGCTTAAGAAAGTAGATTCTATGGTGGCGACGACAGAATCGTCTTTTCATGTTCCAGGGCATGCTTATCCGATCATATTGTGTAGGGCCGGCCTTGCCCAATAAGTGCCTAGCCCATCAAGGGTCAGCTTAAACCAAAAAATTATTTGTCTAACCAAATAGCCCGAAATTACAGAGATAAAGTCAGACTAATGGGACTTGATGGTGGATTAATAAGTTGATATTAGGGGTGCAAAAATCTCCCCTCCAACCATCTGAGTAGTCCACTTGATTGTTAGATATCAATAGTTTTGTCTGAATCCAATAGTAGTGTGCCGATTATATTTACTTTATTTCACAATTATATTTTGATATAATAGATTTATCAGTGATTGGATTCGAGTTATATAAAATAGGTTGATTAGATATAATTATTTTTTAGTGAGAACAGTTAAAATTTTATTTTGATATCAATTAAATATGAGTATATAAAATAAATCTAATAATAAAGTAATTTTATTAAATAAAACGAGATAATTTATATTATATATTTAAAATATAAATATTATATTACAAAATTTAATTGACAATAAATTTAAAATTTTGAATTTTAAATAAAAAAATTATAAATAGATCTTAAAAATTTTCAGTATAAAAATATATTTATATTAAATAAATAATAAAATTAACAATATATTTATTAGTAAATTATAAATTTAATTAAATATTCGAATACATTATTTATAATAATATATTTTAATTATCAAATTTGATAAAAATAAATAATTTTATCGAATTGGCTCCACAAAAACTTAATAAACTTTATTATCCAAGTTTGGAACATATAGTAAGTAATTCAAGTTAATGTATATTCAAATTTTACCCTTATTACGCCTACTTAATATAGATGAATATTTAGATTCAAACCTTCACCGTTAGGATGCCTAATTGAAATAGTGGAACAAATTTCTAATATAAATGAGATAATCATAACATGGGAATGCGTTCTAATCCAATAAAATTACTGTATTATGCTAACCAATAGCTATCCTTCCACTAAAATTATGGGATTGAGGCTAACAATATGTGGGTATTAAACCCATTTTCTGATTTAAGATGATTTAGTCAACAATATGTGGGTATTAAACCCAGCCTACTATGTGTACTCTTAAACTGAAGAACGACTCATGCAATAAAATAAATTGGTTTGAGTCGTTCCATAATAATACCCTTTAAATGACTTGAGATGGCTTTGTTAAGAACTAATATAACTTCTAAATATTAGTAATCAAATGGACAAAAAAATCATGCACCGTTGCATATTGTTTATAATTGAAAATTATAAGAAAAATATTTATTTATTTATTAATGTATTATGAGTAATCCATTTCATATAGTTCATACGTCTCATCACCAATTTGCGACTCGTGCACATAGAGCGGTTCAATTAGACTAGAGTTCTCTGTTTGGTTCCAACACATTTTTTGTTTTTTTGTTAAAAAAATATTTTTATTAATTAGGGTCAAAATAAAAGTGTTTATTGCTTTATCTCCGATGAACTTTTCTTTTATAACATTTAGGTATTTTTTTCTTTAATGATAACTAAATATCATGAAACTTGTCTGTAAAATTTAGAAGAATGCATAAAATAATTTTTAAAATATTCTAATTTTTATAATTAAATATTATGAAAACTTGTTGGTAAAATTTAGAAGAATGCATAAATATTATTAAAAATATTATAAACTTAATAAATTTTTAGTGCACTTGATAAGTAGATATAATAATTTAACTAAGTGGTATTTAGGTGAAGTCTCATTTTCAAATTTTAATGCAGAAAATAGAGAAAATTGTCTATAAATTCTAAAATCACATCCCATAATACTAGAATGATTTAAACTAAATGCTTCTAAATTACTAATAATATTTCATAAAAACCTTAATTAACAGTATTATTTCTATTTATAAATGTAGAATGAAAATTTTGTATAAATGACATATAAAAAATTAAAACTATTTTATTTTAAATTATAAATTAAAAAAATAAATTTAGAGTTAAAATTAATAAATTGAAATCGATCGTTTAAGATTAATTGAATTCAATATAATATTGGTAGGTCACATTTATAGTACGTATATGATTAATAAGTTAATTGGGTATATAATTTTAGAATAAAAGTACAAGCTTCATGATTTATTACCAATTCTAAAGTTATTTTTGGATTGAGTTATTTGTAGTGGTATTTAGGGCATAGGTTTGGAGGGGTGAACAATACTTAATTTGGTAAAATTTTTTGAATGGGTTTGGAGTAGTTTAAAAACCTCTTTAAATCTATTGATTAAATAAAAAAGTAATCACTTTAATTTTAGGTTTTTAGAGTTAATATAATTTTTTAATTAAATATTAATATTGTTATCTTTTTTTCTATATATAATAAATAAAATTACCTTATTTTCTTATTCTTATTTTTTATATATTTTTTATTATTCTTTCGACTTTTTATTCATCCCGATATAAAGGTTAGTTTTAATTTTTAATTAAATAAATTTAGTTAATTATTTTTTAAATATATTTATACTTTTTATTTCATTTATAAATATTCATGTTTAAGAGTTTTTTTATATACTATATTCTAGATTTTTTGTTTATTTTATATTTACTATTTTTATGTATAGTATATTAATTATTTTGTGTGTTTATAATGTTATATTGAATGAAATATTTGATAATTTTATAACTATATATTTATTTAAATATATATTATATTATTATTTTTATATTAAATCATCTAATTTATAGCATTTACAAATAATATTATTATAGATTAATGAAAAAAATAATAAGAAATTACTAATTATCTCAAACAGAGTGTTGTATTAATACAATTGATAATACTCTTATAGATGCATTCTTGCATCAACCTAATACAATACATAGAATCGAGTTGACTACACTTTTATTACTAATGTATATGATAGTATTGTTTTTTAAATAAATTTAAAATTTAAAAATAAATTAAAAAAAAGATAATATTAAAAATAATTGAAATGTTTTAAAAGGATATTTTTCAAAATGTTTAAATATATTTAAAGGGGTGTAATTAAATTTTATGAAATTTAACTAATAAATATAAGAGGTTGAATTTCAAATTTTGAAGAAATTAATTAAAATATAATGTAATTTTTTACTCTATTAAAATTTTTTATATATATATTTTATTATTATAATTATATATATATTTATTTATTTTATTGAGACTATACAAATATTAATTACGGTAAGAAGCGAATGAATAAATTAATTCTAAATTATGATATTTATATTATATAAAAAGGATAAAGTGATTCAGCATCATATTTTTTTAAATATAATTTTATATTTAATAATATTTTTTAAATAAATATGTGTATAAATTATTATTGATTTAAAATATCTTTTCAAATTATATTATCGCTACTTTTTTTTGTAGTGAGAATACGATAACATTATATATATATATAATTATACTTTATATAGAGAAATATTATAAGTTTATAAACTATTTATTAATTATAATTTTTAAATAAATATTATTAAAAAATTTTATTATTAGAGAAAAATAATAATCAATTTCTAAACCGTTATTAAATATATATTTAAAATTGTAGGCAAAAAGATGTGATTCATACCTTATCACTGATATACTAATTATTTTTAAATAATATTTATTTATTTTTAAAATAATTATATGTTATTATATATTATAAAAGATATTTAGTAGTAAAGTTGAATAAACTAGTTTTTTGTTATTATATTATTTATAATGGTTTTGTATATTATCTATTTTATTTTAAATATATGTAAATTTTGTGTTTTAAATGAAAATTTTATATTTTCTATGTTATACATTATTTTATTATTAATATAAATTTTATTTTTATTATTGTTAAAATATGTGCAATATATATAAGAGAAATTAAATAATAATATAATAGAAATTAAACGGTAATATATTTTAAAATATATAATTAAAATATAATATTATATTTACACTTTTAATAAATTACATTTACAATCAATTTAAAATATAAATTTGAATATTTTTAATAAAAGCTACAAATCCAACGATTCACTGCACTAAAAGCACAAAAATATTGTGTAAGGCTGGGAATAGAAAAAAACTCGAATTCAGGTTACGATGGAATCTGGCCCGAGGTTTTTTACCTTTACTAATTGTTTTTTAAATTAAAGATGAAATTTTTATATTATATATATATATATATATTCTCGTGTGCATGTATGTAGACACCAACATGTGGTGGATTCATTGATTGATGGGACTATGACGTGTCATGGCTTAGTCAAAGTAAATTTGTCGGCAGAGGAAATAAATAAATAAGAAGCTACTAATTACATTGAATTACTCTGGATGGTTTTACTCTTAGATGGATATTTTGTATTGGAGTGTATTGAGAAAGTTTTCCCCTTTGAATGGATCAACTCTCCAGATAAATTGATCAGCGCACTAGGAAAAATAAGAACCAACTAATCATCTATTAATTTTTTTATTTGTTTACAAGGATTTATTATCTTATTTTGAGAATATTTTAGCTTTATAACTTCTAATATTTTATCTAAACGGATGAGAGTATTAAAATTTTATCAAAAAGAGTTTTTCACCTAAATATTTTGGAATTTTATATATTTTATTTAAATTTATTTTCCTTTTTATCCTTTTTTTTCATGATATTTAAATTTCAGTTTATTATTCTTTTTTTCTATTTAATTATTCAATTTTCTTTTTATTATGGTTGCATTTATTTTTTTTCAAAATTAAATTATATTAATTTCAAATAATAAATATAAATATATTATTTCATTTCATTATTTACAAAAAAATTAATGCATTTCTAGAAAAAAAGATAAAAATAATTAAAATATTTTATAGTAAATTTACTCATTAATTAAATATTAATAATCTATATTATACCAAACGCACAGGTTTCTAAATTTCACCTACTAAAATCAGTTTTAGTTGCACCATCATTATTAGACCCATATAAGCTTTGATTTACCCAAATAATAATTCATATTTGAGACTTGTAAAATTTTCAAATTATACTGTTAAAAAGATTTTAACATTTTAAATCAATTCGATATGAACTATATTAATATTAATATAATAATTTGAGTAAACTCAGCTGTATTTTGTAAAATATAATATTTTTTATGCAAAAAATTTAAATTTTAATATCGTTGCACACCACATTTACAAATATACAACATATAGATATGAATTATAAAACTCCGAGTATGCTATTAATGTTGCTCATATGATCATTGAAATAATAATAATAAAATATGGAAAGTTTTGAGGATGATTATATAGTGTGAATTTGATACTTAGGTTTTATAGTATTAATTTTAATTATTGAAGTGTTAAGTATAATTAATTATGAATAAGATTGGTTTACATGCCTTTTACCTTTTTTTTGCACAATGAAATCTATCTATTAATTAAATGTGAAGAAGGTTGGACTCATTCGGTAAATGAAGAGAGGCTGAACAAACAAATCCTATTTAACCAATTGAAACATTTATCTATATATATTTAATTTCCTAAAGGCCCTATCTTTTAGGATAATATCCAATTTTACCTAATATTTAGTAATTGTTTTTTAAGGGGCGTATGATGTACTTTTTTTTGCACTCGTGGTTGTACTTCAATGATGAAATGCTCTTTGAAATAGTGCTGTGATTTATTTTTTTTGTACAGTAGTACTAGATGACAGAGGGGTTATATTACCTTAACCTGCAATTATGATCTACTGTTTAATCTGCATTACTGGATGTTGTATGTAATGGAGAAACCTAATCATCCTATTACTCAAAAAATTCTTGTAGTGCTATGATTGGGTTAGTTTGAGAGTATTACACAGATGTTATAGTAAATTGTAGAATAATAGTTAAATGTAATTACTATAAAATCTTATATGTTGGAGATAATAAAAATGTATAAGTTATTTGTGCAAGTATTTAGACAAATGTTCAAATAAAAAAATTAGTAATAGTGATATCAGTTAATAATTTATTAAATTTATTGATGAAAATTCACAAAAAGTGAAGTTAGTAAAATTAAGTTTGATCAGTGTTATAAACTTGTAAAAATGTATAAGTTATTTGTGCAAGTATTTAGACAAATGTTCAAATAAAAAAATTAGTAATAGTGATATCAGTTAATAATTTATTAAATTTATTGATGAAAATTCACAAAAAGTGAAGTTAGTAAAATTAAGTTTGATCAGTGTTATAAACTTGTAAAAATAATTATTATATATGTTGAATATGGTAGAGGATTATAAGTTTAAAAGATTTGTTCATAAATTATAAGCATATTTTAAAATAATATATATTAATACTAACAATAAAGATTACATTAAATTATATACCGTTGAAAATAAGTTATTTTAAGAAGATTTTAATAAACTACCAAGCCTTATCATTATTATTAATAATATGTGGATGTGGAAGAGGCATTATAAGAGTTATATAATACCTAGTCATTATATTAATAATGACAAAAATATTATGAAATCCTATATTAAGGTAATATTTTAAATAAATATATTTATTATTTATTATTTATTATTTTTTAATTATAAAATTTATTTTTTATAAATTATTTTATGTACTATATCTATAAATAAGTAAAGTTATTTGCAAGAATCTTACCATTTCACTAGTTCATTGTAATATAGATTATAAATTTTTTATAATTACATTGAATAATTACTTTACAAATGATTGTATGATATAACTAAATAGTAATAAATTATTTTTGAAATCACTTATATTAGGGGAAATCTGTTATATATAGGATATTGTGCACATATTATTAATTTTATTGTGAAAACAATGTGAGAAAAAATAAAAAATAATGTTGATAATATATACAATAGCTTATAATATTGGACTGAAACTCCTAATAAGTGGGAGAAATTTGAAAAAATATTCGTTAACTTCACATTAAAATAGGTATGAAGTTTGATTTAAATTGTATAATTTATTGAAATTCTACTTATTTGAGGTTGTGGGTAGCATTAAATTACAAATATGTGCTTTATCCTTTGAAGTTACAAGTGAATTAGGTTGGTCACTAGCAAACGAAATTACTAAAAATCTTAGTGTGTTCAATAATGCTACAAATATATTTTTTAGTAGAAGGTATCGAATTAAATTCATATATGCTTATTGTTTATATGATAAAAGTTGATGTGAATAGTGAAAATATTGTAGTATATTATGTATTGAGATTATGTCTTGTGAAATAATGAACAAAATTAAGAAATATTGGTCAAAATATTTGCTACCCGCAACATTATTTCAACTATAAATATTTGCTAAATATATTAGATTGACCACTATCAAACGAAATTACTAAAAATCTTAGTGTATTCAATGATGCTACAAATATATTTTATAGTAGAAGGTATCCGAGTATAAATTTATATATGCATATTATTTATGTGATAAAAGTAGTTGTAAATGAGTGAAAGTATTGTAGTATAATATTATGTATTAAGATTATGAATTGTGAAATGATGAATAAAATTAAGAAATATTAGTAAAAAATAAATGTTATATTAGGAATTGCTAAAATTATTGATCTACAATTAAAGTTGGAAAGTATGGAATACAACCTTGGGATGTGGCACTAGAAATAGAGAATATTGTGACTACATTTAAGAAGTTGTTTATTGAATATTCGACTAATGAGAGAGAGCACATTGTTGATAGTAGTGAAGATAATACTAGTATTGCCACTAATATGATAAGTTAGTGGACTATGAATAATATTTTTCATTCATTTATAAAGTTTGAACTCAATAAGAATATAGAAGTTGGAGATAAATTTGTATTTAGATGAAGACATAATAGAAGATATTCAGATGGATTCAATGTATTAACTATTCTGATTACGAAAGTTGCTTTAGAATGATCTTTCAGTATTAATGGGTGTGTAAACCCTATTTTACATGAATATATTAACAAAAAATAGGAAACAAAAAATTTTGAAAGAAAATCGAGGTTCAAATCGAACCAGGATGATGAAAGTAAGCATTATGGGATGAGAAGAGATTTAAATGAGATATGAGCGCAAGAAAGTCAATCAATTCCATAAATGAAAACTAGAATTGGACCAAACCGAAGGAAATCAAATCGAATTATATCGAACCAAGAGAAACCAATCCAAAAATTGATTTTTCGAGCTGACTCAAAAATAGTAAAATGGTAAATTGAGGTTATCAACATGTAGGAAATAAATTTAGATTAGTATATAAATTTTTAATTTTTAGAAAATTGGTCGAATTAGACCTAAACAGGTCAGATTAAGTCTTGGATCACTAGAACCCGATTCAATTGAAGAATAAGGGAGAATGACTGACACCTTAACTCCGACGTGCCTTTAATGGCTCTGACAAAGCCCTAAAACGGTGAGTTAATGGCTAATCGATGGATGGATGAATAGTACGGTCAGTTCCCGAGCTCCCTATATAAAAAGGTTCTCTCCATTCATACTTTTAATACCTCGAAAACCTAAAAAAGATAAACTGCTCCACTTTTCGACCATCTCTAAACCATGGCTTTGACATCTACATTGTTCTTTACCTTCGACAACACAATTTAGCTCTTTGGAATCCTAAGAGAGTACTCTACCTTCCTGCATACTCCATTTGGCTCAAGGTCACCAAATAAGCTCTTCGAGGTTACACCGTACTTTCACTTCAGCGACAAAATTCGGACAAGAACTTGCGAGCTAACTTCCCACCACCACCGACCCCATGAGACCAGGTCGACCCTCCCACGACCCTCTACAACTGAACCTCGTCCTCCCTTAACCTTTCCAATTTCGCACCCATTCGTCGGAACAGTGACATTACAAAGCAAAAACGTGAGAAATTTTGCTAATGAAATTCTCATTGCTCATGTAGTCAATTAGCACAAAATTTGATCATAGAAAGATCTACTTGACGAGCACTATCCATCCATACTCAAATATCCTACAACCATCTTTTCGTCGGAAAGAAAACGAAATTTTCTCTCTCTAGAAAGAATTTTCCGGCAAAGCTCCGTTTGAACTCGATTTTGGGTCAAATTAAGTGATTAAAAGCTTAAAATGCTTATAGGAAGATGGAGAAAATGATTAGTGGCATGTTAGGAGGAACAAGGTTTAGATGATCAAATTGATAAATTGAAGATTAGGGAGTTAAAGTACAATTTTGACGAAAATTAGGCGAATTGGGAATTTTCAGAAATTTGAGAATTTTTATTAAATTGATATTAATTGAGGATCAATTTGTAATTAATAAGAATTTATGAACTTAATTATAATTAAATATAATTTTATGAATTTAATTGTAATTAAAATTTATAAGGATTTATTTGTAATTTAAATAATTTTATTTTGATAAAATTATATAAATGGTGAAATTGCAAATAAAGTGAATTTTGAAATTTTTGGTAATTAATTGGGAACTAATTGTAAATAAAATAAACCTAAAAACTCTTATTTAATTAGGAGAAAACCTATTAATCTAAGTGAAAAGATTCAGATATTGGATAATAATTTATTATCCGTGATAATTTAGGTACGAAAAAGATATTTCTATCTGTAACCGCAACACGATTCATAGACATCATAAATATATCCGGGACGAATGGGTCACGAAATACTAGTAAGTGAGATTTTCGGCGTAATGCCCATTTAGGGTGATAAATGTACTTTTAAATTTCTGAAAGATAAAAATCATTTTCTTGAAATAGACTCACTTGATTGCATAAAATTGATTAAATAATTTTGGGAGTTATTTCTACTAAGTGCATGAAGCATGCATACCATATAGTTGAAATTGCTCAAGTGGGCCCAAGTTCGCAGTTTTGAAAGAGAAGTGGGCCTAATGCTGTTTTTTAAAAATTTATACGGTGGGCCCAAGATTGATGAAAACGTGTTCAATCCTTTAAATAAATTTTGATTATTAAGCGTTATAAAAATGATAATAATTTAATAATTTGTGTGTTGAAGCTACCGAGATGAATTCAAGTCGTCGAACTCATTGTACTGTTATCACAAAGATAGAGGTTTTAAGAAAATACTATTTATTGTTATTAATGAGAAATTGAACTATTGAAGCACTTATTACACGGGTAGTATTGGTTCTAAGCACTATTAGATAACTTAGGGAGTATAAGGGAAGTTTTGTCGTTTCAGTATGCATTGAGACTGAGTAAGAAGTGAAAAAGTTCTCGTCACACAATAGCGAACATGAAGTTTCGGATAAAGTATTTGGGTTGGGCAATGGAGATCACACAAATTTGTGGTAAATGTTGTAATATTCTAACAGGGTGGACGGTAAAGTCGATTTGGTCCACAAGTGTAGCAGTTGAGTACTATTCTACGAAAATATTATATTTTTAATGATAAAGGGTGTGCGATTGATTATTAAACTAAATTCATGAATAAGAACGATGAAAATATTTTTTTTAATAATAAAATACACTAAATTGTTTAAAAAAATAAGAATAGTGACAAAGTTAATAAATTGAACTATCATCTATATGAGTTTAATATATACTCACTAAGTTATATAACTCCCAATTCCTTAAATTATTCTTAGAAAACCATGAATAGTAAATTCTATATAAAAATTAATTTCTTGATAAATTTTATTCTTTATGTTATATTTTTATGAAAATATATTTTATTTAAATTATTTTAAAATATTTTTTGATTATGTCTTAATATTTTTTATATTATAATGATGATTATTATTAACTATCGGAAATAGTTGAGTGTTGTTTATAAGATTCCCACCAAAATATGTTAGGGTGGGTTAGGGATTGAATTATAAATAGATAAAATATATAAAGAAGAATGAAAAAATAGATTTTATTTATATATTTTTTTTGTTTAAAAATTAAAGTGAATTTAATTGTAAAGCTATATCTAAATGCAAAAGATGTAAATATAAGTTCTTCCATTTTATTTTTTTAATTATTTATCTATTATGAGATAAATTAACCTTTTATTTTCTCATTTAATAATGTGAGATAAATTAACTTTTTGTTTTTTATATAGGTCATCACCGTAATGATACATCAACCTGAGTTTTTTTTATAAGATAGAAATGAGAGAATTTATCAAGCATAAGAAATATTGGAATTGAGTGAAAGAATTAATATTTATATGACAAATATTTATGGGATTTATGAGAAGATATGAAAAGTGATGTTTTTATGTTATCAATATAAACCTAAACTTATGGAATTATTGATCTTATTTGTTGTTGTAGACTATAGTTCATTGTGGGCCCAATATAGGAACATACAGATTACTTAGCTTCAAGTGTCGCAAACTATAAACTATTAAGCATATGTCCTCGTAAGGGAATCAACTTATCATATTTATTCACTATATATTTTAGTTTTTTAAAAGAAAATATTATTTTTAATGAAAAATGATTTATTGAAGGAACATATTTATATTCTTAAATTTTGAATTTAATATTGTAGTAATTTCTAACTAAATCAACCACTTTTAAAGTTGTTTTATTATTCATAGAATTTTAAAAATTTAACAAAATTTTAGGGGTACAAATGTTATATCCAAGTATTTTACTCACACCTACTCACTAATTTTGTTTTGCTGAAAAGCTACTCATGTATTAAGAAAAAGCACGCAATTACTTTATATATTTATATACACTTTTTAAAGGAAATTAATGAGCTAAATTGCCTAAGTGCTCACTTAAGCATGAGTTAATCTGCGTATATTCATACCTAATAATATAATTATATTATGTGTGTATTATTTTGAGCTATTTATACGAGTAGTAGTAGCCCATGAACTGTGTTTGAGACAGCTAATTGACTATATTAAACTTAATAGGAGAGGAGAGGGGCCATGTTAAATTTTTCAAGATAAAATAAACAATAAATCAATTTTTTTAGGAGTTACCATGTTAACTCACTAATATTTATATACTCCATGATGAGTTTTATATATATAGAGAGTAAAAGTAGTCTAATTTTGAGATTTTTATTGATTGTAATTTTTTATTTAAAATAATATTAAATTATTATAACATTATTTTATATATTTATTTTTGTTCATTTTTCTTCATCTCCTTCCTCTATCCAAATTAGATGATAATGTCATTTTTATTAATATATTGGTATTAATAATACTTTTAAAAAAATATATGGTATAATTATATAATAAAATTATTATACATAAAAAAAAATTTGTGTTATGCATACAGGTAAAGATTAATATGTATATATATTATTTTACTTATTACTATTATAATATATTTATATATAAATATATTATATATTTAATAAGAATTTATTTTCTTGTACTAACAGTAACTTATTTATAATAAAAATGTGATAAACAAAAATATAACGGGTACATATGTAACATAGTTTATCATATATATATATATAATATTTTTTGTACATAAATATTATTATATAATTAACATTTTCCTTTATTTTTTATTATCATAATAATTTATTTTATATGATATAAAAACATATACAATTTAGTATATATAATATCATTATATACTTTTTATTTATCATGATATTTTATTATATAATTATTAGTAATACAATTTAATTTAATAATATATAAATTAATTTATATAACTTTGCTTTAAAATTATTTAAATCAATTAAAAAGAATACTATATTCTATTTATTAATATTCATCACTTTATCCCAAAAAAAATGAACTTTGATAAATTTAATAATCATTCTAAATCTCTTCCTCCACGATAGGACAACTCCATCTAGACATACCCTAAGAGGATTTGAAAATAATTAATTTATGATTGGTTAAGATGAGAGGACGTGCAATCCAATTTTGCTTGCCCTTGCATCTCCAACCCTAATTGAAGTAATATACTCAACCATTTTTATATTATATTTGTTATTTACAAATATAATAAACATAAATTTAGAGGCGAATAAATATATTATTATAAATATTATATAATAAAATATTTATAAAATTGTACATATTTTTTTTTATTTAAGGGTATAATAGTAAATTCATTACTTAAGACTAGACATCATGTACATGGAGATATAACTTATATGGACCTATGCGAAATTGCAAACGGGAGGTTGGGCTCCTGAGCATATAATATATAATAAATGGTTAATAACAAAAAAAAATTATACATTTATTTTTAAAAAATTAAAAATCTTTTTCGCAGTACATATTATAGTTTAGCGTCGAATTATAGAAAATTAAATGCGAAGACACTATATAGCAAAAGCCATACATACTACATGTATAATAATTAATGTACACGGTACGTATACATAGTGGCATTTAAATATGTTTGCATATTATAAGGGTCAATATTATACTACAAATCATTATTATGGGCGGGATGAATGATTTTTTATTTTTATTTTTAATGGAATAAAAGATATACAGCCATATATGCAACACTATGTTCCATGTTTGAACTCTTGTATTTAATTACGATTATGTTTAACAAGATGAACAATCAACATTGAATATTAATGTTGTTGCCATTATAACACCATTATTGATAATCTAATATATGTCAAGAAGTGATACAATTTCTTATTGCAGTATAATATACTCACACAATACTCTTCAAATTCAAAAATAAAAAAAAATATATAAATTCAATTTATGTCATGAGATTTTTTGAAACTAATACATAATACTCTTATTTGTCCACATTTGATTCCATGTGTCATGCCTTGAAAAGTGTAGCCTGGCCTATCCCTACACCTTTGTAATCTATATGGTATGCAATTCACCCATTAATGAATCCATTGCTATATTTTTATCCAACTTGCCACAAAGACAAACTCAAGTTTTCCTTTAATAACTTGCTTCCTATATGAACATATGCTAATTTTTATAATGTAGTTATAGATATTTTTCTTAAATTTTCTTAAGAAATATGCCTAGTTTAAGGATTTGTTTGGGCAATATAATTTAATGATTATTTATCATGGAAGAAGATGCCCCCAATGACAGTGAGAGGATACGATACCTCATCCAATCATAATTTAGTAATTTCCCAGTAGCACACCATAAGAAGAAGGTCATAAAAGGAAAACAAAAGTATGGCAGCCGCAAATAGATACTAGACCGTAAATAGTAAGTAAATGGTTGTCTTTGTTTCTTCTGGCCATTTGTTTACCTCGGCCCGAGAATTGGAGGAGACCCGTAACATGAGAGAAGAGAGGCACGAGAGAAAAAAAGGGGCAAACGGCAGCTGAGGTTTGGCCGACCGATCAGAGCGGTCCTGAGGCTACCCGTCATAGACACGTCTTTCGTAATACTATTTCCCTTTTTATTATAAATATTTTAATTTATTGAATTTATTTTGATAAATCATTTTTTGATAGTTTGTTCATAAATAAAATAAAATAAATTATTTGATAGATTTTATTTTTTAATGAATTGATGACAACCATTAATTTAAATTCTAAACCGTGCATTACTCAAAATTAAAAAAAGTCCAAAATTAGGACTTTGGAGCTGACTGCCTTCCCTATAAATCGTAGAGAGGCATTTGAGAGACCACACACCATTTTCCTTCTATTCTAAGAGAAAGTGAGAGACATCTACAATCAGAGCTCCATCGACAATGGCGTCTGCAACTCCTCATTCTTCCTCAATCAAAGCTTCCACATCGCCAAATGGAGCGTCCTCTACTAATTCGAACTTTTCCAAGAAGCCTAACCAAATCTCTTTCACTTCCAGCATCAACCCCACCCCTATTTCAGCCAAAATCTGTAACTCCAATGGCAGTCCCGGCCGTTCCAGTTCGGTCATCAGCAATGTTCTCAAAATCGCCGAATCCACGGGAACCGCCGCGCTTGACGCTACAGATCTGCGCGCCCCCACTAGCTATGGGCCGAGACCGAAGATCCTGGTCTCTGAGAAGCTCGGGGAGGCGGGACTGCAGGTGCTCCGAGGGTTCGGGGAAGTGGAGTGCCTCTACAACCTGTCTCCGGAAGAGCTCCGGGAGAAGATCTCTAGCTTCGACGCGCTGATCGTGAGGAGCGGGACGAAGGTGACCAGGCAAGTGTTCGAGGCGGCCAAGGGGCGGCTCAAGGTGGTCGGCCGCGCCGGCGTCGGGATTGACAATGTGGATCTACCGGCCGCAACCGAGTTCGGCTGCTTGGTCGTCAACGCGCCGACTGCCAACACGGTCGCTGCGGCTGAGCACGGTATCGCCCTCCTAACCTCCATGGCCCGCAACGTGGCCCAGTCTGACGCTTCCATGAAAGCTGGTACACACACTACACATACTCCCACTTCCATCACAATAATTGCATTTTTACTTAGATCTGATAAATTTCCTCATAAGATGCCTCAAACAGCTGTCTTGTGAAAGATCACTGTTTTTCCTCAATACACCAAAACATAGCAATAATTAAATAATTAGTTTAATACAAATCATTAGTTTTCATTTTTTTTATAATAAATTAGTCATTTATTATCACTTTTATCTAATAATTTAGTTAGCCTGCTCAAATTGGACAATTGAATACTCGGACCAAAATATTTTTGATATAAAATTGGTTGATTAAATTATTGAAAAATAAAATTGATGGAGTGAGTTTTTAGTTAAAGTGAAAATAGAGTACTAAATTGTTTTAAAAAATAAAAGCGAGAAATAAAATTATTAATAAATTAGAAGTTTGATAATTAAACGGTTAAATTACTCTTGCTATAATGAGTAGTTTAGATATTTAATTTATAATTTATTAATAATTTTGTTATTCAATTTTATTTTTCTAACATTTTAGTTATTCAATTTAAATTTGAACGATGCAACCCTCTAATTTGGCTTTGGTCTAATACTTTAATCCATCTAAAGAGTAAAATGTTATGTTAAAATAAAAAAAAATAGAACTTAATTGTTAAAAAACAAATTGATAGATAAAATTAAAATTAGATGCTTAAGCTATTAACTTACTCTATAATGACTTTGTTAAATTATGGTTAATATTAATATTAAAAATAAAAAATAGAAATATGATAGAAGGGATGGTTACTGCCAATCTTGGATTCACAATGGCCCAAATTGCAAGACTCGCTGTTCTTCTTCATCTATCTGACCAAACATAAGTCCCCAAATTCAATTATACTGAATATTGCAGTCATTTGCTGCTTTGGTGGGCTCCATCCACATGCTCTGCATGTACAAAAAGACGTGCTTTTTAGTGGGCGGGGAATTGAAGAATCTAATGGGTAGCTCCGAGACAAGTCGAGATATTTGGTATTTGTTCCCCATCTGAATCAAGATGTACAGATCTACATGTCACAGGGTCCTGCTGAAATCTGAGGGGCGACAGATTGGCTTACTATTTTGAAAGCCTGCCTGATATAGCTAGAATACATAATAATTCCTACGCGAATATGACAAAATGATAAGCTCCATCTAGTTTTTCTTCTTAGCTAATGTAATGGCAGTCGAGATGACGGAAGCTTCAGCTTCAGAATGATTACCTGTGTGTCGGATTGTTGCTAATACGATAATATTTGTTTGCATCCTGAAGGGAAATGGGAGCGCAACAAGTACGTGGGAGTTTCCCTTGTGGGGAAGACGCTGGCGGTCATGGGATTCGGCAAAGTCGGGTCCGAGGTGGCACGCCGGGCCAAGGGCCTCGGGATGCACGTCATAGCTCACGACCCTTATGCAGCGGCGGACAGGGCCAGAGCAATGTCGGTGGATCTCGTGTCGTTCGATGAGGCCATATGCACTGCTGATTTCATCTCTCTCCACATGCCCCTCACTCCCACCACCAAGAACGTCTTCAATGACCATACCTTCTCGAAGATGAAGAAGGGAGTCCGCATTATCAACGTCGCGAGGGGAGGCGTCATCGATGAGGATGCCCTTGTCAGGGCTCTGGACAGCGGGGTTGTTGCCCAGGTATGGATCATACTAATGGCAGCTTATTTTTTGGAGATTTTCGAACCGGTTTACGATGATAATGTTTTGTTGATTATGATGGGAACAGGCAGCACTTGATGTGTTCGTTGAGGAGCCGCCATCAAAGGAGAGCAAGTTGGTGCAGCATCACAATGTCACTGTCACACCTCACCTTGGAGCCAGCACAAAGGAAGCACAGGTAGTAGATCTTTCACTGATGTAAATTCCTTTGGAAGAAGATCTTTTTCCTTTACTTTGAATTGGCCAGAAAAGAAGCTTTACTTACTTTGATATCCAATTTCCTGCGATGGATATGCAGGAAGGTGTCGCCATTGAAATAGCGGAGGCTGTCGTCGGAGCACTTAACGGAGAACTCTCTGCAACTGCCGTCAATGCTCCTATGGTTCCTCCAGAGGTAAGGCAGCTGGTCTCATTGACCCAAAACCGGCCAGACGTGCGAATCGCTGGAAATTAGCTCTTTTGACCGACCCATCAAGGGAACCGGTCAATCTAAAATGACAAAAGGGAAATAGAGAATTATATCTTCTCCCACCTACTACCCTAACCCAGAACCAGCATGAAACCATCAAAGCTAATGGACAGTCCCATGGCTGGCAATTCCAGACCCGGTCTTGCCGGCTCTGTTGGCTTATGTTCTTCAGTTTATTCCTGGGCCGACTTAAAACTACACGGGATTTTTCTTGTTCCACATTAAGAGATTATGCTGTCTATCTCTCTGCAGGTTCTCTCTGAACTGGCTCCTTACGTTATCCTGGCCGAGAAGCTGGGCCGCTTGGCCGTCCAGCTAGTGGCAGGAGGAGGCGGGGTCCAGTCAGTTAAGGTGGTCTACAGGTCGGCCCGGGACACCGACGACCTTGACACGAGACTCCTCCGAGCCATGATCACCAAGGGGATCATCGAGCCCATCTCCTCCTCCTTCGTCAACCTCGTCAATGCCGACCATGTGGCAAAGCAGAAGGGTCTCCGCATCAGCGAGGAGCGCGTCACCATCGACTCCTCCCCAGAGTCCCCACTCGACTCCATCCAGATCAACATCTCCAACATGGACTCCAAGTTCGCCAGCGCGGTGACTGAAGATGGTCACATAAGCATCGAGGGCCGGGTCAAGGATGGGGTGCCCCACCTCACCTGTGTCGGTACCTTCGACGTGGACGTGAGTCTCGAGGGCAACGTCATACTGTGCCGGCAGGTCGACCAACCCGGGATGATTGGTCTCGTGGGCAACATCCTCGGCCAGCACAATGTCAATGTGAGCTTTATGAGCGTTGGCCGCACAGCCCCGAGGAAGAAGGCCATCATGGCCATAGGGGTAGATGAGGCCCCGCGGAAGGAGACCTTGGACGATATCGGGAATGTGCCGGCCATCGAAGAGTTTGTGTTCCTTGATTTGTAGGGGAAGAAAGAGCCCCTATCTGTTATTGCTTGTTTTAAGTTACAGTCAAATAAAGGCTCTGGAGGTAAAGAAGAAGGAGAAGAAGATCCCATCTATGGGAAGAGGGTGGGACATAGGAGGCTCCAAGCTAATTAATGCCCGCCTTTGTTTTCTTCTCTTTATGGTTGAATTCTGTCTTCCTATATTGTTTTTTATCTTTTGGTCGGTGGGTGTTGTATTGAGGGTATCTGGCTACTCGTAGGGGGCCATAGAAAAAGGTCCATTTCTGTTTACATGATTGAAATCAATGTGATCGTATGGAACTGATGCTTCAAAAGCTATAAAGATCTCCTTAAATAAAACTAATCATGGACTAAGATCTGCCTCCCTTTTCAAGAGCTGCCTTGGGAGAAATTCTCAATTGAAGTCACTCAAATAGAACATATTGAAGAGAATGTATAAAAGAGAAGGAAGAAATAACTCTCATGAAAAGAAATATTAATTACATAATTTAACTCCCCAAAATTTTATCAAATTTTTATTTTTCTCTATTTTCCATAGTATAGAGGAGAATATGGGTACTCATTTGTAGCATAGGAGAGCACAATTGCTTAAAAGTAACTTTATCGAAAATAAATTAGGTAAATATCATGTTTTATAAGGGTATAGGAGCCTATAACTTGCTTAGGAAAATTTTCTAAAAATAAATATTATAATTTACTATACTAAAACTAATATTTTATACTCTAACATCATCCATTAAACTACTACAATTTACATCATTTTAACTCTTGATTATTGATATCGTAACTTATTAAATACATATGTAGATAGTGCTCATCATGCTTCCTACTTATTCTTCCTCCTACTTATTCCTTGGTATTAGAGTACTACCTCAAACACTTAATATTTAATTAAGTATATGAGAAAATAGTAATATATTTATATTTTCCCCTACTTATCATACTTAGTTTTGAAAGTTTATTTTATTGCAATAGTTCTACGTTATCAAGTGAATCGACTAATTTTCATTCATTTTTCTTTTTATATTTTCGATCTCCATATATATTGATTTACACCATTTTCCACTCTTTATTTTAAGTAATTGATTGGGTCATCAATTGTAATAATACGAAACATAATTATCTAAATTAATTGAAATAATACGAAATATAATTATCTATTTATTTAGGTATTTTTCTAATCATCCCTTAATCTCATGATCTTCTATTTTAATTAATCCATTCATCATGATTTTTACTATTTCTTAGTATATATATAATTCATTCATATAAAAACTCACTTTTTAAAAATTAAAATTTTCATTTAATTTTCATATTTTTAAGGGATATAGAGTATAAAATCAGTTGAGTTGTAGTTGGTGGGTGGAGTTGACTTGTAAATTACTCGTATTATTATTATTATTATTATTATTATTATTATTATTATTATTATTATTATTAAAAGATGCTCGAGCTGCACCAAAAATAAAAAACCTAAAGGGATCATCAATGGCAAACACACGGTATGTAAGAAATTTTCAAATTACCGGTTATTTATTGCCTTTATTTTAATCAGATTTGACAAACGATTATGTTGTTTTGATTGAAAAATAATATACACATAGCTGTTTCTTGGGTAAAAAGAAAACTTCACAGGTTACCAACCCAAGAACATACCCTCTTGACCAGACACTTCTGGGTGCAAGGAGCCATGAACTCTTTCGTGCTGTTTGATGTCTGATTCAGTTTTAAAGAATGATAGAAATATTTAAGCTTTCCATAATTCCAAACCAACAATCAATCACCAACCCATGAGAAAAAGGCAGGGGCCAGGTCTCATCATCTACAACGTTTAACAAACAGTAAGGAAGACCAACCAAAAAAGGGACTGAAAAATCTTGCGCAGAAGACTGGTCAGAATGAATACAAGCAACACTATAATTACCGTCGCAGAAAATTTTCCGATTTACAGAGATGCAGCCCCCGTGCCTAAGAACTTCCATGTGACCGGACGGACGAAATTGACTGTGCAGAAACAGAAGCTGTGGGGCTGTTGAGGTCTCTCTCGCCATTGATAGCTCTCGGTTTCCCACTCAACCGATCAATTGCTTCTTGGCAGATCCCATAAAACCAGTCATCTTCTGGTAGCACACTGCAGAACAATGGAAGACATGTTATAACCAGGAAAGTGGTTTCCTGTTTCTCTAAGATGAAATTATCCAAGTTGTTAAAACATAGCAAAAGAAAACTAGACCAGTTCTTTTTGCTTTTCTGTGAGAATTCAATTGCAAACCTGTATGGGTCGATTCCTGTGGCAGAAAATGCTGTTATGGCTTTTGAGACGATTTCATTAACAACCCTTTGCAAATTCCGAGACAAGTACCGGCCTTGGGAAGCAAAGCATATCACAAACTTCATATCCAAGTAAAACTGCATACAGAGACAAGAGTTACTAGCATGTCTATGGTTAAATGTTAGGGAATATGATGATAAGAGGAGCGGAGTGAGTTTACCTGCTGCAGGCCAAGAGGTCCTAATGGCCTTGGCCCTTCCTCAATATCATCCCAAAAGTTTTGGTCTCCAGATAGCCATAAGACAATAGTTTCAGTCAGCTTCATCAATAGCAATGTGGCGAACCTTTCCCTGCCAACAAACATATCTGCAGCTATACTGGCAATCCTAGTAAGCTTTACAAATAGTTCCTGCATTACAGTTGAGAGATTGTCAAACAAATGTTATATTCCCATAGGAAGATATCAGTAACTTGTGAGGGATTCTTCTCAAGCATGTACAGTAAATCATCAAAACTAGAGATTTTGTAATATTTTATCATTTTTCACTGCTGTAAGCAAGAAATTATACAAATGCAATCTAGGGTGTTCTTGAGCATATAAAGGTAATATTTACTACATAAAGAGATGAGATCTGATGACATACAAAATTCTACAGAAGAGCTCTTCACAACATGATTGGATCTGATATAGCAATGGCATGAAACATTATTTCCATAGAAGAAATTAAGACTAAACATACCTGAAATACAAAGGAGGGGAGCCACTCAATTTCATCAGCATTTCCATCCATGTTAATGTACATATCTGCCGTAAGATGGCTATCCCCTTCCTCAGTATAAATGAGATCAAGAACATGCCGACTGCAAAAGGTATTTTTTAATCTCTCAACTGATCCTGCTAGCCGCCTTTTCCATTCTCTTTGCTCAGGATAACGGTTCTGTCTATCTGATGCTCTTCTCTGAATATCATCCTTATAATGAGACTGACTCACAGGAGAGAGTTTCATTGCTGCACGTGGAAGAAGTTCTTCGGCCAATAATGATGCATTTGCGAGCAAAGCAATCTGCTGTGCCTCTGTTTCAGCCAACCGTACAATTTTATTTTCAGAACCCTCAAACTCTGCTTCTTCTTCCCATGAGGCAGGTAAGGCCTTGATGAGCATGCTCACGTAAGAGTTGAATACTTGGAAGAGACCTTCTAGTGTCTGACCTCCCAACTGCATGCTTAGGAGTGGTCCTACATCCTCAAAGAAGTCCTGCAAGAGTGAGCATTTCATAGAGCAGAGTCAAACAGATTTTTTAATCAATGAAAAAGCAGTTAAGGATCAGATGAGAAATATCTGATGGTAGAGCAGAAGTCCAATAGCTGATTTACCATTTGTTTTTATAACTGCCTAAACACCATATTATTACTGAAGATAGCCCAAGCTCTGGAGAAGTAATGATAATTTAGCACATGGAATAGCAACATAATCTTGGGATCTGTTGATATATGCCATAAAAATTGAGATAGGTCTACATCATCTAAAGGAATAACTGAAATAAGTATGTGAAAAGGATGAACTAAAATGATATCATAGATAATCCATTTCTCGCATACCACTTAATCATTGAAGAAAAATCCATCACCTGGACCATGAAGTTGAATCGATGGGCACTACTAGTAAGTTTATGTTGAAATGAGGAAGCATTTCCAATGCTACTGGTAAGCCTCCCTGATTGCCTTGTGCCAGTTGGAGGATAAGTAAGAACCCATTCATCAGCAGCCGCAAGAGCAGCAGTGCTCTCTTCAATTCGTTTCAAATTAGCTTCAAGGGCCTGTTCAACACTAGGCCTAAATAATTTCAAGAGTGTGGGGCATAGAGCAAGCCCTCGGGCTTCCAGCAAAGAACAATGTCCTAGAGCTATTTGGACACATTCTGCAGCAGCTCTTAGACCTCCAGCAGCTGCAGATGATGCCAAGGCATGCCTTTTGACAAGAAAAGCAAAAGCCTCTACTTGTTTGGTTGCCCATATGACAAGTTCAGAGGTGTAGGCAGGCTCCTTACCAAAAATAGTCAATGAATCAGTAGCTGCCTGTGCAATGGCTGAAAATACCAGCTGAGAGAGAGCAGCTGTATATGCCCCTCCATAGGAGGTACTTGATGGGCGGAGGCTCTGCATATTATATTGATATCGCTGATAATGTGCATTGAGAAGTAATGTATGAGCTCGAGGCCCATCCCCAAGCTTCTTAAGAGCTGATATTGCAGCACGGAGTTCATTTCCACGAGTTGAAGGTTGACAAGCAGATTCCGAAAGTTGATCAGCCAATTTTTGCCTGCGTTCAGTTGTGGCTGCCTGCAACGAACTGAGTACTGATGAACTGAGGGCTTTTGTTTCTTTTGCCTCAGCAATCACTTGATCTCCTTTATCAAGAGCTGAAAGCGCTTCATCAACTCTCCTTTCGGCTAATAAGACATCAAGCAGATCAGGAAATTCTGCTGCCCATTTCTCCAAGTCTGAAGGCTCGCTGTCTTCGAATATTGAAAGATTTTCCTCGTCAGAGCCTTCAATATCATTGACAGATAAAGAGTCAATATTGACCCCATCAGCTAAACTATGAATTAAGGTAGACTGCATTGATAGCAGGTTCCTGATGGATAAAAGTTCCCCCTCTAAATCTGATATTTCCTTTGATGTTCTACAAGGAAAATAAAGGTGAAAATCAATCAAATCATATCGCAAAAAAAGATATATTGTCTTCACAAAAAGGATTTGGGCCTAGGAGAAGAACATTGAAAACTGTATTTATATATATGTGTGTGATACTTAAGAATAAGGGTCATAACCATCATGCCCTTGCAAGCAACAAAGCGAAGAATCTACACTTAAAAAAAAGATTGATACCAAATTTTATCCATAACTTAAAAGAGCTATAGATAGATAGGATAGCACAAGCAACAGCTCACCGTATGAAGGCTGCATAATTAGCATAGACACTTTTTCTCATTTCCTCGGCAGAACCTTTCTTTAAATCTAATAGATAAGAGCATAGTTGCTTTATTTCCTGCAAGAAGTGTAACACCACGTTAGTCCTGTAAATGGAAACATATTTCTATTGGGAACATCAAAAAGCATGACTCCTGAAACTTCGTATGCTTCCGGATCCATGGGACTGACAGGAAGGAATCATATAGCACTATTACAAATAGTAGAATGCTGCCAGACTAAAACTGGAAATCCCACCAATGACGTATTTGAATGTTCCAGTTAGCAAATGCACAGAACCTACATAGGACTAGCTGAAGCAGCAACCTTTTTTCAACGATTTAGCACTTTGTACTTCCAAAGACAAAATAAAAGGAATCTTCCCTGCAGCAAAGTATTTCAGTAAGCCACAATCTAGTTCAATATCCCGTCAACATTGATTCAACTTACACATTCAGAAGATGGAAATCAAACAGGATCACGCGCCAAACCACACACAAAATTAACCAACAAAATCTAAGGTAAACTCAAGCATACACAGAGGAAAGGACTTGCAATTAAATCGAATGGGTAAGACATGAACCTTCTCGCTCATGGAGCATTTAGACTGGACGTATGCGTCGGCGTCGAACCTATCGGACTTGAAAACGCCGAGGCCTTCCTCTAGCTTCACCCCGTTCTCCTTCACTGGAGCGCCGCGCGATCGGGCGGTCTTCGCCGTCGCCATACCGAGCCGCGGTACCACCAGATTTGTTGATTCACTCACTTGAGCCTCCTGGATCTAACGAGAAATGCGTTAATTCTAGGGAATCGATGATGATTCAACCATTAGAGATGATTAAGAAAGAGGAGGAAAAGGTGAAGACAGAGAGGAGAAAGATTGCCAGAAGGAAGAAGAAAAACGACTCTTCTTCATGCTTTTGGCCAACCAGCAATTTCAGCTGTGACCTGTCTTCGGATTTTTTACTGTTTGACTGCAGTAAAATTAATAAAAATATTGATATATTATATATTTAAATTAATCACATTAATGCCCTTTCTTTATTTTACATCCAAACATCATTTTATATTTATCAATTTATATTATTTTGTATTTACATGATTTACTATAATTATTTATATAATATATTTTTTAATTTTAAATTATATATGCACCAGCGATTAGCTGAACCTTCACCCTCTGTCCAATGCTTTTGTTGGGAAAATAATGGGGATGGCATCTGATCCTACCTAAAACATGCTGAATGGGTTGGCCTTATCATCTTACATTTTAGTTGTGGATGAGAGATATGACAATCTAGCACGTGAAAGAAAGTGCAAATTTGTGGTATATACTAAATTTATATGATATTCTAGAGTCATGTACAATGTATAATATGAGGAAATGCTATGTGCTAACCTGAAATAAAAGTTATATTTTAAAAAATGGTATGGGCCAATGTTATATTTTTCTGGATTTTGTATTAAAATATCCTATAAATGAATAAAGTAAAATAGATAAAATTGTAATTATACATACGATTTATTATTATATATTAGGATAAAACTGTAAAATAGTTGAATTAAGTTATAATAAATGAAGAATTTGTGATATTACTATATAAATTTTCTTTATTTTGTTAACTTGTTAAAAACGGTTACAAGATATAAGAAAAATAATAATAGTTCTATATACTACATATAGATTACACTAACTTTTAAGTGTAATGTGTAGATTTTTTTATATATATATATTTTTATTAAAATTTTTAAAATTTAAAATAAAGTTAATAGTAGGATAGAAAAAAATAAAATATATTAATGATAAACGGACTAAATTAATAAAATGATAATTATAAAAAAGTTATTATACAAATTATTATATATTAAGGAAAAAATCGATAAAATAGTTGAATTAAGTTGTAATAAATAAAGAGTGGGGTGATATATGTAAAGTTTATTTATTGGGATGACTTGAGTTGGGGTGATATATGTAAAGTTTATTTATCCGGATGACTTGGTAAAATTATTACAAGATATGAAAAAAATTGGAGATTTAAAATAAAGTAAAAAGCTGGGAAGAGAAAAATGGGATCTTAATAGATAAATCATGTTCAAATAACTATACCGGTAAAACTGTAATTATGAATAAACTACGATACCCACTATTATATATTCTCTAACGAGATCAAATTATTTATAAAAAAATTATATGATATTTTAGGTTTTAACTCATATTCAATAATATATAAAAATTTAATAATTTCTAATATATGAGCAATTCTATGAGATTTCTTAAATTATTTTCGATGGTACACATTATGCATTTTCACTTGTAATTTTTTAAAATTTGAGTATATATTTATAAAAAATTTAGGAAAGTGTAAAATAATATAAAAATATTTTTTTAAAATCTTTTCAAAAAATATGGAATCATTCTCATACTCAATATAATAAATGGGTTAGAGCATATGATTAATAAAAATGAGATTAGACCCACACATTTATGAGAAAAGTAGACCTAAAGTTATAGGTATTTTTAGAATTATAAAATATAATTCAAAATAATAAACACATTATATCACGAAATATTTTTGAAAAGTATTAAGATTGACCCTCTCCAAAATACTTGAATATAAATGATATTAATAGATTAAATTGACTAAATAATAAGTCAATTCTCAATAATTAACTTATTAATTTTTTTTATAATTATATAAAATAGTTATACCAAGTAATTATTATCAAACTTAAAATTGGATCACATTCCATAAATCTTATTTGTGATGTTGGTTAATAATATTAATAGATAAGATTAGTTTAATACCATTCCAAATCTTAATAATAAAAATATTAATTGAATTATATGTGTTTTTAGTGTATATTTATACATGTAGTAAAATATCTAATAATAGTTAATAATTATTTTAGAGAGCTAAGAACCATTATAAAGGGAGATATTTGTTATAGTAAAAGTTATAGTGAGAGGTGCACTACACAATGATATGATGATATATGATATGTTATATCATATATATATATATAATTCAATTATATATATGTATAATATAATTAATTGTTTTCATATATACGTGTGATCAATAATATAGTTATGAACTACATGAAAGGTAACATAACTCTAAGTCACCGATATATGATTACATAATTTCATTAATCGCTTGATTAAAATTTATATATTGAAAAGTTAAAATTGATAAAGTTTGATTAAAAGATCACTAGTCTTGAATATATATTTTTTAAAATATTAACAAAAGTTAAATGGCCTCAAACTTAAGATTTTGTAAAAGTAACAATGCTTATTTTACAAAGATAAACAAGACTATCAAGGGTAGGCATTTTGATTTTGCGTCACATGTTATTAAACTTAACTAATTTCTCTTATATTTATTTATCTGCAAGTGTACTCTTCTTGTGTACTCATTATTTATAATAGTTTATTACATAATAGATACACACTCTTATCATCACCATATCTATGGCATGTCAAATTCAAGTAAGAATATTTCACATCCCCATATTTATCGCATATCAAATTCAAGTAAGAATATTTCATTGTCCTTACATATTACATGAAATGTGTTAGGATATCCTTTTTGCATTTCTCATTGATACTTATGCAGCGATATTTCTCATCCGATGAGAATAATTATTCTTTTTTAAAAATGAAACATATTTTAAAAACGTTTTATAATATTTCTTAATGTCAATTACAAGTCTCAAATCAAATATTCTAAGCATACATAATCAATTAAGTACATGGTTATGTCTTATCTCCTAGTATGAATGATTTGACTATTAAGAATAGTAAGTTGATAGATGCCTTAAACATATCTTCACTTTAATATAGATTAATTAACTCAAATTATAAGTGTCCATCACCCGTATTAAATCAATGCACACATATAAATAATCATGTACAAGTACACAATTGTTAATCATCATTAAATGTAACTATTGAGGATAATGAATGAATAGATGCATATTAGCATATACTATACTGATCCATTAATTTGAATATTGATGCTTCTCTATTGCCCATACCATTTTGCACTCTTTTTTGCATAAATACCCATTTTATCCACCATTTATCCAAAAATAACTATTTAACATTCCATTGGACAACAATGACTATTTTGCTACTATTTGAGAAAAAATTACTATTTTGACCTCAATTTACAAAAAAATAAATTATAATTTTATCCCTATACTTCTGAAAATCACATTTAACATCTACATTTGTCTCAAATTACCTCTTAGTCTCTTAGGCTTTCCTTAGGTATTATTCCCACAAGTTTTCTAATTATTTCCAATCAGTTCCAAATTTTTCATAGTTTTCACTTTAGTTCTTGAATTTTGAAAATTACCCCAACTAACTTCAAATATTACTAATCTCTCTCAAATACTTTCATTAATCTCATAAGGACATGTGGAAGAAGTTGGTGGTCTTACCCTGACCGAATTTGACCATTTTCTAAAAAGTGATTGAAATAGAGGTATTAGATGTGTAGTTGGAAATTCTCACCGGAGAGAGCACCACTCATGGGTGGTGAGAAGGTGAAATGAAGCCAATGACCAGACGACTCATCATGTGGTGGTGGTCGGCTAAGTGGTTATCGAAGCTAGGCAAATATTTGACCTCGAATGGTTGTGACCAAAAGTTACAAAACAAACCCGTCAGAGGAAATGGGCTTGTGGCGAATGAAAGTTACCTTGCTAGAGGTCGACCAAGGTCAGTAGGAGGTAGAGGAGAGAAAAATGGTTCTTTTGGCATCGGTTCCAATTGGAGTGGTGGCTAAAGGTGGTTAAATTTGACCCCAAAATGGTGGTGGCACCTACAAGTTTTTGGTTCTAGAAATAGAGTCGAAAAACAATAGGACATTTTTCAACCACTTTTGAGTTGGGAACCAACAAGAAAACTCAAGATGAGTCAATTATCATCATTTTGAGACAAAATCATCTCATTTGGTGGTCACATGAGTGAAAATTTTGAGGTCGACCACTCATGCTTGAGGGTGTGTGTGGTAGTGATATTTTTAAATTTGGATGAAAATTTTGATCTAATGAGCAAAAGATAACTCAATTAATCTTATAGGGAGACCGATATGCGAGTTGTCAACTTAACCATTCTTTTTTGTGGCGTGCAATTTGGCCAAAACTCATATCAATTAGATCAATACTTATGATAACATGTAGTCGTCATTCGTTAGGGCAAATGAGGGGCGGACAACCATGATTTTTAAGTCAAGTCAACTTGACTCAGATCCGTTGACCTGACTTCTCCCTTTAAAAAAATAATAAATTACCTTTTACCAATCTCAGTGTCTCCGATAATTTAAGTCAAAATCCACCAATACTGGTTGGTCCAAATTAGTTTTCCAAAAATCTTGGTTGCTCGCTCAGTAAACCGATTGCTAATCTAATTGAATCTCGATTCATGGTCCAAATTCCCATTCCAACTTCGATTTTTGTTCTGATTCAATTTCAAGTTCTGGTTCCAGTTTCTATTCCACATTGAGTCTTCATTCCTAGTTCAATTGAATTTGAATTTCCTATTGAGAAATACTGTTGTTACACATACTCCCCTCATTTTAAGAGTTTTGTTCTCAAAACTTAATTGTACTTTCCTTGGTATCGACATGTGGTATACATCATGCATTCTTTTCAGTTCATGAGGCAACTACAGCTTATAAGTTACTAGACTAACTTTTGCACCACTAGGTACGAGCTAATATAACTCAGGTTTAATTTACCATTGTTCTAAAACCGTAATATACCCTTCCATATAGACACTTTCATGTATACTTTATCCCCAAATTAAAAGTTTAGTTTTTGGTAATAGTTATTAGTGTAACATTTTTACCTATCCTAGGCATACTTGAGTCGATCTCTTATGATTTTTATCTTTTTTGTGGCTTCTTTAATAAGTTTGACTATCTCAAGCTTATGTTTGCCTACTTCTTCTTATTATAGCGGTGTGCTACACCTTTTTCCCATATAGGGTCTTAAATGTGGCCATCTAGATATTTACCTGATAATTATTGTTGTAGGCGAATTCTATTAAGTATAAATTATCCTCCTAAAACTTGCCAAAATCTAGTAGGCATACCAAAATCATGTACTCTAGGGTTGGTATCATCCATTCGGACTACTTATCTATCTAAGGATGAAAGGAAATGCTCATATGCAGACCCCGTCACGCACCCGACCTGGCTTGGTCGGAACCCCATGAACAACCCACCACCCTTCCCCGTTCTAAATTAGTATTTCCACCAAATTAGATCGGGGAAGGTAAAGGAGTATTAATACACATGTTTTTCATAACAAAATATCTAAGTAAGGGTTTACCTGTCCGTGGTACTTCTGACTTTCTCCCCTAGCTTTCGCTTTTCTTGACGGGGGTTTTTTTTTCCTAAAAAAGGGATTAAAGGAGTGGGTGAGTTCTACAACTCAGTGAGCAGGTGTTAGGGTGAGTTTTTAAGATGTTTCTAATATCTATCTTTTTTGTTCATAGGTTTTGTGGGTTTAACTCTTTCTTATAATGATGTTTCAATACTTCCCCTTGCTTGGAATTGATTTAGCATACATACACACTCACTCTTTATCAAAAAGGGTTCACACATTCGCTGAGCAGTTTGCCAACTATTCCACTTGTGGATTCGGAACATCTTTACCGTCTATCATGGCAGGAGGGGATACCTTCTACCCAAGTTTGTGCGAGCATCAATTGCTTAGTCTCTAGACTTGCCTTTCTTCGTGTCTGCTATAGTGGGACCTCTCTCCCTCCGACCTTAGTCTTGCGCAGGAAGCTACTTTGAGCTTCGTGACTCTCTGGATGCCCAAACTTCCCTTATGCATCATGTGTCATCCAGTAGCCCTTGGAACCAACACTACCTCATGTCAGGCGCCTCTATGGTTCTGTATCTCAGCATGCACAAATAAAAGTCTTTTGAACTTAGACCTTTATCTTTGTTGCCACCAGCCCAACAAATTTGATACCCCGACTGCAGCTCAGTAACTATTAGCCCAACGAGTTCATCCACTCAGCTTCGGCTCGTTAGCTACTAGCCATTCGAGTATTGTGATCCTGCTTCAGTTGGGTGGCTGTATCACACAACTTAACCATTTTTGGTGAATTTCCATCAGGTGTAGGGATTAATATTTTATCTACGAGTTTAAGCCTGTTCCAATTAACCTGGGGCCCACTTCATGAGTTTTTCCAAAACTAGGCCTTGGGCCCTATTAGTTTCAAAATCAATGCCTCAAGCCTACTAGAGTAATTTTAGCTTTTAGAAATGTCTCCCAAAACTTTAAGCAGTTTCACTTCATGAGTGAGGGGAGACTACTCGTAGAAACGATTTTCAAAATTTAAAGCAATGCTCATCACCCCCAACCGGTTATAATGTTGGAAATCCCACTCAACGAGTATTATGACGTGTTTGTCCCAGCTATATTTCAGTTACTGATGAGCTACTTTTCACCAGTACTCGCGCAACTAGTTCCTAAATAGTTCGAGTGTCCATATTAGGAAGGTTTGACATAAAAGACCTCTTATTTCCAAGTATTGGCATATAGTCCTTAATTTATGCCTTATTACAATTAGGTCCCTAAAGTTCATAATTTTGACTTTAGGTCCCTAATTCTCAACTTTTTTTTAATTAAGTCCCTATGGTTTCCAATATCACTCTTAGGTTCTTAATTTTTTCAAAATTACTAATTGATCCTTAATTTCTTCAAAATTATCATTTGGTTCCCAATTTTCTAAAAAAAATACCAACTAACATGCCCTCAATTGGGTGTTAATTTCATAAAAGACTCCCAATTTTCCTTTAATTGTAATTCGGCCCCCATTTTCCAAAAATCCCCAAATTGCACAATTTTTCCAAAAATTACATTTTTGACCCCTTAATCTATATTTCATCAAATTGACCAGCCAAACTTAGTTAACTGCCCCTAGTCATGATTTTAATCATCTTCCCATAGTGTCCCTAGTCATTTTAAGCTTTAGTATGCAAAAAACGGCTTAAAAACAAGCTTGAATGAAGATTTATCGAAAAATCGATCTAGAGAGAGATTCGATTACTCAATAATAAGGATACAACGATGGAATCTTTTGATTCCATGAATTACTTCTATAGAAAATTCCAATTAATTATTAGCGGTAATCCAAGTAACTCCTCCAAAAAAAACTTTAGGATAATATTTCAATACGTGGATTTTTCTATTTTCTTACTTTAATGGATCTTGTTATTTATTAGTGACAAAAATGATTTGTACTCCTTCCTCATCATCCTCTCAGCTTGAACATAGGATACCAAGGGGATGTCATTGCTTCCTTTCTGTCCAATTCCGGATATGAATGTTTGGAGTTTTTATGGTAATTGGACTTTCATTTTTCCATTTTTTTCTATGATAACTTTATTTTTGGGAAACTTGTCAAACTTTTCTGATATAATTCTAGACATTTATGGATCTCTTTGTTAATTTCTACAGAAATTATATCTAGGTTATTGAGAGGTATTTTCATCTCCCTTATTTGTTTTACCCCTCTCTCACATTCTCTTTATTTTCCTTATGAAAGTTAGAATTTTAGCAGGTGGATAGACCTTTTAGAAATCATGTCATACTTGATCCACTCTTGTAGGAATCATGTCATACTTAATCCCCTCACTCATGAAGTGAGGATTCACATATGAATTTGATGCAAATGGGTTTGAGTTCATTCCACTTATAGGAATGATGTCATACTTAATCTCATGATCCCATGAAGTGATGATTCACATATGAATTTGATGCAAATGGGTTTGGGTTTTTCTTTACCCACACTATCAATTAGGCCTCCAATCTTTACTTGTATGTGAGTAATTGAATTTTTTTCCAAATTTATATGGATCTTATATTTGTTTAGCTTACTATGTTGCTTGTTTTAATATGTTAGTCCATTTGTCCCTTGTAAATGAAATTGTTTAAATGAATTTGGCCTTAGTTATCTATAACCCATCTAATTAGATGCATTGTTTCCAGGTTTATGAATGGTTGGGTAGTGTAGTGTATCTTGTACACTTTGTATGATGTATATATATTCATACACGGTATATTTATTCACCATCATTATAGTTTATTTATAAATCCTTTTTTATATACCTCATTTTTATTTATAATGCATATTTACTAAATATATTTATCTATATTTCTTATATAATATATATATCTATATATATACTTAATTATTTATCCATAATAGTTTTGATTTCATATACATAATTTAGATTACTTGTAATTAATCAAAGTGTAATATTTTTCATATTTAGCCAATGACTAAATTATGGTCAATCAAATAAATATTTATATATGATTTTCAAATAAATTAATTTATTTTTTAATAAATTAAAGATACTTCATTCAGTATAATTGGATCATTATTTTACTTGTAACTCAATTTTTTATAATAATTTTTTAATTTTCAAAATGTAATATTACGAAAAGATGCTTTTAAAAGAGAATCGGCAAGGCCAAAAGGTGAAAATTAAAAATTTTCAAAAATACAAGTACCGAGTTTACAAATATTTGAAACACTTGGAAAGTATGTAATAATAAATAGAGTATTCGTGTAATTCTCTTTAATGAGTTCTAATTTGATCTCGAACTCGGTGGAATTTGTGTTTTAATGCTTGAGATCTTATTTTTTTTTCCTCTCTAATCCCTGAAAAAAAATATTAAGAAAGTGGTAAACAATGTTTAGTGAGTTTGAATATTCGTCTCATGGCCTCGATGTCGTGTCCACTTAAAATGGCTAATATGAGATTTTTTATTAAATTTTTCTTTCATTGTTTCAAGATTATTTTAAAAGTCAACAAACTCTAATGGAGAGTATTTTTTAAACTTATTATCTACAATGATTCATTATTCAACCTACCATCATTATATTAAATCAATTCATCATTATAATTTATTCACAAATTATTGGTCAAGAATTACATTTCTATATCAACTAATTTACCGGTATTCATCAATATCATATTATATTTATCTATTATCACTTTTCACATGTAATGTGGGGTAATCATCAATATTGACTCATAATATCACCCTTATTTCTATATACTTATATAAATTATTTAATCAATAATAATATAATAAATCACAAATCACAAGTATCACCCATATTACTACTCACTTGTACAAATTATTTAATTAATAATAATGTTATGCATGGTAAATTAAAAATATCACTCTTATTACTATCTACATATCTAAATAATTACTCCCAATAATAATGGAATGTATCTCAAATTACAAGTATCACCATTATTGATATCTACATATGTAAATAATTTTTTCCAATAATAATGTAATGTATCATAAATTACAAGTACCACCCTTATTACTATCCACTTATTTAAATTATTTCTCCCTTAATAATGTAATACATCCCAAATCACAAGTATTATATTTATTACTATCTACATATGTAAATCATTAATCTAGAGTTAGAAATTTCACTCACTTGTTATTTAGTACTTATTTATCCCAAATATATTCCAATTTTCTATGCCCTCTTGCATGATCAAATCAAGAGTAGTATCTTAGGAGAATTTTGAGGCAGAAATCTCCTCATTTGGTGATAAAATGAGTGAGAATTTTTTAGGTTAACCATTATGTAGTTGGAGGTATGTAAGTAACAATTTTTCCAATTTGAATAAGAAATTTGATATGTGGGGGAAATATAACTCAATTAATCTTGTTTTTTTTGTACAACTCAATTAATCTTGTTGGGAGACTAGTAATGAGAGTTGTCAGTTCAATTATAATATTTTTAGCGTGCAATTTGATAAAAAAAAAATTAGGTAATAAGCTTATATTTTTTATAGTGTATCTCGTGTATTTGAGTTAGGTCAATCTAGATAAGGTAACCAAACCTAAATCCATTAACCCAATTCTTCTTTTTATTTTTAATTAAATTACTTTTTTTTCATTCTCGAGTTCAATAATAATTTAACCCGAAATTAACTAGTTTGAACTAACTTTTTTCAAAAATCTTGATTTCTTGCTTGATAAATCATTTCTTAATTTAATTAAATTTTAATTTTGATTTGGGTTATCATTCCATTTTTAACCTCTATATCTAAGTTGATTTAATTTCAAATCATGGTTTTGAGTTTTTATTCCTCCTTTAATATTAATTTATAGTACAATTGAATTTAAATTTTATTTTTGAGAAAATTTGGTATTAGAGAACTTGATGTGAAACTATTTATTTTATATATTAAGTTAGTTAATGATATTATTCGTTTTATTGGTACCAGTGACAAACTCCATGCTATATCGAAAAAAAATTTCACATAATCCAAGTTTAAAACTTAATTTTAGTTTATTGATACCAATAACTTATAGAAAATCAAATTTATGATTTAGGGTGTGCATTATAATTATTTTTGAAAGGTAGACTAAATTATATTAAAATTATTTTTTAATTGATTTATGTTTGAAAAACATATCATATATGCTTATTATTAAATTTTTTAAGGAAAACACATGTATAATGCATTTTATTAAGGATATTTCAGTTTTCGCATTTAGAGAGATTTAAGATATCTCCCTAACCCCCTCTTTTAGGTGAAAGTACTAAAGGAAATTTCTCGGAAGATTTTTATGAAAATTATTAAATAAGTTTTTATATTCCAAGTATTTTAAAATATAAAATACTACTAATTTATAATTAGAAGTGGTATTACGTATTGTTTTTATTTTGAAATATAAGTCGGTTATGATAAATAAATAATTCAAACTAAATATATTTTAAAAAATAATTAAATTATCAAAAAATTGGAGACACCCAACCTATTCTCAAATTTATCAAAAACTTAACTTGTATGAAATAAATTTGATTTTTTTTGTAAGTATAAATATTTTTTAAAATAAATTTAATTGAAATTATTTATTATTTAAATTTAACTATTAACTTTAATGAATGAATGAACTCTATTAGGTATGTATGGTGCCACAACACTAAGGTCACTTATAGATGGAGGACTTAGAACTTGCCCATTACATGCACGAATCCAAGACGTGATGGTTGGGGTGCACCTTTTTGCCTCTTCGATTGAGACGTGTGAAACCAACTACCCTCAATTCCACAATAAATATAGCACATTTTACAATAAAAAATATCAAATATACCAAACTTGCTGACGACTCACCTGTAACTCTCATGATTGAATTATAATATAATTTGTAATTATACATTCTCACTTTTATTATTCTCTAGAATTGCATACTAATTATTTAATGTCATCAGGTTCAACAGTGCGTTCCCACATCCTATTGATTCAAGAAGGTATTATACAATAATTGTGGGTTCTCGTACTATTATTCGTGTAAATTTTCATTTTTAAAAGAATAAAATTTACTTTAATAATATATAATTTTATTCAATTTATTTTTTATGATAAAATATTATTAACTAATAAAATAATTATTATCAATAATAAAAATAAATAATATTATAAGTGCCCCAGATAATTTATCTTGATAATTTTCATAATCAACTTTAGTTTTAAAAATATTTAATATAATATTGGAAGTGTAACCTTTTTAAAGTTAATTTTAATGATATATGACTGAAATTAATATTTTTCAAACATATAAAATTGAAAAACAAATATTTTAAAATATAATTTTAAATATTAAAAAAATATAGGACTAAAAATACATTTATCCCACTTTAATACTCAACACCAGCTGATGAAGCCATTTGGTTAGACGTCTCATTCTAAGTACTTGATGAAGCATAAATTAGTTTAGATGGGCTGATTTTTTTCCCTCTTGAAATAAATAAACAATTAAGTTAGAAATGGATTTCCTTGGTCGGTGAGTGCAGTCCAATCTAGACCTGGCTCCAAATAGCCTATCCCATATCCCAAACAGGCACATACAGCACCACATGGTATTGGTAATAGGCATTGGCATTGACCAAATGAGAAAAGCATGGCAACTAATACATCATCATTCGGAATTGGGAATTGGGAATGGCCCCTCCACTCCACCCAACACCTTGACCCTATCACTTCAGTGTAATCAGTCTTACACTATTTTATTTGGCCAGAACGACATTTTGCTTTGACGAATGTCAATATAATATTCAAGTTCAGTATCTTAAGCGGCAACCAGTGACCATTGATCAGCCCCGCCTTGCTTCTCCTCTCTCATTCTCTCCCAAGTATTTGTCTGCAGCGGGCCCACAGGCGTGCCCGGGAAAAAGTGTGCTCCATCCCGGGATTGGTAATCTCCGATACGATCTCGACTGATTTATAGTCCCTCGTCTACTATGCGATCTGCCTGCTTTGTTCTTATCTTGTGGAGAGCTGCTCATCTCTTCTTCCTGTTGTTGAGCGTATCGCATTGTGACGTTTAAAGCCCATTCGTGTCGCTGGTGTGGTTTTACTCAGAGCGTAAGTTTTGAATGACTCAGAGCCAGAGAGGTGTCAACATAGTCTATCGGCATAGGTCGGTTAGAAGTGGCTATAAAGCTGGAAACCTCAGGTCGGGTATGAACTGTGATTACGTGCAGCAATATGAGTTTGCAGTGATCTTCGATTCCGACTTCAAGCCAAACCCCGACTTTCTCAAGCGGACAATTCCACACTTCAAGGTTCCTAATTAGTCCCTGCTCCTCCTGCACTGGCTACTGCAGTTCAGTTTGTGAAGATAAGATTTTCCTGGAAATGTTTTCACGGAGAAAAAAGAAGTTTTCTTACCTAAAATGTTCAAATTGCAGGATGATCCTAAGCTGGGTTTAGTTCAGGCAAGGTGGGCTTTCATAAATAAGGATGTGAACCTGCTGACCCGTCTTCAGACCATAAATATGAGCTTCCACTTTGAAGTGGAGCAGCAGGTCAATGGAGTGTTCCTCAATTTCTTTGGCTTCAATGGCACTGCTGGTGTTTGGAGAGTTAGAGCTCTCGAGGAATCAGGAGGGTGGATGGAGAGGACCACTGTGGAAGATATGGACATCTCCGTCCGTGCCCATCTCAGGGGTTGGAAATTCATCTTCCTAAATGATGTGAAGGTCCATACACTAATTCTCCTTACCTTCTGTTTGAGAACACAATGTTCGTGACAAAATTCGGAGCTGTGGTTTCGGGCCTTTTCCAGCTGGGGAATTCATATGAGTGGGTAGCCACCAAGAAGGCTAGCCGATCCATAGCCACGAGCTGATTTACAAGAAGGAGCTTGCCATGGCGTTGGTTCTACTTGTTGCTGCAATCAGGAGTCTACTGTCAGTAAGGAGGGTCCATTTCTTTGTACTGATGTTCCAAGGAATCGCCTTCCTTGTCGTGGGTCTTGGTGAGATGGAGAGCAGATGAAAAGATTTGTATGAGAGAAGAAGGTAGAATTTTGAACCAATTCCAGGGGTGCAAGATCAGTGCTTGTATTTCTTCCAAGGCAGTAAAGACTTAAAAGCAAGATGATCTTATTTCTTGTTATATGTTTGTCTTATCTATTAAATCTCTTGAGGTCAAGATCTCACACCGTAAAACTCAAAATAAACAAGTTATTTAATAAAAATAATAATTTTAAAATTTTAAAAATAAAATTTATAAATTATATCGAAATTAATTGATACTTTAAGTTAGTGAGTTCACAATTAATTGCGATAGCTGAGCTGTAGGTCATATCCACCATTTAGTAAATACTTTAAATAAGTTTATAAATTTTTTTGGTAAAATAAGAATTTATCATAAATAAATTTAAATTAAATATTTGTATTTAATAAATTTATAATATATTTAATATATTAGAAAAAAATTATCAATAAATTCATTTATAAAAAATTTCAAATATTTACTTTACAAAACTTGTATTCGACAAATATATTACATATAATTTCTCCCTAACGGAGAAAGTTATATTAATAGAACAAAAATTATATTTGTTGAAGTGATTGGAGACTACTTACACTGTATAACCTACAAATCATCAATTGATTTAGTTCAAGTGACTGATGAGAGTGTCAACTTTTCAACCCTGGTCTCGATGGCTGACATTTCTGATCGAGCTCGGTCGAAATAATTTCGGATGACACCAACCAAATCAACCATATGATGAGGTAGAAGGAAGTTAGGGGACCTCCCTATTTAATTTGAGATTTTTTTTGAGATACTTAAATTTTAGGTCAAAGGTAGGGAACCAATTTATAAAGATTTGAAAGTTAGGAGACTCAATTGGGAATAAGCTTTTTGTGGGGTCTTCCTAATAGTCTAAATAATATTGGCGGATAGGAAAGTTTAGTGAAGTTTGTGAACTAATTTTACCTATTGGGAAATGTTTAAGGATTTTTTTGTAATAAAGGTAAAGTTGGGGGTAAAGTACAAATATGAAAATTTGCATGGCCCAAGTGGACTTTTAGTAAGTAAAAGGACCTAAATATAATAAAAAGAAGTTTAGGAGCCTATATGAAAAATTTAGGGGTCAAACGAATTCAGTAACCTAAGTTCTCATGTTGAGGGGCACAATTGTAGTTTTACCAAAACTTTGGGACTTTTGGCAATAAAAAGAGAAATAAGGCTTAGAATAATTTTTAATATTTATTGGAACCTAAATGGGAACAAAAAAAACTTTAAGAATCAATTTGGAAAGACTTAAGAAAAGTCTTAGGTTCAGAAAGAGTAACCTTAAAAGGGTAAAGACCGTGGAAAATATATGGTCGAAAATGGTATGAGAGATTAATAGAAAGACTCACCCTAGGTTTAATAGAGAACGAAGGAGTATCAAACCAGAATCAAAGAAAATTTGAGGCGCACCACAGAATAAATGAGTTACGTGGAAAAGATGAGTGGGGTTTTTAGTTTCATCATTGATGACGCGTCTATTGTACCGACTGAGACTGAGCCTGATTGTTTGATTATGTGTGGCATTACACTTTAGTCCCCAATTTTTTTTTCAAAATTATCAATTTATCCCAAATTTCTCAAAAATGACCAATTGGTCCCCAATTTTCTTTAAATTTCCAATTGACCCTAAAATTTCAAAAAATTGCACACAAGTCTCTTAATTTTTGAAAATACCCAATTTCACCCATTCTTCTCCAAATTGCCCCATTTTTGTCTTGAAATTTAATTTCATCAAATTGACCACTCAATCCATGTTAATTACTCCCTATCATGGTACTGATCGGTTTCCTCACCTCTCTACGATTTGACCAGGCTTTGAATCATAATTTTTGTGTCTTAAACAAGCTCAAATTGAGTTTTGCTAGAAAAATGGAAGTAGAGAGAGAAAGGTTTAGAAGCTTACCGGAGGGGCTGCAACGGTTGGAGCTCTTGATTTGGGATGATAGCTTTTGTCTAGGTGGTCCTTCAAGGATCAAGAGCGGCTTCAATTCACGTCCTGAATAATGAGGATTTGGTTAGTCAAGTCAGGGTACTTTCTCTCTCTAGAACTAAGCTACTCCAATGAGTAGAAGTTTAATTAACTTACGTGGGCACTTTAGGGAGTCGAGAGTGGGTTAGACAGACTTGGGGAGGGCTTGGTTTGGCCATAGGAGGTCAGGGATGGCCAGACTTGGACTTGGCATAATTGAGTTGCTTTGAGTCCTTCGGAGCAATTTCACTGTTTGGGCCCGATAATGTTTCTCTGGTGATCCTCGACTCGAGTGGAGGGTGCAGCTACGTGAAGGACTCTCTCCTAGTTCAACGAGTCCTCTAGCAGCTTTAGTGGTTGAAAATTTGTCCGATGTCAAAGCTCTGGTTCGTTCCTCGTTGGAAATTGGTACTCCTCTTCTTCGCCTAATTGCTCGATGGGCAGAATGAGGGGAGGGATGCTCTTTATATAGGGAGCTCAGCAACTGTACGGGCTATCGGCCAGCGTAGGACTCGACCCCCGCCTCGCTCACGGGTGGTCAGACCAGAGCTTTTTTCGAGTCACCAGAGACTTTCTCTTCTTTCTTATCCTCTTCTCTTTGTCATCCAAATGAATAAGATGACACTGTGTTGCGCGTGCGAGATTCACACGTGTCGGCTTGCCACATGGCGTGCTGTGATTGGCTGGTTTTGCTGATTTAGCATCCTACTCGACAACGTAGTCAGCCTTTGACTCGTTGACCGGACACGTCGTGGTCTCCCATTGACCCTCAAGCCAGCGTGCTGTTGACCATATCCCTATCGGCCGCTGACCATGACACATGGCATCCTCTTATTGGTCTTTTTTAAATACGTCATATTCCCTCCTAACGCATAGTGTCACTGCTTTGTGTCAACCTTTGATTGGCCGGGGCTATCCGTTATGGCTCTCAACGTGTCAACCTCTAATTGGTCGATCATTTCTCACACATCTCAGTCGGATGCTGACGTGGCACTTTTCCCACGTGTTAGCTTCCCATTTATCGGTCCAACTAACTGGGCTTTTCTAACATTTACCGTTGACCGTGACACGTGTTACTCTCCCACTGGTCGGTCATCATTGAGGTGGACTTCCTCCGTTGACCGAGCACACGTGTCGCGTCCTGATTGGTTAGCATTTCTAAACGTTGACTATGCGCTTACATGGCGCGTTCCACCACGCGTCGCGCGCTGATTGGTTGTGCCTGCTGACTGAGTGCTGACTTGACATCAGTATTTTAATCGGCTGTACCGTTGACTAATTCGGTCCGAACGAATTCGGTGACCCGAAATAAAAAATCAGTCGGTTCAGGCCTGATTCGACCGGTTTTCTGAAATTTATAATTTTAAAATTTTTTCTAAAATCATTTCCTATATAATGGTTGTTTCAATTTAACAAATTGATGTTTTTATGCTATTTAGAAAAATAATTCTTTGAACCAGTTGCATACGGTTCATCCCGGTTCAATCCAGTTTGGATCTAGTTTGGTTTGAACCACTTCCCCCTTTCACCCATGTTACTCCCCATGGCTTTGGGGTATTTATCGACTTCTCGTTACCCTTTGATTTCTTATTTTGGCCAGCATTATTAATTCCGGTTCATTTTTCCCTTTCGATTTTCCTTCCAATTTTTCAGTTCCATAATCCGGTTTTCTTGTGGTGTAGAGACAGGGTTTACGGATAAACTAAACTTGTATTTTAATTTTTAAATTGGACAAAATTATCATTTTACCTGTACTAATCAAAATTTGGGACGGTATACTTTTCAAATATCTTATTTTTCTTCTCACAACTTATTTAAATTTATTTGATTTCAAAAAATATATTTATTACACATTATTCACTAAAATGGATAAAATTACATTTTATTACTTATAAAAATATCTATTTTTGTATATTTATTTTAGCAAAAATTACCATTTTATACTCAATAATTCAAAATAAACTATTTAACATTTATTTAAATATAAATAATTATTTTCCACTATTTGAAAAAATAACATTTTGCCCATCTTATATATATATAATATAAATATATATTTTTATATAAATATTTTATTTTATTATATAGTAAATATAATATAATATAATTATATATTACTTAATAAATTAATAAATTTAAATAAATATAATAAAATTTTATCTTTATTTTTAATTAATAAAATTTCATAACCCAAAATCAAATCATTCATTACATCTCACTCCAAATACTTTCAAACCCTTAGACTCTAGATCTCTCCCACTAAAAAGGGTTGAATGTTAACAAAGAAACGTTACAATATATAGAAAGAGTAGATTATTGCAAGAAATAAGATATAGCTGCAGTGCTCCTCTAGATGTTTAAGATTTGGTGGCGGTAAGTCTAGGTTGTAGGTGATTTGTGACAGTAGACTTGTAGGGTTTTTATTACGGTTGTCCTGCATTAGGTTAATAATTAGATAAGTCGACGAGTTCACGGACATGGCACAATCTCCTCAAATAAAGAGACCTACTTCGTCCGGATATCACGTGCAGGATTTGCTCTCGCTAGCCTATATATTTTGGCATGACAAGAGAGCGGGAACTTCCACTCTTCTTGGCAGCTTGGAGGTGGCCATTATGATTAACTTCTATTAAGCATGGTGTATGTCTTTCTGAGGTCGTCCAGGTGGAGGTGATCTCGGATTCATCATGCACGGATCCGTGTAGTAATCTTACGTGGCATCCTCTCTATTGTAGATATTAGAGACCATTGGGCTGTGATAACCCAATTATGCGGCATCCTCTAGTTTGATAAAAAGGCCATGGAGAGAGAGTATGCTTTATTACCTGGTTGGCTATATGTGATATATTGGCGACTTTTGACTGTATTGGTGGGATGGACTATCCATTATCCTCTTTGGGCACATTCTATGAGATCTACAGAGAGACGAGAAGAAATCATGTATTCTCCATAAAAGAAACGAAGAAATAGTACGTGGATAATTTGTGTATTTTTATTATTTATTTGTATAATAATTTATATATAAATTTTATAATATACATAAATGGAGGTAATTATATATATATATATATATGATCATTTATCTTTATAATAACAAATTAATATAAATATATTAAGTTGGCTAGTAGATGTAGATATACTAAGAATTAGTACCAATAAAGGCATGAAAAACAAGATTATCTTTAGTGTTAAAAGAGAATAACACTCCCAAGTTGCTTGACAATGAGCAGGTGGTAGGTAGTCTTCTGTCCGTGGAAAAAGACATCAGAGTAGCACAGTGTCTTAAAACACCAAAATGTCGTATACATGCACTGTCATGTAGTGGACGAGCGCATCATGTGATGTACATGCTCTCCGAGAAATCAAGGGAAAAACCCCTTTTTCAACAAAATTTGAGTTCTCTTATCCAATTTAGCCAGAAAACTACAACCAAGATGAACTCAGGGCTAGATGAAGCTAGACCAAAGAAGAGCAATATAAATGAATCTGAACAGTAGAAGACCTGCTGCTGTAAAGACAAGGTGGAACTTTCAGGTGAATCAAGCACCTCCCTTCTGCTTGAGAGTGATCTTATCCCCCAGGCTGAGAGCAATGCCTTGAGTCTTACTTCTTATCCTAATGAATCCGCTGAGCTTCCCATCTAATTGTTTCTCGATGCTCATATTGACAAGTGCATCCTCACCAAACACACTCTTTGCATATAGGTTAGCTGCAAGGAATCCACATTCTCCATCCAGGGCCGACCTAGGATTAGAAGAAAGATCACCAGAACATACCATTTAATTATTAGCAATTATGCTCTCTTTAGTTCCCTTTATCCAGTATGTAAGTCATCAAGGATCGTTTTATAAGCGCCTCTAAAACTTCTAAATATGCCCATAACAAGAGTGGAGAACAATAGGAAGATACCAGCTGCCAATCCTTGCAGCATAAAGAACTGACAATTACATTGTCAGTTATAAGAGGAACTCTTCTATCTTTTACATTTCTAAATAACAATAATCAAGTTTTCAATTCGGTGTCAATTTTTCCATAGATTTGTTGATTTTTCATAGAAGTCTAATCACAAAAACCCCAATATGAAAAATGAGGGAATAGTTGGAAACAATTACGATTAGGTAGATATAGTTTCAAAGTGACTCCACAGCTCAACTCTCATAACCTTGAACATCTCAAATATAAGACAAACCACATACCATGTCCTACATATTATATATAGTAGAGAGCTCTATATGGAATTATCTACAGAAAAGCATACATAGGGTTCCTGACCTTTCCACCACCTATCATTGTTATCATTAAACCTTTTGTTGGGAAATATTTGGCCCTCAGCCTTTTACTAGTAGCACATTTTGTCTTTTTTATTATTTTAATATAAACCTTTAGTACATATAACAATAAAAATAATATTCATCAAAAGATAAAATGGAAAAAAGTAAAATGGGTGGCTCCCCATGATACATACTATCCGTGAACCCTCCATACCCCCGGTCAACACATTAAAACTAACCTATTGTAGACCAATGTGATATGTAAAAGCAAAGAAGATTTTTAAATAAACAGTAGAGAAAATAGTAAAAACAAGGATTACAAAAAACAAAAGGAGTAGGTAATGAATATTACAAAAGGAGAACCCCCTGCCTCATATATATTTTTTTCTTATTTTTTTTATGAGATTATTTTATTTTTATTTATAACAATTTGTCAATATTTTCAACATTAAAATAAAGAAATGACTAAATATGAGACATTATGAGAAGGTTGATGATGAAGCATGTCTTAAAAAGGTTTTAGGATGAAAATGACAAGGAAAAAAGTTGCAGACCAGATGTATACTCTACAATTCACCCAGTTATCAATCATGGGATTGGTAAAAAAATTCTCCTCTTTTTCATCATTTAAATAGCATTACCCTTCAATTGAGGTTTTCATAGTATTGTTATTTATTAATAAAAGTATAACAAAAAATATATATAAAATAAATATGTACTTAAAATAATTAGAGGCTAGTTAGAAGGTGGTCAAAGTTTGGCTTCTAAATTTCAAGTTGTAGTTATAGTTTGAGATTTATATCACAACTTGACAATCATTCCTCTTTCTTGTGGTTGAACCTATATTTTCAAAGGTTTGTTTTTGAAAGTGCAAATACCAACCACACTCCCTTTTAAGGTAATTTAAAATGGAGAAATTCCCCTTGGAAAATGCAGGAGTTCAAAGGACACAATTTTTTTGAAAGTTAATTCATTCACAATACATACTACATGTAATTGTAGAACCTTTAAGCATATTAACTGCAAAAATACTTACGGTGGGGTTAGGCACTTCATGTTAGTTGACTTGATAATATGGTTAAAAAATTCCTTCTCATCCTGAATCAAGGTATTAACAGCAACCTGGAAGAAATAAGATATTAGAGCAAATGTCAGAAGTTTTCTATAAAATCATTGACAATTTAGCATTTCTTGACCATATATCCAAGTAAAGTATGAAATCCACTGCTTGGAATAGTTGATCATGTCTTCTGGAATACAAAAAATCAGACAATGATGAAGGGAACCTAGAGAAATAAGTAAGCAAATGTACCTTGTTTTCCCACTCGAATTCAGCCCACATAGTCCTGAAGGTGACTTCAGCACAGGAAGCAGGAGAAATGTAGTCCATTATATCAATATGGATGTCATTAAGGACAACTACTGTCCTTTCAAGAACATTTGAAGAAGAATCATACACAATGTTACCAAATATGACTCCGGTTTCAGTTGAAGAGACCTTGATATTTGCCTTGATCTGCTTGCTTGATTGAGGAGCAAGAGTATAATTTTGGGGCCTCTCCACAAGTTTGAGATCACCCATTGTTGCCAGTTCCAAACATAGATTCTGGAGTGTGTCCTTCGTTCGGTTAATTACAGTAACATCCAGCACAATATCATAGTGATGAACTGTCACATATGCTTCAGCATAAACTGGATCACTAAATCCAGTCAGCTGAAGTATGCGATTTAATCTATTTGCATCATCTCCATCATTTGTAAACTCCCCAGTAGCTCGTTTGAGATCATCTTGAACTTCATCTTCCAATTCAAGCTGACTCATTCCCTGTAAACATGCATGCAGAAACCTAGGTTAATCTGAGAGATGATTTGTGCAAAAAAAATCTGAGAGATGTTAGCAATAATTTTCTTGTATGATGTTGGGTTATGGAGAGTAAAAGAAAGTGGAAACAACAGGTCTAAGGTTATCTTTGGTACAAGGGATGAAATGAAAATTATGATAACAGAATAAAATGCATTTGCACTCAAAGAAGCTTGGCTTTCTTTTGTTTTTCATGAAAAGTTAGGGATGGTATGTAAGGGAGCATTCAGCGGACGTTCTTGAACTGCAAAAAGGTATAAACAAATACAAAGGTAGAGTGAAAGGTCAGAAAAATAAACTGTCAGAAAAAAAAACAAAAATAAATTTCTATTGCCTTCATGAAAATTGAATCAAATTAGATGAGTATATGTAAGAGTTATTAGATTCATATGAAAAAGCAAGAGAGAGGGAATTTACGAGATGAAACAATATCAGCATATTAAGTTAAACTATCCCATTATGAAACATATGAAATTAGAAAAAGAAAAAGTAATTGCTGCCATACCTTCCTGCTCTTAAGATGATAGAAATCAATGAGATCATCTGGTTGAGCCTGAGATATCAGCGTTTTTGCTTTGCTTTCCTCTGTTTCACGCAACTGTTTCTCTGAGAGCATTTTCACAAAACTCTGCCTGCAAGACTGCAGCCATATTTTCCTCATTTCATTCCCGGTGTTGCATAACAATCTTACACAGAGGATGATTCGGTCATGGGAATCGTTATCAATCGGGTGAAGAAGAACTGGAGACTGGCCAAGCTGCAGCATAGAGACCATGATCAACAATGCTTGTGTAGCCACCTTGTTTACCTCAGCATTCATTGGTTGGACTTCTTCCAATCTCAGGACAAGCTTTGTCAATGTACAGGCCACTACTGCCCCAAGGAAAAAATCACCTGACAGCAGAAGTGACCTCAAGTATCCAACAGAAGAGATTGAACCCTGGACAAGAGTAGGAGATATGGCGGTTTCAAGAGCTGCACTTTGTGTAGCATAGGTCCCATCAGCTAGAATGGCAGGCCTTCTAGAAGAACCAACTGCTGTACTCATGGGCTGGGAAGTCTTTGGTGCATCTTGTGAATCACTTTCTTCTGTTGGCGGTGTATAGAATGGCAGGTCCCCAAGACATTGCTTGATAGTGGCAAACCCACTCTCAACTTCTGAGAGAGAGAGACAGTATTCACCAATAATCCAAAGAGCACAGGAACACACTCTAGCAGCACGAATCTGGTAAAAAGTATCCAAGAGCCTTGTTATTATTGAAACCCGTAATTTTGGGTTTGTTTCAATGATCTCCCGTACAAAGACAATAACATCAATAGCAGAGGCAACGTTGGCATCTCCTAGGAAATCCATCAAGAGATGTACCACAGTGCCAGCCACTTCAGGGAACTTGATAGCACAAGCATGGATAGCTTGAACTAGCATCTGCCTGTACTCACCATTCTTCTCGAGCTCTCCATTCTGGGTTTTCACCACCTCCTTCTTCAGCATCAGAACTACTTCATCCACATTCCTAGGAGTTATCAATTCAAGTGCAATATCAAGTGTTTTCCTCCTAATGTCATTATTAGGGCTTGAAAGTGCTCGTAGGACATCCATCACCACCTCAACCAAAATATCCCTATGAGAGCTCTTGAGCTCATTCAGCCTATCTAGGATAATGAGCTTCACATTGTTATCACTCTGAGAGAGTAAGAGTTGGCAATAAGTGCTCGCTGCTGCCCTAATTGCTGTTGGGGCTGAGGAGAGAGAAACAAGCGCCCCAGCACATTCATAGACAACAGCACTAGAAGGTGCATTCAGCAATGAGATAATAATCTTAATATACTTCCCCTTCTCAGCCTTATTGGATTTGCACACCTTCCTAATCAATTCCAAGACCACCATCTGCAACTGCTCTCCCCAGTCATTGATTCTATCAAGATGAGTGAAAAGATAGCTAAGGGCTCGATCCTGAGCGCAAGTAAACAGCATGAGGAAGGCATTCCGCTTACAGGAGTAGTCCTGCTCTGTTGAAAGGGCCTTCTCTATGAGCTCAGGAGCTTGTTCCAGCAAATGCTGACCATCGGGGAGCTTGTAGATGGCCATAACAGCAAGGACAGCATTGCGGCGGACGAATGGGTGACGGTGCTCCAGATTGGTCGCAATTGACGGGATCAGGGGTTCGATGATCTCTGTCTCACTCAACCGGCAGAGGAACCGGAGGGTTACGCCACGGATGTACTCGTTCGGGTGCTGGAGATTGTTCCTCAAATTCTGGCATATGAGGATCATCTCGGGGAGAACCTTGCCGCGAGAATCAGTCTTATCAATGATCTCGAGGTAGAGGAGAAGGAGTTTCTGGACCGTATGGTCCTCGCTGGGGAGGACGTACCGAATTATAGTAATGAAGAGCTGAGGGATGGTCTCGCCATTGAGGAGGAGCATGATCGCCTTCTTGAGGGCATCGATCTTGAGCTGGACGTCGTTCCCCTCCAGGGCTTCCTTGATCTCGTTCGCGACGGACGGGGCACCCTTGTCGAAGTGGACGAGTAAGGTGCAGGACTTCTCCATTTGTTTCTGCATCTCTACAGTAGCGGTTCCAGGTCAAAATTCCTACCTCCAAACGCACGGAAATGAAGAGAGGAGCTTTGCCGGATGGGATCCGATTTCGAATGGGCCAGTGAAAATTTCAGAGCTTTCAATCTCTATCTCTTCCTCTCTGCATCTTCAAGAGGAAAAAAGGAAATTGGGATAGAGAGAGAAAGTGAAGTAGATCTAGAATTTCTCTGCAAGAGACGCAAAGCAATATTCAGTCACAGATCGGACAGCCGAGGGAGAAGAATTTGGCGGGCATGGTATGGGCCTGTGATTTATATGGGTTGGGCCATACTAACATATCGGCCCAGACCATATTAATGGGCCAAAATTGTTTGGTACTGGCCTGATTTGTCAGCACATCGGCCTGATATTTTACATGGAATAAAAGGGAGAAATTTCTGGACGGCCCAGATTTGCAACCAGGAAGCCCAGCAGCATCGCCGGCACCACAAAACCCTAAGCTGAATCACTAAATCTGCACCGCTCTGTTGGAGGAGACGGACGCTGACCACCGAAGCTAGTGAGTGATCAACCTTCATCCATTGTTACTATCATCATGTATTCGTTCAACCACGTTGTCTTTATCTGCTGATCCTAATAGCTAATCTACTAGAAGTTTTCTGCCCGAGCTTATTTGATCTCATTTGCCGATTCTGTTTTCTGCCCCGAGCTTCCGATTTATCCTTTTCATTTTGTTGAAGCGTTTTGGTGTTTGATTGAGGACCTATAGGTTCATAGATTTAATATTCAGTAGAGTAGCTTAACATTTGAAGCTTATTCCACCTGCTGTAGGCTTAGAAAGTGCTGTTTCTCGTTTCATTGTCTGCTCTTGGACGCGATACGTCAAAGCCTGATAAGTTTTGGAACCTCTGTGATGTTATAGTATATTTAGAGATGGGCGGAGAAGAGGTTAAGGTAGTAATTCCCGAGTCTGTGTTGAAGAAAAGAAAGAGGAATGAAGAGTGGGCAGTAGCGAAGAAAACCGAGATTGATGCTTGCAAGATAAAGGCCAAAGAGAAGCGGAAGGTGATCTTCAAGCAAGCGGAGACATTTGCAGCTGAGTACGAGGCGAAGGTGTTTGCTGTTACTCTGTTATGCTTTTTCTTTTTGAATTGACTCAAACAATCTCGTCATTTCTCATAGGAAAAACTTAATTTTAGTATATTGCGATGGTCATCAGGAGAAGGAGCTGATTAACCTGAAGCGTGAGGCAAAATTGAAGGGTGGCTTTTATGTTGAACCTGAAGCTAAGCTTTTGTTCATTATTCGGATCCGTGGGTATGCTTTTGTGATTTATGTACTATTAAGTAAAAAAATCCTTTCCTGTTATCATAAACTACTCTTTGGATGTGTCAGGATCAATGCTATGCATCCAAAGACAAGAAAGATCCTGAAGCTTCTACGATTGCGACAGGTACATGGCAATATTCAATTGCATGTTGGATGGATGAAGTTTCTATAGAAATGTCAATCTTGTTGGATAGAGTATGAGTTGTGGCAGTTGGCTGTTTAACAATGCTCAAGATTTCTGGATGAGAGCTGTGTGTTTGAGAGAATAGCATAATCTTTGCCTGCCCTTTTCACTTGAGCAGATTTTCAATGGCGTCTTCCTCAAAGTGAACAAAGCAGCAATGAATATGCTCCACAGGGTTGAACCCTATGTGACGTATGGGTGAGTATTGCCTCTGTGGAACTTTGTAATTTCATACTTTTTAGGACTTTGTTGGGTAACCTTTGTGTTTTTCAGCTATCCGAACTTGAAGAGTACGAGAGAACTCATCTACAAGAGAGGATATGGAAAGATAAACCACCAGAGGATTGCACTGACTGATAACTCAATCATCGAGCAGGTCTCTTTTGCTTTCCTTTCTATGTTCCCTTGCCTCTATCATGCAACGAGACAATCATTCTAATGGTGTGATGCATCTGCAGGCTCTTGGGAAGTACGGGATCATTTCCATGGAGGGTCTCATCCATGAAATAATGACGGTTGGTCCACATTTTAAGGAGGCAAACAACTTCCTCTGGCCATTTAAGCTCAAGGCACCCCTGGGTGGTCTGAAGAAGAAGAGAAACCACTATGTGGAGGGGGGAGATGCTGGAAACCGTGAGAACTATATCAACGAGCTCATCCGAAGAATGAACTAACTGGCAGATCTGCCTGTTCTTTTATTTTATGCTTTTGACTACGCAGCAAGCAGCTGAATGTTATTTCTTGAAGCCACATGAAGTTTGTGACTATTTTAAGATCGTTTTCAATGAGCTTACAATTTTCTCACTATGTATGGTAAGAACTGCAGCTGAATTTTCTACTTATATAGAGAAGACAAATTGCCCTACTAGTCATATGTGACAGACAGAAAGTAATGGTGCCATTTGTATATTTTTCTTCTTTACAGGAAATCGCGCCTTACCGCCCAGTGAACGTGTGGGCAGAATTTTTAGCATGCAAACAAGATAACGCTCACCCAACCCGATATGGGTTCGTTTTGGACTGTACGGCTTTGAACAATTCTGTCGGTTGATTTGAAGCCTTTATCTTTAATATTAATGATGCACGCCATAAAGAGTCTTTCATGGGTTAAAAAATGAATAAAGCATTATACTTTTACATTTATTCTTTGTCACCAGATTTCTAAGTTTATAGAATATTTTGGATAAGCTGAAAGTTTATAAAATATTTTGGATGTCTATTGTGATGCTTTAGGACATCAAATCTGGGTATACGGGAGAAGTGATACATTCCATGCTACCACGGGAAAGTGATCCATCACAAGGCTACCCGGGGAATGAGACTAGGTCACCCTGCCCATAAATACTTAGATTTGCCAGTTTAATAAAGCTTTACTTGTTAAAAAACTACGAGTTCCCACCCCTCTTGATTATGGAAGAACATTCAAGGTTAGTATAGAACTACATAAAAGAAGGTTTAATGTGATGGCTTGGGGATGGGGGTAAGGTATCAATCTCCCTACAGACAACCGTATAACCCCCTCCCTTCGGAGGAATACTTCCACCATGTTGGGGTATGTTCTCTTATTAACCATTCTTTGATGACTCAAACTTAGAAATAATTGAAAATCCATCTTCTTATGTTTTTATTTGAGATCGAAGATCTTCTTCATAGGTAGGAGCATCCTCATCTATGCCTCCAGGCAAGTTGACATCCCTAGGTATGCTGCTAGGGGAGGGAGGTTCTTGCATACATGTTATCTAGCAGGGAAGGAAGATGGTATGCTACTAGTGGAGGGAGGTTCGAAAGCTTTGTTTGTTATCCATGCTACAGCTAGCTAGGATAATGTGGTCATACAGACCAACTAAAAAACCACATTGGAAGCTGCCCTTTGTCAACTATATCATTTTTTTGTCAAAATAATTCCTTTTAACTAAAATTTGTTTTCATCAAAATGATCCCTTTTAACTACTCAAATTTGTTCAGCTAAAATTACTAGGAATTCAAAAAAAGGAGAGCAGATGATAAAGTAATATATTCACTATTGTATTTGATTATTTATTTCATTTATTTAAGAAATATATGATTGCTCTGAACTCTAGATATCCTCACTCATCTCTTGATTTATATGATTGAAAGAAGTATTAGTTGTTGGGGGAAAAATCTGATCTTGGTCAAGTGGTACAATCCGATAGCTAACCCTACCAAATGTTAGGCCCAAGGAAATTCACTTATAAAAATATATAGCAATAATGGGGAATATGATCAACCAACAATTCCCAATTCTAAGGTTACAAGTACACATGTAGAAAGCAAGCACTCACTTGAGAAGCTTTGACCAATCTGCTCCAGCTTAGTGAATACAATGTATAACTCACTTGAGTAACATGGATTGAATTACGAGAAAACTCCTCTGAAATTGCAATCATGAAGACAGCTCAACTGGATTGTGAGCCTCAATATCCACATGCCTAATACCTGGAACAAGCTCCTGAATTTCCTTCTCTAATCTATCAACTTCGCTACCTAGAGCTGTCACCACTTCTTCACCTGCAATTTTGCAGCTAGATCTCATCTTACAAACATTATATATCGCTGCCAAATTCAGAGATTCACTTTCATGAGAATCTTACCGTAATTTGACATAACCTTGAGCAATGCATACTCATCCTTCTCTTTTGCAGCTTCACGAAACTGCAAAAAGCATCAATATGCACTTTAAGGCGCATTTAGGAATCATATATTCCCATGTGTGATAAATAAAAACTAAGTTCTAACAAGTTTTTAATTTTGCTCAATCAGTCGAATCTAGAGCTATAATATTTAAAATTTACATAATATAGGTGTAAAGTTGAAGCTAAAAAAATCAAATATCATAAAGGTACGGAAGCATTTTCTAGATGCATAGTCCTTGCTATCAGATCTTGCCCTCTCCAAACTGAAGATCATAGAAAAAATTAGATAAGTTTCTGGCTGATTCAGAATTCAGAAGGTTTACATATTTTGCATATTGTTAGAAAAGAGGCAGGAAAAATTAACCTTAGAAGAAATTCCAGCTTAGCGGAAACTAACAAACAACTATTCACCTCTACATATTATTAAGCATGGTGCTTTGAGAAGTAATATTTTGGGCTACCAAATCAAGTTCAATGCCTTTAAGCATAATAGACAGATACTATTAAACAATAGAAAACACTCATTTCCAGTGGAGGGTATTACCACTCATCAGATAACTGATTTTTGGACAGTATTTTGTGCATCAGCCCATACTTCCAATAAAGAAAAAGCCAGAACAGGTCATCTATAATATTCAATCTATAAAGTGGTGCAAAGAAGCTTAACCTGTTTAGCCCATTCACCACGACCAGTCCTCTTCAGATAGTTTTGCACCACAACCACCCCATTAAAATCTATTATATGCACCAAACACTTATCATTCATCAATAAGCACAAAAGCACCCAAAATTCAGGTAATGCACATTCATTCAGCACATGGTAGGCAATTACAAACCGTATGTCCACTACCAAAACAAAGATAAAAAATGATAGTAGATCATTGGTAATCAATAATACATGATTGCGTTTTCCAAAAATCTCTGACATAATACTCACGTGAATCACTAAATCAAGAAGATAACACAATAATTGACATTGTAAAGGGCATGAACCTAGTAGATTTATGACATGTGTTGACTTGTTAAATAGGTCTCCAATAGAACTTAAGAAAGAGGAAAAATGGGATGAATATTCATCATACAGTACGTTAAATAGATGAGAAATAGAATAAGTGATGCAATGCACATTTGTTCAAGGTTTCTGATGGATGCATATCATTAGAGGAGAATGACAGCTACCTATTTCTGCTTTAAATCTGAAAAATCCAGGTCCAATCACTTCACTTTTGCAATCATATAAAGAATCAACAACCTACAAGACAAAATATAAATATATGTATATATTTAGGGATAACTCCCAAAACGCATATGTTCCCTGCTTTTTATCTGCATTTTCTTTAATAAATATACATCATGTGCCACTCAAAAGGGCCTCTAAATTTGATTCGTTTACAATGCCATACCGGGTCATTTTTCAAGAAGTGAAGAACCTTTTGCATATCATGGTCATCCATTGCTCTGCCAATCAGAGCATGCCGATTTCTCTGAATTAGAAATATGGCCACCTGAAGAAAGTATATGAGTTAGATACTGCATCCATTAAATAAATTGCATAGTTATAACATGATAACACTAACAATCCAAAGCATGGATTTTCCTTTTATGCAAATTCAGCCAACAGTAATCATATCCTAATTCATCCAACACACCCAGATTTGGAGTACAATATGGGTTCAGTAAAAATTACAACTTATAAACACTACATACCATTCCAAGCAAATTTCCAACTATAATGGAACCAATAGGGTCATAAATTGCATTGCCCGTGGTGTTCACAGCAACTAATGATGCTGCAGCGACAATAAGGCCAGTGACTGCAGCCCCATCCTGTGCATTTACAATTGATTAGTCAAGTGCACATAAATAATTGAGGTTGTCATTACGAAAATGAGGGATCTTTACCCATTTTAGTTGATTAACTAACAAACTTGTGAGTATCGTAGATCTATGAATGCCTAATTGTACCAAAGAAACAAATTGCATCCATTTCTTCTTTTCTATAGGCTATACACTTCGTAACAGTACCTTTAACATATGAAAGGAACATGTATGTGATTGTTACCTCTGTCATGACAGCAACAGAGGTAGGATCATGACCACGCCAGACATAATCTCTAATTTTCATGCCTTCTGCAGTTGCACCTGTCTTCACAGCTTGTATGGCAACAATAAGGGAAGCACCTAAAAGATAGTGATTTGGAGGGGAAGATGAGCAAAAGTGCAATCAAAGCATTCCCTGAAAAACATAACCCATCCACAAAGAGGATAAACAATTAGCTGTACCTTCAATTATAAATGAACCACCAATTACTAAAGCAGCATACTGAATGTTTTCTGGGGGCTGAAAAGGCTCATAACATAAGAATTGAAAGTTCATTTACCAATGAACAAGTTAAAAATAAAAACTTAAAATTTAGGAACAGATATACCTGCGCAGCCCATAAGTTTTGAAATCCGTGTACAACTGTGGCGCCAGATCCAAGACAAAAGATACCAACGGCAGATATCAAAGACCAAACAAACCTTTCTTTAGAATAGCCATACCTGCACACAGATATCAACATATTGTAAGAAATGTAATGAACAAATTGTTATATTATTAAAAGAAAAATAAACTCACGGATGAATAGCATCTGGCGCACGTCTTGAGCTGTTCAATCCATAAGCAAGAAGAGCCTAAAATACAACTGAATCAGACCTTTGCTCAGCCATGATCAAAATCTAGCATCAACCAAAATGAGGATGGAGAATATTCAAGTCCAAAATACCTGGTTGGCAAAATCAGCAACTGAGTGAATAACCTCAGCCAGCATAACGTGGCTAGAAGTTACAAGCCAGACACTGAACTTAAGCGAGAAGACAAGAAAGTTGCACCATAGTGCAGTTGTGACAGCACGCTGACTGAAACAAAATAACATAATTGGAGTCCTGAATCCATTGATATATATTTGCCATTGAAGAATATAATTGAACCTTTTAATGTATGATTCAGCAACACTCATTTCTATCCATAAGAATGTCAAAAACAAACTAATACTATACAAAATATTTCTGACTTTTTAAATGGTTGTCAATATTATTTCCTTTTCCTATAAAGCTGCATAATCTAACATCAAAATACACAGAAGATGATTTTGTAGGAGCACCTGTGCTTGTCGCTAATCTCAATTTTCTGGGGCGGCTTAGCTCTAGTAAAAAAATCTGCACAAGAATCGGCAACATTACAACTAAAAAACCAATGGAACCATTTCGAACATGGAAATACAGAAAGCATACCACGGTAAGAGAAAAGTTGATGTTGCTGACGTTGTTGGTCAGGGGCATCAGACCCAAACAGGCCAAATAAAACAGGCCGCTTGAGGGGATTTTCCAATGAACTACTCTGATAGGTAGAAAAGCTTCTAGAGTCTAAAAAACCATTGCTAGGCGAGAAGACATGCGAAAGATTGCAGCACCCGATACCGAAGTGAGAGGAAGGAGAATCACTAACAGTGAAAATGTAGGGCAGCTTCTGTGCGTGACGAAGGCGGGAAAAGAGGAAAGCCACGGGCGTTCTCATTGTATTCTAGGCTTTCATGTGGATTGAAGAATGGAGACCTCCTCTGCCAAACCAGCACTCCACTGCTCAGAAGGGATTCCGATTCCATTTACAGAGCAGCAGCGTCAACAACAAGGACAATGAGTGGACTAGTCTTTCCCCATAGCTGAACTATGTCAGCATTGGGTCTACAATTTCTCGGCCCAAATAATTAACGAAATGTTCTATCGACCCAAGTAAGTAATGGGCCTATGATTATGCTGATGACCCAATGAAATGTGGGAGTGACAACTTTCGAGAGAGTATACTTTTGTTTGTAAAATTAATATATAAATCGTACTTTTATATTTTTTTTATTTTCATTATAAATCATATTTTTGAATGTGACATTACACTATTTGGAAAGTTATATGCTAAAAATTTATCAAAAATCAGTTTAAACTATCATATTTACATCTGATCTAACGATAATAATCTATTATATTTACTCAATTATTATAAAATGATGTATATATTTATTAATATAGAATCAATATGATAAATACTTAAAATAAATTTTTTTTATGGTTAAAATTTAAATTTTCTTATATATATATATATATAAATTATTGCCAATACAACAACTAATAATAATATAATGGAATTTTAATACGCGTAATTAGAAATATATATCTGGAAATTCTGCTAATGATGTAGGTGATATCGAATTATATATTTTTTTCATGTACTTATAATTTCACCTATAATTTATTTGAAAAGAGATTGAAATTATAGTTTAGTAAATTAGTTTACTGATATTAAAAGAGTGCAGGTCTTTAACCTCATTCCTTTGAATGTCTTTCATAGATTATTTAAGTATATTAATGCTACGTGAAAATTACACACTCACAAAATTCTACACAATAATCGACACCTCAATCAATTTTTTATGAGTGTATATGATATGAGTGTATGTGCATATCATGTGCTTACAAAACCCTACACAAGAGTCATTCCCATCATAGTGTGATGTTTAAAATCGTGCTGAATTGAACATTCATATACTAAGGTTGTACTACACCATCTATCACTATAAGTATGCTCGGAGCATACCTTATGTCTCCCTTGGTCCCAGGTGACCTGAAAAGTTAACATAAACATCTCACCATTTTCACCACTTCTAGTCGTGGACACACCCTCCAAAAATATGTTGTCAATCGCTCACGATATCTTCAATAATAAGCATAACACATGTATAATAGGATGAAACAAAAATTCAAACAAATAGAGTAAGTACTCATCATTTATAAGATCAGTTTGTAATATAATCAATCTTATCTCATAATGTTCTCTTAGATAAAAAGTATAATATATGTGCATAACACATCAAATGACAATTCAACATAGAAGTATATACTCTTCTCATGCATTTTTTTTTTAAAATGTTATAACTTATTTATAATTTAACTTGAGCCTTTTGTGTCACACCCTGACTTGATTTTTCAGGTTAGAGAACCAATAATAATCTGTCATGTCTCAATCGATGCTACTAAGGTGGATACCTTTACCAAAATAGTATGGAAGAGATCGACGCTTAGAATATAAAACATACACCATTTTCAACGAAATTTAAAAACTTTTTATAAAAGTTACTTCAGTGTTTCATAAACATTTAAAACCTTGGGAAAACACATTATACCCAATAGAAAGTCTCCGTGCTCTTCTCTTTGAGAATCTATATCTCAATAACGCTTTTATTGGGAGTTGCTTTCCGATGTACAAGATCTTACTCTCCACCTTTGCTCTTCTCTAATGCTTGGAAAGGTGTTGGGGGAGGGGGTGAGCAATGCTCAATGAGTATGAGAACCGATCATTGAATCATTCATGGCTAGATATTAGCCATGCTTTCTCTAAATAAAAGAACTAGGAATGAGAAATGAAAAGTTTTGAAGGAAAATCGAGGTCTCGATTTAACCGTAATTACACAAAGTGATCAATGTGGGATGAAAATCAACCCAAACATCCTAAGTAACAAAGCAATCAACCAGTGGAGGTAAGAACCAAACTAAATTGAGGTGAGCCGGACCTGAATCAGATAGAACCATACTGAAACAAGAAGAACCGGTTCGAAAATTTATTTTTCGGGGTGACCCAAAAAGGGAAATTTAGTAATTTGAGATCACCACCAAGTAGGAAATAAATTTATATTAATTTAGAAAATTTTAATTTTTAGAAAACTGGTTCATTTAAGTCTCGAGTCGCTGAAAACTAATTCAATTGGACCAGTCAACGACCATATTAGGTCAATGAATTGGATGCCAGGTCAATCGACGTGACCAATCAACGAGCAACGCATGGCGAGCATGCTCCATCAGCTGCTCGATCAGAGTCTGGAAGCGCTGATCAATTAGGGAGTGACACATGGTAAAAGCCAAAACTTAGATGGACCATAACCTACGATAGCAGAATGGATCAATTAGAGGGTGACATGTCATAGCCAGGCTCGATTCTGCTGGCCAGGGACCCATGCCCCTCCGCCCATCCCCATCGATAACCATTATGGTGGGTACTTTCACCATAGTGAGAACCGAAGGGACCATGGCTTCAAATGAAATGCATGAAAAATACAACAAAAATTTGAAACTTTTTTTTCAAAGTTTCATGTGAGAGCCCACAAAACGATTTATAAAAATGTCCTAGAAATAATAACACATGATAAACTATAAATACCTTTGTGAGCAGGGTACGAGCTTACTTTAGGCGGACGTGCGCCTTGGGAAATTTCTTCCCTTCACTACCTCGCGCCTTCTTGGTTTAGCCTGCAATATGTTTAGGAGAGAGTGTGAGCTCACAACTCAATGAATGAGACACTAACGTCATGCCATTACATGGCTTACGACCCAGATAATTCCACATAAACCACCTAGCATGATAATTCCACAAAATGATTTACAAAAATATCCCAGAAATAATAACACATGATAAACTATAAATACCTTTGTGAGTAGGGTACGATGTTACCTTAGGCGGATGTGCGCCTTGGGAAGTTCCTTCCCTTCACTACCTCGCACCTTCTTGGTTTAGCCTGCAATATGTTTAGGAGAGAGTGTGAGCTCACAACTAAATGAATGAGACACTAATGCCATGCCATTACATAGCTTACGACCCAGATAATTCCACATAAACCACCTAGCATGATAATCTATCCTATCCATTATTCTTAACATTCTGAGTCCCTTGATTTACTTTGCCCCTAGAGACACCGATATTGGGCCATCCGTGTCACGCCCTGACCCGGTTTGGTCGGATCCCCGTGAATAACCTACTACTCTCTTGGTTGAAGAGGGTTTTCCCCCTTCTTTAATTCAAGAGGAGCCAGGTGTGATCTCAACCTTATTTCCTGTAACAACATATATCAAATAAAATGTAAGATTAAGAAAAATTAAGCATACCTGACAAAAGGTAAGGCTTGGTGTTATCCCTAATCATTTCTCTATTTCTTGAAAAGGGATAAAAAGGGTGGGTGAATTTCTGCACTGGTCTGATTTTTTCTTCCAATTTATCCCAAAGTCACTTTCCATGGTTTTTATGACTATTTGGGTCACTCGGGATTTGTAAATTTCCCCATTTGCCCTTTCTCTAATGGTTGGGGTTCGTGAACCGATTAGGTTTTCTCACTTGGGTTGACCGGTTCTTTCCTCGGTTTCCTTATCATTAAGGGATGGGGTTTAGAACTCTCCCCTCCTTTTAGGAGTTTTATCCCTAAAATTTATTCAATATCCTTTGTAGGAAATAACTTCCCTTGATGTAAACTTGAAGTTTGTTTGACATACTAATATTTCGGTTATTTTTACTTAGCCCACTTTAAATGTAAACACCATACCTTGGAGTTAAGGAAAACCAGGAAAGAACCAGTCAAACCGAGTGAGAAAACCGAACTAGTTCACAAGCCCGTTTATTGGGGAATGGGCAAATTGGAGGAATTTTGACTCCCAAGTGACTCAAAAAAGTTCATAAACTTGGAAAAACACTTTAGGACAAAGTGAGAGAGAAAAATCGGATTGGTTCAGATGAACCGAGCCCGAATCGATTTAAGAACCGAGCCTGTTTATGAACCAGGATCCATAGAGAGAAGGCAAACCAGGAAATTTAGGGACCATAAGTGACCTAAGAAGTCATAAAAGTCATGAAAAAGGACTCGTTTGGACTCGTTTAAACCACTATTGAACCGAATGTTAAATTTATTTTTCTAGGTGGCTTAAAAATTTTAAATTTGAGATTTGAGACCACCATTAGATAGAAAATGAATTTCGATGAATTTAGAAATTTTTAAATTTGAAAAATTCGGTCAAATCAAAGGTGAACCAGTTGATTTAAGATTTGAACCCGGTTTGGACCAGTCCGATCTGGTTCAGAATAGTGTCATCTTCTTCTTTTAGATGACAGCACTGTTCACTCGTTGGAAAATTGAAGCAGTGCCGGTGAATAAGAAATGCTTCTATTCAATATGTTTCAGGCCATCAATGTCTATCATAAAGGTGCCAAACTGACGACCGACGAGTCCCCGAGCTCCCTATATAAAGAGCCCCTCTCCATTCATCCTCTCTACACCAAAAAAGCTCACTTTCTCACATCTGCTTAGTTTTTCGGTGAAGCTCAAACCAGAGCTATGATATAGGGTCATTTCTGAGTGAAAGAAGGTGAGGTCGGGTTCTGTAGAATCGAGGAGAAGTCAGCTACACGGTGGTGACATCCATTCGCTCCGAGAGTCGCTGGAGAAGCCCCGACGTGATGGAATAGTGAAGCAGCTCAAGCGGACCGAAGCTACCCTATTTCGGTTGAGCTGAAATTGGCCAATTCAAGCCCTCCTCAAGCCAAACCAAGCTTTTCCAACACTTACTCAGCCCTCTCACGACCGAATTAGGACCGAAAGGTAAGCAAATTCGGCTACCCTATACAATTTCTGACCTATGCTAGAGAGAGAGCCCAAAGAATTTCAATGACAAAATTCTAATCCAATTTGACATCAATTGATGTCATTCTTGATCCTAGGAGGAACCTTAGGAGAAGAGCTACAAGCCCAGATAGAGTGCTCAGACTGTCGTGTCTTCACGGGTGAGTAATTGAAGCTTTCTCTCTCTATATTCTATTTTCCGGTGAAGCTCCGTTTGAGCTCGTTCCGACATTAAAACTTACGATTTAAAGTGCTATGGAATCGTATAAACATGTAGAAACTCAATTTCAACTTCAATTTCAACAACTAGAAGTGTTTGATCGATTAATTTGATAAAATTAAATTTGACTGTGTTAAGGAGTTGAAGTTGGGGATTTTTGAAAATTCGAAGGACCAAAATGAAATTTTATAAAATTGAGGGTCAATTGTACATGATAAGAATGTTAGAGGCCAACTAAGTAAATTTTAGAATTTTTGGGGTAAAACTTACCATTTTTGTAAAGGAAGGGCAAAATGATAATTTTGGAAAATTTGGGGCTAAATTGGGAATTTGGGAAACTTGAACCCTTTTTATGAAATTGAGTAAATTGAGATCCCAAGAGGAATTTTAAAAGTTCAGGGACTCAATTTGAGGAAAAAAACCGTTATTAGGGACTTAAATGCAAATAAAGGAAAAGTTAGTTTTCTCATTCATTTGGAACGAATGAGGGCTATTAAGCTAAAGAATAATGAACAACTATGTTCATTTCGTGTAGGAAAATGAGACATCGGGAATGCCAGCTGAATCTAAGCTTGCTAGGGACGAAAACCGACTAAGTGGAATTTCATTGCATGATTGGGTGAGTGGGATTTTATATCATACCCAGTTGGGGATGATAAGTACCTCGAAATGAAAACTCACTACTTAGTGGTATTTTAAACATCACAACTTAGAGTGAAAATGACACGGAAAAACTACTTAATTATTGCAAGTAAGATCATACCGAGTTGGTATGATGAAACTTTTTCGGAGGAAGTGGAAAATTCGTTTATCAGTTATGAGCGGAGATATCCTCATACTCGGTTGGTATGATGGATAGTTGAAAATTTATTTTTGTCAGAAGTACTCTCTTCTGATTGTGTGCCATTGCTTAAACGATTTGGGAGACCTTTTCGATGGGAGCTCGAATAGCTTTGTTAGGCCGGAGGCCTTGGTTTTGGAACTTGGGGGCTAATACACCCAATTTTGAAAATCTCGAACAATGGGCCATAGGCTAGTTGGCACGAGTAGAAGCTCATAGACAAACATGAGTTATATGCCATAAAACTTTAAATAAATGAATTGTTTGGCCATGGTACCAAGATAGGACTGACATATTCAGTCATCTAGTGGCAGTGCGACATGATAGGTCTCCGTACTAGTCAAGACAAATAGCTATAGGTTGAGTTGAAGGTCGGGGCCGTTGGACCAGTGGCACCACAAATTATATGGCATGATGTGAAAATACTAATTGTGCTTGCACTGTGTGTATGAGACCTTCAAGACGCCCAATAGGGTTAGTGATGTGTCCTAGGGCCCTGGACGACCTGGTGAGTATAATGGCAGTTCGTCGGACCAAGTGACCTTATGAAGCTCGACATAGCTTCAAGCACATGAGATCGAGGTGGGGTCGGGATGAGGTCTCTATCCTCATACGGACACGAATAATTGATTTTGGCATTGAGGGTCGAATGTCGCGTACATCCACTCATTCTTAGGGTAGAAGTGGACGTGCTTCTATCTAGGTGGCCTGTAAAGCGCTTCGACACCACAAGTGGGTTCAGTGGATGGGCTGGCCTGCGATTGTGTGATTGACCTTCATGATGAAGGATGTTCTTTAAAAATTGAGATTTTAAAGTGGAGAAAATTTAAAGGAAATTAAGGAGTCTGGCACACTCTAGCTTGAAAACATTCCTATACTCCATATATTTTTTTTACTGTGTGTACGGGACCTTCAAGATGCCCAAGAGGGGTAGTGATGAGTCCTAGGGCCCTAGGCGACCTGGTGAGTATAAGGCAGTTCGTTGGACCAGGTGACCTTGCGAAGCTCGACGTAGCTTCAAGCGCACGAGATCGGGGTGGGGTCGGGATGAGGTCTCTGTCCTCATACGGATATAGAGAATTGATTTCGGGATTGAGGGTCGAATGTCGCGCACATTCACTCATTCTCAGGGTAGAAGTGGACGTGCTTCTATATAGGTGGCCGGTAAAGTCGCTCTGACGCCACAAGTGGGTTCAGTGGACGGGCTGGCCTGTGATTGTGTGATTGACCTTTATGATGAAGGATGTTCTTTGAAAACCGAGATTTTAAAGTGGAGAAAATTTAAAGGAAATTAAGGAGTCTGGCACACTCTAAATTGAAAATATTCCTATACTACATATATTTTTTTTAACTCCATCCTTAAAAAAAATACCAATTCACTGAATTGTAGAAACTCGCCCCTATTTTCTATCCCTTTTCAGGAAAAGAGAAAATGACTAGGAATAGTATCGAGCCTTACTCTCTATTTGGTATGCTTAATTTCTTTTAAACTTTCATTTTATTTGATATATGTCTTTCTAGAGAACAAGGTTGAAAATACGCCTGGCTCATCTCGAGTAAAAGTAGTGGTATCAGAGTCTAGTTCCCTTGAAACATTATCAATATTATTCCCTAACATTAATCCAACTCTAAACTATCGTGTAGGAAGGAGAGTCCCTAGAAAATTTGTGGTGAAATCCAGTCCTCCACCTATAACCTTTAAAAAGACATCCAACCCAAGGCAGGAAGCCGTATAAAGGTTTCTAAAGGGTGAGAAGAGGGCGCCCAAGGACATGGTGGAAGATTATCGGAAACTAGTAGGAGCCTTATTGGAACTGGAAGGCATCATATACCCTCCTCCTAGACAATAGAAAGCAACATCACCTTCTAGAAGTCCAACCCCTCCTCCTCCAGCCCCACAACAACTGAAAGAAAATCCCACCAAGAAAGAGGCCTGGGACAATTTTTGGGATGCGTATCCCACCTTCATGAAGGTCCACCAAGTACCTCCACCCGCTCAACCTAGCTTCAATCCCTCTCAATGGGTGAAGTGGACTTATGAGTGTGAAGTTGATGTACTAAGGTGGTACGGATTAGAGGCCATACATAAAATTTGCTCTATTAGGGAACGTGAATGGACTTCAATTTGTTCCTCAGAACTTTTTGATCAAGAGTCCTATAACCGTTCTAGGGTTAACTCTAGTCCTATGACCCTAAGGGATTAGGGGGTAGAAAATTCATGTAATAAGCCAAATTATGGCAAGAAAAATATTTTTTTGAATAAAGGAAAGTAAAAGTTTTAACTTTTGAGTTATTTAAAATAAAAGAATATGATCATAAAAGTCTAAGTAGGAAATCACCTAATGAAGAAAATATAAGTAAATCTTAGCCCTTAGTACTTACCCTTAGAAGATAGTAAAGAAGAATCCATCTAAGAAAGATCTTAAGAAAAAGAAAGGAAAAAATAATGGAACCATGGAAAGTCCAAGGAGTTAAAATAAGAATAAGGAGTAAGGAAAACAAGGGGGAGTAGAACATTCCAAAAGGAACCACAAGAATATTAGAAAGAAAAAGAAATAAGAGACCGCCAAGGAAGATAACAGGAAGGCCACAAAAGTATTTTAAGGTACAATTCCTTAGGAACTTTGTAAGAGAGAAAGACTTGGGAAAGGCAAGGGAATGAATCAAAAGAGGAAGAGAAATAGGAGTAGATAAGTCGTATAAGACCTTTAAGTTAGGAGAAGATTTAGAGAAAGGGATCTCTAAAGAACGATAAGAAGATTAAACAAAAAGGAAATCTCAGAATGGAAGATACAAGAAGAAAGATAAAATATAGGAAGTCGGGGAGAAGAAGAAGAAAGCTTCATGTCAATACAATCAATTGAGGAAGGTTGCAAAATTGGAGTTGAAATAAGGTCCTTAGCGAGAAATACGAGTGGCTAAATATGTGTGTTAGGAGGTTGAGCATGATCTACTACGAGAAGACCTGGAAACCCAAAAAGGAAATTCTAGATGGATCCGATTTAAGGATATAGCTGATATGGACTAAGGTATTTTGAGGAATAAACGAAGTCTAATAAGAGATGGGGAGTAAAGAAAGAATACACCCTAACCAAGACAAAAGGGGAATACCAAGGACATGAAGGTACGAAAGGTTTGGAACACAAGGAGGATGAGAGGTCCACCTTAAAGGAATAAAAAAATACTGAAACAAGTGAGAATGAAGCAGGAACAACAAAAGGTACTTGTGGATCCAATGAGTAAGAGTAAGATGGTGAAAATATCAGCAAAAAGGATACACCAGAACTTAAGGATTTCAATGGTAGAACTAGAAGGAAATACTGAAGGAAAGAGAATAAACTCCTAAAGAACAAAATACTAGAAAAGAAAGGACCATGTTCAAGGAGAAGGAAATCGTAAAGAATCAAGGGATAAGTCAAACTCAGGTAATGTATAGGTAGAAAGATGACATCAAAAGGTGTCATACAAGTAAGAAAGGAACTAAACTAAAAATGAATAATAGTGGGAGGAACATTGATAAGAAAGATCAAGTATGGATTTAGAAAGAGAAGAAATCTTAAGGGGGAAGGACACTAGTGGGAAAGAAGAATGAAGTAAAAGATTATAAATTTTAATATGTTAGTAAGTATTGGGAAATTTAAGGATTTGAAGGTTGAAAGACCAAATAAATAAATTGGGAAAAAATAAAAAGTACGGAAACTAATACTGTTATAGGGACGTAAAGTTAAAGACACCACGAACAATGCCATGTGGTAAAGGGGCAGGTAAATCCAACTCATTCAAAGAAATACGACTCAAGAAAGGAGTGGTCTGTGAGTAAGGCATAATGAAGTCAAGCCTAAAGGTAATAACCAAAGAATCAGGAGGGAATCCATGTTGGATGAAAAGGCAATAAACGCCAAAAGCCGTGGAAGAAAAATGACCGAAATTTTAAGTTATGAAATTTAAGTAAAAGAAGCTTGGGATGAGAAATGGTGCCTTTAGAAGGAAGGACGTAACTAAGGGAAATGATCATAGATCTTCAAGGAAAATATTCTAGGTCAAGGCGAGTTCTATGGAACGTGAAAATGATAAGGATGAGATGAGAATCTTAGAAATGTGATGAAAGGGATGAACTAAAATGACCAAGAAGGTGGTAGGACGATAAAATAGAAAATTTCATAAAAATAAAAATTTTAAGCCAACACGCAAACAATGTTAAATAAGTTTTGGGGAAAAAACTCCTAAAAGGAGGGGAGAGTTGTAATCCCAGCACCTTAAAGTTAAGGAAAACCAAGAAAGGACCAGTCAAACCGAGTGAAAAAACCAAACCGGTTCACAAACCAGTTTATTGGGGAATGGAAAAATAGGAGGAATTTTGACTCCCAAGTGACTCAAAAAGGTTCATAAATCTTGGAACAATACTTTAGGTCAAAATGAGAGAGAAAAACCGGATTGGTTCAGGTGAATCGAACCCGAACCGGGACCCATAGAGAGAGGGTAAACCGAGAAATTTAGGGATCCTAAGTGATCTAAGGAGTCATAAAAGTCATGAAAAAAGACTTTATGATGAATTGGAGATGAAAATCAAACTGGTTCAAGTGAACCGGATTGAACCAGATGCTAAATTTATTTTTCTAGGTGGCTTAAAAAATTCAAATTTGAGATTTAAGATCACCATTGGATAGAAAATGAATTTAGATGAATTTATAAATTTTTACATTTGAAAAATTTGATCGAATCAGGGGCAAACCAGCCAGTTTAAGCTTTGAACCCGGTTTAGACCAATCCGGTTTGGTTTGGAATAGTGTCGTCTTCTTCTTTCAGATGACAACACTGTTCACTCATTGAAAAATCTAAGCAGCGCTGGCAAAGAAGAAATGTTTCCGTTTAATACGTTGCAAGCCACCAGTGTCTGTCACAAAGGTGCCAAATGGATGGCAGACGAGTCCTCGAGCTCCCTATATAAAGAGCCTCTCTCCATTCATCCTCTTCACACCTAAAAAGCTCACTCTCTCTCAACTGCTTAGTTTTTTAGTGAAGCTCGAACCAGAGCTCTGATATAGGGTCATTTCTAAGCCAAAGAAGGTGAGGTCGGGTTCCTTAGAACTGGGGAGAAGTCAGCTATACTGTGGTGACATCCATTCGCTCCGAGAGTCATTAGAGAAGTGCTAACGTGATCGAACAGTGAAGCAGCTCTAGTGGACCGAAGCTGCCCTATTTTGGCCGAGCTAAAATTGACCAATTCGAGCTCTCCTCAGGCTAAACCAAACTCTCCCAACACTTCATTAGCTCTATCACGGCCGAATTAGGACCGAAAGGTAAGCCAATTCAGCTCCTCTCGGTAATTTCTGACAGGTGCTAGAGAGAGAGTCGACAGAATTTCAATGACAAAATTTTGATCCAATTCAGCATCAATTAATGTCATTCTTGATCCTAGGAGAAAGCTCAGGAGGAGAGCTCCAGCCCAGATAAAGAGCTTAGACCGTTGTGCCCTCATTGGTGCTCCGTTTGAGCTCGTTCCAACGTTAAAACTTACGATTCAAAGTGCTATGGAATCGTATGAACATGTACAAACTCAATTTCAATTTCAATTTCAACAATTAGAAGTGTTTGATCGGTCAATTTGATGAAATCAAATTCGACTGTGTTAGTAAGTTCAAATTGGGGGAAATTTTGGGAAAATTGGGGATTTTTGAAAATTCGAAGGACCAAAATGTAATTTTATAAAATTGAGGGTCAATTGGGTATGATAAGAGTGTTAGAGGGCCAACTAAGCAAATTTTAGAACTTTTGGGGTAAAACTTATCTTTTTTGTAAAGGAAGGGGAAAATGGTAATTTTGGAAAAGTTGGGGGGCCAAATTGGGAATTTGGAAAACTTGAACCCTTTTTATGAAATTGAGTAAATTGAGATCCTAAGAGGAATTTTAAAAGTTCAGGGACTCAATTTGAGGAAAAAAACCGACATTAGGGACTAAAAGTTAAAGATAAATAACTTTAGGGACATAAATGCAAATAAAAGAAATTTATTTTTCTCATTCATTTGAAGGGAATGAGGGCTATTAGGCCAAAGAATAATGAACAACTATATTCATTTCATGTATGAAAATGAGACATCGGGAATGCCAGCTGAAGTTAAGCTTGCTAGGGACGGAAACCGACTAAGTGGAATTTCACTATACGATTGGGTGAGTGGGATTTTATATCATACCCGGTTAGGGATAAGTACCTTGACATGAAAACCCACTACTTAGTGGTATTTTAAACATCACAACCTAGAGATGTGATGTGAAAATGTCATGGAAAAACTACTAAGTGATTATAAGTAAATCATACTCGGTTGGTATGATGAAACTTCCTCCGAAGAAGTGGAAAACCCGTTCATCGGTTATGAGTGGAGATATCCTCATACTTGGTTGGTATGATGGATATTGAAAATTTATTTTTGTCAGAAGTTCTCTCCCTTGACTGTGTGCCACTACTTAAACGATTTGGGAGACCTTCTCGATGGGAGCTCGAATAGTTCTGTTAGGCCGGAGGCCTTGATTTTGGATCTTGGGGGCTAATATGCCCAATTTTGAAAATATCGAACAATGGGCCATAGGCCAGTTGGCACGAGCAGAAGCTCGTAGACAAACATAATTTATATGCCATAAAACTTTAAATAAATGAATTGTTTGGCCATGGTACCAAGACAGGACTGACATATTCAGTCAACTAGTGGCAGTGCGACATTGCAGGTCTCCAAATTAGTCAAGACAAACAATTGTAGGTTGAGTTGAAGGTTGGGGCCGTTGGACCAGTGGCACCATAGATTATATGGCATGATGTGAAAATATTGATTGTACATGCACTGTGTGTATGAGACCTTAAAGACGCCCAAGATGGGTAGTGATGTATCCTAGGGCCCTGGACGACCTGGTGAATATAAGGGTAGTTCGTCGAACTTGGTGACCTTGTGAAGCTCGATGTAGCTTCAAGCGCATGAGACCAGGGTGGGGTCAGGATGAGGTCTCTATCCTCATACGGACATAGAGAATTGATTTCGGGATTAAGGGTCGGATGTCACGTAAATCTACTCATCCTTAGGGTAGAACTGTACGTGCTTCTATCTAGGTAGTTGGTAAAGTTGCTCCAACACCACAAGTGGGTTCAGTGGACGAGCTAGCCTATGATTGTGTGATTGACCTTCGTGATGAAGGATGTTCTATGAAAACTGAGATTTTAAAGTGGAGGAAATTTAAAGGAAATTAAGGAGTCTGGCACACTTTAACTTAAAATCATTCCTACACTCCATATATTTTTTTAACTCCATCCTTTAAAAAAAAATACCCATTCACTAAGTTGTAGAAACTCACCCATCTTTTCTATCCCTTTTCAGGAAAAGAGAAAATGAATAGAAATATCACCGAGCCTTACCCTCTGTCAGGTATGCTTAATTTCTCTTAAGCTTGCATTTTATTTGATATATGTCTTTCCAAGGAACAAGGTTGAAAATACGCCTCACTCATCTTGAGTAAAAGAAGGGGGAAACTCCTCTTGAATCAAGAGAGTGGTGGGTTGTTCACGGGGATCCAACCAAACTAGGTTGGGGTGTGACATTAAAGCACATGCTTTAGGAATTTCTTTTCCATTATTTTATTTACTCCATCCATGGAATTTATCACAACTAGTATGTCTTGCCTATGAGTCCAAAGGTATATCCTTTGGTTCACATCTTCCTTTGCTTAGGATAAGATTCTTCTTCTTTCTTGCTCAGTATTTCAGGATTGGAAGTTCCAAAATGCCCAATCATTCCTGTATCTAATTATTCTCTTTATCGTTAAAACCCTTAGCTTAGTGTTCTTTCAAGCGCTATGTACTTGCTTCCACAGGTTTCGGGGTTAATAACTTTTCATCCTATATTGACCCTTCTCTCACTCATTGTTTATTACAACTTTGGTTCAAATTTAATGCTTGATCTTGTCATGCTTAACTAATAGACTCTTCCTTACTTGAAGCATATTTTCCTTGGGACTATTGGGCTTACATGTCCCTTATAGTATGACATACTCTAGAACATGTCTTTGACCAATTAACATTTTAAAAATGCTTCCATAGTGGTTGTTCTCAACTTTCCAACCTTTTAGGGATCGTATAACTTCATCCCTCTTTTCTTTTGGTAGTATTCCTCGACTATCTTTACGTTATCCTCTCATCCATCTTGCCTTTGACATCATGTCTCACATAACTGTGTCGATTTCTCTTACCTACTTGTCCTTTCCCAACTTCTTTATTGGGTCTTTCCGATTCCAATCATTGGGTTTCCTGATGACTTACCGACATGCGAGGATTCTTCCCTTCTCATGTCCTTCCTCTTCTTTAGTTGTGTTCTTAATTCAAGAACTTTCATTTTCCTTAATCCACTTTGACCATTTCATGATTCATTATTTCGAGTTGATCCCTTTTGGTCTATGTGTCAATTGCTTTGTTTGAGGAGTTCCTTTCTTACGGTTTCATTCTCTACTATATCACTCAAAGTAGAGATTTTAACCTTAGGAGTTACATGCTCAACCTTCTTACCATTCCTTAAAGGTTTCTTCCTTCATTTCCTTACACCTCCTTCTATATTGAGGCATTTGACCGCTTTGAATCCTTCCTTATATTAAAATCCCATTTCATCCCTTATTTCTTATCTAAGAAACTTCTGATTATTGGTCTTATTTCGTGTACTCCACTCTATGCCCAGCCGCCCACTCTTTAGGCTCCATTATGCACATGTGGACCACAACCAGTCTTGATGTAAGTGGTCGTTTCCCTTGGTCTTTTCACCTCAACAAGCATTCTATTTGCAAGCATTCACTTCATTAGCGTTCTTAGCATTTCTAAGGATTTTTTAGGGTTTTGTTGGCATTTTTTAAGGTTACTTTGTGTTTCTTAGCATTTACTAGGGTTTCCTAGCGTTGCTTAGGTATTATTAGCACTTTTTAGGGTTTTATATGGTTTCTTAGCGTTTCTTAGGGTTTTATTAGGTTTATTAGCTTTTCTTAGGGTTTTATAAGGTTTTATAGTGTTTCTTATGTTTTCTTAGTGTTTCCTTGGGTTTCTTAAGCGTTCTTAGCGTTTCTAAGGATTTTTTTAGGGTTTTGTTAGCATTTTTTAGGGTTTCTTTATGTTTCTTAGCATTTACTAGGGTTTCCTAGCGTTTCTTAGGCATTATTAGCACTTTTTAGGGTTTTATATGGTTTCTTAGCTATTCTTAGCATTTTTTTAGCATTTTTTGGGGGTTTCTTAGTATTACTTATGAGTTTCTTTGTGATTCTCAGTATTTTTTAGCGTTTCATGGGGTTTCTTAGCGTTACTTGGGAGTTTCTATGCGATTCTTAGCATTTTTTTTTACGTTTTTTGGTGTTTCCTAGTGTTTTTTTGGGCGAGATTTATTATTAGTATTAATATTGCCATAAATTATTGGTATTAATTCTAATAATTAAATTTCAGTATTAATTCCAATAATTTAATTTCGGTATTAATTCCAATAATTTAATTTCGGTATTAAATTATTTGTATTAATTCCAATAATTTAATTTAGGTATTAAATTATTGGTATTAATTACAATAATTAAATATATATATATATATATATATATTAATTTATGGCTATTTATGATAAGCCATCCTCACACTACTCTAAGGCAAGCACGCTTAACTTTGAAGTTCTTATGGAATATAGTTCACCTAAACCAATTTGGTTTTTGTTTTCTAGTTTGTCTTAAGTTTCTTTTCCAAGGTTTAATGAACCCTTTGGATCACCCGAAAGTTGTAAATTTCCATATTGCTTATTCCCAAATGTAAACCGGCTTGATTTTCTTATTCGGTTTGACCGGTTCTTTTCCTGGTTTTCCTAAACTAAAAAAAAATGCGGGTTTTACATCTACCTTGTGTATGAGTGGATGTTTGCAAAATCTGACCCTCAAACCCAAAAATCAACTTCGAGTCTGTATGAGGATAGAGACCTCATCTCGTCCCCACCCCAATCTCATGCGCATGAAGCTACGCCGAGTTTCCCTAACTACTGGCATAACAAACTGCCCTTATCTCCACCATGTCGTCCAGTAGCCCTTATGATGCATCACTACCCCTCTTGGGCATCTTAATAGTCTTGAACCTCAAGTACATTCACAAACAATAATTTTTTCCACAATACCATTTATCTTTGGTTCCATTGGTCTAATGGCCCCGACCCTCAACTCGACCTACAGCTGTTTGTCAAGACCGGTCCGTTGACCTAGCCCTGATGCACTGCCGCTATTCCATTGAGTATATCAGTTTTTTCTTTGTACCATGGCGAAATCACACATTCCATTCATTTAGAATTTTCATGGCATGAATATCACATGTTTGTTTATGAACTCTTGCTCGTGCCAACTGGGCTTGGACCTAGTATACATGATTTTTCCAAAATCGGGCATTTTAGCACTTAAGTTCAAAAATCGAGGTCTCTGGCCTATTCGAGTTGTTCTAGCTCTCATCAAGAAGATCTCCTAAAATTTTTAAGCATTGGTAGATAGTCAAGGGAGAATACTTCTGACAAAATAATTTTCCATTCATCACACCAATTAGGTATGACATCTTCGCTTACAATCGGCAAACAGATTTTCTCCTTCCTTCCAGGATGTCCATCATACCAAGCGGGTATGATCTTTCTACTTACAACCGGTAAATAGTTTTTTTTCGCAAAGTTCTCACATCACTTCGACCGGGTGTGATGTTAAAATTCCACATAAAAGTGGTTTTTCATTTTCGAAGTGCTCATAATCGCAACTAAGTATTATGTGAATAAACCCACTCACCTATTAACCGTGACGTGTTCATCCTCGATTGGTTTTTCCCAAGTCGATGCGAGCTTCTCTTGTTGGCATTCCTATCCTTTGTGCTCCTACCTGATTTGGACAACCTTATCTGTTAATAGTTGGCATAATAGCCTTCGTTCTTCACATATGAATAACTAAACTCAAAATTTCTAGTTAGTTACACTTATGTCCCTACAGTTCATTTTCTTTGACTCTAGGTCTCTAATGCAAACCTTTCCCCAAATTGAGTCCCGAAACTTCTAAAATTCACTTTGGGTCCTCAATTTATTGAAAATTGTTTAAGGGGCTCAACTTTTCTAAATTTCCAACTTGGTCCCCAAATTTTCAAAAATTACCATTTTTCCCCTACATTAAAAAATGGCAATTTAACCCCAATAAATTCCAAAAATCGACCAATGGGTTCTCCCATATCTTTCCAAGGCCAATTGGCCCTCAATATTTGGGAAATTACAATTTAGTCCCTGAATTTTACGAAATCCACAAAATTTCCCAAAATTTTCCCCCAATTCCCCCTTTCAACATGGTCAAATTTGATTTCATCAAATTGACCAATCAATCAGGGTTAATTGCTCCAATTTAAGGTATGGATCAGTTCCTACACTTCCATACAACTCAATTAAGCTTTAAACCGCGTGATTTGGGTTTGAATTGAGCTCAAATGGAGCTTCGTGGGAAAAGAAAGCATAGAGAGAGAAAGCTTCGAAAGCTTACCATCAGAGGTGTGGCGGTCCAATCTCTCTATCGAGAAAGATAGCTCTCTTCATAAGCTATCTTCTAGGATCAAGAATTCTTACAATTGACCTCGAATTGAGGGAGAATTTCATTAGTGAAATTCTATAGTTTCTCTCTCTAACACCGACATGCAATGACTAAGGAGGAACGAATTGGCTTACTTTCAGCTCAGTTGAGGTCATCTAAGGTTTATGGGAATGTTGAGAGAGCTTGGTTTGGCCAGAGGAAGGCTGATTTTGGCCAATTTCAGCTCAGCCGAAACAGGACAGCTTCATTCCACTAGAGTCGCTTCATTGTTTGCTTACGCCGGCGCTTCTCCAGTAGTACTCGGATCGAACATGGGTTGCTATCAGATAGCGGATTTCCCCCGAAGTCAAAAGAACCCGACCTCACCTTCTAAGGTTGAGAAAACTGCCCAAGTCAGAGTTCTAGTTCGAGCTTCACTGGAAAATGGAGTAGTTGAGAGAGATAGGTGTTTTCAGGTGTGAGGAGGATGAATGGACAAGAGCTCTTTATATAGGGAGCTCGAGGACTCTCTGGTCGTCTATTTGGCACCTTTATGGTTCTCATTCATGGCTTGAAATGCCATGAACGGAGACGATTCAGCTTCATCAGCGCTGTTTGTTCTTCTCGCGAGTGAACAATGTTGTTATCTCAAGGAAGAAGACGACATTGTTATGAATTGAACCGGACCAGTACGAAATGGGTTCAATGCTTAAACTGATTGGTTCATGCCCAATTCGACCAAGTTTTTCAAAATTAAAATTTTGTAAATTCATCGAAATTCATTCTCTATCCAATGATGGCTTCAATTCCCCAATTTGAATATTTTAAGCCTCCTAGAAAAATGAATTTAGAAAATGGTTCAATGATAGTTCAAACAAGTTCAATCCGGTTCACCTCAACCGGTCTGGTTTTCTCTTCCAATTTGTCCCAAAGTCACTTTCCATGGTTTTTATGACTATTTGGTCACTCGTGATTTGTAAAGTTCCCCATTTGCCCTTTCTCTAACGGTTGGGGTTCATGAACTGGTTCAGTTTTCTCACTTAGGTTGATCGGTTCTTTCCCTGGTTTCCTTATTTTCAAGGGACGAGGTTTATAACTTGTGCAAAGGAGTACATTTAAGATTGGAATACAATTGGGGCGAACACGTCACAATACTCGATGAGTGGGGTTTTCATCGTCACACCAAGTAGGGGTGATGAGCACCTTTTTGGTTTTGAAACCAATAGAGCAATAGGCTCAATTTTGGAAGAACTTGTGTAAACCCTGTCCATTTATAATAAGAAATTTTGGAAAAGAAACAGGCATTTCCAAAGAGAAAACCGAGTTGGTTCATAAACTTTAAGCAATAGAAAAAGAGTAGTTTGAGAAATTTACAAATCTCGAGTGACTCAAAGAGTTATAAAAGTCATGGAAAAGGATTTTGGGATGAATTGGAAGAGAAAATCAAACTGGTTTTGGTAAATAGAATCTGAACCGGATTGAATGGGTTTGAACCACTATTGAACCGATTTCTAAATTTATTTTTCTAGGAAGTTTAAAATATTCAAATTGGAGAATTGAAGCCACCATTGGATAGAGAATGAATTTAGATGAATTTAGAAATTTTTAATTTTGAAAAACTCGGTCGAATTGGGCCTGAACCAGCCGATTTAAGCGTTGAACCTAATTCAGACCGATCTAGTCCAGTTTGGAACAGTGTCATCTTCTTCCTTCACATGATAGCATTGATCACTCGCCAGAAAAGCGAACAGCATCGTCGAAGGTGAAAAATCTCCATTCAAGGCATTTCAGACCATGAATGATAGCCATAAAGGTGTTGATCGTATGACTAGAGAGTCCCCGAGCTCCCAATATAAAGAGTTCATCCCTATTCATTCTCCTCACACTTGAAAACTCCTATCTCTCTCTCTACTATATTTTTTGGTGAATCTCGAACCAAAGCTCCGACTTGGGCATTTTTCTCAACCTAAGAAGGCGAGGTCGGGCTCTTTAGACTTCAGGGGAAGTTAGCTATCTAATAGAAACCTCTATTTGACTCGAGGATCGCTGAAGAAACGCCGACATAATCAAATAGTGAAGCAGCTCCGGCGAACCAAAGCTGCCCTATTACGACTAAGCTGAAATCGGCCAAATTTAGCCCTCCTTCGGCCAAACCAAGCCCACCCAACATCCCTATGGCCCTTAGACGACCTCAACTGAGCTGAAAGGTAAGCCGATTCGGCCCTCCTCAATCGTTGCAGGTCGGAGTTAGAGAGAGAAACTATAGAATTTCATTAACGAAATTCTCCCTCAATTCGAGTTCAATTGTAGGAATTCTTGATCCTAGAAGATACCTTAGAAAGAGAGTTATCTTCCCCGATAGAGAGATCGGACCGTCGCACATGCGACGGGAAGCTTTCTCTCTCTAAGTTCAGTTTTCTGACGAAGCTCCATTTGACCTTAATTCGAACCCAAATGACGCGGTTCAAAGCTCAATTGAATCATATGGAAGTGTAGGAACTGATCCATACCTTCAATTGGAGCAATTAACCACGATTGAATGGTCAATTTGATGAAATCAAATTCGGCCAGTTTGAAAGGGGGGAAATTTTGGGGATTTCGTACAATTGAGGGACGAAATAGCAATTTCCCAAAATTGAGGGTCAATTGGCCATTAAAAGGATGTTGGAGGACCAATTGGTCAATTTTTTAAAATAATTGGGGTCAAATTACCATTTTTGTAAAGTAGGGTCAAAATGGTAATTTTTGAAAAGTTGGGGACCAAATTGGAAATTTGGGAAACTTGAACCCCTTTAGTGATTTTGAGGACCCAAAGTGAATTTTGGAAGTTTCGAGACTCAATTTGGGGAAAATTTTGCATTAGGGACCTAAAGTCAAGGAAAATGAACTTTATTAATCTAACTGTAATTAACTGAAAGTTTTGAGTTTAATCGTTCATACGTGAGGAACAAAGGTTGTTATGCCATGTTTTAATAGATAAGGTTGTCTAAATCATGTAGGTGCATGAAGGACTGAAACGCCAGTAAGAGAAGCTCATGTCGACTTGGGAAAATCAACCGAGGACGAACACGTCACAATTATCGAGTGAGTGGTTTTATTTACATCATGCCCACTTGGGATGATGAGCACATCAGAATTGAAAAACTACTTCTATGTTGAATTTTGACATCACACTTGGTCTGAGTGATGTGAGAACTATGTGGAAAAACTACTTATTGGATGTAAGTAGATCATACCTTGTTGATATGATGGACTTCTTGGAAGGAAGGAGAAAACCCGCTTACCAGTTATAAGCGGAGATATCATCACGCCCGGTTGGTGTGATGGATAAAAAATAATTTTTGTCAGAAGTGTTCTCCTCTAACTATGTTTGACACGCCCCAACCCGCTTTGGTTGGATCCACATGAACAACCCACCGCACTTTCTCAGTTCGAGAGGAGTTTCCTCCTTCTTTTACTCGAGAGGAGCCATGCGAAATTTCAACCTTGTTCCCTGGAAGACATATATCAATTAAAATGCAAGCTTAAAAAAAATTAAGCATACTTAATAAAGGGTAAGGCTCGGTGTTACTCCTAGTCATTTTCTCTTTTCTTGAAAAGGGATAGAAAAGAGGGGTGAGTTTCTACAACTCAGTGAATGGGTTTTTCAAAAGTCTACTTTTAACTTTTAGGAAAAACATTTATATTTGAGTGTGTCAGACTCCTCACTTTTCGATTTTCTCCACTTTAAAAATCTTAGTTTTTCATCATTTCTTATTATCATGATGTGTCATCACCCAACACACATCCTTCATCATGAAGGTTACACACATTCGTAGACCAACATGACCGCTGAACCCACTTGTGGCTTCGGAGCAACTTTACCAGCCACTTAGATAAAAGTACAACCACTTCCATCATGAGAATGAGTGGATGTACGTGACATCCGACCCTCAATCCCGAAATCGATTCTTCGTGTCCATATGAGGACAAAAACCTCATCCCGTCTCCACCCCGGTCTCATGGGCTTGGTGCTACTCCAAATTTCGCATGGTCACTTGGAACGACGAACTGCCTTATACTCACCGAGTCATCCAGGGCCCTTTGGACGCATCACTACCACTCATGGCCATCTCGATGATCCCGTACTCATAGTGCATGCACAAACAATGTTATCTTATTATGCCATGTAATATGTGGTGTCATCAGTCCAATGGTCCTGACTTTCAACTAACTTGCAGCTGTTTGTCTCGACTGGTCTGGAGACTGATCATATCGCACTGCTACTAGTAAACTGAGAATGTCAGACCAGCCTTGGTACCATGACCATACAATTTACTTATTAAAGTTTTAATGCACATATATTATGTTCATTTACGAGATCCTACTCGTGCTCACCTAAGGCCCAATGTTCGAGATTTAAAAAAAACTGGGCATATTAGCCCCCAAGTTCCAAAACCGAGGCCCCCTGCCAATATGAGCTATTCGAGCTCCTGTCGAGAAGGTCTCTCAAATTGTTTAAGCATTGGCACACAGTTAGGGAAGAACACTTCTGACAAAAATATGTTTTCACTATCCATTATACCGACCTGATATAAGGACATCTCTATTCATAACCGATGAACGGGTTTTCAACATCCTTCAAGGAAGTTTCATCATACCAACTAGGTATGATCTACTTACCACCAGGTATGACCTACTTACCACCGATAAGTAGTTTTTCTGCATGGTTTTCACATCACTACTCTAAGTCGTCATGTTTAAAATACCACATAGTAGTGGGTTTTTATTTTGATGTGCTTATCATCCCCAACCGGGTATGATATAAAATCCCACTCACCCGATCGTGCAATGAAATTCCACTTAGTCGGGTTCTGTCCCCTGCATGCTTGACCTCAACTAGCATTCCCGATGTCTTGTTCTCCTACACGAAATGAACGTAGTTGTTCATTATTCTTTGGCATAATAGCCCTCATTCGTTCCAATGAATGAGAAAAGCCAACTTTATATATATTTGCAATTAGCTCCCTAAAGTTATTTTTCTTTAAATCCCTATTGCTGGGTTTTTCCTCAAATTGAGTCCTAAAACTTTTAAAATTTATCTTAGGACCTCAATTTATTAAATTTTACAAAAAAGGGTTTAATTTCCCAATTTTTCAATTTGGTCCCTCAATTTTCCCAAAATTACCATTTTGCCCTTACTTTACAAAAACGGTAAATTTTGCCCCAAAAATTCTAAAATTTCTCAATTAGCCCTCTAATATTCTTATCATAACCAATTAATCCTCAATTTTAGAAAATTACATTTTGGTTCTTCGAATTTTCAAAAATCCCCAATTTTCCCCCAATTTCAACTCTTTAACACAGCCAAATTTGATTTCATCAAATTGACCGACCAAACACCTCTATTCATTGAAATTGAAGTTGAAATTGAGTTTCTACATGTTCATACGATTCTAAAGAACTTTGAATCATAAGTTTTAATGTCGAAACGAGCTCAAACAAAGCTTTGCTAGAAAATAGACTCTAGAGAGAGAAAGCTTCGATTTCTTATCGGTGAGGGTGCGACGGTCTAAGCTTTCTATCTGGGCATGTACTCTCCTCCATAGGTTCTTCCTAGGATCAAGAATGACATCAATTGATGTCAAATTGGATTAGAATTTCGTCATTGAAATTCGGTTGACTCTCTCTCTAACACTGATCGGAAATTATAAAGAGTAGCCGAATTGGCTTACCTTTCGGTCCTAATTCGGCCGTGAAAAGGCTGAGAAGGTGTCGGGAGAGCTTGGTTTGGCCTAAGGAAGGCTCAAATTGGCCGATTTCAACTCGGCCGAAAAAGGACAGCTTCAGCCCACCGGAGTTGCTTCACTGTTCAATCACGCCGGCGCTTCTCTGGCGACTCTCGGAATGAACAGATGTCACCATCGTGTAGCTGACTTCTCACTGGTTCTAATGAACTCAACCTCACCTTCTTTGGCTCAGAATTGACCCTATATCGGAGCTCTGGTTCGAGCTTCACCAGAATTGACCCTATATCGGGGACCTGTTGGTCGTCCGTTTGGCACCGTTATTACAGGCATTGAAGACCTAAAACGTACCGAATAGAAACGTTTCTTTTTCGTCGGTGCTGTTTTGATTTTTCGGTGAGTGAACAGTGCTGTCATCCTGAGAAAGAAGATGACACTGTTCCAAACCGGACCGGACCGGTTCGAACCGGGTTCAAAGCTTAAGCCGACCGGTTCACCCCTCATTTGACCGAATTTTTCAAATCTAAAAATTTCTAAATTCATCTAAATTCATTTTCTATCCAATGGTGGCCTCAAATCTCATATTTTAATTATTTAAATCACCTAGAAATATGAATTTAGGATCTGGTTCAATAGTGGTTCAAATCGGTCCGAACCGATTCGGATCCGGTTCACCTAAACCGGTTTGGTTTTCATCCCCAATTCCCTCACAAGTCCATTTCCATGTCTTTTGTAACTCCTTGGGTCACTTAGGGTCCATACAATTACCGGTTTACCATCTCTTAATCAATTTTTATTCATAAATTGGCTCGATTCTTAAACCAGATTAATCTAGTTCAGGTCCGGTTCACCCGAACCGATCTAGTTTTTCTCTCCCACATTGTTCTAAGGTTCCTTCCCAAGGATTATAAATCTCTTTGAATCACAAGTGATCCATAAGCTTCTTGGTTTACCCATTCTCTATCAGTTCTGGTTCATGAATCAACTCGGTTCATAAATCGGTTCTATCTAATTCCGACCGGTTCTCTTGAACTACTTCGGTTTATCCTCCTTATTTCGTCCTAAGGTTCTTTTCCCAAGTTTATGAACCTCTTTTAGTCACATGGGAGTTAGAATTTTTCAAATTTACTCGTCCCCTAACAATCGGGCTAGTAGACCAAGTCGGTTTAAAGATTCAAATTTACCGGTTTTTTTCCTGGTTTTCTCATTACTAAAGGACAAGGTTTACAATGTTCCAATGCTTACAAATTTTGGGAGACCTTATTGACGAGAGCTATAACAGCTCAGATAGGCTAGAGGCCTCGATGTAGGAACTTGAGGGCTATAATGTGAGGTTTTGGAAAATTACGTAGAGTGGGCCCAAGGCTAGTTGGCACGAGTAGGAGCTTGTAAACAAACATGATGTTAAAACCATAAAAATTCTTAATGAATGAATTATGTGATTTCACCATGGTACCAAGACAGGATCAACATACTCGATGGACTGGCAGTAGTGCGATAGGACAAGGTCGACGTACCAGTATAGAAAAACAGCTACATGTCGAGTTGAGGGTGGGGGGCGTTGAACCAATGGCACCAAAGATAAATGGCTTTGTGGAAAACTTTTGTTTGTGCATACACTTGAGGTTCGAGACCAACAAGAAACCCAAGAGGGGTAGTGATGCGTCCTAGGGGCTACTAGACGGCATGGTGGGGATAAGGGCAGTTTGTCGTGCTAGCAGTCACGAAAGCTCGACATAGCTTCATGCGCATGAGACAGGGGTGGGGTCGGGATGAGGTCTCTATCCTCATACGGACGCGGAGTTGATTTCAAGTTTGAGGGTCGGATGCCGCGAACATCCACTCATTACTAGGGTAAAAGTGGACGAGCTTCTATATAGGTGGCCGATAGATAGAATTGCACGTGGCAAGTTTATCCACGTTGCACGTGAGGGTGGGTGTTGAGAATATTATCTCACATTGGATAATATAGAGAAGTGTTGTGGGTTTATAAGGTTGGAAGGGTTCCACTACTTACAAGTCATGACTTTTAAGTAGATGTGGGCCCGACCCCTTATCGGTCCACAATACCTTCTCTAACAAGAGTGATGGAAAAATAATTAATTAAACGATAAACACCCAAGACATAGAAAGGAAAGATGTCCAAAGTGAGGACAAGCATGGAGGATACCCAAAGGAGATACGACTAGGATGGGAACGTATCCTACAGAATCATATCGAAGTGAGTCACAAGTGACATTAAGGGAAATCATTCACTATGTAAAGGATGCATAACGCATTTTGGGGACAAAACTCATAAAAGGAAATGGGAACTGGAAATTTTTAAGAGAAAAACTGAGGACATAAGTGAACCGGAAATGGTAAATAAGGGTCAAAACAGGCATTTGGAAAATCCCAAGTAGTCAATAAATCCTAAAAATCATGGAAAAGAACCATGAAGTGGATTGGATGTGAAATCAGACTGGTTCATGGTGAACCGGACCTGAACCAGATTGAAACGTGAAGAACCAGTTCAAATATTCATTTTTTTTTCTGTGGTTTAAAAATATCAAATTGGGAAATTGAAGTGATCATTAGATAGAAAATGAATTTATAAGAATTTAGAAAATTTTAATTTATGGAACACCGGTCAAATCGTGCCTGAATCGGTCAATTTTCATTTTCGGGTCACCGAACCTAGTCGGACCAGACCGGTCAACAGTCCAGCCGGTCAACGAACCGTTGCCAGGTCAGCACCCAGTCAGCAGGCATGACCAATCAGCGCATGACACATGGCGAAGTGCACCTCGTCAGCCACTCAATCAATGCCTCAAAACATAAACCAATCAGAGCGTGACATGTGTCATTGGTCAATAGTCAATGTCGGAGAAGCCTTGTTAGCAAGGTTGACCAATGAGGAGATGACACATGGAAAGGATGACATATCAACATCTAACAAGGATGTAGGAAAAATGACCAACCAATCAGAGGTTAACACGTGACAGTGCCATGTCGAATGACCTCAACCAATCAAAGGCTGACACGTAGTAGTGGCAATGTGCGTCAGGTGGGAAATCTAACGTATTTAAATCAGCCAATCATAGGATGCCACGTGTCACTATCAGTAGCCACGTTGGAATGAGTGGCTAATGAGAGGTTTCCATGTGTCTAGTTAGTGAGTCAAAGGCTAACTAGGCTACTAAGTAGGAAGCTATGTCAGCAAATCCCGCCAATCATAGAGTGCCACGTGGCAAGTTTGCATGTGCGGAGCTCACATGCCCGACATAGTGTCATCGGCTACCTCTAGAAAGGCAGGAGAGAGAAAGCCAAATTGGTCGCCATTACTCCAACGGCCAATAAACCCCTCTGATAAGGCCTTAAATTGGAGAGTTAATGGTCAGTCGATGGAGTAATGGATAGAACTGTCAGTCCCCGAGCTCTCTATATAAAGAGTTCATCCCCATTCGTTCTCCTTATCCCTCAAACTCCTAGAGAATTTTCTGACGAAGCACGAACTAGAGCTCCGACTTTGGCACTTTTCTCCACCTCCAAAGGTGAATTTGGGTTCTTTGGAATTGTTAGGAAGTCAAATACACGACTGCATCCTCCATTCAGCTGGAGGATCGTCGAAGAAGCACTGTGAGCTCTAATAGTATCGTCGCTTCTTGGCAGTCTGCCAACCAAGCTCGTTGAGCTCAATTTGAGCCACTCTCAGGCCAATTCCAATAAAACCAAGTTCCCTATAGCATTATTACAGGAGCCCCAACCTTCCCTGAGCTGAATTGGTAAGTCTCATCCACTGCCTTTTGATGGAATTCACTGTTCGTAGTCGGTTTTGCCTGAAAACTAAATTGAGAAATTTGCATTGCTCATGCCACCGATTGAGGCACAATTTGATCCAGGAAGGATCCCTAAAAAGTGAGCAATTCAATGCAATCAAAAGCTCCAAACACCAAATCATCACCGATAAAAAAATTGAATCTTTCTCTCTCTAAGGCAATTTTCCAGCGAAGTTCCATTCGAGCTTGTTTTTAAGCCGTTTTCAGCGTGCTAAAGCTTAAAATGACAAGTGAGACTAAGGGAAGACAATTAAGATCATAGCAGGGGGCAATTAACTATGTTTGGGTGGTCAATTTGATGAAACATGGATTTGGGGGTCAAAATGCAAATTTTTGGAAAAATTGTGCGAATTTGGGATTTTTGGAAAATTGGGGGTCGAATGGAAATTAAAGGAAAATTGGGAGACTTTTATTAAATTAACTCCCAATTGAGGGCCAATTGATGATTTTTGGAAAATTGGGGATCAATTGGTAATTTTGAAGAAAATAAGGACTATTTGGTACTTTTGGAAAAATTAAGGACATAAATGTAAATATATGGAAGTAAGAGGTCTTTTGTGCCAAACCTTCGTTATGTGAATACTCGAACCATGTAAGAACTGGTTGTGCGAGTACTTCTGTAGAGGAGCACATTTGTGATTGAAATCTAGCCGAGACAAACACGTCACAGTACTTAGTGAGTGGGGTTTTCATCATCATACCCCATTGGGGTGATGAGCACATTTTCGGTTTTGAAACCAATAAGGCTCAAGGCCCAGTTTTGGAAGAACTTGTGAGTGGGGTTTTCATCGTCATACTCGGTTGGGGTGATTAACATCTTTTTAGTTTTCAAACCAATGGGGCTCAAGACCCAGTTTTGGAAGAACTTGTGAGTGAGATTTCCAACATCATACCTAGTTGGGGTGATGAGCATTATTTTTAATTTTGAAAACCGTTCTCTAGGAATGATCTCCCCTAACTGCGTGAAACTGCTTAAATATTTTGGGAGACGTTTCTAAGAGCTAGAATTGCTCTAGTAGTCTGAGGCCTCGATTTTGAAACTAAAAGGGTCCAAGGCCCAATTTTGGAAAACTCGTGAAGTGGGCCTAAAGCTAATGGACACGGGTCGAAACCCATAAACAAATAAGCTTATTAGCTAAGAAACATTTTCATAACTGGTTAATTGTGTGAACCACCATCGTGCCGAAGCTAGGTCATCGACTCGATGGGCTAGTAATTGCTGAGCCGAAGCTAGGTCGTCGAACCTATTGGACATAGCGATTATAGAGCTGAAGTTGAGTGTCGGGCTCGTTAGACCGGTAGCACCAAATATGATGAACATAACTCCAAAAACTATTGTTTGTGCATGCTGTGAGTTCGGAATCATTGAAGCATCTAGTATGGAGTAGTGTTGATCCCAAGGGCAACTAGATGACCTAGGGAGTATAAGGAAATCCTATTGTCCAACATGTCGAGAAGCCCATGGAGCTTTATGCGCACTAAGGCTGAGGTCGGAGGGGGAGAGGTCTCGTCCCACATCGCATAGACGAAGTATATTTGAGTTTGAGGGTCGGGTAATTGATGCCTACTCAGACTTAGGGTAGAAGTCACAGACTTTTATTAAGGTGGACTGTAAAGACGCTCTTATCCACAAGTGAAGCAGTCAGAGAACTGCTCTACGAATGTATGACCACTTTCTGATAAAGGGCAAGTGTGGTTGTATGTTAAACCAATCCCAAGCAAGGGTAAAGCATTGAAAAGTTTTTCCTAGAAGAGTTAAATCCACAAAGCCTGTGATCAAGAAAGAAAGATGTTATAAATTTTTTTTGAAAACTCACCCTAACACCCGCTCACTGAGTTGTAGAACTCAACCCCTCCCATTAAATTTTTTTTTTCAAGAAAGGGAGGCCCCTTTAAGAGATCATCCACCGCATCCTTAACCCCAAGTACTTTTATTTAAAATCTATCAAGTTTTGCATAATGTTATTCTAATAAACAATGGTAGAAAGTATGTCTGACTCTTCGTAGTCTTGGAGGAGTAACTTCTCTAGGCCAAAGAGAGTGGCAGCTTGCTCACGGGGTTCCGACCAAACCAGGTCGGGGCGTGATACTTAAAGTTTCTTTTCATGTTTCTATTTTCCCAGAAATATTTTGATAAATCATTTTGGTGGGCTCAAATGAGAAACTTTAAAGAAAAGTTTCAAATTTCCACTGGATTTTTTAGGTTATTTTATTGGAAGCCCTAGTCCCTCTAGTTTTAACTATTGTAAATGTACCCACTATAGTGGTATTGACGGGGACGGGGTAGGGGAAGTAGAATGAGGTCTCATCCCTCAATAGCGGACATAAGTATCGATAATGTATGGGGGTTTGGCAATGGTGCTCACACAAATGATGTGATAGAGGTTGTAGTATCTCACCAAGGTAGACAGTAAAGGCGCTCCGAGCAACAAATGGGACAGATCGAGCTTGTAGCCTCGGAAGGTCTCTTATGCAAATGTTTGACCCCTTTATTAGGAAAGGGTATTTGTGTGATACAAACCTACAAAAATTATTTCAACTGGGAAGTAACATACTTCGAGCTTGTGAGAAACAAGTAGTGTATTTAATTGAAAAATGTTTTTTATAAATGATAAGACAAGTTGTAGCTTGTTTATCAGGTCATTTAAACCCCTTTGCTTTTAAAAAAAAAAAAAGAAAATTATTATATTTTTTAATAAGTGTTGAATCATGGACAAGAAATCATGATTTTAGTAGAAACCTTGTCACTTAGTTATAAACTCACCCACTCTCCCTAAACCTCCTTTTAGGAAATTTTTCACTCCAAATAGAAATGCAACTCTACTAGTTAGTCAAGATACCAAGGGGAGATCATTTTCATTCAATTTGTTTTGTAAATTTTGTTATGAAATACACTCATGTTTTTTATCCTTTACTTCTCTTGGACTATTGTGGTAGAAATATTGTTTTAATACAGGGAGGGTGGCGGGTTTATTATAGAGTTCTAACCAAACCAGGTTGGGGTGTGACACTGCAAGTCCTCACTTTAGCTACCAAATAGAGTATTACATCATGCACATGAACAACACCATTACCATCCATTGAAACCAAGTAGTCCCTTATTCCTAACATATGTAAAGCTTTACCAAGAGAATTGATGCATAACTTTCATAGAATCCCTCACAATGAATTGCACCATTTGGAGTTTGGATTACATAAGAGTAAAATGAAGAATTTCGTTCCTTCATATATGTAGATATCCCTCTTGGAATTCAACCACATTATTGAATGCCAACCCTAAAAATAATCAAAGAAGAATGGAAAGAACAATCGATTTCTATACCAAACTTTAGAAAATAACTAAGAATGTCCATCATTGAAATCGGGCCACCATTGGATGTTAGGGCTAGTGCAAATGGTTTGAATGATCATTTAATCAGGGACTTGGGCATGAGATCGAATGGGAAAATACTGACGAGAACCCAACCTCATCTCGTGCGCTCATAGCCCTAGTCTTCAACACTTTAGAACATTTAAACCAAGCATCACCTAAAATAAAAATCAAATCAAATCAATTCTCTAATGTATTAGATTCTAGTCATTCAATCAATTTAATATATGGTAAAAGGAAGGAATACACCATCCTTTATCATAAAACAACTAAATAACTCACATGGACCCATTCTCGGCTGCATGAGGAGCATCCATCTTCCATCAGTTTAATCTCAAGCTAAATGTTATCCCTTCATCAAAGTAGATTTTAAAATAAGCAAAGTAATTGAATAATTCATCAATAACTTCCAAATAAAAATTTATCAGCATAAGTACATTAAAGGGAATATTTGAATAATCTAATGAATTTGATCATTAATTCTCCTATAAAAAGGGTCTTGCAGTGAACCTACAAAGACGCACACCAAACTTCTTCAGTCTAAGAGAAGTGTCAAGAGGTAGACACAACAAGGAGTAGTGGAAATTGAGGGGATCCACTTGAGAAATTCGAGCAGACTCCTTACAAAATGCCAAGCCTAGATTCCACTCGTTGTGAGGAATAGATGTTTCTTGTGTGGAACAAAATTATCTTCTAGCAAAAATAAGATCAAAATGAGTCATCTCTCACTTGAAATGCTCACAACAAAATACATTTACACATATGTAGTGGAACTCCTTGGTGTCCCCTTCCAAAATAGTGTATTTACATTAAATTGAAAGATCTCCAAGCAATAGCAGGGAATTACCTTTCCACTACAAAAGAGAAAAACGTCATCTATGAATCTTCAACATTTTCATAGAGTGGGGTTCCTTCCTAGTATCTAGAGACATACTTCCACTTCAGAATTCTAGTATCATAAGACACAACCCATCTACATTATAGAACTTCCAACCGACAAGTTTTGAGACCTAAGACTGAGCCTTAACAAAAAGTCATTATGACTTCTTCAAACATGTGATGTCATTGCAAATCACCACCAAATTTTTTATTGAGTTGAATAAGGGTCAGGTGTCTCTTTTAAGAAGGTGAGACACCGAGGAAACCCAGTAGGAATTGTATGCTTAGTGAAGTAGGGATTTTAGGGCAGAAACTCACCTTAGTGTTCATGGGATCAAGGAGCATCCAATCTACACCACTGGAGGTAGGATCAAACCTTCGATGGGGATCACTCCTCATAAGGTATGTCATCCAATCAAGGTAATGATCTCTAACAAACAAAGATGAAGAAGATAGGTTTCTTTGTGATGTCACCACAAATCAAGGAGTGGGCATACAAACTTTCATTCATAAAGCTCAAACAAGCCTTGGCTAAGAAAGGGGAAGCTAAGTGGATTGAAGAAGGAGCAACTTCTGAGGCGTGGGCTTGAAGGAGTGGTTGAGTAGGACTACGACATCAGGAAGTTTCAAAACTTCCCATTGTCGAGCTGAAAACTTTGATCATGATGAGTTTAAAGTAAAAGCTCAATTAAAAATTGCATTAGAGATGAACCAAGGGTTTGGTTGAGAGAAAACAAGGATCAAATGAGCTAAGGGGAAACACCATATTCGGTTTTTTAAGCTGAAGGAGAGGAAACCTAAATGATAGAATTACCCCTCATAGTCTGTGTCACGCCCCGTGTAAACCTCGTCCTTTAGTAATGAGAAAAATCGAGAAAGAACCGATCAATGTGATCTTTAAACCGAATTGGTCTACAAGCCCAACTATTAGAGGACGAGCAAATTCAAAAATTTCTAACTTCCATGTGACTCAAAAATATTCATAAACTTGGGAAAAGAACCCAAGGATGATAGAGGAAGAAAGACCAAAGCAGTTCAAGAGAACCGGGTCCGAACTAGGTAGAACCGGTTTATGAACCAAGTTGGTTCATGAACCGGATCCGATAGAGAACGGGCAAATCAGAGAAATCCAACTCCCTTGTGCCCCCAAAAAAATTTATAAACCTTGGGAAGGAACCTTAGAACAAAGTGGGAGAGAAAAACCAGATCGGTTCGGGTTCGGTTCACCCGAACCGGATTGAACCGGTTTAAGGACCAAACGGGTTTATGAACCGAAATTGATAAAGAGATGGTAAACCGAGAATTTTATGGACCCTAAGTGACCCAAGGAGTCACAAAAGACATGGAAATGGACTTGTAAAGGAATTGGGGACGAAAACCAAACCGATTCGGACCGGTTTGAATCACTATTGAACCAAATCCTAAATTCATTTTTCTAGGTGGCTTAAATAATTCAAATTGGAGATTTGAGCCACCATTGGATAGAGAATGAATTTAGATGAATTTAGAAATTTTTAGATTTGAAAAACTCGGTCGAATGAGGGGTGAACTGGCCAGTTTAAGCTTTGAACCCGGTTCGAACTGGTCTGGTCCGGTTCGAAACAGTGTTATCTTCTTCCTCAGTATGACAGCACTGTTCACTCACTGATAGACTGAAGAAACCAACGAAGAAGAAGCGCCTCTGTTTGATACGTTACAAGTCATCAATTCCTATCACAACGGTGCCAAACGGACGGCCAACGGGTCCCCGAGCTCCCTATATAAAGAGCCTCTCTCCATTCGTCCTCTCCACACCTAAAAAGCTCACTCTTTCTCAGTTACTTAGTTTTCTGGCGAAGCTCAAACTAGAGCTCTGATATAGGGTCAATTCTGAGCCAAAGAAGGTGAGGTCGAGTTCATTAGAACCGAGGAGAAGTCAGCTACACGATGGTAGCATCCGTTCGTCTCGAGAGTCGTCGGAGAAGCGCCAGCGTGATCAAACAATGAAGCAGCTCTGGTGGATCAAAGCTACCCTATTTCGGCTGAGTTGAAATTGGCCAATTTGAGCCCTCCTCAGGCCAAACCAAGCTCTCCTAACACCTCCTCAGCCCCTCCGCGGCCGAATTAGGACTCAAAGGAAGAACCTCTAGAGGAGAGCTACCTGCCCAGATAGAGAGCTCTGACTGTCGCGCCCTCACCGAAGAACGAGATACCAGGAACGCCAGTCAAGGTCTAGCTTGCTAAGGACGGGACCCGACTAAGTGAAATTTCACTACACTATCGGGTGAGTAGGATTATATATCATACCCGGTTGGGGATGATAAGTACCTCGGTATAAAAACCCACTGTTTAGTGGTATTTTAATCATCATCACTTAGAGAGAGTGATGTGAAAATTATGCAGAAAAACTACTTATCAGTTGTAAGTAGATCTTACCTGGTTGGTATGAAGGAAGTTGAAAACCCGTTCATCGATTATGAACGGAGATGTCCTTATACCGGTTGGTATAATGGACAGTAAAAACATATTTTGTTGGAAGTATTCTCCCCTAACTGTGTGCCAATGCTTAAACTATTTGGGAGACCTTCTCGACGAGAGCTCGAATAGCTCTTATAGGTCGGGGGCCTCAGTTTTGGAACCTGAGGGCTAATATGCCCTATTTTTGAAAAACTCGAATAGTGGGCCATAGGCCAATGGACATGAGCAGGAGCTCATAAAAGAACATGATATATATGTGTATATATATGTCATTAAAACTTAATAAGTTAATTTTTTGGTAATGGTACCAAGGCAGGTCCGACATACTCAGTCAACTAGTAGCAGTGCGACATGACCGGTTTTCAGACCAGTCAAGACAAATAGCTACAGGTTGAGTTGAAGGTCGGGACCGTTGGGGTAAATGGCACCACATATTACATGGTAATTTAAGAAAACTTTGTTTGTGCATGCACCATGAGTACGGGATCATCAAGACACCCATGAGGGGTAGTGATGTGACCTAAGGGCCCTGGACGACCCGGTGAGTATAAGGGTAGATCGTCGTTTCAGGTGTCTGTGCGAAATTTGGAGTAGCACCAAGCGCATGAGACCGGGGTAGGGATGGGATGAGGTCTCTGACCTCATTTGGACACGAAGAAGTGATTTTGAGATTGAGGATCGGATGTTGCGTACATCCACTCATTCCTAGGGTAGAAGTGGTTGTGCTTCTATCCGGGTGGCCAATAAAGTCGCTCCGAAGCCACTAGTGGGTTCAGTAGTCGTACTGACCTGCGAATGTGTGTAACCTTCATGATGAAGGATGTGTGTTGGGTGATGACACACCGTGGTAAATAAGAAATGATGGAAAAACCCGAATTTTTAAATGAAGGGATTTTTGAAAAGAAAAGAGTCTGGCACACTCCATATAAATGTTTTTCTTAAAAGCTAAAAGTAGACCTTTGAAAACCCATTCACTGAGTTGTAGAAACTCATTCCTCTTTTCTATCCCTTTCCAAGAAGAGAGAAAATGACTAGGAGTAACGTCGAGCCTTACTCTTTATCAGGTATGCTTAACTTTCATTAAGCTTGCATTTTAATTGATATATGTCTTTTAGGGAACAAGGTTGAAATTTCGCTTGGCTCCTCTCGAGTTTTTAAAAGGGGGAAACTCCTCTTGAACCAAGAAAGAGCGGCGAGTTGTTCACGGGGATCCAATCAAACCGGGTTGGGGCGTGATACCCCGACCCAGTTTGGTCGGATCCCCGTGAGTAACCCGCCATTCTCCCTATTTATCAAGGATTTCCCCCTTCTTTAAACTGTGATGAGTAAGGCGTCCTTTTCACCTATAACTTTCCTAGAATAATATTAATCAAAATTGAATATATTAATTTTACATGCCAGTCTTGCAAGGTCAACTATCGGAAAGTCTTTAAGTGGGTTCTCCCTTGGTTACTTGGAAAGGAGTAAAGGGATGGGGTGAGTTTGACAACTCGGTGAATGGGTGTTGGGAGAAAGTTTTTCATAAAACATCTTTAATTAGAGTGTGCCAGATTTCTTATCTCTTGTAAATATTCTCAAATTTCCGATTTTCACAATTTTTTCCTCATTTCCACATCAGGTGTGTTTAACAATCAACACACGCCTTTCATCAGGAAGGGAATCACACATTCATAGAGCAGCTCGTCCACTGCACCCACTTATGGCATCGAAGCGACTTTACCAGTCACCTTGATAGAAGCCCATCCACTTCTACCCTTGGTATGAGTGGATATTCGCAACATCCGACCCTCAAACCCAAAAATTCAATTCCGTGTCTTTATGAGAACAGAGACCATATCCCGGTCTCATGCGCATGAAGCTCAAACACAGTAGCTTCAGGAAGCCCCAAACAAAGTAGGCTCGTGGAGTCCAAATACAGTAACTCCATGACTAACTGGTACGATGAGAAACTCAAACATAGTAGCTTCTCTTTCCCTTATCACCACCATGTCGTCCAGCAGCCCTTAGGACACATCACTACCCCTCTTAGGTGTCTTGATGTCCTGTTACTCAAGTGCATGCACAAATAATATTTTTACACAAAGCCATTTATCTTTGGTGCCTATGGTCCAATGGCCCCGACACTCAACCCGACTGGCAGTTGTTTATCTGACTGGTCCGCCAACCTAGCCCTGATGCACTACCACTAGCCCATCGAGCCTTGTCGGTCCTAACTTGGTACCATGGCAAATCACATAGTAAATTCCACTTTTAATGAGAGTTTTCATGGCTCTTCCTATTTATGTTTGTTTATGAGCTTCTGCTCGTGCCCACTGGCCTTGGGCCCATTGTACGTGATTTTCCAAAATCGGGCATTTTATCCCTCAAGTTCCAAAACTAAGGCATTTGGCCTATGTAAGCTATTTCAGCTCTCGTCAAAAAGGTCTCCCAAAAGTTTTAAGCATTGACATACAATCACGGGAGAATACTTCTAACATAAATAAACTTTTCATCTATCACACTAACCGGGTGTGATGACATCTACGCTTACAACTGGTAAACGAGTTTTCTACTTCATTCTAGGAAGTCCATCATACCAATCGGGTATGATCTACTTACAACCGGTAAGTAGTTTTTCCACGTAGTCTCACATCACTCCAACCAGGTGTGATGTTAAAATTCCACATAAAAGTGATTTTTCATTTCTGAAGTGCTCATTATCCCAACAAGGTATAATGTAAATAAGCCCACTCACCCATTAACCGTGACATGTTCATCCTCGGTTGATTTTCCCAAGTCGACGCGAGCTTCTCTTGCTTGCGTTTCGGTCCTTCGTGCTTCTACATGATTTGGACAACCTTATCTATTAATACTTGGCATAATATCCTTCGTTCCCCGCGTATGAACGATTAAACTCAAAATTTCCATTTAATTGCATTTAGGTCCCTAAAGTTCTTTTCTCTTGACTTTAGGTCCCTAATGCTAACTTTTCTCCAAATTGAGTCCCGAAACTTCCAAAAATTCACTTTGGGTCCTCAATTTATTCAAAATTGTTTGAGGTTTTCGAGTTTCCCAAATTTCCAATTTGGTCCCCAACTTTTCAAAAGTTACCATTTTGCCTCTACTTTACAAAAATGGCAATTTAAGTCCAATTATTTTCAAAAATCAACCAATTGGTCCTCCAACATCTTTTTCATGTCCAATTGACTCTCAATTTTGGGAAATTACAATTTGGTTCCTCAATTTTAGGAAATCCCCAAATTTTCCCCAATTTCCCCCTTTCAAACTGGCCGAATTTGATTTTATCAATTTGACCACTCAATTGGGGTTAATTACTCCAATTGAAGGTATAGATTAGTTCCTACACTTCCATACAATTCAATTGAGCTTTGAACCGCATCATTTGGGTCTGAATTAAGCTAAAACGGAGCTTCGAAAGCGTACCATCGGAGGTGCGGCGGTCAGATCTCTCTATCAGGGAATATAGCTCTCTTCCTAAGGTATATTCTAGGATTAAGAATTCCTACAATTGACCCCGAATTGAAGGAGAATTTCGTTAGTGAAGTTCTGTAGTTTCTCTATCTAACTATGACCTGCAACGATTGAGAATGGTCAAATTGGCTTACCTTTCAGCTCAATTGAGGTCGTCTAAGGGCTGTATGAATGTTGGAAGAGCTTGGTTTGGCTGGAGGAGGGTTGAATTCAGCCAATTTCATCTTGGCCAAAATAGGGCAGCTTCGGTCCACTGGAGTTGCTTCACTATTTGATTACGTTGACGCTTCTCCGGCAATCCTCGGAGTAAATGGAGACTGGCGTCGGGTAGGTGACTTCTCCCTGAATCTAAGGAACTCGACCTTGTCTTCTAAGGTTGAGAAAAATGCCCAAGTCGGAGTTATGGTTCGAGCTTCACCGAAAAATGGAGCTGTAGAGAGAGAGGAGTTTTCAGGTGTGGGAAGGATGAATGAAGAGGGACTCTTTATATAGATAGCTCGGGGACTCTCTGGCCATCCATTTGGCACTTTTATGGTGCTCATTCATGGCTTGAAATGCCCTGAATGGAGACGATTTATGTTCGGCGGCGTTGTTCATTTTTTCGGCGAGTGAACAGTGTTAACACCTGTAAGAAGAAGATGACACTGTTATGAACTGGGTTCAATGTTTAAACTGGCCGATTCAAGCCGATTTGACCAAGTTTTTTTAAATTAAAAATTTATAAATTTATCTAAATTCATTATCTATCCAATGTTGGCTTAAATTTCTCAATTTGAATATTTTAAGCTACCTAGAAAAATGAATTTAGCAAATGGTTCAATCCGGTTCAGGTTCAATTCACCTAAACCGGTTTGGTTTTCTTTTCAAATTCATCCCAAAGTCTTTTTCTATGACTTTTATAACTACTAAGGTCACTCTGGATTTGTAAATTTACCAGTTTACTATTTCTTTAATGGTTGAAATTCGTGAACCGATTTGATTCTCTCTCTTGGGTTGACCAGTTCTTTCCTTGATTTTCTTGTCCTGAAGGGACGGTGTTTACAGTCCGTTTGGAAAATGGATAAAACACCATGGAAGGTTGCATTTGGCATGGGACGCCTTAGGCCATGTTTGGCTAAGTGAAATCGGGGTAAAATAACGAAAATACCCTTAGATTGTGTTTTGTGACCAGAATTCAGGTAGACCATGTTTGGCAATTAAGAATTCGGTTGTATACCCATGACAACCAAACTCAAATTTCCATTTATCGAACTCGAACTTGTGAGATAATTGATTTAGAATTTAACTTATGTTCCATTATTTAATTTTAATAAATTAAAATTAAATTTTGAAAATATTAAGGTATGGTATATTAAATATCATATTAGTCAATCCAAAGTATATTTATAAATTTGTGTATGATGATATAGGGAACAAAATCATACTTGACCGTGCAAGAGAGCACAAATACTTCATAATCTCTTAAGAATGAACACGTCATCATATAATGGTGAGCGAGATTTTTGTCATCATGTATGATTGGACCGATTACGCATCATTACTCGTAAATTATCTAAAATACGAGTATTGTTTTGAAAATTTTTGAAAAAATAAAAAATTGTGTGGGATAAGTTTTGAGTAACTTTTTAAAATGACTTGGGTCTAGTCATGTTAATATAAGAAATTGGTCATGCCCATGGTCGAAGGAAATGAGTGGGATCAATATTTGATGAATTGGGCCCAAGGTCAACGTTTTTAAAATAAGTGGATCATATGCCATGTTTTGAAAAAAAACTCATGAAAGTAGGTCATACCTCATGATTTGAAAAAGAGGGGTTATGACCCTAAGGTTATGTTTGGATTGAGGGGTTTGGAGTGATTCGAAGGGGAGGTGAAGCCAGGGGTTCGAAGGGGAGGTGAAGTGATGAATTTGGAGGTGTTAAAAATTTTTAATAATCCATCATATAGGAGAAGTGAGTGGAAGGATTATTAATGAAAAAATAAAAAAGACAAATTTATCCTTTTAATTAAATTAAATAATTTATTAACTATTATATATTATTAAATTATACTAAAATATTTTTTACAATAATTTTTTATTTATATTATTTATATTATATAATTTTATATAAAATATTATTAATATATAAATCTATTTAAAATATATAAAAATAAATATATAATATAAAAGTGAGGGTATTAAAGTAATTTAAACATTAAATTACACAATTCCTCCCTTTTTTTGAGGGATTGTAAGCCATTAGAGGGGTTTGGAGATGATTCTCATCCCCTCTAAATTCTTCCATTTTTTTTTTATCAAATGAGTAATTTTTCCAATTCTTTAAACCCCTTAATTCAAATATAGCGTAAAGGAAAAACAAGGCTAATCTTGAGAACTTATGAAAAGCGGGCAATGACATGGGGGAGAGACCAATAATTTATAAAAGATAAGTAAAGATATGATATTTTTATGATAAAGCCTATGGGCATTGATTGAGCATCAATTGGATGCATGTTTGTATAATTGCCTAAATAATAAGCTAATGTTTACTATATATGCTTATTTACATCATTGAATTTTCATGAGGAGAATGAGTTACATGAAACTATTGGCATCTAGATGAGAGATAGGATCTTTATGGTGTAGTTGTGGAAAATGTGTATTATGATAATAAGGGGAGAAAGATTCAAAACCGTGCAATGTGATAAGTGGACATGAATGCAATTGTATAGGTTAGGTTAGATACCTAAATGTATGTTGTAATTATACGACATTCAAAAGACCGAACCTCTAAAATATATATATTTTAAAAATATTGAATTTATATTTTGAATGTTGTAAAAATACCTCTTGTATTACAATTAAGACTGAAATTAGTAATTAAATATTTAATGTCAATGTTTACACTTAGTAAGTTTTACTCATTCAACATTTCATTTTGAGGAAAGTATAAAGAAAAAAAATAACATCAACAAATTAAATTAAAGAGATCGAATTATAAATTATATAATAAAATATAACAAGATCCATAGGTTATATTTTTCTATATATTTTATAAATTAGCGTATTGTTTATTAAAGTTTGAAATTAAAAATAAATTGTTCATTTTATATTTTAAGTATTTTATCATTTAACTTTAAAAAAGTATAAGATATATTACTCGGAGTATTTGATTAATAGATGGAGAGTAACAAATAACTTAAGAATAGTAAATGTTGGGGAGATTAAAGTTAAGAATTATTATTTTATTGCGTCTCGATTACTTTTATTTTTATTGTAGAAAAAAAGTAAAGGAGTTAAAAAGATAATTTTGTAATGCATCAAATTCAAATAAATACTCTATTCTAATAGAAGAAAAGTAACTCTCATTAGTTGGTTTTATCGAACCCTATTTTACTTATTTTTAATAAAAATAGAGTATTAATCTACCACAACATTTAGAAAATAAACCGTTGATGAGCGAAAATGATAGAACTCAAATAAAAGAAAGGGTGAAAAAAAATAATAAGAACTTCCGGAAGAAGACAGGTGAAAATTTTATGAATCTTGCTATTGGAAGTCCAATTAACCATTTTTCATTTTTCTAGGTAAATAATGACAAATACACTCCGACAAAAGAGACTGGAGAAACAAGACACGTACCAAGAAAGAGAGGGTCCCAATTAGTTTGACCCAATGGTTTTTAATTTTTTTAAAATTTACCCTAAAATTGAAATATGTATAATATGTCAATTCCAAAAATATTTGGAATTTGAAACTCATAAAAATTGTTATTTTGTATACATTTATCATTTATTACATTATATAAATTATCTTAATTTAGTCAATAATATACCTGACTTACTTTTAAGATGGTAAACCTCTAGGTGAGGTGGAGATTGGTGGTAGTGCCAGGAACTTGTGATGGGCGACTAGTTTTGGAGAGGAAAAGGGAGGATTCGGAGGAAGAACAATCGAAGAACATGGGAAAAAGAGAATGGCAATAATGAAAGAATAAAATCGAAATTTGAAAGTGCAAGTGATTCTCAAAAAGGCATCGACCTTAGGATGAGCCTTTTTTTTCTATTTCAAATTCAGTTGTTGGGTTAGTTAGCTTCATATTTTGGGCTTTTGTCGGGTACACTAGACTTCTTTGTCCCTTGTATGTTGGCATAAAAATAAAAATTATGCTAATAACTAATTTGAATGGATTGAGTCAACACCCTTACCCTTCCGCAAATGTATCATATTCATGTTAATGTTCTTGGGCAATAAAATGTGTATATAAGATTCTAGGCTTTAAGGCCTTTGTGACTATGCATGGTAACTTTATTCCACTTTGGTTAACAGTCAGCCCAGTCCTACTGTATGATTTGACGAAATTGGGGGACACCATAATGTTCTCCAACGTGCAAGTGCAATTAGGGTTTATGCAAAAAAAAAAGAATTTAATTTGATTTTGATCCACAAATGAAGCATTATGCCAGCTTGCATTGCCACTAGAATGCGTTGATGAAATCACAAACGAAAGTCAAAGGGTAATTAATAACTTCACTACCGATCCCACGTTTCAAGGTTGACTCCGGATGGCCAATGCATAGACATGTTGGGCTAAAACCAAAGCTTTATCACTCACATGAGTCATGAGTTGGTGATTTAATATGGATAATCGGAAAAAAAATGCAAGTATGAAGAGGAAATTCACTTCAAATTTTGATTATTTATAATCTAATATTTTTTAAATATAAGATAATTCGATAAAAAAAACTAAGGAATGATTAAGTAGTGTACTGATTCTGGATATATGAGTATTAAAAAATAAGGGCCACACAAAAAATTCAAAAGGGTGAATGATACTCGTGGATAGATGTGCGGTTGAAGCAATCCGATCTAGGGCAACAATACAAAAATATTAGGTCCGGTCACTGTTATGCAATAAAGGGTGCTATTATATTTCCTATCATTTACTTTTATGCAGTAGCAGCACCAGGAGAAAAAGGTAAAGACTCAACCCCAACATCGCCCCCATCTTCCTCCCCTATCTTTTCTCCTTTCTCTTTTTTTCCCTTGAGTGCTAAATTTTTGTACTTATCAGTATCATGGAAACCACAAAGGTCATCCACCATGTCCAACCTTGCATCCACCACCTTCTTGTTGTGGTTCCATTGAAATATATCATTTTTTTTTCCAAATCATCTATAGAAGGGAGAACAAAGAAATCAAGGGAAAAGAAAAGGGTGAGTGATGATGCTCACTTTTTGAAATTTTCAAGATCAAATTCCTTTATTGGTGCCATGGGAATGGTAGGGCCCCACATTCCACTACTGCCACTTTGCCACTTCCCACTGTGCTGCATTATCCTATCCTATGGCTTTATCTATTATTGCAAAGTTACCAAACTCATACCAATCTCTTTTGATCTAAAAACATAACCCCCAACCCATTTAGGTTAGAGTAACTCCAATTTTCAAAAAAATTGAACTTATGTGTCACCACTAATCCAGCTTTAGTTTATTAAAGTACAGTACTTTATGGATGTGTCATGCAACTTTCAGAACAAATAATATCTCCATCAGCTTTCTATATAGTAAATATTCATTGGTATTAGTGTAAGCTCTAATAACATATGTACATGTAATTTTTAGATTATTTAAATATTTTTAAAATATTTATTTTAGTAGTTATGCATTCATTTCCTTGCCCATGTAAGAAGGCATAGAAAATACTTGCCAAAAAGAAAGGAAGGTATGGAGTATCTAGTTATCAAAGTATAAATAAAAAGTGAATATGGAATGACAATCTAACGGTCAAACATCAACAAGGCATTTCCCCTTAAAATCTCCTGTAAAATTTTATGTGATAATTGAGTTTATGTGCAATTTTTTTTATTTAATCAAATATATATATATAAGTATTGTGTTCACATAGCTTATCATTATATGCACATCAAATACCTTGAAATAAATTATTCCATCTTATCAAATATTCAAGATATTTGATTTCATATGCTAAAATCTGAAATAATGTACAAAACTTTCAGCTACCATGTAATTTACAGATATCTTTTATATATACAAATGTCTCCCATGATATGATACTATAGATGAATGCTGTGAAGGGTCAGAATCTCCTCGTTTTTTTAGTAGAGTCAAAGCTCCTCATGGATCCTCATTCATGACTCTGCTGCATTGGAAAGCCATATTCCGCATTCCGTTAACTGTGCGTGTATTATAAGGAATCAAAGTCCTCTCACCTCCTCCTTGGCTTACCCTAAGGATAGTCATCCAACTGTAAAGCAAACCTCCTTCGCCTTGGATACTTCCAGTCCGGGAGGAGCAGAGAAAAAAGACAGTCTCGAGGTCAGCAGAAAACCCACAACGACATTGACCGAGATTTTCTCTCCCCCTCCCCCACAAGTCTGCCTTCTTCGTCGTCTTCTTCTTCTCCTTCCTCTCAAGGAAGAAAAGAACCAACCCTTGATCGAGGATGCCTTCGAGACAGCTCCTTCCATCTCCAAACCTCATGCGGAGTCCCACTTCCTTGACCAGGACTAAAGTCCTCTTCTTGACCCTGATAATATCCTCCACGATAGTCATCACCCTCGCGGTCCTCTACTTGCTCTACCACTTGTACTACTCCCTCCTGAACAGGACCAAGACGATCCCCTTCGACTCCACCGCCCCACTGAAACTCCACCGCTTCTCCTACAGGGAGCTGAGGTCCGCCACCAACGACTTCCACGACTCCGCTATCGTCGGGAAAGGCGGCTCCGGTACCGTCTTCAAGGCCCAGCTGAGGGACGGGAAGTCAGTCGCAGTCAAGAGGCTCGATGCCCTCTCCCTCGAGGCGGAGCGGGAGTTTCAGAACGAACTGCAGATCCTCGGCGGCCTGAGATCCCCGTTCTTGGTGACCCTATTGGGCTACTGCGTCGAGAAGAACAAGCGGATACTCGTCTACGAGTACATGCCCAACATGAGCCTTCAGGACTCCATCTTCTCCGAAGGGCAGTCGGCTCTGAGCTGGGAGAGGCGGTTCTCCATCGTCCTCGACGTTGCTCGGGCCTTGGAGTACCTCCACCTCGGCTGCGACCCTCCGGTGATCCACGGCGACGTGAAGCCGAGCAATGTCCTCCTCGATTCCGATTTCCGGGCAAAGGTGTCGGATTTCGGGCTGTCGAGGTTGAAGGCTGAAGCGGACTTTGGGTTCGATTTGTTTAGCCAGGATCTATGGAAGAGCCAAGATCTCTCCGGGGCTTTTCCCGCGGATAGCCCCCCGGGGGTTGGCTTCGTTCGCACCCTCCAAGCATCCTCCTCGTCCAAGACTAATAAAGGTCTGAGCTTGAATTCTGGTAATTGCAGTGCTGTCATTGCGTGTGAGGGTGATCTCAACGGGAGAGGGAATGAAAAGGGTAAGGAGGTGTCTGTTGTGGATATGCATTGCAGTAATGACTGCAATAGCGAGTTGGGTCCGTGTGATGACAGAGATTTTGGGTTTAGCAGTCCTAAGGATGTCAGCCTGAGCACTTCTTGTCCTAAGGGCGGTGATGATTCGAGTGGAAAGCAATGGGGGAAGGACTGGTGGTGGAGGCAGGATGGCAGTGGAGAATTGAGCAGTAAGGACTATGTTTCTGAGTGGATTGGCAGCCAAATCTACCCATCGGCAAACTCTTGCTGGGATGATGAGGATAAGAAGAGCATTCCTGAGAAGGCCAACATGAGCAGCTCGGCTCAATTAGATAGGGTGGAGGGCATGAAGGAGCATGAAGCTCAAGAGCCTGCAATAGATCTGAACAAGGGTGATGAGCCAAAGGGCAAAGCTAACTCCACAAGGCTGCACATGAAGATGCAGGATTGGTGGAAAGAGGAGCGAGTTGCTGAAGCCAGGATGAAGAAGAAATGGAAGACCAGCAGTGGTAAGTTGAGAGGTCTCAGATTGAAGTGTAAGAAAGGTTTCAAGTTGCCTCATTTCGAGGGTGGTCAGTTCTACTTCCACACGAGAAAAAGGATTGGAGATAAGGCCGGTGAAGACTTGGAGGGGGATGAAGAGCTCAGTTTTAGGAGGGGCTTGAAGAAGAAGAAGAAGAATGCACAGTCCAATGGGAGTGACATGTGGAGTGGAGATCTATTCAGCAGAGAGCTTAGCAGCACGACTAGTATGAGAGGAACTCTATGTTACGTGGCTCCGGAGTACGGAAATTGCGGGTACCTAATGGAGAAGGCGGATGTTTATAGCCTTGGAGTTTTGATTCTGGTGATTGTATCAGGAAGGAGACCTTTGCACATCCTTGCAACTCCCATGAAGCTTGAGAAGGCTAACCTGATAAACTGGTGTAGGCAGTTAGCCCAGTCAGGTGACATTCTTGAGCTCGTGGATGAGAAGCTGGAAGATGAGTACAACAAGGAGCAAGCCCGTCTGTGCATTAATCTGGCTCTGATTTGCCTGCAGAAAATGCCAGAGCTGAGGCCTGATATGGGTGACATTGTTAGTATACTGAAGGGGGATATGGATCTCCCACCAGTTCCATTCGAGTTATCTCCCTCCCCGCCTACAAAATTACTCAGTAAATTGAGGAAAAACACAAGGCAAGTGCAGAAGGAGCTTTGTTGAAAGAGCCTTGAGGTTTGAAGAGTGATGTTTCTAATGTTACCATAACCGTTTTTTCATGTAACTGTTAACTGATAGTCACCATTCTCTTCTGTGAATTGTATTGTATTGTGAAAAGTTGGTTGTAACATTAGTGCTTGACCAACATATGGTATCCCATTTACTGAACTCAGAGATAATTTTAGTGGGAAAATGGCCATATCAGATGCATTCAAGCTCATGTAAGCTAATTGCATGAACTAATCAGGTTATACATTAATAAGGTTACACAGTTGATAATATGGTAGTGGGACCTACTAAAATAGGAAATCAATCAATTCTTTCTTACTTTACCCTTTTGTCCTATTCAGCCATCAAGTACTGCAGCACATCAGCCATGGGCCAATGCTAATGGTGGGATTATCTGTATATATCAAAAGTTAGAGAGGCTTCCCCTGGCAACCTTTTAACATGTAAAGCACGAAAGCAATCTATCGGCAATAGAAAGAAAAAGGGAGGCTCACTGATGAAGCTTGTCTTTTTCTTTTCTGAAAGAGGGAAAAACTTTCGGTCGTAAAGAAAATGCTAATGCCATGATTCAGAACGGCTAGGTGATATATATCGTCCAGTGTTCTTTTGAACAACGAAGCCACTTTGGGTGACTGGAGGCCACTGGCCACTCTTCTCGTCCTTGGATTTCGATGAATTAAGACTCCTTTGTATTAGCATTTCTTTTGTATACATATCATTACCCTGTTACAGGGATGTGAGAAATAATGAGAACAGAAAGAGCTAGAGAGAGCTGAGCAGAATAAGGGATGAAGAGATAAGCAAAAATAAATGTATAAAATAAAAATGATAATATATGTTTGTTTAAATAGAATAGAATAAATATTATGTTAATAACTATTAAATAACTCTATTTTATAATTACCTTAGTATCTATTGAGGAGTAAAACCCTAAAAACCCTAAGTATACCATGATTGGCAATGTGTTTATATGATTTATTACTCTAAAGTAAATGAGAAACTCTCTCACATTCAGCTTCCATAGTAAGAATATGAGGTCGTAGAAAGTCTTTATTAATGATGTCGGTAAGATTCATGTACAATGTAATAGTCAATTTTAATATTCTTGGGCAAGAATTAAAAATTGAATTAGCAGTCAGATAAATATATGTGGTAAAGATATTATCATATCAAATAATCGGATCTTTAGAGTACGAAAAATAATATATTGAAAAAAAGACTGAATCCAAATAAGTTATATGGTGTCATTGACCATATTTTTATATACGATCTTTTACTAGAACAAGCCATGATTTTTTACTTTTTAAGCTAAAATAGATTAAATTACAAACAAAATATATAACGAATCAATTAATAGAGGAACGATCATCTGGATTATCCGCCAAATCAGCATCAGAGTAGTGAAGAGAGTAGGAAGAATCTCTCCAAACAAAAAGTTTATGAGTAGAAGTACCTTAAAGATAACGCAAAATACATTTAACAACAATCAATGGATTGTGGTTGGATGGTGCATGAATTGACAAGTATGATTTATAGCATATATGATATCTGGTCGGGTTAAGTTGAAGTACTCGAGTTAGCCCATAGTTTGACGATATGTCATGGGATCAGAAAGGGAGTCCAATCATAAATAGAAAGTCGAGGTATGACAACTACAAGATTGCTCAAAGGTTTGTAAGTTCTCATGGAGTCCTGAGCAAGAATATCCATAATGTATTTGTGTTGAGTGAGAAAAAGTACTTGAGAGTCTCAATGGACCTTTATGCTAAGAAAATGAAATAGTGGGCCAAGGTCCTTCATGGAGAGCAGTGAGAACATGCTCGAGAGATGCATTGGGAGGCCCGGTGATGATGATGTTATCGACATAAAATAGGAGAAAGATGACGGCACCGTGACGTTGATAAATGAATAAAGATGTGTCAGCAACAGAAGCATGAAATACAAAGCACTAAGACGAAGGAACCAGGCACACGGAAACTATTTGAGACGATACAAAGCACGACGAATGCCGTATACATGATGAGGATAAGCAGTGCCACAAAAATTAGTCGATTAATGCATATATAATTCCTTATTGAGATAATCATGTAAGAACGCATTATTGATGTCAAACTGATGAATGGACCACCGTTGAGAAACTGCAATAGTCAGAATAAGGCAAATGGGTGACCGATTTAATCACTAGACAAAAGGTCTCATCATAGTTTAAGAAAATTCTTGAGTAACCAGACGAGATTTGTACCAAGCAACAGAGCTATCAGGGTATTGTTTGACTTTGTAAACCCATTTGCAGCTAATAACATGACGAGTTACGGGAGCCGGAATAAGGTCTCAAGTGTGATTAACGAGTTGAGAACGAGTAACCATGCTTCGAGGCAGTGAACGAGGTGCGATAACTTTAGAAGCCTCAGGGAGATCCAAACTAGGGGGATTAGGTTGAGGAGCAGTCAAGGTGGGAGGGAGAGGAGATTGATGGGTGTGGGGAAACAAAGGGAAACACATACTCATTAAATGTGATTGCGACATATGAAAATGCCACTCGAAAGGGGATTAAAATAGCGGTAACCGAGATAGTTCGAAGGATAGCTAAGAAAGATGCATAGTCGAGAGCGAAACTGAAGTTTGTGAGTATGGTAGGGCCGGAGATAAGAAAAACATTGACACACAAACACACGAAGAAGATGATAGTAAGGGAGGACTCATGGAGTAGCTGATAAGGAGAAAGATACTGAAGAGCACGAGTGAGGAGATGATTGATGAGAAACATATGTTTTAAAAGTAAAATCCTAAAATTTCATAGGAAGATTAGCATGAACGAGTAGATTGAGACCCATGTTGACAATATGATAATGTTTAGGCTCAGCTGCTCCATTTTGCGATGATTTATGTGGGCATGAAGGATGATAAGAAATGTCATGCATTTGGAGTTCATGTTGAAAATTAGAGAAGAGAAATTATTTAGCCCCATCCGAATTTTAATACGAAATCAAAATGCATGAAAAATTGAGAGAAGATCAGTGTGTTTTTTTGATAACAAAGTATCAAGAAAATTTATTATAGTTATCCAAAAAATAAATATAATAATGATATCATGTATGAGAGATAATTGGAGTAGTTCCCCAAATATCAGTATGAATAAGGTGTAATGAAGATTTGCTAATATGTTGAATGGAATAAAATGGTAATTGAGTAATTTTTTCCAAACAACAAGAGGTACAAAAAGGGATAAAACACATATTTTATTAGTTGTTGAGATGATAAAACATGCTTAACAATATAAAAGATTGAATGTACTAGCCGTTGGTACTATAAGGAATTAGAAAAGGCGGAGTTAACCAAAGCATGGGAAGTTGAGTTTTTCCCATGATTGACGAAAGACTCGCTCAGCAGAAGCGCGCCAGAGAGCAAGCGGAGGCTCGAAAGAGCACGCGTCTGCGCGCTCCGTTTTCTCGCTTGCTGCTCCGGCTTTCTCTTCGAGCCTCCGCTTGCTCTTTTGCGCACGGGGCCGACTTTACGTATTCCTCGCATAGCACCTGATGAGTATAAAGATATTTAATAAGAAAATAATGAGAGTGAAATTCAAAGTAACAAGAGTTATCTTGAGTAAATTTAGAGATAAAAAAAGATTAAAAAATAGATTAGATATAATAAATATGATTAAGAGTAAATCGACTAGTGGGTGTGATAACAGTGGTAAAACCGAAGGATTTGATAGGCAAATCTAAGCTATCACCGATCAAAATATATTCATATATATTTGTATACTTCTACAAACTGAGATTAGAGAAATCACCAATAACATGATTAGTAGCTCCGAAATCGATATATCAATCTAAATTATGAGCGATAGAGTCGACATTGGAGATAAGATGAGGTTATGAACATTGATGATACTATAATTGCGGACAAGATGTGACAAAATGATCCAATTGTAGATATAGTTGGCAAGTAGGTACATAAGAATGAGTGGGCATATGACTTGAGAGATAATTATACAACTAAATGTTAGAATTTATGATAGTGAGAATAATGTGGGATATAAAAGCTAATTTTTTAGAAGAAGTGTGAAGGTTTGTTGAGAGAAATAGGTAAAAAATGATATGTATTAAGGTTTATTTGTTGAAATAAAGAATATAATTACACTTAAGAATAAAAAAATATATAAATTGCTATGATAACCTGAAGAAGGGAGAGAACAAAATAAAGTACACAAATATAGGAAAAAAACAAAATAAAGTACATAAATATAGGAAATAAAGGTATGAAATACTATTATATACATTATATTTATTTTTATGCGTCACATTTCTATCATATAATATAAACTAAATATTGATATAATTAGAAAATGAATTAATATTAATTGTTTAACAACGTTTAAATATAAATATTGTATAATTGCAACAAAAATATATTTATATAATAAATTATATTATATATACACAACATATATTTTTATATATAATATTTTATTATATAATTATATCATATAAATTTATATATAATATTATTCATATATATATATATTTAAAATATATAACAATAATAAAATAAAATTAATTATTAAAAATATAAAATTATTTTACTGAAAATTATCAAAAATAAAAATATTATCTTTTAATATGCCTAAATTAAACTATCATGCCAAAATTTAGAATAAATAATACTTTTATATCAAATATTTAAAACTTTACATTTTAGTGTAAAATCATTGGTAAAATGAACATTTTTGTACCAATTTTATAAATTTAAAGATTTGCCACATATACTACTTCATCATTTGTGATATATCACGAGCTCATATATTAATTTAAAATAAAATACATAATTTCAAAATCAAAACTTTTTATATGAACTCAAATATAGATCTCTTATAAGAGTATAAGATTCTAATAGCTATACCGTTTACTTGAAACTTTTAATTTACTTCGTAATAATCCAACATTTTTCCTAATTTTACTTAAATTACGTGTACATATATATTTTAAACACATATTATATATGATTTTTACTTAATAAAATTATAAATAAAAACTATATATAATTAAAATTTTGTTTAATTAATTTAAAATAATAAATTAAATATATTACACAAATATAATACAAAATTATATATATTGAGTTATTAATAAAAATCATATATAACTTAAATTAAATAAAATAATTATATAAATTATGGTTTTGTATAAATTATATATAAATAATAATATAATAAAAATTTTCACTTATAATTTTATTAAGTGAAAAAATATATAATTTGTGTTTTTATATAAAATTATATATTTTAAATGATAAAGTATTTTATATTAAAATATTTTATTTAAATGAAATTATTTATAATATTTATTAATAACTTAAAATATATAATTTTATATTATATTTATTTAAATATTTAATTTATTATTTCAAATTTATACACAAAATGTTAAGTATATATAATTTCTATTTATAATTTTATTAAGAAAAAATCTATATAATTTGTGTTTTTTAAAATATATATAATTTAAGTTAAATAAAATACTTATATATAAATTATGATAGAGTACAAATGTATATATATTATATAAATTTAATTATAATTTTATTAAATGAAATTTATATATAAATTATAATAGCATACAAATTATATATAAATTTTTAATCTATCATAATTTATATATAAAATGTTATTTGTATATATAATTTTTATGATATCCTATTTTAATTATAAATAATTTATTTATAACTTTAAATTATATATAATTTTTATTTATAACTTAAATATATATCAATTTGTATTATATTTGTGTAAAATATTTACTTTATTATTTAAAAATAATTAAACATAATTTTAATTATATGTAACTTTATTAAGTGAAAATTACATATAATATATGTTCTATATATAAATTAAAATATATGTTAATCTAATGCAAAATATATATATATATATATTAATAGGAAAAGTATTAGATTATAACTTAAAAGTAAAACATATTTATCAAGTAAATTTATTAGTGTACACGGTAACATAATGGACTAAATTTTTTTGACATAAAAGTGTAATTTAGCCCTTTTAATTAAATAAAATAGTTGGTAGGGTTTAAATCCTTTTACATTTAATTTTACCAAATTATAGGCTCATTAATCTATATAAACCCTCTACTTTAAATTCTTCTAAACTCCTCTATTAAAAAATAAATTAAGTTGCTATCCTTTTTTTATTTATATATGCTTCATCTTCATCTCTAATTTATTCATAACCTTTGAATTGATCTACATATATTCTTTCATTTAACTCACCATACAAACACACACTTTTAACATTCAATTAATGGATAAATCAACTTTTACACGTAACCAAAGCTAATATAGTGTGAATGGTATCCCACCTACTAACTAGAGCAAAAATCTCATGATAATATATTCCATATGATTGATTTTATCATTTTACCACTAATGGGACCTTATGCTCACAAAAAGATTCTCATCATATTTAGTTTTAAAAATCCACTTTTAACTCTTATAAGTGTTACATTAAAATGCTTATCTACAAATTTCAAAGTTTAATTTCTTCCATAGCTTTAATTTTTCAGTCTATTGCTTTTTTCAACTTAATTAGTTTTACTACCTCTTCATAAGTAGTAGGCTCACTCATAGATGCACATAATCTCTCATGCATAAATGTTATTTTTTAGTCCTTCCTTAATTTGACCTATTTGTAATAAGACTAATTTAAGACCTTTCTAAATTTCTTTGAGATTTTATTATTGCAACATAATCATTATTTTAACTTAGACCCTCATATTCATTCCTAACATTTTCTTTTCTATGATATGTAGTTTCAACATGATCTATAGTTTTAGTAGGTCTGAGTTGTAATTCTAAATTGATTTCTTTAGTTGTTTCTTACTTATTTTCTTTAAATAACACCGTATTCTTATTTATTCTCTTCATTAAATAACTTTTTTCTTAGTACTAGTATCATAGAGTTTATAGGATTTAGACTCTTCACTAACTTCTAAGTACACACTTTTGATTTTACTATCTAACTTGGTCCTCATATGGTCTAGTATATGTACACAACCCAAACAATTGAAAATACACAAATGACTTATATGTAGTTTGATTCCATTCCACACTTCTAGAGTGGCTTACTTTACTTCATTGGTTGAACTCATATTTTGTACATAGGTGACCCATTGTACAACTTCGAACCAAAAATATTTTGGTACCTTATTTTTACTTAATATACTCCTAACTAAATTCATTAAAGTCTTATATTTTCTTTTCATAACCCCATTTTGCTTGGTATATATGAAGAGAATTCTCATTCTCTATTAGTTCTAAAATAACTCAAAAATTCCTTACATTCTTTTTCGACTACCAATTTTAACATTTTAAAATTATAAAAAACTTTAGAATTTTCTTTTAGAAAATATAACCAAGTTTTCCTACTAAATTCATCTATAATGGTTAGGACATAACTTTTTCCAATGTTGGATTCTAGTTTAATTGGTCTACAAATATTCAAATAAAAAACTATAATTTCCTTCGTGCTGGCCATAAAATTACTTTGGGAAATATTTTCCTATTGTACTTTCCTCAAGACAAGTGGTGCATATACCTAGTTCACTTATCAATTTAGGAAGTCCTAAAATCATACTTTTATGTCATTGTAACTTTAGACTTTTTAGATTGAAATAGCCAAATTTATTGTGCCATCTCTTAATATTTTCATCTAAATTTACTTGAAGCACTTTGCATGCTAATAAGTGGGCATGACTATTGAATCTTCAACTAAAAAACATATGGTTTACAATCATCTTAGTTAATATTATTGGTCCATGTTGTGTATGATAAATTCAACATATTCTTCCCTTTATTACCATTGTCATCTCTTTTTCTTGGAGTTGACCTATACTTAAGAGACTATTCTTTTTATTTGAAATAAAATATACATTAGTGATTACTTGTAAAATACCTTTCAACTAACGACAAACTACACCAAATATGAAAATGATCCTAAAACTTTCACCTCAAAAGTAAAAAATAGAATATGTATTATTTATGCAAGAAATAATGTATGAATAGATGTAGATGCTACATGTGTAAAAAAATGAAATATACATTTTTACTTGTGTCATAAGTAAAAAACTTGATAAGTTCCGTGTGCAAAAAATATTTGAGAAGTTCAAAAGTTTTATCAATAGGGAGAAGACAAAAGCCTCATAATATATTATTGAATCAAATGTCTTCTTTTACAAGCCTATAGAATGAGCATTTTATAAGCACATATGAATGCTAAATATCATAAAATAAGGAAATAATATCTTATGGTTGGCATAACAACTAATTATTGCTAATTTAGAGAATATATAAGATATTTGTTATAGATTACATTAGAAATATCTTAATATGACAATTTATCTTAAAAATATATAAAATAATGTAATATCTAAGTTTATCTTAAAATATTTTAGAAGATTTATCATTTTAATAAATATTCAATTGAAATTCAAATTTGGACCTTGGGCTCTTGTGTTGAGCTTTCATCTAGATTTTTTTACAATCTCTCCAATCAACCCATTCAATGATTCTTTGATTCTTTTAGCCTTTAAAATTATGATTTGACTATTTTGCAAGCTCAAAGGATCAATCTACTCATTTCACGGCACATCATTCATTTCCATTTTTCGCTCATCTAGTGTTATTGTGAATTCTTAACGTGACCAATTTGATTCACGCCCCTTCCAAAAAATGATTTGTCCAAAAATCTTAAATTTTCTCACCACCTACATAAAAAAATATCAAGTTAAAAATATTAAAACTAGAGCTAACACTATATTTACAAAATAACTTCTGGTTGTAGATATTATTATTAAGTTTCAACACTCCAAATAGTCCATCTAACATAACAAGGTATTTTGATTATTTTTTTTACAAAAATCATTCTTTTCACATATGTAGTCTAACACATATCCCTAGATCAAAACGATCATCTTAAAACCTTTGTTGACTCAATTTATATATGCTTAAGTATGTTGTTTTATAGCCATCTTTGTCTTCTCTTGGATTTGTTTCACAAACTCAACTTTTTTGTTTCCATTTACTTTTCTAACTCAACAACCGAAAATGGACTTAAATTTAGATGAGTTAATGGATTAAAATAGTAAATAATTTCAAATGGTGAAAACCTAGTTGTAGAATGAATATAACAATTATATGCAAACTCAACATGTGATAAACATGTAGTTGAAAATAAAAGTTTTATTTTTAATTTATCCAACAAAGTATTTCAAAAATAACTAAAGAATTTAGAATCATGAGAAGATACAATATTTCTAAGAATATCATGTAATATAATTACTTATGTGAAAAATAAATCAACATCATTTTCACATCCTTAATTTTATGATATGGAATAAAATGTCATTTTTAAGAATTGGTCAACTACCACTAACATAGAATCTCCCTCTTAGTCCTAGATAATTCTAAAATGAAATTCATGGAGATATCAATATATGGTGCACTAGGTGTCACCCCCGACCTAATTCCTTAGGCTGAGGTCGAATAACAACCCGCCACATCCCCCGATACTACAAATATGAGTACATTCACCCTTGTGGTACTCACAGAACCAAGGGTCTGAATAAAACACATATCATGATTTTTAGCAAAATTTTAAAAATTTCATAAATGAAATGAATCAAGTTGACAGGTCAACAGGACTGACATGCTCAGTCAACTAGCGGCAGTGCGACATGACAGGTCGACGGACCAGTCAAGACAAACAACTGCGGGTTGAGTTGAAGGTCGGGGCCGTTGGACCAGTGTGGCACCACAGATTACATGGCTTGATAAAAAAATATTGTTTGTGCATGCACTGTGAGTAGGGGATCATCAAGACGCCCATGAGGGGGTAGTGATGCATCCTAAGGGCACTGGATGACCTGGTGGCTATAAGGGCAGTTCATCGTTCCAGGTGTCTGTGTGAAATTTGGAGTAGCACCAAGCGCATGAGACGGGGGTGGGGATAGGATGAGGTCTCTGTACTCATACGGACACGAAGAAGTGATTTCAGGATTGTAGGTCGGATGTCGTGTACATCCACTCATTCCCAGGATAGAAGCGGTTGTACTTCTATCTGGGTGGCAGGAAAAGTTGCTCCAAAGCCACTAGCGGGTTCAGTAGTGATACTTACTTGCGAATGTTTGTAACCTTCATGATGAAGGATGTGTGTTGGGTGATGACACACCAGTAACTAAGAAATAATGGAAAAACTCAAATTTTTAAATGAAGGGATTTTTTTTTAAAAAAAAAAAAAGTCTGACACACTCCATATAAATATTTTTCTTAAAAGTTAAAAGTAGACCTTTGAAAATCCATTCACTAAGTAGTCGTACTCACCCCCTCCCTTATATCCCTTTCAGGAAATCCCGGAAAGCCTACCTTGAAAGACCATCAACTAAGATGCATGTAACACAAGTATGTAAAGTTTAAAATTTCATACAGTTTTGATTATGCTATTCTAGAAAATGGTGCAGGTTTAAAGGATGCCTTACTCTTTACAGATTATAATAAGGGGAAACCTTTTAATAAACCAGGAGAGTGGCAAGTTGTTCACGAGGATTCGACCAAATCAGGTCAGGGCATGACACTGATGCTCAAATTGTAGATATATTCACTAAGGGACTATCTTATCATCATTTCTCTATACTTCGTTCCAAGCTTAATGTTTCGAGACCTCCCATTTCGCTTGCGGGGGAGTAATAATTAGATTCAATGTGGTTATTTAAATGTTTGTAACTTATAATTTATTGTATATTAATTATATTATATTAATAGTTCTGCATTAATTTATTTATTTATCATTTTCTTCCTATATAAAGGAGATGTTGTAAATGTAACAATGCAATACAATTTACACATTTATATCTCTCAAGTTTTGCACTCTTTCTATTCTATATTTCTTCATTTTTTTCAAGTATGTTTAAATTGAAAAACCATTGTGAGTGGGAATTTTCAACATCATACCCAGTTAGGATGATAAGTACGTTTTCTATTGAAAAATCACTTGTTAGTGGGCTTTCTAACATTATACACGATTGGGGTCACGAGTAACTCTTTGAAATTGAAAACCATTTTCCAAAAATGATCTCCCTTGACTGCGTGAAACTGCTTAAACGTTTTGGGAGATTTTTCTAACAAGAGCTGGGATAGCTCTAATAGGCCGAAGGCCTCAGATTTGAACTTATAGGACTTGAGTCCTGGTTTTGAAAACTCGTGAAGTGGGCTCAAGGCCAATGGGCATAGGCTGAAGCCCGCAGACAAATAAGACTATAAGCCATGGAAATTTTTATAATCGGTTATCCGTGTGAACCACCACCATGTCGAAGCCAGGCCGACAAACTCGATGGGTTAGTAGCTGTTGAGTCGAATCCTAGACGACGAACCTGTTGGGCTAGCAATTATGGAGCCAAAGCCAAGTGTCGTGACTGTTGGGCCGGTAGCACCAAAGATAATGGATAAAAATCCTAAGACTTTTCCTTGTGCATGCACTGTGATACGGAACCATCGAGACGCCCAGTTTGGGATAGTGTTGGTTCTAAAGGCGGTTGGATAACCAGGATGCAATAAGGGAAGTTTTGTCATATAGTGAATCTCGAAGCTCGGAGTAGCTTCTTGAGCATTGAGACCGAGGCGGGGTCAGAAGTGGTACTATCCCACACAGCAGACACAATGTATCTTTGGGTCTAAGGGTCGAATAATTAATGTTCACTCAAACTACGGGTAGAAGTCGATGACTTCTATAAGGGGTGGATAGTAAATACGCTCTAATCCATAAGTGGGTGTAGTCGGCGTAACTGCATCTTGCGAATGTTTGAATCCTTTTATGATAAAGGGTGTGTGAATATTTGCTAAACAAATCTCAAGAAAGGGAAAAATTTGAAGAATACTCTTCACAAATTTGCAACCAATGAAATAGATTATAAACTTTATTTTAAAATTTTACTCTAATACTCACTCACTAAGTTGTAAAAAATCATCCACTCCTTTTAACTTTTTTCAGGAAGGAAGATAACTCATTAAGGAATCCTTACGTCGAGTCTTGAAAATTTAGGTAATTTACTTTTAATGTATTTTCAGTTTTGTATAATGTTATTACATGGAATAATGACAGAAGATACGTCTGACTACTCGTAGTTTTTTGAAATAGTAAATCTTCGTAGACCACAAGTAATGGCAGGTTACTCACGAGATTTTGATCAAACCAAGTCGGGACGTGACAGTTGGGCACTTGAATAGAACCCAATAACTCTGCTTCTATAGAAAATGGAGATTTGCATGAATAATTAAAATTTACCATGAAGTTTATAGAAAATTTCTAATAGTTTACATGTGTACAAATGATATATAAGTGAATACATGAAGTTAGGACCACTCAAGCTTGCAGGAAATCGAGCACTCACCGAGATTTGTCAATCCCAAATAATGTGAGTGATTTTACTAAGATTAGGTATGATTGTACATTTTTCACACCCTTCCTTTCGAATGAGATCTATTTTACAAAAATTATCGAGTTATTATTTATATTATTAGTGCGATATCATATAATAATGTGTTCAAAATGAATTGTGTCACATTATTTGTGATCATGTGGTTGTATGATTTATTTGATTTTATTTGTAGCCGAAAAATTAAACTAAAATTGTAAAGGTGTTAAAATGTTAGTACATATTTTTAAAACTAATCCCACTTATAGTTTTCTAATTTTACCATGGAGGTTATGTAATCCAAGTGTATGAATTCCAGTGAATGGTTTAGTAATTGTTATTAAGGATATTTTATGGATGAAATTTTTAAAATTTAAGTTTTTGGTGAAAAAATTTATAAGGATTAGAATTTTAAATTTATCTACGAAATAAAATTTTATATTTTAAATAATTAATAAAATTAATTATATCTGATATTATTAATATTAGTATTTGATTGATCTCAAAATTTTATTTATATGCAAAAATATATTTTAAATTTGTGATATAGGTACAAATCTCACTCGTTAAGTAGGATCTACTCCATTCTCGCCCCTCCCATCAGACGTGGTTGGATCCAGAAAAAGGCAAAAAGACAATGAATTTGTATGGAAATAATTAATTAATTTATGTGATTTTAAATAATTATGGATAATATATTGGGAACAAAATCTTTATTATATATTAAATAAGAGAATTTTTTATTTTGAAATAAATAGGAAAATAATTCAAACAAACAATAATTATGGATATACTGAAAACATATATTACTTACTTTTTAAATATATAATGGTTAATTGCCATAAGTTAATTTTTAATGTTAATATAATAAATTTTATAAATTATATTTAAAAAAATAGAGAGAGAGAGGAGTAATCTCCTCTCGAGAAGGTCACTGGTGAAGCCCATTGGTCTCCCCTACAAAATCCTTAGATATTGGGTTGGGAGGAAGGTTATATGGGCCTACCACCGACCCATAAGGAAGTCCCCGTTTCACACGGGAGGCCTCAGTAGTCTCATCATCGGCACGAAAGGTGGCTTAAGGAAGGGGTCTGTTGTCACGTGAAACTCAAATGCTCATTAAGTTCTTGATGGAGTTGGTGGGTGAGTCACCTTTCTTCTCACATTTTTTTTAATTTTTATTACATATCATATTAGTATTACAAATTAACTTACGTGTCATGTCACATGCCACACAACTTAATATGGTTAGTCAAATTGGATAAGTGAATTATTTTGTATTGTATGATAGTTTTTAAACATTTTATATCAAATCATAATTTTATTCAAAATATAGTAATTTAACATGCTAACTAATAAGCTCTGTAGGCTGACCATATTTGTGATCGGACAAATCTGCCCTTGTACAAGAGCCTGGAGTAACTAATCTGACATGACACCATATGACTAGTTCACCTGTCGTGTTCTCCTTTTCTTAAAGTCTTTCCTGGTATTCATACAAAGGTCATAAGCTTAGCTAAGCTAAGGACTAAGCTTAAGCTAGTACCTAAGGTCCTGCTCTCACGGCACGCCGCAGAGTCCACTCAATAGCCTCCACCTAAACTTACAGAGGAGAGAGAGAGACAGACACATTTTCTCCTTCCCCTTCTTCCCAATCATTTCTTTATCGAGCCTGCAATCCATCTCATGCCGCCGCATTCCTTTCCTTCTTAGGCCTCCTTATTTCTTTCGTCTCCTGCAGCTCGAAACCGCTCTTCTCGGAACCCACATTTAACTCCCAGAGCTCTGCCTGCAATCTCGATTCCTCAATTTCCCCCTTTCTTTTGGAGTCGTTATCTGTTTCGGGGTTGTACTTGTTATGCTGCCACATTTAGCTCCTACTTCTTCAGCTTAGTTGATCGTGGCAGTGCCACTGATCGGAACCATAAAAATTTCAGACGATTTGGTAGGTTTTAGGAACTACCCATTTGCGTTAGGGTTCAATCAGCACTACAAAGTGCAACCTTTGGTGACCCTATTAAGCGATTCTGCAATAAGAGAAGTTTCTGTTCGAACCCTAGAGCTGTAACATTGCAATGTCGGGCCCACCTAGAGTCCGCTCCATGAACACTTCGGAGGCAGAGCCTCTCCGCCTTGTTCTGAGACCTGCAGCAAACAATGCTCTATCCGCTAACTCTAGGAAGCCGACCTCGAAGCCAAACAAGGAGGCAGAGAAACCTCAAGACCAAGAACTGTCTGCCAAGGACAAGAAGATCGCCTTATCCCATCAGGGGCCCAGGAAATCGGGCACCGTCAAGGAGGTTCTGCAGGGGAGAGAAGTGAAACTGGGGTCGAATTTGGCAATGAATGCTTCTTGTTCATCAGATGCATCGTCCTCAGATTCATTGCATAGCCGTGCTTCGAGCAGGAAGCTGGTGGGAAAGAGGAGTGGGATTGTTTCGAGGAGAAAGCAATGCAGTTCAGATTCAGAAAGTATTGATTTTGCCATGGGGACCCAGAAGGGTAAGACTGGGTCCGAGGATGGTGGAGCTGCAGAGTCTGTTGATGGCTTAAAGGACAAGAAAAGGTGCAGTTGGGTCACACCAAACACCGGTGAGTTCTTGTCTCCTTGACTTCTTTGGACCATTCCGTTAAGATTCGTAGGAATGTATTATGATTCAATTCAATGACTTATTAGTGGTGCTTGTTTGCTTGGTAAGGGTAAACTTGTTCTCTGCAAATTTGGTTATCATGTGAAATTTAGTTGTCATATGGGTGTTTCATGCATTATCTACCATTTCCGTATATGCAATTTCAATGCCCAACTATAACACAAGATTAGTGAACAACACGAGGTAAAAAAAATAGGGGACCAAAGGCAGAAATATTACTGCAATGAATCAATCTGTAGGAGCCTGAACATTATCCCATCCTGGATCATCCCATTAAACACTCTTAGTTCCTTACCTTTCCCTCTCTGGTGACTCTGGCCTTCTCCAGCACTCCCTGTGAGGCCACGTTTTCATCATACACCACATTTGAGATTCACTGTTTTTTTAATTTTTTTGTAAGTTCTGTTTCATTAATTATCATGTGTTTCTATATTTATCCTTCATTGTTGTGCTGATATAAGCTGTTTCCTTAAGGCATTCCTCCTTGTTGTAGCCATTTATGTCCGTGTCTTATTAATGGAAGACGTCCACAATGATTGGATCATATAATTTTTTGTTGACCAAGGAGCTCCACCAACATATTATGTAGGTTAATGAACATAGGTAGATACTTCTTCTAAGAAATCAGGTTAGGTGAACAACTGTTCAAAGAATTATGCACATTCAATTGTCCATTGTTCTTCCACGGTGGCATCACGGTCTTGTCACTCTCTTGCAAGGGAAGCTTCGTTTGTTACTTATACCTCTTTTGTAATAATATAATTTCTTTGGTTGCTGTGATTTAGCTTTACATAGAAATGATATATGAATGATACGACCATAATAACCTTGTAAATCTTCTCTATCAAATTTACTATGAGACACCTGAGTAAAATGAGTAGGCCTGTCCTAGGTCTATTTCACTATCTTGACTGGTCTTATTTGAGCAGTATGACTCATTTTTAACTGAGAAATGCCAGTTGAAAGCATGGATGCTGAGGGGCTGAACTTGTTTAGTTTGTAATATCATCCGTTTTGATTACTATCAACCACAGGTTACTTCTAGCAAGATTTTCTATTTTGAAAATTTGGTATCATTCAATTTGATTTGTTCCAGTAGGTTATCCACTGTTTGCAGTCAACAGTATTAAATGTAATAGGAACTGCAAGTTAAGATCTATATCATTCTTGAGGAGGGAGAATGTGGATGATAAAATGATCATAAATAAGTAGTTAATATATTTTATTAAAGATTGAGGTGTTCATCCACTTTTGGTATCTGGTAGATATCTAGTTAGATATGCTTGTGGAAGCTTTAGTCTTTCAGTGGTAATCACATAAAAGGAATTTTCTATCTAATAATATCATTGTGATTTTATTATGCTAATGCATACTTATTCAGATTTCCCTAGCAGAGAGATGTTATTGTACTCTTTTTTCCTATTGTGCATACTCTTGGACTGATTTTTTTTTTCTTTTTGTGGTTTAAAAGATCCAATTTATGCTACTTTTCATGATGAAGAATGGGGAGTTGCAGTTCACAATGACAGGTTTATATACTAGAGAAATCTCTGTTCAATAGTCAATCAAACTTTACTTATTAACCTCTCTTAATTAGCTTCACTGAATCATCTTTTGTATTATTTATTCAGGAAATTGTTTGAATTGCTCTGCTTATCCGGTGCCCTGGCAGAACTCACATGGCCTTCAATTCTTAGCAAAAGACATTTATTCAGGTGAAGTCATAATTCTCTCCTTGATTTTTCCCCAAGTGGGTCTAACAGAGGGCGTAAAATAGTGCTTTCTGAGTGACTTTCAATGCAAAAGGCAGTCAAGATATTGTGGACAAGCAATTAATTAATGGTTCTTTTGACATGTCATGCCACAGAGAAGTCTTTTTGGACTTTGATCCGGTTGCCGTTTCAAAGTTGAACGAGAAAAGAATAGTCACACAAGGAAACCCGGCAAGTTCATTGCTTTCAGAGCCAAAGCTTCGAGCCATTCTTGAAAATGCACGTCAATGTTGCAAGGTAATTATGTATTCTTTATGTCTCCTATTCTGGTAGACTCGACATCTTCATTTTCCTTGCATGAAACAGGGGATTTATGATTGTGTCTGACCTGAAGAAAGCAATTGAAAAAGATCTAGTTTGAACTCACATTCGGGTATAACTAAACGTTGAGACATCCTTTCATTTTATCTGCTCAGGTCATTGAAGAGTTTGGTTCCTTTAACAAGTACATTTGGAACTTTGTGAACAACAAACCATTGGTGAGCCAGTTCAAATATCCTCGGCAGGTGCCTGCAAAAACTTCAAAGGCGGACTACATCAGCAAGGACCTGGTGAGGAGAGGCTTCCGAAGCGTGGGCCCCACAATTATCTACTCATTCATGCAGGTGGCTGGGCTAACAAATGATCATCTCACTGGTTGCTTCAGGTTCAGCCAATGTATAGAAGGAGAAGCATCGGCTGCCATTAATACCGAAGTAAGGAAGAACGGAGAAATGCCCAGTATGGGACTGTCAAAGGCTATGGATAAATTGTCTCTATCCTCGTGCAATTGAATTCCTCCTGGAATGAGCATGATGATGGTGGGAAATCTCCCGGAGTTCAAAATGTATGACTGCTTCTTATACTGTGTAGTGTTTGTTGGGCCACGCTGATTCTACTTTCATGTAAAGCTATGGATGGACTACATGCTTGTATTTTAATGTCCATATTCTTAACATTTATTGCTAGCTCACCATCTTAAAGTTAAGGCTTCTGAGACATCTTTGGACTGCTTTTCCCCGATTATTTTTATTTCGAAAGCTCGCATCACTCTTCCAATAATGAAGATGTGTGTTGCTACATTTGCAGTTACTAGGATAAAACTGATAAAATGCAGAAGTTTTCTTCTGAGTTCTTCCCTCTCATTTGGTTCATGGTAAAATGCTCTACCGAGAAGAATGGAAGTCGCGGATAAAATATTCTCCTTTCATTCATCCAGTTGTAGACAACTAATGAAGCCAGCAGCTCTTCTTCTCGAACTCGGCGTACAAGTAACTTTGACAACATAGGCATCTGCTAAATTCTAGTGGAGGGGGATCCCGTAGAAGCCAAATGTAGGTCCACTATTTCCTAATGATTGTATGTACTCATGTATAAAAGAGATCCTCGTCTAAGGAGCCTTCATTTTAATCACTCCTTTGTCGGATTCTAGTGGAGTATCCTCCCGGAAATGGCTGCAGCCAGGGCCGCCGTGAATGCCGTGTCCTTGGTTAGGGAAGAAGCCATCTGCTCCACAAGAAGCCGCTGCAACTCCAGAGACTCGGGCTTTGGCCCCGGGAGGACCTTACCTTCATTTGCCCGCTTAGACTTCGTCACGTCAAGGGCAACAACAGTCGGACCCGTCGAGCTAAGAGAATTCGAGTGGGGGACGGAGCCGAGAGACGTAACAGACCTGCTACAGGTCGGATCGGTGGCTTCCTGATCTGCTTGGGACAGGACAGGGTGGTTATGTTCTCCTTCATAAGTAGAAACAAGGACAGACTGGTCCTTTGCACTTCTCTGAACCTATGCAAACAAAAAGTTTGGCAAGCAAGAAAACTTCAGAAACAGTGATACTCGAGTAATATATATTTTGAAATCGATTTTTCTTTTTCCAGTTTTACTCACCTTCTTCTTGACAGGACAGCTTGGATCAAAAGAGCACTTGAAGTAAGCTCTTGGGCAAGGGTTGTCCCTAGTGATCTTCTGTCCATACTTCCTCCATAGATAACCGTCTTTTACAATCTGCACAGCGGATAATGTTAGCACATTTCATTCCAACCCCATATAAAAGACTCCCAAAGAATCAACCAAAGTCCCCTATATGTTCCTGTACTTACAAGGCCGGTGTTGGGCCGCTCGGTCCTCACGAAGACTCTCGAGATCTTAGCGGTGATCTTCTCCTTCCTCGGCCTCTTGATGAGTGACTCCTCCTCATCGGTCGAGCTGCTCCCCGAAGACCCATTGGCGGCAGCAGCCCCGTCGTTACCGCTCTCGCACTTCCTCTTCCTCGAAGGTCTGGAGTTTGGGCCCGGTGATGGCCTCTCAGGGTTCTTGGCCATCAAGTAGTCCATGACTTGGCTTCTCAGGGCGTTGTATTTCTCGCACACTGCCGTGAGCACCTCCGTGAGCTTCTTGTTCTCGGAGCTAACCCGATTCATCTCCTCCACCAAGGCATTCTTCTGAAAAAAGCACACACACATATATATATCTGCCCCATTAGCTTCTAAGGTAACTTTTCAGAGTGCTTCTCAGCCCAAAAGTTAATCAAACCAGCACTCAAAAGCTACCTGAAAGATTGTTTCTACCCATCAACTTTCAAAATACTGCCTTTTTCCCTCATAAAAAGCTGGCATGAGTGAATGGTAATGGTTGGTTTTCTTGAAATTTAGGTTGTCTTTGGTTGGCGAAAATCTTTCGGTAGAAAGTACAACAATATTTTAAAGTTGGCTCCAGTAACCTTATCGACAAACTTCCATGGCACTCTAATTTTCATGAAAATGGATCAAATTTATATACGTTGGAGGAGCTCAACTGGGACGAATCAATTACCTCTTGCTGCTTGACCGATACCTTCTTCTCGAGCTCCATGAAATCGTTAGCAGCCAGCGGCCATTGCTTCTACAAGACAAGCAAAAATATCAGCTAAAACTCATTCCGAAAAGAAAAAAAACGATATTTTCTTTCTGGGCATTTGGTTTTTCAGCTACATACCAGCGCCGTCGAGGCTTCATGGGAGGTACGGACCGGCCCGATTTTGAGTTCAAGCGAGGTGTTGATGAGCGACGAGTAGTCCATCTTCTGCTACGTACCGAGTCGAAAATCAAGAGGAGAGAGCTAGTAGATCCAACAGGAATCCAGCAGCCTGCCTGAAATTGACCAGAACGAGTTCAGAATATATAGAGGGACGAACCACCGAAGAGAAAGGAAAGGGGGACGAAAGAGGGGAGTGACATCCACTCAGCTCTCCCCTTTTTATCATAGATTACATTTAATATTATCATTATTTATGACGTAATGAATGATCTATACATATTAGAAAACAAAAGATTTAATAAACAAAGTGCCCTTTTTCTTTATTTCTTTCTTTTAATAATAATTAAAATATTAATTAAGACTACTTTTTTTTTTCTATTTGACCCTATTCTGTCTTCTGCCTTCAGCATTACGAGCATTTTACACGTTTTATTTGATTTTTCCAAACTTTTATTTTATTTGTCTATCACATTATAGCCCACCTCTTTACTTATAAGTATTCGTACGTATTTATACTTAAAAAAATATAATTTATAACTATTATATTAATTTTAATATTATAAATCTACTACATTTATATATTTTATACAAATTATAATATTATTCTGGATCTATAAAATAACCCAACTGTTGTAGCTGGGTACACCATTCATAGACAGCCACCAGTAGGTTCTACCTTTTCATGTTCAACTCCTTAGTGCTACCTATGTTCCTTTTCAACAGTCAAAACATAGGCTATATATAAATATAATATTTAATTTATTCTCATATTATTATATATTTTTTCATTATTTGTAAATTAAATTTAATATATAATTATAATAGTAATTTATTTGGTAAAATAAAATTAATAAATATTTAAAATTTTAAATTTTCAAACAAATAGTAAAAATTTTATATATTATAATAATTTAAAATTTTTTATTTTTAATAAAAAATATATATTAAAAAATATAAAATAGAACCGACTCGGTTTCAAATAGACCGAAGCATCGGGTTCAGATCCAACTTCTTAACCCGAGGCTTTGGTCCAATCGTGTCTCGGGTCCAGCAGACCCAAGATCGGGTCTGGTCTGGGCCCGACCAAGCAGAGCCGAGCTCATGTTCACATGGCACGGGTCTACTGGGCCCAAGTTCGGGTCGGGCGCGGGTCCACTAAAACCCACCCCGAGCCAAGCTATTGATCCCTATTATTAACTCATTATCCGAGTTGTTATTAGGGATGGTGATCTTTTGCTCATTATCTTGATTTGTTTCAATTTATATTTTATATACTAAATCATATTTATTATAAATTTTATATACTTTAATGAAGTGGTTTCAATTTATATTTTATATACTAAATCATATTCAAATTATAAAATTATATTTATTATAAAAAATTTATATACAAACTTAATAATGATTTAATTTGTTTATAAATTAATCATATGAATTCAATATTAATTTTAAACTCATACTTACTAATTATATTCAAATAAATTAATTTATTTTAACTTGATTAAACAGATCGAATTCAAATTAACACTTTTAAATTGTAAAATTAAAATAATTAAGCATATCATAATTGATTAATCTGAACATAATAGGGCAATCATACCCTATCACACATATTCAACTTAAACAGTTCAACTAGTCCAATAAACTTGACTATATTAGGCCAACCTGATATGCCAACTTGAATTGATCAACATTTTCTTACATAGACTAGATCTAAAATGTGATATCTTCTAAAAATTACATTATATTAATTTAAAACGTTGAATTCATCTTAATATCATATAATTCTCGTTTAAATATATATATGTCTCCAAGTTTATAAATTATACTTTTTCTCCTTTATAATTTTATATCTGTGAAATGAAGATAAGATATTTTTAAACTTTTGATAACTTTCCCTAATTTCCTAAATGAACTAATATTATTATGTATTTCTAATATAGTCCATGGTTATTTATCAAAATATATTTCATACTTTACACTTTTTATATTAGATTAAAAATTATTAAAATTATTAAATAATATTAAATTTTGATGAATATTTATTAACTTTATTAATTATTTCACATGCTATATGTTAATACATAATCTTACAACACTTTTACCAAATCGTGTATCCTTTATGGTACAAACAATTTACAGTTAAATATTTAGTATTAGAAAATATATTAGTTGCATCATAAAATATATTCAACTTTTTAAAAATTTAATTTATTATTCACTAATTAAATTTATTTGGCAAACATGTGCAGTTGAAATTAGTAAATACAAGTGAAAAAATATATATTTAAAATTTAATTATATTCTCAACATTAAATAAATTGAATTCCAATAAATTTTACCATATAAAACAACATTATCTGATGTAATGGAGGCTCTCAATATGTTTATAGTATCCAATCTTGTACAATCAAATTAAAAATATATGTATAATATGATATATGCAACATATCCTTTTCGAATATAAAATTAAGCTTATCAATAATTATATGTAATATAATTTAATTGGTTGAGCATTTATCCATTATAATAGTAGATAATTTCAAATTTATATTTTAATTAACTAGTAAGTAGTGATATTGTAAGATAATAATAGAGTATTATCCTAAATAATGGATGCATTACATGAAATAACTTATAAAATTACAAATAATAATTATAATAAATATAATAAAACTAGAAAGTATATTAATTATAAAAAAATATAGTTTTAAGAATGTACCTTAATATTTAACTTTGTAACATTAATTATTATCAATATGATGTTTAGTTATTATTATATAACTTTTATTCTAAGTATCGAAGTTCCACCTATGAACAGTAATAGCTAGTAATATTTTCAAAAACTTTAATCAAGTGCTTCTTTTTAAATGTGTATAAGTTCATACAATTCTTTATTAAATTTATTAACACCATCTTAAAATTTGGTTGTAACTTAATAACTTATGTTCTACCATAGTGCGAATACCCATATATAATGATCATATTTATAAGTTATGTATAACATTTTTACTTTCAAATTTTCTCTTAATTTTTAATATTTTGTATATTGAATTAATAAATTTTTGACAAATATCATTAATTTTCATTCTTTAACATCTATCCATATCTTTTATCTAATAACTTTTACCTTTAGTATTATCTATAACATACATATTTTCACAATACTTGCATTTAAATGCTTTCAGTCATTAGAAGTTAGCCTCTCATTCTCATCTTACAATTCAACATAACTATTATTTTGTGGAGTTAGAGTAGAAGTATTTGTACCAACCACATTAATTGTCGTAGATTCAATAATTGACCCTCATTATACATTCATCAATATAGACTAATCACCTTCTTCCATCGGATTCTACTCTACAAATAAATAATACATAACATTATATTAAACAATGAAGACTTGTATTTGGGCCCCAAATTTGAGAACCGACATTAGAGCTCGGATCCCGAATTTGGGACCCCAACTTGAGTCCTGAAATTGAGACTCGAACCCCTACTTAGAATCCTTCTCGGGAATTGCATAATGGCTGATCGATGTTTTACTCGAGAATCTCATAAGTGCTTTCATTTTTTAAACTAAAACAAGTTAGTAAAAATAATATGGTGTGAGATTAAGTTAGACATATCTAAGGATTATAATTAAGTAGAGTGGCATTTTCTTGAACAAATCCTCAAGAAAATAGAATTTCACAATATTTTTATATCTTAGATTATCACTTGTGTAATATTAATATAATACATGTTAATTATTAATAGGGTCACATATCAACCTCTTTAACCACAAATAGTACTTCGTTATGGTCTCCATCTCTTTATATTACTTGCAAATTTTTTGTTTAGGAATATCTATATTACTTAAAAGACTAAACAATTAAATAGGCTTAAAATTACTAATATGTTTTAAGTAATTTGACACTACTTCTTTACAGATAATGTGTTATTTTTCTTCAAAGTGTTAATCTCTAATGTGCAACATTTAAAAAATATATTATATAGTTATTGTCAAGCATTCAATACTAAATATTAACATCAATAAATGTTCAATGTATTTTAGCTCAATGTAACACCAACTATTAAAAATGTTATTTTTATCTATTTTACAAATATGTATTATAGGAATAATTAGGTAGATGTTTGAGTTTTTCCATTCACTCTAAACACTTCCTAATACTTCCCAACACTTCATCTTCAAATTACTTCAAACCTCTCAATTCAAATATAGTTTTAGAGTTTTTTGCGAATAAGATAAATGCAAACTAAAACAATGGAAGAGAACTTGTTTAACCTAAAACTGAAAAAAGTGCTTATTAAATTTGTTATTTATTCTAATTTATACTATGCGTTGTTTCATTCATCCATAGATATAGTGCAATAGGCTAGCTTAGTGACCAGGTTTTGGTGGGGGAGAACATGGGCTCATAAGAAGATTCATTGGGTTAAGAATGACCAGTTAGTTGAATTGAAGTAGAGTAGGAGACATTGGCTTGTTATGAAATCAGTTTCTCCCATATTTTATCAACCTCATTCTTTTAATAGTTAGATATTAGCTAGAGTACTTAAATGGTTTTATTTTAGGAATACTAGTTTTCTGTCTATTAATGTTGGTGCGGGGAATTCATGGTTGTTTGTTGGAAGGGATTTGCTCAAAGGTAATATAATATGGTAGGTTAGGGACATAGGCTTAATTAAAGTATGGAGAGAATGACTTTCACCACCTAAGGGGCAGCATGATATCTAATACTTGCAGGTTAGCTAGTTCTCATAGAAGTACTAGAAAAATCTCCAAGTAATAAAAGAGTATCTATCCCAAGAATAAGTACACACCATCTATTCATTCCTACTTAATATGGTACCTCATAAAGATATGGTCAAATATATAAATAAGTTATTTAGCTTATGCCTTGTATTAAGTCTAAAAATCCATTTTTCCACAAGTATGCTATACTTCCAAAATTATTTATAGGTGAATATAAGAATTTATTTGTTCGTTAACTTATTTCTAAGATTAAAAGTTTTCTCTAGTGAATTTGTTCTAATGTGTTGTTGGTTAGGACAAATTTGTGTAAATAAGAGATGATTGATAATATTTATTACTACTATACTAATCTAGTTTTCAAGTTATTATTTTCAGTAAAAATGTTAATATTACAAAGAAAACTTGTATATGTATATACTTAGTTTGATAGCTTATAGTAGAATATTTAGAAAAATTCTTAATATTTCATATTTTGATATTCATCGGCCTAATACTAGTAGGTGGTAAGTAAGATTTCTACTATATTTTCTGAATACAAACATTGGATTCATCTTCTAAAACAAAATGCTGTTACACCAACCAAAAATAGTATGCACGAGGGGTACAACTAGATAGTGTGAAACTTATTGAGACATTGTTGGAGGGATGTACTTCATTTTACCCTAATACTAATTAGAGGCTGAAGCTCCAGTACTAGGATTCACAAATTTTGGTGGATGCCATTATTAAATCATATTTTATTCCATATTAGATATATACCCAAATAAATGAATTTTCAACCCTATTATAATATATATTAATAACATCAATAATTAAGTCATTGTTTCTATTGTATTTCAAATTATTAAGATTTATACAAGCATTAGATTTAGCATTAATATTGTTTAATTTTATGATATTTAATGAGAATTTTTTGTTAAAAAAAGTCGCATCAACCAGTTTAGTGAAATTTAGAAGAGAGGATTGATGAGCCAGCGTCATTCTCGCACTTTGTAAAGACATTTTAATGTTGAACGTGGGTACTTTCTTCCTCATATTAAAAAAAAGTACACTGTCATCCCTTATATACATGATAACTATATATATTATAACTGACAAATTACAATTTTAACCGAACCATAAAATTTGTTAGAGGTGGAAAACAATATAAAGTATGGTACATATTTGAATTTGGACGAGTAAATTAATATTTTTTTGATCAATTTTAAATTAAATTATATTAAATATGAATATAATTACATAAAATTTTCCCAATGAAAGGATATCAAATCTCCCTAAATTTGTCCGCGCATGGTGGTTGGTTCTTCTTTGAGTATTTGTAACCCCTTAATGGCCATATGATATCTGTGAATTACTTTTATCCTACCATGTGTTTGCTTTTAGTTGTGTGAGAATTCCTGGGGCGCACACACTACTAATCATGGGTCTACACATCATGAGCCCCTACCTATTTTGAGAGTAATTAATGAATTGATTAATAATCATCATATGCCCCGTATTCTATTTGTCCTGATAATGGCACTGATAATGAAATGGCACTGATAATGAAATGTGGTGGCTTGAGGACGGGATGTCATCTGGTCAAAGCAATCATCTTTCATCCTCCATCCATCCTAGTGTACATTGCGATGATACCTGTAAGTCCATCCACAGAATGAGTACATGTCAAATGTAACAGTGCCAGAAGCAAGCAGAAAGGCATCATGGATTTTCCAGGGATGACAAATAATGTGCTAGTTAGATAGCAATGGAGAGATGACAAATAATGGGTTAGATAGATAGATAGCAATCTATAATGATAGCAATATTACATACATAATTCAAAGAAGGTCTCAATACCCACCCAAGTGAGATATGGGGGAGAAAAGAAGAACATAAGAATTACTGATAGCAAATCAATCTTTGGGAGAGTTGATGAAGTATGATCTAGCAGAATCTTGACAATTCCCAGTAATTCCCAGTTTCTGCAAAATAGGGAAGGTAACAGAAGCAGAGAAGTAGCAGCATTTCTTGACAGATGCCCCATTACATTGACATAGCTTGCAAACTGAAGATGGCAGCAGCAAAGAGCAGATGCAGATAGACAAGGCAACAGCAATAGCAACATTAATAAAAGTTTCCTTTTTTCATTAATAATTGCTTATAAGCGGGTTTCTTCCTTACATTCATTTAACTCAAAGAAAGAAGTCTATCTGTTCAGCTCTCGACTCCTAAACCATACAATACACCGGCATACTTGTCCAGTGACCCACTGAAGAAGTTTTCCTTCAACTTCCTGAATGTACAGGAAGTCAGAAGGCTATCAGATCCGGCCTGATGGCATATCCCCACCCTCTCCACTTCCAAGAGCTCCGCCAGCTTGTTCAGCCCTCCATGGAGGCTGTTGCAGAACTTCATCAGATGCTTTATATCGTACAGGGTTGGGAAATACATGTTGATCAGGTTGAAGAACCCTGCTTGCGTATCCGGAAGGTTCTGGCAAGTCAGTAGCTTCAGCAGGTACCCGAAATCGTACCCACTGTGGAAGGTCACCCAATGGACATTATCATTCAGAACGATCCCCGAGGACATGAGAAGTTCCCCAAAGAGCATTGCATCAATGCCCCTCTGGCTGTTCTTCTCAAAATCGATCCCGCTCTGCTTTAGGAGCTCGATCGACTCCGCCGCAAACACGTCCTCCCCGAGGTTAAACTCCCGGAAATTGAACTGCCAGATGCAGTAGTTGTCGGTCCCACAGGTAGGGAGGTTTCCTTTCTCGTCGGAGAAGGTGAGGCCCAACTGGATCAGCTTGAGGGTGTCTACGTTGCATTTTAGGGTCTGGTAGTGATACTCGTTCGAATTCTTAAAATTTCCGACAGGCCGGAGCACGATCCCGGGGAACTCCGTATCCATGGCGATATAGGGGTACTGATCGACAATCTCGCGGATCAGCGCGAACTCATCCTCAAGATTATCGCTCCAGACCTCGCGGATGTGAACCGACTCCGTCTTCGGCAAGAAAGACATTCCTAGGGTACCGGAGACAGAGCCCTACGGGAGACGGAAATCCGAAGGAAAGCAGGCCGCTTGCGTGAACCTCAACGAGGACCAATCGCCCCAGATCTGCAGATGACCAACACGAACACATCATATTTAGGAGTAACCGACAAGGTCGGAATCTACGTGAACAGACAGATAATGTGCTCAATCGGAGACGATCAGATCCAAGGGTGAGATGAAAAGAGGCCTAGAGGATAAACCGTACAAACCTGATGAGAGGAGAAAATGGAGCGTGAAACGGAAGATCTGAATCCGAAGAACCGCCGTGCTGGGCGGGGTACGGGGAGAGAGAGAGTGAGAGATAAAGGGGAATGCTAAGATAAGAGAGTCGAAATGGAAGGCCTCGGTCTCTCCTCTCCGATTCGAATCATAGTGAAAGAGGGAGCTTTAAATAAGGAGTTAAGCTCAGGAGTCCGGATTTTGGTCCTCATTAGTGGAGAAAATTACCAAAAAGTACATGGAACTTCGCACGTGTTGTAAATCCTCACCTGTCTCAATATTTCCTAACTTTACCCTAAGCACTATAATTATTTCCTTTATCAAACCATAAACCCTAATTCGAGCCTAAATTAATGATGAGATGAACCATTTTGGTCAAATATCTTTGTGACAAATTTATGTCCGCAAATTACAAATACAATAAATTTTGTGAAAATTGAAAATTGTTAATTATTATAATTAAGTTTATTACAAAATTAAAAAAATGTTAAAAAAAATCTCATTTTTATGTTATTTTATTCATTATTAATAATTTTAATATTTATAATGTATTTACTATTATTTATTTTTAAACATCTTACATTAAATTATTAACATTAGATCTCTTTCTTGATAATTCGGTCAATAAGACAATGATAATTTACACTATTATAGTCATATATTTAATATCATAAATTAGCGTTTAAGATTTATTAATATACTCTAGTCTATAAAATAAGTGAATTATTGGAAATACATCATTTGAAACATATTGATGTAAAGAATGATATTATTAATATTAAATACAAAACACCCACTAGCGCATATTGGTTAGAGCTAACAGTGGAAAGCTCAATATGTCATTTGTGATGGTGTGTCCATGCCACCAATTCATTCATTATTGTTAAAATAATTGAGATTTCTTAAATAAGATCCCCATTTAAGTCAAATAAATGAAAAAAAAGTTTATATTGGGAGTATTACATTCAGAAAATAAATTAATAAATTGACCAAATTTAATTAAGATTAGTGAAAATTTAATATGTAATCTCAAATCCTATGTAAAATTGAGTGTAACCAAATATGATAACTGTCTTGATATTTTGATGGCAAAAAATAATATACGACTTTTGTCTCCTCCTTTTTTTTGGCCAGCCAGCTAACGTATGTTTTTGTGATTATGATGAATTCAATCTTCACACTAGTTAGCCTACATAATACTATTTTATGTAGCCATAGAGAGTATTATTACACAATAATTTGTATTTATATCCACTTTAATATTATTACTTATAATTAGTAGAATATTTTTTAATTTTATATAAACACAAAAATTATATATTTTATATAATTTTTTATACATTATCATAATTTTACACTTTTAAATCCACAATTAAAATATTAGTTATTTATAATTTTTTCCACTCCATGTCGAATGAACAAAAAAATATATTAATTTGATAATGTTACAAGAGCCCCCTCACTTACTCTAATATCATATTATAAAAATGGTAAATAGGTAATGTGTTAAGTCAATATAATATTTTGTAAGTAATAAAATCATTCCAATTATATATATATACAATATTTTTTTATTTGATTATATTATTACCGGTGTGAATAATATAGATGATAATTAATTACTCAAGTAGTAAAATAGAAAAGTATTATTTATATATAAGGTAAAAAAGTTTCACCAATTACCTATTATTAATTTTATGTGGATATGTATATAATTTTTTATTGTATCATATTTTATGACTCTACCCAATTTAATGGGTGAGAGCCTTATAACAATCTCATGTGAATGAATGAGGTATTCAACTCCACGGATGAATAAAAAAATATTTATTGGTTCTACCTTCTATTTTTTATGAAAACAATGAATCTTTTTATCGAAAAATCAGAAAAAAAAAATGGGTACTCATTTACTGTGGGAATAATTTGGAAGATCCAAAACTAAAAATAGTGATATTTGCTATTAACACCATAGTGTAGGCAGTCAATCAATATAGATGGATCCTAAATTTGATTTAAGTCCAATATAGCACTTATGGGTACATAAGAAATGTATTGAATCGATTTTTTTTAATGAATAGATCTGACTGCAACTTCAAATATGGAATTCAAATGGATCAAATAGAAAATGAGACTATGAATAATAGAACTATAATGAAATATACAATCAGCCAATATTTATCGAATTTGAAAAAGAGTCAGAAAAAGAAGCTTGATATTATTATGATGAATATTTTCACTAAAATAATACGGATATAACAAATACTTGTAATAAAAACTCATGAAAATTTTAAAAATTTATAAAGAATATAGTGAAACCAAAACAAATTATAATATATTTTTAGAAATAAATTAACTAAGTAAAATAACATTTGTGTACGTTTTTTGAGTTATATACCTTGATTGTATGAATATTAAGGCTGGTATATAATCATCCAGGTTCCTTGCACACACCTTAAAAAATTTAAGAAAGTGGGGTGAGCTCACAATCCCCACTACATAAATTAGAACGCCACTATATAGATTAGAACCTAATTTTTACCAAATCTTTTTATTATGATTAATTGATATATTACTTGCATTTTTTACAAGTACTTACTTACTATTACTTATAATAATATTTTATCTCAAGAATGCATTTCCTATTTTACAATTTAGATATCAAATGCACACAATCAACCCATGAATTCTTACACATATGTGTTTAACATCAAAATTTATGTGTTTCAGTTCTCTAATGTTCATCATTGTTCACTTATTAGTTTCGCAAATACACACGGAACCTAACTCCCTTTTTGTTTTAGAAAGTCCTAGCTTATTAACCTTATTGCTATGTCTGACTTAGGTGCTAGTATTTTTTGGAAAATCTCACAGGGGATATAGTACCAATTTTTCTCTTATGTCATCATAGGTTTTCGGTCCAATTCATGTCTTATCATGCTCATCATATATCGTTGCTCAATTAAGTGAGACCTATCATGCTCTCTACTTTCAGTAGTTCAATAAAACATAACAAAAAATTATTATTAGTAATGTCATGTCTCGACCTGATTTGATCAATACCCGTGAACAACCTATCACTCCTTTTGGTCTAGGAAGAGTACCTTTTGTCATTGTTCCATGAAATAATATTATACAAAAGTGAGAACATTAAGGGTAAATTGCCTAAATTTTAGGACTTGGTATAAGGATTATCTAATAGGTTGTCTTCTTTCCTGAAAAAGTTTTAAAGGGAGTGGGTGAGTTTCTACAACTGAGCGGGTGTTAGGTAAATTTTCAAAATAATTCATAGCATCTTCCTTGTTCACTAGTGTGTGGAAAATGGTTTTCAATTCGAAAGTATGCACATAACCCCAACCGGGTATGATGTCAGAAATTTCACTCACCTAGTATTCATGACGCGTTAGTCTCTGGCTATATTTCAAGAACTCGGGTTGAATCCTCGTAGTAGGCATGAACCTTTCTCTCGCACCTATAAGATCCCAGATAACCAATCCACTGATTATTCGATATTTGTCATTAGGTTTCTATATTTTCTTGACAAATAATGTCCACTTATTTGCCATAATTTCCTTATTTTTTTCATTTGGAATTTCCTACCCGAGTAATCAAATTACCCTTAATTTCAAATAAATTTTCCAAAAATTATTTTATTTGCAATTTTGTCCCCAATTTTAGTAAAATCCCCAATTGGCCCTTAACTCATGGTATTTGCATACAAATCCACAAATTCCCAAATCGCCCAAAATTTCCCCAAAATCTCCCTTTTTGTTTCATCAAAATAACTATGCTACTTAGTTAATTGATTCCTAGCATGCTGCTAATCGTCTTCCCTACTTTCCCACAACCAGTTCATGCTTTGAATCACCCTAATTGGCCTAGCATTAAGTCCAAATAGAGCTTCATTGAAAAACTATTCTTAGAGAGAGTAAGCTTCAAATTCTTATCGACCAGGATGCAGTTGCTGGAGCTCTTAATTTGGGGAGTTAGTACTCATCAAGAGGGTCCTTCTAGGATAAAAAAATCACTCCAATTGATGCTCTGAGTAGAAAGAATTTGATCAGTGCAGTTCATATACTTTCTCTCTCTAGAAATTCAATATTCCGATTAGTGAAGGCAGAATTGACTTACTCTTAAGATTCGGGGAGGTCGGGGGTTGGTCGGAGAGAGCTGGGGCAGGGCCAGTCTGGTTGTAGGAAGTTGAGGTGACCAAAATTCAGCTCGAAGGAATTCGACTATTTTGAGACCGCTGGAGCCACGATATTATGCGAGCTCACTGGTGCTTCTCCTGTAATCCTTAAGCTAAAACGAGGTTGCAACGAGGTAGAGAACTTCTTCCCGGTTTTAGGGAACCTAAATTCAACTTCTGAGGTTGTAGGAAAGACACTCATTGGAGCTCTGATTTGTGCCTAGTCGGGAAATGGAGTACCTCATATTCTTCGATCGTTCCAGATGTGAGGAAGATAAATGGGGATAAGCTCTCTATATAGGAAGCTCGACAACTGACAAGGCTATCAGTTTCCCAAGACTTAGCCTCAGAATCACCCGTTCACGGTCTTTTCGAAGGAGTTTTTCTTCATAGGAGACTTAGTCACCCTCTGTCGACCTTATCCTATCATCAACCCAAGGTTGACGATAACATTGCACTCGAGTGTGGAGGCTGCTACATGGCGCACTATGATTGGTTGTCTTTACTGACGCGGCTCTCTACTTAGCGTCCGAATCACCCTTTGACTCGTTGACCAGTCACGTGGTAACCCCCATTGGTTTCTTGTTCCAACGTGGATACTGATCGTGACACGATGCATACTTTGATTGGTTAATTTAAATAAATTAGATTTCTCTCCTATCATACTATGCCGCTACCATGTGATATCCTCTAATTGGTTCAAATTGTCTGACGTGGCTTTGTCACGTGTTGACCTTTCATTGGTCTACCATTTCTCTAACATTCTAATCAATTGCTGACATGGTGCCTTAGTCACATGTGTTACATTCTAATTGATAAGCGCTTACATGCACTAACTAAGTGACTGATTGGGCGTGATTCGCCACACATGGCTCACTATTTGGTCGTGCCTGCTGACTGGGCGCTAACATGGCAAGCGGTCTGTTAATCGGCTCGACCATTAATTGATTCGTTGTGTATTAAATTTTCCAATTTGATATTTTTAAATTATCTAGAAAAATAAATTTTTAAACCGGTTACTTATGGTTTGGTTCAGTTCAGGTCTGGTTCACCATTAATCGATCCAATTTTCACCCTAATTCTTTTAATAGTTTTATTCTATTAGTTTTAAATTTTTATGTAACTTGATATTGTCCGATTTCTTGTTTTGAATTTTATTCATTAATTACAGACCATTTTATTTCTCAATTTTCTTGTAAAAATTTCATGGTTACCTATTTTAGATACTCACCCAAACAATTATTGCAAGTAAACTAAATACTCAATAAAATGATGAAAAAATTACAAGTGAAATAACTTATTCTAGATAACTTGAGTATTTACTTATTATTTTACTATTATTCTCATCTTCTGTAATAATAATTGATAAATAGGTTTTTATTAGATTTCACAAATAAAAAATTAAAATTTACGATTATTTTAAAAAAAGAATTTAAATATAAATTAAGTTAATTTTATATTAGCAAATGATCCTGTAACTATAATATATCAATATATCAAGGAAATCCATTATTATTAGGTTGGGCATCACATATAACATATATGTAGCCTGATCATTTATTATTATCATTAATACTATGGTATATGTTAAAATAAAAATATTAATTTAAGTATCATTAAATTTAAAATTGGTAGTTAAAATATTATAATCTATATTCTAAATTATATATTTTTAAATATTTTACAACATAATTTTATTAAAAATATTTCTATCAACCTAATAATTTCTTATTTTGGTTTCCCAATTATTCATATCATCTTTTTATTTTATTGTTTTTTTGCGTAATTATTTTTATTTTATTATTTAACACCTCAACTTTTCACTATTTTTTGTTTGGTCCTATATATTCTTTTTTGTTTCAATTATTTCCATTCAAAAAGAATTTTTTTGTCTAACGTATTTCAATATCTCTCATCATTTGTATTAAAATTGTGGTTTTAAAATGGAAGTGACAATTGGTATGTAATATTTTTTTGTTAGTTAATTTATAAATGATAATATAAGTTTGTAGAACTTTTATCACAACTCTTTTTATTTTAATTTTCTAATAATTTTATTAGTAATAAAACTGTTAAAATTTATACTTAAATATGATCTTAGATTTTTAGTGGTGCATATTTATTTTTTCTATCTAAATAAATATTTTTTTAGGAAAGAGAAATTCAAATTTATTTTGCACAAAACAGAAACTCAAAGTTAGCGAGAAAGGGTGTCAAATATATATATTTATTTATTTTTCCTAATTATATTATTATATGATAATTCTCCGTGTATAAGTTATATTTTCAAATTATAATAATAAGTTTATAATCTTTTAATTATTAATAGAATAAAAGATATATGTAAAAACTTATAATATAGATTTAAAATATGATTATTTCTATTTCGTACCATTCAAAACATGAAAGTTGAGTCGATATTTTTTATATTAAAAAATTGTACGAGTGAATTTTCAATCGGGTCAAAATTTTTTGATAGGTATAAGAATAAATTAATTTAATAATATATTAAAAATATTATGCATAATAATAAATTATTACTAAAAGTAATAAAAGCAGTTTAAAACTTCTATTATTATATAACAATATTAATTAATATGATATATAATTTTCAAAAAAATTATAATATCTTAATTATTAATATAATATAAGATATATGTCAAAACTTATATATATCATAATATGCGGTGCTCATAGGGGCACGGTAATCCTCTCAAAGAAAATCGTGGCAAAAAAAATCGTGTAGCCTGAAGAACTAAGGACATGGCGATCACAGGCTCGTCCACATCAGACCAACCGCCTCAACAGCGGTGCTGCTACGACCGGGAAGCTGAGCTGAAGGCCTTCGACGACTCTAAGACGGGCGTGAAAGGAATCGCGGACCAGTGTCCGACCAGAGTCCCTAGAATCTTCGTCGACGCGAATCTCAACCACGATGAAAACGGTCGTACAGGTTTGAAGGGGGAAAGTATTCCTATTATTAGTCTTAAGGTTAGATTTGCCGACCCTGCAATATATCTGATGCCATATTTGGATATTATAGTGGTTTTGTAGTTCTAAAGCACTTACCAGTAGTTACTGATCCGAAAAAAGTAGCATCCTTAATTGTTACTACGACTAAGCTTGAATTTCTAGGGTCGCTCATTCCGCAATTGATTGTTGGTAAATAATGTCTGAGGCCGTTGCCAGCAGGCAACTATTGCTGTTGAGGTTCCAATTGCTTTTCAATTTCAATCAGTATCATGAGAGCATGACCCCAATGGCACGAATGTCAGGAAATAGATGGAAACCCAGTGGTCCGGAAAGAGGTCGTTGGCAAAATCAAGGCTGCAAGTGAGAAATGGGGCTTCTTTCAGATCCGTGACCACAGAATTCCTGAGAAAATCTTGAGTGAGATGATAGAGGGTATAAGGCGATTCCACGAACAGGATGCAGAGGAGAAGAAGAAATTCTATTCCAGAGATTATGGTGGCAAAAAGGTTCTGTATAATAGCAACTTCGATCTCTTCAGGTCTCCTGCAGCCAATTGGAGGGACACTCTTGTATGCGTTCTAGCTCCACGGCCTCCCAGTCCTGAAGAACTTCCAGGGGTGTGTAGGTAGGTACATAACTTCGTATTAGCAAATTGACAGGAAGGCAGTAAATTTTACTGATACAGAATTGCAGTATATCATCTAAATTGTATTCTCTTGAATTCAGTTGGAGGCGTCTGAAATTCGGAAGATCTTAACCAGTTTTTAACAACCTCAGTGGTTCTATCAGTTCCATTTATCTTTGATGGATTACTCTGGAATTCTGCAGGGACATAATTATCGAGTATTCCAACAGAGTTAAGGAACTAGGCATGACCTTGCTGGAGCTTCTGTCAGAAGCTCTAGGCCTTGATCCTGATTATCTGAGGAACATTGACTGCGGAGAAGGGCTGTTCTTTTTAGGCCATTATTATCCTCCATGTCCAGAGCCAGAACTGACTATGGGCACAAGCGAACATTCTGATAGCGGGTTCCTCACCATTCTCCTGCAAGATCACATTGGCGGCCTCCAAGTTCAGCTAGGAGACAAGTGGTTTGATGTGAACCCTGTGCCTGGAGCTCTAGTTGTGAACTTGGGGGACATGATGCAGGCATGACTCTTGGCTGTTCTTAAGCGCATTTTGAGATAAGTATGCTAAGCACATCAATGCTGGTAGAGGTACTAACTAACTAATGAGTGTTTTTCCTGGACCTTGGTATTTGTCTTGCAGCTCATAACCAACAACAAGTTCGTAAGTTCGAGACACAGAGTATTGGCAAAGGCTGCTGGTCCAAGAATCTCAGTAGCTAGTTTTATCAGGCAGCAGCATCACCCGGAGAATTTGAGGCTGTACGGGCCTCTCAAGGAGCTGCTATCAGAAGAGAATCCCCCAATCTACAGGGAGACCACAGTCAAGGAACTTGTGGCCCATTACTATGCCAAAGGACTCGGTGGGATCTCAGCGCTTGAATATTTCAAACTGTAAAATGAGTTTTGCCCGGAACTGAAGTTTGAAATATATCAGACATAGTCCCTTTCCATTCCAATGCAGTTTTGGAAAAGAAAGGCATGTGTGGTAGGTATGTTAAGTGACCAATGGGTTTTCTCCCTACTTTTTAGTCCAACTTTATTATTTATTGTATGAGATATATAACAGATATTTAAGCCTAAGTTAATAAGTGGTATTAATAACTTTTTTATAAACTTATAATATTTTTATATTTTTTAATATTAGATTATTTTCTCAACATTTTTTACATGTACAATTGAACACACCATTAATAATCTACAAGCTAAAGTGTTTACAAATTAGGTGAAAGTGAACAAACTCTATTTTTTCTATACTTGTAATTTTCAATAATGGGGATGAGTTTAAAGGCAAGTATGGGAAGTCGTGTGATATGCGGTTACTCCGGTCACCTCCTAATCCATTTTTTTCGTTCACGGGAAGGCACTTCAAGATTTCTTAAAACTTCGTTTGATAGATACTTTACTCTAATTTTCTCGAACATTAAGAAAATTATCCAATTAGATATAATTGTACTCATCGGTCAAAAGTACAAAAATAATAGTAAACTGGCAGTTGTGTCATTCCCTTAATTATCTTCATTCCATTCCACTGGCATTCGGTCGTTCTCTCCCCTGTTTCAATGATTGAACTGGCGAATTGCATGTGGGAGCCAATCATCCCTAATGAGGGGTGATTTCAAATGGCAACCACATGGGATGTGCTAACACATTAACCAATTTCAAAAGAGAGAAATGCATAGTTACTCAATCTCGTCTTACTTACTAATGCATGTAGTGGGACAACCATTATTCATTGGGCGGAAAGAAAAATTGGTTGAATTTTTGGGAATCAAAATAATATTAACCACTTGAAAGTAGATGTAATATGCAATACTGTAATACCAATTAGATAAAAAAAATCAAAGTTTAATAGGGGGTGGAAATCCTAATGGGAAGGCCAAATAAAATTAAATTAAAAATCCATTAACTGATCATATAAATTAGAGTTTTTGAACTATTAATTCGATTAGGGAGAAAATGAATTAATTTAAGAAAATGATGGAATAAGGGGAAAGTGTAAATTTTAGAATTAATATGAAATTTAAAATTTTTTAAAATTATCACTTTGTTGACATATTTGGATGATGGTTATCTCAACTCCTCTGCCCCCATTGAATGCCTCCTCCTCCCCTCCAACCACTTTCTGTCAATATCTTTGCCACACTATCAAGAAAATCGATTAAATTTATCCGATTTTTTAATTAAATTGCATACAACAAACATAACATTAAGTTAAAATTTTATATATTGATATTCAATTAAAATTAATTGAGTTATATCATACTCATTAGATGTAATTTCTTTTTTATCAAAGTTAAAATCGTTCTAAGAGATATATCTAATCATGAGAGTTTCAAACTATCAAATTATCTAATTCATATTTTAAAATAATGTTAATAAACTCAGTTTAGGTATTAACTTGAAAATTACCAAAAATAACTACACATGTTATATCTTTGAATTCTCTCTCACACAACCAACCACCAAATGAGTTTATTCTTTTCTAAAACAATATTAATGGATTCCTATTGAATTATGTAGTAGATCTTTACTCAAAAGTAGCTAAAAACTATTCAACGAGTGTCATTTATGTTTTCAAGACTAAAAAACTATACATCATTGCTAACTTTTTAGAGCTAAATTTTACCATCTCCGTCCCCTTCCCGGTACTAGTACCAAAAGTATCGTATGTATCTTCTATACCCCACAAGCAACACCCTAGTTTTGGCAATGAGTTGATTTCTGACAATGGTCACCTCTGCAACTCATGGTCATAGTTGTTTGACCATAAAATTCGCCTCGATTCGGTAACCCCTCGACCAACGAACACTATATATCGATTCAACTAGACATTGGCTTCATTTTGCCTACATCCCGATCGCCGATTCCCGTCTTCGATGAGTATTTTTTACCACTTTTAACTATTTTTGGAAAACAACCAAATTCAATCGGGAGAAGACCCTAACTCCTCCCACGAGATCTTATGAGATAAATTGATATGTTTATAAGGGATTTATGAAATTTGAAGTTAGTTGAAGTGATTTTCGAAGTTTAAGAAATAAAATAAAAAATTTGAAAAGTTTAGGACTAGTTTGAAAAAATAGAAAAACTTATGAAAATAATACTCAATTAAAGTATAATGTGCTAGTATGTGATTTTGAGAAAGATTGAGATGACAAATATTATTTTCATAAATTGGGGAAAATGATTATTTTTATATAAATAGTGGCAAAATGATTATTTTTATATAAATATGAGCAAAATGGTCATTTTGCACCAATAATGAAAAAATGGTATATTTTGGCAAATGATAGGTAAAATTAATAATTTTGTAAAGAAAATAATTAAAATGGTAGTTTTGTAAATTTAAGTGCTTTGATGAGATTTATCCAAAAATGACCTAATGGTTAATTTGGATGAATTTTTGGACAATTTCATTATTTGGATAATATCAAATGAATGGTAGTGTATAAGGGATCGTCCATGTGCAAATCAATTGAATCGTATCTTAAATGTAAAATCGTAATTATGAGAAAGTATGTCGATATAAAATATACCAATATTAAACAACTTTAAAGAATTTTGGATATTATAATAATATATATATATATATATATATATTTTTTGTAGTAACATATATACTTAGTTAGTTTGAGTGATTTTTATAGTTCGGGTACTAAAGTAAATTTTTTTTTAAATTTTAGGAATACTTTATTAAAATGAGAAAATTTGTAGAAATAGTTCTTAAGGGAAATATTGGAGGATAGGAGGTGATTTTGAGACATATAATGTTGTCACAAATGTTTTTTTGGAGTTTAGGGGTAAAATAGTAATTTTCAGAAAATTAAGGGTAAAATAACAATTTTTGCATAATATGGAAAGTGTAATTTGTTGTAAATAAAGGAAAAATTGTCATTTTTGGATAAATGATGGGAAATTGGTATTTTTATTTTGCATAAATATAGAGAAAACGAGTAATTTTTACATAAAATGTGTAAAATGATCATTTTTACAATAAGATAGTGAAAATGACAAATTTTGAAAATAGAGCGTAAAATGTAATTTTTAGATGAATGTTAGGCAAAATGGTCATTTTTGCATAAATAAGACAAAACAATAACTTTTACATAAGTAGAGTAAAAATGGACATTTTGCATATTGAGTGAAAAAAAGGTTAGTTTTGTCAAATGAATGGTAAAATAGTAATTTAGGAACATTATAAGGTAAAAATTGAAGTTTTTGTAATTAAGGGGCAAACTTGTAACTTTAAAAATGTCAGGAGCTTAATGTGAATTTTGGAGAATAAAAACCTAAAGGTTATTTTGATAAGTTTGAAAACTTTAGTCATAGAATAAGATCAAGTAAATGGTTATGAAAAAAGGTTCAACGTTGCACAAATCGGGCAAAATGTACCTTAAGTGTAAAATTGTAATTGTGAAAAATTATACGGTGGTATAAGATATATCAATAGATGTTCAAAGAGTATTTGATATTATAATATTATGTATATATTATTGGTAGGAATACATACACTTACATAATGCAAGCAGAACAAGGAGGTTTAGAAAACTTAGGATAAATAGGCACTGAATAATGGGCGAGTGAGATTTATGACTTTACGTTTACATAATGCAAGCAAAACACGGAGGTTTAGAAAACTTAGGATAAATAGGTACCGAATAATGGGTGAGTGAGATTTATGACTTCACGTTTGATTGAACCGATTTAGTCAATACTTTCTATTTTATAAAATTCTAGTATGCATGATTTTGAAATATTTTTAAGGAATACATGGAAAATCTAACATATGGACTTTTTATAAAAAAAAATGAGAGTTATCCCAAATAGTTTTGAAAAGGAAGTCGAGCCCTCATAGCTTAGAATAGTTGGGTGTGAACCTAAGAATTTAAAAATGGGAGAGAATTTAACCCTTTACAATATCTATGAATGGGGCATAGAGCTCAATGGTTATTAAAGTGGCTAAAACCCATGTTTATAAAATAGATTAGACCAATATTTATAAAAATAGCATATGACCTAATGTTTATTAAAGGGGCTAATACACATATTTATAAAATTACTTAGGCCAATATTTATAAAATGAACATATGACCCAATGTTTATAAAACGTGCTAAGTCCCATGTTTATAAAATACATTTATGAAAGAAGCATATGACCAAATGTTTATGAAAGGGGCATATGACTCAATGTTTATGAAAGGGGTTTAATGTCCATGTTTATAAAATGACTTAGGCTAGTATTTATAAAAATGACATATGACCTAATGTTTATTAAAGGTCATACGACTTATATTTATAAAATACATTGGATCAATATTTTTGAAAGGGGAATATGATCCAATGTTTATGAAATAGGGTAACGCTCATGTTTATAAAATGACTTATGCTAATATTTGTGAAATGAACATATAATTTAATGTTTATTAAAGGAGCTACTGCCCATTTTATGAAGTGGTTAAAACTAATATTTAAGACCCAATGTTTATAAAAATGAGTTAAGACCCAATATTTAAGAAATGGGTTAATACTCAATGTTTGTGAAACCGGTTAAGAATCAATGTTTAAAAAGGGGATAAGACCCAATGTTCATGAAAGAGGCTAAGACATAATATTTATGAAAAAAAGGTCTAAAACCTAACATTTATAAAAGAGTAAAGTTATCTATTGAAAAGGAGCTAATGTCTGATGTTAGAAAAGGGATTATGGTCCAAGAAATTTAAAAATTGGTTAGGACCCACGATTTAGGAAAAAGGGCAAAGGCCCAAATGATTTATACTGCCGAAAAATAGAGTTAAAGACCTAACATGGGAATGAATGTCGATCCATGTAATTTTAAGAAATAACGGGATATGTCCCTAGACAATTTTAAAGATGGGTAGTAATCCAACACTTTATGACACATTGTTTATGTGTGTGCTTTTCCTGAAAATAGGGTTTGAAGGCCCCATGATATTATTGTGCTTGCTAGTAGAATGATTGGTCAGATAACAAAAAAATCTTTAAATCTTTATGGTATACCATAAAATATCATTTGCATAACATTTGCATTGGGGATGGTGATAAGCCTTTTCTAATTCGAGGATGGTGATGGGGGAATGTATTACTAATGAGAATAATGATAAGAGTGGCACTTGTTATTCAAGGATACATTACATCATTGTGATTGATTTGACGAATTCTCGTATAAGTCACACCTCTTCTCAAGAGTTTAGTTTGATTTGAATATCCTTTATTTGAGATTTGATGAATACATGTATGAGTCTCGTCTCTTAAGGGTATTTAGTCACATTACATGTGACACTGAGGATAAATAAATTCTCTATGAATGGATCCAATATGAATATGATATCCACTGAAAAATGGAAAATGATAACGAGTGTGCATCAATGTACGTCACTTGGTTAGGTGGTACATAACAAGAATTCACGATTAATGATGTGTGAATAAGATATGATGATGACTTAACTTGATATACTAATGATGGGTTTAGTGACGTAGCATCGTAGAAAATGAGTTTGTGAAAATACCTCGTAGTGGGATATGTTGACCTTGAAAATAGTCTTGAAAAATTAATGGAAAAGGGAAAAATCATAAAACACAGTATTTTCCATTTTGAGTAGAGATAGTATCAAGTCCATTAATGATCCGATTATTTGTCTTTGAACTCACTAATTATTGCTCACCTCCTCTCTCAACATATTTTTCAGAGAGGGAACAAAAAAAGAGAAGAGGATCATGTGCATCATAATGCAACTTCGACCAAAGATGAGATCGAGGTAGAAATCATGGAAGAAAATTGCATGAAAACTATCCTATCTTAAGGCACATGAAATGTCGAGGAAAGGATATGAGTCTTTTCTAGCACATATTGTAGGTGGAGTTGCAATTGAGTAAAATATAGAGAATATACTAGTTGTAAATAAATTCATGAAAGTTTTCTCATAATATCTTCCTGGATTACCAGTAGATCGTCAATTATACTTTATTATTGAGATGATACTAAGAACTCGCCCAATATCACATGCTCCATACTGGATGGTTTTTGTAGAGTTTGAAGGAGTAGTTGGATGAACTGTTGGAGAAATGATTCATTCGACTAAGTCAATTTTTAGTAACCTGAAATTTTGATCGGAAATTTTTATGTAATTGTATTATAAGTTTAAAATTCAATTGATATAATTGGAATAAATTTGATTTAAAATAAAATAAAAAGTATTTTTTAAACCGAAATAAATAACTGGATGAAATGGATAGGGTAAATACCTAGTAAATTTCTTTAGGTGAAATTAATGAGATAATTATGTAATAATAGTGCAAAACTATTAGCACAAGCATTAGTCCTACCATAAATACCCATAAATTAATACATACATTCAATTATTGAAATTAATATCTATCAAATTATCAAAGTGACACCAACTAAGAGAGCAATTCCAGTAAAAGAGAGCTACTTGCTCCACTAGTTCTTGTTCACATCTCAAACATTATTTTTGCAATGATCACATTAGATTTACCATATTAATACTCCCTACCTATAAAATTCTCAATCTCGACATCCACCATGCAACAACCAAATTTAAGAAAAATGGGGAAGTATCAGAGTAGAGAAACACTAATAAGATCAATCATGGACGGGTACCTGGGAATCCCTCCAAGATGAATATATCTCTGGATAAAAGGTGAGTGGGCTAATTTACACTTTATACCCGGTTAGGATGATGAACACTTTTTCTAAATTGGAAACCACTACGAGTGGGTTTATTCACATCATACTCGATTGGGATGATGAGCATCTTTTCTAAATTGGAAGCCACTGTGAGTGGGTTTATTCACATCATACCTGATTGGGATAATGAGCACTTCGAAAATGAAAAAACCATTTATATATGGGATTTTAACATCACACATGGTTGGAGTGATGTGAGAAATAAGCGGAAAACTACTTACCAGTTGTAAGTAGAGAAAATCATATCCGGTTGATATGATGTACTTCCTTAAAGGAAGAAGAAAACTCGCTTGCCAGTTGTAAGCGGAGATATCATCACACTTGATTGGTGTGACTAATTGAAAGATGATTTTTGTTACAAGTGTTATCCACTGACTGTGTGCCAATACTTCAAAATTTTTGGGAGACCTTCTTGACAAGAGTTAAAACAGCTCAAATAGGTCAGAGGTGTCGGTTTTGAAACTTGTGGGGCTAAATGCTCATTTTTTGAAAATCACGTACAGTGGGCCCAATGTCAGTTGGTATGAGCAATAGCTCGTCATGGTACCAAGACAGGACTGACATACTCGATGGACTAGCGGCAGTGCGACAGGGCTAGGACAATATATCGATCTAGACAAACAGCTGCAGGTCGAGTTGAGGGTCGGGCCGTTGGACCAGTGGCACCAAAGATAAATGGCTTTGTGGATAACTATTGTTTGTGCATGCACTTGAGGTTCGGGACCATTAAGACGCTCAAGAGGAGTAGTTATGCGTCATAAGGGCTACTGGATGACATGGTGGAGATAAGGGGAGTTTGTCGTGCCAACAGTCAGGGAAGCTCGACGTAGCTTCATGTACATGAGACCAGGGTGGGGTCAGGATGAGGTCTCTCTCATCATACGGACACGGGGTTGATTTCAGGTTCGAGGGTCGGATGTTGTGAACATCTACTCAAGCTCAGAGTAAAAGTGGATGTGCTTCTATTTAGGTGGCTAATAAAGTCGCTCAGACGCCACAAGTGGGTGCAGTGGACATGCTGCCCTACAAATATGTGATTCTCTTCCTGATGAAGGGTGTGTATTGTTTTCTAAACATACCTAATGGGAAAATGAGAAAATGGTTAAGAAAACCTTGGAAAGGATTTGAGAATCATTGAAAAAAAATGGTAAAACCTTGGAATAAGGTTTGGAAAAGAAATTAAAATTCTTTTAAAAGGAAATGACACCCTTGGTAGGGTAAAGGTTTTAAAAACCAATTTTTGAGTAAAAACCTTCTTTTAAAGAAATGATAACTTTTGTGTGACTATTTTTAAAACTCACTCCCAACACCTGCTCACTGAGTTGTAGAATTCACTCCCTCACTCTTACCCCTTTTAAGTAACCAAGGAAAAAATTAAACTTAAAGACCTCCATGTATGGGAACGGTAGGTATGTTTGTTTAAAAGATTTTTAGTTTTGTATAATGTTATTACAAGAAAAATAGGAAAAATGACGCATTACTCCCCACGGTTTAAAAAAGGGCGATACCCTTTATGAATCAAAGGGAGTGGTGGTTTGCTTACAGGGATCCAACCAAACCGGGTTGGGGTATGATAAAGTCAATCTCCTTGGGGTGCCCAAGTCATTTTTCTAAATTAAAAAAAAAAGATGGAAGCATGAGATTATATGTGGTTTATCTTATGTTAAACCAAGTGATGATTAAGAACAAGTACCCATTTCCTCGGGGAGATGACTTAATCGATTAATTAAAGGGAGTAATATATTTCTCAAAAATAGATCTCAAGTTGGGGTATCATCAATAAAAAATAAGGGAGGAAAACGTACAAAAGATGATATTTAGAACTCACTGTGGAGATTATGAGTTTTGCATCATGGCTTTTGAATCAAAGAATGCCTCAATCGCATTCATAAATTTGATGAACATAGTGTTCTAACCCTATTTGAATCAGTTCATGATAGTATTTAGAGATGACATACTCATCTATTCATGAAACAAAGGGGTTCATGAGATTTATTTGCAAATTGTGTTATAGATCATGATGGAAAATAAGTTGCACGTAAAATTCTCAAAGTGTGAGTTCTACCTTAGAGAAGTAGGATTCTTGGGACATATAATCTTAAGATGAGAGATTAAAGTAGACCGATTTAAGTTTAAGGCAATATCAAGATGGAAACACCCTACAAATCCCACTAAAATATGTAGGTTCTTAGGACTTCTAGGATATTACCGCAAGTTCATAAAAAGCATCTCCATATTAGCGGTACCACTAACATGCCTGACAAGGAAGAATGTAATACTAGTGAGACTAGAAGTTTGAAAAAAGTGTTTGAGGAGTTAAAGACATGCTAGCAGTGTGAAAAAGGCATTTGAGGAGTTAAAGACACACCTTATAACTCACTAGTGTTGGCATTACCAAATCTTAATAGAAGGGAATACATTGTGTATAGTGATGTATTAGAACAAGGGTTGGGATGTGTACTTATGTAGAAAGGAAAAGTGATAACATACACATCTGAGTAGTTGAAGAAGCACAAAGTAAATTACACTATACATGATTTGGAATTGATAACAATAGTGTTCGTACTCAAAATATGATGACACTACCTTTATAGAGTCATGTATAGGATATTTATTAATCAAAAGAGTCTGAAATATATCATTACTTAAAAGGAGCTAAATCTGAAGAAGGGGCCATGGATGAAATTAATAAGTGATTATGATCTAATAATGGACTACCAACTCAAAAAGACTAATGTAGTTGACAATGCACTAAGTCGAAATTACTACACAAGCGTAGCTCACATGAGAACATCATATTTTCCCTTACTAGAACATATGGGCAGGATACATATAACTCTCAATGCAGACCAAGAGGACAAGTGCTTGTTGGCATGAGTTATGGTGATACCTACATCAATGGAACACATGCAAACAAAACAGAAGATCGATCTTAGTTTAAAATAATATGTGGATCAGGTAGTAGAAGGGATGCCCACTAAATTTGGCATACGGGTGATGAATTGTTGACATTCAAATGATGGGTATGCATACCTTATGATGATGCCCTAAAAAGGGGTATTTTAGAAGAAGCGCACAACTTCGTATATGCTATTTATCTAGGAATTACCAATATGTAATGTACTCTGAAGGAAAAGTACTAGTGGTGTCACACCCCGACCCAATTTATCGATCGATAATCCCGTGCAAACCCGCCAATTCTCTCAATGTTACAGTGGTAGGATCATTCACTAAAGTAAAACCGACATAACCAAGGCTCGGAACAAAAAATACATCACTATTTTTCAGCATAAATTTATAATTTTTTTTAATCATAATGCCCTAAAATGGTTTAAAACGACACAGGAATACAATAGTTGAAAAATAATAAATTACAGTCTTTGTAAGTAAAGGAGATTACTATCTTAGATGATAATAATCTAATGAGATTCTCTCACTTTATTTTTAGTTTTCTCAACTTTCACCTGTAATAATTTTATAGAAGAAGAGTGAGCTCACTTTTTAGTGAATGGAACGGGTCACTAAATAACTTACAATTCATACATTCTCCCTAAACCACCTACTTTAATTTATTATATATTTAGTTGAATTTTCCATTTATATCATCAATCTCGTGATTAACCTACTAAGCCTTGGATACTCGTACAAGAACCCCTTATTCCCCATCATAACTACTAAGCCTTGGATACTCGGACAAGCAACCCCTTATTCCACTCATTCTAAATATCTATTAGTAAGTGGTACAACTCTTTACTTAGTCCTCTAGATTGTTGTACATTTTCTCCCTATCACTCACATCTAATTCAATAAATAATCACCATAACAATAGAATTTAATTTGGTATATGATCCATATCTCCAAATTAGTACAAATATATAAATAGTATACCATTAAAATCTCTTAATACCATGGAGATTGTTCCTTTATTTAGAATTAATAATTGATCTCTCCATAATTGGCAAACAAAAAAAATTAGATTTGCACTTCCCATCCGTCATAGTAAATCCAAGTCAGGTTAGTATTTTGCGAATTTCGTGCCCAGGTTAATCATACATCTCATGATTAATGATGACAAAAATCCTAGGTTTGACACACCCCCTCAAACTTGTGATTAAGGGGTGGGTTCGGGTCCGTTGGACCGGAACCTGCCCAAACCTGTCGTCATCTTTAAGGATCACAAAATATCTACGATGATCCGTTTTGTCCCGGACCCCACTATGCCACGGTTAGGTTCGCCAGATAATCAGGTTACATGGGATGGGTTGGAGACCTAGCATTCCCACCTGACTCGCCCATTGCTAGCCTTAGTCAAGAACAACTCTTGCTGTACTTGGCATGGGTCAAGTCGATTTTTTGCCATATCCGGCCATGATCCTTCCCATTACACTCTTACGGATGGCAAAAAACTCAGAACTTATCCTGCCTAGCTAAGAATTTTTTTTGCACCCCGCCTAGCTAAGGATGAACTCAATTCAGACTAGTGTAGAGTGAGTCTTGTATCCAACCTATCATCCTCCCTCGCACTAGTCGAGTTTTGCTATATCCATCCCTTGGTCTGTACTTATCCTACCCTACATGTCCACAACATCATGATTCATCGTGAGTTTTGCCCTCATGCGAATTAGTTCTGAGTCATCTCGGGTGGTTGCCCCTATAAATTAAATAAATATAAATAAAAGCGGCAACAACGAGCGTGACCCTCTTGATCATTTGGGTCCATCGAGGATTAAATATGGTTTTAAAACAAGCAGTTGCAAATGTGCTTCTTGTCATCTTTACATATGTAGATGACTTGCTCGCTCGTTGTCAAGAAGAATAATTCTCATCGAGATTGTGCAGTTCTCTTTAAAAGGTGTCATTAATTTGACTATGGGTCAATTCCCAACACTAAAATACGTACTTTAAGAAGCGGATAAATAGAAGGCCATGATTGACTGACTTACAAGCAAACGCGACCACTTGGGCAAAGAGAATCAACCGCCGGGAGAAGTGCAATCCATCGACAAACGACAACAGCAAGAGAATGATTCAAGTCTCATCGTCTATATCGAGATCAATTATCGAAATTTATGCATATACATGCACACAATCCTAATATATTTGAAGTATAATGACATGGGTAAATACGTCTCTCATGCAATATCATTTTGCAGCTCATTGTCATGCATGATTATGGCCACCCGTTGCATTTTTTTAGCCCCAACTTCGAGACATTGATATATGGCCCTTCCATTAATTCCTTATTTTTGGGGTGTGATGCCTTTTTTTTGCTCAAGTTGTGAGATGCCCATTTCATTATTTAATTTTCAAGTAAAATATTTAAATATAATATTACAATAAATATAAACCATACAAATAAAAAATGGTGTCTCCACATGGCAATATTTATGACCATTCATCATTTTTTCGTGTGAATCCAACATAATTACACATTTGACAGATATATAATATTTTTATATAATAATTAAAATTTTAATTTCAAATTTTTTATTAATTTTGGGACGAGGAGAGTATATAGATAAATCGAAAAAACTAAAAGGGTAAAGAATAATTTGATTCTAATTATCAATTGGGGATATTAATATTAAATTCTAATAATTTAATATTATTATTTATAAAATAATTTAGTGTACCCGTTAAATTTTCACGCCCTTCCACTTTATTATTTAAATTATGATTGAAATAGTCAATTTTTTTCAACTTCCAATATTTACTTGTAAAAAAACTTTTAATTTTTTTTCTATTTATTTATTCAATAATTAAATAAATCACTAAAGAGTTGTTTGACATGTACCATTAATGTTATTTAATTGTTTTTAGGACGTTTTAAAATTTAAACGAAAGCTCACGCGTCCACATCTTATTGGCTATAGCACATTTGCACACCGGCTTGGCATGATTTAAAATGATTATCTCTGACAGCAATCATAGTCATCACTACTAATGTTCTTGCCTGAGTGAGGAAGCAGCAGCAGCAGTGGCTGAGGAAGATTCGCATTCCCCTGTCAGATTTGAAAAGCACGCAAAAAACTAACTCCCTCTTTCCCCCCTTCTTTTGGGGAATAAAGAAGAATTTTGTTGCCTTTCTCATCCTGCTTTCTGGATGGTAGGGATGGCTTTGCTGTGAAGGGTACGGCGGTGCTCCTCTGTAAAATGTTCTGCCGGAGGAGCCTGAACGCCGTGGATGGAGGATCCGTGCCGGTCTATCTCAACGTCTATGACCTCACCCCCATCAATGACTACACTTACTGGGTCGGCATCGGGGCCTATCACTCCGGCGTCCAAGGTTCTCTCTTTCACCCTCTCCACCACTTGTGGCGCTATGTGCAGTTTCCTGCAAAATGGGTCGTCCTACAATGCCAAGATTTAGTTGAAGAGATTGTCCATCTCCCAGCCCTTTACTGCTTGCTTATGAATTTGCTTTGTTGATTTGGGTATTGAGCTGGGTGGAATATGTTTTTTTTCAATCTGCTGCACTTGATTGAAGATCCTTTTTAGTTTTTGAGTTTTAAAAAATTTGGATTTGAATCCGAAATGACGCAAGCCAATGTAGCTCTCTTCTTCTTCTTCTTCTTCAATAAATTGCCAGTGTGCTCACAATCTTGAACCTGCAGTTCATGGCATTGAGTATGCTTTCGGGGCTCACGATTACCCGACAACAGGCATCTTCGAAGGGGAACCGAAACAATGTGATGGCTTCACATTCAGGAAGACAATCTTGATCGGGAAGACCGATCTCGGGCCCGCTCAAGTGAGGGCCGTGATGGAGGAGCTAGCCGGGGAATTCCGGGGTAATTCATATAACCTCATCACTAAGAACTGCAACCACTTCTGCAACCTCGCCTGCATCCGCCTCACCGGAAGCCCAATCCCCAGCTGGGTCAATCGTCTCGCTCGAATAGGTATCAGATTGATTGATAATGTTAGCCATTGTTGCGAGGCTTTATGTGCCAAAGGGGATGCACTCCTACGAGTAGTTCTGCTTTTCTCCATCTCTACAGAGAAAAGTAGGTATCTTTTCAATGATGATTGAACTCTATCATGCAATGTTCTCATTTGATAAAAAAAATGGTCTAATCAATCCAGATCTGTTCCTATCAAAGAATAGTGACCATTATTTCCACTCTTTAATTCAACCCCTCGTTTTCTTTCCTCATTTGCAGGGTTTCTCTGCAACTGTGTGCTTCCGGCATCCTTGTGTTCTACAAGGGTTATGCATCACAGAGCAGAAGAAAATATTCAAGGAGAGACGGCGAAGGTCGCGACCGCCCTGAATAAATCCGATCCGTTGAACACTTCATCATCCTCATCATCGTCCCCTTCAAGCAGTCGGGGTAGAAGCAGAAGCCGGAGCAGACGAAGAACCCGACAGCCATCCTCACCATGGATCCACGGACCCCCTCCTACTTGAACGTTTATGCTCTTTCTTTCCACATGAGCTTTGATTGGTCGAAGCTGTTCTCACATGCATGCAAGAATATGTGTTTGAGAGATCTCTGTCTGTCCTTCATTCATTTGATATATCTCAAGATTGCCATGATTCTTCCAAGAGTTAGCCGAGTATCCACCGGATAACTGCATTTCAATTTCATCCACACCCACTTTACAAGTCGTGTAATTTCCATGGCAGCTGTGCGAGTTAGAAGGGACCACCACAGATAGACTGCATTTTCCTTTCTCGCCGAGCCCTTATTCGACCCAATTTCTAGAGCTTCTTGTATTTTAAACCCTTTCTAGCCATTTCAAGTGAACTTCCCTTTAACTTATGCGTTCTGCGTCTGCAATCGGAGCTACTTCTGTATATTATGGAGACAGAACAACAGCAAGCAACCGCAGCTCTTGAAACAGAAACAGCAGCGAGGGAGAAAGATAAGAAAGAGGAATAAAGAAAGTCAACCAAAGAGAGCAGCGGGAGTAGGGCGCACTCTCACGCTCCGGATAAGTATATCCGCCTTCTCTTTCTTACTGGTGGGGTTCCCAACTTCAGCAATCCACCATTTATAAACATCCAAGGAGAGAGAGATATGTCATCATTTTCATGGCTCCATGTTTAATTCACCTCCTGACTTTCTATGATGAAGAACTATTGTCGTCATTTTTTGGGCTTCTCCCCGTACATCATCTGATCTTCTACTTTTCTCTCTCTCTTCTTTTTTTTTTCTCTCCTTTCCCTTCCTCTTTGGGTCCGAGAATTATGGGAGGAGTGGCTCCAAAAAAAATAGAACCAAGGGGCAGGAGATAGTAGCAGTAGCAACGAACCATCGACTGTAGTAAATATGAAGAACTACGAGCAAAGCTGACGAAGGGAGGACATTGAATAAGAGGATAGAGTGAGTATAAACAATATAAGAGTAAAGAGAGATTTTGAGTATGAGTAGGTACGTGAGAAAATGAAAAATAACTATGATTGTACAGTACCAAATTTCTAAAAGAAAAAATTTGTTGGGCTATTAGCTTTCATACTATAAAATGAGTGTAAAGAGTAATAACGAATAAATAGATAATTTATAGTTTTTTTATACAAAATTATAAACTATAACAACGAAAGTATGAAATATAATGAAATAATAGCTATTGATAACATATTTTTACAACTAATTGAGGTGACCTTGTCATTGCAGGTAAATGCTGATCGCAATATGCTGACATAACTTTTAAAATTAACTTCCGGTCATATTTCATATCCTCCCTCCCATCTTCATTATTGTTAGCATCCACATATTTTGACTGGCCATTGTCATCTCTCTCTGAAAAAGGAACTTTGATCAACTCCCACACCACTTGTCGTATCAACACTACACGAGTGGACGATGATACAGCAGGAACCTCCAGCTACCTCTCCACAATATCCACATAGTTTCGGCATATATCCGATAGGTTACACGATCAGCAACTAGTTGTTTGAATCTTCAACCTAAATGAACCAACTTCAATATATCTTGCTTCATGTTCTCTGACTTGGTGCAAGTTCATTGGAGCATCAAAAGCTACTTCAACAAGCTCCTTTCTCACTTTGTCATTCTCATCCCGAAATAATTTATCAAATGTAATCTTCTCTAAAGTGATCATAGAATATAGAAATATACAAGAAGTATTGCTACCTACAGCTGCACCAGATTCGACAAGGATACCAGACCCACCCAACTCTAAATGATCTACTCCTATAGCTGCACCTGATTGGACAAGGATACCAGACCCCATCCAACTCGAAATGACCTACCCATGCTTACCCATGTAAATGGGACTCAAGACCGGAGCTTCGGGGCCCTACTCAACCTGAGTGGACTCAAGCCTCGAGTTCCGCTGGCTCAAGTCTATTGGCGGGTCCCGATCCTTGGGTTTAAAAAAGTGGACCAAAGGTGGGCTCACAGTCATTTTTAATTTATTTTCTTTTTAATGAAATCACATCCTTTCATTACATGGAAAAGATATTAAAAAATTATAATAAAAAAATAATTTAAAAATTATTATATTTTTTTCTATCATATAATATTTTCTCGTTATATTATATAATTTTTTCTTTTCTTAAACTCTAATTAATTTTTTTCATTTCTTATACTTTAATATATTTATAAATACATTCTCTTTATATTATATATTTTTTACTTTATTATACTCTAACAAATTTATAAATATATTATTTATATTAATTATTTTTCCTTTCTTATAATATAATATATTATTTTTTCTTATACCATAATAAATTTATAAATACTATAAAAATTTATATTATATTAAATGATATCTCTAATTATTTGTATTATTTGATACAAAATTGTAACTAATATTCGAATTTTTAACATGATATATATAATTTATTTTAATTAAAAAATTAAATTTAAATTATATAAATAAAATTTTATATATTAATAATTATACAAAAAAAAATATTAAATGAATCAACAATATTAATAAGACCACCTACATGCATACATATACAACCCACACCACCATTATTCTTTTTGTGTGTATACAAATGAAGATAATTATTTACAAGAAATAAAATAGTGATAGAGATTGAAGATTTTTGTGGGAATATTCTTGGTGTTGCTTGTCATTGCTTGCGGTAAGTTGTCAATTAATTCGTATTTATATTCTAATTTTTTTACATTCATATTTTATTATTTATAAGTTAAAGTTAATAAAAAATTATATTAGTAATTTATTAGATAAATTAAAACTAATAAATATTTGAAAAATTGAATTACCAAACAAATATTAGAAAATTTATATATTACAATAATTTTAAATTTTTTATATTTGGTAATATATATATATATTAAAAAAATAAGATAGATCTAAGCAGTGAGTTCGGGTCCAACTTCTAGACCCGAGCCTCGGATCCATGCGGGTCTCGAGTCTAGCAGACCTAAAATTAGGTCGGGTTTAGAACCAACCAAGTAGCCCCGAGGCTTGGGTCCACTCGGGCATAGGTCTACTGGATCCAAGCTCGAGTCGGGCGCAGGTCCGCTAAAACCCAACCCGACCTAAGCTATTAACATCTCTACCCATGCTGCTGCACATGAAAATATACAGGAACCGAGCGATCTAAAAATATTACTTACACTATTCTTACTTCACTTGCATTCTTACCTTATGTGTTGTTACTACCCATTCGGGCATGCTGTCGTCGCTTATTTTCACAATCACGGGTATATATATACTGTTACAACAATGAAAATAAGAATGAATTCAAATCATAATCGTGGTGCTTATAGTAATTTCTTGTAACGATACTACAGACACTACGTTTAATTAGAACTCAATATAATACATGTCGACTCCCCATCATTTTGTACACAAAAAAATTTACACCATAATCAATATGCTAAAACATGGATAAGCATAGGAGTTCGGGTTCTCAATTGTCGTGGGAGACTGCTTCCCTTGCAAACAACTGGCCCAACGACCCCAAACTCGGATCTCACGGCACGATCCTTGACCCGGTCCCTATCAAACCAATGTACACACGCTAGGAGCCCGACTTTCATTAGCCTTCTCCCCAATTCATACAGTGGGTCCCTTGAACCGTTATCAGCTTCATACTCCATTCCTCATGTGTTTCTTACTCATATTTCAAAACGGTATTTATTTTATTGGGTATGCTATTACCAATTCAAACTTCTTATATGAGATTTCAGAATACAACTTACTAATTTACCACACACAAACACACAATCAAGCAATTAAGGAACTCGGTCGGTCCAATAGGACGCGTCGTCAAAACAATTCACTCATCTCGAGTCTCGAAATTTGTTCGTGATGGATTCTGAAGATCTCGCTCGAGTGATCAATTGCTATTTCTACAATACATGGCAAACAGAGAAGTTAATTCCCTCTGGGTATACCATAATTCAATACATCATAATTTACTTAAGAATTTACGATTTTTTTCTAATATGCATGGGCTACCCAATTCACTAGTCGTAAGCAAATCCATACCTCAACATTCTCTAATATTAGTCAATTGAGCTCAAAGTTTTTTTTTTTTCAATATTGGAGTATCGATATTGGTTTATTTACAATCTAATGGTCATATTTTTCCTAATTTACTATTTGGTGCTCAACTTGAGCAAAATTACATTTTATCCTTATACTTAAGAACTTGTTTTTCTTTGTATCTAATACTTTCTCAAGTCTTCCATTTAGGTATCTCAAATTCTCTTTAGTTCTATTTAGGTTCCAAATAGGTATTAGAAAATTTTTAAGCTCTATTTCCCCAAATTACCAAAACCCTTAAATTTTGACAAAATTACAATTTTACCTATTTTCTTGAGAAATTAGGTTTAAGAATCTATTTTGACCCCAAATTTTCTAATTATGGCCCCTAAAGTTTCTTTAATTATGTTAAAAATATTGCATTGCCCAAAAGTTGCATTTTTTCTAAGGTCAGTAGACTTTTCACATATTCTAATTTCTTGAATTGCATTTAGGTATCTCAAGTTCTCATGAGTTCCATTTAGGCTCCAAATAGGTATTAGAACATTTTAAGCTCTATTTTCCCAAATTACCAAAACCCTTAAGTTTTGGCAAAATTACAATTTTACCTATTTTCTTGAGAAATTAGGTTTAAAAATTTATTTCGACCTCAAATTTTTTCATTCTGGCCCCTAAAGTTTCTTTAATTATGTTTACAATATTGTACTACCCAAAAGTTGCATTTTTTTCAAGGTCCCGAGAGAGGTGGTCAGATTGTACTTCATGTACCTCACTTCCCATTTAATTTTATTTATGGGTAGAAAGTGAGATATGGTCTGAAATTGGGTAATTGTGCGAGTTTTTGGGTCGGATATTGGTTGGAAGTGAGGTGAGGGGGACAATATGCACACATCTTAGTGCACTTAGCATAATATGACAATCGATTCTCATTGTAGCGAATCAATTTTCGGTGAATAAATTAGTCAATTCGACTAATTTTTGTCATTTATTGGTCGATTCAACCAGTTTTTTGTCCAATTTATTTTCTAAATATTTATTTTTTTAATTTCCTACAAATTAAACTTCGTCATTTTTATTTTTTTATTTATCTAGTACATTCTAAAAATTAGATTGTTTTATTGCTTCGAATCGGTTTGGGTCGTATTTTGGTCGATTCACCTCCAATTCCATCGATTCTTAACCCAATTTATTTTTCTAAAAAATTATTTTATAATTACATATTAATTATGTTCAATAATGTATATTTTCCCATTGATACAACCTTTCTAAAAATTAGGGTATTTTTGCCGAATTGATTTTCAATCAAATAGGTTATTTCATGCTAATTTTATTTAAATTCAGTGTTATTTTTATAATTATTGATTTTCAATCAAGTGGATTCTTTTAAGCTAATTTTATTAATATATTTATTGTCCAAATTTATGTTTTGAATAGATTTTCAATACATACTGATTCCAAATTTTAATTTTCTTAAGATATTAAAGGTTAGATGACTAGAGCAATATTTTAATATTTTTTAATCCCAAAAATAATCTATTTGTTATTATTGGATACTCTACATAATTTAAATCATAATTCACAATCTCAACTAATAAAAATCGGCTTTTCAAATATTTTAGTTACTTGATTAATCTATTTCCAACCCAATTCGAGTTTATCTTTAAAATTATATTTTTTTCGATTTCATATTAATTTTTTATCCGATTTGATTATATTTTATTTTTAAAATTTCTGTTATTACATTAAATATCCGCCTAAGCTGATGCACTTTATGTGAAGCACTAATATCAAATGCTATTACTCTTAATGTCAATTTAACCATTAAAAGTAATGATTTTCCTAATTGTTGCCAATTTTGTAATACTAGGAAAACAGTGGAGTATGTATTAATTGAATACCCATAGACTAGCCATACATGCTTGATATGAGAGTTGTGGGTTGAACATCAATGACCCCATAATCACCATTTTCCTACTTTTCTTGAATCTTTGGTGTGTAAAGCCCAAAATTATAGTGGCCTGTAGTTTTTTACAGGAGTCAAAACGCCTGACACCCTGGAACAGAAAGGAGAATGCTAGACAAGGGTAATAATGAACCTCCATGGTGGTGGAAGGGACCCTTGGAGGAAAAAAAATCAAATAATATATTTAATATCGTGGCAGTCTATTTAATTCATTCATTTGATAAAAACATGTTTCTTTTTATTCATGATATGAATACAGGTTTTGGTTTTGGGGCAAAAAAATATATATTAAAATTTTATCTTAAATCTGTTTCAGATAAAATGATAAACAACAAACAATCATACTTATTGATTTTCCATGGTCTCTCATCTGATCTAACCGCATGGAGTTGGAAAGCTATGTAACTTGTACAAGCAACCGAGTGTCTAGTGCTTGAAATCCGGGTTGTCTCGGAGGCCGAATCTAGAGAGAACCAAGCAGTACGAATCCCAGTCTGTTCTTCGTAGGTACTTGAGCAATTTCTTTCTCCTCTGCACCATGCCTTCAAGACCTTTCCTAGAATGCTTGTCCTGCCACATTATGCCAAGCCAACTTTCAGCACAAGTAACTGCTATTTTATCAGCTCCTAATAAATAGTCTATGGTGCATTAATTATCAGTTTGTATTACTAAAAAAAGCTATGCCCCATGCAAGAGTGATGATGCGGTTGATTTGGAGAAGGGTGTGTGTTGGCAGGGAAAGAGTAAAGCCTCAAACTCACCTTCTTGTGAATGACAGAAGATAGATGCTTGATCTTGGTCGTCAGTTGTGCAACTGCAACAATCACAAAAAATATAGGAGGAAAAAGCATAAGCAAAGGCTAGACTAACTTCTAAAGCATAAGGGTAACCTTGCCAATGCTGTGTGTATACTAGATCCACAACTATGCTGAGCACAACACAGCACTCGTGGCAACCCTCCAATTGGCCATCAGAATTGCACAAATGGTTACCAATTTTAGCTAATCATTTGGTTCCTTTATTAACTTGACAAATGGGACTCTCTCGTGGCAACCCTCCAATTGGCCATCAGTGCACAAATGGATTTGATGTATCAATGGAAGGGTTATGGGTGGGGAAGGGACCAAATTGTATCAATGCATTATCTAGAAAATTAAATTGTTGTCCTAATTGAGAGCTAGTGCAGGCTGAACTACTAAGAAACAACTAGAGCAAGAATTTTTGCAAGACTGGGCTAATAATATCATCGTAGAACCGGTGTGCATTATCTAAGAAAATCCAGTTCAGTTTTTTATCCAACCCCTTAAAAAAAGTTTCTAGAAATATTTTTTGTAGGATTCAGTTCAAAACCTTGAACACGTGCTGACCCACAGTCAGATTCTGACATTTTAAACTCTTCTCTGACTTTTGCAAGCTCGAGTTTCATCTTCTCTGCAGAAGACATGTTATCCGGATGGAAGTACTGCGAACAAAAGAAAACCAAAGTTAGATTCATGATTTTTTGAAGATCAGATATACCCACATATAGTACTAGTAATTTTTTGAGAAAATGTCTACTCAGAGAAATAATGATCTCTATTCTATAGACCAACCGGTGTCAACTTTTTTAAATATTCGGCTAGTTTCATGAGTTCACTCAATAATCAACGACCAGCCTGCTCCAAGGAAGCGGCATGGGCTTACCTGTTCAACTAGATGCTCCTTTGGAGAATGTAACATGAACTCTGGAGTTTGACTCAGCTGTCCCAATATATCAAGTCTCTGAACTGCAAGTACACACAGTTTTCTAATGTATGCATAACCAATCAGAAAATCTCTCTAATGTAAAACAAAATGTTCAGTTGCTGACTAGAAATCCATAAAGGGTACCTCAAATGGAAACAGTTAACAAAGCATGATATCAGCAAGATAAAAGAAGCATTTTGAGATATTCTTTGGCTGGAGATACAATTGAAATATAGCTCATACATTAGTCAATAGAGTGATGTGGTAACTGAATCCGGTATAGGGCTTGCAGTAACTTCACACTGGAAATTTATGATTTTTCAGCAAGTTTTTTTACACATTCTATAGGTTACAGGAAGTGTACTTAATCACCGATTTAACCCTGAAGCAAAGCCCTTTTCTTGGAAGAACCGGCAACATCCAAGTGCTTGTGGATCATATAGTATAACTATATTTACCCCAAAAATGTTTCATGCATAAGAGAGGCTTCATATCTTATCTCATCAAGCAAATCCAGTAAATCAAAGAACGCAAACACATGATCAGGATCCTATCATAACTTTGCATGAATATCATCAAGAATATAGCATCAGAGCAGATGAGTGCACACTCACATGCTGTCTTCTTGCTCTTCTCATCGCTAGATAATCTCAGCCTCAGCAAACTCTCCCTTAAATCCTTGTACCCTCCACCGATTCTAGACTCGGTTTCTTTTTCCTCCATCTCTCTCAGCTTCCCCAGCCTCTCATTCAGCTCCTCCAAGGAGAATTTGCCCTTCCCTTCGGCCAAGTTGCCAGGCCTCAACATCCTCAACTTCTCGCCTAATTCTTCGTGACCATACACTTTTACAAACTCAGTCTTCAACTCCGCGCTCGCCCCGCTGTCTGACTTCTCTTTCTCCCTCAACTCCTTTCCAAACACTGAAGAGGGCAGTTTATCCATCCCTCCCATCACAGTCGTCATCCCCTCAGCAGGCTTGAGCTTGAGAGAATCCTTGAAGCTCGAGAGCGACAGCGGGTCCCCAGCATTGCCACCACGCTTATCTCCTCGTGAATTGTTATTTGTCCTCAGCTGCTTCAAGCTCTCTCTGATGGCGTCGAATGAAAGATGAGACACAGGTCGCGTGGGGCCTGGCTCCTTCTCGGGCTCAACTCCCTTTGGAATCACACCCCGCTTGAACAGCTCTTGGACCGAGACGGGCTGTGATGAAGGAGAATCCGCCGGACCCGGCGCGGCGGAGCGGCGGCGGAACTCGGAGAGGTTCTTTCGAATCTCCTCGAGGGATGCGACCTTCGACGGAGGCGGCTGTTTGGCGGCAGAATATGGGGAGCCAGGTCGTCTGAACTGTTGTGGGTTCTGCTGCTTGAGCTTTGACTTGATGTCGCTCAGGTAAGAAGAGATGGAGGACTCAGACTGGGAGGGCTCTGTACTCGAAGGAGGATCCTCGGGGGGTGCAGCGGCGGGGTCCGGGGAGGTGGAAAGGAAGTGGACGAGAGAAGGGTTCGGGAGGGTCCGAAACTTGGGCCTAAGTTGCAGAGCCATGGGAGGCGGTTGAGATGAGGGCCGGCGTCTTGCAGGACTAAAACCCTATCTAGCTCCACCTTTGAAAGGCAGACGACGTCGACGGCCGACGATGGGAATGAAGGAAATGGTGGCTCTCTTTCGTAATGGGCCTTAACGGGCCTTATAGGTAAATGATGAATAGTTCCACTGTGCAAAAAAATTGGCTTCAGCTTTATCGAATCTGTCAGGTGGCTGTCCTGTACTTCAATTTGCTGTCATTCAGTGGTTCCTTGCTCAACCTTTAAGTTAGCCCGTCTTTAAAATTAATTTTACTAAAATAAAAAATATATACATATATGGTATGACTAATTACAAATTTGGTAAAATATTTGATAAATTTATTGGAAAAATACTGAAGGCGAAACTGTAATTAGTTGAATGAAAAAAATCTATGAAAATCATTTTTTTAGCACAACTGCCGAGTTATGGCAAAAAAAAACTTGCGAAATTAGCGAAATTAGCGTTTGGTGATGAAAATTTGATTATATGAAAAAATTTTAAAATATTTGTGAGAATTGTAAAATTTTTAAATTTATAAATTAATAATATTTATTTATTTTATCTAATATTTTATTTTATTTTTTAGTAAAAAGAGTATACACTTTATGATTAATTTTTAAACCACAATAATTATATAATATTATTTTCAATAATATTAATCATATTTATAAATTAAAATGATAAAAAAGTATATTTGATACAATATTGAATATTATTCTCAACAACATTAATTATATATATGAATTGAAGTGATGAAAGGGAAAAATTAGTGTGGTTCGCTAACTAGCCACACCATATAATACCCACTAACATTTGGTCAGCGACAATGAATTATTTGCATGACTAGCCAATGAGTGATGAAAAGAAAGAAGGTAAGGCTAAGAAAGTAAAGTGGTAAGTAAGGAATGAAGAGCAGAAGGCAAATGGATGGGGCGTTGGGGATGATGAAAGAAACGACAACCAAAGCAGGCAATGCCATCTCGCGTGTGGGTCCTACTTAAAAACCACTAATGGATAAGTTAAGAGACAGATAGCAATGAATCTGTCACCATAATTTTCACAACATCCCCTCCTTTCCTTGTTATATTAATATTACGTGTAATTCTTTTAAAAAATATATATTATTTTAAAACAATAATAAAAACTTTTATAAAATTTAAACAAACCTCGAATTAGTAGTAAGAAATAATAATTATATATATAATGAGGTATATATATAATTCACTCAATATTTCCAAGAATGTTTTTAGTAATATTGAGAATTAGATGCTAAATTATATAAAATATAAAATTCTTGTTAGTTTATTAGTATATAAAATTTTTATTACTTATAAATAATTAATTATAAATAGATATTTACATTACTAATTATTGTTAAACAATACATTATTAAGGTAATATATCAAATTTATTTTTATTTAAAAAGTTTATGTTAAAATCTTAAATAATATATATATATATTATGTGATATAATTTCGTTTGAATATAAATATATTTATTTAGCTTAATTAATGTATAAATATTTTATTAATAGCTTTAATTAAAATACTATATTTATGAATACCGAGTAATTATTAAAAGTTTTTCATATAATTTGAATAAATTTAGAAAATTTTACTTATTAATTGAAAATTATATAAAATATTTGTATAATTTAATATTATTATATTGATATTAATTAAAAATATTAGTATATATATTTAATAGTTTATATGATGAATTAGTATTTTTTCCAAATATTATATCAAGTAGTTATATTTAAATAATTTATATTAAATATTGTGTATTTGAAAATTTTTGTATAAATAATATAATTTATCTTGTCTATTTATTCTAAATTTTAAATTAATGATAGCTGAAATTATTGAGATAAACAAACACATTTAAATAAAATTGAAAATCATCTATTTGTATATGAAAAAGTAGCATTTATCATCTATTCGAATAAAATAGCAATATTCGATTCAGGGTTGCCTTACTTGCAACCCAATTTACTTCTAATATCAGATTATTATATTATTATTTTCTTTGCGCAATATATATATTATTATAATTAAAAAGTTAAAAAAAACAATTAAGGAAATTTCTGAAGAGAAAAGAGAGTGAGAGAGCGATGAAATGCACGCGTGGAGTGGAGTTATCAACAAAACAAACACCTACTCCTCCAGCACCGTACTTCTCTCTCCCCTCAGCCCTCCCCTCCTCTCAACAAACCGTTTTCCACCCCGCTTCTCTCTCTCCCTCTCTCTCTAGAAACCACACCAACATGACTACCGCCTCCGACGCCTGCGACGTGGATGAGTGGACAGAGCTTGCCGCGAGGGACGACAACGTGGTGGCCGAGATGCTCCTCCTCCTCCGCCGCGATGCCACCAGGCCTCCCCTCGCGATCGATTGGACCGCACGGCAGCGCCGGAGCGGCGGGGCCAAGAAGGAGGAGGACAGGAAGACGAGGCAGAGGAGGCCGGCGCCGAAGAAGAAGCATGGCGAGGAGGAGGGCGTGGATCCGACGCGCGCCAGCCCTGCCACTCCGCTGTCCTGGAGCGGAGCAACCTCCACCAGCGGCGGCGGCGGCGGCGGTGACGGTCAGGAGGAGTCGAGCCGTCCCACCAGGAGGCCGCCACTGGACAACGCGAGATCTAAGGTACGCTCTTCCCGCTCTGCTACGCGTCCTCATCCTATTAGCCGATCGGTCAGAGAGCGACATACGTATATCCTTTATTGCTGATCTTAAAAAAGGAAAAACTAAGGGTAAATTGGGAAATAATTTACTGTCTAGGAAAAAATTTATTTAGCGCCCGAAAGAGGAGGAGAGGATGGGAGGTACTGAACTAAGAAGCTTCCTCCCCTCCTCTCTGGTGGAATTCTTGCGGTTTGACGAGATTACCCCTTTACAGAACTGAAAGATCAGATCATATATTGCGTCTGTCAGTTTTGGTTACATGAAGAAGTTAAAATCATAGCACGAACAGAAAATAGGATGCGTTTCTTTCTGGTACTCCTTTAAAGTTAGATTTAGATTCCAGCTTCCTTTTACATCAAGCCTCACTTCCCCTCCCACCGCTCCAACCAAACACCCTTTTTAACCCACAAAAGAAAACAGTATCTGCAAATCACCCATTTGAAAATAAGCCTTTCACTAAGTTTCTGACGCGACACAAATTCCTAGGCGAACTTTAAGACCGCTTGAATTTTCAACGTGTAAAAACGGTCACATAATTTTCCTATGCAATTGAAAAAACTACAGGATGATGTTTTTACCGGACCAGATGCTTAGAATTAAACAATATTCTATGACAATAAGTATGTTTGATTATTATTCTCACATTTTTTGTTGGGTTTGAACTTGAAGAGATAATGGATGATGGCAACACTGGTCTCATTTCGCTGTCGCCGGCTTCCACGTCCCACCACCCTCCTACCTCCCAATCTCTTAGGGTATTCCCGTGGGCCGTGATTTTGGGAAAAAATAATATCTAATATGATATACGAAATTTACTAAAATTTAATTAAATTAACTTAATTTATCTCAATTGTTTTTCTTTACATTTGCTTCTCTACACCGTGAGTTCTTATGTGGCAAGGAGACGGTAGGCAGAAGGGGAGAGTGTTTTTTTTTTTTGCAAAAGGGACAGTTTCGTCAGATGGGTTTTGCAAGTGCAAAAGAGGGGGTTTTAGTTGTTAGTTGTTATAATGGGCGTAGAAATAGTCTCCTTTTTGAAATATTTATTTTATTTTATTGCTGTCGGAGGGTTAGCTGGGGAGATGATTGGATGCGGCTGGAGCAGCGTCACCTTTCATGTATCTTGATTCTCTGTCCCTTCCTTTCCGCGGCCTAGGAGAATCATTAGCTTTCAGCTCCATATTTTGTTGAGTCTTCTAAATCGGACCTGAACTTTGATCAGGGCCGAGTGATTCTCTTTCTAAGGAAAATACAACATGGGCATATCAAGATTCTCGATTCGGTCGAGGAGTTAATTGGTCGGGCTTGAGTGTGAACTAGTGGCATAAATTGGGGTTGATTTTTGCTTGATGCTTTGAAGGTTAGAGCAGTCATCTGCTGATATACCTATCAAGCTTTGGGTTGCTTTCTTATTTTATCTACAAAATTCGATATGGTAGTCTTTCTGAAAGGGTCAAATGGAGAGAAACCGGATTGCATTTGTAGACGTGTAAAATGGATGGGAAGTTAGTGGAAGCAGGGCCCGCTTTTGTCCTCATGTAGTTGACTGACTCACTCTAGGGTTTTGGTCTGCCTCCTCCATGTTCTTTTTCTTTCTTTTTTGTCCCTCAGTCATTCTTTTGGGATTATTATATAATTATAGGAATGGAGAGAAAATGCCATGTTCAAACAAGGCACTGTCCAATAGCAAAAAAAAAAAAAAAGGTATTGTCTTTCTGTGGTCCAATTTTCAGGAAGCTGAGGGCCCAGAAAAAGGGCAATTTCCTGAGTTTTTTTGGGGCAATAATTTCCTCTGAGCTGGCATCCTGTGATACACACATGAAATAAAAGTGCCCATCATGGTGCCATTAAGTTACGTGGGTGGCATTCTTATGTCAGTGTAGGGTCTGGTGCCAGGAATTAGCACATTTCAGCATATGTTCTACTTCCTTTTTTTGGGGTGGGGGGCTCAAAGAGCTTAAGGTTGTTCGGACTCGGGTTTTTCTTGGAATTCGGGTCTCTTACCAGGGAATGGACAAAGTGTCGAAGTCATCTTTTCATGTAGGCTATTCACATGGAGAAAGAATTCTTCTCATTGCCGTGTGCATCCAACCACCCGACAACACTAGGATTTGGAGTGTCAGTCTTCCAAGGAAAAAAAGGGCCTTGCCGATTTAAATGATTTGATTGTGCCAGGAAATTGAACTCCAGTAATGTTTTAACGATAACGATCTGACCTTGGTAGGACTAGGCCATTTGAGTCTTGTGGCCTTGTCCATGCAACTCCTTTTTCATAGATCCTTCGTTATCAGAATGTTGCTTGTTTTTGAATGAGACATGAAGGCTGCTGGAGCAAATGCTGTTGGCCTCACTAACATCCGTTCCATTGTTCCTTATCTGTTGTTTTTAGTCTTTGATGGACTTGTCCGTTCACTAGAGACACCTCTGACAGAGAATTTTGCGTTCCTTTCAGGTTTCTACTTTGACTGCAACACCCAGTCCTACAACCCCTGCAACGAAAAGGCCGAAGAGGAAAAAGGTGACTGTTAAATTCGGCCTTCTCTGTCGTATACGATGATGCTACATGACATGAACACCTTCCACACCCATGTCTTTCCATTACATCGATATAAACTTTTATCCTTCACTGAGCTGTATGTCAATCTATATCTCGTATGATTTTTGCAGACTTTAGCTGAGCTTAAAGACGAGGAGAGCCTGCTTTTGAGGGAAAGAAAAAAATTGAGACATGTAGGCCTTCCAACATTTTTGTGCAATGTCTCATCTCGCTGTCTTTACGAGTCATTATCATGTCATGTTTGGTGCAAATTTACTGACATAATTTTCATTTTTTAACAGGATCTGGCTGCCCTTCGCTTGATTGTTGAGCGGGATCGGGCAAGAAATTGCATCTTGAAGCAGATGAAGGTGAAATAAAGTCTTTTCACTCCCAATCTACTTAAACATAGAACTGATCATTTTCATATAAGCATCTTGATGACGGATGCATTCCTGCTGCTGTATCCAGGAATGTATCCTCAGATTATATACACAAATTCAGATACTGAATCCAGTCTCGCTCTTTGCAGCTTGATTTGCAGATGCCTCGCGCAGAAACGTTTTCAGCAATCTCACCAGGGGCACCGGACAACAATGATGTAGCAGATCAACAAGATACTCCGGCTCCAGCTCCAGCTCCAGCTGACAATACTTTGTCAGAGAGTAAATGTGAAAGGCATGAGGTGATGTTGGAGCTTCCTGATCTCAATGTTCCACTTGAAATTCAAGACCTCTAGGCCCCCGACATGGCTTCTCCCCTGCATCGTAATCCTAACTGAAAATATAGTAGGTTCCTTATCCATAACAGAATTCGGACTTTGGCGCCTTTCCACCATCCGGATTCTCAGAGGGCATGCTCACCTCGGTGTCAAGATGGTGTAGAACATTGGTGAAAAGCTAGAGTGAGTTTTATTCTTTACTTGTCTCCCTTTGTAGTAGTTCGGAAACTGACAGTACAGTAGTAGCTTGCATGATGAGATAAATTCCAATTGCTGTTAGCGAAGCTGTTGTACTTGTGCTCTTCTCTTGTCCATCTCTGTTTACTTCACAAGAGGGAGATTTTGATTCAATATGAAAGTTCATGCTAAAATTTTAGCCTAAATTAGGGAATTTTGATCATGATATTATTTTATGAATGAGCATAGTAAATATTTTAAAATAGAGAATAAATCATTAAAAGTCTGTTTTTATTGATTGATTGACTATTTATTGAATAGTATCTATATTAATTTGTAAATTAAATTATTTTAAATATTATTACTAGTGAATAAAAAATAATTCAAATCATATTTTTAAATGAAATATTTACAAAATATGTCAAGGGAAAAATAAAGTAATCGAATGAAGGGGAGATATTGCGATTGGAACTATAGGACTCAGAAGGAAACATACAAGTGAAAAATACACATGCAAAGGAGATTTGATTTAATTAATTATCTCCTAAAGTTTTAGGTACTCATTTTTAATTCATAAGTAAATTTTAGTAGAGATCATGCGAGAAATATATAAATTCTATTTTATATTAATAGTAGGGGAAGACTCCAACTTTAATTTTTAAAATTAAATTAATATAAAAGATGAGATCTCTATAATATTGGTTATGGTGAAAATATCTTTCTATAATATGATAATTCCGCGTCAAATATCGATCATTTTGTACACAGTATTAATATTAAATTGAGTGTATTATGTCAAGTGAATATAAAATGATAAGTTATGTAAAGTTAGGGATTATTAACTTGGTCTTGAAAATTGTACAACATTATAATTTTGGTCAATAATTCACACATATTTTATCTAGCATTGGCCATTAAATATAATTAGTAAGTTTAGATATCTTTTGCCATTAGATAGATTGAATGATATTATAAAATAAAATTCAATACTCATGATTACGTCATATTTGTATGTTATTTTAAAAATATATTTTAAATTTTATTTTATGGACTCTTGATATTTATGGAATTATGGCAAGTTTAAACTAAAAAAATAGTGTAATAATTAATTTAAATTATTTTATATAAAAATTGATATAATAATAATATTATATAAATGATTTTTTAAATAGAATATTAATATTATATAGTAAATAAAACATTTTATATATTTTCAACTCCCTCGTCTTTTTCCCGTGACAATTGCTGTGAATGTCGTCGACGAGCTCCTGCGCCCCTGCTGGCGCCGGGCATGCAGCCGATGACAAGTTCCATCCGCTGCCTCTCACTATCGGCGGCGTCGATTCATCCTACCCGTCTCCATCTTCGGTCCCGGGGAACAGCTTGTCTCAGGCGTTTCACTTCTCCTCCGGAAACCCTAGGATCGAGGAGACTCGCGGCGTCATGCACCTTTTTCCGGAACACGGCGTTTCTTCTTCTTCTTCTTCCACGGAAAATTTTCCTGTACTTCTCCATGTTACACCTGATCTCCATTTCTGGAGACTCGCATTTCACCGTATATTAATGCCGTCTTTCTTATCGTCGGTGATTTTGTGCTAGTTTGTATGTTCCGGGCTCAGCCATATCCCCTTTTGCTTTATGTTTATCTTCTGCGGGCTACAAAATCTAAATAGTTGATCCGCTTCTGTTCTTACTGGGAAGATATGATATCAGAGATAGTCAAGAGTACCCATTGAACTTGATGAGCAAAAGTTTCTGAGATACTTGTTTTAGTAGGTTTTCTTGCGTAGTAGGTGATCTTACAGAAAACGATTTTCTTCCAGTAATTTCTAATCAATTTTGAGATTTACTTGTCACAAGATAGTTTGTTAGAAAGACATTGCGAGGCTCTGAGTAGCATGAGCATAGTGATGTGAAACTCAAGAATGTCCATCTTGAGAGCAAGTTGGCCTTAAATTTTCCGTTTATGGTTTTATTAGGTTGGACGAAATCCTTCTCTCTGCGTTCTTGGGGTGCCAAATCACATGACTTATGCAGACTTTTGCCAGTTCTGCGCTGCATTCATTCAGCATATACTGGAGATGCGTATCGTCAGGTTCATTACAACAATACCTTCCTTCCTGGGTTAATTTTACAAATTGAATCATTTACCTGATGCAGCTAATGTCTCCACTTTCCTGCTTGCTAATTAGGAATGATGGGATGGACGATCTGTATAGTGTGTTGATAACATTTGATAGTCAGGACTCTGCAGATGGTTTCTACAAGTATTATAATGGGAGACGATTTAATTCCCTCGAAGTATGCTTTGCTGCTAATATACCTCTGTTATTTATATTGGAGATGTCATATGGGAGGCCTATCTTTTGTAGTTGCAGATTGCATCTTCATTTCCCTTTTCTTCTCAATTTTACATTTTACAGGTCGATATCTGCCGAATCCTCTATACAGTTGATGTGCAGTACTTTGGTTATAAAGGCTCAACAGAAAATATACAAACAGCTCTCATGCCATCCATTGAGCAACCAACCTGTCCTGTTTGTCTAGGTATTTTATTTTCTTTATCAAACTATTAGTGAAACTTATCTGACATTCAAATATAGGTGTTAACCCCAGACATAAACTGGATGTATAAGTTTATTTCTGCACAGACATTGGTGGTGCAGCCTGAAAAGTCTAAAATAGGGCTGCTTCTGATATACCTGAAGTACATTTTGCAATACAGGAAAAAGAACCAAACATTCTATGCGTTCAATGCTGGATCTCTAGGTTGTAACTTTCTTGTTGATACTACTAAGGATTGGATTCTCAAGATTTGAGACCATATAATCCTCTAATATGAAATAAGCCAAAACAAAAGAAAAGTAGACTAGAATGAAATAAATCAATTAAAAAATCCTGGGAGACTCCAAAGAATGCTTTTTTAATACATGATGGTTTTGCTTGTCTGTCTTGTGGGGAAATTTTTCATTAGGAAACTTTTGTGCATGGTTTTTATATACCACCAAAAAAGGTGAGCTGTTTTATTTTTGGTGTGACATTTAGTTAAAAGCCAAACACATTTGATGTGGCTCAGAAAACATGAATCACTAACAGACTTGTGGTTATGATGCCCTGCAGAGAGGTTAGACCAGGATGCAGGTGGGACACTCACTACTATCTGCAATCATTCTTTTCATATATCTTGTATTTCCAAGTGGACGGATTCTTCTTGTCCTGTAAGTTTATTGTGCTGGAAAGTCCAAATTTTCATATTGGAAGGCTCTATAAATTTATAAAATAGCCGGACGACTTGCGTATTATTTTCTCTATCAATTTTAGGTTTGCCGCTTTTGCCAGCAGCAGCCTGAAAAGTCGACATGCTTTGTATGTCAAACATCTGAAAATCTCTGGATTTGTGTAATTTGTGGGTATGTTGGCTGTGGGAGGTAAATAACTGTTATCTTTTCCCGGTAACTGTTTTTGGCCTTTTCCTTCCTGGTTTGCATTGAATATACCAATCGCTTGAGCCTGATAAACCTTATTAGTCATCTGGAGTCAGAAGTACTTAAATTTTTTTTTTCTTGTCAAATCCAAAATTTCACTAAGGATTGCAGTATTCCTTGTGAACCTTTTTATTTCATGGGTTAAACTTTTGATGGCTGTGTTAAAAAATGTTGATAGTTTGGATTAGTACCATTTAAGAACTTTTTTTCATACAGATACAACTACCGTACTAAGTTTATATTGTTTCAAATATGTAATATGCTTACCAATCCCAATATCCTGAGCCGTTGATCAATTTAATGATTTAAATTTGCACCATAATTCTAATATATTATTGTAATTTGACATTATTTGAATACACAGTTGCTACATCTCTTTTACATACTACCATGGTGGTGCTTTCTTGCTGCTGTTTCAGAAGAGGATAGTTGAGTCATGTTGATCTTCTAAAGATTCTGTACTTCTTGAATACAACTGCTTTGTGCCATAAACTTGATCAGGTATAAGAGTGGGCATGCCATAATACATTGGAAGGAAACTCAACACTGCTATTCTCTTGAATTGGAGACACAACGTGTTTGGGATTATGTTGGTGACAATTATGTGCAACGGCTCATTCAGTCCAAGACGGATGGGAAGCTAGTTGCCTTGAACTCTAATGGTGGTTGTGGTAGCTTTGAGGACTTAGAAATGAGCGAGGCTTTGTTGAACAGTAAAGTTGAAGCTGTATGGTTTGTTCTCCCTTCTCTAAATTGTTTATTACAGGTTGACAGTTTTCTCATCCCAAGTTCCTAACCTCATTATTCTCACTGAATGCAGATTGTTAATGAGTACAATGACCTTCTTGCAACCCAGCTTGAGAACCAAAAATTGGTAATTGGTGGATATTTATTTTGACAATGCCAAATATTTTTAGCCCATTTCCTTTATATGAGCCTCACATGTTCTGGGGGTGGTCTCTGATTTTCAATGGCACTTGGCCTCGTGCTGCACTGACATCTATTTACCCTCTTTGTGCTTTTCCCCTGCTTTGGCTGTAGTACTATGAATCTTTATTAGAAGATGTTAAAGATCAAATCGAAAGTGAAATATCTGAAGCAGTGGAGAAGGCCATAACTAAGAAATTGCAGAAGCAGCAGACCAAGCTTGAAAAGTTCATGCGAGAAAAGAAACTCCTGGATGAAGTAAGCTTTAATATCTAATATTGCTTCCACAAGCAACTGATAACCGAATGCACGTTCCTTCTCTTTATTGTACCAGATGATTCTAACGGGTTAACTGGTATACTTTCTGTATCTAGCTTAATGATAATCTTCTGAAGAACCAAGAGATATGGGAATCAAAGATATCAGAACTGGAGGAGAGGTATGTTTACATCAATATACCAATCACTTTCCATGTTTGTTAAATAATAGCTACAATGACTTTGAAAGAGGCATCACTTTTGTTTTCCAATGTCATTAAAAAGGGAGATGAACTCTTAATTAACTTTTTGTTAAAATTTTCAGGGAGAGAAATTCTCTGAGGGCAAAGGATGAAAAAATAGAGGAGCTGGAAAAGCAGGTGAAAATTGTGCACACCTTACTCTGCTTTCTCCTAGTTTGCAGGCTGGCTTGTGCTCAATCTTCCATCTCTATGCTGATTCCAAGTTTTCTTGCAGCTAGGAGAATTGATGCTGCAACTTGAGGCAGTCCAGCCTCCACCCTGAAGAGCTACCCCTGTCTCAATGGAACCCTAATATCGATGAGAATCAATTATGGGCAATGGGAGGATCTGATTTAGCCCACGCACTATGTAAATATAAATGTAAATAACACCACCCCCCCACCCCCCCCCCTCCCCATAACTTTTGCCTATTGATGATTACAGTAACACGCAAAAGGAATTCTGTACAGAAACTAGGAGATTCCTGGAGGCATGTGAATGTATGCTTCTTAAATGGTTTTTTTATAGTCTCTTGGGGTTGAACTCACTTGGAAGCTTTGACATGTCCTAATTATAGTAAATCTTATCAAGTGCACTTCCTTGCACTTGTGAAAAGTTTCTTTCATTACTAAGATTTTGAGCTTGAAATCTTTTGTAGTACTTTCCATCAAAGTTGACGCTGATATGGCACCCTACTGCCTCTTTATAATAATTGATTTATATCATATTGAACCCGATTAAAAATCAACCTAACTAATATTTGATATATGAATATTCGTAATTTTATAAAAAAATAATTTTTAAAATTTGGTACATTTTAAACGCTTATAAAAACGATTCATAAATTATTTCATAAATTACTAGTGTATTTATATAAAATAACTAATAAATTTTATACATGTTTGCGTAAATTTATATTAAACAACCTAAACTTATATACATATTAAAATCATAAATTTATTTAAATTAATTAATTATATATATTAAAATTATGATTTATATAAAATATTTTATAAATGTATATAAAAAAATAGTGTGAATAATAAATTTATGTATACATAAAAAATATATAATATATAATATATTATTATTTTTAATCAATACAAAATTACAAGCAGTCTAGAATTACAATGAACCAAATATCCATAATACCTAGCTGCCCTCTCCATTACAATCACAACGTCACTCCTGGCGCAAGGCGAAACCGGCGCTGAAGCTGCTGCCTGACAATCACGTCGTCCTCTTTTGACCACCATTCAGAATGTCTTCTCTTCGTCTAAATTTCAAACCTCTGGGAGCGGCTCCGTTTCGCCGCGTTCCAGGCAGCAGGCTATCGCCTACCAAGCCTGGCTCTATCAGGTGTGCTGCCGCAGCGCCAACCAAAAGCTATTCCATCACCTTGCTCCCAGGAGATGGCATAGGCCCTGAAGTCATCTCCGTTGCTAGAAACGTCCTGGTACTCACTGGGGCTACAGAAGGTCCGAGTAAAACCTCACCTTTACAAAAAAATGAACTCTGTGTTTATAAACATTCTACAACTGAAATCTGATTTCATGTCTGCTTTCTCCGATTGGTTGGGGACTGTAACCCTGAAAACTTGAGTCATGCTGAGATGGTCGTCTCCAATTGTGTCCGATGAGCTGGAGTTCACTGATAGTGGGTTTAGGTTAATAAGCAGTAGCAGACCGTAGCATCAATAATTCAATATGAAGAATTTTTCTTGACCTACGCCATTGACTCTTTCCTACTCGTATTGCTTGTTTTTAATTATTGATTAATAGGTATTGAGTTCAAGTTCCAAGAGATGCCAGTGGGTGGAGCTGCGTTGGATTTGACTGGAGTTCCTTTGCCTGAGGAAACACTCGCCGCTGCTCAGCAGTCTGATGCTGTTCTTCTTGGAGCAATTGGAGGGTTAATGCTGCGTCTCTCACATCACTTTTCTCCCTGAATCTCTGAATTCTTCATGTTTTCACCTTCCATTTTCATGAAATTAAGGTATAAATGGGACAAAAATGAAAAACATCTAAAGCCTGAAACCGGTTTGCTTCAATTGAGAGAAGGTTTAAAGGTCTTTGCAAACTTAAGGCCAGCAACTGTGCTTCCTCAGGTTCTCTATCCCCCTCCTTAATCTCTTTCCTTTCCCAAGCTACCTTAATGAGCCGATTGCATAAGATGTTATACTGTTGAGAATTTTTTGAACATTTTTAATTTAAAATGGTTTTGTTGGCGTTTCCTTCAGTTAGTTGATGCTTCAACTCTTAAGAGAGAGGTTGCTGAAGGTGTTGACCTAATGGTTGTGAGAGAGCTCACGGGTGGTTAGTATCATTAATAACTTAATGTTTTGGGAGGAGATAACAATTTTGACCATGAACATTAGTTGGATTTCCAAATTTACTATTGTTTCACTTTTTGTTTCACATTTACCATATACAAAAATTTTGTCAAATTTAGCTAGAAAATGAGTTTGAAATATTGTAATGCTGTTGTCATTTTCATTCAATGAAAATATTCTGTAGAAAGCAAAGGGAATCTTGCCCTTATTTCACAAGCTTGAGCATATATGGAGATAATGTATGCAAGGATGGCCTATCAAGTCAACCTTATCTTTTGCTCAATACTTTTATTAAATAACAACGACGAAAGCATTATTGATACCTTATATTTATTTAATAATGGAAACTTTCATATGGTATAATTAAAATGAAAAGTGAAATTCATGTAGTATTTTGTAAAAATAAATCTATTCTTGGTAGATTTAGAAATGTGACTAAAGTTCATGGTCAAAAATACAATTTACTCAATCTTTTGTCTATAGAGTTTTTGACTCTCAAATGTCTTTTTGTTGAATGATTGTATTTTTTCTGATATTAGGAATTTATTTCGGTAAACCAAGGGGCTTCAAGACAGATTGGAATGGTGAAGAAATTGGTTTCAATACTGAAGTGTATGCAACAAGTGAGGTAATTCTCCACTTATTGGCTCGCGTAGTGAACTCCAAAGAGAATTTGCAGCTTCCATTTATTTAAACAATATGAATCCAGTGTTCTCGTCCTTTGAGGATCTTACAAGCAGTATTATTGACTTCTATTGGTAGCCCTGTGTGCTAGATTGATCGCATTGCCCGCGTTGCATTTGAGACAGCCCGCAAGAGGCGTGGCAAGCTCTGTTCTGTTGACAAAGCAAATGTTCTGGAGGTGTGAATTCACACTACTTTATCTTGTCAGTTCATCTCTTGCATGCATGATTCACAATTGGGCTATAATTTCAGGAGAATGAAATATAATCAATCAAAAGCACACATTTACGTTGGTCTACTAGAATCCACGAGTAGGCACTTGAATGAATTCTGATGTTTTATCAATATGGTCTGTTGACAAGGCAAATGTTTTAAAGGGTACTGATAAAAAAAAGTAAAGTCAAAGGCACATTTCATGTTTTAGCAATGCAGGAATGAATTATCTTGTGGTTCTTGTAGGCATCAATGCTTTGGAGGAAGAGAGTCATGGCGATATCTCTAGAATACCCTGATGTAGAATTGACACATATGTATGTGGATAATGCTGCAATGCAACTTGTTCGTAACCCAAATCAGGTAATGTTTTATGAACTTAGATATATAAAGACATCTTAGAGAGTATTTCTCACACTTAATGCTTTGGTGAAAATTCTTTTAGTTTGACACCATTGTGACAAACAACATATTTGGCGATATCTTATCTGACGAGGCTTCAATGATCACTGGAAGTATTGGGATGCTACCGTCTGCAAGTCTTGGGGAAAATGTAGGAAATATGCTTTGTTTTGGTTTCCGTTTTGAGTTCTTTGAGTGTTTGATTTGGAGGAAACTACACATCCCTTATGGAGATGATTCCATCTTACTGTTTGCTTAGGGGCCTGGACTCTTTGAACCTATTCATGGATCAGCTCCTGATATTGCTGGACAGGTGAACTTTGCATGGGATCCAACTTAGCTTTTCTTCTGAATGGAACAAAGTGATGATTTGCTTTCTTATTCATATATGTAGATGTTATGATTTTAACGTTTCATGTCTTGTTATGCAGGATAAAGCAAACCCACTGGCTACTGTGCTAAGTGCTGCTATGCTCTTGAAGTATGGTTTAGGGGAAGCCGCTGCAGCTGAGAGAATAGAAACTGCTGTTCTTGATACCCTGGACAGGGGCTTCCGCACTGGTGACATATACTCTACCGGATATGTATTGCCCTTTATCCACTCATCTCCATCCTCTCTTCTCCCCAGATGGTTGAAGCCCTATATATTTATCTACTGCAACATCCAAAACCTGAGACCTTTAATTCTTGTTCTCTTGCAAATATTCACCAGCACAGTTTTTTTCCTCATTACTAATGATCAACAATGACTGACACTTGTACAGACACTGGTGGGGTGCAAAGAAATGGGTGAAGAAGTCCTGAAGTCGGTTGATTCGAGTGTTGCTGCGGCAGTGTAAGCTAGGTGTATGCCAGATTGAGAGAAATAAACTTATTTGCCAGGAATGCTATAAAACCAGAACAATGTTTTAGTTTCACAACAGAACATTTGTTTTCTGTCTGGAATTATGCAGGTTCTACTGCTCTGCTCTTGTTTATCACAATCTCACATGCATAATATTTTATATATTACAGGCCCTTTTATTTATCAACTAGGTTAAATTAGTTAATGCTAATAATAATAATAATTAAGTGTATTATTAATTTATTATTTATTATTAAATAAATTAGCTAGCCATCATGGAAATCTTTCACCTATATAGAGGAAATATTATGTACTGTGTAAAAAAATATTTTGTACTAAAATGAAACTTTTCCAAAACATTGTGTATCATTAGTGAAATTAACCCGCAAAAATCCAATAAGAATAATTGAAACAGTGATATCATTTCTTGTCCGGAAGATTCTACAAATCCATTTTATGACAAAATACACTGTGAATGCTGAAAACAAGAACTGAGTCACCTTGTTAATGTGCAGATGCTACATCAGGTAAATGTCTGTTTCAAGGGGGTCTCCAGTCTCTTCATCCTTTATAAATAAGGTAAGGTAGCTTCACAAAATCGGTGTCCTCTTGCTCTTGCCCTGTCCTGTGCTGTGGATAATCTGCAGATGCGCTTCACCCACTGCCAAGGAGTTAACTTAGATTGGCCATTCTGAAGATCCAGAAAGAAACCAAACGTAGGAACCCCTCATAGTCATAATAGATCATCCTCGTGTTGTGTTGAGCTTGTTACAAGTTGAGAAAGGTCCCATCTTTTTCACAATCTTGCAGCGTCCTACTCAGACCAGAGAACCAGATACCAGCTGCATTCTCAGTCTCACCTGTAGTTCTCATCTCTCACTCTTCCACTTTCTCAGTGAGCTCAGGCCTTGGCTTTGGAGATAATCCTTTCTCGTACATTTCCTGATCATACTTTCGAGCCATTTCAATCATCCCTTTATCCACCAAAGCATCTATCAGAGCATTGTACGCATCTTGATTCGGACTGCATCCCTTCTCTATCATCTTTTCCCACAGCATAAGGACCGGCCGCAGAAACCCCCACCTCTCAAACTTCCTCATGAGCAGCACAAACGTCTCTACAGTCGGACTAACCCCGCTCCCCATCATCACATCGAAAAGCCTCAGTATTTCCTTGGGCTTCTCTAAGGTCACGAAGATGCAATTGAACGTCCTCACATTGGGCTCGCAGCCTCTCTTACGCATTTCGTCGAGCACCCGTCCTGCTTCCCTCAGCCGGCCATTCCCACACAGGAGCTTGATGATGGTATTGTACGTAACCACGTTGGGTTGGCATCCAGCTTCTCTCATCTCGCGAACCAATCGAATCGAGAAGTCGACGCCCTCTGCGAGGCCGATGGCACGTACCACGGTATTGTAAGCCACGACGTCCAGCTTAACCCCTTTCCTCTTCATCTCCTTGTACAGCTTCACGGCCTTCCACGGCTTACCGCCCTTGCAGACGATATCCATGTATATCGAGTACGAATGCAAGTCTTTCCTCACGCCCTTCCGCTCCATCTCCTCCCAGAAATCCCGGCACTTCCTCCACCAGCCAACTTTATACCAACCCCTGAGAATCAAATTGTGAATCTTCGTCTCATCGACAGCGAAATTCGGACTGACATCCTCGCTCCGCATGTCCCCGAAGCAAATCTCAACGGCCTCTGCCACGTGCTGGTGGTCGCACAAGGCGTCGATGAGGTTGTAATACGACACAGCGTCCCTCAAATTGAACTCCTCGAGCCTACAGTACGCGCTGATAGCCTCATTGACTAAATGGGCGGAGGTGTAGCGATCGAACATGGTCCGGAAGGTAACGTGATTCGGGAACGAGCCGGGGCTCCTCGTCATGCGGCCGATCAGTGCCCAGCAAAGCTCGAACTCGAAGAACTTTCCGAGGATGTCGATCATGCGGTTGAAAGTGTCGGTGGTGTGCACAAATGAGTGCTTCGTCTCGACCCAGTCGAAGAAGTCGAGTGCCCGCCTCCACTCGTTACTGTAACAAGCGAGCGTGTCAGAGACGGCTTTTGGGGTGAGGGAGCCGGGGAGTGCGTTAGCCGTAGGAGGGCTCGGATTGTTTGCAGACGTCGAGATCCATTTGGAGTTGATTGAGAGAAGATTCTTGATCACGGAGAGAACAGGGAAGTTGTAGAGGAGGCGCTGGCGAGAGGTTGACCATGACAGCATCCTCCGGCGTTTGAGAGCAAAAAAAAGAGAGCGGCAGAGATGAACTGAAAACTGTGCACCAAAATGTATAAATTTTCAATACTAACTTTTTATATTTACATTGAAGTATTCGTTTCTTCTTTTTATTTTTCATTTGACACCAAATTCTATTTTTCATGTAAAGCAATTATAATTGGTATAGGAAATCGTCCATCGCTTTTGTGGAACTATTGAAACTTCTTTTTTGCACAACCGACTCCCATCATTAAATAAAAAAAATTCATCTCTACTCAGGGAACTTTCTAATATATCATTTTATTTATAGTAATATTTATTAGTAATTCTTTATTTACTTTTAAATGAGTTCAACATTTGAACAAGAAGCCAATGCTTATTTAGGAAAATGGGTCTTGTGATAATAAAGATTAGAGGGCAAGAAATAATTATAAAAATGGGTGAATTACACTTACATAATTTAATTATATATTTATATTCATTTATCTCAAAATTACTCATAATAATTTTTATTTACCATAAACCAATCCAAATATAAATTGAATATTTTATTTATTAATATGAAATATTTATTATTTTATTATTTTTCTCTTAGAAAATTTATATTTTCCTATGCTAATTGTTGAGAATTCTGTGGCTGATTTTATGAAGCGCAAGTGTCCAAAGTTGTCATATCAGTGAGAGCATGAAGAATTTATTGAGAACATGCTCAAATTCATTCCTTGTGCGTTTGAGTTGAAATATAGATGGAGGGTCAATTTTGGATTTGATGTATGGAGTTGTATTTCCATATTATATTACATTTCTCGATTTTTTTTAGTTAGGTGGCACCGCGTTACCATTTGCAGAGAACGAGTTGCTCTCTCTCCTCTGTGTGCTTCTTTTGTCCATAACCGCTATAACATTTGCAGTTCTGGTCAGAAAACTTTTGCCGACAGAGACACTTGAACAGACGGGCTTTTCAATGGAGTCGCTACTAGAGTTCAAGAAAATTTCTTTATACAAATCTGGAAACTTGAGTGGGATCGTTTGTATAAAGTTGTAAACAATCTTTGCTGCCATCCGAAGTGGGTAATTCTCTACCTCTACGCTTAATTCTGAAGTAATATATTCTGTTGTAGATAGTCTTCTGTAGTTACGTTTCAGTTTCTACCTTTCTGTTGAATTTCTACCAGTTCCGACATCCTTCCAGAAAAAAAATGTCCTTAAAATCTGTATATTTGCTGTCCTAAATAGCAGCTTTCACTCAAGTTCAACTCTCCTCTATTGATGTTTTAATAATTACTCTTTTTTATCACGATCTGTCTTCTGTCTTCTCCGCGCGCGAACCCTTCAATATCTACCCCAGCCCCACGGTCTCACCGCGGCGGCCCGGTCTCAAAGAACACCGATTTGGCAGCTCAAAGTTGAGATCCTTACGTCATATTCCGAGGCAGACTCACCTTTCCTGAGTGGTGATAAGCAGTAATGCCGCCCCATATCCTGAAGGCCGGAAGCAGGCCACCGTGGGTGGGCCTTGCCGCGGCCGTCTGGGTCCAGATAGCGGCGGGCAACACCTATAACTTCCCTCTCTATTCCCCGACTCTGAAATCGGTGCTGGGTTACAACCAGCAGCAGCTGACCATTCTGGGCGTGGCCAATGATATTGGGGAGAACATCGGTATCCTTCCGGGGATCGCCTGCAACAAGTTCCCGCCTTGGGCCGTGATGTCCGTGGGGGCCGTCGCCTGCTTCTTGGGTTACGGTGTCATTTGGCTGGCTGTCAGTGAGACTGTCCAGGGTTTACCCTATTGGCTGGTAAGTTGTTAGAAAGAAACCTCCTAAGTTCACTTTCCTTTTTGTTTTGATATTTCGGTACTTGATGTTGGGGTTTCAATTCCTATGGTTCATGACACAGTTGCTCCAACTTTCTGGTTACTTGTGTTATCTTTTAATCCATGTCTAGTTCTGATGTTTAAGATGCTTTCCCTTTTCGTTTGTTCTGTCCTGTGGCTGGTGTAATCGCAATATTGATTTGAGCTTGCATTGAATGGCCAGATCTAACTGTTTGCATCATGATTTATCTGCTTAAGTTTGGTTTTTTGTGGAACTAAAACTTGACAGATCCAAACATTACTAATTTTAGTTCCCTTTTGTTTGGAAAAAATTAACTTGAATTTCTGGACAAAACTTTGGTAGTTTGCCTTTCCATTTTCTGCAGCTGGAAGTGCATCACTATTTTTTTCTCATGCTTAGAAGTAATTTGATAGAACATTCCAACAGGATTCCAAGGAGCTAGTGGATCTTGAACTATGATTAATGTGGAGCTCTTTGTTAAGTTTGCATAAAGATTAGAGTGACTTCTTAGTGTACTTTTGAAATCCTTGTTTACAACTTGTTTTGTTTGACATCATACAAGGCTTTAATGGTCGAATTGATTGGAGCAAACGCCACAATGCCAAACAGAGCAACCTCTGAGTTGGAGATAAGTTAAAGTAACCTGTAAGAAGTTTAGAAGCATGTTTTGGTTTTGAAGAATTTCTATTTTTGTTCTTAATCACTTACTTACACGTTCTCTGGTTTGGTCCATTAAATTTGAGAATGGATGAAAATGTCCTTTTATTATGCATAGGCTCTTATCTGATTCATTCCTACATGATCACTTTCCATTAATTAACTGAACTTCTCTTATGTCAGTTGTGGCTTGCCCTCTGTATTGCTACTAACAGCAGTGCCTGGTATGGGACAGCAGTGCTAGTTACCAACATGAGGAACTTTCCTTTAAGTCGAGGAACAGTTGCTGGACTTCTCAAAGGCTACATAGGGATTAGTGCAGCCATTTATACTGCAATATACAGTATGATACTGGACGACTCATCGTCAAAGTTACTACTGTTCCTTACTATTGGCCTCCCAGTCATTTGCTTAATTATGATGTACTTAATTCGGCACTGCACACCTGCCTCCGGGGAAGACTCTTCAGTCCATGTACATTTCCTCTTCACCCAGGGAGCCAGTATTACTCTTGCCGTGTATATCTTAGTTGTAAATGTAGTATATGACTTGGTATCCTTCGGGAAGTCTCTCGCATATGTACTCATGGCAATAATGGTCATCTTGATGGCCTCTCCCCTAGCAATCCCGGTGAAGATGACTTTCTTCCCAACAGATTTCAAGAAGTTTGGACCCCAAGTTGCTTCTTCAGACAATTTAGCCATAGCAGAGAGTGATGCAACCCAATCAGACCTGTTACTGTTAGGACCTTCTTCTTCAGAAGCTAATCTTGGGAGTTTTCATGAGAGTGAAGATGTCCCGGACAATGAATTTCTACTCGCCATGGGGGAGGGGGCAGTGAAGGGAAGGAGGAGACCAAGAAGGGGAGAAGAATTCAAATTTCATGAGGCTTTCATTAAGGCTGATTTTTGGCTCCTATGGTTGGTGTACTTTTTTGGGGTTGGATCTGGAGTGACTGTTCTCAATAATTTGGCTCAAATTGGTTCAGCTTCCGGTGTAGCTGATACAACATTATTGCTGGCTCTCTTCAGCTTCTGCAATTTCCTGGGACGTCTAGGAGGTGGTGTAGTTTCCGAGCACTTTGTCAGGTATAACTCCTGCTTGAATTTGATCCTAGGAATTACATTTTTGAGTACTTCCAGAACGAGTTAATTTGGAAACTTGAACTGGTCATAATTATTGTGCTATTAATAAACTATTTATCTACTTAATTTTTTTCCTGTTATTATGGATAAATTCACAATTCCAGTTATTTTGGATGAATTCACAAGTAATATGTACCACTCAAGTAAATGTAGCTTGCTAATCATGGGTGGAGATGGTGATTATGCTACCAGTTACCATAGAGCAACAGAAGTAGAATGTGCAGATGGAAAAATAGTTCGCATTTAATGCAATCTATTATACTCAAAATTTCTTGAAGTACAGTTCTCTTGGTAGGGGCTTCTTCATAAAATCTGATAGTCTTCTGTTGTGGCTAAATTTAGCACATTCAAAAATATACAGTGGATGCAATTCTCCAGCTATTTATTGGGAGCATCCTTCAGATTTAATGGCACTACTCTATGTTCTTGGCAGGTCAAAGACAATTCCTAGGACATTTTGGATGACTCTCACACAAATAATTATGGTTGTCATTTTCCTTTTGTATGCCTCGGGCCTGGATGGGACTCTTTATGCAGCAACTTTCTTGCTCGGAATATGCTATGGTGTTCAATTCAGTATTATGATCCCAACTGCCTCTGAGCTTTTTGGGCTGAAACATTTTGGTATAATCTTCAACTTCATGCAACTAGGAAACCCGATTGGAGCTCTCCTCTTCTCAGGCCTTCTGGCAGGATATGTGTATGATGCAGAAGCTACGAAGCAAGGGACTTCAACTTGTCTGGGCTCCAGCTGCTTTAGGCTAACATTCCTGATCTTGGCAGGGATGTGTGGGCTCGGTACTCTGCTAAGCATTGTTCTGTATGTTAGAATACGTCCTGTCTACCAAATGCTCTATGCTGAGGGCTCCTTTCGAATTGCTCAAAGTGCGGGTCATTAATGAGGTGAAGACGTCTTGGAATGGGAGCATGTATACGAGGAAGGTATTGTTCAACATTTTGATTTTGCTGAAGAGTAAAGGAAGGTGTGTTCAGGGCTCCCATCACTCTGCATGCAGAATCTGAGGCTCCCCTTGGGAACTTTTCTTTCTGTACTGAACTTGATTCAGATCTCCAGTCTTTGCTGTGTTCCAGTTTCAGGGATGCTATAGAATGTTATTATGGATCTCATTGTCCAATAAGGAGATCGATTCTCCAAGATAATGAGATGCTCGTTTCAGTCTCTTTGGTGCGTGCCACTGCATAAGTTTGCATTTGCTGGTAAAAGTAACTTCTGGTTCCAACGGAAACAAATTTGCAACTATAGTCTGTTTTCACCAGTCTAAATATTACTTTTCCAAGGAAATGATAAAAGTTCTTATTAATGGTATGACTTTAGTCAAATGGCAACGAGAGATGTAAAAGGAAGGGAATACAATTCCAATTGCTGGTATGGTATGGTAGCTGCAAATGCTACAGAGCACAATCACACTTGAAAGACAATCCACTGGGATGAATGTGTACAGTACAGTTTAATACTTCCATCTCCAAGACCACAGCCGGATGAAAATGGGCTCTTGTTTACAGAAGAATGCCTAGTCATCAAAACTCATTCAAAAAATAGCATGGCATCTACATATGGTGTCATATCATTAAGCAATAAATCTAACCCCCTGAAGAATGACATTCATTCTGACTTGTTTCTGATGCTATATACATTCCCAGCGATCCCAACTATGCTAACTATAAATGCGAGTAGAAGCATAGTCCAAGACAGCACTCTTTCTCCGGGACTCAAACCTACCCCTTTGTGATTCAACTTCAAGGCGACAAGAGATGGGAAAATAAAGCCCAATGAAACAGCTGCGGTAGCTCCTGTAAATTTGAAGGCGGTCCAGATGTTTGGCACCATGGTTGATCCTATGTATATAAGAACCAAAAGCACTCCAGTCAGTGCTAAAGACCTCTTCCTGCTCTCAACAAGTGGTCTCGAGCCCTCAAAGATTAGGGCATCCACTGTTTGCCTAAGGGAGAAGTGGATCACTGGGAAAACAAGAACCAAATGGAAGACATACCCTACCCTAACTATATAATCTATAGCAGAACTGAATGGAATACCAAGGTCCTTGTCAAAGTTGGTCAATATATCAGATTCAGTGTCCTTTCCAAAGAGAAGATAACCTGATATGGCAGTTGAAGCATACACCACGATACAAATGACAGTTGTTATCCTCCCAACCTGATTCATCTTCTGAGGGGATGGGTGATCAAGTTCATTATAGATGGGTTGCACATTGAAGTGGCAAACATAGGCATTTGCCATGATAGGTATAACCACAAGTAGATCCAGTATTGCATTTTTAGACCCAAAATCAGGGACCATCATAGGGGATTCACTCTTCCCTTGGATGAGCTTGATCAGAGCAACGGTGAAGCAAACCACAACGTATACAACTGCAAGTGCAACTGAAGCTGCAGAAGTTACACTTAATGAATCGATCTTCTGCAATGAACAGAGCGGGGCGAGGCATACCACCAAAATTATCAGAATCATTAACTTCCTATGGTCCCAAAAACCATGTCCCAACCACTGATCAAAAACACCCTCGTGATGAGGGGACCCCGCCAAAACATCGCCCAAGATGATCAAATAAACTACCATAACACCGGCATTGTTTATGATTATGAAAATCTCGGACACTATCTTTGCAGGCTTCCCCATCGCCTGCTGAACAAGCTCCCCATATGACTCTGCCTTAAAGAAAACCGAAAATCGCACCAGCATCTCAACGCTGATCTCTGATATAATACCCATAAATATGATCAGAATAAATCCCACGACCATACCAAGAACGTTCATGGTGGCGGGAAGGGCCATGATCCCAGCCCCGATTATCGTAGTCGTGAGATTGAACACGGCCCCATAAATTCCTGACCCGGATTTAGATCCGACAAGAGAGTAATGGTCGATATCCAAATCCGAGTCATAATCACGTCCACCAGCATTCTTGGGATCAACGCAATTCTCTATATCAAGAGGCAAGAACTCGGAGGATTTCCGGATGCCGTGACCATTTTGAAACTGCAACCCCACGCCTGGGTTCTTGGGGATGACCGAATAATTACTATCCATATTTACGCCAAATTGGAAAGGCTAAATCGATTCCTGAATCACAAAGCAAAACGGGGGAAAATGGGAACTCCATTGACGATACGAGAATAGAATCAAACATGCAAGAGGAGACTCGGCGGAAAACTTACAAAAAAATCTGAAAATCTTGACCGCGGGAGAGGAACGGAGAGATTTTTATGATCTTCTTCATCCATATTTCAACTGCGAGCTTTTGAAATGTTAGATCTCTTGAGTCAAAGTTTCACCGGTCTTTCTTTCTCATCATCGGCTACCAGCGGAAGAGGAGGGGAGAGAGAGAGAGACGACGAATCAATGACGAGGGAGGGAGTTATACCATGGGGTCACTTTGCTTTCCTTCATGTGCTAATCTAATCAGAGGCTTGCAATGAACCGCCATTTTTACCCAAATTAATGGGCTCAGGCGAGAACTATTCTCTTCCTCTCTCCTCTCCTCTCCTCTCCTCCTCTCTTCTCCATCCATTCGTACAGATCAAATCAGTGGACTTTTTAAAGGTCAATGTTTGGGTGGATTGATAAGTCTAATTACGAGGGTTTTAAAGGGATTTGATGTTGCTCTATTATTTTGCTAATCGCTCAACCCCACCCCCACCAACTGCCACATGGCTATGTTTGGTTGAGTTCCCATAAAACCCAACCCGATCCCCCAATTCCCAAGCCGAAGCGTCATGTCCCAGTTACCATCAAACTATTAATGGGCCTTGGGCTCTTTTCATGCATTAATTAATTTTAATAAAATTGTGGTAATGGGCCTAATTATCCTTTCTCGCCCGCTTTCATTCGTGCCTTGGATGTTTTATTTTTTTAATCGAATATTCTACACCAAATGTTCCAGCCTATATATCAGTACATGCCTCCGCCGACACGATATATCTTTTTGTTGCTTGAAAATTCAAACATGTAATGTATGGGATATGTTTGATTGGAATTAAAATAATTAAAATTATATTTTAAACAAAAGAGTATGCAGTGCAATAATTAGTCACATGAAAATAATGTGACTTTTTATTAGCAAAGCTAGAGTATGCCCCGAGGGTGAGCCTGTAATTTACGGATTTTAGGGGTCGGTATCCACAGACCACGTCCATATTGTCCATATTGCCATGTCTATAGTACTATGTCCCTTTCTATAAATGGACATTTTTATTATTTGTAGAATGTGAAAGCCAAACCCTCTTTTTTTCCCTATATATCTAACATTAGATGGTATCGGTCTCTAAATGGGACAGTGACTGGCGTGTCCCAACAGTCCTCAAAGAAAAATTAATGCACCTTCTACCGCTCAATTTGGAAGACTCGTTCAAACTATTTCCAATTTACCCAGATCTACTTCTCAATTGACAATACACTTAGTTTGAACGTTAGTATATGAGATTTAATAATATGTTCTAAATTCTATGATATATTATTTATAAAATTATTAAATGTTATGAAATTCAAATAATCATCCTTTTTGCCTAATTGTTCAAAAGTTTGTGCTGTAATATATATTATTTCCTTTTCTACAAGATATTTTACTTTATTTGTAAGATTCAAACTAAAAACTTGTAATTACCGGAGAGAGATGGGGATGAGTATACCACTTGTACAAACCCCAATAAATCAAATCAAATGTAGTAAATGATCACACACACACTAATAATAGCACTACCTAAATCTAAATCTTTCTTTTATATAGGCGCCAAGACAATCCGCATATAACTTTGTTGTTCTATTGATTAAGTTAAATGGATTTTATCAAAATATTTTGTTATATATCTCAATGCTTCTCATGGAACTATTATTGGTACAGGTAGACCCTTGGACCACATTTTTGTAATGGCCTGTCAAATGAGAAGATAGAGGAAGATATTTATACATCTGGTGTATCTTTTTGGGAATCTCCAGACTTATCCACCTCTCCGTACTAAATTCCCTAATTATCTGCCAATATTCACATGGTGTATAACACCTCATTCTGGAAAATAAGTTAAAATAAATTTGGATAAACGATAATTGGAGTAGGGTGGGAACTCCAAGTTTAATTAAATCGTTATCTTAAAAATTAATCAAATTAATTTATATTAAATATAAAATAATATTTTAAATCATTAAATATATATTTAAAATAATTCGATTGTTAGTTAATTAGATAAATTATTGGATTTAAAATGAATTAAATAGGAACAGACTAGATATAGATTTATTTTTGTTAATGGAATTAATAATAGTAAAAGTATAAAACTTTATTTAAAGTTTTATGGTTTGTTATGTTAACAAAAAAGTTTAAAATTTTAGGAAAAAAAAGTTGAAAAGGTAAAAAAATCAGGAAAATAAGAATTAAGTAAAATTTTTGTGACAGAGTAAATAAGCTATTATCTTAAATGTTAATACCAAAAAATTAGTAAAAAAAAAGTAAAACTTTATATTACAAATATTTTAAAATAAATCAAATTTGGCTTATAAATTTAAAATTTAATTATGAATAAGTATTATGATACTATTTACCATCAACTCAAAAAATATGAAATAAATATTCGAAATTTTGGAAATAAAAATTAGGTATGAAGTAAATAATGTGTATTTACAAGATTATAAAAGGAAATTAACTCTAAAGTAAGGGCATATTTGGAAAAAAAGATCAAACAATGTTATAAAACGTACCGTGGATCAACATCTACCCATAAATATAAATTAAAATAAGAGATTTTCTATAATACAAAATTAGAGTAACCAGGAATGAGGAATAAAATTCCGAAAAAAACATGTGCTATAATTCAATAAAAAGACGATGGACATGAGTATTGGTCAAGTTTCACCTCCATCTTAACTAACTCAATTTAGACAGTAGGGTGTAATATTAAAAATATAATAATGAAATAGATAAATTTAAATACAATAATGAGATGTTCATGAATAAATATACTAGAAAAAAAAGATATAAGTATAAGAAATAAGAGAACTTTTAGGAAAGACAATCAAATAAGAAAAAAATATGAAAATGGATAATAATAGTCCGAAAAAGATTCTTAAATAAATAATTGTAACTAGTTTAAGGGGACAAACGAGAAATGTGAAGAGAATTCATTAACCGTTGAAGAAGTTCTTAGAACCCTAAACAGTCATTAATGCCATGATGGAGCAATAATAAAATTATAGGCAAGACCATTGACAATAGTAAGAAATAATGAGGAAAATAAAGTTAGAAGGAATCTACACTATACTCATTAGACTAAGTGAAGGATAATCCTTGGGAAATGGTGGATCAAAGTTTTGAAAAAATGATTTATAGAGTGATCAAAATTATAAAAAAAGTAAGGACAGGTTGTAGAATGACCATACACTTAATATAAGGATTTTTTATGATCATATTAAAATGAGAGTTAATGTTAGATTAAAAAACCATCATAAAACTAAAGTGAGAAAATTAATAACGCTGAAAAAAGAATAGGCAAGAATGATTAGTTCGAAATGATATTTTGCCAAGGATTATAACAATTAATATGACAACCAAATAAATGATTGATTAAGCATTATAGGGATCACAACCCTATGACTAGAATTGGTTTTTGGACAAAAACCTCAATGGAAAGAGTCTAACCATATATGCCATATGGTTGAAATAAATAAAATACCTTTGGATAAACAAATATGAGAAGTCAAACATAACGAGTTCCACAGAGGGAGTGGATGCCCAAAGAAAGGATGGAACCCCTCAAGATTATCACTAAAGAGACAAAGAGAAGAGTGTCCACATTGACATCTCACAAGGTAAAAAGGTAAGCGAGGGAACGCTTAAGGGAAAAGAAATGGGAGGTCATATTGCTAAGAGATCTTCACCTCGAGTTTGAATGCCCGATCAAACCATTAAAAATGGAAGTAAGATATTGGATGGATAAAATGACGCCACAAGATGGGAGAACGAATGATTAAAAAGCCAAAAAGAGAAGCAACACGAGTTATACTCTCATAGGAGATGACTCGGATATGAAGTATGGTAAGTAGGGTGCCAATTAAAAATAGCATAAAGCATTCAAAACACCCTAACCAAAATGGTTCTAAGAAATAGTTGATTACAACCTATAATGAGTGGTTAGGTGAGTAGAATAAAGAGGTAACAATAAAGATCATAAAGGAAATTTCGTGGAAGGGTGAGCTTAAGTGCAAAGGGTGACAAAAAGAAATTAAATCAATATTTTCATAATTAATGCCCTAACAAAAAATCAGTGATGGAACACTTGAGAAAAAAAGTTTAGAAATAAAATGTGTGATGTAACGTGTCACACCCTGACCCGGTTTGGTCAGAAGCCTGTGAAAAACCCGCCACTTCTCACAATACTATAATAAAAATAATTTTATCTTCATAGTACTGACAGAATCAAGACTTAAGATCGAGAAGAAAACTGTATATCATATAAGTTTTCTTAAAACATGATGGAATATATATTGCAATACAAAAATATTTTTAAAAGGGATAATTACATACCAGGTTGGTAGATTATTCTCTAACATTATTTGCGTTATTTTGGATATGATCTAAAATGAGTAAGGGAGATGGGATGGGTTCGACAACCCTGTAAGCAGGTTTACAGGAAATCATGACTTTCTTACCATGATTTAGTATGTACTTAAGCAAAATTTTCCTTCCTTAAAAGAATGTGATAAACCTTAACATTTATAAAAAGGTTTATCATGAAGTTCTTAGCTTATTTTATCAAGCTTTGGGTAGGTTCCTTCCTATTTGGAGTGATTTAATTTAATAAATCTACCAGGTTTGTTTCAAACAAACACACAAATACCCTTTATCCACAAAAGAGATCAAATAGTTGTAGAATAAAATATCAGAGGCAACAATCTCGATATATTCCAATAGTGGCCCAGAGTGTCTTTACTGTCCACCCTGGTTGATCATGGCATGTAAACCTTGATCTCTCGGAATAAGAATCTGAAAAAGAGAACCATAACGATTTAAGTAAACTAGAATTGATCAATAAGAGACAAAATGGGAAATGGGAAAAATCCCAAGTAGCCAATAAAGACCTAAAGATCATGGAGAAGAACCATGAATGGAAAACCAAACCGGCTCAAGGTGAACCGGACCAGAATCGAATTGAACTGTGAAAAACCAATTTAAAGATGCATTTTTCTAGGTGACTTAAAGATGTTAATTTAGAAAATTAAAGTCACCATTAGATAGAAAATGAATTTAGATAAATTTTAAATCTTTTAGATTTTAGAAAACTGATGGAACCGAGCCTGAACCGACCAATTTTCAATTTGGAGTCACCGAACCCGATCTAAACAGACTACTCAGTAGTCCAGCCGATCAACAGACCGCCTGCTAGGTCAGCACCCAGTTAGTAGGCGTGATCAATCAGTGAGCGACGTGTGGCGAAGTGCGCCTAGTCAGCCGCTCGATCAACACCTAGAAACACTGACCAATTAGAATATAACACATGTCATCTGTCAAAGCCACATCACTAACGACTAACCAATGGGAGAGCAACACGTGTCCTCACTCAATGGTCAATTGAGGATAAGCCTCATTAGCTAGACTGGCCAATGAGAAGTTGACATGTGGCAAAGATGCCACGACCAAGACATTAGAGAAATGGTCGACCAATTAGAGGTCGCCATGTGGCAGAGCCACGTCATATGGTTCTAGCCAATTAGAGGCTGACACGTGGAAGTGGCACAGTAAGCCAAGAGGGAAATCTGATTTATTTAAATCAGCCAATCAGAGGACGCTACGTACCACGGTCAAACGGCTAGTTGAGGACGATCAGCAACCACATTGGAACAAACGACCAATGGGAGGCTGCCACGTGGTTGGTCAATGAGTCAACGGATGATTGGGACGCTTAGTGGAATACCACATCAGCAAATCCATCCAATCACATCACGCCACGTGGCAGCTCGCATGTGCAACATAGTGTCGTCTCCTTCATTGGAACGCTAGCAAAGAGAGGCGGGTGAACTACTCGGTCTCCAACAACCCTAAATGCCCTTCGATCTGACTGAGGACTAGTGAGATTGGGGTCGAGTCATGCACAATGGAGTAGCTCTGTCAGTTGACGAGCTCCTTATATAAAGAGCTCCTCCCCATTCGTCATCATCATCTTTCGAACGATTAAAAAAATGAAGTACTCCATTTTTCGACGAGGCACAAACCAGAGCTTCGACGAGAACTTTTCTTACAACCTCAAAAGCCGAATTTGGGTTCCCTGAAACCAAGAAGAAGTCATCTACCTCGTTGCAACCTCCTTTCAGGTCGAGGATCGCTGGAGAAGTGTCAACATGCTCACACAGTAAACTTGCTCCCCTAGTGGTCTACGACCAGAATTGGTCAAGTTGTATTCGAGCCCTCCCTAGAGCAACCATGGCCAAACCAAGCACCTCGACCTCCCCTAGTAGAATCCTGACCGTGAGCTGCCTTCGTAAGTCCCCTTCTGTCGCCCTTCACCGGAATTTACTATTCATTGTGTATTTTTCTCGATAAAAATTAACTTCGAAATTCTCACTACTTAGGCCATCATTTGAGCTGAGGTTTGATCTAGTAATGATCCCCAAGAAGAGAGTAATCCAGTGTGAATGAAAGCTCTGATCATCGACTCCTCACTAGTGAGTAATTGAAGTTTTCTCTCTAGAACCGTTTTCCGACAAAGTTTCATTTGAGCTCATTTTTATGCCAAAATGGGTGTTTTAAAGCTTGAAATGAACCACTGAACATGGGAGAGATGATTGGTACCATGTGAGGACTCAATTGGAAGAAATTCAGGTCAAATTGATAAAGTTCAAGTTGAAGGACCAAAGTTCAAGTTTAAGGACCAAACTACAAATTTTGGAAAGTTTTGGGACTTGATTGTAATTTATAAAAATTGGGGGATTTTCTGTAATTAAAGGAATTATGGTGTCCTAGATGAAAAATTAAGGAAATTAAGGACCATAATTAAAGATTTAATAATCTTAGGGACCTAATTGGAAATAAGGTACACTTAGGAATCAAAATGTAATTACGAAAAATTACGAGTCTTAAGTGTAAATATCTTATTGTGTGGGACCTAATTACCTTTTCTCTATAGGAACGAATCACCTACAAGTTCGTATTGAGGTAAAACACACACGCTTGGAAATCCTTCAAGTCTCGGAATACGGATGAGTGAGATTTCTCATATTATACTCGGTTGGGATTATAAACACGTTTGTTTTTTAATTGAAAACTATTTTCCAGAAATAGTTTTACCTGACTGTTTGAACCTACTTAAACCTTTTGGGAGATATTTTTTAGTAGAGCTAGAGTTGATTTAGTGGGCTCAAGGCCTCAATTTTGAAACTAATAGGGCCCAAAACCTAGTTTTGGAAAAACTTGTGAAGTGAGCCCAAGGCCAATAGGAACGGACTTAAACCCGTAGACAAAATCTTGATTTTAAGACTTATGAAAATTTACCATAAATGGTTAAATTATGTGATAAAGTCACTTAGCCAAAACCGAATCATAGAACTCGGTTGGCTGGTAGCTACCAAGTCGAAGTCGGGTCGTCGAACTCGTTGGGCTGGTAGTTACCAAACCAAAGTCGGTTCATTGAATTCATTGGGATGTTGGCTCCAAATATAAAAGTCTAAATTAAAAAATTTTTATTTGTGCATACTGAGATACGAACCCATCGAGGCATTCAATAAGGGGTAGTGTTAGTTATGAGGGATGTTGGACAACTCACGGAGCATAATAGACAATTTGTCGTCTAATATATCAAGAAGTTTTAAAGGATTCAAACGTATTGAAACTGAGGATAGAGTGACAGAGATCTCGTCCCACAATAGCGGGCACTTTTATAAAAATATTTTTTATCAGTTACTTATTTTAAAAATATTTTAAAAATAGTTTATATCAGTTATTTTTTTTTGTTAACAATTGTATATTAAAATAAACTAATAATAATTAAAAGTACCATCTTTGAATTATTAGGACCATTCGGTTCATGATCAGACTTTCTTCCCTCATTGAACCGGTTTTAATATATATATATATAGAGAGAGGTTATACGAGCGACAATGATGCCTTGCCGGAGACAAAATATTATCTGAAGCTAATAATTCATCTTCTCTGCACCTTTTGCAATCATGGACTCAAAAGCATTACGCGTCAATAGACTCCACCGAGTTGGCTCCTCTAGTTGGCTTTTTATCAACTAGTTGAGATCAAAGTTCTGTGAACCTCGTCTCGTCCCTTCCCTCTTCACTTCCGCTTGTTACTCTAATTGTTGCTACATGATGCACATATCAAATATTGCCGTGGATAAAGCTTTCTATATATGGTTATACCACGACATCTCATACATTAATTATTCATTCATCCATATTTCCTTATTTTATCATATCCATCTAAATTAGTCACGAACATAATATCTTAATGCAATGTGTGAAAGTATAAATGAGTGACTTTTAGATAAAAAAATCAATAATATTGTAAATTATTAAATAAATAAAATATTATGAATGTTATGTATATGCAGTTTTGACCTCATATATATTTAGGTTAATTATATTTATCTTAAAGAAAAATTAAAAAATAATAAAAAACTGTACAAATAGTTATTTTTACTGATGTTATAAAAACTCGTTCAAGTTTTTAAACTTAGTATAAAACTATTTAAGTTGCACTTGTTTGTATAAATTCTTAATTTTGACTAATTATGATATTATTATATAAACTATTGCTATTCTCCTAATTGTTATAAATCCTATATTTTTTCTTTATTAGTTTGTGTATAATTTTATGTCATTAAAATTGATGTTTTGTACTATAAAATTAAAGATTATTGTACTAATAATAAATAAAAATAAAATGTAGTCATTTGAAATAATTAAAATAATTTATATACTAAAAATAGAATTAAATATGTAAAAAATTAAAAATTTATACAAAAAATGTACGGCTTTATGAACTTTTTCTCGAGTAACAAAAAATATTGTACCAGTTTAAAATATTTTAAAAAGATTATTTATAAGTAAATAATTTTATATATTTTATCTATTTGTTATTATTTATAATTTATTAATATTATTTAAAAATAAAGATTATGAGCCTGTTGAAAAAAACTTATTTCGAGCTTAATGCAATACTATTTTTAAAAATAATCTTGTAATCTAAAGTAATGTTTAACATCATATTTTATAGAATTTTATTTTTATTTTTATAAAACAATAAGTTATTATCCTAAGTTTATCTATGTTTACTTAAGATTATTTATTTTTTACCACGATTTCTTTTTCTATTATAATTACATTTATTTAAAATGTAATATAAGTAAATATTGCATGAATAAGTTTTTGTTGTGCCATATTGCATGCACAATTGAAACAATAAATTACTTACTAGGCATATGTGATATTAATAATGTAGGTAGGAAGGAAGGACACTTCCCTTATTGGCTGCTTCCACCTAATCTTATTAAAAATTTACGGGCAACCAGCTGTTACTGGATATCGACTTTGAGAGTGATCCCTTGAGCCTGCCACCCTAATTACAATCTAATACCCAATTCATTGACATATTTCGACTGCCAATTAATGGCATTGCCACAACGATTGATTCCCAAATGAAGCTAGCAAGCAGGATAGATGGTCCCGGCCAGATCCCCTCATCGTGATCCTCTTCATTCTCCCAAATATATCTAGATAAGACAGACCCATATGTGAGTGGGTCCCATGTGCAATATATAAGGGTACATCATAATATAACACTACAAATGGTTATAATTTTATAATTAATTAGGTTTATATTCATTTATAAACTAAATCAATAAGGGATAATACATTACTTTCTTATAAATTCATAATATTAATATATTTAGTCATTATAATATTATTGTATCAATTACCTGTATTTATGTGAACATTTTCCACGTGAAATTAAATTTATTTTCTATAAATTATTACAAATTAAATATAATTTTTTCTGTATAAGACAAAATAATATTAGAAAATAAGTCGATTTTTCAGATACATGTAAAATTATAAATATAATGTGAGAAACTATAGTTTTTTCGTATTAACTTAAAATTATGAATTGATACGGGATGATATAACACATTCTTATAAATAAATAATATTTTTAAATTATATTATATATATTATTAATAATTAATCATTTAAATATAATTACAAATATTATACCAATAATATTAATTTATTATATTTTGTAAAGAGTGGTGACATTATATCACTTTTGTATAATAGTATTTTTATTTATTTATTTTGTATTTTTAATAATATAAAATATTAACATAGGTCAATTTTCAAACTGCACTCTTGTGAAATAATGCATTGTAGATTTTATGATAGGGAAAAAAGCGAGCGGAAGAAAGGGAAGTTGAAAAAAAGGAAATACTGGCTGAAATAAATCATGTCATGTGATGTTTTACAAAAAAACTAATTAATTTAAAGTATTAATTATTTAATCAGGGAAAAATAAAATAACTTTATTATGGACTCAGAGACTATACAAAAAAACAAAGGACGAGGGGTTGCTTTCAGTGAGATAGATACCATTAATTATTTAATTATTATTTTTCATCATCCAGCTATGCGCTAAGTATGAAGGTCACATTGAGCAAAAAAAAAGTATGGAGGTCACGTCTCCTCCTTCTCATCTCAAGAACCATCAGTCAATATCGCGATATCTCTCGGGCAACGAAACTATCACCAATATATCGCGAGATATTCTTGTCTCGGTTGACAATGACCTGACCAATCACCTCTTTCTCTCTTCGGAATGTAATCAAGATTGGGTATGTGCTTGTCTCAAATATAAATTATTATTATTATTTCTCCTCTCCCTCTACAAGTAAAGCCGTACACGAGAGTGACTGTATTCTTTTTAAATATAAACGAACTGTGCCAAAAAGTTGAGTGATCGTGTTGGTATCTAATTTTTAGTTGCATTTGATTAAACAAATATTTAGATTTAATTATGTGTAAAATCCTATAAATACAAATAATTTTCTGTTGAAAATATTATTTAAGTGTAATATATTCGTATTTTCTTAATTAATGCATCTTCGTGTGAAGGTTTTCTTAATTAATAAGAGAACTTTTTATTTAACTTTTTTTTTCTTTTGCTCAATGAACTTTTTATTTAACTCATTGGGTATAAAAGTGTTATTAATAGTGCAATTCAAATACAATTTTTACATGTGATTTGAATTATTGGTAAAATATATAATATTTTGTAATTATCTAAAAATATGATATATATATATCCATATAAATATTATTTTTTTAAAATATATACAAATATATATAATTTATAAATAAATAATAAACATTATATTTTTCTAGGTGATTACTCCATATTTGTTGAAATTTAAGAAATTAATCATATTTTTATATGTAATTTTTCATTTGTTATATTATTAGATATGAATTTACCATGCAATTCTAAAAAAAACTTAAACAATATTATATTTACACGATATCCTAATTACACAATAATAGAGGATTAATACATGCTTAACATATCAGTTAATTATGATCTATTAACTAGGATATCAGGCACATGGACCAAAAGAAGGAAAACGACCCTTAAGTGGAAGATTCAAAGCACAATGGTAGTGAGGGAGTGGGCCCGTTAAGCACTAGCTAGCTTTGGATGATATTTAAGGGTAAGATAAAAAAAAATACAAAATCTTGTGCGATGAAAGCGCCTTTCTCACCATTGCAATGGACGGGTAGGGGAGTTGATCCTCCACCAACAGGAAAATTCATATGATATTTGCATCAATATATTTTGTACCATCCAAATTTTATGTACTGTGAAAAATAAAATATACTAAAAATGAAAATTTATTAATTTAAATAAAAATGTGTACACTTTTATAATTTTAATATAATCGATTTTGTTATATAAATTTCTATTTAATTAAAATTAATGAAGTTAAAATTGGCACAAATTCGAGTACAAAATTAATAGAATTTTTTTTAAATTTTAAATATTTTTTTCACGACTTATTTGTTATCATATTCAAATTTTCCCTTTATTACTAGTAGTAGAGACTTTGCTCCATCACTAATACTTGTACTTGAATTTAGAATTTAATTTATTGATCAATATTAATTTTAATTAAATTTATATAGTGGATAATTATTTATATATTTATTCACTAAATACATTTAGATAATATTTTAAAATATTATTATTTTAATTTATTTATTACCTAAAATAATATTTAATAAGATAATTTATATTATATGTTATTTATTTAAAATAAATATTCAATATTATATTCCATCTATATAATAAAATAAATAATATATATAACAATTTATAATTAATGATAAATTTTTTGCCTATTATATTCCATAAGTCAAATTTATGGAGAGAGTTAACATGTCTGAACAAAAATTTAGAATACCCAAATTACAATTAGTATGTGTTTTCTAGGTTAAGATAGATTTAATTTAATCTAATCATTTACATATTCACCATATCATAATGGGCATATAAGTAACAATTATTATTATTATTATTATAAGTTTTTTTATAATATTTCAAACAACTTTTTTTATTTTAGTATTTGTTTTTTTCCTACTATATGGATAAGAGATATTAAATAATCCTTTTTTAATACATGGATAAGAAAATATCTATTTTTTATTTTTTAGTAATTTTTTAAAAGGAACGTGATCCCCTCTCATTATTCACGCATGCTCTCCAAATTGCAATTTGTTCTTCGTTCAATATCTTTTACAGATTATGGAGATAAATTTTAGGTGGGTTTTTTTTTTCGGTTCCTATTTGGAAGATTTTCTCCGATAAAGTCACCCTACGATTTGTGAGTTATTGAGCGGCCCACATCAATATGAACTCCTTGTCTCTTTTTTTTTTTTTTAATAATACATAATTTTTGTATAAAAATATAATAGGGAGCAAGTGTAATATAAATTGGCAATAATCCAAATTGATACAAAAAAAAAATTAAAATTTGGATAAAAAGTGTTCAATTATAAAATCAGGATAGAAAAACAAAAGTAACTTGGGTGAATTAAAACCAAATCGAGTTATAGGCGTAGGGAATTGATTCAAAATTTTTTTTGGTGTTTAAAAATAAAAAAGTTAGATCAATATTACATAAAAAAATAAATTTATAAATTTTTATAAATTAGAAAACTCTAAAAAAATTGGTTAATTTACTCTTCAACCGGGTAAAAAATGATCTAAGTCATCAAAATTCAGCTTAATTAAACTAGTTAAGGGTCTGATCAGATTAATGTGGGCTAAATCGGTTACATGATCCAAACTGCCCAGTCAGTAGTTATGTTAGCAGTTGCGACCAACCAATGGGTAAAGCGTGGAAAGAACGTCTAATCAACATCGAGATAAGGTGGTTTAATACGTTAAGTAATTATTGTGTGCTACATGGCAGTTGTTAATAACTAACTAAAATGAATCTCTATTAGCAAGCCACATTAGCTAATACAACTAATCAGGCGTGCGGCATAAAAAGCGGGTTGAGTGAACATATAACTAAGATATCTGAATGAACAAACCAATTCACAAGTAACATGTGGCAATCAACGATCAACTAAAAGCTGAGTGAATTGGATTGGCACGTTAGAGAATGTAACTAACCCTAGAGTGACACACGTGATGTATACACATGTCAATAAGTAAGATGTAAATCCCACTCTTTTGAGCTAAAAAAAACCGGGAAAAGAACCAGTTAAACCAAGTGAGAAAAACTGAACCGGCTCATTATACCTTGGAAAATAAACTAAGATAAATTAGAAAAAAAACCAAATTGGTTTAGGTGAACGAGATCCCATAAGAACTTTAAAGTTAAGCGTGTTTGCCCGAAAGTAGTGCGAGGATGAATAACCTCCTGGGAAGTATGATTTTTTTATAACTCGAAATTTTGATAAAAAAATTTTATGCGAACATACGCTTTATCATAAATAATTATAAATTAATATATATTTAATTATTGTAATTAATACCAATAATTTAATAACTAAATTAAATTATTAAAATTAATATAAATAAATTAATACTAAAATTAAATTATTGGAATTAATACCAATAATTTATGAAAATATTAATACTAGTAATAAATCTCTCCCATTTAATACACAATTTTATACCTATATAAAGAGATCATTCCATTCATTCTTCTCAAACCTAAACACTTTTCTCTCTCTTTATTGCTCTATTTCCTGGTGAAACTCGAACTAAAGCTTCAACTTTAACATTTTTCTTAACCTCAGAAGGAGAGGTCGGACTTTTTAGAACCGGGGAGAAGACAACTATCTAATAGCAAACTCCAGTCAATCCAAAAATTGTTGGAGAAGCGCTGGCATGATGGAACAGTGAAACAGCTCCGGCGAATCGAAGCTGCCCTATTTCGGCCAAGCTGAAATCGGCCATTTCGAGCCCTCCTCAGGCCAAATCAAGCCCTCCAACACTTCCTCAGCCCTTATTAGGACCGAAAGGTAAGCCAATTTGGCTCCCCTTTACAATTTTTGATCGGTGTTAGAGGGAGAGTCGACCGAATTTCAATGACAAAATTCTAATCCAATTCCGCATCAATTGATTTCATTCTTGATTCTAGGATGAACCTCATGATGAGAGCTATTTGCCCAAATCAAAAGCTCGGATCACCGTGCCCTCACTGGTGAGTAATTGAAGCTTTCTCTCTCTATAGTCTGTTTTTCGACGAAGCTCTGATAGTGCAGTGAAATCACTGCAGTTTTATTTCACATGCCCTCAACGGGGAACTATCTTCTTTTATAGCCTTAATGATGTGAATCAAATTGGGCATGTTGTGATTCACATGTTAAGGGCTAAAAGATTTGAAGAAGCATCAAATGGGCTAATTGAAGCAATTGAAGAAACCTAAGTGGAAGCCCAAAAGAAGAGTCCAATAAAATTTCAAGCCCAAAGAAAGAGCCCAATAAGATCTCAAGCCCAAAAGAAAAGCCCAATAAAATCTCAAGAGGATAATTCAAATTTGAATTTCAAGTGGGAGATTTATTAACATAATAAATCTTTTAGAAGATTAAATTAGAAAATAATATATTTTCTAGATATGTTCAAGAAATATATTAGCATGTCAACCCCAATATTTTATATCTTTATTTAGATAATTGCTAATATTCTCAAGTGCCTATAAAAGGCTAACTTTAGACCATTGTAAAGACAGATCTTTGATTTCAATTTTATTGTGAGGCTTATGTCTTCTTTCTCTTTTGAGAGAACTTTTGAACTTATCAGGTTTTTACTTGTGGCGTTCAAGCAATCGGACTTATCACTAGGGTTTTCTAGGAGCTCTTCTTAGAAGTGTTTGGTGTGGCATCTACTTCTATCTGTACCTTGTTTTCTCAACCAAACAAGGTATATTCCATTCTTTTTACTTGTGTCGTGAAAGTTTTGGGGTCTATTCCATATTTGGTGTAGGGTGCCGTTGGTATATTAGTGGGGTTCACATTAAGAACGAGATATCAGGAATGCTAGTCGAGGTCCACTTTGCTAAGGACGGAACCCGACTAAGTGGAATTTCACTCCACTATCGGGTGAGTGGGATTATATATCATACCCAGTTGGGAATGATAAGTGCCACGGTATAAAAACCCACTGTTTAGTGGTATTTTAATCATCGCCACTTAGAGAAAGTGATGTGAAAATTATGCGGAAAAACTAGTTAAGTAGATCATACCCGGTTGGTATGATGAGACTTCCTCCAAGGAAGTTGAAAACCTATTCATCGGTTATGAATGGAGATGTCCTTATACCGATTGGTATAATGGACAGTGAAAACCTATTTTGTCAGAAGTGTTCTCCCCTAATTATATGCCAATGCTTAAATTATTTGGGTGACTTTCTTGATGGGAGCTCGAATAGCTCTTATAGGCCGGGGGCTTTAGTTTTGGAACTTGGGGGCTTAATGTCGATTTTGAAAATCTCGTACAGTGGGCCCAAGGCCAGTTGGCACGAGCAGGAGCTCGTAAACGAACATAATATATGTGCCATAAAACTTAATAAGTGAATTGTTTGGCCATGGTACCAAGATAGGACTGACATGCTCAGTCAACTAGCGGCTGTGCGACATGATAGGTCGATGGACCAGTCAAGACAAACAACTACAGGTTGAGTTGAGAGTTGGGGCCATTGGACCAGTGGCACCACAGATTACATGGCAATATGAGAAAACATTATTTGTGCATGCACTATGAGTACGGGATCATCAAGACGCCCATGAGGGTAGTGATGTGTTCTAAGGGCCCTGGACGACCCGATGAGTATAAAGGTAGATCATCGTTCTCGGTGTCTGTGCGAAATTTGGAGTAGCACCAATCGCATGAGACTGGGGTGGGGACGGGATGAGGTCTCTGTCCTCATATGGACACAAAGAAGCGATTTATGGATTGAGGGTTGATGTCGCGTACATCCACTCATTCCCAATGTAGAAGTGGTCATGCTTCTATCCGGGTGGCCGGTAAAGTCGCTCCGAAGCCACTAGTGGGTTCAGTAGTCATACTGACCTGCGAATGTGTGTAACCTTCATGATGAAGGATGTGTGTTGGGTGATGACACACCGTGGTAACTAAGAAATGATGGAAAAACTCGAATTTTTAAATGAAGAGATTTTTGAAAAGAAAGGAGTCTGGCACACTCCATATAAATGTTTTTCTTAAAAGTTAAAAGTAGACCTTTGAAAACCCATTCACTGAGTAGTCGTACTCACCCCCTCCCTTATATCCCTTTCAGGAAATCCCAGAAAGCCTACCCTTAAAGGTCATCAACTAAGATGCTTGTAAGACAAGTATGTAAAGTTTAAAATTTCATGCAATTTTGATTATGCTATTCCAGGAAATGATGCAGTTTTAAAGGACGCATTACTCTTTATGGTTTATAATAAGGGGAAACCCTTGAATAAACTAGGAGAGTAGCGAGTTGATCACGGGGATCCGACCAAACTGGGTTGAGGCATAACATAAGAAATATGACATATTTAAATCATTAATGTTCACCACATTTCAATGCCATAACGGTCGACTAAGGCTGAAATCTAGTCAGTCACCACGTTAGATAATACAACTAATGGATGGGCACTACATGTTATGTAAACCCCATTCTCTCAAAATAAGAAGCCAGAAAAGAGAGCTAGAAAATTTTAAGTGAAAATTGTGTATCAAAGTGGTCTGGAATTGGTAAAAAATGGTAAAAACGAGAATTTGGAAAATTCCAAGTGGTCAATAAATACACAAAAATCATGGAAAGAAACCATGAAGGAATGAGATAATGAAACCCGACCGGTTCAGGATGAACCGAACCTGAACCGAATTAAACCAAATTAAATCATGAATAACCGGTTCAAAGATTTATTTTTCTAGGTGGCATAAAAACATCAAATTGGAAAATTGAATATATCATTGAATGGAAAATAAATTTAGACAAATTTAGAAAATTTTAAATTTTATAAAACCGGATGAATTGGACTCAGCTATCCAATTTTTTATTTTGGGTCACCAAACCTAGTCTGATCGAACCGATCAATGGTCTAGCCGGTCAACGAATCGCTTGCTAGGTTAGCACCCAATTAGCGTATGATGTGTGGCGAAGAATGCCCAATGAACCGCTCGATCAATGCTTGGAAGTGCTAAGCAATTAGAGCGCGACGTGTGTACTCGATCAAATACAGAAAATCCACTTCACCGACGGTTGACAAATAGGAGAGCGACACGTGTCCTCAGGCAATGATCAACTAAGGAGATGCCTCGCTAGTCGGGCTGGCCAACGAGGAGCTGACACATGACAAAGAGGCCATATTAGTGGTTGACTGGGATATTGGAGAAATGGTCGACCAATTAGAGGTCGACACGTGGCAGAGCCACATCGGATGGTCCAAGCCAATTAGAGGCTGACACATGGCAGTGACACAATATATCAGGAGGGAAACCTAACTTATTTAAATTAGCCAATCAAAGGACGCCACGTGTCACGGTCAACGATTGACCAAATATGGTCAGCAGTCACGTTGGAATGAACAACCAATGGGAGGTCGCTACATAACTGGTCAATAAGTCAAAGGATGACTCGAACGCTGAGTGGGAATTCATGTCAGTGAAGCCAACCAATCATAGTGTGCTATGTGGCAGCTCGCACGTGCGTGCATATTGTCATCTTCAACCTCTGAACTAGACAGATAAGGACGACGGGCTGGCTGCATATTCTCTAGAGGCCAAAACAACCTCTCGATATGACCGCAAATGGGAGAGAATAGGACCGAGTAATGGACGAATGGATAGCCTTATCAGTTACTGAAATCCCTATATAAAGAGATACTTCACATTCATACTCCTCATCCCTCAAACGATTGAAGAAGAAGAACATCTCCATTTATTGGTGAGGCACAAACTAGAGCTACGACTTGGGTATTTTTCTCAAACTCCAAATGTGAATTCGGGTTCCCTCAAATCCTGAGTAAGTTAGCTACACGACTGCATACTCCATTCAGTTTGAGGATCACCAAAGATGTAAACCCCAAACTTTTGAGTAAGGAAAATCTGGAAAAGAACCTGTCAAACCGAGTAAGAAAACTGAGCTGGTTTACAAACCCAATCATTTGGGAACAAGCAATTTGGAAATTTACAACTTCCGGGTGATCTAAACGGTTTATTCAACCTTGGAAAAGAAACTTAAGACAAATTAGAAGAGAAAAACCAAATTGATTCAGGTGAACGAGATCTCATAAGAACTCTGAAGTTAAGCGTGCTTGCCATAAATTAATATATATTTAATTATTGTAATTAATACCAATAATTTAATACCTAAATTAAATTATTGGAATTGATACAAATAATTTATGGCAATATTAATACTACTAATAAATCTTTCCTATTTAATACACGATTTTACACCTATATAAAGAGGTCATCCCCATTCATTCTCCTCACACTCGAACACTTCTCTCTCTCTCTACTGCTTCATTTCCCGGTGAAGCCAGACCTAGAGCTTCGACTTGAACATTTTTCTTAACCTCGGAAGGAGAGGTCGGGCTTTTTAGAATTGGGGAGAAGTCAGCTATCTGATAGCAAACTTTAGTCAATCCGAGAATCGTTGGAGAAGTGCCGTCATGATGGAACATTGAAGCAGCTCTAGGGGACTGAAGTTGCCCTATTTTGGCCAAGCTAAAATCAGCCTTTTCAAGCCCTCCTCAGGCCAAACTAAGCCCTCCCAACACTTCCTCAGCCCTTCCACGACCGAATTAGGACCGAAAGGTAAGCCAATTCGGCTCCCCTTTACATTTTTTCGATCAGTGTTAGAGAGAGTCGGCCGAATTTCAATGACGAAATTCTAATCCAATTCAGCATCAATTGATGCGTTTCTTGATTCTAGGATGAATCTCAGGATGAGAGCTATCTGTCCAGATCAAAAGCTCGGATCGCCGTGCCCTCACTGGTGAGTAATCGAAGCTTTCTCTCTCTATAGTCTGTTTTCCAACGAAGCTCCATTTGAGCTCGTTCCGGCGTTAAAACCCGCAATTTAAAGTTCTATGGAATCATATGAACATAGAGAAACTCAATTTCAACTTCAATTTCAACAATTAGAGGTGTTTGATCGGTCAATTTGATGAAATCAGATTTGGTTGTGTGAAAGAGTTGGAATTGGGGGAAAATTGTGGGAAATTGGGGATTTTTGAAAATTTGAGGGACTGAAATCCAATTTCCTAAAATTGAGGGTCAATTGGACATAATAAAAATGTTAGAAGGCTAACTGAGAAATTTTGAATTTTTAGGGTAAAATTTACCATTTTTGTAAAGGAAGGGCAAAATGGTAATTTTGGAAAAGTTGGGGGACCAAATTGGAAATTTGGAAATTTAAACCCCTTTTTGTGAAATGGAATAAATTGAGGTACCTTGATAAATTTTAAAAGTTTCAGGACTCAATTTGACGAAAAACCGGCATTAGGGACTTAAAGTTTAAGAGAAATAACTTTAGTGATGTAATTGTAAATAAATGAAAGTTTGACTTTCTCATTCATTTGGAATGAATGAAGGCAATTAGGTCGAATGATAATGAACCGAGATGTTCATATCGTGTAGGAACACGAAGTACCGGGAACGCCAGCAAGGACAAGCTCGCGTGAATACAAAAAACCGGTCTAGTGGAATTCACGGCATTAACGAGTGAGTGGGTTTACTAACGTCATACCCAGTTGGGATGATAAGCATAACTTAAAGTTAAAAACCACTTACCGGTTGTGACTGGGATTTTTATATCATACCCGTTTGGAAATGATAAGCCTATCAGAATGAAAACCCACTATTATTTGGTATTTTAATCATCACCACTTAGAGGAAGTGATGTGAAAATCATGTGAAAAAAATATTTACCTGTTGTAAGTAGATCATACCCGGTTGGTATGATGAAACTTCCTTGAATAGAAGTTGAAAACCCATTCACTGGTTATTAACGAAAATGTCCCTATAACGGGTCGATATAATGGACAGTGAAATACTTAAACTATTTGGGACACCTTCTTTTTAGGAGCTCGAATAGCTCTTATAGGCTGGGGGCCTCAATTTTGGAACTTGGGGGCTAATATGCCCGATTTTGAAAAATCTCGTATAGTGGGCCCAAGGCCAGTTGGCACGAGCAGGAGCTCGTAAACGAACATGATATATGTGCCATAAAACTTAATAAGTGAATTGTTTGGCCATTGTACTAACATAGGACCGACATGCTCAATCAACTAGTGCTAGTGCGACATGACACGTCGACGGACCAGTTAAGACAAACAACTGCGGGTTGAGTTGAGAGTCGGGGCCGTTGGACCAGTGGCACCACAGATTACATGGCAATATGAGAAAATATTGTTTGTGCATACACTATGAGTACAAGATCATCAAGATGCCCATGAATGGTAGTGATGCGTCCTAAGGGCCCTGGACGACCCGATGGGTATAAAGGTAGTTCGTTGTTCCAAGTATCTATGAAAACTTTGGAGTAGCACTAAGCGCATCCGTGCGAAATTTGGAGTAGCACTAAGCGCAACCGTGCAAAATTTGGAGTAGCACTAATCTTTGTCCTCATACGGACACGAAGAATTGACTTCAGGATTGAGGGTCGGATGTCGCGTACATCCACTCATTCCCAGGGTAGAAGTGGTCGTGCTTCTATCCAGGTGGCCGATATAGTCGCTCCGATGCCACTAGTGGGTGCAGTGATCGTGCTAACTTACGAATGTGTGTAACCTTCATGATGAAGGATATGTGTTGGGTGATGACACACCGTGATTAAATAAGGAAATAGTAATAAAACACGAGATTTTAAATGAAATGATTTTTGAAAGAAAGGAGTCTGGCACACTCTAAAATTTATCTTTTTCCTAAAAATAAAAAGTTTTAAAAACCCATTCACTGAGTAGTCGTACTCACCCACTCCCTTATATCCCTTTCAAGAAATTTCAGAAAGCCTATCCTTAAAAACCATCAACTAAGATGTCTGTGATACATGTATGATAAATCTTTATGCAGTTTTGTTTATGTTATTCCTGGAAAGATGCAGGTTTAAAGGGCACCTTACTCTTTATGGTCTATAATAAGGGGAAACCTTTTAATAAACTGGGAGAGTGGCGGGTTGATCATGGGGATCTGACCAAATAGGGTCGGTGCGTGACAGGAGAAGTACCGATGAGCTCGCACAGTAACTCACTCCTTCAGCAGTCTACGACTAGAGTCGATCGAGCTCAATTCGAGCCACCCTCGAGCCAACCACGGCCAAAACGAGCCCTCCAGACCTTGCACAGAGCAGTCTACAAGTAAACCCTGTTATTTCAAGGATAAGAAAACTGAGAAAAGAACCGGCAATTTTCATGAGAAAACCGAGCCATTAAATGAACCAAAAATGGTAAAAAAGGGTTAAAGTGGGGAAATTGAAAATCCAATGTAACGAAGAAGTCATAAAAATCATGGGGAAAAACCATGAAGTGAATTGGATGAGAAAACCGGACCGGTTCAAGGTGAATCAGATTGAACTATGGTAAACTAGTTCAATAATTCATTTTTCTAGGTGGTTTAAAAAGGTCAATTTAGAAAATTGAGGCCACCATTTGATAGAAAATGAATTTAGATTAATTTATAAATTTTTAATTTTTAGAAAACTAGTTGAATCGAGCCTGAACCGACCGATTTTTGTTTTCAGGTCACCGAACCTGGTCGGACCGGACCGGTCAACGGTCTAGCCGGTTAATGGACCTCTGCCAGGTCAGGGCTGAGTCAGTACGCACGACCAATCAACGCGTGACGCATGGCAAAGTGCCCCTAGTTAGCTGCTCGATCAGCACTTGGAAGTGTTGACCAATTAGAGAGAGGCATGTGTCTGGTCAACCGGTCAATGGTCAACGAACGCCCGGTCAGTAGCCACGCAAACACGAGCAACCAATGGGAGGCTGCCACGTGTCTGGTCAACCGGTCAATGGCTAACGAGGTGGTTGAGTAGGAATGCCATGTCAGTTGAGCTAACCAATCCCACGCCGCCATGTGGTAGGTTCGCACGTGTGAAATAGTGTTGTGTCCTTCCTTCATCTAATGACACTATTCATCAAGGAAAGTTCGCCTTCCATTTCTAGTGAGGGAATATTCCTTCCGTTTTTGGCATTTTTTGATGAGGATAAGCTCGACCGATATGGAAACCAGTAGAGTAGGTCCCCAAGCTCCCTGTATAAAGAGCTCCCCTCCATTCATCCTCCTCACACCTCAAACCTGCAAAGAAGAAGAAGAGCTCTGACTTGGGTATTTCTTTCAACCTTATAAGGTGAATTCAAGTCAAACTCCGGAGGAAGACAACTACCTAACGACACCTTCCATTCGACCTCAAGATTGTAGGAGCAGCGTCGGCGGGCACGAATAGTGATGCTGCTCCATAGGACCCGAGGCTGCCGTGTTTTGTCCAGTTCAAATTCAGCCAATTCAGACCTCTGTGGCCAAACCGAGCCTCCCCTTAGCCTCTCTAGCCTGCACTCGACTTCCCCAAAGAAATGTGTAAGTCAATTTGGCTCTACTTCGTTGGAATAATTCGATTATAGAGAGAGAAAGTAGTCAAAATTTACTAATCAAATTCCTACTGCCTAGGACACGAATTGTAGTGGCTCTTGATCCTAGAAGAACCTTGTGGATAAGAGCTTTCTTCCCAAATCGAAAGCTCAGACCACCACACTTTCAATAGTAAGTTCTTGAAGCTTTCTCTCTCTACGTTTAGTTTTCGGTAAATCTCCGTTTGAGCTCATTTCAGACTCAAAAACAACAATTCAAAGCTCGATCAAATTGTATGGAAGTGAAGAGATCGATTACCACCATAAAAAGGAACAATTAACCCCATTTGAAAGGCCAATTTGAAGAAATTAGATTCGGTTAATAGAAATGGGTGAAATTGGGGGAAATTGGGGGATTTCAAAAAATTGAGGGACCTTTGTGCAATTTTTCTAAAATTGAAGGTCAATTTTCAAAGTAGAGGAACTTGGAGGACCAATTAGTCATTTTAAAAAAATTGGGACCAATTAGTCATTTTTAGAAAATTTGGGACCAATTGGTAATTTTTGGAAAGTTAAGGGATCGATAGAAAATTTTGGAAAAAAATTGAGTTCCAATTGTGATTTTTGAGGAAAAATAAGGACATAAGGAGGATATTGGAAAATACGAGGGACTTAATTGAAGATAATTGGGAATCATGGACCTAAAGTCAAATATTATGAACTTTAGAGACAAAGTGCAAAAAATTAAAAATCAGGGCCTAATTGCCAATACATGAGAATATGAGTCCTTTCATGCCGAACATTTCCTTATAAGGATACTCAAACTGTGTAGGGACAAATTTGGACCACAGCATGAGAAAGGGAGCACGACCCGAACTTGGGAAGCCAACTCGGGATGAACACGTCATAATCATTGAGAGGGTGGGTTATTTAACATCATACTCGGTTAGGGTGATGAGCAAGTTAAAATCTAAAAATCACTTATCGGTTGTGAGTGGACTTATTAACATCATACCCGATTGGGGTGATAAGTATTTTTTGAGTTGAAAAACTACCGTGAGTGGGATTTTCCATCATCATGCTCGGTTGGGATGATGAGTGCATTTTAAATCTTAAAACCGTTTTTCTAGAAATGATCTCTTTTAACTATGTACAATTGCTTAAAATATTTGGGAGACTTTTTGGATGAGAGCTGGGACAACTCCAATAGGCCGGAGGCCTCGATTTTTAAACTTATAGAGCCCAAAGCCTAGTTTTGAAAATTTCGTGAAGCGGACGCAAGGCTAGTGGACATGGGTTGAAGCCCATAGACAAGTATAATGATGAAAGCCATGAAAACTCTCGTAAATGGAAATTTTTGTGTGTGACTCGCCATAGTACCAAATCTGGACCAACAAGGCTTGATGGGTTAGTGGCAGTGCACCGAGACTAGGTCGATGGACCAGTTAGGCAAACAAATACGAATCCCAAGTCGAATGTCATGGCCGTTGGACTTGTAAAACCTGCCCTTTTGAGCTAAGGAAAACCAGGAAAAGAACCGGTCAAACCAAGTGAGAATTTAGAACCGGTTCACAAACCCGATTATTTCTGAACGGGCAAGTTGGGAATTTACAACTCTCGGGCGATCCAAAGGGTTCATTAAACCTTGGAAAAAAAACTTAAGACAAAATAGAAAATAAAAACTAAACTGGTTCAAGTGAACTAGATTCCATAAGAACTTTAAAATTAAGCGTGTTTACTTGAGAGTAATGTGACGATGGGTGACCTCCTGGGAAGTATGAATTTTTTTTGTAACCCGAAATTTCGGTCAAAAATTTGTATGTACGCCTTATCATAAATTAATATATAATTAATAGCAATAATTTAATATTTAAATTAAATTATTGGAATTAATACAAATAATTTAATACCAAAATTAAATTATTAGAATTAATACTGAAATTTAATTTATTAGAATTAATACCGAAATTAAATTATTGGAATTAATACCAATAATTTATGGCAATATTAATACTAGTAATAAATCTCGCCGGTTTTACAACTATATAAAGAGTTCATCCCCATTTTATTCTCCTCACATCTGAACACTTCTCTCTCTCTCTCTCTACTGCTCCATTTCCCGATAAAGCTCGAACGAGAGCTTCGACTTGAACAAAGGTCGGGCTCTTTAGAACCGGGGGGAAGACAGCTATCTGATAGCAAACTCCAATCAATCCGAGTATCGTTGGAGAAACGCCGACATGATGGAATAGTGAAGCAACTCCGGCGGACCGAAGCTGCCCTATTTCGGCCAAGCTGAAATCGGCCATTTCAAGCCCTCCCAACACTTTCTCAGCCTTTCCACGACCGAATTAGGACCGAAAGGATAAACCTCAGGATGAGACCTATCTGCCCAGATCGAAAGCTCGGACCGCTGTGCCTTCACCGGAACATGAAGTACCGGGAACGCCAGCAAGGACAAGCTCGCGTGAATACCAAGAACAGGTCTAGTGGAATTCACGGCATTAACGGGTGAGTGGGTTTACTAACATCATACCCGGTTGGGATGATGAGCACAACTTAAAATTTAAAACCACTTACCGGTTGTGAGTGGGTTATTCAGATCATACCCGGTTAGTATGATGAGACTTCCTCGAAGGAAGTTGAAAACCCGTTCATCGGTTATGAACGGAGATGTCCTTATACCGATTGGTATAATGGATAGTGAAAACCTATTTTGTCGAAAGTGTTCTCCCCTGACTGTGTGCCAATGCTTAAACTATTTGGGAGACCTTCTCGACGGGAGCTCGAATAGCTCTGATAGGCCAAGGGCCTCGATTTTGGAACTTGGGGGCTAAATGCCCGATTTTGAAAATCTCGTACAGTGGGCCCAAGGCCAGTTGGCACGAGCAGGAGCTCGTAAACGAATATGATATATGTGCCATAAAACTTAATAAGTGAATTATTTGGCCATGGTACCAAGATGGGACCGACATGCTTAGTCAACTAGCGGTAGTGCGACATGACAGGTCGACGGACTAGTCAAGACAAACAACTGCGGGTTGAGTTGAGAGTCGGGGCCGTTGGACTAGTGGCACCACAGATTACATGGAAATATAAGAAAATTTTGTTTGTGCATGCACTATGAGTACGGGATCATCAAGACGCCTATGAGGGGTAGTGATGCATCCTAAGGGCACTGGACGACCTGGTGGCTATAAGGGCAGTTCGTCGTTCCAGGTGTCTGTGCGAAATCTGGAGTAGCACTAAGCACATGAGACCGGGGTGGGGACAGGATGAGGTCTCTGTCCTCATACGGACACGAAGAAGTGATTTCAGGATTGTGGGTCGGATGTTTCGTACATCCACTCATTCCCAGGGTAGAAGTGGTCGTACTTCTATCCGGGTGGCAGGAAAAGTCGCTCCGAAGCCACTAGCGGGTTCAGTAGTGATACTGACTTGCGAATGTGTGTAACCTTCATTATGAAGGATGTGTGTTGGGTGATGACACATCGATAACTAAGAAATAATGGAAAAAGATGAATTTTTAAATGAAATGATTTTTTTGAAAACAAAGGAGTCTGGCACACTCCATATAAATGTTTTTCTTGAAAGTTAAAAGATTTGAATCCCACTCACTGAGTAGTTGTACTCACCCCCTCCCTTATACCTCTTTCAGGAAGTCCCGGAAAGCCGAACCTTAAAGGACCTGCGCAATTAAACGCCTGCAAGATTGGTACAACTAATTTAAATTACTATGCAGTTTTGATTTATGATATTCCTGGAAAAAGGTGCAGGTTAACGCCTTACTCTTTACGATTTATAATATAAGGGAAAACCCTTTAGTAAATCGGGAGAGTGGCGGGTTGATCACGGGGATCTGACCAAACTAGGTCGGGGCATGACAACTAGAGTGGTATCAGAGCTTGTTTCCTCGAATACATAATCAAGACTATAAAATATTGTAACTAATAGGATTTATCCTAAAATTTTCAGATGGCTCCCAGGAGAGGAACCAAGAAAACTAGGAATGGCTCTACTCAACACCTTATCTTCGTTGGAATACAACCCTAGAAGCTTCCCAAATGCCTAAAGCATGGCCGGAATCTCAAAAGAGCAAATGAGAAAGTATCCTAGAGAATGGTGACAGGACCTATTGAGGTCACAACTCTAAGTATAAAGGAAGACAAGCGTGAAGCCATAAAATGAGGCATATAACCTTACATAGGAGGATGCTAATCAAGAATCTCGTAGCTCCGTAGTTATTTGATGACCATTTTCAGTAATAGGGACAAAATCCCCAACATACTGTACTACTCTATTCATGAAGTACTCCAAATTCCTAAAAACCCTGTCCCTCAAATGATGTGATCTTCAAGACTAAAAAAAAAAAAAACTCTCGCGGTATCCAGACTTAAGGATGGAGGAGCACTAAAATTAACAATTTCTAAGAAAACGCCAAGAGGAACCACTTATGTTCATGTAATTACAAGCATGAATGATAGGGACACTGCATGGAGAAGTGCCCAACCCTACAAAGGACAGGAATTAAGTTAACCTAGAGGGGAATAGGACACGAAGTGAAAAATTGTCCCACATCGCTAGGAGTCAGGACAATATTTTCCAAGAATAAATACCCCACAACTATAGGAAATTCGAGAGGATACCATCCCAAGAAACGTGACTCCATTTGCAACCACAAATGAGAGGAAACTCTTCAAAATCTTAGCAAAGTGGTAAGAAGGAAAAAGGGGTAAAGGTAGGACCTCAATAAAACCACAAACAGAACAAAGGATAGTTGAAGAGAATTCCCCCGTTAAGAAGAAAATCCAAACCATTTAGGAGCAAAGAAAGGAGTGCATCCACAAGAGAAGACAAGATGAACATTTGTTGACAAACGGGACGTATTGGGATTACAGGAATAAATCACCTTGGAAAAAGCAACTATGTCAAATAGGAAGTTCGGACCAATAGGACAAGAGAAAGCAAGTCGTTACAACAAGATAGTCAGAGGGAACAAATGACACCCTAAGGAAGACCGGGAAGTAGAAGGGACTACACCTTAAAAAGGTCGGTGAGATGGATGTTAAGGATAGGAGGACTCGAGAAACTACTGCTAAGAAACTTAGACCAAACAAATGGTGGAGGCAAAGTAGTTAGCGAACAAATACTCGGGAAAGCCATAATGTAAGTTCCGACAAAGAAGAGAGAGGCAGGAAGGTCAAATACTCGGGAAAAGAAGGATACAAGAAATCCTAAAAAGGACCAAGGGCCAATTAACGACTAAACTCAAGCCAAGAAAGGAATAGGCAAGCCTCTCCCACAATGATCCTGAAACAAGGAAGATTTGTACGCTCCCTAAAGAAATAGACAAGTACTGGGTACGAATAAGGATGCAAATAGAGCATAAAAGATATGCCTAAAAGATTTGAGGAGTAAAGGTAAATAGGAGAAGACGACATCAAGGGATGTCATTTAAGGGTACAAATCCCCTAGAGCAAATGTAAGAAAAGAATGTCAGGGGAAAGGCAAAGAATCCTACCAAGGAAGGAAGCCTCGGAAAGACATGTGTATCCCAATTAAGAGGAAATGGAACCAACCCTTATTTAGGAAATGTTTTCCAAGAAAGGAAGTATTGTAATGGTCCATTGTGACCTGCTTGGAAAGAATAGGAGAACCATGTAGAAAGAGGAATACTAGTAACGGTGGACAGCCAAAGATAATGAACAAAACTGGATGGGTGAACCTTCCCAAGCAAAGTAATCGACACATATATCGAAAGCAATTATTGTAGAATGAAGAATCATGAAGTGATTTATGAGCAAGTAAAAGAGGATTAAGGAAAAAGGAAGTCATTGAATAAGGGATGTCACTAAAGAAGAGAAAGGACATAAGAAAAAAAAATCCTCGTATGTCAATAATCATCAGGAAACCCAACGATTGGAATTGAAAGGACAAAATAAAAATGTTTTGAAAGGATGAGTAGGTAAGAGAAATCCATGCAGTTATGTGAGACATAACTTCAAAAGCATGATGGATGAGAGGATAACGGTAAAAAGGATAGTTGAGGAATGCCATCAAAAGAAAAGAGGGATGAAGTTATATGATCCCTGAAAGGTCAAAACAAAAAAAAAAGCTAAGAGAGACCCTCAAGGAGATGTTCTAGAAATCTAACGGACAAAGACAGGTCCTAGAAAATGCCATGTTGTAAGGGGTATGTAAGCCCAACAATCCCGAGGAGAATATGACTCAAAGTAAGGAAGAGTCGGCTAATAAGCATGACGAGGTCTAATATAAAAATTTGGACTGAAGTTATAATAGACAACGAATGGAGAAAGGGTCAAAATGAGATGAAAAAGTGAGAATAAAGAAAACTGTGGCAACTAGTATGTAACACCCGAAAGAACATTGAGCTAAAGGTTTCAACAACCAAGGGGTTAACTAGACATGGGAATGGTTAGGTATCTTGGAATTTCTAATCTTGAGTACATAACCTCAAAGGGAAAAATGTGCTCTAAGCAAAGAAAGATATAAATCTAAAAATATACCATGAAGTAAGGTATGTCTCGTTATGATAATCTCCATGGAGGGAGTAAATAATATAAAGAAAAAGAAATTCCTTAAGTGAAGGATGTAAAAAGGACTAATTAAAAGAACAAGAGAAGACTTTGCATCTTAAGCAAACACTAAAGGGGCATCAAAGGAAATGATTGCTGATGCAAGGATGTTAACTAAGTTTTGGGGACAAAACTCCTAAAAGGAGGGGAGAGTTGTAAAACCCGCCCTTTTGAGCTAAGGAAAACCAGGAAAAGAACCGGTCAAACCAAGTGAGAATTTAGAACCGATTCACAAACCCGATTATTTCTGAACGGGCAAATTGGGAATTTACAACTCTCGAGTGATCCAAATGGTTCATTAAACCTTGGAAAAAAAACTTAAAACAAATTAGAAAATAAAAACCAAAGTGGTTCAAGTGAACTAGATTACATAAGAACTTTAAAGTTAAGTGTGTTTACTTGAGAGTAATGTGAGGATGGGTGACCTCCTGGGAAGTATAAATTTTTTGTGTAACCCGAAAATTCGGTCAAAAATTTGTATGTACGCCTTATCATAAATTAATATATAATTAATAGCAATAATTTAATACTTAAATTAAATTATTGGAATTAATACAAATAATTTAATACCAAAATTAAATTATTAGAATTAATACTGAAATTTAATTTATTAGAATTAATACCGAAATTAAATTATTGGAATTAATACCAATAATTTATGGCAATATTAATACCAGTAATAAATCTCACCCATTTAATACACGGGTTTTACAACTATATAAAGAGTTCATCCCCATTTCATTCTCCTCACACCTGAACACTTCTCTCTCTCTCTATTGCTCCATTTCCCGGTAAAGCTCGAACGAGAGCTTCGACTTGAACAAAGGTCGGGCTCTTTAGAACTGGGGGGAAGACAGCTATCTGATAGCAAACTCCAATCAATCCGAGTATCGTTGGAGAAACGCCGACATGATGGAAGAGTGAAGCAACTCCGGCGGACCAAAGCTGCCCTATTTCGGCCAAGCTGAAATCGGCCATTTCAAGCCCTCCCAACACTTTCTCAGCCTTTCCACGACCGAATTAGGACCGAAAGGATGAACCTCAGGATGAGACCTATCTGCCCAGATCGAAAGCTCGGACCGCTGTGCCTTCACCGGAACACGAAGTACCGGGAACGCCAGCAAGGACAAGCTCGCGTGAATACCAAGAACCGGTCTAGTGGAATTCACGACATTAACGGGTGAGTGGGTTTACTAACATCATACTCGGTTGGGATGATGAGCACAACTTAAAATTTAAAACCACTTACCGGTTGTGAGTGGGTTATTCAGATCATACCCGGTTAGTATGATGAGACTTCCTCGAAGGAAGTTGAAAACCCGTTCATCGGTTATGAACGGAGATATCCTTATACCGATTGGTATAATTGATAGTGAAAACCTATTTTGTCGAAAGTGTTCTCCCCTGACTGTGTGCCAATGCTTAAACTATTTGGGAGACCTTCTCGACGGGAGCTCGAATAGCTCTGATAGGCCAAGGGCCTCGGTTTTAGAACTTGGGGGCTAAATGCCCGATTTTGAAAATCTCGTACAGTGGGCCCAAGGCCAGTTGGCAGGAGTAGGAGCTCGTAAACGAATATGATATATGTGCCATAAAACTTAATAAGTGAATTATTTGGCCATGGTACCAAGATGGGACCGACATGCTCAGTCAACTAGCGGTAGTGCGACATGACAGGTCGACGGACTAGTCAAGACAAACAGCTGCGGGTTGAGTTGAGAGTCGGGGCCGTTGGACTAGTGGCACCACAGATTACATGGCAATATAAGAAAATTTTGTTTGTGCATGCACTATGAGTACGGGATCATCAAGACGCCCATGAGGGGTAGTGGTGCATCCTAAGGGCACTGGACGACCTGGTGGCTATAAGGGCAGTTCGTCGTTCTAGGTGTCCGTGCGAAATCTGGAGTAGCACTAAGCGCATGAGACCGGGGTGGGGACAGGATGAGGTCTCTGTCCTCATACGGACACGAAGAAGTGATTTTGGGATTGTGGGTCGGATGTTTCGTACATCCACTCATTCCCAAGGTAGAAGTGGTCGTACTTCTATCCGGGTGGCAGGAAAAGTCGCTCCGAAGCCACTAGCGGGTTCAGTAGTGATACTGACTTGCAAATGTGTGTAACCTTCATTATGAAGGATGTGTGTTGGGTGATAACACATCGATAACTAAGAAATAATGGAAAAAGATGAATTTTTAAATGAAATGATTTTTTTGAAAACAAAGGAGTCTAGCACACTCCATATAAATGTTTTTCTTGAAAGTTAAAAGATTTGAATCCCACTCACTGAGTAGTTGTACTCACTGAGTAGTGATACTGACTTGCAAATGTATGTAACCTTCATGATGAAGGATGTGTGTTGGGTAATGACACACCGTAGTAACTAAGAAATAATGGAAAAAAAACACAAATTTTTAAATGATGGGATTTTTGAAAACAAAGAAGTCTGGCACACTCTATATAAATGTTTTTCTTAAAAGTCAAAAGCTTTTAAAAACCCACTCACTGAGTAGTTGTACTCACCCCCTCCCTTATACCTCTTTCAGGAAGTCCCGGAAAGCCGAACCTTAAAGGACCTGCGCAATTAAACGCCTGCAAGATTGGTACAACTAATTTAAATTACTATGCAGTTTTGATTTATGATATTCCTGGAAAAAGGTGCAGGTTAACGCCTTACTCTTTACGATTTATAATATAAGGGAAAACCCTTTAGTAAATCGGGAGAGTGGCGGGTTGATCACGGGGATCCGACCAAACCGGGTCGGGGCGTGACAGGACTGTTGACACCAAAGATAATGGCTAATAATTATAAGACTATTGTTTGTGAATGCACTATGATACGGGACAATTGAGATGCCCAAGAGGGGTAGTGTTGATTCCAAGAGCTATTGGACAACCTGGATGCAATAAGGGTAGATTTGTTGTGCTAGTGAGTCATGAAGCTGAGAGTAACTTCTTGCGCACCGAGACTAGGGCAGAGTTTGGATGAGGTCTCTATCCTCATATCATGGACACGAAGAACTTTCGTGTATGAGGGTCGGACGTGTAAACGTCCACTCAGACTCAGGGTAGAAGTGGTTGGACTTCTATTAGGGTGAACGGTAAAGGTGCACCAATCCCAGGTGGGTGTAGTCAGAGTACTATATATGTGAATGTTTGTACCCTTTATGATAAAGGGCGTGTGAATGTTTACTAAACACTTCCCGAGCAAGGGGAAGTGTTAAAAGACATAAATTCCATATTAGAAATTTTTTTAGATGATCCTTTAAAAAGCTTTATTTTTAGATGAACCGTCGTGGTAAGTCCTCTCCGTCGCCCTTCGCCGAAATTTACTATTCACACTACATTTTTACCTGAAAACTATGTTGAGAAATTTACACTACTCAGGCCACCAATTGAAGTGCGGATTGATCTAGTAAGGATCCCCAAGAAGAGAGCAACTCAGTGGAAGTAAAAGCTCAGATCGTCGGATCCTCATTGGTGAGTAATCGAAGCTTTCTCTCTCTAGGATAATTTTTTTGGCTAAGCTCCGTTTGAGCTCATTTTATAGCAGGCATAACCAATCAGTGCGTTACACGTGGTGAAGTGTGCCTACTCAGCCACTCAGTTAGGGCCTGAAAGCGCTAGCCAATCAAAGCATGACACATGTCTCTGGTCAACGGTTAGAGGAGGAAAATCCACCTCAATGATGATCGACCAATAGAAGAGCAAAGCATGCCCCAGTCAACTGTTAATGTCGAAAAGGCCACGTCAGCAAAGACCAAACAATGAGAGGCTTGCACGTGGCAAAAGTGCCATGTCAACATCCGACAAGGATGTTAGAGTAATCACTGACCAATCAGCGGCTAACACGTGGTAGTGCCACATCGGATGACCCTAACCAATTAGAGGCCAACACATGGTAGTGGCACTATGCATTAGGAGAGAAATCTGACGCATTTAAAATAGCCAATAAGAGGATGCCATGTGTCAGCGGTCAACGGAATCCAATCAGTAGCTACGTGGGTAGGAGCAACCAATGTAAGACTGCCACGTGTCCAGTCAGTGGATTAAAGTCTCACAAGGTCGCTAAGTGGGACGCCGCGTCAGCAAAGCTAACCAATCATGAGGGGCCACGTGGAATAATGTCATCTTCAACCTTAAGCTGACAGATGATATGCAACCGTCGAAGGAAGATCAGATCTTGCGGGTTCGGAAAATCTATTGTCACTGACGAAATAGGGTGAGTCAGATGTTGAAACTGTTGTCGGGCGGTAGCCCTGTCAATTGCCAAGCTCCCTATAAATAGAGCTCCCTCCCACTTGGCCTCCCCACCACTCGAGCACCCTCTATAGACTAACAGCCCATTTCCCGATGAAGTGCAGAATAGAGCTCCTGTAACGGGCCTTTTCTCAACCAAAGGAGCTCTGGTTAGTGGCAACATGACCGGGAAGAAGTCCTCCAACTAGCCATACACTCAGCTCGACTAGAGAGCATGTAAACCCTGCACATTTGAGTTAAGGAAAACCAGGAAAAGAACTGGTCAAACCGAATAGGAAAACCAAGCCGGTTTACATTTGGGAATAAGCAATATGGAAATTTACAACTTTCGGGTGATCCAAAGGGTTCATTAAACCATGGAAAAGAAACTTAAGACAAACTAGAAAATAAAAATCAAATTGGTTCAGGTGAACTAGATTCCATAATAACTTCAAAGTTAAGCGTACTTGCTTGAGAGTAGTGTGAGAATGGGTGACCTCGGAAGTATGATTTTTTTGTAACCCGAAATTTCGGTCAAAAATTTTTATGCGTACGACTTATCATAAATAGCCATAAATTAATATATGTTTAATTATTGTAATTAATACCAATAATTTAATACCGAAATTAAATTATTGAAATTAATACCGAAATTTAATTTATTGGAATTAATACCAAAATTAAATTATTGAAATTAATACCAATAATTTATGGCAATATTAATAGTAGTAATAAATCTCGTCCATTTAATACACGGGTTTTACGCCTATATAAAGAGGTCATCCCCATTTCATTCTCCTCATACTTGAACACTTCTCTCTCTCTACTGCTCCATTTCCTGGTATAGCTCGAACCAAAGCTTCGACTTGAACAAAGGTCGGGCTCTTTAGAACCAGGGAGAAGACAACTATCTGATAGAAAACTCTAGTCAATCTGATAATCATTGGAGAAGCGTCGACATGATTGAATAGTGAAGCAACTCCGGTGGACCGAAGCTGCCCTATTTCAGCCAAGCTAAAATTGGCCATTTCAAGCCCTCCTCAGGCCAAGCCAAGCCCTCCCAACACTTCCTTAGCCTTTCCACGACCGAATTAGGACCGAAAGGTAAGCCAATTCGGCTCCCCTTTACAATTTTTTATCAGTGATAGAGAGAGAATCGACCAAATTTCAATGACAAAATTCTAATCTAATTCCGCATCAATTGATGTAATTCTTGATTTTAGGATGAAACTCAGGACGAGACCTATCTGCCTAGATCAAAAGCTCGAACCGCCGTGCCTTCACTGATGAGTAATCGAAGCTTTCTCTCTCTATAGTTCGTTTTCCGGCGAAGCTCCGTTTAAGCTCGTCCCGGCATTAAAACTTGCGATTCACATTTTTGAAGAATTGTATGAACATGTAGAAACTCAATTTTAACAATTGGAAATGTTTGATGGGTCAATTTGATATAACCAAATTCGGCTGTGTTAAGAAGTTGGAATTGGGGGAAAATTGGGGATTTTCAAAATTCAAAGGACCAAAATGAAATTTTATGAAATTGAGGGTCAATTGAGCATGAAAATAATGTTGGAGGACCAATTGAGGAATTTTGAAATTTTTGGTGCAAAATTTACCATTTTTGTAAAGGAAGGGCAATATGGTAATTTTGGAAAAGTTGGGGGGACCAAATTGGAAATTTGGGAAATTAAACCCCTTTTTGTGAAATGGAATAAATTGAGGTCCTATGATAAATTTTAAAAGTTTCGGGACTCAATTTGAGGAAAAACTGGCATTTGGGACTTAAAGTTAAAGAGAAATAACTTTAGGGACCTAATTGCAAATAAATAAAAGTTTGACTTTCTCATTCATTTGGAATGAATGAGGGCAATTAGGCCGAAGGATAGTGAACCAAGATGTTCATATCGTGTAGGAACACGAAGTACCGGGAATGCTAGCAAGGACAAGCTCGTGTGAATACCAAGAACCGGTCTAGTGGAATTCACAGCATTAACAGATGAGTGGGTTTACTAACATCATACCCAGTTGGGATGATGAGCACAACTTAAAATTTAAAAACCACTTACCAGTTGTGAGTGGGATTATATATCATACCCAATTGAGGATGATAAGTGCCTCGGTATAAAAACCCACTGTTTAGTGGTATTTTAATCATCACCACTTAGAGGAAGTGATGTGAAAATTTTGCGAAAAAACTACTTACCAGTCGTAAGTAGATCATACCCGGTTGGTATGATGAGACTTCCTTGAAGGAAGTTGAAAACCCATTCATCGATTATGAATGGAGATGTCCTTATACCGGTTGGTATAATGGACAGTGAAAACCTATTTTGTCGAAAGTGTTCTTCCCTGACTGTGTGACAATGCTTAAACTATTTGGGAGACCTTCTCGACGGGAGCTCGAATAGCTCTGATAGGTCGGGGGCCTCGGTTTTGGAACTTGGGGGCTAAATGCCCAATTTTGAAAATCTCGTACAATGGGCCCAAGGCCAGTTGGCACGAGTAGGAGCTTGTAAATGAACATGATATATGTGCCATAAAACTTAATAAACGAATTGTTTGGCCATGGTACCAAGATAGGACCGACATGCTCAGTCAACTAGCAGTAGTGCGACATGACAGGTCGACGGACCAGTTAAGACAAACAACTGCGGGTTGAGTTGAGAGTTGGGGTCGTTGGACTAGTGGCACCACAGATTACATGGCAATATGAGAAAATATTGTTTGTGCATGCACTATGAGTACGGGATCATCAAGACGCCCATGAGGGGTAGTGATGTGTCCTAAGGGCCCTGGACGACCCGGTGAGTATAAGGGTAGATCGTCGTTCCAGGTGTATGTGCGAAATCTGGAGTATCACCAAGCACATGAGATCGGCGTGGGGACAGGATGAGGTCTCTGTCCTCATACGAACACGAAGAAGTGATTTCAGGATTGTGGGTTGGATGTCACGTACATCCACTCATTCATAGGGTAGAAGTGGTCGTACTTCTATTCGGGTGGCAGGAAAAGTCGCTCTGAAGCCACTAGCGGGTTCAGTAGTGATACTGACTTGCGAATGTGTGTAACCTTCATGATGAAGGATGTGTGTTGGGTGATGACACACCGTGGTAACTAAGAAATAATGGAAAAATCCGAATTTTTAAATGAAGGGATTTTTTAAAACAAAGGAGTCTAACACACTCCATATAAATGTTTTTCTTAAAAGTCAAAAGCTTTTAAAAACCCATTCACTAAGTAGTCGTACTCACCCCCTCCCTTATATCCCTTTCAGGAAATCCCGAAAAGCCTCCCCTTAAAGACCGTCAACTAAGATGCATGTAAGATAGGTATGTAAAGTTTAAAATTTTATGTAGTTTTGATTATCCTATTCCAGGAAAAACATGCAGGTTAAAGGACGTCTTACTCTTTACGGTTTACAATAAGGGGAAACCCTTTAATAAACCGGGAGAGTGGCGGGTTAATCACGGGGATCCGACCAAATCGGGTCGGGGCATGACAGAGCAGGCTATGGAGCACCAGAGTGATTGCACAATAAAGCTGCTCCGACGATCCAAAGCAGCCAACCTCTGACCAGCCTAATCTAGCACATTTCCAACCTCCTACTGCTGAAATTGACCTCCCATGACTCCCCTAAGACACCTCCTGATCCCTCCTAGGCGCCAGGTAAAGCAAATTTCGTCTATTCTCATTTGAACAGTAGAATTTTAGAGCTACGCCTTTAAGAAACTACTCTCTTCTAATTCTTGTTGTCCGGCGGTGAATTGCTGCTGGACTCGATTCTGGTAGAACACCCTCGACGAGTACTAGCCGCCCATAAATAGAGCTCCGGCCACCGCCCCTCCACCGGTAAGCTCACCAAGCCTCTCTCTAAATCTATTTTCCGATGAAGCTCCAACAAAGCTCGAAACTCAGTCAAATTCATAAATTCAAAGTGCAGGACGATCGTGGGGAGTTGGAGGAAGTGAATAGCAACACGGGAGGAAGAAATTAAGGAGGTTTAGGTGGTCAATTGAACGAGGTAAGAAATTGGAAATCCAAAGCTCAATTTGGGGAAGAAATTGGGGGCAATGTGGGAATAACATAAGAATTAAGAGAAAATATTTAAAATTTTGAGATGGCTCCCAAGAGAGCAACCAGGAAAACTAGGACTAACATCACCAACACCACCCAACACTCTATCCTCGTAGGAAGACCCCTAAAAGCTCTCTAATGCCCAAGACATAGTAGAAGTCCCAAAGGACCAAATGGGGAAGTATCCGGTACCACTAAGCAGTATGGTGCCAAGACCTGTTGGGTCACAACCCCAACTATGAAGGGAGCCAAGCATGAAGCCTGTAACGCTAGCAAAAAACTTATAACCTTACCAAGGAAGACACTGATCAAGAAACGAGTAGCTCCCAAGCCACTTGGTGACCACCTTTTTGTAATAGGGCTAAAACCCCCAACATATTGTACTCCTTCTCAATTAATGAAGAACTCCAAATTCCTAAAACGTTGTCTGAAAAATGATGCGATCTTGTGCCTCAACTGTAGGAAGATTGCCCCTAGAAAAGTAATCAAACAAACTCACATTACCCTAGACACCACGGAGACTAGGGAGAATCCCATCACAAATAAGGACAATGAACTGGGGGACTAAGGAGTCTAGGAAACTCTTGGGGGAACTATTGGCCATAGAAGGCTAGACAAGGAAAACTATCAATGTCACGCCCCAACCCGGTTTGGTCAGATTCCCGTGATCAACCCGCCACTCTCCCGGTTTATTAAAGGGTTTCCCCTTATTATAAACCGTAAAGAGTAAGGCGTCCTTTAACCTGCACCTTTTTCCTGGGATAACATAATCAAAACTGCATGAAATTTAAAACTGTACATACCTGTCTTACAGGCATCTTAGTTGACGGTCTTTAAGGGGAGGCTTTCTAAGATTTCCTGAAAGGGATATAAGGGAGGGGGTGAGTACGACTACTCAGTGAATGGGTTTTTAAAAACTTTTGACTTTTAAGAAAAATATTTATATGGAGTGTGCCAGACTCCTTTGTTTTCAAAAATCCCATCATTTAAAAATTTGAGTTTTTCCATTATTTCTTAGTTACCACGGTGTGTCATCACCCAACACACATCTTTCATCATGAAGGTTACACACATTCGCAAGTCAGTATCACAACTGAACCCGCTAGTGGCTTCGGAGCGACTTTTCCTGCCACCCGGATAGAAGTACGAGCACTTCTATCCTGGGAATGAGTGGATGTACATGACATCCGACCCACAATCCTAAAATCACTTCTTCGTGTCCGTATGAGGACAGAGACCTCATCCTGTCCCCACCCCAGTCTCATGCGCTTCGTGCTAGTCCAAATTTCACACAGACACCTGGAACGACGAACTGCTCTTATAGCCACCAGGTCGTCCAGTGCCCTTAGGACGCATCACTACCCCTCATAGGCATCTTGATGATCCCGTACTCACAGTGCATGCACAAACAATGTTTTCTTATATTGCCATGTAATCTGTGGTGCCATTAGTCCAACGGCCCCGACTCTCAACTCAACCCGCAGCTGTTTGTCTTGACTAGTCCGTCGACCTGTCATGTCGCACTACCGCTAGTTGACTGAGCATGTCGGTCCTATCTTGGTACCATGGCCAAACAATTCACTTATTAAGTTTTATGGCACATATATCATGTTCGTTTATGAGCTCCTGCTCGTGCCAACTGGCCTTGGGCCCACTGTACGAGATTTTCAAAATCGGGCGTTTAGCCCCCAAGTTCCAAGACCGAGGCCCTTGACCTATCAGAGCTATTCGAGCTCCCGTCGAGAAGTTCTCCCAAATTGTTTAAGCATTGGCACATAGTCAGGGGAGAGATCTTCCGACAAAAATAGGTTTTTACTGTCCATCATACCGACCGATATAAGGACATCTCCGATCATAACTGATGAACGGGTTTTCAACTTCCTTCGAGGAAGTCTCATCATACCAACCGGGTATGATCTACTTACAACCAGTAAGTAGTTTTTCCGCATAACTTTCACATCACTTTCTCTAAGTAGTGATGATTAAAATACCACTAAACAGTGGATTTTTATATCGAGCCACTTATCATCCCCAACTGGGTATGATATATAATCCCACTCACAACCGGTAAGTGGTTTTTAACTTTAATTTGTGCTCATCATCCCAACCGGGTATTATGTTAGTAAACCCACTCACCCGTTAATGCCGTGATTTCCACTAGACTGGTTCTTTGTATTCACGCGAGCTTGTCCTTGCTGGCGTTCCTGGTATTTAACGTTCCGGTGAAGGCACGACAGTCCGAGCTTTCGATCTAGGCAGATAGGTCTCATCCTGAGGTTCATCCTAAAATCAAGTATTGTATCAATTGATGCGGAATTGGATTAGTATTTCGTGATTGAAATTCGGTCGATTCTCTCTCTAGCACCGATCGAAAATTATAAAGGGGAGCCGAATTGGCTTACCTTTCGGTCCTAATTCGGTCGTGGAAAGGCTGAGGAAATGTTGGGAGGGCTTAGTTTAGCCTGAGGAGGGCTTGAAATGGCCGATTCCAGCTTGGCCGAAATAGGGCAGCTTCGGTCCACCGGAGTTGCTTCACTATTCCATCATGTCGGCACTTCTCCAACGGTTCTCGGATTGACTGGAGTTTGCTATCAGATAGCGTCTTCTCCCCGGTTCTAAAGAGCCCAACTTTTGTTCAAGTCGAAGCTCTGGTTCGAGCTTTACTAGGAAATGGAGCAGTAGAGAGAGAGAGAGAAGTGTTCAGGTGTGAGGAGAATGAAGCAGTAGAGAGAGAGGTCACCCATCCTCACACTACTCTAAAGTAAGCACGCTTAACTTTAAAGTTCTTATTTAATCTAGTTCACCTGAACCAATTTGGTTTTTGTTTTCTATTTTGTCTTAAATTTCTTTTCCAATGTTGAATAAATTCTTTGGATCAACCAAAAATTGTAAATTTTCATATTGCTTATTTCCAAATTTAAACCGGTTTGGTTTTTCTTATTCGGTTTGACCGGTTCTTTTCCCGGTTTTCCTTAACTCAAATGTGCGGGGTTTACAATCAAGGTGACTAAGGAGTCTAGGAGAACTCTTGGAGTAACTACTAGGCAAGGAAGACGCGACAAGAAAACCATCATGGTGATCGAGCTCAAGGACGACAGAACACGGAACTACCAACAATCCCCTAGAAAGGCCCCCGGATACTCAAAGTATTGGAGGAACCATAAAAGTCCACGCAGGGAAATGACCTGTTACAGGTGTGGACAATAGGGACACTACTTGACAAAGTGTCTAACATTACTAAGGACAGGTATCAAGATGACATGTTATAAGTGTAAGGGAAATGGGACGTGTAGTGAAGGACTATACCACACTGCAAGGATTTAGCGTAATACCTTTCAAGAACAACGCCTCCTCAACTACATGAGTTCAAAAGTATACAACCCCAAGAAATACGACTCCTACTTGGAATTTCAACCACATTCAGGAGGAAGATCTTCAAGATCCTAGCAAAGTGGCGGGTACTTCCTGACCCACCATTGTAACAATCTTCCATTAAGAAAGGCTAAAGCCCCAAGTTTGTATTCCTACTTCAAAAATAAACAAAGAAATTTTGAGTTCCTAAATCTTTTTTGTCCCTCAATGATGATGTGAGTGTGTATCTCAACCACATGAGGAAGGGAAAAGGACTAAAGGTAGGACCTTAATAAACTACAAACAGAGCAGAGTGTGGATAAAGAGAATTCTTCCTTAAGAAGAAATTTTCAACCATCTAGGAACAAAGAAGGAAGTGCATCCATAAGAGAAGATAAGCCCCGAGCATTAGACGACAAATGGAATGTCTTGAGATGGCAAGTATGACCTGCTTTGGAAAGGCAGAGAAGCCAAATAGGAATTCCGAATGAACATAGTGGAAGGAAGAAAATCGTAACAACTGGATAGTCAAGGAGAATAAACGATACACTAAGAAGGACTGGGAAGTAGTAAAGGCATCACCCTAAAAAGGGCAATAGGATGGGTATTAAGAACAAGTAGACTCAAGAGACAACTGTTTCGAGACAACTAGACAAGGAGAGTAGTAGGGATGAGACAGTTAATGAACTAACCCTCGTAAGAATCATGGACTCAAACCCCAGCGAAGAAGGGAGAAGTGGAAAGGCCAAATGTTGGAAAAGAAGGATGAAGGAAATCCTTAAAGAAATCAATGGCCAAAAATGGAATGGTGACCACACTCAAGTCATGAGGAGGATTAAGTAAGACTCGCACAAAGTGGTCTTGGAACAAATAGTGTTTGAACCCTTCCCAAGGAAGAAAACTTGTACGGGATATAAGTAGGATTAAGGAAAGGGTACAAGGATGTAATGTAAGATTTCTAAGGAAAGATGATAACAAAGGATGTCATAAAGTTTCTCTAAGGTTGGATACCTGTAAGGGCGAAGAAAGGAAGAAGCCAATCAAGGAAAGAGGTCTCAAGGAAGTATATGCCCCAACGAAGAGGCGATGGACCTAATTGGGAAGAGAAGATAAGCTCGCAAATGCAATGCAGGGTACGGTGAAAAAATCAAGTACAAAGGAAACTTACTCATGAGGATCCAAGGAGGAAGTTAAACCTAAGGAACGAAAAAGTGGTAAAATAACATCAAATGATGCAGTAATAAGTGGGAATGGGTGGTATACCACAAATAAAAAAAATAAGGAAACGAATTTCGAAGGAAGTAAAGCCTTTGGAAAGGACGTACTCCAATCAAAACGTGATTTAAAGGAATGACAATAGACACCAGGACTAATTCCGGTCCACACCCATGGAGCTTAAGATTGATTGATGGGGCCTAATGTAAAGGACACAAAATAAGACTCGACAATCGAAGATACCTTGAATAGGCAGTAAATGGTAAACTGGAAAATTAAGATCGCTGAAGGATTAAAGGTGGACGAAAGCTCTAATTCAAAAGGGTGTAAGAATGTGAAGGAAGAAAACCTTCAAGGAATGGTAAGAAGGTCAAATGTGTAGCTACTATGGTGGAAGTCTCTACATTAAAGGATATAGTAGAGAATGAAACCATCAAAAGGGAACTCCCCAAATGAATGAATCGACACGTAGACGGAAAGGGATCAACCTGGAATAAGGAACTATGAAATGGTCACGAATGAGTGTGGAAGGAATGAGGAAAGGGATCCTTGAGTAGATGACACCATTGAAGATGTGGCAGGACATAAGGAAGGAAATATCTCAAGCATGTCGGTAAGTCAAGAAGAAATCGGGAAACCCGATCATTTAAACTGGGAAAACGCAATGAGGAAGTTGGCAAGGGACGAGTAGATAAGGAAAACCAACATGATCATGAAAGACACGATGCCAAAGGTAAAAGGACGATTGGATAACGGTAAAGGTAGTCGAGTAATACTATCAGATGAAAAGAAGTGGTGAAATTATGTGATCCCCGAAAGGTTGGAAAGTTGAGAACAACTATCAAAGGAATGTTCTAGAATATTAATGGACAAAGACAAGTTTTAGAACATGCTATGCTGTAAGGGACATGTAGGCCTAACAGTACCGGGAAAAATGTGACTCAAGTAAGGAAGAGTCTGTTAGTTAAGCATGACAATTTCAAACATAAAATTTTGACCAGAGTTGTAATAAAAAACGAATGGAGGAAGGGTCAAAATAGGATAAAAGGTGATAACACAGAAACCCACGAAAGCAAGTACGCGACGCTCGAAATAACACCGAGCTAAGGGTTTCAATGATTAAGAGAACGACTAGACATGAGAACGATTGTGTAAACCCCACACATTTGAGTTAAGGAAAATCGGGAAAAGAACCGGTCAAACCGAATAAGAAAACAAAATCGGTTTACATTTGGGAATAAGCAATATGAAAATTTACAACTTTCGGTTGATCCAAAGGATTTATTAAATATTGGAAAAGAAACTTAAGACAAATTAGAAAATAAAAATCAAATTGGTTCAGGTGAACTAAATTTCATAAGAACTTTAAAGTTAAGCGTGCTTACCTTAGAGTAGTTTGAGGATGGGTGACTTCTTGGGAAGTATGATTTTTTGTAACCCGAAATTTCGGTCAATTTTTTATGCGAATGTACCATAAATAGCCATCAATTAATATATATTTAATTATTGAAATTAATATAAATAATTTAATACCAAAATTAAATTATTAAAATTAATACTGAAATTAAATTATTGGAATTAATACCAATAATTTATGGCAATATTAATACTATTAATAAATCTCGCCCATTTAATACACGAATTTTACGGCTATATAAAGAGGTCATCCCCATTTCATTCTCCTCACACCTGAACACTTCTCTCTCTCTACTGCTCCATTTCCCGGTAAAGCTCGAACCATTCAATCTGGGGAGAAGACAGCTATCTGATAGCAAACTCCAATCAATCCGAGAATCGTTGGAGAAGCGCCGACATGATGGAATAGTGAAGCAACCCCGGCGGACCGAAGCTGCCCTATTTCGGCCAAGCTGGAATCGACCATTTGAAGCCCTCCTCAGGCCAAACCAAGCCCTCCCAACACTTCCTCAGCCTTTCCATAGCCGAATTAGGACCGAAAGGTAAGCCAATTCGGCTCCCCTTTATAATTTTCGATCGGTGCTAAAGAGAGAATCGACCGAATTTCAATGACGAAATTCTAATCCAATTCCGCATCAATTGATACAATACTTGATTTTAGGATGAACCTCAGGACGAGACCTATCTGCCCAGATCGAAAGCTCAAACTGTCGTGCCTTCACCGGTGAGTAATCGAAGCTTTCTCTCTCTATAGTCTGTTTTCCGGAAAAACTCCGTTTGAGCTCGTTCCGACGTTAAAATCTGTGATTCAAAGTTTCTTAGAATCGTATAAACATACAGGAACTCAATTTCAACTCCAATTTCAATAATTATAAGTGTTTGATCGGTTAATTTGATGAAATCAAATTCGGGAGTGTTGAAGAGTTGAAATTGGGGGAAATTTTGGGGATTTTTGAAATTCAAAGGGGCCAAAATACAATTTTATGAAATTGAGGGTCAATTGGGCATGAAAATAATGTTGGAGGACCAATTGAGTAATTTTGGAAAATTTGGGGAAAAACTTACCATTTTTGTGAAAGAAGGGCAAAATGGTAATTTTGGAAAAATTGGGGAACCAAATTGGAAATTTGAAAAAAATTAAACCCCTTTTTGGTGAAATTGAATAAATTGAGGTCTCACAATAAATTTTAAAAGTTACAGGACTCAATTTGAGGAAAAACCGACATTAGGGACTTAAAGTTAAAGAGAAATAACTTTAGGGACCTAATTGCAAATAACTAAAAGTTTGGGTTTTCTCATTCATTAATGAATGAAGGCTGTTATGCCGAGTAATAATGAACAAGGTTGTTCATATCATGTAGGAACATTAAATACTGGGAACGCCAGCAAGGACAAGCTCGCGTGAATACAAAGAACCAGTCTAGTGGAAATCACGGCATTAACGGGTGAGTGGGTTTACGAACATCATACCCGGTTGGGGATGATAAGTGACTCAATATAAAAACCCACTGTTTAGTGGTATTTTAATCATCACTACTTAGAGAAAGTGATGTGAAAGTTATGCGAAAAAAACTACTTATGGGTTGTAAGTAGATCATACCCGGTTGGTGTGATGAGACTTCCTCGAAGGAAGTTGAAAACCCGTTCATCGGTTATGAACGGAGATGTCCTTATACTGGTTGGTATGATGGACAGTAAAAACCTATTTTTGTCAGAAGTGCTCTCCCCTGACTGTGTGCCAATGCTTAAACAATTTGGGAGACCTTCTCGACGGGAGCTCGAATAGCTCTAATAGGCCGGGGGCCTCGATTTTGGAACTTGGGGGCTAAATGCCCGATTTTGAAAATCTTGTACAGTGGGCCCAAGGCTAGTTGGCACGAGCAGGAGCTCGTAAATGAACATGATATATGTGCCATAAAACTTAATAAGTGAATTGTTTGGCCATGGTACCAAGATAGGACCAACGTGCTTAATCAACTAGCGGCAGTGCGACATGACAGGTCGACGGACTAGTCAAGACAAACAGCTGCGGGTTGAGTTGAAAGTCGGGGCCATTGGACTAGTGGCGCCACAGATTACATGGCAATATAAGAAAACATTGTTTGTGCATGCACTGTGAGTACGGGATCATCAAGATGCCCATGAGGGGTAGTGATGCGTCCTAAGGGCACTGGACGACTTGGTGGCCATAAGGGCAGTTTATCGTTCCAGATGTCTGTGCGAAATTTGGAGTAGCACGAAGCGCATGAGACCGGGGTGGGGATAGGATGAGGTCTCTGTCCTCATACGGACATGAAGAAGTGATTTCGGGATTGTGGGTAGGATGTCATGTACATCCACTCATTCCCAAGGTAGAAGTGGTCGTACTTCTATCCGGGTGGCAGGAAAAGTCGCTCCGAAGCCACTAGCGGGTTCAGTAGTGATACTGACTTGCAAATGTGTGTAACCTTCATGATGAAGGATGTGTGTTGGGTGATGACACACCGTAGTAACTAAGAAATAATGGAAAAAAAACACAAATTTTTAAATGATGGGATTTTTGAAAACAAAGAAGTCTGGCACACTCCATATAAATGTTTTTCTTAAAAGTCAAAAGCTTTTAAAAACTCATTCACTGAGTAGTTGTACTCACCCCCTCCCTTATATCCCTTTCAGGAAATCCCGGAAAGCCTCCGCTTAAAGACCGTCAACTAAGATGCCTGTAAGACAGGTATGTAAAGTTTTAAATTTCATACAGTTTTGATTATGCTATTCCAGGAAAAAGGTGCAAGTTAAAGGACGCCTTACTCTTTATGGTTTACGATAAGGGGAAACCCTTTAATAAACCGGGAGAGTGGCGGGTTGATCACGGGGATCCGACCAAACCGGGTCGAGGCGTGACAGATTGAGTATTTTAGAACTCTCAATCCTGAAATCCTGGACAAGAACCCTCAAGAGGAAGAGTTTTACCCTAAGTACAGGAAGAAGTGAACCTAAGAATGTACCTTTGGACTAGTGGGTAAGACACGCCTAATTATAATAAACCCATGGAGTGAGTAAACAATGGAAAGGAAAATAAATTCCTTTAGTGAGTGGATTAAAGGGCTAAGTGAAGGAACAACTGAAGTGATAGCATGTCAAGCAAACCCCAAGTTGACATTAAGGGAAATTATTCCTGATACAAAGGATGTTGATTAAGTTTTTGTGACAAAACTCCTAAAAGGAGGAAAGAGTTGTGAAACCCGTCATCTCAGATCAAGGAAAACCAGGAAGGAATCGATCAATTACATGAGAAAACCGAACCATTTAAGGAATCGAGAATGATAAAGAAGGGTAAAATGGGAAATTGGAAAATCCCAAGTGACTAAAAGAGTCATAAAAATCATGGGGAAGAACCATGGAACCAATTGAAAGAAAAAACCAGATAGGTTCAGGGTGAACCAGACCTGAACCGAATTGAACCTGATTGAACTATTTTGAATTATACATGAACCGGTCTCTAAATTCATTTTTCTTGGTGGCTTAAAATGATCAAATTGGGAAACTAAGGCCACCATTGGATAGGAAATAAATTTAGATGAATTTAGAAATTTTTAGATTTGAAAAAATTGGTCGAATCAGGCCTGAACCGGTCAATTTTTGCCATTGAACCCGGTCAGTCCGAACTGGTGCAGTTCGAAATAGTGTCATCTTTTTCCTTGGGATGACAACACTGTTCATCAGTTCAAAAACTTTCCATTTTCGACGAGAGGAATATTACTCTGATTAGGGCATTTTCAGGTGAGGATAAGCTCAACCAGAATGGAAACTAGTCGGGCAGAAGGTACCCAAGATCCCTATATAAAGAGCACCCTTCCATTCATCCTCCACACACCTCAAATTGTCCTCCTCCCCAAAGTGCTTCATTTTCCGGTGAAGCTCAAACCAAAGCTCCGACTTGGGGACTTTTCTCAGCCTCAAAAGGCAAGGTCAAGTCCTACATACTCTGGGGAAGTTAGTTACCTGACAGCAACCTCCCTTTGACTTGAGGATCGCCGAAGAAGCACCAACAGATTCAAACAGTGAAGCAGCTCCATCGGATCGAAGCTGCCCTGTTTTGGCCGAGTTGAATTCTACCAAAGTCAGACCTCCTCCAACCAAACCAAGCCTCCCCAAAGTCCCCATGGCCCTCACACGACCTCCACAAAGTTGAAAGCTAAGCCAATTTGGCCCTCCTCTGTTGTTGCATATCGATGCTCCTCTGTTGTTGCAAACTTCACTAATGAAATTCTCATTCATATGGATGCCAATTACAATGATTCTTAATCCTAGGAAGACTCTAAGGACAAGAGCTACCTTCCCCGACCAAGAGCTCGGACCACCGCACCCCCAACGGTAAGCTTTCGAAACTTTCTCTCTCTACAAACATTTTTCCGGCGAAGCTCTATTTGAGCTCGTTTTGGACCCAAATTATGCAATTCAAAGCTCCATTTGAATGTATGAAGGTGTAGAAACTGATCTCAACCATCAATTGGAGCAATTAACCTAATTGAATGGCCAATTTGAAGAAATCAAATTCGGTTAGTAAAAAGGGTAGAAATTGGGGATTTCGAAAAATTGAGGGACCTCCATGCAATTTATCAAAATTGAAGGTCAATTGGCAATGAGAAAGATGTTGGGGGATCAATTAGCCAATTTTTTAAAGTTTTTGGGCCAAATGGTTATTTTCAGAAAGTAGGGGCAAAATCATTTTTTTTTAAATTGGGGATGAAATTAGAAATTTGAAAAACTTGAGCCCCCTTCACAATATTAAGTAAATTAAGGACCTAAGAAGGATATTGGAAGCCTTAGGACTCGATTTGGGGGAAATTTTAGCATTAAGGACTTGAAGTCAAGAAACATGAACTTTAGGGATCTAAGTGCAATAAACTAAGGATTTGGGTATAGTCACCCATAACGTGAGAAAACAAAGGCTGCCATGCCTAACCCTTACTAATAATGATACCCAAATTGTGTAGGGACATTTGGGATCGGAACGCAAGCAAGAGAGAGAGCTAGCATGGACCTAGAACTGACTAGGGACGAACACGTCACAGTTAATGGGTGAGTGGGACTTTTATACATCATACCGATTGGGATGATGATCAATATTTTAAAGGCTAAAAACCCACTTACCGGTTGTGAGTAGGATTAAACAAACATAATACTTGTATGGTATGATGAGTTTCCTTAAGGAAAGGAAAAACCTGCATACCGGTGGTAAGCGTATCCATCATCACACCCAGGTGTGATGAATTGAAAGAGAATTTTTGTCAGAAGTGTTCTCCCCTGACTATGTGACAACTACTTAAACAATTTGGGAGAACTTCTTGATGGGAGCTAGAACAACTCTAATAGGCTAGTGGCCTTGGTTTTGAATCATAGGGCTCAAGGCCCAATTTTTTAAAAACACGTGCAGTGGGCCCAAGGTCAGTGGGCACGTGCTAAAGCTCGTAAACAAACATGATTAGGAAGATCCATGAAAACTTTTATGTAAAATGGGAATCAATCGTGTGATTCGCCATGGTAGCAACCTAGTACCAACAATGCTCGATGGGCTGGCGGTAGTGCGTCAAGGCCAGGTCAACTGACCGACCTAGACAAACAGCTACAACCCGGGTTGAGTGTCAGGGCCGTTGGACCGTCGGCACCAAAGAGAATGGCTTAATCATGAAAACTCTTGTTTGTGGATGCACTCATGGTACGAGACCATCAAGACGCCATAAGGGGTAGTGATGGGTTCTAAGGTTCTAGGGGCTGTTGGACGACATGGTGGAGATAAGGGCAGTTTTGCTAGTTAGTCATGAAGCTCCAGGAGCTTCTTGCGCATGAGACCGGGGTGGGGCCAAGATGAGGTCTCCGTCCTCATACTGACACGAAGTGGAATTCAGGTATAAGGGTCAGACATCTGGGAGGTTGACTCAAACTCAGGGTATAAGTCTGGGACTTCTAGGTAGACAGCAAAGTCGCATTGATCCCCAAGTGGGTGCAGTGTAGAATTGCCCTGCGAATGTCTGTACCCTTCCTGATGAAGGACGTACATTTGTTTGCTAAACGCCTCCCGAGGTAAGGGGATGTGCTAAGAGAGCTAAACACACCTAATATAAAAATGGAAAAAAGTCCTGAGATTTAAGACTTGAGATTTGAGAAAATCCTTAAAAATGAATGGTAAATATTGGCAATGGTTTTGATAAACTAAGCATATTTTTGAAAACTCATTCCCAACACCCGCTCACTGAGTTGTAGAAACTCACACCCCCCCCCCCCCCCTTTAACAATTTTTAGGAAAAAGGAATACCAACCTTAAAGACACCCCGCAGTTAAACCCTAAGACAGGTATGTAAATTCTAAATATATTGAGTTTTTTATAATGCTATTCTAGGAAAAACAGGGAAAAAGGACACTTGACTTCTCGCGGTTTAGAAGGGGGTGAAACACTCTTGGACCAAAGGGAGTGGCAGGTTGCTTACAGGGATTCGACCAAACCAGGTCGGGGCGTAACCGCTATTACAAGAAATAAGGTTAGAAGTTACATATGACTCCTCATGGCCTTAAGAAGTGGTGATCCTTATTACACCAAATGGAGTAGTTGGTTGCTTACAGGGTTCCGATCAAATCGGGTCGGGACGTGACAACGCATCTCTAGTTACAAAAGTTTGAACCCACTATAATATCATGATTATACTATTAACGTGATTTTTAACCATTAATTTCAAAAGCACCACATGGGACTTATAACCAAAATTTTTTGCTGCAATTTTTATAATTTTACAATTCTAAGTTTTGGTTTTGCGGGTGTGATTTTGGTGAATATACCCGACACTATAATGTTTGGGGATTGGCAAGTAGTTCATGGTTATTTGACCAAGTGTTTCGGGTAAGTATATGACAATTGATATAGCTAATCTCGGCCGATGTTGGCAGTCAATGGAGCGTAATGAATTGATATAACAAGTACGATCGAAACTACTAATCTTATATTTATGCAAAATTTTCAGAGAGATCAAATAAATTTTGAGTTTGGCATATGTTCTCTCGAACTTTCCTATTATCTCGATCTTCAATTTTCTTCCTTTTCAGTAATTAGTGGATCTATTTGTATAATAATTATCATACTTGAATTTAATTGGTTGAGTAATATTAATTTTGATCGAGTTTCTAATTTTAGTAAATAATTATTTATATATTTATTCACCTTAATATTTAAATAATATTTTAAAATATTGTTATCTTTTATTTATTACATGATATAATATTTAATTTATATAATATTTAATGATATAATTTATATTATATGTCACTATTAATGTATTTATCTAAAATAAATATAAATATTATATTTAATCAATATAATTAAATAAATTATATATATATATGATAATTTGTATTTAATAACAAAATATATAAATATTATGTATATAAATATTTATATATTATTTGCTAGGCATGAACTTGGATGTATTTTTTAGTAATTTACTTGTCTCATTTTTTTGTTTGAGTTTTTAAAGTCCACCAACCATCCATTTTATTTTTAGACTCCAAGATTTGATATAAATTTATAATTAAAATACAGTTATTTATAAATTTATAAGAAGTTTGGATACTTATAAAAATATTTAGTTTATATTATTAATGATTAATAAATATTAAATATATCCAATTTCTAATTAAAATACCAGTGATGGATTGATTTCGTGATCTTAATGATAGTTGTACGAAATTCGTATGAATTTAATTCAACACTTAGTAGGATGTTACATACGATAACAGGTTGTTAGAGAATCTGCTCTAGATTTTGAGGTTTTATTCAATATTCACGAATATTGAATAAGTGACCATCAACTATGCGCAATGCGATAGGAGTATGGTCAAAACTAATAAAATTATATTAATGCCCAACTTTAAAAAAGTTAATAAAAGTTTTTTATTTTGAAAGAGACTGTCCATAATGAGTTCTCCCTATTCAATTTTCCCAAGTGGATCCGTTTATAATGTGTTGACTCCATTAGTATCTATTAATATTAATTTTAATCGAGTTTATAAATTTAATAGATAATTATATATATTTATTCTCTTAATATTCAGATAATGTTATTATATTTTATTTATTTATTATATAAAATAATATTTAATAACATAATTCAAATTATTTCTTATTATTTATTTATCTAAAATAAATATTAGTATTATTTTCAACTATTATAAATAAATAAATAATATATATGTTGATTTATATTTTATAGCAAAATTTTCTCCTATTGTAATATTTATATATTATTTAGTAGGCATTTGTAGGATGTATTATGTAATTTTTAGTAATTGACTGGTCTCAATTTTTTTGGTTTGGGTTTTTATAGTCCACCAACCATCGGTTTTTATGACTCTAATGCTTGATATAAATTTATAATTAAAATACAATTATCTATAAATTTATAATAAGAATGAATACTTTTATAACAATGAAAAGGAAAATATTTAGATTATGTTATTAATGATTAATAAATGATAAATATATATATATAAATAACATTAAAATCCAATTTCTAACCTGATTTTTCTCGTATTTTTTATTTAATTAAAGAATTGTCCCAATTTTATTTAATATATAAAAAATATACCAGTTTTGCTCTACTTTTTTTCAGATTTCAATTAATCTATAATTTTCATATCTCCTAGTCATCTTATTTAAATATATATTTTTAATTTATTTATGATTGGACTCATATTTTAATTATGATAATGAAATAAATAAATATATAAAATATTTGATTGGGCTGTGAGGATCACTCTCCATAAAACGGGAAGTGAGAAGAGAAATTCTTCAGTTTGACAGGACATTGAGAAGACACCTTCAAGTTCACGTGAGAAATTGGTTCGTGGCCAATAAGAAGACGGAGAAACTCGTCTCCCGTTTTATCACGAAATCACAAGCTATTTCGCGGTAAGGTACTAAGTATCGTATCGGAGCCCTCGGCTCGAAATGTTCAGTACAAGTAGGCGCTTTATTAAGTCCGAGGGCACGTCTCAATGATGCGACTTGATGGCAATTCCGTAATTTTTCAGAAATCGAGGACTGAAAAAAATCAAGTACTCAGGTCCTTCAAGGTTTTGTCCTTTTCCGACACATGAATCACTTCCTGGCAGTCCTATGGTGCAGCCGTGTTTTAGTGAGCCTTCCTTCCATTCCACCCATTTGGCAAGCCTTAAGTTGGACATGGTAGATCGTAGCGTACGAGGATGAGTTCTTTAAGTAGAACGGGCTGCAGGGTATCACAACCCCCACTCAGGAACCAGGGATGATTGCTGGACAGCTGTTGAAGATGGAAAAAGTTTCGTGTAAAGATTGGGATATACATTTTAAAATATAATTTATATGCAATAAATATTCAATAATTAATTAGTGTTGATGTAAGTAATAGTAAATCAATAATTTTTTTTAAGTAGGATAATATTGTAAATTAAATTACAAAAGAAGTGAATAAAAGATCTGATAATGATAAAGCACCAAAAAAAATTGACTTCTTCTTCCCGAAATGTAGTTATGCACCGATGGACTCGACAAGAGCGAAGCTAGTTGTGGGAAGCAATAAGTGCAGTTGCCTATCAGTAAAGGACAGTGATAAGTTATCGATAGGTAAACGTGCTAATCACCGCAATTTTTAGCACCTCTCATTCTATTTATTATTTAAAATTATTGACATTTATTACATAAATAGAAAAAATACCATCTCCCGAGTGTGCCTCCTCATAAATTGAGAGAGAGAGAGAAAGCCCTTCTCGCTTAGAGGGGAGAGAGAGAAGCAGTGTGAGGAGGAAGAGGATTGTTAGTCTTCGAGGTTCAGTCCGTCTCTGGTTCTTGATTGTTAGTCTTTGAGGTTGGTCTCCGAGCTATCTCTCTCTTTCTCCCCCACGTCTGTTGTTCTCGTCGAATCTGTTGCTTTAGAGGCTTTTGCATTTTGGGTTGTGATTTTTTTCAGCTCCCAACTTTTTCTTTCCATCTTTTTTCTTTTAAGAAAAAAATTGCGAATTATTTTTGAACAGCTTGACTTCAGTTCCTGGGAACTTATTATTGATAGATGGAATTATTTTCCCCAGTTTCTCTAGCATTCTTTTTTATTCCAAAGGATTAAAGGAGCTTTCTTTTATTGTGTCCACTATTTGAATTATGGATTTAAATCCGAAAATGTTCGCCTTTCACCAATTCAACCTCTTCCAATAGGTCTGCCCTGCATTTATCTGCTTGGAAATGTTCATGATTTTAGGGTGTTTGATTGAGGAGGTGATGCAGTGATAGTGCTCTGGGTATGTCTCTGTCTTTTTTTTTTTTTTTCATTTGCTGCTGTATCAATAAGCTGTTGTTATGCTATGCTCCGATGTGGCTTTAAATAAGCTGCTACTGCTTTTTGTAGATCTAGTCATATATAAGAAATTTCTTCATCTCGATTCTACTCTGCTGCTGAAGAAATGTCATCTCTCAGTCGGGAGCTTGTCTTCTTGATCCTACAGTTCCTCGATGAGGAAAAATTCAAAGAGACAGTTCACAAGTGGGTCGTTATTTCATTTGCCATCTCCATCTCCTAATTATGTTCTGCAACATGAGTCCATTTCTTAGTCCTTCTATGTCTTGCAAGAATAGGCTTGAGCAGGAATCTGGTTTTTTCTTTAATATGAAGTACTTCGAGGATGAGGTCCTCAACGGCAATTGGGATGAAGTGGAGAAGTATCTTTCCGGGTTCACAAAAGTGGACGATAATCGATATTCAATGAAAATCTTCTTTGAGATAAGGAAGCAAAAGTATCTTGAGGCATTGGACAAGTATGGAATATTATTATCTTATACTTGAAAGGTTCTGTGAATAAGTCCCTTCATGGAGCTTGATAATTTATTATTTCATAGGCATGATCGAGCAAAAGCAGTGGATATATTAGTGAAGGATCTGAAGGTGTTTTCCACATTTAATGAGGAACTTTTCAAGGAAATAACTCAGCTACTGATATTAGAGAACTTCAGGTATATTAAATTGATCAACCATCTACCCTTTAATCATAGTCCTCTTCTTGGAAATGTACTAGAAATAAAGGTTTACTTGCTGTTCTATAGGGAGAATGAGCAGCTGTCTAAGTATGGAGATACAAAGTCTGCGAGAGCTATAATGTTAGTTGAGCTTAAGAAACTTATTGAGGCAAATCCATTGTTTCGTGATAAATTGCAATTCCCTAGCCTTAAGAACTCAAGGCTTCGAACGCTTATCAACCAGAGGTAATATTTTGTTCCTACTTGTAGGGACTTATTGGTGTAGTTTGCTGACCACTTTAAGGGAAATTATGGGACATCTTCGTGCTATCTTGTCATGCCATTGAGTTGCCATTGTCATTTTCATATAATGATATGTTCTGTTGTTTAAGATAACAGTTGATTTGATGTAGTCGTGCCTTTAAAATGCTGCAATAATAGAGTTATCAGCTGCTTTAGCTTTCATAGATTAATGATTCCAACGATATTACGTTCTACCACTATTATTGTGTTACACTTATATGGGTTAATTGTGATTTATCTGGAATCCAACTTTGTTTATCAAATGGTTGGAAACTTACATCCATTAATGTAAATGTCAGCTTAAATTGGCAACACCAACTTTGTAAGAATCCAAGACCGAATCCTGACATAAAAACCCTCTTTGTGGATCACTCTTGTGGGCAATCCAATGGTGCACGGGCACCATCCCCCGCAAACAATCCCTTGCTGGGTTCCTTGCCAAAAGCAGGAGGTTTCCCTCCACTAGGGGCACATGGGGTTAGTTATTTTCTCTTATCAGTCCACCATAATTGGTTTACAGTTATATGATTACATAAGGAATAATTTTAGTTCATAACATGCGAGTCATATTGATGACTCTTTTTCGTTGGCTGCTGTTAAAATGTCTCTAGCCTTTTCAACCAACACCTGCTGCTGTCCCAGCACCCCTTGCTGGTTGGATGTCAAATCCTCCCCCTGTGGCCCATCCTGCTGTTTCTGGAGGAGCTATTGGTCTTGGTGGCCCTTCGATACCTGGTACTGTTATTTGTTTGAATTGTTTCATGTCAATTATAAATTGAAGACCAAGTCTTTGTATAATTAACTCAGGCCTTGCTCAACCCACTTGTGACAGTCTCTTCTAGTGTTTGGATCGGTCTAATAAGTTAGATTCATTCTCCATTCATTTGAATTTCTTTTCCAATTGATCTTTCTTCACTTATGAAAGATTGCAAAACTTGGCAGAAATTTTTTGACTGCATGGTATTTGATTCTGTATGTAGCAGCTGCTCTAAAGCATCCCCGGACTCCACCTATCAATCCTTCTATGGACTATCAGTCTGGGGATCCAGACCACATTTCCAAAAGAACTAGGCCACTGGGGATCTCTGATGAGGTAACTTTTGATTTTCATTTGCTTGATGCAAACTGTTAGTTTATCTACTCTTAATAATGAGATGTAGAACCTTGACCACCTGAATCATCACATGTAGGTGACTCTGCCTGTCAATGTTCTTCCAGTCGCTTTCCCGGGGCATGGGCATGTTCAGGTTTTTAATCCAGCTGATGATTTGCCAAAGGCAGTTGCACGTACTATAAATCAGGGTTCCTCACCAATGAGCATGGACTTTCACCCCTTTCAACACACATTGCTTCTAGGTAGGTTCTATTTATAGAATGAATTTGAAAAGTCTATTTTCAAAGCCTTCTCTTTACTAATCCATCTCAATTTTATTGAACCAGTTGGTACCAATGTGGGTGAAATTGCTTTATGGGAGGTTGGCTCTAAAGATCGTTTGCTTCTACGGAACTTTAGGGTTTGGGATCTCAATGCATGCTCCATGACTCTACAGGCAAATTCTATTCTCAATTTACATGTTTATACTTGTATAGTTTATACTTCCTTGTTTCTAAAATGCAATTTGGCCCTTATAAGCACAGGCGGCTCTTGTGAAAGATCCCACTGTGTCAGTTAACCGTATCATTTGGAGCCCTGACGGTTCTTTGTTTGGTAAGTTTGGATAATCAATCTTTACTCAAACCATAAATTACATTGACAGGTTTTTCCCCTGTATGCATGAGTAAACCCGTTTAATTTTGATTTTTGTGGAAAACAGGAGTTGCATATTCTCTATACATAGTACAAATATTTTCTTATCATGGTGAGGAGGATTTGCGCCAGCACCAAGAGGTAAATCGAAGCATTTTTTCATTTTTTTTCCTCTGTCTCTCCCTTCAAGCTATATCCAATAAATTCATGTTGTTTTAGGAATGACTCAGTTACATTCTCTTCAGATTGAAGCTCATGCAGGTGGGGTAAATGACCTTGCATTCTCACATCCAAATAAACAACTGTGTGTAATAACATGTGGAGATGACAAGATGATTAAGGTTCTGATCATGTCAAGACTCTTTTAAATAATAATTGGAAAGAGGTGTTCCAAGGGTTTTTTTTCATATTCCATTAACCGTGATCTTGAATCCTAGGTTTGGGATGCTGCTACCGGTGCTAAACTATATACTTTCGAGGGTCATGATGCTCCTGTATATTCTGTGTGTCCTCACTCCAAGGAAAATATTCAGGTTACTCACCTCTGCACTTTATTAGACTTTTTGCATAATAATTCTAATTGGGTGCTATCACATTTTGGTTCTGTTGCCTTTATCCCTTCAGTTTATATTTTCAACTGCACTCGATGGAAAAATAAAAGCATGGCTATATGACAACGCGGGTTCTCGGGTCGACTATGAGGCACCAGGGCGCTGGTGCACAACAATGGCTTATAGTGCTGATGGAACAAGGTTAATGTTCTCACTACATGGTAGTTTTCTTCGATTTCTCTCCTGCATTTTTTAGTAAATATCATGCTTGCTTTCAATGCCAAAGACTGTTCTCCTGCGGCACAAGCAAAGAGGGAGAATCATCTCTAGTTGAATGGAATGAAAGTGAAGGCGCTGTTAAGAGGACGTATCAAGGGTTCAGGAAACGCTCCTATGGTGTTGTGCAGTTTGACACTACAAAGAACCGTTTTTTGGCAGCTGGTGATGATTTCTCCGTTAAGTTTTGGGATATGGACAACATTCAGCTTTTAACCACTACAGATGCAGATGGTGGCTTGATAGTAAGTGTTTTTTTCAGTTGATGTCATCTCCAAGTTTTGTAAAGACGGTGACTTACAAGGAGGTTTTTAATATATTTCAAAGGTGAGCCCACGAGTCCGCTTCAACAAGGAAGGTACTCTAATGGCTGTTTCTGCAAATGAAAATTCCATCAAAATATTGGCTAATTCTGATGGAATCAGGCTGCTGCGCACATTTGAAAGCATTCCGTTTGATGCATCAAGAGCAGCCGATACTGCTTCAAAGGTGAGAAATCTCTATTATTTGGTTTCTCGTGAAATCTTCTCTAGTGTATCTTGAGCCGCGGTTCATTTTGTGCAGCCAAAAATAAACCCTATTACAGCAGCTGCTGCTGCCGCAGCAAGTAGTGCTGGCCTTACTGAGAGGGCTCCTGTGCTTGCTTCCTCTGTGATGGTTCGTAAATGATGCTTCCTGAATAGTTCCCGTTTCACTCAATATTTCATTTTTTATTTTTTCATCTTTTTTTCTAATACCTTGCCTCGCAAGTTTATGCCTTGACAATGCTTACCAATGTTACCTTATCTCTAGAATGGGGATGCCCGAAGCTTGGGTGATGTTAAGCCAAGGTTTGCTGAAGAAAGTAATGATAAATCGAAGATCTGGAAGCTTACAGAAATCAATGAACCATCTCAGTGTCGGTCCTTGAGACTTTCTGAGACAGCAAAAGTGAACAAGGTTTAATGCTCTTGTGGCCTTTTCTCTATATGATGCTTGTGAAATTTATGGGTCAATTATTTGCATCCCATACCTGTCATCCAAACTTCTACGATTTCTGAGGTTCAAAAGCTCTGGATTCTATTGGTTACAGATATCGAGGTTGATCTATACTAACTCAGGAAGTGCCATTCTAGCACTAGCATCAAATGCTATTCACCTTCTCTGGAAATGGCAGCGAAGTGACCGAAATTCCACTGGCAAGGTGACAAACAAACAATCATTTAGCTACCCTTAAACTATTTTTGGCCAATAGTTCTGAGCTGTAAAATATTTTATAGGCAACCGCAAGTGTGCCGCCTCAGCTATGGCAGCCCTCAAGTGGCATTTTAATGATGAATGACATAACCGATGTTAACCTGGAGGAAGCTGTTCCATGCTTTGCCTTATCCAAGAATGATTCCTATGTCATGTCCGCATCTGGGGGAAAGATTTCACTATTCAATATGATGACATTTAAGGTAACTATCAGATGCCAAAATCTAAGCTGAATCTGAAAGTCAGATTTTGTTTTAAAAACTGGATTGAAGTTGTTCTGTTGTGCCTTTTTTATGTTCCCTGAACCCAGAAGTAGTGTTCACACCCTTTGCAAAACTTGTGAATATAAAATATCTCACAAAGTGTAATCTGAGACATTGTTGTCTTGCACAAATGCAGATGATGACGACATTTATGCCACCACCACCTGCAGCAACCTTTCTTGCTTTCCACCCCCAGGACAATAACATCATAGCAATTGGAATGGATGACTCCACAATTCAAATATATAATGTCCGCGTTGATGAGGTGAATTGTTGTATTCTGATGATTTTAGGACTTGAGGCAGCTCCATTTTCTGCTTATAATCTGAAACATAATGTAGGTTAAAAGCAAGCTGAAGGGTCATTCTAAACGAATAACTGGACTCGCCTTCTCCAATGTGCTGAATGTGCTAGTTTCTTCAGGAGCTGATGCTCAGGTTCGTGAATTACCATATTGAGTCTGCCACTTAAAAGTTATGTTTTTAGATATTTTTTTCCATCTTACATCTGGAGCTTCCTTTGCCTTTCAGATATGTGTGTGGGATTCTGATAGTTGGGAGAGGCAAAGGAGTAGATTCTTGCCAATACCCAGTGGGAGAACACCCACAGCACTGTCGGACACACGTGTACAGTTCCATCAGGACCAGATGCACTTTCTTGTTGTCCACGAGACCCAGATTGCAATATATGAAACCACAAAACTTGAGTGCATGAAGCAGGTCAGTAAGTTTCTCACTTGAACAAGCAGACAGATAACTCCCTAGTGTCAATTCTAATTCCATGACACAACTTTCTCCACATTTCAGTGGTCTCCACGTGAAAATTCTGCTCCAATATCTCATGCAACATTCTCCTGCGATAGTCAGCTGGTCTATGCTTGCTTCCTGGATGCTACCTTGTGTGTCTTCGGTGCATCGAAACTGAAACTGCAGTGTAGAATTAGTCCCAGTGCCTATCTTCCCAGCAGTGTCAGGTACTTGTTGCTGTCCCACATTACTAAACACCTAATATGAACCTTTTTGACCCCGAACTTGATTCTATTCTGATCCATCTATTTTGCCCTTGTAATAATGCAGCAACTCAAACCTTCATCCACTGGTGGTTGCGGCACATCCCCAAGAGCCGAGTCAGTTTGCCTTAGGACTATCGGATGGCGGGGTTCACGTTTTTGAGCCTCTAGAGTCTCAAGGCAAATGGGGCACACACCCTCCTGCAGAAAATGGATCTTCCAGTAGCGGGCCTGCCGCCCCTTCAATGGGTCAGAGTGGCTCAGATCAGGCACCAAGATGATGATGATATCGCCAGCAAGCAAGATGTGCCTCTGAACCTGAACTCTTCTAATGAGATAGGTGGTAATGGTAAACTAATGTCAATTTAGAAAATGTCTTAATTTCAAGGAAAACCCTGCTACCTTCACCTTCAGGCGAGAACCTGAATGGTTTTCTACAAAAAAAAAAAGTATGCAAGGTGAATGATGTGATTCATCCTATGGTAATACATCCTGCAGCTCTGTAATAATGCAGCAAATGAAGCTAGACCTAAGTTGATCCCAACAATCCAGGATGAATTAACTGTCCTTAGTACTATTCAAGCAACTGCCCATCATACTCATGTGGAATAATTACCCATATAATTTGGTTTGCTCTTGGACCTCTTTCCTTGTACCAACAAGAAATATATCTTGAATTTCAATACTAATAAATTTAAAATTAATATAATATATATATAATTATACATTTTATATATATATTAGGCAGTATATATACACTATAAATTTGTGTTAATCAATTATGAAAAACGAGTTTTATCCGTAATTTAAAATAATTAAATTATTAAAAAATAGAAATGAGGATTAAATTGATAACAAAATAAATGAGACTAAATTCATGGGCCGCAGTAAGAGAGGCCCAATCATGATTTGCTTTGCAGGCGCAGATATTACTTCCTGAAATGGCAATTCTACCCTCAGCATAGCCATATATCTGTGAAACTGCCATTTCTTGGATGAATTTCTCTCTAGTCCCTCCCAGGCCTGCCGCGGAAGACAGAGCTGACCATGGCCTCTCTGTCGCTCTACTCGGCTGCCTCTTTCTTCGGGATGGCATCTTGCAGGCCTAAATCCCTTCGGAGCGCTTTTATGCCAATCTTGTTCGGCGTAAAGCCCCAGCTCCGTCGGCAGTTTCGCCCTCTGAGTATCAGGTCGGCTCCATTTGGCGCTGCGGCTGCCTCTGCCTCCGGCACACGCCGGTTTACTGTGGCTGCCGCGGCTGCTACCACGTCGCAGAACGAGGATGCTGATGTTTTGTCTAAAATCCCCCCGGATGGTCGAATTCCCGCTACTATAATTACTGGATTCCTGGGTTCTGGAAAGGTACACCTATTTCTGGTTCATTCTTAAACGGAGATACACGTATAAAACCGATATGAGGATTTTATACTTCATCTCTCGATAATTTGGATGAAATGGACAACGGGTAGTGTTTCATGATGAAAATGTTTCTACTTCTGCAATGTGTTACTGTCATCATTTGTATTCATGAAAATCGCCATACTACTCCAGAGTTTTCCTACTATCTTAGGCTACCCAATGTCTCCTGGCAAATTGTCACCAATGTTAATTCAATCCTGATAGAAGATTTTGGTTTCAAGGGTTTTTAGGAATACCCTGTTCATTAAAAAACCTCAGTTTATATTGAAGGGGGAGTATTTGCATCTCCTGGAAATGAACTATTTCAGGAAAGAATCTAGGCTACCTGTTGAATGCCATTGTTCTTCAGAATCTATTTGAAAATCCTTGATTTTCTTAGTGGCCTTCCCTGACTCAGTATTATATATATATATATATATATATATATATATATATAAGAGTTCTTACATTAATTTTCCCAATGTTGAGGGTCTATTTGGAGGGAAAAAGTGATAAATTGAAAACTTACGCGTAATCTCATGCTATTTCATCTTTTTTTTTTTTTGCTTTGGACAGACAACTCTACTGAATCATATACTGACCGCTGATCATGGAAAACGAATAGCTGTTATTGAGAATGAGGTATGTGATTGAATCCCACATTATTTACTCCCAAATCTTTCTTTTGCTTGAATTAGTTTGTTCATTAGATATAGTTAGACCAAATGATGAGGCTCTCTATGATGCTTGAAGCAAGCCCCTGGAGAGCTGGTATTTCCTATGGGCTTATAATGACCAATTTTCTTCATTTTGGTTCCCAGTATGGTGAGGTGGACATAGATGGTTCTCTGGTGGCTGCTAAAGCTGCAGGTGTCGAGGATATAGTTATGCTTAACAATGGTTGTCTTTGTTGCACTGTTCGGGGTGACCTTGTGAGGATGATTGCAGAGTTGGTCAGTAAGAAGAAGGGAAAATTTGATCACATTGTGATAGAGACTACAGGTATTATTTTGATATTGCCAAGAAGGATCCCTGGTTTTCTTTCAGACCTATTACGAAATTATCCGTAGGGGGACTTTTTCCTAAGAGAGCAAATTTTAAGTTTATTTGCTCCAATACTCCAATCACCTGAGAGGTTCCAGCACATTCTATAATCTGATTTTTACCATGGGTATCATCCTAATTGATGAATCTTGGTCATGGTTATTAATTTTCCATCCAATATAATAAAACATTATATCCAAAATATCATAAGAAATTCTTAAGATGGATTCTATGCATTGGCTTTGTACCAGCTGACCATCTCTAGGAAAGACTATAATACTAGTGCTATATGCTTCCAATGTGAAATCTGCAGGACTTGCTAATCCAGCACCAATAATTCAGACATTTTATGCTGAGGATGAAGTTTTTAATGAAGTCAAACTGGACGGTGTTGTCACGCTGGTCGACGCAAAGCATGTGGGCTTTCACCTGGATGATGTCAAGCCAAAAGGAGTTGTGAATGAGGCTGTTGAACAAATTGCTTATGCAGACCGTATTATAGTTAACAAGGTAGCTGGATTGGATATGCACATTAGTCTTATTGAAGGCCTTTCCAGGGAGTCATCTCTTTTTTTAATTGTTGAATACCACGGCCTTTTCTTTTATTTCATTTCTTCCATTTTCCAATTTTTTAATTGAACATTCTCTTCAAGGAAGTTGAATGCCTGTCTAGAAGCTTTTCTCATCGGGTGTATAATATTTGTTGTAGGTTATTGCTATGTTTGGAGGCATAACTAGTCTGTTATCAAGAATAGTTCTGTGCTTTATACATCAATATTTACCCCTATATTTTGATGCTAATCGATGTTTCTGTCCATTTCAACTAGACGGATCTTGTGGGTGAACCTGATATTGCATCACTTGTCCAAAGAATAAGGGTGAGGACTTTATTTTTCAGAAACATTAGTGAACTGACGGTCTTACAGAATCATTGAAAAAGTCAATAGCTGATGGTTATATGCATTCAAATAGAATATCAATGGCATGGCTCACTTGAAACGGACACAATATGGAAAAGTTGACCTTGATTATGTTCTTGGAATTGGAGGCTTTGATTTGGAAAGGTATATCACACACTCCTTCCCTATATATTTACCACTGCTGCATGTTGTGATAGTATATTCTATCAGACTAACTGCTCAAAATTTTCAAGTGACAGATGTTACATGTCATGTTCTGAAAACTGAGTGAGCTTTCTATTTGAGGATAGCCTGACTGTCACAATTTTACAGTGTGGTTCTCTTAAGTTACATAATGTCATTGTTTCTAATTCACTTAGCAATTGTGGTTTTTGCTTTGAGAAGTCCCACCTTTTTCTTCTATCTGACCTTTCCCAGGATTGAGAGTGCTGTTGATGTTGAAGATGCAAAAGAACATACTCATCATGACCATGACCATGACCATGACCATGAGCATTGTCATGACCATGATCATCATGATCATGATCATGATCACAATCATAAACATGGTAATTTCAACATACTAATGATTTTCTTTTTCTTTTTTTTTTTGCAATGTGGGGTTTGCATTTATTTATTGCACTTTTTGTCTGTGATATTCTGGCTATGCTGTTTAATTTGTGTTTGTGATATTATCTTACTGTCAGAAACAGTTAGTAAACATGTTCTTTTTATCGTTTACTTCTCTACTGCAAGAAGACTTAATGTGGGATATTGATTGTAGGAAATATTTTCAATTGATTTCCCATTCTCTAGTAAGTGCAGTATTGATTGCTTTTGTGGAAGTTGTCACTGTGAAGTAATTCTCTTTGCCTTTTGGTGGGCAGAGCATCATGACCATTCTCACGATCCTGGTGTTTCCTCAGTCAGCATAGTTTGTGAAGGAAGCTTAGATCTCGAGAAGGTAGTTTATTTCTATTGCTGCAATAGTCACAACTGCTACTAATGGCAGTACAGTTTGTAAATGCGAGTCCTCTTGACTAACGGAGGCTTGATACCTTTCTGCCCTTCAGGCTAACATATGGCTTGGGACGCTCTTGTTGGAACGCAGTGAAGACATATACCGGATGAAGGGTCTTCTCTCTGTAGAGGGCATGAACGAGAGATTCGTATTCCAGGTGGGTCAGGAATCTTCTCCTAACAGGGCCATGACAATGACATTGCTTCTCTCCCATTAATTTCTCTATATTCAAACGCAATTCAGGGAGTCCACGACATATTCCAAGGCTCGCCAGACCGTCCATGGGGTCCGGAGGAACTGAGGGTGAACAAGATCGTGTTCATCGGGAAGAACTTGGATGCAGAGGAACTGGACAAGGGCTTTAAAGCTTGCTTGCTATGAATGGTCAGAGTAGGAAACAAAGAAATGGCCCCTTCTTATCAACACATCTCTATGAATACTTCTCACAGTTTTGATTCTTCAAAAAATATGGAGTTATTTTTGAAATATCGTATGAAGACCCTTATAACAATGATTTCTTGCTATCTCATTTATACTGTCATCCTTGGTTGGTTGTATAAGAAGCAAAAATTAATGTGAAGCTAATATTTATTAGAGCTATTTAAATTATCTTTGGATTTTCTATTTTTTTTAAGTGCAACTATTCATTCTTAATCGTCCGGTCATAATATCATATGATTAGACTTAAATCTGCTTGCGTCTGGCATGCCCAATTTGGGTTTAAGCTGATGGGGCAAGGATTGCACAAGATGCAGAAGGATACCCTATGTGCAGAGGATGCTAAATTTATAATATGCTATTGCTAGTGTAAACAGTTATTCCCAGAAATATCAACGTTTGATATTTTCATAAACGCACAGCACATGTATATTTACTCTTATATGTTTTTTTCTTCCAAGAATGAAACCCAGAAACACGCTTCCAATTTCGAAACATAAAGGTTATATTGTCTTCGCCATAATTTATATCTTTGAATTAGTAAGAAGCCGCGCTGAATCTTTTCTCTGGTTTAGAATAATATTATATCCCTCAAATCACATTCAGGGATTATTTCAGACGATCACCACTACTACAACCCTAATTGCAGTTAATTAATTTAGGAAGGACGATATTCTAACTACTAAAAAAACCACACACGGCAATCAGGCATGCAGAAGTTAGTGGTACTGAGAAGTGCTGCAATATTAACTTATATTATAAATTGTGATTAATTTTATTTTATTAATTTATTTATCACATAATTTAATCAAAATTTTAATACATTTATAAATTCCTAATTTTGAGGTAGTGAATCTTATTTTTTTTTACCTAAATAAACAACTAATCCATAATCAAATCGTACATCAATATCGACTATATCTAATTCGAATCGTACCGTACTTAATTAAAGTTTCAAATAAATACGTACAAATCCATAATAGCGGTGATAAAAATCTTAAATTAGAATGTGATCCAACTATTTAAAATATTAAGTTGTAGGTACAAATTTAGAATAATATAACCGAAATATCTTATGGTCGGTTAACAATAATATTGGTTAGACTAGTTGCCATCCGAGTACAAATGATCGAATCATTGACCCTGCCATATTTTTACTTTATAATTAATCAAAATTTATTTTATTATCAATTAAATTAAAAAATGTAATATAAATATGATAATAACTCAATTTTATTAGGTGAATAAATTATATTATATATTTATAATATAAATATGATATTATAAAAATTAATTGTATTGAAAAAAATTTTAATTTCAATTTTAAGTGATAAATTTAATTTATCTTTAAAAAACTTATTTATGTTAAAATATTTTTATTTTAAATAAATAATAAAATTATTCATAATTTATTTTATAAATTATCAATAATATTATTAATTTTATTAAAAAATTGAATTAACTCAGTTAATGTAAAAAATATTTTATTATTGGGTTCGATTACACCATCGATTTTTATTTAGTTTGAACGGGTCGGTTACTTCAATATCCGATGGATCCTGTTACCGGGTCCAAAACCCGTTCCTAGATTTGGGTCCGTCAAATATCACCCCTAAGCCGGAGACCCAACTTCCGCTTCCCGTTCGAGTGGCATGTACCAGGAGTCTGAATGCACCAAAACTCGAATGGTGCAGTGCCACCTATATTATAACTTCTCCAAATTCATACTTCATGGAGGGGTGATAATTAATAAAAAAAAATGAAAAATTGAATTTATTTTTAAATTAAATAATATATATATATATTAAATTATGTTAAATGTACTAATAATATATTCATCTAAATATATAAAAGAGTATTACAATAATTTAAACTATAAAAGTGAAAATAAATCGAAATTCTATAAAAATTGAGGATTGTGTTTTAAAGCAAATTAAGTGATTTGTAGGGTTTAAAACCTTTCATTCTATTTTAAGAGATTCCTCAAACCATTCAAAATTATTTAGTTTAATTTTATTATTATATATTTTTAATAAATTTATTATAAATAATATTTTATATAAAATCATATAATATAAAATATTATATATAGAATATAATTATATGTCATATATATAATCATTTATTTTATTATCTTAACAAAAACTTAATTGTTTTATATGATTTAATTATATAATAAAATGTAATACATATATTATCATATATAATATAATTATATATTTTTATTAGGCATGTTTTATTTTTATTTTAATATTTCATTTTATTTTACCTTATATATTACCTATTAATATAATATAATATAATTTAATTTAATTTAATTACATATACGTAAATATATATATGATATTACTTAATAAAATATTAAATTTAATTAAAAATAATAAATTTATCTTTTCAAATTTTAAATTCACCTCCACATCACTCTTGAATTTGAAATGTTATCAAAATAATATAAACCTTCAATTTCCCAACACGGGTTGCTTGGTCGCCCCCATCTATTGCTTGATGTGGGCTTGCTGGAGGATGGCCGACCCCGTTGATGGGAGGAGGGTTTCTTGAGCCTTCCCTCCCCGGAGCCTTTATGGGTAACGAGGAAAGTAAGCTAGGGACCTTATCGGTATCACTGATGGGAAGTTGGGGACCCTCCCCAGTAACCTCCTCCCCATAGTTGCTCCATCGGGGTCCAACCATCCTTAGGTCGTGGGGAGATGTGGTTGGAGAGGGCCCCTTCCTTTGGTTGGCCGATTGGGGATGGGACCCATGGTGGCCGTGAGGGCCTCTTTGACGGCTCACTCTTTTTCTTTTTGTTTGTATTTTTTTAAAATTAAATACCAAAGAAGAAACAAAGAGAAAAGGGGAAAACAAAAGCAAAAACCCTAAAAACACTGACTTGTACTTGTCCTTGTCTCTCAACCGCAATAAGCTAAAGCAGGACTGGGTTGACTGTTGAGAGCGCCCACCAATGGCGAGCCTCTCCCCTGCCGATGTTAACCACAGAGCCGCCCTGCTTCCTATGGTGGAACCTATTGCGGCTGAAGCTGCTCTTCGATCTCAGCGGGCCGCTTATTATCGTCTCCTTCTGGTACACTTGTTTCCTGGCTAATGTGCGGGCGTTCTCTTTCTAATTTCTATCATGTGCTCTATACCCCAATTAGTTGCAGCGAAGTGAGATATTTAATAGCTGTTCTGCAACTAGTTCCTGTCATGATAGGACGTCTTTCTCGTATTTATAGTGCGGAAACGGAGATGTTATATACGAGGCTCAAGTTTTGGTCCTTGGAATGATTGTCTGACCAAATACCTTCTTTGTTTGTTTACTCAAAAACTGCCCAAGTATTCGGTCACTCTTGAGCGACTGGATAATTATTTTGCAGAGGCCACAGAAATTGAGAGGTATGGGAGGATGGGTTAGAAAAGCTGCAGCAGGTGGCAAGGGGCTGGAAGGGAGTTAAGATAGAATAGACCCATATAGTGTTTGAGGAAAAAGGAAAAGCAGCAGATATATTCTTCCACTATTCCAATTTCTATTTTTCTACTTCTGTTGATATGATTGCATCGTTTTACCCATATTCCTCTATAGAACTGTTGGTGGAAACTTTGTTCCTTTTACCCATCATTACATGATACTGTTGGTTTCTCGCTTGCTTGCTTGCTTTGACTGTATTATTTTTGGATGTTTAATTTTGATACAGTGTATGCTTGACCTTTTGAGTACTGTCATGCTGGTCTCATATGGTGAAGGTAAGTAATAGATGTAAATTGCATTTTCCTTTGAATATGATTGCTTTGTGTGATTCTTTCAGGTTGGATTGTTGTGCTCAGCTGATGCTGCCACTATGAATGCAAGAAGTACAGATCAATGGTAGGAAGTGTTGTCTTTTTCCTACTCTGGTTTCTTATCCTTTACTACACTGGCTGATTTTATGATCTATTTATCATCTCCAATGGGGATCAAATGCCACCTTTTGCAGGTTTGTGCCCTCTGAAATTTGTAGAATGAAGGATGTAGCTGAAAATGAGAGTACTACTGAAGCTAAGGATGATGATGATAGTGGCGTTGAGGATGATGATCAAGATGATAACAATGATGAAGATGACGATGACAACTCATCTGATGACTCATTGGATGAGGATGATGATGATGATGAAATTGATTCAAGTGATGAAAACGAGGACGAGGACGAGGACGAGGACGACAACGACAACGACAACGACAACGACAACGACAACGACAACGACAACGATGATGATGATGATGAAGATGATGATGATGATGATGAAGACGATGATGATGTTGACGATGATGATGAAGAAGAAAATGATTCTGATGATGATGAGGATGAAAAACAGGATCAACCTCCCTCCAAAAAGAAGTGAAATGATAGTATGGATAAGACTTCTGTTTGTGGAGGACAATATCAATGAGCAGAAAAGATGCTATAGAGCTGATTGGTACTTCTATTACTTCACCTTATTAGTACTCTTGATGTATTTTCATATGAATAGGCAAAGCATGCTAAAACCAGAAACAGTTTGTAGATTTACTAGCAGAAATTTCTCTTAAGATTAATCACTTAGCCGAGCTACCCTTTTCCAATCTAAAAGTGTCCCATGATTTCTTGGCTCTTATAAGTAATTCACATATAGGTTCTAGCTTATAGGAACAAATCAACATGCTCTCTAAGTACCTAAACACCAAGAACTAAAATCAATTAACAATATAGGGATTATAATAAAGGTTTAAATAAATGGTATTTTGCAGAAAAAAAAAACATATTCACTCCCTATTAGTTTGGCAAGATGAACAAAATTTTTGGACTAATCCCTCCTTGTCAAAGTCAATTTATTAGGCCAACATCAATAAGACAAAACACAAACACTTACTTTATTGTGAGGAGAGATATTATGAGTTAGTTTTAAACTCTTTTATTTTTTTTAATTTACTTAATATATAACATTAATTATCGTAATGTTATTTTATAAGTTAATATATTTTTTATGTATAATTTTAAATTAATATTTATTAACGGTTTATAAAATGAATATTCTAATTTTGATTTGGAAGTAGGGAAGTATTAACATTAATTTGATATTTTTATTTTTATAATTAGTCAAGTTGATGCTAATATTATATAAAAAATATTGTGTAATAATAAATAATTAAAAATATATCTACTTAAAAATTATAATTTACAACATATAATATTTATTATTATTTCTCATTAATATTACTATGAAGATGAATGAGGGAACAATACTTCCTATAACAAAAATGTGATTTTTTAATTAAAAAATTGAGCTAATAAAAATTCTAAAAAATAATATGGAGTAAACCGTCCCATGCCATCCCATCCCAGCTCACTCACACACTCAACTCTACATTAATTGCACCCTAAATGGTTGGTGATCTACTCCATAAATTGTTGGCCCACTTTCATTTGTAGTCATATTGAAATGGTCGCCTGTCTGTATTTTTAGTATCCCTCGCTGCCTTGCCTTTAGGCAATAAATGATGTCATTTATTTTCCAAAATTACCCATCTAACTTATTAATTGAATAAAATAACATATTTCATAATTAGTTGACATTCCAATGGGTACTTATGTACAATGGCGGATGACAAAATTATTAAGAGAATGCAGCAGATGAGATGAGATGAGGGTGGTTGGTTTACTGATAGGAGAGAACATATATTCTATCTATCTATCTGAAGTAGGTTATGTGTGATACCCATATGGAAAGATAATCTTATGCGTGTCTTGTTTCCATTTGGATGTGTATAGGAGGGAAAGATACTCCAATTCCATTATTGGTTTGGAAGGAAGGTAGGTGGTAGACTGGAGGATGGAATGAAAGCTTAATTTTCTATTATATATTCGTTTCAATGTACTTTGGTCAAAGCATTCGAGGTTAATTATAAGTGCATTATTTTTATTTTTATTTTTATTTTGATGCAAAAGTTTCATTAGTGACAAACATTTGATAATATGACCATCAATTTTTTTTAGATAATAATAATATTATTATTAATTTTGACTTATTTGATTGCCCACATAATATTGCCTAGAATCAAATCTTTGTGTTCTACTTAAACACTAATATTATAACTATTGTATTATAACATATTTAATTTAATTTTTTAATTAATAAGCACTCATAATTAAACATTTTTTCTTATTAATAATAACTTAAAATATATTTTATATTCAAAATAAATATAAATTTTAGTAAATAAAATTATAATTAAAAATTATATAAAATGGATATTTTATATAATTAATTGTAAATAATAAATTAATATCTTACACAAATATATCTACTATTCTCTATCATAATATAATTTTAGTATATAAAGAATTTAAATTTAAATTATGTATTTGTATAATATCATAATTTATATATAAATATTTTTTAACTTAAATTAACTATAATTATTACTAATAATTCAATATATATATAATATTTAAATAATTTATTAAGAGTAAATTATATATAATTAAAAATTTGTATAATATCACACCAATATTGTAATAATAGTATTTCTAAAACCGTATACTTAGACACCATAGACCAGGAATCCACTGGTTTACAAGGATTCGAGCTGAGAATTTATATTAAATCAAATTAGAATTGTAAATTATTTCCTTAACAATAAATTAGTATTTTTAGTAGTTTAGTTTTGATAAGTTAAGATCGAAAAAAATTATAACTTAAATTTTTGAGAATACGAGAAGTGGCAAAGTATAAGTTCTGAAAGTATGAGAATGAGTGTTATCAAATCGGGTTGGATATCATCGTATACGATAACTGGTGCAATTTGAAATCTAACTCCTAAAAAATATATATTTACTAGAAGTACTTCATTTGAGCAATTTACAAAGTTTGTTATACTAAATTATATTACCACTAAAGTTAGTCGACAATTTTTAGAATTTATTTGATCTCAATATATACCTAAAATATATAAAGCTGGCCGCATTCGAAATTTGGAAAGGTATTTTTTGTATTATTATTGGTGGTGGAGGTCACAAAAAATGGTCTAGGAAACACATGTTTTATTTTTTATTAGCGAAGTGCATATTTAATCACGTCTGCAATGGTAGAGCTAACGTCAATGGCCGAGAGAGCTGGCATTGCAAAGTTGACTCGATTATCTTTCTAGGAACACCTAAATTATTAATTTTGGTAGTTAGGAGAGGAAATTGTGCTTTTCGCAAATTCGGTCATCGAAAAATAGAGGTAAGTGGGTTTTAGAATATCAGTTAGTCGAGTGACATCCAAGTTTTATGTGGTTGCAAAATAGACTTAATTAGTTATTTGATCACAACCTAGTTTACCATTTCATAGCATGTGATTAACATAATAAATTAATTAGTGTGAAGTGGGTTTTGGATTGCTGTTGGAAAAAATAAGGGTCGAAGTCGGGTTTCAGACTAGTTAGTCGAGCAAAGGAGATGACACGCGTGCGAAGCAGGTGGAGCCATGCGACTGTGTGTGTCCTACCACTTTGGATGGTTTGACAATGTTACGAACCGATTTCCAACGAATCTTACGGTCGATTCAACTGTTTATTGGCCATTTCACTCCAAATTTGACCAATTCTTAGAAAATTAAAATTTTCTAAAAATATTTTGTTCTAATAGATAATAAATAATATTAAAACCACAAGACACCAAGTAAAGAGACACAAGCCCCAATGGGCATTAACAAGAGAGTACAAAACATGAGTGTGCACAAGTCCGCACAAGCCCTAACCTGCATTACCAAGAGACCACAAGACATGAGTCCGGACAAGTCAAGAGATACAAACCCTAATAGGCATTATCAAGATAAATGATCATATTCAGATACTACTAGATTTTTATTATATTATATTTAGATATTATTAGACAAGTCAAGAGATACAAGCCCCAATGGGCATTACGAGACATCACAAGTCAAGAGACACAAGTTCCAACGGATATTACCAAGAGACATGAGCCTATTAAAATACTCTAGATTTTTCTAATATTCTATTTAAATATTATTAGATTCTATTCATGTAAATGCTTTATTAAACCTATATAAACCAATGATATTATACACATAAAATCAACTATTACAATAATATTTACACATATTGTCTATCTATTCTTCCTTTGTTCTTTATGTTCAATTTCATATTTAATGGGCTTAAGAATCACTCAATTTTGATTTATTTATCCCTTTTAAAAATCAAGCAATTTTATGACTCGGGCTGGTTCAAACCCGGTATGAACATGTTCTTCCTTGGGGGTTTCCCTATCGTTGATTTCCAATTCGGTTCAATTTCTTATCATTATTTGGGTTTTCATTCCTAGTTTGCCCTCAGTTCTGAATTTAGTTCTGACTTGCTTTCCATTTTAAGATTTCTGGTGTTACAATATAATTTAAATTATCAAGAGGACCCAAAGGGACAATAGTATAATTTTGAAAAGTATGAGAATGAGAGTCACCAAGTCGATTTGGATCCAACCCGACTTTGGCCGCCAGACCCGACTCTGCCCTACTAGACATGCCTGCCCGCCCCTTCAACTACTCCCATACGGTTTCTCCATATGACAACTTCAGAAAATCCATCAAATTGACCCAATTTTCACCATATTTTACGAAATCAGACCTTATAATGCATTGCAAACTCCTTGAGTGACCTTCATGTGAAATTAATTGCATTTTCATCTCCCTTTCAGATCAAATTTCATCTTTTATGTCTAAAAACCTAAGTGCGGAAATTCTCTCGACAACCTACCTTTTTTTTATCTAAAATTCTTCATTTTCTAACCATAAAATTTTGAGTATTTTTATGTTTAAATGCCGCTAAGAGATCGCTCTTGAAGTTTATGGTTGGGTCTTCACCAACAAATGGACGAAAAATGCCACACAAGTGTCGTTTTGGGCGACTCTAACATGAGATAGTAAAACTGCCTGGTGATACTGCCCTTTTAGGGTCGAATTCAGTCAGTTTCAGTCAACTCTCCAAACAACATTGGTGTTTAAAAAACTCATGTCTCTCCACTACCTTCCCATGGCTTTGGTCAACCTCCGATAAGGGAAATTTTGGTCGCCACTCGTCAATCTCCTCTAGCGAGTCTGTTTTGAATCGTCCGACCACCACTAGTTTAGGGCCAAATTCAGCCAGCTCCTACGACCACTTGACCATTCGCTACCACATAATGAACTGTTATCGCCGTGGCTTTAAAATACCTACACTCCAACCACCAGCGGTACTCTCTCCTATGAGTATTTTTTAGTCGTCCTCCATTTGTTCCATTTCTATCATTTTCAGGCCATTTAGGAAATCGACCAAATTCAGCCAACTACAACCGGGGTTGGACCCCAAAATCCTCTCATGAGCCTTTATGAGCTAAATGAAAATATTTGAGTAGAAGTTATGAAATTTAAAATTGATTAGATATGTTTTCAAAGTTTGAGTGCCAAAACATTAGAAAAAAAGTTATGAAATTATATATAAGGAAAGTATCAGAGGCTAGGGAGTGATTTTGGTACAAATAAATGAATCGAAAATAATTTTCAAGATTAAAGAGCAAAATGTTCATTTTTTGAAAAATGAGGAGCAAATGATCATTTTGCATTATGAGGGACTAAATTGTTGGATTTGATAAGTTTGAGATAAAATGATAAGTTTAAAAAGATTAGGAACTAAATTGTAAATAAAGTAAAATTAGGGGTAAAATAATAATTAGAAGAAAGTTTAGTATAAAAATATAATTTTCAAGAATTGAGTAGCCAAATGGGAATAAGGGATAAAATTAGGGTCAAATGGGTAAGTTTTATAAGTTATAAAATCATGATTTAACGAGAAATTAATGAGAAAATTTTCTAAATTTTTATAATTATAAAATTTAAAAACTAAATTATATGGTTCTAGTATTATTAAAATATCAAATTTAATTTATATATTTATAAAATAACATAATATTAGGTTTAGTTTTTATTATTAGCTCAAAATAAATATAATTTTATAATTTTAAATAGATTATTATGTGAAATTATATATAATTAAAATATTATTTATACTAATATCACTTAATAATTCTATATATATTTGTGTGAGATTATATAAAATTTTAATTATATCAAATTTATAATTGATAAAATATTAAAAAATTATATATATTAAGTTATTATGAATATTTATACGTAATTTAATTTAAATAAAAAATATATATGGATTATGATATTATACAAATAATAATTTAAATTTAAAATACTAAAATTATACAGTTTATTAAAAACATTATTAGTATAAATAATAAAAAAACTGTATTTGTATAATATATTTAATTAATTATTTTAAATTAATCATATATAATATTATTATATATCATTTTACCTAGGTAAAATTATATTTAATTTATATTAATTTTAAATATATATACATTTCATTTAAGTTAAAAAAATATTACAAAATTTATATAATTTAATTTAATTTTTTAATAAAATATGGATAGATAAATTATAAGTGAAAATAAATTTAAGGTATATTTATTATAATATTATTCTTCCAAATAAAAGATAGAGGTTCATTTTATAATAAAGTGTATTATTTTAATTATTTAATTAAAAACTAATATTTATTTTTTTTGCCCATTTAGTTGAAAAGTTTTATAATAACTGTAATTTAGTATAAAAATAGAAAATATTATTATATTCAATTCAAACCGTTTCTATTTTAAAATTTACTTACGTAATCAAATGGCCAAACATGAAAAAGGTAACATGGGAAAATAATGGATTTGCAAAGGAGAGGTGTGAAGATATGAGTCACTAATTGAACTGGGAGAGGATTGGACAAGACTACTTTTCAACCACAATAATTTATTATTGAGACGCGAGAGTCCCATCCCCACCATACTTCCCAATTGCACGGGAGTAAGGATTGGATCCACATCAGCATTGACTTTCAAACTTTCTACTTATCCTATATTCCCATTAATCTCTTTATTATTATTATTATTATTATTATTATTATTATTATTATTATTATTATTATTATTATTATATTAAATGTCATATACTAGACAAGAAATTAAACAAAGAATTTAGTAGACACTCCGTCGTAACATTTACCAACACACTTAGATTAAAATTTAATAATATTAATTTAGTAAAATAATTAACTTACCATATATTTATTTCATGCACTTAAAAAAGGAGATGCACACACATTTGCCCCTTGCTTGCGTCCTATTGGGCCACTTAATTGGAGAGAAGACTAATGGTGATTGGATAATTTTTTTTTACATTTATACTTAGCTGCACTTGTAAAAAAATAAAATTGGGTTTAGTTTATTAAATATTATAAAAAACTTATATATAATTATTAAAACTAAAATTACACTTAAAAATAAATTTACATTTTAATAAGTACAAAATTTAGGCGAGTATATATTAAAACATTTCACTTTTTTAAGTATTACATATATTCTCCTTCTATTAATGGCATTTATAATTATTTCACTATAATTTAAATATTAATAAATTATAATATATACAAGTTATTAGAGCATAAATTTCTAATTTAACATTTATTTTTATTTTTAATATTAATTTATTATAATGTTCCAAACTCTAAAAATAAACAATATCGGATTATTATAGTATATAATTTCTGAAATTTATCGTTTCATCTTAATTGCTTGTTCGTTTACCAGTTGATATCTCCGAGGCGGGGAGGGATTTGATTCTTCTACCCAATCCAAATCCTATATTGTAATTTATAAATTCCTTCACATCCCTCTCAATCTCCCTCTCCCCGTCCTCTGTTTTCTCCTCTTCTCTGTTTCCGATCATCTGCCCTCTGCTTCAGGATAGAAAGAAACAACGCCTTCAGCGTTGAAAATGTCGGAGGAAGTTTACATCGGGTCCATCGACCAGGGAACCACCAGCACAAGGTTCTTCATCTACGACAGTAGCGCCCGTCTGATCGGATCTCACCAGATCGAGTTCACCCAATTCTACCCCGAAGCCGGGTAAGGTTCCTATTCATCCTTCTCTCAGTGAAAAAGGATTCTCTTCTTTTTTTTTTTTCCGTATCGGCTCTGTTTCGTATTTGCCTGATTGAATTCCGCGGGCGAGGGAAGTGCGCCCTTCACCTCATGGAGATGAACTTTTGATCAGGAGGCCGTAATCTGTCTGTGATTCCGATCTGCGTCTTGGCTATTCCCGTCTTATTATGTTGCTATTCGAATTTCTTACTTTAAACTTCCCCCGATTAACCCATTAGGATGTCGTTCCGGCTGCCTTTTTACTCTTGATTTTCCAGAAGTTTGACTGGCATATGATATGTGAAAATGCTCGATATAATTTTCCTTCAATTTCAGCTGATTTAAAGGACCAATCCTGGCTAGTTTATGTAATCACTCGGCTGTTTCAGTTAACTTGTACTGGTGGTCTAAACAGATGCTCAATTATGCCGTTGACTTGGAGTCTGCGACTAAGGTGAAAGACATTGAAACGGTTGGTTTTTTCCATCCTTGCTAATTTCATCTTAACGATTTGGGGTTGTTAGGTGGGTGGAGCATGATCCCAGAGAGATTCTGGAGAGTGTTAAAGTTTGCATGGCAAAAGCTATGGACAAGGCCACGGCAGATGGGTACAATGTGGACGGTGGGCTGAAGGCCACAGGACTGAGCAATCAGAGGGAGACTACAGTTGTTTGGAGCAAGTCCACAGGCCTACCTCTTTACAATGCCATTGTCTGGATGGATGCTCGCACTAGTTCCATCTGCAGGTCTTTACCTATAAATCATTTTTTTCACTCTTTTTTTATGCTGGTATTGTCTTCAATGCACATTCTTTTCGGTCTTCCTAAGTTCTTGTTCTACTTGTTTTACCTTGTCCCTTCATGTAGTTTTATGGAGTTTGTACCTTTGTAGAATGTAATTGGATCCCATTTGACTTTCTTGAAATAATCAAGCTGCTTCAAGAAGATTTTATTTCTACATAAAAATGCAATATAATAGCCTCTTGTCATTGATTCGTCCAAAAAATAATGCCTCTCTTTGTCATCCTTCTTTTGTGCAGAATTAGTTATTATTTTTTACCTTAAAATTTTATGGCTGGAAAGTGATTTATTATCCCAACTTCCACCACCATTGATCCATTCCCCAGGAATGATTGTTCTTTGGACATGCAGTCTGTAGAATGCTATCTGGTATATTTGAGTCTGGAAAATGGACACTTGTCATATTGATGATATTCTTAATCCATCTTCAACAGGAGACTAGAGAAAGAGTTACCAGGAGGGAAGACCCATTTCTTGGAAACATGCGGCCTGCCCATAAGCCCCTACTTTAGTGCAATGAAGCTCCTGTGGCTGGTAGAGAATGTTCCTGAAGTCAAAGTGGCTGTGGAGAAAGGGGATGCCATGTTCGGAACTATAGATTCTTGGCTGATCTGGAACCTCACGGGAGGGCTTGATGGTGGTATACATGTCACAGACGTCTCTAATGCATCCAGAACGATGCTGATGAACCTCAAGACCCTGGAATGGGACAAGCCCACCCTGGACACCCTCAAGATCCCTGCAGGAATTCTTCCAAAGATAGTCAGCAATGCTGAGAACATCGGAACAGTGGCCAAAGGATGGCCTATTGCTGGGGTGACTATCTCGGGGTGCCTTGGTGACCAACATGCGGCCATGTTGGGCCAGGCATGTAAGAAGGGCCAGGCCAAGAGCACTTATGGGACAGGGGCCTTCATCATGCTCAACACAGGTAAGGAGATTTTCCACTCGGGTCATGGGCTTCTAAGCACAGTTGCATTTAAACTCGGTGCCAAAGGTCCTGTCTACTATGCTCTCGAGGGATCCATAGCTATAGCTGGTGCTGCTGTTCAATGGCTGAGGGATAGCCTTGGGATAATCAACTCAGCTAGTGAGATTGAGGAGCTAGCACTGCAGGTGGAATCCACCGGTGGGGTCTACTTCGTGCCTGCCTTCAACGGTCTATTTGCTCCGTTCTGGAGAGATGATGCCCGTGGGGTCTGTATTGGGATCACAAGGTTCACAAACAAGGCTCACATTGCCCGAGCCATTCTTGAAAGCATGTGCTTTCAAGTAAGGGACGTGCTTGACTCGATGCATAAAGATGCAAAGGGTGAAGAGAACGATGAGAATGGTCAGTTTTTGCTCAGGGTGGATGGCGGCGCCACCGTTAACAACCTCCTGATGCAAATTCAGGTATCATTTCCATATAGTTCATATCCAGTTACTGTCGTACAAACACCCTGATTCATGTTAATGTTATTATAACTGAACTTATCCTAGATTGCCGGGCTAAATATCCATATTTTATTGGCATCCCGTCCCATTGTAGTACTTTTACATGATCCACGTGTATCAAATTGTTTGCAGGCGGATATACTGGGGAGCCCTGTGGTAAGACCTGCAGATATAGAGACAACATCCCTAGGAGCAGCCTATGCTGCTGGACTGGCTGCTGGTGTCTGGACTGAAGATGACATCTTTAACTCCGATGACAAGATCAAGGACGCCAGAATTTTCCGTCCAACAATTGCCGTGGAGTTGAGGAAGAAGAAGCTGGAGTCGTGGGCCAAAGCCATCGAGAGGACATTTGACCTGGCTGATCTCTCCCTCTAAACTCCTTGATGGACAGTTACTTTATTTCAAAAGACTAATATTAATACATCAGTCCTGGTGGTAGCCTCAAAGTTAGTAATAAGCAGAATGTGGATCATTAGCTTGTTATATTCCTTCATTGAATAATACTATCGCTAGGCTTCAGTAATAGAGTATAAATATCATACCTGAAGAAGGGTACCTGTGCTTTGTTCTATGTCTTCCTAGCAACTTCTTCTAAAGGCAAAACCATGCTTCTTTTGGTGTTTTTGATCCGTGAATGACTAAAGAGAGAAGCCTAAAAGAAGTACTTAATATTGCTAAAACTGGAAATGATCCCTGATTACTATTTAAAGTGACCTCCAGATCAAGATGGGTGAAGCCCTTGAAGAAGCATAGGCACAAAAATGGCTTTGATGTATGGAAATGCTTCAACTGGGCTTGAAATTTCCAAGTATGTCCGGTTTCACATTTTTTTACATACCATCCTTTTAATTTTATTATTCTTTTTTACTTTTATTGGGAAATGGTTATATATATACATGCCTGCATCTACTCTCTTGGCTCTGTTCTCTGAAATTCTCCTCCTTTTCTTCCTAAGAGCCTGCTTGAATGTCTTCTTCGACTCCCGCCCCCCACACACGCGCGTGGCAATCCGACAAATTACAAACATTTCCCCGTTTCCTGCTGAAGCTTCACTACCACTGCCGCTAAAGCTCTGATTTCTGCGATTTGATTTTGAAAAATCGGCCATCAGTCCATCCTTCCCAATGTAAGTGCTCTGGCTCCATCATGCTTTCGGATCATTCTCTGACCTTAGGGTTTCGCTCCCTTTCTTGTCGGTGGTGACGCATTAGGCCCCCTCTCTGAGACTCAACATTGTAGACTGATCTGCTGTTCCCGATTCTTGTCTGTGCTAGGGTTTAGCCTATTCTCTGTAGGTTTATTCATTGGTTTCCGTTATAATTTTGAGGTGTCCCGTGAGGTTGCTGGCTATAGTTCTGATATACGCGTTGCTTCTGATATATTCAATATATACATATATGATTGAAGTGTGATTGTCAGTCTTATTTGGAAAGAGATATAAGCATGTCTCTCCATTTAAGGGAACTTTTCACGTTAAGCTGTTAAATTGATCATGCCCTTTTATACCTTTGCTCAGCCAATTAACTTAATGAACTGAACTGAACTGATATAAGATTTATGTTATCTGGATCTATACTTCATTGTATTCCGTTTTTATCATCACTTAAAGAGGATATTTCAAGTCAAACAGATAAATTAACCGTGTCCCTTTATGAATATTTCTCTGGTTTCCAAAAGCAGGTGACAAGAGAACAAATTGATAGTTTTTCAACTGCATTGGGGTTGATGGCATCTATTTTTAGTTTGAGGAACTCCTGAATCTTGGTGCAGCAGGCGACTTTCCAACTTAATCTCTGCCCTGGTCATGGCCTTTTACTCTGAATTATGAGCGGTGATAATGCTTATTCTCCTTCTGGGGAAGGCTTGTCTCTGAGTGCTGACCTCAATATCACCGTAAGTGCAGTCCCTCCAGATCCCTTGCTGATAAAAAAAAAACTTAGCTGCTATTGAAGCTGTGTTTTTCATGCTTTTCTGTGTTGCTGGAGGAGTATATGCTGGGCTATTTGGTTTCGGCCTCGGTGAGTATGATATGAATTGCCTTTATCTTAGCTGGTAAATTTGGTGCTTCCTTTTTTGTAGACCAGGGCTACTCAAGTCAGCGATCAGTTACTTGACGGTGAAGGCAATGACATTGAGATTGATAGCAATGATGTTATTAATAATGGTGATGAACTGCTTGGTATAAACGATGAGGGACAAGTGCTTGAATTGAATGACAATGACCAAGTGCTTGAGATCATAGCAAATGAGGAAGACGAGAGAGGTGGGGCAGCTGTCATCAGTGATGACCATGAAAATTATGTTTCTGATGGCAAGGAGTACCCTCCCCCTGTTGTGGGTATGGAGTTTGATTCATATGATGATGCTTACAACTACTATAATTGCTACGCAAAGGAACTTGGGTTTGCCATCAGGGTGAAGTCTTCATGGACAAAAAGAAACAGCAAAGAGAAACGCGGAGCAGTGCTCTGCTGCAACTGTGAAGGGTTCAAGACAATCAAAGAGGCTGGCAGTCGGAGGAAAGAAACAAGAACAGGGTGCTTAGCAATGATAAGGTTGAGACTTGTAGAATCGAACAACAGGTGGAGGGTGGATGAAGTTAAGCTTGAACATAACCACTTGTTTGATCCCATCAGAGCAAAGAACTCAAAGTCACGGAAGAAGATGGATTATGATAGGCATAAGGTGGAGTCAAATCTTGACATCGAGGTACAAACAATTAAACTATACCGAACACCTGCTTCTGATTTATTTGGCCATGGTAGCCCAATTTTTGAAGAAAGAGACATCCTTATGGGCCATGCCACTGCCCGGTGGTTGATGCTTCACAAAGGAGATACCCAAGTTGTACATGATTTCCTCTGTCGCTCACAGCGTGCTGATCCATATTTTCTTTACCTGATGGATTTCAATGATGAAGGGCACCTGAGGAATGTCTTTTGGATTTACGGAAGGTCCCGTGCTGCTTATAAATATTTTGGGGATGTTGTTGCATTTGACACATCTTTCTTGTCAAATAAGTATGATATTCCCCTCTTTGCATTTATCGGAGTAAATCATCATGGTGAATCTATTATATTAGGCTGTGGTCTGATCGCCGAGGAGACATCAGAGACCTATATTTGGTTATTTAGGGCTTGGCTTACTTGTATGTCAGGTCGTCCTCCTCAAACTATCATATCTGATAAATGCAACGTTATGCAACATGCAATTTCTGAGGTTTTCCCGAGAGCCAATCACAGGTTCTTCCTTTCTCATTTGATGCGAAGCATTCTTGACAATGTGGGGCCATTGCATGATGTGAATGCATTCATGACGATGTTCGAAAAAGTTGTTTATGATTCTCTTGTAGTTGAAGATTTTGAAAGGGCATGGGAAGGTATGGCCCTAGAGCTGGGCCCCAGGGGTCGTCAGTGGCTTCAGCCTTTGTACGATGTTCGGGAGAGGTGGGCACTGGCTTACATGAAAGACACATTTTTTGCGGGAATCCATGGTTTTCGTAGGGGGGAAAATACCAGTTCGGTCTTTGAAGGTTATATTCACCATCGGACCTCTTTGCAGGATTTTTTTAACTTGTACGAGCTGATTTTAGAGAAGAACCGACGAAAGGAAGCTCTTGACGATTCTGAGTCCACAAATATGAACCTCGTATTGCGAACAAGATGCTACTATGAGCTGCAACTCTCTAGACTGTATACAAAGTCAATATTCATGAAGTTCCAAGATGAAGTGATGTCAATGTCCTCTTGTGTAAGCATCACTCAGGTTCATGTGAATGGGCTAATTGCGACGTTTCATGTGAAAGAACGCCAAGGTGATGGGAATACTGCAGATTTGCGAATCTTTGAAGTTACATATGATAAAGCTGCGCTTGAAGTCCGTTGCATATGTGGTTGCTTCAACTTCAATGGGTACCTATGTCGCCACGCCCTGTGCACTCTCAACTACAATGGGGTTGAGGAAATCCCATCCCATTACATATTATCGAGATGGATGAAGAATATTAAGCGGTCCTATGTACCTGAATTTGGGTCTAACAATATTGATACATCAAACCCTGTCCAGTGGTATGATCATCTATACAGAAGAGCCATGCAGGTTGTTAATGAAGGGGTGGTTTCAGAGGATCATTTCACCACAGCATGGCAGGCATTTAAGGAGTCCTTGAATAAGGTTAGACTTGTAGGTGAAAAACAATTATGACATGCGTCTTCTATTAGAAAAAGAGTGATTGTGCAAAAAAAAATATTAGAAAAAGAGTGGTTTCCAATTCTTTGTAGAGTGGATTATTTTCTTTATGGGACAGCTCTTTGTGAGTGAATAAAGTAGTAGATGGTTTGTCCTTGTACATATTCGTCGGATCTCTGCCAATGGACACCTCCTGATGCAAATCTAGGTACCAGAACTTATTTTCTGCTCTCATCTTCATATAGTTCATGTCAGCCACTGCCCTACAAATACTGTGTTTTATGTTTATGTTTTTAGATCCAAAATTTTGGCATTTCATTGTAGTACTTCTACATGATCATTATTTTATTCAACTTGCTTGCTGGTGGATGCACTGGGAAACCCAGTGGTGAGAGTCTAGCAGGCACAGAGAGCACTACAGCCCTTGGAATAGACTATGCTGCTGGGGTCTGGACTGAAGAGGACTTCTCATCCTCTGGGAAGATCAAGAACACCAGGATTTTCCATTTGGGTATGGATGTGTTGCTGAGGAAGAATAAAGTAAAGTTGTGGGCCCAAGCCATGGGGAGGACATTCAGCCTGTTCTCCTTCCCTCTAAACACTTTGATGGATAGTTATTTTATTTCTCAAAACTAATATTGATTGCATCAGTAATGATGGTACCTGAAAGCTAGTAACAAGTAGAATGTGAATCACTAGGTTGTTATTTTCCTTGATTATAAGAGTATCAAATTTTCTCTTTGGTCAAGTTGAACACAGATGTGGCAGATGTTTGTGGTCGATTGGCATGCCTTGTAGAGTAGAAATTTCATATTTGGAGAAGGGTATCTGTGCTTTGTCCTCTGTCTTCTTAGCTGGTCCTCCTATATTTAAAATGGGGCTCCCTTTGGTGTTCTTGAACCTTGACGGACCAAACAGAGAGCCCTAAACAAAGTATCTTTCGGAAGGGCTTCAAAGAAGATACTCAAATATTGCATGAACTCAAAAAGTGATCAACCTGGAAAATTTTCCAGCAGGGGGCTGATGAGTTGCTCATCACATCAAAATTTTCCAGCAGGGAAGGAAGCTCACTTCATTGTTTTTTGTTGATAATGGGTGATATTCATTTGAAATAGCAATTATAATAGCAGCATGGAAAAACAGTGCAGTTCTCTTCTGTAGTTGAGAGATGGATGGAGCCTCAAAGTGCAGGTGCAGATGAAAGCTTTCAGCAGCTTTGAATGGAAAGCAAAGCTGCAGGCAAAAATGAAAGGGATATAATGCCAACTATCCAAATCTCCTCTCAATTTACTTCCTTGGATGAAATATCTGCATCATATGCTTTTCTTTCTTTCTTTCTTTCTTTCTTTCATTTGTCACGTCATTCAGCTCAAGTGGCAATAATAATTTTTAGGGCATTGAGACAGAGAAGTAGATTAGTCATGTGGATCACAAGCGCATGAGAGGGTAGGGTTTTCCTCTTACTGACATGTCAGAGACCGGAGCAAGGAGAGGAGCCCAAACTCATACCAGCACCACAACACCACAAGTAACTAACTTTACATCATTGGGAAAGTGGGTGAATGGATACTTGAGCCAATGTTGGGTATTGCAATATTTTTACTCCAATACATCCCACATCTTATATATCAAGCATTCCACATTCACTCCAACCTTATAATTATTAGGCATACATCCCATCCCTTCATGACCCACTTTCTCTTCACTTTTCAATTTTCAAACCGCACTTACCCTTTTTTTTCTTAGATGATGATGGAAAAGGCCAAATATCACTGCTCACTCTCTCGCCGCCACCATCCTTTCCTCACCCTATCGTCTTCCGCTCCTTGGCTTTCCCCCTTCCACCAGTTTTGATGTTATGATTTTCAAAATCCCCAATCTTACTTGGGAGGACAGTAATGTGGGGCAATATTTGATCAGACCAATGCCACCTTCTTATTATTATTATAAAGAATGAAATATTTAAAAAATTTATATTGATAATATTATAATATTTATTTACTTCATGAATAATATATTATACAAATCATTAAGTTGTAAATATTGATCTAAAATAAATTTAAGCCATATAAGACTAACTCCAAATCATTAACCTAATTTCCACTCCATTGACGACCTTCTTATGACTATTGTCCCTAGTTAAGGCGACACTTTTACAATAGCATATCCATGTTCACGTCCAAGCAGATGTGTTAATTGTCATAGTTTCCCTCTTCTTATACACACAACAGAAAAAAGGAGGAAAGGTGCATATGGGCATATCAGTATTCCCATGGACTGCTCTAGAATCTAATCATTCATACTCGGATTCCATTTCACATGAATTATTTGGGACTCCGATTTTTTTTTTATTTTGTGTGCCTAAAGGATCTAAGAAATGACGTAAAGCTAGCGGTAAAGTAAAGATATGGATGAAAATCTTGTTTGATGTAATAATCATATATATATATATATGTATATTTTGAGGCTACCTTTGTATTTCATCATTACAATTTTTTAGAATTAATTATTTTATAATAGAATTTAAAAAACTGTATTGAAAAGTATGATTATATATATATATATATTTTACATTTTAAAAATATTTTTGTTTACCACAATTAATACTTTATTTCCTACAATTTAGTTTTTTTTCAATAATAACACTCATGAATAGGGTTTGCAAAAAAATCTAGCGGAGACATGGTGTTACTCAAATTGGGTATGGGTGTACCCTCCAAGACTGGATCACTGTGTTCGTGTCTTTACACTTCCCATTAAAAAATGTTATGTGAGACAAAAAAACTAAACAAATTAAATAAAAAAATTAATTAATTTGAATGAGAAATACATTCGAACATATAATATTTCAACAAAAAATGGAGTGAGCATTTTTTAAGGTTTTGGAGAAAATGAAAATGAATGCTCAAAGTGAATCACAAGATGGAATGATCATAAAAAGTAGAGGCAGTGAATAAGTATAAAAAGAGGGCCAATTACAATTATACAATCGGATTAAATATTTACTTTTTAGGTAAAAAATAATTTAATGAACAAATAATTTATTTATTGTCATTTTTTTTATTAATATAGTGTAATATTTTAATTAGTTTAAATATAAAATTAATTTTTATTCCGAATCAATTCACTTTACCTATCAAACTAATTGGTATCATCATTCTTCTATTATATTCTATCTAGTTTATGCAATATAAACTCCCACATTGTTAAAGATAACGTGGAGAGAGAGCGGTAGTCAAGATTTCGTGTCTTGGTGTCACTATTGATAGACTAGTCAGCATTTGAGTTTTAATGTCATGTCAGATGCCATAATGGAAAAAACACCTATATAAAGTAATATGATTGAGAGGAATAATTGTATTTTCCCTCAAGTAACATTCAAGTTGGAATTGGACATAAAATTCATACTATGAGATATTTTCCTCTTTACAGATATTTACACAACAAATTTAAATTAATAGGTTATAATTCAATGTATTATTCGAAAAAATCAAATATATAAAAAATAAAATAAATGAAAATATTTTTTTTATCAAACATACTTTCACCTCTCAAACGATAAAAACCCCTCATGTCCTGCCCCTCTTTCCCGCAAGCAACTGCCTTTTGTCTAAATCTCTCTCTCTCTCTCTCTCTCTCGACAAACAAACATGCAGAGTTACAGTTCCGACCCGACATCTCCTCAGACCACATTCGTGCAAGCCGACCCTTCCAATTTCCGCTCCATCGTCCAGAAGCTCACAGGCGCCCCTGAAGGCTCCTCGTCTCCGAAGCTCCCCGTCACCACCCTCCCATCCCGTGCCTCCCAGAAATCCCTCTACTCCTCATCCTCCGCCCCCGCAGCCACTTCATCTAACTCCTTAGTGGCAGAGATCGGCCCCCGGAAGCCGCACTTCAAGCTCCACGAGCGCCGCCACCGGAAGCTGGAGCAGATCCAGCTCAGCAGCCCCAACCGGACGATAATCAGCTTCCTCTCCAGCTGTTCTCCCCCTCACGCCTACTATCTCCCGGTCGCGTCGGCGGCAGCTCGCCGCCTGCCTCCACCGTCACCTTCCTCCACCTCCCCGGCGACTCATCTCTGCGGCCGCATGGCGGCGGTGATGGTCTCGCCGGTCTCGCCGCTTGACCTCTTCGCCAGGATGAGCCCGGGGAGCTCCCACTCCGTCCATCCGCCACTGATCTCTCCGGCGGAGAAGGAACAGAGGGCCATTGCCGAGAAAGGCTTCTACTTGCACCATCCGAGCCCCCTCAGCACGCCACGTGGCGCCGAGCCGGAGCTCTTGCCGCTGTTCCCCCTCCACTCTCCTCGGTACGATCCCGACCAACGGCCCTGAAAGATAATATATCCATCCCTATGAAAGAAAGAAACAGTGATCACCACCACGAACCATGGTCCATGGCTGCCATTGGAGCGACCGATTGCTTATGAAGTTTCATGCAATAGCTACATAATATATGGAATACATAATAAATTAAATATGCCAACAAAGGTCTCTCCTTTTTCTTGATTATAAATAAATACTACGTGCAGGTGGAACTGGCTGTGGTGATTGTTATTAATTGTGCAAAGCCTGAAAGAAAGCCTGTGTGGAATGTTTTAAGGAATTTAATAAGTTATAATGTCTAGGGTTTTCTCTTAATGATATTAAGAGCAGCTTCAACTACAACTACACTGTCATGTCAGAAAGACTCTGACTCAGTTCATTCATCTCATGTCACGGGACGGTGACGTATGCCTGTCTGTGCGCATGTCTGCTGGGTGTACCTATGTGTATGGACATGTGGTTTGCCTGTCTTTTTTTGTGTCCTTCCCTTCCCTCCCTGTTGGAGATTGTTTTTTTTTTGTTTAATTTCAGGTATAAAAGCCTAGGATGTGAATGCAACAAAATATAAAGTTTTAATGCAAAGAGAGTTGGGTAAAAATGGAACAACTTCAGAATTTCTAGGGCAATTTGTGGAATAAATACCTTTCCATCGATTCCGATCTTGATCCAAGGGGATTTTCATGGAATCTTCCGATACGGTATCATGGTATTCTGTGAAGAATATTGGCTTCTTGAAGTTCTTGGCGCTAAGAAGTAGCTACTCCCCCAACCAATCTCTTGGATGTTGTGGTTCCCAATTTCCATATCATCCGAGATCATTTTAATATATTCAATTAATATAAAACACTTATTAATAATATAGATAAAAGACAATTTTTTAAATGTTGTACAAAATAAAACCATTTTATTCTCGTTTACATATGTCAAGAAAATACAAATAAGTTTGAACCAAGAGCTTGAGTTTGTCTATTTCCCACTCGATAGTGTTGTATTGTATAAAACTATTTTTCACTTGGTGTGACTAATATTGGATTGTTTCACTATGATATTATATTAAAATAAAATTTAAATAACCAAAATTAGGTATGTTAAAAATACTTGAATCTGAACACATATTCGACCCGAATTCGATCTCAAGTTTTTCGAGTATAATTAAGTATAAATCCTATATAAACCATAAAATCTTCTAGTATAGGTAGAAGACGTAGACCGAATTTGAGTCTTTTGTCCAAAACTCGGATTCGAATTTCGGGTGGGGACCAGGCTTGGCGGTTTGTCTGGGTATAGCTGCTGTCACCATCTTCAAACAAGCGATCAAGTTCACTCTGAACGAGGAGGCTGCGATTGACAACTGGAAGTGATATTGAGTGTAGATGTTTAACCTGCAGTACAATGTGTATATCATACGTTACAGCAGGCTATTACTTGGCTCGGTTACTTGTAAGTACAGTGATTCATGTTTTTTTTTTGTAATAATCGTGATTATTTGGGCATGTGCAAAATTAATGAGTGAACATGATAGCGCACCTTTTCAACGCGCCGGCGCCGTTAGGGGACTCTGAGGCAGCTATCGGGGTCGTCAGAGGCTATAATGCTAGCCGGTTTAGCGTTCAAGCGGAAATGACAGAACAAGATGAAAGCCCGGGGGAAACCATACGACAAGCCGAACATCGTTACCAGTGCTGGTGCTAATATCCATGTGATTGATTGATTCTATATAGGTAAGTGGGCTTCCATGGATTCCGCCCTACTAATATTAATAGGGTCTTTGCATGGAATTAAGTGTGGTGGGAGAAATTCGCGAGGCACTTGGAGGTGAAGCTGAGGGAAGGATACTGCGTGATGGACCCTGTCAAGGCGATGGGATTGGAATTGGAATTGGTCGATGAGAACACGATCTGCGTGGCGGCCATTCTTGGCCCGACCCTTAACGGAGAATTCTATCCAAAACTTTGAAAATGATCGGAAGGGGCTATAGAAGGATTTATATAAGGGTTAACATTGAAGGTTGATTTGAAGACTAGTTACACTCCTTTTGGAATATGTCATTTGCAATATGTGATAATCCACACTTTCTACGAACAAATATAATTCCACAGATAAAAAATTTAAAATATATTTTAATATTACCAACTAAAGTCATTAACGATGTACTCTAATACATCAAATCTCAACATAAATACATAAAACTCTTTAAAAATACTTTTCATACTAAAACATATAAAGATATTCCACAGATACATTTGTGTGGAAACACAGAGATCCCTAGATAGAAAAGGGCCACTTTTGGCGTTTTTAATCAAATTTACCACGATCGAACATGTGACTTGTAGCTCAGATTAAACAGAAACTTTGAAAACAGAGGTCGTTGATCAATGACGTCTAGAAATCCTCTTTGTTATCACTGTACAAGTGATTACAATAGCCTTCACTCGATTATTCGATCAGAAAACCCTTCAAATAGCCTTCACTCGATTATTCGATCAGAAAACCCTTCACTGATTCGCTGATGAATGCTGCTTGTATTTTGTAGATGGAAGATGGAAGCCGGTAACAACAATCGATTGCTTGGTAGATGGAATATGCTACAGCTAGACGATGTTATCAACCATTTTTTTCTTGCAAGAAGAGAGGTAAAAACACCTGTTATCAACTTGTTCTTCTAATTTTTCATCACAACAAATTAGTGGCATGAGCATCCTTTTACATGCATACAACTTTCAAGATTTTCTCGTACAAAATCCTATTTGTCACCTTTCGCCTCAATTCTCGGCCGACTGTTGGTGAAACCCACTAATTCTCTTAACTTTACAAATGGTGAATACATTTACTAAAATAAAATCGAATTTATTAACACTCAGAATATAACAAGTTTACATTAATTTAAGCAAAAATTTAAAATTTTATTTAATAAATAATGTGGCCAAATAATTTACATAAACAATATAGGATATAACAATTTATAAACAATAATTAAAAATATTCGTATGTGAGCTATGAGATCCACCTTAAGTTGTACTCATTTTGTATATGATTTGTAAACTATAACTGGGTTAGAGAATTATAAAATTTGAAGGAAAATGAGATGGGAATGAACCGGAATTGGTGAATGTAAGCTAAATAAGGGAAATCAAAAGAAAACGAGTGGTTGATAAATACCCAAAAGGCATGGGGAGTAACCATGGGTAGAAGAGTGAGTGAGAATCGAACCAGACTTAAACCGAATTGAGTCGAGATAAACCATATGGAACCGGTTCAAAGAATTATTTTTCTATATAGCATAAAAATATAAATTTAGAAAATTAAGGTCACTATTACATGAGAAACGATTTTAGAAGAATTTAGAAAATTTTAAATTTCGGGAAACTGGTTGAATTGGGCCTAAACCGGTCGATTTTTTATTTTGGGTCACCGAATCCGGTCGGACCAAACCGGTCAACGAACCACTGCTAGGTCAGCGCCCGATTAGCAGGTGCGACCAATCAGTGCGCGACGCATGCAGAACACGCCATGTAAGCGCACAGTTAGTGCCTGAAAACGTTGACCAATCAAGACACGACATGTGTCCTCGGTCAATGAAGGAAATCCACCTCAACAAGAACCAACCAATGGAAGAGTGACATGTGTCCCGGTCAGCGGTCAATGTTGGAAAAGCCTAGTTAGCCAGACCCACCAATGGGAAGCTGACACATGATAAAAATGCCACGTTGGAATCTGATTGGAATGTTTGAGAAACAATCGACTAATCAGAGGTGGACATGTGGCAGGGCGATAGTCTCGGCCAATCAAAGATTGACACATGCTAGTGGCACTATGCGTTAAGAGGGAATCTGATGTATTTAAAAGGATCAATTAGAGGATGCCACATGTTATAGTCAGTGGCCAACATGGATACGGTCAGCGACCATGTTGGCTTGAGTGGCCAATGGGAGACCACCACATGTCCGATCCGCAAGTTAAAGGCTGACTAGGTTGTCGAATAGGATGTTGCGTCAGCAAAGCTAGCCAATCACGGCACGACATGTGGCAAGCGGTCACATGCGACACAGTGTCATCTTTTTCATTTGGATGACAAAGAGAAGAGGATAAGAAGGGGGAGAATGTCTTTGGCGACTTGGAAAAAGCTCTGGTCTAATCATTGGCGAGCGAGGCTGGGGCCGAATCCTACGTCGGACGGTAGCCCAGACAGTTGCCAAGCTCCCTATATAAAGAGCACGCTCCCCTCATTCTGCCCATCAAGCAATCGGGTGAAGAAGAGTAGTGTAAATGCCGTTACTTTAAGGATAAGAAAACCATGAAAAGAACCGGAAGATTTAAAAGAGAAAATCGGCCCCGTTTTCTTTTTCACCCTTAACCGGGTGAAATGATAAAATTGGGAAATTGATGCCACTATTGGATGGGAAATGAATTTAGACGAATTTAGAAATTTTTAAATTTGAGAAAATCTCTAACACCCCGACCCAGTTTGGTCGGATCCCCGTGAGCAACCCGCCACTCTCACGGTTTATTAAGAGTTCATTTTCTAAACCGCGAGAAGTAAGACGTCCTTTCACTTGTATCTTTCTTGGAATAGCATTAATCAAAACTGAATATATAAAATCTTATATACGTGTTTTTAGGTTCAACTACAAGAAAGTATTTAGGTTTGTTTTCTCGTATAGTGGGCCCAATGCCAGTTGGCACGAGCAAGAGCTCGTAAACGAACATGACATATGTGCCATAAAACTTAATAAGTGAATTTTTTGACCATGGTACCAAGATAGGACTGACATGCTCAGTCAACTAGTGCGAAATGACAGGTCGACGGACCAGTCAAGACAAACAACTGCATGTTGAGTTGAGAGTCGGTGCCATTGGACCAGTGGCACCACAAATTACATGGCAATATGAGAAAACATTGTTTATGCATGCACTATGAGTACTGGATCATCAAGACGTCGGGGTAGTGATGCGTCCTAAGGGCACTGGACGACCTGGTGGCTATAAGGGCAGTTCATCATTCTAGGTGTCTGTACGAAATCTGGAGTATCATCAAGCGCATGAGACTGGGGTGGGGACAGGATGAGGTCTCTGTCTTCATACGGACACGAAGAAGTGATTTCAGGATTGTGGGTCGGATGTCACGCACATCCACTCATTCCCAGGGTAGAAGTAGTCGTACTTCTATCCGGGTAGCATAAAAAGTCGCTCCGAAGCCACTAGCGGATTCAGTAGTGATACTGACTTGCGAATATGTGTAACCTTCATGATGAAGGATGTGTGTTGGGTGATTACACACCGTTAACTAAGAAATGGTGGAAAAAACCCAAAATTTTAAACGAAGGGATTTAAAAAAAAAAGAGTCTGGCACAATCCAATAATAATTATTTTCTTAAAAGTCAAAAGTTTTTAAAAGCCTATTAACTGAGTAGTCGTACTCACCCCCTCCCTTATATCCCTTTCAGGAAATCTCGGAAAGCCTACCCTTAAAGACCGTCAACTAAGATGCATATAAGACAGGTATGTAAAGTTTTAAATTTCATGTAGTTTTGATTATGCTATTCTAGGAAAAAGTTGCAGGTTAAAGGACACCTTACTCTTTACGTTTTACAATAAGGGGAAACCCTTTAATAAATCGGGAGAGTGGCAGGTTGATCATGGGGATCCGACCAAACCGGGTCGGGGTGTGACAACATAAATTAAGGGCTTTTTTGCTAAACCGTATTTATGGGAATACTCAAACCATATAGGATCTGGTTGTGAGTACTTGTGCAGATGAGCACATTCGAGATTTTGGAAATTCGGTTGGGATGAACATGTCACAGCTATCAAGTGAGTGGGACCTTCTAAACGTCATACTCGGTTGGGATGATGATTATGACTTGAACTTAAAAACCACTGTGAGTGGGATTTTCCAACATCATACCCGGTTATGGCGATGAGCACCTTTTCTAAATTAAAAGCCACTTGAGTGGAGGTTTTTGGCATCATACCCGGTTGGGGTGATGAATTCTCTCTTTGAAAATTGAAAACCCTTTTTCTAGAAATGATCTATCCTGATTATGTACAAGTGCTTAAATATTTTGGGAAACTTTTTCTGATGAGAGCTATGACAACTCTAACAAGTCGGAGGCCTCGATTTTGAACTTATAGGGCCTAATGCTTAGTTTTGAAAAACTCATAAAGTGAGCCTAAGGCTAGTGGGCACGGGCTAGAGCCCGTATACAAATATGATTAAAGATTCATGAAAACTTTCATGATCGACTAATTGTGTGAATCGCTACTGTGCCGAATCCGGACTGACATACTTGATGGGCTAGTAGTTATTGAGCCAAGGCTAGGTTAACGAAACGGTTGGGCTAGCAGCTTTGGAGCCAAAGCCAAAAGTCGGGGATGTTGGCACCAAAGATAATGTATCATAATCCTAAGACTGTTGTTTGTGCATACATTGTGATATAGGACCATCGAGACACCTAGTTGAGGTAGTGTTAGTTCTAAGGGCTACTAGATGACCAGGATGTGATCAGGGCAGTTTTGTCATTCTAGTAAGTCATGAAACTTGAAATAGCTTCCTACGCATTGAGACCGGGGTGGGGTTAGGATGAGGTTTTGTCCAACATAACGGATACGAATTATATTTGGGTCTGAGGGTCGGACAATTGATTTCTACTCAGACTCTGGGTAGAAGTCGAGGACTTCTATTGGGTGGATGGTAAATACGCATCGATTCACAAGTGGGTGTAGTTGTCGTAACTACATCAAACGAACATTTGAACCATTTTTTTATAAAGGGCATGTGATTGTTTCTAAATACCTCTCGAGCAATGGGAAGGGTTAAAAGAGCTGAACTCACATACTAATGAACTAAAATATGATATGAAAGTTGTTTTTGAAAACTCACCCTAACATCCACTCACTGAGTTGTAGAAACTCACCCCCTCTCTTTAAATTTTTTTTCAGGAAAGGAGACAACCCTTAAAGAATCCCAAGGCCACGCCTTTAATTAAGGTATTTAAAAATTTTAAACTATTAAGTTTTGTATAATGCTATTCCAGGGAACAATGATAGAAGATACGCCTGACTTCTCGTGGTCTCGGAAGTGGAGACTCTTACAGGACTAACAGGAGTGGCAGGTTGCTCACGGGGTTCCGACCAAACCGGATTGGGGCATGACAAGACATCTCCCCCTTATTACTCAGTCTCAATGCACACAAACCTCCCATAGCTTCACAACATACTGAAATAACATAACTTCCCTTGTGCCAACCTTGCTGTCCAACCGCGCTTAAAACCAACATTACCTCGTACTAGACGTCTATTTGGTTCTATACGATTGCAATCACAAGCATATGTTTTTTTTTATTTAAGGCTTTTCTGTTTGCGCTACTAGCCTAACATGCTTCGACTTGGCTCCAGCTTAGAAGCTTAAGCAAATATTATCAAATTATGATAATTTTTATCAAACTTTTAAATCAAAACTTATTTATGGGATTTGACCCGTTTCCATTGGCATTGGTCCCACTTGTACGAGTTTTTAAAATATGGTCTTTGACTTACTTCACTTTTCAAAATTGCAGTTTTATGTCTATTTTCATAGAATTACGTCTAACCGACTATTTTGTCGATCATGGGCCTCACCCATATCCTACATTGATGATCGAGACCAGATCACCCCCTGATGTGTATCCATACACTATACAAGGGTAGTCATATAAACATACTTTATGCTTCCTTCAAAATATATACCAAAATGGTTTGAGAAGTTTCACACAATTAGAGGACTATATTTCTGGAAAATATGAATTTTCTAAGCATCATATTTTTAATGTGCAAGTAGTAACGCATCATCAGTCCAATAGAACTTGATGCCAGAAATCTTACTCACCCGTGATTTATGACTTGTTCGTCCCGGATGGATTTTCGATAACTCGGGTTAGAATTGCGGTTCTAGGCAAAGGTATTCCTTTCACACCTAAATGATCACAGATGATGGATATGTCAATTATCTGACATTTTCACTTATTTCCATGTGTTTTCTTTAATTCACACATAATTTTCTAATTTTATTTTATTAACAAATAAATTTCTAATTATTTTCTATAATCTCATCAATTTACTTTGTTTGAAATTTCATCCTTCAAATAATTTTATTTAAAATACAATTATCCAAAATTATAAATAAAGCATTATATTCATTTTTAATTATAATTAAATTCCCAAAACTTATTTTTAAGTTCAATTAAGTCCCCAAACTCTTCTCATTTACTAATTGACACCCAATTTATGTTAATTGCACAAAAATCCCCAAATTTCCAAAAATCTCCAAGTTGCCCAATTTTTCCAAAATTGCATTTTTAACCCTCGAAATCTCAATTCGTCAAATTGACCGATTAAACTCATTTAATTACCTTATATGATGCTAATCATCTTTCATACCTCTCCATGATCATTTCAAGCTTTTAATAGTCCAATTTGGCCTAAAATTGGGCTCAAACGAAGCTTCACCGAAAAATATTTCTAAAGAAAAAACTTTGATTTTTTTTCAGGCAAGAACATGGTTGACAGAGCTCTTGATATGGGGAGCTAGCTCTTGTCGAGTGGATCATTTTTGGATTAAATTTCACCTCAAATAGTGCCCTAAGATGGGAGAATTCAATGAGCAAAGTTTTCACAATTTTCTCTCTTTAAATTCACTATTCCATCAAAGGGCAACAACAATTACCTACCTAAAAGGCTTAGAGAGGATGAGGCTCAGTCGTGGAGAGTCGTGGGAGGGTCGACATGACCTTAGGAGGTCTGAGATCGGCTCAAATTCAGCTAAAAAATTTCTGCTCAAACTCAACTATTTGAGCGACGGTACTATGCGGTCTCACCGGTACTTATTTGGCGATCCTCGTGCTAAAAGGAGTATGCAACAAGGTAGATGACTTTTTCAGGATTTTAGAGAACCCAATTGCGCGTTCAGAGGTGAAAAAATTGGTAGATGTCGGAGCTCTAGTTCAGGGATGGTTGAAAATTGGAATGGTTCATCTTATTCATACTTTCGATGGATGGAGAGAATGAATGGAGGGAATCTCTTTATATAGAGAGCTTGGGGACTCCTGTTCCAATCCATCCATCCAACGGCTGACCATTAACTCTATCTGGAACTACTTTCGGTGAAGTTAAGACTACTTTCGGCTTCCTCTACTATTTGCATGTCTAAATGAAGAAGACAACATTGTGCGCGCCCGTGCAATCTTTGCACGTGCAAATTGCCACGTGGTACTTTATGATTGGCTGGCTTCGCTGACGTGGCCTCCCACTTAGTGTCCGAGTCATCTGTTGACTCGCTCACTGGCCACTTGACAACCTCACATTGGTCGCTCTCTCCTACGTGGTCGCTTACCAAATCTGACCATCATTTGACTATGATATGTGTTGTCCTCTAATTAACTAATTTAAATTCACCAATTTTCCCACCTGACGTATTGTGGCTTTGCCATGTGTCATTCTTTGATTGGTTGTATCCATCCGACGTGGCTTTGCCATGTGTTTACTCCTAATTGGTTAACAACTCTCTAACATCCTAGTTGGTTGCTGACTTGGCACATTTGTCACATGCGAGCCTCTCATTGGTGAGTCTTGCTGATGAGGCTTCTTCTCAATTGACTATTGACTAAGAACACGTGTTATGCACCTATTGATCAGTCCTTGATGACGTGGATTTTCTTCGTCTCACCGTTGACCGAGCACAGGTGTCACACTCTGATTGGTCAGGGCTTTTAGACGCTAGCTGAGCGGCTGACTGGGCACACTTCACCATATGTTGTGCATTGATTGGTCGTGTGTACTGATTGGGCGTTGACCTAGTAGGCGGTCCATTGACCGGCTGGCCGTTGACCAATTTGGTTAAATTAGGTTCAGTTCCCGAAATCGAAAATCGGTCGGTTTAGGACCAATTCAACCAGTTTTTTAAAAATTAAAAATTTATAAATTTATTTTTTCCACATTGGTGAATTCAATTTATTAAATTGACATTTTTAAAACATCTAGAAAAATAAATATTTAAACCGGTTTTTCCAATTTAATCTGGTTTAACTCAGTTCAGGTCTAATTCACCCTGAACCGGTCCGATTCATCCTGACTTCCAATTTGGTTAATGGTCAATTTCTATTATTTTTGGATTTTTATTGAACAATTGGGTTTGTACAATTCCCGTTTTGATTTTTCTATTTACCAATTTCAATTTAATTTGAACCATGATTTTTTTTCGAAATTTTTCGATTCACATTTTCTATTTCTTACTTTTAAAGAAAGGGTTTACAAAATTAATAAGAGAATACATAGTTAAAAAACTCATTACTTATCAAATAATGGAAATAGAGTTTTAATTAAATATGTTTTACATTTCATTCGTATTTACACGATGAACTTATTTATGTTACCATATTGGTGGGTAGTGTGACAAGATTGTACAAGTAGCTTAAAATATTGGATTTTTAAATAAAAATTGAAAGAATTAAAAAAGTAATAAGAGATTAGATTTAAGAATATAAATTAATTTAATATTGCAATTTTAATAAAGATATCTTTTCAAATTCTTACTCACCCAAACTCAACTCTTTATGTGCTAAACTCAACTCTTTTATTAAAATACAAATATTTTCAACATACCGAAATTTTCTCAACAGTAATGCGTCTATCATTACGTGGCATGTGAAAAATGGGGCCAAATAACAGTACGGGGGGATCGTTGTCCCCTTTTAGACAATCACGGATTGAGCAGTCCCACCCGCTGAGTAGCCAAGTCCCCTAAGTATATGCTCCCTTATAAATCATAGGAAGTGTAAATAGAAGTATAACTAGATTAGAACTCTATTATTTGAGGCGAATGTTGTTTTACATATCCATATCCTGATGGTATCTACCGAAGACAGGCATATTTTGTTTGTTGTCACTGATCAGCTCCTGCATGAGAGCACACTTGATCAGCTCCATTGTTGGCTGTAGTCACACACTCTGTTTCCGCTGTTTTCATTCACTGTCACCACTACTCTTCTTCGTTCCAATCTCCATCTCATTCTACCACCAAAAGGAATCAAGAAAGATATCAGAAGACGCATCTAGATTGAAGCCACCAGAACCCTAATTGAAATGGCCCAAACAAGAGAGGATTTCAGCACTGTTTCCCGCATGTTTCCGGGTTCGATTCTCCTCTCCTCAGCTGCATCCCTTTGACCCCCATTGATCCAGTGCTCGAACCCTGCAAAGAGCACGAGCAGTCGTTCAGTTGCTGACGAATACATCAAATATTTCCATGGAGATTTTCATGTCTCCCTCCTTGTAAGTTTGGCCCGGGATCAGGTTGAAGCAAATTTTGCACTTAACAGCCAATCAGTAAATGCTACAAAAGGAATAAAAGGGAAGGGAGAAGAGACTTCACCCTACCGGGCACACCAGAATCAGAACAAAGTGCAGAGTGAATTTGGGAATCATACACACAGATTCATCGGATAATGTTAAACAACCTATGACAATTTACTCTACCACACAACACAGCATAAAACCAATCACCAACAGACAGGGATACCTACAAAGGTAATAACAACTAAATAAATACTAAGCTCCAGTCTTCACAAATGCATTTGAATCCTTTGAAAAAGCCTCATTTTGGAGCCAGTCCTTGGCACATATGAGAGCCTCGAGCGTCACAGGCCTTAACGAACTCTTGTAACTATCAATCTTCTTGGCCCTGGTGGCAAAGACAGATTCCGGTGGGAGGGTGCACATTGGGATTGATAAGATGTCTGCAGCCATCTTTGAGAGGATGGGGTACTTCATTTGGTTCAGTTTCCACCATCCCAAGACATCAAACTCCTGGACTCTGGGAAAAAGAGACTCTTCCAAGTATTGGTCCAGCTCTGATTTCGTCACCTGATCGCTTGTGATCTCAGAAATATACACATCGAAGTCAGACAACTCATCCCCGAAGGAGATAACAGTACCATCATGGGGCAAATGCACCTCTTCATGAGTAGTGGCTCCCTCTTGCAATAACCCTCCTGGCGCCTCTGCTTTCATGACATTTTTGCCTCCGTTCTCAACTGGAGCGGCTGGAAGTGGATACCCGGGTGAAAGGTAGTCAAGGTAGAGTTCGTGGATCCCATCATCAACTGTCCTAATCCAATTGTCAGCATCATTTTCATAGATTATGGTGAAGCTGAACTCTACAAGTTTCATCTTGAATCTTGGGTCCATTACCACAGCAACAGCCAAAATAAGGCAGCAATCCTTCCAGTAATTATCAAAACTTTCATGCAGAGGTTTAACAAGATTGCTCACAGATGGATCCTCGCTCGAAGCCGCATGCGTCAGCTCCAAGTGAATCTTAGACACTTCGTGAAAGAAGATATTTGCAGTTGGGTGTGACATACCGGCTAAAATGCTTGCTGCATCGAAAAAGATCTTCAGGTATGAGGACAGAGTTTCTACCTGTGCCCAATCATCCATTGAAGGGGATATTTTATAAACAGGGTCAGAGGCATCAAAGCAGGCAAACACTTCCTTCAACTCGCAGGCAGCAACCAGCATGTTATAGGTGGTATTCCACTTAGTTTGGTCATCCATTGAGAGTTCCCTTGTGCTGGAAACTTGAAGATGCTGCTTCAGCTCGGAAAACTTCTCATCATTTGCTTCTGAGGTTTTCACATACTTGACACTGTCACGAATTCTCTTAACAGTTGCCTCCATTGAAATGATAGCATCCTGTGCAAGACTACTCAGAACACGGGCAAAGCATCTCCTGACCACTAGTTGACCATTAAGCACAAATGGGTTCTTCACAGAGAGAAATCCTCGGAGGTTCTGAAGAATACCTTCATCTAAGACAGACTGATGGAGAGTCAGAGTAAAGAGTCCAGTATCCAAGCTCCAATCAGACAAGCAAGTGACAACAGCTTGGTTGAAGGCATAGTTCGAGTCGGGTGATGGGACCATTACAACATTAAGCAGTCGCCTATGCAAGTTCCACTCATTATCAATGAAGTGTCCTGAGAGAAATATGTAGGCTACAGTTTGATTAGAGATCCATAGATTAAGACTAAGATTCACATGACCTGGAATGCTACTTATAAGCCCCAGAATCTTCTGCTTCTCCTTCAGGTATAAATCCACACAGTCTCCTTGGACAGTGTTGAAGGTCACCATATTGTAATTGGGATGAAGCGATCGAACAAAATCAACAAAGCCCGGGTGTTCTACGATGTGGAGAGGATAGTCATGGAGAATGATCATCCTGGCAATATCATGGTTGCAACGCTCTTGGTCGAAGGGCACAGCTGCATACCTGATGGATGACCTGTGGCGTCTTTTCTGTGGAACTGTACCACCTGAAAATTCCCCATGGGCACTAGTCTTGGAGGCAGGAGTATAAGGGGAAAGCAGGACCTTATCACCGCTCATGGGACAGATTCCTAAAGCAATATGCCTCTTGAGGTGGCTTGTTCCAGCCAACTTAGAGCCATTAATATAAGCAAAAGACTTATTGCAGTGCTTGCAGCAGGCACGTGTGTGCCCCGGGCCCAAAACCTCTATGGTAAAATGTTCCCACACTATGGACTTCTTTTTTCTATGCCTGTTGGTCTTAGATCCCTGGTTTGGAAGATCTTCACTATCAGTATGTGAGGTGGGAGTAGCAGGAACTGTCACAGTTTCCATATTATCCATGGTAGTTTACCTGCCAAACGAAGAGTTATTGGTAAGGGACTATGAACTGCTCATTTTCTTTACAAACAGAACGTCCCACATTCCAAAATAATCAAAACCAAGATGAAATAAAAAAAAAATCATAGAATTTGACATCAAGACTTCTGACAACAGATGGAATCAAGGGGTGGACAACAGGTAGCAAATGTCTATGAGAAAAATTATCTAAAATCAAGATAACTTACAGATCTAATTAAAGCTTTCTCTTTTGCATAAATCGTAGATAAGTCATACCAGATGAAGAGATATACAAATAAAAACCTAATCTTTAAAATTTCACAACTTTGACGGAATTACAAAATCAAACATCAAGATATATCACTTGAGATCAAATAAAGAACAAACTCATACATCATAACAAAATATAGAAAGTAGCCGTGCCAAATACACAATTATTACAATATCCAATATGTAAACGCAAAAGAACAGGAAAAATCCTAAAAACAACAAGAGTAACAAACAGCAGATCAAGGAGCGAGATTTAGCGACTGCCCCTTCTTGCTAACTACCCACAGGGCAGGGAGAGCCTAGCACTAGGGCAGAGAACGACCCGGAAAACAAAAGGGAATGAAACACTTACATTATAAACAGGGGACCGCCAACAGGAGCTGAAAATCGAAGCTGCGAGCAGAAATTTAGCGCCAAAGCTTCTGCAGGAACGAAGAAAGTTTGAATTTTTCGGGTTGGAGGCGGGTGTAGGAGGTGGCAAACGAAGTGGGTGGGCTTGATCTCAGTCCCTTGACCAGGTTCTGAGCTTTTCTGGGAACCCTAATGGACCTCTAGGGCTTGAGGCCTCAGAGACAAAGCTGGGGAATATTTAGATCTGCTATCGTCGAGAAAATGGAGATGAGAGAGATACAGAGACAAAAAAAAACAATTTGTCCGGAAAAAATGAAAGCAAAAAAAATGCAAGGTTGATGGTAGTGGTATGTTGACCTAGATGAGTCCAGTTGCCCTGATCTAGGTCGATCTCAGCCGTTGATTGCGTGGGCCCTATATTTTGTTGAGCGCTTGATCGACTGGTAACCGACTGTTGATTGGTCAACAAATCTTGACGGGTGGACTTCGGGAAATTATGTTTAAGGCCTTAAAGTTTATGTTTATGTGAAATGATTCCATGAAGTTTCTTACTGATAAAAAAGAGGCCATGGAGTTTCTAAGGCCATTTTAACCTTTTTTTCCCCTTAATTTAGGATTTTAGATTTTAAAAAATACATCAAATCAAAGTGAAAGGTAAGGAGAGATGTTGTGCTTGTTGAAAAGCTCAAATCTAGCCTCCTCACTGGTGAATATTTTACTTGTATGGCAAGATGATCCACCCGTGCAGAGAGGTTAACTAGATCTTCCATGGAGATCTACAGTTATGATAAAGCCAGATGGAGAACTCATTAATCTGATGTGCTTTTGAAGTAACTGTGCCAAATCTGAGGAAGAAAGAGGAACAACACAGTCTGATCTAAAACTGTTATCTGTAAATATTTTTTTCGCATTATTATGTGTAAATGTTAATGTTGAAATACATGAAGATATCCAGTGTACCATGTGGACAGAGAGCCAGCCTAAGAACTAGAGAAGGACAGATAAATTATGAGTATGGATTAACTGTTAAACAAATATTAAACTTCCGCCCTGGCATTTGGGGCCTCCAGAGAGGACTTGTACTGGAGCCAGTCCTTGGCACAGACAAGAGCCTCCAGCGTCACTGGTCGCAACAAACTCTGATAATTATTGATCTTCCTGCTCCTGGTGGCAAAGACGGATTCAGGTGGAAGAGTGCACACGGGTATTGATAAAATGTCTGCAGTCATCTTTGAGAGAAGAGGGTATCTCACTTGATTCGCCTTCCACCATCCCAAGACATCAAACTCTTGCACTCGAGGCAAAAGAGACTCCTCCAGGTATTGATCCAATTCGGATTTCATATCTTGATTGCCTGTGATCTCAGATATATATACATCGAAATCGGACAGCCCATCCCCGAAGGATATGACAGTGTCATCATGGGAAATCTGAATATCTTCCTGAACAGTAGTGGTTCCTACTCCTTGAGACAATCCTCTGTCTGGTGCCTCAGCTTTCATGATGTTCTCATCTCCATTCACAACTGGAGCTGCTGAAAGAGAAGACATGGATGTAACATAGTCATAGTACAATTCATGGATCCCATCATCAACTATTCTTATCCAATCTTCAGCATCATCCTCAAAGGTTCTGAGGAAGGTGAACTCAACGAGCTTCATCTTATACCTTGGGTCCATTACAACTGCAACAGCCAAGATGAGACAGCATTCCTTCCAGTACTTGTCAAACTTCTTTTGCAAAGGCTTAACTAGGTTTCTGACTAACATATCCTCACTGGAAGCAGCATGCATCAGCTCCAACTGAATCTTAGACACTTCAGGGAAGAAGACATTCACTGTTGGGTGTGGTGACACAGCTAAAATGCTTGCTGCATCAAAAAACATCTTCAGGTATGAGCAGAGAGTTTCTATCTGCTTCCAATCATCCATAGAAGGGGATATCTTATAACCAGGGTCAGAGGCATCAAAGCAGGAAAAAACTTCCTTCAACTCACAGGCAGCAACCAGCATGTTATAAGTTGTATTCCACTTAGTTTGGTCATCGATGGAGAGTTCTTTTGTGCTGGGGACTTGAAGATGCTGCTTCAGCTCAGCAAACTTCTCATCATTAGCATCCGAGGTTTTCACATACTTGACACTGTCACGGATTCTCTTAACAGTTCCCTCCATCGAAGTGATTGCCTCCTGTGCAAGACTACTCAGCACGCGGGCAAAGCATTTCCCGACCACTAGCTGACCATTAAGAACATGCGGGTTCTTCGCAGAGAGAAATTCCCGTAGGTTCCCAAGGACACCTTCATCTGAGACAGATTGATGGAGAGTCAGGGTAAAGAGTCTGTTATCCAAGCTCCAATCAGATATACAAGCCACAACAGCTTGGTTAAAGGCATGGTCAGACTCAGGTGATGGGACCATCACAACATTAAGCACACGCCTGTGCAAGTTCCAATCATTATCAATGAAATGCCCTGAGAGGACAATATAGCCTATGGTTTGATTAGAGGTCCACAGATCAAGAGTAAGATTCACATGACCTGGAATGCTATTTATAATCCCCCTAAGCTTCTGCTTCTCCTTTAAGTACAACCCCACACAATCTCCCTGAACAGTGTTGAAGCTCACCATATTGTAATGGGGATGCAAGGTTCGAACAAAGTCCACAAAACCAGGGTCCTCTACAATGTGGAGAGGATACTCATGGAGAATGATCATTTTGGCAATCTCCTGATTACAGCGTTCCTGATCAATGGGCATGAATGCAAATCCAGGAGATGATCTGTAGCATCGTTTTTTTGGTACTGGCCCAACTGAATGCCCCTCATCATCTCTAGCTTTAGAGGCAGAAGCAGGAGTAAAAGGGGGATTCTTAACCTTCTTGCTGCTCATGGGGCAGATTCCTAAAGCAATGTGCCGCTTCAGGTGGCTCGTACCAGCCAATTTAGAGCCATTAATATAAGAAAATGACTTCTTGCAGTGCTTACAACAGGCCCGCGTGTGCTCTGGGCCCACATTCTCAATTGTGAAGTGTTCCCATACCACAGATTTCTTTCTTCTGCGCCCATTATTCTGAACTCCTGTGCCGAGTGGAGCTTCACTATCAATGGGGGAAGCATGAGTAAGAGGGGCTATTGCAACTTCCATATCCATCCGAGTGGGTGTGCCCCTACAATGATAAATAAAGATATTGATCATGGATGAAAAGGGCATGTGTCTTACATAATATAGAAGGTTCCAGCAATCCCAAATAATCAAAACCAAGATGAAATTAAAAGACGGCCTGAGAATTGGGCATCAAGGGGCTGGATTATCATACCAATTGAAGAGTAAGTAGATGAGATAAATGAGGCTTGCTGACGGCAAAAAAACCAGGTGCAAGCAAATTTGCAAAGCATGGGGCAAGAAACAGGAGCCAGAGTAATATTTCAGACTTCCTCATCTGTCTAAACATAGAGACGCAATATAATGAGGTATAGATCATGATTACATAAGATCCTATATCAGATCAGTTCACTAAATTAATTGACCGGGCAAAGGCAAACACCGACACGAACAATTTAACAGCTTTTCCTTTATCATACTCTTTAAGTGAACCGATGATACTTACATCTCTTTCAACAGTAGACTGGAAATATGAAACTAACCATCAGACACACATATATATTATAATATTCAAGGGTAAATAAAGAAGCAGCAGACATATCAGAGCTAACTACAGCTAGCAGCGCCACTCGACACCTTACAATTACTACAGAAATACCCGCATAGAAGAGGGTAAACCCTATCACGAAGAAGAATCGCGAACGGAAGATTATAAGGTTGAATCAAACTGACGGGGCCCAACGCGTCTCCCACCCACAATACAAGGATCAAAGCCCAAAGGTCAGAGAAAAACACGAAATCATAACAGGGCAAGAGCACTTGCATTGAAACGGTAGCCGGAATTTCAAATCAAATCGCAGAATCAAGAACTTAGAGGCAGAGGCAGTGAAGCTCCTGCAGCCTGCAGGAAACAGGAGAAGGTTTGAAATTTGGTTGGGTTGCCGAACGCGGGTAACGGAGGCGGGAGCCGAAGTGGGTGGCCGGCTGGATGGGCTTCAATGAAGACGCTCGATCAGGTTATGAGCTTTTCGGGAAACCCTAATGGACCTTTAGGGCTTGGGGCCTGGGAAGAAAAGCAGGGGAGTTCTGAAGGAACATACAGAGAGAGAGAGGAGGTATGTATCTATTTAAAAATTTATATAAAAAACACATAAATGATAATAAAATTAAAAGCGACGGTAAGTGAAAAAAAAAGAAATAAAATCTACGTGAAAGGAAGGTTGGGATATCCACGAGCGATAGTTATTTACCAAAGTTACTAATGGTCAGTTTCTTATATTTATTTTAAAAATAATATTATAAACTTTTAATATTAAAACTCATTCAATATTATAAAATTTATAATTTTGTTAAAAAATAAGCTTATAAACTAAAGTTTATTCAAAATTGTTTATATTTTTATTATTTCTATTAATTTTTTCTAAATTTTTCTTCATTCTTCTCTTTTTTTTCCTAGTGTTCTTCTATTTGGCATTATTATATTCATTTAATTTTATACCCGGTTCTATTTTTAAATTATAAATATATATTTATTATTTAAATTTTTATTAATAAAAGAATTAATATATTTATAGGAAAAAAGATGAAAATAAATTAAACTATTATATTTTTTATAGTAACTTTAGACATTTTAGAAAAGGATCTAAGTTAATATTTTAAACTTATAGTCAATATTTAGAAGATTTTTCAAATTTTCAGTATTTATATGTAAAAATTTATACTAATTTAAATTTACTGATTAGTTAAATAAAATCATTAAATTTGATAGAAAGGAATTTAATTTTAAATAAAAAGTTGAAGGGAGACATGATGAGCCAATGTAAATGAACTAATGAAATTAGTACACACATAAAATTTAATTAATTTTTGAGTGGCAACTAATATATAGTTTTTTAAAAAAATATTTCATTTATTAAATAACTTAAAAATCTCAATAACTGTATACGTTTTATAATATGTTTACTTGAAAATATTTTATAATATATTTACTTAAAAGTAAAATTGAACGTTTTATAAAAATATTTGATTGAATTCGAAATAGTTTAATATGTAAATTTCTTATTATTCTAATACAAATAGTATATCTCAAATATTGAGTTTGAAGTATAGCGTGTGAAATTATTGCGAAATTTTTTTTTAATAAATATATCTCCAATTTGAGCTTTTGTGTTAATGAAGTGAATATTGAGTTTTTCGTGATTGATTAATTAATGAACGAAGTAACAGTGTATGTAAATGTGTTTGGTACGATTATGAAAAACTAGATTGTTGTTAATATGAATTATGAACATACTTTCAAAACAGAGAGTTGGCAGAAATGAAGAATAAAATTTGATTTCTCGAATTAGTGATTTAATATAAATGAGTTCAGCAGTTATATTGTTGATACTCTTATATTACGCTTCAGTGCTGGAATGAGAAATTGTGTGTTACTCGTTAGCACTACACGAAATCAAGTCATCTCTAATAAATACTAAAAACCCATTAATGAAAGGTTGATTATTGGGGTTTCCAGCCCAATCAGCGTAAAAGAAACAATAAAGATGTGACCGATAATTTTTTTAGAAATATAATCTATGATTGTACGTTACTCGGAAATAACGTAAAATTCTCTTACATGCAGCCTAATAAGTTGTCGTTGGCTTGTGCATAAATTGACAAACCTCATTGACAGCATAGTAAATATCTAGTCAAGTTAATATTAGATACTGAAGATAATTATTAACTTGTAGGTAAATTCAAGTGTTATCTAATGGAGTGTCATCATATAGAGATAGTCTAGATCCGACAGTTACTGGTGTAGAGACAAATTTGCAGTCGGTCGTTGATACTCTTGTAAAAATGTAATGAATGTACTTTTGTTGAGTTAAGATAAGATCTCCAGAATGGGAATGTATCTCAATCCCAAGAAAATGATGAAGGGATCTAAGATACTTAATAGAAAATTACTATTTGAGAGCAAACACAATGGACATTAGAGTAGTTGTAGGTAAGCTAATAAGACTTATATTATCCACATATACTAGGAGAGTAGAAATATAATAAATTGAGGTGCCAAGTTTACACACGCCCAGTGAGCACGCGACGTGTGGTGAAGCGTGCCTAGTCAACCGCTCGGTCAGTGCCTGGAAGCGCTGACCAATCAAAGTGTGACACATGTCCTAGGTCAACGGTCAGATGAAAGAAAATTCAAGTCACCATTGATCGACAAATAGGAGAGCAACATGTGTCCTCAATGGTCAACTGAAAAGAAGCCTCGTCAATCGAGCTAGCCAATGAGGAGCTAACACGTAGCAAAGATGCCACATTAGTGGCCAACAAGGATATCAGAGAAACGGTCGATCAATTGGAGGGCGACACGTGATAAAGCCACGTCGGATCGTCCTAGTTAATCATAGACTTATATGTGGAAGTGACACAGTATGTGTGGAGGGAAATCTGACTCATTTAAATCAGTCAATCAAAGGATGTCACGTGTCACAGCAAAACGGCTAGTCGAATGCGATCAACGACCATGTTGGAATGAGTGACCAATGGGAGGTCGCTACATGGCCGGTCAACGAGTCAAAGGATGACACAGATGCTGAGTGGAAAGCCATGTCATCAAAGCCAACCAATTACAGTGTGCCACATGGTAGCTCGAACGTGCAAAACCCGCACGCACGTGCACAGTGTCATCTTCAACCTTGGAATGATGACAAATAGGAGCGACGAACTGTTGCTCGATCTCCCATGACCTAACCCCTCAAACGACTAAAGAAGAAGAAGTACTCCATTTCCCGACAAAGCATGGACTAGAGCTCCAACTTGGGCCTTTTTCGCATCCTCCAAATGTGAATTTAGGTTCCCTGGAAATGGGAAAAAGTCCCCTACCTTGCCGCAACCTCCTTTTAGCTCGAGGATCATAGGAGAAGCGTCAACGAGCTCGCAGAGTAAGCTCACTCTCTCTACAGTCTGCAATCAGAGTCAATCGAGCTTAATTCGAGCCACCCTCAGACTAACCACGACCAAACCAAGCTCCCTAGACCTCCCCTAGAGAAGTCTCACCTTTCCTGAAACGTTTAAGTAAGTCCCCTCCGCCGCCCCTCGTTGGAATTTACTATTCACAATGCATTTTTCCTGAAAACTAAATTAAGCAATTCTCACTATTCAGGCCACCAATTGAGACACAATTTGATCTAAGAAGGATATCATGCCCCAACCCAGTTTAGTTGAATCCCCGTGATCAACCCGTCACTCCTTTCGGTGTACCAATCTTTTTGATACGGATAAGAGTCAGGCGAAATCCATAACTTTTTTAAACAATTTATAAAATACGCTAGAACATAATAGTTGCATGGAGCTTACCAAGGGATGTATTCCTCCCCAATGCTTCTCTTCATATTGTCCTAAAAAGGGTTTGAGGGAGGGGTGAGTCTATAACTCAGTAAGTGGTTAATACGTTAATAAAAAGATCATGGGAATGCAACTTATCATTTCCATTTTCTTAGTTTAGTTTTAGCACACAAGCAACCACCTTTTATCATAAAATGGATCATATGTTTGCAAAGCAATCCCCCACTGCTCCACTTGTGGTTCGGAGCACATTTACTGACCACCATGGTAGGATATCAAATCTTTTACCACAAGTTTGAATGAGCCCTTCCGCCCAGACTCTAGACTTGAATTGTCTTCATGTCCGCCATAGTGGGATGAGATCTCTCCCCTTTCTTCCTCAATCTTAAGGCGCACGAAGCTCCTAGAGCTTCTTGACTTACTAGACGACAAAGCTTCCCTTATGCTCCAAGGGTCGTCCAATAGTCCTTAGAACAAACACTACCCCATATTGGGCGCCTCAATGGTTCCATATTTCATAATGCACAATCAAGAATCTTTTAATTAAGACCATTATCTTTGGTACTACCAGCCCCACGAGTTTGCTAACTCGGCTTTGACCCAATCACTACCAGCCCAACGAGTTCAATGACCTAACTTTTGCTCGGTAGCTGCTAGTTCAACGAGTTTAACAACCCAGCCTTGACTCAGTAGCTGTACCACATAATTTACCATTTATCTAGATTTTTCATAGGCTCATAACTTGTCTATTTGTCTATGGGTTTAAGCTCGTGCCCATTGTCCTTAGGCCCACTAGAGCAACTCTAGCTCTTCTTGGAAATAGCTCCCAAAGAGTTTGTGCAGTTTCACGTAGTAAGGGGAGACTATTTTCAAAAAAATTAGTTTTTAATGGGAAAGTATGCTCATCACCCCAATCGGATGTAATGTCGAAAATCTCACTCACCCGTATGTCGTGACTTGCTTGTACAGGCGAGGTTGCCAATACCTCCAAGGCATTCCACAACTTTAGGTAGGAGTCTACTTTTCGTACCTACATTATTATAGATAACGAATCATTCAGTTACCCGATTCATTTCATTTAATTTCCTAGGTTTTCTCCTAATTGAATAAGGGTCCTTAGATTTATTCTATTGGCAATTAATCCCCAATTAATTACCAAAAGTTCTAAATTTACAAGTTTATCCAATCTTATAATTTCTTTTAATTGTAATTAAAATCCCAAAATTATTTTTAATTACAATTAAGTTCTTAATTTGCTCTAAATCACAAATTGGCCTTCAATTTATGCCAATTTCACAAAAGTCCCCAATTTTTGAAAATTCTCATTTTTGCCCAATTTTTACCACAATTGCATTTTAGCCCCCAATTTGCTGATTCATCAAATTGAACGTTTGAAACTTGTTAATTCGCTCCTAGCATGCTACTAATCATTTTCCCCGTCTTCCTACTAGCATCCTGAACCTTGAATGACCTCATTTGACCCAAAATTGAGCTCAAATGGAGCTTTGTCCGAAAACATTTTCTAGAGAGAGAGAGCTTCATTTTCCTACCGGTGAAGGGGTGGTTGTCACGCCTTGACCCGGTTTGGTCAGATCCCCACGAGCAACCTGCCACTCCCTTTGGTTCATGAAGGACATCACCCTTTTCTAAACTGCAAGGAGTAAGGCGTCCTTTTCATTGTCTTTTCTAGAATAACATTAATCAAAACTAAATAAATTTAACCTTATATACCTGTCCTACAGGTTCAACCACAATTAGGTCTTTAAGTGGGTTTTCCCTTGGTTACCTGAAAATGGGTAAAGGGAGGGGGTGAGTTCGACAACTCAGTGAATGGGTGTTGGGAGAGAGTGTTTTAAAACATTTTTAATTGGAGTGTGTAAGACTTCTTATTTCTTTTAAGATCATTTCTTCCTTAAATTCTCGGTTTTCAAAATCATTTTTCACATTATCCACAGTCGGTGTGTTTAACAATCAGCACATGCCCTTCATTATAAAGGGATCACACATTAACAGGGTAGCCCATCCACTGTACTCACTTGTGGCATTGAAGCGACTTTACTAGCCACCTAGATAGAAGCCCGTCCACTTCTACCCTAGGAATGAGTGGATGTACGCGATATCCAACCCTCAAACTTGAAAAGAAACTCCGTGTCTGTATGAGCACAAAGGCCTCATCCTAACCCCACCCCGGTCTCATGCGCATGAAGCTACATTGAGCTTCCCTAACTGTTGGCATGACAAACTACCCTTATCTCCATCATGTCGTCCTATAGCCCCTAGGACATATTACTACCCCTCTTGGGCGTCTTGATAGTCCCGAACCTCAGTGCATGCACAAAACAATAATTTTCCACATAAGCCATTTAATCTTTGGTGCCACTGGTCCAACGACCTTGACCCTCAACTCGACCTACAGTTGTTTATCTCGACTGGTCTGTCGACATGTCTTGTTGCACAACCGTTAGTCCATCAAGTATGTCAGTCATGTCTTAGTATCATGGCCAAAAACATCATTCATTAAAGTTTCTATGGCTTAAACTCATGTTGTTTACGAGCTCCTGTTCATGCCAACTGGCCTTGGGCCTACTGTACGAGATTTTCAAAATCAGGCATTTTAGCCCACAAGTTCCAAAATCGAGGCCTCCGACCTTTCTGAGTTATTTGAGCTCCCGTCAAGAAGGTCTCCCAAAAAGTTTAAGTAATGGCACACAATCAGGGAAGAGTACTTCCGACAAAATAATCTTTTCATCTGTCCATCACACAAAACGGGTGTGAGGACATCTACGCTTATAACCGATAAACGGGTTTTCTACTTCATTCCAAGAAGTTCATCATACCAACCGGGTATGAACTACTTACAACTGTTAAGTAGTTTTTTCGTGTATTTTCTTACATCACCATGTCCACATGTGATTTTAAAATCCCATATAGTAGTGAATTTTCATTTCCGAGGTGCTCATCATCCCAACTGGGTATGATGTAAAAATTCTCACTCACGCAATAAGTGTAGTGCCCTTTTCCCTTAAAGTGGCTTTCTGCCTCCACGCGAGCTTATCCTTGCTAGCGTTCCAGGTACTTCGTATTCCTACATGATATAAATATCCTTGTTCATTAACCTTTGGCCTAATAGCTTTCATTCCTCACAAATGAATAAAATGCACAGACTTTTAATTATTTATATTTAGGTCCCTAAAGTTCTTTTTCTTTAACTTTAGGTCTCTAATGCTAATTTTTCCCCAAATTGAGTCCCAAACTTCTAAAATTTACTTTGGGACCTCAATTTATTCAAAATTACAAAAGGGGTTCAAGTTTCCCAAATTTTCGATTTGGTCCCCAACTTTTTAAAAATGACCATTTTGCCCATACTTTACAAAAATGCCAAATTTGACCCTAATAATTCCAAAAATTGACCAATTGGTCCTTCAACATCTTTTTCATGGCCAATTGGCCCTCAATTTTGGGAAATTGTACTTTAGTCTCTCGATTTTATGAAATTCCCAAATTTCCCCAAAATTTTCCCTCAATTTCCCCCTTTCAAACTGGCTAAATTTGATTTCATCAAATTGACGATTCAATCGGGTTTAATTGTTGAAATTGAAGGTAAAATTGAGTTCCTACACTTCCACATGATTCAATGGAACTTTGAATCATGTCATTTGTATCCGAATTGAGCTTAAAGAGAGCTTCGTTGGAAAACTAGATTTAAAGAGAGAAAGCTTCGAAAGCTTATCGTCGAGGGTGCGGCAGATCAATCGTTCGATTTGGGCAGATAGCTCTCGTCTTGAGATTTCTTCTATGATCAAGAATCACATCAATTTATGCCGAATTGAGGGAGAATTTGGTCAGTGAAGTTTCGCTGGTTATCTCTCTAACACTGATAAGAAATTACAGAGTAGAGCCAAATTGGCTTACCTTTCCATTTTAATTTAGTCGTATGAGGGCTGTGGAAGTGTTGGGAGAGCTTGGTTTTGCCTGAGAAGGGCTCAAATTGGCCGTTCTTAACTCGGCCAAAATAGGGCAACTTTGGTCCACCAGAGCTACTTCACTGTTCGATCATGCTGGAGCTTCTCCACTGATCCTCGGAGCAAATGTAGACTACCGTCAGATAGCTAACTTCTCCCCGAATCTAAGGAACCCAACCTCGCCTTTTTTGGCTCAGAAAAATCCTAATGTCAGAGCTCTAGTTTGAGCTTCACCGGAAAATGGAGAAATAGGGAGAGAGAGAAGTTTTCAGTTGTGAGGATGATGAATGAGGAGGGACTCTTTATATAGGAAGCTCGAAGACTTCTTGATCGTTCGATTAGCGCCTTTATGGCGGTCATTCATTGCCTAAAACTCACTGGTCGGAGACTTTTCATCTTCACCAACACTACTTGATTTTCCAGCGAGTGAACAGTGTTGTCATCTAAAGGAAGAAGACGACACTGTTCCGAACTGGACTACACTGGTATAAACCGGGTTCAATACTTAAACTGGTCGATTTAGGTCCAATTCTACCGAGTTTTTCAAAATTAAAAATTTCTAAATTTATCTAAACTTATTCTATATCCAATGGTGGCTTCAACTCTCCAATTTGAATTTATTAGCTACACACAATGACCATTGCACTACCGGAAAACAAACGTCTCATATGTGGGCAACACGAAGGGAGCTCAAACCCCTTACTACCAATGCATGAGTAGCGGCAAGTGATAAACAAATGTAGTACCAAATAAGATTGAGGAATATATGTGCATGTCAAATCCCTATGCCACAATCGCAAACGTTGCATGTAGGCAACCAATTGATGGCGATCACGAGTGTTTGCAATAGGTATAGAAAATAATCAAAGGATGTGCCACATTATGCAAGAGAGTAGGAGTGCGTTGGAATGAAAATCGTACTTGAAAAAGAAAAGCGAGTGTCAATTATATCTATTGAAAATAATATATTATATTAAATAAAATAGAGAAGTGTTGTGTATTTATAAAATTGGAAAAGTTTTACTAATTAAAAATAATAATTTTAAGTAAATATAGGCTCGATTAATGCTGTATCATACTTGATACAAAATTAAAAATACACTGCTGGTGTACAATAAACTCATAAAGTATTATTTATATGTAAAAATCAGTTAAATTAAGAATAATTGAGGATATACAAATATACACAAATTCCTAATATTCATAAATATTGTGATTATATTATATGTTTTCTTTTTTACTCAATAATTATACCATAAGTTAAATCATCTCTATTAATTCAATATTGTGATTATTCATTGTATTTTAAAAAATAAAAGGAAAAACTAAGTTATTTCAAGGTATGTAATCTCTCTTCTTAACCAGTGACTTGTTAAGAGCCATAAACCCGTTAAAGTCTAAATTCCCTAAGCTCCGATTGAATCTGGCCCAAAGCTACCAGCAATCGAGTGCCAGTTCTGTAGAAGCTCATGCCATGAAGATGCGGATATACCGTTTAGATGACAGAGTATAAACTACAATAGTCTTGGAGGCTACGGTAAGAGACAACAAGGGATTCTGAATTGAGATGGTGATACCAATCATTACTGCTATTAATGAAATAATTCAAATAAGGTTCTTAAATTTAAGTTAAAAGTAAATAATTTTAATTATACTTAAATAGAAAACTAAAATTTTGACGAAACTTTAATTAGATAATATAGTTTTAATCTAACTGTACTTTTTTTAAATATGTTCAATTCAAAGAAACCTGAGTCAAAATGTGTGTTTTATTAAATTAAACCCTCAATTAAATAGAAGAATACATATTAAGATACTAAAGTTCCACCAAACCCTCAATTAAATAACTTACTTTATCTCATAATCTATCTCTCTTATAACCGTTGTGGTAGGGGTTGAGAATTGAAATTCTATATTTAATAAAATAGAAAAATATAATAATTATATAAAATCAAAAATTTTAATAATTTTATAATTTTTAAGTAAATTCTAACTTGTTAGTACAAAATACTTTTTAATATTATATTATAGTCCTTTGATCCATACATTTACTAGAAATTTGATTTTTATTTTAGAAAAATATTTAACTTATATCTTGTGTTTATCTGTTAAATATAAGTTTAAATATTATATATAATAAGTTGGTGAAAATTATTATGAATTAATATTTTATATTAAATATAATTAATATATAAAAATTGTTAAATTGCTTATCATTTATAATTTTTAAATAAATATTTAACTAATTATAATATATTATTTTATAATACTCTAATAATTATGTAAGGGAGTTCTAGAATTTGATCAATTTAAAAAGTTAAGTCCTTCAAAAGTTTAAAATTCCCCTTGCTTAAGATTTTAGCAAGAAAGAAATGGTCTAGAACATTTAAGGCTGATAAATATTATTCTGAAAGTTCATAATCCAAAAAATACCGGGTTAGGTGGCAATACACAATGCAGCAGAAATTCAATGGCTTGGCCATTTCCCCAAGAGAATAAATCAATCTTCCTTGAAATTTAGAGCATTCCTGGGGAACCACAGAGGTCTCATTTCATCACAAAGACAAAACACCTAGCTAAGCCTAATTATGATGGGAGACATATCTCTAGTGACAAAACAGAGTCATATGGCAGAACTGAACTGTTGATTTTCTTATGCATCCTTTATTTATTAGGTAAAGGATGCAAGTGTGAAGACAGAGTATAGGAGACATGATAACTGACCCTTTTAATAGCATCAAAATCTTATGAATCATGCATGTCTAGGCATAAGCAATAGAACAGACTTTTTCAATTTCAATCAGACCAACTATGGAAGGGCACAAGGCACTAAAAACTTGGAAGGATAGGAACCATGTATGCAGAGGTTCTGCAGGCAGCAACCTCTTCATGCATCTTTCTCAACCTGTCCTCATTCAAGATTCTGGATTGTCTCTTGTCTGAAACAGCAGCCCATGGAATATGAATTCTTGGTAGATATTTTATCCAAATTGATCAGAATACGTCTGGATTAAACCGACCAGACCAGGAATTGCTCTGTCCTGCCTGTCTCAGATGCACTGTCAAGGCATAGTTGTTGACCTGTCAGCACAAAGACACAGAACTCACCATTTAGCTTAAGAAAATATGTCCAATTCAAATAATATAATGCATTACTAGGAAATAACAGTTGCAAAATCTAATGATGACATCAACTATTGAAATCATTCCATATGTCATGAGAGCACTCCATGTCACAAAAACTAAGCTCTTGATTGGCAATCCAGACCTCCAGTACTCTAATCTGCTCCTGATACTGAGGCACCAGCTGCTTCAGATGCTGCAATTCCTGGTTCTTGACCTCATACTCTTTCTGGCGTTCATGTTGAATAGCAACAGCTCGCTTGAGAATGGTGTTTTCATGAACATAGACCGCCATTTGTTCCTTGAGCTTCATATTTTCCTGCAACAAGCATTTATGGTATACCTTAGCTATAGATGGATTGCACTATTGCACTGCATTCAAGTACAAAATCCAATCACAAGGTCAGGAACACTGTCATATACTCAAATAGCATATCAAATCCCACGGTTGTTGTCAAAACAACTTCAGTGATACTAACTTTTGTAATAATTTCAACAGCCTCCACCCCAGCTCGAGAAATAATAGCTTGTTCTAATGCTTCTAGTGCATTGGTGGCGCGCGCTCTAGCTTCTTCGAGAGATCTAGAATTCACCATCTCGTCCACTAAAGCTTCCACCAAGTCAGCACGATGCCCATGTACCTCAGAGGGAGCTTATGGTGCATCACAAACATCATCGTTATCATTTTTCCCAACAAAAATCATATAAACAATCTATAATGAGATACACAAGCAACAGTTTTATCGCCTTTAGTAATCTTGATAGTAAATATCAAAGTTTGGAAAAAGCAATAAAACAATGGTTTCAACAACTGATTAACCTCGTAATTTCAGAAATATGAGAATATGTCTATTTACCAAACATTTTCTCACTTATAACATGTGATAAGATATCAATACTATGTATGGACTGCTGTATAAGAAAGAAGATAGATACCATTCTCAATGTTTGTCCCTGAATTCACAGTAGAGTCTACATTTGATACTGAAAAGCACATTGCAATATCATCCAGCTTCTTTATTGCGGCATCCACATCATTCCCGCACTCTTGAAGTGCTCTTTCAAGTACCTGGAAATGTTTCATTGACATAATGAACTCCTATACAATGAATTAACACTTAACATGCATTTAATTAACAATGTCATTTAAATAACACTATGAACACATCCATTTAATAAACAATCTTAATTTTTTGGGTGCCATACAATTCGAATTTGTTGATACACTCCTAGTTATCAATTCCAGCAACACCATGAAATTAAGTCAAAATTTTGGATTAATGTTAAAGCTACAGTAGTCTACATGGCGCATCTTCCTCTATCTGGATATACCAGGAGAAAGCATCCACCATACCCGTTTAAGTTTCAGCCTTATTAAAATCATGAAATGTCCTGCTGATATTTCATATCCTGCATAACATCTACTTCCCACAGGCCAATTTTCTGATACCATAAATTAATCTCAGCATTTCTGAAAAAAAAAAAACTAATTTCGACACAAATTAGTATATAAATTTGGAAATATTAAATCATCAATCATCATTTAGTCCAAAAGCTTCTGAATTTGACCATTAAGAAGAATATTTTCAAATTTGGCGAGAGAGACCTGAGGTTCTATGTGAGGAAATAGAGCTAAAAGTCGATCAGCAGAACCGGCCGTGGGAGATGAAGAAGACGGTGAGCACCGGCGGAACCTCTTGGACACAGGGGGTGAAGCTGAGGCTTGAGGATCCATCTGGTCCTCCAGAAAAGCTCTCTTATTTCCGCAAACCATTGCAGACATTATAGCACTTCAATCTCGACAACAAGGAGCAAAGAGTATAACAACTGGAAGATAAATAGGGTTAGGGTTTTAGGGATTTGGATCGAAGATGGGGGAGCTTTTCCTCTTATAGAGAGTGCCGGTCCATTTCACCAGAGGAATGACATTTTATTTTATATACAAAATGGAAGAGAGTGGTGCTCACTCATAGTCTATCTGACAGTTCTTAAATGCATCGGACAAAAGCTCAGTGGATCCCACACAAAATGAGAATTGGGTCGAAGGCCCATGAGCAGACAAAGGAATCCCCATCCGCACACACCTTGTCGGGAAGACGACCAGCCTAGCCCCCTTTCAAAATATGTGAATGGAGCATGGAGGGAGCACTCGTTGATTGATCTCTCTATTCTCTCATTATATATCTGATCTTCTCTCTGTCTCTATGTTCTCTGTAATGCAAGGATGGAAAGAGTTTAGCCTAAACAAACTCGCCTCTAAAGGATCAACTCCAGCTGGTGCGCTGCAATCCTTTCTCCTCTTCTGTTTAGTTTTTTTTCCGCACATAACTCTTCTGTTTAGTTCACTCCATGGAATTATGCATTACCTCTGCGAATTTTCGGATCAAGCTAGTTTTCTTTATACTCTCCAAACGATGCGACTCTTTCTTCTGCCTTGTGAATTTTCAGAGCGATTTCTTAACTGTGAATTGGGATTTCTCTCTAAATTATGGTTTAAAATGTAAAAAGAAATTTCACTTGTCTTACATTTTCCCGTGAGAGTCGGGTTCTAGGATTTTCTTTGGACAGGTACATATTAGTGCATGCCTTTTGGTTTGCTTAAATTTGTTTCTGTTTGTTCATTTCTCGGTCAAAGTTGAATAAGCCGAGGGATTCAAATTTACTTTATTGGCTAGGTGTGTGAATCAAGTATTAGTTGGTGGTGGAAGGCACTTTCAGTTAGGCGGTAGTAAGAATACATGTTTTTTATATCTTCGTAGAAACTTCTCAAAAAAGAGATTTTTTCTTGAATTTTTTAACTAGATCTTCAAATATTGAGCCATGGGTATCCACCAATTCTCCCAAAATATAGACTTTCACTCTTAGATTAATACTCTGAGTGTTCATTAATTACTGGACCATCATACTCATATTATATTTTGTGTTCGCAAATATTAAACAAGACATATCTCACTCCGATCTCAATTTTATTGCACATTAAGCTAACCAAGCTTCCCAACATACTGTATAATAAATTGCCATTATACAACCACCCTTAGAACTATCACTATTGAATACTGTTTTTCGAAAGTATGATTTGTTTCTATAATAGAAATGGTATGTTAATATTTGTTAAATGTCTCTCGAGAAAGTAGAAATACTAAATAAAAGATAAATTCATATTAAAATGAAGTAAAAAGATAAAACGTTTTGATAAACTATTTATTTTTAAAATACACTTTTTAATCCTCACCCACTGAGTTTTAGAAATTAATCGATTCCCATTAAATACTTTCAGGAAAAATATCTCATTAAGAATAGTAGAAGATAGGGGAGCAAACCAAATGAATCGCGAACAAGTAAACCATTTTTTAAATATTTTGTAAATTTTGTTATGGAAACCATGTATATTTCTACGCATTTATCTTTTTTTTTTCTCAACCTACACATTTATCTTACTCGATCTATTTGGTAGAAATACTAAATTAGTACGGGGAAGGGTGGCGAATTGATAACAGGTATTCCAACCAAATCGAGTTGAGGCGTGAAATACAGTGCTAGATCTAGCCCGCCATAGTACATCATTGGCCTCACCCATGTCTTGAATCAAGGGTCAGACTAGACCACAACCCTTAAGATGTACTCATACACCGTTTAGGGGTTGTCCTAATAATGTGCTTCATATTATCATCATAAATATAATCTCAAATAATTTAAGTATCTTTACACAGTCAAGGGATTACATTTCTGGAAAAATCGGTTTTCGTTTGAAGCATGATCTTTAAATAACCACAATTAGTCATATTGGTCCCAATGTTGGAAATCCAATTCACTTGTATTTCGATATTAGGTCGTTCCAGGGACTTCCAAGCTGGGTGCGCCTTTCCTTTGCACGAGTTTGCAAGTAATTTGTTCCTATAATAAATTGTGCAATTAGGTCCCAATAATAAGGTATTCACACTTAAGGCATGTAACTTTCCAATAATTACGTTTTAGTCCCTAAATATATCTTATTTTCAATTAGGTCCCTAAGATTATCACATTTTTCATTTTGGTCCCTAATTTCCTTAAATTTCTAAATGGAGTACTATAATTATCTTAATTATAGAAAATCTCCAATTTTTCAAAAATTGTAATTAAGTCCCCAAACTTTTAAATTTTGTAATTTAGTCCTCAAACTTTGATTATTGTCAATTCGACCTTAATTTCTCACAATTGGGTCCTAACATGTTACTAATCATCTTTTCCATATCCCCTGATTCATTTCAAGCTTTAAAACACAATTTTTAGCTTAGAAATGTGCTCAAACAGAGCTTTACCAGAAAATTGTACTAGAGAGATAAAGTTTCGTTTACTCACTGGTAAGGGTCCGACGATCGGAGTTCTTGACTCCAATGAGTGGCTATTTTCCTCTGTATCCTTCTTGAATCAAATCATGACTCAATTAGTGGCCTAAATAGTGTGAATTTCATAACTTAGTTTTTGGTAAAATCACACCATGAATAGTGAATTTCGGCGAAGGGTGCAGAGTGGACTTACCAAAATTGTTCAGGGAAGGTCGGGACTACTCCAATAAAGGTCGAGATGGCTTGATTTAAATGTGCTTGGCCCGAGGGTAGCTCGAATTGAGCTCGACCAATTTTGGTCTTCGTCTGCGGAGGGAGCGACAGTACTCTACGAGCTCACCGGTGCTTCTCTGCCAATCCTCGAGCTGAATGGAGTATACCGTCGTGTAGCTGACTTCCTCAGGATTCTAGGGAAATCGAACTAGCTTTCGGAGGTTGAGGAAAAAGCCCAAGTTAGAGCTCTAGTTCATGCCTCGCTGGGAAATGGAGTCGTTTTCCTTTTTTAGTCGTTTGAGTGATAAGGAAGATGAATGGGGAGTAGCTCTTTATATAAAAAGCTTGACAACTGATAGGGCTATTAGTTTGTCTATGAATCAACCCCAATCTCGCCCATTCACGGTCGTATCGGAGAGTTTTTCGGTCATCGGAGACTTGGCAGCCCCCCTGGCAGCTTTCAAAGGTTGAAGATGACATTGTATGCGAGCTTCGCACATGCGAGCTACCACGTGGTGCACCATGATTGACTGGCTTTGCTAACGCAGCTTCCCACTCAGCGCCCGAGTCATCCTTCGACTCGTTGGCTGGGCACGTGACGACCTCTCGTTCATTCTAACGTGGCTGCTGGCGGGATTTGATTATCCGTTTGACTGTGATATGTGGTATACTCTGATTGGCTAATTTAAATAAGTTAAATTTCCTTCTTGACGCACTATACCACTGCCACGTATCAGCCTCTCATTGACTGAGACCATCTGGCGTGCTCTGCCACATGTCGACCTCTAATTTGTCGATCGTTTCTCCGACATCCTAGTCGGTTGCTGACGTGGCATCTTTGCCACATGTCAACTCCTTATTAATCAGCCTTGTTGATAAGTCTTCTCCTAAGTTGACCATTAACTAAGAGCACATGTCGCTCTCCCATTAGTTGATCAACGGTGACATGAATTTTCTTTGTTTAACCATTGACTAGGGACACACGTCACTTTTTGATTGGTCAGCGCTTCCAAGGGCTGACCGAATGGCTGAGTGGGCATACTTCACCATGCGGTGTACTCTGATTGGTCACACTTACTAATAGGGCACTGACTTGGAAGGTGGTCCATTAACCAGTTCGGTCAAACCGGGTTTGGTGACCCAAAATCGAAAATCGGCCGATTCAACTCGATTTAACCAGTTTTCTAAAATCTAAAATTTTTCTAAATTTGTTTAAATTAATTTTCTATCTAATGGTAACTTCAATTTCCCTAATTGATATTTTTAATTCACCTAGAAAAATGAATCATTGAACCGGTTATTCACTGTTCAATTTAGTTTAAATCTAATTCACCCTGAACTAGTACTGTTTTCACATTTAATTCCATTAATGGGTTTTCCCATAATTTTTGGGCATTTATTAGTCAATTGGTATTTTCAATTTTTCCGTTTTAACCCTTATTTATAAATTTCCAAACCACTTTGATCTTCAATTTTATTTCAAATTTATTCCCAAATTCTGAATTTTTTATTATTGAAAACAAAATTTATAGTGCTTGAATCAAAGATTTCACACGACTGATCACAACAACTCAAACTATACCATTCATATAATACAATGGGGATTAAATTTGGGTTTTAAATGGTATATAATTACCGCTCCATAATTTCTTAAGATTATGGTTTTACAACTCAGATCACATTTGGTTGAATAGCGTATCAGTAACCCTTCACACAACTCTTATTCGTATATTCTAAATTCACATATTGTTCCTTTTTTCTTTTGATTACTTTCTCTCTATAATATATATATATATATATATATTTTGGGCCTATATATATATTTTTCATTTAAGTATCTTAACTTTTTACTTATTAAATAATATCCCTAAATATTTCTAAAATTATATTTTGGTATCTCTACTTTCTTCTTACCTTTTTGGACTTAAATTTAGATATATTTATATCTAAGGTTCTTTGACTTTTTCTAAGTTCAATTGGGGTTCCTAATTTCTCATAAATTATATTTTGGTCCTCCAACTTTTTAAAATTATCATTTGGTCCTTTAAAATTTTTTAAAATTCTCACTTAGGTCATTAGCCTATTTTAAACTAACATTTCAAGTCATTAAGTTTTCTTCAACTTTATTTTAGGTACCTATACTTTATTGATTCCCATTCATATCCTCATTTTTATAAAATCACAATTTGGTCACTAAACTTTTCAAAATTTACAATTTTATCTTCAAACTTTTATCTATTTCAAAACGACTCCATAGTTTTGCCAAAAACATTTTCTATGACCTTCACATTATCCCTAGGTTCCTACGATCACTTTCTGGCCAACCTTAGCTAGAATAGTGTTGTTTTAGTCCGATCAAGCTCTCACCAAAAAATAAACACAAAGTTGGGTTTTAGTTAGAAACTCACTAGAGAGCAAGCAATGATAGTCAATCCCAATGGGATTGGTTAGCTGATTTTTCCGCAAGTCTATGGACACCTTAATCACTCTCTAAGGTGGTCTGAATCACCTATAACACCCAATTTATAGAGTGGGATCAAAACAAAAAGCTTTCAAAACTTTTTAGATTTTTCATGGTTACGAGGATTACCTGAACAACCATTGTGGTTAGCGAGAGGGGACTCTGAGTACCTTTCATAATACTATTGGGTCATGGTTGGTCATCAAGGAGGTTGGGGTGGGCTCTAAAAACTTCTACTATATTTCTAACCGAGGGAGTCTAGTTACTATTCCATTATGTCGACGTTGGTAGGGGCATGTCAATGTTAGGAAGGAGTGTAGTTTGAAAGCCAACTCAACGCGGTTCTAACACCATGGATATGAGCAAGTTTGATGGTCGAATAAAGAAATATGAATCTCTAGTAGTGAGATCACCGAAAAACTGAGAAAATTGGATTGTAGAGAGAATTTCGATCACCGATCGATGAGTGAGAAGTAAAATTTTATATGAACAGTTTGTGGAACCAACGGTCTATCACACCATTTCCATAACTGGTTAGATAAGACCTCATATACCTTAATTTGCATTTAATTTCCATAAATTACAAGATACCAAAAAGTGTGTTGTGTATCGGGTTATTTATGGGTCGGAATCGGTTATTTGAGTTAAAAGCCAGTCGAGGAAGATGATCACGTGCCCACAAGCGTGCATGGGTGGGTGCGCCTCGTACCCCACGTGTACTGTGCACGCCACCTGGTTCACATTGTAGTGAATCGGTTTCCGATTAATCAATCGGTTAGTTCGACTAGTTTTTGACCCGATTTATTTTTATAAAATATTTTCATTCAATTATATACAATGTTGACTCAATAATAACTATATTTCAATTTATATTGTTCATTCTAAAAATTAGAAAGTTTTGCTAGTACGGGTCAGTTCAACTGATTTTGACCGTATTTTGGTCGATTTATCTATGACCGGACAGATTCTTAGCCTCATTTTTTTCTCAATGATTTTCTCTCCATTTCCTCAATGCTTGAGCTAATGAATCACCATTTCTTTGTTGGTTGAATCCTTATAAACAAATTGGGTCTATTTGCCTCCAGCCCGTTTACTTTCAATTCAAACCGATTTTCACTCATATCTTTCTTAATCTTTATATTCCACCTATGTGAAGTTTTTTAGGTTGGTTTCTTAAACTTAACTGTGTATTATCTAATTGTTTAAATTCATTCATTAATCTTATTTCAGTTCGAATTTCAGCTTTATTTTTCTATTTCTGATCAGTCGTTGATCAAAATTCGTTTTAAAATTTTACTGTGTTACAATTCACATGCAACTTAGATATATCATGGCATAACAATTTTTTAAGTTCATGAGTTTGTAAGATAACTCAAACATTTTTGTATTTATGAAGAAAATAAATATAATAGTGAATATATGTGTTAGGTTGTCGTATAATAATATAAATGTAGCTGCAAAGAAAAATGACTTCTATTATTCCTTAAATGAAAATTGATAAAGTTTCTCAACAAGACATGAATATGAATAATGAAAGTGAAGATTGTTAACTTTATTAAAAGTTGGAAAACTAAGTGCATAAAATGAATGGGGTTGTTGTATTAGAGAAAGATTTTGGTGAGGTAACAAGTGGACGAGTAGAAGAGTGGTGTGTTATGACACTTAAAAGTACTACGTCTTTTAAGTATTAAGTATTATTTGAAGTCACACCTTATAATATAATAAGTATGATGAAAATCAATGTAATTGAAATATTCTTAAGTAAAAGAGGCACAATTAGCATAAATTTAAGTTGTACACAAGTTTATTTAAATATATATAAGGAGTTTGAATTATCTGACATACTGGATAACTGGTGTACTAGTTAAAATTTTAGTGATGTTTCACAAGCATTATAAATTTGAAAATTATTGGAAAAGAATAGCAATAAGTAGCCAATGCCAACTTGGAGGTACGATGAAGGTTATGTAGGAGGGAAACATTCCTGTTAGTAACAGCCATTGTGGCAGCAGTAAGAGAGCACAGAAATATAATATATATACATATATATATAATTAATATAACTTACATATTTATTAGATGATGTTTTAATATATTTGATCCTCTAATATGGAAGACCTTATAATAATTACTACCACTAGAGATAAATTTGGTCTCCATCATCATTTTTCCGTCCCTTGATGGAGATCTCTGGGTAACCCGTACAAATAGGCATGTTTGAAGGTGGCGGAAGCATGCTTGTTTCTTCTGCATCTCCATTCTTCACAATAAATACTGTGTTCATCCCCCAGGAAAGATGTCGGTCAAAATGACAATGCCAAAACCAAACACCTGCAATTCAATAAGTAATCCACTACACTATATTAGTTTTTAATTATATATAGGTGCATATCACGATGAGATGACGATTTAAAACTAAGGAAAGCCGAAGTGCCAAGTGACATAATTAATTGTACATTAGATATTACCAATAGACGTTTCTGTACCTGGATTATTAGCGACAAATCTAATGGCTAGCCATCCGTACTTGGGGACGATGAATGTATTAGCCTTTGGAGGATCCACCAGATTAAACGTCAAAGGATCTGTCTCATTGTCGAAATTCCCTTGGCCCATTCCTATCACGTAGAAGCTGTAGCCGTGCATATGCATAGGATGAACTCCTGCGCCATCTAATAAACCAGTACCCTGGAACACTATCTCCACCGATTCATTATAGTTCAACACCTTCACTCTTGTTCCTTGTGCTGTCATGACCAGATCGGGCTCGTCGCTATCTTCCGTGAAGTTGTACATAACGGATGGTCGATCTGGAAAATCCGTGGTGTAATAACCACTTATATTCCTGAAAAATAGAATTTCAGATGAAGTTGTATGAGATTAATTAAGGAGTTTGTATAGTATAACATCCTTATGTATGTCGTATACTCGTAGGGATACACGAAACATGAATTAATTGCATTTGATATAAACCATATTAGGGAGGAAGAGTATTGCCTGTAGTAAGCCTGGAGCACGTCCACGGTTGGGTTGAGCCAGCTGATGTTGTTCAAGGTCGAGCCCAGAATGTTGTCTGATCCTGCAGTGATATTGCAGTTTGTACGGTTTTCGCAGAGCTCGCCCATGGATACAGTTATGAACATTCTAGTAGTTATGTTCTTGGGGACATCCACGGGATAATCCTCATTTGCCAGACTTCTAATGAATCCCGTAAATCTCATGGCAGCTTTCATATCTAAAACCTGAGGGAGTTGGTGTGGGAAAATTGGAAACGATGAGAAGTTGTAGTCACCCGTGTATTCAATTATGGCAGAACCATTGTTGTGGTCTTGGGTTGCATTCTCCGTCAGAAATTCCCGACTAGCCATGTAGTAGTGACCCAGCGGCCTGTCCGCTGTGAGCAGCACATCCATGGTTTGCCCTGGACTTATCATAATGTAACTCGTTACAAAAGGTTTCACATATGCGGCATCCAGCCCTACTACTGTGAGGTTGTGTTCAGCGATGGCAAAAAAGATCTCATCATCGCTTACTGCATTGACTATGCGAAGAAGATACGTCTTTCCATAACCAACCGACCATCGATAGGTCGTCTCTGCATATATTAATAACATACTTAAGCATCAACATAAGCTACCCATATCAAGTAGAAATTGAGAGAGCAAAAAGGAGGTGGGAGAGATGAAAAGATGAAATCAGTGTGCACGTACCACTAGAGCAATTGGCAAAATCTCCAAGTTCACCATTGATCAAGAAGCCGCTCGAGTGGGGGATATCGACCCCTTCTTCTAAGTCCTCGTTCACTTCCTCATTTAGATCTCCCGTATACCATGAACCTTCCATTTATTTTTTGAATTCATTTGGTATGCTATATACTGTAGTCATAAATTCTTAGGTATTTATTTATATATAGATCTAAATAAATGGATAAAGTAAGTTCTCCATGTAAAATCCAAGTTATGAGACGTTAAGTTATCACTATTATGCATCTTATTTTAATATTTCCTTATAATTTCCATCCAGTTACCACTAGAAGATTATAAATACATCTAAAAATGAATACCAGCCAGCCAGCTTACCTAGTACTATTACCTCTTCACCATCAGGTTCTGGAAAAGGAAATGATGTTCCTTCCTTTGGTAAGATGACGATAGCCCCGTGGACAGTGGATCTTGTCCAATCGCTGTGAGCATGCCACCAGAGGGTACCTTCCTCTTCGGAAAAAATTACTTGATAGGTGAAGTTGGATCCTGGTTGGATAGGACACTGTGTGATGAATACCGGTCCATCCGACCATGGATTTCGAGGCTGCTTCACTCCATGCCTGTTTTAACAACTACATCGTGTTTCTTTTATTTTGAATTTGCAATAGGTACGATACCTCTCTATATATATATATATATTCTGAGATATAGTGCATAGATGATTTGGTGGGATGTTTCAAACTCGATTCAATGTTAGCGGTAGGGGTGTCAGAGAAGTTACTCCTACCATAAGTCAATAAGGGGAAGCTCCAGAAATTCAGTTAAGAACGTTAGGCGGCAATATAGTAGCTCGTAAGATTCCACACAAGACCTCGACCCCCAGAGACGGGTATGACCATAACAGATACAACGATGCAATTAGGTTTAAGAGAGAATTACATATTCACGGAGGATTATGTTACTTACCAGTGGATGGTAACACCGTAATTCCCTTGATTGGTTACGTTCACGAACACAGTGTCACCTTTATGGACACGAATTACGGGTCCTGGAAAGAGACCATTCACTGTTAAGATGGTCTGGTTGGCACACAATTTTGTCACGTTGATTTCCTTCAACTGCAGGAGAGGAGAGACAGAAGAATGATCATGTATATGTGTGTATATATGCATGTATATTGAAAGATAAATTCTGCAGCTTATGAGGGACCAAACGAACTTGCTCTACTCTCCACCCAACAAAAAATAATGCAATATAATTTGATATAAAAGGAAAGAAAAGCTTATACCACAAAATCGTAGTAATGGACACTACTGGCTCGGACAGAGAGAAATTGAAAAAGAAGAAATGCAGATCCCAAGATTAATACGATGATGATCTGCTGGTAATTGATAAAGCGTTTTCCTTCCATCTTTTTGGTGATGTCACTCCCCCAGAAATTGGCAAAGAAGAAATGCAGATCCCAAGATTAATACGATGATGATCTGCTGGTAATTGATAAAGCGTTTTCCTTCCATCTTTTTGGTGATGTCACTCCCCCAGCAGCATGGTCGATTTATACTCTTCTTCTTCTTCTTCTTCTTCTTCTTCTTCTTCTTCTTCTTCTTCTTCTGATCTCTTAAGCTAGCCCTCTCTCTGGTTTGTGATCAATAAACTTGTCACACAAGGATCCACACATATGCACTCTATCTTCCAGTCAAACCTTCTCTCCCTCTCCCGTCTCTCTTCACCACGCCTGTCTCTCTATTTGTCATCTTTCAATGATGGCCATTTCTGGTTTGTGATCTATAAACTTGTCACACAAGGATCCACACATATGCACTCTATCTTCCAGTCAAACCTTCACTTCACACCCATCACAGCAATGTCCACGTGGATACCTTCCGGTTATCAGCAGTCAGCATACACCCATATATATATATATATATAACTTAACGGTCAACAGTATACCATAATTTCCACATGGATAATATAACTTCACGGTCAACAGTACACCATAATTTCCACATGGATACCTTCCGGTTATTAGCAGTAGCACACACCCATAAATATATTACTTGGCAGTCAACAGTACACAGTACACAGTACACAGTAATCATCCAATTTTATTTTTATCTAGCACTTTGCTCTCTCCATCTATCTTTTTATCATGTGAATAATTCATTTGTACAATTTAAATGGAGTGGCCAAACTAATAGGTGAAAAGGAAAATTGGGACCCTAAATTATTGAAAAATAAAATTAATTGATAAAGCTATTAATAATTCATAAAGGAGAGTACTAAAATGAAGACCTTTTAAGATTATAATCATAATCTTGTATCTTCACGTGGATTGTTCCCGACAATTAATTTTAGAGTAATAAGAAATATATTGTTTTTTATTCAAATGCGGGATGCATGATGTGAAGGGATATCATTAAACTCAGTCTAAAAAAACTACTTTTTATTTTACGATTATTTTAGACTTTTTAAAATCTTAATAATTTATAAGAGGTATAAGCTCAAGAAAAAAGAGAGCAATAGAGTAAATATTTCCCAACAAATAAAGGTTAAATTACCTAAAAATATATCAACTTTTCCAATTTTCTTTATTTTGATGCTACGTTTTTTTATTGACTTAGTTAACACTAATTGTTTTAGTTTTATGGCATTTAAAAATTCAAATTACTTAGTAAGCTATTCAAATTACTTAGTAAGCTATTCAAATTAGAACAAATAATAACGATATATCATCTTTATTATATTATATTAGTAATTAAACAATTCAAAATATAAATATTACACTCCTTCGGTTTCTCGTTCAGGACCACCCAAATTATAGACATGCAACATATGATATATGTATAATATTTTATGGAAATTAATACCGACAATACAGATATCTATTTTATATAAATTAATTGACTCATTGATTAACCTTCATAAATATTATATATATATATATATATAGTCTTTTAACAAATTACTGTTTGGTTCGGAGGGTGAATGGATTGTCATTTTTTATTTAAAATGATTATAATACTTGTATATATTTTTTAAATAAATTTATGTATTAATAATATTTTATATAGAGTTATATGATATAATTATATATGAAAATAATTTATATTATTATAATTATAAATATATATTAATTTATTTTCTAATTAGAACCATAAATGTTATATAATATTATTATAAATAAAAATATAATATGTACATATAATGTATATATATTATAATTGATCGTATACATGTATTTTTATTTAATTATATATAAAAATTATTATATAATTAATATGAATTAATTTTTTTAATAATAATATATTATATTATACTACACAGTTATATAAAAAATATAATACATAAAAAAACATTTTTTAATTCTTCATTAACTCACGTGATCGAAAAGATAAATTTGGAAATCTATCAAATCTTCACATCACATCCTTGCAAATTTCTCCCATCCATATCCATTTAAACATTATTTTACTTCGTAAAATGGGCTACTCATTATTGGCTGTCTTTGCGACTATATCCTTAAACACTTGGTGGGGCTAGCTAAATAATTCACCTAACGGGCACCACGCCAAATTGACGTTAAATAAACCCCAAGTTGCTTTTTTTTTTTCGCCAAAATCACTTCTATGCGTAGATTTGGCTACAATCTTCTATTAGCAGATTATAAAATTTATGGAGTAAGTCAAATAAAACTTTAACATTAATATAATAAATTGAATAAAAGTATATATCATAATTTTAATTTTAGATATGGTACATTCACTTGTATACCAATAAAAATATAATATATCATTAATTTTATACTCTTATTTAAACTATTTTGAAAGTTTTAGAGCATATTTCAGTTGACATAAAAATGTGATGGAGTATTTAAGGGGCATTATTTGAACTATTATTCAAAAATTAGAATTTCATTTGAACAAAAAAATTCTTAGAATTTTATTTGGCACTTTCGTAAGGAATAATTATAAGCGGATTTGATATTTTAATATACCTTTTTACACACTTTTTTTTGTCAATACAATACTCCCCAACTATCTTAATAAGGAAACAATTCTTGAAAAATACCCAATTCTTTAGGTCCGCTATTAATTTTCGTCCAAACATTTTTTCATTAATTAAAAATACTCAAGCTTTCACTAATACATATATTTCGGCTCTTCATCATTTTATGCACGGATCTATATAGAAAGACTATTACATATATATATATATATATAGACAACCGGATGGGGCCTTCCTACCACTACCTTTACTAACAATATTTGTATTTCATATCTACTTATCTCAATATAAACTATAAAATAACGCAACCAAAATTTGAAATTGCTCAAAAGATTGGACTTTTTTTGGAGTTGCTCCACAGTTTGGCAGTTATTCTACCAAATTAAATTTTTTGTCCAACCATTAGTTATTCATCAAAATAAATCCTAATAGATATGATTATTAAAAAATAGTTATTATTATGTGAATATACCCGATGCTAAGAATGATTTCTCAATATTATTTTCTAATAATTTAATTTTTTAATTATATATATAGTAGCCTATTTACTTCAACAAATGTAATGTAAAAAATAAAATTGAAAATTATATACTTCATATTAATTATATAGAATTATTTAAAATATAATGGATAAAATTTAGATAATATGTAATAGGTTCAAAACCGTTCACTATAAACAAAATAGTTACGTCCATCATCCAATATGGGAGCCGAATTTTAAGTTATGGAATGAGTGTTCGTGTATTCATTGAGTATTCATTGAATAGAGTTATTAGATTTTATAACTAGGGAAATTTAAATCTACGCTATTAATAATCAATTACCAATAATATTTGTAAAAAGGAAAATAACGAATAAGTAAACGAAATGTCGACTGAGTAAATAAATCGAGCCAAAACGGAAAAAAGTGATTGATGAAGGATCAAGATTAGTAAAGTTAGGGATGTAAATAGCTCGTTCCAATAAACTAACACTGAGTACACAAAAGTCTTGAACCCGATCCGATCTCGGGTTAATTAGAGCCGAGACCCTAACCCGTTACTTATATCTATTTGGATTTAGTCGATCCATCTTATTTTTTTAATATATAATTTTTACTAACAATAAAAAATTTTAAATTATTGCAATATTGTATATTTATTATATTTTTTTTCATTTAAAATATTTTTATACAGTTGACCAAAAAATTATATTAAATAAATAAAATTTACTTAAAAAATAAAAAATAAATAGAAATATACGAGAAAAGTAAAAATTTTAAAATAATTTCTATATTTATATTATAATCCATTACAATAATAACTATAATAATAATATATAATTGATAATTTAAAAAAAAAAGAAAGTTTTACAACAATAAGTGAAAAATCTCTTCATCATTAAATTAATGAGGAGATATAATGAATAATGATATAAAAAAATTATATTATATATATATATTATTTTTTATTAAAATAAATATTAATTTGACTAATTTAAAATGTCAAATCTTAATATAAATTTTATTAAATAACAATATGGACATAGTGATAAAAACTTAGGGCTAAAATATTTTTTAAAAATATTTAATTTTTATAAATTCGTTGAAAAAAATGAAAAATGAGCAATTAAGGTATTTAAAAAATTTTACACGTCAATTTAATTCATAAAATTTTACATTTATCATATATTTTAGTATTATGTATTAATAATGTATTTAAATAATATATTTATTTTTTAAAATTTAATATTATTTTTTTACACACTACATTTATCATTTTATCAAATGAAATATCCTCACTATTTTCCATGAAAAATTGAACATGTCGAATAAAAAATGGTGCATATAAAATTTAAAATATTATCTCTGGCCGAATGATTCATACTTAATTTAATAAAAGAACCGTTTATATTAAAGGTTAATAAAAATTAAATATTATTTATTAAGTACAATTTTAAAAAATTGGCAGCTTGCATTTTCACCTCATTCATAATACCTTTTATAATTAAAGTTACTAAAAAGTATTTTAATACACTTAAAATATTTAATTATTACAAAATTTAATCAAATTATACTAAATACATATCATGTCGTAAAACACAATATAAAATATAATTAACAATTAAACAACACTTGATCTCGCTTGATCATCATCTGTAGCACACATAATTTGGACCACTAAATCTTTATCCGTATTGTAGTCAATCTTATCAACATTAACATTTGCTGAAAATTTTAATAAATGAAATAAATTATAATAAAAGAACATATCGAAATAAATGTAAAAAAGTACAATACTAAGCAAATAACATACCAGGTACCTTTACTCTTATCCAACTTTGTGCACAAATGAGTTTTTTAATTGCTTTGTTCGCAAGTCGACTACCAGATGAATTGATAATGCGGCCTCTGATACTAAATGCTGATTTTGAAGCAACCGGTGTAATTGGAATAACCAATATATCCTTAGCCATACTTGATAATATTGGATATCGAGCATCATTATTTTTCTACCAATGGAGTATGTTGAATCCATTTGTATTGTGGATCACTTCCTCATTCAAATATGAGTACAACTCAGACTTTGATTTCTTTAGTCTTTTCTTTTTATCTTGCTCAAGTTTGATAAAATAATAAAATAGATTTATTTGCCGCAAGTTACTTTCACTACTTGTACATCATCCTCAAATACTTGACTAGTGTGATGTTCTACAGTATTGGCATATTCAGTAAACAATATATTAAATGTATTCACTATTGTGTTTATTTCTTATTTCTTGATTTGTCACTTTATTTGATTATTTATCAAAATAATACGTCAAACCGTACACCTTCCATTGTGGATCAAGAATTATTGTAAATCTTAATATAATATTAACCTTCCACCAATATTTTTCAACTTTATTCATTATTTCAGCAACCATAACCTCAGTGCAGTATATACCACAATACATCCATCTACTAACAGCGGCTTTGAACGAACAAACAATATGCATGTATGAATTAGTAGTGGAATAATTTCTACCAGAAAATATAATGGTGGCATCATTGAACACACTAAGTTTGCCAGTAATCTCATTTGCCAATTATCAATCTAATTCACTAGGCAAACATCTATACTGTGAGTTATGTAATTTCAAACGAGGAAAAACATCGTTGTACTCTAATGTTACCCACAACATCTTATAAGTTGAGTTCCAACGAGTCTTAGAATTAAGAGTAAGTTTTTTACCCAATTCAATATTTAGTTGACGGGTGGTTTTCTCAAATTTCTCCCACTTTTTTGATGTACTAGTCCAATATAATACATTATCGCGTATATTCTCAATGCTTTCTTCAATTATTTTCATTTCTTCTTTCACAATTATATTCAGAATGTGTGCACAACACACTGCATATGTAATATCTATCCTCCCAATATCATTGAATTCAAATGTAATTTTTCAGTCAAAAGTTATATTATACTATCATTTGTAGAACAGTTATCTAAAGTGATAGTAAACAGTTTGAAAACAATATTTCAATTAATAAGAGAGATTGATATTTTTTCACACAATACCTCAATTGTATGTGGACACGGTATATAAAATAGCTTATAACAAAAGAAATATAAAAAAAATAAATAAATCAATTGTACCAAACAAATACTGAAAAAATACAAACACACATTATTGTATGAATCATTACCTCAATATACGATTTTATAATGTTCAATCATTATCAATGTAATGATCGGTTATCACCATATAACCATTTTTCTGTCTCTTCGAAGTCCATATGTCACTACTGATAGCAATTCGACTATTCAACTTCTCCAAAATCTCTTATAACGCCTTCTTTTTAACTGCATATAATTTAATGCAATCATTTCTAATTGTATTCTGTGACATAATCTTGAATTATGGTTGTAACTTCATCACAATCTCTTTAAACTCGTAATACTCTACCGTGTTGATCTGATATCCATATAGTATAAGCATTTGTGCAAGTAATGAACAACAGTCATGTTGATAAAAAATCCAGTCCCCAACACGGTCTTTCTCCAATTGTAAACTTCCATCAACATATCTTATAAAATGTTGATGAATATCGGTATTGTCCTTCTTGAACATTTTCTCATATGATTTCTCAAATGACTTGTAACTTGTTTACCATTTTCGACATATAAGTTTTCATAGTAGTGGTATTTCGCTTTTAATCTACCGTCAATTGTAACTGTAGTGTAATGGTCCCAAACAGTAGAAGTAAATCTACCACATTAATAATTTTGGATTTCAGTAATAGGACTACCAAATGTATATTTGGTACCTACAACACCCATAGATATAGATCTAACTGTTGATTGTGATTGTACATTAGTCGGTGTTGGTTCATCACCATCTGCTATAGTGTATTACTATATAAAATAATAATAAATATAATTACAAATAAAAAAACTGCAATTTACAAATAAACAAAATCAAGATTGTGTTCCAGTATTAGAGCAAATACTAGTACCATGATCCAATACTAGATCACAATGCTAGTAATTTTACTAAAATGGAATATAATTTCACATGTTAAGCAAAACAAGTACACGTACTAAAATTAAAAAGTAGTAGACCCTGAGAATAATGGAATTTGGGGCCAATTATACCAAAACTCAAATTTTAAAGAATGGCATATGAAAAAAGATAAAGAATAACACAATAATAGATATTGTAATAAACAATATAGTAAGAGGTAGACCAAAAGGGAGCATGTGGACTCAATTTATAGCTTAAAGGTCAACACTCCAAACTATTATATAACTTAGATTTAACATTTTCTCTTTAAAGGAACCAATGAAGAATTGTTTTCATACAACTGATATATAGTTCATCTTTTAATATTCGTTGATTTTGAGACTTCTTAGATATTAAAAAAAACATAGCATATTTTATTTACAATATTAGCAACAAAACATACAGAAATGAAAATATTTTGGGAAATTAAGCTACATGTGCTACAACAAAATAACTCTATATATACACTCCTTTAGCTCAATAAGATAAGCCTACCCTAAAATAAGATAACTTTCTAAAATGGTACAAAACAATATATGAGAGATTCTCACTCCAGATAGCAAATAAGTTCAGCTCATACAAATAATAAACTATAATCGTGTCCAATAACCGTGAAATACACCAAATATCACAGTTCGAGCAGCAAAGTAGAATGACATTCAATGAGAGGCACAAGCAGCACAGCACAACACAGCAATAGAGACTAGATGTGGAGGAATAAGATATGAAAATCAATAGAGAAGGAGATGAGGTGGTTCTCATGTGGCATACATAAATACAGGGGAAGATCAAGCAGCGACGAGAAGTTCGGGAGTGATGACCGACAACTCAGAGGCGACGGGCGGCAGTTGGGACGACGAGCAGAAAGCTCAGGGGTGGCGAGCGACAGATCGGGGGCGACAGTCAGGAAACTCGGTGGCGGCGAGCAGCAGCTCGTGGGCGGTAGGGGCAGCGGCGACACCTCGAGCATCTATGGCAACTAGGAAGGCAGCGACAAATGATTGCGTTATATTTTTATTTTTTTCACTTCTGCATATGAAACGACGTCATTCCAGCGTCTCCGAAATGACGTCGTTTCATTAAAAGGAGGAAAAAAAATTAAAAGGGACGACGAGTCCAATTTTTGGACCCACCTTTGTGTCTATATGTTTATACCATGTTTTATAGGGATCATTTTCTTTCCTTCACTCTAAATTAATTTTTAGAACATCTATGTTGGAGAATAACATGAAAGCTACTCTTACTCCTCACCTTCCCTTTATGATGATTGTCAAGAAGGAAAAAAATAAATGAATATGGAGACAACAATAGTGGTTTGCCATAATAGGAAATGGTGTTTACATAATTATGTTCAAAATCAAACTTCCATTGCCTTGAAAAATGAGAGAAAAATTGTTACTTTTACAATTATAAGTCATTACATTCTGATTATAATAAAAAGCAACTATCAATGTAAATAAAAAAAATAACTACTAGTGAGTGATAGCCACGGAAAAATAAGAACTTGAAGTTGACCCTCTATTTCTTCTTCTAGATAGACAAATGCCACAAACAATCACAAGAATTTCTCCCCATAAATATCCAAGAATGGTGAAAACAAGGTTGATTATCTTCACTACATGGTTTCTGGTTATGCTTATAAATAAGCAGACAAACAAGATAACCTTCTGGAAAGGAATATTCAACTGAGATCATTTAAAGTAGAAAAGTGGTGAGACATGGATGGAGCTTGGAATTCCCTCCAAAAACTTTGCCCTACTGGATGCATTAGTAGAGAATCAACCCAAAATAGCTATTATTGATGTGCTGCTTCCAGACTTCTCAATCCCTCTAGAGATCATACATGTATGATAAGCCTCTACAACCACCATAACATCTCCACCTACGAGTGATGAGACATTCTCAGCAATCTGTCTGGTAAGCCTCTTTTGCACTTGAAGCTTGAAACCGAAGAAATGGGCCACTGACTGTAGGAGAGCTTTGGGTAAAAGATTAAACCCTTGGGCACAAAAATATCCTACATGGATGACCCCATGGAAGGGAAGTAAATAGTGCTCACACTAAAACCAGAAAGAAAGGTTCAGCTTCGAATGTATTGTACTTTCATATTCTGTGTAAGATTGTACCTTGTATTCTAATCCATTAAGCTTCAGATCAATCTCAATTTCCTTAAAATTCATCAGCCACTGCACAAACCGAACTGGAGTCCCCGAAAGCTCTTTTCTTAACGGGTACTCTCTAAGACTCTTAATAATTTTAGTCACTGTAGAAACCATTTGAGGGTTTACTATGAAACCAGAACACGCCATATAGAGCTAGGAGAAGCAGAACTTTATGAAGGGCACCAACAATCGCTTGTGCGAGATTTTTCAATTTTCAAGACTCTCAACTTCAGAAGATGGATGTGCATGTATTGGAGAACAATTGCAACTCCAGAAGGTTTGATTCCATCTTGCAGGGGTGAGCAGATCTCACCAACCAGCCTATGAGGCTCTTGGAGCCTCTTAGTAAACACATCAAATACTTGAGGTTTTGCAGTAGGAGAACAAGTTGAGGTCCTGCACAACCACAAGCCCACTAGTTCCTCTTGCATTTCCAAAGGACTTATCTAGACCCGCTTTAGGGAATAATGCTCCTTGGATTATATCCTTCACCTTTTGTTAATAATCTTAAAGCATTAGAAAAATAGTATTGTTTAGTTTCAACATATAAATTGACAAGTATAGTCATATATACATCCCTTGCAAAAACAAGTAAGATTATCATTAACTAAGAGTGGAGGCATAAGCTTTTTCCATGGATTAAAATCCCACAATAAATATAAACTATGAATACAACGTAAAGTGTGTAATCTGAATAAAATAATCTAAAAGAGCATTCCCTTTTAGGAGATTAAACCCTATATACTTTGTCTTCTCAATAGATCCCATATTTTGTAATCGAAAATATCCTAGTTCAATCCTTGTTTGTCCGTGGACACTTAACTTTATGGCACTTATCACAATGAATGTCTGACCAGTACACTTCTCATCTACTTAGAGAAGTTGACAATTCATTTTATATAATCCAACTATAATAGTAGTCTATCCTTAACATATACCCATGAAAAAAAAGAATCACCAATACAATAATCAAAAGAACAACATCCAACAACCACAACACAACAGCTCTAAGCTAAATATTGCCAAACGTACATAACGTATTATCAAAGATAAGATTTTCAATGAAAATAAAAAGTCGAGGACAATTATTTTTCTGTCTAGTAATAAGTAAAAGCCTGGAAAATTGGGAAAATGTGATGCGAAAGTGCGAATTGAATCTAGGGATCATGTCTGCTGCTCATAATAGTTACCACGGTTCCCTCGTGGAAAGCTTTGGTGACACGAAGAGGCATCTTCCTGATGATGCCCTCATGGGAAACATCGTTTCATTTGAATGTTGGAAAAAAATTAGAAGGGCGAGTCCAATTTTTGGACCCAACCTTTGGGTCCATTTGGACCCGAGCCCACTAGAACTGAACCTCAGGTCTCGGGTCCCGGGATCCATTGACATGTCTAGGTAAAGTGGAGCATAGAAGACAATAGGAAGTGCCCAAAACATTAGGGTAATGATTGGAAAGAAACTAGAAGAAAACCAGTTTGGACCAGGTTCGGGCTCGGAGGAGTCACTAAACCCCCAAAATTTTTAAGGGGTAAAAAAATCCAAATGGAAGGTTATTGATTCCATTTAATAGGAAATTGAATATATAATTTTTATTTATTTTTATTTTCTCTATAACCGAGCAAAAAATCATTGAAACCAGCCTAGAAATTCGTTGAAAACCAGTTTGCTACAATGCCAAATCACCCAATTGTGATGACGTGTGCACGCATGCACTACACGTACGTGTCATTTTACTCGCTCGGAACTTACCTGGATTCCTCTGTTTTTACCTGACAACCCACCGAGGCAACCTAAATCCATCGCTTGTGAAAATTAATTCTAGAGATATCTAGATCACCTCCATATAAATTGAGGCCTCTCTGTAAAACCCGTCACAACGGGTCAAAGAAACTAGAAGAGAACCGATCAAATTGATGATATAATCAAACCACTTGATGAATTGAGAACAATAAAGAAGGGTAGAAATGGGAAATTGGAAATCCCAAGTGACTAAGATGCCACATAAATCATGAGGAAGGATTATGAAGGGAATTAGATGAGAAAATCAGACTGGTTCAGGGTGAATTAGACTGAATTGTATAGAATCGGTTTGAACTATACATGAACCAATCTCTAAATTCATTTTTCTTGGTGGCTTAAAATGATCAATTTAGGAAATTGAGGCCACCATTGAATAGAAAATGAATTCTTCGAAAGCTTACCGTCGGAGGTGCGGCGATCCAAGCTCTTGAACTGGGGAGGTAACTATTGTTTTTAGGGTACTCCTAGGATCAAGAATTGCTACAATTGAAGTTCATACGAGGGTGAATTTTGTTAGTGAAATTTGACACTTTCTCTCTCTAACACTAATCTTCAACGATGGAAGAGGACCAAATTGGCTTACCTTTCACCTTTGTGAAGGTTGTGTAAGGGTTGTGAGGGTGTTGGGGAGGCTTGGTTTGGCCATATGAGGTCTGCATTTGGCCAAATTCAGCTCGGTCAAAATAGGGAGGCTTCGGTCCGTCGGAGTTGTTTCACTATTTGATTTCGCTGGTGCTTTTCCAATGGTCCTCGGGTCGAAGGGAGATTGATGTGAGGTAGCTGACTTCCCCTAGAATCTGTAGGACCCGACCTTGCCTTCTCAGGCTAAAAAAAATGCCCAAGTTGGAGCTTTGATTCGAGGTTCACAGGAAAATGGAGCACTTGAGAGAGAATGGCGATTTGAGGTGTGTGAAGTATGAATGGAGGGGAGCTCTTTATATAGGGAGCTCGAGGACCCTCTACCAGACAAGTTTCCATTTTGATCAAACTTATCCTCGCTCGAAAATGCCCTGATAGGAGGAATATTCCTCTCACTGGAAATGGAAGGTTTTTGAGCAGATGAACGGTGTTGTAATCTTGAGGAAGAAGATGACATTGTTCTGAATCGGACCGGTCCGGTCCAACCTGGTTCAATAGTGAAAATTGGTCGGTTCAGGCCCGATTCGACTAGTTTTCTCAAATCTAAAAATTTCTAAATTTGTCTAAATTCATTTACTATCTAATGATGGTTTTAATTTTCCAATTTGATCACTTTAAGCCACCAAGAAAAATGAATTTAGAAACTGGTTCATGTATATTTCAAACCGGTTCAATCTGGTTCACCCTAAACTGGTTTGATTTTTTCTTCCAATTTATCCCATGGTTCTTCTCTATAATTTTTATAACTTTTTGGGTCACTTGAGATTTTCCAATTTTTCATTTTACACCTTCTTTACTGGTTTTGGTTCGTTAACTCGATCAGTTTTCTTTTTTGAATTAATCGCTTCTTTTCATAGTTTTCTTATCTTTAAAGGAATAGTGTTTACAACTTCCCTCTTACCCATGTACTAATATCAGATTCTCTAGACAACTTATGATGAATATTCAATTTATATGGTAATTTGGAGGAAGACTAATATGTCTAACTTCCTCCATGATCCACTAATCTTCAAGGGGGCTTTTGGCAATATCACCATAGTTGGCTTTCTCGATCAATTGTAGCAAAGATGTGTACCAAGTAATTCTCTTTTAATTCCTAATATCTCTTCCTTTCACATTGTAGGAGTTGGTATGTGTCTTTAGGCTTGCTATAAGTCCCTTTATAGGGGATTTCCTTTGCTCAATTTAGAAATTTGTATTTAATTGTGTAACTAACTTATAGGTGTTTTGGCAGAGAGCATATAATCATAATTCATGCTAGGAAGACAATTTTATTCATCTTACTCAAGGGGGAATGTACTTAGCAATTTACTCCTCTTTGTAAAGGATTTCTTTAACTACTCTCATTTTATCTATTACTTTTTTATAAGGAAGTGTTAACTCATTTCATAAAATCCTAACTATGTTTAGAAATGCATTCAATGGCTAGGCTTAAATTGAGTAGTTTAATTTTTGGTAATGCTTAATTTAGATGTTCTAGAGCTTTGGTGGCTCAACTACAACATGGGGAATGAGGTTGGGTTCCCTAAGCATCTTCCCATTCCATTTTATTCCCATGTCCCTCATTAAATTGTCCATCAAACCTTTTGCCCATGTCAACAGGACCTTACACCTTCAGAGAATTAAACTATATGAGTATTAAAACATTTTGTTCCAATATGAAATCAATTTTCCATGTATGTTGTTCACTTGTAGGATTTATCATTATCTCCTAAATGACCAACTGAAAATGACGTGGGGCTTCTTTGATCCTTCAAGGAAATCTGGTACGATCTTTGGGTTTTGCCTTGCCCATACCTCACAGGAAAATGCCTTTTGGGATGTTGGCGGCTAGGCCGTAGTTCAGCCCTAGTCCACACATATGGGTTTGCCACCAAGCCCAAGTCTTAAAATCCTCCTCTTTATTATGTTTGGGTTTAGATTCTCCGGTGGTACAAAATCAACAGGCTCACTTATTATTTTAATAATTTGGTTTTGTGTAATTGTTTCGTGTGTCTAAGAAAAATGTACATAAATTTATGTTTGCTACCTCTTATAGGTCTTTCCTCCTTTTATTTTGTATTATTGGCCCAAACTATTATTACAAGGTATATTTTTATGTAATTTAACGTATTACGTGTGAGTGAATATTCCATTTTTATTCATGCTTAATATTTAGATTTAAGTACTTGTAATTGTGATTTTTTAACTTAATAGATTTAAATTAGAATTATTTGAATTGATTTAATTAAGTTTTATCCAATTTATCAAATAAATTAGTACTCAATTAATAAATATTTATATTTAATTTCGTATTTCGAAAATACAGTGTTAAATGTTAACCTATTTTTTCTCTTATTTTTAACTTCTCATATTTCTAAAATTACTTTTTTACTATCGTTCTCTTTATAATTTAAATTATATATATTTATTATCACGACTAATCTCAACTTCTTTTATAAAAGTACTTGTTACTTATTTGAGAAAATAATTTATAATTGAATCCCAATTTATAATTTAAATTCTAATTATTCGTTCAACTTTTATTCTCAATCCAACTAAACTATATTTCACTTTTAAAAAATTCTGATATTACGCAGTACCACCATTTTTAGCTTACCTCAACCTCCTCGTGATTAATGACTCGAATTAATTATAGAGACTAATCTCTGTCTGTCCTAGCCAACACTAACCTTTGCCCTGAAGTAAGCATATGCAATACTCTTCAATGGACATTCATGCAACAGACCCCCAAAGACTAAATCGGACTTGGAGAAGTTTTCCCACCCGATTTATGATTGAAAGAATTTTTAGTGCAAAAAAAATATAAAATCTAATAATGATAAAGGGATGTTTTTAAATATCTCACATCATAAAATTTATTTATTTACTCAATATAAATGGACAATTTTTAAGTAATATATACTATACAAAAAAAATAGTAATAAGGTATTCAAAATTTCGTACACCACATATATTAAAAAAATCTTGGGAATTTTATCTGCGCCACACCTGCTGTCTACCTATCTTGGGGACGTTGCAATATGGATCTTGCCGACAGAGTGCAAGTTGGGTGCGGGGGGTCCACCTATAATAGTTCTCATCAGTTGGGAAGATGAATTAATAATTATATCCAAATGAATTAAATAGTCTAGCACCATGATCAAATAAATAAATGAAATAATTGATCTCTCTAATACCAGTGGTCAATGGTCATCTCCGTGTGCTCTGCACAAATAGACCACTTGCCCAAGTTCGCAAGAATGAACTAATACTAATAATTTAGTACTCAAAGTATTCTCACACTAATATTCATAGTATTAAAATTTTAAATTTTAATAATTTAATTCATTAGAAGTGTTTGAAAATAAAGGGAAATTCAATAGGTGAAAATACATTCTTGTTTTATGGTATGAGCATATATCCTGGTTTGACCGTCCACTTTCAGCGACAGAATTGACCCGTGTAAGCTGTTGCATATGCTTTTTTACTCCATTGTCAAAGCGGGCGTAACTTTTTGATTATTAATCGTCAATAGCTGGATGAAAGGATCTGAGCCATCTATCCGAAGACGATCCAACGGCCGAGAGCACTGTCAAGATGTTCGGGCGTAATTTTCCTCGAGGCCTCTGGAAGATTATAAGATATTTAGCCTTTTTTTGCACCAATCAGATATGTAGTTTTTTCTCCGTGCTATCCATACTTCAATACTATGGAGCAAAAATAATCTGATAAAGAATTTTATTTGCTAAAGAAATATTTACTGATTTTTATTCAAGTTAAGGTTTCAAAATAAAATGTTTCCGGCTATAGAAAAGAAAATGAGGTATGGACATCATTACTGTGTTCTGACCAGACCGTGATCGGCCCTTTATATGTTTTTTTGACCATCGGCTTCCTCTCTCATTTGCTCCTTTGCGCTCTGATCTGATCTCAGCAACCAAGGTGAGGTCTCTCTCTCTGTGCGGAGTTCTTCACCTTTACCTTTGTAATCTCTCTCTCAGTTGTGATCTGTGATTCTCGCCTATTTAGTCCCACTTCCTCACTCGTTTCACTTTTCACGGATTAATTCGAAGCTGCTCCGTGTTTTCCTTTCTACTCTTTGAATAAGTACGGAGTTGCTTCTGTCAGCATTTCAATTTTTGTAAAAAGTTTTGCCTTGATTTTGGTTCATTTTCCTGCCAACTAACCATGACTTAGATCACTGGATAAATTGCTGATGCTTCGTTGCTGTGTTTCTTTTCCTTGTTATTGTTCTCATTTTTTGTTCTTTTTTTTTTTCTGTCTGATCGCTTTGTGCAGTTGAGAAATGGCGCAAATATTGCTCCACGGGACTCTCCACGCCACGATCTATGAGGTGGATAAACTTCACCACGGTGGCGGTGGCCCTAAGTTCTTCCGCAAGGTAATACCGGATGAAGCTTCCATTGGTTGCAATTGACTGCTGCTTTGGGTAGCATCTTCTGCTTTATGTAATTTTACTTCTTGTTTTTCCCCCGTGAAAATCATCTGAAACTAAAGCTGCAACTCCATAGATAAATTACAGCCACCCCTTGAGGGGCAAAATAGTACATTTAGCTTGGTCATGATTGTTGATCTAGGGATAATTTTCATTATCGGAGTCTTAGTTCATTCTTGATATTTTTTCCAAAGCGTTTCGTTTCCGTATCGCTAGCGTCTGTTTGTTATTGATATTAAAATTCTACACAAACTCTTTTAATGCTAAAAGAATTGTGTAATTTTCATTTTCTTTTCAGGGCACTCGTCTCATACTTAGCTTAATTTGTTCATCTTCAGCAGTAGTGCTGGAATTCTATTTGTAATTTTGGCACAATATCCTTTGAAAAGATTGAACAGTAAGCAGAACAGTATAAAGAGAGACAAGATACAAAAGGAAATGGACTTGATGGGTTGAGGATTTGCATTAACATATGTTTTCTTTCTTATGTAATTTATACTTTAAAATTGTGGCTCGCTCACTCACTTGTCAGTTTGTGTCCCTGTTGGCACTGCATCTTGCTTTTTTACCATATGTTCCAAACAAATCTCTTATTTTGAGGTTGATCTAGGAAAATTCTCGCCAATTGGTCTTGTTCTTTTAGTATCAGTGCTTCACTATATTGAAGTTCGCTTTCCATTTAGCAACGGCCCATAAAATTTCACAGAAATACTGTTTTTTTTACTAATTGAAGTTTATTTAACTTTTATGGTTGTCCTTATATATAGCTGCATCTGCCCTTTAAACTATCTGATTTTGCAGGCAAAAATAGTTCAAGTTTCATCCAAAGACATAATTTTGTGCTTATGATATGACACTGTGATCACATCATAGGAGGGAAAATGATATCACTGGAGAACCTAATCTAATGTCCTCTAATATATGTTACCATTTCTGTTCTTATTTTCTTCTCTACTTGAGTGGTTCTCTGTAATACTTCTCTAACTGGGGAAATTGTTCTTGTAGCTTATGGAAAACGTAGAAGAAACCATTGGCATAGGCAAAGGAACTACCAAACTCTATGCAACTATTGATCTGGGAAAAGCTAGGGTTGGACGTACCCGAATAGTTGAAAATGAACCCTCCAACCCACGGTGGTATGAGTCATTTCACATTTACTGTGCTCACATGGCTTCTGATGTAATTTTCACTGTGAAGGATGATAATCCTATTGGTGCAACTCTAATTGGAAGAGCATATATACCCGTCGAAGAACTGTTATCTGGGGAAGAGGTGGATCGATGGGTCGAGATCTTAAATCAAGATAAAGAGCCTATAGAGGGAGGTTCAAAGATCCATGTGAAATTGCAGTACTTTGATGTCACTAAAGACCGTAACTGGGCAAGGGGAATCAGGAGCGCTAAGTTTCCAGGAGTTCCATATACCTTCTTCTCACAGAGGCAAGGATGCAAGGTTTCACTGTACCAAGATGCTCACATCCCTGACAATTTTGTCCCAAAGATCCCTCTTGCGGGAGGCAAGTACTATGAGCCTCACAGATGCTGGGAAGATATTTTTGATGCAATTTCCAATGCAAAGCATTTGATCTACATTACTGGCTGGTCTGTTTATACTGAGATCTCCCTTATTAGGGACTCACGAAGACAAAAGCCTGGGGGGGAAATAACACTCGGTGAGCTGCTGAAAAAGAAGGCAAGTGAAGGTGTTAGGATTCTCATTCTTGTTTGGGATGATAGAACCTCTGTCAGGCTCCTGAAAAAGGATGGCTTGATGGCAACCCATGATCAGGAAACTTCACAGTATTTCCAGGACACTGATGTACACTGTGTCTTGTGTCCTCGTAATCCTGATGATGGTGGAAGCATTGTTCAAGATTTGCAGATTTCCACCATGTTTACTCACCACCAAAAGATAGTAGTTGTTGATGCTGATATGCCTTCTGGAGGATCACAGAAGAGGAGGATTGTTAGTTTTGTTGGAGGTATTGATCTTTGTGATGGAAGGTATGATACTCCCTTCCATTCGCTGTTCAGGACATTGGACACGGCTCATCATGATGACTTTCATCAGCCAAACTTTACTGGTGCTGCTATCACCAAAGGTGGCCCTCGTGAGCCCTGGCATGATATCCATTCACGGCTGGAAGGGCCAATTGCGTGGGATGTATTGTATAATTTTGAGCAAAGATGGAGGAAGCAAGGTGGAAAGGATCTGCTTGTTCAGCTAAGAGAGCTTGATGATGTAATCATTCCACCTTCTCCTGTTATGTACCCAGATGATCCTGAAAGGTGGCATGTCCAGTTATTCAGATCGATAGATGGCGGAGCCGCATTTGGCTTCCCTGATACCCCTGAAGATGCTGCTCGAGCTGGCCTTGTTAGTGGGAAAGATAATATTATTGACAGAAGCATTCAAGATGCATACATTAATGCTATTCGAAGGGCCAAGAATTTCATTTACATTGAGAATCAATACTTCCTTGGGAGCTCCTTTGCTTGGGCTGCTGATGACATTAAACCTGAGGATATTAATGCTCTGCATCTCATTCCCAGGGAACTTTCCCTTAAAATTTGCAGTAAGATTGAGGCTGGTGAAAGGTTTGTTGTCTACATTGTGGTTCCAATGTGGCCAGAGGGCATACCAGAGAGTGGATCAGTGCAAGCAATATTAGATTGGCAGAGGAGGACAATGAACATGATGTATTCTGATATTATTCAAGCTCTCAGAGCCAAGGGCATCGAGGATGACCCCAGGAACTACTTGACATTCTTCTGCCTGGGGAACCGGGAGGCAAAGAGGAGTGGAGAATATGAACCTTCTGAAAAGCCTGAGCCTGACTCAGATTATTTCAGAGCGCAGGAGGCTCGCCGTTTTATGATCTATGTCCACACCAAGATGATGATTGGTAAGTGAAACTATCTTATATTATCTTTTAAGTGAGAATTCACCAATAAATCATTTCTAAACTATTTTCCAACTTTATATAGTTGCATCATGATGTATGCAAGAATAGTTATATTTAATCTACACTTGCAACTTTCAATTGATCTCTGCGATATTTTATTGTGATTCTAGCAAAACAAATGCATCATTTGGTTTCTGCATATCTAAAGCTATTATGCCTAGCCTAGATTTTCATAATTATGCTGTGTATCCTCACACCATTGGAGCTCGATACTTAATGGGAATAGAAATTATAGGAAAGCTACATGTGTTCTCTTGGAACTGCTTCCTATTTCATTTACGGATTCAAAATCATTACCCTCAACCTTTTGCAGTTGATGACGAGTACATTATAATCGGGTCTGCCAACATCAACCAGAGGTCCATGGATGGATCAAGGGACTCAGAGATAGCCATGGGGGCCTACCAGCCCCACCACCTGGCCACAAGGGAGCCCGCACGTGGCCAGATCCACGGGTTCCGCATGTCCCTCTGGTATGAGCACCTTGGCATGCTTGATGATTCCTTCCTCCAACCCGAGAGTGAGCACTGCGTGATGCGGGTCAACAAGATTGCTGATAAGTACTGGGATCTCTACTCTAGCGAGACCCTTGACCACGATCTCCCTGGGCACCTCCTCCGGTACCCCATCGGAGTATCCAGCGAAGGAGTGGTCACTGAACTGCCGGGATTCGAGCACTTCCCCGACACGAAAGCCCGCATCCTCGGCACCAAATCTGATTACATGCCTCCAATCCTCACCACTTGAGCATGCTGCCTTTTTTCTTTTTCCAGTGACTACCTTCTGCTGGTAGAATAATGATAAACAGGTATCGGGTGTGATTATATCAGATGCAGCTGACTTGTGATTTTCCTGCCAACAGTTTGCCTTTTCCGGTTTTCCTTGATATTCCAATATTGCCTGCCTTGTTGAATGTTATACCTGCTTGTCCACATGTTAACACCGGCTTCCCCCTTATGTAAGAAAGAGATCACTCTTTGGATCTCATCAATATCAACTGCTGATTGCTTTAATGTTTCCTTCCTATCTAATCGCCGGATATTTCCCCAGTCCATTAGTCATCATCCGGATCTCTTTGGCCTATTGCCGGAATGCCGGAATGTTCTCCCTTGACAGTCATTCGCTCCAATTGATGCAAAAGAATGAAGATACCAACGAGAAAACTGGGAGAGCAGTTTCTATATACAAAAGGTGATTCACGTCAGCGCAACCATTGATCAAAAGCACAATGATCGACACATACTGAACGCTCGGAATAACGGGCGACCCGTCGAGGCATTCTACGACCTAGGGAGAGGGACTAGAATAATCGAGCCTTTTCATCCTCTTCCTCCTCCCACTCCTCTTGATGCTTATGCCGTTGATATCTTCGCCATCCTCATTCATCCTCCATTGGTCGATTACGTCATCTGCAAACCGGACCCTCTTCTTGCCATTTTCCCTCCTTGCCCTTCTTGCTGCCGACACGGCATAGACATCAAGGCGGGGAGGTTCTCCTGTTTCTTCCCTGATTAAAAAAAAAGAGGGCCGCGGTGGAGAGGAAGAGAGCAGCGGCCAAGGCCAGGCTTTGCTGGCGGCCCAGAGACGGAGCGGAAAAGGAAAACATGGCCTCATAAGAAAGTCGGGGAGGGATCGTTTTATTCGTTGGTCAGGCTGTTTGTGCCAACTATGACATTTTATTTTATTTCCTATTTTGAAATCTTAACAAAATATTTTTGCACGAATTAATCCGAAAAAATACCTTCTAAAATGGAATAAGCTGTTAATTCTCAAAATAAAATCTAGAAACTTTTTTGTATTATATGAAATTTAAGAAATTTTCGTTCTCTAGAAAATGTATTTATTCCGGATATTCATTTTTAATTTAACTTGTTTTATCATTTTGTGAGCCGTCTTTCTAATACTCCAGTTTTTTTTTCTATTTTAAAAATTTTATGGAATATTCGAAATCCTTTATCGTTGGATTGTGGATACGATTTTTTTTAATATGGCCTTATTTTCCGAATATTTAAATACTATTTTACCTAGAAAGAGCGTCCATCTTGTAACCACCTACTCTTATAGCTAAAAGGCTTCTTATATTATTCTAGTTCTTCCTTATCACGTACTTCTTATAAGCCAAGCCCATCGTATTTAACTATCTTTTTTACTTCCATGCTTTTGGACTTCCCAAAAAAAGTTTGGAATATTATGGTGAAATAATATTCCATTAGAATATTAACCAAGATAATTGGCCGCTTACTAAAAATATGTTATATAGTTATTTTGAGAAAATTTTTAATTTAATCATCCTATGTTTAGAAATAGTACTTGGTTTACAAAATTATTCATAATTATTATTTTTTTCAATAAAAATCTGAAACACTATCTCTAAGTCTAGGTACACAAATACATTTATTGGCAGAAATTCATTACTCGTATTAACTAACTTATTAATACGTTAAAAATTCAAATTTATATTTAAAATAGTTTTCTTAGTAGAAAGTATATTTTCCCTAATATACGAAACTATTAATCAACTAAATTTCATTATATATGGAATTTAGACACTAACCTTTATTCTCATCAATAACTAATTTGGTCTCCACTCCACCTCTTATACCACCTACTCCATTAGCTAATATCACTCGACCTTTTTGTAGAGTTAGTTGATCATGATATGTATAAATAAAATACTTGGTATGAAATGTAGAGTTAGTGTCTTTTCTACCGACAAAAATTTAATTATTTTTATATATACTTAGTAAATTTAAACATTATCCACATTTCAAAAATATATAACATATATAAATTACATCTATTCCCGCATCATATTTAAAAATTTATTTATAATTCATAATAATTATCAAAATAAGTACATTTTACTCTATATTTTCTTTCTTCATAATTTTAGTACGATAGTTTATTTTTTTTAAATATTGGATTCTATCCTTTTTTATGGTATTAATTTATAATTTTAAAAATATTGTATTTACCCATACGTTAATACATTAAAATATTAGTTTCGTTACTTTAAAATACTATTTTTTGAAAAAATATTTAAATTTTAACTTAATTTCTTTAAAATGAATTTGGGTATAGATTCACTTTTCAAAACTTATTTTATGATATTCCTAATGTGATCATTGTAGAGGGTTCATGTGCAAAATGTTATATTTTTCTAAAATTACAAATAGACTATTTGTGATTAATCAAATTCATGATTAGTAAATCCTACTACTAATTCCTTAGTACTCTAGTCTGGTTTCCCTAAAGTGTTGGTCCCATCATTCTGTTGACATATAATTTATACACGCAAATTATATTTTATTAGAAAAGTTCATTTTAACTAATAATGTCTTTATCTTTCTAGTTAACCAATTCGTGTTCCGATTTTGGATTACATCGTTTTCCTCTATCTTTCTCATTAGATCCAAGAACCTCTATTTTATAGCTGGGTTTATACTTCCCATAATTAATCTTTTTTTTTCTTCATATTTTTCATATTTACATTATTATATTTTTTCTAAAAATTATTTACACTTAAATTTCCAAAAATTCCATTTCCACACTCCTTACTTTGAGATTCTCAATTTGCCCTTGTCCTAAAATTTCATATTTACTCTCCTCTACATTAAAATTTACCAATTTGCCTATTATTCTTTTCAAATTCTATAATTGCCTTTCCTAATTTAAAAATTTTATTTTTACCCTTTATATTTCTAAAAAATCCTTATTGCTAAAAGAATCTATAAAAAATCATATTTTCACCCTCCCATTATTTACAAAATTCATATTTGACTCTTAATTTTTTTAAATTCCATTTATGACCTCATTATTTTTAAAATTACTCTTTTACCTTGCACTTTTTGTAATCTCACAATTTAGTCTTTTAACCCTTAAAATTGTCCATTCGACCACCATATTTTTGAAAATATTATATTTCGGTTCTTAATTATTCAAAATATCACTTTTGGCTCATATTTTCATAAATTACATTTTAGTCCCTAAAATTTTAAAAATCACACTTAAATCCCAAACTTCCCAAAAAAAAATCTCACCTTAATACTAGTAATAAATCTAAAATATATTTCCCTAAAATTTTCTCTTTTGGCAATCTAGTTTTAAAACTTTTAAAATTTACATTTTAGTCTCTAATATTTTAAAATCTCTTCATACTGAAGTTTATGCATGAAAATTTTTCGGTGAATCCATATTTAAGCTCAATTCTAGAAAAAATAGATTAATTCAAAGCTTGAAATGGTTATGGAGAGGTAGCTAAGATGATTAGCAGCATGATAGGAAATAATTAATTGAATTTATGCTGTCAATTTGATAAAATAAAATTTCGGGGGCCAAAGAGTAATTTTTGGAGAAATTGGCCGATTTGGGGATTTTTGAGAAATTTGGAAAATTTGGAGATTTTTCTGCAATTGACATAAATTGATGGTCAATTGAGAATATAAATGAAATTGAGGACTCAATTTCAATTAAAATGATTCTTGGGAGATTTAATTTTAATTAAAAGTAATGAAAAATGTTTTATTATGATTTTTAAATAATTTTATCTAAGATAAAATTATTTAATGAGGAAATTTTAAATGAAATAAATTGAAGGTATTATGGCAAATATTAAGATATTATTTGTCAAGAAAACATAGGTACTTAATGTAAAATATCAGATAGTTGATGGGTCGGTTATTTGTGATAAAATTGGTGCCAAAGGAGGGCTCAATATTACAATATGAATCCAACCCGAGCTTTTGGGATACCATTTAAGACAAACAAGTCACAAACCTCGAGTGAGTGAGATTGCTGACATCAAGTCTGATTGGATCGATAATGTATACTTATGATCATGCTTTACTTTGAAAATAAATTTACAGAAGTATAATTCACTCAATGTGTGAAACCGCTTAAACTTTTTGTAATTATACTTTTGAATAAATCATGAAATATGATATTAGGATAAACCATTTATGGTGTATGGATACACTTCAAGGGAAATAGTCAAGCTATAACCGTTGATGTAGGAAATGGGCAAGGCCCATGGTCAATAATGGTGGACTAAATCTAGTTATGTTCAAGTGGGCCTAAGGCCTCGATTTTGAAAAGTGAAGGGGGCCCAAGGCCATGTTTTGAAAACTTGTATTAGTGGGCCTAAGGCCAATAAAAATGGGTAAACACATAAATAAGTTTATGATTTAAGAGTATTATAAAATTATCACAATTTGATAATTGTTTGTTGATGTTGCTATGTTATAGTTGGGTTGGAGTCCGTTGGGTTAGTAACACAAAGATAAGAGTCTTAAATCTCAAGACTTATGTGTGTGATTGCAATCGTACAGAACCAAATAGACGCACGGTAAAAGGTAGTGTTGGTTCTAAGGTCTATTAGACAACAAGTTTAGTATAAGGGAAGTTTTGTTATTTTGGTATGTCTAGAAGCTTTAGGAGTTTTGTCATGCCCCGACCCAGTTTGGTCGGATCCCCGTGAGCAACCTGCCACTCTTCCGATTTATTAAGGGTTTTTCCCTTCTTTAAACCGTGAGGAGTAAGACGTCCTTTATACATGTACCTTTCCTAGAATAACATTAATCAAAACTAAATAAATTCAAACTTACATACCTGTCTTGCAGGTTTAGCTAGCAAAAGGTCTTTAGGTGGGTTTTTCCACTCAGTTACCTGAAAAAGGGGTAAATGCAGGGGGTGAGTTCGACAATTTAGTGAATGGGTGTTTGAAAAATAAGTTTCTATAAAATAGTTTTGAATTAGAGTGTGTTAGACCCCTTATTTCCTTCAAAATCATTTTTTCCTTGAATTCCCGGTTATTCAAAACCATTTTCCTCATTTTTCACAATCGGTGTGTTTAACAATCAACACACGCCCTTCATCATGAAGGGATCACACATTCGCAGGGCAGTCCGTCCACTACACCCACTTGTGGCTTTGGAGCGACTTTATCGGCCACCTATATAGAAGTCCATCCATTTCTACCTTGGGAATGAGTGGATGTTCGTGACATCCGACCCTCAAACCCGAAAAGGCAACTCATTGTCCGTATGAGGACAGAGACCATATCTTGGTCTTGTGAGCATGAACCTCAAACACAAAAGCTTCAGGAAGCCCCAAACACAGTAGCCTCGTGGAGTTCAAAGACAGTAACTCCGTGGAGTCCAGACTTAGTAACTCCATGACTAACTGGTATGATGAGAAACCCAAATACAGTAACTTCTCTTTTCCTTATTGCCACCATGTCGTCCAACAGTCCTTAGGACATCACTACCTCTCTTGGGAATCTTAATGGTCCCGAACCTCAAGTGCATGCACAAACAATATTTTTTCAAATAGCCATTTATCTTTGGTGCCTACGGTCCAATATCCCTGACACTCAACCCAACCTGCAGTTGTTTATCTGACTGATTCGTCGACCTAGCCTTGACATAGTATTGCTAGCCCATCGAGCCTTGTCGGTCCTGACTTGGTCCATCGACCTAGCCTTGACACACAGTAAATTCCACTTTTAATGAGAGTTTTCATGGCTTATCATCATTTTTGTTTACAAGCTCCTGCTCGTGCGAACTAGCCTTGGGCCCACTGTACGAGATTTTTAAAATCGGACATTTTAGCCCCCAAGTTCCAAAACCAAGGCCTCTGGCCTATATGAGCTACTTGGGCTCTCGTCAAGAAGGTCTCCCAATATTTTTAAGCATTGGCACACAGTAAGGGGAGAGCACTTTCGATAAAATAATTTTTCTCTTGTCCATCACACCAACCACTATGATCTACTTACAATTGGTAAGTAATTTTTCCGCGTAGTTTTCAGATCACCCTAACCAGGTGTGATGTTAAAATTTCACATAGTAGTGGTTTTTCATTTCCGAGGTGCTAATTATCCCAACTGAGTATGATGTGAATCAACTCACTCACCTAATAAGTGTAGTGTATTCCTCTTGATCGACTTTTTGCTTCCATGTGAGCTTATCTTTGCTGGTGTTTCCAGTCCTTAGTGCTCCTACATGATTTGGACATCCTTATTTATTAACATTTGGCATAATAGCCTTAATTCCTCACATAGGAGCAAAATGGCCAAACTTTTCAATTATTTACATTTAGGTCCCTAAAGTGCTTTTTCCTTAAATTTAGGTCACTAATATAAAATTTTCCCCAAATTGTGTCCCAAAACTTCTAAAATTTACTTTGGGATCTTAATTTATTCAAAATTACAAAAGGGGTTCAAGTTTTCCAAATTCAATTTGGTCCCCAACTTTTAAAAAATTACCATTTTGCCCCTAATTTACAAAAATGGCAATTTGACCCCATAAATTCTAAAAATTGACCAATTGGTCCTCCAACATATTTTTCATGCCCAATTGGCCCTCAATTTTAGGAAATTGCACTTTGGTCCCTCAATTTTATGAAATTTCCAAAATTTTCCCTCAATTTCCCCCTTTTAAATTGTCCGAATTTGATTTAATCAAATTGACCATTCAATCAGGTTTAATTGGCACGAGCAAGAGCTCGTAAATAAATATGATGATAAGCTATGAAAATTCTTAATGAATAATTATGTGATTTGGCCTTAGTACCAAGACATGATTGAAATACTCGATGGACTGGCAGTAGTGCGATAGGACGAGATCGACGAACTAGTCTAGACAAACAGTTGCAAGTCGAGTTGAGGGCCAGGGCTGTTGGACCAGTGACACTGAAGATAAATGGCTTCATGAAAACTTTGTTTGTGCATCCACTTGAGGTTCGGGACCATCAAGACATCCAAGAGGGGTAGTGATGTGTCATAGGGGCTACTGAATGACATGGTGGAGATAAGGGCAGTTTGTCGTGCCAGCAATCAGGGAAGCTCAACGTAGTTTCATACGCATGAGACCGGGATGGGGTTGGGATGAGGTCTTTGTCCTCATATGGACACAAAGTGTAAACCCTACACTTTTGAGTTAAGGAAAACCGAGAAAAGAACCGGTCAAACAGAATAAGAAAACCGAGCCGGTTTACATTTAGGAATAAGCAATATGGAAATTTACAACTTCTGGGTGATCCAAAGGGTTCATTAAACCTTGGAAAAGAACTTAAGACAAATTAGAAAATAAAAATCAAATTGGTTTAGGTGAACTAGATTCCATAAGAACTTTAAAGTTAACGTACTTGCCTAAGAGTAGAATTTTTTTGTAACCCGAAATTTTGGTAAAAATTTTTTATGCATAAATAGCCATAAATTAATATAATTTAATTATTATAATTAATACAAATAATTTAATACCGAAATTAAATTATTGAAATTAATACAAATAATTTAATACCGAAATTAAATTATTGGAATTAATACAAATAATTTAATACTGAAATTAAATTATTAGAATTAATACCAATAATTTATGGTAATATTAATATTAGTAATAAATCTCTCTCATTTAATAAACGGTTTTACACCTATACAAAAAGGTAATCCCCATTCATTCTACTCACACCCGAACACTTCTATCTCTCCCTCTACTGCTCCATTTCTCGGTGAAGCTCAAACTAGAGCTTCGACTTAAACAAAGGTCGGGCTCTTTAGAATTGGGGAGAAGACAACTATCTGGTAGCAAACTCCAGTCAATCCGAAGCGCCGACATGATGGAATAGTGAAGTAGCTCTAGCGGAACAAAGCTGCCCTATTTCGGCCAAGCTGAAATCGGCCATTTCAAGCCCTACTCAAGCCAAACCAAGCCTTCCCAACACTTCCTCAGCCTTTCCACGGCCGAATTAGGACCGAAAGGTAAGCCAATTCGGCTCTCATTTACAATTTTTGATCGGTGCTAGAGAGAGAGTCGACTGAATTTCAATGACGAAATTCTAATCCAATTTCACATCAATTGAAATTGATTCTTGATTCTAGGATGAACCTCAGGACGAGACCTATCTGCCCAGATTGAAAGCTCGGAATGCCATGCCTTCACCAGTGAGTAATCGAAGCTTTCTCTCTATATAGTTCATTTTTCGGCGAAGTTCTGTTTGAGCTCGTCCCAACGTTAAACCTTGCGATTCACATTTCTAAAGAATCGTATGAACATGTAGAAACTCAATTTCAACTTTAATTTCAACAATTGGAAATGTTTGATGGGTCAATTTAATAAAATCAAATTCGGCTGTGTTAAGAAGTTGGAATTGGGGGAAAATTGGGGATTTTTGAAATTCAAAGGACTAAAATTAAATTTTATGAAATTGAGGGCCAATTGGGCATGAAAATAATATTAGAGGACGAATTGAGAAATTTTAGAATTTTTGGGGCAAAACTTACCATTTTTGTAAAGGAAGAGCAAAATGGTAATTTTGGAAAAGTTGGAGGACCAAATTGGAAATTTGAGAAATGAATCCCCTTTTTGTGAAATGGAATAAATTAAGGTCCTATGATAAATTTTAGAAGTTTTGGGACTCAATTTGAGGAAAAACTTGACATTTGGGACTTAAAGTTAAAGAGAAATAACTTTAGGGATCTAATTGAAAATAAATGAAAGTTTGACTTTCTCATTCATTTGGAATGAATGAAGGCGATTAGGTCGAAGGATAATGAACCAAGATGTTCATATCGTGTAGGAACACGATGTACCGGGAACGCCAACAAGGACAAGCTCGTGTGAATACCAAGAATCAGTCTAGTGGAATTCACAGCATTAACGGGTGAGTGGGTTTACTAACATCATACCTGGTTGGGATGATGAGCACAACTTAAAGATAAAAACCACTTACCAGTTGGGAGTGAAAATTTTATATCATACCCGATAGGGGATGATAAGTACCTCGGTAAAAAAACCCATTGTTTAGTGGTATTTTAATCATCACCACTTAGAGAAAGTGATGTGAAAATTATGCGAAAAAAAACTACTTATCGGTTGTAAGTAGATCATACCAGTTGGTATGATGAGACTTCCTCGAAGGAAGTTGAAAACCCGTTCATCGGTTATAAACGGAGATGTCCTTATACTAGTTGGTATAATGGACAGTGAAAATCTATTTTGTCGGAAGTGTTCTCCCCTGACTGTGTGCCAATGCTTAAACTATTTGGGAGACCTTCTTGACGGGAGCTCGAATAGCTCTTATAGGTTGGACACCTCAGTTTTGGAACTTGGGGGCTAAATGCCCGATTTTGAAAATCTCGTACAACCCAAGGCCAGTTGGCACGAGTAGGAGCTCATAAACGAACATGATATATGTGCCATAAAACTTAATAAGTAAATTGTTTGGCCATGGTACCAAGATAGGACTGACATGCTCAGTCAACTAGTGGTAGTGCAACATGACAGGTTGATAGACCAGTTAAGATAAACAACTGTGGGTTGGGTTGAGAGTCGGGGACATTGGACCAGTGGCACCACAGATTACATGGCAATATAAGAAAATATTGTTTGTGCAAGCACTACGAGTACGTGATCATCAAGACGCCCATGAGGGATAGTGATGCGTCCTAAGGGCACTGGATGACCTGGTGGCTATAAGGGCAGTTCGTCGTTCCAGCTGTCTGTGCGAAATCTGGAGTAGCACCAAGCGCATGAGACCAGGGTGGGGACATGTTGAGGTCTCTATCCTCATACAGACACGAAGAAGTGATTTCGGGATTGTGGGTCGGATGTCATGTACATCCACTCATTCCCAAGGTAGAAGTGGTTGTACTTCTATCCGTGTGGCAGGAAAAGTCGCTTCGAAGCCACTAGCGGATTCAGTAGTGATACTGACTTGCGAATGTATGTAACCTTCATGATGAAGGATGTGTGTTGGGTGATGACACACCGTGGTAAATAAGAAATGGTGGAAAAACCCGAATTTTTAAATGAAGGGATTTTTGAAAACAAAGGAGTCAGGTACACTCCATATAAATGTTTTTCTTAAAAGTCAAAAGCTTTTAAAAACCCATTCACTGAGTAGTCGTACTCACCCCTCCCTTGTATCCCTTTCAGGAAATCCTAGAAAGCCTCCCCTTAAGGACCGTCAACTAAGATGCCTGTAAGACAGGTATGTAAAGTTTTAAATTTTATGCAATTTTGATTATGCTATTCCAGGAAAAAAGTGCAGGTTAAAGGACGCCTTACTCTTTACGGTTTACAATAAGAGGAAACCCTTTAATAAACCGAGAGAGTGGCGGGTTGATCACGGGGATCCGACCAAACCGGGTTGGGGCGTGACACAAAGTATTTTTGGGTATGAGGGTTGAACATCAGAGATGTTCACTAAGACTTAGGATAGAAGCTAGGAACTTCTATCAGGGTGGATGGTAAAGATGCTCTGATCCACAAGTGGGTACAGTCGGTGTAACTAAATCTCGCGAATATGTGTGTGTACCCTTCCCAATGAAGGGTGTGTATTGTTTGTGAAACACACATAATATGGAAATGGGAAATAGGTTATGAAAACCTTAGAAAGGATTTGAGAACCTTGGAAATGAATTGGTAAACCTTGGAAAAAGGTTTTGAAAACCAGAATTTGAAAAAAAATATTCTTAAATGAAATAAGGAGTCTATCACACTCTAATTAAAATTATTTTTGTGAAAACTCTCACCCAACACCCATTCATTGAGTTGTCAAACTCACCCCCTCCCTTACCCCTTGTCAGGTAACTAAGGGAAAACCCACTAAAAGACTTTCATGTAGCTGAACCTGCAAGATAGGTATGTAAGGTTTAATGTATTCAATTTTTATTAATGTTATTCTAGGAAAGATACATGTAAAAATGACACTTTATTGCTCACGGTTTAGAGAAGGGGAAAGCCCTTAATAATCCGGGAGAGTGGTAGGTTGCTCACGGGGATCCAACCAAACTAGGTCAGGGCGTGACACCCGACCTACCTTGTGGTTGGGACCGCGTCCTTTTGCTCTTGTCATTAGGGTGTACTCCCTCTAGTTGTCGTCCTTGGCTTTATCTAGGTTACCTGGTTACTTGACCATTTTACTTTGAGATTCTGATGTCCCTTCCATGCTCTAATGTCCTTGAAATATAGATGTTAGACTCCTTATACGAGTTTAGGGTATCCCGTGTTGATTCGTTCTATTCCATCTCCGTATTGAGTCTACGTGTCTCCCTCTGTCAGGTTTCTAACCCTAGGTTGACCCCATTGATCCACAGTCAGACCGATCAGTGGACCAAACTGGTCAACGATCAACGGTGCCCTATCAACAGCCACATAGACACAGGCAGCCAATGGAAGGCTGACATGTGTTCGGTCAACGGCCAGCTAGCGACCCGTCAGCATACCATGCATACACGAGCACCCAATAAGAGGCTGCCACGTGTCCAGTCAACGGGTCAACAGTTGACGCGACAACCGAGAACTCCACGTCAAAAAAACTCGCCAATCACAGTGTGCCACGTGGCATGACTGCCACGTCATCGTCTTCAACCTTCAGACGCTGACAGAGAGAACGAAGGAGAGGGAGATGCCGAAAAAGTTGGAGTCTTCGGCAACTCGAAAAACTTTCTGGTTAGGTCGTCGGTGGCCAAGTCAGAGGCTGAGTCTTACACTAACGGTAGCCTGAGCAGTTGTCGAGCTCCCTATATAAAGAGCACCCCTCTATTTGTTCTTAGCATCCCACAATCGAGTAAAGAGGAAGAACAATGCATTTTTTGGCAAGCAGCAAACCAGAGCTCCAACGACAGGCGAAATCTCCACTAAAGAAGCTCTCGAGGGCGGCATTGGAACCGGGGAAGAACATTCGAGCTCCAGATACTCTTAGAATGGACCAAGACCTATAGAGAAGTGGGAAGGGGATCGCATAGTGAAGTCACTCCAAAACTCGAAACAACGAGCTCTCGACCAACTCAACCTCGACTCTATTGGCTCTTTCGCCACCCGCATTGGCCATCTCTGACAACCTAAGACCCTCCACAACTCCTCACTAACCCCCAGTAAGCTCAATTTTGCTTCTCATAGCCGGAATTTCTGAGTTACGAAACTGCACCACCTAAAACTTCTCTCTTCAAATTACCGCAGGACATTGGCGATTTGCAGTGGAATTCAATCTTGGTAGATTCCCCTCGACTAGCACTAGCTGCCCCCATCTCAAGCTCCGACCACCGCCCCTTCCGTTGGTAAGATACACAAGCTTTCTCTTTCTACTGTAAGTTTTCGGGCGAAGCTCCGATGAGGCTTAAAACTCATCCAAATTTAGAAATTCAAAGTGTAGGTCGATCGAGGGGAGCTAGAGAAGACGAATTGAGGCGAGAATTGGATAAATTAAGGACTTACAAGCCAGCAATTGGACAAGCTAAGATCTGAAGGTTCATATGATTAAATTGGGGAAGAAGATGAAGTTTGATTTTTGGATTTTGGGGACTTTTATGTAATTTTTGAAAAATTGAAGGATTGAATGGTAAATTCATGAAATTGAAGGTGTTTTCAGGAAATTCACCCCAACTAAGGGTCAATTGGGCAATTTGGGCAAAATAGGGGGCAAATTGGAAATTTCTAAAAGTTGGGGACCAAATTGTAATTTTTAAAAAATTAAGGACTAGAGGGAAATTTTGGTAAATTAAGGGCCAATTGGTGAAATTTAAAGAGTTAAGGACCCAAAAAGAATGATTGGAAACCCAAGGGCTTAATAGAGATTAAAAGGAAAGCAAGGACCCATGTGTAATTAAAGCAAAGTACGTGGCCTTAGGTGTCACTGCATCCTGATACGAACACTCGTACCCTACAAGAACAAATAACTAGAGTGTCGGCCCCTAGAAGCGCACCGAGGAGAGAGACTCCACTGGCGCAACCCCGCTGAGATCACCGGGTGAGTGGGAACCGCTATAATATCAAATTCTGATTAGAATGATGGTTCAACTTCAAAACAATTTTCTTAGAATTAGACTCCCCTAATTGGATGACTCTGTTTAAAATATTTGGGAGCTAATTTCGAGCTTAGGCTCGATATGCCAGTGGGCCCAAGGTCGATGGATACGGGCATGGACCCGTCTAGAACGAGTATGTAATGAATGATGCTAAAAGATCCAAATAATGGGGATTTTGTGTGATACCCATCGAGCCAAGTCTGAGTTGTCGAGCTTGTTGGGCTAAACCGCTACTTTGCCGAAGCCAAGTCATTGAACCTGTTGGGCGAGTACGTGTGGGTCAAAGCCAAGTCGACAGATCATTGAGTTAGAGGGCTAAAGATAAAGGTTATAATTAAAAAGACTATTGATTGTGCATGCACCGTGATGTTCGGGCCATTAGGACACCTGGCATGAGATAGTGATAGAGCCCAAGGACTGTTGGATGACCCAGGGTGCATAAGGGCGGTATGTCGTTCAGTAGATCGTGATGCTCAACGAAGCTTCCTGCTCACAAAGATCAAGGCAGTAGGAGAAAGGAGGTCTTGTCCCACTATGTGGACATCATGAAGTGATCAGGGTTTGAGGGTCGAACTATTGATGTCTACTCAAACTCCAAGTAGAGGCAGTGCACCTCTATCAGGGTGGACGGTAAATGTGCTTCGGTCAACAAGTGGAACGGTTGGGGACCGTTCTACGAATGTGTGATCACTCCTATGATAGGAGAACGGTTGTTGATCATGTGAAATGTGTGAAAATGACAAAAGAATAATTTAATGGATAGAAAAGATGAATTCAAATAAATGTTATAATAGTTTCCCTCACTGAGTATTTGTACTCATTCCCCTTTCTCTCACCCTTTTCAGGCTATAGTACCAAGACGGAAAGTTCCAACACACCTTCAAAAATGAATCATTGAACTAGTTCATTATGGTTCAATCCGGTTCATACCGGTTCGAGTCTAGTTCACCTCGAATCGGTCCGGTTTTCCCATTCAATTCACTTCATGGTTCTTTCCCATGATTTTTATAAATTTTTGATCACTTATGATTTTTCAATTTCCCAATTTAACCCTTCCTTACTATTTTCAGTTCATTTATTGACTCGATTTTTCTATAAAATCACATGTTATTTTCCAGGTTTCCTTGGTTTGAGGGGATAGGTCTCACAGTGTGACAGCTCCGATTAGACATGATCAAAAACTTTCATGTAGACGTAGTGGAGTCGGGTCAGAGTTGGGATCTTATCGAAGATGGCATGTTGGCCATCGCGGCTGGCAGGGTTGGAAAGTTGACTCTTTGAGGAACCTCTATCAACTTGAATGATCTTAAATGGTTGTATGTAGCTCGTATAATCCATGTTTTAGTCAACTTGGCTCTCAGACCCACTATTCAAAATTTGGATGATTTAATACATTCTCAAATCTAACTCAAATCAAGCAAAATTAGAGGATATGGAAATATGGAAGTTCAAGGAACTCACCTAATTTTTCTCAGCTCACTCGTCGTGGCCATCGAAATTAGCTCCAAAAATAGATACTCTATTTTTGGTCACTGGAGATTGGGTATTATGTGATCTCACCAACGACGACAAAGAAAGAGTCGAGGGTCGAGAGGGGTGGAAATGGAAAGTTGAGGTACTCATCTTTCCAAGGATACCAAGAATGTCGTCGGAGGTGGCCAGACGGCGGAGAAATTATCTCTAGTATGCAAGTCATCGAAAAAAGGAGTAGTTGGTGGGTGGGAGAGAATTATGAGCTCATTCCAGTGAAGGAATGACCCTATTTTATATGGAGATGATTTAGACATCTGTGGCAATCTAACTATAGGCTTCTTTCTTCATTTTATAGCATGAGGCCTCGAGAATGGATTAATTTCCCCAAGTTGTGGATTTGAGTTGTGGGGTAAAAATAGAGGAATACGAGCAAGCTATCAGGCGAGTAAGATGACACGCGCACATGTAGTCGTATGTGCGTGTGTCCAGCATCCCAGCTGACCGGTTTGGCATTGTAGCAAATCGGTCTCCGACAAATTTCTTGATCGATTCATTTTTTTGTCTAGTTTACCCCTTCCCGACCAATTCTTGAAAAAATAAAAATAATTAAAAATGGTATATTTAATTTTCTATTAAATGGACTAAATAATCATTTTATTTATATTTGTTTTGACCCTTCTAAGGGCTTTTGTAACTCCCTCTAACCAGTTTGAACTAATTTTTTTCTCGTTTCCTTCCAATCATTTTTCTCTTGCTCAGGAGTACTCTCAAGTGTCCCCCAATCTTCATTTTACCACTCATCCATCAATCACTATATTTTATTATTGCTTTATTTGGCTCCCTAGTTAGCATTTTTCTTATCTATTCATCTTTTCTCTTTTTTATGTGTCAGGAAATTTCCAGTATTACAATTATCTTCTTTCACATCTAATTCATAGAGTATTTCCCTTTGTTTGATAAATATGCTAATGCCTTGTTGGTTATTTTGTACCATTTAAAAGGCTAACTACTATATTTATAGCCCAACTATTCATATTCAGATGAACATTAAACAATGGGTTTTCTTCAATAAGCTCTCACCACGAGGGTAGGATATGATTGACCAAAATTGGACAGCTTTGTTCAAACAACATGTTAGTAGTACACGTACAAATCAAATTTTATTTTTCAATAGCAGTCCAATTACAACAAAAGGGTTGTATTAGTGAATTTGTCTATAGTATAATATAAATATGGTTTGTATTAGTGAATTTGTCTATAGTATAATATAAATATGGTTGTACATTTCGTTATTCCTACCAAACTAGTATTAGTTGTTCAAATGCAGTGCTATAGATCTAATTCACTAGTTATCTTAATAGGATTGGTTGTTCAAATGCAGGGCTATAAATCCAATTTACTAGTTATCTTAAAATGAAAGGCAAGCAAGCGCATTCTGAATTGATAAAAATATAAATTTTGAGCTAGTTTGTTTTGATTCTCTTAATACTCCCCTTGGTTTTCCCCATCTGAGTAATGTTCTATTTCTCTATCGGTTAAAAAGATAAATTTTCTTTTAATTAACAAAACTCTCCCCCACATCCAAATCCCTTCAATCCCTTTATTCAAATCACACTCCAAACATCTTAATCCCTTTATCCAAATCACTCCAAACACCTCATCTAACCTATTCAATTCTGTAAATTCCTTTACAGAAGCCACTTCGTCTACTATGAAAAATGAGAACATGGATACTTGTGGGACTGAAATTCAATGATACCAATCATCTTTAAACTGTTTCCCATTACACACCACAAAAGAAAGGGGTGAGGGAGAGATTGAGAAAGCCGCAATTTGTTTTTATTTTTTGTTTATTAATAAACAATTAAGTGTCCTTACTCGGGTAAAATATCACTGAAGGAACAAAACTGGTTTCCCCTAAGTTCCAATATGCAGAGTTTTTTTTTCTTATGTTTCAACAATCTACCGACGTTTGTTCTCTAGCAAATCAACTCAGCTGTGCTCCCGACTCCCCTCATGTCAGTCATACATACCCTCTTGTTCCCACGCATCAACAAGGAAATCGACCATTTCCTGCCATAGTTTATGAATGACATTGTTACCCGGGCTTTAATAATAATAATAATAATAATAATATAGGCAGAGAAAATGCAATTACATTGCAAGTAGTGTCTTACCGATAGAGGTACAGGCTGCGGGAAAGGCTTGTTACTTCCCAGTAAGCTTTCATATGTAACATTCCAACTGTAAAAGTTACCACGTTATTTATATGCATGATGAGAAAGAAAAGACAGTTGGACACTATAAAACAAAATGCAAAATGCATGTTATAGTTTACTTTTATCGGTTCAAATTATGTTTAGATTTGGTTGCCACTGGATCATCCAGAAACTTTTAAGTGACCAAGAACTACATGCTAGATAACATAGGAAGCTCTCCATGGTGCTTTCAATTCATGAGCAAAGCAGGAGATAATAAACAATATCTACTATCTGCAAATGCCTCATATAACCCACCTTAACTTGGACTCGCGAGACTGTCGTGGTCTCATCTCATTCTTTTTATTACCTAACCATTGCTGCCTAGTCTGGTCCCAGAGAAGAAGACCTGAAAAAACAAAGAAAAGTCAGTGTCATCAATGTAAATTAATGATACTACATGCAAAGTAGAACTGCATGAATGTAATAAAAAGGAAAAGGATGGAATAAAACATGCAAGGATTTGATAAAACTTGCCATGATTAATGAACATAGGAGTCCCACTGGGACCCTGGCCACAGCGTGGATCTAGGGTCTGGTTTGATATGCTGATTGAGGAGATGCTTCCCTGTGACTGAACGGTGCTGTTTTCCATCTCAAGCAAACTTGAGCTCCAAAAATCTTCCAAATTGCTTGGATTTTTGAGTCCTCTATCTTTAGAATCCTGTCCCTTCAGTAAGGACCCAGAAGAAGAAATCAACTTGGATTTTGAACAGCACACGAGACAACCACTGCTCTGGTACAAATCACATATGTTCTGTTACAAATCATTTTTGTAATATTTATAAGAACCCACATCAGCAAATCAAATGACCTCAAAAAGCCAGAGTGAAGTCATAAAACATGTTGAAGTGGTGAAAGCATGTGATATTTGTCAATAAGACATAAATACCCAGTTTGAAAAGTATCTCCACTAGGTTGGGAAAAAGACAAGTATCTAAGCTATAAAAAAGGAGATGAAGGATCCAACTGATGGAGAGAAGAATCACTAAACTGATCATCCACATAACTCAATTTAATGTAGTGAAGTCTTAATATGAGTTAGGAAGTTTTCATTAATTTTTAAGGACAGGAAGCATCTGAATTATCTATTCAGACAATATGGTAATAAATGAATGAGACATAACGAACTTCCCACCAAAGACTCATCAGAAAGGATTAGCACAAGGACAATCAATTGATCTTTATAGGTTCTGGTGCAGAGAGATCTTAATTACTTGTGCTCAAATCAATTTCACAATGCTCAATTAGAACAACCAAACTTGTAAAGAACACTTTGGATTGTTTCTTTAATAATAATATCATCTATTAAAAGAGCTTCAGGACAATGTACATTCAAGAAGGTTCATCTACACTTGAGTAGCTGTTAAGGCAAGATACAACATGATTATTTGTCTTATACACAGGACTTTCCCTCGATCATTGATCGAAAGTAACACAGAAAGATCACTGAACTCGGTATAGCAATTTAAAAAGTGAAAATATCAGCCAGAAGCCTGGGTCTGATATTTTTTTACTTGGAACACGAAAACAAGTGGTTGCAACATCTATTCAAGAAACAGAAAATTCCAGACAATAGCAACACAGGCAAGCAAAGCTATTTTTTCCCTGAAGGCATAGGTCAAAATTAATGGACCAAAAGGTGTCCCTTTTACCTCGAAGCATCAGCATTAAGTGACTCAAAAGAAGGGTCAACCAAACGATATACCGTCACTGTGACACAGTTTACAAACCTAACCGCTATTGAACTTGAACATAACAATCGATCAAACTATTGCAACGTCTATCCAAGAAATAGAAAGTTCCAAGTTCCGCAATCGGACGTCGGCAACACCGGCAAGCAAGCCACTTTGCCCCTGATCGCATAAGTCATAATTAACGGACCAAACACGCTGACTTTTTTTGTTCTCCGAAGCTTCAGCATTAGGCCGCTAAAAAGAAGGGTTAACCAAGAGAATTACCGTCGCACAGTTTACAGACCTAATCGCCATTGAGCACGAACAGAATAATCGCCGGAAAAGAGATCAAATTACAAGAATCGGAACAGGAACCGGAAAGATTACCCCATGCATGCAGTACGGGGAAGACCCAGAGGTTGTCAGTCTACAGCTGGGAGCAAAAGCAATCGAAACGTAAACCCTTTTTTGTCTCCTTCTTGCTTCTTTAGGAAAGAGAGATCAAAGGACAACAGATTCAGCGATTAATACAACGAACAGATGAAAGAGACAGAGAGTAATCGATCAGTTACCAAAGAAACGAGCTGATGGCGTTTCAAGTTCCACTGAATTCCCTGAAGGTCGGTCCTAGTCCTGCCTCCTCCGCTACTCGATTACTGTAGCAGTATGTAGCTGAATAGCTCCATCCAATATATCTCCTTTTTTTTTTTTCCAATTTAAATACTCTTCAAGAATTATCAGTTTCCTATTTATCCAACACAGTTATGCTTGTTCTAGCGGAAAAAACACTGTTATGCTCTGTCAACCGGTTGGATCATTTTCAAAGCCGTGTTGACCGAACCGATGGAAATTAATAGCCTTGTATAATATCAATTATTAATATGGATCAATTGTGTTATTGTGTACATTAAATAGCCTTGTATTGTATAGGTGAATTTGTACATCAAGTAAATAAATATATCAATACATTAATTAAGTTTCAAGAAATGTTTATATATTAAATAGATTAGAAATTGCACATTAATTAGGTATTTATCTTATTAGTATTAATTGTTTATGCTAATTAAGTATAATATCAATTAATTTTTTTTGCGAGAGAAATGAGTATATGAAAGATTGATTTTTTTATTAAGTTTTAAATTTAGTTTGGGAAGGAAATAAATAAATTTAAGAATTTAGAATAGTTGTACAGTAAAACATAATTAATAGCACAGTAATAAACAATAAAATATTGATAATATATCAAAATGAAAAGAAAATTAATGTATATTTTAAATTATATATAACACATGTCAATCGACAATGTTTTCAATAAATATATTATAATAATATAACAAAAAATAATAAGGTGTTAAAATTATATATTTAAATTTCTTAAATTTTAAATAAAAATAAACTATTATTGTTCAAAATGGAGGATTAAATTATACAATTTAATTAGAATATATTATAGATATTATCAAGATTAGTTATTTTGTGCATATTACATATCATATATTTTTATCTATACTTTAATTTAATAAATTTTATTTTGTGTTATTATTATAATTTATTGTTATTTTAATATATTATAATAAAAGGGCTAAATATGTACTACTATAAAGATATTGATGATCAAATAAGTAGAAAAAAAAGGGTTGGGACGAAATTGTCCAAATGTGTAATGGTTGAGGACCAGAAATATAATTTATCATACATTTAATTCGTCTTAATTATTAATATTAATTGTCAAATATACCTACTTAATATAACTTCTGGACATTTTTTTATATGCAATCCTTTAGAGAACAATTTATATATTTGAAAAAAAACTAATAAAATACTGGCAATGAGCAACACTTCGAAGCAATTATACTGGCGATGATTGCTTTTATTATTTTTATTTTTTTTCATTTTAATATAATAATAATTTTTAATATTGTTTTATAGTTTTTTTATCAAAAATTGTCTAGTTAGTGAATTTATAGAAAACAACTAATTAAAGTTCAAATTAAAAATAATCCGGCAGTTCAAATATAAAAATTGAAGAAAATATTATTCGAACTAATCAAAAGTAGGCCCTACATACCAAAAAAATAGTCAGATTTGGTGAATAAACTACCTTTTTCATTTCCTTTTTAAGCCCCGCCACTTGGCATTTTTGAATAATTTTCATTGTATTTTTAATTCATGCTAATAAATTGTTAGTGAAAAGGAATTATACCTTTATACTATAATTCTAGATAAAATATTTTGAATGGTAGGGTATTGTCCACCTTTTTATAGTTTAAATAAAAGTGTATATAAAAGGAAAAATTGAGATAATTTGTCAAAATTGTATTTTAAAATTACTATTAAAGTATTAGTGAATGGGAAAGGGGATTGTCTCATGTTTATGCATCTAAATTGGAGGGAAAAATTATTTATATGTTATTTTAAAAATAATGTCATATTTAATTTGATTGATTCTTTGAATAAACTATAAAAATATAAACTATTGAGTTAAAGTCGCACAAATTTAGAAAGTGGGAGATATGGACAACTCATAAGGCACTAAACAAATAGAAATAAAATAATATAAATAACTAATTAAAGTGAAAGTCAATAATATCTCATTCTACATTTTGTTGATCAAATAAGTCACTCTTGATCATAAGTACACTTATACTTCTCTAATAAATCTTTATATGGGTGCATGTAAAGATTTGGAAGTAATCACCCCCTATAACTCCACTTTCAGCTACTCTATAAGTTGACATCGCCTGTAAAACTAAGTGTCATGTTTGTACAATCATCGTCCACTCAAATCAATAAACATGATCACACAATATACAAATAATCATTGTTAAATAAAATAGTTTGAGTGGTAGGGCATCTAATCAGTGCAACCCAACTTTTTATAGTTTAAATGAAAGTGTATATAAGAGGAAAAATTGAGATGATTTGCCAAAATTGAATTTTGAAATCACGTTTGAAGTATTGGTGAAGGGGATTATCTCATGTTTATGCATCTAAAGTGGACCAAAAAATTATTTATATGTTATTTTAGAAATAACGACATATTTAATTTGATTGATTTTTTAAATAAATTATAAGAACATAAACTATTGAGCTAAAGTCCACAAATTGAGAAAGTGGGAGATATGGACAACTCCTAGGGCACTAAGCAAATAGAAATGAAATAATGTAAATAACTATTCTTAATGAAGTCAATAATGTGTTATTCGACATTCTTTATATGTTGATCAAATAAGTACACTTTCCTGCCATACGCCTCTCTATGGGTGCATGTAAAGATTTGGAAGCAATCACCCCCTATAACTCCACTTTCAACCACCCTGTAAGTTGACATCGCTTCTAGAACTAGGTGTCATGTCTGTACAATCATCGTCCACTCAAATCAATAAACATGATCACACAATATACAAATGGTCATTGTTTTATAGGTACTTAGATTTGACCGAACCCTCTACTCATGTTCTTAAACACATATCACCATGTAACACACTATTTTTAGTAATTCTCGGGGCTAGGTATGCTATCTGATTGACCCCGCTATTCGTGCTCCAAAAACACCATTTTCAAATTAATGTGTATAAAACAAGAATTAATGGGGTTCGATTTTCTAACTCATTAACTCATCGTTACTCAATTCTTAGAAGTTCACTTAATAAATCATCCGAAAGCCTAGCTCCTTTTTCAATTCAGTAGTCATGACCTCAACCCTTCTTCTATTTTCGGTTTTAAGCCTCAACCTTCTTTTGAAAATCACATGAGTCTTAACTCGATTTTCTCAAACAACTTCAACTGTGATTTCTTAGTCCATTTCCTTATTCCCAAAAACATTCCACATACTTTACCATTTTTCCAATATCTTTGTAAACATTACTTATCATGATCTATACTTGAAGCAAATTAAGTAAATCTTGTAAAGAACCATATTCGGTCCAATAGAACTCGCTGTCTATAAATCCACTTAACAATGTATTCGAGACTTGTTCGTCCCGATATTTTTCCAAGTATCTCGAATCGATGAATCCAATTGTATCACTTGCAACAATTATACTACAAAAAAAATATGGTATTAGTCAAATTTGGTTCTAAACGGTATATTATGGTACCATCACGTAGCTTCTCAAAATTACGATTTTACCCTTTGAGTCGAGTTTTCTTAATTTGTACATCGACAACTCATTTATACAACCACTTTTCTCATCTTCTAAATCTCTAAATTTCTCCCTTTTATTTGGCCATATTTACTCTAAATCCAAAAGTGTTTAAACCCTTTCATTAAATCCCTTAACTTTCCTCCCTTGCACTTTAGTACTTAAACTTTTAAAAATTAGAATATGGTCCCTATTCTTTCCACTTATCTACTTTCAAAACCATTAACTTCTACACATACTTATTTCAAGTCCTCCAACTTCCTCCAAGTTCTTTTGGGGTCCTCAAACTCTTAGAACTTTCTCTTTGGCCCAAAACATTTCAAAAATTACTATTTGGCTCTTAAAATTTTTCAAAAGTTTCACTTAGATATATAGCCTCTTTTAAGTTACCATTTTGGGACTCTATGTTTTCTCCATCTTTGTTTTATGTCCTTAGACTCCTATTGAGTCTCACTCGGGTCCCCATTTTCTTGAAATCGTAGTTTGCCCCCAAACTTTTTGAAATGAACATTTAGCCCCTATCTTTACTCTCTTTTAAAACATCTCTATATACTTCCCAAAAATTATTTACAAGTCCCTCATGTTATTCCCCAAGTCCCAACATACACTTTTCATCTAGCCACGACCGAAACAATGTTGTTTTGGTCGCTATCGGGCCTTTGCCGAAAAATTGTCACAAATAAAAAATAAGTTAGGAATTCACCGGGGAGGGCAAATCAGTCATCAACATGGGTGGGGTTCGTAAGCTGATTGGCTTGCACATTCGTGGCCACTTGAACCACCTCAAATGGTGGTTGGAGTAGTCTGAAAAATGTGATATACAATGTATGTTTAACATAGGGTAGTCACCAATACTTTCAAGAATTTGCATGACCACGAGGCTTACCTACAACTTGAACAATCGGTGGTGTTTGCTAGAGAGGACTAAGAGGAACTTTCAGAATTATTTTAAGTCACGTTTGGCCATCGGGGAGGTTGGGACGAGGTCAGAAAGATACTGCTTTGTTTTTGGCCTCCATAGTAGCATCACTATTCAAAAGTTAAATTAAACGCGATTACAACACCACCAAAATAAGCAAGTTTGGTCATCGGAAATGGATGTTGTAAGCTGTAAAACCGTATTTTAGAAACACGAAAATTTCAATTAAGATTTGAATTGGAATGTAATTCAATCAGTTCAAGCAAAGTAAATGGAAGTTGCCCTCGATTCATAAAGGGGTTCGGTTTTCTCCTAAATTTAATCAGTTCTTTCTTGCTTTTCTTGACTCGTGGTGATGGGTTTCACAATGCCAATGTTCATTGATTAGTCTGGTCTGACCAGGTTTGGTGAAGAAAATCGGTCGGTTCAGGCCTGATTCGACCAATTTTCTAAAATTTAAAATTTTCTAAATTTATTTTCTATCTAATGGTGGCTTCAATTCTCCAAATTGACATTTTTAAGCTATCTAGAAAAATGAATTATCAAATCCGGTTCACCATGGTTCAACCTAATTCAATCTGGTTTAGGTCCAGTTCACCCTGATTCAATCCGGAAATGGATGTTGTAAGTTGTAAAACCGTATTTTAGAAACACGAAAATTTCAATTAAGATTTGAATTGGAATGTAATTCAATCAGTTCAAGCAAAGTAAATGGAAGTTGCCCTCGATTCATAAAGGGGTTCGGTTTTCTCCTAAATTTAATCAGTTCTTTCTTGCTTTTCTTGACTCGTGGTGACGGGTTTCACAATGCCAATGTTCATTGATTAGTCTGGTCTGACTAGGTTTGGTGAAGAAAATCGGTCGGTTCAGGCCTGATTCGACCAATTTTCTAAAATTTAAAATTTTCTAAATTTATTTTCTATCTAATGGTGGCTTCAATTCTCCAAATTGACATTTTTAAGCTATCTAGAAAAATGAATTATCAAATCCGGTTCACCATGGTTCAACCTGATTCAATCTGGTTTAGGTCCAGTCACCCTGAACTGATCTGGTTTTCCCATCCAATTTTCTTCATGGTTCTTCCCCATGATTTTTATGACTTCTTGGTCACTTAGGATTTTTCAATTTCTCATTTTTAACCATTCTTTAGCATTTTTGGTTTCTTTAAATAGCTTGATTTTCTTATGAGATTTGCCGGTTCTTTTCCCAGTTTCCTTGATATGAGAGGACTTGTTTCACATTTTCTCTATAGGAATGAATCACCTACAAGTTCGTGTTGAGGTAAAACACGCACGCTTGGAACTCCCTCGAACGATCAAGTCTCAGAATATAGGTGAGTGAGATTTTTTACATCATACCCGATTGAGATGATGAGCACATTTATTTTTGAATTGAAAACCATTTTCCAGAAATAGTCTCCCCTGATTGTTTGGATTTTCTTAAACCTTTTGGAAGATGTTTTTGAGTAGAGCTAGAATTGTTTTAGTGGGCCTAAGGACTTAGTTTTGAAATTAATAGGGCCCAATGCTTACTTTTGGAAAAAAAACTCGTGAAGTGTGCCCAAAGCCAATGGGAATGAACTTAAACTAGTAGAGAAAATCTTGATTTTAAGCCTTATGAAAATTTACCATAAATGGATAAATTGTGTGATAAAGTCACCTAGTCGAAGTCGGATGGTCGAACTCGTTGGGCTAATAGTTACTAAGCCGAAGCCGAGTCATCAAATTCGTTGGCCTGGTGGCACCAAAGATAAAGGTCTAAATTAAAATACTTTTATTTGTATATGCTGAGATACAGAACCATCAAGATATCCGATATGAGGTAGTGTTGGTTCTAAGGGTTGATTGATGACTTAGAGAGCATAAGGGAAGCTTTGTCGTCTAGTATGTCAAGAACCTTTAAGGGCTTCATGCGCTTTGAGACCGAGGATGGAGGGGGAGAGGTCTCGTCCCACAATAGCGGACACGAAGGAAATCTAAGTATGAGGACTAGGCAATTGATGATCACACAAACTTGTGGTAAAAGGCATAACCTCCTACCAATGGTAGACGGTAAAGTCGCTCCAGTCCACAAGTGGAACAATCGAAGATTATTCTATGAACGTATGATCCCTTTGATTAATAAGGTTGCGTTTTTTTTATTGTTAAACCAATTATATAAAGGAAAAATGTTTAATTAACCCTTTTAATAATAAAGGAAAATGATAAAGTTTAATTACTTGAGGAGTATGAAGATAAAATGTGAAACTTGAACAATCACTTGCCCTTAATTCCTTTACTACCCACTCACTAAGTTGTTGAACTCCCTCCCTCCCTTAAACCTCTTTTAGGGAAGCTTCTACATCAAGAAGAGGGAAAACCTGTGAAACAAACTAAGATTTCCACGAATAGGTAAATTTTCATTTAGTTGTTTTGTAAATTTTCTTCTGGAAAACATATATGCTAGTAAGTCTTTACCTTTCCTTACCTATCATAGTAGGATTACCATCTTAGTGTAGGAAGGGGTGACGGGTTAATTACAGGGTTCCAACTAAATTGGGTTGGAGCGTAACACATGACCTGCCTCAATAACCCTTTTATCTATTTTTTATAATTTTACATATTTTTAAAATTATCATTGTGCCCTTTTTGGATCCTCTCAATAATTTAAGTCATATCATTTTCTGATTCTGGCTCATCCAAACTTATTTCTTGTAAAAATTGGGACTCCTTGTTTGGAAAAATGACTTTCGATCTAATTACCAGTTTGGATTCTCATTCTTGGTTCAACTGACTTTCAATCCATGTGTGCCTAATTTTACTCTTGGGAAAATCTCGGTGTTACAATGCTGGTGAGGGTGGGGAACTTCATCTAGGTACTTTGGAGATCATAGGTCTTTTGATTGGACTATCACTTTGTTAGAAAATATCGTTCTTATTATCGATGAAAACATGTGATGAAACATAGGCTTGCTAAGAATGTATTGGCTCTAGAAATTGAATTTAATTAAGTAACATTGGTAATGAGAGACGTCAACATAGAAATGAATCTTTAATTTTTGGCATGGCATAGTTGATTTTGTTGTGTATTACAATTTGTCATTCTTGTTGTAGTAAAACTTAGCACATTCGATTGTTGTGAAATAACATGATTGGAGGGAGAGTGGGGTGGGAGACTTAAAGTCATATCAAGGGAAATATGGATAAAGATTTTTATGGTTAGTTAGTGTGAATTGTCAATTAATTTTCTCATTTCACTAATAAGAATGTTACTAAATGAGAAAATTGACTAATAATTTAGTCTTAAGATGAGAAAATTAACTTCCCTTAATTATTAATGAGGAAAGAGCCCCTTGTCATTTTTCTTGGTGACAAAATGAGAAAATTAACCATCATTAAATCATCAATGAGTAAATTACTTTTTTACAATTGGATCATAAATTCTAAGGGGGAATATAGGTAATTATTAGTGATCAATGAGCATGATCTAAATGCGAGTAAAGGGTATTATGAAAAATTGAGAGTTTGATGAAAATATTATATATCATGCTAGGGTAATAACTTGTGCTCGACATGCCACTAAATTATATGTGAGATTTTTTATCAAAAAAATATAAAATATCCATAGCAATTTTAAAAGTGGATTGTGATCGGATAACTTGAAAAATGTGGGTGTAATATGAACTCAATGGTTTAAAAATAGGTGAAAACCTGACCTTTTAAAATAATATAGTAAAAAAGTGTAATGACCAAATGGAAATGAATATAATATGATGAATAATTTATGGTTATAAAATAGGCTAGTACCTAATATTTATGAAATGGACTAATATCTAATGTCTATTAAAAGTGATATAGCACAATGTTTATAAAATGTGCTAAAATTTAATATTTATGAAATGGGTAAAGTTTAATATTTATAAAATGTGTTAAGGCACAATGTTTATAAAATGTGTTAGATTCCAATGTTTATGAAATATTTTAAGATACAATATTTATGAAATGAGATATAACCCAATGTTTATAAAATATGATAGGATCCAACATTGATGAAATGGGATAAAACTCAACGCTTACGAAATTACTAAGATCCATTTTTTTATGAAAGAGAGTAGCACTTAACATTTATAAAAGAGATAAGACTCAAATGGTGTAATAAGAAGAACTAAGTTCCAAGAAATTGAGTATTTGCTAAGATCAATGTACTATGTATGTTTGTATAAATATGTATAGATGTAAACAATTGGCTAAGCTAATCTTCAATTGAATATTGTAGTACAAAATGTTAAAAAGTTGGCTTAGTTAACATTCAATTATTGGTTGTAGTAATAAAAGGTTAAGAGGGAGTAAATTTATATATTGATAAATGATTTTGTGTGTGAAATGATATGTACATCATAGTACATTCTTCTGTTGAACCGTTTAGTAATGACCTTTTTTTAAATAGTACATACGTAATAGTATGATGAATAAATCATTAATCTTAATTTGTTATTGAGATGAAGTGGTTAGTAATTGTAAGTACATCATTTATATGAACTAGTGAGCAATGATGTTGATTGAATGGTTTGTATATCATAATACGACCTTAAATGATCATATGTGATCTTCAAATAAGACCCTATTGGAATTTTACCTGAATTGATGAGTGATGATCATATCTAAGTGGTATGGACGTTATAGTATAACTTTTAGATAAATTGGCCAGTAATAACGTTGTTTAAATAATCTATACATCATAGTATAACATTCATATTTATTGAATGGTATGTACATTATAGTACGACTTTCAAATTAATTAATTAGTAATAAGATTGCCTAAAACATTCACATTTAGATGATCTAATTAGTAATTATATTGTCTCAATAGTATATCACATAATATATTATTTGGATAAATTAGTTAATAATGATCATAAATCATAGAATGAATTGGTTAGTAATAATCTTGTATGAATCCTAGTAGGTATATTATATCTTTTGAATTAATTAATTAGTTATAGTATTTTATGAATTACACATATGTACATTATTTGTAATAGTACTCACTTTCAAATGAATTAATTGATAATTGTGTAAAAGTATTTTATTTTATGTGTGATTAGTAATGATTTTGCATAGATGATATATATATATATAAATACGAGTTTCAGATAAATTAATTTATTATGGTATGAAAGAAATGCGTTAGAATTAATATTTTGAGGATGATCTAAGAACTACTATAAATATTAAATATCTCTTATTGTGAATTATTAACTTTTATGAATAGTTTTAAAAATATAAATTATACATTATAAATATCATATTAGTCATTTGAATTAGGGAAGATGTCGAACTAATAAACTGATAATCAATTTTTGCAATGAATTGAGTGTTGTTACCTTTTGCTCCACGTATTTTTCAATTATTGTAAAAGTAACGAATTAAGGAAAAATAAACTTATTGTAGCTCCAATCAAATGCAAAATCCATTTAGAAATGTACAAAGAGAATTGCACCAATATTGTATATTAGTCATACGTATTTTTCGCATAATTTTAAATATTTTGTAAATTTATTTAATTATATTTATAAAACTTTTAATTTTTTAAGATAAATTTAAACTATTTATAAAATAGTGAATATATACTATTACAATTATTTTGCGTCCAGTATCCCTTCTCCTCAACATTGGAGTGGATGTACCCAGCAACATCGCTAAATGCATTGCAGACTCGACAGACAAAAAGCTTCTTTCTATTTCTACATAATGGTAATTGAAAATACAGAGGTCCTTAACGATCCCACCGATCTTCACGCTGATTAGAGCTCAAAAGCCGTCAACATGATTTCCAGGGTCATAGATCTTGTCCCTGCATCTGCACCTCCAGGTGAGGAGGTAGTACCTCTGATCATCTTCTTCCTCACGACCCCCAATCCGCTGGCCGGCCGTGAACACCCCGCTGCTGTTGCCTCCGTCCTTCCCCAGAGAAGACGTGCCGTGCCGCCCCGTTGCCACCAAAGTGGGCACGCATGGCCTGCAACTGGAGCACTTGTTTATGCAGTTGGGCGGTCTCGAGCCCAGGGCCATCTTTCTCTGCCCCAAGCTCTTCAAGTCCCCATCTTTACTAATGCTCAGGAGCAATGACCCATCTTCCAAAGAGATAAGAACACAGAAAAAAGATTTGGTATTCACACCAATGTCCCCTAATCTTGCTAGTATGTATGACAAAGGTTGGATTGGTACCTACCTGATGATGAAGGAAGTGAGAGAATGACTGAGAGGATTACGAGGGCAACCCTGATGTTGAGATTGAGTAATCCACCCATCCTCTTTATCTGCCAGTGGCCCTCCCTTATGATTCGATCGAATTTATATTCAAGTTCAGGATGGGAGGTGTGTGTGTTCGTTTCCTGAGGGAGAGACAGACTGAACGAATGCCTCCTATACAAATGTAGAGTTGTCCACCAATCAATGGATGGGTTTTCTTTCTAGTCTTTTTTTTTCTTTGCTAAAACCTTTCTAGTCTTCTTCAGGGCAAATTAAGGGCACAAATTTGTGTTCCCTTCCTCCATGGGAATAGTGTCGCGATTGACTATGAGTTGGGACCCTTTTCTTGGGACTCACTAATCTTCTCTCTCTCTTTCTTTTTTTTTTCTTGTGAGCTTTTATCTTCTTCAATGGAGGATAAGGAGGAGAAAGAGGTAGAAGGGGCCAAAACCAAGACTAAACTTAAATGCGGTAGAAGGGGAAAAAAGTGATACTATGATAAATTGGAGTAATGTTACGGAGGTGTGAAGGGCAGGGAAGAGGAGGACTGTAGCCAGAGAGGAGAAGCTTTAGAGGTTATCCTTCTAATTCTTCCTTTGCATTCACTTGAGTGGTTGAAGATGAAGTTATTCAACAGTAACTGTCAGTTCTCATCTACAAAAATAACACTCCTAAGATCTAGTTTTTTTTTTTTACTATTAGCAATTTCTTTTACATTCTATCTACTTCTTTTTCTCTTTTTTTTTTTCATTGTGGCATCTTAAATTGAAATAGAACATTTATTATTGAAAAATAGTTTACTTGTATCTATATTTAGAGTGTACTAATAATTTTATCTGGGACAATATTTAGGTATTTGAGAGGTTAAATATTCGTTTTTTTTAATTTGAGAGTTGTTTATTGTTAAAACTATTTAAACTTTCAAGGTTAAATAATATTTTTATTAAAAAAATTCAATCATCTAAATTTTAACTCGATTATCTTTGAGGTTATTAAATTGTCCTTATATTCTATATTTATTTTTTATTTATTAATATTCGTTAAAGTCTGAATATATTATAAAATTGGAGTCTTCACTTATAGTCTATAAATTCATAGAGATGGAATTTATTTATTTATATATAATAAATTCAACAATTGATAATACTTGTTCCACTTTTTTTTATGTATATAGAAAAATGTAAGAATATACTTTAGGGTAAATTAGCTTAAAATATCATATTTTAAAAAATTCTTTAAAATATGTATGCTCTTTATTAATTTTCTAAAAAATGTTATTTATTATTTAGCTTAAAATGTATATCCGTAGATATATCTGACTTTTAAAAATATATGTAGGAATGCATAATTTGTAAATAAAATAAAGACGGTGCTTCTTCTTTTACTATCATTAAATTCTTATATATTAAAGAAATCAAATGGGGAGGGTGGAAGTTGGGTCGCTGGGAAGCACACACAAAATCCAACGTTTCAAAATCCTCACCATAACCAATACCTTGAAATTTCACAATCTCCCAAGAGTGGCAACTTTGACTAGTTGTAAAGTTATTTTTTTATTGGTTGTGAAGTTGAATAGTCATTATTCAGTCCGCGGAGATCTAAAACTCATTCAAATTCTTCAAACATTTTGATTTTTTTTTATTATGGAAGAACTAATGGTCCAAAAAATATTATGAGTGGGATAAAAATGACTAATAATTTTTTTATGTTACAAAGTAGAGAATAAGTATGTTTAATATCATTGAGCAAAAAAAGTATGTTTAATATCTAAGAATTCATAGTTTAAATTAATTTCTTAAAAACTATATACATTTTTTACATTCATGCTATTTTTTTTAAATTTCATAAAAATATGTACAACAATTTAATTATTTTTTAATCTGACAATTTAACAAATATTCTCAATTATATATTTTATAAATTAAGATTTAGAATTTAAAAGTAAAAGTAATTATTTTTTACAAATATTTTGATAAATTTCTAAAAATATTTTAAAGAAAACTAGATATATTTTTATATTTTTTTGATTAACAGATTAACTATATTAGAGTAGACCACCGATATATTTTAGAAAAAACTTAACTTTCACCTTTGTTGTCCATTTCGCTTTTATCAAAATAAGTTGGCCGACCTAAAATAGGATATTAAAATCTTATTAGTATTTGAATATTTGATGGGTAAATAAGTTATATAAATACTCGCTCAGCTCATTTTAAGTCATAAAACTATTTATGTATTAACATCTAGTACTGTGGTAAGTGATGAATTTTTTGTTATGACATTTGTGGAAGTAGTTAATAATTTTGAGGATAATTTGATAAAACTAATAAGAATTTCAATGGTTTGGAATATTTTTAGGATTATGCCAGATTTGTGTAGGGTGTAAAATCTAAAACTTTATTGATTCCTACTAGATGTAGTGAATTATTTTGGGTATTAATAAGGGTTTTATAGGACAAAATGATGAACCTTTATAGATAAATATTTTACAACCTTTGTGTTGCTAATAAGACCATTATGGGAAATAAATATTAAATATTTACCAATTTAATAATGTTGGGGCAAGTTTTAGTGTTCTATGGGATCATGATCGTGATATAAGTTGATTTTTAAACTTTATTTTGGTATTTGTGAAGGAGTTGTGATGTCAAATTATAAACTTTTATTAATGTTATATTAAGGTTTTTTTATGAGTCTAGTCTTGAATCAACCTTCTATTGAGGTATTTTATGAGGATAAATATTAAATATTTATGAAGTGTTAACCTTGACAAGGATCTTAGTTACTTTATTATGATGCTAATTATTTTGTCACCTAATTTATAATAGTTAGAAAAATCCCTCGCTTTGTAGTTGATATATGTCACTAATCTTGTCTCATGACCCCACATTTAATACCATAATTGGTAAATATTGACTTTATTATTTTAATACTATACCATATTAGAATTTTTACTCACCCATTATTTAGTTTTTTTTTTATTTTAAATGTATTCCAAATCCATGTGTTTTGCTTGTAAATACTTCAATAAGTATATATGTTTATATAAATAATATATATACATTATTATTATACTAACCATTTTAATGTAAAATAAACATTTTTCTCTTATTTTATGTAAAAAAAATTACAATTTTTTATATTTTATGCAAAAATTATAACCTTTCTCACTATTCATTTAAAAATAAATATTTTATCCTGTATTTACAAAAAAAAAAACTCCTCGAAGTTCCAAAAATCACATATAATATCTCAATTTTTCCAAAAATTATCTCATATCCCCTTATAATTACTTTCAATACTATTTCGATATATTTTCTCATTTTTATAAACTAGCTCCAAACATTTCAAAATTTACACTTTAGTTACCGAACTTTAAAAATTATAATAGCCAACTTCAAATTTTACAAAACCCTTATAAACACTTTCATTTATCTTAATACTCGCCGGAGTAGTTATGAGTCTTACCATTACAAAATTTGATCATTTTTAAAAAATGGTTGAAACTAAGCTATTGAATACGTGGTCGAAAATACTCAACACGGTAAATGGGTGGAGTTGAGGCGAAATGTAGTTAAGGTCCATACGAGTCTTTATGTAGTGATAGCTGATTGAGAGTTGTTAGAAGATGTCAAATTTTAGCCTCAAACCACAATGACATCGAGTTGTAAAGTCACTCTGTTAGAGTTATGACAAATCTTGTTAGAGGTAGAATAGAGATCAATGACTCTTTTGGCATAGGTGTTGACGGGATGGATAGTAAGAGGTGGTAAATTTTGGCCCGAAAAGATCGGTGATAATATAATTTTTTATTCCCAAAACAAATTTCATAAAAACAACACTAGTGAGTTGGTTTCCAACTATTTTCAAGTAAGAACTTGGACATAAATATTCTTTTGAAACAAGAGAAATTCATAAATATTCTTTTAGATAAGAATTACCTGAAGGAGAATTTGTAGGACGAAAATACAATAGTAAATAATTTATTCGAGAATAATTTTTCTACTTTTGGATAGTGATCTATATAATTGGAAATAGATAATTTAATTAATCTTATATGGATTAATATGAGAGTTTTTACCTAAGTTATAAACTTTATTGTATGAAATTTAATAAAAAATTAAGTTAATTTGTGTGATATTTATAAGTATTGTATATTTTTGTGTTGGTATAGGAGAGTCCAAGATGGGAAATAGGTTGAGTGACCTATCTCCTTTACCCCTTATTAATTTTTTTTACAATTTTAAATTTATCCTAAAATTACTTTTTATCATTTTTAGGTTATCTTAATAATTTAAATTATATTATATAATCTAAATTAATTTAAATTAATTTTATAAAAATATTAATTTATTGTTCATTAAATTGATTTATAATATTATTCAATTTTAATTAATAGGTCAAGTTTTCATTTTTTATTCAATTTTAATTTTAGATCAATTTTAGTTAAATATCACTTTTAAAAAATCTAGCAATGTAATAGATTCAATATTAAATTAATATATTACCTACAAAAAAAATTTAATATATTGTCTTTTCATGTCATAATATTCCATCTACTATATACATATATACATATATTTCTACGAGATTTAGAGGACAATGGTCCATATTTGTTAAAAACCCTATCTCTATCTCTTTTCCACAAACGTCCAATAATTAATATCACAAAGGAGAATTAAAACAGAGGCTCTCTATCTCTTTTACAGAAACGTTAGAGAATTGATATCATATAAGAGAATTAACATGATGAGGTATTTTAGGAAAGAAGTTAGTCGGGTGAAAAAGTCAAGAGTGAATAGTGTGTAGATTGAAAGAATTTTAGGACTTTTTATTAAATTATTTTTATAAAATATCCTTATCAATTCTAAGTAATTATAGCACTACTCAATTTTTTTAATATTTTACAATTTTGAAATTTTCTATTACTCACCCAAATAAATTATATAAAAATTTAAGATATTCTTATTTTGTCACATATTAGTTTAAACTTATTCTTAATACTCCCTCAATACGAGTTGTATAAATTTCTAACACCATTAAAAGTATAAGCACATGATTAAGATATCTTATAGTTAAGAATGACCGAACTTATCATTATTTCTATATTAGTCTTTTCTAATACAAAATCATAATCTAACTCCGTAGGATTAGTAGGCTCATAATCCATAATGTCCTTAGATATAATAATAGAGTTTTATTATCACAAAATATTAATACATGTAATGATATATTTAATTATAAATCAATTAACATTCTAAATAACCAAACTAGATACCAAACTAATTATATGATATTATGTTTATCTAATTGAACTTGCAAAGACTATTTTTTTCTTTTCTATAATATAATAGAAAAATCTAAAAATATGTCAAAAATTATAGGATAACTAATCCTTCTACAAAATCTTTCAACTAAATAGAAGAATTAGGAGAAAATATTTCTTCATACAGTTGTATCATAAATATAATCATAATGTATTATATTATTTATGAACAACAAAATAAATATCAAAATTTATAATAGTAATATACATAAATTTACCTATCAACCTTAAACTTACTAAATTTGTTATTCCAATATATGGGATATCTATAATATTTTTATAAATCTCTAAAACTAAAAAGAATTTTAGATTAAGAAATTTAATTTTAAAATTAGAAAGTAACAAATCACAATAATTTAGTAGATAAACTAAACAAAATAATGTAATCAACATATATTATAAGAGTAATAAAATCATCATTTGATGTTCACCCTTTTGTAAGTAATAACTTATTAGAATTATTTTGTTTAAAACCAATACAAATAAAAACACTTGTGATTTTAGCATTTCATTATCTATAAGATTGATTTAATTCGTAAATTTAATGTTTTAAAAGATATACATTATTATTTGAAAATTGATGATAATTACATATAGCTCTCCTCATTTAAATCGACATTATGAAACCTTTAATTTAGTGGATTCAAACATATTATTTCAATATAGCAGAAAAAAAATCAATTTTATAATTATGAGTTTAGCTATGGACAAAAAGATATCTAAATAATCTAAATCATTTATTTGCGCAAATTATTTTTCCACTAACCTATCCCTATATCTCTATATCCCCATTTACTTTTAACTTTAATTTATATACTTTTATTTTAAAACAAAAACACAATCTTCCAAGTTTCACTAATTTCTAATGCATTCAACTGTTATTTAATTACATTATGTCAACAATAATGATTAATTGCCTCATCAAAACTATATGCATGTACATGGGAATCCAAACTCATAACAAAACTATATATGGTTTGTTGGATAACCTTCTATAAAAAATATATATACCTATGCATGAACAAGTAACTAAATGCAAATTATGCCTACATTGGTATTTCGTCATTATTTAACTATATTCTTAATTTCATATCTACTGGCATTAGTATGGGTATAATATGAACGCACATAATTAAAATTCATTTTCTAAATAATTTGGAAACCAATATAACTTAAATTAGCATTATTTTTAATAATAATTTCATCATGTTGCACTCGTTATCCACTAAGGGTAATAAAGTATGAATATTGATCAATAAAATTAGAACTCCATTATATAATTTTAAATATGACCAACTTATTCAATCCATTATTAACAAATCAATGAACATTACTCATAACCGTAAGTAGAATTAATATTCATATTAAACTTTCTCAAATATCTAAAATTCATATGCACACAATATCTATCTACCAAAGAAGAAGGCTTATACAAAAATAGATTATCCAACAAAATATTTGAACACTTTTTTCTCTGTAATAAGAAAATTAGTTTCATAAAATATAAAATTTCTAAAACTATAAGTTTCATTACTCTCTAACATACCATAAATATCCAAAACATTGGTAATTGTGCATATGTTTCTTATGATATATTCTTTCAAAATGAGTTTAATTTTTAATTTATATGAATGAATTCTATTAATGTACTAAGAATACAACCACTTCATAATCCATACACTTGATTTAAACATTAAAATACATTACATTTAAAAAATATGTCTTTGTTTTTATTCTACCATTAAATTTTGCCGAAACATTTCTACATATGAGCACAAAGATTTAATACCTTTAATATTAAAAAATACTCAAACTTTAAATCCATAGTATTATCTTATCTTACTCATATATTAAAACTAAATTGAGATTTTACAAATGAATAAAAAGAAAGAAACACACTCAATAGGGAAGTGTGAACAATTCTAAATGAGTGTGAAAATTGATGGTCTAGTCATTTATAGCCTATGGGCATCTGCGCTATTTCCTAAATCAGGGCTCAGATCCCATTTTTAAACTTGTTGGACCCTATTCTTTGTCTAACATTGAATCTTAGCCCCTTATATAAATATTGGGTCTTATATCCCTTTCATAACTAGTGAACTAAACTATTTTATAAACATAAGGATTAGCCCATTTTATAAATATTTGTGCTTATGTCACTTTCATAAATAGTGGCCTAATTCATCTTATAAACATGACCCTTAGAAACTTTTATAATTCATAACAATTGAGCCTGATGCCACTTTTAAAAATAATGACTTAAACCATTTTATAAACATGTGTCTTAACTTATTTCATAACCATTAAATTTTATGCCCCTTTCATAAATAATAGCCTAGGCCATTTTATAAACATGTGCTTTAGTCCCTTTTATAACCGTTGAACCTTATTCCCATTTCATAGATAGTGGACTAAAATATTTTATAAAAATGGGCAGCCTTAAACCATTTTTTTTTTATAACTATAGGTCTTAACCCTCTTTCATAAACATTTACCCTCTTTCATAAACATGTCCTTATCATTTTTTATAAGCTTAGCTCCTTTTATAAACATGTGCATATTGTCCTTTCATATACACCATAAATAGTCGGGTTCTCATTACTCTTTAAACTCTTAGGTTCACACTTGTTTATTCTAGGCTATCAGGTCTTAACTTGTTTTTTAAAATCATTAGGGATATCTCTAATCTTTTGATAAAAGGCTATCTATGTGTCACCTTTTCTATAACTTTATTAAAAATGTTTCAAAACATGCATATCATTATTTCATAAAATATGAAGTATTGACTATATCGATCCAATCGTACATGAAGATGGAAACCCTACTCACCCATTATTCGAGACTTGTTTATCTTAAATGTACCCCAAATTTTTGTGCTCTGCTTGCACAATCACTATATAAGTGTATATATTCCTACAAAAAATATATACACATTATTACATTATTCAAAACTATTTAGAGTTGATCTATATTGGTATTTCTTATACCACTTGTTAATTTACCAAAATTACAATTTTGCCATTAATATACTGTTTTCCCAATTTGTGTATAATAAAATCCTTTTCACTAGCATTTATTAAATTATATTTACATAGTGAAATTTTCTAAAAAATTATCAACATGACCCTTATATCCTTTTTTCTCCAAAAATCACATTAAACCTATCATATGTAAAATTACCATTTTACCATTATATAGCAAAACTTCTATTTTTATCCATTTATTTTTCCAACATTATTATTTTCACTCACAATTGGTCAAAAGGAACCATTATATCTATTATGGTGCAAAATGACCATTTCCCCCTCTTTAGGCAAAAATTACCATTTTGCCACTTTTTATGCAAAAATTACATTTTGCCCAACCTTCACTCAAAATGACCACATTGCCCTCTTTTGCAAAAAAGACCATTTTACCATTTATTTACCAAAAATTACAATTTTACTTGTAAATTCACAAAATAATCTTTGACATCTCAATTTGTCCTAACATTACCTCCTAGCCTCTCAAGATTTCCTTAGGGACTATTTCCCAATTTTTTCCCTATTTGCAAACTAGCACCCAAAACTTTTAAAGTTTGTAGTTTGGTCCCTAGACTTCGAAAATAATTCAAACCAACATTGAATTTCACAAATCCACCCCCAAATACATTCATTTATATTATAAGGGCTCGTGGGAGGAGTTGGGGATCTTACCTTAGCCACCGAAGTATTTTTCGGAAATACTCACTAGAGTGGGACTACGAATGGTTAGAGGGTAGGTGTTTTGAAGATAAGGACTAAGCGACTTTTTCTATGGTGATGGTCAACCAAGTGGTCAATCGAGCTCAATGAATTTTGGCCTCGAATGACCGCGACTAAAAGTTCTAGAACAAACCATGTAATACACAATTCTTGAACTATAAATATTATTTGGGAAGTCATGTTTGGAACTTAGGTGAGACTGGAAATAGAACCGAGCAAAATAAGAAAAAACTTTGAGGAATCGAAATCTTAGAATAGAATGAAAATTTAAAAGTAAAAATTAAGGAGTCATCTTTGATAGGGAATCAAGGATTGGGAATCGGAAAATGAAGTGTGAAATGATCAAAAGGAAGATCGGTTTAAAATTGGAATGATCTAAATAGATCATAGAACAACAAGAATTTTTCAAGGAGATCATAAAGTGATAAAAACATAATTCTTGGCTCTATAATGAAGAAAAAGAGGCAAAAAAGTTTTAGAAAAATAAATTGTGCTAACAATTGACCAAAATTGTGGGTGAACCGATCTAAAAAACGGTGGAAAATTTTGTCAAAAACTAGTTTAAATAGTGTCAGCCAACGGGTGAGGACCAGTCCGTCAGAGGTCGTATCCAATCATATCGTGCCATGTGGCAAAACAATTCGATTAGTGGGTGATGATCCATGTTAGCAAGCGCAACCAATCATGGTTTGCTACATGTCAAACAAACACTATAGACGAAAGTTAAAACACGTCGGACATGGATGGCTAATCACAAAGCACCACATGGCAACATTTATATAATTAGCAAATGATCGAATCCAATAAACCGAACGTGACCAATTATTGAGTGCCACATGGCAAGGAGTATAGTTAGATTATTTTTGTCTAGTCAATTACACACGTTAGTGGGTTATATCTCACGCCTCGACCCGATTTGGTCGGATCCTCGTGATCAACCCACCGCTCTCTTGGTTTAAGAGGAGTTTCCCCCTACTTTTAATCAAGAGAAGATAGGCGTAATTCAAACCTTGTTCCCTGTAATAGCATAAATCAATAAATATGAAAGCTTAAGAATGACATTAAGTATACCTGATAGAGGGTACATCTTAGTATTTTCTTTTGTCATGTTTCCCTACTCTTGAAAAGGGATATAAAAGAGGTGGTAAGTTCTACAACTCAGTGAGTGGAGGTTGAAAGTGAATTTTTAAAACAAATAGTTTTAGCTAAATTGTGCCAGGGTTGTTTTCTTTGAACGAAAGTTTTTCTCATGTTCTAGTTTTTCAAAACCTCTTTCCATTTTTTATTAGGTGTGTTTAGCAAACAACACATGCCCTCCATCAGGAAGGGAACACACATTCACAGGTGCAACCCGTCCACTGCACCCACTTGTAGCTCGGAGCATCTTTACCGACCACCAAGATAAAAGTCCTTCCACTTCTACCCTGGGTCTGAGTGGATGTTCTCAACATTCGACCCTTAGAGCCGAATACCACTCCATGTCCGTAGAGGACAAAGACCTTATCCTGACCCCACCCCTGTCTCATGCGCAAGAAGCTACTCTGAGCTTCCTGACTACTAGCACGACGAACTGCCCGTACTATTGGTCCTGATTGGTACCATGGCGAAATCACACATAAGTTTCATTAGAGATTTCATGCCTTTCTCAATTCAAGTTTGTTTATAAGCTCTTGCTCTTGTCCATTGGCCTTAGGCCCACTACACATGATTTTCCAAAACCAGACATTTAGCCCCATAAGTTCAAAAACCGAGGCCTCTGGCCTATCTGAGCTGTTCTAGCTCCCGTCAAGAAGGTCTCTCAAATGTTTTAAGCATTGGCACACAGTCAGGGGAGAATACTTCTGACAAAAATGTATTTTTCACTTCATCTCACCAACTAGGTGTGATGAAACCTCCGCTTACAACCGGCAAGCGGGTTTCAACTTCCTTTAAGGAAGTCCATTATACCAACCGGGTATGATTTCCTCTACTTACAACTGGTAAGTAGGTTTTAGCTTAGTTCGCCCATCACCCCAGTTGTGTGTGATGTTAAAGTTTCACTCACAAGTGGTTTTTCATTTCTAAAGTGTTTATCATCCCAAATGGGTTGATTTAAATAAGCCCATCCATCTGATAACCGTGACGTGTTCATCATCGATCGGTTTTCCAAGTTTACGCGAGCTTACTCTTGCTTGCGTTCCGGGCACACTTGTCCCTACACGATTTGGGCAGCCTTATCAATTTCGATTTGTCATAAAAGCCTAATCTCACAAATTATCGATAAATTGCACTTAGGTCCCTAAAGTTTATTTTTCTTAACGTGAGGTCCCTAATGCCAACTTTTTGAGTCCCAAGATTTCCAAAATTCCCTTTGAGTACTCATTTTACTTAAAATTTATAAGGGGCTCAAGTTTTTCCAAATTTCCAATTTGGTCCCCAACTTTTCAAAAATTACTATTTTGCCCCTACATTCCAAAAAATGACAATTTGGCCCCAAATGTTTCAAAAATTGACCAATTGATCCTCTAACATCTTTTTCATGGCCAATTGGCCTTTAATTTTGGGAAATTGCAAAGAAGTCCCTCAATTTTCTGAAATTCCCAATTTTCCCCTAAATTTTCCCAAATTTCCCCCTTTCAAACATAGCGAATTTGATTTCTTCATATTAGTCATTCAATCGGGGTTAATTGCTTCAATTGGAGGCATAAATCAATTCCTACACTTCCATATGATTCAATTGAACTTTAAATAGCATGAATTGAGGCCAGAATGAGTTCAAACAGAGCTTCGCCAAAAAATCTTTCATAGAGAGAGAAAGCTTGCCATTAGAGGTGCAACAGTCCGTGCTCTCTATCTGGGCAGGTGGCTCTTATCATGAGGTTCTTCCTAGGATCAAGAATTACTACAATTAATATCGAATCGAGGAAGAATTTTGTCAATGAAGTTTCACAATTTCTCTCTAACTCTGACTGGAAATGACAGAGTGGGGCCGAATTGGCTTACCTTTTGGCTCTCTTGTGGTCGTGTGAGGGTCGTGGGGGTGTTGGGAGGGCTTGGGGTCCTTAGATCAAACGGAGGTTACTATCAGGTAGCTAACTTCCCTGGAAATCTATAAAACCTAACTTCGCCTTCTTATGCTGAGAAAAATGATGTCGGAGCTCTAGTTTGAGCTTCTACGGAAACTGGAGCAGTTGAGAGAGAATGAAGATTTGAGGTGTGTGGAGAATGAATGGAGATGAGCTCTTTATATAGGGAGTTGGGAGATCCTTTATCCGACAACTTTCCTTTTCGGTCGAGCTCATCCTCATCTTGAAATGCCCTGATCGGAGAAATTCAAGCTTCACCGGCATTATCCATTTTTGCATTGAATGAACAATGTTGTCATCTGAAGGAAGAAGATGGCACTATTCTGAATTGGACCAGACCGGTCCGATCGGGTTCAATGCTTAAATCGGTTGGTTCAGTCCCGATTCGACCGGTTTTCTCAAAATTAAAAATTTTTAAATTTATCTAAATTCATTCTCTATCTAATGGTGGTGATTCTCCAGTTTAAATATTTTAATCCACCTAGAAAAATGAATTTAGCAACCAGTTCAAGGATGGTTCAAACAGGTTCAAACCGGTTTAATCCGATTCAGGTCTAGTTCACCTGAACCGATATGGTTTTCTCTTCCAATTCGTCCCAAGGTCCATTTCTATGATTTTTATGACTCTTTGAGTCACTTGGGGTTTGTCAATTTCTCATTTTTCCTTTCTCTATCGATTAAGGTTCATGAACCGATTTGGTTTTCTCTCTTGAGTTGACCGGTTCTTTCCCCAATTTTCTTATATTTAAAGGACAGGGTTTACATAGGTAGTCTTCCTACTTTTTTCCAAAGCTCATGAGGCACACTCTAAGCATGTCCTCTAAATTTTAGATCATCCTCTCTAACTATCTGTCAGTCAAGGGATGGAACGTTGTGCACATATGTAATTTCGTCCCGAGTGATCTTTGTAGTCTATGGCCATCCGACTAGATGTTAGAGAATGGTGGACCAATCAAAGGTTGACACGTGGCAGAGCCTTGTCGGATGGCCACAGCCAATCTGAGGCTAACACGTGGCAATGTCATAGTACGTTAGGTGGAAAAATTGATGAATTTAAAACATCCAATCAAAGGACACCATATGTCACGATCAATGATTGGCTAGATTCAGTCAATGGTCATATAGGAAATAATGATCAATGGGAGGACACCACATGTCCGATCAACGAGTCAATAGATGACTCGGACACTGAGTAAGATGCCTCGTTAACAAATCTAGCCAATCACAAAGTGTCATGTGGCATTTCACACGTGCAAAGCTCGCATCTTCAACCTCTAAACGGGTAAAAAGATAACGGTTAAAATGGTTGTCATAACTCTGATGGGCAATAAATCCCTCCGATAAGGCCTTCAATTGGAGAGTTGATGGTTGACTGAGGGATGAACACACAGAACGGTCACTCCGTGAGCTTCCTATATAAAAAACTCCACTTCATTCATCATTCTCATCCCTTGAAAGCTAGAAGAAGACGAACTATTCTAGTTTTCGACCATCCCTGATCTAGAGTTTCGACATCGACACTTTTCTCCACCTCTGAAAATGAATTCGGATCCCCTAGAACTAGGAAGAAGTCTGCCACCTTGTTGTAGATTCCTTTCAGCTCGAGGATTACTGGAGAAGCACTAATGAGCACGCATGGTACCATCAAGAACTAACAGAAATCTTCAAGCTAAATTTCAGCCACCTCGGACCTCCTAAGGCCAGGCTGACCCTTCCACAACACTTCACGACCGAGTCTAGACCTCCTTGAGCTTTCAAGGTAAGTAGCAAATACCGCCACCTTCGCTAGGATAGTGAAATTTTTAAGAGAGAAACTGCCATAATTTTTCTGATCAATTTCTCCATATTCAGGGCATCAATTGTGGCAAATATTGATCCTAGAAGGAATTTAACGGTAAGAATTCATCGCGTCCATGTTGGTAAAAATTCAAAACTTTCTCTGTTTTAAGAAAATTTTGGACGAAGCCTTGTTTAATATCAATTCTAGGCCAAATAAATTCATTTAAAGCTTGAAATGATCGTGGAGAGGTAGTAGAGATGATTAGCAACATTATAGGAGCCAATTAACATAGTTTACGCAACCAATTTGATAAAATGAAATTTCGGGGGCCAAATATTTCTTTTGAAAAAATTGGGCGATTTGGAAATTTTTGGGAAATTTGAGAATTTTTGTGCAATTAAAATAAATTGAGGGTCAATTGTGAATTTACATGAAATTAGGGACTCAAATGTAATTAAAAGTATTTTGGGAGATTTAATTGTAATTAAAAGTAATTAAAAATGTTATATTATGATTTTTTAAATAATTTTATATTAGATAAAATTATTTATTGAAATAATTTTAAATGAAATAAATTGAGGGTATTATGGAAAATATTAGGATATTATTTCTTAAGAAAATATAGTGACTTAATGTAAAAATGTCGGCTAATTGATAGATCGGTTATCCATGATAATTTAGGTACATAAGGAAAGTTGAGTCCTACAACGTGAATTCAACCCGAGCTTTTGGAATACCAATTGAGACGAACAAGTCACGAACCTCGGGTGAGTGAGATAACGGACATTGAGTATGTTTGGACCCATTGTGCATACCTAGTAACATGCTTTATTTTAAAATCAAATTTCTATAAATATAATCCCCTGGTTGTGTGAAACCGCTTAAACTTTTTGGGATTTTACTTTTGAATAAAGCATTAAGCATGATTTTAGGACAAAACTTGATAGTGTATAAATACACTTCAAGGGAAATGGTCTAGCTCCAACCGTGAATACAGGAAATGGACGAGGCCCATAGTCGACAATGTTGTACTAGATCTAGTACTGTCCAAGTGGGCCTAAGGCCTCGATTTTGAAAAGTGAAGTGCGCATAAAACCGTATTTTGAAAACTCTTATGAGTGGGCCCAAGGCCAATAGAAGTGGGGCAAACCCGTAAATAAGTTTTGATTTAAAAACCTTATAATATTATCACAATTTGATAATTGTTAGTTGATGTTGCTAAGATATGATCGGGTTGGAGACCGTTGGACTAGCAATGCAAAGCTAAAAGTCTTAAATTCCAACACTTATGTGTGTGATTAAAATCATAAGGAAATGAAGAGACGTCTGGTACGGGGTAGTGTTGGTTCTAAGGGTTACTGGACAACAAGATTGGTATAAAAAAAATTATGTTGATCTAGTATGTCAAAAAGGTCTTGAAGATTCATGCGCATCGAGATCGAGGGAATAAAATAGTAAAGTATCACCCCTACATTTAGGGATTGAAGTATCGATAAGTCTGGGGTTAGGCCAAGGTGATCACACAAACAATGTGGTGGAGATTGTAGCCTCTTACTAAGGTAGACGGTAAAGACACTCTAGGTCACTAGTGGAACAAATCGAGGTTGTAGCCTCTAATGATCTGTTGTGCGACTGTTTGATTTATTTATTAAAAAATGATATTTGATTATTGTCTAAAATAAATTTATTAAACTAAAATTATGATACTTAGAAAAATATCCTATAATTCACTTAAGTATTGTTGTTTTAGTTCTACTAATTAAGTTATGAACTCACACTCACTCTTACCTTTTCAAGTCATATAACATGGCACAAATAATACTAGAAAAATAATTACCAAGTTAATCCTTAATGTCACGCCACGACCCAGTTTGGTCGGATCCCCGTGATCAACCCGCCACTCTCCCAGTTTATTAAAGGATTTCCCCTTATCGTAAACCGTAAAGAGTAAGACGTCCTTTAACTTGCACCTTTTTCTTGGAATAGCATAATCAAAACTGTATAAAATTTAAAACTTTACATACATGTCTTACAGGCATCTTAGTTGACGGTCTTTAAGGGGAGGCTTTTCGGGATTTCCTGAAAGGGATATAAGGGAGGGGTGAGTACGACTACTCAGTGAATGGGTTTTTAAAAGCTTTTGACTTTCAAGAAAAACATTTATATGGAGTGTGCCATACTCCTTTGTTTTCAAAAATCCTATCATTTAAAATTTTGGATTTTTCCATTATTTCTTAGTTACCACGGTGTGTCATCACCCAACACACATCCTTCATCATGAAGGTTACACACATTCATAAGTCAGTATCACTACTGAACCCGCTAGTGGTTTCTGAGCGACTTTTCCTGCCACCCGGATAGAAGTACGACCACTTCTACCCTGGGAATGAGTGGATGTATGTGACATCCTACCCACAATCCTGAAATCACTTCTTCATGTTCGTATGAGGACAGAGACCTCATCCTGTCCCCACCCCGGTCTCATGCGCTTTGTGCTACTCTAGATTTTGCACAGACACCTGAAACGATGAACTGACCTTATAGCCACCAGGTCGTCCAGTGCCCTTAGGACGCAACACTACCCCTCATGGGCGTCTTGATGATCCCGTACTCATAGTGCATGCACAAACAATGTTTTCTTATATTGCCATGTAATCTGTGGTGCCACTAGTCCAACGGCCCTGACTCTCAACTCAACTTGCAGCTGTTTGTCTTGACTAGTCCGTCGACCTGTCATGTCACACTACCGCTAGTTGACTGAGCATGTTGGTCCTATCTTGGTACCATGGCCAAACAATTCACTTATTAAGTTTTATGGCACATATATCATGTCTATTTACGAGCTCCTACTCATGCCAACTGGCCTTGGGCCCATTGTACGAGATTTTCAAAAAAAACTGGGCATTCTAGCCCTCAAGTTCCAAAATCGAGGCCCCCGGCCTATAAGAGCTATTCGAGCTCCCGTTGAGAAGGTCTCCCAAATTGTTTAAGCATTGGCACACAGTCAGGGGAGAACACTTCCGACAAAAATAGGTTTTTACTGTCCATCATACCGACCGGTATAAGACATCTCCGTTCATAACCAATGAACGGGTTTTCAACTTCCTTCGAGGAAGTCTCATCATACCAACCGGGTATGATCTACTTACAACCCATAAGTAGTTTTTTTTCGCATAACTTTCACATCACTTTCTCTAAGTAGTGATGATTAAAATACCACTAAATAGTGGGTTTTTATATCGAGGCACTTATCATCCCCAACCGAGTATGATGTTAGTAAACCCACTCATAACCGGTAAGTAATTTTTAAATTATAAGGTGTGCTTATCATCCCAACTGGGTATGATGTTAGTAAACACACTCACAACCGGTAAGTGGTTTTTAAATTATAAGGTGTGCTCATCATTCCAACCGAGTATGATGTTAGTAAACCCACTCACCTGTTAATGCCGTGAATTCCACTAGACTGGTTCTTTGTATTCACGTGAGCTTGTCCTTGCTAGCGTTCCCGGTATTTAATGTTCCAGTGAAAGCACGACAGTCCGAGCTTTCGATCTGGGTAGATAGGTCTCGTCCTGAGGTTAATCCTTTCGGTCCTAATTCGGCCGTGGAAAGGCTGAGGAAGTGTTGGGAGGGCTTGGTTTGGCCTGAGGAGGGCTTGAAATGGCTGATTTCAATTTGGCCGAAATAGGGCAGCTTCGGTCCGCCGAAGTTGCTTCACTATTCCATCATGTCGGCGCTTCTCCAACGATTATCAGATTGATTGGAGTTTGCTATCAGATAGCTGTCTTATCCCCGGTTCTAAAGAGCCCGACCTTTGTTCAAGTCGAAGCTCTGGTTCGAGCTTTACCGGGAAATGGAGCAGTAAAGAGAGAGAGAAGTGTTCAGGTGTGAGGAGAATAAAATGGGGATGACCTCTTTATATAGTCGTAAAACCCGTATATTAAATGGGCGAGATTTATTACTAGTATTAATATTGCCATAAATTATTAGTATTAATTCCAATAATTTAATTTCGGTATTAATTCTAATAATTAAATATATATTAATTGATAGCTATTTATGATAAGCCTTCGCATAAAAATTTTTTACCGAAATTTCGAGTTACAAAAAATCATACTTCCCCGAAGTTCACCCATCCTCACACTACTTTCAGGTAAGCACGCTTAACTTTAAAGTTCTTATAAAATCTAGTTCACCTAAACCAATTTGATTTTTGTTTTCTAGTTTTTCTTAAGTGTCTTTTCCAATGTTTAATAAATCTTTTGGATAAACCGAAAGTTGTAAATTTTCATATTGTTTATTCCCTAATTTAAATCGGTTTGGTTTTCTTATTCGGTTTGACCGGTTTTTTTTCCGATTTTCCTTAACTCAAATTTGCCGAGTTTACACTTAAATTATTATTTTATATATTTATTTATTATAACATTAATCCCAATAAATTTTAGGCAAACTTATCTTATACACTATTTTTCTCTTATTTTTTAACCTTAATTCTATCAATATAATAAAGATGAAATCCAATCCTATTATAATATTAGAAGAAATGGTGAGTTGTTCGTAGGGTTTCTTTAAATCTGGTCGGGTGTGAAATAAATTATATTTTTTTAGTTGTCAAGATCATACGAGATTACCCATATCAGCACACATCCTAATATAAGTCCTAACATGTCACTATAAATAGTGTATTTCTCGGCTTGCTGGTGAATATAATAGAAGAAAAGATGTAGTAAGTTCTCATTACAGATTTTTGTACTATCCCAAGTTATGCTAGAAATACTCTTGCTCCACGGTGGATGACTGTCCAATGTTTTATATCATAAAGAATACTTTTTCAAGTGATCATTAAGATGGATTACTGCCTGTCTAAAATTTCTTGTTATCTCATATATTGATTGTTACGAAAATGTCTGCTTGGACAGTGAACATGAAACTGCTATCTCAAGACATGTCTCTTATGATTGACCTGAGTCTGTTGGAGTATGTTATTTTCTCGGAGAACCCACTACAAAAGGTTAGTTCATATTTGAAATGTGGGGATGATGCACTTGATAAAGAATTTATTACTAAAAAGGTGGAAGATGTTTTGGTCACCTAGTAATGCAATCTACAAGAATATGAGAGTGAGTGAAAGGTGAAATTGGGGAAACTCAATCCGTGTTTGCTTTCCCTTTGACTGACTTGACGCCCTTCGTATGGTCTATCAAGTCCTTGGAACACGAATAAGAAGAGTCCCCAATTTGCTGAAAATGGAGGATGACTTTCTCCAGCACTGCTATCCATTCTGCAATGACTGATGTTAGTATTTTTAATATCATTTGGACATTAAATTCAATGTTTTTCATGGCTTTTCTTTATTGGAAATAGAGAAAAGTTTTTGATCTTCCTGTGACTTGCTCTGTGTTATGTACCGGGCATGCTACATGATGTTGCTGCATCCACTACCAGTATCAGTACTCTGCAACATTTGGTTTTGAAGTTGGGCTAGTTTATCTAGGTTTTCACAGTTTTCCATTGTCAATCCAAAATGGGACTGTTATAACAATGTATGAAAAACTGTGCCTCCATTAGAACACGTGAAAACCCTTTTGCTGTTGGTAAATTCTCAAAAATGCCATTTGCCCATAACAATGGATCCTCTTGTGCTATAACTTGCATTTTGTACATTACCAGATACTCAAAAGGCCATTGTCGGATCCCGTTAATATTAAATGCAATTATAGCATAATAAAATTATCACAACTTTTGTGCAGTTCACATCTTATGATGACCTTCATTATGTACGTTTCCTCAGCTTGCTTCACCACCGATTGCCATTTTGTTATGTCTCTCCATTATGACATGCCACAGATTGAACTCGTGGTTTCCTCAGCCACTGGCTTATATGTGGTATGGGTATCTTCTCCATCATTCAATGTGGTTGCATCCATCATTCTTCTCCATCGTTTGCCCACGGATGTATGGCAACATTTTCCTTTCCATATCACCAATCATTCAGCGGGAAATTGGATAGTCCTTGAACGGCTTGTACCTTTTCACACTAGATTGATGTATGGCTGGAAATCCATGCTTTCATTGTTCTTCAATGGCTGACATATGGCAGCCACTTATTTGAAGGAATGTCACCACATATGGTCCCAGACAAACTTCCATCAAAGTGCCCTCAAATTGGGCGTTTTATAGATCTACCTTCTTCCCTCTACCAAAATTTAACGTGCCCTCAAATTCTCAGTTCTATGCCTAATTTAACTTTCCTTTTTTCCACCAATCGGTCCTCTGGCTTTCTCTTTAGCGCCAGATTTTTCATAGCTTCAGTCAAATTAGAGGGCAGAAGGAAATCTCGATCCCCATATTTGATTGAAACTCCATAACCCTAATAGATACCTTTCCAATCTCAAGATAAAAAACCAATTCATGCAAATTTAGAATAAGTTCTAAAATAACTATCGGTAATTTAATTTTATAATATCAAATACTCCTATTACTCCCTCCCTTTTATCGCCTAAAACTATCAAATATTCCTTAAAATTATATAAAGTATCTTCTATCACAAGTTTAATATTTAGACTATTTCTATCAAATAAACAACTATTTTTATTTCTGTAAATCATACAAAAGGTGTGAGCTATATTAGGCATTAAGTATTTTTTTATACTTTCTATATATCCTATTAGATGAATTTCAACTAAAGAGTTCACAAACTCAGTATTAATTCTACAAACTACTATCACATTTAACATATGGTACATAATTTTAGTTTTAGCGTAAAAAAAATAATCAACACTAATATTCAGTTTCCTACCATGTAAATTCAAACTCACATGAAATACATTTAAATACTCTCCATAAAAATTACTAATCTTGGGTAATATTATTTATTTCCACTCTCGTTAATTAATACCTCTCATATTAGTGACTAATGTTTTAGTTCAGTCCAAATTCGGTGCATATTTTTACATGTTTTCTCTAAACTACCAATTATATCGTGCATAACAAAAATTTGACAATTTTTCACCCAAAATCTACTCCAAACCTTTGCTCCTCACTCCCCTTTACCCATATTTTTACATATTTTCTCTAAATAGGATTTTTGCACTAATAAAAGACCGTGTGAACACCAACTGAATTAAAAATTTCAATTTCCAGCACAAAACCCTCTTTAGTAGCAATCAATTTAGTACTTCAATTATCATATGACAATTTTTTAAAAATAATTTATAAATTTATGTGTATATATAATCACAACCATTTATAAAATCAATAGCATACTTATATACATGAAAATTAAATTATGCACATTAATAATTTATGAGAGTATAGGATTTTTATATTTTTGTACAAATAAAAGAGTTCATAATATTACATAAAATTCTATATATACATATAAAAATATTCCACAAATTCTTGTATATAATCCTAGATCAATATTATACATATACAACCAACCACTAATGAAATATTTTATGTAAACTTATAAAATTTTATTATGTGAATAAGATAAATTAGTCAATTGGTACAAAACCTTTTAATAGGGTATTGATTTTATAAAAAAATTCAAAAACTTACCATGCTATATAAAATTTCTAAAATATTTGAGATGCGTCCATTTCATTAAATTTTGACTTCCATTCATCATTATCCAAGTAATATCGACCAACCGTTAATTCCCTCCTTACACCCATGGTTTGGTCAATCTCCATCACCCTAATCTGTGTGTCAGAATCAGGATTCCTAGGTCATATGATGCATGCTTACTCATTATCATCCACAACATAGTATAGTATTTGGGATTTGGGCTTCTTCACTCGCTTGGAACACATGCGCCCCTTGAGGCCTTCTGTCAAAGTCATTCTGTCACGATTGGAACGTCATTTCCAGCCTATTGAAGTTTGGCATTACCTGTTTCACTACCTCAGGCGTCATATTTCAGGAATCACCATCTTACTGCCCGCATTTCTCGTTTTTCAGCTACCACTTATCAGATTGGCATTTAGGAGTAAGCTCTGCCACCGGTAACTGAGACTAGGTCGCCTGTTTCCGTGGCACTGTAGGGATTGATGACCTCGGTAGTCTTCCACTTGGATGTTTTTACTTCCTAAAATTCGAGAGTTTTTCTTTTGCCCGTCTTGAATACCTAACTCTGAATCATTTTCTTCTTCATATATGACCTAAATTATCACCCAAAGATAGAGAATGTCAATCTCATCATCTAGTAGGAAAAGCCACAACTTCCCAGGTAATTGAGTTGAAATAATCTAACTCTCCTCCTACAAGATCCCATATTGTCATTGGTAGAATTCTAACCAAGAGTAAGGTTACTTTGGATACATTGATGAGTGTTTTGAAGTGGTCATATCGTTGTAATGCTAGTTATGAATTCAAATATATATTTTTTAAAAATTTTTATTGTTAGTTAGACGGCAAAAATATTAGATGGGAGCCCTTGGTTAATCTAGGGTCATAATTTATTACTCAATGTGTTTGTAGTGGACAAGAGTCTCACTTAATTATATATGAAATGGATGTTGATATGAGTCCAAATACATGTCCTAATTAGGACTCAGTTGGCAAGATTATCTTAGTGGAGTGTGGGGATCATCCTTCTGTTTTAGATGTGGAAGAAGACTCGTGTATACCATTAGATAGTGTAGACAATATCCTTTGGAGGATGAGATTTTTGAACCTTGGTTGAGGACCTTAACTCCAAAGATCATTACAACAGGACTACCTATAATAAGTATTAGGCTAAGGAAAAAAAGAGGCGATCTTATTCACCAGTATTTGGGGCAAGGCATTCTCTTAACCCCAATTCCCTTCAACCACAAGGAGAACCAAATCCATCACGTGAACATATTAAAGAACTGGCCAGCTGGTACGGCAGAAGTTATATGATTATGTGGTTATTATGGTAGAGTTTGAAATAGATGTGAAAGCATTTGAGAGTTGAACCCATTATCGCAAAAACTTAATGGACGAGTCTCCATTGACCCAGCCGCTCATCCTTACCTAAGCCACCTAAAAGAAGTTACAATCATGTTAAATAGAAAACATCCAAGAAAAAGCTATCTAAGAATAATGACAACTTGTTATTAGTTTTAAGAAAAAATTACATAAAGTGCATGTACAAGTTATTGATAGGGAGAAACAACTCTTAAATAAGGAATTATTATGACCTTATGAAACTCACTCTATGGAATTGTCTTGACTTAGGATCAATTTTCACAATTAGAGCATTAAATGATTTAATGGTAAAAATGGAGGATTAAAGAAAGTAATGAAATTTGGGAGGGAACTAATCACTAAAGTTGGGGAGGTGGTAATTAATGAAAGGGGTGATAAATCTGGTAGGAGGGAAGGAGAAAATGAAAATCCAACTGTTTTATGGAGATAGATTGACATGTCACACCAATTTAGATAATCATAAATAGAAACCTTTTTTTTGCACAATATCATAAAGAGAAACTAATCACTCAAGAATTCCTAGGAAGTGAGTCGGAAAAAGCGTGTCAAAAAACTCAAGAGTAAGGAATTTGGAAGGGGTAAGGGAGTGAGTCTAAATATTGGAAAACAGGGAATGAGTGCAAAAGTTGAAAATAAGGGGTATGACCCGAGTAGTTGAAAATAAGGGATATGTAGTTGAACTACATGGAAAAGATGGGGTTATGGAGATTTACCCTCAAATTGTGCCATTTAATTTGACTGAAGGTACCAAAAATCTGGCACTAAAGAGAAAGGCAGAGGAGGACCTGTCGGTAGAAAATAGGAAAGTTAAGCATAGAAATGAGAATATAGCTACTTTAAATTCTCATCAACAAAACCTTGAAAAACTGTGAAAACTGAGATAAACTAACCTAATTTCAAAACCAAATGTTGGGGAGTACTGATACTGGAAAGGGAGTTGTCGTAACAGTGTATGAAAAACTGTGCCTCCATTAGAACACATGGAAACGCTTTTGCTGTTGGTAAATTCTAAAAAATGCCATTTGCCCATAACAATGGATCCTCATGTGCTATAACTTGCATTTAGTACATTAAGATACTCAAAAGGCCATTATTGGATCCCGATAGTACTAAATGCAAGTTGACTTTCATTATGTACGTTTCCTCAGCTTGCTTCCCTGCCCAATTTAAAATTTAAAAATTTTGCTTGATCAAAATTTAATGCAGCTATATTTTCATTTCTATGTCTAACTTTCCTATTTTCTACCAACAGGTCCTCCTCTGCCTCTCTTTACTACCAGACTTTCATAGCATCAGTCAAATTCACAGGGGACATCTCAATAATCCCATCTTTTTGCAGGTAATTCAAGTCCATACCCCTTATTTTCAACACCTGGATCATCCCCTTGTTTTCCAAGACTCATTCTCCAATCCTTTTTCTGACTCACTTCGGTAGGAATTCTTCAATGATTATTTTCTCTTTATGCTTAACTAAGTAGTTGTCACATGTCAATCTATCTGCATTTAGAAAGCCTTGATTTTCATTTTTTTTCCTTCCCTCCAGCTAGATTTATTACTCCTTTCATTAATTACCACCAACCTGATTCTACTGACCGATGCTCTTAGTCCTCCCAAAATTCAGTGGTTCCTTGACTCCCTCCATTTTTAAATGTTTTCTCAATACCATGAATTCTCCCGCATAACAAAAATTAGACAATCTTTCACATAAAATTTACCACACAATATATAGTATCATGTACATAAATGCTATTAAATATAGAAATTGAAAGAATTTATAGTTTGATAATGATTTTACTATAATTTAAGATATGGATATAACTTAGGTTCGGAATTCCTTAAGAGTAAAATTTGAACATTGAACTTGAATTTAAGAGAGCGAAGAGATAAAAGACATTTGATAAACAAATATGCTAATAAAATTAAATATACTAGTTGAGTATCCATTTCAATAAAAAAAAGGAGTAATTATTTATAATTAACATATTTTTAAATAATGTATTTAGTTTAATAATGAAAAATAAGATTATCCATAATGTAAAATGTATAAAATATTATCATAATAAATAGTAATAGACGATGATAAAATTCAATCTCACCGAAAAATAATTAAATAATTTAAATTCTACGATCAAATTACTAAAATTTTTATATTTTCAATAGTTTATAAAATTGCTTACAAAATAATATCGTAAATTCACTCAATTAGACTATCTTTCAAATAAAGTTCACCTCATCATGTATATAAATTCTATTAAACATAGAAATTAAAAGAATATATAATGTGATAATGATTTTGCTATAATTTATGATATAACTATAATTTCGGTTTTATATATTAAATTTATTAAAGGTAAATTTCAAATATTTAACTTGATTTTTAGAGAGGTAAATTAAAATTTGATAAAAAAAAAATATGTTAGTTATAAACCAAAAATAAATATTTTAGTTAAATATCAATTTAAATGAAAAAAATTAATAATTTTTTTATTATTAACACATTTCTTAATAAAATAATAGTAAATTTTAGTGTGCTTATTTATAATAAAATTCAATCTCACCTTAAATTCACTCCATACATATAAATTCACCAATAAAATTACTAAATTTTTTATATTATCATCTAGTATTTGATCCTCCAATAATACATTATCTTTTAAATCTATAATATATAAAATTGCTTCTAAAAAATATTCTAAATTCACTAATAAATTTGCCATTAGGATTTATAATTCAAATTATATTTTGAAACTATAATATACAAAATTACTTCTAAAAAATATTCTAAATTCACTAATAACTTTATGATTATTAGGATTTACCATTCAAACCATATTAAAAACATAATAAAGATATGATTGAGTATTATGTTAAAATAAAGTTCGTGAGAATGATTATCACAAATATACTAGAGACTCGTTTTATAGTTGAGTAGGTTAATGAATTAACATACTTGATTAACTAAATAAGATTTATTTAATTGAATTATTGTGAAATATTAAATGGATCCAAGAATTTAACATTAGAGTAAATGATTCTCAAGTGTATTCGAGACAAATGTAGCCAAGCACCCATAACACTAGGCAAGGGCATATAATTGTTAATTGATGATGGAGTTAAAATATTATCAATATTATAACACTAAAAATTTTTAAAAATAAAATTTAAATTAATTAGACTGAAAATCATCGTTAAATCAACAATAAAAATTTGGTTCAAAACTTTGAATTAAATTAGATATTAATTTTACGAATAAGAAACCAAAATTTTTTAGAAATTTTGATTTGAACTAATTGAGAAATTACGAAAAGAACTCGAATATGACAAAAATATAATTTTAGGACAAATATAAAATTATAAAAATTAATAATAAAATAAAAATGGGTTATCAATTCCCTTGTCCTTTCGGGATAGATGAGGTGCCCACCTAAACCTTAATAAAAATATTTTTTTCAAATATCGTAGATTGAAAATCGATCAAATTAATTTAATTTTTCATCAAATTTTTCAGTCTGGCTCGATGATAATCCACCATGTAGAAGCGAGTAGACAAATTGCTCATATAAAAACTTACACCTTAATAAAAAAAATTTATTTCACGGTATTACAATAATTCAAAATATATAGAAAACCCTATTTAATAACAATACTAAAAAAAATCTATAGCTTTTATGTTGAATCTTTGAGATGTACACCTACCTCAAGTATATAGTGTGCAATTGTTCAATGAATTTGTAAGGGTATTCGAGAAACCTAACCTAACCTCGCAAGAAACCTCTCACTCTCCCACAAACTTCCACCTTATTGATGAAAATGTACCACCTCAAAATACCCCTACTTCATCACATCCCAAGGTACCTAAAGGATGTCAGAGCAGACATGGACTAACTTGCTAAAATCAAGAAATTGATGGGCATAATAAGAACACCAACTGAAGAAATGATGATTTTGGCAGAATTTTTAGTGGAAGGAAGTGTTAAAAGGTGGTGGGACAATGTATGTAATCTCTCCACAACAATACCAATGTGTGAGGATTTTGAAGTGAGATTTTTAAAGGAGTATTTGGCCCCTCTCATTAATGAGAAGAAATAAGCATTACAGTAAGACTCTAGTACCATATAGGAGTATAAGACTCAGTTCAATGAGTTAAAACCCTGCGCCCCTGACTTAGTCGGTCTTGTCGTAATTTGTGAGAAATTTGTAGATTGTCTTAACTTGGATATATGAGATCGTATGGAAGTAGTTGGACGACCCACCGACCTAGCCGACATTATTAGTATTGCACATGAGTATGAACGATTGGTACAAGTAAGATGTCGTAGGGTGTAGAACATCAACAAGAATAAAGACCAAGGTAACCTTCCCCGCAAAGAAAGAGGATTTAAGGGCTTATAAACTAAATAGTGAAGGGGCACCACAAAGAAAAACTTTCCAATATCTTAGATGAAAGAGGAACCACTAAGGAGCATCTACTGAATATTTATGACACATTGTGAAGAATTGCTCAGTACCTTGAGGATTTATAACAATACCTCATAGGAACAACATATCTCTAACCATCGAAGTACAAAGAGAAATCGACCAAGAAGCCACTACAATATCTAGGATCCCAACAAGAGTTTACAACCTAATGCAAGAAGAACCTCAAGAGGACCCTAGGGTAGTAGTGGGAATTTTTAGACCCCATACCTAAACGCATTACTTTAGATAGGATTGTAAACCCGAAAGAGATGTACTTGTTACAAGTTATAATAAAGATGGTTTATTAAATTTTCATTTGGTAAGCTTTATCTGCTAAAGTAAGATATGTCCAATAATTCGGTAGAAAAACATTTGCTCTCAACCACTCTAGAGTTTAGAATATGATTTATTAAGGAATCATTAATCCACGAAATTCCTAGGGAACCTACACCATCCAATACAATCATCAATGTTCTCGCATTTTTTAGGGAAGAAATTGTTAGGGATAGAATCTTGAAAGAATATAAAGTAAGAAGATATGGATGAACTACTGAGTTACCCTTAAAGGAAACAAATGTAGAAGACAAGAACTAAAGGTGCCATTATAAAGGGATACCTGGAGAACATAAGGAAACCCTTCGCCTCCATTAATTTGAATAAGTGTCTCATCAATCTAAACGAAATAAGAATGAGGGACAATTCACAATAGGAAATAAAGTCCATAAATAAGAAATGTGAAAGAAAGCAAGGATAAGCGTGATAAGAGAAATTATCTAAGGACTTCTCAAACGAAGGGGTGAGAAGAAAATTCATGATGGATAAAATCCAATAGAAGCACTTGGAAGTGATTAAAACTTTTACAAGAGGGCCAGATATTATATAGGAGGATAAAAGATACAAATATTTGGAGAGAAGATTATTGTATGATCAAAGGGATCACGAAACCCTATGGAGCAAACAAGAAGGTGTGATGAGATGTAAACCAGAAAATGATCTTGGATGAATACTTGAAGCAAGAGTAATAAAAAATTATTATAAAAAAGGAGATACCATATAAAGAAATAAGGGAAAATTTTGGATTATTGGAATTTAAGAATAAGAATGGTACCAAAATTATCTTAAAAAACTTATAATAATATTAAGTAAGTTTTGAGAACAAAACTTATTGAAGTAATTATAAACCCATTTTTAATATATTAAATATATTTCATCCCATTAGTTGATTGGAAGATGAACTTCCCACCAAAATACATGTATTTTTATATATGAAAAATATAATAAATGGATTATACTTTATCCAATTAGTTGGTTTAACATAAATTTTGGACAAGGAAAGTATGTATTTATAAATATGTAAAATATTTTAGATGAAAAGAATCTATGCAGTTAGTTGATTGAGATGAACTTTCAACTAACAATGCATGTATTTTAAGATATAAAAAATATTGTCAATATAATGTGATTTATCCCAAGTAACATTTCATCAGCAATACATGTATTTTTAAATATAGAAAAAGATTATTAGTGTAAGTTAGTTTGTTCGGAGACTACTTTGGGCCAACAAGTAAAAATAATTTGAATTGTTTGGGAAATAAACTTTCAACCAATACTACATTATCTCATTTTTGAAATAGATGTGTGGTGGCAGGACCTTCACGAAGTTACTTCGATAGCAAACAAAAAACAAAGTACTTTGAAAAAACTAGGCATACTTTTCATTTGTATGAAATAAATGTGTTGATTAATGACAATCACTATTAACGTATTTAAAAAGTATGATTGTGTGAATTAGTTAATTTTAAAGAAATATAAAAATATATATTAATAATAATATTTTGAATATAGATTGAATTAATAAAATAAATATATATTCTAATTGACCAGATCTTCAATATTTTTAATTTTAAGAAAATAAATAAATAAATAACTTAAAAAATTCGGACTAAATTCGAGATTGAAGTACAAGCATTCAAATTATAGAAATTGTCATAGTTTTATATTTTGATATTTATATTATTATGATATTATATTGTGTGCACTCTTTATAGTGTAGGTATAAACTATTGTTATGTTAATTTCACCAAAACGAGAATCAGCGTAATATTTTTATATTTTATTAAATAAGTGATCTTAATTTTAAATAATATATTACAACTTTTGTCTTAATAAAAGACTTTTTGTACATAATTTAGAATCAATTTTTTTAATTTTCCACCTCATAACTTTGCATCAATCAATTTTGTACCTACTTCAATTATCATAAAATAAATTAGAATTTTGTGTGCATGCTTATATACATAAAAATATAATTATGCACATAAATAATTTATGAGAGTATATGATTTCATATTTTTGTACGAGTAAAAAAGTTCATAAGTTTACATAAAATTATCCATACACTTCTATATATACATATAAAAATATTACTTAAATTCTTGTATGTAATTTTACATCTATATACAACAATTAATTAAATATTTTAGGTAAAATTATAAAATTTTATTATGTACTTGGATAAATTATTTTATTAGTACAAAACCTATTAATGCGATCTCAATTTTGTATAAAACTTTCGCATGCTTCAATTATTCTGCAAAAAAAAAAAACATGCGTCAAATCCATTAAATTTTGCGCAGAGGTACTGGCAGTGCTTAGGTTAGAGTGGGCTGAGTTATGCGCAAATATTGTGAATATTGATCATAATTTTGTATTTGATTTATATAATTAATAAAATATGGTTGGTTTATTGCACGAAATTAAATTTTAACTTAAAAAGTGGGATATACTCATATGTCACCTCAATTAATATTTTATATTGATATAATATACAATATTAATAATAAATTTAAAATAAAAGTGAGGAAAAAATATTAAAGATTGAATCTATATAATCGAAAATATATGACAAATTTGAGATAAAGTTTTTCACGTTAGTTCTAACAAATGTTTTCGTGATTTTATTTAATTAATATGAAGTATATAATTTTCAGTTTATTTTTTACATTGCACTTGTTGCTTCACATGGATTCGAGTAACAAGATTACTATATAATTAGAAAATTAAACATTTAAAAAGTAAATTATTATAAAATAATATTGGGAAATCATTTTTAGCATCCTTCATATTCAGGGAATAATAACTATTTTTTTAATAATCATATCCAATATGATTTTGATGAATAACAAATGGTTCGACAAAAAAATTAATTTGGTAGAATAACCGCAAAACTGTGGAGCAACTCCAGAAAAATGTCCAATCTTTAGGGCAATTCCAAATTTTGGTTGCATTATTTTATAGTTTTTATTAAGATAAGTAGATATGAAATAAAAATATTATTAATAAAGTAAGTGGTAGAGTGGCCCATCAGGCTGTCTGATGTATATATATTCTTTTAATATTCTATATAGATCAGCGCATAAAATGATGAAGAGATGAAATATATGTATTAGTGAAAGCTTTAGTATTTTTAATTAATGAAAAAATGTTTGGACGAAAATTAATAGCGAACCTAAAGAATTGAGCATTTTTCAAGAATTGTTTCCGATAGTCGGGGAGTATTGTATTGACCAAAATGTGTAAAAAAGTATATTGAAATATCAAATCAGTTTTTTGTTCAAATAAAATTCTAATTTTTAAATAATAGTTCAAATAATACCTCTTCAATACCCTATCACATTTTTATCTTAACTCAAATATGTTGTAAAACTTTTAAAATGGTTTAAATAACAGTATAACATTTATAATTTATTTTATTTTTATTGGATACAAGTGAATGTAAATTATCTAAAATTAAGTGAGAAAATAATGTTTTCAAACGATTGAATAGGTATTATACGGTAATATTTCGGATAAAAATATGGAATAATAAAAATAAAATATACATGTACTTACACTGTACGGTGTTATACTTCGTATCATTTAAAATATAATAAATTAATTTTAGATAAATTTTTTGGTCAATTAAACAGTTTTTAATGTAGTTCACCTATTTTTTAATAAATTATTAGAAAAATAAAAATATTTAAAAATTATATATTTAATTTACTATTAAATGAATTTAAAAATTATTTTATTTAATTTTATTTAAACCACTTAAAATTTTTAAAATTTTGTTATTCAATATTTTTTAAATTTGGTTCAAATCGATTTTTTTTTCTGTAATCGATTTCGTGTACCGAGACACTTTTAAGGATTTTTTCTAACATTTTTCAACTTTATTAATCTTTCCATATATCTATTCCTTCCTTATAATTCAATTTCTTTTCACAATTTAACGCCATTCTATCCCATTTGGTTTGAATTCGTCGATTCTTAATTTAGAATTTTTCAATATTACAACCATTTACTTATTTTTAAGAGTTTTGTACTTAAAATTAATTATATTAATTTATTTAATTCACATTACATATCTTTTATTTACATTTTTGGATTAGGGGAAAATTTAAACAAACTTATATACTTTTTTTTATCTTTAACTCGGTTCCCGGTCTACTATTCTACCTGATTATTTTGCTAACATTAACAATTGAAATCTTGTTATTCTAAAAACTCTTCTACTGTAGTCCAGGAGTTTTATAGATTCTCCTTAGTTGTACAAATTTTATTTCAACTATAAAGTATAATTGTGACTGTGTTCTAATTAGTACTTACTCACATGGAATAAGTAATAAATACAGTACCATTCTTGCAGAAAGAATCATAGTTTTGTAGGCAAATAGTCCATTTTTTTTTGTTATTAGATAAAAATCGATATATGGTGAATTTAGTTTTTCCTAATTATAAAATTTGATAATTATATCAATGGATAAAATTTTAAAAATATTCCTTTTCTTAACTCAAATTTCAACTTATTATCGGCATGATTATTTTACCAAAATACTAAACTGATACGAGCATATTGCGGATGATATGAATTTTATTGAATACATTATCAATAATTCTATTTAATTAATATGAAGTATATAATTTTTAGTTTTATTTTTCACATTGCATTTGTTGCCTGATGTGGATTCAAGTAACAATGACTATATAATTAGAAAATTAAATATTTAAAAAGTAAATTATTAGAAAATAATATTGGGAAATCATTGTTAGCATCCTGCACATATCCAGGAAATAATAACTATTTTCTAATAATCATATCCAATAGGATTTTGATGAATAACAAATGGTTGGACAAAAAAATAATTTGGTAGAATAGCCGCAAAACTGTCGAGCAACTCCAAAAAAAAGTCCATGGCAATTCCAAATTTTGGTTGCATAATTTTATAGTTTCTATTGAAATAAGTAGATATGAAATAAAAATATTTTTAATAAAGAATATATATATATATATACCAAAAAAAAGTCCAATCTTTATGGCAATTCCAAATTTTGGTTGCATTATTTTATAGTTTCTATTGAGATAAGTAGATATGAAATAAAAATATGGTTGATAAAGTACGTGGTGGGGAGGCCCCATCCGGCTGTCATATATATATATATATATATATATATATATATATATATTCTTTTAATAGTCTTTCTATACAGATCCAGATCCACGCATAAAATGATGAAGGGACTAAATATATGTATTATTGAAAGCTTGAGTATTTTTAATTGATGAAAAAAATGTTTGGACGAAAATTAATAGCGGACCTAAAGAATTGGATATTTTTGAAGAATTATTTCCTTATTAAGATAGTTGGGAAGTATTGTATTGACCAAAAAAGTGTGTAAAAAGGTATATTAAAATATTAAATCCGCTTCTAATTCTTTACGAAAGTGTGAAATAAAATTCTAAGTTTTTTTGTTCAAATAAAACTCTAATTTTTTAATAATAGTTCAAATAATGCCTCTTCAATATCCCATATCACATTTTTATCTCAACTCAAATATGATTTAAAACTTTCAAAATAGTTTAAATAAGAGTTTAACATTTATAATTTATCATATTTTTATTGGTATTTAAGTGAATGTACAATATTTAAAATTAAATTTACGATATATACTTTTATTCAATTTATTATATTAATGTTAAAGTTTTATTTGACTTGCTCCATAAATTTTGTAATCTACCCATAGAAGATTGTGGCCAAATCTACCCACAGAAGTGGGCTAGATTTTTGCGGGAAAAAAGCAACTGGGGGTTTATTATATAATATATATATATAATTGAATAATAATACATGTATACCATAAATTATAATATATATACATTATATGTATTTTTATTTATAATAATATTATATAATATTTAATGTTCTAATCAGAAAATAAATTAATATATATTGTATAATAATATATATATAATTATATCATATAACTCTATATAAAATATTATTAAAATAAATTTATTTAAAATATATAAAAATAAGAATATATATGTATTATAATCATTTTAAATAAAAAATGACAATCCATTCACCCTTCAAATCATTGCCCTCCAAACCAAACAGTAATTTGTTAAAAAGGCTAGGTATATATATATATATATATAATATTTATGAAGACTAACCATTGAGTTAATTAATTTATATCTTCCTTGCATTTATATAAAATACATATATCTATTTTATATAAATAATATATATATATATCATATGCTGCATGTGCATAATTTGGGATGATGAATGCAATTATAACGTTTGTGCAAAAAAAATGCAATTATAACAAGAAATCGAACGAGGGTAATATTTCCATTTTGAATTGTTTAATTGCTAATAGAATATAATAAAGATGATATATCATTATTATTTTTTCTAATTTGAAATTTTTACAAAATAATCTGAATTTTTAAATGAGTCATAAAACTAAAACAATTAGTGTTAACTAAGTTAATAAAAAAAAACGTAGCATCAAAATAAAGAAAATTGGAAAAGTTGATATATTTTTACGTAATTTAGCATTTACTTTTTTCGAAATATTTACACTATCCCTCTCTTTCTTTTTGAGGTTATTCTTCTTGTAAGTGCATAGATCATGTGATCCGCCTATAGGATCATGATGGAACTATATCCATGATATTATCTCAGGAGCCAAACATTTTTATAGGGCCAAAATCAACCCTGGTAAAGTATTGATCAAGTGAATTAAAATATTAAAATAAGAATTATATTAAATTATAATGAGTTTTTTTTAATTTATAAAGATTTTAAAAAGTCCAAAATAATCGTAAAATAAAAAGTAGTTTTTTAGACTGAGTTGCCTGATATCCCTTCTCATTATGCATCCCGCATTTGAATAAAAAATAATGTTTTTTATTACTCTAAAATTAATTGCCGGGAACAAACCACGTGAAGTTACAAGATTGATGATTATAATCTTAAAAGGTCTACATTTCAATTAATTTTATTTTTCAATTTTCCTTTTCACCTATTAATTTGGTCACTCCATTTAAATTGTACAAATGAATTATTCACATGATAAATAGATAGATGGAGAGGAAAGTGCTAGATAAAAGTAAAATTGGATGATTAAGTCGTTAAAAATAAAATTGAAGGGCTTGTGCATAATTAAAAATAAAATGGTAAATAAGTAAAAAATAGAGGGTGCGTGCATACTGCTAATAAGGGGAAGGTGAAGGTGTCCATGTGGAAATTGCTTTGTTGACTACGAAGTGAAGGTTTGACGGGAGGATAGAGTTCATATGCACGGATCCTTGCGTGCCAAGTTTATATATCAAAAACAAGAGAGATAGGGAGAGAGAGCTAGCCTAAGAAATCAGAAGAACAGTATAAATCGATCAAGCTGCTGGGGGAGTGGCGTCGCCAAAAAGATGGAAGGAAAGCGCTTTTTCAATTACCAGCAGATCATCATCGTATTAATCTTGGGGTCTGCCTTTCTTCTTTTCCAATTTCTTTCGGTCCAAGGCAGTGTCCATTACTACGATTTTGTGGTATACGTTTTTCTTTCCTCTTAGATCAAATTATATTACATTATTTTTTTGTTTGGTGGAGAGTAGATCAAGTTCTTTTCGTCCCTCATCTGCGGCAGAATTTGTCTTTCAATATACACACACAGATACATGATCATTCTTATGTCTCTCCTCTCCTGCAGTTGAAGGAAATCAACGTGACAAAATTGTGTGCCAACCAGACCATATTAACAGTGAATGGTCTCTTTCCAGGACCCGTAATTCGTGTTCATAAAGGTGACACTGTGTTTGTGAACGTAACCAATCAAGGGAATTACGGTGTCACCATCCACTGGTACGTAACATATCCTCCATGAATATGTAATTGTCTCTCAAACCTAATTACGTGGATGTTATATACAAACATGCATTTTGTCCAAAATATTTATTTTTATGAATGTGAATTTATTTGGAAACCATAAAATATTTGTTTTATTTCATTTGAAGAAACCATTCACTAGATTTCTCTCCATAAGATAGATTATGGGGTCTCAACGGGTATCATAGGAGTTGTGCATATATGATCACTCGTTATGCTACAACACTCCTTATGCTAGGATCAATGAGGGAGAATGATTGGGATTTTCCTCTTTTCGTGGAGTTCTTTGTGGGAGGAAGTCGACTTTATTATGCGGATGATAATCTGGAGGTGGAAGAAACCATGGCACACACACGTTGTCAGAATAAGATGCATCAACCCGATATGTGCGGGCAAACCCGACTCGGTTCAGGCTACAATTTTTTCCATTGATATTAAAATTTAAAATGTGACTAACTCGGTTATTTTAGAGTAAATATCCATGTCCCTATCTTCCTGTTTCACCTTGTCTATTATAACCTGGTGTTATAATATATATATATATATATATATATAGAGGTATCGTACCTATTGCAAATTCAAAATAAAAGAAACACGATGTAGTTGTTAAAACAGGCATGGAGTGAAGCAGCCTCGAAATCCATGGTCGGATGGACCGGTATTCATCACACAGTGTCCTATCCAACCAGGATCCAACTTCACCTATCAAGTAATTTTTTCCGAAGAGGAAGGTACCCTCTGGTGGCATGCTCACAGCGATTGGACAAGATCCACTGTCCACGGGGCTATCGTCATCTTACCAAAGGAAGGAACATCATTTCCTTTTCCAGAACCTGATGGTGAAGAGGTAATTGTACTAGGTAAGCAGCTTGTATTAATTTCTAGCTAGTGCATGAGTATATATATACATATAACTATTCCAATTCATTAAATCGTCTACTTGTAACTGGATGGAAATTATAAGGAAATATTAAAATATGATGCATAATAGTGATAACTTAACGTCTCCTAACTTCGATTCAATTTTACATGGAAAACATACTTTATCCATTTATTTAGAGCTATATAAAAATACCTAAGAATTTATGACTATAGTATATGGCATACCAAATGAATTCAAAAAATAATTGGAAGGTTCATGGTATACGGGGGATCTAAATGAGGAAGTGAACGAGGACTTAGAAGATGGGGGCGTCATCCCCCACTCAAAAGGCTTCTTGATCAATGGTGAACTTGGAGATTTTGCCAATTGCTCTAGTGGTACGTGTACACTCATTTCATCTTTTCATCTCTCCCACCTCCTTTTTGCTCTCTCAAATTCTACTTGATATGGGTAGCTTATGTTGATGCTTAAGTATGTTATTAATATATGCAGAGACGACCTATCGATGGTCGGTTGATTATGGAAAGACGTATCTTCTTCGCATAGTCAATGCAGTAAGCGATGATGAGATCTTTTTTGCCATCGCTGAACACAACCTCACAGTAGTAGGGCTGGATGCCGCATATGTGAAACCTTTTGTAACGAGTTACATTATGATAAGTCCAGGGCAAACCATGGATGTGCTGCTCACAGCGGACAGGCCGCTGGGTCACTACTACATGGCTAGTCGGGAATTTCTGACGGAGAATGCAACCCAAGACCACAACAATGGTTCTGCCATAATTGAATACACCGGTGACTACAACTTCTCATCATTTCCAATTTTCCCACACCAACTCCCTCAGGTTTTAGATATGAAAGCTGCCATGAGGTTTACGGGATTCATTAGAAGTCTGGCAAATGAGGATTATCCCGTGGATGTCCCCAGGAACATAACTACTAGAATGTTCATAACTGTATCCATGGGCGAGCTCTGCGAAAACCGTACAAACTGCAATATCACTGCAGGAGCAGACAACATAATAGGCTCAACCTTGAACAACATCAGCTGGCTCAACCCAACCATGGACGTGCTCCAAGCTTACTACAGGCAATACTCTTCCTCCCTAAAATGGTTTATATCAAATACAATTAATTCACTTTTCATGTATCTATGTTGAAATTAAGCTGCATGCCCATAAACCTGGGAAATTAGAGATCAGGCTAAACTTGATGATAGCAGTAGTACCAAACATTCACCCTAATTGACATTTAACTATGAAACTTAGTCATCATTAAAAAAATTATATTTTCCGAAATTAAGTCCATTGGACTGACCTTCAAACCAATATTACTGTATCCCTACGAGATACGACATACATAAGGATGTTATACTATACAAACTCCTTAATTAATCTCATACAACTTCATCTGAAATTCTATTTTTCAGGAATATAAGTGGTTATTACACCACGGATTTTCCAGATCGACCATCCGTTATGTACAACTTCACGGAAGATAGCGACGATCCCGATCTGGTCATGACAGCACAAGGAACAAGAGTGAAGGTGTTGAACTATAATGAATCGGTGGAGATAGTGTTCCAGGGTACTGGTTTATTAGATGGCGCAGGAGTTCATCCTATGCATATGCACGGCTACAGCTTCTACGTGATAGGAATGGGCCAAGGGAATTTCGACAATGAGACAGATCCTTTGACGTTTAATCTGGTGGATCCTCCAAAGGCTAATACATTCATCGTCCCCAAGTACGGATGGCTAGCCATTAGATTTGTCGCTAATAATCCAGGTACAGAAACGTCTATTGGTAATATCTAATGTACAATTAATTATGTCACTTGGCACTTCGGCTTTCCTTAGTTTTAAATCGTCATCTCATCGTGATATGCACCTATATATAATTAAAAACTAATATAGTGTAGTGGATTACTTATTGAATTGCAGGTGTTTGGTTTTGGCATTGTCATTTTGACCGACATCTTTCCTGGGGGATGAACACAGTATTTATTGTGAAGAATGGAGATGCAGAAGAAACAAGCATGCTTCCGCCACCTTCAAACATGCCTATTTGTACGGGTTACCCAGATATCTTCCTCACGGGAGGGAAAAATGATGGAGACCAAATTTATCTCTAGTGGTTGCAATTATTATATGTTATTCAAGTGAATATGAGAGAATCAAATATATGAGAACATCATATAATAAATATAAATATGTAAGTTATATTAATTGAAATATAATATTATATATATTATATTACTATTATAATTCTTTGCTCTTACTACCGACATACCCATACTCAAACTCTACTACGAAATCTTTAAATTGTTCCGATTTATGTAAATTTTGAAACAATTCATTGTCTACTCAAACTCTACTATGAAATCTTCATCATATCCTTATATAATTGTTCTGGTTTATGTAAATTTTGAAACAATTCATTATTTACTACGAAATTTTTATCATATCTTGTACAATTGTTCCGGTATATATAAATTTTGAAACACTTTATTTGACTTAAAAATTAAGTTAAAGTAAATTTCGCCGGAAAATAATTCTATAAATAAAAATTTTTAATTACTCACCGAGGAAAAACTGAAGATCAGATCTTTACATTCCAAAAAATTGCTCTATTATTGGTGATACTTAATAAATCAAACCATACTTTAATGGGTGTACTCAGTTGTACCAATTTCAAATTTTAAATTTCAGTACAAATATATTGTGAACAATATTTTCTAGCGGAGGACAGGGAAGGTTGGGACACCTCTAAAGGTGGTCTAGAGAGCTCAATTTGGTAGGAATTGATCTGAGAATGGCTCGAATTGAGCTCCAATAGCTCGGGTTATCGACAGTCGTGGAGTGATGCTACTGTACAAGCTTGTCAGCGATTCTCAAGTTGAATGGAGACTGTGGTCGGGTAACTGTCTTCCTTGGGATTTTAAATAACCCGAATTCGCCTTTTAAGGTGGAGAAAAGTGCCCAAATCAGAGTTCTAGTTCGAGCTCCACCAGAAACTGAGCACTTCTTTTTTTCGAGACGTTTGAGTGATGACGAAGAAGAATGGGGAGTAACTCTTTATATAGTGAGGTCGGGGACTAACATATTTATTCATTCCCTAATGCTCCATTTATGGCCGGAATCGGAGGCATTTATTGGTCGTCAGATTTCATGCGGCCAACATGTCTTTCCTCTCTCTTCTCAGTGGCCAGATTGAAGGCGATACTATTCTGCACATGTAAACGTGCCATGTGGCGCCTCCTAATTGGTTGTCTTTGCTGACGTGACTTCTGACTCAGCATCCTAGTCAACTTTTAACATGTTGATCGGACAGGTGGCAGCCTCCCATTGGTTGTCTGTGTCTACGTGGCTGTTTACTGATTTTCCACTGATCGTTAATTAAGACACGTGTCGCTCTCCTATTGTTCGGTCGTTGATGAGTGGATTTTATTCCTCCTATCGTTAACTGAGAACACATGTTACCTTTTGATTGGTCAGCACTTTTAGGCGCTAACTGAGTAGTTGATTGGGTGCACTTCACCACGTGTCATGCGCTGATTGGTCACAACTGCTAATTGGGTGCTAACTTGGCAATGGTCTGTTGATTGGCTAGACCACCCGAAAATTAAAATCAGCTGGTTCAGGCCTGATTTGACTAGTTTTCTAAAAATTAAAAATTTATAAATTAATCTAAATTTATTTTCTATCTAATGTTGACATTAATTTTCTAAATTGATAATTTTAAGCCACATAGAAAAATGAATTATTGAACTGGTTCACCACGGTTCAATCCGATTCGGTTCCGGTTCACCCTGAACAGATTTAATTTTTACATCCACTCCACTTCATGATTTTTCCCCATGATTTCTTGGTTACTTGGGATTTTCCAAATTCTAGTTTTAACCCTTACCATTTTTGGTTCACTTATGTGCTCGATTTTCTTACGAAAATTGCCAGTTTTTTTCTCAGTTGTCTTATTTAAGAAAGGATAGGGTTTATAAAGGGCCAAAATGTGAGCCAAATTATGCCACGTGCATATTGGGCAAGAATGAGGGCTTTTTGTGCATACAACAACATTATTTTGAGTACTGGTGACATGGCGATGATAAGAGATTTTCATTTCTGATTTAGCCCATTAAACATTTTGTATTTAATCTCGTACTTAGGATTTGGCCAACCAATTTGAGCAAAACTAGTGGAGAGGTTGGAGATAACAAAGAGATTGGTGGCCATGGTTTGGTCTCTGTGGCGCCACTCCTAGTCAACTATGTCCTTATGGGCTCGAGTTTTGGAGTTGTAAAGTGTATCAAGCCGGTTCCATGCTTCCGCTAAGGTAAGTACTCCAACTAGCTGTAGATTTATTTTTATAGATAGTGAGGCAATTAAGGTAAATTTGTATTTTATTACCCATGCTTAATATTCTAAATTAACCACTTCATACTTTTAAGTTTCCAATTCGATGAATATGGTAAGCTTGAGTTATAACATGCTACCATCATATTGTTAATATTGTTACACAAGAGATAGTAGTTGGTATCATTCAACTTAATTGGGAGAGTGAAGAGTATGTTGGGAAGAACAATTGCAGTAGATGAACTAATAATACAAAAATTGACTTATTTTGATACTTGTTGTTGCTTGAAACAAAAAAATTGTCGTATGGTATGATTGTTTGTTGGAGGGAATGATGTAGCAAATGTAGATTGAACATAGTAGAAATTATTTTAGGAAGATTAGGTCGAAGTGGATGTTGCTATAAGGTTTAAGGTTATGATACCATTAAAAAAAATAAGATGAAGAAAAGTAGTATTAATTATAATTTTGCATAAAATTTATTTAGTAAATTTGTAAATTTATACAAGTATAAAAATATGTAAATATAATTGTGATATTATTTGATTTCTTTACTATTATTAATTATATTTAATTTAATTAATTTAAAATAATAAAAATAAATATATTTTATAAATCCATCTCTCTCGTTATGAATAATAATATAATTTTGTAGTAAATTATATACTTTTAGTATTATTAAAATGTTAAATTTAATTTATTTATATAATAATTTATTTAAATTAAATTATATATAATTATTACTAATAACTTAATATATATAATTTTTAATATTTTATTAAATGTAAATTATGTAATATATATAAAAATTATAATATTATAGATATATATAACTTAAAATTAGAATTTTATTATAATAAAATTATATAATTTACTACACAATTTTTATTATTATAAAAGAATAAGATATATATTTATTTAACCTACTTATTTTATTATTTTAAATTAATTCAACAAAATATTAATTATATATTATTTTTACTTATAATTTTATTAAATAAATTATATAAAATTTATATTTTTTTTAAATATATACATAATTTAATTTAAATAAAATATTACTAATTATTTTTAATATAATTTATATTAATAGTGAAAATTATTTAAAAATTTTAAATATATTTATTATGGTGCCATCATTATAATGTTCGTATTTTAAATAAAAGTTTCAATTTCAATTCTTCTTCTTCTTATTATTATTTTATATTTAAATTGTTAACTAATCACTTTAAAAGGTTAAATTTATTAGTTTTCATATTATTATTTTATATTAAAAATTGTTAACTTATCACTTTAAAAAGTTAAATTCATTAGTAAAATATCTATTTTATGAAAGGTTTTATTGTAAAATGTAACATTTGAAATGTTTAATTTTAAAATCACTTTGGATTGAAAGATTAAAAAGTATGATGAGATAATGTGAGATATAGATGAGAGCGTAGGTTAAAATTGTTATTAAAATAATAATTTTATTAAAAGTTTTAGGTTAAAATTAATATTTCAAAGATTTGATACTGAAATAATGAATTATTATTTTATATTGAAATTGTAATATCCAAAGATTAAATACATGTCAGTGTAAAAATTATTTCTAAAATAACAAAAGTTTTATGCTAAAATGTAGTATTTGAAATATTTAATTATAAAATCACATTTAAAGATTAAAAAGTAGGAGATGGCATGGGAAAGTTAAAATTGTTATTAAAATTATTATTTTATTAAATGTTTTAACACTAAAATAACTTTGGTTAAAATTTTTTATGCAAAAGAGTGTAATTTAATTTCTATATCTTTCATTTCAAATATAAAATATGATGTTAGTATGGCATGGGTAGGTAGCTAGGAGTCCAAAGTTGAAGATTATTTTGATGATATCTATGATTTGTCATATACTTTATAATTATTTAAAAAATTAAAAATTAAAAAAATACATTTATCTCTTTTTTATTTACTTGAAAACAGAGAATATTTGCTCTACTTTTCCGCGTGTCTTGCATGCCACGTGTTGATACATCGTTGGTGGTTTCTCCGCCACCTGGCCAACTATGACTCATCGCTCGGCATCTTCCGGCTTTTTTTTTTCTGTAGAAAAAAAATCAGAAGCTCATACCGTACCTGTGCTGTGAGTGCGAGGAGCATACCAGTCACAGAAGATTTCTCGCTCGCCCTGAAAATCAGAAGCTTAATACAAATTGTCGAGGCTGCGGATCGATTCCTAGAGAGATCAGACATGGGTTTTGTAGGAGAGACAATCGACTCAATTAAGTCCATTCAGATCCGTCAGCTCCTCTCTCAAACCGTCAGTCTTGGTTCGTCCCTTTCTCTTGTGCTAAGAATTCCGATCCCATTTTGCTTCGGGTGGGAATGTATGATGCTGCTATATATATCTCTTTCCTTTGTTTCTGTGTTCTACGTTGATTCTTGGGGGAAACCGCTTCCGGGTTCTTCAAAGTCGTGATATTTAGAGCTTGACGCTCGTGATGGACAAAAATGGCAGACCTTTCGATTGTTGTTATTGTTTTTCCTATTTTTCCATCATCTTGTTCAACTAGAGCTTCTTCAGATGTTAATTTTATCTGTGATTTAGAGGCTTTGATGACGGTTCATATTTTGGGCATGTTTTGTTTAGTACTCCTTTTATGACCTTGATATCTGTTTGGAAAATGACTAGTAGATGAGCTATCAATCCATGACGTGCAACATTGTTAGTGTGTGCGATAAAATTCAAGGTTATCAAAATATTGCTTAAAAGTTATTGTTATGGCCGCGCCAATAGTAAGAGAATAGAATTCCTCGTGCTCTATCTTTCTTCTGAATCATGTTTCCTCTTCATAAAAATATCTTTTTGATATTTCTATTCTGATTTTTGTGCCGAATTTGTCACCACCAGGTATGATTGTGACTTCTGCTTTGATAATATGGAAGGCCTTGATATGCATCACTGGCAGTGAATCTCCTGTAGTTGTTGTGCTTTCTGGGAGCATGGAACCTGGATTTAAGAGAGTAAGTCATCATAAACTATCTAGTTTTGGTGAATAATTTTTGCATGTTCTTTCTTCTCTATGTTAAACAATTTCTTTGGCCGAACTAGGATAGCCTATTGAGTTTGGGTTTATTGATGTTCAAACTGAGTGATGCATGCACTGCCTGCACATGTTCAAAGCACCACTCTCAAACTAACTTGTAGACTCTTTCATTCATTAGCTTATGCTCCTTAATGATTGACATGCAATTAATCTTAATAAATAAACTATAGGTTGGAAAACTATTGTTAGCAAATAATAAGGATGAGATATATTGCCATGGCCTTCCAAGTTGAAAAGCATGTGTCTCTGTTTATAGTTTCTTTTTTTTTTTTTGTACAAGTGCGAGGTTAAGTATTGGATGATGGATGCGCTTTCCTTCCGGTGTACATTTTTATATCTAAAAGCAAAATTTTGTATCCGATATTGTGACAAAAGATTGCAGATTACCACATTATTGCTTCTTAGAAGGGTCTCCGTGCTGTGTTGAATGCAGGGAGACATATTGTTCTTGCACATGAGTGATGACCCTATTCGTGCTGGGGAGATTGTTGTTTTTAATGTTGATGTAAGTGATCTTTTTCCTCCCTTCTCACAGTTTAGTTCAGAAAAGGTCTAGCCACCTACAAATTTGATTCCCTCATTATGTTTTACTAACTTTGTTATATACTCATTATGTCTGTTTCTTGACCCTTTCTTTTTCTATGCATGCTATGTTACTTTTTTTTTTTTTTTCCTTTTGGCCTTTGGTAAATTGACAAATCTCTCCTCACACTTTCCTATTTATTCAGGGTCGTGAAATCCCAATAGTCCATCGTGTAATTAAGGTAAGCTGGTCCCAGTGACATTTTATCTTACAGTCTATTTCTTCCAGTTCTTCCAGTCCGATATTTAATGAGACATGGACAATCCACAGAAATGGCCTCTTTCATGTAGAGTGGTATTACTTTTCTCTTCCATGGGGTGACCCAAAATAGTAGTCTGAGAATATTGGATAGAAGCAATGGCCTCAGGGGGTTTTCGTGTCAGTTATTTATGTATTTAGAAATAGATCCTGATCCTTCAACAGATTTTACATAAAAATGATCCTTCTAATGCTTAATTTTGCTTCATCATGAGTAATGTTATAGTCACTGTACCATCCTCTAGATATATCTGTACATCTTAGCCTCCTATGCTTTTTGAAACTTTGGCCAGGCTCATCATCTTGTCATTCTATGGTTATTCTTCCATCTCATAGACCTGTTTTTTGCGATGATAATCTAGCAATTCCACTTTCAGGTACATGAACGAAAAGACACGGGAGAAGTTGATGTCCTCACAAAAGGTGCCTATCATTCATAAAGCCTTTAGGGAATTTAATAACTCTTCAAAAAGAAAAGAGGGTTCCTCATTTCGACTATGAAGAGCATGATCTTATTCCGATTTTCTGTATTAATTTTTAGGTGATAACAACTATGGAGATGATAGGCTCCTCTATGCTCAAGGACAGTTGTGGCTTCAGAGGCACCACATCATGGGCCGAGCCGTTGGCTTCTTGCCCTACGTAGGGTGGGTGACCATCATAATGACCGAAAAACCTATTATCAAGTACATCCTTCTAGGCGCTCTGGGGCTTCTTGTCATCACTTCTAAGGATTGATAACCAACAGCCATAATGTGCAAGGTAGTTGCCACCTATGGCTCAGAGAGCAGGACAAGACTGTCTACATTTGACATCTCTCATAGACTCCTTTCCTTTGAAACTTTACATATGCCGGGTTCAGTTAGACAGGAGCTGGAATTATTTGTTGCCTACAAGATACTGGTTAATCACATCTTCATTTTTTTGACAGTATCAGCTTACGCAGTTCTATATCTTTATGTTTGTGGATCATGTTTATGGGAGTTGATATGAGATTGTGAGTTGTTTGTCAACCAACAGATGCCAAAATTGGTCTACAAGTATGCTGATCCCATCCCATGAGATAATTCCAAGTGTCACTGATCATAGGGAAAATGTTCTATCTACCACAAAGAATAAATAACAAACTCCAACATCTGATCTTACAGAGACATTGATATTGGGTGTCACAATTTGAACTCACAAAAACAGTCGGGCAGTGCAGAGCCTATTCCCATCACGAAGTCGTGCACATGCACCTTCCAAAGTGCTTGAATAAGATCTTCCCTTGTCAAGCCCATGGATGTCAAATTTGCAAAATCTCTTCTGCTCAGGAAAAGGGTCTTATGAAGACCCTTGAATGCTCTCATTGCTGCCACCATCTTGTCCATGTTCCCGAAGTAGGTTGCAATGTAGGAATCACTATTTATCGAGACATGATAATCCAATGCAGCTTTCGTGTTTCCGTGCATGCTTGCAAAGTCCTCTCTACTCATAATGGCAGATTTGGCCACTACGTTCTTGTAAACAGATGTTAGACCTTCCAATTCCATGATACCATCCCCAGCTGCAAGATAGATATTTGTATTCTGGGGAATATGAAGAGCTTGCAGTATGAGTGCTGTTTCATTAGGCGTGAGAGGGCATTTACCCCGGTTCCTCCAGAGGTGAGCCAACTCACCAGTCCATGGCTTTTTATCACCCCGAGCCGCCTCGATTGCTTTAATCGATTCTGCAGAAAGCCCTGCATACTCACATTGGCTGTAAGCCACCATGTCAGGTTCAAATCTAAGGTGGAGTGACAGAAAGGGTTTTGGAATAGCCTCGAGAAGGTCAGAAGCTTTTTTCTCCAGAGATCTTGTCAACCTTAGTGCATTGTAGCAAGCTTGACAGTAAGCAGCCTTAGCATACTTCGGATATCTGAAGAATTATTAATCGTTTACCCAGTATAAGGAAAAATATCAAGATGAACCTCTAAAAATGGATGATTTCAAAAATAAAAAGTAACAACATGAACCTCTAAAAATGCAAAGTGACAGCAAAAGGACATGCTACCTGTCCCTTCTTTGGCTCATTGCAGGTGTAATTGTAATATAATGATGCTGGAGTAGGGAAGGAAGGACGCTTTCAACATAATCGAATTGCCCTTTGCGTTTGCTGCAATCCACATGGAATGGTTGTTTGGATGAAATTTCAGAAGGCAACTCCTTAACTACTCTGACAAAACCATCCATTTGTTGAATGAAGTAGTCCACATCAAATACATCTGCAAAACCACTAGAGTTTGGAGGAAACTTCATATAGCATATAGAACTGCTTGTATTGCCTGAAGCTGACAAATGCAAGAGATCTAAAGATACATGATTAATCTACCTTGATTCGTTCCAGTATGCAGCTACTTCAAATTTAGGCAGAACAATTGTGGCATTCAACAGGCGGGCAATACCGATGCCATCGCACAGCTGCACTAACAGTAACACATCTCCAAAAAATGACAAAGATAAACCTAAATTGACTCCAAATTAAGGAATGCATTTCAGATCAAACTAAATCATTCTAAATACTCACATCTCTTCTCATCTGATTGAGACCACCATAGCAGTCAATACGGATAAATCCATTGCTCTCTGCTGGTAGAGCTGCAGCAGCTCAATAAAAGAAAATGAATGCAACTGTCTGCGTTTAAGGTGATATAAAGTGGACTCATTCTATTAATATAAAAGAACCACAAATTGTAGACCTAACTCCACGGAAGAAGTACTACACGCATACAATTCCAGAAGAGGCTTGTTAAACATCATACCCACAAATGGCACATTTCTACTGTTTCATACGATGCCCTATTCTGAAGTTCATAGGAGGAGAAGAATGGGCTAACCAGTCAGATGCCCTTGGAGCCACCATTTACAAGGTCTCCATTCCATCACTCTCTTCACACTCCATATGTCCACCTTATCCCTGCACGAAATCCAAATTACGTAACAAAACACCCCTGGTGAGTAATTCTTTTCATCAAGAGTTCAAAATGATGAGGGAGCAAAGCTCTAAATGAAAAATTTTGACGTTGAAGTTTCTCCACCTATAGTTTTACACAATAAAAGAGACGATAATCGACACATACGAGAGGGAGACGGAACTCTGAGAAAAGAAAGGGCGAGGGGAGAACAAGGAAACGAGGAGGAGAAGCGAGAGCGTGGCCACTAAGACGACAAATAGGGGCTTCACCGGCACAGCCGCCACATGGATCATCGGTTCTCTGGTAATCTCGTCACCGTCACCGGAAGTCTAATCTGCGATCTTGGCCAGAGGAGGAGTTACTAGGTAAGCCTAGATGTGATCATCAGAGAAACTTTAAGAAATTATATTTTATATCCCTCAAGTTTTACCTTTGATTTATTTTGATCCTTACATGGCAGTGAACAGTGCAAAAACTAAAAAAATGTTAACTCTATCTTAGCTATAATAGGAAGTATATAGTATTAGTACCTCTCACAATATTATTATCCATATTCCTTATTGTTGCTATCTTTTAAGCATTTATGCTTATGTTGTAATGGAAATAGAACTACTTTGATGTTTTGGTAAAAAAAATCCATATATTGAGGATAAATTGGACATTTTATAGCCCCCAATTTCTACTAGACTTTCAAACTGATATATACAGGTGCTCGTGCTCGTGCTCGTGCTCATCCAACAGCATGCAAGACCTCATTGGATGGCAAGACCAAATCACTTGGTAAAAAAATATATTGATCGGATAATGTGTATATTACTTGTAAATGAAAACGTCCGAATGTGGAGAGTCTCAAAAACATTTTGAATACATTTTGCATTGTGCATTGCTTCTAGCATTAGTTGCTAGAAGAATATTTGCAAATGGAGACAGGATCCAGGGAAGGGGTACCTATCATGGAAACTCAACAAGAACAAAATACTATAATTCCTTAAGAAGAGAATTTTGTGAAATGAAATATACAAAAGGAAAGTTCTAATTAAATCTAAATTAAGTATTATCCTAACTTATAAGTTATTTTTTTTATGTAATAAAATTAACTCCATCATAGCTAAGGACAATAAAAGGGAAAAAGCAAAACCCATTAGCTCAAATAGAAAAAGCTCACCAATATCAAAGAGCACACTTCCAACATAGCTAATCCTAGTGAAGAAGGAAATGAGAATACTACAAAATCCAAACTCTCGTTTTGATTTTTCCATCAAAACTCTCATTATGGGTAATGTTGGCAATATTTTCAACATAGCTATCCTAGAGAAGACAGTAATGTTGGCAACATTTTCAACTTATACTAATAAGTTCTCGACTATTTATGCAATTTCCTTATTATAAGCCCACCAAATAGCATTCTTGAAATTTTCCATTTTGTGAAATATTAAAATTGTCTAGTAATCTTGATCTTGGGGAAGTTTCCAAAATGTAAACAACCAATTTGCCCACACAAACCTTGTGCAAGTGCAGCTATAAAATTGAGATGCAAATTCTTTTACACCAAAACAACCAATGGAGAAAAACTGTGAAGCTACAGGTATTGATTTCCAACTCAATGCATGAACCCTTTGAAATGTCAGATAAATCAAATAAGGATTAAAGAAGCAAAGTGGCGAACAAGATTGCTCCTTGTTCACTGGATGGATTGGATATATGCTTTTTTTATTGACATAGAATAAGCAACTAACACAGCCTACAAATTTTTCACCTTGATGCATTAGATTGGTTCCACAACCAAAATTTATAGGAATAAACCAATCACTGAGAAGCAACCACCTCAACTGGAAACTTGAAAGCCCCCTGCAAACATGATCAGCTCTGCCCATCGCCTTCATTGTTCTCCCTTTCTTCTGCTGCTGCAGCCATTAGCTCATCAAAGTTTGCAGTCTTCACGAGTACTATCTCAATCTGGGGTAAGAAGCAACACAATATCAGATGAGGTCAAGCAGCTTCCCAGAATCAGAGTGAATTTTTCTTAATTTTATATTCGATTTTCAGAAAAGTACATCAGCAGTTGCTTCATTACCTTAGCCTTTTGCACCGGTCTGCCTCTGGAATCATCCTTGATGTCCACAGTTGATGTCATGATTTCTGTATTGAATAGAATTTCAATGATACTCCAATTTCATAATCCAATATAATCTTGAAACATGCAAAGGCTGTAGTCAGCAAGGGGGCAACTTACTCTTCTCCACAGCCAAACCATTGTTCTTGAGAATTTCAGCAACTGTGACCACTGTGGCTATAGCTGCAGAATAAAAAACAAATGGGTCATTATTATGAACTACTGACTATTGAAATATCACCAAACTGGCAAAGTCCTGATAAATTATGCAAATCCAAGCAGTCTCTTCACCCATGATTTCAATTTTGAGAAATTATAAGTGACAAAATGAGAGAAACCACTAGGCAGTTTTATTTATCTTTTCATTTTAAAGTAGCCACTAAAACTCCAGCCTTTTTTGCACATGAGGCACCACCCTCATCTATATCTCGACTCATTTGAGGATATTATCATAGAGTGTAATCACATTGAACATTCTTTTCTTCACATCCAAGATGACTTTCCACAGAGGCAAAGAAGCCACAGCACAACAGTAGGATTCGAACATTTACATATTATGAAAACATGAGAGGACAGAAACTAGAGATTTTGTAGAAACCAATCTAAAAAGATAAATAGAAATAGTATGCAACAAAAAAATTGAACAACTTTCTAGCCACATATATCAGATAAAATATGCCTCCAGCCAGCATGTATAAGCTCCATACATCCGCAAAAGCTTAAAGCTTTGGAGTGAAAACCATAACATTACCCATTCCCAATGCTGAAAGCTCAACCTCATTATGCTGCTGCATATACCTCTGCAATCATTGAACACATCAGAATTAAACGCTATCGGAAGTAATGAAAGAATTTAGGGCAAAATCATAAGCACAACAAGTAATCTATCACACGAAGTTCGCGAACAACCGAACTCATGAATGGAAATTTGAGCTCAAATATAGAAAGAAAGAGCGGCACCGCAAAGCCCAGTTCCACCCTGTTTAAGACAGAAAGGTGGGTTGTGTACCTTGGCGAGATTGACGTAGAAGAAGAGCGGCTTCTTGGTGTTAGAGACTTGGATTCGGTTCTTCTTGTGAACGTCGGAGATATTGATGTTATTGACTCCTTCCACAATCTCCTCCATTTTGCAGATTTATGCGTAATAACTCCGAACCCCAACCCTAAAAGGAACACCCACAGTCCTTCCTTGTCCCTTTGCCTATATCTATCACGGGAGAACAAGCTCGCACTCACTCAATCTCATGCTGTTGGCCTTGGGTTGGGTTTACAAGAAGAACCGTGATGGCCCAGTGGGCTTACTCTCATTGGATTACTCTGGGCCCTTAAACAATATGATGATACCTCCGGTGGGATTCTCTTTTCCAAATTGTAGAAGGCCCAAGGGGTTAGGGAGATTAGAACCTTAATTATTTTTTAACGGATATTAACAAATTGACTATATATATAATTTAGAACATTTATCAAATTAAACATAAATTTTATTTAATAACAAAATAATTTAATAAAGTTCAAGTTTATTATCATATTTACCTATAACTTCATTTTATCAATGTACAATATTTTTAATATTTTTTTATTAAATTTAGTGATATGATTTAATAAAACTATTAAATTTATTTTATTGAGAATATTATTTTAAATTAAAAAATAAAAAATTATTATAAATTTATAATATAAATTTTATTATTTGCATACAATACCTTCTTAAATTTTATTAGATTAATTGTCTCGCCCCATCCAACCCAAAATTAGAAATCTCAACTCAATCCAAACCAAGATAGAGAGAGTACAATTAAATATTATATAGTGGAGATGAAAATTCTTGAACACCAAACCGACAGAGAGAGCACAACTGTGAAGCTACTGATATAAATTCCAACATCATACATGAACCATTTAAATGATATGTAAAACAAATGGAGGTTAGACAAAGCAAAGAGATGGACAAGATATCACCCTGTTCACTGGATGGCCCGGAAATATGCTTTTCATATAGAAGAAGCAACTAAGAAAGACTACAAGTGTTAGAAAAACATCAACTAGATGCATTAAATAGGTTCCACAACCAAAATTTATAGGAATAAAACCAATAGCTGAAAAGCAACCTCCATGACCAGAAACATGAAAACACCTAGCCCAGCTGATCAGCTCTGGTCCTCGCCTTCAATGTTCTCCCTTTCTTCAGCTGATGCTGCCATTAGCTCATCAAAGTTGGAAGTCTTCCCTAGTACGATCTCAATCTGGGATAAGAAGCAACACAATGCATAAATCAGATGAGGAGTCAAACACCATCCCATTATGAGAGTGAAAATTGTCCTTATTTACATTGGATTCCGGCAAAAAGGATCATCAGTTCCTTCATTACCTTGGCCTTTTGTACTGGTCTGCCTCTCGAATCATCCTTAATATCCACAGTTGATGTCATGATTTCTGCATTGATCGGAAATTCGATGATATTCCAATTTTATGATCCGACATATTCTTGAACAATGGAAAGGCAACAGTATTCAGCAAGGGGGGCGGAGGCAACTTACTCTTCTCCACAGCCAAACCATTGTTCTTGAGAATTTCAGCAACTGTGACCACTGTGGCTATAGCTGCAGAATCACAAACAAATGGGTCACAATTGTGAATCACTAGACTACCGAATTATCATCAAACTGGCAAAGTTCTAATAAATTTTGCAAATCCATACAGAATCTTCACCCATGATTTTAATTTTGAGAAATTACAAGTGCCAAAATGAGAGAAATCATTCAGCAGTTTTATATATCTTTCCATTTTAAATTGGTCACTAAAAGTAGAAAACTGTAGCTCCTTTACCACATGATAGGCCATTCTCATGTATATCTCTCATCATTTGAGGACAATATCATGGAGTTTAATCATATTGAACATTCATTTCTTCACATACAAACCAACTTTCCACAAGACGCAAAGAAGAACCTAGAGATTTTGTAAAAACCAATCTATGAAGATAAATTGAATCAGTATGCAACAAGAAAACAGAAGAATAGCTTTCTATCCGCACATATCAGAGGAAATATGCCTCCAGCCAGCATGCATAGGCTCAATACATCCGCAAAAGCTTAAATCTTTGACTGGAGTGAAGAATATAACATTACCCATTCCCAAAGCTGAGAGCTCAACCTCATTGTGCTGCTGCATGTACCTCTGCAATCATTGAACACGTCAGAATCTAATGCTATATGAAGCCATGAAAGAATTTAGAGAAAAAAATCATAAGCGTAATAATTTGTCTATCGCCTAAAGTTCAGGAAGAGCTGGATACAGTGATATATTTTTGAACTCGAAAAAGGAAAGAAAGGGCTGCACGACAAACAGCCCACTTCCACCCAGTTGAAGACAAAGGGTTTGTGTACCTTGGCGAGATTGACATAGAAAAAGAGCGGCTTCTTGGTGTTAGAGACTTGAATTCGGTTCTTCTTGTGAGCGTCGGAGATATTGATGTTGTTGACTCCTTCTACAATCACCTCCATTTTGTAGATTTGTGCGTGGAAACCTTCAAAACCCTAACCCTAAAATGAACCCTTCAGATTTCCTTGCCCTTTATCTATCACGGAAGACGAAGCTCAGCCTCTGGGTCGTGCTTTCAGACTACCTATTCGGGGAGTTTATCGCGGTGTTTGCCTACCGGGCTTACCGCCATTGAATTACTTTTGGGCCACCCATGGGCTCAGCTCAAGCAAGAGTGTCATTACAGGAGGCCAAGATCTCATATTGCAAGACACGTCAATACAGGGCTGTTACATCTGTCCTGTTACATCCTCAATACAGGGCTCCATCTTCTACTTAGATCATTACTTATTTTTCAATATTTTTATACCACCAAAATAAATGTGTATGAGTGAAATAATTATCTATCTATACATTTACAATATCTTTGAATTTAATTGTTTAAAATAATTTAGGTTGAGTTTTTTTTTGCACAATATTTAGGTTGAGTTGAATCCAGTGATTTGGAGTTGTTATTAAAAACCTTCAAATATTAGATGGAGAGAAATAATAATTTATTAAAATATTTAAATTTATTATTATATATTTAAATTAAATATTTTAAAATAATTATATATAAAATAAAATATATCGATAAATTTACGTATACAATTATTAAAACTTGTTATTATGGCACCATCTATTATACAAATAACTAAAATGCAGGTTAAATTACTTTATTCTATTAATTTAGAATAATAATATTTGTAAATATTATAAAATGGTTATACCAATATATAAAAATAATAACAATATATATTAAAATAAATATATTATTACAAAATAATTAAATTTAAACTTAATCAAATAAAATAATCCTTTCATATACTAGCAGATAATAAATTATTTTTCAACCTTATCTTCAAATTTAAACCTATAATTATTATATTTATTATTAATACTATTAATATTATGAACAAAATCAACTTAAACAATTAGTTATTTATTAACATCCAAACCCGTAAAATATAATAATATATAATTATGTATTTATGAGTTTTGACTACGTTGAGCATATAATAATAGAAAATTATTTATTTAAAATATCAAATGTTAATTCAATTAAATTGTATATAAGTATAACAAATGTTAAATAGTTATTAAGTATTTTGTTAGGCATTTCTTATGTATTTATTCAAATTATATTTTACTACTTTATATAGTAAGTTGAAATCCGACTTTAACAATATATTATTTATCTATTTATATAAAAAATATATCATTATTTATTATTAATTGATAATAGTATTTTTGTTATATATAAAGTTTATCTTAATATATTTTAAGATTATTTTATTTTATCAATGCATAATTTATAAATTTTAAATTATATAAATTTTATTTTAAAATCACAATACACTAAAAAATTCAATTTTGATCAATCTTTCCTACCACTATAATTACATAAATCTATTTTTTATACTTTAACAGGAATATTACTACCGCATCAATACAATCCTAAAACTATAAAAAAATATAAGATAAAATAACTATAATATTATTTTTACTTTAACAAGTTATTTTAATTTAATTTAAAATAACCTACTGCTTTTAAGTGTTTTGTGAGAAATTTATTTACTATCTAATTTTTTTCCTTAATAATTTACTAATAAAAATAAATTTTTATTATATTTCAATTATAAATTTTAACACATTTTAAAAATGTCGAATGTAATTTGACATATTTTTTAAACCAAAATTGAATTACATAATTTATAGCAACTTGTATTAATATATGTATAGTGATTTTACCATTTGTTACCCTAATAATAATTTTACAACTTATTCTAACTTTTTTAATAAATCACACAAATTTAAAAAGATTTTTAGTATCATTTTAATTAAATTAAATATTTATTCACTATTAATAATTTTATTAAATATAATAATTTTAATTTTTTCTATTTATATGTTTAAAATAAAGATAACACAAATTTTACAAAAATATTTTTAAAAAATCATCATCTCATACTATTTCCTAATTCGAAAAGAAAACTTTGAGTTTATTGAGATTCAACTTACCCTTCAAGTATGCATAAAAAAGATTTACAGTGACTCAATCGATTGTGTCATCCACGGGATGTGCACACGCTTTCCTTATTTCACATCAGCAAGTTAGTGGACAGACACCACATCTCCAAGGCTAATTCTCATGTTTGACATTACCACCTTGTTCATCATGTTTGGTTCTTCACACACACTATCAGCAAGTGCAATGCAAATTGTATATTTCCTTTTCTTTCCCTTAACAAATGTTGTTATTAAAACAAGGTAAATATATCAAAATGAACTTTTTAGAGAACTCAAGATGTCATCAAAAAGGGTTATCTCAACATATTGATGAAAAATGGATTGATCCTATTAAACTCTAGTGTCATCCTGCAGTTCCTAACGGGATGAGAACACACAAATTACAGAGCAAGCTCAGAAACTTAAGTCCACATGATTCAGAATCAGCATCCCAAAAACTCCACCCAGAACTTCTAACACCACAAGACCTTGATCAGTGTGGTGTCACCGCGAAAGAGCTAGAGCTTCTCCATCGTGTGTCGGGTTGGAGGGCCACCACGGAATTGTCATCGTTGATAGCCTCATCAACCACGAGGCGGTTGGGGGCCTTCTTGCGCTCAAGAATCGCTGTGCTAAAGTCCTTGGACCCCTTCCTGCACAAAGAAGAACCAGGACAGCCAAAAAGAGAACCCGATCAGCCCCACTGAATCATCCAATGAGACAGAAGGCAAGGTCTCGCAACCCATGAACAAGTGAGGGCCTTCGGAGGGATCGATAACTCACGGGTAGGATAATTGGCCTTGTGGGACAAAAAAAAAATTTGTTGGGTCCCTATACCCGCGGAACCCGTACCGCGTCCAAAAATGGGGCAAGAAAGACCCGGTTATCTGATTTCGGGTCCATCCTCCATGGACCCGGACACGGAATTCGGGTAGCAACCGGTCGGATCCGACAGGGTCCGACCGGAATTTTCTGGCAAAAGGACAAAGCCGAAACTATGGTCTCCCAAGAAAACCAGCTTACCATGTGTTCGATTATATATAAAATCGGTGGTCCCCACGAAAACTCATCGGGCCATGAGCATGTGAAGGTGGGTGGCAATCCAAGTCAGCACGCCGTATTCTATGTGTCATACAGATATCTTTTGCATGATTTCGACACGTGTCATCCAGAAAGAGAACCTCCTCCATTCTTAAATAGAGGGCTCCAACTTCGTTTTATCACGAAAATATCTCTCCGTGAGCGGTTCACTGGATCCCTCCGAGACTGTCACTCTCGACTGTTTTGAGTGGTTCCTCCCCCACCCTCAATAATCGAAGCTTTTCGTTGAGCATTCTTTAGGTCTTAGGTCCCAGTGTCTGATCTTTCTCTACCAGATCAGAGTCCTCCAAGTACTCATTACTTGCAGAGAAGAAACAAAAGATGAGGGAGAGCTCGCAGAACCCCCTGAACATCAAGTCCCTCAACCACGTCTCTCTCGTATGTCGGTCCGTGGAGGAGTCCATGGATTTCTACCAGAACGTCCTTGGTTTCATCCCCATCAGGAGGCCCAACTCCTTGGATTTCGAAGGTGCATGGTAAGCGAGATTATATGCTTGCTACTGGCAGAGAGCATAAAAAGATGGAGATTTACAATTTTGCTTTTCTGACGATGGGTGGTCGATTGAGTAGGATGTTCGGTTACGGTATTGGAATCCACCTCCTACAGATCGAGGAGCCGGAGAAGATGCGGTCGAAGAAGACAAAGATCGACCCCAAGGACAGCCACATCTCCTTCCAGGTTTCTTTTGTTAATATATGCATCTGTATCGTTCTTATGACTTTTGTGTAATAAGCCTTCTCTCTAATGAAATATTTTGCAGTGCGAGAGCATGGGGGCAGTGAAGAAGAAGCTGACCGACATGGAGATCGAATACGTGAGATCGATGGTGGAGGAAGGTGGGATCCACGTGGACCAGCTCTTCTTCCACGACCCGGACGGCTTCATGATCGAGATATGCAACTGCGACAGCCTCCCGGTGGTGCCCCTCGCCGGTGAGGTGGCCCGGATGTGCTCACGGGTCAACCTTCCAAGTTCAGGCCACCAGCCTCACCACCTCCGGCAGCACCGCCAGAGCAGATCGAGGAGCAGGTCATCCGGCAGTGACCATGAGGTCGTGACTCCAGTATTTGGTATGAGTGAGATCAGTTGAATATGTGCAGTCTTTTAGGAAAGGAGTTCATGCCGATGGCTCCATTAAGTTATTTGTAAATATTTCACTCCATCCATATTTTCAAATTCTCGAGCATATCATCTTATCTTAATGGTTATATCCGCGAGGATAAGAAGAGTATGGATTCGATTCAATCTCTTTATAGCCATTATTTGTATTCACATTGTGTTTAAAATTTTTGCTCGTGTTGAGGAATAAAATTGTGTAATTTGTAATCCCTTTTTTCTATATTGGAAGAATTGTTTCTGGCTTACTACGTGCAAGAAAAGAAAAGGAGTATATCTGCCCATAATGTATCCCACATTGGAAATTTTAGAAGCGTTTAAACGAGCAGTTGTTAAATGTCATTTACTTTATGGCGACTAGAGACGGAAGCTCTTTGGGCTCCAAGGTCAGGATCAACCCCTAGAGGATCTTCTTGCACACCATTTCTCTTTTGGCACTCCACGGCTTCTGCTTACATTCTCGATTTCTCTCCATCAGTAATTGCTTGGATGTGCTTGTTATTGCTGAGTTGATCTGCTTCTTCGGTCTTGAATGAACAAATCTGAATTTAGAGGTGGCACGCTCTTGCCCATCTACAAACTAGTGACTAAACTTCCACAAATTATTAATTAGACTTCTACTCATTTCGTTCTCATTTCGATCTAAATGTGAATAAAGCTCTTATTACTACAAAACTTCACTTTTTTTACTCATTTCGTGATTACAAAACTTTACTTATACTAACTAGGTCATACAACATACATTAAAAATTAATTTTAGTTTTATATGATTGTAATAATAAAAAATGTGTATTAATTTAAAATTTTTTATCTTTGCATTAATACATGTTTTGACTTGACTTTTTAATTGTAATTTTAATAAATATTATCTAATTTTTTATAATTATTTATAATCTTTTAAATTAAACTCATTTATGGGATTAGACCCATTTAAATTGTACTTGAGCCCACTTATACAAAATTTTCAAAACATAACATTGGTTACAATTTATTTTTAGAAACTTTGTCGCCTTGGTCCAACTTTTACATTGCTATATATAGCCTGCCATAGTTGATCATTGTTCTCACCTATATCCCACATCGACGATATTAATATACCACAACCCTTTAGATGTATTCATACAACGTTTAAGGGTTGTCCTAATATTGTACTTCATGTTATTATCATAAATATAGGAAGTCAGAACTCCTATAGGGAAGGTTAGTAGGCTTGGTTTGCTCGTGGTTGGCCCGATGGTAGATTGAATCGAGCTCGACAGATTCTGGTATTCGTGGGCGAGGGAGCGATGATATTGAGTGAGCGAGCTCGCATACGCTTTTTCGGCGATTCTCGAGTTGAATGGAATATAGCGTTGTGTAGCTTACATCCTCAAGATTCCAGTGAACCTTAATTCACATTCGAAGGCGGAGGAAAATGCCCAAATCGGAGCTCTGGTTCGTGCTTTGCTTAGAAATGAACCTGTTCACCTTGTTTAATCGTTTGAGTGATGAAGAAGATGAATGAGAATTAGCTCTTTATATAGGGAGCTCGACAACTGATAGGGCTATCAGTCTGTCTATGACTCGACCCCAATCTCGCCCACTCATGGTCGTATAGAAGAGTTTTTCAGTCGCTGGAGGCTCGGCATCCCTCTGTCGATCCTACCAACTTTCAAAGGATGAAGATAATACTATGCATACACGTGAGAGCTTCAAACGTGTGAGCTGCCTCATGGCGCACTGTAATTAGTTGGCTTTGCTAATTTGACTTCCCACTCAACGTCCGAGTCATCCTTTGACTCGTTGACTAGCCACATGGCAACCTCCCATTGGTCACTCATTCCCACGTGGCTGCTAACGGCATTCGACTAGCGGTTTGATTGTGATACGTGGCGTCCTCTTATTGGCTAATTTAAATAAGTCAGATTTCCCTCTTGACGCAATATGCCACTGCCACATGTTAGCTTTTGATTGGTTGGGACCATCCGACGTAGTTTTGCCATGTGTCAACCTTTGATGAGTCTTCTTCTCAATTGACCTTGACTTAGGCCATGTGTCGCTCTCCCATTGGTCAGTCTTCAGTGATGGGGATTTTCTATCTAACTGTTGACCAAGAACACGTGTCACTCTCTAATTGGTCAATACTAACTAAGTGTCTGACTAGTCGCACTTTGCCACGTGTTGCTCCCTTATTGGTCGCACCCACTGACTGGGCACTTACCTGGTAGGCGGCCCGTTGACCAGTTGGACCATTAATCGGTTTGGTCAGACCGGGTTCGGTGACTCAAAATAAAAAATCGTTGGTTCAAGCCCGATTCGACCGGTTTTCTAAAATCTAAAAATTTATAAATTCGTTTAAATTCATTTTCTATATAATGGTTAATTCAATTTCCCAAATTGATATTTTTAAGTCACCTAGAAAAATGAATATTTGAATCAGTTCTTCACAGTTCAAGTCCAGTTCACCCTGAACCGATCCAATTTTCACACCCAATTCCATTCATGGTTCTTTTCCATGATTTTTGGGTCTTTATTGACTATTTGAGATTTTTCAATTCCCCATTTTAATCATTATTTACCAATTTTCGGATCACTTTGATCCTCGATTTTCTTTCAAAAATTTATGTTTCCAAATTTCAGATTTCTTATTATTGAAAATGAGGTTTACAACTACTCCCTCCTTTTAATGAGTTTTGTCTCCAAAACTCGTTACATATCCATTAAATGGGGAATTGTTTCCTCTCTCACCCCATTCATGTCTATTTGTTACCATTCTAGCCACTGTGCATGAATACCTAGCCATTTAAGTCACTCTGGACCTCATATTCCTTTCCTGTCTATTTGTGATTTGAACATGCCATACTTCATAGGATAGGTCATCATCCTAATTTCATCTCATTGGCCCTTAGCTTTTCCTTAGGCTCATTATCTTTACCTTAGGGATTTTTTTTCCTTATCCCCCTTTTTAGATGTCACGCCTCGACCCGGTTTGGTCAAGGTCCCGTGATGAACCCGCCACCCTTCCATGTATCATCCGGGTATTCCTACCTTAATGATACAAGGAAGGTAAAGTCGTGCCTACGTTCATTTCCTTACTATGAGTTTGGGATAGGGAACATACCTTGAGGCTTGAGCTTGTCCTGGAACTTTCCATCTCCTTTGTCCTAGTCCTGAAAGGGTGAGAGGAGGGGGAATGAGTATACATGTACATATACTCAGTGAGGGAAACTTCTACAACAATTGATTTATTTAATTTGTTAATTCATTCATTACTCATTTTTCACATATCATTCATGCATTAACTGTCCTCCTATTATAGGAGGGATCACACGTTCGCAGAACAGATCCCGACCATTCCACTTGTGGACCAAAGCGCCTTTATCGTCCACCCTGATAGAGGTCATCCATCTCTACCCTAAGTTTGAGTGGACCTTGCTCGTCCGACCCTTAAATCCTAATCACTTCACAATGTTCGCTTTGTGGGACAAGACCTCATTTCCTCTACTACCTCGATCTCAGTGCGCAAGAAGCTCCTCGAGCTTCTCGACATACTAGACACTAAACCACCCTTATGCACCCTAGGTCGTCCAGCAGCCCTTGGGATCCATCACTACCTCGTACCAGGTGTTCTGATGGCCCCATATCTCATAGTGCATGCACAATCAAGAGTTTTTTTTCATTTATAGCAATTATCTTTGGCCATCCAGTGCAAGGGTATGTTGGCTTGGCTTCGGCCCACTCATACTGGCCCAACAGGTTCGATGACCTGACTTCGGCTTAGTAGTAGTTTGGCCCAACAAGTCCAACATCCTAGACTTGGCTCGATGGGTATCACACACCATTACCCATTAATTAGAGCTTTTAGCAATATTGATCACATGTTGATTCTAGACGGGTCCATACCCGTTATCGGCCTTGGGCCCACTTGTATTATCGAGCCTAAACCCTGAAATTAGCTCCCAAATATTTTAAGCAGAGTCACCTAGTCAGGGGAGGCTAATTAAAAAAAATTTATTTTCAAGGCAAACGGTCATTCCAACAAGAATTGACATTATAGAGTTCCCACTCACGTGGTAATCGCGACGGTGATGTGTTGTCCTGATGGGACCTTGCTCCGTTTGCACTTCTGCGTGCTAATACTTGGGAACACGCTCCTACATGGCACGAATGTCTATATCAAGATGCTTTGCATAAGAGGCCTTATTTTAAGTATTTGCGCATAGGCCCTTACATTATGCTTTAATTGCATTTAGCTCCCTAAAGTTTGTGCTTTTACATTTAGGTCTCTATTTGCTCCTTAATTTCAATTAAACCCCTACAATTTCCAATTATCCTTTCTGGGTCCAAAGTTTTACCAAAATCGCCAATTGGCACTCAATTTTCCAAAATTGCCATTTAGTCCCTCATTTTCCAAAAATTGCAATTTGGCCCTAAACATCTCAAAATTCCCAATTGGCCCTCAATTGGGAGTGAATTTCACGAAAATGCCCTCAATTTCATCAATTTTCCATTTGGCCCTCAAATTTTGAAGAATTGCACAAAAGCCCCCCCTTTCCTTGAAAAATCCCCAAATTGCCTTCTTTTTCTTCCCCAATTTGAACATTTGAACCTCCGAATCTTACCTCGTCCAATTGACGACGTGTAAGTCCTTAATTTCTTCGTGTCTTGCTGTTATTCGCCTCCTCCAACTCCCCCCCAATCGTCCTACACTTTGAATTTCTAAATTTGGTTGAGTTTTGAGCTTTGTCGGAGCTTTGTCAGAAAATTTACAATAGAGAGAGAAAGCTTGCACTGTTCCACCCCTTCCTTCAAAATGGGGAAATTTTGAGAATTTTGAAAATTCGAGGAACTAAAAGTGCAATTTTCCAAAATTGAGAACCAATTAACCATGTAAAAGATGTTGGAGGACCAATTGGTTAATAATTGGAATTTTTAGGGTGAAATTTACCATTTTTGTAAAGTAGGGGCAAAATGATAATTTTGGAAACCAAATTGGAAATTTGGGAAACTTGAACCCCTTTTTGTAATTTTGAATAAATTGAGGTACCAAAGTAAAATTTTGAAGTTTCGGGACTCAATTTGGGGGAAAATTGGCATTAGGGACCTAAAGTTAAAGAAAAAGAACTTTAGGGACCTAATGGCAATTAATTGAAAAGTTTGGGTATGTTATTCATTCGTGGTGAATGAAGGATATCATGTTAAAGGATAATGAACAAGGATGTTCGTATCGTGTAGGAACATGAAGTACCGGGAACGCTAGCCAAGACAAGCTCATGTGGAGGCAAAAAGCCAGTTAAGAGGAATTTACTGCATTAACAGGTGAGTGGAAATTTTCACATAATAACTGGTTGGGATGATGAGTATCTCAAAATGAAAAATTACTACTAAGTGGAATTTTAACATCACACCTGGATGGGGCGATGTGGAAACTATGCGGAAAAAACTACTTAGCGGTTGTAAGTAGATAATAACCTATTGGTATGATGAACTTATTTGAAGGAAGTAGAAAATTCGCTTATCAGTTATGAGCGGAGATGTCCTCACACCTGGTTGATATGATGGACAACTAAAAAGTTATTTTTGTCAGAAGTGCTCTCCCTTAACTGTGTGCCACTGCTTAAAGATTTTGGGAGACCTTCTTGACGGGAGCTCGAATAGCTTAGATAGGCTAGAAGTCTCAGTTTTGGGAACTTGGGGGCTAAAATGCCCAATTTTGAAAATCTAGTACAGTGGGCCCAAGGCCATTTGGCACGAGCAGGAGCTCGTAAACAAACATAATGTTAAGCCATGAAAACTTTAATGAATGAGGTGATTTGGCCATGGTACCATGACAGGACCGACATACTCAATGGATTGGTGGTAGTGTGACAAGACAGGTCGACGGACCAGTCAAGACAAACAGCTGCGGGTCGAGTTGAGGGTCGGTGCCGTTAGACCAACGACATTAAAGATTAAATGGCTTATGAGGAAAACTTTTATTTTGTACATGCACTGAGGTTCAGGACCATTAAGACACCCAAGAGGGGTAGTGATGCGTTCTCGGGGCTATTGGATGACATGGTGGAGATAAGGGGATATTGTCATGCCAACAGTCAAATAAGCTCGATGTAGCTTCATGCGCATAAGACTGGGGTGGGGTTGGGATGAGGTCTCCATCCTCATATGAAAACGAAGTATTTTTGGGTCTAAGGGTAGGACGCCAGAGACGTTCACTAAGACTTCGGGTAGAAGTCAGAGACTTCTATTAGGGTGGATGGTAAAGATGCTCCGATCCATAAGCGGGTGTAGTCGGCGTAACTGCATCTCGCGAATGTGTGTGAACCCTTCCTGATGAAGGGTGTGTGTTGTGTGTGAGACACACCTAATATGGAAATGGGAAAAAGGTTATGAAAATCTTGGAAAGAATTTGAGAATCCTTGGAAGAGAATTGATAAACCTTGGAAAAAAGTTTTGAAAACCATAACTTGAGGAAATAATGTTTTTAAAGAACATAAGAAGTCTGACGCACTTCAATTCAAACTATTTTTCAAAAACAAATGTTTTAAACACCCATTCACTAAGTTGTCGAACTACCCCCTCCCTTTACCCCTTTTCAGATAACCGAGGGAAAAACCTACCTAAAGGCCTTCAGATAGCTAAACCTGAATGACAGGTATGTAAGTTTAAATTTCATACAGTTTTGATTAATGTTATTATAGGAAAGGTACAAATTTAAAGGACGCCTTACTCCTCACAGTTTAAAGAAGAAGAAAACCCTTAATAAACTGGGAGAGTAGCATGTTGCTCACAGGGATCTGGCCAAACCGGGTCGGGTCGTGACAATGTCTGTATGGGGCTAGGGAGGGTCTCAGGTGGTCAATTCTAGCGGTGGAAGGTCTGGGAGGGTCGGGGTTGGGTCGGTCGGGAGCTCATTGTTCTGGGGCTCCAGAGCAACTTCACTATGCTATCACTCCATCACTTTTCCGATTGTCCTTCGGTCGCTTTGAGGGCTTCTCGAGCTAGGGGACTCCTCCCTGATTCTGATGCCACCCTTTAGAGATTCTTTGATTGCAAATTGACCCATCATTGGAGCCTTGATCAAAGTTTTGTGAGAAAGTGAGTGACTTGTCTTCAGAGAGCGCCTGAGAGGTGAGGAGGTTGAGTGGAAGGGTTTACTTTATATAGGGAGCTCGACAATTGGTCAAGCTACTAGCCGGCGTGAGACTTGACCCCCGTCTCGCTTGCCGACGACCTGACCGGAGCAATTTTTGAGTTACCAGAGACTCCGTCTTTCCCAGTCTCTCTTTCTTTTCTGTAAGGGAATGAGGTTGAAGATGATGATGTGGCAGATGTGCCACATGGTGCGCTGTGATAGGCTAGTTTTTCTAAGGTGGTGATCCAACTCAATCGTGTGTCAACCATTGACCAGACACGTGGCATCCTCCCATTGGCTGCTCATGTCTACGTGGCATGTTGATGGGTCATCCACTGACAATTGATCGAACACGTGGTAGCCTCCCATTGGATGTTTGTGTCTGCATGGCTGCTGACTGGGTGTCGTTGACCATTGACCGATCTGGTCTGTTAACCAGCTAGACCGTTGACCGGTCCGATCCAACCAGTTTCGATGACCCGAATTCGAAAATCGACCAGCTTGGACCCGATTCGACCTATTTTCTAAAATTTAAAATTTTTTAAATTCATCCAAATTCATTTTCTTGCTAATAATGGCCTCAATTTCCCAATTTGATATTTTTAAGCTACCTAAAAAAATGAATCATTGAACCGGTTCACTATGGTTCATTCTAGTTTGGGTCCAGTTCACCATGAACCGGTCCGGTTTTCTCATCCAATTCACTTCCTTGTTCTTATTCATGATTTTTGTGATGTTTTTGGTCATTTGGGATCTTCCAATTTCCCATGTTAACCCTTCATCACTATTTTTCATTCATTAATTGGCTTGGTTTAGAATTCTTACCAGTTACTCTTAGGTTTGAAATTTGTGAGATCCCTCTTATGGTCTTTCCATACCTCCTTATTTCATGGTCGTGTTGGGATCCAAACTTTCAAGTTGACCAGTGTTTTTATTTAGGTAAAATCTGCGTACTAGAATCCATCTGAGTCTTATCCCCTAAACTTATACCATCACCATAATGGCATAATTCTTAACAATTGTTTGGGATTCCTTCTTTTCCATTTTCCACTAGCTTGGATTGACTAAAATTGTGAAACCCGTCCTCTTGCACCAAGGAAACTGGGAAAAAAACTGACACATTTTATGAGAAAATCGAGCCCAAAAATGAACCAAAAATGGTAAATAAGGGTTAAAATAGGAATTTGGAAAATTCCAAGTAATCAAGAAATCCGAAAAATATTGAAAAAGAACCAAGGAATGGATTGGATGTGAAAATTGGACCAATTTAAGGTGAACTGAACCTTAACCGGATTGAAGCAGGTTAAACTGTTTCAATAATTTATTTTTCTAGGTGACTTAAAAAGATCAATTTGGGAAATTGATGTTACCATTTGATAGAAAATGAATGTAGATTAATTTAAAAATTTTTAATTTTTAGAAAACTGGTCGAATTGGGCCTAAACTCATCGATTTTCATTTTCGGGTCATCGAACTTGGTTGGACTGGACTTGTAAACCCCATCCCTTGAAGATAAAGAAATTGAGGAAAGAAGCGGTCAACCCAAGTGAGAAAACCGAATCGGTTCACTAACCCCAACCGTTAGAGAACGGACAAATTAGGAAAATTTACAATCCCCGAGTGACCCAAAGAGTAATAAAAACCTTGGAAAATGACTTTGGGATGAATTGGAAGAGAAAACCAGACTGGTTTAGGTGAACTGGATCCGAACCAGATTGAACCGATTTGGACCAGTTTGAACCATCATTGAACCAATTGCTAAATTCATTTTTCTAGGTGGCTTAAATTATTCAAATTGGGGGATTCCACCATTGGATAGAGAATGAATTTACATGAATTTAGAATTTTTTAATTTTGAAAAACTTAGTCAAATCGGGCCTGAACCGGCCGGTTTAAGCATTGAATCCTGTTTGGACCAGTTCGGTATGGTTCGAAATAGTGTCGTCTTCTTCCTCCAAACAACGAGACTATTCATTTCACGCCCCGACCCGGTTTGGTCGGATCCCCGTGATCAACCTGCCACTCTCCCGGTTTATTAAAGGGTTTCCCCTTATCGTAAACCGTAAAGAGTAAGGCATCCTTTAACTTGCACCTTTTTCTTGGAATGGCATAATCAAAACTGTATGAAATTTAAAACTTTACATACCTGTCTTACAGGCATCTTAGTTGACGATCTTTAAGGGGAGGCTTTCCGGGATTTTCTGAAAGGGATATAAGGGAGGGGGTGAGTACGACTACTCCATGAATGGGTTTTTAAAAGCTTTTGACTTTTAAGAAAAACATTTATATGGAGTGTGCTAGACTCCTTTGTTTTCAAAAATCCCATCATTTAAAAAAATTTAGATTTTTCCATTATTTCTTAGTTACCACGGTGTGTCATCATCCAACACACATCCTTCATCATGAAGGTTACACACATTCGCAAGTCAGTATCATTACTGAACCCACTAGTGGCTTCGGAGCGACTTGTCCTGCCACCCGGATAGAAGTACGACCACTTCTACCTTGGGAATGAGTGGATGTACGTGACATCCTATCCACAATCCCGAAATCACTTCTTCATTTCCGTATGAGGACAGAGACCTCATCCTGTCCCCACCCCGGTCTCATGCGCTTCGTGCTACTCCAGATTTCGCACAGACACCTGGAATGACAAAACTACCCTTATAGCCACCAGGTCGTCCAGTGCCCTTAGGACGCATTACTACCCCTCATGGGCGTCTTGATGATCCTGTACTCACAGTGCATGCACAAACAATGTTTTCTTATATTGCCATGTAATCTATGGTGCCACTAGTCCAACGGCTCCGACTCTCAACTCAACCCGCAGCTGTTTTTCTTGACTAGTCCGTCGACCTGTCATGTCGCACTGCCGCTAGTTGACTGAGCATGTCGGTCCTATCTTGGTACCGTGGCCAAACAATTCACTTATTAAGTTTTATGGCACATATATCATGTTCGTTTACGAGCTCCTGCTCGTGCCAACTGGCCTTGGGCCCACTGTACGAGATTTTCAAAATCGGGCATTTAGCCCCCAAGTTCCAAAACCGAGGCCCCTGGCCTATCAGAGCAATTCGAGCTCCCGTTGAGAAGGTCTCCCAAATTATTTAAGCATTGGCACACAGTCAGGGGAGAGCAGTTCCGACAAAAATAGGTTTTTACTGTCCATCATACCGACTGGTATAAGGACATCTCCGTTCATAACCGATGAACGGGTTTTCAACTTCCTTCGAGGAAGTCTCATCATACCAACCGGGTATGATCTACTTACAACCAATAAGTAGTTTTTCCGCATAACTTTCACATCACTTTCTCTAAGTAGTGATGATTAAAATACCACTAAACAGTGGGTTTTTATATCGAGGCACTTATCATCCCCAACCGAGTATGATGTTAGTAAACCCACTCACAACCGGTAAGTGGTTTTTAACTTTAAATTGTGCTCATCATCCCAACTGGGTATGATGTGAATAACCCACTCACAACCGATAAATGGTTTTTGAATTATAAGGTGTGCTCATCATCCCAATTGGGTATGATGTTTGTAAACCCACTCACAACCGGTAAATGCTGTGAATTCCACTAGACTGGTTCTTTGTATTCACGCGAGCTTGTCCTTTCTGGCGTTCCCGGTATTTAACGTTCCTACACGATATGAACAACCTTGTTCATTATTACTCGGCATAACAGCCTTCATTCATTAATGAATGAGAAAACCCAAACTTTTAGTTATTTGCAATTAGGTCCCTAAAGTTATTTCTCTTTAACTTTAAGTCTCTAATGTCGGTTTTTCCTCAAATTGAGTCCCGTAACTTTTAAAATTTATCGTGGGACCTCAATTTATTCAATTTCACCAAAAAGGGGTTTAATTTTCCAAATTTCCAATTTGGTTCCCCAAATTTTCCAAAATTACCATTTTGCCCTTCTTTCACAAAAATGGTAAGTTTTTTCCCCAAAATTCCTCAATTGGTCCTCCAACATTATTTTCATGCCCAATTAACCCTCAATTTCATAAAATTGTATTTTGGCCCCTTTGAATTTCGAAAATTCCCAAAATTTCCCCCAATTTCAACTCTTTAACACTACCGAATTTGATTTCATCAAATTAACCGATCAAACACTTCTAATTATTGAAATTGGAGTTGAAATTGAGTTCCTGTATGTTCATACGATTCTAAGAAACTTTGAATCGTAGATTTTAATGTCGGAACGAGCTCAAACGGAGCTTTGCCGGAAAATAGACTGTAGAGAGAGAAAGCTTCGATTACTCACCGGTGAAGGCACGACAGTCCAAGCTTTCGATCTGGGCAGATAGGTCTCGTCCTGAGGTTCATCCTAAAAATAAGTATTGTATCAATTGATGCGGAATTGGATTAGAATTTCGTTATTGAAATTCGGTCAACTTTCTCTGTAGCACTGATCGAAAATTATAAAGGGGAGTCGAATTGGCTTACCTTTCGGTCCTAATTCAGTCGTGGAAAGGTTGAGGAAGTGTTGGGAGGGCTTGAAATGGCCGATTTCAGCTTGGCCGAAATAGGGCAGCTTCGGTCCGCCAGAGTTGCTTCATTATTCTATCATGTCGGCGCTTCTCCAACGATTCTCAGATTGACTGGAGCTTGCTATCAGATAGCTGTCTTCTCCCCGGTTCTAAAGAGCCCGACCTTTGTTCAAGTCGAAGCTCTGGTTCGAGCTTTACTGGGAAATGGAGTAGTAGAGAGCGAGAGAGAAGTGTTCAGGTGTGAGGAGAATGAAATGGGGATGACCTCTTTATATAGTCGTAAAACCCGTGTATTAAATGGTCGAGATTTATTACTAGTATTAATATTACCATAAATTATTGGTATTAATTCCAATAATTTAATTTTGGTATTAAATTATTTGTATTAATTCCAATAATTTAATTTAGGTATTAAAATATTAGTATTAATTTTAATAATTAAATATATATTAATTGATGGCTATTTATGATAAGCCGTACGTTCACATAAAAATTTTTTGACCGAAATTTCAGGTTACAAAAAATCATACTTCCCAAGAGGTCACCCATCCTCACACTACTCTCAAGTAAGCACACTTAACTTTAAAGTTCTTATGGAATCTAGTTCACCTGAACCAATTTGGTTTTTGTTTTCTAGTTTGTCTTAAGTTTCTTTTCCAATGTTTAATAAATCATTTGGATCAACCGAAAGTTGTAAACTTTCATATTGGTTATTCCCAAATGTAAACCGGTTTGGTTTTCTTATTTGGTTTGACCGGTTCTTTTCCCGGTTTTCCTTAACTCAAATGTGCGGGGTTTACAACTCTCCCCTCATTTTAGGGGTTTTATCCCCAAAACTTAGTTAACATCCTTGCATGAGCAATCATTTCCTTTGATGCCCCTTTGGTGTTTGCTTAACATGCAAAGTCTTCTCTTGTTCTTTTAATTAGTCCTTTTTACATCCTTCACTTAAGAAATTTCTTTTCCTTTATATTATTTACTCCCTCCATGGAGTTTATCATAACGAGACATACCTTACTTCAGGGTATATTCTTAGATTTATATCTTTCTTTGCTTAGAGCACATTCTTCCCTTTGAGGTTCTGTACTCAAGATTGGAAATTTCAAGATACCTAACCATTCCCATGTCTAGTTAACCCCTTGGTCGTTGAAACCTTTAGCTCAATGTTCTTTCGGGTGTTACGTACTGGTTGCCACAGTTTTCTTTATTCTCACTTTTTCATCTCATTTTGACCCTTCCTCCATTCGTTGTCTATTATAACTTTAGTCCAAATTTTTATATTTGACCTCGTCATGCTTATTAGCCGATTCTTCCTTACTTTGAGTCATATTCTCCTCGGGATTGTTGGGCTTACATACCCCTTACAGCATGGCATTTTCTAGGACCTGTCTTTGTCCATTAGATTTCTAGAACATCTCCTTGAGGGTCTCTCTTAGCTTTTTTTTTTTTTTTTTTTTACCTTTTAGGGATCATATAACTTCATCCCTCTTTTCTTTTGATGGCATTCCTCAACTATCCTTTTTATCGTTATCCTCTCATCCATCATGCCTTTGAAGTTATGTCTCACATAACTGCATGGATTTCTCTTACCTACTCATCCTTTCCAAACATTTTTATTGGGTCCTTTCAATTCCAATCGTTGGGTTTCCTGATGATTATTGACATACGAGGATTTTTTTCCCTTCTTATGTCCTTTCTCTTCTTTAGTGACATCCCTTATTCAATGACTTCCTTTTTCCTTAATCCTCTTTTACTTGCTCATAAATCACTTCATGATTCTTCATTCTACAATAATTGCTTTCGATCTATGTGTCGATTAATTTGCTTGGGAAGGTTCACTCCATCTAGTTTTGTTCATTATCTTTGGTTGTCCACCGTTACTAGTTTTCCTCTTTCTACATGGTTCTCATATTCTCTCCAAACAGGTCATAATGGACCATTACAATACTTCCTTTCTTGGAAAACATTTCCTAAATAAGGGTTGGTTCTATTTCCTCTTAATTGGGATACACATGTCTTTCCGGGGCTTCCTTCCTTGGTAGGATTCTTTGCCTTTCCCCTGACATTCTTTTCTTACATTTGCTCTAGGGGATTTATACCCTTAAATGACATCCCTTGATGTTGTCTTCTCCTATTTACCATTACTCCTTAAATCTTTTAGGCACATCTTTTATGCTATATTTACATCCTTATTCGTACCCAGTACCTGTCTATTTCTTTAGGGAGCGTACAAATCTTCCTTGTTTTAGGATCATTGTGGGAGAGGCTTGGCTTGAGTTTAGTCGTTAATTGGCCCTTGGTCCTTTTAAGGATTTCTTGTATCCTTCTTTTCCCGAGTATTTGACCTTTCTGCCTCTTTGTTCTTTGTCGAAACTTACATTATGGCTTTCCCGAGTATTTGTTTGTTAACTGCTTTGCCTCCACCATTTGTTTGGTCTAAGTTTCTTAGCAGCCGTTTCTCGAGTCCTCCTATCCTTAACATCCATCTCACTGACTTTTTTAGGGTGTAGTCCCTTCTACTTCCTGATCTTCCTTAGGGTGTCATTTGTTCCCTCTGACTATCTTGTTGTAACGACTTGCTTTCTCTTGTCTTGTTTGTCCGAACTTCCTATTTGACATAGTTTCTTTTTCCAAGGTGATTTATTCCTGTAATCCCAATACGTCTCGTTTGTCATCAAATATTCGTCTTGTCTTCTCTTGTGGATGCACTCCTTTCTTTGCTCCTAAATGGTTTGGATTTTCTTCTTAAAGGGGGAATTCTCTTCAGCTATCCTTTGTTCCGTTTGTGGTTTTATTGAGGTTCTACCTTTACCTCTTTTTCCTTCTTACCACTTTGCTAAGATTTTGAAGAGTTTCCTCTTATTTGTGGTTGCAAATGGAGTCATGTTTCTTGGGATGGTATCCTTTCGGATTTCCTATAGTTGTGGGGTGTTTATTCTTAGAAAATATTGTCCTGACTCCTGGCGATGTGGGACAGTTTTTCACTTTGTGTCCTATTTCTCTCTAGGTTAACTTGATTCCTGTCCTTTGTAGGGTTGGGCACTTCTCTACATGGTGTCCCTATCATTCATGCTTGTAATTACATGAACATAAGTGGTTCCTCCTAGCGTTTTCTTAGAAATTGTTAGTTTTAGTGCTCCTTCATCCTTAAGTTTGGATACCGTGAGAGTTTTTTTTTCATTTTGGAGTCTTCCTTGAAGATCACATCATTTGAGGGACAGGGTTTTTAGGAATTTGGAGTACTTTATTAATAGAGTAGTACAGTATGTTGGGGATTTTGGCCCCATTACAGAAAATGGTCACCAAATAACTAGGGAGCTACGAGATTCTTGATAAACACTTAGGTAAGGTTATACACCCTTTACTGACCTTTGTAGCTTCACGCTTGGCTTCCTTTATACTTAGAGTTGTGCCCTTAATAGGTCCTAGCACATTCTCCAGGATACTTCTCCATTTGGTCTTTGGAGATTTCTACCATGCCTCGGCCATTTTGGGAAGCTTCTAGGGTTGTCTTCCTATGAGAACAGGGTACTGAGCAGAGTCATCCCTAGTTTTCTTGGTTCCTCTCCTGGGAGCCATCTGAAAATTTTAAGATAAATCCTATCAGTTACTATATTTTCTATTCTTGATTATGTATTCGAGGAAACAGGCTCTGATACCACTCTAGTTGTCACGCCCTGACCCTGTTTGGTCGGATCCCCGTGATCAACTCGCCACTCTCCCGGTTTATTAAAGGGTTTCCTCTTATCGTAAACCGTAAAGAGTAAGGCATCCTTTAACTTGCACCTTTTTCCTGGAATAACATAATCAAAACTGTATGAAATTTAAAACTTTACATACTTGTCTTACAAGCATCTTAGTTGATGGTCTTTAAGGGGAGGCTTTCCCGGATTTCCTGAAAGGGATATAAGGGAGGGGGTGAGTACGACTACTCAGTGAATGGGTTTTTAAAAGCTTTTGACTTTTAAGAAAAATATTTATATGGAGTGTGCCAGACTCCTTTGTTTTAAAAAATCCTATCATTTAAAAAAATTTGGATTTTCCCATTATTTCTTAGTTACCACGGTGTGTCATCATCCAACACACATCCTTCATCATGAAGGTTACACACATTCGCAAGTTAGTATCACTACTGAACCCGCTAGTGGCTTCGGAGTGACTTTTCCTGCCACCAGGATAGAAGTATGACCATTTCTACCTTGGGAATGAGTGGATGTACGTGACATCCTACCCACAATCCCAAAATCACTTCTTCATGTCCATATGAGGACAGAGACCTCATCCTGTCCCCACCCCGGTCTCATGCGCTTTGTGCTACTCCAGATTTCGCACAGACACCTGGAACGACAAAACTACCCTTATAGCCACCAGGTCGTCCAGTGCCCTTAGGACACATCACTACCCCTCATGGGCGTCTTGATGATCTCGTACTCACAGTGCATGCACAAACAATGTTTTCTTATATTGCCATGTAATCTGTGGTGCCACTAGTCCAATGGCTCCGACTCTCAACTCAACCCGCAGCTGTTTGTCTTGACTAGTCCGTCGACCTGTCATGTCGCACTGCCGCTAGTTGATTGAGCATGTCGGTCCTATCTTGGTACCGTGGCCAAACAATTCACTTATTAAGTTTTATGGCACATATATCATGTTTGTTTACGAGCTCTTGCTCGTGTCAACTGGCCTTGGGCCTACTGTACGAGATTTTCAAAATCGGGCATTTAGCCCCCAAGTTCCAAAATCGAGGCCCCTGGCCTATCAGAGCTATTCGAGCTCCTGTCGAGTCACAAAAGACATGGAAATGGACTTGTGAAGGAATTGGGGATGAAAACCAAATCGGTTCGGACCGGTTCGAATCACTATTGAACCGAATCCTAAATTCATTTTTCTAAGTGGCTTAAATAATTCAAATTGAAGATTTGAGGCCACCATTGGATAGAAAATAAATTTAGATGAATTTAGAAATTTTTAGAATTGAAAAACTCAGTCGAATGAGGGGTGAACCGACCGATTTAAGTTTAGAACCCGGTTCGTACCAGTCCGGTTCAGTTCGGAACAGTGTCATCTTCTTCCTCAGGATGACAGCACTGTTCACTTGTCGATAAACTGAAGAAACGCTGGCGAAGAAGAAATGCCTCCATTTGGTACGTTTCAAGTCATCAATTTCTGTCATAACGGTGCCAAACGGACGTCCAACGGGTCCCCGGGCTCCCTATATAAAGAGCTTCTCTCCATTCATCCTCTCTACACCTGAAAAGCTCTCTCTCTCTCAGTTGCTTAGTTTTCCGGTGAAACTCAAACTAGAGCTCCGATATAGGGTCAAATTTGAGCCAAAGAAGGCAAGGTCGGGTTCATTAGAACCAGGGAGAAGTCAGCTACATGGTGGTAGCATCCGTTCATCCCGAGAGTTACCGGTGAAGCGCCGGCATGATCAAACAATGAAACAGCTCCGGTGGATCGAAGCTGCCCTATCTTGGTCGAGTTGAAATCAACCAATTCAAGCCCTCCTCAGGCCAAACCAACCTCTCCCGACACCATCTCAGCCCTTCCACGGCCGAATTAGGACTGAAAGGTAAGTTAATTCGGCTCCCCTTTACAATTCCAGATCGTTGTTAGAGAGAGAGAGTCGGTCGAATTTCGATGAAGAAATTCTAATCCAATTTAACATCAATTGATGTCATTCTTGATCCTAAGAAGAACCTTTGGAGAAGAGCTACTTGTCTAGATAGAGAGCTCCGACCGTCGTGCCCTCACCGATGATAAATCGAAGCTTTCTCTCTCTATAGTCTATTTTCCGGCGAAGCTCCGTTTGAGCTCGTTCCGTCATTAAAATCTGTGATTCAAAGTTCCTTAGAATTGTATGAACATGTAGGAACTCAATTTCAACTCCAATTTCAACAATTAGAGGTGTTTGATCGGTCAATTTGATTAAATCAAATTCGGCAGTGTTGAATAGTTGAAATTGGGGGAAAATTTGGGGATTTTCAAAAATTTGAAGGACCAAAATGTAATTTTCTAAAATTTAGGGTCAATTAGTCATGATAAGAATATTAGAGGGCCAATTTGAGAAATTTTGGAATTTTTGGGGCAAAATTTACCATTTTTCTAAAGAAAGGGCAAAATGGTAATTTTGGGAAAATTGAAGGACCAAATTGGAAATTTGGGAAATTAAACCCCTTTGTGTGAAATCAAATTATTTGAGATCCTAAGATAAATTTTAAAAGTTTTGGGACTCAAATTTAGAAAAAACCCGACAATAGGGATTTAAAGTTAAAGAAAAATAACTTTAGAGACCTAATTGCAAATATATATAAAGTTGGGTTTTCTCATTCATTTGGAACGAACGAGGGCTATTAGGCCAAAGAATAATGAACAATTATGTTCATTTCGTGTAGGAGAATGAGACATTAGGAACGCCAATCGAGGTCCAACTTGCTAAGGACGAAACCCGACTAAGTGGAATTTCACTTCACTATTGAGTGAGTGTGATTATGTATCATACCCGGTTGGGGATGATAAGTACATCGGTATAAAAATCCACTGCTTAGTGGTATTTTTTAATTATCACTACTTAGAGAAAGTGATATGAAAGTTATGCAGAAAAACTACTTATGGGTTGTAAGTAGATCATACCCGGTTGGTATGATGAGACCTCATCGAAGGAAGTTGAAAACCCGTTCATCGGTTATGAACGGAGATGTCCTTATACTGGTCGGTATAATGGTAGTAAAAACCTATTTTTGTTGAAAGTGTTCTCCTGTGACTGTGTGCCAATACTTAAACTATTTGGTAGACCTTCTTGACGGGATCTCGAATAGCTTTTATAGGATGAGGCCTCGGTTTTGGAACTTGAGGGCTAAAATGCCAATTTTTGAAAAAACTCGAACAGTGGGCCATAGGCCAATGGACACGAGCAGGAGCTCGTAAAAGAACATGATATATATATATATATGTGTGTGTGTGTGTGTGTACACTTAATAAGTGAATTGTTTGGTCATGGTACCAAGGCAGGTCCGGCATTCTCAGTCAACTAGTAGCAGTGCGATAGGACAGGTATCCGGACTAGTCGAGACAAACAGCTACATATTGACTTGAAGGTCGGGACTGTTGGGACAAATGGCACCACATATTATATGGAAATTTTAAGAAAACTTTGCTTGTGCATGCAACATGAGTACGGGATCATCAAGACGCCCATAAGGGGTAGTGATGTGTGTCCTAAGGGCCCTGGACGACCCGGTGATTATAAGGGTAGATCGTTGTTTCAGGTGTTTTTGCGAAATTTGGAGTAGCACCAAGCGCATGAGACTGGGGTGGGGATGGGATGAGGTCTTTGTCCTCATACGGATACGAAGAAGTGATTTCAGGATTTGCGTGTCGGATGTCGCGTACATCCACTTATTCCTAGGGTAGAAGTGGTCGTACTTCTATCAGGATGGCAGGAAAAGTCGCTACGAAGCCACTAGCGGGTTCAGTAGTAATACTGACTTGCGAATGTATGTAAGCCTCATGATGAAGGATGTGTGTTGGGTGATGACACACCGGTAACTAAGAAATAATAGAAAAACCCGAATTTTTAAATGAAGGGATTAAAAAAAAAGTAGTTTGGCACACTCATATAAATGTTTTCTTGAAAGTCAAAAGATTTGAATCCCATTCATTGAGTAGTTGTACTCACCCCCTCCCTTATACCCAATTCAAGAAGTCCTAGAAAGCCGAACATTAAAAGACTTGCGCAATTAAACACCTGCAAGACAGGTAAGATTAATTTAAATTAATATGTAGTTTTGATTTATGATATTCCTGGAAAAAGGTGCAGGTCTAAAGAATGTCTTACTCTTTACAGTTTATAATATAAGGGGAAACCCTTTAGTAAATCGAGAGAGTGGCGGGTTGATCATGGGGATTCGACCAAACCGGGTCAGGACGTGACAACGATAGTCTCCATTCGATCCGAGAACCGCCGACGTAATCAAATAGTGAAACAACTCTAGCGAATTGAAGCTGCCCTGTTTTAGCCAAGCTGGAATCGGCCGAATTCAGCCCTCCTCATGCCAAACCAAGCTCTTCCAACACCCCCACAGCCCTCACACGACTGAATTAGAGCTGAAAGGTAAGCAAATTCGGCTCCCTTCTATAATTCCCGATCAGCGTTAGAGAGAGAAACAGTAAAACTTCACTGACCAAATTCTCATTCAATTTGACATGAATTGTTGTAATTCTTGATCTTAGGAGCAACCTTAGGACGAAAGCTAACTGCCTCGATTGAAAGCTCGGATCACCGCACCTTCGACGGTAAGCTTTCGAAGCTTTGTCTCTCTTTACACACAATTTTTTAGCGAAACTCCGTTTGAGCTCGTTTCGGCCCCAATTCATGCGATTCAAAGCTCAATTGAATCGTATGGATGTGTATGAACTCAATTATACCTTCAATTTCAACAATTAACTCCAATTGAATGGTCAATTTGATGAAATCAATTTCAACTAGTTAGAAAGGGAGAAATTGGGGGAAAATTATGGGAGAAATTGGGGATTTCGTAAAATTGAGGGAGCAAATTGTAATTTCCCAAAATTGAGGGTCAATTGACCATGAAAAGGATGTTGGAGGAACAATTGGTCAATTTTTAAAATTTTTGGGGTCAAATTGCCATTTTTATAAAGTAGGGGCAAAATGGTAATTTTTGAAAAGTTGGGGACCAAATTGGAAATTTAGAAAACTTGAACCCCTTAAACGATTTTGAGGAAATTGAGGACCCAAAGTGAATTTTTAGAAGTTTCGGGACTCAATTTAGTAAAAGGTTAGCATTAGGGAACTAAAGTCAAGGAAAAAGTACTTTAGGGACCTAAATGCAATTAACTGAAAATTTTGGACATTTTCGTTCATTCGTGAGGAATGAAGGCTATCATGCCAAATGTTAATAAACAAGAATGTTCAAATCGTGTAGAAACATGAAGGACTGGAACACCAGCAATGATAAGCTATCGTGAAGGCAACATCTAATTAAGAAGGAACACACAATGATTATCAAGTGAGTGAATTTATTCACATCATACACAATTGGGATGATGAGCACAATGGATATGAAAAACCACTTCTATGTGGAATTTTGACATCACACCTGATTGGAGTGATGTGAGAACTATGTAGAAAAACAACTTATCAGTTGTAAGTAGATCATAACCGGTTGGTATGATGGACTTCTTGGAGGGAAGTAGAAAACTCGCTTACCAGTTGTAAGCGGAGATGTCATAACGTCCAGTTGGTGTGGTGGATAGAAAGTTTATTTTTTTTTCAGAAGTGTTCTCCCCTTACTGTGTGCAAATGCTTAAAATGTTTGGGATACCTTCTTGATGAGAGCTAGAACAGCTCAGATAGGCCAGGTGCCTCGATTTTGGAACTTAATGGCTAAAATGCCCAGTTTTGGAAAATCACGTATAATGGGCCTAAGACCAGTTAGCACGAGCAGGAGCTCATAAATAAACATGATGATTAAGCCATGAAAATTCTTAATGAATGAATTTTGTGATTTCGCCATAGTACCAAGATAGGACCGATATACTCGATGGACTGGCAACAATGTGACAGGACCAGGTCGACGGAATGGTCTAGACAAATAGCTACAGGTCGAGTTGAGGGTCGGGGCCATTGGACCAGTGGCACCAAAGATAAATGGCTTTGTGGAAAACTTTTGTTTGTACATGCACTTGAGGTTCGGGACAATCAAGATGCCCAAGAGGGGTAGTGATGCGTCCTAGGGGCTATTGGACGACATGGTGGAGATAAGGGTAGTTTGTCACGCCAGTAGTCAGGGAAGCTCGACGTAGCTTCATGCGCATGAGATCGGGGTAGGGTCAGGATGAGGTCTCTGTCCTCATATGGACATAGATTTGATTTCAGGTTTGAGGGTTGGATGTCACAAACATCCACTCATTCCTAGGGTAGAAGTGGACAGGCTTCTGTCTAGGTTGCCAGTAAAGTCGCTTGGACACCACAAGTGGGTGCAATTGACGGGTTGTACTGTGAATGTGTGATTCCCTTCATGATGAAGGGCGTGTATTATCTATTAAACACACCTATGGTGGATAATAAGGAAAAGTGTTTAAAAACTAAAATATGAGGAAGAAATGATCTTAAAAGAAATAAGGAGTCTGACACACTCCAATTAAAATTTATTTTTATGAAAACTAATTTTTAACACTCATTCATTGAGTTCTAGAAACTCACTTCTCTTTTCTATCCCTTTTCAGTAGTAGATAAAATGACTAAGAAAAGTACCAAGACCTATCTCTTGTCAGATATGCTTAAAAGTATTTTTTAAAACTTGCATTTTATTGATATATGTTATTCTAGGGAACAAGGTTAGGATTTTGCGTGGTTACTCTTTATTAAAAAAAGGGGGAAAAACCCCCTCTTGAACCAAGGGAACCATAGGTTAATAATGGGGATCCTACCAAACTGGATTGGGGCGTGACAAGACCGGTCAACAGTCCAACTAGTCAACAGGCCGCTGATAGGTTAGTGCCCAGTCAGCACTCGTAACTAATCAACACGCGACACGTGGCAAAGCACACCCGTCAACCTCCCGGTCAGCACCTAAAAGTGCTGACCAATCAAAGAAGGACACGTATCCAGTCAACGGATGCTCGATCAGTAGCCACATAGACACAAACAACCAATGGGAGGTTGCCATGTGTTCGGTTAACCAATCAACGGCTGATGCAATAGTTTAGTAGGATTGCCATGTGAGCTAAGCCAACCAATCCCACTCCACCACGTGGTAGATCCGCATGTGCGAAGCTCACATGTGCAGAACAGTGTCGTCTCCTTAGGGATGTTAATAGCTCGGGTTGGTGCAGGTTTTGGCGGACTCGCGCCCTACCCAAGCTTGGGTCTAGTAGACCCGCGCCCAAATGGACCTGAGTCTCGAGTCTACATAGTCAGGCCCAGAAGTTGGACCCGAACCTGTTGCTCGGGTCCATTTTTTTAATATGTATTTTTATAATATATAATTTTTACTAATAATAAATAATTTCAAATTATTGCAATATTGTACATTTATTATATTATTTTTTCATTTGAAAGATTTTTTTGTAGAATTGGCCAAAAAATTATATTGCATAAATAAAATTTACTCAAAAAAATGAAAAATGAATACAAATATAAGAGAAAAATTTGATGTGAGATAAATGAAAGTTTCATAACTCTTCCTATTCATGTTTGTTTATGGGCTTCAGGCTGTACCCACTAGCCTTGGGCCCACTTTACTTGTTTTTCAAAAATTGGGCCTTAAGCCCTATGAGTTCAAATTCGAGGCTCCTAGCCTATTAGAGCCGTTCTAGCTCTCGTCAAGAATATATCCCTAATAGTTTAAGCAATGATACACAGTTAGTAGAGAACACTTCCGTCAAAAGCTCCTTTTAACTCATCGTGTGATGATAAAGATAAGTCCGCTTACAACCGGTATACGAGTTTTTCCTTTTAGTAAAGAAGTCCATCATACCAAGCAGGTATGATGTTTAAATAATTTCACTTACAACAGGTAACTAGGTTTTTCATTTAATAAAATTGCTCATCACCCCAACCAGGTATGACGTTAGATAATCTCACTTACCCGATAACTGTGACATGTTCATCTCCAATCAGCTTCCAAATCCTACTTGAGCTCATTTGCTCATATTCTTATCTGAATTCGTTCCTGCATGGCTTGAATATCATCATAAGGAACAACTTGGCATGAATGGCCCTTTTATTTCCACATATTTCCATTTATGTCCTTATTTTTATCTTATTGCAATTAGGTCCCTAAATTCCATATTCTTTGACTTTAGGCCCCAAATGTTCAATTATTTTTTATTAAGTCCCCGGGGCTTCCAATATCCCTCCTGGGTCCTTAATTTTTCTCAAAATGGTATATAGGGTTCAAATTTCTAATTTGGTCCGCCAACTTTTACAAAATTACAATTTTGCCCCTAAGTTCCAAAAATGGCCAATTGGTCTCAATCCTTTCAAAAATTGACCAATTGGTCCTCTAACATATTTCTCATTGCTAATTGACTTTTAATTTTGAGAAATTGTATTTAGGCCCTTCAATTTTTTGAAATTCCTAAATTTCCTCAAATTTCCCCCAATTTTCACTCCTCTCTACTGACCGAATTTGATTTCTTCAAATTGGTCATTCAAACGAGGTTAATTACTCCAATTGATTATGGATCAGTTATTACACTTCCATACGATTCAACTGAGCTTTGAATTGCAACATTTGAGTCTGAAACGAGCTCAAACGAAGCTTCACCAGAAAACTGTACGTAGAGAGAGAAAGCTTAAAAAGCTTACTGTAGGAGGCACGGAGGTATGAGCTCTTAATCTGGGAAGGTATCTCTCATACTTAGGGTCCTTCTAGGATCAAGAATTTCTACAATTGATATCAGGATCAGTGTAAATTTGGTTAGTGAAATTCAACACTTTCTCTCTTTAGAATTGAACTACAACGACGGAGGGTGACCAAATTAGCTTACTTTTCCCCTCTGTAGAGGTCGTGTGGTAGCCTTGAGGGCTGAGGGAAGGCTTGGTTTGGCCATAGGAGGTCTAAATTGGTTGAATTCAGATCGTCCAAAACAGGGTAGCTTCGAGCTGATGGAGCTATTTCACTATTCGGTCCCGCTAGCGCTTCTCCGATGATCCTTTGATCGAAGGGGGATTGCTGTTAGGTAGTGACTTCCCCCGAAGTCTGTAGGACTTGAGTTTGCCTTCTAAGGTTGAGGAAAGTGCCCAAGTCATAGCTCTAGTTTGATCTTCACTGGAAAATAGAGCACTTAGGTGGAAGAGAGGATTTGAGGTGTGTAAAGTATGAATTGAGGAGATCTCTTTATATAGGGAGCTCAAGGTCCCTCTACTCTACCAGTTTTCATATTGGTCGAGCTTATCTTATTTAGAAAATGCCCAATCAGAGGGAATATTCCCTCGTCATAAAAGGAAGGTTTTTCTACCATATGAACAATGATATCATCCCAAGGAAGAAGACGACACTGTTCTGGACCGAATCAAACTAGTATGACCGGGTTCGACGACAAAAATTGACCAGTTCAAGACTGATTCGATCAATTTTCTCAAAATTAAAAATTTCTAAATTAGTATAAATTCATTTTCTATCTAATGGTGGCCTCAATTTTCCAAATTGAGATTTTTAAGCCACCTAGAAAAATGAATTAAGAAACTGGTTCATCCATGGTTCAATCCGGTTCAATCTGGTTTAGGTCCGATTCAATCTAGGTCATGTCCGGTTCACCCTAAATCGGTCCAGTTTATTAAATTAATCGATTATTTCACGATTTTCTCATCTCGAAAGGACAGAGTTTACGATCAGATTGTGTACATGAAGTCAGGTCTGATTCATGATCCGACTTGGTGACACCTTTTCTATTTTTGCCCTTTTTTGGGTCCACTCGATTATTTAAATCATGTATCTTTCTGATCTCCACTAATCCAAATTAATTTCTTGTAAAACTCGACTTCTTGATTAGAAAATGATTCTCAATTTGATTTCAATTTTTTGTTTAAATTTCCATTATAACTTCAACTTTGATTCTTGGTCCCACTCGATTAAATTCTAATTTTGGAAAATTCTGGTATTAAATCATTTGAGTTCGACTCTAATCAATCCCGTACAACCGACTAGAGTAAATATTTATTTTTTTAAAATTTTATGTATTGTAGTTATTTTAGTGCAATAATATAAATTTATATAAATTAAATCATTTAGAATAAATATTTATCATAAATTAAGTATATAATATACCAAATTATTTAAAATTTATATTTTCTATAATTAAAAATTGGAATTTTATGTACAACCATACAATATCTATATGTACATAAAATAATTTACTATAATTATTGTTTTTTAAATTTTATGTGTAATAGATATTTTATGTTCACTAAAATTAATTTATGTAAATTAAATTATTTAGTTTAATTATATACATTTTATAACATAGTAAAAGTAGAAAATTATAATTTTATATACAAATTATTTTATTTAAAGACCAAAATTTACTATAATTAAAATTTATTAATTTTATGTAAATATAATAATTTAATATAATTAATACATTTTAATTTTATGTACACAAAATAATTTATTATAATTAATTTTTTTATTTTATATATAATATAATTTACTATAAACATCAATTTTGAAATTTTTTTACTTGTTACAAAAAAATTGATATAATTTTTTATTAATTTGGTACAAAAAATTTAGCTCGGTTCCGATAATGTCAACCAGTACTCGACCATCAAGTCCAACTTCGAGGTCCGAGACTCTTAGATATTGGGTACGCATCCCATATACCTAGATCCATACCTCAAGAACGTCAGGACTGGCTTGAGTTTGGACAGGTCTAAGTTTAACTAGAGTTGTATGACACCCCTAACATTGACTACACTACCTTAGGAGTTTTCGATCAGTTTGGGCAGGTCTAAGTTTAACTAGAGTTGTTTGACACCCCTAACATTGACTACACTACCTTAGGAGTTTTCGATCAAAGATATTCGATATATTCATCATTTTGTGGGGATTGAAGCAAATTCTGGTAATGTCTCACTAGTAGTACTGATGATATTTGTGTCCTATATCTACATGTAGACCTGTGTTCACACTAGTAGTAGTTGTAGGCATGTTACTCTCTTACATGGAGAATACTCATCTCAATAGACATATTTTGGACTCTCTAATATATCACACTTAATCGCCTAAGCAACTCATATGTGGTTAAATAAGTTTGTAAGTTTATAAATCAGCCTACTACTACTACTCACAAGAGTACAGTCAGACAGAAACGCTAAGATTCTTCTCTCACAGGTAAATTTGCAATGGCGGGCGATCGCAGTAGGCACGAAAAACAAGAGTCAGAGGCTCCGATTCCCCATATTTCATGCTCTTGCTGTTGAAAAATAGCAACTGACCACTATTTTCCATGCCAGAGATGCCTCAGAATGGAAGCACATATCTCTTCCTACAGAATACAAGCCATAGACTTTGTACACCATTGGAATGTTTGTTTTATAGAACACCCCGCCCCAAGTAGACAATATACACATCACTCAAGAAAAGAGGAAACAACCACCCAAAGGTAAAATGATAAAAAAAAACAATAAGAGAGCTAGTGGCCGAAGTTTCGATCGACGAGGGCAGTCGGAATCGTAAAGAACAGAAAAACCCACAAATATCAAAATTTCTTCTTTAGCTTCTCCCCTTCTCTGGAGCTCTGTAAGACAGGGGACGACCAATCCATCGAAATTACCTTGACCGGTGCAAGTTACCATGCTTCTCCTTCTTCTTAGATTGATAATCTGACTGCTTCCCGAGAGCCCTGCAGAACCCACAAGAAGAGACCTTCGGGGACGGTGGGTCCATGGCTGGAGAGGCCCGCCCCATCCTGTACCGTCGTCCACCTCCACCTCCCCCAGTGGACGGATTCCTCTCCAGGGACGCCGCCGATGTCCCAATCGCCGGAGGAGTGTGGTCAGCGTTTATGTCCCAAGGCAACTCTTGGGTGCCGGCCTCTGGATCTTTCGGTCTGTCCGTGGCCTCCCTGCCTTCGTTGTTCAGCAGGGTGAGCTCCCCTGAGAGGAACTTATTATCCCACACGAGGCCGGAGGAGCCCTGCCTCCTGAAAGAGATGGTAGATCGCTGCAAGCCCTCCATCGGATGATGGCTTCTAAGGAGTCCTTTCAGTCTCCCCCTTCTCTCTATATCTGGTGTATGGATGGTTCTTCCTTGGTAGGTATGACCAAGGACAGTTGCAGGTGAGTTGTTCTTCTGAAAATTTTCAGGATGGGTTGAGCCTTGGGACCTTTCTATATAATAAGATAACAAATATATCTACCAAGCCAAATAATACTAATAATGATGATGAATGAATGGATGATGGATGGTGTAGATGGAGATGAGGCCTTGGTAGGAAGGGAAGATGAGGAATTAGCTGGGCTAAGCTCTAATTTAAGCCATGGAGGGTTCATCTCACCTTTATGGAAAATTTGTTCATGCTTGGAGATAGCCTAGTCAAGGTTTCTTTTTCCCATTTGTCTAGATCCATGCGTTGGACTAAATATAAAGCTAAAGAAGAATAATTGAAAGTAATGATTCATATTATGATTAGTCAAAATAGTAATAAATGATTTTTTTATAAATAAATAATTAATAAAATAACTCATAAATTTTATAAAATGAGATCGTATCTATAAATAAAAAAATTAAATTACAAATTTATATAAAACGCGTGATAATTTTACATTGAACCTTTTACATTATAATTTAGTATTAAATTTTTAATAAATAAACATATGTAAATTTTAACTTCTTTAAGGATTTGTCACTATTAAGTTATCAAAAAAGATGACGTGATAATTTAAAAACAACTTAAAATAAAATAAATAAATGAATAATAAAATAAAAAATTATGTTGGGGTGAATCAGTCTCGATCTAGTGAAAGTCAAATATTTTAAATAGGGGATGACAATCAAACAATATAATTTACTTTAGATGATAAGGAGATTAAAAAATAGTATAAATTTTTTATCCCTAATTAAAATTTTGTTTAATACATTTAAAGTTAACATTATACTCAAACATATCTCTTTTATAACACTACCAAAATATAATATTTAAGATATTTACATAATATCTTAATTGATGTAAAAATAATCACACCTCCAAAAATTTTATAACTAGAGAATGAATCAAAGATGTATTTTGGTAAATAAATTATGATATTGCACAAGTACATAACTTAATTCTGAAATTTTATCATTACAGATAATTAAAAATTTATTTCTGTAATATATTTAATTTATTATTTTAAATTAATTACATATAATTTTTACTTATAATTTCATTAATTAAAAATATATATAATTTATATTTTAAAAACAATATACGTAATTTAGTGGTACTAAAAACACACAATTTACTACTAAAATTTTATAATGAGATAATACATATAGGTAAAAAGTTTACTTTATTATTTAAAATTCATTACATAAAATTTTAAGTATATATAATTTTTACTTTATAAAATATTTAAAAAAATATATTTTTAATTATTAATAAAAATATGAATAATTAAATTTATATAAAATATTTATATATAAATTATAATATAGTACAAATACCTATTTTAAATTTGATATTTTAGTTATAATAAAATAACATAATTTACTGCAAAACATTTATGATTATAGAGAATTATAAATATATATTCTATAAGTTATTTAATTTATAATTTTCAAATTAATTAATTTTATATATATTTAAAATATGTACTTAATTTAAATAAAATAAAATATTTATATATAAATTAATATATCTTAGGTTGATAAGAAGTATTATAAATTATTATTTAAAGTAAATTATATATTTTTTAACTTAATTTGTTATTATCTAGTAGTTAAAATTATTTTACTTGATTCATGAGATTGAAGTTTGATTCCTTATAACTTAATTTTTGTTTTAAAGATATGTATTTTATTTAAAGTTATTTTTAAACTACATGTTTGACACGTAAAAATAATGTAAAATAGTATTTTATTAAAGGTCTAAGTTATTTAGTTCAAATATTTTATTTAAAATAGTAATTTAGCCTAAATAAAAAAACAAATGGATCTAATTTCTTTCTTTTTTATTTTATCATTCTCTATTCATCTAGTGCCAAACATTGTTTGAGGAATCTACATCTGTCCCATTGAAGTAGCTTCTCTTGTTCCCGGAGACCCCAATCTGGCCCTGCTTCAGATCTCTCACTCCATAGTGCCGATGTTCCACACGGATTCTTTCACCTCCACATTTTGGTGGGTTGCTTTGTTCTGACAGGGGAAGATGGGCTTTCAGTGGATTTTCTATTGAGCGGACATACATTGGTTTAATATCAGGATATCCTTCTGCTGCAGCGTTTGTATTTCCGTGTGATTTAACTGTTCAACTGTTAGTCTTGGTTTTCACCTCGTTTTAGTTAGACGTAAAGAGGGGTGAGTGATAACCTTTAACACACATATTACACAATATTTAAGGCTACGAATTAATTAATAAATGCTCAATATTGATTGTATTATCAATGATATAATATTATTTAATAAACATATATATTTTTTTAGAAACAACCCGCAGAGTCAGCATTTATTTATGTTATAATAGATGTTTTAGAGAAATTCAACCACGTGCCTTTGGAATGGTGATGACACATGGGGGCAATTTTTGGTGCTCATCTTTGGTGCTCCTTCATAGAAATTCACCATTTTTGGTGCTCATCTTTCAATCCTTCATAATCGATAGAATAAATGTTCGGAGGGAAACAGACGTGTATCATCTTCAATGGGTAGGTCTTGGCTTTTACCCTCAACTACACGTTATGCAAAGGGCCAGCAAGACTATTTACCAACGGTGAAAGAAGAAACCAAATACTTGTATCATTTTCAGTTAATAAAGTAAAAGTTCGAAAATTAGTGTGCACTGATTTTGTTTGTATTAAGAAATTACTCAAGCTAATATAAGTATTTACATTTATTCTAACAAATGATCCCCTCAATTTTTAAAAAAATTAGCTCTTAATTTATACATTTGTTTTCCTCACTATTATTACTAGCTTGATTTGAGAGTATGGTCTATTATGAATTCACGTACTAGTGATTGGAATTTAAATATATTATTTATGGATGGTTAAATTAGATACTAAGTATAATTTCTAATTAAATAGATTTTTTTTGTATTTTTTTAACTTAATTTAATTACTTTCTAAATTTTTTATTTGAATGGGTGCTCATTATTATTTAATTTATAATTTTATTTTAATATCAATTTTTTATTTGATTCAAACTTAGTGATCATGGTTTTACAACCACTCTTTTTCTTTTAGTAATTTTATTCAAGACTTTATAAGTGAGTGTATTTAGCTCTCATACTTGACTCAGATTTTTACCTTTTACATGATAATTATATTACACATCATTATCATGACAATTACCTTAATTATAAGGTATTTTATCTTATTAATATAGTATCAAGGTGGTATTTGATTGAATATATATATTAATTTTTGTTAGTAAGTCAGTTATAGCTTATAAGTTACGAGTCTATTAATATCCTATTATGTACTTGCACAATGATATCTTTATAAATACCTTATCATCAACTTAATCCCAATAATAGAGATGTTTTACTATATTAACATGGTTATCACAAGTAGTCATACAATTTTCATTATATACAACCATTTTAATTTATTTCATGTTATTCAATCAATCTGATAGGTAGAAAGTATATAATTATTTGTGAGTCATCTACAATTACAAATAATGTCTTGTGCACTCTAGGTGAGTGAGGTAGACATATCATAAGATTCATGTTTATCCTTTCTCATTTCTACTTGGGTACGGAAAAATAATTAAATAATTCTAGCAGACTTCAAGTGCTTGGATTTACTATATTGGCTCGATAAAACACCAGGTCACATACTCTGCAATTTCACATTTTGTACTCGATCATCAGTACCACTCCTTCATAGTTTAATACATCTTAATTCCACAAAGTGGTCTAGTATATATAAAGTCATGTGCCTCTTACAATTTAGCTTACTATAGCGGAGCATCATCTAACACTCATACTTGTCCCTTAAGGCCAAAAATTCGTCCTCTCAAATTGCTAACTCCGTAACCTCGGCATTAGATACCAAGTGTATGTACTCCTTAAGATCTGGTCGGTCTTTTGTCATTCTCAAAATTGTTCGATCATTGTTGGTCGAATTATGACATTTGCCTACAAGCATATATCCTCCTTGTTGGTGTCTAAGGAGATACATGTCCACTCTTTTGTTCTAGCAATAACAAATATGTTGTCTTGGCATATGCTAGCTATTGCGTTTGGTCTTCTGATTTAATACATTCATTACTTCTTTGGACCTAACCAAGTATCTATTATCCTCAATATATTCAATCACATTTTAAGACTCAAATCCAACTCCTCTCAAATTATCACATATTTGTGGTTCCCCTAAGATAAGATTGATTACAATGCTCAACTATGAATACTGGTAATCAAGAAAGATCTTTCAAAATTATACTTAAAACTTCTTCCAATGTAGGTACATCCCTTGGTAAATCTTTGAACGTGGATGTACAAGTCTTAGAGGTTAGGGATGATGTGCATCTCTATGCTGGGTTTAGTTTGTGCATCATTCTCCTTAGAGTAATACCCCTTTGGTTTTCAGTGCTTTCGAGGTCACCACCTAGTCTTGACGAATGAGATCTGCCTTGAGTACTACTTCTCTCACTTATATCCATTAATCCCAATGTACTTACTCCTCACCATCCTTTCATCCAATGACATATGGGTTTTAATCTTTAGCTTAACGAGAACATCACTCGGGGGTATTTCCAATACCTACTTTTTCTTTTTCTTTAGATATAATAGAACCATTTCTGAATCCTTGAGGACTAAAGCCTATGTGTACTCATCCATTTTTATCCATACTTATTTGATAGTTTTATCCAAAAAGTGTTATTATACCTCAAAATACATCATTATTTCGTCACATATTTAACCCTTATCTATTATATATAAGACGTTAAACCTTTTGTCTATCTAAGGTAATCAAAATATCAGCTAAGGTTTGAGTAATACTAGAGGCTCCCTACATGTTTGCCCTGACTTCTTTTAGAGTTAGGTTGAACATTCTCGTCGATACCCTTTATCAGTTCACTGGTCGCTTGGACGCACCACTACTTAGACTATTGTCTTGAGATCATGTTGGCTCCCAACAAGAACTCGACTACGATGTCCATCTTAGCCACCAATACTTCTTGGACACTCATGTGTCTATCCACATTCTTGAGCCATTTATTATCATTATAGACTTCATACACATATGCACATCAAAGTAGTGTCTATTTGATATTGTATCATGGGTGCTTATTGAGATAGTGACAACTCTTGTACAGTTGCCTAAACAAGTGTAGGTATCAATTCCATATTAGGTGGTGGGTATACTGAAAACCCTTATGGATGCCGTGGTATATTTTTAGTTATTTGGGGTATAGTGTTTGTTGATAGGTTTCCTTAATAGAGAATTCCCTTCTTAGAGGCTATGTTGTATGTTCTCCAACTTTGATAGTCTTTAACCCGCTGGTCCTTTGGGGTTCTTGCTCAACAATTGATAACATATTTTTAGTTATTTGGGGTATAATGAACCATCAAGGGTCTCCAACTCATGGAGATTGTCATGCCCCAACCTTATTTCCCAGTCAAGGTTCAATAACAACCTGCCACATCATCTTAATTCTACAATGGTGGGTATCTTCACTAAAGTAATACCGAAATGACCATTACTTATAATATAATATATTATGATATTTAATAAAGATTAAACCCTTTCATAAAAGTTACTTCACAAATTTATAAACGTTTACAAACCTAGGAAAGCATATTATACCTAATGAAAACTCTTCGTGTTCTTCTCTTCGATGATCTCTACCTCAATAACACCCTCATTCAAAGTTACTCCCTGGTGTATGAGATCTTCCTCACTACCTTTGCTCTTATCTAATACCTAGAAATGTGTTAGGGAGGGGGCTGAATAATGTTCAATTAGTGCGAGAATCGATCATTAAGTTATTCATGACTCAATGTCATCTCTACTCAAAATGGCTGACATAGAGTTTTCATATCATTTTCCCTTTTTCTTAGTTTTTTTTTAAAACTAATTAAGAGTTCATACCCCACCCTAGGGTATCATTCAACAACTATTATTTACAGCAGTTCCTCTCAATACCCATTGTCATGGTTCACTTAACCATCATTAGATGTTTTGAGGGTTCCGTTGGATGGGAACTCTCTTCCCGAACAAAAAACTGAGTGGAGTCCGCAAATGCCCACTCGTTACCTCATTCTAGTTTTGACAGATTTCATATCGGTATCATTTTTGTTACAAAGGGTCTCACTATCCCCTTGGGGCGCATTCATAATGACTTAATACCCTTAAGTGAGGACGCTCATGCGGATATTCATCCCATCGACCCTAATTTTCAAATCAGGCTTAGTTTCCAAGTAGAGATACAACTCTCATGGGAACTCAATGAAAACATGATAGTAGATTCAAATCTTAGTCTTCAAGTGCCACCTTTATATCCCATCAAAACAAACATATAAATTCACCTCTTTATCACCATCCTCGATTTATATGTATATCTCTCTCTTATTTCCTGATTGGGTATGCAAATGATTCTCCCCCTTATTACCATCCTCATTGTAAATGTTATGCAAATGATGTTATGCAACATATCATAAAAATTACGGATTAGATTGCTATCTAGCCAATCCTTCTATGAGGAAAGTACAATACATAGTAGGCTTTCAATCATTAATTCATCGTGCATAAAATCACAACACAATGTTTATTATCAAAGCATGATCATGTCCCAACCGTCTCCTTTAACATGGTATTTCACATTTAAAACAACCACCTATGCATTACTTTTATCCTCGAGGTCCTACCCTCTCCTAGCCCACCCCGTTACACAACTCTACTTAGGGGTGTATATCACCTATTATGTGGTAATTCTGTTGAGTTGTATCCTAGTATTTCACAACTTTCACATAATGCCTTTCATTCACATATCTAAACCTAATTACATTACTTAGTCTTAGGTATTGACTTCTTTCACATAAGTTACCTTGGCCTCCATCTAACCACCTAGATTTGTCATCCTTAGTTTACTCTCTATCTTACCACACCTAGTCCATTGTCTAATAATGCCATATTCCCCCTCTTTGATGTTTAGTGGAGTGAATTATTTTATAAAATATGGATCTTTACCCCATTCGTGAATATCGGTCCTATAATTACTTCATAAATAGTGGTCATAAAGTAATTTATATATTTGGGCCTTAGCCCATTCATACTCATTTGAACCTTATGCACCTTTTTATAAGAATGTGGCCTAAGCGATTTTGTAAACACGACTTTGGTCCCTTTTTCATAACCATTGTAACGGGTTGGGATCTCATCCCTCTATAGCCCTTGGGCTCTTACCCTTCCATTCTAGATTATCATTTCTCTGTTCGCTTTTCAAACCATTTAGGGACTTCCTGTGTTTTGATAAAATCTTTCACATCAGCTTTTCTAGGCTTTCGAGAAAATGTTTTCCAAACATTCACATTAGAATTTTATCAAAATGAGAGCATAGGCTACATTGGTCCAATTGAACACGAAGTAAAAAATTCCACACTCCATTGTAGTCGAGACTTGTTTGTCCCGACAAAGGTTCCATTCGTCATGGAAGGCTTGGTTCCCACTTGCTAGCTGTCAAATTCCTATACATAAATCAAGTAGTAGTTTTGGGTCAGTCTCAACCTTAACTTTGTATTTGTCACACCCCGACCCGTTTTGGTCAGGGTTCTATGATCAACCTACCACCCTTCCTTGTACTAATAGTTTGAGGAAGGTAAAGGCAATGGAGTACCTATTTTTCATAACAAAATTTACACAATATAAAAGTTACCTGATGGTGATACTATTGGCCTCTTCTCCAGACTAGACTCATCGTGGCAATGTGTTTTTCTTGAAAAAGGTTAATGGGAGGGGGTGAGTTCGACAACTTATTGAGTGAGAAAAATCTTTTATGAAGGTTCAATTCAACAATTTCAATTGTATGATATTTCAGTAGTTTTCTTCTTAGGTTTCTCAATTCACATCAACAACCGCACTCCTATCATAGGAGGGATCACATATTCGTAGAATGGTCCTCGACCATGCCACTTATGGATTGGAGAGCCTTTACCGTACACCCTAATAGAGGTGCACTGCCTCTACCTAGAGTTTGAGTGGACATCAATAGTCTTACATGTGCAAGAAGCTACTTAGCTTCATGACCTATTGAATGACAGAACCGCTCTTATGCACCCTTGGTTGTCCAACAGTCCTTGGGCTTCATCACTCCCTCATGTTAGGTGTCCTGATGGCTTGAACGTCACAGTGCATACACAATCAATAGTCATTTTAAATTATAACCTTTATCTTTGGTCCTCTAGCACAACGGTATGTCGGCTTGGCTTCGACCCACACGTACTGGCCCAACATGTTCGATGACCTGTCTTCAGCAGAGCAGCGGTTGGACCCAACAAGCTCAACAATTCAGCTTGGCTTGATAGATATCACTTAAAATATAACCTTTATCTTTGGCCTTCTAGCACAAGGGTCTATCGGCTTGGCTTCGGCCTATGCATACTAGCCCAACAGGTTTGATGACCTGGCTTCGGTAGAGTAGCGATTCAGCCAAACCAGCTTGACAAGTTAACTTGGCTCGATGGGTATCAAACAATGTTTCTATTATTAAGGTATTTTAGCATCATATATCAAATATTCGTTCTGGACGGGTCCACACCCATATCCATCGACCTTGGGCCCATTGGCATCTCGAGCCTAAGCCCAAAATTAGCTCCCAAATATTTTAAGTAGAGTCACCTAGTCACGAGATGCTAATTTCGAGAAAATAGTTTTCAAAGTTGAACCGTCATTCCAACCATATTAGACGTCATACTAGTTGTCGAATTCCTGGTATTAGTGACATGGTTGTGCTGGTGAGATCTTGACTCGTGGTACACCTTCTTGCACTGATACGTGAACAATAAGCTCCTGCATGGTTCGAGTACCCTTATCAGGAGAATCAACATAAGTGACTTCCTAATTTCGGGTATTAACGTATAGGTCCTTGTACTATGCCTTAATTCCATTTAGGTTCCTCAATGTTTATAACCTCACATTTAGGTCTCCAATTTTCATTAAATCTCCATTAAGTCCCTGGGACTTCCAATTACCCATCATGGGTCCCTAACTTTTCCCAATTTACCAATTGGTTCTCAATTTTTTCAAAAATACCAATTGGTTCTTAATTTTCCAAAAAATGCAATTTGGTCCTTGAACTTTCAAAAATTGCCAATTGGCCCTCCAATTGCCCAATTGGGTCCCAATTGGAAGTTAATTTCATCAAAATGACCCAATTTTCCTTAAATTGCAATTTGGCCCCCAATTTTCTAAAAATCTCCAAATTGCTCAATTTCTAAAAAATTGCAATTTAGTCCCTAGATCAAAATTTTGTTTAATTGACCCTCCAAAATATGGTTAATTCTCTCAATTGGTGATCTGAATTGTCTTCCCTATGTCTCCCTCATCATTTTAAGCTTTGAACCACTCGATTTGGCTCAGAAATGAGCTCAAACGGAGCTTAGTCGGAAAATTCAGTCTAAAGAGAGAAAGCTTCAATATTTGATTGGTGAGTGTCCAACGACTGGAACTCTTGCTTTCTCTGGATTGCTCTCCTCCGAGGAATCCTCCCTGGATCAAACTGCGCCTCAATTGGTGGCTTGAGTAGTGCAAATTTTAGTGTTTAAGTTTTTGTAGAAATCGACTGTGAATAGTATTTTTCAACGAAGGGGCGGTGGAGGGGCTTACCGTGCGAGCTCAGAGGAAGGTCGGGACCTCTAAGTGGTGTTTTGGGGGCTTGGTTTGGCCGAAATTTGCTTGGGGATGGCTCGAGTTGAGCTCGAGCAGCTCGGGCTGTTGATAATCGAGGAGCAATGTTACTATTTGAGCTCCCTCATTCTTCCTCAGTGCCTCTCGGGCGGAATGGAGGGTATAGTGGTGTAGAGGACTTCCTCTCAATTCTAATGGTGCTGAATGCAGTCTCAGAGGTGGAGAAAAGCCCCAATGTCAAAGCATTGGTTTGCCGCTCGCCAAAAAACTAAGCAATTCATCTTCCTCGGTCGATTGTGGGATGCTGAGATCGAATAGAGGGTGCTCTTTATATAGGGAGCTCGACAACTGCTCAGGCTACCCGTCGGCGTAAGACTCGACCTCCAACTTGGCCGCCGGCGACCTGACTGGAGAGTCTTTTGAGCCATTGGAGACTCCAGCTTTTTCAGCAACTTTTTCTTCTCTCTTCTCTCTCTTAGTGGCTGGAGGTTGAAGATAGTGGTGTGGCGGGCATGCCATGTGGCGCGCTGTGATTGGTCAGTTTTTTTGACGTGGAGTGCTAGTGTTGTTGTCGTGTTAGTCGTTGACCGTTGACTGGTTCTTTGACCATTGATTGGTTCGTTGACCAATCGGACCGTTGACCGGTCCAGTTCAACCGGGTTCGGTGACCCGAATTTGGCCAGATCAGACCCGATTTGACCGTTTTTTTTAAATTTAAAAATTTCTAAATTCATCTAAATTCATTTTCTATCTAATGGTCACCTCAATTTCCCAAATTGACATTTTTAAGCCACCCAAAATGAATTAGTGAACTAGTCACTATGGTCCATCTGAGTTCAATCCAGTTCAAGTTCAATTCTCCCCAAACCAATCTAGTTCTCTCATCAACTCCCCTTCCCTATTGTTCCTCATGATTTTTATGAATTTTTGGTCACTTGAGATTTTCTAATTTCCCATTTTAACCTTCTTGTTATTTTTTCCTTTTTCGGCTCGGTTTTCTCAAAACCGCCAATTCTTTCCCCGATTTACTTGGTCCGAGGGTTGGGTTTCATAGTATTCATATGCTACCACATAATTGTTCCAACAAATTAGGGTTTTCCCCTCATGCTCAATTTGCTCGACTTTCGCGTGTCAACAAACTCGTCACAACTAACCCACACCCATTATTTATTTTCATCAATCTAGGGTTATACCCATGTTGGGTCACATTTTCCAAAATTCCCCATGGACTCCAAGTTCCTCACTAAGATTCGTAACTTTTCCCTTATTGCATTTTGGTCCCTAAACTTTTCAAAGGTTTCCATAATGCCCTTACACCTTTCATTTGCCCATTTTTGAATGCCTAACCCTTCAATGAGTTCTTTTTAGGCCCCCTAACTTTCTCTGGTCTCATTTAGGTCCTCACATTCTTACAAATTCTATTGTTGGCCTAAACTTTTCTATATTTACAACTTTGCCCTAAAACTTTTCTAATAGTTTCATTTGAGTTCCTAGCCCCTTTCTAGCTAACTCTTTGGGTCCCTAAATTTTCTCATGTTTTATTTCAAGTCCATAGACTACTACGAAGTTTCATTTGGGTCCTTATTTTCTTGAAATTTTAGTTTGACCTATATACTTTTCAAAAATTATAATTTAGTCTCCCAACTTTTATCTCATTCAAAAAGACTCCATCAATCTTCCAAAAACCTTTTCTAGGCCCCTCTTCTTATTCCCTAGGTCCCCATAGTTACTTTCTAACCACTCTTGGTTAGAACAATGTCATTTTGGCCCTGATGAGACTCTCGTTGAAAAATAGACCGAGAATTGGGTTTTGGTCAAAATGTCATCGAAGAGAAAAGCGATGATGACTCACACTGGTGGTGTTAGATAGTTAACTTCCCAATGAGTCTTTAGACACATTGATCACTGCTTGTAGTGGTTTGTGTTGCCTAAAATTCCTGATTTACACCGAGGTATAAGAACTAGAGATTTATTGGGGATTCTCGAATATTTCGTGGTAATGAGGGTTACTTATAGCCCAAATGACCACCATGATTAGTCAGAGGTATTGAGAGTAGCTTCCAAAATTAATTTTGGTTGTGGTTGGCTATCGAGAAGGTCGTGGCAAGGTCAAAAAGCTCCCACCCTATTTTTGGTTGTGTGAGCAGTGGTACTGTTATGTCATGTCGTCATCGGGAGAGAGCACGTCGGTGTCGGAGAGAGGTGTTTGGGTAGCTAACCCCCGTCCGGTTCTAAGGACACCTAAATGGTCGAGTTTGGTGGTAGAAGGAAGAAATGGTAAGCTTCAGTATGAGGTTATCGAAAAATCGAGGCACCTAGCTTTTAGAGAGTATTTTGGCCAACCACCGGCAAGTGGAGGACCGACACTTATATAGGAAGCTCTAAGGACCATGTCTCTATTAGATCATATGCATAGCTCACTAGATGGGACTCCTTATACCTCACATGACGTTTATTTTTATTGGGGCAGGAATGTGGAAAAATATCGCTTACATTTGGGTTATTTTCGGGTCAGTTGGGGAGAGTCGTGGGAGGGTTAGCTTGGTCTCACGAGGTCAGGGGTGACCGAAATTTAGCTTGCACGTTTCAACTCAGATTTTTTCATCGTAGTCAGTGTACTGTGTAGCCTTGTTGAAGCTTCTTTGTTGACCTCCGAGCTGAATGAAGTATGCCACAAGGTAGAGGGACTCTCTCAGGATTTTAGTAAATTTGAATTCGCCTTCGAAGGTGGATGAAAGTGCCCAAGTCGGAGCTCTAGTTCGCGCGTGGTTGAAAAGATAAGCTCTTCTTCTTCTTCTTCTTCAGTCATTTGAGGGTTGTGGAGGATAAATGAGGAGGAGCTATTTATCTAGGGAGCTTGGGGACCCTTAGCTCTACTAGTTTCCAAATTGGTTGAGTTTATCCCCTCCAGAATTGCCATTGTCAAAGCGGATATCCCCTCACCGAAAATGGAAAGGAATAATTTCATTTTCCATTTTATGAACAGTGTTGTCATTTGAAGGTTGAAGACGACACAATGCGTGCATGTGTGAGCTACCATGTGATGCATTGTGATTGACTGGCTTCGCTGATGCGACTTCCCACTCAGTGTTCAAGTCGTCCGTTGACTGGCCATGTGATGACCTCTCATTGGTCACTCATCCCAACGTGGCTACTGACCACATTTGACCATGACATGTGGCGTTCTCTGATTGACCGATTTAAATAAGTCAATTTTCCCTCTTGACGCACTATGTCATTGTCACGTGTTAGCCTCTAATTGGTTGTGGCCATCCGACGTTGACCTCAAATTGGTCGACTACTTCTCTGACATCCTAGTCGGTCACTTACATGGCACATTTGGCACATGTCAGCTCCTCATTGGTCAGCCCTACGACATATATTCTTAGTTGACCTTTGATTGAGGACACTTGTTGCTCTCTCATTTTTCAATTGTCGGTAACGTTTTTTTTTCATATGATCGTTAACCAAGAACACGTGTCACGCTTTAATTGGTCAATGCTTCCTAGTGTTGACTGAGTGATTGATTGGGTGTGTTTCTCCATGTATCGCATGCACAACTAGGCTCTAACCTAGTAGGTGGTTCGTTGATCGGCTCGGCTGGACTAGGTTTGGTAACCCGAAATAGAAAATCGGTCGGTTTAGGCCCGATTCGACCAGTTTTCTAAAAAATAAAATTTTATAAATTTGTCTATATTCATTTTCACACTTTGGTGACTTTAACTTCCAAATTTGATATTTTTTAGTAACCTAAAAAAATGAATCTTTGAACTGATTACTTCTAGTACAGTCTGGTTCAACCCGATTTAATTTCAGTTCACCTTGAACCGTTCCAGTTTTCACATCCAAATCACTTCATGGTTCTTTTCCATGGCTTTTGGATCCTCATTGACCAATTAGAATTTTCCAAATTCCCATTTTGACTAGTTTTTACTATTTTCGGATCAGTTTGATCCTTGGTTTTCTCTAAAAAAATTTGGTTCTCATTTCCGAATTCTTATTTTGAGAGAATGGACTTTACATAGTAGGTTTTCAAGGCTTAATTCATCATGCTAAAAAACACAACATAATTTTTATTCTCGAAGTACGGTCCTCTTCCGACTGTCTCACTTAACATGGTATTACACATTTCATACAATAATCTATGAATTACTTCATAAGTATGGCAAGCATTTGTTTATCCCTAGGGTCCGACCCTCTCCTATCCATCCCGTTACACAACCCTACTTAGGGGTGTATATCACCTATTATGTGATAAATCCCTTGTGACGTATCTAGGTATTTCATGACTTTCACGAACTGCCTTTTATTGACATATCTAAACCTTGTTCCATTATTCAGTATTAGGTCTTAACTTATTTCACAAAAGTTACCTTGGCCTCCATCTAAATACCTAGATATGTGATCCCTAGTTTACTCTCTATCTTACTGTACCTTAATCCATCATTTAACATTGGGTTGTAGCCCCCATCTTTGATGTCTAGTGGAGTGGGTTATTTTTATAAAATATGGGTCTTAACCCCTTTCATGGATATCACTCTTATACTCACTATATAACTAGTGGTTTATAACTTTGGCTCATAGTCCCATTCATACTCGTTCGAGCCTTATGTGCCTTTTTATAAATTTGTCGCCTAAACCATTTAACACAACTTTGGTCCATTTTTCATGACCATCCCTCTATTTCCCTGAGTCTCTTACCCTTCCATTCTAGACTATAGTTTCTTGGATCTCTTTTCAAACCATTCAAGCACTTTCCATCATTTGATAAAATCTTTTGCATAAGTTTTTCTAGGCTTTCGAGAATATGTTTTCCAAACATTTACATTAGTATTTTATCAAAATGAGAGCATAGGCCATATCGGTCTAATCGAACACGAAGTCAGAAATCCCACTCATTGTTTTAGTTGGGACTTGTTCATCTCGACAATGGTTTTATTCGTCGTGGAATGTGTGGTTCCCGACATACTAGTTGTCGAATTCCTTTTCATAAATCAAGGAGTAGTTTTAGGTCAGTCTCGACCATAACTATGTGTTCATATGCTATTAGTAATGTTCCAACATATTACGGTTTTACCCCTTGGCTAAATTTGCTTCACTCTCGCATGTCAACAAACTCGTCACAACTAACCCATAACCATTATTTTTTTCATCAATCTAAGTTATACACATGTTGGGTCACATTTGCCAATATGAGCCAAGGACTTTATGTTCCTCAATTAAATTCTTATCTTTTCCCTTATTACATTTTGGTCCTTTGACTTTCCAAAGATTACCATAGTGACCTTACACTATTCATTTGTCCATTTTGAAAAGCCTAACCCTTCAATGAAGTCATTTTATGTCTCCCTAACATTCTAGTCTCATTTGGGTCCTCGCATTCTTAGAAATTTTGTTGGTTGCCCAAATTTTCAATATTTACAACCTTGTGCCTAAAATTTTTCAAAAGTTTCATTTAGGTCCCTAGCCTCTTTCCAGCTATCTCTTTGGGTCCCCAAGTTTTATTATGCTTTCTTTTAGGTCCCTAAACTTCTACTGTATCTCATTTGGTCTCCATTTTCCTAAAATCGTAATTTGACCCCTATACATTTTGAAAATAACAATTTAGTCCCCTAACTTTTATCTCTTTCAAAATGACTCCATAAATCCTCCAAAAACCTTTTCTAGGTCCATCATCTTATTCCCTAGGTCCCCACGGTCACTTTCTAACCACCTTTAGCCAAAAAAATGTTGTGTTAGCCCCAATCAGACTCTTGTTTTGGTCGGAAACTCACTAGAGAGAAAGTAGTGATGACCGACATCAATAGGGTTGGATAACTGACTTCCTATGAGTCTTTAGACACCTTGATCACCTCCAGCAGTAGTCTGAGTTGCCTAAAATTCCTGATTTATAGAGAGGTATAAGAAACATATATCTACTAGAGATTCTCAAATTGTTTATGGTCACAAGGCTTACCTATAGCCCGAACGATCAGCATTGTCGGCGAGAGGGGATTGAGAGGAGATTGCATAATTAATGTGGGCAGTGGTTGGTCGTCGAGGAGGTCGAGGCAAGATTAGAAAGTTCCTACCCTATTTTCAGTTGAGGGAGCAGTTGTAGTGTTCCATCACACCGTCATCGAGAGTGGGCATGTTAGTGTTGGGGAGAGGTGTGATTGGAAAACTTACCAATGCCCGATTCTAAGGACACTTAAATGAATAAGTTTGGTGGTCAGAGGAAGAAATGGTAAGCTATGATATTGTGGTCATTGAAAAATTGAGGGGGCTTAGCTTCTAGAGGGAATTCCGACCAACCATTGGTGAGGGGAGCGCCACCACTTATATAAGAATGTCGAGGGACCAACTCCCTATCTGAACTTGTTCATAGTTGACTTGATGTGACTCCTTAAACCTCACATGACATTTAATTTTCTTGGGGGCAAAAATATAGAAAATATCGCTTACATCTGAGTTATTTCTGGGTCCGGGTCATGTAATCGAGTCATAAGTCATGTGGAGAAGATGACACATATTGTCCATTGTGTATAACAAGTGTGTGCACCTAGTGTGGCGTAGCAAACTAGTTTTTGACAAATTAATTTATCAATTTGACTAATTTTAGTTTCTACTTTTCCTATGATCACTTGTGTGCTTTCTAAATATTTATCAATAAAAGTTATCTTGTATTTATCATTAAATCTCTCAACATGATTCCCTCCTAGTTCTCATCATGTTCCAACTCCAGTTTAAGACTCAAGTACTCAAGTATATCACTTCACTCTTTTTATACTACATATGTTGACATTTTTAAGTAATTTACCATATTTTTTAATATAATAATTTTAATAATCTTTTAAAAAATAATTGTAATTATAAAAAAACACAACTGGATTTATTAGAGTATCTAATAAACATAAAGTATAGTTAGACAATGGGTCTCAAAGAGCTTTTACTAATAGACAAATAGTAATTACTAATACAATATCATCCATACTACTAATTAAAAGGCAAAAGATGAATGGGAGTTTTAATATAATTGTAACCACTAAATAATAAATTGACATTTTTTATGATTTATATAAATTTAAAATAAAATCTAACGGGTTCGTGTGTTTTTAAAAAATTCATTATGATTTATTTTTTTGACTTGTGCCTATTATTATTATTATTTTTTATTTAAATATAATTCTAGGAAACGTTAGGATGTAATGTGAAGGGATAAGGCATAAGAATCGTCCATTGGAGGAAGCTTTGAGGCCATGAAAAGGGAAATGAGGGAGGCATGCCCAGATTCAAATGATTGACATAGCAGAAAATGCTGCTTCATGCCAATGGATGGCCTAGGCCTCCTCCGACCAGTTGCTCCTCCTCATCGTCTTTCATGCGGCAGTCAACTTCATGCTTGATAGCCCGTAATCGGGTTAACATTGGCCGCAGGAGATCAGTGGCCTTTGCCTCTTTTTCTGGATTGGCTCTCTCCCTGTCGATTCTGCTGCCCAACGCAGCTTCGCTGGAGCAGGAGCCAGAATCGGAGACACTTTCAAACATACCGCAGGAGCTCTCCGGTGAGTGCCCCACCCCGAAGGACTGCAGGAAGCCGAGGATCCAGCGGCCCAAGACGAGAAAGGCGGAGTCTTGCACCACCAAATGTGTCACCACCTGCATTCGGGGAGGCGAAGGGTCCCCCGGCGAAGGCCCGCTTAACATCAGGAAGCCTCTGGTCGTCTTCAAGGAGGGCTTCCGGAGCCGGCGATACTGGTACTTGTTAATTTATTGTCTCTGTTAGTCATTCCTCTTGCCGTTGTTCCATTACAAGCCTCATGTAATGCTTACTTACCTGATGTGTTATTGTGGGTGCAGTTTGGTCGAATGCTCCGACATATGTAACCTTCTCGGCGATGAAGATTCTGGCCCTTGAGGAGACTGTCAAGTTCCTGATGGACCTGCATTTTTACCAAATTTTACACCATTGTCAATTGTCCATGGACAAGGGAGATAGTTATTCTTTTCAAGCGAGAACAAGTAGACTAGGAGCGTTCAATCAGCATGTCAAGTCGGAGAGAACACATCCCTCAATTTTGATGTAGGCGCTGTTTGGAAAATCAAGTTCAGGTGCACGATCAGAATGAATCTACTGATCAGAGTTGCAAAGTGGCAAGTTGCAGGCAGACAAGGAATGTACGCTTGGGTCATAGCTGATGGTAAGTGTACTTTCGCTTACATCTGGTACATCTTGAATTGATCCAGGTTGACCATTCATTAGACTGCCCTATGCAACAATATACTGTTGTTCCAATTGCAAGAATTGCGTGTTCAGAACTATTATCTTATTGATGTTAGAGAATGGACAAAATAATGCAGTTTCCCATGATGAAGGGATGTACAATATGAAGGATCATGGTTTATATAAAGAAGACTGTGGTGGTTTCATCTTCTTTATGGTCGAGGTTCTTACAGTTTGTGGTCGAGGTTGTGGTGGTTTCATCTTCAAAATTTCGTACTCAATAGCAGTGGCAAATTGGCAATGAATGAATCCCCTCCAATTGTATTAATGACAATGATGTGGAACATAAATGACATTCTTGTTTTTGCAACTACCTACCCTCAAAATTAATTGTGAGAGAGTTCAATTTACTAATTATTTTTTAACATTTCTAATGATTATGCAATAATTTTCTATTTTACTAGATAAGTTTAGTTTAGAGGGCAATAGTTAAATTAACAAGTGGGAGATCAATAACCCACTTTTCATCAATATATTAAGTACATATTCTCTATTACATAAAAATATTATCATAAAATTTTAATACCTTATTATCAATAAATTAATTGAAATTCCTAAGGTAAATAATTTAAAATTATTTACCTAATAATGTATTTAGTGCAATAATTACCTCACCATTAATAATAATAACAATAATGACACTATTATCTATATATATAACAAAATAGGGGTAGTTCGTCCACTCGATTTTGTATTTATCACAATAAAATTGGAAAGATTAAGAATTCTAATAAAACCTATTTCTTTTATAAAATAAAATTAAAAATTTTTATTTAAATACATAATATAACCTAAAATAATTTAATAAAAGATTAGGGGATATAATTATTAATAAATAGTAAATTATAAACTCTATAAACAAGTTAATATAGTTGCATCAAGCTATGATTGCTTGAAAATATTTACATGCTCTAGTTTGACTATTTCTTTGCTTTTACTGTACTAGAGTAGTGGGTAATCCCAAAACTCAATAAATGAGAAATTTATATTATACTAATTTTGCTTATAATTTAATAAATATGATATAATTTTTTATTTTATATTGTTCTATTTTTATCGATTTATTAAATTTCTCATTTTATATTGTTCTATTCGTCCCCTCAAAATTTAGTCTTATCTGGTATGTAATCTCATCTTACGGATCCACTCTCATTTCTCATCAACAATTTAACATAATATAATTTATTATATGCAGAACTTAACATAAACTGGACACTCATCTTCACACATGGGAACTTGTATACTGGAAGGATATATTATAATACCAATTAAGTTCAATTGAGAGTGTAGGAGTCACATGTACTATTCTATAACTAATACTCCTAAGATTTATCTCCCATTGAGATATCTTTGCATTTGGGGTAATGACTAACTTTTACTCAAATAACCTTGCACATGTACATTACACATGCAACTTAATCCCGCATATTCTTATCGTAGTGATATAATCGAGATGTTATTCGTACATCAATTTGGTGTCCCAAAAAATTTAGACAAAATCATACTAAATAAAAAAGTTTTAAAAATTATATATATATATATATGTATATACGAACTCAAACAACATATATTAAGTTGATTATAAAATAGGTTTAAGTATATTCTATTCTAGCTAATCTACTCTAAATAAAAGAGGAGACAATCAACGAGTGAGTTTACTAATATTAAGTTTAATTAAATTTTTAAAATTATTTCAATAAATTGGGTCTATTTGATTAAATTACTAAATTTATATGATTATTTATGTGAATATGTGAATATGAATTTATTATTCACTCTCATTGTTTTTTGAAAGCTACATCATCCATAAACTCTTGGAATACTCTATCTCATGAATATTGTCCTGACATATAATATTCTCTAGATTATTTTTGTACCTGTGTTGCTTTTATCTATTCATAGTTGTATCTTTATTTTATATCTTGACAAGTATTAAATTCCTAAAATTGTAACATACAACACTTGAAAAAGAAATGTTACCTATTTGGAAGAATGAAATTTTAGATCTTTATCCTCTTTCTCCTGAAAATATATGATTTAGTTGTAAATAAGATTTTATGATTAAAGTTTACATTGATGAGTCAGTTCACCAACTTAAAATATAGTTAGTTGTAAAATATTCATGGTATTAATATGATGAAATATTTTCTTATGGTAGGATACGCATTTACATGAATCTTGTCACTTGACATTAATAATTATATCATCGTGTTATTATTTCACATTGATAATTATATAATTGGATATCAAGAATGATTTCATTCCTAAAATTCTTGAGAAAAAGGTATATAACTCAACTCACTTAATTTGTGGTTATAGAATAGGTATCCAAAATTTTTGGTATAAGAAAATGGCGTTAAGGAATCTTTCAACGCCTACTTTGGTTATTTATCTCAATCTCTCAACTAATTTGTTATGGTCATTTGTATTAATGATCCCTTAATATTATTTTTATTGTGTGAAAATAAATTGTAATAACAAGAATTCCCAAATCGATAATAAGGCTAAACCGAAAAAGTAAATAAAACTTGTGATTAAAGATATCATAAATTTAATATAAGATCTTAGAAACGACTAAAACTAGATTGGATAGAAATTGAAAGGATCTCAATGGTTAGAAATTAAAGATCGAAAATCCTCCTATGAAAAATCAAATAAAAAATGGGAATTATATGTAACTTAATTAAATTAGATTTAGATTTAACTTTTTAAGAGACTTAAAAATGGTAAATGTGTAATTTTGGATCCAAAGTATAAATAAGTTTTTTTTACTCAATAAATTACTATTTTATTTATTTATCAAATAAGATACCGTACAATAATAAGATAAAAAAAAGAAATAATTCTCTTATTCTCAATAATAGATATAATATTATTGAGTACAACAGTATTCAAACCGTTTGAACCCCAATTCTTCATGTAGAAACATGCTGATGCATCTGCACAAGAGTTGTTTAATCATTTAACTAGTACCACTTAACACTCTAAAAATCTCATGTAATACAATGATTCAGCGGACAATCCATTGAATTTCTAGTTACTACTTTTGAAATAGAGTAAATAGTATACGAGAGTCAGATTCAAGTATGATTTTGAACTATACTTGTTCTTATGCGAGTTTTAATCCTTCCAACATAGCTTGTGCATCGGCTTCCAATGCGTGTGTGCAATAAAATCGGGAGCCACTAGCCCAGAGTAAAGAGCCATGTTTATTTCTGACTATGATTCATGTGCCTACATTTCTTGTCAATAGATCAAATGAGCCATCCACATTAATCTTTACAGTGTCACTTGATGGCTACTTCTATATTCCTTTAGTTTCCGTAGACAAATTTGACTCATTTCTAGTGCAAATTTGATCCTTATTGATGCACGCATATTCTCCAATCGAATGCATAATGTTACCGATCATTTCTTAAACTTGTGGCAGGCGTCCTAAAAATAGAGTTCTATTTCGTTTCTTCCATATCACCCAAAGGTTGTGACAAATCTACACTTTATTACTTCTCACTCATGTTTTCCCTCTTAAATTAAATAACCAACATTCAATTCATTTAATTAAGGATAAATCAGCAAACTCTTCAATTCTTACCACACACGTTGTAAACAATACTAATCTAGTTCATGCATAAAAGTATAAATAAATAAGTAAACTTAGAAAATTTTAGAAAAAATAAAATAAATCTAAAAATATGTCAATAACTGATCAAATAAAGGTCAAAACTAGTTGAACTAGTAGGAAGTCAAAATAGTACAAATGACTAGAAAATGAGTTAGACCTACAAGAAACTAGTAGAACTGATCAAGAAAACTACGACCGAATTGGGTCAACCTATGCGAGGCTATGTGTGCACCATGTGAAAGTCTTATAGAGAGAAATCATGTGTAACACATGTGATCTTCCCTTACCATAGGTTAAACAGTAGGAGTAAGCGAGTTCTTTGAATGAGAAAATTGACAAAGGAAAAAATCAATGTAAAGTAGTATTTTTGTCTGATTGGTTACTCACTTTGACTGCTAGTGAGTCCTTCATAGCTCTCTATATAAAGGTTAACCCTACTCTTTTTTTATACATGTAGAATTCTTCTTCTAAAATTGAGGTGCCTGATTTTTCGGCGATGCTATTTACAAGCTCTGACGAGCCATGTTTCGATAATGAGAGATCCCCTTATTTAACTCAATAAAATTCCCTCAATTTCCTATACATGGTGATGGTCTTGTTCGAGCTCGATGATGACAACAAAAGTACTAACAAGATCAAATAGTGCTAGTACTCATAGAGCTGAAAAATAAAACACTATACTCTAATGCTCTCTAGCCTTGGCCGACGATAAAAAATGATTTGGGGAGCTCTTTAAAATCTCATAGACTTACCTCATACCTCTTACTACTTTCAAGCAATCCAATCATCATGAATTAAACTTTCCATTCATTATTGACCCATTTTCAATCTATGGTGAATGTAAGTACCCTCAAAACCGATTAAGACAACACTTAATACAAGGAGAATCCTAAGAGATCTAACTACTTTCTTACATCCTCAACTTTGGAAAACACATTTTTAACGGTGAGTTTTCAACTACTTTTTTCTTAATACTCTATTTTTCTGTATCTAAAAATTGAACTACAAATGTACTAAATCAATCATGTAAAGGCTCAAAATGAATGTAAAAACATGGGAAAGATGAATTGGAGCATGTTAGAATTGATTTTATAGCTTAAAACTTGATCTAAGAAGAAATAACATATTGGAGGAAAAATGTATATTTGGGAAATTTGGAAACCCAAAAATAATTTTTTTTTTAAAAATTAGGACTGAAATGGAAATAATGATAGTATAAGAACCTAAAGGAAAATAGTTAGAAATATTTGAGTTTAAAATGTAAAAAATAGGAATTTAGGTACTTAAATACAAATATTGAAAAGTTTAGCGAACTACATGCAATTATTAGAAAGTTTTGGGAACAAGTGTAAATAGGTCAATTTTTTGTAACTTTATAAATTTGAGGAAGTTAAGGTCGAGTAGTGAAATATAATTTATTAAGAATTGAATCGAGTAAATCAATCCGAAAAAAGGATAAAAATGTAAATACAAGAAAAAATTAAGACAGTTAAAAAAGTTTTAATAAAACTCAACCTAAAGGTATAATCTAGTTGAACAATTGAGTAATGGAGTACTCACTGGGATACACACGATTAAGGTGAATGTAATTTATGATGTTGAGTTTGATTGGACCAACAAAATTAATACTTACAAATTTTATAATATTATATAAGTGTATATTTGTAATTTTGTGTAAAAAAAATCTTGTATAAAAAATAATACAAAAGATGTTCAAAAAAATTTGGGTACTAATCTAACGATTTCTAAAAACCGCGACGTAATAATTTATAAAAAGATATCCAAAGTTTAGTGTTTAATAAAATGGACTAAACCCCATTACGTAGGAGATGCAATCTAAGCCCAACAATTTAAAAAAGTTGGTGAAGTCCTAACATTTATGAAAATGAAATAAGGTAAAAGAAATTAAAAAAATAGTCCAAGGCCCATCCACCGTTTAAGGAAAATGGTAATACCCATTATTTATGAAAGATGCAATTTACGAAATAAGGGATAAAATTGTATGATTTATGAAAGGTATATAATTGTATGATTTATGAAATGTATGTTAAACCTTGATTGGTTGTGAAATATGGTTTAAAAACTAACATTTTTATCAAATAAGGATAGGGACTCGATACAAAATTTATATAGCCTATAGAGATTTGTTTTAGAATCTATTTAATCGATATTTATGTGGTGGATAGAAAGCAAGGCAACATTTAATTTATGCACGTTTCTATGGTGGGCTAGAAAATACACTCACCTTTAATTTATACATGTTTGTGTGGTGGGCTAGAAGACCAGCCGACATTTGTTCTATGCATGCATGTGTGTTTGAATAAGACCAAGTTAATACTTGTTTGTTTGAGTAGGATGAGCATGAGACCATTAGAAGAGGTAATATGATTATCAATGACTACTAGAATTATTGGGGTAAATATATGGAGATTATTGTTTTCGGTATATAAGGTCCTTAGAGTTATAATTATGTGGTACAATATATTGATTAGGAGCAAGATGGGAAGGTGTATTGAATAATTGTCGTAACTATACTACCTTCCAATGAGCGGTGGGTAAAATATATTCGAACCACGAATTGTAAACATGCTTGATTGTGTTTTGATAACATGAAATTATGAAGGTACCGAGTGTAGGTCCTATTACTCCATTCAGATGAATTGTTCGAAAAGAAGACCTTCCAACATTAATATGTTTTGAAAATTTAAAAGTCTGTGAGATGATTGTTTGATTAAGTGATTTTAAATATGAATAAAAATATTTATATGTTAAATATGAATAAGAGAATAATAAGAATTTGATAAAGTTTATATATATATATAAACTAAAATGTATCAATCAATAATAAAAATACGTATGGATAAAATATATTTAAATAATTTATAATTGTATAAATTATTTATAGGTGGAACGAGTATACCATCCATGCTAATTAGAAATAGTTCAATGAAAATTTTACTATTTTAAGTAAAGTCTAAGTGAACTAGATTGATATATTATCTAAATATTGAAATTTAAATTATGAGTTTGTGTAAAATAAATAAATTTATTTTTACAATTTCATTTTTAAGTAGAAAATGACTAAGTATCAATATTGGTAAATATATAATTATTTATGTAAATATCTGATGTTTCAATAACAGAGCTCATTAGATATATTTGTAAGACAATTTATTAAAATACAATTTAGAACGTAAAAGGAATAACTTATATTTTATAATCTTTCTCGAAAATATTTTATTAGTACGAGTGATAATCTCATGTTTTATATGCTAAATTTCTTGAGCATGAGTATGATTTTATTGGGATATACATTATGTGCCTGATTGAGAATGGTATCCATAAGTCTAAAGGATAGGTTAGGATTTCCCATGAGTTTGAACCACGTGCATTACATGACCAAGAGTTTGATTGTATTAATTTAATATTATTTATAATTAGGAAAATTATTTCAAAAGTAAATTAAGCGTGGAAATATTTTAATATGTGATCAATATTATTTTGATATTTAAATATTCTCGTAATTTTTTTTAGTGATACTTATTAACCTTCCTGCTCACCCACTTGGCAGACCTTTTAGAAAAATTAGAAAATATAGTTTCTTAACACTAAGATAAGAAGTTGAAAATGTGGAATATAAAGAAGATATATGCAGCAATGAGGTAGACTAATAATGTATCCATCCAGAGAGAAGATGACCTAAAGATGTCAACTATACAAACAACTTTGCCTCATCTTCATTTCAGAAAGCAAGCTGTCAAATACAGAACCAATGGCATATAACAGCAATGCATTACAGGTTTTCTAAAGTCACTGATGGGGTCTCTATGGGATGATGGATGATGTCACTTGAAGGTGGGGATGCTGCATCATCATTGAGATTGAACCTCTTACTCTTTTCCCCTTCACTGTCACTGTCAGGAGGATTACCTTCTTCTGGTGATGGCAAGTTCTGATTTGATGATATTATGGCACTTCCAGCACTATGATGTTCTTCCAAAATCTTCTGTAAGTACTGAGCATGCTCTTCTATCCGCAGCTGCAGCTCCCTCTGTACCTGGCATTGTTAATAAAGGAAAAGCCTGTTACAAAAGCATCATTTCACAAGCTTTTGGAAGTTCAGTTCCAAGTGACTGGAGTCAGGCATATCAGAACACAAGCCTCTTATATCCCAGCTGTGATCAATACTCGGACTTCATTAGTTCCCAATTGCTTAGAAAATGATACTCAATTGCATGTTTAGCTTGGTGCTAGCATAGTACCTCGAGTTGTTTGTGCAGTTGTTTCTGAACTTCCATTTGCATGCGTAGAGCCTCAGTAAGTTGCATTCTCCTACAGATTCACATAGAATAGAATAAATAGATATTGCTGAATCATTAGGATACAGTACAGTATGTATAATAACACAGGAACAAGGAGCAGACAAACTAGAATACTGACCCCTTCCTCCTTCTACCATACTCGCTGCTACTGGTCGCTGCCTTCTCTCCCGAGCTAGAAGTCACGTCTAAGTCTAAATATAGTGAGTGGTAAGAGCAAAAATATGAATGTAATGATTCCGTCGTGAACAAAATGTGATCTCCATACGTATACATATAATAGAAGGGTTGAAAAAGCTATATATATATATATATATATATGAATCAAAATACCTTCTTTTCTCTCGGGAATGTACTTTGCAAAACGATATTTCTGAAAATAAAAAAAAATGACAGATGATGAAGGCTAGAGGTAAATGGTGGTCACTTCTATTGAATGATTTGAGTAGATACTCTAGAATATACCTGCAAGTAGCTTTTCACATGGTAAATAGTCAAACCCTGTACATTCATGAGCTTTAAAACAGCTTTTGGTGTAGCCTCTGCACAAGAGGGAGCAAATAAGTGAAAGCCTATACAAGAGTATTGTGTACTCATCACTCTATCATCGTTCAATGAGATCCTATTGTGTGCACTCCTCACTACCCTTATGTCCACATTCACCCACCAATAAACTCTATTGTGATAATCTTATAGCATTATAGCAGATTACATATGATACTATTATCAATGCACATGTCTCTACCCATCTCCAACTTGTTGATATCTTTACTGATATGTTTACTAAAGCACTTAGATGAGACCATTTTTAGTTTCTTCAATTCAACTTGAGTGTTCACAATTCTCACTCTCTATCTCGAAGCCAGTATTAACTCTTCAAGAACAATACTACAAGTTGTCTTGCCCCTTAGCCCCTCCCCACACATCTGTCCTAACTTTAGTGAGTTGTGAGGATTTTCTCCTTTACTTGTAAATTCATGTTGAAAATTCTCAAATACATGTAAACTTGAATTTATGTGATTTAATTATGAACTTTCAAACAATACTGTTTTTTTATTCTTCATTAATTTTCCTTCTTTATAGTTAGGATGGTATTGTTATGAATACATTGACAATTCTGGTATTTTAAATTTAACAAGCTATAAAACATTGATAATTCACCAGTTATTACTTATTTGTTTTTATTGAAAGGTTGAAATATTATTTTAAATAATTATAATATTTGATATATTTTTAATTAATTTATATTATATTATATTATATTATTATTTATTTTTATACTTTATTATGAACATATAAACACATTTCTAACGATGGACCCCATTTTTTTTCTCAATTCTCTTCAGTTTCATCTCACCCATTTAATATTTAACAACCACTTATATAAATACAGGAGAATAAACAACTGGTAACAAAGCATATTGGTTTGGAAGTGAGCTTACTTTGAGCACCATCAAGCTTGTTGACGGCCTCAACAAAAAGCTTGTGAAGTTGGGGAGTCCAACGCATCCTCGGTTTGTGTCCAGGGCCACCAGATTGACTTGAAGATGAAGGGGAACCAACACTTGGTGTTGTTGGAATAGACCAATTGAGATTCAATTCAGGTGCTTGCTTAGGTGGTGGGTGATGATGCCATTCATAAATATCCTTGGAGAAAAAAGATGGAAATGACACCTTAGACATTATTCTGTATGTGTGTTGAAGAACAGAAAGGGTGCTAAAAAAAAAGACAACTTTCCTATGTAATAAATACTATCATTATTCCTAGCGCCATTACTACTAGCTAAATGAAGCCATATGGAGTCTTATGAAATAGGGAAACATGCTTACATCGAGCGTCGGGTTTTCACCACTTTCAACCATGATTACATCAAGCTCGTCAGCCAGATATTGTAGTTCCACCTGCTCTTCCAAGTTTGAATTGTCATCATTGCAACTGAGTCCATGGAAGCTCCCTTCAGTAAAGTTCCCTGGCAAACTCAGCAAGTACTTCATATGAACTTCCGTGGAGTCAGCTTGATTTCTTCTCTTGTACACAGGTGAATTTGAGAGGAATGGAAGATTCCCAACCGGTCGATGAGCTTCAGATGTCGTTGATGATGACTGGTATAGATTAGTACAAAAAAGAGAAGAACGCGAAAATGTGCTCTTGAAGTTGTGGACAGGAGAAACAGAAGAGATGATGCCTGCAGGACCTGATCTCAGGCTAAACTTCTGAGCTTGAGCAGATGACCCCTTAAAATGGTCGGAACTGATGGAATCGACTTGTGCGGAAGGCGGTGGAGATGATGAAGAACAACCATCGGCCATCAGGTTAAGATCTTCTGTTTGATGGCCAGACACTTAGACTCTTTGAAGCACCGAATATTTCATACTTCCCTTGGACCATGGCCCTATAGCATGGCAACTCCAACTGTTGCTAATCATACGGTGGATGGTTGCTTGATTAACCGCAAATCCTCTGAGATCCAAGTGAGAGTTTCCTAACCCAACAAGAAAATCTAAGCTTAAAGAATATTAGTCAAATCTGGTAGGCTACTGCTTGCTTTGAATCTCCCTTGGAGCTTCCATGGCCTAACCAGGCAGAGAAACACTCCGAACTACAAAAGCATTGACTACAGATGAAGAGAGCTCTACAAAGGGTGAGGATTGCACCTGGGGATGATGCGAGAAAGAAGAGGGACGTCTGTTTGTGGACTTTGATGTCAGTGGATAGGCAGCTAGCTACCTCTCGAACAGGCACAGAAGATGATGGAATAGGAGCAAAAAGTTGCAAAGCCTCCAAAGATAGTGGACGGAATCAAATGCATGCCTAGAGACGGAAATTTATTCACTGGCATGATGTCACTGCATCAGCTAGCAGCAGACCAGAGATGACTTGTAAAAATCACCTGAAAATAAAAGTATAATCCCAGTTAAAATGCCAACTAATGGATCCATAAAAGAAATTTCAAACTTTTATGGCACTGGTTTACACTTAATATTCAAGTGGGATTCAAGGCAAAACTAGAGTAGAGTTATATGAGAATTATGGTATAGGTGAATGATTTGGACGTAAACCCTTCTTGATAAGATCTTCATTTGGGGAATCTTCTTAGAATATTCTTTTTCTTATATCTTATTCACTTAAATTGAATAAAAAAACATAAAGCTTTTGTTTTATTCTAAAGAGAAAATTCATGGTAAGAAAGTATTACAACACCACACAATCCACATGATATAAGAAAATTTTAGGAGTAATGTGACACTATTGGTATGGTACTCCAATATTTTATAATTGACGTACCAAATGATATAATGATACAAAAACTAACAGCAATATGTCTCTCAAAAGATGGGCTTTACTCAATTTTTGAAGAAATTAAGAAAAAGAATGGGAGGATTTGTTTGCTTTAATGGAAAATGGTACCAAGCCTAAGGGTAAAAACCCTAACAATTAACCTAAGTGTAAAAACCCTAACATTAACCATGCCATGGTTGAAACCTTGACATGCTACTATTGACATAAAAAAGTTAATATATAAAATAAAGTATAAAAATTTGCACTATAGTTTAATTATTTACATATATTTTATTAAATTAAAAATATATAATTTTTATTGAGTACTAAATTTTTATATAAAGTATTTTGGTAAGTTTAAAAAGTATTTTCAAATTGAATATTAATAAAAATATTACATATAAATTAAACCAAATACAAAATTATATTAATTTATACTTTTGAAATTTTAACTAAAGGAGAGAGGGACATGCGAGAGGGAGTAGGGATATCAAATGCCAAACTCTCTCGAGTCCAAATCGAACTGGAATAGAGTGCGGGCTCCGGTCCTGTCCATTTCCTTGGATTGGGTACGAATCCAAGGTCTTAGTAATACCTAATTCCGTCCAATCTTTTTTTTTTTCAATGAAACTATGTTTCCTCGCTAAGTGCTTTTAAAAATACCTTATTTTCCATGTACCCTTGTTTAGTGGGACTGGGTTAAAAAAACTAATTTTGTTACTCCACAGTCTCACTCTCTCTTATAATACCTCGTGATAGTTGTTTACCTACCGATCTTAATTTGTATGGCCGTCACTATTTTTGATATTATAAATATAATTATTATGATAATCTCGGTAACAATTTAATGTAAACTAAAATAATTTTAATATTATTACAAAAAAATATTTTTCAAAAAAATATTTTTCAAAAAAATATACCAAAATAAATAGTGAAATGTATTAAATAGTAATATCATTATAAAAGTTAATTTTCCTATTTATATGGAAAGTTTTAGGAAATTGTATTAGTTCGACAACTACTGATTAAATAAAATTTTTAACTGATTAAATAAATTTTTTCTAAAATAAAGAATAATTTAAAATTATTTCTAGAGTTTGTTAAGAATTTAATTATTAATTTATTTTATAAATTTTATAATAAAATACCTCAATCAAGCACCATTTCCATTAAGGAAATAATCATCCTATCGAATATAGAATTTTATTTGTCTCAATTATGGTCTAAAACATATTTATCGATCAACTTGGTAATAATCTACAACCTCTACCATTAGTTTGTGTGAGCACCATTATCCAACTCACATACTTTTCCTATAAATTTTTCTAGAGAGTAATATTTAATTTATTACCGGCGAAGGTATGGTTGTTGGAGTTCTTGATATGGGGAGTTAGCTCTAGTCGATAGAATTCTCAAATGATCAAATTTCACCTAAATTGATGGCTTGAGCAATGAAATTTTGATTTAGTAAAATTGTACAAATTTTGTTATGTAAATTCACTATTCCGACGAATGGGGGTAGTAATGACTTACCTCTATTACTTAGGGAAGACTAGGCTTGGTCGTTGAGGGTTAGAGAATGGTTGGCTCGGTCGTAGGAAGTCCGGAGGTGGCTCAAAATAAGCTTGATTTGTTTAGTGATAGTTCGGGCGACGAAGCAAGGTTACTATTTAATTCCACTAGCACTCCTCCGATGATACTCGAGCTTAAAGGTGTATGTAGGAGGGTAGATGGCTTACTCGGATTCCAAGGAACCTTATTTCGTGTTCTTAGGTGGAGAAAAATGTCGATGTTGGAGCTCTAGTTCAGGGATGGTCTGAAATTGGAGAAAATCAGATTTTCTGAGCTTTGTAGGTGTAGAGAGAACAAATGGATATGAGCTCTTTATATAGTGAGCTCAAGAACAAAATGTTCTATCCATTCACTATTGATCAGCCATTAACTCTCTAATTTAAGGCCTTGTTTGAGTGATTTATGGCTTATCGAAGTTAAGGCGACCTTTCATGTCACACCCAAACCCGATTTGGTTGTGACACTCCTTCAAGTGTACCAATCATTTTGATACCGACAGAAGTCAGGCGAAATCCAAAATATTTTGAAAAAAAATTTATAAAATATGTCAGAACATAATAGTTGCATGAGGCTTAACATGTGATGTATTTCTCCCTAGCACTTCTATTCATATTTTCCTGAAAAGAGTTTGAGGGAGGGGTGAGTCTATAACTCAATGAGTAGATAATAAGGTAAGGAAAAATTCATGAGAATACAACTTATCATTTTCATTTTCTTAGTTTAGTTTTAGCACACAATCAACTATCCTTTATCATAAAAATGATCATACGTTTGTTCGTAGAGCAGTCTCCGACTGCTCCACTTGTGGTCCAGAGTGCCTTTACCGACCACCCTAGTAGAAAATCACATCTTCTACCACAAGTCTCAGTGAGCCCTACCGCCCATCCCCTAGACTTACATTGACTCTTCGTGTCCGTCATAGTGGGATGAAATCTCTTTCCCTTCTTCCTCGGTCTCAATGTGCATGAAGCTCCAAGAACTTTTTAACTTACTGGACGACAAAGATTCTCTTATACTCCTTGGGTCGTCCAACAACCCTTAGAACCAACACTACCCCATACCAGGCGCCTTGATGATTTCGTATCTCAGCATGCACAAACAAGAGTCTTTTAGTTAATACCATTATCTTTGGTGCTACCAGCTTCACGAGTTTCGTGACTCAGCTTCGGCCTAATAACCACCAGCCCAACGAGTTCAACGACTCGGCTTCAGCTCGGTAATTGCTAGCCTAACGAGTTCAACAACCCAGTATTGGCTCGGTAGCAATATCACACAATTCACCATTTATGTAGATTTTTCATGGGCTCATAACTTATCTATTCATCTACAGGTTTAAGCTCATGTCCATTGGCCTTGGGCCCACTAGAGCAACCTTAACTATTCTCGGAAATAGCTCCCAAAAAGTTTGAGCAGTTTTACGCACTCAAGGGAGACTATTTCTGGAAAAATAGTTTTCAAACAGGAAAGTATGCTAATCACCCTAACCGTGTGTGATGTCGGAAATCCCACTCACACGTATGTTGACTCGCTTGTCTAGGCAAGGTTGCCGATACTTCTAGGGTGTTTCGCGACGATAGGTAGGAGTCTCCTTTTCGTACCTAAATTATTACAGATAACGAATGATGTGAATCAAATTGGGCACGCTGTACTTCACAAGTTAAGTGCTAAAAGATTTAAATAAGTATTGAATGTACTAATTGGATTAATTGAAGAAACCCAAGTAGAAGCCCAAAAAAAAAGTCCAATAAGATCTATTAGTTGTTGACATATTAACCATAATATTTTATTTACTTATTTAGAAAATGGCTAATATTCATAAGTATTTATAAAAGACTAACTTCACAGTATTGTAAGAACAAATCTTTGATTTCAATTTTATTGTGAGGCTTATTTTTTATTTCTTTTTTAAGAGAACTTTTGAAATTATTAGGTTTTTACTTGTGGCATTCAAGCAATCAGATTTATCACAGTATTTTCTAGGAGTTCTTATTAGAGGATTTGGGTATGGGGTATAAATCTATCCATACATTTTTTATTAACTAAACAATTATATTCCATTATTTTTACTTGCGTGGTGAAAGTTTTATAGTATATTTCATATTTGGTGTATGGTGTCGTTGGTATATTGGCGGGGTTCGCATCAACGAATCATTTAGTTACTCGATTCATTTCATTTATGTCCCTAGAATTTCTCCTAATTGTATAATGTTGCTTAGATTTATTTTAGTGACAATTAATCCACAATTAATTACCAAAAATTCTAAATTTATAAGTTTATCCAATAAACTTATTTAAATTGTAAGTAAACCCCTATAAATTCTTTTAATTACAATTAAAATCCTAAAATTATTTTTAATTACAATTAAGTTCTTAATTTTCTCTAAATCACCAATTGACCCCCAGTTTATGCCAATTTCACAAAACTCCCCCAATTTTGTCCAATTTTTACCAAAATTATATTTTAGTCTTATGTTTCTTTAATTTATCAAATTGAACATTTGAAACTTGTTAATTCCCTCATAGCATACTACTAATCATTTTTTCCACCTTTCTACGAGTATCTTTAACTTTAAATGAACTCATTTGATCCAAAACTAAGCTCAAATAGTGCTCCGCTGAAAAATATTTTCTTGACAGAAAGCTTCATTTTTTTACTGCCGAAGAGACTGTGATCAAAACTCTGGATATGGGCCGATAGTGTTTGTAAAGGGGTCCTCCTAAAATCGAGTTTCACAGCAATTAATAGCCTGACAATGGGAATTGGATGAGAGAATTTTTTTTTCCCGTTATAGACTTTACGACTTTATTGTTTCGATATAAAGAGGTAGAATTAACTATCTCAAAGGTTATAGAAAGTCGAGGGTCAGTTTCCGGCCAATTCTTCGAAAAATAAAATATCTAAAAATTTTAAATTAAATTTTCTATTGAATGGTTTTAAAAGCTAAAGACGTGTCATTTACTATTATAATCCATTAAATAATCAAATCTGGATATATACACGTAAAGTTGAATACAATCGAAATTTTCAATTAAATTAATTTTGCTTTTAATAATTTAAATTGTATATTATGTCGAATTATATTAATTATTTATACATATATCTTGCTTTTAATACTAATGCAACAAATTCCATAAGAATTCAAAAATTATATTCGATTGTTAACTTCTTTTTTTTATTTTTGGTTTTTCTCATTAAGTTATATTCTTATTTTAAATTATTCGACTTTTGTTTAAATTATTTCAAATCCTAAATTAATGATTCAAAATATTATCGTAAATTTAATATGACTTAAATTTAACAAATTCAAAAATTCTCGTTTGATTTATTTTTATTTCCTATTTTAACTTTGAAAATTTAAATTATTATAGAAAATAGTTATATTTTATTCTTAATATTATTTTATGTTATCGATAAAGTAAATGATTATATTTATAAAGTTGCATACAGTTAAATTTTTTTATCAAGCTAGTTTTGCTTTTAAAAGTTTAAGGTGTAAATTATGTCAAATTATACTAATTGTTCATCAGATTTTCAAATATATTATATTTCAATTAAAAAATATGTGTGATTACATGATACAAATATAACAAATTTTATAATAATTTTAAAGTTAAGTTCGGTTGTACTCTTCTTTTTTTTTTTTTTAATTTTTCTAATAAAATTATATTCTAATTTCAAATACTCCAAATTCTAAATTTATGATGAATAATATCATTACGAATTTAATCTAATTTTAATTTAACAAGTTCAAAAGTTTTTCTCATTTCAACCATGGTACAACTCAATTTAACTTTTTATTAAATTTCTGATAATACAATATTTCTCGATATTAATTATTTTAAGTGTAAACTAAAGCAAGAACATAATAAGAACTGGTACTCACTAACTATTGCTCATCTTAGCAGACTCAATAAGATTGCACAAATGCTTTCTATTTAATATTATATATTTTTACAAATTTTTAAATGTTTTGTAAGTATTTATATTATGTTAGGAAAAGTTTAAATTATTATAGGACATTATTATATTTTTATTTTTAATCTTATTTTATGACAATTATACAATAATATAATACTAATAATCGTATTAAGAATGTGTCCGATATTATGTCGGTACTACCAAAAATGAGTTAGGATCTTATATTCAAGTTGAATATATTTGAATTTTTCTTAGTTTTGATTTTAACAATTTAAGTTGTCTATTATCTTGAATTATTTAATTATTCATAATATAATATTTAAGAGTGTTATGATAAGGTTGATTTCAATTATAATGTATTTGATAATGAAATCAGGTTTAATGTATAACTTTTTTTCTAAGATTTTTATAAATATATTTATTTTATTTATAAAAAATATGTGTTACTTTATTTGATTAAATTTTCTTTTCTGTATTTAATGGTGTGCTGGCCGAAATTTGGAGGGGGCCAGTACATATGGTTTGACGTTGCACTATTATTTGTATCCATTTTTTAGTTATAGATTAATTGACCAAAAATTTGGTTAATGCTAAATTCACATTGCCTTAAAAAGTTTGATACAAAACTTTAATTTAATAATACTTTTAATATTATTTTATATTTGGCACTAAAATTGATATGAAATTCAAAATTTATACTAAAATTAGAATTAACCTAAAATTAGGTTCTTTTGAACTATTAACCCTTATTATCATAGTTATATACACACTAAACTTGTTTGATTTTCAAATAGTATGAATTAAATGATAGGCATTGTGGTATTGCATTTTTAAAAAGATACAAAGAAAATATAAAAAAACAATATTATCTAGCATTGAACACTTTGTCTAATAAATTTCAGGCGAGGTCAACCTAACTCGAATTGTTATTGTTAGTAGATTGTGCTTGAACTATGCCATACTGAACTAGCATGAAGAGCCACCCTTAGAAAGTATAGAAGAAATAAACACCACTGGGTTTTTAGTCAATTAGCATATTTCAGCGCCAGTATTTGTGCGATCTTCATGTCACACCATCTTCTCAGTAGATTGGGCAATGTTCATGATGATTGATGTATCACTCACTCCAGCATTTCTGCTCTTAATTGAGAACACTGAAAAAGAAGGTTTCCTTCTGTATGCTATTCTTCTCAAGGAACTTCTATATACTTCAGATTGCAGTTAAGTTGTCCACTAAGGAGTATAGTAGATATAGATATAACAAACACTCTTGTACATTCTATACATGCATTCACATATGAGAAACTGCCTCACCAAGTTTCCGAGAGGTACCCGATCAGCAGACAGTGAAGAGTTTGGCACACCTTTTCTGTACTTGGGAAAGACGAGACATGGACTGAATAAGCAATCTCAGGTGTTTTTCTCCAACACGGATAGGGCCGGAGTCAAGTAGTTGTTCGCTTTATCTGGCAAATGTGCCACCTGCATTGAAAAAAAAAACATTTTAAGCCCAATCCTCACATAGACCCATTCAGAGAAAGAGATTAGGCCCCTCATCAGTCAACAATTATGATCATTCATGTTCCTGAAAGTCTCTTCTAGAATGGATCTCCCTGTATTTTGTTAAAAGTATAAATGATACTGTTCAATTCCGGTTCCTTACCAATTCATAGAGCTCCCGCCCTTGCTCAGCGACATACTCATGGCAGACCTGCAGGTTTGAAGACATCAGGTGTAATTGGATCAAGGCAAATGTCCAACCTCACCAACAAATGCGAAAAAAAAACATGCAATTGAGTAGAACTTTCACTTACGTCAAAGCTCTTGTTCCTTGCCGTGGAGTCATGCAGTGCTTTCACACAGATGTCAGCAACATCAGCACAACTAATTCCCTGAATTTCAAGGGGTTAGTAAGACTACAAAATCTTAAAAAAAAAAGGAATCTTGTGGATTTGATTTAATCATATTCAGACTAGAGAAGGTTGTTTTAAGCCTAGGTATGTTTTTAGCAAGGACGAACCAGGCCCTTCATTTTGTTAGAGACAGAAATTAGTATTCCTAGCTTAGACAGAAAACACGGAAGAGACAGTTTATGGCCACCCTCAGACTTGTGGAGATTTTGTAATGTGTACAAAGCAAATATATGAGCAATGAAGTTCAAATTTTCAAAAAAAAAAAATCAACGATCAAAGTTAGTGGCTATTCTGTAGAAGGAAACCTTCAGGTCGACCTACGAAAAAAGTAGGAGAATGTCATATCATTTTCACCTGACTTATCCGATTCCCTTGGTCGAAAATGAGAGCCCGCTGACCTCCTGGCTCCTCCTGAAAATCACATATATTAAGAGCCATCCAACTTTACAAATATTGATCAACATAAGTAATGATACAGCTTAAAGAGTAGTTTCTTTCTTGAGTTTATATTTACCAAAGATCCCTTAAGAGTCTAGTATGTGCCACATGCCATTTGTTTTGAAAACAACTCTAGCATTGAGGTAATTATGCCATACCTTCAGGGGTCCAGGGCGAATGATTGTATAACCAAGGCCTGACCTCCTTAATGAATCTTCTCCTGCCTACAGAGATAAAGAAGATACACTACTATTGCCAAGTTGCTAAAAGGCCTAAAATGAAGAAAGAGAACTGAATTCATGATATCACTATGGAAGAACTTAAATTCTGGAAAAAGAATATACCCTTTTGGCCTTCAGAACCTGCTCTCTTCTGGATGGTTCAATACCAAGACCAGTGCAAGATACTAATACAAAGTCTGTTTCTTGCCCACTCTGAGATAATAGATGTGCAACTTGTCAATATGTGATGAGAGTGAAGTGAAGAGTGGATGAGCTACTCTTTTCCTCCATACCATGAATATAAATATCATTCACAATTGGTGCCTAAAGACAACATTATAGTTGTCCAATAGAATGCATCCATCATGTAAATACTTACAGGCAAGGCTTTTATATATTCCATTATGAGCTTGAAGCTTCGCAGATCCTGCTTTGATCCTTGAGGGGCTTCTGTTGGTCTCTGTAAGATGACAGTCAGAAAAAGTAATAGCATTATCATTTTGTATGAAATATGACAAGCAGCAAAATCAAGTATGAGTATGCTATATATATATATATTCATGATTGATAACTCTTGATGTCAACAAATTCCAATTGAGCAGTCATATTTGGGCATGATTTCAACCATAATCATATATCACAACAATATATTAAAGACAATATTCCCATATACTTGATGAAAAGAAAGGGAAGAAACCTGTCTTCTTGGTTCAAATCGTATAGTTAGAGTATGGACAAGGAAGGGGTCGAGGGGAGGATCATCAGGCTTCACTGGGCGGAAAGATGAGAATGGTACTCTTACCTATCAACCAAAATTAAAAGTCATCAATCACATGGGCAGAATCCAAAAAGAAAAAAAATGCAGAATCACAAAGGGAACGTTAACAAAATCACTCTTACTGAAGTAATCAGATCATGACTAGTAAAATACATTACCCTGCAAAAACCAACTTTTGTGCTGATTCTAGTAAAATACAGCTTGCTTTGTGCAGTATCTGCTGTTGGACCAGCTTCAAGAATGACAACGTAGGACCTACCGCTGCCTCCCACAGAGAAGACAAGGCCTTCATATCTGGTAATCCCTAAAACATTAGACTGGCAACCTTTTCAAATAAAGAGCAGGAGGAACTCAGCATAAAAGAAATGCAATCTCAGACCTATCAAGGGTGCGATCAATGGGAAGTGACAACTTCTTGGACAATTCAACATAACCTCCTCTGGTGAAGACATAACCTTTAATGGAGTCGAGAATTCATCCAACAACGTGATCAGAGAAGGAGACAGCCTCAAGAGAAGTTATAAAGTAGATGCATATATTACCAGAAAAAACAGCTTGCCCTGTCTCTGTGAACTCGAACTTAGCGTCCATACCGGCATCGTACTTGGCAGCTACAGCATCCTGAAAGTAGGTACCTTGACGGATTTCCCACCCATCGAGGGAATCCTCAGACTTGAACTTGGCTATCAGAAGCTTGCTCTTGCTGCTCTTTCCTGCCCGCACCTGTGCTAGCTTGTTGTTGTAGTCCTGCAAATGGATGTTTCATCTCAGCCCTATGTCAGGTAGAGAAAAGAGGAACTGAAACTAAAATTTATCTTGGGAGAAGAAAATAATTGGAACCTGCAATGCTTTGGAGAGGTTGTAGACTCCGCGATGATCGACGCGATAGAGATCGGCAGTGATAGGAGAGCGAGCGGTGGCGCAATAGATGACTTTATTGCAGCCTTCCACTGCTTCCTTGAGGGTTGATGGATCGCCAACATCACCGGTGACAATATCCACTGACCTCGGCAGCATGTCGACGACCTGGGAGTCGAGATTCCTCACCAGAGCCTTGACGGTGTAGCCTCTGAGCATGAGCTTGCGGACCACAATCCGACCGATCCTGCTGGTGGCTCCGACGACGAGGACGGTGGTGTTCTGGGCGCCGGGGATGGCGAACTCGCACATAGGTCCGCCCTGCCTGAGGCCGAGAAGGTCGAGGGCCTCCTCGTCATCCGTACGGACGGTCCTAGAGATCTGCCCCAGGCCGGAGAACTTCCGCCATACTTCATCGAAGATCTGCCGCGACCTCCGGCCGAGACCGACGGGGTTGACGTCCTCGAGGCTTAGCATCGATCCGCCAGAACCAGAGGGCTCCGTACCCTTGGAGATTTCGTCGTCGCTGCCACCGCCTCCATCGGAGGCAGCCCGCGTGATGAGGCGCCCCTTGGAGCTACTGACCCTATTGGTGCAGGGGAAGCTGTAGTTGGAGATCACCGGACGACATTGGGATTGGGGTAGAGGGAAAATGCCGAGGAATTCCGACTTGTAGCTGAAAGTAGCACTGCTGGTAGTGGCAGACATGGAAGCGAAGTAACAGGAGGATGAGGAGCTACAGTCAGCTGCTATAATGGAAGCTCCTATTTACGAGAAAGCCACAGTTGCAGAGATGGAGATGGAGACAGAGAAGGGGGGAGTGGGAGAGAGATGGCGCTAAAAGGTGACACGTCAAGGCATTCTGACGTCCTCACAAATCCCAATCCCAATCCCATGGGATAAAAAGAATAAATAAATTTATTTTCTTAATATAACAAGACGGCCGATTAAAATATTTTACGCCACGTATGAAATTCATGCATGGCTAACAGAACCCGAGTCCACCTTGGATAGCCATAAACTCCAACCACTCATTTTCGCATATATATACATGTATTCATTTCTAAGCTTCAAATGCAGGAGACAAGCAGTCCCATGATATGACAAGCAAAGGCAAACTGAGCCTAGCTCTCTTACCTCACAGCAGAAGCTGCAGGACAAAGAAGCAACTCTAGAACTTGAAAAAAGATGATGAAGAGACTGTATTTACTGTACAAGATGAACAATGCACTATCAATGAAAAGAATTTGCAGTAGATACTACTGCCAATGCCCCCTCCAAAGATAGTATATTAACAAAGGCTAGCCTCTAAACTATGACATCAATAGACAAAGACCACATTCCTTGGGAGGGGGTAACTCGTCTGACCTTTTCATGTACCTGTTTCCTATGTGAAGAGGAAGAAAAGAATGCAGAGTCTTCACAGGTCCAAGGAGGAGAAAATAAAAACAATAGCCTAAGCAAGGACCATATTAGTTGAACTCCTCCCCTTTTTCTTCCTTATCAAAGAAGGGGAGGATGGTCCCTACAAAAAATATATTGATTCCCAGTTGCTATGTACTAAGATTTAGGTTATGTGGGGATCTCATTATGTATTATTGGCAACCTCTGCAGCTCTCTGCCTCATCATCTCCATAACAGCTGCCCGCCTCCGAGTATCGGACTGCTGTTGCTGTCTTCTAATATGCTCCTTCAGATCCCTGGAATAGTAAGATAGCAGACAAATTAATATCCATTTATACCAAGGGGGATATGCTGTAAAGATGATGGGTGGAATAAAAATGATTCATTCATCCTCCTACTATGGAGACATCACAAGCATTTTCCAAATCAGTAATCATCACAGTCAAGTATATGTAATTAATGAACTAATCCAGCCTGCTGGAAATTTGGAAATCTAGATGGATATCTACAAGATTAACATATCTTAGACCACCTTAAAACAAAATGATGCAAGAAGTTGAAGAATTCCTATCATTAATTAATTGATTACACCTTCAAGCTATATGAAGGTCATGTATATTTTCCAAAGTATCAGGCCATGTCTAAGCATGAACTGCTTCCTATATATCCATGACAACTATATAATAATATATAAATGCATGTATTGTGCATTTGTCTTGATAGTTTTTATGATTATGGGAAAAAAAGATGTGGTGTTTTTGATGGTTTAAGTGAAAATACAAATTTGCATTATATATACAACCATAGTGAATAACTATTACATACCTCCAAAAAATTGTTTGCAAATGAATATAAATAACATTCACTATTGATTTCTTTCAGAAAAGAAGAAAAAAAAGATATCTGAAACTTTCTAGAGATTTTTTTGTTGTCCACACACAGTATCTTATTTTCTAAATATATAAGTATGTATCCTATATTGAAAAGTGGTGAATGCTGATGGAATGCAAGAATACAATCTGGAAATGAAGTTGATAAAAGAGTAAGGAATAGGTCAATGAATAGCCAAACATTGATTTAACAAGAATTTCGAAAAATAATAATTTAATGCATCTAATATCTAATTCTTTGCACATCTGCATCTGGACCAGTTTTAAATGTCTTGCTTTTTAATGCAGCATCTCATCCTCCACCCACTATTGGACATTCTAATTTAGAAAATCCATACTTTGTCAACAATTTGAAGTATAAAATCATATACAATTCCTTTTTTGGGACAATGGAGAACTCCCCCTTTGGAACCAACAACCCAAGCCAATGAATACAAGTAAACTCATATGCAAGTACCTGCATGAATCGAACAAGAGTCACCTATTATGACCTCATGAATTATTCATGAAGAGATTGTGCATCCTATCATTTGAACAAACCCTTAAAATTCACATCAAGCACAGCTTGTATAAAACAAATAAAGTACATAAAAATGTATAATGTACACAACAGCATAGGTGGCCACTTATTGGGGTAAGACATTTCTGTCACTTTTCTACTCAAAAGGGAAATAAATAATATCTGTACCTGCAACGCGGAACATGGCATTGTGATTCTTTGCAGGTTCGGGCATGATGTGATAGGAGATGCCACATATTCTTACACAAGTGACACCCACCAGAGACACGTCTCTTGCATTGCAGTCCATGGCGGAAGAGCCCCTTCACTTTCCGGCAATTTGGGTACTGACACTGAGCTGACCGACACTCGGATGCATGAATCAGGAGATCAAGCATCACCCTCAGCTGCAACAATGCCATGAAAACATTTCCTCCTCAAAATAGGCAAGAAGGCTTGTGGTATTCACTTAATTCAAAAATAATTCAAAGCTCTCTCCTAATTGCCTACATCATTTACCAAGAATTACAAGTAATTCTAGCTCTTCCATCAAACAAGTGAAAGCTAATGTAGCAGTTAATAAAAACTTATTTCCACGCATGAAATACATCTATTGGATTGAAACCAAGAGGTAAAACTGCTCAAAATATTCAACCCCATTGAAACCTCTGTTACACTAAGCACTTCTAAAAGTGGTTTCCCTCTTGTTGCCCAAACAGCACCACAAGCCAAAACAACTAGACACATGAATCCACCCTAATTTGTCTTCTCAATCAAATGAAGGATTGCAATTCTATGGGAAAAAACAAGAAAGGAATGACATGCATTATAATCCAGTAAAGCAAGCATGCATTGTATGCAAATATGTATTAATGATAGCATTAATGTCAACTTAGTGGGATATATGATGAGAGGAAAACTTGCATTGATTGCACATAAAATTGAGCATTGTAACTTGTAAGGATTACCTGTGAGACTCGCTTTTGCCTGGCTTCCTTATTCTGAGCATCGCGTTCAGCCATAGAAGGATGGTGAGTCAACTTGTGAGGATGATCAATACCGTTACTATAACAGTTGTCACACACTTCAAACTCTGGACATACTTCACATCTCCACCCTTGGCCCGTTTCAATGTCAAGACGACATGCATGGCAAGTTGTTATATATGCAGGAGCTGTTGGGTTGTGAAGATGGTACAGTACCATCATAGAGGAGTGTTTTGCTCGCCTCAGGGTGTCATATTGATAGTGGTTTCCTTGACAGAGACTCAAGAAAGCTTGTCTAGTATCGAAGAATTCACTCTCAATAATCTCATCTTTATCCTTGGTATCTTCTGGCACATTGGTAATTTGAATCTGCAATAATTTGTTTCACAATGGTCATTCAACAGCAGGTATTCTGCAAGCACTTCCCAGTTAACTTTTTTTTCCACATCTTAGTAGAGTATAAAGCATGATGGAGCAGCTTACTGGATGGAGAGGATGCGTCTCCTTGTGATTCATAGGATGTCTCTCCCTTTGCTCTCGTCTCTGCTCAGAGGCATAGCATCTGCAACACGCTAAGCATTTCAGTAGGAGACAAACGTCACCTAATGAGGCGCTACATTAGATGTCCACAAAGAAACGAATACTAAAACCACTTTCTGTACTTCATTTTAACTCACTTAAAACCATGAGAAAGATAACATTTACATGATTTAGATTTTTCACATAACCCCCAATAATAGCCCATTAATTTCATCTAAAAATAACACTGCAAATGAAATCAAAATGAACACTGCCCTTTGAGGAAAATATTTGATTCTCCTAAATGTGCAAATCTCATTTCCTGAGCATTACCTAGGGAATAAATGTCTGAAATCAAAAGTAATCAGCTATCTTGTGTTAACAACTATTATTCATTTCCAATAATATAACATATAACAAATTAATAATATTATCACATTCAAATAGGTTCTCACATCTTTTTCATTATAGCAATAAATAATGAAAAGGCGATTGAAGTAGATTCTTAAATATGCTATATAAGTATCAGGAATTTTGCATGTTAACTAAAATATTTCAGTCACATCTGAATCTTACATTTACTGAAAATACGTATATAATAATTAGATCATATTTATTTACACTGAAATATTAACAAGATGTACAGTGTAAATTTTATCATTTTATTTATAAACAGAGTTTTATGTTAAATTAATTACTTGGTCTAACTCTTTATGTAAATATGCTTGGCCAAAAAACTCTGTAAATATTTAAAAATTTACCAAGTAGAATAAGATTCTACTTTGAAATGATACTAAAATTTTTTATTCCATTTCTGGGGGCAGGATGTACAAATCAAGTGGCACCTAATATCCATGCATAAAGCTCTTCCCAGTGACCAAAATTGCTGTACTTGAATGTTGAAAAAGAATTTTCAGCAGAGGATATGAACACATAGCATGGTAAACAACTTTGTACGATTCACCTTTTTGTCCATTGAATTCTTCATATATATGTATATATATATTAATCATTACATCTGTTTAAATTGTAATTGAAGATACTTGTCTCTAAAGCAATAAAAATAATGTAAATATTTTATTTTATTGTAATAATGTTTTTGATTGAAGGGTTATAATTTTAAACCTGAATGAGTTCCTATCTTCAAAATACTGGATAACCAGTTTTTTCATTGTGAATTGGAGAAATTAAATGACACTTCAAAATAGGATATTTTGTCTAGTTAAAGGCCCCTTTGGTTGGATAAACTTCATTTTAATTGCATTTACTCAAGCTTCCAAGTGCCTTGTAGCTAAAACTTTTACGACTTTGATATATAAAAGAATCATAAATAAACAACTAAACGACCAATGAAACAATTAAAAAGCATCATGAATAGAGAACGCATGAATAGTAGTCAACATACATGTCACAGATATGGAAGTTTTTGCATTGGTTGCAAACCCATCGAGTTCCTGAGACCATGAGAATACGACAGTGGGTGCAAGTATGCTGCAGATGAACCATAATAAAATCTTCCCTCATTGGAGAGATTGTCTCTCCCATCTGAAGAAAGCACATAAGTTATAATTAGGTATCCATCAAAATATAAACTTCATTTAATTTAAGCTTAGATTTGTTTTCTTCTTTCTTGGTTTCTTTTCTATGTTTGTTATTATTAGTGTTAAATATGAAAAGTAATCCAAGTAAAAATAATCCTTTGTGGACCAGTAAAAATATGATCCCAAAACAGAGATTGAAGAAACTAAGAAAACTCCAAATAGTTTAAGATCAGATTATTTGTGAAGATATTATATCTTTAAATCAAAAATTTTTAATTGTGCAGCTATGAAAAATGCATTAATGCAGAATGAAATACTTTTTTTGGAGAAATTTCTTTTTCTATTATTCAGATTTTTATATATACGGAAGAAACTGATTTTTCTATAACTTTTCAATTGATATATTAAATTCTTCTATTACTCGAATTGTTTCTTTCATGAATATGGTTGGAATTTATAGCTTGTCTTTATATATCAAGTAACAGAAGATTTTAACATAAACACATCAGAAAATGTCTCTTGCAGATATCCATTGAAGCAAAATTTTAGGAGAAAATTGGAGTAGAAAATAGAAAATTAACACTCCAAAAGTTAGCAAACCTAAATCTTTCACCTTTCCAGGTCCATAAAACTACACCATGTCCAGGCATTGAAAGGGAGTATAGAATAAAACCTAAATAAGACTCGAGATAAGATAATAAACTTACTTTGTGCATCAGTAGCAGATCCTTTGATGCATTTCCTGAAAGATCAGTCTGTCCCGAAGCTTTTAGAGCCCTCTTGGATATGGTCTTCTTCACAGATCCTCTTTTATTCTGCTTCCTACTTTCTTCCTCCTGATGAATTTGATGCAGAAGTTCCTCTGCAGCACCTGGCCAATAATCACCATCAAAATATGGCAGCCTCGTTGCTGTGACCTTTGCCTTGCATTCACCATCACAAGTGAAGAAATGATCATATAAATTAGTGAGATCAACCACCACATTCTCTTTGACGGCTTTCCTCAACATTGAGAGATACCTGAAGCACAAATTGAATTGATCATCAATGAGTTAGCATGCAATGAGTTTATGGCCCATCCATTAAAATATCTAGCCTCACCATTCCCTGAGTTTATCTGATTTGGGTGTCTTCTGAATTTCAGGATGGCAATATAATATATAATCTTCACCCTTCAATGGTGGACATGCCCATATGTAGCAGCTTGTGAATCCCCGTAATTTACAGTATTCCAGGTATCCAATCTACAAGATATTGACAGGTCAATAACATATGTATTATCAATGACACAGAAAATGTATAGTTATGATACAAATAAAAATGTGAAAAAGATCAGATGTTACCAAAATCTCATGGTAGACAAAGGTCCGAAGAGCTTCTCCAGTCACTGCCTTAACATCAGGCCTAAAATATTTGACAGAATCCAGATATGAAAGATATACACGTCTTTGGTTTGGAAACTGGCATTCTGACCCAAATTCTTGAACGTACATCCCAAATAAGCACACTTCTACACCTTCAATCTTTTGAAACAACAAAATAACCTTCAAGAAGCAAATACAGCCACATGTTAATAGTTTGACAGCACTTACTGTTACAAATGAGAAAGCTAAAAAGCATGAAACAGTTAAGAAGCAACCTGGGTATAAAAGATAATTTTACAAAATGGATAAAAGGAATAAGTTATAGCTTACAAAAATGAAAAAGAGTAAAGCATGCAAGAACTGATATGTAACATTCATCTCATGTAACTGGGATAGCTAAAAGAAACAGGAACAGTAAGAGAAGAGTAATCATAATTTAAGAGAGAACTGTGAGCTACAAGCGTAAAATGAAACAAGCTCCTGAATTACACAGCACCTTAGACTTGTATGGGAATTCTGTTGGGTAATTATGTTCTTGAAAAATTTCCAATATGCGTTGCTTCACTTCTAACTTCTTGTCAACGGATGAAACAACTCTTACAACAAGGGATTCTGCTCCCGGAACCTGAAAATTTAAATTGAAGGTTAACCAAATTTAAGAATAGTGATACTAATTCATCTATTTTTCAGTTCAAACTCTTTCTCCTTTTTGTTTACCTAAGACCTCCTGCAGAACAAAAATAAAATACAATGTGCTGTTATAACTTGCTAATTTACCTCATCGTAGCTTTTTCCTTGAACCTTTGCTCGCTGCTGTCTTTCTTCTTTAAGTTTTCTAGCTAGCCTCAGCTCTATATGGTCACTAAGAATGGTTGTTGGCAGATCCTTGGCCCCAAGGACCGCACTTTGTGGCAATGGCATGCGTTCCCCCCTTTCAACCTCAGCAATATAGCAATTAGGACAGGTATATTCAGCTTCTCCACCGTCATTTCTCCGGCCATTAAATAGGGCACAGATTTGATGCTGCCATGCTTCACATTTGTCACATTGAACCCACTAGATCAAATGGCAAAAGTCAAATAGAGTTTTAAGAACACTAATGTAAAATATCAGTTTCTAAATAGAACAGTTACCCATTCTTCAGTCTCTTCATCATTTTTCTTCTTCTCCAGTCTTGCCTTGGGAATGCTGGTTCCATCAGCAACAATTGTGTCCCCACGAGCCTCATTATAGCATGGAATACAAAAACAATGCCGGGCATCACCAGCTCCCCCTGTATAATACATTGCATTTCGTTTGATGCGAGAACCACATGGTGTGCAGTAAAGAGGTGGAGGTTCAAAATTGAGCTTCTCCACAGCACACAATTGGCATGAATTCTCATTCATTGAATGCCCCATAGCTTGATTTTTTTCTGCCTTAGCTCTACTCTGCAATCAGAAGAATAATGAATATCATGAGCAGATAATGAAGCAGAAGCACATAGATTCATGAAAAACCTCAATTTTACGTTATCAAATGTTCAATATTGAGTTTATTTGGAGTAGTTGCCTTCAGCCATTACTCATAACCTTCCCAGAGCCATAAGAAAAACAAAACAAAATTTTTGTATATCATTGCTAACAATTACATGATCACAACTCAGGAACCGACATCCTTGTCTTGCAAAATATCCAGGAAAAAGTCAGAAATATGCATTCAATTAGAAGGAAGCTAAAATATTGGGATAAGTGCAAGTCGTCTCTCAAAAGTTGCGTTCTCTGAGAAATTAAGCTAACTATGACAATCATCATATAAATCATATATCTATGTGAAACTGCTTTAGATTTTACTTCAAAATTTCTACACTTCATAGTTGATGATTCTCATGTTGAACATCTATGATGCCTAGTAGCCCAATCTTTCAGGAATAATTTAATCCTTATAGTCACAAATCTTGTAGCTCGACAGAATGCCTATTCAGTGCATAAAAGAAAGGTACAATCGAAACTCTCCATCCAAACCCTTTTGATAGACGATGTCAAGATCAACAATTCCATATACACATTGACGTCGATCAAAAAGGAAAAGTCCTACCTGGCCAACCCACTGTCTGAGACCTTTGATGTGCTCTCGCACTTGCTCTGGTGTGAAAAGCTCAGTTAATGACACTCCTATTAATTTTGGCTTCCCAGACTTGGTCACTGTAGCAGGTTCCTCAGAATGATGACTATTATCCAGCTTCACTTGCAAAGCTTCTCTATCCAATGGATAGCTACTCTGCTTGGGGGACCGCCCAATTGTTTCAATATGTAGATTTTGATCTGAGACATTATCCACAGCTTCACATTTTGACTCACTAATGAAAGGGCTCTTGTGCTCAGAACTTGCAGAAGCACCGGTCTTCATCTCTGTATACTCCACTGGCATAATATGATGATCTTGGTTAACCACTTGAGAAACAGAGTGCTCAAATACCACCAATTCTGCAGACTTTTCACTTCCAATCTTGATGGCTTGTGATTGTGCATCCATCTTCCTACGTTTTTGAGGAGGCATCAGTTGATCTGATTTTTCATCAATGGCTGGCTCCTTCACCATTGCTGAATTATCCTCTGTATTTGAAGGTTTACACATTCCAACCACAGAATCAAGAGAAGTGGAAGCAATATTACGAGGCATGAGTAACTTCAGCTGTTGTTTCCGGACATAATTTTTCACAGGGGTGCAGACAGGGCAACCTTGGTTAACACAACAATTGTAATGATGGCGAAGAACTTTTGTACGATGACAGCGGGGAAAAGGGCACTGTTGTAAGTTGCAGCTTTCCATGTGTCTCAGCAAATTTTGAGCCAAAGGGCAGAAGGCACTCTGGCATTCCCCTTGGGGAGCTGTACAATGCTGTGCATGACGCAGAAACAGCAGCCACTTCACTTGGTTGAAAAAACTGTGCTCAGTTTCTGTGGTTACTGACCTAGAGCTTGAATTATCTAATAGAGCTCTTGCTGTCCCCTGAGAACCAAAATTACCAGAACAACCTTCTATATACACATTACTGCGCATAGCTTCTTCTTGCCCAGAGACTCCCTGATGGAACTCCTCTTTGATCTGCTGCTCAAATGTTGAATTAGCTGGGATCTTATTTGTATTTTCTTCCTGTAAAACAGGTTGCCACGGACCTTGAGGCACTGATTCTGATGGGAGTCCACCAGTAAGATTTTTTAGATCACTTATAGATTCCACAAATTGTCCAGTATGTAACAATCTCTGCATCTGATTATCATTTTGAGGCATTGAAGCAGCAACACTGTGTTGGGTCTGGGCACCTGAATTATCATAAGTGGAGATCTGCTGAAATTGGTTCTGAAACTCGGACAATTGTAAATGTTCAGAAGTCTGTGTCTGCATAACATCAACATGTGGATCCACTCCAGGCTCCTGCTTAAGTTGTCTCCTATGATTCACCTGAGATGGACCAAAAGAACCAATAAACTGATGGTGCTGCTGGGCTTTCAGCATTTGCTGCCTCTGATTTAAATATTGCTGTGGCTGTTGCTGTAAATTAGAAGCTAGCTGAAATCGTTTCTGCTGGTGAGGTGATGGAAGATTCTCTCTCAAAGGAACAGCAGCCTGATGGTTACTCTTCAAAATTGAATTACTAGTTATCAAAGATATGTTGGGCTTGCATATGGATTGGGAATTCATTGATGAGCCAGAAATGCTTGCATATCCATCACCTGACATTTACAATATGCAATAGTTCCTCAAATTAATCTTACAAACAACAATTTCTTTTTTTCACATGTGTACTAATACATATATATATATATATAAGGAAAAAGAAACTGAACACCAAAATTTAGGAAACCCACTGGGCAGTCCTTCCAAAACCATCAAGGCAAATAATAAACTGCTAGAGCCTATGAAAACTTCTCATGTGAAGACAAATACGTCAAGAACAATATGCCATCATTTTGTATGTGAAAGCAATCTCTTAAGATCCTCAAATATTTAGCTGCATAAACAGGACATCTCTTAAGATCCCCAAATATTTAGCTGCATAAACAGGGCACCTAAAGAAAAGATTGATCAAACCATGTGGTCTTCGTACTCTTTTTATTGATTTTGGAGAGGCAGAGAAGAGGCAAACAGACAAGGTTTTCACTTTTCAGAGGTGTCGATCAATATTAGTAAATGTGATGTTGCGATATTTTGGAGAATTACCGTAAGGTATAGCATTATCAGAGGTGCCAACTCCATTGGAAAGCTGTGAATTATTGCCAACCATTGAAAAACCACCGGCTAGGGTTCCATTAGAGGCATAAGAATTCTGCTGCAATCCAGAATGGACCATACCCCTTGATTGGCCATGAAAATTATGGCCACCAACATGTACCTTTTGATGTTCGTGCAACACAACAGTAGTGTCACCATGCAGTAAACCCTGACTGCTACCGTTATTGATAAATCCAGGAGTTGGAATCATTTGGCAGTTCATCCCTTGCATGCTCGTAAGTGGCATGCTATGTCCACCAGAACCCATTGAAACATGAGAAGATGCCTGCCGACACCCACTGGAGAGCAATCCTGTTGGAGCAATCAGCAATGTCTGAGATAAAAATATTAAGAACTAAAAGAAGGTATGCAAAATAAATAAAATACTATAATGTTACCATCGCCTTTATTCAAAGTTCGGATGGGTAGACTACCATTTGGTGAAGGGGCTGAGGATGCGACAGGTGTTGTCTGTACACTGTTAGTAACATTTGCAGTAGCATCCAGAGAAGATGCTGCAGAAAAATTTGAGTTCCCAGAATGTGGCATCCCTGGTGTCGGTATCATGGTACTCGTGGCAGAGGAAGATGGGGGCTGCCGATTGCCAGAAGAAGTGCGATTGATCAAACTAGCCAAACGGGATCCCAAAGTTTCCATATTCATGTATTCTTCCTACATCAATGCAAACAAGATTAGAACGGCAATAAAATTACAGGCGGTACCATTTCACTGCCCAGGGAGATGGATTCCAATCTGAACATAATGAACAAGTAAACAAAAATTTTATATTTTCTAAACAAGAGCAACAATGATGCCAAAAGATGGATCAGAAAAATCCATTGAGATCACTTATTCAATTAACAGGATAGATAGTAACTGGACCTTTGAGCTAGCCAACCTAAGCAGGCCTTCTTCCAACCTTCTAACAACTTCCTTAATCTTCTCCATTTGAACACCAGCGTTGTTCTGTTGCCGCTTGACTAAGTGAGCAAAACTGAAAAGGGATTGTCCAAGATCACATTTTTAGAATAGCAAGCGAGGAGAAATCAAATATGTAAGTGTCAGTGAGAACTCGATTCCTACATCCTTTCTCGTACGAATTTTCGAGCGCTGAGAAGTTCCTGATCCATGGTTCCAGTGCCGGTGGCCCCAACAGCAGGTCCGAAATTTTGAACAGGGTACGAGGAAGGATTCCCACTTCTCTGGGGCAATTGCTGCGCCGTCTGGTTGGGAACATGCCCCGGCACTTGCCCTGATATGTGGGCATGTACATTCATATCGCTTCCCTTCTTCCCCTCGCCTCCAATTCGGATTATGCGATGGCGCAGAGATACTTTAGTTTAAATAGCTCCGAGCCTGAACATGCCCGTGCTAAACCTCAATTAACCCCCAAAAGACCAATAGCGCACCGATATCCACAAGAAACCACGCCCAATTGCAAGAAACACGGCCCCGATCGCAGCTGTGTACAGCGATCAATCAAAGAGTCGTTATGAACAGAAACCCTAGACCTGCGGTGCAAAGACTGAGACTACCCAAACGGTTTCGATTGGTGCCGCAGAGCAAACCTGAAGCCGATGAAAATTAAGATGAACGACAATCGAGTACCGGGAAAGCCTGGATTAAGCCGCCGATCAGCGACGTGTAGAGATGATGGAGGGATTTTTTTAGGGGATGGATTGACCTGAGCCTCCACGTGCGAATTGTTGGTGATCACGCGCGACAAGAAGAACGAATCAAGTCACTGCGCGGACATGCACAAAACACACCCGAGTAAAAAAGGCTGCAAGAGATTGTAATGGGTCGACAAGAATTTAACAATCGAAGGTCTCGCTTTGTTCGGTCTTCCTCTCTCTCTCTCTCTATGCTTCGACCGGCGTACGGAACTCTTATGTGTTACTTCACTTGTGGCCAAATTGTAATATAACTAAGATGTAAAAGAGAGAGAATTGATACTTTGGGTTGATATTGAGTTTGTATGGTTAATAGTCACGTATAATTTGGACAAATTCCTCAATCTAACATTAACTTTGTCGATTTAGTGTTAAGTATACGCCATTAATATTTGTATTAAATTTAACCATAATATTAAATAAAAAAATTAAATTCAATTGAATTTAATTTATTTAAAGTGGTTCCGCCTACAAAAAAAAATTAAATTTATATAAAATAATCCATAAATATTTATACATTATTATAGTTTGAACTCACTACTCTTACAATAGGAAGTCGACACCAACTTTTTTGTACAAAAAACTTCATCACTATTATTCAAAATAGTCTGTACATCGTATTATCATTATATCATTAGCTATTAAAATAATAATTTATTCGAATTGAAAATTTCGAATGACTAACAAACTATTGTAAACTTTGTAAAATGGATATAACTCATATGATAGGTTTGAAGAAGCGTTATTAAGCGCACGGACTACATGCATCGACTTCTAAATGGGTGTGACATTGCAGTTTACCTTCCCACCTCCAAGTGCACGCCCTTGCCAATCACATACTATATAACTTGTGCTGGCAAATTCAACATTAGTCTCAAATTAATAATTACAATTTAGTTTAACCACGTTTAAAGGAGAACGGGTCCTATCATGTCCTGACTCGATTTCTAGTCGATTGTCGTCGATAGGGGTAAGCGAACCCGCTTTCAAAGCTTGCTTCAGCTGGAACTTGTAACCGGTCTTCTTAGCAACCTCCATAGAATCTCACGGCTTCGAGTTCCTCCCCAGAATTTGATAGCTTCCTTGCTGCTGCCTCCATCCCCAGAATCCGCTGTGGTCGACGCCCCCACAGCCACTTAGCGCATCCATATAAAAGAAAAAGACAAAAAAATTCGGATAGAGTCCATGACCCTCCCTAGGTCTAAGACCCGAAATTCGGGTCCAGGTCTTGGACCCGGACCTAAAGATTTTCTAGGGTCTGAGTCCAAACCCTAGATCCGACCAAACCCGAAAAACTTCAAGTCAAGCGCGAGTTCAAGTTCGGGTGAGTATTTCTGATATGCCTACTCACTTATGGCGACAGAGAGAGTTGAGGATCGAGAGAGCGGCGCTGGAAAGCTGATTCTTGTAGATTTTAAAGAACACCGAGTTTGGTGGTCAGATGGAGGCACGATATGAATGGATTCTGGACTTGCGTGACTATTTATCCATAGATTCCTTGTGTGATTCCATAGTTCGTAACTCTTTGAATAAATTAATTCCTCAAGTGGTAGGTTTTGGATTGTCAAACGAGGTTTTCTAGGTTTTTCTAGGTCGGATGCCTCCCAATGGGGCGAAAAAGACAACACACACTGTGTCACACCCCGACCCGGTTTGGTCGGATCCCCGTGATCAACCAGCCACTCTCTCGGTTTACTAAGGGTTGCTCCTTGTTTATAAACTATGGAGAGTAAGGTGTCCTTTAAACCTGCACCTTTCCTGGAATAACATAAATTAAAACTTGACAAAATTTTAAACTTATTATACCTGTCTTACAAGCGTGTTAGCTGGTGGTTTTTGGGGTAAACTTTCTAGGGTTATTTGAAAGGGATATAAGGGAGGGGTGAGTACAACGATTTAGTGAATGAGTTTTCAAAATTTAACTTTTAGGAAAAATGTTTGATTTGGAGTATGTCAGACTCTTTATTCTCTTTTAAAAATCTTTTATTTTTAATTTCAGTTTTTAATCACAATTTCTTATTAACTATGATGTGTCATCACCCAATACACATCTTTCATCATGAAGGTAAAACACACAATCGCATGCTAGCGCGTCCACTGAACCCACTTGTGGCGTCGGAGTGACTTTACCGCCACCTAGATAGAAGCACATCCACTTCTACCCTAAGAATGAGTGGATGTTCGCAACATCCGACCCTCAATCCCGTAATAAATCTCAGTGTCCGTATGAGGATAGAGACCTCATCCTATCCCCACCCCGGTCTCATGCACTTTAAGCTACTCCGAGCTTCACAAGACTTCTCGTACAACAAACTGCCCTTATATCCACCAGGTCGTCCAGAGCCCTAGAACGCATCACTATCCCTCTTGGGCGTCTTAAAGGTCCCGTAACACAGTGCATGCACAATCAACAGTTTTTCACATAATTCCATATAATTTGTGGTGCCACTGGTCCAACGGCCCCAACCCTCAACTAGACCTGCAGCTATATGTCTTTACTAGTTCGGAAACCTGTCATGTCGCACTGCCGCTAGTTGATTGAGTATGTCGATCATATCTTGATACAATGGCCAAACAACTCATTACTTAAGTTTTTATGGCATATTAATCATATTTGTTTACGAGCTCCTGCTCGTACCAACTAGCCTAGGGCCCACTGTTCGAGATTTTCAAAAACAGGCATATTAGCCCCAAGTTTCAAAATTGAGGCCTTCGGCCTAACAGAGCTATTTGAGCTCCCGTCAAAAAGGTCTCCCAAAATGTTTAAGCAGTGGCATACAGTCAGGGGAGAGCACTTCCGACAAAATATACTTTTCAACTATTCACCATACCATCCGAGTATGTGGACATCTCTGCTCATAACTAATGAACGAGTTTTCCACTTCCTTCGAGGAAGTTTCATCATACCAACCGGGTATGATCTACTTACAACAGATAAATAGTTTTTCTGCTTGATTTTCACATCACTCCTCTCAAGTGTGATGATTAAAATACCACTTAACAATGAGTTTTCATTTTCGAGGTGTTTATCATCCCATTCGGGTATGATATTAAATTGTCACTCGTCCATTGATGTAGTGAATTTCTCTCGACCAATTCTTTGTATTTCACGTGATAATAAGAAAACTGGGGAAAGAACTGGTCATTTTCAATTTGAAAATCAAGTCGGTCTACAAACCAGAACCGATAGAGAAAGGGCAAATCGGGAAATATTATGGATCTCGAGTGACCCAAACAGTCCCAAAAGTCATGAAAAAGGATTTAAGTATGAATTGGAGATGAAAACCAAACAGGTTCAGGTGAATCGGATCCGAATCAAATTGAACCGGTTTGGACCAGTTTGAACCACTATTGAATCAGATGCTAAATTCATTTTTCTAGGTGGTTTAAAAATTTTAAATTTGAGATTTGAGGCCACCATTAGATAGAAAATAAATTTAGATGATTTTAGAAAATTTTAATTTTAAAAAATTTGATCGAATCGAGCATGAATCGACCGGTTTAAGCTTTGAACTCGGTTCGAATAGGTACGATCTGGTTTAGAACAGTGTCGTCTTCTTTCTTTAGATGACAGCATTGTTCACTCGCCGAAAAATCGAGCAGCACTGATGAAGTTGAAAAGTCTCCAGCCAAGGAGTTTAAGGCAATAAATGACTACCAGTAAGGCACCAATCGGACGGCCAAAAAGTCCTCGAGCTTCCTATATAAAGACCCCTTCCTCATTCATTCTCTCTCAACTACTCCAATTTCCGGCGAAGCTCGATCCAGAGCTCTGATATAGGGTCTTTTTTAAGCCAAAGAAGGCGTGGTCAGGTTCTTTGGATTCGGGGAAAAGTTAGATACACGCCTATAGTCTCTGTTTGCTCTAAGGGTCGTTGGAGAAACGCCGACGTGATCAAACAGTGAATTAGCTCCGGCGAACCAAAGCTGTCCTATTTTGGCCAAGCTGAAATCGACCAATTCGAGCCCTTATCAGGCCAAACCAAGCCCTCCCAACACCTCCACAGTCCTCCTACAACTAAATTAGAGCTGAAAGGTAAGCTAACTTGGCTCCCTTTTGTAATTACGAACCGGTGCTAGAGAGAGAACTAGTAGAATTTTGATAATAAAATTCTCACTCAATTCGGCATCAATTGATGCAATTCTTGATCCTAGGAATAGCCTCAGAACAAGAGCTATCTGCCCAAATTAAAAGCTCAGACTTTTGTGCCCCCAACGGTAAGCTTTCGAAGCTTTCTCTCTCTAAGTATAGTTTTTCAGCGAAGCTCCATTTGATCTCATTCTAGCACCAAATTGTGCGATTCAAAGTGCAATTGAATCGTATGAAGGTGTAGGAACTCCAATCTAACTTCAATTTTAACAATTAAACTTATTTTATTGGTCAATTTGATGAAATCAAATTCGGCTTAGTTAGAAGGTTGAAATTGGGGGAAATTTGGGAATTTCAAAAATTCGAGGGACTAAAGTGCAATTTCATAAAATTGAGGGCCAATTGGGCATGATAAATGTCACGCCCCGACCCGATTTGGTCAGATCCCCGTGAGCAACCTGTCTAACAGGCGTCTTAGTTGATGGTCTTTAAGGGTAGGCTTTCCAAATTTTCTGAAAGGGATATAAGGGATGGGGTGAGTACAACGACTCAGTGAATGGGTTTTTAAAACTTTTAACTTTTAGGAAAAAGAATTGTATTGGAGTGTGCCATACTCCTTTCTTTCAAAAGTCATTTTATTTCAAATCTCGATTTTTACCACGATTTCTTATTAACCACGGTGTGTCATCACCCAACACACAAACTTTATCATGAAGGTCAAACACACATTCGTAGGCCAACACGTCCATTGAACCCACTTGTGGCTTCGAAGCGACTTTACCGGCCACCTAGATAGAAGTACGTTCACTTCTACCCTGAGAATGAGTGGATGTTCGCAACATCTGACCCTTAATCCCGAAATAAATTCTTTGTGTCCATATGAGAACATAGACCTCATCCCATCCTCACATGGCTCTCGTGCGCTTAGTGCTACTCTAAATTTCGCATGTTCACCTGGTACGACGAACTACCCTTATACCCACCAAGTCGTTCAGTGCCCTTAGGACACATCACTACCCCTTTTGGACGTTTTGATGGTCCCATAATTACAGTGCATGCACAAACAATATTTTCTTATCATACCATATAATCTGTGGTGCCACTGGTCCAACAACCTCGACCCTCAACTCAACCCGCAGTTGTTTGTCTTGACTGGTCCATCGACCTATCATATCGCACTGCCGCTAGTTAACTGAGTGTGTCGGTCCTGTCTTGGTACCATGGCCAAACAATTCATTTATTTAAAGTTTTATGGCATATAACTCATGTTTGTTTTACGAGCTCCTCCTCGTGCCAACTAGCCTTAGACCCACTGTACGAGATTTTCAAAATCGGGCATATTAGCCCCCAAGTTCCAAAATTGAGGCCCCCGGCCTATAAGAGCTATTCGAGCTCCCGTCAAGAAGGTCTCACAAATTGTTTAAGCATTGGCATATAGTAAGGGGAGAGCACTTCCAACAAAAATATATTTTCAGCTGTCCATTATACCGATCGGGTATAAGGACATCTTCGCTCATAACCGATGAACAGGTTTTTAACTTCTTTCAAGAAAGTTTCATCATACCAACCGAGTATGATCTACTTACAACTGGTAAGTAGTTTTTCTGTATGATTTTCACACCACTCCACTAAGTTGTGATGTTTAAAATACCACTTGGTAGTGGGTTTTCATTTCGAGGTACTTATCATCCCCAACCAATTAAGATAGAAAATCCCACTCACAACCAATAAGTAGTTTTTAACTTTAAGTTGTGCTCATCATCCCAATCGGGTATAACGCTAGTAAACCCACTCACCCGTAAATGTAGTGAATTCGACTAGACCGGTTCTTTGTATTCACGTGAGCTTATCCTTGCTGGCATTCTCGGTAATTCGTGTTCCTACACGATATGAACATCTCGGTTCATTATCCTTCGGCCTAATAGCCTTTATTCATTCCGAATGAATGAGAAAACCAAACTTTCTATTTATTTGCAATTAGGTTCCTAAAGTTATTTCTCTATAACTGTAAGTCCCTAATGTCGGTTTTTCCTCAAATTGAGTCCCAAAAAATTTCAAATTTATCATAATACCTCAATTTATTCCATTTCACAAAAAGGGGTTTAATTTCCTAAATTTCCAATTTGGTCTTCCAATTTTTCCAAAATTAACATTTTGCCCTTCCTTTACAAAAATGGTAAATTTTACTCCAAAAATTCTAAAATTTCTTAATTGGCCCTTTAACATTTTTATCATGCCCAATTAACCCTCAATTTTAGGAAATTACATTTCGGTCCCTCGAATTTTCGAAAATCCCTAATTCCAACTCTTTAACACAATTGAATTTGATTTTATCAAATTGACTGATCAAACACCTCTAATTGTTGAAATTAAAGTTGAAATTGAGTTTATTCATGTTCATACAATTCCATAGAACTTTGAATCGTGAGTTTTAACGCCGGAATGAGCTCAAACGGAGCTTCACCGAAAAATAAACTATAGAGAGAGAAAGCTTCGATTACTCATCGCTGAGGGCACAGCGGTCCAAGCTTTCGATTTGGGCAGATAGCTCTTATCCTGAGGTTCATCCTATAATCAAGAATCACATCAATTGATGCCGAATTGAGTTAGAATTTCATCATCGAAATTCTGTCTGTTCTCTCTCTGGCACTGGCCAGAAATTACAAAAGGGAGCCAAATTGGCTTACCTTTCAGTCCTAATTCGGCCGTGGGAGGGCTAAGGAAGGGTTGGTATGGCTTGGTTTGGCTAGAGAAGGGCTCGAAATTGCTGATTTCAACTCGATTGAAATAGGGCAGCTTCGGTCCGCCGGAGCTGCTTCACTGTTTCATCACGCCGACATTTCTCCGGTGACCCTCGGAGCAAACGGAGACTACAGGCATGTAGCTGACTTCTTCCTAGTTCTAAAGAACCCAACCTCACCTTATTTGGCTCAGGAAAGACCCTATATCAAAGCTTTAGTTTGAGCTTCGCTGGAAAACTAAGCAACTGAGAGAGAGAGAGCTTTTTAGGTGTAGAGAGGATGAATGGGGAGGGGGTCTTTATATAGGAAGCTTGGGGACTTCTTGGTCGTGCGATTGGCATCTTTATGACAAGCATTGATGGCTGGAAACATATTGAACGGAGATGTTTCCTCTTCGCTAGCGCTGCTTTAATTTTCTAGCGAGTGAACAGTGTTGTCATATGGAGGAAGAAGATGACACTGTTCCGAACCAGACCGGACCGGTCCGAACTGGGTTCGAAGCTTAAACCGACCGATTCACCCCTCATTCGACTGAGTTTTTCAAATCTAAAAATTTTTAAATTCATTTTCTATCTAATGGTGGCCTCAAATCTCAAATTTGAATTATTTAAGCCACCTAGAAAAATGAATTTAGGATCTGGTTCAATAGTGGTTCAAACCAGTCCAAACCAGTTCGATTTCGGTTCACCTGAACCGGTTGGGTTTTCATCCCCAATTCCTTCACAAGTCCATTTTCATGACTTTTATGACTCCTTAGGTCACTTAGGGTCCATAAGATTTTCGGTTTACCATCTCTTTATCGATTCTTGTTCATAAACTGACTCGGTCCTTAAATCGGTTCGGGTCCCGTTCATCTAAACCGGTCTGGTTTTTCTCTTCCAATTTATCTTAAGGTTCTTTTCCAAGGTTTTATGAACCCTTTGGATCACGTGAGAGTTGTAAATTTTCAAATTGTCCGTTCCCAATTGATCGAGTACGTGAACTAGTTCGATTTTCTTACTCGGTTTAACCGGTTCTTTTCCCGATTTTCCTTAACTAAAAAGGGCAGGGTTTACAATAAAGATGTTGCAGGACCAATTGGGCAAATTTTATAATTTTTGGTGCAAAACTTACCATTTTTGTGAAGTAGGGGCATATGGTAATTTTGGAAAATTGGGGACCAAATTGGAAATCTGGGAAATTAAACCCCTTTTTGTGAATTTGAATAAATTGAGGTTACAAGGTAAATTTTAAAAGTTTTGGGACTCAATTTGAGGAAAAATCGACATTAGCGACTTAAAGTTAAAGAAAAATAACTTTAGGAACCTAATTGCAAATAAAGGAAATGTTTAATTTTATCATTCATTTGGGATGAATGAGGGCTATTAGGACAAAGGATAATGAACAAGAGTGTTCATATCATGTAGGAACATGAAGTACCGAGAACGCCAATTAAGACAAGTTCGAGTAAGGACAACAAGCCGGCTAAGAGGATATTCACTACACAATCGAGTGAGTGGGAATTTTCACATCATAGCCAGTTGGAATGATGAGTACCTCGAAATTAAAAACCTACTATTATGTGGAATTTTTAACACCACACCTGGTTGGGGCGATGTGAGAAAATACGCGAAAAATACGCGAATTTTTAACATCCCGGTTGGTATGATGAAACTTCCTCGAAAGAAGTGGAAAACCCGTTCATTGGTTATGAGCAGAGATGTCCTCATACTCGGTTGGTATGATGGACAGTTAAAAATATATATTTTGTCGGAAGTGCTCTCCCCTGACTGTGTGCCACTACTTAAACATTTTGAGAGACCTTATTGACGTGAGCTCGAATAGCTCTGTTAGGCCGGAGGCCTTTGTTTTGGAACTTGAGGTCTAATATGCCCAATTTTAAAAATATCGAACAGTAGGCCCTAGGCCAGTTGGTACAAGTAGGAGCTTGTAAACAAACATGCTTAATATGCCATGAAAACTTAAGTAATGAGTTGTTTGGCCATGGTACCAAGACAGGACCGACATACTCATTCAACTAGCGGCAGTGTGACATGACAGGTCTCTGAACTAGTCAAGACAAATAACTGCAGGTCGAGTTGAGGGTCGGGGGTGTTGGACAAATGGCACCACAGATTATATGGCATTATGTAAAAAAATGTTGATTGTGCATGCACTGTGTTATGGGACCTTCAAGACGCCCAAGAGTGATAGTGATGTGTCCTAGGGCTCTAAACGACCTGGTGGATATAAGGGCAGTTAGTCGTACTAGAAGTCTTGCAAAGCTCGACATAGCTTCAAGCGCATGAGACCAAGGTGGGGACGGGATGAGGTCTCTGTCCTCATACAGACATGGAGTTTTGTTACGAGATTGAGGGTCAGATGTCGTGAACATCTACTCATTCTCAGGATATAAGTGGATGTGCTTCTATATAGGTGACTGGTAAGGTCGCTCCGACGCCACAAGTGGATACAGTGGACGGGCTAGCCTACGATTGTGTGTTCCTTCATGATGAATTTTTCGGTGAATTTTTCATCTAATTCAGTCATTTCTTGGTTGATTCACCCTTTTAACCGATTTTTTGCCCAATAAAAATATCTAAAAAAATTGGTTTAATTTTATATTGAATGTACTCAAGAACCGTCACATTTCAATTTATTTAGCCCCTCTAAAAATCGAGGGTTTTGTTACTTGAGCCAGTCTAAGCATGGTTCGAACTGATTATTTCCCAATGTGTGATTTCTGACGTTGGGATATTCTATAAGGCCTATTATGACCCTTGTCGTCGCTTTAAGTCTCCTTTCTGAACTATTTTCCTAACATGATTCAATTTGATATCTCGGATCATGTTTTCTTTCTCGATTCGGTTCGACTTGGGTTCCATTTCAAAAATTATAGGTGTTACCATATGAGTGAATTTAAAGCGTTTAGGAAGGATTTGAGTGAAGTTTGAAATTGGGGGGCAATTGTATAAATTTGGATAAATTAGGGATCTAAATCCAATAATTGGAAATTTAGGGATCCAATAAAGATATTAGAAAATTTATGGGGTTAATGTGGAAAGTGAGAATTTTTAGAAACCTAAATGCAAATAGAGAAAACTTAGGGATATAAAGGTAATTAAGAGAAATTTTGGACGATATAAGGAAATACTGATATAACCAATTTAAAATGCTTGGATGAACGTGTTAACCAAGTACCCAAATTATTTGTATGACAACTATATGTAGATTGCAACCTGGGAGGAGAATGAGGCATTTGTTCCAGCAACTGGGTTTTTACAGGTATTAGGTATAATTGGATCGACCTTAACTTTTTATGCTTTCAAAAATATATTATTTGTGCGTGTGTTTAAAATAATGTGTTGAATGATAGAAAATAACATGAAAATCATCCAAGGTTTTGAAAATGAATTACCCCTATTTAAGAAAATGAGCTTATACCCATTATTTATAAAATTGGCTTTGACCCAATATTATAAAAAAAAATGGACTTAAGCCTTTAGTTATGAAAAATAGGCTAATGTCCAACATTTGTAAAATAAGTTAAGGTTTAAACTTTAAGAAATTGGTAAAGGCTAAATGTTTATGAAAAAGGGTATCTCACGTTAATAAAATAAAGATTATACTTAATTCTTAAAAGATCATACAGGTAATGACCCAAATAATTTTTAAAAGAAACGAAAGAGATGAATGTTTTGAAAAGTGAAAAATGATCTCTATTGAATCACTAGTAAAAAATGATCTTTATGGAATCACTAATGATTTTTATAGTCTAATATCCATAATATTGACATGTTATTGAGGAGTTGACTAGATAGAAAATTAATCATTAAATAATATGTTTGATGCATGCATAATTATTTATTTTTTAAGAGAATGAATTTGAGTAGTAAGTAGATGCCTCCTATATATATATATATATATTGGATTGGTTGATAAGGGTTACTAGAAATTTTAATAGTCGGACCCATGAAAATATAGGAATAGGTCCATGAGTTTAATAGCGTGTTAGATGAATATTATTATAAACCCTCAAAAATGTCAATGCATCCGTGTTTATAAGGTTCCCTTAAGAGTCGTAATTAGACCTTCAAATTAGTGTCTTAACTTATATTTTTATTTGATATATAATGCTTGCATTATTTATTTTTAGTGATAAAATATTGTACACTAAAATGTGAACGGAGGATAACATTTTGATTATAGGTAAAAACTTATTAATAGTTTGTGTAAAAGACATAGAAAAATATTTTTATAATAATTTCTCCATTAAAAACTAGGTTTGATTACTGTTTGATTACTTAACTTCTCAATGTTAATGCCCACTCATTGAATTTCACTCTCCCTAAATTCACTTTGAGGACATACAAGGAAAAATGAACTCCATGAGAAGAAATTTTGTTGCACAAGACACTAAGGTAATTTTCCTGATATATAATGTATAGATGTTTTAATATATCAATTTATTGAGTTTATAATATTATATTTACTAAACAGGTAAATAAACAAAAAAAATTATAATTTAAATATCAAAACATTTTTAATATTTTTTCTTATATTACTATAATGTGTGTTGCACTATTATATTCGTGAGAGTAAATAAATATTATAATGTCAATTTGATATAAATATTAAGTAAGAGAATTAGAATATAGATGTTTGGGCCGGTTTCTTACTATATATTTTATATTATTCTATATATTTTTTTTAAATTATAGTATATACATTAAAGTTGATCAAATCTTATCACAATTCTTAAAATTATAAAGTTTTTCAAAAAAATATTATGCATCATTCTCTATTTCTCCTTCTCTCTAGCATTCTCTTCTCCCCTTCCTTTTGTTGTCCAAAAAATATTATCCATTACTTTTGCTACCTTTAACACAATAGATCAATCTAATTAAAATAAGATGAACTCATTTGAGTTTTGACGAAATCCACCTACTCTTCTTAAATAAGCCTGAAGTCAAGCACCTACTAGAGTTAGTGTATCTTGAAAGCATTGTGAAGTTTGATGTGCTACACCACCTTCATACTCAGGTAAGATAATTTGTGTCAAGTGGGATTTGAAAAAAAAAACACATTTGTGAACTCACTTACCATCCTTCTCAATCGAAAAAAAATTATTATGATGGATAAGCCAATTCAATACGTTGAAATAATGTATATTTATTATAAAAAATTTCTTCAAATAAATTATTTACGTATATAATTTATAATATTACATTTAATTATATTCTTACAATATTTCATATAGGCCAATTTAATGAATTATTAATTTAAATTATTTAATAAAAATCAACCCATACTAGGTGAGTGAAAGATTTGTTTTTATTCAAAACTTTTCTTAGCAATTTAATTATTTTTTTAGGATAACTTGATAAGGGAGTTTGGGAAAGGTGTGGAGTTTTTTTAGGAGTTAATGAGAATGTGAAGAGTAAAAAAACATATAAGTCATTTTTATTATTAATTAATTATGATAGTTTTTTTGCTCAGAAAATTATAATAGTTACTTGGTGCAAAAAAAATATAATAGTTACTTTAATAATTAAAATTAATAATATAAAATATAAGGATAAAATTGGCAATGTAAATTATTCAGTTTGTTTAAAGATATAGGTATATATATATATATATAATAGAAAAATGACATTATATAATTACAAAACTTTATATATTTTGTTTAAATAGAATAATTTAAAAAATATACTTAATATTTTAAAAATATATTAAATTATATATTATTTAATTTATGATATTTTATTAAACAATTTTATCTGATTAACTGAATGAAAAAAATCTAAACATTTAATTTAAAACTAGATTTTAAAAGGGTAAATACTAAATAAATAATTGAACCGGAGGTTCACCCGGTTTAACGGTCATCCACACAGTTGCCTGGTTCCGCCACCGTTCTGCGTCGGAGATTGCTGTTAATACCGGCAGAGTTTGGAAAGATTGGCGTTCTGCATTGCCCCTCTCACTATCTGATTCATCGTAAATAATCTGCTACAATCTTTCCGACCAATGGTTGGATAATTCGAAGGTGCATGTGCTGTTCCTTTGTCTCAGGTTCGTTAGGTTAGTGTCTTCTCCTCCCTAGGGTTTGTGAGTTACTATGAATCCTGACCTAGCTCCTCGTCATCCTTCTTGTGTTTCCTCAGTCCGCCATCAGGTTTTATGAGGTTTGGTCCGAGTCGGAGGTTTTTTCATTTCTGGTGATTAGTTAATAGTCGGCAGGCGGGCGGGGAATGACCCTGGTGAGAAGATGAGCAGGCTGTCTTTCAGACCTCGCCCACTCGACATTCACAAGAAGCTTCCCATTGTCAAGTCTGTGAAAGACTTTGAAGATGATGATACACCTACTGCCTCAGGCACCCGTGGCTGCCAGTTGCTGCGGCTGTCTGCTACTGACTCCGACTTTAGCGTTAACAACAACACGGAGGTACCACTTTCTTTCATGCCTATTTTCTGTGCGAAGCAGGTTTACTTTTTCAGTCTAGTGCAATGTGTATCTTATACTTTCTGGAAAGTACTGATGCATTCTTTCTTTCGAATGATGTGTTGATAAAAATAATAATGTATTGTTGCTGTTTATCTTTTAAATAGGTAGTCCAGACTCCCACCAAGAAGTTGGCTTCAGAAATACCCATTCCTCAGTTCGATGCTGTGGATACATATGAAAGAGATTACTCTTCCACTTTTGTTCAACCAACATCTTATGTACGTGGAAGGGGAGGTACGGAAGCTGCCTATTTCTTTCCTTTTTTATCATATTGAAAAGCATGGAGATCTTATATTAACAGTCATGAACATTGATTGCCTCAGAATTTTAAACTTACATGATCTGTTGCAGCAAGGGCTGAGCTTGGGGAATTTGTGGAGTATGACTTGGATAATGAGGATGAGGATTGGCTTCAACAGTTTAACCAAGAAAAGAATCTCATTTCACCAGAAAGGTAACAGGAAAATTTTCATATTATCTTGTCAAGCGACTTGATTTAACTAGCCTGAGTTTCAAGACATAGATACCATCCGAAAGAACTGCTATTTTTTATGGAGTTCGAGGAATGATCATATCTTATCCATAGTGGTAGCTAGTAATGAAGTGGTAATGGATATTCATTCGTAGTTTACAGTCAGGGTAGATCAGATTTAAGAGATTGGTGGAGTTTTTGTTTCGGAGAATAAAATATCAGATGACATGATGTTCTCTTTATAAAAATACTTCTTTATGACAATAAGGTCATAAATGCTTGGTGCCATCTGGGTACAAAATGACTTGCAGTTTTCTAGTATTGCTTTTTTAGCTGTATTTGTGGCCTTCTGGTGATTTGATCTTAACTATTGGGAGTGTGAAATGTATTTGTTGTTCAGTAACATTCCTCAGTTATCATGATGGAACATCCTAATATCTATTGTCCTCACGGTTCTGTTTAACCATTGTCTCCATTAAACTTTGAATAAATTTGACTACAAAGGAAATAAAAAGTATATGAATGTGGAGTTTTGAACTGGGGAAATCCCAAAAAATCAGAAATTTGTACTGGATGATAATATTTTAATCTTTAGCCAATATATAGATAGTGATGAACTCTCTCTTGTTTCAGGTTTGAAATAATTCTTTTTAAGTTTGAGGTATTGGATCATAAAGCTAGGGAAAGGGCTGGGCTTATAACACCTACATTTGGTTCACCAATTTCTGTGCTGTTGCAGCTTGATGCAGCTTTTGAGGTAAGTTCCTTTTACTCTTTCTGCATACTGGAAACATATATATATATGTGTGTGTGTGTGTGTGTTATTATATCATTTACTAATGTTCTCTGAATATCAATGATCCAATTACATGTTGCATGCCTTTTTCTCTTGATTAGTAAACAAAATGCTTCTTTAATGAAGTGCCAAGAAGGTGCAAATATCATATACAAAAAGTCATTTCTGTACAAATATCCTTAAACTTGACATTAAATTTATTGTGTACACGAATCTATGATCCCCACCACTATTCTTTTGCATATACCAAAACTATACAGTCATGATTATCTCCCCACACAGATGATATCATGTAATTCCACTCCTTCAGAAGTCCTTTTGTTTCGTTCATTCCACACACAGATGATATCATGTCAATTTTAATGGCCCTTTCTTCTCCTTGTTACTTGTTGTAGGAATGCCTGTCCATGCTCTAATGTTCCACCCTAAGATCCCCCCTATAACCCATTGAACTCCCCACATTGCTAGAGCTGGGCTCCATAATCTGTCCATGGGCAATGAAGAAGCAACTTACAGTTTGCTCCCCATCTTTACAAAGGAACCAATGATTAACCACGGTCTTCCTGTGTTGTCTCAGGTTATCTGTCATTAGAATGCATCCCGTTATCGCCTCCCAAGCAAAAAATACTAATCTTCACGGGAACTCCGCAATTGCATGTTGTGTATGCATTGCTTAACCAATCTACCAAGTAATAGGTGGCATGGCTAATTTGCCTACTCATCGTTCATCTTAGTGCGATGTCAAATTCACAGGATTGGAGGATAAGAAGTGAAACAGTTTGCACAAACAATAAAGATGATTTACATGATTATTTTATTAGCCATCAATCTAACCACTTCCCAGTCTGCCCAGCATCTGTTTTTTTCCCAAGTTCTCTCCTGGTAAATTCTATTTTACATTGAAAAAATATATCTATTTCTCAGAAGCTGGTTCCTTTTTTTGGTGAATAATATAGGCTAATCAACTAGAGATTATTTCTTTTAATTTTTTGCTTTATGTGGTTACAACTAGTAAACCCTATTCCTAGATACTAATAAAGATACCTGAACTGCACGTACTGAACTCCATCTCTTATCATTATATCCCTTCTTATATTGCAGGTTCTACAGGCTCAGGGCATCAAACTTCCAGTATTTCAATCTGTTTTCTATTACTGGAAACAGAAGGTAGATATCGTTTCTTACAAGGGAACCACTCTGAATCGATAAATAGATTCTCAGTGCTATATGCTGAAAGTGGTTGCATAAATTTGAAATGCTGTTCCCATTAAAAAGCTATTAGATGTTGAGATTAGTTTTCTATAAATTGATGAGTATGGTATGGCATTTAACCAAAGATCACAAAGCTAGAATACTGTGTGTACTTTGCATGGAACCTCAGTGAAGATAGCAGACTGTCTTTGGGGTAGGGGAAAAATATACAGTTTTGTTGTACTTTTTTCTTGAAGCACCTTTTTGAATAATAACTCCAATGTTCTGTCATTGATATGTACATGAAATTAAGAAAAAAAAGTGAAAACTATGTAATGAATTTGTTAATATAAGCTCGGAAATGTTCTGTACTGTTGTTGCTATTTGGAATTTTACTTTGCCAATAAAAGTTGTGCTTAAAAGGGAATATGAATTGAAAAATAACTGCTGAAATGCACCCACAAGCAGTTCTAACACTTATAAATTGTTTATGCTGTTAACTGTGAACTTTATTTCAGCCAAAAAAAACTTTGAACTTTGGAGATAAATTGCTTCAATTAGGTTGTTTCTAGTGTAGAGTTGCAAAATTTTGATAAACATGTGCATCTCCAAATAGTTGAATAACTAAATAATGCTTTACCAGTTAGAGTGTGAGCTGAGTTTTTTTTTTAATTTAATTTTTTTTGTTGTTCCTACCTTATTGATACCTATATTACTGATCTGCGAATCTTTTTATATTTCAAATTACTTTACTACTTGCTTGCATTGTAATCATATGATGAAGTGTTTGGACAGATTAACACAATGTCATGTACAATCACCTCATGTTTTCATCTATGTGCCTGTACCAATTAATTGTCACTGATGGCTTCTGTTCTTGGGCCAGCGTGAGCGGTGGCAGAAACCAATCCTCCGACGTTTGCAGGTGAATATGAGAACCAAAGCTTATGTTCATGAAAAATATTGTTCAAAATCCTGCAAATATGATATTCTGAAATTATTAACTCTTGTAAGTTGTAGGAGCACCGATGAAAGTTAGTCTTGGACCAAAAACAAATAATGAAAAATAATCTGAATAGTTACCAGGTTGAAGGGTTTTACTGGAGTGCACTTACATCTAGAATGATTGAATCATGGATTCCACCTTTAATTTGCTCAGTTTTATATGGAGATTCTCTTGCTTATAGGAGCAAGTATCGGGTCTTTTTAAGATGGCATCTTGTTCTACAACTAAAGATGCTTGTTTTATTAACACAAACAACTTTTGGTAGACATTTTTTTCTCGAGTCTTTTAGAAAATATTCCCAAGTCCTATCCCTATTCATTTTGTATGGTGTTATTTTACATGTTTAGTTATCTTTCTCTGTGGATTACTTTAAGTTGTTTTTGTATGTATATAAACTATGAATCAGGAAATTCCTGTGGAACACATATCTTTGATCAGCTGAATAGTTATGTGAATAATTCATGAAATGTATATATATATATATGTATGTATGAATGTGAGTGATATTGTTTTTATATCTTGGACAGCCTCCACCTCCCGTAAATGATACTAACCCCTACAACGTGTTCCGGCCTCGAGAAAAAACGCACAGGCTCCATACAAGAAGGGTAAGTGGTGACATTCTAATCTTCTTAAGAGGTTGAGATCTTGAACAGATTGATAGTGATGTTTTAGTATATTGACTTCCTTACCAGACAACCTTTAATGTTTGTTGACAGATGCAGAGAAGAGAAAATAATGTACAGTCATTCGAAAAACTTCGCCAGGTTAGTGAAGATTGATAACATATTTTTGGCACTTGATTTTTAGTTTTTGTGATGATGCAAAAATAGTTCAATCGTGTTCATTTTGCTTACAAACTATTTGAAGTGCTTGATTTGGTGTTATTGCAAATAAATAAATAAATAATGCATTCAATTTATTCTGCTTCTGATTGATGATAGAAGCTGAAGCAATTGGTTAGAACTGTGAAGGAAAATTTATCCTTTAGTATTCTCTCTTTCTCTCTTTGAAGTTGGGTTGCAGGTTGAGGTGGTGATCAATCCGTCTATAATGAATACCATAATCAAGAAACCTTACATAAATTAACAGTTCAAATCATTCCTTTGATTGGATGATAGTCTGGGGTGGTGTTACTTTGTGATATGAGATCTTTTAGTAACATGAGGTTACCTGATGGCTGATAAGATATTCACATTTAAAGTAATTTTTTCATATTCAATAAGAAAATTTTATTATTATTCATTAAAAAAATATTTGTTCACATTTAGAGTATATTAGAAGTATTGTTTTTAAGTGCGTCATTGGAATGTTTAAAGCCCATTCTTGTAACCTTGTTTTGAGAATCTTGTAGCCTCTTTTCTCTTCTAAGGATGTTTCTACTTTTACAATCAACCATTCTCAGGTGAGGCGCAACCTTGGACAGTCCAAATTAATCCTCGAGGAACTGATAAAGGTACACAATGTGTTATTGGATATAAAAATCAAATAGGTCCCGGTTGTGAAGTCATAAAACTTATTTAACAACTTCTGCAAAATATAGAGAGAGGAGAGGAAGCGAGAGGCAATGGAGATAGAAGTCAGTCTACAAAGGCTCCAAATGAAGTACAAGGCACAAAACCATACCCATGCTTGTTATTTTTCTACATGAAATTAGGCATCATCTCTTTTTACAAACATAATTCATGATCAGACATGATTTATCCTTTTATGTTTGTTGCAATCCTTGGATTTTCCCCAGCATGAAACCGAGCTTGTTGACGACGGCTTTTCTATACCTGGTGGATACCCAGCATTCTCTAGCAAGTTTGGATCCAGTGAGGAAGAATTTCTGGACTCAGATGACGTGGAAATATTTCACCCTCGCCCTGCTCCTATTCCACGTGCTTCAGCTGCAGCCCAGATGTTTGCAGACTCTAACCACCCTGTTATGGTTCCTGCTGGTATCCCAAAGCAGGAGTTTAGGCGGCGGATTATATCCAACACTACCAGATGGCTCCATAGAATGGTTATATTACACTTTTCTTCCTCCATTTTTGGTGTTTCTCCATGACCTTTAATTTGGTTACATCTGATAAGATAATAGAAGTCAAGGGCTGAAAAGTAACAAGAGTCAGTTTTTATCTGCTTAATGACTCCCTCTCTCTCAACCCTACAAGAGTATATTTTCTGTTGTTTTCCCCTTGTCCCCTGTTTCTTCTCGAGACTTTTTCTTCTTATTATTCTTGGTCTTATATGACTTCCACTCGGTGGCTTTTGTGTGTTGGGGGTTCATCAACACTCCTCTCGTCATGAAGAAAACAAGTAAAATATAAATATTTTTCAAAGGATATCGTTTCGGAAGAAGTTTTAAGGTCTAGCTAGCTTTGTGGTGATATCAAACTGATTGCAGGATTCTGTTTGCATCTTGCAGGATCCGCTCGACCCAGTCCTCTTGTTCACTAAGCCACTTGTCCCTGAGAAACTGGCTGCTGCAGGTATCATCCCTCCATCAAATATGCCTGGAGCAAAGAGTGATGCTGGTGAGGTTAAGCTCCATGGAAGAATTGGCCGTGGGGGTCGCATAGTATTCGACAGGTGGAATCCTCTTTCACTTTCTCAGATCAACTTTGATAGCTCCTTTAACTTGCCACCAAAACCGCAGGCTTCCATGTATAACTGATCCAGAAGCTACCTGAAGGTGATTGCTTCTCATCTGCCTCTGGGGAATGTGAAGATTGTTTCTTATTGATGATATACGAATTCTTTCTTTTTAATATGCCTTAATGAATGGCTTTCAGGCAGCTTAATCCGTGCTTTAGAAACATTATTCTAGATCTTGCAAGTGTTCCCGTTAACCATATCTCAAATCCACAGATGTAGGAACCTCTCCAGCCTAAAAATCTGATAGTGCAGAGGACCTTAAAGGGACTCTTCTGCGCCTTCTGTCTGAACAAAGGGATGCGCTTCTAATGATATCTGTAAAGGTTGGATATGAAAGCTAAGCACCAGGGCAAGGATGCTTTATAGTAAAACATAAGTGATGAAATGACTTTGAATTTTAATTTATAGCACATTTCACAGTATTCAATTAGCATCTATATATAGCTAACAAAATAAAAAGAAAATGAAAAAAAAGAGTTGTCTAACACTTGTTCTCAACATAATGATGAATATTCAAAGGTAAACCGTTAATAATATTGATTTCTTGTACTTGTTTTACATGTTGAGTTTAATTTTTTTACGGGCAATCATCATATGATATAATATATGTATATAAATTTGAATACTAGGAGATTTAAATACGACTTAAAAAAGCATAGAGGTGAACCAATAGTGGGGAGATGTCACATTTATTTGTCACAAATTTTATAATCATTGTCGTGTTTCTCAAGTAGGTTTTATCCTGTGGATTCCTTGTATTGGGTTATTATGTAGGGAGAAAGGGCATTAAGTTTGGTTACTGTTGTGTGTAAAGAGATCCACTTGGCTCTGCCCAACTATTGTTAGTAGTTATAGAGAAAAAAAATATTGGCTGTGACAATATTGACATCACTAATTTTATTAATATTGTATTAAAGTAAAAATATAAAATAGAAATATTTTTGTAAATATAGAAAATAAATTCCATTTCATTAATTTAAGAAGAAAGCCTATAAAAAGTAATGCCAATTTCTAAATTTCACCGAGAGGAATAACAATTCTCTAAATCTTATAGTGTAAATAATTAGAAATACTCTTAGTATCTCATCCTTATTTAATTTCTTCCTTTTTTTCACGTAGAACACGAAGAACTTTCTTTATCAAATACACTATAAATTTTAGAAGGTCCCTTCGTTTGCTGAAATTTTAAAAAAATGTAGAAAAATCCTTTTGGTTATGTTATTTCTTAAATGAGTAGAAAGTAAAATATTGTTCATATATTATTCCTAATATTTCCTATCAAATATGATATAAGAATAGAGCTCAAGGTTTAATCACTAAGCTTCTACAACAATTCTATACCTGTACAAAACCCTAAAAAATTTTAAAAGTATATCTACATTAATTATATAAGGAATATATAGGGAATATAAATGTTTAAATAACATATAAGTAATACATTAATTAACTTGTTTTGAGAATTTTATACTTTTATAATATTATAGTGTGATATCACATTCCACTAATGATATTTATAGATATAATTCAACTTAAACCTGATTAACTATAAAAATTGATATTAAACTTATATTTCAAATTTAATTCTTATTTAAATAAGGTACAAATAATTTTATTTTCATTTTTTCATATTTTTAAGTAATTATATCATCACTAGTTTTAAATTTTATTTTATTTTATTTCTAAGTTTACAAATTAGAAATTTTATTATTAATTTTAAAAAATTAATAATTTAAGAAAACATATTTCAAAATACTTTTCAAAATACTTTTAATGCAAGCTCTTGGTCAAAATCTAATTTTTCCCGTACACTAAAGATAATTTTGTTGGTGAGAAGTAAATTCTCTTCACCAATTAACTAAATTGCGACTATCCTCATTCATATCTTGTCCTTGTTCTACAAGTAAAATACATATCATTAATTCACTAACTCGAGGTCTACATAGAAAATTGGCCCACACCAATTTTCAGGGTGTGATGGCTCGGTATGCCTAGAAATTTATCCTTCTATTGCCACCACATTAGCTATCTTAGTATTACAGAACCTCTTTCCAAGTCACCATAGTATTGAGATACATGTGATGAACTTCTATTGGTCGCTTTATTAGACGTGACGATTGAACGAATATGACCTTTATATAATTGTTGTTGACTTTTTTATGTGCACTCTTTTGGTTGGATGTGATTATCCAATGTGACTTTTTTATTTACCGGTTATTAAATGGTTAGTCATTCTCAATCATCCTAATCATCCTAGTTGACCACTAACCTGATTCACTGTACACGTGTCATCCTCTCATTGGTTAGTCCGACTGATGTAATTTATTTCAGTTGATTGTTGACTAAGTACATGTGTTGCACTCCCATTAGTCAATTCTCGATGACATGGAATTTCTTTCAGTTTGACCATTGACGAGTGATATGTGTCACGCTATGATTGGTTAACGCTTTCAGACGTTGACCTAGCGACTAATGGGGTGCGCTTCGCCACATGTCATGTGTTGACTTGGTCGCGCACGCTGATAGAGCGCTGACTTAGTAGATGATCCGTTGACTTGGCTAAACCATTTACCAGTTCAGTTGGATCGGATTCAGTAACCTGAAATAGAAAATCGATGGATTTAGGGCCAATTCAACCGATTTTCTAAAAATTAAAAACATATAAATTCATTTCCTACATAACTTCAATTTTCCAATTTTACAATTTTAAGTTATCTATAAAAATAAATCTTTGAACATGCTTTTTTCGGTTTAATTCGATTTAGTCCAGTTCATCCTGAACTAGTCAAGTCTCACTTTTAATTTACATTTAATTGTTTATATGGACTTTTGGAACTTCAATTTTCATCTGGGATCATTTCTAGTCTCGTTTTATTTTTTTCACCTCTTCGATTTACTTTGAATCACAATTTTTTTTTCAAAATTTTTCAGTTCTCCATTCTAAGATATTTTTTTAGGAAAATAGAGTTTACACTCTTCTCATGTATATCATTTTAGAAAACATTCATAACTTGTATATAATTTAGCTCGTGCTTTAGCCACATTATTTGAAATTTACAATAACATCTTTAAAATCTCTTTTTTTTAGATATCTCATAACATCTATATTTTCTCTATTATAAATTGTAACTCCATGTCATTTTCTTTAATATCACAAAATAGTTTTTCAAAAACGTGCATGTATTTAAAGAGTTCATAGAAATTTGTAAAGTGTGGTGGTCGATCCAATTGGATTATTTGTCAATATTCTCAGTCACTACTTTAATTATAACTTGTTTGTCCTGACAGGTTTTCTACTTATCTCGAGATGCACGAACTCCCTATAATAGTGTGTTGGATTATTATATACAAATCAAATCATATAACTAAGTGTCATATTTTGTTTGGGTACTTTAGTATTGTTCTTCAATTTTCTAAAAATTACGATTTTGCCCACTGAATCTGATTCGTTTGACTTACGTTTTCGACTAAACCCCTTCTATCATATCTTTGAATAAATCTAATTTAATACCTATATTTAGTCATATTTATCAAAATGTCCAAATATCTCTAAATTTCTCACTTACATCCTTCACTTTTTCCAAATTTACATTTTGGTTTTTAAAATAAATAAAATTATTATTTTTCCATTTTACTCCAAAACTATTCATTTTTACATTATATAATTCTCAAGTATTTATCTTAGGTTTTTAGACTTTCTTTAGTCTTATTTAGGTTACTACACTCCCAACATACATTTATAGGTCCTAAAATCTTAAATATTTATACTTTGGTCACTAATCTTTTTCTTAATTATAATTTAGCTCCTTAAACCCTCAAAACTCATCATATTAGTATCAAACTTTTTTTATTCTTTTTCATTGATTACTAAACCTTATTTATAATAGAGGCCCAAAAAATCTCATTTTCAAATGTATTATTTAATTTTACCAAAATTATATTTTACACTCCAATTTTTGTTACTCAACAAAATTATAAAATTCAAATATTATGTTTATATATAATAGTTAATAAATTATTTAATTTAATTAAAATAATAAATTTATCTTTCTATTCTTCTATTAATAATAATTTTACTCACTTCACCTACATCCAAACCACAAAATATTGTAAATTTTTAACATTTTCAAATCCATCACTTCACTTACACTTTTAAAAACTACAAATATTTCACCTCTAAATTATTACAATCCCTTCCATCCAAACATAGTCTAAAAAATAAGCATGTTCAATTTTAGGGTTTAGTGATATAAAGAAAATTTAACATGCAAAAAAATATTATTCCATGTATCAAATCATTATTAACAAAATTTTCTCAAAATTTTATAGAAAATAATTGAAAATCTATCCTAACCTAGAGAAATCAAATTAGCTATGATTTTTTAAATAATACGAACAAATATTCTTATCAAGTAATAATTATCATTAATAATAGATTATCTTCCTGTATATTAGATTCTTAATTTACATTTAATTTTCATTTTTATTCTGAAATAATTTATTAAAATTTTCTACATATTTGTATTTTTGTTGATTAATTCAACTATATACTATTTTTTAGTAGTATTTATGGAATATACTTTACTTCATAATCCTATTATTGTAAAAATCGGAAAAATGTGGTGTTTGCATCACCTTACTTAGTCCATCTCTCTTTTTCCTTAACTTTTACTTCCTATTACTATTTGTTTCTCTATTTCATCATTTAGTGTATATATGGATGGATGGTTTTGGAGAAATTTGGAGGGAGGACTATTTAGAAGAGTTATAGATCCCTCCAAGTGTATAGTTTGAGTACTCTTTTAAGAGTGGATAAATGATAAGTTAATAAAAAGGTATTAATTACAATATAAATATAAACTAATATATTAAGAGGTTGCAGCTTGCCACTGCAATTAGGTCTCATCCACGTGTCATTAGGTGCATAACATATACATTGACATGTTTATCTCTCTAGTTCGCATTAACAGAAACGGTCTATTCTTTGTTTCACATGCGCTATCCCTAATTATTTTTTGGTTTTCCAAGTAATTTTTTGCCTATCCTTATCACTTCTGCTAGATTCCTTTTCCCTGTGGAAGGGTGGAGCATATAAAAAAGCAGCGGACCAAGCATGTGACAGCACTGTGCATAAAGTATTTAGAGAGCGACCACGTTTTCAGCGTTTCACTATCCAAGTTGGTGGAACTGGGGACATATTCAAATAAAAAGCCAAAGAAATGCATATAACAATAATCTAGTTGGCCATTTTTATTCTTAAAATATACGTGGAATAATAGAGATGTTCATATTTGAGAGTATTTTTATTATATTTTTCATCCGATTCCTTCTATTTCCAATGTTTCAGCTATTAGGATAGTGATATATGTTTTATTATAAATTATGAAAATTTCATTGGAATTATGGATAACACAATCTTCACAATTTTACTCGTTGAAATCAATACTTATTAAATGATTTTGATTAAACATCAAATGAATCATCCTCTACAAAGAAGGGTACACTTTAAGGCATAAATTATTGCCACACCCTCCTCTCCTCTCTATATAAAGAAGCTACACTAAAAGCATATCACCTATCCAGCACAAACACTAAAATCCATTTCATCTTTTTAGGGTATCATCGGGATGGCAAACAGTGGTGATAACACCGATAAGATACTGATATTTGGAGCCAGCGGATACCTTGGCAAATACATGGTTAGAGCCAGCACCTGCATGGGCCACCCAACTTATGCTTATGTCCGCCCAATTGGCATTGGCACGGCTTCGGACCCTTGGAAACAGCTGTTGTTGCAGGAGTTCGAATCTATGAACGTGACTGTTGTCCAGGTCTCGTCCTCCTCCATGCAGTATCAAACACATTAGTGTGAACGTTAGTTAGTAAGGTCATGATTTCTTATTATGGGTGCGCTTGCTTCTAGGGAGGATTGGAGGATGAAGAGAAGCTCAAGTCGGTGCTCCGGTAGGTGGACATCGTCATATCCACGCTTCCTGCCCACCAGCATCTCCAACAGCTCAAGATCATCCGAGCCATCCGTGAAGTGGCACCATAAAGGTAGCTAGTTATCTTTCTAATTAGTTCAAACGCGCCAAACTAAACCAGGAGTTACTCTCTTACAATGCTATTAGTTTTAGTGCATCTTTTGATATAGGGTTATTATGTCTATTACGAACCTTTGTACAAGGTTTAGTCGTGGCTTTTTTTTTTTTTTTAAATATGATTTATGGTAATCAAAAATCACATTTTACCATAAATAATCTAATTTAAATTTGATGTGCTTTCTACCCATAAAATTCTCCAAAATGTCTTTGTAGTTAATTTGTTAGAATAACGAGATTTTCAAGTACTTTTTTTAGTTTTATATTAAAAAATAATATTTTTTTAAAGAATAGAAAAATATCTAATAAATAATTATATTTGTTTATTTATGGATATAAATGGTGTATAAAATATATGTAATCATTTAAATACCACCTATTAATAATATTATAACAAGTGTAATATGGCTAAATTATAATTGTTAAAAATTTTAGAATCCAACTTATAACTTCTAATTAAAATACAAATATGATAATCACTTTCCCATAGTCGATATAATTAAAGTTTTTAATTAAATTATACTTATAATATAATCGCTTATGCTGTAAATATAAATTATATTAAAAATAATTAGTAATATTTTATTTAAATTAAATTTTGTATATATTAAAAAAATATATTTTGATATGATAAAATTATAAGTAAAAATAATATATAATTAATATTTTATTTAATTATTTAAAATAATAAATTAAGTGTGTTAAATAAATATATTTTTTATTTTTTGTAATAATAAAATTTTATAAGCAAATTATATAATTTTAGTATAATTAAAATGTTAATTTTTAAAGTATATGTTTGTATAATACCATAATATATATTATATAATTTACATTTAATAAAATATTAAAAATATATATTGAGTTATTATTATATATATATATAATTTAAGTTAAATAAATATGTATATATAAATTATAATATTATACAAATAAATTAATTAAATTTAACATTTTAATAATACTAAAATTATATAATTTGCTATAAAAATCATATTATTATTAAAAATGAAATATGTATTTATAAAATATATTTAATTTATTATTTTAAAGTATAAAAAATATTTAAAAATTATGATATTATACAAATATATAACTTAAAATTGATATTTTAATTATATTAAAATTATATAATTTATCATCAAAATTTTATTATTATAAAAATAAGAGATATATTTGTTTAACATACTTAATTTATTTTTTAAATTAATTAAAAAAATATTAATTATATATCATTTTTAGATATATTTTTAATAAGTAAAAAATATATTTATTTTAAATATATACATAATTTAATTTAAATAAATATTACTAATTATTTGTAATATTATTTGTTTTAATATAAAAAATTGTTATATTATAAGTGAAATTTAATTAAAAACTTTAAATATATTTTTATGATGCATCGGTTATAATATTGATATTTTAAATAGAAGTTAAAAGTTACAATCTCTATATAATTATTTTTTTATTATTTTATATTTAAATTGACACGTAAAGTAAAGTTGACAATTTAGTAAAAAAAAGTATAATGTGGTAGATTAGATTAAAACTGTTAAATCCATATCAATTTGTAAAGTTAAAATTATTTTTAAAATAATTATTTTATAAAAGGTTTGATGGTAAAATCTAACAATAATATTGGGTTGAAATATTTTATATAAAAATGTAATTTGACGATAATTGATATCCTACATTTTTTTACAATTAAATACTATATTTAATGTATTTTTTTGTTTATATGATTGAAAAAAATGTAATTTTAGTATTATATATTTGAAAAAAAATAAAATCATACATATATTTAATAAAAAGTACATTTTTTGTCCTAATACAAAATTTAGGTACTATACAATAAATAATTATCGACTGTGATAATGATAATTTTGATTGTATATTTTTGAATTTTTTACACTTAATTTATATTTTTGAATTCAATTTTTTCAGTCTTACATATTTAAAAAAATGATAATTTCAATTTTATATATTTGAAAATAAATAATTTTAACATACTATATATTTAATAAAAATGATACTATTAATCATAATTAGGCATGTTAATACGATGCAAAACCAGAGCATCTCGTTCCTATCCGACCCGAGTGAACCTGAGTAGCCTCGGGTTTGCTCGGGTCCGTGCTCGGATTCGGGGGTAATAAATTGGATCTGAGCCTGGGGTCCTGTTGGCTGAACTCGAACATGTGCCAACAGTATCTTTAAATTTTTTTCACTATTTTAATGAATACAGTTAATTAGATATAAGTTTCATTATATATAAGAAAAAAATATTAGAAAATTTTAATAATGAATATAATTTAAATATTATTATATTTTTTCTTTCAATATTTAAAATCTAATATTTTATTATCATATTATATTATTTTTTTTCTTTTTTAAATAATAATACATTTTTTTCCTTTCTTACACAATAATAAATTTATAAATATATTCTTTCCATACTATATTATTTATTTTTCCTTTCTTATATATTAATAAATTTATAAATATATTATTGTCATACTATATATATTTTTTCTTTTTTATACCATAATAAATTATTTTTCCTTTAATTTATAAATATTTAAAAAAATTATAGTAAAAATTTTTATATTAAATTAAATTATATTTCTCATTAACGGTATTATTTAATATAAAATTATAATTTATATTTAAAATTTTAACCTGACTAAAATATTTATAATTTATATTAAATTTAAATTATATAAATAAAATTTTATATATTAATAATTATACAAAAAATATCATATAAATTAACTGTATTAATACGGACCGTCCACGTCATACATATACAACTCAAACTATTATTTATTTTGTTTATATAAATAAAAATTAACATTTAATTCTGCAAGTGAAAAAATAATTCAAAAACGAGAAAAAATGATATAAATGAAGAAATTTGTGGGAATATTATTAGTGCTTCCTGTTCGCGTATTCTTAATTAATAATTTTTTTATTATTTATAAACTAAAGTTAATATAAAATTTATTAGGTAAATTAAAGTTAATAAACATTTAAAATTTTAAATTTTCAAATAAAAATTAGAAAATTTATATATTATAATTTTTTATTTTTAATTAAAAAATAAAATAAACTCTGAGAAAAGAGTTGAAAACCAAGCAAAGCATTAGGTACAGTAGACCCGAGATCCGGCGGGGTTTAGAACTAACCAAATATACCCGAGTCTCGAGTCAGTTAGGGGTACGGATCTGCTAAAACTCGCCCGTCCGAGATATTAATATCCCTAATTATAATGGATTGATAGGACATGTGCACTCAATGAATAGTTAATTGTGAGAATGATAATGTCCATCCAATATCTTTAGATTTTTTGCACTTGAATCTTATATTTTTTAATACTATTTTTTAGTTTTATATGTTTGCAAAAAGTGATAATTTCAATTATATATTAAAAAAACCATTTTCATTCTAGTTCCTACTGCCTTTTTACTTATAATTTACGTAAAAACAGTAAGTCAAAGTAATTAAATTGAATCAAACTTGACTTCTTTCTTGTGCGGAGGAATAAAATATATATATTTTTTAAATATGTCCAATTTAAAAAGATAATTTTGAAATATATAAAACTCAAATTTTAAACCATTCAAAGATGACACATCTAGGAAAAAATAGTGTGTGTCTGATTTATCATCATCCTTACTTTTCTGAAGGTTTATCTGTGTGTGTATATAACAGAGGTTCATCCCATCTGAGTACGGGAATGAAGTCGACAGGGTGAGCAGGCTGCCGCCATACGAAGCCTTGCTCGAGAACAAGCGAGTGATCAGAAGGGCCATAGAAGCTGCTAAGATCCCATTCACCATCGTTTGTGAAAACTGGGATGAAGTAACGGTATATGGATCTGGTGAAGTTAAAGGTCATAATGATGGTTCCTTTGTTGCTCCTTTCAACCTACATCCCATGTATGGGAGAAATATATTAATGATTATATATGCTTATATTTTTTTAGTATTTGAATTTTTTTGTTTCATATATATATTTTAATATACCATATTTAGTTAAATAGATTAGTTTACTATTAATTTATCATTTTATATCTCTATCATTCTCCTATATAATTAAAAAAGATAATTTTCAAATATATATAATTGAAGGTGTAAAAAATTAAATATAGAAATATCTCTATCATTCTCCTATAACCTCATGCGTATACATGAATATAGTTGTCCTTAACTTCGAAGAAGATGTGGCCATCTACACGGTAAAAGTAACGACGGACACGAGAGCGGCCAATCGGGTGGTAACCTGTCGGGCGGTCAGAAATATTGCATCACAGTTGGATCTGATCACCTGGTGGGAGGAGAGGGTCGGACGGACGCTGAAACGGGTCCATATTCCAGATGAGGAAATTGTGAAGATGGCCGAAGGTGAGTAGATCTCTCTCTCTATTCAATCATATCATAATTGATCTTTTGACTACAATAATTAGAGGTTCTCGTTTTGTTTATTAACCAGCCCTGCCGTTTCCGGACAACATACCGGTCGCCATAATCCATAGCATTTTCATCAAAGGCGACCGGATGAGCTTCGACCTAATGGAGGATGACCTTTGAGGCCTCGCATCTGTACCCTGAGCATGAGTACACCTCCATCACTGACCTTCTTGACCGGTGCGTCTTCGACCCGCCACCGTCCCACTCGGCAACTTATACATAAAACAGCTTGCTGTCGTGTCCATCCGGACATATCTGTCCAGAACTCTGGGTGTATACACACCTGTAATAATGTTCCTCGAGTAGTACCAATGTTGTTATCAAGTCTTCTATAATAATTTCTAGCTCCCCCAACTGCTAGTGAATGGGATTTTTCTATTCGGCTTACAGGTACATCATTCCTTGTCCGTTTACTAGCTTTAACACTGCCGTCCATGTCCTCGTGTCCATCCACTTTACCCATGGAGCTTTCTTCCTCCTCTAAACCAAAACTCGATCACTTTTCTAGATTTATTGATGTTGCAGCTTTTTTTTATTAAAATAGTTATAACACTATTTATATATTTATTTTCTTATTTTTCATATATATTATTTTTATTAAACAAATTTATGTGTATTTAATATTTTATATACAATTATATATAACAATATATCATATATATATAATTTATTATATATATTATACTTATTATTTATATATATAAATATTATTATACAATTAATATAATTCTATTTTCTAATTATAATAATGAATAATTTGTCTTATATAATTTCATTATATATATTATAATTAACACAAACAATTTATTCTACATTATTTTAATTTATTATATACATCATAATTTTCTTTAATAAAATTTAATTCAATTATATATAAATTAATATAATTTTATTTAATAAAGTATTTATGTAAATTAGAAAGTTTACTTATTCACTCCATTAAAACAATACCATCACTCCCCATACTCTTCCTATATATCTCGAGAACAATCCATCCAAAATATCTCGAGAACAATCCATCCAAAAAGAGCCTTAATGGGATCTATGGGTATGGTTGACATTTTCAGCAGGCGGGACACATACCTGACCGGTTGCGGCCTGTCCCAATATCCATTGGGTTCGAATCTATTATAGGTGGACCCGTAACTTACCATTTCCCGAATTAGACTAGACTAATTTTTTTTAAATGAGCTGATAAAAAAATTTCTCATTATATTAAAAGCATTTCGTTTAGTACCGAAATAATTTTTTTCACACTTACTAATCAAAGCACCGCCGTTTTGGTTGTGAGTAGAAAAATATAAAAGGCGCTCGGAAGTACGGGCCTCTATCGGGAGTCGGAGACCCGACATGTAGATTCCAACCTATTCAGTTTGAATTAGGGACGTTAATAGCTCGGTGGGGCGGATTTTTAGAAAATATAATATAATATTTTGTTATTAACTAAAAACATCATATAAATATTGAAAGTAAGGATAGCTTTATGAAATTAAAATTTATACCAAAGTTCTCCAATGATTTTACATGCAATATAATAGATAAATATTATATTTTATTTTTTAGTTATTTAAATTAATATATCACTTAATTGTTATTTTATTTTATTTCACCATTTTCAAATTAAAATTTTATTAGATACCACAAATGGATAAAGAGAATTTGTCCTTGAAAATAGGAGACAAGAAGAATATGAAAAAATAAAAGATAATTTTGTAAGAGCATAATTAAAAATACATAAAATAAATATTGTATGTATTTAATATAAATAATCATAAAGTTTAATTAAGGCTAATTATAGTATTAAAGAACCATTAAAATTATTATTATATTCCTATATAATAATATATACTATATGAATGACTGTGGCAGCATCAAATTTACTTTCTCAATGTTAGGATAATTTAAGCACCATAAATCTAGCTAGTAAAAATAATAATTACTATAGGAACTTTTCATTCCTTTGAAAATCCCAATGGTTTCAAGAGATAAATGCTTAATTTTTTGCCTCGAAATATAAAAATTAAAGTTGAAATTATGGGTAACAATAAGTAAAACATACTCTTTTTATAATGTTATAACACCATTATGTAATTTATTAGCAAGTACCTTCTCTAAGAATGAAGGAGACTAGAAGAGACATGTTATCATCTCCTACCTAAGATTACTCGAATCAGGTTGATGTATATATAAAACATATCAAACAAAATAAATATACATATATTTGTGTGATGGGATGTACACTATAACTATATTAAAATATTATAATATATGGTTAGGATAATAATTTATCTAATTATAATATATACTATAATTATATTAGTTAATATTATATTATAATATTTTATATTATTTATTTATATTTTATAATACTATAAATATGTTTGTGTATTATATAATTAATTATGTAATTTATTAATATAAAATTATTAATTGACTTGTATATATAAAACGTATTATACTAATTTTTCAACGTATTTTATTACAATATTTTAAATTTATTCATGATATTAGAACGGTTTTAATCTAATAATTTTATTGTTAAATATATGATAAGCTACTATATAAATATTATAATTTGAATTTCAAAATTTTGAAATTTGAAAAAAAATTTAAATTGACAATATAAAAAATGGTTAATCTAATTTCTAATATAATAAAATAATAAAAAACAACTTTTAGATTTTTAATTAGTTTCTGCTACAATCGTGAAATAAAAAACGATATTTGGTTTATATTGACTAAATAAAAAGTTTTAATTATGATTTATTATACTAGTGAAATAAAAAAACAAATTTGAGTTGATTGTGTTATTAAAATAGAATATAAATTGGATTTTAATTATTTGTACTTTAGTTAAAAATTTTAAAAGATAAATATTTTATATTACTTTATATTAATGTTGAATGAAAATATTAAAATATTATAGTATATTGTTAAAATATTATTTTATTTTGTTATAATATATAATATAATTTATTAATTAAAATTATATAATAATATTCTTAAATGATTTTTTTATTTTAAATTTATAAATATATATTTATTAATAAATAATTATTTACGTGAATTATAAATATAACTTATAACAACTATATTAAAAATTTTTCTATTATTTAGATTTCTAAAATATAACAATATAAGAAATATAGACTCTAATATATTTGGGTGTATCACATGCTCTCTCCTCCTATGAGAGATGGGTAACCCAAAGCCGATTCTTGTTTTTAATGATATGTCAACTCAACGTCAAAAATTATTCTCTTTTTTTTCACATATGCAAACCACTCTTCTAATTATACCGAATGAAGGAAAAAATAACCATTATATTTAAATAAAAAAAATTTGAATATGAGCCCTCTCAATCATTGATTAATAAATGACATTTTTTAGGAATTATATAAAAATATATAATTCCAAAAAATAAAGATATTTTAAATATTAGATAATTTATACTTTAAAAACAACTAATGCAAAATTAGACTCACATTGACCCGAATTAAAAACAAAAGAGGCATGTTGACAATGGAATTTGCACATTAAGTTTTAATCATACAACATAATAATAAATACATATTTGGTTTGATAGTAAGGAATATAATTAGAGATATTATAATGGAATTTGAAATTTTATTTATGTTTAATTATATTAGAATGCCTCATTTGTTATAAAATAATTACAATAGTAGAATACAAATGTGATGTAAATAGTACTGCCATAAAATGTATCATAAAATTAGTACAAGTTATTCATTTTTAATTAATTAATTAATTAAAATGATATGAATATTCCATAAAAATATGTAAGGAATATTAGTTTCATTATTTTTTATATATTATCCAAAAAAAATTGGACCATTCCTTCTTAGGAAAATTATTAAAAGAAAACTAAGTTGATAAATATAAAATTATTAGTAATAAACACTATTAAAATTACATTATCATTCCATTTACCATCTTTCTTAAACGATAACTAAAAGTTGGTATGTATGATTACATTTTAATAAATCTCCTTCAAATAACGTTTTTACAAATAATTAAAAAATATTAATTCTATTATATAAAAAATATTAAAATAAAAGTGCTTATATAAACTTGTAAAGTAAAACTATTTTTTAAAACTCATTTGATTCAATAAAAAATACTTCCAACTTCATCTAATTATTGGATTAGTAGAGTTTCAAGATAAATTGAGAAAAATAAGAACAATAAGAAAAAATAGTCTCATATATTACCTTATTTTTGTAAATCCATGCATTTTATTAACAATAGTAAATCTAATAATATAGGAATCATTTTGTAAAGGCTTGTACCCTTAAAAGAAATTTTGTTCATATCTAGTTAATAAGGCTAATTTTAATTTAAATTGATGGGTTTTGAGTGATTTGAATATTAGGTGTTAATGGAAGTGATGAATTTAAAAATGTTAAAAATTTTAGTAATTAATTTGAATGAAGATTAAGTGAGATAAAAGATTGTTAATTAAAAAATTATTTTTTTTAATTAAATTAAATAAAATAATTTATTATCTATTATATATAATTAAATTATATTAAAAATATTTTATACAATAATTATGAGTTCACGTACACAGCAAAATTTATGGACATTCTGATTGCGTAGTTGATACTAGCCATGGCCCCAATAGTCTTGACTTGACTGCGATCATTGACTTGTACCTCACTCGTGCACCCCACTCCCGTCCTTACCCTACAAATTTTTTTAGTGGGATTGGGATTAGTGGAAAACTGATCGGGCCTTAGGAATTGACACCAGGTGAACATGAGAGTCACTTGCTCCACGTTCCCATAATATATAGCCAGCCCTAACTCTAACTTTCCCCTCATATATCCTATCACATCACCATCATGAGTACCCTCCAACTATTCAAATTGTCCCTTAGATAATAATTGTTCCTAATGCATTCTTTTTAAGTTCATCAATTCCACTTAACCAGCATCATCACAACCTGTGAATTTTAGACACCACGAACTCGAGTTGCCTCACATAGGATTGATTACACGCCATTTGATTTTTTTTCACCGCAGATAAACACCTTATTTATCAAATCAGATATTATAGATTTAAAAATGATATTTGATACCGTTACAAATATACTATTAAGTGCAATCAAATACGTATAATAGAGGTTATTTCGTCTCATTTTCTATACTAGTATAAATAAAAAATATATAATTTAAGCTAATTATTCAAATATTTATAAGAATAATAATACTCGTATTATATATGTAAGTTTAAAATTATATTTAACAGGTATATTAATATTTAGTGTGTTGTGAAAAACATTATTATAAATCAGGTAAAATAAAAGTTTATAATATTTGGTATTATTGAATTTTGAATTATTTAATGTATACTAATGATTTTGAAGACCCTTCCTTACATGGAGCCATTTGGTCGCTAGATAGTCTCTTAATTATTTAGTTGGTCGTCGACTCTCACCTTTCATGGATTATCCACAACTGGTTCTGTTTCTGGTCAGCCATTAATTCCATCCTTCCCCGCTCTCTCTTTTCCTCCCTCACATGCCCTGCTCGTTTGATTTCCCCCTCCCTTGATCGTCCATGAGCCCATACTATTGTTCTGCTAGATAAAGGCCATAGTTTGAGCCTCCAAGCTTCTATCTGCTAGTGTGTGGTGTTGTGGGCACTGCTCTTTTTATCTTCTTGCTACCATATTCACCTCCCGCCCTACTGATAAAGAGAAGTTTGGGTCCTGCTAATCGGATCGAACGATGACCTCTGCACCATCTCCCTCCTCGTCCTCCTGCATCCCTTCTTCTTCCCGCAACCCCAACTTCAGTTTTTTGCTGTAAGTCTTCGTCTCTAAAAGAATCGTATTTTTTCCGCTGCAATTTCTCTTTCTGCGTCTGCTGATTGGGCGATTTCTGGCGATGGAGGAGACGACAGTAGCAGGTCAGTGCTGCTGCGAGCGGTCTACAGCTTCCCCTCCCATAGAAATAGAATTCGATGCTCGGGGCTCCATCTCGAAGCCTCACCACCTTCTTCTTTGAGCAGTTCTCTTTCTAGGAGGGACTGCGTGGTGTCCAGGTATGCTCCTCAGCCGCTCAGGGCTTTAGCTACCTCTGTTGCTCCGGGGGTGCCCTCCTCCTCGGTTGTCGGAGATGACAATGTTGGGGTCCTATTGCTGAATCTTGGAGGCCCGGAAACCCTCGAGGATGTGCAGCCTTTCCTCTTCAACCTTTTCGCTGATCCAGTAATCTGAAGTTCTCCTCTGTGCGCTTGTTGCTTATCCATTGTTTAGTAGCTTAGACAATTTCTTATGTCCACGAGGCTTGGATGATATTTTGGGACAGGACATCATTAGATTGCCAAGGTTGTTTCGGATCCTTCAAAGGCCCCTGGCTCAGTTCATTTCCGTTCTTAGGGCTCCAAAGAGTAAAGAAGGCTATGCATCCATTGGTGGGGGATCCCCTCTTCGGCAGATAACTGATGCTCAGGCGTGTTCTCTAATGGAATCTTGCTTTCATGAGTCATAATGTTTTAAGAACTTCATGGCTTTGCATCTTACAGTAGGAAAGGAAAGTCTTGCCTGTTTCTCTGATTGCTGAAGGCAAGTTCTTCAAGTACCTTATTTTGACTGCCTCCCTGACATTCATTTGGCTTCATTTCAGGCTGAAGAACTCAGGAAATCCCTCTGGGCGAAGGATGTCCCAGCCAATGTATATGTTGGCATGCGATATTGGCACCCATTCACAGAAGAGGCCATTGACCAGGTAATAGATTAACCTTTACTTTGGAGAATTTTCTGAACTTCAACTAATTACTATGTTCTCTTACTTTCTTGTACTTTCTCTTCAGATAAAAAGAGATGGAATAACAAAGCTTGTTGTGCTTCCACTTTATCCACAATTTTCAATATCAACTAGTGGTTCAAGTCTCAGGCTGTTAGAGAATATATTTAGGTGATGAACATGTACTTCCCTTTTAATTGTTATCCATGCTTACCATATAAAGTTTTTTCCCATTGTTGTTATCTCTATATAAGATAAGAATTCAATTTATTGAAAAAATTAAATTTATTATTTGTCCAGGGAAGATGAATATCTAGTAAACATGCAGCATACAGTTATTCCTTCCTGGTACCAGCGGGAGGGATATATAAAAGCCATGGCTAATTTAATTGAAGAAGAGTTAAAGACTTTTGATGATCCTGAGAAGGTATCGGTTGCTCTTCTTTATACATACCAAAAACAGAAGCCTTTCTTTGTGTTATGTCTTTGGAGTAATTCTAGAATTCTGGGCCCTTGTGAATTTCCTTGAATTACCCTTAAGAGGGCAAATTTTGTTTATTCTTATACTACATAGTTACTATGCAAATCCATTGAAATTCTCGGTTCATATTTTCATAAATTTTGACTTCATCATCTCCACTCCCATATTGTCAGTCATGGAGCTCTTTCTAACTTGCAAAGAACCATGTTGTAGCAGTAGGAAGTAATTTCTTTCCTGATTCAAATATTCAGCAGATACCCATCCTTGTTATATATGTATCCCATCCAATGTCATGTTAACTTTATGTTTTCACATACGTTAACCTTATCTTTAAATGAACATTCACTTTGCAATAGCCCGACATTAATGACATATAAAAATACCTCAAATTAAATCAAGGGCTCTTGTAATCATTGGGATTTTCTTTTTCGCCATAGTGGCTTCCACTTTGTTATCCTTGTGTAGTTATTATTTGGTGAATAGAAGGAGGGAGACTCATGAACATAAGATAAAATAGCAAGGAATCTTTCTCGAAGTGTGACCAATTTGTGACTGGAAACTGTGACGTAGGTTGTGATATTCTTCAGTGCTCATGGAGTCCCACTGGCTTATGTGGAGGAGGCTGGTGATCCATACAAAGCAGAGATGGAAGAGTGTGTAGATCTGATAATGGAAGAGCTAGAGAAGAGGAGGGTTATCAATTCTTTCACTCTTGCTTATCAGGTACTGAATTAAGCATCTTAAGTTATTTAAGTGATTAAGGCCATAACTTACTTTATCTTCTAGAATGATTTTTCATGTCATATTTTTTTTAATTATGTAATAATCTTGGAGGTATTTCCTTGCTTCTCACATGTTTTGGTGTTACTGTTACAGAGTAGGGTCGGGCCAGTTGAATGGTTAAAACCATACACAGATGAGACAATTATTGATCTTGGAAAGAAAGGTGTCAAAAGTTTATTAGCTGTTCCAATCAGGTACATGGTGTTCTCAGTATATTTAACATGATTATGTTAGATTGATGTACATATACATTGATCACTATCTGCCTAAACTTTTCTATCAATTTTGGTCCTCAGCTTTGTCAGTGAGCACATTGAAACTCTAGAAGAAATTGATGTGGAGTACAAAGAGTTAGCTCTGAAGTCAGGGATAGAGAAGTGGGGTCGTGTTCCTGCTCTAGGATGTGAACAAACCTTCATTTCGGACTTAGCGGATGCTGTAATTGAGAGCCTTCCATATGTGGGTGCAATGGCAGTTTCTAACCTTGAAGCTCGGCAGGTACACACTTCAAATTTTCTTTTGTTTGAGAAGCTTAGTCTACTAACTGTTCTGGCTGTATTTTGGTCTCTTGGTTCATCTACTTGTTCAGAGACAATTGGATCAAACCTAATATATCAAGTGCTTTATATTATTGAGAAGTGGACAGTGGTAGAAATAGAATATCTGTAGATATTAGATAAATTTGAGGTTCATTCAAGTAGAAAAAACTGAAGATTGAGTGAGTTCTACTGGGTCCTATCATTCCTCACATTTAACTGATTTAGGCCAATACTTCTCTTGCAGTCACTGGTTCCTCTGGGTAGTGTTGAAGAGCTGCTGGCAGCATACGATTCACAGCGCAGAGAGCTTCCTCCACCCGTGACAGTTTGGGAATGGGGATGGACAAAGAGTGCAGAAACCTGGAACGGAAGGGCAGCTATGCTAGCTGTGCTAGTACTATTGGTCCTTGAAGTCACCACAGGAGAGGGCTTCTTGCATCAATGGGTTGTTTTACCCTTGTTTCGTTGATTGCAGCCGTGTCAAATTAAAAAGATGCTTTGGGTTTGTAGCTTATTCTTGGAGGGACCACAATGCTCCATGACCAATTGCCATTAGGTGGTGATGAAGGTATCTTTGCGCTCTGAAGGTGTTCTGCCTGTGCAGTTGTCACTAATCTCCTGGAAAGTTTTGCTGTACTTACAATCTGTAAAGTTCTCTTGACCCTGCACTGACAATCCATGAACATTTTTCCTTTCCTAAATGGCAGTTCATGTGTACTGGAGATGACAAACGATTTATTACTGTTTTAAGGATTTAAACTAAATTTTTATTTAAAATATTCTCAGAAATAATTCCGGTTTATAAAATCAAAAATATATCAATATTTACAAGTTATAATTTTTAATTAGAAATGTGTTCGAATAGGTTTACAAAAATATACACTTTTAATTATATTATTTGATCCCACTCTTAAAAACGTGTATAGTTTTCCTTAAATTCTTGGCAACAAGTGATCTTGAAAAGAGTATTCTCACACAAGCATAACATATAAAGTCGATCCTTTGATCCAACTATTAAAAATCGTGTATGGTGTTCCTTAAATTCTTGGGTTCAAGTGATCTTTAAAAGAGTATTCTCTCACAACCATAACATATAAAGTCACTCCACAGGACCAAACATCTGCCAGCTGCAAATGAAACAAATTGAAACATCTTATCTTCATAGGTTAGCCTTATTGGGTTCATCCGCTTCTCTTTTTGACAACAGAAGGAATAGCACCTTACCTTGCAATCGTGAAAGAACTTCCGGTGCGATATATGCAGGTGTATCAACTGTAGATTTGGGTGTTCGCGAGCTTTAGATCACGGTGGCATATTTGCTATACCACAATAAACAACAAGATATGAGGGAAGGGCTCCATGAGTAATATTTCGACTCCTCTACTGTTGATCTAGTTGTAGTCTTTTATCATTACCATGGAATGACAGTAGTAGTCGACACCTGAGATGAGCTGCTGCTGCTGGAAGAAGTAACTTGCATGAAACCAGAACAACAAAAAAAAGGGAATTCATTTAGTCCAATGATTTCTGTCAAAAGATGACAGGTGACAACCATGAAACATCCACAGCTGAAGGTGTCAGAAACTTGCTATGGGCTCAATAGACCTTGACCCAACAAGCACCAAGACAAATTCAAGCCCATCAAGCCTAGCCAACATACCTATGTGCAACCATCATTTATCACACCTTCACTCTCATTTCCTCTTTCACATCATAAGGAAATTTGAGCCATTGTGAATAGTAAATTAGATAGTCACCTTCCTTACTCTTTATCCAATTTAAGGAAAATGGCCAAAAGAGGAAGGCTTGTTTCAATCAGCACTTAGTGCCTAGTAAGAAAGAGTCCTAATTTATATGCAACTCATGGAAAATGACATTAAATGAGGAGGGAGAGAAAGGTGGGTTCTGGTGGTAGCTAGCAACTCCTAAACTGCTTCTCCCATTTTTGTTGGTATGGTTGGGTTAATGTTAGAGGATTTCAAGGGATTTGTTCACTTATAGTTATACGCTTATATAAACCATGAAATATATAAAATTTATGTAAAAATATTAAAAAAAAACTATGAATATATATATAAACTAGTTAGTAAATTATTTAAATTAATTAACAAGTTACACAAATCATTGATCAATTTGTCACCCTCTTTCTAAGTTATTGGGATTAAAATTCCTCTAAATTATTTTTTTGTTAAAAAAAAAACTTCCAATTCCTTCGCATCATGGAACCCTCAATCCAATCATATCATTAATGTTTTAACCGTCCAAACTATTATAATAGGAATATTGATATTTTGTGATAATTTAATTAATAAAGTTTATTGATTTTATCTTTGACATTTGAATGGCGTGTAAGATCTTAATTGGAAAATTGAGACGCTTTTTCTTCCATTACAGTTATAGTAGGTAGGTAGGCACATCACCCTATAACTATATTATAAATAGATGACTAAAAGGTACAACAACTCTAATAATTTAATTTAAAATCAATTTACCAATCTCTTAGTTGTAAGGTGAATTACAGTAATACACCCTTACAAAATAAAAATAATAATTTTTGGCTTGCATATATTATTCGAAATAATATTAAATCCTTAATTAATTTACATTTAAAATGAATAAATCGTTAGAAATTAAGTTTTTCACAAATTATTCACACTAATAAAACTTAAATATAAAAATATTTTAAAGTATTTCAACCAATTATTATGAGATTTGCTATATAGGCATGTCATGGGACCGGGACCCGAGTAGTCTGTACGTGTTCGGGTTCAGGTCGTGAATAACTATTTTATGCTGGTTCGGGTTCACCTGACTAGACTCGAAGGTGGACCTACAATATTTTAAAATTTTTTCACTTTTTTAATTAAAACAGATAGTTTAATTAAATTATTAAAAAAATTTAATAAAAAATATTATTTAAAAATTATTCTATTTTTTTCTATTATTAATATTCATTGTTATTATATTTTTTTCCCTTTATTAAACACTAATAAATTAATTTTTCTTTATTATAACATAATATATTTATAAATATCTTATTATCATATTATATTACTTATTTTTCTTTATTAAACCCTAATAAACCCTAAAAAATCCTAATACATTATCTTTTATTTCTTAAACCCTAATAAATTTATAAATATTTAAAATAATTACAATTAAAAATTTTATATTATATTAAATTATATCTCTAATTAACTGGATTATTTAATAATATGTAACCTATATTTAAAATTTTAAGATAATTAAGAGATTTATAATTTATTTTTAATTAAAAAAATTAAATTAAAATTATATATATCAATAATTATAAAAAATATAAAATAAATAAAAAATGTTAATATGCAACCACCTACAAATATTTATATGCATATAACCTACACTATTATTCATTTTATTTTATTTATATAAATGAATATTAATATTTAATTCGTTATTATATCTATTTTATTCTATTATCCATATAACTTTAAAAAATTCTAAAAATCTTAAAATACCCTAAAATACTCGAATAACGTGTTTGAATTCAATTTTTGTACATTAATTTCAGATATAGTCCGTTCCCGGTCCACTAAAACCCGCGCTTTAAACCCAATATTGACATCTCCGCAAAGCACATGAGATATATTTATTTTTTTTCATTTGATTAATATTTATTTTAAAAATAGAGCTTCTAGAAGGAGCATATAATAATAAAAAAAAAGTGAGGAGTAGGCGCATGATAGTTGCAGGGGCAGAGGATATATGCTTTACCTACCACGTTGCTCTTTTTTTTTCCATAAATAATACATTATTTAATAAATGGTGGCCTGCCAATATATCTACACCAGAGGATAGGTAGGCTGTGTGGTTTGGTTTGGTTGTTTGTGCCTTCAACTTTACTCTTAATTTGGTAAAGACCAGCACATGTAAGTTTTATTATATATATATATATGCATATTCAAAATTGTATATTTTTATTTTTAATAGATTAGGAGTAAAAATATTATTTAGTGAGATACCGATTATTCTCTAATGCCGTAATAAATTTTACATTTTTTTTTCATTTTCTCTAATTTAATATAGGAGATATGGATCGAGGTGGCTCATTGTGAAAAAAGTCGTTGTGTACCTATGTTTTCTGGTGAGAGTGGTACCCGAGGTGAACTGAAGGAGGAAGGAAGCAGCTTCCTGTCGATCTTCTTTGACTTTTTAAACAACCGCCCAGGACCGGCCCTGCTTCTAGAACACCCCTAATGAAAACAAGGGCACTGCAGACCAGACGGAGTTCACGCCGTTTCAACGGTGCCGTCACCTGTGGCATTACCTACGTAGCAGATTATATATGGATGGAGTGTAGCAAAAATTATGAATGGTCCACACTGAAGTTTCATATTGTAAAATTATGAAGTTGGAGAATGGGGAGTGAGATGCAAATATGTGAATGATTAGGGGGCACCAAGTGCAAATAAATAAAAGAGGCAAAAGAAGAGGGGAGGTGGAGTGGAGCCCACCAGGGAGGGTATGTATGGGTTGAGCCACCTACCTACCCACCTACCAAACCCCTCATCCTCTCCTCCCTCCACTTAAATTGCAACCACTTATCAACACCTAGGTTGGCTTGGTTCACATTTTTTTGGGGGAAAACATTTTTTTATGAAGTTTTGTGGGAAATATTAAGATCTAACATTGTATATTTTATGTTGGAACGGTTAAGTATAGTTTGAGTAGTCTATCTTTTGATATAAATCATAAATTCAAGTATATTTTATCACTTTTCCTTTGAAACCGTATAATTACTGGAGATATGAGACCCATAATTTTAGGACCCAAATCTCGAGGCACTCACGCAGCAAACATACACACTGGCAGAGCAGAGGAGAGCGAGAAGAGGAAGAGGAAGTGGAAGCCATTAATGGTATAAATACACACACAAGGGCCGAGTCAATTTCTTTGTAGACCCACGGCACAGCTTCCTCTCCCAACTCTCTCTCTCTCTCTCTCTCTGTTATATCATCTCGGAGACGATAATTCTCTGATCTTCACCTCCTCTGGAACATGGGACGGTCACCTTGCTGCGAGAAGGAGCACATGAACAAGGGCGCCTGGACCAAGGAGGAGGATCGCCGCCTCATCGAACACATCAACCGCCACGGAGAAGGCGGCTGGAGGTCCCTCCCCAAGGCTGCAGGTAACAGATTGCTAATAATAGACCCCACAACACATTGGACAGCCGACCCTAATGGCACCATATGTTGTCTCTGAGCCGGTTCTTGCCTGTTTGTTTTCTAAGGTTTGCTTCGATGCGGGAAGAGCTGCCGTCTGAGGTGGATAAACTACCTCCGGCCGGACCTCAAGAGAGGTAACTTCACGGAGGAGGAGGACGAGCTGATCATCAGCCTCCACAGCATCCTAGGCAACAAGTGGTCCCTCATTGCGGCGCGGCTCCCTGGCCGGACTGACAATGAGATAAAGAACTACTGGAACACCCACATCAAGAGGAAGCTCTACAGCCGAGGCATCGACCCGCTCACTCACGGCCCTTCCGGCGACACCCGTGTCTCCAATCGGGTGAAAACTACGGCCGACAAGACCGTCAGTGACAGCGTCAAGGTACCTTCGATGACCGGGATCGACTATGTGGATGAATCCAATGCCAGTAGTAACAGCGGGGTGACTATGGCGGAGGAGCCTGCGAAGGCAACCGGGCCTCGGATCAACCTCGAGCTGTCCATAGGCCTCCCTCGCGAGGATCATCAGCCCCAGGACATTTGTTTTGCCGCAGACGCAAAAGATTTCGATGCGGACCAGATGAAGCAATCCAAGTATCAAGCCGACGGGAAAAGCTTCCGAAAAAAGGATGTCTGCTTGTGCAGCCATTTAGGTTCTCAGATATGCACCTGCAGCAGCACCACTGTAACATCTGATAGTAGCATTATTAGGTTTTACATCCCTTTTTGTTCTTGATATCAATGTTGAAAAAAACTGTCATCATATTCCCAGTTTTGTTGTGGAGTGCCATAGTTGCTCTAGTGTTTGGTTTTAAATCTTGGTGGAAAGCACAGTCACCCGATCATTGGCAAGAGACCATTTGTTTGCTTGCTAATGAAGACAGTAAACCGGAAGAGCATGATCATCTGAAGAGAAACTACTCTGATAAAACATTGTTGGGTAATGGCTATAGTTCCTCTGAGTCTGAACCCACCACTTACTTTTATTTTCTTCATGGTATCCAAATAGGAAAGCATTTAACAAAATGGAAGGTGTATTATTTATACCTTAGTGTATCATTGAGCTACATATGTTAATACTAGTGATTAAACTGGTGACTTGAGTTAAGGTCAGTGTATTGTAATACTTGGGTCCCACTCACCACTCTCATCACTTCTCACTTATCATTATTCAAACTTGGTGGTCCTGTAGTGTAGCCCACTTTATTTCCTTTCCTCCTTTTATAACGTTCTAGCATGTGCTTCTCTGTGACGGAATACCTAATATCCCTGCTGACCATTAAAGATCGGACTAAAATAAGAAATGGTTCTGTTATATAAAATTTTAATTATTACACTATTTATTGTCTCCCAATATTCTCTATTATCCCATATAATAAACTCATACATCTACTTTATAAATCCGCCAATATAAAATTTGAGTGATTTATTTTTATTCGAATAAAATTGAAAAAATTACATGTAAAACGTTATTTACAACATATTTGATATTATATTTGACAATGGGAAAAATATGTTGAGAATTAAAGATAACAAATTAACTAATAATATATCATAATCCCCACCATAAGAAGGAATATCACACATCTAATAACTCAACTTGCTCTAACAAGATGTGGTTTGACATTGAGAAGAAGAAATTAATCTCAATCATAGTTTATTTTCTTATACATGACTCCAACTTGAGATCCTACTCACTTGGAGGTAATCTTAACCCTCATGTGTTTGGTATGAACATCTACCTAACAATGGGGCTCACTTCTAGAAGGGCAGGCCAGCATCACATGTCAGCTTCACCAAACATGTATATATATATAAGATAAGATAAGATAAAAACAAAATGTTTGAAACCTTTTTACCCTAAACAATGGTTTAAAGCAATCAAGCTCAATGTCCTTTTTCTGGTTTTTTAAGACAATTTGGCCTGTAATGGTCAAAAGCTGTCTCTCTTTCACAACATATCATAAATTCAGCGCATCTTATAAAAAAATAAAACATCGCAAGACCCAAAAGCCCTGGATCCATCTGCCTGAAACCCCCTAATTGCAAGCCTAAAATTAATCAATCAAGCTAATTGGTGCAAAAAAACCAGTCAAGCTAAGTTGTCCCACCAATTTTTTCCATTTGGTCATTTTAGACAAATTGTCCTACTTGCCAAAGCTATGTACTCCAACATATAATGAATTAAGAGCATGTCAGAGAAACATCCTACCACCGGAATATCTCTAGGAAATTCAATAAGTGGTCCTTCATTTGTGGAAGCCAAGATTGCTCCATGATGAACAAAATCAAAACCCATTCCTCAAGCCAAGGATAGAAAACAGGCCAACAGGAGAAGTCCCAGGTTGCACCTGAGCTTACCCTGTGACAGCAGATACATAACAGCATTCCATCCACAGTTAGAATCATCAGATGGTAGTGTTATTGTCGCTGTGATTTCACTCAGGATTTCCTCCTCTTATTGATGTTAGGAATTTCAGTAACTGATACCTAGACCACTGATCACATTTTACTAGGGGTATGGACATTGAGGTACACTGTGTGGCGCCCTACAGCAATAATTTTCCCATTCTTCTTCTTCAGCTCAACAGTGACAGTAGCTGTGCTCTGTCCAATATGTAATGCTTTGGCCTCGATCTCTATTTCCTCCTGCAGAAGCATTCCACAAATACAGTTTCAGTGGTGCACCTCAGTGATCATTACAAATATAGATGGAAATAACTGGAATTCCATCAGAGAGATAAAATGTCTAACATAAATACAAGAATAGGCCAAGTCTTCTAGCCTAGATTATGCTCCACGTAGAGTTTTCCATGTGAAGATTATCACAAGTTTACCTGAAGCCATGGATCAACATGATAACAGTGACAATCAAGCTTGGACCTACAACATCTATAGCTGTGATTGACTAGATTTCTAAATCAAATCATAGTCTTAAAATTTTTTGTGTTTTCCTATATGTTATGTGCAACATCCAGTGGTAAAACTGAATAAAACTTTACTATAGGCACTATTTGAAATGAAAGATATTGTTTGAAAAATCATAAGAATGTGATTTTCACCACATCTCACAAATTACACGTAGAAATGGTTCCCCAAATTGCATTGATTCACTTACCAGGCAGTTTTCCTAAGAAGTTTTAACTATTTTCTGTGTTCTTCACAGGGGATATGCATAATTCATTAGTTTAATCTGGTTATTACCAAGTGTGAAAGAAGTACATTGCCTACAATTGCAGATCTCCTCACAATATTTCATCTAACTAGAGAATCAAGTAGATCAACAACTGTCCTTACACAACTCCTAATTCCTTCTTAGCATGTCATCCTACAACCCCCAATAATAATGATTTCTTGTCCTCAGCTTGGCTATTATACATAATAGGAAACCTATTCGATGATAGTGTCCTCCCATAAATAAATCTGTTCCTGCACTCCAATTCCATGTTCTGAATTGAATACCATTTTGCTCACTCAGCTTCCAATTTTACAATTAAAAGTACTAAGAAAGCAACGCATATAGTTATTCCTAACAAAATTACTTTGTGGGTTATATCTCTCAGGTCCTTCCCTAATAATTCTTACAAGTAACTTACTCAAATAATAATAATAATATCATCTTAAAACTAATAGAACCCTCTTGCACCAAAATAAAACCCCTTTTCAATAAAAGTAGAAGTACCCCTTCAATTAAAAAGTAGATCTAAGTTTGGCATTCTTATCCCCAGCTTCACATCTAACACAATACTGATGTTATGACACTTAGACCCTCTTGTACGGAAATTCATCAAGGAGCTGTTGTAATATGAGCACAAGAGCTTAATGTTGGGCCTTTTATAGTAGCTGGTGCTTAACTGTTCTGATCTATCAGTTGAAACAGGTAATCCATCCAGGAGTTGACATGATTAGCATTACTAAACTATGAGCTGAAAGATGGTACTTTTACATCAAGGCAGGGAGAATCGAAGTAGGAGACGTTGATCTCCACAGAAACTCCTTTCATAATAAGCCCAGCGCTCCAAAGTGCAATCCATCCAAGCCCGTCCACTAGCATCGTCGTGACGCCACCGTGCAGTAAGTCGTCATCCTTCTGCGCTGAAGTCATCAAATAAGATACACGAGAAGGAACGAATTCACAAAGCATCAAGTACTTCAGCTCGATCCACCGAAACAGGATAAAGAAATCACGAATCACCAAGCGGTTCGTGATAACCATAGCAAGCGAGGATCGAGATTTTTTAGCAGTTGCCCCATACCATACCAGTAAGCGCGGAGGAACCTTCAGGGATCATATGAGGCGACCGGGCTCCAGCAGGAGGGGGCGAAGACATTGCATGACGAATGCCTCAAAGAATCGCGCAGGGAGGCCTTTGATAAGGCCACCCTGGCTTCGGCCGTGCCCATCGGCTCGCCCTTCCTGCAAGTATCGCTTCACTTTCTCTACCTCAGCTTCCTGCATCTCTGTTCTCCTTACCTAATCTTCATTCACTTTCCTCTTTTAACTTTTTTTTGGCGGTTGAAAGTTTCTCCGTAGTCAATTTATTTTTTAACCGTTTTTTTGCACTCAATAACATTTTTTTTTTACCTTGAAGGCTAAAGAGAAGGCAAGAGATATTAATAAAATTTATATTCAAATTAAACATTTGTAAATTAACTCAAATAAAATATGTAAACTCGAGAAAAAACAACGGGTGGCTTATTATTATTATTATTATTATTATTATATTTAAGGTGTGCTTTATATCAGGATAATTTTAGAGAGAGTGGGAGTAAAAAAAACAGATAAACTCTCTCATCTTTGTTTTATTTTTCAATTAAACAACAAAGATAGAGCTTCAAATGGCTTGGTTGAGGAGGTTGGGTCTCACCCGTGTACACGCAAAATGAGGTCGCCATCCGTTTCCCTCCAGCCTCTAACTGCAGATTAACTGTCAGCCAACTCTCCACCTCTCCTTCCTCTCCAGTTTGTTAGTCTAACCTATGGGGGTCCCTCCCTTCAAAAATCATCATCTTCCTTTCTCCAGGAAGGGGAGTCAAGTCAAAATCCTGAATCTACCACAGCTCCAATCTCTTCTCGGTGCATTCCGGTTGGCCAAACGAGTCAGTTTTGTTCCTCTTCTTTTCATGGTTGTGATGATACTTGCAGCACTTTCCATGGCATTCTTAAGGACGTTTTAGAATACGTACAAGGATTCACTTTCCATGTCCATATTTTTGCCTGTTCACGTCAATTCGAAGTTGGGCTGTCTGTTTCTTTGAATCTTCACTTTTTTTGATATATTGAGGAATTGAATGGTGGCTATTTCCTTGAAGATATAGATACTGAGCTATGGAGAGGGGATCAGGAGTAGTTGGAGATTGCAGCCCTCTAACAACATTTGTGAGGACAGAAGTTGGCGCTTTCCGGGAGATCGTGCAGCGCCTGACTGGCCCGGCCGATCACTCGCCCAATTCATCGTCCGCACCCCATGAAGCCGCCATTGGTGTCTCCAAGGTAGTAGGAGCAAAGAGGCCGGCAATAGGAACATTATCAGCAGCAGCATCAGGGGCAGCAAGCTCACTGCTAGAAAGAAGGCAATACAACAGGAACAGGCCAAAGCTCCAAATCGTCAAGCCTCCACCCGGTGCCAGATCGACAGGCAGTTCCTCAGCAGAGCTACACTCCTTCTCGACCAGCCCAGTGGTCACCCCCACCTCGGGCCTCTCGATGCTGTCTCTTGTCCATGGTTGGGATGAGGGCATGGTTGTGTTGGATAGACAAGAAGAAGAGAAGGCCATCAAGGAAAGGCGGTTCTACCTGCATCCATCGCCCCGGTCTAGGGCCCGAGCCAGCCAGCCCGAGCTCCTTGATCTGTTCCCAGCAGTGTTCCCATCGCCCAGGTCTGAGACAGATTCTGGGGGCTGCTAGAATCAGCCTTAGTAGATTCTTGTTAGCTTGATGCTTTTATGATGTAAAGAAAGGCTGATATGATGTTCATCCACCTTTAATTAGCATGATCCCTATTACCCAAATAGATCACAAGCAATGCGTTCACAGATGCTACCATGCTACCTCAGTAATCTAGTTGAGGCTTTGTTCCATCAACAATTTCCCATTAAAAATGCGAGTTTTAAGATAGTGAAGTTTTCAGATGGATTTTGACGGAAAGGAATCATCATCTCATTAAAGAAAGTTTAAATTTAATTTTACTCATCATAAGCTATGTACTTGCCGATCATTGACTTGGCTTTCCATGTACATGATCCATTGAGATATTAGCATATACAGTGGTGAAATATCGAGATCAAAGCTGGAATATCTGCTTGAAGAGGTGGGTCCACTGCAAGCTCTCGAGGAGATGATCCTATTGACGGGCGGAGTCGGGTGGACGGCGTTCCATAAAATGTACTCAAGTATACTAAACCCTACAATGCAATGCAAGCCAATCCCTCATCTTTATTAACTCAATCACGCATATCTAAAAAGTGAATATTTCTTGTGATTTGTTATTTGGGCACACTCATTCCTGCTTGTGCGTACCAATCATCTCCTTCACTTAACTTTCAATCTGAAAACTCGATTCGGAACCAGAATAACCTAATTTTTTCACGTGATTTTTAGTATATTGTCTGTAGTAGAATTAAATGAAAAATCAGATATACAGTGTCTAATTCAAACAACTATATACATTGGGTAATAAACAATTGATCTTCCGAGCTATCTATATAAAACTTAGTGCTGCTCTCGTCAATTAATAATTAAAATTTTTTCTGAAAGTCAACTTACATAAGAGCTCACTTCTAAAGATAATAACTTTCCATTGCAATCAGCAAACTTGGTACTTCCCGTGGTGCTACGCAAAAGTCAGCTTCCTAGTGACACTATCATCGGCATATCTCCTACTAGCGCCAGGATGATAAAATAATAATATTACTCTCTTAATTGAAAATAGAGTATTACTTTTCTAAGCCTACTCCGATCTACTTAATGACCAAATACGATCCAAAATAATTCCGGAAAGTATTTTTAGTATCCTCTAACAAACATCATCAATCGTTTGAGATAAAAATAAGTTTAATGGTCGTAAAAATTCTTATAAGCTCTAGTAATACTTCTGTTTTAAACCTACATTATAAATCATATTTTTCACGAAACTCATATCCCATTTAGGGTGTTTCAAGAGGCCACTAATGCGTCCATGAGTTCCCATTATTTTTTTTTATTTATGTCAATTTTCCAGCGACAGCTTGATCATGACCAATACAACATTTTTCCAGTCAAGGCTGGTCAGAAAGTAACTGTGTGGACCTGTTGAATAAGATGAGTGACTTATAATTTATAAATTATAAAGTATTTTTTGAGTTTATGAAGGTGTTTTAAGTGAAGATAAATTTGGGGACTAAAATGTAATTTTTAAAAAGTATAGGGGTTAAAATAAAATATCTAAGAAATGGGGCCCAAATGCAACACAGTTGAAGTTTAGGGACCCAAAATAAAGCTTAAGAAAACTCTGGGACTCGAAGTGGTATCTTAAAAGAAGCTAGAGACCTAAGTGAAACTTTTGAAAAAGTTTAGGGGACAAATGGAAAATATTGTAAACTTTGGATTGAAAATGTAATTTCTAAGAGTTTGCGGACACAAATGAACTCAAAGGAAGTTAAGGGACCTAAAATAAAGATGCGTAAGAGTTTAGGGTTTTAAAATGGATAATTGGAAATGGTAGGGACCATATTGTAATTTTTATGAAGTTTAAGGACTAAATTAAAAAAAATAATAAGTTAAGGGTATAGTTAAATCCTTAAGATACAATAGAACCTTAGAATAATTATGCCCACACAATGGGGAAAAATATGAACATATTGGATATTGTAAAAAGTGATCGTATAAACAGGTTCGTTAACACGCAAATCGAGCGAATACAACATGAGGGGCAAAACTGCAATTTTAGAAAAAATACGAGACGATACTAGAATTTCTATTCATAATCAAGCCTAATTTATTTAATATTTTTTTGTTGTTGTAGTTCAAACTGTTGTAAGTTATATGTGGTATTTACTCGATCTGAGACATTTAGAAACTTTTGGTACGGACAAGTCCCCGAATACTTATGATCAAATGGAACCCCCGAAAACTCTTGGTACGGAAAAGTGTTAGAACATGATTAGTGGAATCGATTAATTAGCAAATGGAACCCCCGAAAATAAATGGCTAATATAAATGTTGAACTACGTGTTTGATCAAATACTCTTGATTTGTATAATTGGGTGGATGTGTAATTATACCAACATGACACTTAATCTAGAGGTGCTGTCGTGTATATGAGAGACTGAAAGTAGGGCTATATGGAGGAGTAAATGCTTCTAGATCTTTCCATGGACACTTAGAAAGATATATGGTGGGGTCTATGCATACTTATGATCTAGGTTGAAATAATCATAAGTAAGTAGGATGCTTGATAACACATTAGACATAATTATGAGGATCATAGAATGTGTCTTAGGAGTGTGGAACACAATGCAAATACCCCTTATATCCCCAAGTTCTTGTGTGTCAGAACTTACGGACATAGTGATATATATGCCGCTTACTTTGAACTCGTAATGATGTTGTGTGATTATTGATTGGTTGATATAAGAGATGTGAACGAAATTCCCCATGATAATCAAGTTTAAAAGATTGAAAGATAGAATTATCACCGTGGAATTGTGGAAATTGTAGGGATTGGGAACTAATAATCATAAAAACTACATGTTAAATATTTTGAGTAAAAGTTAGGGTTATAAGCCATGTAGCGGCCCAATTCCCAAACATCACCACATCATTCGGATGTATGAATTTCGAAGTACGTATATGAAAATTTAAATATTTTACTTATTAATTTTTATATTCTTGGGAAAATTGTATTTATTTTTTCACACATATGTATTAAAAAAAAAAGTTTAAGTTTTCACTGAAATTATAATTGTTTTATTATTTATTAGTGTTGGTACTATCGGTACTAATTTGATTAATGTACCCATTATTATAAAATTGAGTGTACGTGACAAGTTGTAATTGGACCTTAACCCTAGAAATTTGGTCGAGTCTTGACATATTTCTACAAATAGTATATATATATATATTATATTAATCACGACTATTGTAAGTTGTTATTTATCGATATTTCTCATATTATCTCATAATTTCTCATTATTATGTTTTGCCCTTAAGGCACATCTTGTTAGATTGTGCATGGGAGAATCATTTTTCACTACCCCTCTCTTAACTTCGTTCTTGTAAAGTTTTTCCAAAACTTCAAATAATTACTTTTAGGTCTCTAAATTATTGAATATTATATTTAGTGTCCTAACTTTTTTAAATGATCACTTTAGTTATTAGAGTTTTTAAAATTACCTTTATTCCCTTATATTTTTAAATTTTTTCTTTTGTGACCCTAGACTTTCCAAGTCACTCATTTAGATGTTTCAAACATTTTTTTTATTTCATTTGGGTCTCCAAGTCCCTAAAATTTCCTTTAATACTCTAACTTCCCATTTTTCCTCTTGAACTTTTCTAGTTCCACTTTATTCATTTTACTTCCAAATATTATCATTCAAGTCTCAAAATCTTTTCAATCTTTCCCTTAGGTTTCTAAAACTTCCCTAGGTCCTTGTTGGGTCCCCCAAGTTTCTACATTTGGAATGAATTTCCTAACTTTGTCAAATTTATGTTTTGGTCCCCAACCTTCATACCCCATTAAAACTTATATAAAAATGTGAATAATGAATTTCATGTCCTTAGACATGTCCCCTATGTCACTGTGGTAATTTTTTGATTGAGTCCAGTTGGAAGAGTGGCCTTTTGATACAGTTCTAATTCTCATCGTAAAATAGATAAAAGTCGGTAAGTAAATGGAAACTCACTAGAGACAGTGGCTCACCTAGTGGTATTGGTGGGGTTGAAAAGATAACTTCTAGTAGAGTTTGTTAGCTCTTAAATCACCTCAAACCAAGATTTGAGTCGCTTAATGATTACTAGAAGCTAGTTGGGATTTTAATGAATTAATTTTACCTACACACTTACCCTTAACTTGAAAGGTTGGTGGGATTTGTTAGCTGGGGCCAAGAGGGGTTAGCGAAAATTTTCTTGATTATGGTTGTGGTTATCTATCAAAGCCATCATAAATTTCTCAAGAAGGTAAGACAATATTTTCAGTCAAATGAGTGTATGTACTCTTTTAGAGCCTACAATGGAAAGTAGTCATCAATGTGGGAAAGAGGTGGGGAATGAAAGTTGGCACCAATTCCAATGACACTTGAATCACTTTATTTAACAGTTAGAATGTGGAGGTAGGCAACTTCTAGAGGGAAATTCGACCAATTGTAGGTGAAGTGGTGTCGGGGTTTATATGGGGAGCTTCACGACTTCAAGAACTAATGATGTATAGCTTGTCTAGTCAAAGTAGGGTAGCATAGACCTAGGAGATATTTATTTTCCTTGGAACTTGGATTGAAGCTTTTGGTAAGGAAGTTGGGTTTTTTCTAATCAGATTTGGGTCAACATTGAGATGGGGAAGAAGATTTATGTGTGGTGTGTGTCCCTAGATTATTGACTTACTTATTGGTTCAAATTGGTTTTCGATGATTAAATCGATCTATTTATTCAATTTTGACATTTTCTTAGTTGGTTCACCCTCAATTAGACCAAATTTTTACCCAATTTAATTTTCTAAAATCTGATCACCTCATTTTTTTTAGTTTAGAGGTAAGAATAATCTTTTTATCATTTTCAAAGCTTATTAAAAAATTATCTAAAATGTTTAATACGAGTCAGTTTGATACGATTATGTTTATTTCTCAATAAAATATTCTTTTATCCTTAATTCTTGACCGGTGAGATTCTTTTGGAATCATTTAACTTTATTTTCATCATTCCCCACATCTTGACTCAAATCGATTTTCTTGACAAGTCTAGGTTCCTTAGTTTGATTTGACCTTAAGTATGAGTTTAACTTTGATTTGTAATCCATTTGACCAAACTTTTCCATTTTTTGAAATAGGGTATTGCATAATAGCTCAATGACTTTTTCCACTCAACATATTCAATGAAGTCAAATAAGCATTATCAATATTAGAAGATGAATCTAAAACAAATTGATGTGTGATTGTTATGGTGTCATAGGACATGAAGAAGAATAAGATGTGTAAACATATTCATGATTGTTACAACTTCATGAATACCCTCTAGGAACTAATAGAATGATACTTAAAAGTATATCAAGTTGATTAATAATCCAACTATCTAAATTAAATGAAGGTAAATAGAAATGTTTGAAATATATAGTGATATAAATAAAGAAACTTACTCAGTAAAAAGTATAAAGTTACAAATATTTATTGAGAAGGGGTTGAGCCCCATGTACATACACATAAAACCTACTCTTCCTAAATACAATAAGGCCACAACACATAAAGGCCACAACTAAAATAGAGCAAATGAATATACAATTAAACACATTGAGCCTATTCAAAATATGAGAAATCCCAACATTTCTAATACAAATTGGAGTATAAAATAAAATCATATAAATAGAGTAAAATAGACTAAGAAAGTTTGGATAGATTTTGAAAATAAAGTAACACAAAATAATTTTTAACCACAAACTATTTTTATTGAAAACATTCATTTAATGAATTCTTGGGAACTTTTATAGTAAATAAAATATACATAATTATCATTAATCAAATATTACAAAGTTATGGTATATATTATTGACCATAAAAGAATTTCTCTTTATACTAGCACCATAATATCATATTAGGGAGGGGAGATTGGAATTAGAGATTGATAAAAAATTAAGAATATGTAACCTGTGAGTAGGAAATAAAAAATATTTATCCTAGCTCTATCATTAGCTATGGATTTGAATCTATGATAAATTCTTGAAAATATTTTTATATTGAAAATTTATTATCTTTTTTTGAATAAGAAAGAAGAAAAAATTTGGTAAAAAAAATATAATTTGAGAGCTTTATCAACAATTTTCTTAAGTGAGGGATCAATATTTTTTGAATGAAGGCAAGTTATAAAAGGAAATGTTCCTAACTCTCATATAAATGCTACTATAACTTCTTAAATTAAAGAATTAATCAATGATTAAGTATATAAAATTATTTCATTACTGAACAATTAATTATTGAATTAGAATAATGTGGAACTCCTTCTATTAATAGAGAAGAGAATATATCTCTAGTATTTACACATCTTATTCTTCTCCATATTAAAAGGAAAATATTTAAATAATAGATACAAATGTTATGCATCATAATATATGCTTCTCATCATTAAATATTGACAAAGAAATTGTCAAATTACCAAATGATTTGAATATTATAGTAAGTCATGAAATAGTCCAAATAACAGATGATATAGTACTAATGAATCTAATTATAATAACACATGATATACTTCTATTGAATCTAATTATAATAACACATAATATACTTCTAATGAATTTAATTATTATAAGTGAATTGACCATATCATTGAAATGTCTAGATAATTTTTGTGTTGAATGTAACATTTAAAATGCTTAGACAATTTTTGTGCTAATGAATGTTACATCCAAAATTTGAAGTAGAATTTAAAATTTAAAACAGATAAATGATATGAAAATTTGAATTTTTTAGAAATATTTATAGTATATATGTTCCACATTCCAGGTATAATTAACTGAACCATTATATACTTAGTAGTATGACTTCAATTTATCTTTATAATCAATAAACTAAATACCTTTAAGGTGTAAGGTGTTGATAAAATAAAACAAACTCATTTACATTTAAAATTACAAAATTATTTTGTTAGTAAATTAGTTGTACTAGTTTATTTTTATACATGTTGCCCACCGTATTTTCTGTGGAAACTAAGGGAATGTATTATTATTTTTATTTAAATAGTGGATGATCACACTCTTATCACATGAATGTGCATACTAGGATAAAAAGTCTAAGGCTATTAACATTTTTTTTAATTTTATATATTTGTAGAAATACAATTCAAATGTAGGATTTGTTATGAAAATATATCTGCAAAGTTTTGTAAATATTTAAAAATCATTTGTAAATATCAGGAAAGGGGCCAGACTTTTTTGGGTTTTTTTCAAAAAAAATGATCCATTTTATTTGACTGATGAGCCAATATATCGTATTGGTGACCTGAAAAAAGAGATATTGAGTGAAAAAGAAAGGTTGAGAAAACTTATTATGAGTTTTCTCTTTGGGGGTACACTTCTCTATTCATGAGTAAAAGGTGTAACTAAAAGGTGTAAAAAAATAATTCAGTTGAATGCAGTAAAATGAATAAGGAAAAAAAAGGGGAGAACTTATCCTACGTGAGGGAGAGAGTTTGATTATTCAAGTGTGAATGAGAGAATCAAGTGTTCCAGAGTTGCCCATCTTCCAATAATGTTGCTTGATTCATGAAAAGACATCCTTTTGGGATTAATAGGTAAAATTAAGAGGTTGGTGAGTGATTGAAGCAAGAAATCAAAGAAATTGAAGAGAGAGCAAAATGAAAGAAGTTGCTTAGCATCTTAGGGATTGTGAGCTAAGCCCATTGGACTAGAGAGTTGAAGTTAAAACATTACTTACATGATCTAAAACAAGTATCTTGACAATTGTACAAAATATTACTTTAAGTTGGATTTAAACAAAGTTTGACGCGTGTTTGTTTACAAAAGTAGTAATGTATAATTCATTTGTTTGATAATGTATTTTGATAATACAATTATTTTTAGTTCTATCTTCAAAATTTTAAGATTACACACTTCATTAACTAAAATTTTCTTAGGTATTGAAAATATGTCGATTTCACAACTTGGGATGCAAGTTGGTTACTATACCTGTAGACCAATTCAAAATTTATTAAACTGATGAATGAACTAATGTGCATATAGGATATGTTGTGTGTAGGTTATAAAAGTATGTCATATTATCCTGACACATAATGATGACAATGATTTATGACCTACACCATGTCCTACTTTATTTTATTATGATAATAAAGTTTTTATATACATAGCATTTAATTAGTTATTTGTAATTGAGTTGGGAGCAGATCAATCTTTTGTATGTAGTCTATTAGTGAGGTAACTTACTACATATGGAGATGGAGATTATTGTTGGTATAGAAGTCTAAACTGGGAAAAGTTTAGTGAATATGGATCATTTTATAGAAAAGTTTCCTGTCCTATCCTTTCCTTTTCATTTCTGCACCTTCCTTTCCCTTTTATGTTTTGTTTATGCTATCTTCTGATGCATATGGAGAATCATGTTAAATTTACACTACTCATCAATGGAGATGCAAAGATCAGTGGTGAGTCTCTGGAACAGGAACAATGTTTAAGAGAAAACAAATGTGATGGGCATTTTAGCATGGTGTCAGCATAGAAACTAGAAAGTATTGACATGAAAGCACAATTTATTTAGTTGTATAATGTTTGTTCAACAAGTATACAGTACAAGACGTACAATAAAGTATCAGCAACATATACCCACTATTCAGAAGATATTCTGGGCATTCAGCCGGAAGAGGATGTGAACCGGTAAGAGGCATATGAGAGGGAGCCGAGGCTCCAGCTGTGATGAATGAGTTCTGCCTTGGGGTCTTCACCAGCAGCACCAATTGCTACATGCAATGGATAGAAGTGCTCCGGCCATGGGTGAGCCTTTTTTGCATGAGGAGCTTTCTTCTCGTAGTGGTTTATATCATCATATCTATTGGGCATCAGAGAAGAAAGGAAATCAATCCCAAAAGTCACAAACACATTTGCAGAAGAAATTGTTGGCTATCTACAATAAGGCTGGTTATCTATGCTCTCAACATTAAATCACCATACTTAGCTGTAGCTGCTAAAAGTCAATATGCCTCACCTCCCCTGAAGAAGGCTTTCTTTCAGCCAATTATCAAACTGATGAGCCCAGGGGATAACAGAATCATCAGAACCAAGACGGAGGTCTCGGAGATTGTGAGTCGCGCTTCCTGAGCCGAAGACAAGCACACCTTCCTCTCTCAGAGGCCTCAGGGCCTTCCCCAGATTATAGTGATGGGTACCATCCCGATTCGGCTGTACAGAGAGCTGGCAGACGGGGATGTCGGCTTCTGGATACATCAGCAAGAGTGGGACCCACGCCCCATGGTCAAGCCCCCGTTTGGTGTCCTCATAGACCCGCTTGAAGCCGCTGGCTGTGAGCAGATCTTTCACCCTCTTGGCCAGCTCCGGGGCTCCTGGTGCGGGGTACTTTAGCTGGTGTTCCATTCAAAGCAGAATACCATGTAAGAATGATTCTAAAACGGCAAAACAAAGAAATATCTAATCCTTCATATCAAATGAAGAATTCTAATCAATCAGGAAAGCTACTCCGATCGATCGTACACTCAAGATTCCAAAGACCATTTGGATATCATGGGTCGTAATATGCCATCTAATGTATAAAAATGGGAACTTTCTACGCAGGGCATTTCTTCATGATTGAAACTCTTGAACGATTTTAGGACAAAAAGCCGTCTTTACTAGCAACGGCTGAAAATAAAGAGATGGGAGGAGACGATCACGGACCTTGTACATCTTGTCAGGGAAGCCGTAGAAGTCATGGATGGTGTCGTGGCGGCCCTGGATAACGTTGACGGTGGGCTCGGTGGTCTCCCAGTGGGCGGAGACAACGAGGATGGCAGTGGGTCGTCGAGGGAACATCTTCTGCTTCCAGGACAGGAGGAAGTGCCTCGCCGGCAGGGATTCGTCGATCGAGAGGGTGGGCGACCCGTGTGATATGAAGAAGGTGTCCATGGGGCCTCCTGCGTTGGAGATGGGCGGTGAAGACGATGGAGGAGACTCGAAGAAGGCCCTGTACAGGAATAGCAGAAGCAGCAGAATTAGGATTTGTTTAATCCTCCTGCCGTCCTTCATTCATGATCTGCCTCCTCCACCAACCCCGACAACCCCGACAAATCTAAACCGAAGGCTGAAGCGTACGCCTCACGCTGCCTACTCTCCTCTCTTTGTTTTGAGTTTTGATTGAAGGTTATCTCAAGATCTGATTGTTCCTACTCCATTATACAAATCATACAAAAGGTAAACTCTAAATAATCTCGTATTTATTATAAATATCAATTATTATCATTTTATTTTTAGTGCAAAAACAATTATTGTGTTGTCCAGCAAATCAATTTGAAATCTTGGGAAAATGAAGCTCCAAGCCAAGGGTGTACATATCATGAAATCTGTACAGTAGCTACCCAATTGTATTGTACAAGATTTGATGATTGGGGTAGAAATAAAAAACGTTTTGTGACATTTTTATAAAAAAATAATTAAATTGTAAAGATTAGAAGTTAATGACCCATTTGTAAAAATAAGGATTAAAAAATCAATTGTGAAAATTAAGAATTTGGGCATTGTTTATAATATTAGGCACTTAAATGATTAATTTGTGATAAATTTTTTGCATATATATATTTGTACATATACAAATCGTATATAAATAAATAAATTTTATATATAATTCGTGATATTGGTTGTCATATATTATATAACCTATACCAGATAAATACCACTCTTCCTAATATTATGATCTATTCTCAATATAAGGTGATTTATTCTTAAATATATGTGAATTTTGAATTATTTTTTATCTCAAATATATAATTATGGATTTATAATTATAAAAATATAATAAGAGTTGAATTTTTAAATACGTATGTTTAAAATTTCTTAGTTACTAATTAACTTTTATAATTTGGTTTTATATATATTTTGTGAATGAGGTTCAATGTTTCTACAAATTATTGAAATTATTCATTGTATTTTCATGTATGTTTTATGAGAACATTATAAATTATTACTCCATTTATTGTCATTTATATATTTTGGCTATAAATTAAATTAAATTAACCATTTAAGGGTGAGATTTCCTACTATCTCTCAAAATTTATTTATTTCTATAAATATCTACAACTCACCTCAAAACCTCCCATCTTAATATTCAATAATTATTATGCAACTTGTTTACTTCATATATCCTATATTTGTGTTGATATATTTTTTGCTCTTAGTATTTGTATGGATATTTAAACTTTACAAATGAAAACTAAATTATCTTTCCTTCAGTTTTTATGATAATTTTGAATATAATTTTGAGAAATAATAATTAATATATTGTATAGAGATGACCTTATTCTTCTCACTTCTATATTATAACAAGATTTATACAACAAACATAAAATATCTTTATGCCAATCTATTGTTTAATATAAAATATCACTTCTATATTCTTCTCACAACTCTCATTGTGTATTGGTGTAATTATTAATTATGAAATGATTATTTTTTAAAAATATGGGTTATTTTCTTGGCAAGAATTTTAAGTACAGGACTATTAATTTCATATGCTCCTTACTTATGTAAATGCATGAATTGATTTACTACACGCGTATAAGTAATATCTGGACCTGTACGTGCGAGGTAAATAACTTTACCTACTATTATTTGGTAAATTTCATTGTTTTCTAATATTTGACTTATATTTTATCCGAGCTCATAGTTATTAACAATTAGGATTTATATTGGTTTTTATACTTTATTTTGATCTAGCAATATTTATTTCCAAAAAGTATTTGACTTCTCCAAAATTTTTTATCTATATCAATTATTTATGAAGTTCAAAGATTTTAAATGTGGCAACTCATGTAGTCATCATATCACTAGCATACATAATTTAAATTAATTACCTTACCTAGTTGCTAAAATTCATACCTTTTTTATCGCTAAAATTCATACTTTTTTTTATTGCTACATTTAATCTCTCAAATTATAATTGACCTAATTGTTTTAGTTTATATAACTATTTTTACAACTTGGATATAACTTTAGTGTTTATAAATGTTATATTATATTGACATACTTTTGACCATCATGTAATGAGAGATATACAGATTTAAATTATATTTAGCTTGGACACCAGTGAGAAAATTTCTTATAATTTATGGCATATGTGTGAGTGTATTCATTTACGACAAGTCTTACCTTGTATAATTATAACTTATGATTGATGGAGAAGACTCAATTACATATGAGTGAGTTTTTTTTCTTTGAGTGGTGGAATAGAAATCCATGTTTGATTATTTACCAATGCTTTCATATTTTACTCTATTGTTCGATTTCATTTTGGATCAACTAATAACTTATTGATTGTAGTAGGAACATAATACGTGAAAAACTCATGTGTAAATCTTGATGAGATCAAATAGATTTATAGTGAATATATAGTTGTCTATTGCACACTTTTAGCATATTTTCTTTATATATTGAGAGTATTTATTAGATGATTTATCTCGATTATGTTTTAAAGATATATTATATATGTCACACCACAACATGTAGTTTGATTCGGGGATGGTGCCTACATGAGAACCCTCTACGCCCTCTCAATACTACAATTCATGATAAGAGGAAGAAGAGATTCAGATTGCTTTACTCTAACTCCGGTTCAACAAATTCAATTAATTTTTTAATTAATTTTTTTTATTTTCACATTTGACACAAAATTTTATGATTACATACTTTGGATTCTCCTCATAAATAAATCTTGATTTGATATCATTTTAGAAATCCCGTTATTACAATAACAAACATGAATATATGAGTTATTCATAAATGTAGATATAATGAAATTCCTTACCTAAAAATATTTTTAGGAGATGAGTATGTTGATACTCACATATGAGGGGTTCTAGTTCTCCTAGAGATGTGGACTCAATAGTATAAATATAAACCCCGTCCCTTTAAAACAAGGAAATCGGGGAAAGAATCGGTCAACTCGAGTGAGAAAAATCGAACCGGTTCACAAACCCGATCATTAGAGAATGAGAAATTTGTAAAATTTACAACTCCCGAGTGACCCAAAGGGTTAATAAAACATTGGAAAAAGACCTTAGGACAATTTGGGAGAGAAAAACTAGACTGGTTCAGGAGAACCAGATATGAGCTGGATTGAACCGGTTTATGAACCGATAGAGAAAGGACAAACCGGGAAATTTATGGATCTCGAGTGACCTAAGGAGTTACACAAGTAATGAAAAAGGACTTTAGAATGAATTGGAGATGAAAACCAAACTGGTTTAGGTGAACCGAATCCAAACTAAATTGAACCTATTTGGACTGATTTGAACCACTATTGAACCAGATGCTAAATTCATTTTTCTATGTGGCTTGGAAAATTCAAATTTGAGTTTTGAGGCCACCATTGGATAGAGAATGAATTTAGAAATTTTTAATTTCAAAAAACTCGGTTGAACCGGGCTTGAATTGGCCGATTTAAGCTTTGAACCAGGTTCGGACCAGTACAGTCTAGTTTGGAATAGTGATGTCTTCTTCCTTCAAATAACAACACTGCTCACTCGCCAGAAAATCGCACAGTGCCGACAAAGCTGAAGTCTCCGGCTAAGAAGTTTCAGGCAATGAATAATTACCATTAAGACGCCAATCGGATGACCAAGAAGTCCCCAAGCTTCCTATATACAGAGCCCCTCCTCATTCATCCTCTTCACACTTGAAAACTCCATTCTCTCTCAACTGCTCCAATTTCTGGTGAAGCTCAAACCAGAGCTCCGATATAGGGTCTTTTTTTAGCCAAAGAAGGCGTGGTTGATTTCTTTAGAACCGGGGAGAAGTCAGCTACCCGATGGTAGTCTCCATTTGCTCTGAGGGTCGCCGGAGAGATGCCAGCGTGAAAGAACAGTGAAGCAGCTCCGGCGAACCGAGTTGCCCTATTTTGGCCAAGCTGAAAATGTTCAATTCGAGCCCTACTCAGGCCAAACCAAGCCCTCCCAAGCCCTCCACAACCCTTCTACAACTGAATTAGAGCGAAAAGGTAAGCCAATTTGGCTCCACTCTGTAAATTCTAATCGGTGCTAGAGAGAGAACCGACAGAACTTCGATGACTAAATTCTCATTCAATTCGACATCAATTGATACAATTCTTGATCCTAAGATAAACCTTAGGACGAGAGCCATCTACCTAGATCGAAAGCTCAACCACCGTGCCCCCGACGGTAAGCTTTTGAAGCTTTCTTTCTATAAGTTCAATTTTTAGGCGAAGCTCCGTTTGAGCTCATTTCGGCATCAAATCGCGTGATTCAAAGTGCAATTGAATTGTATGAAGGTGTAGGAACTCCAATCTAAATTCAATTTCAACAATTAAACTCAATTGATTGGTCAATTTTTTGAAATCAAATTCGGCTGAGTTAGAAGGTTGAAATTGGAGGAAATTTGGGGATTTCAAAATTTTGAGGGACTAAAGTGCAATTTCATAAAATTGAGGGCCAATTGGGCATGATAAAGATGTTGAAGGACCAATTGGGTAAATTTTGGGGCAAAACTTACCATTTTTGTAAAGTATGGACAAAATGGTAATTTTGGAAAAGTTGGGGGACCAAATTGGAAATTTGGGAAAATTGAACCCCTTTTTGTGGTTTTGAATAAATTGAGGTCCTAAGGATAATTTTAGAGTTTCGGGACTCAATTTGGGGGAAAACCGACATTAGGGACTTAAAGTTAAAGAAAAAATAACTTTAGGGACCTAATTGCGAATAAATGAAAAGTTTAGTTTTCTTATTCATTCGGGATGAATGAAGGCTATTAGGCTAAAGGATAATAAACAAGAATGTTCATATCGTGTAGGAACACGAAGTACCGGGAACGCCAACTAAAACAAGTTCGCGTGAAGGCAATAAGCCGACTAAGAGGAAATTCACTGCACTATCGTGTGAGTGGAATTTAATATCATACCCGATTAGGATTATAAGTACCTCAAAAATAAAAACCCACTGCTAAGTGATATTTTAATCATCACATCTAAGAAGAGTTATGTGAAAACACACAAAAAAACTACTTACTGGTTATAAATAGATCATACCAGTTGGTATGATGAAACTTTCTATAAGGAAGTGGAAAACCTACTTGTCAGTTATATGCGGAGATATCCTCATACCCGCTTGTTATGATGGACAGTTGAAAAGTTTATTTTGTCGGAAGTGCTCTTCCCTGACTGTGTGCCACTGCTTAAAATTTTTGGGAAACCTTCTTGACGGGAGCTCAATAGCCCATATAGGCCGAAGGCCTCAGTTTTGGAACTTGGGGGCTAATATGCCCAATTTTGAAAATCTCGAATAGTGGGCCCTAGGCTAGTTGGCACGAGCAGGAGCTTGTAAACAAACATGATTATTATGCCATGAAAACTTAAGTAAATGAGTTGTTTGGCCATGGTACTAAGACAGGACCGACATACCCGATAGACTAGCGGCAATGCGACATGATAGGTTTTCGGACTAGTCAAGACAAACAATTGCAGGTCTAGTTGAGGATTGAGTTTGTTGGACCAGTGACACCACATATTATATGGCTTATGTGAAAAACTGTTGATTTGTGCATGCACTGTGTTATGGGAACTTCAAGACGCCCAAGAGGGGTAGTGATGCGTCCTAGGGCTTTGGACGACCTGGTGGAAATAAGCTCAACATAGCTTCATTGCGCATGAGACCGGGGTGGGGACAGGATGAGGTCTTTGTCTTCATAGGGACACATAGTATTTTTGGTCTAAGGGTAGGATGTTAGAGACGTTCACTCAGACTTCGAGTAGAAGTCAGAGGCTTCTATTAAAGTGGATGGTAAATACGCTCCAATCCATAAGTGGGTGCAATCGGTGTAATTACATCTCATAAATGTGTGTGATCCCTTCATGATGAAGGGTGTGTGTTGTATAATAAACACATCAAATATGGAAATGGGAAAGAGGTTATGAAAACCGTGGAAAGGATTTGAGAATCCTTGGAAATGAATTGGGAAACCATGGAAAAAGGTTTTGATAAACCAAAATTTGAAGAAAAGAATTTTTTATGAAATAAAAAGTCTGACACACTCCGATTAAAGAAATTGATTTTTGTGAAAACTCTCACCCAATACCCATTCACTGAGTTGTCGAACTCACCCACTCCCTTTACCATTTTTCAGGAAACCAAGAGAAAACCAACCTTAAAGATTTATCAGTAGTCGAACCTTAAGACATGTATGTAAAATTTATATTTAGTTTTGATTAATATTATTCAAGGAAAGGTATAGGTAAGAAGGACGCCTTACTCCCCACGATTTAGAAGAGGGGAAAACCTTGAATAAACCGGGAGAGTGGTGGGTTGTTCACGGAGATTCGACCAAACTGGGTCGGGGCGTGACAATAAATAATTTTAGTAAATGGGTTTTTTCGTACTCGGATATGAGAGGATTCTTATTCTTATAGAGAAGTGATATTCTTTAAATATGTTACAACATTGGGATCTTGAAAATTAGACTAAATCGAGATTTATTTACTGAAAGAACCCAAATTGGATAATTATTAAAATTTTGGCTTAAATATGTAAATAAATAAAATTTTAAAAATTAAAAAAATGAACAAAATTAGGATAGGGTCAACCCATTCCGAGTCAACAGTCTCCTTATTCCTTCCCTACGAACTACCCCGTGCTTAGCCACAATGTATACTATGTTTTTCTTCTATATAACATATGATATAAATCACTATTGAAAACTCTAATCTAGATCATTTTTAATATAACAAAGGGATGAGCAAGTTGACAACTCCCTAACAAATATTACCCTAAGAGTATTAGAGCAACCTCTCCTTCGTTAGGATGCATTTAACTCTGAAAGTTCAAAAAAAAAAATAATTCAGACGCTTTATTTTTGCAAATTGTCTTCTGATGGCAGGCGACACCTCCTTCGACCATGAATCGGTCCAAACTTCTCCCACATAACCTCATTCACCTCCTCTACCACTTAGGGACATTGGTTGTAGTCAGAACGGCCCATGTGGTATCTTGATTTCTAGCTCTATTTTTGCACCAATAAACAAAGCAATCTCCTTCGATGACATCGTCACCTCCACCGGTGCAACTCAGACCTGAAAAAGCTTCCTCAAGAACCCCTCAACCATCTTAAGCATCTCCCATGACCTTTACATCCCATTGTTGTGCCTTCCTTCCTTTGTGTTTATGTGCTCTATTTTTTTGTTCATATTTTCAATAATTGGACAAGATTATTCATGCAAATTTGAATCTTCCATTTTTCATTTTGTTTCAAACCAGTGATCACACAAAGGATTCTTTCAATCCTTCCCATAACACAATATTGTCAAACTCACCGCCGCCAACGAGTTTTCTCCTAGTTTTTCTTATATGTTCTCTTTTTGGCCAAAATAAAAATTTATTCAGGAATGACCTAGACCGTCTGTTTAAGATATCAAATGGATTGTAGAAGCTAGAGAAAGATTAAATGGAGTGTTTAGGATGCATTTTGAATGTTAAGGACATAGTTGAAAAGAGTTTGAATGTTTAGGGACTAAAATATAATTTTAAGAACTTTATGAATTATTTTACAAATTAAAAAAATGTGAATACTGCATTGGAAATTAAGATAGTTGAGGGATTGGATGTGAAAGTTGTAAAGAACATATGGTTAAATTAAAGTAAGAAGATTTAGGGACTAAAAGGTAATATTGGAAGAGTTCATGGACTACTGTATAAATTTGAGAAATCTAGGCACCATATTTCGAAATGTGAATATTTGGAGACTTACATGATGAAAATTCAAGTTATTGGGCTAAAATATGATTTAGGAAAAGTTTAGGGACCAAAATATGATTTTTGGAAAAAAAATTGGAGAACTAAGTGCAATTTTGGAAAAGTTTGGGGTAATTTTAGAAATATGGGGAAATGTTTCAAATTAGGAATTTTGGAAAAATATTTGCTGATTTGTAAAGAGTAGCTTTTGAGGACTAAAATATAAATAAGGAAAACTTGAGAGATTAAATTGTAAAGTTTTGAAAGCTTAGGGACTAATGTATAAATTTTGATCATTTAGGTTGATACCATTAAATATAAGTTTTTAAGTATTAACCAAAGAATAATAAGGGTTATATGAAGTTAATTATAAGTTTAGTTGTTAAGGACTATAATGTAAAAAAATGGAGAACATAAGAAGCAATACAAGTAAGTATCGGTGAAAAATCTATCGTATATCCTAATAAGTTATAAAGGAGTAAATCTTCTCATAAGTTGAACAAATAGAACATACATGCAATTAAACCGAGAGATCAAGTACTTACCAGGATAATACAATCCCAAGTTGAGGTGAGTGGGTTTACTGATATCGAGTATAATTGGACTCAATCGATACCTTGTGTAAATATATGAAATCTTTTGAAATAAAGTGCATTTTTTAGAAGAGTTTTGTGAAAGAAAGGAAATTACTTTAATTGTAATCCAATTTTGAAAATCATTTTATCGATCCAGGTAATGTCCCAATCCTTTTAGAAAATGGAACCCATGAAGCCTAATGGCAAAAATGTTCCTTGAAATAAAATTTTAAAAGGAAAAAAGAAAAGAGTTACAAGTATAGGTGATAACCCGATGTTTTATCCATTCAGATGTCGACCAATCGATACCTTAACCATTATATTGATTTGGATGTTGATCAATCCTTGTTTTATATGATAAAGATCTTGGGGCTCTTGATTGTGATGTGATGCATGCATCGATAGTTTGATACTATTAAAACAAGTTATTATGTCGACACATATTATATTTGCATCACAGTTTTTTTTGAGGATGTATCAAGATATCCATTAGTCGTAAGATTAGAGATTGAATGAAATCATAGGTTTAAGGGGAACATATCATGATATGGGGAGAGGCATGGGCCAAAGTTCTCACTAATTCAAACTAGAAACAAAGGTGATAGGGTCATTGCATGACCATAGAGTTAAGTGGGTTTTATATGATATGGATGAAAATTTTCATTGTAAAAGTGTTTGGACGTGAATCATTCAGGTAAACACATTTTTAAAATATTCCAGAAAAGAAATATTTTAAAGAAAATGAAAAAATGATATGTGCATTACGTTCTCACTATTATATGGATTTTAAACAATTTCAAATTTTTTTAATGGGATTGGAGTCGGGTTTATGAATACTCAATGTCAGTCCACTCACTTATTGAGCGTTAACTCACATGTCACGTCCCAGTCCGATTCCACGGGCTGAGGTCCAATAACAACCTATCATACTCACTTGATATTACAATAATTGATACTTTCACCACTATATAACTGACATGACGAAATGCTCAAAATATAAAACACATACATTTTCACTAAAATTTTAAAATTTTCATATATATAAATAACAAGTTTACAAACATTTGAAACTATGGGGAATGTATGCAATATTGAATGAAAAGTCTTCATGCATTTCTTTTCGAGAATCTCTACCTCAATATCGGCCTTGGTCGGAGTTGCGTTCCAATAGTCGAGATCTTCCTCTTCTTTTCTTCTGTTCCTTTCCTAATCCCTAAAAAATATATTCACGGAGGGGGTGAGAAACACTCACTGAGTGCGAAAAGTGATCATTGAGTCATTTATGGCTTTAATATCGTTTTTACTCAAAATGACTAATAGAGAGTTTTATAATATTTTGCATGTCTCAATTCCTTTTTAAGGCTACTTAACAATTAACATATCCCACTAATGGTTATTTTCAAAGACTCATTGTCTACGACGATTTGTCATTGAACACACCATTAGTTTATCAATTTAAGTCATTATTATATATTATTCACACATCGAACTCTTCTCCATAGCCAACTAACCAAGTGACATCCAACGACCCACACTCATTATCACTTTCCATTATCCAATGGATATCATATCCATATCAGGTTTATTTATAAAGAATTTTACTATCCTCATATGTCACATGTAATGTGACTAGATACCCTTAAGAGGTGAGACTTATACAAGTATATCTGAAGTCTCAAATCAGACCAAATTCTTGAGAAGAGGTGGGCTCATACACGAATTTATTAAATCAATAATAATGATATAATGCATCTCAAAATCACAAGTGCCATCCTTATCATCCCACCACCCTTGTCATCCCTATAAGTAACACGTTTCTCCTCATTATCCCTATCCCTAGTTGTAGCTAGCATCTCTTCCTTATCACCATCCCTAGATTAAAATAGATTTTCTCCCCCTTATCACTATTCTCGATGCAAGTGTCATTCGAATAATGTTATGTAATATATCATATAGATTTAAGTATTGACTTGCTATGTGGAAAATCCTTCTATTAGAAAACATAAAATATCGACCTTCAAGCCATATTTCCTATTCAAGGAAAAATACATGCATATATCATATGTGATAAGGTTTTGGGGTTCTACCCATCTTTAAAATTTTGTCGAGAGACATATCCCATTATTTATTAGAATTACATAGACCGACATCCATTCACATATTAAGTCTTGCCTCTATTTTTGAGTAGTAGGCCTTAGCCTATTTCAGATAAATCATTTGAGTCTTCACCCTATTTCCTAAATCATGGGGCCCAATCCATTTTTAAACTTCTTGTACCCTAGTCGTATTTCTAACATCAGGCCTTACCCCTTTTATAAACATTAGGCTTTATGTCATTTATATAAAAAATGTAAATAGTCCTAATACTCTTCCAAATTTACAATTTAGTCTCTAAGCTTTTCTTACTATCGTTTTGACCCTAATAACTTTATAACTTTCACATTCAACTACTCAAATATCCAAATTTTGAACTATGATACCCATATTTTTCAAATTTATAAAATAATCCTCAAATATTATAAAATTGTACTTTAGTCCCTAAATTTGTAAATCTTCTCAAATAAGTCCCTAAAGCTCAAACACTCTCATACATTGATCCACCATCATATTCATAATGATATTCTATTTATTATTATCATTGTTCCTAAGTCTTTGTGTAACACCACATTCTCAAAAAATGCGTTAAACCAAATTTGGATTGGAAACTAAAGTTGAGCCGAGACCGAAAATTGAATCAAATTAGGAATCAATTCAAACTAAGCTATTATAAATTAGTTAAAATAATTTGGGCCAAACTCGAAAGGATATTCTAAATCATGAGCTGAAGATTTGAAATAATCCAATTAGAAATAGGATGAAAAGTCAAATTGAATCGAACTGAACTCGACTGGACCATATCAAAATTTATTTTCCTGAGATGATTCAAAAATGGGAAAATGATAATTTTGTATCCAAAATACAATTAAATAATTTTATAAAATTTAGAAAAAAAAATTAAAAAGTCGGTTAAATTAGGCCTAAACCAGCCATTGAACTAGTTGAACCACCAAAATTTAGTCAAACTAGATCAACTAAGAAAATCAAACTAGTCAATGGATGATGGAGGCACATGTCGCATGTGTGCCATATGCGATGTGAGCGTGTGGGCATGTGACCGCACATGATCATCTTCTTTAATGAAACGTGACACTCTAGTTATCAATATTATGTGATAAAGGAGAGTTTTGTTGATTATTTTCCAACGCGAAAAGGTTTGTTGCAAGCTGTGATTCTATGGTGATTTATAGCCGGTCTGTCACGCCCCGACCTGGTTTGGTCGGATCCCCGTAAACAACCCGCCACTCTCCCGGTTTATTAAAGGGTTTCCCCTTATTATAATCCGTAAAGAGTAAAACGTACTTTAAACCTACACCATTTCCTGGAATAGCATAATCAAAATTGTATGAAATTTAAAACTTTACATACCTGTCTTACAGGCATCTTAGTTGATTGTCTTTCAAGGTAGACTTTCTGGAATTTCCTGAAAGGGATATAAGGGAGGGGGTGAGTACGACTACTCAATGAATGGGTTTTTAAAGGTCTACTTTTAACTTTTAAGAAAAACATTTATATGGAGTGTGTTAGACTCCTTTCTTTTCAAAAATCCCTTCATTTAAAAATTTGGGTTTTTCCATTATTTCTTAGTTACCGGTGTGTCATCACCCAACACACACCCTTCATCATGAAAGTTACACACATTCGCAAGTCAGTATCACTATTGAACCCGCTAGTGGCTTAGGAGCGACTTTTCCTACCATCCGGATAGAAGTACGACCACTTCTACCCTGGGAATAAGTGGATTTACGTGACATCCAACCCACAATCCCAAAATCACTTCTTCGTGTCCGTATGAGGATAAAGACCTCATCCTGTCCCCACCCCGGTCTCATGCGCTTGGTGTTACTCCAGATTTCGCATAGACACCTGGAATGACGAACTGCCCTTATAGCCACCAGGTCGTCTGGTGCTCTTAGGACGCATCACTACCCCTCATGGGCGTCTTGATGATCATGTACTCATAGTGAATGCACAAACAATGTTTTCTCATATTTCCATGTAATTTGTGGTGCCACTGGTCCAACGGCCTCGACTCTCAACTCAACCCGCAGTTGTTTGTCTTGACTGGTCCGTCAACCTATCATGTCGCACTGCCGCTAGTTGACTGAGCATGTCAGTCCTATCTTGGTACCATGGCCAAACAATTCACTCATTAAGTTTTATGGCACATATATCATGTTTGTTTACGAGCTTCTGCTCATGCCAACTGGCCTTGGGCCCACTATACGAGATTTTCAAAAAAACTGGGCATTCTAGCCCACAAGTTCCAAAATCGAGGCCCCTGGCCTATCAGAGCTATTCGAGCTCCCGTCGAAAAGGTCTCCCAAATTGTTTAAGTATTGGCACACAGTCAGGGGAGAGCACTTCCGACAAAATAGGTTTTTACTGTCCATTATACCAACCGGTATAAGGACATCTCCATTCATAACCGATGAACGGGTTTTCAACTTTCTTTGAGGAAGTCTCATCATACCAACCAGGTATGATCTACTTACAACCAGTAAGTAGTTTTTTCGCATAATTTTCACATCACTTTCTCTAAGTGGTGATGATTAAAATACCACTAAACAGTGGATTTTTATACCAAGGTACTTATCATCCCCTACCGGGTATGATATAAAATTTTCACTCACAACCGGTAAGTGGTTTTTATCTTTAAGTTGTGCTTATCATCCCAACCGGGTATGATGTTAGTAAACCCACTCACTCGTTAATGCCGTGAATTCAACTAGACCGGTTCTTGGTATTCACATGAGCTTGTCCTTGCTGGCGTTCCCAGTACTTCGTATTCCTACAGGATATGAACATCTTGGTCCATTATCCTTCGGCCTAATCGCCTTCATTCATTCCAAATGAATGAGAAAGTTAAACTTTCATTTATTTGCAATTAGGTTTCTAAAGTTATTTCTCTTTAACTTTAAGTCCCAAATTCCGATTTTTCCTCAAATTGAGTCCCGAAACTTCTAAAATTTATCATAGGACCTCAATTTATTCCATTTCACAAAAAGTGGTTTAATTTCCCAAATTTTCAATTTGGTCCCCCAACTTTTCCAAAATTACCATTTTGCCCTTCCTTTACAAAAATGGTAAATTTTGCCCCAAAAATTTTAAAAGTCCTCAATTGGTCCTCTAACATTATTTTCATGCCCAATTGACCCTCAATTTCATAAAATTTTATTTTGGTCCTTTAAATTTTGAAAATCCCCAATTTTCCCCCAATTCTAACTTCTTAACATAGTCGAATTTGATTTCATCAAATTGACCCATCAAATGTTTCCAATTATTAAAATTGAAGTTCAAATTGAGTTTCTACATGTTCATACGATTCTTCAGAAATGTGAATCGCAAGTTTTATTGTCGGGACGAGCTCAAACGGAGCTTCGCCGGAAAATGAACTATAGAGAGAGAAAGTTTCGATTACTCACCAGTGAAGGCATGGCGGTTCGAGCTTTCGATCTGGGTAGATAGCTCTCATCCTGAGGTTAATCCTAGAATCAAGAATCGCATCAATTGATGGGGAATTGGATTAGAATTTCGTCATTGAAATTCGGTAGACTCTCTCTCTAGCACCGATCGAAAATTGTAAAGGGGAGTCGAATTGGCTTACCTGTCGGTCCTAATTCGGCTGTGGAAAGGTTGAGGAAGTGTTAGGAGGGCTTGGTTTTGCCTGAGTAGGGCTTGAAATGGCCAATTTCAGCTTGGCCGAAATAGGGCAGCTTCGGTCCGCCGGAGCTGCTTCACTATTCTATCATGCTGGCGCTTCTCCAACGATTCTTGGATTGACTGGAGTTTGCTATCAGATAATTCTCTTCTTCCCGGTTCTAAAGAGCTCGACCTTTGTTCAAGTTGAAGCTCTATTTTGAGGTTCAGCGGGAAATGGAGCAGTAGAGAGAGAGAGAGAAGTGTTCAGGTGTGAGGATAATGAATGGAGATGACCTTTTTATATAGGTGAAAAACCGTGTATTAAATGGGAGAGATTTATTACTAGTATTAATATTGACATAAATTATTGGTATTAATTCCAATAATTTAATTTTGGTATTAAATTATTAGTATTAATTACAATAATTTAATATATATTAATTTCTTAACTTTAAAGTTCTTCTGAAATTTTGTTCACATGAACCAATTTGGTTTTTGTCTTCTAAATTGTCTTAAGTTTGTTTTCCAAGGTTTAATGAACCCTTTGGATCACTTGGGAGTTGTAATTTACTAAATTGTCCATTCACAATTGATCGGGTTTGTGAACCGGTTCGATTTTCTCACTCGATTTGATCGGTTCCCTTCCCGGTTTTCCTTAGCTCAAAAGGGCGGGGTTTAAACGGTCAAACGATGGATTGGCTAGCCCCAAACCTCCTCGAGCTCCTTATAAAATGATAGCTCCCATGTATTTTTCTCTATGCCCCAACTCACCTCAAAAGACAAGTAGCTCCATTTTACGGTGAGTTTGTGAACCACAACTCTAATGATGACCTTTTTGGCAATGATAAATGGTGATATTAGGCTCTATAGATTCCTATGGAACTCTTATACACATTGGCAGTATTGCTCAAGCTTGATATTGGCTAGAAGAGCTCTTACATGATCAAATAATACCACTACCTAAGTCACCTAAAATAGTGTCACCCCTAAGCCAATTTTGCCCATTCCAACAACTAAACATGATTGGGAAAACTTCCTAAGGACCATCAAGAAGTGCCTAAGTCTCTCTCATGCAACCTTAGTAAGTTTGCTCTACCTAACCACCATGAATTTCATGTTTGCCTCCATTTTTGTTGAATCCCGATCGACAATGAATTCAGACACCTCCTACGATCAATCGAGGCACCACGTGATAGTAGTAGATCTCCAAGGAACATTGGCACCTTTCCATGACCTTAAGTCTGTCCGACTCTCAAGCACCAATGAGTTTTCAACACTTTCTCTCTCTATAATAGTTTTCCAACGAAACCCGGAATTTGACCAATTCTAAGCTAAATCTATCGATTTAAAACTTCAAATGATTATGGGGAAATGTGAAAGTTGATTAGGATCATGTTAGGGTTGAATTCTATGAGTTAAACTTGAACTTTAAAGAAATCAAAAGTTTGAGTACTTATTTGTAATTTTGAAAAAATTAGGGACATATATACAAATAAGAAGAAATAAGAGCACTCAAATGGAATAAAGGAAAGTCCAGAACTAAAGGGAAAGTTTAGGATGATTTAGGGTGTAAATTTAAGGAAAAGGGAGAGACCTATATGCAAATAACATTAAGTTTATAGATGTTAGTGTAAATATATGAAAGATTATATAATTCATTATCAGATTTGTAAACGCCGCCCATTTGAGTTAAGGAAAAACGGGAAAACAACCGGTCAAACTAAGTAAGAAAATTGAACCGGTTTATAAACCCAATCATTTGGGAACAAACGATTTGGAAATTTACAACTTCCGGATAATCCAAAAAGTTACTAAAACCTTGGAAAAAAACCTTAAGACAAATTAGAAGAGAAAAACCAGATTGGTTCAGATGAACTAGATCCACTTGTAACAGCGAAGTTAAGAGTGTTTGCGTGATAATAGTGCGATGATGGATAACCTCTTGTAGAGTATGTTTTTTTTGTAACCCAAAATTTTAGTAAAAAAAATTTATGCGTACGCTCTATCATAAATAGCCATAAATTAATATATATTTTTAATTATTGTAATTAATACCAATAATTTATGTTAACATTAATATTAGTAATAAATCTCTCTCAATTAATACATAAAAAATAATTTCATTTTTTATCCGTCATAAAAAGTAATTCAACCTAATTAAAATAAATTTAATAATTATATTCATTTTTATTTGGCATAAATATTAACACGAAATTTAAAATGATTAATAAAATATTAAGATATAAATAAAATGCCAGGGAAAAAGGAAAACTATATCTAGAACTTAGCCAGTAAAATCTCATCATCAATTCTGGAACGATGTATAATGCTTTCTATAGACTGACTGGGAACCACAACGTAGCACCATAATGGCATTGTCTATTTATATACACATTATTAAAATAATAAAATTGTGCTGTAAAATCATCTTCCGCATAATTTCTCCATTATCTTCCTGCTCCGACCCTCCAAAAAATCTCCTGATAATGGTGACTGATTCGTCCTCGAGCAGCACGCTACCGCCGGCTACTGGTTCTGGCCACAGGGATCCCCTTGGCGCCCTTCCATTGCTGACTCGCGCCGTGGTCTCCTTCTTCTTCATGATCCGGAATCGGGCGTTCCGACCTGACGGCACTGTCAACCGCTTTCTTCTCAACCTGATCGACTGGAAATCTCCTCCCACTCCGAAGCCCGTCGGTGGAGTCAGCTCCTCCGACTTCACCGTCGAACCTAGCCGCAACCTTTGGTTCCGCCTCTTCGTCCCTACCACCACCGCCGATGCCGGCGCCGGCTCTCTCCCGCTCATCATCTTCTTCCACGGCGGCGGCTTCTCCACCCTCAGCCCAGCGTCCCGGCCATACGACGCCTTCTGCAGGAGGATCGCCGGTGAGGCCTCTGCCGTGGTCGCTTCCGTCAAGTACCGCCTGACGCCGGAGCACCGCTTCCCCTCCCAGTACGACGACGGATTCGACGCCCTCAAGTTCATAGCCGAGAACTCCGCGTCGCTACTCCCAGAGAACGTCGATCTAACGAGGTGCTTTATCGCTGGAGACAGCGCCGGCGGGAACATCGCCCACCACGTTGCGGTTAGGGCGGCGCAGGGGAAGAAGATTGGGCAGGCGGGAGCGAGATGGAGGGTGAGAGGGCTCATAGCGATCCAGCCATTCTTCGGCGGGTCGGGTCGGACAGAGTCGGAGATCCAATTCCAGAAGGTCGGGTACTTATCCGTCGCCCGAGCAGACTGGCACTGGAGGGCGTTCCTGCCCGAGGGGGCTGACCGAGACCACTGGGCAGTCAACGTGAGTGGGCCCAATGGTGTAGACATATCCGACCTGGAGGATTTTCCGGCTGCCACGTTGGTGTTGGTCGGCGGGACCGACCCGTTGCACGATTGGCAGGTTCAGTACTGCGAGTGGCTGAAGAGGTCCGGGAAGGAGGCGGAGCTGGTCGAATTCCCGGATATGGGGCATGCTTTTTATGTGTTCCCGGAGATACCGGAATCAGCTCAATTGATATCCAAGGTCAAGGATTTTGTTGCTAGAAATTAGTCTTCATGGGTGTATGACTTGTAGAATTGATAGTGGCTTGGTTTGGTATGGTATGGTATGGTAGGTTAATATGAGAAAATATTATTATACATATTATTATTTAAAATTCATGATTAAATACTTTAAATTTTATACATGTTTTCCATTTTATTTCAGTTATCATCGTCAATTCTCAATTTTTATATTATTGTACAAGTCTGTAGATTTGTGAGGAGATATAAGATACAATTTTAAAAATGTTATCAACAATTGCATATATTTACTAATTCTCAATCATTTCGATTTTATATTATTTTTATATTCAGGTATTAGAGTGATAAATAACGAGCTAAATATTTTTTATAATAGTAAAGAATTTTTTTATCACATTGGTTACTTTGATACCAAGTTACAGAATATTATATATAGAGAAATATTAAATATATTTTCAATTAAAAATTATAATTTATAATGAGCCGGACAATATGCTCATGAAAGTATAGTGAATTATGGAGGGAAAAGAATATAATTATTCTAACTTGATAAAGATAGAGAAAGAAATGTGAAAATTTTCATATTTATTATGGATCTAATTCACAGAAATAAATTGATAATAGAAGAGATATTGATAGAGATGGAGGAAGTAGTTGGCAGTGTAAAAATTAATGTAAAATGGAAAGACCCAAATTAGATAATGATGAAATTGGTAGCTAGAATATCAATTATGAACATAATTGTCATACAGTGGCTAAATTCAAGTGGGAAAATTGATGTATGCCCAAATTTATGTTTGAGAATGATTGGGTACACCAAATTTATTATTTTAAAAGTAAAACAAAAAAATATAAATGGCAGATATTGTAAATGAGGTCAATCATTTAGATTTTTTTTAAGGGGTTTGAAATGATTCAGGACTAGAATAATTTGGAAGTGAAGTGAAGTGAAGTGAAAAGTAAAGGATTTGGATAGATTCTGGTGACAATTCACCCAGCGGCTCCTGGTATGAATACCCGTTGGAAAGCCCAAGGGGTCTGGTTTCAGAGTTTTTTCGGATCAAGAAATCTACGTGTTGCATCAATTGGAAGAGGAAGAATCCTCATTATCTCCACAATCCCGTTTCACAGTTACCACTAGCAAAAGGGAAGCATGCATCTCAATACACTGGTCAGTAACCTAGCTTGGTTCGGGTCCTGACCGGCCATCCACACCTTGAAATCAGGAGGGAAGTAGTGTGCGTTGCTCCACTGCTTCAGCATCTCGAGCGAGAAAGGACCTTGCTGACAGCCGGATGGATCCCTGTAGTACCAAACCATGCTTCTATTGTTCAATTCTGAGCTATTTTTGCTACTGCTGTTGTTGTTCCCACCCTGAGGATCTGGAGGCCTGACCGTGTCGTCCTCATCATCACTGCTGATATCAATCACCTGAACATCAGTCTCAACTTTCTTCTCTGAAGTCCCTTTAGCAGTAGCCTTGACATTCTTCTCCGTTGTTGTCACTGCAACACCAAAGTTCAGGTCCATTACTGAAGGCCTCTCTCTATCGGTAGAATTTGTCTGTTCCTGTTGGTTTTGCTTTTGGGGGTTTTCTTGCGCTTGAGAGCCATGCACATGCTCTGAAAACAAAGAGAAAATACACAATTCACAACAGAAACATAACCAGAACTAAAAATCTAGAGGCTCCAAAACTTGTTGGATAATTCTGCCTGCTTGTAACATGACAAGTACCTATAGAATCCCTGGTTTTCATCAAGTAAATGATACTCGCACCTCCATAAACTTAACACAATAGAAAGTGCATTGGTTTTGGAATTCTCAACTGAGTAATATAAATCTACACAGAAAACAATATTCATCTAGCATGCTAAAATGGAAAATTGAATTGATTACCAAGGGGTTGAAAACAGATGTATATAGAACCATTAAAGCCATAGACTCCGTGCACATGATGAAAAAAGATCAGACACAAAAGAAACGGAATTTTTCATGGTAAATTCAATTCAAACAGAAAAAGAGGAGATGCTGAAAGTGGTTGGAATACAGGAGGGTACAGAAAGAAACTATGCCAGCAGTAATTTAAGTCCAACTTACCATAATGATATGGAAATAAAACGGTTGGGGTAAAACAGTAGGGAAATGCTAAAAAATGACCGTTACCTGTAGAATTTGTTCCCATAGCAATATTGGTCAATGCTTTGACTCTATTAGATGACCCACTGAATCTATTCCTTTCTGCCTCGACCGGGCTGGAATCTATCACTTGAGAAGTGTTCCCTGCTCCATCAAAGCCTTTAATGAGGTCCATAATTACAGGGCTCTTTCTGTCCTTCACTGTATCCTCTATGGTGTTCTTGGTTTGTGATTCTTGAACAACAGGACCACAACAATATTCTGCAAACACATGAAACTCAATGTAAAAGGGCCACATTTGAGGTTCTAAATCATATTATCAACAGCTAAGAGAAGAAAAATACCAGCAGAAGAAATGACTTTCTTGGCTAAAAGATCTTTAGTTCCATCTGATGCAGCATCGAGTCCAGTCTTACTAAGCTCTATGCAACTGAAATCAATCATTTGGGATGCCTCCTGCAACCTGCTCGATGTTCCTTTCGAAGTTTCAGCAAAGTTTAATTCCATACCCATATGTCCCTCTTCATCAGTACCAATCTTTTCCAAAAGTTGCTTCCCATGTCCTTAAAAATAGAGCATCATTATTAGTAATGATGTGAGACCTCCTCAAAATGTCAATACAGCTAGCACTAAGTCACACTACACGTCATTCACCAAAAAATGGAAGAAAGAAAAAAAATCTATAACCCAATTGTCAAATATGTTGGGCATGCTCTCTGGGTATAGTGATCTTTTGTCATGACAAATTGAGATATCAAAATAGATGCTTTTGCAAGGAAACAAACATATGAAACCAGTCTAATTAATATTGAGAATGTAGCTTCTGCCAAAGATTGATATTAGATCATCAAGATGGAACATCAACGCATAAATTTACCTGCCATAGAAAAATTTGTTGATTGGACAGTAAAAAAACCAGCCTTTCCAATGTGATCTTTTTTTGTTCTTATTATTTTGATAACATTCAAAAAATATATTCCATTAACTCTACACCAAGAAGGTGTAGGAAATCTTTTACTGTAATTAGCTAAAAGCTATACAAAGTCAAGATCACTGAACAGTAAGAGCACCCTATATGACTATCCCAGAAATTTACAACTCAACCACTTCTCCAGAAACTTAAAATCCTTGCTTGCTTTTCCTAAAATGCCCACCTTTTTCTCTCCTTCCAAACACACCAAAAGATGGAAAGTGGTAATCAATCTAATCATCTCTTTCCCTCCTTGGTACAGCTTATTCCAAATCATACTTTAAGTTCTTGATATAATTGGGAAAAATTATGAAAAAAAACCAAAACCATAGTTGTGTCTTCACTCATGATCCAAACTTTTAATTTTGTTTAAAAAGGCCAGAACTCCCTCTATTATTCCACATTTGGCATGGCATCATCTTTTCCATTAATTTGTTACCAAAAATGCCCAAACTCCCACAGGTGTTCCATTTGTAGGTTGCCATTATGGGAAGTTTGGGGGCTCCAAACCTAATGGAAAAGATGATGGTAGGTGACAATAAATGGAACATATGGAATTGGGGCCTTTTTAATTAAAATTAAAAGTTTAGGCCATAAATTAAAATATGACTAAAGTTTAGACCCTAAATATTTACCCTTGTTAATTAATGTATAAATTACAGATATTTGACAATCATTACCAGAAAAATCCATCATACTAGAAGAAGCATCTCCATTGGACATAGATTTGGCAATTTCTGGACTTGGACTATCCCCAAGTGCTGATTCGGATGAAGTAAGTGAGACTATATCATCTTCTGAAAAAAAATCCTCTGCTGCAGAATCATCTTTTTCTATCAGAGGTGTGGAATCATCCTTTATTTGTTCTGGAATTACTCTAGGAAGCTCACGGAGCATGCGTGATTGTTCAGTAGCAGTTTGAAGAAGCTGCTTTCTTTCCAAGTATTCAGCTAGTGTAAGCGCTGAAATAGGTCAAGTATTCAAACCAATTTTATATACTTATTTGCCACAAAAATCTACACTAACCCACTGAGTTTCAGTAACTATATTTTCACAGGAAAAAAGCACCAAAAAATGAAATAAGTAGATGAAAAACATGAGATTAAGACCAGGTAGATATTGTGCAAAAAAAAGACTAGGTAGACATACTCAAACACAGTAAAGCTATTTGAACTATAAAAGGGAATTATTGCAACTTGAAAGAGGATATTCTTTACGCCAGCCTTTCTCATTGGCTCTTTCAATGAGGCCTTGTAACAAAGCAATTTCCCTCGCAATCCTCTGAAAAATGAACAATAAGAGCATAATGAAAGGCAGCAAATATGAGCAGAAGTTCAACTCAATCAAACCATAACATAGCCCACCCCCCCCCCCTCCCCCCACCTCGAGGATACTACAACTTAGCATGTGTCATTAACCAACTACTCAGTTTGCAAGTTTTGAAATCTTGAAAAGTTTGGGTCTACCACTAAACCCCATATATGGATCCAAGGGATTGAACTCATGACCCAAGGTATACAAACTATTTCATGTAGCTAATTTTAGGAAACTGATTCTAGGATTAATAAAGAATTTAAAGTAAGCAGAAAATTCAAAATCCACTTACATGCTTTGTTATGTCCTCATGCAGTACCTGAACTTTCTTTTCTAACTCCACCTATAAAAGAAGTATGTTTATTGGTAAAAGCATTAATAACACCCAACTCTCAATCACAGGGGGGGAAATGAAAGGGGGAAACAGAAAACACGACAGAGTATATATTTAGCCATGAAAGGCAACAGTAAAATAGTCAAGATAGTACAAGGTGCTCTTCAAGGAATTGCTTCACCCATTCAATATAGAGCATAAAGGACTCCAAATCCCGGAGAACAAAGTACCCATTAGCAGTCAACTAATCTCTAAAAGTAGACAAACATGTTTAAACAGGTTCTGATAAAGAAACAAACAGCTTCACCCATCAAATGTAGACCACAAAGGCTCCATAAGCCCAAGAGCAAAGCATCCATTAGCAGTCGACTAATCACTAAAAGTAGACAAGCATGTTTAAATGGGCATCATCAAAGAAAAATGTAGAAAAGAACATTCAGTCTTAGGACTCTGAAAGTCCATGCTTATCCTCACATATAATTTTCTGGATAGAAACATTTAAGAGCAAATATTTTGGTATGCAAATGGGAAAACAGCATTTGATCAGGAAAACATAGCATATTGTCTTCTGTAATAGTTAGAGAAAACTCTAAAAACTTAATTGGTATATATAAAACTTCATTTTGTTGTTAAAGAACATACTAATGTTAGTCTTTCGTACATTCCAGTCTTCATTTTCTGGCACAACTCTTCGCATTCTTCCTGCAGAAAACATGAGATGGTATAAATTTACACCCCAGAAAAGCTTGTCTTTCTCTAACAAGCATACGTGCTTTTGTGTTGATTACCTCAGTAAAGTTATCATCAGACAATGTGGAAATATGAATATCTCTAATATGAACACGGAGGAGAACCTCTTTGCTCGCATTAGCACCTTTTGACACGTTCCTGATACCTGAAAGTGAATGAGTTTCTTAAGCATCTAACTAAGATCATCATGGAGCCAATGTAAGTTGCAAAAGTTAATAAGCATGGAATAGAGATCAGAACACTAAATCTATATCAGACTAAAGAAAGATACCTCCAAACAATCATGAACACACAGGGAAAAAGTAGTAATAGAGGAATCCTGTAAAGGGGAGGGCTGATGCATTTACCTATCACTTGCAGGAGCTGGTAAGGATTTTTCTCTAGGTAATCATTGGGGTCAGACTTGACCCTGACAAAACTTCCCATTACCTTTTGTTCAAAGGTGTCAAGATACTTCAAGAGATCTTCAACTAAGCTCCTCTTCAAATAGACTAGTTTCAGGTTGTCAGGAACTATAGCAGCATATGGGCTAGTAGAAACCTTCAAAACTCTGTTATTCGGTGGTTTTCTTCTAATGGTAATTCGACTGCGTTTAGCAGCCATTTCTTCATCTTCCGAGCTGGATAGGAAATCATCATCTGATGTCTTCTCTTCCCTTGCATAATGTGCTGAAAGCAAGGTGTATATTTTTATTCGATTGAATTTAACTAGCTTTTTTTTTCCAAAGAGAGATATAAGTCTTGCATCACAGTTGACTTGCTTTCTCCTGTCAGGAGCAGTAAGCTTATGATCATGTATATATTCAGTTATAATATCTGCAGCATCATCCTGGGAGATTAGATGACTAGTATCTCTTCCAACTGATTCAAGAAAATCAATGAGCTCTCGTGACCCCCAACCAACAAATTCCTTTTTCCTGTGTTGGTACTTTCTTTTGGCTTGCAAAGGAGGGGACATATCCCTGTTTCTTTCTGCGACCCATTCCATGAGATCCAATTTCACTCTTTCTTATTTGAAATGATTTATCAGCATCATCATCTGTGTGTAGTGTGCTCCCCATAAAACCTAGCAGGCAAGCATGTTCATGTACTGCACATAAAACCACATATCATGTTAACTTCCCCTGCGATCTCCAACTCCAAGAAATGAAAAGGTCCTTATGTCACTGTGTCCCCTGTTTGGAAATATAAACATAAATAAAATCTTTTCTCAAATGTAACCAGGTTGAGGGCAAACAATTATATCTACAGTGCAGAATCCCTATGGTTAACATATCTGACAATGAATCATCATATTCCAATAAAGTGCAGCAGCAAGACATGACACAAACTAGCACATTGCAATAGAAAGAAAAATCCATTCACTACTAATTAAAGAACATTAAAGTGAATAAAAGGTTTTGGTCTTTTTGCTGAATTTTGGAATTATTTCACAGGTTCCCAGGGGGCTTATAGCTTTCTTAATTTCTTTGGCGCATTTTCAGTGCATCAAATATAGCATAAGGTGTACTAATATGATGTCAACTCCAATTAAAGTTTTTTGCAACCAATGGAAACATCCTAAAAATAGCAACTATATGATTAAAAAATGATAATAACACACAAGCTGTACTTAAGACTTGTTCCCAATCAGGGCCCTTAACACACCCCAAGTTCATAAACCTTGGTAAGTCTGTGTACTACCTAGTGGAGAGTTTTCTCTAGGTGTACCCAGGCTTATGCCAGTACCCTAAACCTTGAGGATCCTTCATGCACATTTCAACACATCATCCAGTCAAAGCAAACAAGGCATCAAGTAAGCAGAACAAACGAATGCATGCAGCTGTTTATCTTCCTTATATCTGTGTATATAAATTCAATTCGATCATCAACCCGGAGAATGGGGCCAAATTAAATTAGCGCGCGAGAGCAATTAACACTTAGACAGACAGACGACTTGCATGGCGCTAATTGGCCGGAAATGCTACGGGACTAAACTCAGCATCGAACCGTGAGTCAAGTGCGAAAGTAGGAAGAAACTCCGAAATGAAAGAAAATCAAATTCGTAGATCATCGGAGCTAGTCGCCTCGATTACCCCAGCAGTCTGATCAAGTAAAAAGTGTTTTCACAGGCAGAGGTTGGCGGTAGAATGGAAGCTAGAGGTTCTGAAAGGCCGGATACGGAAGAGTCGCGCACTGCAGATAGACAGAGGGACAGACTTTCACTCCGCCGTTTAGCGCCGCAGGGATGGTTCAGATAGAGGGGATCAATACATTCTGGTCGGAGAACGACTAGTAGGCAGTACGGAGCGGAGTTCAGTCCGGTCTGAGGATGGCGGAGGTGAGGTGGAATAAGGGAAGACCTGCCAGTTAGAAAAGTGGAATGGGGCACATGCCCTTTTTGCCCAATTTCTGAAGTTTATTTGGAAGAATGGGTTTTAGGTTGTGTTTGGGCATATTAATTAATTTTTTGTTTGATAAAACATTTTTAGAAGGTCAAGAACGTCTCCAAGGATTTGAAGGGACAGAATTTATAGAAATTCTCGGCGAGGTTTGAGAGAGAAGGAATAAAATATTAATATAAAATAAAAATGTGTAATATATATAATTATGTTATATTATATTTTTATCCTATAATATAATTATATAAACAAGTTGTTATTATAATATAATTGTCTAAACTTTATTTGGCATAATATTTTATTTTACATTTTTTATTTTATATTAATATTTTTATCGTACTACATAAATCTTAGTCATATAATATAATTTAATTATATATAAATAAATGAATATGTGATTACTAAATACATATTTAACTCAATTAGAAAATAAAACATTAAAATTATTGTTTTTTATTAACTTTTTATTGCCTAAATCCAAATAATTAATTTAAACAATAGGAAAAATAATTAAATTAAACATTGGGCAAAAAAATAATGGATCCAATTGTCTATTAGAGTGATGAGAAATTAATGAAAATTTAAAAATATAAGTGTGTTATTACTTAAATAGTTTATTAAATAATATAATATTTATTCTTCCATATATATATAAATGAATTAAATTATATTAATAAGAATTATGTAGTATGTGATAAAATAAAAAAAATGTATAGAATAAATTATCATGTAAAATTTATATATAATTATATTATATATAATAAGTTATATTCATGGTATTTTTATAATGTAATATAATAAATGATATAAAATAAGTAAATCATCATTATTACAATTAAATAATTAATGAGCTATTTATATAATAATATTTATATATAAAAATCATATATATACATATAATAAATTATAGTCTTATTCATACTTTATAATTTATCAAAATATAGTATTTAACCCATTTTTTTAAAAAATTGGGTCCTTAAATCCATTTTTAAAGAATTAAATCTATTCAACTATTTATTGATAATGTATTTCACTCATATTTTGAATAAATAGTTAACTAAATCATACACTATTTATGTGTAGTACTATTAATATAATTAATTCTCGTAATAGAAATAAATTATAAAATAGTTAAATCGATTTTACATAGTTATATAATTCTATTTATTAAAAATAGGTTTTCAAATTTATAAGTAATAATAAATCATCATTTCAATCGAACTCGATATTATAAATCTAACTCACACCTATTATAATATTTTTTTAGCGGATTTCTAATTTTGGTGTTTTCACTTCGCACGAACTTGTATAATATTTTGGCCAATTAAATCTAAAATAATAAGGCATTTATACTTAATATTCATAACTATGATTAGTCCTTTAACTTATACCTTATTTCTAATTACATTATTAAAATTTTCAAATCTTCTCTTTAGATTTCTAATTTATCCTTATTTCTAATTGGGCACTTAATTTCTCACTATTTATAAAAAAAAATTTCAATTTTTAAAAATTATATTTTACTCCCCGAACTTTTAAAAATTATAATTTAGTCCTCTAACTTTTATTATCATCAATTCAATCTTAAACATTCTCAATTGAGTCATAATATGATCTTAATCATATTCCCTATGTTCCTATGATCATTTTAAGTTTTGAATTATCCAATTTGGCTTAAAAATGAGTTTAAACATAGATTTGCAGAAAAAAAAAATGTTCTATAAATAGAAAATTTTAATTTCTTATTAGTGAGGGGTCCATAGTCTGAGCTTTTTATACCAAAGAATTGCTATTTTTTTTGGGATTCTTCCAAGATTAAACTGCACACGAATTAATGGCGTGAGTGAATTTATTGATTAAATAAAAATTAATCAAAATGGTGAGGTTGATACATATAAAGATATATTAGTTGCTAAAGGAAACAATAAAAAGTTCAACAAAAATTATACAAAAGTATTTGCTCATATAGCTAAAATAGATGCTATGCGACTTATATTGACACTAGCTCATTTGAAAATTTGGGTATTGTATCAATTAGATGTAAAGAGTGTTTTTCTATATGGGAATATAGAGTAAATTATGGATGTTGAACAACTCGAAGGATATATAAGCACTATATTATTGACTGAAATAAACCTCAAGGGCTTGGTACATTTATCTTGAAAAATTTTTATGCAAGGAAGATTTTGAAAAATACTATTGAAAACAAACATTATTTGTTAAAAGGTTTGATAAAGAACATTTGCTTATAGCTATATGTAGATGAACGGATAGTTACTAAAAGTTATGAAAATTTATTGCAAGAATTTAAATATGTTATGAAAAAAAATTGAGATAAGTGATTTAGGAAAATTGAATTTATTTTTAGGAATTAAAAACATATAATATGAGAATGACTATTTCTTTAATCAATCAAAGTATATAAATGAAGTAAAGAGATGTTTGATATGTGAGGAAGCAAACATGTTACTACTTCAATACTAATAGGAACAAAGTTGACTAAAAAAATAATGACAAAGAAATTGATTCTACATATTTTAAGCAAATTATTAGAAGTCTCATTTATATTATAATTACACAATCTAATATTATACACCGAGTCTTATAAATAGATTTATAAAAAGAAACCTAAAAATAATATTTATTGGCAATAAAAAATTTAAATATTTAAAAGGAATATGGGTTATTGTATCTGCAAAATAAAATGATTGTATTAGTATACTAATAATAATTTTACAGATGATATAGAAGAAAATAAAATTACATTTGATTACATATTCTTTTTTTTTTAAATAATTGTATTTTATAGTTATCAAATAAATAACCTATAATTACTTTATCAACTACAAAAGTAGAGTATATAGTCTTATACAACTATTAGAAAAATTAGAAAATAAACAAACAAATGCTATTAAAATATATTACGACAATATTTTAATAGTAAAATTGCCAAAAAATCTAATAATATATGATAGATTAAAGTATATAGATATTATATTGAGAAAAAAGTTAATTCAATTACAGCAATACTTCCTTCTTCCTTTAGTTGAAAGTTTTCCCACAGATGATAGAGGTATTATAGGGTTACATTTCCTTCAAGCATACACATTGGCCTGATTTCCATCACTAATGGTAGTTGCATTAGTACATGTAAGTTTTATAAGTAAAGAAAAGGAACGAAAGCTAGAAAAGAAAAAGTACACTAAGTAGGTATAAAATTGTAATATATTATTAGTAGAGTACCTCATTCTATTTATACACAATTCAATTATAAATAATAAGTAATTATAAAAGACTAAAGGAATATATACAGCCAATACTTTAAGTAGTGTGATAAATTAAAATGAATATGTATATCCAATAAATTATCCATTAAATTAAGCGGTGTTTTGGTTATTACTCTCTCACAAGTTCATGGGGAGTTTATAGACATTGAGCTTGTCTTGTAAAAGAGAGAGATGAGTAAAAGGGAGACCTTTAGTCAGCAAATCTGCTAATTGAGCAATAGTGTCGATAAAATGAAAATCGAGTAAACCTTGAAAGACCTGTTCACGAACAAAATGAAAATAAATCTCAATATGTTTGATGCGAGCGTGGGAGACAGGATTGGTAGTGAAATAAATGGCCGAAAAATTATTGTACCACAAGACTGGAGAATGAGTGGGAGAGATATCGAATTCTTTAAAAAGATACTGAAGCTAGATTAGCTCATCGATTATATTCAAAAGACTTTTGTACTCGACCTCAATGCTAGATCGAGCGACTGTCCGTTATTTTTTAGAGCTCTAGGAGATAAGATTGTGGCCAATAAAAATTGTAAAATCACTAAGTTGTCGATCATTCGGATTTCTTGCCCAATCAACATTAGAAAAATAGTGAAGATCGAAAGGAGGATGTCGCTAGAGAGTAATACCATGATGAAGTGTGCCTTGAAGATAGCAGATGATGCACTTAACAACAGTCCAATGAGTAGTAGTGGGACGATGCATAAATTGACAAACCTAATGAACCATGTATGTGATGTCAGGTCAAGTGAGAGTGAGATACTGTAGAGAGCCCACAAGTTGATGATATTTAGTAGGATCGGAAAGAACAAGTCCATCATATTGTGAAAGTTGTGGGCTAGAGGAAACTGGCGTGGAAATGGGCTTACAAGTACTCATGGCAGCCCGGGAGAGAAGATCACCAATATATTTCTGCTTGGTGAGATATAGACTATGAGAGTGAGTGGTGACTTCAATGCCCAAAAAATGATGAAGGGGACCAAGATCTTTAATAGAGAATTCTCTACGAAGGGCATGAAAGATGTTCCCAATGGGCATAGTAGATGAACCAGTGAGAAAAATGACAAACTTGGTCATGTGGTAGATAAATAGAGAGCTATCAGCAACAGAGTTATAAAAGCCAAGGTGATGAAGGTAGGAACTGAGGCGGAAGAACCAAGCACAAGGAGCTTGTTTAAGGTCATAGAAAGATTTGCGGAGGCAACAAACATGGCTAGGAAAGCAATGATCGACAAATCCAGAGGGTGATCCATATAGACTTACTCATTGAGATAACCATGAAGAAAAGTATTATACATATCAAGCTTACAAATGGGCCAATTGAAAGATACATTAAAGAAAATAATTATCCAAATAGTGATAGGTTTAATAATGGGGCCGGAGATATCATCATAATCAAGACCACAATGTTGAGAATAGTCCTTGGCAATAAGATGAGCCTTATATAAACCCATTTGCACCTCACAATAGGCCGACCAGATGGAGCAGGCATGAAATCCCAAGTTTGGTTGCAATTAAGAGCGATGAACTCAGTATACATAGCCTTAATCCAAAAGGAGTGATAGGAAGCTTGGGAATAAGTACGGGGTTCTATAGAGTCAATAAATACTATAGAATCAATAGTGAAGTGTCAGGGGGTAGACTGTTATCTTGAGAGCGAGACACCATACGCGAAATTAGAGGTGGGGCAAGAGGATGATCCAATGAAGGAGAGGAAGAGGGTGCAGCAGGATCATACTCAATCGAAACAATAGGTGAGTCAACTTGTATTTGTATATGATATTGGACCAACATACCTGAGTCTGGAGGTGGAGATGTGATAGGCGTGGGGAGGTGTACCGTAGGAGGAGGGGAAGGCATACATGTGGGACTAAAGGTAGCAAATGGAAAAAACAGATTCATTAAAGTGGATTGTGCGACAAATAAATATGCATCATGTGTGAATATAAAGACAACGATATCTAGGATAATTGGAGGGATACCCAAGAAACACAAAAGGAGTGGAATGAAGTTGGAGTTTGTGAGAAAGATAAGGGCGGAGATAAGGAAAGCAACGACAACCAAAAACCCGAAGTAGCGTATAATTAAGAGTAGAATGGTAAAGTACCTGATAATGGGATCGAAAGTGGAGAGATATTATGGGAAGGTGATTGATAAGGAAGATAGCAGTCTCAAAGGAGAACGACCAATATTTGGTGGGAACATTAGAGTGAATAAGAAGAGTAAAACCTATATCAATAATGTGACGATACTTGCATTCAGCAGATCCATTTTGTTGAGGTGTGTGTGGACAGTAGATTCGATAGAGAATGTCTACAAGTTGTAACTCAAGTTGGAAAGCAATAGAGAAATAATTTTTAGCATAGTTAGATTTGAGAGATTTAATCCGTTGACCAAGTAAATTTTTAACTTTTAAATGGAAGGCACGAAAAATATAAAGAACATCATATCATTATTTTATAAAAAATACCATGAAAATTTATTATAATCATCCAAGAAATAAACATAATAGCGATAACCTATAGAGGAAATAATGGGAGATTGTCCTTAAATGTCTGTTGAATTAATTCGAGAGCATGGGTACTCATATGGTAAATGACTGAAAATAACTGTTGAGTAATTTTACCATAAGAGCATGAGTTACAAAATGGTAAAGGAGAAATATTACTCAATTATCAATGTTAAGAAAGCACACAACTCATAATTTGAAAAAAAGGTGACCCAAACGTTGATGCCACTAAGTAACAGACTCAATTCAACTAATACAAGCAATAGAAGAAATATTATGACAAGTGCATAAATAGTAGAGACCTTCACTACGACTCCCACAGAGCAGCTACTGATGAGAAAAGAGATATTTGATAAGAAAATTAGTGGAATATAATTCAAAATAGCATGCATTATCTTAGGTGAAATGAGAGATGAGTAATAAGTTGAGAGAAATTTTGGGAGCATAATAAATATTAGTAAGTGAGAAACGTCGGGTACTTAAGGTTAAATAGGCAGATCTAGAAGAGATGATAGGTAAACATGTCATGTCTCCAATCCTGAGGAGCTTAGAGAGTGTCGAATAGTCCTAAATAGACAAGTGTGACAGATCATTAGTAATATGACTAGTAGCACCTAAATCAATATATCAGTTTAGATAATGTGGACTTTGTTCATGTTTATAAGAAGAGTGGGCTTGAGCAGTAGAGGATATGTGATTTAATTCATATGATGGACAATGATGGTTCGAGTGGCTGGTGAGCCCACATAGCTGGCATATCACACTGTAGGAAGAGGTGGGTTTGGGTGAGTTCTATCTAACAGGAGAAGTGGGCTGAATTGAAAAATGCATAATATGTTGGGCATCTATCTAACGTGGGCTAAAATGTGGCCCAAATCTGCGCGATCTAAATCCCTGTAGAGAAAAATGCCCACGATTTTCAAGAGTCTTTCCCCAACCTCTATCAATCCATTCGTTGCATCTTCCTTTGCGATTCATGAGATCATTTTGTTGAGATAATGGGCGATCAGTGAAGTGAGCACGAGGCAGAGTCGGAAGGAGGCCCCATAGTCCGTGACAGGAGAAGCAGCCTGAGAAGAACCTATGAGTAGGCCAGAGAGCGGCGCGCTGCTTGAGTTGGAGTCAGAACCATATTGTTGAACGCGTTGAGCGTTCTGGGCGAGGAGAAGGGTCTTCAGCAAATCAAAAGTCATTGCTTCGAGGACAGGCGACATTACATGGATAAGAACCTCCCATTCCCGATCTAAACCATTAAAGCATTTGTCTTTGATTTCATGATTTGGTTTCGGATAACCGATTTGAGCAAAAGAATTGGCCAAGGTGGAAATGGTTGCCAAATAGAATGTCATGGGTTTATCTCCCTTCTGCAACTCACTCTATTGCTAATTATGAATATCCTTTTGAGTGTGGGTTTAGGAGCTATACAAAATTTCAAGTCGCCTCCAAGCATTTGTAGAGGTAAGAGCTCTAATTATCTGTAAATTCAGCTTAGTAGATAAAAAAATAATTATAGATGTTAAAGTGAACTTATCCTAAATAGCCCATACTTCACATTCCGATTTGATTACTTTAAGCTCATAAGTTCATTATTTCAGCATAATAGTGAGTTTGGGTTGAGGAATACTACCATGTGCATAATCAAATAACTTATATGCTTCCATCAACTTTGTGATATTGTTCCGCCTAATATAGTAATTAATATTGTCTAACTAATGAAGTAGGAAAGATTAATGTGGTAGATGAACTCATTATTGTAGATAATGATGAGAATATTAATACACGGAGAAAATTAGTTTATATTAAATTTTAATTTGACTCTAATAATATAAAGAAAAACTAGAAGAGAAATAATGCTCTTAAAAATTGTATTATTTTATTAAATGTATTATCTTATTTTATTTATACATAATTCAGTTATAAATAATAAATAATTACAAAAAAACTAAAGTAAATACATTAATTAGTGTGATAAATTTAAATTAATATGTATAATTAATATATTAAGTGGTATTAAGTAGTATGATAAATTTAAATTAATATTTATAGTTAATAAATTAAATGATATTATAGTTATTAATAATTACTATTAATATATATTTGAGTCCGGTCAAAGAAAACAATACATTAAGTAAATATAATACACTAATCCATGGAATTGTTTATCTTCTTTATAGTTGTATATATAAATTCAAATTGATCATCAACCTAAATAATGGGCCAAATCACTTTCATGCTTAGACACCAATGGCATGGCGCTAATTAGTCGAAAATGCCACCGGATGGAACTTAGCATCGAACATTAGTCAAGTGCAACAGGAAAAAACTCGAAAAAGGAAAGAAAATCAAGTAAGTGAAGCATATGAACCAGTCTCTTCAATTACTAGACGTAGAGTTCCGAAACGGCAGAACACGGAATAGATGCGCCCAGCACAACAAATAGACAAAGAGACACTTTCGCTCTGCCGGTTGGCACCGCCGACATGGTTCAGATAGAGAGGGATGAATACATTCCGGTAGGAGAATCGCTAGCGCGGGCGGAGTTCAATCCACTCTAACGATGCCGAAGGTGAGGTGCACCTAGGGAAGACATGCTAGTTAAGAACATGGACACGAGACATGCCGTTTTTACCCGATTTCTAATATTTATTTAGGAAGAAGGTTTTGAAAAGTTTATTTGGAAGGTGTTTAAGAAACAGATCAGCGTTTGAATAGATTAATCAATTTCTTGTTTGATAAAATATTTTCAGAGGGTTATGACATTTTTTATAATTAATATATGAATATTAATATAATTATATGGCACAAGTTAATTATTTTTATAATTAATACATGAAAAAAGTATTAATTGTATAATAATATTTACATAAAATAAAATATCAATATAAAATTTAAAAATTTTGTAATTTTTTATATATTTATGTTATATTATATATTATATATTTATCATTAATCTAATTATATAATACAAGTTAATTATTTTTATAATTAATATATGAATAAATATTAATAGTATAATAATATTTATATAAAATATTATATAATAATAAATTCGCATATAAATTTATATAAGAATATATGAATAAAAAATACTTAAAAGTATTATTAATATATAAATTGATCTAAAATATATAATAATAAAAGTATCTTCCAAATAATATTAACACGTAAATTTATCATAAAATATAAGACTAAAAATAAATTTTAAATAGACAAAAAGATGAATAAAGATTAAAATGAACATATCAAAAGTTATTATACATTTTAAGTATAAAAATATTTTATTTTAGTTTAAGATAATAAAATTTTAAAATGACCCTCCTTTTTTAATTAACTTAAATATTTGTATTAATTAATCTTACATTCATTTATTTATATATAATTTATATAATTTAATTAAATTATAGTATATTATTAATATATATTATATGATAAAATAAATATAAATATGAATAAAAATATTCTAAGTTAAATAAAAATATATAATTATATTATATTATTATACATATAATAAATTTATTATATAATCAAATAATGATAAATGAGTAATTGTAATAATTAAAAAATAAATATAATTATATAATAATATTTATAAATAAATATTATATAATAGTAACAAAAAAATAATATATATACATGATAAATTATATTATATATGATTAATATATATATATATATTAATGATATCGTATAATTTTATAAAATATGTTGTCAATATATAAATTTATCTAACATATAAGAATAAAAATGATATTAAAATGAGAAAAAAATGAAAAATAAGAAATAAGAAATTGAATATATAAAACATATTATAAATATTTTAAGTAAAAAGTTACAATCTTTTAATCATCTTCAAAAACTTTTGCAAAACAATCTATTTATTAATTCATCAGTCTCCTTTTCTTTTAAATTTGCCTCAATCTCATCATCCAAAAGATATTGTTAAACTAAATCTCAATTCTTGGGATTTGGATTATTCTGAATTTTTAATTAAAATAATTATAACATCCTTTTATATATTAGTTTTCTTTTTTTTAGTTTCTTATACATTACAATCTAATTTTTATTTTTATATATTTTAATTAAATTTATTTATTAATAATATTTTTATGGAGTTATATAATATAATTATATAATAAAAATATATTCCATGCATATATAATATATTTAATATATATTATACAATTAATATTAATTCAAAATTTATGGTAACAATCACTCCCTTATGTTATATTATATGATTATATTATTAAAATATTGTACATAAAAATATATTTGATGTATATATACTATAATTTATAATATACATATATTTTTTTATTATTATCACTCTATATAAAAATTATAATCTAATTAATATTTATTTATTAATATATATCTATATAATAAAGATGTCACACATAAAAAAATGCGTATTATATATATAATATAATTTACGGTATATATATTTGTTACTATTATACCATTAATATTTATTCATTTTCTAATTATAATAATTATTCACTTATTTTATATTATTGAATTATATAATTAAAAATAAAAAATATATATATATAATTATATATTATATATATTTTATTAACTTTCTCCCAAAATCCAAAAAATTAATTTAAACATTGGGCAAAAAACAATGGATGGAATTGATTGGATATAACGAAAAATTAATGAAATTTTTAAAGTATAAATGTGTTATTACTTAAATAGTTTACTAAATAATATAATATAAATTAATTAAATTGTATTAATAAAAATGATGTAGTATATGATAAATAAAATGTGTAGAATAAATTATTATGTTAGATAAAGTATATACAATTATATTATATATATTTGTACAAAAAATATATTATATATAAATAAATTATATATATCATATTTTTATTATATAGTATAATGATATAATATAAGTGAATTATTTAGCTAATTATATAATAGTTTTATATATAAATATTGTATAATAGTAAAAAGAAAAGTAATGTATATGTATATGATAAATTATGTACTTTTTATGTATAATATTTTTATAATATAATATAAATAGATTATTATCATCGAAAAAGAAATAAATAATGATTATATAATATATATCATATAATAGGAACAAAAAATATATATAATAGATTATATTGCTATACATCACATATATATTTATAAACAATAATATTATATAAATTATTATTAACTTATTGTTTTATCTCGGATATATAAGAATAAAATTATATTGGAATGATAAATAATAAAAATATATAAAAGAGTATTACCAATTCCTCCAAAAGTTTTTACTAAATAACGATTAATTAATACATTTAAATCTCTCTATTTCAAATCACACTTAACCCCTCACTTTACAAATCCCCGTAAAGTTCTCCTTCCAAACATGGTGTAAAGCTCCCGTCATTCTCCAATTCTCTAGAAAAGTGTTTGGCAGTAAAGTAAAAAAAGGCTTTTTCAGTGACCAAATATAGCAAAAGAATAGACATTTTTTTTGAAAATTTACTTTTTACTACTCCCCAATTATTTTTTCCATAACCATTTTCACCAAAAGCTTGCATATAGAGCAAACCTACCTAAAGTATGAGCTTTTACCCTTATTGGCCACTCCCAATGATCACATCACTAGCAACCAAACCAAACCCTTTTATTCCCTAATGCTAATTTAGCTAATAGGTATGTTATGAGTTTTAAATAAAATTCTTACTAGCTAAAATCTCAAATAAAATATAAAATTTTATGTTATGGTTTAATTATATAAAAATAATTTATTTGAATCAAATTAAATATAAATATTTCATTAATAACTTAATTTAAATATATAAATAATTATTTTACCTTGATATTTGTATGAGAATTGAATTATCTGTGAAAAAATTAACTGTAAAATATGTGTACTTAAATTGAGCCATCATGCAATTTTTTTTGTATTTTAATTAAGATTTTAGCCTGTTTGAAAAAATAACCACTCCCGAGAGTGACTAATTTTTTGGCCTAAAAGTGTGATATTTAGTTGAAAATGATATAAATAAATAAATGAATGGATTCTTTTTTATCCTCCCCACTTATCTCAAATTTTAAATAATATATCAATATTTATTAGAAATTATAATTAATATCATATTATTTTTTGAGCTCAAATAAGAGTTACACATTTAAATAATAATTTAAATACAAATCTAACTGTTTTAAAATAGCTCAAATAAAATAATACATTACAAGTTTAATTTTTTATATTATGAATGCATTTATGAACCAATAAAAAATAACACGCCACAAACATTATAACATACTATTACTCAAAACTTGAGAATTTATGGTGAGATTTACTATTAAAGATTTTAATATGAAGGGTAAAGATTCCATGATGAACATGAAGAATCATGGCAAAATTGGCCAAAAAAACATCCTTTGGAAAAACAAGTAGATATTAACTGGCTTGTTGGACCGGGGAGAAGGCATGCATGGTTGATTGATTATATGGATAGACCTTGATCAACATAATGCATGCATGGCCTTACTTCAAAGGCAAAATGCTTTAAGGAAGATGGAAGACTTCCAGCTGGAAAGATGGAATGCTTCATAATTTTGTATAGTTTTTTCTCATTTGAAAGTCAATCATTCAAACATATAATCAATTGGAAACACACAAGTTTGAGTTTTCAAAGCCATAATTTGGTAAAATGTATGAAATATGCCATATCTCCAGCATTGGAAGATGCTCCCTCGGGGGAAGGAGTCATATGGTATAAATAAATGCATTCTCATGTCTACCTAATCCACCAATCAGCTATGGGTTCTTGCACTTGGAAACTTCTGCCACTACTGGTCCTCCTCATCCTTTCTTCCCTATCATCCTTCGCCATTCCAGAGTCCCCCGGCAGCATCTGCATGTCAACGCCGGACCCACGATACTGCCTGTGGGTGCTGCCGACTCACAATGCCACCGCCGACAGATACTTCTACGGTCGCTACTCCGTCCTTAAGTCCCTCTCTTCGGCCCGCAAGTTCCTCAAACTCGTTGACAAGTATTTCTCCAAGAGGCCATCGCTTGCCCCCATGGCCGTCAGGGCCCTGGAGGACTGCCACCTCCTTGCTACCCTCAACCTGGACTTCCTCTCCGCCTCCTTCGAGACCGTGAGATTCGCCTCGAGGATCCTCCCTGTCCTGATGGCTGATGACGTCCAGACCCTTCTCAGCGCCATCCTCACGAACGTTCAGACCTGCACTGACAGCCTCCGGGAGGCCTCGACGACGTGGGAACTTAGGAATGGCCTCACAGAGCCGCTATCTAAGGACACAAAGCTCTATAGCGTGTCCCTTGCTCTGTTCAACAAGGTGTGGGTCCCGAAGAGGAAGAAGAGATCATCCGCCACCGCCCTAGCCCCAGGGTCGCCGTCGTTGTGGCTAACCACCGTCGCCTCAAGAAAGAAGCGGTTCGCATTCGGCCACGGGCAGCTAGCTGTGAGGATGCCCGATAGGGTTCGCTCGATTTACGAGGCCGCCAGGAGCAAGCACGTGCGGCAGCACCTCCTGCAGTCGTCAGAGGAGGATGGGATGAACGCCATCACGGTGAGAGACATCGTGGTGGTGAGCCAGGACGGCTACGGGAACTTCAGCACCATCAACGAAGCTATCTCGAACGCCCCTAACAACAGTAAGAGCAGCGACGGGTACTTCATGATCTATGTGACGGCAGGGGTCTACGAGGAGTACGTGTCCATCCCGAAGAAGAAGCGGTACTTGTTCATGATGGGCGACGGCATCAACGAGACGATCATTACCGGAAACCACAGCATAGTTGACGGATGGACAACCTTCCACTCTGCCACCTTCTGTGAGTAGTTTAGTTTGTACATAAATATTAACAATCATGCTAATTGGAAATTGTACAGAATAGTTTTTTTTTCTATGTTTTAATCTAATCTAATCACATCCGGAATGATCCACTTTGGGTGTGCAATAAACTGAGCAGCCGTGGTGGCACCGGACTTCGTGGCAGTAGGCATAACCTTTAGAAACACGGCCGGAGCGGTGAAGCACCAGGCAGTCGCGGTCCGCAACGGGGCCGACCGGTCGATATTCTACACGTGCAGCTTCGAGGGCTACCAGGACACGCTGTACGCCCACTCGCTCCGGCAGTTCTACCGCGGGTGCAACATCTACGGCACCGTCGACTTCATATTCGGGAACGCCGCGGTCGTTTTCCAGGGCTGCAACTTGTATCCTAGGCTCCCAATGAAGGGGCAGTTCAACGCCATCACGGCTCAGGGTCGGACCAACCAGAACCAGAGCACCGGGATATCTATCCAAGACTGTACCATCATGCCGGCCGACGACCTGGCCTCGAGCAACCTGACAGTCCAGACCTACCTCGGCAGACCCTGGAAGGAGTACTCGAGGACCGTGTACATGCAGAGCTACATCCACGACTCCGTGAACCCGGCCGGCTGGAAGGACTGGAACGGCACGTTCGCTCTGACCACGCTCTACTATGCGGAGTACAACAACACTGGGGCGGGGTCCAACACGTCTAGCCGGGTCACGTGGCCGGGGTACCACGTGATCAATGCTACCGACGCCGCGAACTTCACCGTGTCGAACTTCTTGCTGGGGAATGACTGGGTGCCGATGGCCGGAATCCCGTACCATGCAGGATTGCTGTGATTGTAAACGGCTTTGCACTTCTTTATTTTGTGGTAGAAGAAGCCACGGAAAGCCCCATTTGCTCTTTAATTCATCTTCAAAAGTAATAATTGATCATTGCTAAAGAAGTAAGTTCTCTTTCTTTAATTCATCTTCTACATCTTGCTATGAAAGTAAATGAAAGGAAAAAGAGAGCATTCACCAGACACCTACAGCTCCTCCTCCCAAACATGATGTCTGCCTGGTTCCCCGAAAACAAACAGCCAAAAGTCCCACCGCAGTTCTCTTTACCGGAGGGCCTCGTAGCCGAGGTCTGCGGGCAGTGCAAGGACAGCGACCTCTGCCTGTTGACCCTCAGCGCCGATCCCAACACGCAAACCGCCGACCTGAGTGGCCTGACCCTCATCTCGATCCGCGAAGCCACGGCCAACGCCACCGACACGTCGGCCTACGTCCGCCAGATGCTGAACGAAACCAACCTGGAGCCAAGCGTCCAGGAGGCCCTGAACGCTCGACGACTCGATGGCAGCCCTCCCCATCAGGAACTACGCCTACCTCCGGAACTGGATGGTAGCGGGGGCGGACTGTTGCGGGACCGCGTTCACGGCGTTGGGAGGGGCCGACAAGCTTGGGGTGGCCTGCCGGAGCAGGACGCTCACGCAGGTCTCCGACATTGTCCTCGCCTCGCCGTAATCAGCCTCCTCGAGAAGATTAAGCTGTGACTGACTGGCATCCAAATAGTCGAAACTAATGCTCTTATTGAGTCTATTTTGCACGTTCTTCGCCCGATGACAAATCTCATCTTGACATAGATACCATCTATGTCTGGTAGTGGACCCGTCACTGGGTCCGTTCAGATCGTGGTACCCGAAATTCATTTGCTCAGGGTTGATTGTACTGATACACTTGAAACTCAATCAGTTGAGATCCATTGGACTGGGCCACCCGAAAAGGTGAACTCCGATTTGAGTTGAACTTGATTCATTTGAACCCGTGCCAGGCACCTAGAACCCAACCCAACATGATTTGAGTCGGGTCCGACAACTATAGTACAATCAAACCCGACTAGAGTCTGTCGGACACGGGATTCTAATCTAGTTAGGCACATCTATAAGGTAATGGGCTTGTGCACACGTGGGGTACCTGAAACTTGATTATAGTCGGGTCATGCAAATGTAATAAGTTAATTATATAGATCGGATTACCGAATTAGGTGTATTGAAATTAGAATGAATTATACATATTTATAAAAAGATTAAGTAATTAACAATGTATTTTTATATATAAATATTGAATTCAACCATAAAATATCTAATATAAACTTAAATTAATTTGTAAAATCCAATATTTCGTCCATAGGCTTAGATGTATATTTCTTTCACCACCTCAAATACAAAAAAGCATTCAATCAAACTAAAGCAAAAAAACTATATGGAACGTTAGTAATGAAAAAAATATGTTTTGAGTAAATCTTATGGATATCAAAATATCTTAAAATTTTAAATTAATAACTATTAGTATAATTTATTGTTATATAAAATTTAAAATATTAAAAATACAATTTACTTTGAACGTATGTAATAGTACTAAGAATGTGTGAACTCCTTTTAATTCCATATCTACTAATAATTCTTATTGTCACTATAAAATATCAATTATCAACCAAATGTAGAAATAGGAATAGTCAATATGTCTTTTCTCAAAATTATCTTAATATTATATATATTTACTAACTTATGTATACCGTTAATACATTATATTAAAAATATCTAATTTAATAAAATTAGATCTTATAAATAAATATTTTACTCTCATTTTACTAGTATTACCTTTTTAGTTATTATTCCTATGTTTAAATTTGTTGAGATAGTAAAATATATATCATATCATTATATTTCGTATCATATTGCTATATACAACTACATTCCTTACCTATTTTTTAAATATATAACACTGGAAAATTAGAAGTTTTGAAAGTCCAATAATATATAACACTGGAAAATTAGAAGTTTTGAAAGTACTTGAGTAAAGTGTATGAGTGTGAACTAAAAATATAATTAAGAATTAAGAATATAACACTAATATGGAAAATGAGATCCCGAAATTAAAATAATAACTAAAACTGATAAAAAATTATAAATATGGAATGAAATCAGAAATAAAATTCTAAATAAAAAAAATAAGTCAAAACCAAGAATGAAACTCCAAGTCGAGGAATGAAACCTAATGTGGGATTTGGAAAGTCGACTATGTTATAACTCAATAGGAAATCTGATGCTGGTACTATTGATCCGATAGAATTTAAGATCAACTTCGCATGTACAAAAATCGATGTTTTGGGGAAAGTTCATATCCGTCCGAAAAAGATCGGGTTTTAAAATTTAATTATCAAAAGGACCCAAAATGGTAAAAATAGTAATTTAAAATTTTAAAATTGAAAAAAAAAAAAAAGAAGAGAAGTCAGTTTAGTTAGAACCGAGTCGAGTAAACTAACTTATCACAAACCATCACGGTGTATTCTAAGGAAAATCTCTATTATACCAATTTAAGATTTGTATTTACTTAACTCTATTTTTTTTATCAAATTAAGTGTTACAAATTGAAAAGAAAATTTAACTAGTATCTTTCTATAAAGTTAATTGTATTAACTCCACTTTTATTTATCAAATTTAAAGTTTAAAGTCATAATTCTCATCCCTTAAGAACAACCTCACCTAATTCACTAAAACAAGAAATTATCTATTGTTCCGTATATTAAGGCTACATAATCCACATAAAAAAGTTGAAAAATACTCCATAAAAGTTTTAAAAAATTATATGTTTTCTCCCTAATACCTTTTAAGAACTATTTTAAAATCTCTGATTTCAATTCACAATCCCAATCAACTAACTCATCTATCACCAAATTCAAATATTATCATATAACTCACTCAAAACATAATAATATATCTTAATTAAATATTTAAATTTTAATAAATAAGTCCTAACCTATTGGAATAGCCTCAAAAGAGTTCAACACAACTTAATTTTATTAAACTCACTCACACTAAATCACCGGTGAACACCTAGAATTCCTTAAGTGTGGCGAATTTCCTAATCCCTATCTACATATTCATAAATTTGTATAATTATTGTAGCTCATGTGTTTTTCTAATGGTTATATTCATGTAATTATAATTTTTTCTATATCAACTTCTCACTTTTTCACAATTCTCGAAAATATAAGATATGCAATATAATTTATTTTCACAAATATTTACCTTATTCCATGTTTTTGTAAAAATACACTCCTTATTTTGTAAAAATACAACATATTTTCAATTTTTGTAAAAATACACCATAATCCTAATTTACACAAAATTCCCGTAGGGCTTAAATTCTAAAAAATATTCTCAAATTCTCGAAACTTCTAAAACAACCCTAATTTTCTAAATTTTTCATAATTACCTCCCCATTCCACTTATTTGATTTTTTTTTTCAAAACAACCTCACTTTCCTAGAGTTGATGGGTAGCAAGATAACTAGAGAGGTCGGGGGATTTTCTTGCCGACCCTCCGAGCTCGATGTCAGCCAATCTTAGGTGTTGGCCTGTAAAGAATAAATGAGGTGGAAATAGATAATATATGTAAAATATTGTTGTAATACTTAATTTTATATATGTACAATCTTATAAGTTTATATAGGGTTAATGAAAATTTTATATGAACAAAATCTAATAATATCTAAATAAAATTTCATGAAAATCTAATAATATTTTAATATGATTATGTCTCTTATTAATACTCGTTGAAACTTGTTTCTCTTAATTTATACGAACTCATATCTTGTAATTACTTGTAAGGTACTTAAAAGTAGAGGTGCTTTTTTTAGGTGTTTAGTATTTGATATCAAGGGATATGGATGAACTGCTGAGGATTGTTGAAGCTGACATGAGGTACAGCTCATGAAATATTTATTAGATATATTGGGTCCTCTGGTTCTTTAACTGTCCTTGATCCATTTGTTTGTAGGGAGGAATTTAAGATTTTCTGTGGAGAGGTAGTTCGCTTTGGGAATTGTTGTAAAGATCCTCAGTGGCACAACTTAGAGCGCTACTTTGAAAAGTAACTCCCTGTTATTCTATTTCCAAATATCCTCATAATTGTAGTTGCACTATATGTGGCAGAAGTATTGGTAACTTGAATGTTCCTTGTACAGAATAAGCAAAGAATTAACTCCACGAGATCAATTGAAAAAGGAGGCTGAAATTGTTCTGCAGCAGCTAATGATTCTGGTCCAGTATACAGCCGTGAGTATCACCTTTAACATAACCAGGAAATTGTTAAATTGATGATAGTAAAGTTACTTTATACATATGGGTGTTGTTGGTTTTCTCATGAACTATACCAAGAATTGCATGCATTGGACAGATTGGAGCAAAACTATCATCAAAAGCGCTTGGAGGATGAGATTTCAAGTTCTGCACAAAATGGTTGTCTACTTGTAGATATCCACTAGCTTAATGATTAATTTATCTTGATTTAATGTAGAAAAAGAAAAATATTTCACTCTGGTTCAAAAGTGAAATCATAAAAAGCATAACATATTGATAAATCAATAAGAAACAACCACTAATTTTTTTCCCTTCTGAATCTTAATATTGGCCTCACTTCTGAAGTCTTACTTTTCCTTATGCCTCAGTATAAACAGAAAATTTCTGTTTGTTGTTGGTATTTTTAAAAGTTGATTCTAATGTCTTGATCCATTCTCTAGACTATGGCATATTCATTTTGAGATCAGAACTTAAAAGCCAAAGAAAGCAAGTAAAGTACTTGAAAAAGAAGTCGCTTTGGTCCAGAAGTCTGGAAGAGGTAGCCTACAGATTTCACATAGCAGCATCTGAATTCATTTTTAGATTTATAGTTGTACATTTTCTATTGTAAGACAGAACTTTTCATATTATATCCTATTGTGTATATTGCAGTGTCTGCCAAGATTGGGCAAAAAAAATACTTCATTGCCTGATTACTTCATGACTAGTGTGAGAAATTAATTTTAAAATAGAAGCAATCATTGTTTACTGGTTTGCAGCTCATGGAACATTTGGTAGACATTGTCCATTTCTTGCTCTTGGAAATTCCTGACATTTTTGGCGCAGCTGGTATCTAATCTCTGATTGCCTTGAATTAATTATCATAGCCTTATGTTCTCAAGCTTCATTGTTCATCTCTATCCCTGGAAAGTGATTATTTCCGGGGCACATCATTTGCTCAATATGTCGTCAATTGACCATTTATCACCTTTGCAGATTCTAAATTTTCTGCAAAATCATCTGGAAGTAATAGAAGATTGGGTCCAGCTGGTCTCTCCTTGCATTATGCAAATATCATAATCCAAATTGATTCTCTGGTAAGTGTATAAACAATTTGGTTCTACTTCTCCTGTTTGGACTACTTATTGATTGTTGTGTAAAATTTAAGGTTTCTGTTGTAAATTAAATCATTTACTGCTTTTTAAGGCAGCAAAGGAGAATATATTTCTGGGATAAAATTTCATATTCATGCCCCAAGAATATGATAAAATTCTAAAATGAAGCAGGAAAAGAGAGGCTTTCTGAACATTTCTGACAGACTAGATGAAGGATTGTTAAGGTGGTGAATATGCATCTCTTAAGAGATGTTTATGGTAAACATATTGCATTCTTCTCTTGTAAAAACTCTGGAAAATGGTTTTGAGGCAAAACTAGGCACAAGTTTTCTTATGATTGTTTGCTCAAATGCCTAATGGTAATTTTGGAGTAAAAGTGACTTGTTTAAAACTTCATTCTATGGCCCTAATGTTGCTAATAAGATAACTTGAATGGCACGAAGAACACACAAAATACAGCTTTCACATGAGCCATGAGATTCACATCTGATCTACAAATGGGAGGATGTAAAACTTGCCTTGAGAGAATTATTAGAGATTTATTCAAACTAATAAGGACCTTTCCAAAATGCAGCATAGCTAGAACTTATTTGAATTTTGCATGTTCATTGGGTCTTTTTATATTTTAATACCAACAATTTATGTATAAAAATGTCTGTTACATAATTCTTTCTGATTAATTCAATCAGGCAGCTCACTCTAATTTCATGCCTGCAAATATGAGGGATGCTTTGTACCAAAGCTTGCCTCCTAGTATCAAGTCTGCTCTACGCTCCAAAATACATTCTTTTGTTGTTGGAGAAGAGGTATACCTTTTCTCAGTTTACATTTTTTTTAAATTATGATCGAGTTGGGAATTTTTATGGTGCCATGGGTGGAATATGCAAATTTGAAATTGTTTGCTTTGATTTTCTTGGTTCCTCTGCAGCTTTCTGTTTCAGAAATTAAGGCTGAAATGGAGGAAACCTTGCAATGGCTTGTGCCAATTGCCACTGATACAATCAAGTAAGAATTCTTGTCTATACATATATGTGTTTAGCTCATTGTCTGATATCACTGTCTGATCTGCTTCAAATTCTTTTCTTGATACACTTGGATTGCAGAGCCCATCATGGTTTTGGGTGGGTTGGTGAATGGGTAAATAGGGGTAATTTTCCATATGATGGCTGCATCTTCCTTTCTTCTGTCAACTACTATTCTTCCATTATCCCCCTTTTATTTAGGTTAATTTCATATGTGCAGTTTTGAGGGAAACCGTAAAGCTACTGGACCAATATATATGTTTAGGATCGAAACCCTCCACCATGCTGATAAAGACAAAATTGAAAGATATATCCTTGAAATGCTGCTGTGGCTCCAATATTTGGTGAGCCGATCATCTAAAAAGTATCTATACAAAGATGGTTCTACAAGGTTTCCCATGAAGTTTCGGAATGGTACCACCATGCTTGACGGTTCAGGAGATAATATGATAGCCCACCCTCCAAAGCGATAATACTAGAGGATGAATAGATGCAGGAAGATCGGGTGTTTGGACATCTGCAATAGTCAGGAACTTGAGAAGGAACAATTAGGTTGAACAAGAGTGAGTGTCAGTTTCTCTTATGCAGCAGACCAGGTTGGAGATCATGACCGATTATGAGCTTTCTTCAGGGGTTCATGCAACTGATTTCAGCATGGGCAAGGACAAGACGGTTGGTTGATGCTCTTGACATTGTTGATGTTGTATGATAAAAAAACATTTGAATCGAATGGAGGTACATTCAACCAGGATTGAAGACACATTTTCGTATGGAAGTATACGGATTCTCGATTGAAATGATATATATTTAGTTAATTATATATATATATATGTTCAATAAAATTTATATTATGTAATAGAACTTTGCGATCTTAAAAATATTAACGTTGATTGCGTGATAATGTATAGTATCAATACATACAAATATTTTTATTTTTGTTCTTCCTACTCTCTTCTCTTTACTTTTACTTTTATAGTATCATATCACCAATAACTCAACAATGCAAATATCCTAAATCTTATTTTCTATTAATTAATTTAAGAAATAATCATCAATAAACTAGTTTCAAATTCAAACTCAACTAAAAAATGTCTCCCTCAATCACTTAAATATTGTTTTGTAATTATTGTGGTTGAAATACATGTAATAACAAAATAATATACTTAATAATAAGATAATTTATTTAATATTTGTGATTAAAATATTTGTACAAACACTAATTATTATATTACCTATTAAAATTCTCATAATTTCAATTAAGTTAGATTAAACTAACTATTTTTTATAGCGTAATAATATTATTTAAATATTTCATATTTATTATCAACTAAAAAGAGATTACTCAATTAATAGTATCAATCTAGCTTGTTTCACTTAAAAATTTGTGAAAAATTATATTTGATCACTATTCTCCCATTTCTAATAATTCACATTAATTTAATTGAAATAAATTCATAATACAAGTGTTATATGAGAGGCTAGAGCTACTCATTTCTACCTCGGTCGAGTCCAACAAAATTTTTAGATACAATAAAAAAAATATAAAATTATGAGTATTTATATGACCACCCTTACGAGCCTAACTATAAAATACATTTAAATTAGTCTCCCAAAATAAATATTAAATTAAGGATTATGCATGATTTTATACTAGATTCTCAATTGTCCCCACCCCACGTAATTCTTCTGAATTTCGAATAGTATTCAAAATTCTCTGTTTTCGATTATCTAATAAATATTTATGAATCCAAACCTCCCATACTATGATAAGCAAAAATGAAATTAAAGATCAAATGGAGTGATTTTACCTAACTAGTGTCACTATTATCGTGGAACTTCCACTGCAGTCTACAACGTACGGCATAGTTGATCGTTCGAAATTTAAGAATTGGGAGAGAACATTCAACTTACATCGAATGCCTTCTCCCTTGTCTATTAGCAAAAGGTATTAATGCTCCCATTTATACCAAGACAAATATACTTGAGTTTTAGGGTTCAACAAGGATGTACTATAATTCAATACCTAAATTGGCAAATATTATATTTATTATATAATATCTTTTGTTATATATTATATATTTTTCTATACATATATTATATAATTATCATATAATTTTATCAACTTTTTTTTTGTTGATATCATATTTTATTATATATATATATATATCATATTTTATCATATATTTTAGAATATTTTTAACATATACTTTTTATTGTATTATTTTATCATATGTGTATATATACATTGATAGTATCAGTGTATAGCTTGATAAAAATAATTTATTAATTTTCGACAAATAAAATATGTTCATTATTTTTTATATAAAAAGTAGTAAGGCATTTCATATCCCTCTATCCAAACATTTTAAGGTTAAAAAGAAAAAGAAATTCTCTGTAAAGTACACTTTTAAAGTGTAGCCAGCCATCACCTCCCAATTGCTTGCCTCATTTCATTTCCCCTACTTAATGTTGCCTCATAATACCCCCTTCTAATGATCCATCTCCTTAGTGTCAAACATAGATATGATTTTCGAACCAGTAAAGATCCATGTTCGTGAATTTCTTTTGCGTTTGATGATGGCCCAAGTCTGTAGAACTAAGAATATGAAGGATAGATTTGCGAGGAGGTGCCGGGGAGACTCATCCAAACAAGATATTCTCTTTTTCTCCTCTCTTTTTATAGGGCATTGTTTTGTTCTCTTGCTCATTTTGGAACTGTAATTTGCCAGGAGAAAAAGTAAAGACGGGAATAATGCTCGACTGCTGCTGTCAGCTGTCAACAGCAGCAGGGAACATAAACTCACATCAGCTTCTAAGTGGGATGAAGCTTCTAACCAAAGAGGATCCTCTCATCCATTCACTCACTCTCACTTTGAGAAGCATCAGCACAAAAACCCCCACCAGGTGGATGCTATGGCCGATCCTCATTCCCTTGGACTGACTTTAATATAAAGCAGAGAAAGAAAACAAGTGTAGGGAGATAAGAGAGGGATAATGGAAAAAAACTTTAATTGCAATTACTAATGGAGTAAAAGCAGAGAAAAGGGAGATAGAATGAAAGACAGACAGAGAGATATGGGAGATATGTCTATAGATTTGAGTGGGATTCTCATTCTCCATTTCTCCCCACCACCTCCACCACCCAAAAGAAAATATTCATTCATCAAATTACAATCTTAGCTTCCATTATTCTGCTTCTTTCTTCACTCTTATCACTCCCTCCCAAATGCTCCGTGGGCTCCACTCATCTCTCTCAAATGATCCACATGATCTTCATGGTGATCATGGCTGTGATTATGTTATATGCAAACTTTTTTCTCCTCCCCTACCTTCTTGCCATCCTCATAATCTCTCCCAATTGCTTCCTCAACACCATCCATGTTGTGGGTTTCGCAAGCTACGGCTAGATCAGGTAAGCTGAGTTTCTTCCTACTTCTGTTTTGTTTTGTTCTGGTTCCTCACCCATCTTTGATATGGAAGCATAAAGCCTTGCCATGGAGCTTATTGCAAGTTTAACAGTTGCTTACCCACACTGTTGCATTCATGAGAAGGGTTTTAGTATATTGGGGTTGATTAGCCTCATGACTCATAAAACGGGAAAGTTAGTAAGAGATTGTATCTTAGTTGATGAAGTTAATAAGAGCCTATATGAACTTGATGGGCAGTGCTTTTTTTCAAGCATCTCTCCTCTCTGGATATTAACGGGTGGTTCAAGATTCTGTGGTTGAAGGAAAACAATGATTTCTCCTTTTGAAGCAGAACTGTCAAGAAGAGGCGACATGTCACGAGCCATACCATTGAGAAGCTTCCACGGTTATAGGCTCCATCTGAATCTAATTACTTACTTGGTCACTGTTCTTGTCTTTTCAAGGATAAGCTATTCATCCAATGCACCGGATGTTGAAGGTAAGATGAAGTACTTTCTTTCTTTCTCTGTTTCTTGTATTATTTGCAACACCATCTTTTGTTCCCTGTAGAACATCTTGGGATACCTGATAATTCTTCTGTCTTACCTTCAATTGATAATATAGGATGACAGCTGCTATTCAATCTTTAATGCTTTTTACGGTGTTGGAGTGTTTCAGGTGAAGCTTTGATCGAAGTCCTAAGATTATTTAACGATTCCAATCACCTTATTAATGATTGGAACGATCACTTTGTGAGTCCGTGCTTCAGTTGGTCTCATGTCACCTGCAGAGATGGGAATGTTGTATCCCTGTGAGTGCACTTATGTGTTCGTTCCATTTCCACTCATTCCTGCCTTCCTACAGTGGTTACAAGTAAATCCATTTTCCCATATTTTACAGGGCCCTGGACTCCAAAGGGTTTTCAGGAACTCTTTCTCCTGCAATCACCAAACTGAAATACCTAGTCAGCTTGTAAGCGTTCATCCAAAAGTCAATTGCTCACACATTTTCGCTGCAAATTGTCTTATCACTGTGCCCAACAAGCTCATCTCGCATTGTGCAATACTTACTCTGTTTCCCTCAAAGGAACCACGAAGAAAGCAAGGAAAATTTTAACTCATGGCATGTCCAATACTTACTCATTTGCTGCAGGGAATTGCAGAACAATGATCTTACAGGTGAACTACCTGATTTCCTGGGATATATGCAAAACTTACAAATTCTAAACCTGGCCAATAACAAATTCACTGGCAATTTACCAACTACATGGGGTCAACTTTCCAATTTGAGGAATCTGTAAGTATATTTCTTCGCCTCTTAAGATTTCAGCTTTTCTTATATACTTGCAACACTTCTGCTCTTGATGTAGGATCCTGAGTGGAAATCACTTATCTGGGTCAGTTCCTGATACAATTGCAAACATCTCCAAGTTGACAGAACTGTAAGGGAGCCTTGCCTTCCCCATGTGTATGCTCTTTGATGTTCTAACTACTATACACTAGTGCTTTTTTTTTTCTACAGGGACCTCTCATCTAATGATCTGATAGGAAAAGTTCCCGCAAAACTCTTCTCACTGCCGAATTTCAAGTAAATCCTGCCACCATGCATCTCTTCAATCCCAGAACTTGGTGCCGCTTGTGTTTTGAAATGTATCTTAGCAGTCATATGCAAGTAAGTGCATATACATCCTTTGACTTCACAAGAGTAGTACCTTTCTACTGTCAGTTTTACAGGAACGCATCTCCTATGCGGGTCTAACCTGGATCATCCTTGTGTATCGAAGTTACCGGTTCCAGGTTTCTTCCTTTTCTTCTTCTTCTTCTTCTTCTTCTTGCCCTTCCTTTTATGAACTTATCTGTGCCTGAGTTCGAAACAAAGAAAAGAAACTCAGATGGGACTAATGCAACTGCAGCAGCATCGCGGAAGAAGCTGAAACTATGGGTCGTAACTGCCATAAGTTGTAGCATCTTGATTCTCTTCTCACTCGGGGCTATCCTTGCATACCGGCACCTCCAAGTTCACAAACAGAAGCACGAAGAGTTTGTCGATGTTGCAGGTGAGTTTCTTTCTTCAGTATCCTGAACTGCATATACAAACAATACTACTGTAGGGAATTAGAATTGAACTGTCTTATGCAGCTGCCATTGTTGCAAGTGATGGGAGCCTTGTTTCTTTGAATGTAATCCAGGAGAAGACGACAGGAAGATCTCTTTCGCCCAAGTGAAAAGATTCTCTTTGCGCGAAATACAGCTCGCTACAGACAACTTCAGCGAGAACCACATTATTGGGCAGGGAGGCTTCGGCAAAGTTTACAGGGGTGTTCTTTCCGACAGCACAAAGGTTGCTGTCAAACGGCTTACTGACTACCACAGTCCCGGGGGAGAGGCCGCCTTCCAAAGGGAAGTCGAACTCATCAGCGTCGCTGTTCATAGGAACCTCCTCCGACTGATCGGATTCTGCACCACCTTGTCCGAGAGGATACTCGTTTATCCTTATATGAAGAACCTCAGCGTCGCATATCACCTGAGAGGTCACAATGTTTTCCATGCGGAGAATATCTTTGGATTTTTAGATATTTTGTATTATGTTTTATATATTTAAAGACATGATATTAAAAACATCATTTTTTTCAAAATTTAAATTAGGTACCAAATATTTCAAAAAAAGTTACTCTTTATATCAAATTTTAAATTAGGTACCAAATATTCAGTTTGGTGGCCTATAATTTTTTTTATAAATATGACAAAGCTTATAGGTTTCGGACGATATTCTCTATGGACTGACTAGATATGGAACATAAACATATACCCAGCTTATTCATTCTTCAATAAAACATTTCCTGATGGGTCATTCATTGATTGGCAATAGACTTGAAACCTGGAGAGAAGGGCTTGGACTGGCCAACCAGGAAGAACATTGCCTTCGGTGCAGCGCACGGGCTGGAGTATCTACACGAGCATTGTAACCCCAAGATCATACATCGGGACCTGAAGGCCGCTAACATCCTCCTGAATGACGATTTCGAGGCTGTCCTCGGTGACTTCGGACTGGCAAAGCCGGTCGACACGAAGCTGACCCATGTCACCACGCAGGTTAGAGGCACCATGGGCCACATCGCGCCGGAGTACCTGTCGACTGGTAAGTCGTCGGAAAAGATCGACGTGTTCGGCTATGGCATAACGCTTCTGGAGCTGGTGACCGGCCAGCGTGCCATCGACTTCTCCCGGCTCGAGGAGGAAGATGACGTTCTGTTGCTTGACCACGTAAGATTTCTACCTCTTAAACAGCGTACAGTTGGGCTTTCTTTATTTGTATAAAATCGACCTGAAACCTATCTGAACAGATCAAGAAGCTACTGAGAGAGGACAGACTGAAAGACATAGTGGACAGGAACCTGATGGTTTACGACCCAAAGGAGGTGGAGATGATAGTGCAGGTAGCAATGCTGTGCACGCAGAGCACGCCAGAGGACCGGCCAAAGATGGGCGAGGTGGTCAGCATGCTGCAGGGTGTCGGTCTGTCGGAGAGGTGGGCTATGTGGGAGAAGAGCGAGGAGAGAGACAGGCAGTTCTCGCACATGCCTCATCATTTCCGCTGGGACGACGAGACCACGCAGGTCGAAGCCATGCAGCTGTCGAGGCCGAGGTGACCCAAGCGAGGTTCGATTGCCGAGCCCCCGTGAGTCTTGCCTAGATTTTTCAAGAAAGAAAGGAGGAAGAAAAGAGATTATTAACTATATATAGCATCATGGTACTATGTTTGTTATATAGTTTTCAAATTAAACTGTACTTATGGTACTATGATTGATTAGTGGCCATGCATTGCTGGTGAGCATTTCTTTATTGAATGCATGTATGTAAGTCTTTAATGCTCGTGTGAGTTGATCCTAGCGCACCTAACTAATTCGATTTTTGTCTTCCGCCTTACCCTATTAATATTGAGATATCATTGAGTTTATTTCCTTGGATCGTACCTCTAGAAGTAAAAAATAACTCATAAAATAATTAGGATTAATGTTTAATACTAATTTAATTAAAGCATCCATTCCTTGTGATAAGTAGGATCCGCTTTCCACCCTTTCAGTTTTTTAGCAATACACTCTTTTATATATTGGAAGGTATGTTTCTTTCTTCCACTCTAAAACATCAATTGTCATAGGTATGTTTCTTTCTTCCACTCTAAAACATCAATTGTCATAGGTATGTTTCTTTCTTCCACTCTAAAACATCAATTGTCATAGGTATGTTTCTTTCTTCCACTCTAAAACATCAATTGTCATAGGTATGTTTCTTTCTTCCACTCTAAAACATCAATTGTCATAGGTATGTTTGGTTCCCCAGACATGCAGAATTTACTTGACTTCCTAGGTGTCACCAAACTTGTATTGACATTAAAGTACAATGTAGATTTTTTATAAATAACTCCGACTGGGGAAATCTAAGAATAAATAGTTATGAGTGACTTTAACCTTTTCGCCTATCAGTTGCTTCCACAAAAAAACTTGCATCACAGGCAAAAAAAAATAGGTGAGATATAATATGAGAGTACTTGCCCATTTTATGCTCATCTAATTTTTTCCTATCGCATGGATCACTAATTAGCCTAGACAATAAATTAACATACATAATAAAAAAAAGGTTATTTGTGTGTACTGGTATATAATAAAAAATAGGTGAGATATTATAACGTGAGCATATTTGTTTATTTAATTATTTGAATGTACTTGATATATATTATATTATAAATATGGGTGTCGAATTAAGTTACACTTACATATTGCTCGGTATGTATGTTTACTTGTGTGGCAATAGAGAACGAATATATATATATATATATATATAGTGTAACGTCGGATTGGATAATTAGAGTATATGGATAGTCCATTCGACATAAATCATATTTCTTATTTGGAATATATTAGATAATATTCTTTTTATTGGAAACTTGTAAATGATTTATTATTTGATTTGGTAAATTGACGAGTGTAGTTCTACTAAAATATATTTGATTGTAAAATACTTCTATAGAGTGTTAAATATGAGAAAAACTAAAATTTATCCTAATATAAGAATAAAGAATATATTTTACATGTATAGATATTTTAATAAATTATGAAATCCTAAGTTATTTAGGGACGTCGCTAGCTTATTAATTAATTTGGAGTTTACCAACTTCAGGTATATTTCAAATTTAATGTATAAATATTCTAAGTTATTTTATTATCAGTTATTGTAATTGTAATGGTATTGTATATAATTTTTAGGTTTCTTATATATAAAAGAAAAATTTAAGTTTTATTAAAATTTGAGATATTTTTTTATTATGAGCCTTAGTGTGGTGCTCCGATCCGATTCCATCGACAGGATACTCATGAACCCTCTCCTCCCTGTCAATTCTCGTTAATGTTGTCATGGTAGGTAACTTTACTAAAGTGAAAATGGATTGATCAAAATTTCAGATAAAACTTATCATTAAATTTCAACACCAATTTGAAACTTTTTTTTAAAAATTCACGTTTGAGCCCTAAAAGGATTTAAATAAATATATCAGAAAAAATAGTAATATGATAAGAAATATAATCGAACATTTGTAAGCAAGATAGAGGGCTATTTAGATGGTGATTGTCTAGAGAAGGTTCTCTCACTCCCGTCTCTAGATTTGTTAGCTTTCACCTACAATAATTTTAGGGGAGGTGGTGAGCTCACAACTTAGTAAATAAGATAGTGATGTCGGACTACTACATGATTTATGACTGAAATCATGAATTCTATGGTTTATTTTTCATTTCTTTAGTTGGGTTCTCAATTTAGATTATGAATCTCATGGTTCATTTAGCCTCTTTAGACTCCTATCTTGGGTCACTCCTAACCATAGCTCACTCTACGGTCTCCCTAGTCATTTTCACATGTAACACAAGATATATCAATATGGTAAATCAAGCATCACATGTGCATCACGTGGACTACTCAGCCCGCACACATTGACTTACTTACCATCTTATACATAGATGGGCACTTTGGCCCTAATCACGCCTTAGAGTGTATTGTAACTTAACAATACTGAGTCTGGGCAAACTAAAGTGTGGGAGCCACATGCACTCTACCACAACCAAGCATCATCTCTAAGCAAGATGTCTTAGCATATAAGGTTATTACTACAACTGCCCCACTCACTGGCACATGCCTTTACACATGCGACTCAATTCTATCATTTCTCTTCATAGCGATGTACTTGAACGATATACATACATTACCTGGGTGTCCGGGGAAATCTGAAAATATTTTACAACATTTTTCTAAACTCCTTTCTAATTTTTCTTGAGCAACAATACAACCTCTCAAAAGTCTTTCTACCACTCCTCCTATACTAATATCTCAATACGAAATTTAAATTATAGCAATCACATACACTGGCCACTCTCATCCCCCAATCAATATCATATGTTCGTGTGAGTTGCCACGTGGTGCACTGTGATTGGTCAGCTTCGCTGACGCGGCTTCCCACTCAGCGTACGAGTCATCCTTTAATTCATTGGCCGGCCACATGGCAACCTCCCATTAGTTGCTCATTCCAATGTTGGCACTCACTAGACTCTACTAGCCATTTGATTGTGACACATGGTGTACTCTCATTGGCTAATTTAAATAATTCATATTTCCCTCATGATGCACCGTACCACTACCATGTGTCAATCTCTGATTGGTCAATCGTTTCCCCGACATCCTTGTTGGCTGTTCACGTGTCAGCTCATCAATGGTCAGCCTGGTTGACGATACTTCTCCTCAATTGATTGTTAATTTGAGGACACGTGTTCTCTCCTATTGGTTGGTCGTCGGTGACTTGAATTTGACTGTTGATCAAGGACAGCATCACACTCTGATTGGTTAGCGCTTCCAAATGCTGATTGAGTGGCTAACTGAGCACACTTCACCATGTGTTGCTCGTTGATTGGTCGTGCCTGATGATTGGCACTGACTTGGCAGGCGGTCTGTTGACCGGTTCGATCAGACCGGGTTTGGTGACCCAAAATTAAAAATTGGTCGGTTTAGGCATGATTCGATTGATTTTCCAAAATCTAAAAATTTCTAAATTGTCTAAATTCATTTTCTATCAAATTGTGACTTCAATTTCTCAAATTGATATTTTTAAGTCACCTAAAGAAATGAATCTTTGAACCGGTTATTCATGGTTCAATCCGGTTTTGGTCTGGTTCACCCTAAACCGGCCTAGTTTACTCATCCAATTTCACTCACGGTTCTTTTCTATGGGTTTTGGGTCTTTATTGGCTAATTGAGATTTTCCAAATTCCTGTTTTGGCTCTTATTTACTAATTTCGATCCTCGATTTTCCTTCGAAATTTCCTGGTTTCCCTTTACGATTCCTTATTCTGAGAGAACGAGGTTTACAATATCGGTTTTACAACCTTTCCTTACCCTTAGACTTTAAAGGAACATTTGCTTTAATTTACATAAACTTAGTTATTTTACACATCTTATATTAGTTTCAATTTTCAGTTTTAACCCTCATTTTAAGGCAATCATTTTAAGCACATCATGCATTCCGGTCGGTCTAATCGAACTCAACGTAAATACACACACTCGCTGTGAATTTCCAGAACTTGTTCATTTCGGAGGAGTTCCGTATTCCCGCTCTCGAATCCCGTTCAAGTAACCTCTTATTTCTTCTACAATATTTATCAAACAAAGAAATCCATTTCAAGCACTATAGTACTCTTAACTAGTACTCTGTAGTTCTCTTAAAAACTTACAATTTTGCTCCACATGCTTGGTTTACTCAATCTACTAGTGGAGAATCTATCCCTTCACTAACCCTCTTTAAGGTTCATCCCTACTTTATGGTCATAACTCCTTGCGTTATACATGTCTAAGTATTCACAATTTTATTATTTACCACTTAGTGGCCTTAATTTCTAAAATTTATAATTTAGTCATTAACTTGGGTAAATTTACTATTTTGTTCTTTATACCTTAAAATTTATTTTTTTACTTTAGACTTTCCTAAGCCTTTAATTTAAGTCTCAAAGTTTCCTTTAATCTCATTATAGTCCCCAATTTCTCATTAATTACAAAATGGTCCCTAAATTGAGCAAAATTATCATGTTGTCTCTATCCTTTATAACTTGCTTTATAGGACTTATTTGTTTCTCCATTTTTTCATTTAGGTCCCTTTATCATTTTTACTCATACTTATGTCCTTGGACTACCCAAACATCACATTTTGGGTGCACAAATACCATTATTTGTACTTAAGTCATTAACCTTTTCTTTTATTACATTTAGCTCCTTAGGCATCCCAAAGATGTCAAGCCATCACTAGAATTTTACCAATCTTTCCAATTGGTCTTAAAACCTTATTTAACTTCTTAAGAAGACCACACAGAAAGCTTATTCACAATTGGATCCTCTAATATTTCATTATTTATATTTTAGTCCACAACCTTTGGTCACTAACAAATGACCCCCAAAAATTCTCAAACTTAGGTATGATATCCCCTTAGCCTTCCCAAGGCCATGGTCTCTTTACGTAGCTATCCAACCATAGTTTTCATGCATTTATCTATAGCTTGTGGTGGGTTTTAGAAGTTAGTTGGTAAAATTCAGATTTTTCGACTTTCGGTTGGGTTAGACGGAGAAGATAACACACGCACGCTTGCTCACACATTAATCCGCCCCATGCTTCGTGTGTGTGCGTGCGTTAGGCATGACACGCCAACTAGTTTGCACTATAATGAACCGATTTTTAGTAAATTTCTCAATAAGTTCACTTATTTTTCTACAGGTTCTTGGCCAAATAAAAATTCCTAAAAATATTTTATTCAATTTTCTATTTAATGGACTAAAAACGCCAAATTTAAAATTTTTAACCCAATTTAAAATTTAGAATTTATGTTACCTAAGTTAGCTCAAACCCGATTCCAATAAATTATTTCTCGAGTTTTTTTTAATTTTTAATTTCGAATCTTTAGTTGTTTAGTAAGATATTTTATTACAATTTTTATTATTTTAAAGTTTATTCTCGAACTCATTTCCTATCCTAATTTGATTTGAGCTTCCAATTTGTATTTTATTTTTTCAATTTAGTCTCGTTTTCAAGTTTAATTCAGGCTTATTTCTTAAAAAATTTCTCAAAAATATTTTGTAAATCAATTTATGATACGTCTTACTCCCATCCTATTACGGAGGTTTTGCCCTTCAACTCCCAATATCATCAAACTCCCTTTTTATAGGCAAAGAAGAAGGCCAACAAATAGATAGCAAGGCTAATGAGTTGGTATTTCTTGTTAAATTTGATGCATTTATTTTTTCCATAGGATGTTTGAAAAATCATTATATACATATAATAATGTAATATGATATCTACTTAAATTTGTTTTTAATAAATAATAATATTTTATTTACACATAATATTTTTTTAGTTTGAGATTATTTTCTTAACACTAGTAAATAATTAAGTAAATTTATTATTAATAATTATTTATAAGTTAATAAGAGAAAATAATTATGAAACATATCATTTTATTTAATTCTCTCAATAAAGTTATATATATTATTGATAATAATAAAATTATCTCATTTTTATTTTGTTCGAATATTATAATTAATTTAATAAATTAATAAAATATTATTTTATTGAACAAAAAAACTAAGGGTAGAATAGATTATAAGTATATTATCTAAAATATTATAAATATTTAAAAATAAAACTTATATTCATTTAAAATCCTAAATTGATAAATGATGTTATATTTTAAACTTAAAAAATGTTTATATTTTATTAAATATAAAATTACTTTATCAACATCATTTATAAAATTGCTGAGTTGTTGGGTCTTGAGATGATATTAGTGTCAACCCGGTTCAATATACCCGGCTTTTTAGCTGGACTAAAAACGGTTCTATTGAACCCGGTCTAAAAGTACGGAGCTCTCTTCTCGGATTAATTTTCTCCCGGTTTATTTCTGCGCATTTGATTTCACTCCTTACGGTGACCCTCAAGGAATCGAATGGGTCGAAGCATGTCAAGGTCGCCGTCGCACCGGCGGAGGCACTCTCCGTCGCCAGTTGACCGACGTCCTAGCAGGAGAAGTCGACGTGACCGGAGTCGGTCTCCCTATTCCAATCCCCACGTCAGGTAAACTTCCTTATTAAACTTTACTTGGAGCGATTAATGTCATGGGGATACTCCAAAGCAGTTGCTGTATTTTTCATGAAAATTGCTTAAATATGCTCACTGGACTGAAGTTATGTTGATTCTAGAGGGCAGATATGAGAATTGCAGAATGCAGTTGCAAAGATTGTATATTTTTTCGTCTCTCTAACGGTTAAGGACCTAGCTAGGTCAAGTGTTTATGTGATCCCAACTGACTTACTCTGTGATTTAGGGGCTGCTTACAGCATCCTCGGAGACGAGTTTTGTCTTTGAAATTCTGCTTTCCTCATAGGGTAATCTAATTGCGAGTTTTTTGCTCTAAGATTATTATTATTATTATTATTTGGGGTTTGAAGGAGGCAGATTCTCTGTTTACACGCAGAAGGCGTAGCCGGTCGGCATCTGCACGCCGCCGCAGAAGTCGCTCTCCATCCCATAGGAAGCGCAGGACAAGATCTCCAACACCGAGGAACCACAAGAGGCGGAGAAGTCCTAGTAGCTCTCCATCCCCTCCTCCCAAGTCCCGCAGTCCCAGCCTTGCCTCTGCTGAAAGAAAAAATGCCATTGAGAAACTCAAAATAGAGGAGGAAGAAAAGAAGAGGTCTTCACTGACATGGGATGTGTCATATTTTCTCAATGTTCTCTCATGGTGTCATTTGTTTAGGATTTTGAACCTATAACTTAGATGGCATATGATAACTTTCTTAATCATTGGTTGGCTGCTTGTCAGGGAAGAACTCACCCATAAGTTTTGCTTTTTAGAACTTAATTTATCTGGTATTTTTTTTATTTAATTTGGTCCTTTTGAATATATGGTTTTTTGTTTCTTCTACCTCAGTTGCTTTAATCTCTTACAGGCTTCAGCATGAGGCTGAGTTGAAACTTTTGGAAGAAGAGACTGCGCAGAGACTTGAGGAAGCAATCCGGAAGAATGTTGAGGAAAGGCTGAAATCTGAGGAAGTTAACTTAGAAATAGCTAGGAGAATAGAAGAAGGCCGAGCCAAGTTGTTTGCTGATGTTGCAGCCCAACTTGAAAGGGAAAAGGAAGCTACTCTAATGGAAGCTCGACGAAAAGAAGTATGCTGGAGCACACTACTTTTCTTATCTCATAACTGGCCATGTAGACTAAGGTTTGAGATAAATCATTTGAAAGGTTAAGGTTTATTTTCCTTGCACGGCATTTTGGGAAGACATCCCATTGCTGGGCTTGGGAGTTTGAGATGAAGACAGGGGAGGAGTACATTAACATAGAAGGGGAACACAACTACCAATTTCTCTTTCAATTCCCGCCCAATTTGTGCCTTTTGTGACAACTAATAACCACTACAAAATTTTACAGGAACAAGCTCAAAGAGAGAGAGAGGAGCTTGACAGGATGCTGGAGGAGAACAGGAGGCGGGTGGAGGAGTCCCAGAGAAGAGAAGCTCTGGAGCTCGCTCTTAAAGAGGAGGAAAGGCTGCGTGAGCTGGAGAAGATCCAGAGGAAGAAAGAAGAGGCTGCTCGCAGGAAATGGTTGGAAGAGGAAGAGGAAAACCAGCCTGCGAATCAGATGAATTCACTGGCTAAAAGTAAATCTCGATCGAAGATGCCATACGGTCCATGAGGTGCATGGAACTACTGTGGCGGTACAACTGTCTACATGTGTTCTCAATGATAGCGACATTGAAGCACGACGTTCCGAGGGCTTGTTTGAGATTTGAGGTAACTCTACTTGTATTATCAAATCTCCTAAAACGACATTCATTCTACGAGCGCGTGTACGGACATTATTGAGTGGCTCCACTTGGAGGTGAATCCCTGGTGCTCCATTTTGACATTTGCCACTTTGCCTAAGCCAGTAGGTCAAGCTAATAAAGCTATGTCTGCGGGTGGTAATCATGTACTCCTCCGAATTTGGGCAGATGGAATCAACATCAGTGGCTACTATGATAATGGGGGTCGAATCTTTAGGATAATGGGCATGGAGTTAATGGAAAGATCTGGGCGGTGTATCTGATTCAACGTATATCGACCGACCCTCAAATCCGATTTGACCAAAGAGCCTCATTTCATGGCTCTAAGGTAAAGTTGAAGAAGGATGGTATCTGCAGTCTTTCTAGGAGAACCTCTCAATGCACGAATGAATATGTTAAAAGGTGTTAAAAGATCTTTCAAAGAAAGCTGGCACATAAAGTTTATGGGAAATATTTAACTATATCTTAAAATTTGATAGGAGATCATTGGATGATGGATAACCCTACCCCTGTTCCAATGGCCGGGAGGGCCTCTCCCCCTACACTTTATATATATATTATATATTAATTATTATTATTTAAGTACCATATCAATTCATACGTCATAAAGAAATAACTATTTTCATTGTGTTATAATACTTTTTACAATTGTTACTTAGGGTGCACTTATATTTATAAATATAAATATGAATTCAATATATTCTTGGCACTTTTATATGAATTCAGATCTCTTCAAAAGATAGCCGAAAGTGCACCGAAAGGGACAGACGTTTTCCCCAACACGGAATTAATCAATGGAGGAAGAATGATTTGATGCATTCTCCCTTGCCAACCGCCTCTAAATTTGGGTAGGCTACCGAGTCAGGGTTCCTTGTAGACTGGGTTGTGTCTCTATATCTGAATAGAAAAAAAATTTTAAATTTAAAATATTCTTAAAAAATAGTTGGAAGGACATGAAATGTAAGTGACCGATGTATACCAAAAGTTGATAGGAGATCATTGGATGATGGATACCGTAGACTCCTTGCACATGCATACCATAGGGTTGACTTAGGCTACAGTGGTCCGTCCACACCGCACCACGCTGGTGGGGGTCGCCCTTGACCTTTCAAATGGACACAACGGCCTATAAATGTATATTTGAATATATATGTGTGCTAAAGCTAGCTAGATTGTGTGTATGTTGGATATTGCGTGCACCATAAAATAATGGTGCCACTCACACCAATAGTGTTTATCTTAGTACCTAGTAAGACACTATACATAGATATACACGAATTCTAACTAATTAAACCCACATTAATATTTTCTTTTAATTATATATATAATATATATATATATATATTCAGATTGTTAGATATACACCTAAAAAGGGTAATAATAACATTGAATAAAATGAAATAGAAAAAAGTTCAATGAATTACTCAACACAAAAAAAATAGTTTTAATAATTTAATTTTATAATTCCACTTTTAATCATTGGTGTTTGATATATTAAAATTGAACATTGATATAATTTTAGTGTGTACACATATAGTATCTTAGAGATTGCATGCATGGTCCCATGCATTTTTGCACATTATTCTCCACATTTCACTACTGCACATCTCACACTTGCATATCCCTCTTTAAAATCAAATCCACATCTTGGTTTGATAGGGACTCCACTAAGCATTTTCATCTCATCTCATTTCCACATCCCCAATCCCAAACATCATCTTATTTGCTTTCCTTTCTTTTGGAAAAAAAAATAATATTTCAAAAAAATGTAAATAAATTACTAAAAATAAAGGTCTACAAACATAAATTATTTTATTATAAATATTCGCACTCAGAAAATTTATTAAAAAAAGGAGAGATTAATAATTAAGCACCTTAATGGCGACACTTTATTTTATTAGAAATATTATGACAAAAGTAATGACAAGCACATGCCATCTTTATGTCACCCATCAAATATTTAAAGCACAAGAGATAAGCATCAACCAATTATTAATTATATAGAAAATCATAGATTATGCTCCCTTGGATGTGTGAGAAGGGAAATTATGCGCACTTATCAATTTAAATTAGAGATAAATTCTCATTTCATCCTAATATATTCCAATCATACCCAAATGGTGAACACAAAGTGATGGGAGACTGTACCCACAGTCATGTAGAATAATAGTATGATAAATAGTTGGAGCTAAATAATAATTTATAAGTGATAAAATATTTTTAAATTTATATAAATATAATATTTCAATATTTTTTTACTATTAACCATACATTTACGTTTAATGTTTAATAGGTATACATTTACCACATTTAATATTAAACTCACTCTAATCAACTACTATTTATGAGCTCACATGAGTTTGTAACAACTAGTACAAGAGTCAATTTTTCGTTTTTATATAGGAAACAAATGCCAATTCATGGCATATAATACTATATTAAAAAATATTATATATTAATTATAAGTTAAATTTATATATATTTAAAAATTATAACCAATAATACCCGCAACATATAAATTAAGGTACACTTATTATTTTTAAATTAATATATATCTAACTATTTATATTATTTAACTATTTATCAATAAACAATACTTTCTAATATAGTATTAGATCTAGTAGATTAGCAATTGTACGTAAAATTAGAACTACAGCTCATAATTTACTGATTAATTAAAAAAATATCTAATTTGATATCATTAAAATTATATATAATAATTATATTGATATTAAATATGAGAAGTATTAAAAATAAAATAAAATAATAAATTAAATGTAATAGATAAATAATATTAATTTATAAAATTGGAAAGCGTCACCTCACTCTTTACTCAATATAATAACATTCATCTTATTATCAAGTACTCATGCCATTTTTGAAAAGCATCCTCCTCCTCCTAAAAGGTTAAAACCCACAAAATAAAACCCTTCGTACCCAAAGAGCACAGTTGTAGCATGGGCAAAAAACACCAAACTACGATGCAGTAGACGCACTAAACTAAACCCCTCAACTTGCACACTTGCATAAAAAGAACTTCAACTTGCACACTTAATGACTCCAGGATCCCATTTAAAAAATTTCGGATGCGTTGAATGACAAGCCAAGCCACGCGATAATGCTACGTCTCGGAAGGACATGGCCGTACCAGTAGATATGAATCGGATTTCACGTTTGACAAATTCTTCATTCTTTTTTGACCCAAATTGTATTTATATATCTTTATTTATTTAGTTTATCGAGGATGATTGAGACTATAAGCCAGCATCCCTTTTTTAATCATTTGGTTTAGATTAGATTAAGAGCAGCCTCTCTTGTCTCTTGAGAGATCAAAGGGTCCATGCTGCCATGTGTGGACTATGATTACCACCCAAATTTTTTTTACTCTTTTGGCTTTATTCACTCAAGCATATACGGGTGTAATTATGCATATATATATATATATATATGCACACTAATATAATTTGATAAATTTTTTTTTGTCATATTACCTTAATTTGTTTGCAATATATTCCTTATTGATTTCACCCATCAAAATTCATGGATCCTTCTATACATTCAACCATTCGTGATCTAATGAGATCCCTCCATTCATAGATTCCTCCATACCCTCAACTATTCCCTACTCTAGGGCTACTCTAATGAGTCGCACTATCAAAAGTGATAGGTCCACTAGGACCATATTAGACATGTAGACTTTTGGGAAAAAGTATTTACCATGATTTAGTAAAGGAAGTGTATGTATGTATGTATGTATGTATATATATATAGAAAAAAGTTAAAGATAGATTGAACAAAAAAATAAAACCTGATGCGTACAATGCTGGATTCCGGAGATAGTACGAACAAATATAGGTACTGTCATTTTCTTTTTAACTTTTAACAATTCCACAGGAAAAAAGCATACCTCACCCACTCCTTTTTTCGCTTTTATAAAGTATACATACAGCCATGTATTCCTCCACAAGCACCAAAGTCTTTCCAATCATTCTGGTTTCAGAGATCAGCAGCCTTCCTTCCAGAGGTCCAAGTAGAAGAAGAGAAGGAGAAGGAGACGAAGGACGGGTTTCAGAATCGATCGGCGATGTGGGAGGATCACAACAAGAAGATGAAGGTGAAGAAGGGGTCCTTGGCCGTTCAAGTGGGGTTAGAGGATGAAGACGGAGGAGTCCAGAGGTTCGTGATCCCTATATCTCACCTGTACCACCCTCTCTTCAGGAGGCAGCTCGATAAGGCCCACGAGGTCTACGGGTACCACACGAACGGTCCGCTCCGTCTTCCTTGCTCCGTCGACGACTTCCTCCACCTCCGGTGGCGGATCGAGAGGGAACCGGCCAGCGGCGGCCGACACCACGGCCATAGCCGACACCACCACCACCCTCACCTTTCTAGCTCCTTGTCTTTTCACTCCTGTTGACTTACAGCACCGTGACCCCATCAAGAATCGAAGTTTTAACTGAGGCGTTCACTGATTAGGGACAGAGGCGTCTGAGTATCTTCTTTTCATGTTTGGAGGGTTTCGACAGGTTTTTCTTGTTGCTGTAGGTTGAGAAGGTGAGCAGGGGAGTTCAGCTTTTTCTCTGTCTGTCTGTATACGATAGGTTATGATCAATATAATGGAGATACTTGATCAAGAGAGAGATGAATATTGAATTCGGTATGCTACTATGATCTGTTGTGCAGATTAGAATGGTCACTTTTCAGAATACATTATTTACTTACGGGTTATTGAGATCTCTGGATTTCTGGCTTCACTTGGTCTCTTATTTTCTACATTAGTATGCTCATCCTGTCCTTCCAGAGGCAATTTCCTTAGATTTCAGGGGTTATTGAGATATCCGGAAATCTAATGTTATGTTAGTAACATTAGATTTAGATTTCTGGAATTATTCTGGCTTTCGTTTTCTTAATCAAACCGGTCGAGTATACCTATCTACATATGACCACTTCAGTTTTATACCCAACAGTTTAACTATACTATAAAGATATCTTTTTTACGAAAAGGACTATTAGTGATCATATAATTAAAGTTTGAGGACCAAAAATATCATTTTCAAATTTTGATGACTAAAATTAAAAATTAAAAAAACAACCTAATGTTAGAGGTCTTATTTATCACTTACTTACAATTTTGTCATCTTATTTAAAATATTAATATTAAAAAACAAGCAATGAGAGGGAATATAAATAGGGATTGCAATGGGTTGGGGCATCTCCGAGTCTTGGCTTAGGCTGTCCCACAACTATCACAACTATGACAAGCTGTTGATATTACAATTGGAATACATCACTGTATAATTAAAATTTTTAAATAAAATAAAGATTTTATAATATCACAAAAAATTGAAGAAAAATTAATAAAAATATTTAACTCCCTAAATTATTTTTTCAGAAATTGGATTAGTGAGTAGTTACTTATTCAAAATATTTAACATGAAAATAAATCTTAACTTTCTTATTAATCAATAAATCTTTATAAAATTTAATTTCAAGACTTATAGAAAATTTGATAAAATATATAATTTTAAAAGAAAATGTGTATAAAAAATAAAACTTAATTTCTCATTCCTAGTTTAGTACTTATCTTCGTGTTATACTCATCTTCTTTAAAGTTAAAAAGTCCAACCATTTAAAAGCTAAGCCCATCTTTAAAATGTACAAACTCAACTCAACTCAACTCAACCCCTTAAATGTCTGTCTAGGTACAATACCTTTAGCCCATCTACTTAAATCCAACCATGGCTTCCCCATCCAACACCTTTCATTTATGGGTACGGGTTCAATACCTATACCTGAAGTTCCGGTCTTGAGTACAAGACCTATACCCAAGATTCAGGTCTCTGACCCGAGCGGGTTCTAGAACAGTACATACAGATTCATCCACGGGCCATAACAGTCTTCGACCAGGTGGGTGGTGAGTGGTATCTCTTTAATCATCTCTATAAATTCAAATCATGTCCCTAGCTAGCTACTGAGCATGACCGTCCTATTGCGACATGAGATGATGCTAGACGCGTTTGAAATTGCTGAATAGCTGTACTATATTTGCACAATACCATTCCAGAAACGTGCTCAGGACTTTTCTGGCCGTGGTTGACGGGCTCCGGTCACATGACCTCAAATCAGCCTAGAACTCCTTCGATCATGGCCGAAGCTTTAGTCCATCTCTGGTGATCGAAATAAATCATCCATCGCCACCATTTGCATCTTCAGGACATTGATCAAATGGAAGATCTCTAAAGGGAAGAGGCAATCATTCCGTCTACCTTACAAGACACTCGACTCATAATTCAAGAGTTGTATAATAACAAGAGAATGCTCGTTTTTAAATCGTTTAATAAATTAAATAATATCGCATATTTTTTAACAAGTAACTAACAAAAAAATACATAATTTTGTTTTCTCGAAAAATAAATTTAATTTATAAATAAAATTTTTTAAACTTGTATCTAATTAATTAATAGAAATTATGATTATTTTATATAAATTTTCAATATAAATAAATAATTTAGTATAAATAATTGTAAGTAAAGTGAAATGTATGAGTAATTATATTTTTTTATCTTGTTTATATTTGATTAAATAAAGAAATATATCGATAAATTTCACCCAAGTTGTAAGAAATTTATTAAGTAACCCTTTGATTTACTTAACAAATTCATAATTTATGCAAATTACAAATTATTTCGGTTATAAATTATGTCAAATATGCATTAGTCAATCTTTAATTACCTTAATTTTCTTTTTAATATCAATGTTTTTAGAACTTATAATATATCTATAAAATACAAATTTATCTAAATAATTGATATTTTCTAAAAACTTTTAATGCAATTTTAAAATATTTTTCATGTTTATATAAGTAATTGTTGTATATTATAATTTTATTAAAATATATATCAACAAACTTTTCAATAAAAACATACATAATATAATTAATTAATTTTATAAAAATATTTGTTATATTAGTTAAACAGAAAATTATAACCAACCATTCATTTAAATACTGTAATACAATTTTTAATTCATGATTATTTTTAATTCGAATTTGAGAATATTTACCCAATATTTTGAAAACAAATAATATCTATACAACTAATCTACAATAATATTTAATCGAGTAATAGGATAAAAAACATTACCTTAATATGGTTGCTGAATAAAAAATCGACACATATTAGCCAAGTTTTTACATTTTTAGCTATTTGCACAACATATTAAATTATGTTATCCACTGCATATTCTAGTTTTTTTAAATTTATAATTTAATGTTAAATTTTATATTTAATTCCCGAATCGGTGATAAATTAGAAGTTATATTCTTAAAAATGACATTATTGAATTTCTGTGAAAAAAATATAATATTAATCAATAAATATCCAACAAATTTATTAGTATTTAAAAATGTATCATTGTAAATAATTACTATAAAGATATATTGTGAAATTATCTATTTATTAATCTCACTTTTTATTTTTACTCTATTTTCTTTTTATTATGAATTTTCTTTATTTTTTTTACCTAATCCTGAAAATTTTGTTGTAAAGTTAAAGTTAAAAGAGATATTAATCAATTATTTATCATAAATAAGTATTTATATTTTAATTTATCATATTTAATTTACAATCTAACTTAAAATATTATCTAAATAGAATATGAAATATATAAATTAATATTAAATCATACCATAGTTAATCCTTATATTTTTTAATAGAGAATGATATTTGTACACTAAAATCCTATAAAAATAACTTTTAGAAAACTATATTATAAGTTTGATTACTTGAACATTACAATTAAAAATTGATAAATTAAAATATTTTAAAAAAAAAAAAATAAAACCTAATAAAATTAAATTCTAAAATTTTCTCATATATACAAATATACTAAATGAATAACGTATAAATAAATAGTATAAAAATAAGTAAAAAATAACTTATTGTTATATGTTAACTTTATATAAGGCAAATATTTAAGATATTTTAATAAATAGTTTAAAATTTTAACTAATTAAATATTTAATATTATTATTTAATATCTTATAATATTTATTATATTAATAAATATCTATTAGATTTACACTTAAATTTTTTGCACTATTTAATCGGCCTAAAAAATTATTGGAATCTTTAAACCATTAACCTTATAATTAAGCACTTTTCTACTCTTATATGATCATTAAACTTATTTTTTTGACAAATTATTCGACTCAATTACAGGTACTAGTTGGATGTGGGCATAACGCCGATCAACACCGATCCCAAAGTTCACTTGAGAATCCCTCTAATGATTTTACGTAGGAATTTGAATCCGTATTCTCGAATACATTTATATTGACTATGTGACTAGTGATAATATATTATCTCTTACTTACGCAAGGGAAGAAACTTCATTTTTTAACACTATAGAGTTGCTATCTCACCATACACAATATATGAAACAATGGTAGCCTATATTATGTGTATTTAATTTTGATTCAGCTTTCAATCTTCACTGTTATCTATGGTTCACGGAGCCATTCAAGCACTCTTACTTTAGGTAAACCCTTTGCCCATAATTGCTTTGTGATTAGGCATTTGAAAAATAAGTGATTTGTTTTTTCATATATTGGTGGCAAAATCGACCTCACAATTTTCTCCATTATTGTCATTTTATCCCAACATGCCAACCATGCAATGATTTATGGAGTATATTTTTGTATTTGGGTAAGAAAAAAAGTAAAACAAAAATAATAATGCATTCAAAGACAATATTATCTTCTCATAAATTAACTCTCTCTCTCTCTAATCAAAAGTATTTATTGATTTACGGCACTATATATTCATCATTTCAAAACAATCCATCCAATCCATCCATCTAAATAACCAAGTTCTATGTAGAAGAAGGCTGCAAAGCTCGGATCTTTACACTGAAAATCCGACTCTCCGATATGCCGTCCCACATCTCCGATGGAGCGGCCGCCCCATGCTTGTCGGAGCTCCCGACGTGGGCACCGCATTTGCGGCAGAGGAGATTGGTTCTCCTCCGCAGCAGGCCCCACGAGCGCTTGGAGGTGGAGAAGTAAGGCCGGTATTTCACCTCTTCCAGCAGAGTGAACCGGCTCTCGTCGATGGAGAAGAAAGAGACGATTCCCCTCCTCACGAACTTCCCGTACTCGGAGCCGATCACCGGCAAGGTGTGGCGGTTGCAGGAGCTAAGGTTCAGGTTGAACCCGCATGCCCCACAGCTGCAATGCGACATATGAACATGTTTTGAAGGAGTAAAAACGGGTTATTGAAAACTATTAAGAAATGATTTCGTGGTTTCGGAACACGAGGAATGGAAGAGGAAAAATAGAGACAGGGCGAATATGAAGCTAAGTACTGAGAGTGAGATGGAGATAGAGATGGAACCAGTAATTGACATGGCGGATGGAAGATGAACTTAGTTGAAGATCATGCTCATGTCGACTCTGGGGAGAAATATTGCTTTCTTCAGACATCCCTAGCTGGCAAGTGCTTCAGCTCTCTTTCTCTCTCTCTCTAAATGATGCAGAGAAGGAGCTAGCAGCTCTCTCTATAGAGAGAGAGATCTGGCTTTTGACAGGAGGAGCCAGCAGACTGTTTTATGCTTTTTCTTATTAGGAAAAAAGGGCTAAAGCCAACGGTCACAAAGCATGGGGAGGGACCATAGTGGATCCCATTCGATCCCATTCCTATGTGTGCTTTTATTTATTAATAATATTATTTATCGAATTTTATTTTTAAATAATTTAGTAATATAATTTTATTTTTATTTAAATTAGTAAAATAAATAAAGAGACTAAAGTATTAATGAAAGAGACTTTGAATGACTAAAATATTTTAAAAAATAAAATATTAATCTACTTTTTTTCTTATCTAAGTCACCCTTCATTTCTCATGCTTCACATGGTGATTAAAAGTATATAGAATATGATGGATCTGACCTACGAATAGGACTACTAACTATTTGAAATTAAAAAAAACTAACAATATAAAAAAATGATATATCAATTTGACTATAAAAAAATGGTATACATCAATTAAGTGTTTCTATACATGAAAAAGTATGGTATATCAAATATATATCCAAAATTATAAATCAACTTTTTCAAGTCAAGTCACTCTCCTCTGCCCTTCTACCCCCATAGCTTCCTATGTCCAATTATGGGATGATGAACAAGAGTCTATTACTCTTGAGCTTCTGAGATTGGATTTTGTGTATAGTGAGGAATTGGGTGAGAGATTATACTGCAATGGGATAGGAGTGGGATATGTTGAGTGATTGTTGGACTATATTGGAATAATTTGAAAGTGTAGGAACTTAATTATAAATAGTATAAATACAAAGCCAAATTGAGATTAATATGAAGTTTAGGAAGTTATTTAATAATAAAAAAGTATGATGACTGGTTTGAAATTATGCAAACTTATGGAATAATTTGAAATTTTAAAAATTATAGAGATTAATCAGAAAGAATGCAAACTTTAGGGTCCACTTTCAAAAAATAAAAAAAATAGTTTCAGAATTATTTTAAATTGATGGATTTAGGGCTGATTTGAAAGTATGAAAAGTGAGGAATTTATTTGAAATATAAAGGATTAGATGAATATATTATATTTAGGAAAATTTTAGGGTTCATATTACACCTCCAAAGTTCTAGCTATGGCTATTAATAATATAATCAACTTCGCATTTGTGGACTAATTAAAGAGCTAGTTGTTGTCATGGGTCAAATACGAGCTCAATGGGCATTGAATTGAGATTATATAAACTATCATGATATTCAAATTTTATATAGATAAAATTAGAATTGTGAGCTATTTATTTCATCTTTAAAATAAGTTTAAAAATATGTAGTATCCATGAATAAAAATTAGATTAATTCTTATCAAATATTAATTAATGTGGAGTCTTTTTAATGGCATGTTTTAGTCATATTCTCCATTATTTAGAAAAAAAAGCGACAGACTACTCGTAAGATACTATGGTTACTGCCTATACTACACTTGGGATATCCGACCCCAACCCCTCGGGGAGGTATGTAGGTAGAAGGTTCACATGTCTCAACTTTTTTTCCGTAAAAGAAGAACTGACTTTGTGTTAGCAGTCACAGTTATCGAAATGATTGGGCTTGAAGCTAATGTAGGTGGATTTTTAGTCAGTTGTGTTGTCAAATCAGAGGGCTCAATGTGGTGGCTATGGAAACTAGGAGTATTGTAGGGTAGATGGCACATGAGACCAACAGTGAAATGCATTAAAAAAATTATTTTGTTGAAAATATGTTATTTTTAATAAAAAATAATTTTATTTTATTAAATATAATACTAAATTATTGTTTTATAAAAATATATTATTAATATAATACAATTTAAATATTTAATACAATAAGAATTTTTTTAAATGTTTGATATAAAATTATTATTTTTTACAAATACTTATAATAGTTTCAATCTAATTATATATATATATATATATATGGTAGGGTATTGAATGTGAGAGATTGAGATACATCATGGTAGTCATAATCATTCACATTTATGGGATGCCAATAATATGGTTGTCTTTCAGTTGCCTTTATTTTTCATCCATTCACATTTGTGCCTTCTTATGCCCTCTGTGTATTTTTGTTTTATTGTTATTGTCTTCTGTCTTTTGGCCTAGATGAATCAATCAACTTGATGGAAGATTGGATGTGTTTGATCATAATAGGATTTTTAATTAGTGTAACACAATTTATTTTGATAAAAATGTGCATAATAAATTTGATAAACAATATAATAACATTGAGGTACCGTCCATACTTATGTCATATTAACATAGTTGATGTGACAAATTTTCAATTTTTTTAAAAATAAAAAAATCTTCCAATTGCCAATTTTCAATCTCTTAAAAAATGTTTTTTTCTACTTAAAAAACTATACAAATTATCCTGTCAAATTCCTTTATACCATGCAAGTCTAGTCCTCTTTTTCTCTTGAATTCTTATATTATTATAATCATAGCTAACAAAAAAGCACTTACCACTTAACTTTCACGAGTGCCCGTCTAAGAATGTGGAATGTCTACATCTCTCGAGCTTTCATGTCCAAAGTGAATGGACTGTGCTTGCCAGCAGCCATAGTCAGCCCAGCTTCCCCATAGACTAGCAAAAAGAAAGATGCCACCAGAGTCTATGCTGTTGGTGCTGCTCCGAAGAAGGGCAGAGGAGGCACCACTGATAGAAAGATGGATCCTTGTGGAGACTGTTAACTGATCATTTGATAGGAAGAGAGCTGTACATTTTTTTCGAGTTCAGGGCACTACCTCTCCGTCTCCCTCTTGATCACAGGTCCAGTATTGATCCATCCATGTGTACATGTTGATATATTGGCACGTTTGCATATTGGTCTATTTTGGGTCATTGAGCGAGTCTGTGTGAGAGAGAGAGACCCGGAGATGATCGAATAGTCAGCTCTGGAGCAGACGACCCACAGTCTCTTCGGAGGGATTCCTTTCTGACACACCTCAGATCTTCAGCAATGGCTGCTCTGTTGTGTCACTCCCTTGGGGTTCTTTCACATGGAAATTATTTTCTAAAAGCCGGATCTTTCGATAAGACTGACTGTTGGAGATTTTGCGGGTCTTTCTCTTTTAAGCTTGTGGTCTCAAATTTCTTGATAAAGGGACAAATTCTAAATTGGCTTTCAGGGCGGCTCTGTATATGCTCCTTGAAGACGGAGTGTGGATCTCTCTTCTTGCCCTGCACATATTTTCTGATATGGGTTTCGGCTGTCATTTCACCAATCACATTCCAAATTAGCCTTCAGTGCTCTTTCTTCTGATAGAAATTGTACTTAGGAGATTAGAGTGACTGGTAAGGTAAGTGCACTCTAAGCAAGAGCTCGGAATTTCCTTAAAAGTGCCTCCTTTTTTCGGTTGAAACAGCTCTGTCTGATACCTTTCCCCGTTTTGTCTTGCTTACATTTCTGTCTGATTTTGTGCCTTCCAGCGAAAGTTATGGGCGGTAGTTGAGAGAGGAGATTAGCATAAGCGTTTAGGGCAGAAGAGCAGGAGCTAGATGTCGAGCATGGACCGGAGGAGCTGGCTGTGGAGGAGGAAGTCATCTGAGAAAAGCCCCCGCAAGAACGAGAGTTCCGGCTCTATTTCTTCTCAATCCGATCGTTGCTCTGGTGAACAGGTTGTGGCATTGGATGCTCTAATTGAAAATCTTTACTCTTGCTCCATATTGCATTTAAGTAGGCTAATCTTTTCAGATTCACTCAGTTGGATCTGGATTTTCTTCTACATTGGCGTCGGGGTCCTGTTAGCTGTTGGACTAGTATCTGATGTGTCTTTTACTTGTGACTCAAGGCATATGCTGCCCACACCACTCAATCTCCAGAACTCACATCTAAAGCTGTTGCTTCTGACGACGAAGATGCAAATGATCGGCTGAAGACTCTGTCAGAGAGATTATCCGATGCCCTTCTCAACATCCAGGCCAAGGAAGAATTAGTAAAGCAGCACTCAGTAGTTGCAGAAGAAGCAGTCTCAGGTACTTATTGCCTTCATCAAGAATATTTTCACAAATTTCCATTTGATTCCAAACCCCTTGATTACTGACAGGATGGGAGAAGGCCGAGAACGAGGTTTTCGTACTGAGGAATCGGCTTGATTCTGAAACCAAGAGGAACTCATCGCTCGAGAATCGGGTAGGCCATCTTGATGGAGCACTCAAGGAATGCCTGAGGCAGATCAGGCAGTCTAGAGAAGAGCAAGAGAAGAGGATCAATGAGGCCATCAAAGAGAAGACTCATGAATGGGAACTGGTCAATTCCAATCTCCGACAGAAGCTCGATGCTGCTGTGAAAGAGAACTCGATTCTTAAATCGGAACTGGACCTGAGCACAAAGGCAGCCGAAACAGCATGCAAGCAAAATTTGGAGAGCATAAAGAGAGTCACTAAGCTTGAAGCTGAGATCTTCAGGCTTAAAGCCATGGCCCGTAAATCAGCGACTGCTTCGTCTTTCTGTGTCGAGTCGTCTATGGACAGCCAATCAGATGGTGGCGATCGGTTTCTAGCAGTTGAATCAGCCACTACTTGCAGTTTATGGAATGAGAAGACCGATGAAAGTAACCTCATGATCTCATCATTGCAGATTGATCTGATGGATGATTTTCTCGAAATGGAAAGGCTGGCAGGGCTGCCTGATGCAGAAGCTAGAAGTTCCACGAACGAGATCGGAAACATTCCTGCAAAAATAACAGAAAACCCCTCCAGATCAGACCTCAATGCCATGATAAATAGGACTGCCGAACTGGAGGAAGAGATTGAGAAGAAGAGAATGGAGAAGAAAGAGCTGGAGCTAACTCTGAGGCAGTTACATGGACAGTTTAACGAGTCCCAGGCTAGCCTTAAGGAGGCAGATATGAGACTTACCGAGCTAGAGACTCGATTATCCGCGCAGGTAGAGGGCCTACGGGGTGAAGTGAAGCTGCTAGAGGAGGAGCTCAAATCAGAACGGACTGGCAAGGCGGAGGAGGAGGAGAAATGTCGAGCTCTGGAGGAGGAGATCTCGAGAATGAGGAAAGAAGCCGAGTTTCAGCAGGTGGGTAACTCCGGCAATATAACTCAATTGAAGCAGGTCAGATTTTGTCTCCATGTATACATTAGATTTGCATGTATGTATCCATTATCCCTCTCACTTGTGCAAATTGTGCTAGAAGCTTACTTTATTTTAGTCTTGTGAACCATCCTGTCGTTTCATCCATGGCGGTGTAGGCGCAAGAACTCGGACTCTCTGCTGGTAAGTTCGCCGAATGCCAGAAAACGATTGCATCTCTCAGCCAGAAACTGGAGGCGCTTGCGACTTTGGAGGATTCCTGGTTTGATTCTGATAAGAGTACAGTCACAGTATCATGATTGGAGGAGTCACAGCAACCATCAAGAACTGGGCAGCCATGTAAATGAGTTCCCTCTTAACAGATTTCACAGAAGAGAGAATCCAGCTATTCGAGCTGGCAAGTGGAAAAGGGCATAGGAGGAAGAGCTCCATCAGAAAAAGTGCACATACAGGCTCAGGAAGTTCTTCAAGACGAAGCAAAATAATAGTGGAAATTGAAATGTAATTAGTTGAGCATTCAAATAATGTAAAAAGTTGAGAATTTATAGGAGACACTTCAGAATAAGGGGCAACTAATTTTCCCAGACCATATATGGTGGAGGGATCCAGCAAGATGCACTAATGTATTGCAAATTATGGAGAGCAATATTGGCAGAAGATATAAACCTATAAATAGAGTCAGTTGCATGCATAGCAAGAACACAATGGCTATGATAGAAGCTCAACATCCATCAACATTTGATGCTTAATGGCATGCCCAATGATATTAATATCAAAAAGAAAAAAAATTAAAAGCCACGCAGATTTTGATGGTCAACAGACTATGAATGCCATTTTATTATGAAGAGTGTGAATGCAAAAATATTCATGAGCTTGAAAGAACTTTGGTTAAGGCACTCTGCAATGATGCAACTGTATCTACAGCAGACTTTGCGAGCCAACTGATGCCGACCTTAAGCCGGTGCTCATCGGTTGGTAATCTGATGAGATAAGCAAGTTTCCTTGCTGCAACATAATAAAGTCTCCTGTTACAAACATACACGATAATCAAGATGACAGGAACATAAAATAAGTGAATGGAGAAGAGATAAACCTGCATGACCAGCAGGCCCTTCTAGAGTTAGGCCCTCTATAAAACTTGGGGTGATTGCAGCATCATTTCTCCCCAGGGTCATCATCTCACCCAGGTTCTGAAATCTGGAATTCAATCAAGAAAATCAAAGGTGAGAACTTGGGAAAGGAACTATCATATCTATTTTGAAGAAAATGCCTGTTTTGTCCATTGATCTTCAACCAAATCCTTCATAACATGAGACATGAGTTAAACCTGAATGGAAGCAGAGGGCGATCATTGATTGCTGCCCAAATATTCCAACCGGCAAAATCTGCTTGCTGAAAGGCAACCTGATAACATGAAACACTTGATGAACTTCTATCTAATGGGAAGGACTAACCAGAACTTTGAGGACCGAACCAAAACAAAATCTGAATCATATGTGGTTACAGTACCTGTGCAGTTGCTGGAAGGGGCCTTCCTTGTGAATCTCTGAAAGCTGAAGAATCTCCTATTGCAAAAATACGGGGATGCCCCTTCATACGGAGTGTTTCATCTGTTTCCGCCTGTCCGCGTGAAGTCAGGGGAAGTTCATTGGGCCAGTCACTAGGACCTAATTCTGGCAGTGGAGGCTTTGACCCAACAGTCCATAACACTATATCTGCTTCGAGGATTTGACTTTGTAAACCTCTTTGTGAAGGCTGAAGTTCCAATATGAATTTCTCCGACTCATTTTCTGATGATGAAGTGCCAACTGACCTCCCGATAGAGCGGACAAAGTAGCCTAGTAGAAGCTCTACTTTTCTGGAGGAAAGAACCTGATACATGCAAAACAGACGCATGTTGTAGAAACTATCCTTTTTTTGAATATTCAATAAGGGGACTTAATATCACATCTGGTAGATGCATAAAATTATGTTAATAGCTACTGGTATTCAGAAATTATAAAAGAAAGGAAGCAACTGAATGCAAGTGATTCAAATGAATGTTAATAACTGAGTAAGAGATTCACGACTTATTTTCAATCCACCCTCTATCCTTAAAGGAGCTACCCAAGCATGCAACCATCCAGAGCTGTGCAGAAAATAGCGCCTTCATGGCATTGATGAAAGTCACCGCATGGTGTGGCAACACAACCTCAACAAGTATTCTGGAGCCACACTCTATTCCACTTGTTGGTCATGTGACTCGCACACAAAGGTTGGACAAATAGAATAATATAATCTTGCATTTCACAAAATGTTTTTCATTTCAAGAAGCCACCTTCTAGAATTAGTGATCACAAAGATATTGATCACAAAAATAGCTAATATTTGACAATTTCTAGAATTAATGAGATATACAAATCTCTCAGGTTTGTCATCATTGTAACCCTTTCTTTTTGTGCGATTTTGATCCCCTCCTAATTTGATCTGCTCAGATTTTCAACTCCCAGTTATAAAAGCAAAGGAGCCAGTACTATAATTTTCTTCTTTCTCTGAATGCTACATATCCAAAACGACAAGAAATGAGAGCCACTAAACTTGAATTTCTTACTTTAGTAGCAACTTCTCTGTTTCCAGTTGGGGCTGTAGGACAAATAGTTGTCTCCACATTGATTGCTTGAACAACTCCTTTCTCTTGGAGTCTCTCAGATATTGTTGCAGCAAGCTCAACACCTGAATAACCACATCCCACAATAGCCACACGGATTAGATTGTCCTTCCCAAAGTTCTGTCTCTCCAAAGTCATTAACTTCTCCTCAACTTTCTGCATGAAGAGGAAGGAGACATGTCAAAAGAAAGAAAGAAAGCAAAAAGCAAAAAATGCAGATGTAACAAGATATTTTTTCTTTTTTAAATGAGCAAGTTTGTTGAAAATAACGTCTTTCAAAACCTGAGCTATTATTTAAAAAAAATCTTACACATGCATCTTCATAGGTGGAGAAGGGAAGTGCAAATTCTGCAGCACCAGGGACAATATCTAGTTTAGATTGAGCCCCCAAAGCAAGAACCAACCTAGCTGTCCAGGATAACGCATATGAAATCAGGAATGATAAATTTCTTAATTGATAAGAAGAATACAATCTACCAATACTTATTTTAATTTATCACATTTTACTGCAATGCAATAATTCTGAGCCAAATAAGTATACTGAGTCCTATCCATTTTTTATTACATATGTATTCAATAAAGCAATAGCCACTCTTATTATAAAAGTAAACATTAAGGAAGCAGATATTTCAAGCTCCTTTCTTCAGAGAAACAAAAGGAAGAAACAAAATTCAAGTTAAGCTTAACTAGAAGGAATTGACTGCGCTAAGAGACCAACTCGTATAACCTTGTGAATGCTTAGAGTTGATGCTAGCTCCCATCTCATTTTCAGTGAAAATGTTCCGAAAACAAAACTTCCAGGTTTCTATGTACCAAGATGATGCACCGTTTTTATACTAGGCATTCCATAACAAGTGTTTATAGCAATTTTCTGTGTAATGAAAAATAAAATGAAGAAGCAGGTGGACAATTAACCATGTCTAGCAACCCCAAAAATAAATAAAGGCAGGTTCTGAGGAACAATAAGATGTATGTAAAATTACCAGTCATATTCAATTATAAGGCCACTTTCAAGTTGCACAGTCCCACTGCAACTGGATCCAGTAGGCCCAATTATTCCTAAGTGATCCAGAGGAGTTAAGAGCTTCACTCTATCTTGGAGAAATCGAATGCCAGTATTCATGATGAGATCAGAGAAACGAGGAGCTATTTCCCATGCTTCTACTTCTGCATTACAAAGTAAGTATCCTCACAATCCAAATCCATTTTCTGCCTTATCCCCACTTATGGTGAAACAGATCTAAAAAATTAGGCATCATATTATTGGTCATCAATATTTACCTCCAGACAGTAGCTCATACAGCATTGGCTTGAAAACAAATCGCTCAGATTGGTCAACAAGAAGCACCTGATCCAAAATCAATTAGAAAAAATAAAATCCCTTAATGATGGCATAATAGTACAGGAAAGTCTTCTAAACGTGATAAAAAAATGTTAGTTGCTTGTAGTGTCAACAAGTAAAAAGGATCCCAAAGGAAAAAAAAAGATTCACTTTGGCAGGTAGATGAAGTTCATAAAATTCATAGAAGAGGATAAATTTTTACCTGGGGCCTTTTGCCATCAGGCCATATCAGGGACTCTAGCCTCAGAGCCGTATACAAACCCCCAAACCCACCACCAAGTATACACACCCTTGGCCTCTGCATAAAAAAAAACGTATAAACTTATATGTGTGTTATATGCATATTGTTTCTATCTATATAATCACATAGTGCAGTATCTATGACAGACAAAATTTCATTCACATCCGAATTAGTCCCGACTCCATAGGTTGTGCGATATATTAAAACTAGAGAATTCACAGAAGTCAATGACAAAATGCAGCATTAAATAGACCCAAATTATCACACCTTTTTATCAGACCAGAAGTACATATTGGAAGAACTTTCACTCTCTGTTATCTCCACTGTGCCACCAGCAGTTCTCATAGCACCAGAAGCAACCACCCTGAAACCTTTCTCTTGACAGTTCTTCCGGTGTGCCGTGAAATAGACCCCAAATTTCCTCAAAGAAGAACCAGGAGCTAGATTCCTCCACTGCTTAGAGGTAAGCGATGCACCCGCTGAACCAAAGAGGTTACATATTCGTGAATCCCAATCGAAAAAAAGATGGTACGATTGCGCTTGGCAGTCGATACGGTTATATGATGATAATTGCAGCACATATATCATCTAATTGGCTAGCTTTGTAAGCGAAGTAGGAGCTTACCCTTAAAAGGAAGAGTAGCCGAAGCAGAAGCAGCGAACTGCGCCATGATTGAGGAGCTGAACTGAGGTCGTGTCCGTGGGAGCCTCTCCACCTGGAGCCGTTCAGCTTCACAAAAAGAAGATGAACAGGGGATATTTGTGTTGGTGAAAAAAAAACAAGGGATATCTGTGAAAACATTAAATTTAATGAGATCCATACGACAAAATTTTATTAGAATTTACAGTATAAAAAATAACATATGGTATTCTAACATTAATTAATTAATTTATTTTTTATTTTTTAATATTTATCTCATTTTACATCCGTTTATTACTTATTTCTTGTTAACTCGAATGGCAATAAATTTGATGGTACAAATGATAATGAAAATGATGTTATATAATTAAATTATTAAAAATAAAATTAATAAACTAAAATATTATATAAATATATGAAATTTAAAAGATAAATTATTAAAAAAATAAAAATTTAAATATCATTCTTTTAAAAATTTTATAATTCATAACTACTAAAATTAGATTTTACAAGATATAAAAACATAATAATATCTTATTTTACTGTTACATACGATAAAAACCTTAAAAAATTCCGGACCTACCTGATTAGTTGTCGTCGTCCCAATTCTCACCATATTTTAACTTTTAATTTGTTAGAGTTGATAGATTTATCAAACAATATCACCAAAGTAAATAGATTTGTGGTGGATAGAAAAGTGATGCGGCGGTTCAAAGTTGGCCCGATCCGGATTCTGATTCCGGTTCGGATCTTATTTTACTGTTACATACGATAAAAACCTTAAAAAATTCCGGACCTACCTGATTAGTTGTCGTCGTCCCAATTCTCACAATATTTTAACTTTTAATTTGTTAGAGTTGATAGATTTATCAAACAATATCACCAAAGTAAATAGATTTGTGGTGGATAGAAAAGTGATGCGGCGGTTCAAAGTTGGCCCGATCCGGATTCTGATTCCGGTTCGGACCGGTACTCAGTCCCCCGCCCCAACAGAATAATAGCTTATTCCGGGTTCCTTCTTCTTTTTTTGCTGTGGAGTCCCAAATTCCGTCGAAATTATTTCTTCTGATGTCTATTATAGGGAGGACCGGTCAAGGGCCCATGGGAGACGGCAACGGCAGAGGCGGCGGCATGGCGAATCCCAACAGCAGCAAGCATGGAAACAAGCCGGAGTGGCTGCAGCAGTACGATCTGATCGGGAAGATCGGTGAAGGCACGTACGGCCTCGTCTTCCTTGCCCGTATCAAGGCTCCATCCACCAACCGCGGCAAGTTCATCGCCATAAAAAAATTCAAGCAGTCCAAGGACGGGGATGGCGTCTCCCCCACCGCTATTCGCGAAATTATGGTAATTTAACTCAGTGCTTCCCAACCTAGTCCGCTTGCAGTCTGCGTTGACTGAGAAAGTTTTTCTTTCGACTTTCGAGCATATCTGGTTCTTCTTGTATGAGAAATTGAAAGGCAGTATTTTGCAGCTGCTTAGGTAATTGTTTCCTTGGTCAGTACTTTTCCCTCTGTTCGTGCTGAATCGTCACCCTATAGGCCGTGTACTGTTAATGTGACCAGTTGTTGCTCATAAAGGAATTCTCTACTGTTTGAATGGTGCAGTTGCTTCGGGAAATTTCGCACGAGAATGTTGTAAAGCTTGTGAATGTTCACATCAATCATGCGGACATGTCATTGTACCTTGCCTTTGACTATGCTGACCATGATCTTTATGTAAGTTGCAAATCCTCGTCAATTTACATTTCGATCATGTCAAGGGTTTGATTGAGATTGGGGTTTAGACTGCTAATTTTCTCTTTCTTCAATAAACATCCCTGAAGGTTCCTGTTGAAATTTCAGGAAATTATTAGATATCACAGGGATAAGGCCGGCGGGCAACCAATCAACCCCTATACAGTAAAATCATTGTTGTGGCAGCTGCTCAATGGACTTAATTACCTGCATAGGTAGTTCTTACTCTGAACTAGCATATTCATTGAGTGAAACTTCTATGCGAATTTTCACAGTCCTGATAATGTTTCTGCAGCAATTGGATCATACACAGAGATCTAAAGCCATCAAATATTTTGGTATGCATTTGAAACTTTTTTTTGTTTTTGGTATTAGTGAGAGGGCTTGTATTTCATTTTTAAGTTTCACGCCAAGCTGAGGCAGTATTTACCCTCTTAATTTCTGAACACGTCAAACAGGTCATGGGTGAGGGTGAAGAGCAAGGTGTGGTGAAAATTGCTGATTTTGGACTTGCAAGGATATATCAAGCCCCTTTAAAGCCATTGTATGAAAATGGGGTGAGGTGCATGATTCCTATTGGACCCCTTTAAAGCCATTGTACTACAATCTTCATCTTCCTGTTGGTGTTTATTTATTTGCTACTGCCTCCAGCTAAGGAACTGTTACTTCATTTTTGTTACCAATCTGTTGTATTTGTATTATTAATTTCAGGTTGTGGTCACTATTTGGTATCGTGCACCAGAATTGCTCCTAGGGGCAAAGCACTATACAAGTGCTGTTGGTATCCTTTCAAAAATTTTTATATGTCTGCTTCATCTTTTGAATGAGCATGGAGGGAGATCTGGAATTGAGCCAATCTGACTCATTCCTTAATGCTTCAATCAGACATGTGGGCAGTTGGCTGCATTTTTGCAGAACTTATAACATTGAAGCCTCTTTTTCAGGGCCAAGAAGTCAAAGCAACACAAAATCCTTTCCAAGTATGATTTTTTTTGTTTTGTTTTTTTCCCTCCATTGTCTGTAGGTTTTATCACTTCTCATAGCAGTTATTTGATCAATATCTCCTGCAGTTCGATCAGCTTGACAAGATATTTAAGGTCTTAGGTAACAACATATGTCAAATTTGTTATAGTATGATATTCTGACTTAAGTTAAATGCAAAACCATGAAAGAACTTTTTATTTCAGGCCACCCTACAGTGGAGAAGTGGCCTATACTGGCGAACCTTCCACACTGGCAACAAGATGTACAGCACATCCAACGACGAAAATAGTCAGTAGTTTTCCTTTTTAAGTTGATGCTTTTTTTTGCTTAGAAATTTTAGGTTGATGTTCAATTTAACATTTTCTGTTTATTTTCACGGCTGCTATGACATATGCATGTAGAAAGTCCTTATTGTTTGCTTTGGATTTTTGATAGTGAAACCAATGGAATTGGTACTGTTGTCCCCCTGCCTGCCAAAAGCGCTGCTTTTGACCTCCTATCCAAGATGCTTGAGTATGTGTTCCACTAAATGATTTTGAACATGTTTCTTGATTTAGTTGCCTGAAAATCAGGATGAATTTGTTTTTTTTTCTCATTTGCAGATACGATCCTCGGAAGCGTATAACTGCATCACAAGCATTGGAGCATGAGTAAATAAATCCTTCTCTTTAGTTTCTATCCTTTTCAGTTTGTCCTTTTCACTTCAGCATCTATTGGTTATAGTTTTTTAGTGTAATAACAATTTAGTCTCTCAATGTTATAATCTTGCAATTTACTCCTCTTATCCTTAATTTCTACCAGTTCAGCCCCTCATCAATTTGACTAGATTAACGTGCACGTGGAACCATAATTAGTATTAATGGATGCTTCACTAACTTCAATGAGTAGATGTTTTAATTGATAAACACCTACAATTGAAAGGTTTAATCATATTTGACATATAATCTACAATTTCCATTCTTACAATAACGTATCAAGTATTACATCGGAGAGTTGAAAGGAAGAGATTGTGAAAGGAGAAAGTTCTTTGGTGGAACAAGAAAAGTGAGACAGAGCAGTCTCATTCCTCAAGGTGGAATCCTGGAGATAATATATCTTCGGATTTCTTAGGGACTTGAGGAGACCAGTGACTCATAGTAATCATATATCAAAATAATGGCTCTGGGTCGAAGAGATCTTGAGAAATTGGAAGAGGGAGTAAAAAAAGCAGTTGAAACCAATGATAGAAAGAGGGATTAGAAATGGAAAGGGGAGGTGATGATGCTGAGGAATCAACTATGAGAACAGGATGGAAAGGAAGAGGATGTTAAGGAAATTAGCCAATTACTCTATGTAACCCTTTGTTGCTGGAATAAAATGAAAAGCTTCAATTTTCTTTGGAAATATCATATTCCTCTCCTTTGAAGTTTTCAAGAACATTTCCTTTTGGATTTTCTTTTGTTTTTATTTATTTATAAATGTTTTTAAACCTTTTATTTTGAAGTTTTGATCAAACTAAAAACTGATCACCTAAAAGCATTTAAGTTATCTATTAATTATTTTATGGTGATTTGTTATTTTTTTAAATCATAATGAACTCATGAAACTGTTGTTGAACCCATAAATCTGTGAAGACATTGGTTGTTGATTCCCGGTTTCCTTTAAAACCTATGATCTTTATATTGCATGTTTGCTTTTAGGATAAGATAGAGCTGAGTGATAATTATGCCACATTATCTGTTCAATATCTAAGACATTATTTTTATCTTATTAGGTACTTCCGTAATGAACCTCTACCAGGACGCAAGTAAGGCTCCTTACTATCAGATTTACTACTCATTGCTCTAGTAGTGTGTTTCATAGAGCAATAACAATTCTAGATCTCTCTTTATTTCCTTTAATTCCATTGGGGAAAAACCATGGTGTGTTCTCACCTTGGATTCTTTCCTTTTACCTCAGTGCACTTGTGCCTAACACAGGAGATAGGGTGAACTATCCCACTCGACCTGTGGACACAAGTACAGATATAGAAGGAACAACTAGCCTTCAGCCCTCTCAACCGGTAGATCTTCTTCATCACTTTTACTATGGTATCTGCAAACATAAATACTGCTCTGTTGGTAGTTTCTTCATCTAACAATTTCATTTCTCCATGTAGCCATCATCGGGAAATGCTGTCTCAGGGAACTTAGCAGGTGCTCATCATGCTATAGGTAACAGAGGCATTCCTCGTGGGCCTATGCCTATGGTTGGAATTCCAAGGATGCCGGGCCCTGGGATTGGCAGTTATGGCCTTCCATCACAAGGGGGAATAGGTGGTGGGATGAACCCTAACGGCATTCCAATGCAACGAGGGATTTCAGCTGCACAGCAGCAGCAGCAGGTTATTTTGTCTTACTTTTGAAAAACCATCCCTGGCCGGTACTAAATGATCAAACACAGAAATCCCTGAATTCGCAAAGTATTTCAATCCAGCAATTGGAGCCCTTTTATATTTATAGGCTTTTTTCTTTGAAATGATGTGGACCCATTTTTTTCTGCTAAATATTTATTGTGATAAACTGATCAGTGCGTCAGTTTTGCTGAAAATCAATTACTTGACTTCCTGGTTTCCCTTGTTTATTTGAGATCTAGTCTGGTTTCAAACACTGCTGATTCCAATCCTACCTGCCTTCGATTATGTTGATTTTGAGTTATATCTGAATGATCCACTCTCTTTTGTTGTTACAGTCAAGAAGAAAAGATCCGGGATTATTGCCTGGGTATCCTCAACCAAAATCAAGGCGATTCTAAGGTAATCTGCATTGACAATAATCACACTTTTGCATGATAGGAATAGTAGAGCATCCTCTTTTCTTATCAAAAAAGAAGAAAAAAAGTAAAAGCATCTTTTTCAACTAAAATGATGTGGGGATTCTACAATGCACTTTATTGGAGGGTATGTTTTGAATTTTTAGGTGTTTTATACATGCATAGTGGAACCCTCTGAGATGTTCATGAAGATTGGGCCTGAAGTGGGATTTTCCCCTGCATTCACTGGATACCTGATAGATGGACGGGGTGATGTTCAGGAACATGGAATTGTTTCCATCATGACCTCCTTAATTCAGCAGCAGTTTCTAATGAGCAACATAATGGAGTGACCCCATGTACCATCCCAATCAAATTTGGGTGGGGAGTGGATGCTGAAGGCTTGCAGTTGGATGTTAGTAATGTATTAACGGCCATCTATAACTCTTCCGCATGTTTCTGATAGTATGGAGAGCTGTAATTATGAAACGTGCATTTCAATGTATGTGGTATTTGTGATTTCCCTTGCAGGAATGTCACTGGTGGGTGGGCGGGTGGATGTTCTTTGTCATTTTATTCCCATGCTTTTCAGTTTTAACTCTCCCATAAATGGGTCATTCTAGCAATCCGGGAACTAGTTACTTTTGGATGATCAATGGTTTATATCATAAAGGAAACAAATAATTGTATGTGTCTGTTTATGCTGTCCAGGCACCCATATAACAAAGCATGCTTTGTTGTATTTCCCCATTTCACCTTACCTGCCCTAGCCTGAGTTGAATTGTAATTCTATGCCCTATTTTAAACCATGAATTGTATGTTAATTTTAGATATATTTATTACATGATTAAAAATGAAATATTCATATCAATCTTCCCTTTTTTATTATTCACTTTTATTATTACATTCACATGAGAGGCATTCAACTAGATTAGGACAACAATTAGTTTTTTATTAAATTAAATTAGTGGTACCAAAATTTTACCTCAAATAACCACCTCTGTCAAACTTTTAAAATTGTTACTTTTAGTACTAATTGTTGAATAAAATAAACATATTTGATATTAATTTTAAATTCATTTAAAAATTATTAACATAAATTTAATGTTTCATCCGAGATGATATTATATCAATTTTTGCTGAAATGTCATTATACATGGGTGATTTAATGGTGACAGGAAACGTGAAATTAGGGATTTGAGAGCTTTAACATGATGTATCAAATTATCTGATAAAATTTTAAATTTATGTCAGCATTTTTTACCTTTTATAAATAAACTCAAATATATTTATTAGGAGGGTAGTGTCCTTATATTGGAGAATTGATTTAGAGTTTTAAGTTGGTTTTAATTTTGTATAGACGGTTATTGTAGCTAAGAGTGCAAAAAAAATGATATATTTTCTGCAATTGATTGTGAAAAATTGATTTGTGAATTATTATAATAAATCAACTTATCAATTTATATCTTTATCTTGATTCATTGTATATTAGTGACAATTCTTGATGAAAATGATATCAGACCACTGTGTTGTGATTGAAGATTTGAGGAACCACAACAGCAAAATCACCAATATAGGATAGGCTTTTGACTAAAGTAAATGGAAAAATGAAAATTTTGATTGAGAATGTTTGCTAAGGAAGATCAATTAATTTCAAAGACTTCTAATGTTTGTCCCTTATTCAAAAACTCATTATATATTTTTAAAGGTTTTTGAGTAAGAAGATGAGAAGAACATAAAGAATTTTTATGTAATAAAATATAAATATATTGAAATAGTAAATAAAATATTAATTACAGACAGGGTTTGGCACCTCGATGTCAATTCTTAGCCACAGTTAAATATATCGATGTTTTTAGGTATTTTAACAATTAAATAGGTTCTTTATTTTACCTAACAATTAAATACATTTCTAAATAGTAATTGTTATGTGGTGTTATAATACTTAGTAATATTACATATAGATGTGTTATTATTACTAGTAGTCCTATTACTCAACTTCAAATTCATAAGAGTATTAATCATAATTCATAAGAGTATTAATCATGTTGAATTTAGATAATAGTAGGTTAGCCCAACCTGTACTTGGTGAGTATATAAGTTAATTGTTCTTTTGTGTCAATGAAATATTTTATTACTACACTTCAAAGTCATTGAAATATCAATCATGTTTTACTTGTACCATAATAAGTTAACCCGATTTGTACTTCCGCAAGTATATAAGCTAATTTTTCATATGTGTCAATAAAACAAATGTGGAATTGTTGCTAATGAACTTTTTTATACATAAAAAAATAATCAATGTGTTTGGTATAAGTATTAATTATCCTATTAGCAATAAAATAAATTACGGATAAGTTATCGCAACAGAGAATGGGGCCACATCAGAAATAATTATAATCTCAAGAAAAAAAGATTGAATTCAAATAAGTTTGATTTTACCATTAGCTAAGATTTTATATTCGGATTTGGTGTGGGAGCGAGCGAGTATTTGTTGTTTCTTTAAGTTCTAATAGATCAAATTGTGATTGAGAAAGACAACAAAACCAGAGAATGTAAATCACCAAGATTACCACCAAATTAATATCAGAAAAATAGTGAAGAGACTTAGAGGAATCATGCCACACATAAAGTTCTTTATTAGATATCCCATAAAGAAAGTGCAAGATATGCTTAATATCCAATGAGTTGTCGTAGGCCCGATGCATAACTTGTCACACTTGATATACTACATAAAAGATATTGGGGCGAGGAAGAGTAAGGTACTATAGTGAGCCAATAGCCTCACGATACATAGTTGGGTTTGAAAGAAGGGTCTCATTATGGCTAGAGAGATGCAAATCAAAGTAGACTAAAGTAGAGAGAGGTTTGTAGGAGCTCATAATCATTCGATTAAAAAGATCATTAATATATTTACTCTGGATGATGAGTAACCTAGGAGTATTTGATTGAATTTTAATTCCAAAGAAGTGGTGAAGAGAACCAATGTACTTCATAAAGAATTTCTTATGAAGAATTTATAAAATGGTGGCGAAAGAAGTAGTGTGAGATCCAGTGATTATGATATCATCCACGTATAACAACAGAAAGATAATAAAGTCATATGCCCGATAGATGAAGAGAGAAAGATAATAAAGTCATATGCTTGATAGATGAAGAGAGAATTGCCTACATGTGAAGCATGAAAACCCAATGCCAAAAGGAACGTTCTAAGGTGAAGATACCATGCTTGAAGAGATTGCTTAAGTTCATACACAGACAGATAAAGTCGGCAAACATGTCGGCGATGAGCCGAGTCGATGAAACTCGGTGGTTGACAAATATATACTTCTTTAGAGAGATGCCCATGGAGAAAGACTTTATTAACATATAGTTGATGAATCATCAAGGGATGAGAGACAACCATGAATAAAATAATGCCAATAGTGATAATTGTAATAACCAAACTGAAAGTCTCATTATAGTTCATACCAACTTGTTGAGAAAAACCTTACGTACCTAATCATGCTTTGTAAAGTGTCACAATACCATCATAATATTATTTGACTTTGTAAACCCACTTATAATTAATTACATGTCGATGAGGAGGATGAGGTATCAAGTCTCAAGTGTGGTTGGCCAAAGGAGCTATGTATTCATTATGTATGGCATTAGTCCAACAAGGATGGTGATAGGCTTGAGCAAACGTGTGGGGTTCCTCTAAAGATGGTGATGCAATAAATGTAACACTGAGAGTTCTGAACCGGAGATTAAGCCAAATCAAACCAGGAACTAAGACAAATCCAAGAAGAAAAAACCTAAACTGGGATTGAAAATCAAACTGGATTTAGAGTATGAGTCAAACCGAGACAAAATATAATGACAAAGGTCATGAAATATACTTGAAGAACATCTTGTGATAAAAAATCAAGGCCTGGGAGAAGCCTAATGAAGAATTGGTTCAGACGGAGTTTGAACTAGCTTAGTTCACAAAACCCCCAATTTTTAGAGTGGATACATAAATTATAATTTGGTAATTTTTTTAGTCCATTTAATGGGAAATTGAACAAAACAATTTAGAAGTTATTATTGGACCTAGAACCGGTCGAAAAATTCGTTAGAAATCAGTTTGGAATAGTGTCGAACCGGCTGAACCAACCGGGAGAACAGGACATGCGCCACACGCGCAACTCCGCCACGTGCACACGCGCCTCGTCCCCTCCACCCGATAGACCACCTGAACCCGGATAAAACCCGAAAATTCCCCAATAGAATTTCAAAACCCACTGCTTGGAAATTAATTCATTTAGAGAGCTAAATGCCATGATATGATGAAAGGGGGCTATGATCAGATAGCCAACTAAGTCTAGAATTCAACCATATAAAGATTGGATGTTTCCATGTCAGTTTAAGATCATAATTCTCTTTGAAACACTCAAACCTCTATTTTCTAATAATCACACCTATAGAGAGCACCACTTCTCCCTAACCACCAAACTTAGAGTTTTAGGTGTCCATAGAAAGCTACGAGAGTCAAATTTCTAACATCGTCTCTCTCAGACATTGACCCTATCGTCGTCAGTAAGATCAAATAGTATTGAACCTTCTCCAGCAAAAAACAAAGCACCTAGTTGTGTGACCATTTTTTATGCTCTCGATGGCCAACAAGGGCTACAAAAAATTCAATCGACTTCTCTTAACCTTAACTTTCGAATGACACTGGCTGATTTGGATAAGCGTCGAGGTCGAATCAATTCTTAAAAGTGAACTTTAGTTGTAATAGATTTTAGTAAAACAGATTTTGCAGGGTGTTAGATCTCCATTTAAGGTGCTTCAAGTGGACACAAACTCTTCTAAGAGTTAACTTTTGAGTTGCACTAGTGCCACCAACTAAGTCATCATCTCCTATGTGATTCCAGCATTGACTCAACTTTTGCTCGATAAACTACTAGTTTAGAATTAATCCCAATTGTCACTATTCCAACCAACTCTGGCTGAACAGAGACTAGGACGACCTAGGGAAGGCCAAAAAGACCTCATATCTGAGTTTGAATTTTTTTGGGAATTATTTGGTTAGAGAGAAAAGATCGGTGACTAAAATATAAATATGTATAAGTTGAAAAATCCATTTAAGAATAAGTTTTCTTGGGGTTCTTTTTAAGGTTCTTAATAAAGTTTTAGAACCATTTGGAAATATTGGTAAAGTTTTAAAATTTGATGGCACGTTTACAATGCAAAATGACCTAAAAGTGACAAAATAAAAAGTTTAGGGACTAAAGTGTAAATAAGGAAATTTGTGTGTTCAAAAGTGATTTTTTTGGAAGTTTAAGGTCCTAAATGAGATTAAATAAAGTTTAGGGACCCAGATGGAAGATTTTGAGAATAAAAAAAATAAGTTTTAAAGAGTAAGGACAAAATGGTAATTTTGCATAAATTAAGGACTATTTTGCAAATAATATGAAATAAGACTTAAAAATATTCTTAGGTATTTTGGGGACCAGAATGAGACTAAAGGAAACTTGAGAACCCAAATGAAAGACTTGAAAAATTCTAGAGTCCCCAAAAAAAGTATTTTAAGTCATAGAGGACCCAAAATTTGGACCAAAATGTAATTTTGGAAAAGTAAGGTGCTTAAGTGGTAGATTAAGGATTTCTAAGCACATAGATAAGTATAACCACAAGAGATTATGAAACTAACCAATTACTAACTAACCTTAAGGGAAGAATAGTTAAATAATGGTTTTTCGACACTTAATTTGAATTAACTGAGCCCGATGGGCGAAACCATAATTTTTTAGGGAAGTTACAAGGTAACAATTAGGTGTTGATATTAGTACTTAAACTTTCACGCCCAACCCGATTTATCCTGTCCGAACATGTGAACAACCAACCATACCTCCCAATACTACAATAGTGATCACAATCATTACTGTAGTACCAACAAGTGTAAGGCTCTGAATAATAGTAAAATAATTATCAAAATATTTTTCTAAAATATGCCGGAATATGTAACGTTGAGCATAAAATTGTAAGGGTGGGAACATACCAGATATGTAGATCGATTTCTAAGCTCCTCCTTGATATTTTAATACCTGAAATGGATGAGAGGAGTGGGTGAGTGTCACGCCCCAACCCGGTTTGGTCGGATCCCCGTGAACAACCCACCACTCTCCTGGTTTATTAAAGGGTTTCCCCTTATTATAATTTGTAAAGAGTAAGGCGTCCTTTAAACCTGCACCATTTCCTAGAATATCATAATCAAAACTGCATGAAATTTTAAACTTTACATACCTGTCTTACAAGCATCTTAGTTGATGGTCTTTCAAGATAGGCTTTCCGGGATTTCTTGAAAGGGATATAAGGGAGTGGGTGAGTACGACTACTCAGTGAATAGGTTTTCAAAGGTCTACTTTTAACTTTTAAGAAAAACATTTATATGAAGTGTGCCAGACTCCTTTCTTTTCAAAAAAAAAATTCATTCGTTTAAAAATTTGGGTTTTTCCATTATGTCTTAGTTACCGGTGTGTCATCACCCAACACACATCCTTCATCATGAAGGTTATACACATTCGCAAGTCAGTATCGCTATTGAACCCGCTAGTGGCTTCGGAGCGACTTTTCCTGCCACCCGGATAGAAGTACAACCACTTCTACCCTGTAAATGAGTGGATGTACGTGACATCCGACCCACAATCCCGAAATCACTTCTTCATGTACGTATGAGGACAGAGACCTCATCCTGTCCCCACCCTGGTCTCATGCGCTTGGTGCTACTCCAGATTTTGCACAGACACCTGGAACGACAATCTGCCCTTATACTCACCGGGTCGTCCAGGGCCCTTAGGACACATCACTACCCCTCATGGGCGTCTTGATGATCCCGTACTCATAGTGCATGCACAAACAATGTTTTCTTATATTGCCATATAATATGTGGTGCCACTAGTCCAACAGCCCCGACTCTCAACTCAACCCGCAGCTGTTTGTCTTGACTAGTCCGTCGACCTGTCATGTCGCACTGCCGCTAGTTGATTGAGCATGTCGGTCCTATCTTGCTACCATGGCCAAACAATTCACTTATTAAGTTTTATGGCACATATATCACGTTCGTTTACGAGCTCTTGCTCGTGCCAACTGGCCTTGGGCCCACTGTACGAGATTTTCAAAATTGGGCATTTAGCCTCCAAGTTCCAAAACCGAGGCCCCTGGCCTATTAGAGCTATTTGAGCTCCCGTCGAGAAGGTCTCCCAAATTGTTTAAGCATTGGCACACAGTCAGGGGAGAGCACTTCCGACAAAACATATGTTTTCTCTATCCATTATACCGCCCGGGTATAAGGACACCTCCGTTCATAACCGATGAACGGGTTTTCAACTTCCTTCGGGGAAGTCTCATCATACCAACCGGGTATGATCTACTTACAACCAGTAAGTAGTTTTTCTGCATGATTTTCACACCACTTTTTCTAAGTAGTGATGTTTAAAATACCACTTAATAGTGGGTTTTCATACCGAGGTACTTATCATTGCTCAACCGGTATGATATAAAATTTCTACTCATAACCGATAAGTGGTTTTTAATTTTAAGTTGTGCTCATCATCCCAACCGGGTATGATATTAGTAAATCCACTCACCCGTTAATGCCGTGAATTCCACTAGATTGGTTTTTTGTATTTACGCGAGCTTGTCCTTGCTGGCGTTCCCGGTATTTCGCGTTCCTACACGATATGAACAACCTTGTTCATTATTACTCGGCATAACAGCCTTCATTCATTTCCAATTAATGAGAAAACCCAAACTTTTAGTTATTTGTAATTAGGTCCCTAAAGTTATTTCTCTTTAACTTTAAGTCCCTAATGTCGGTTTTTCCTCAAATTGAGTCTGTAACTTTTAAAATTTATCCTGGGACCTCAATTTATTCAATTTCACCAAAAAGGGATTTAATTTCCCAAATTTCCAATTTGGTTCCCCAATTTTTCCAAAATTACCATTTTGCCCTTCTTTTACAAAAATGGTAAGTTTTGCCCCAAAAATTCCAAAATTTCTCAGTTGGTCCTCCAACATTATTTTCATGCCCAATTGACTCTCAATTTCATAAAATTGTATTTTAGCCCTTTAAATTTCGAAAATCCCCAAAATTTCCCCCAATTTCAACTCTTCACCACTACTGAATTTGATTTCATCAAATTGACCGATCAAACACTTATAATTATTGAAATTGGAGTTGAAATTGAGTTCTTGCATGTTCATACGATTCTAAGAAACTTTGAATCGCAGATTTTAACGCTAGAACGAGCTTAAACAGAGCTTCGCCGGAAAATAGACTATAGAGAGAGAAAGCTTCGATTACTCACCGATGAAGGCACGGCGGTCCGAGCTTTCGATCTAGGCAGATAGGTCTCGTCTTGAGGTTTATCCTAGAATCAAGAATTGCATCAATTGATGCGGAATTGGATTAGAATTTCGTCATTGAAATTCGGTTAATTCTTTCTCTAGCACCGATCGAAAATTATGAAGGGGAGCTAAATTGGCTTACCTTTCGGTCCTAATTCAGTCGTGGAAAGGTTGAGGAAGTGTTGGGAGGGCTTGGTTTGGCCTGAGGAGGGCTTGCAATGGCTGATTTCAGCTTGGCCGAAATAGGGAAGCTTCGGTCCGCCGGAGTTGCTTCACTATTCCATCATGTCGGCGTTTCTCTAACAATTCTTGGATTGACTGGAGTTTGCTATCAGATAGCTGTCTTCTCCCCGGTTCTAAAGAGCCCGACCTTTGTTCAAATCGAAGCTCTTGTTTGAGCTTTACCGGGAAATGGAGTAGTAGTGAGAGAGAGAGAAGTGTTCAGGTATGAGGAGAATGAAATGGGGATGACCTATTTATATAGGCTTAAAACCCTTATATTAAATGAGCGAGATTTATTACTAGTATTAATATTGATTTATCCTAGGAGGTCACCCATCCTCACACTACTCTTAGGCAAGCACACTTAACTTTAAAGTTCTTATGGAATCTAGTTCACCTAAACCACTTTGATTTTTGTTTTCTAATTTGTCTTAAGTTTCTTTTCCAAGGTTTTAATTAACCCTTTGTATCACCCCGAGAGTTGTAAATTCCCAACTTGCCCGTTCAGAAATAATCGAGTTTGTGAACCGGTTCTGAATCCTCACTTGGTTTGACCGGTTCTTTTCCTGGTTTTCCTTAGCTCAAAAGGGCGAGTTTTACAGTGAGCTTGTAACTCATTGAGTATGATTGACTTAAATCATGACATCATAACTACGATTTAGCACATACCCTAAAACAATTAATAAAGATATTTTAGAAATTCATTTTCATGGTTTAAAAAAAAAGTTCTATGTTAATATACGAATAAGCTAACAACTTATTTGTCTTTGAAAATATTTCATAAGCTCTTATCTATTCAGATTTAATTCATGAGCTTGTTTCTGACACACCAATAATATCAATTTTCTACGTGGAAGGATTTTACATAAATTTATTTGTTCAAGGTTTAAATTTATGGGTTTATTTTAGACAAACAATCAACATAATAAATATTTTTTATCATAAAAGGGAGCATATGTTTACATAACAGAAATACGTATGTCTCACTTATGGTATGGAGCGCTTTTACAACCACCCTCATATGAGGCTAACAACCTTAACCACACTGGTATGAGGCTACAATCTCGCCCATTAATTTGTGTGAGCATTGTAGCCCAACCCCCAAACATATTGATTGAGTTGTCCGCTATAGAGAGAATAGACATTTCTCCTTCACCAAGTATAATACTCGTTGGACTCCTAGAGCACTTGACATAATGGTCCTGTGAGAGCCTCCATTGTACCAACCTTACTAACCAGCAGTTCTCATAACCATTATTACCATGTACCAGACGTCTTATGGTCTCATTTATGATCATATACAAGTAATAGTTTTATTTTAACACCTTTGTCTTTGCATTATCAGCCCTTACAGTGAGACCTATCACTATCTCGAAAGCATTTACTAGAAATCACCCATTTTACACAATATTAACATGTTTTAGTATATTAACATGTTCAAGATACTATCAAGGTTATTTAAGGGACAATGCACATTTCTATTAGCTTTGTGCCCACTTTCACAAAATTAGACCTAACCGACTCTTATCGATCATGGGCATCACCCATATCTTGCATTGATAGTTAGAAGTAGATCGTTCCCTTGAAGTGTGTTCACACACTTTTCACTAGAAATCATATAATAAAAATGCATGCTTACTATAGAAATATATCCTAAAAATAGTTTTTAGCAATTTCATATAGTCATAGTATTATTGTAAACCCTGCACTTTTGAGTTAAGGAAAATCAGGAAAAGAACCGGTTAAACCGAGTAAGAAAACCGAGCTGGTTTACAGACCCGATCATATGAGAATAAGTAATTTGGAAATTTACAACTTTCGGGTGATCCAAAGGGTTCATTAAACCTTGGAAAAGAAACTTAAGACAAAATAGAAGAGAAAAACCAAATTGGTTCAAGTGAACGATATCCCATAAGAACTTTGAAGTTAAACGTGCTTGTACGAGAGTAGTGTGGGGAAAGTATAATTAAATATATATTAATTATTAGAATTAATACCAATAATTTATGTCAATATTAATACTAGTAATAAATCTCTCCCATTTAATACACGATTTTACACCCTATATAAAGAGGTCATCCCCATTCATTCTCCTCACACCTGAACACTTCTCTCTCTCTACTGCTCCATTTCCTGGTGAAGCTCGAACCAGAGTTTCAACTTGAACATTTTTCTTAACCTTGAAAGGAGAGGTTGGGCTATTTAGAACTGAGGAGAAGACATCTATCTAATAGCAACTCCAGTCAATCTGAGAATCGTTGGAGAAGCGCCGGCATGATGGAACAGTGAAGCAACTCCAGGGGACCGAAGCTGCCCTATTTCAGCCAAGATGAAATCAGCCATTTTGAGCCCTCCTTAGACCAAACCAAGCCATCCTAACACTTCCTCAGCCCTCCCATGGCCGAATTAGGACTGAAAGGTAAGCCAATTCGGCTCCTCTCTGCAATTTTCGGTCGGTGCTAGAGAGAGAACCGACAGAATTTCAATGATGAAATTCTAACTCAATTCGACATCAATTGATGCGATTCTTGATTCGATTCTTGATTCTAGGATGAACTTCAGGATGAGAGCTATCTGCTCAAATCGAAAGCTCGGGTCGTGCCCTCAACGGTGAGTAATTGAAGCTTTATCTCTCTACAGTCTATTTTCTAGTGAAGCTCTGTTTGATCTCATTCAGTCATCAAAACTTATGATTCAAAGTGTTATTGAATTGTAAGAAGATGGAGAAACTCAATTTTAACTTCAATTTCAACAATTAGATGTGTTTGATTGGTCAATTTGATGAAATCAAATTCGGTTGTGCCAAAAAGTTGAAATTAGGGGAAAATTGGGGATTTTCGAAATTCAAAGGACCAAAATGCAATTTTATGAAATTGAGGGTCAATTGGGATGAAAATAATGTTGGAGGACCAATTGAGGAATTTTAGAATTTTTGGGGCAAAACTTACCATTTTTGTAAAGGAAGGGCAAAATGATAATTTTGGAAAAAATTGGGGGACCAAATTGGAAATTTAGGAAATTAAATCTCTTTTTGGTGAAATTGAATAAATTGAGGTCCCAAGAGAAATTTTAAAAGTTACGGGACTCAATTTGAGGGAAAACTAACATTAGGGACTTAAAGTTAAAAAGAAATAACTTTGGGACCTAATTGCAAATAATAAAAAGTTTGAGTTTTTTCATTCATTGGAAATGAATGAAGGCTGTTATGCCGAGTAATAATGAACAAGTATGTTCATATCGTGTATGAACGCGAAATACCGGGAAAGTCAGCATGGACGAGCTCGCGTAAATACAAAGAAGTGGTCTACTAGAATTCACTGCATTAACAGGTGAGAGAGTTTACTAACATCATACCCGGTTGGGATGATGAGCACAACTTAAAATTAAAAACCAATTACCGGTTGTGAGTGAAAACAAGTATGTTCATATCGTGTATGAACGCGAAATACCGGGAAAGTCAGCATGGATGAGCTCGCGTGAATACAAAGAACCGGTCTAGTGGAATTCACTGCGTTAACAGGTGAGCGAGTTTACTAACATCATACCCGGTTGGGATGATTAGCACAACTTAAAATTAAAAACCAATTACCGGTCTAGTGGAATTCACTGCGTTAACAGGTGAGCGAGTTTACTAACATCATACCTGGTTGGGATGATGAGCACAACTTAAAATTAAAAACCAATTACTGGTTGTGAGTGAAAATTTTATATCATACCCGGTTGGGAATGATAAGTACCTCGGTATGAAAACCCACTATTAAGTGATATTTTAAACATTACTACTTAGAGGAAGTGATGTAAAAATCATGCAGAAAAACTATTTACCGATTGTAAGTAGATCATACCTGGTTGGTATGATGAGACTTTCTCGAAGGAAGTTGAAAACCTGTTCATCGGTTATGAACGGAGGTGTCCTTATACCCGTACGATATAATTGATAGAGAAAATATATGTTTTGTTGGAAGTGCTTTTCCCTTACTTACTATGTGCCAATGCTTAAACAATTTGGGAGACCTTTTCGACGGGAGCTCGAATAGCTATGATAGGTTGGGGGCCTCGGTTTTGGAACTTGGGGGCTAAATCCCCGATTTTGAAAATCTCGTACAATAGGCCCAAGGCTAGTTGGCACGAGTAGGAGCTTGTAAACGAACATGATATATGTGCCATAAAACTTAATAAGTGAATTGTTTGGTCATGGTACTAAGATAGGACCAACATGCTCAGTCAACTAGCGGTAATGCGACATGACAGGTTAACGGAATAGTCAAAACAAATAATTACGGGTTGAATTGAGAGTCGGGGTATAGTGATACTGACTTGTGAATGTGGGTAACCTTCATAATGAAGGATGTATGTTTGGTGATGACACACCGATAACTAAGAAATAATAGAAAAACCCAAATTTTTAAATGAAGGGATTTTTGAAAAGAAAGGAGTCTGGCACACTCCATATAAATATTTTTCTTGAAAGTTAAAAGATTTGAATCCCATTCACGGAGTAGTTGTACTCACCCCCTCCCTTATACCCTTTTCAAGAGTCCCGGAAAGCTGAACTTTAAAAGACTTGCGCAATTAAACGCCTGTAAGACAGGTACGATTAATTTAAATTACTATGCAGTTTTGATTTATGATATTACTGAAAAAAGGTGCAGGTTTAAAAAACACCTTACTGTTTACGGTTTATAATATAAGGGAAAACCCTTTAGTAAATCGGGAGAGTGGCGGGTTGATCATGGGGATCTGACCAAACCGGGTCGGGACGTAACAATTATATTTATGGAAAAAGGGTTTTAAGCGATCATGCTGTTCAATTTGCGAGTAAAAATACGCGTCATCGGCCTAATCAAACTCGATACTAAAAATTTCACTCACCCTTATTCCAAAACTAGTTCGTCCGAGGATTTTCATGCCTTATGTGCCTTTTCTTTGCATGAACGAGCAGGTGATCAGTCCCTACAATAAATTGGGCAATTAAGTCCCAAATTATAAGTTAATTATACTTAAGACCCTTATCTTTTTTAATTACAATTAGATATTTAAGTCATACCTTATTTCCAATTAGGTCTCTAAAATTTTTAAATCTCTCCTTTGGGTCCCTAATTTCTCCTTATTTTTAATTGGGTACTTGATTTTTCACTATTTACAGTTCAATCCCCAATCTTTCAAAAATTACAATTTAGTCCCCAAACTTTGATTATCATAGATGTGATAAGACCCAAGTTGTTCATAAGAAAGGGGCGAAAGCCCAAATGCTATAAGAAAAAAAGGTTATGGTCTCGTGTGAGAAAGATGGGTACTCACCTACTATTTTCTTTGAAAAATAAATTTATATATATATATATATATATGAATATGATGCAACCTTTACCGTGAAATGTGAAATGTTATAAGAAATACAAGTAGTGGAGTCGAACAATTAGTAAGTCAAACCTTGACAAATGGTGCAGTTATTTTTTATGTGCTTGGTATATATCATGAAAATATGTTGACATGACACTTGATTAGAGATAGTGTCGACATTTGGTATACTAATGAAGTAGCAGAAGGAAAAATATATAGTATTCAAGTATATTTATGGTGTAGTAGAAGGAAAAATATATACTATTCAAATATGCTTATGATGCGGTAAAAGGAAAATTTCAAGATGTTGAATGAAATTGTATCGACATCCTTACGAGGGTTGAGTCATCTTATACGGTACTTTGTGAGTTATCCGTATTATGGCTATAAAAGTGTGTTAGCATCAGGAGTGTACAACAGATTACTCAAGGTATGACCTAGAAACTAAGTAGTAGCTTGATAGGTAAAAGCATTCACTGTTGTAATTGTTATAATAAGACGTGTGCGACATGGATATATTGACTGAAACAAAAACTGAGGTTATTGATGTGTTTCATGTGTTTTATACATTTGTGGAAACTTAGTCTTAATGATGGGACGATGCCCTATAATTAAATTTTGATAAATTTTCTAAAAGGGAATATGTAAAATTATTTAATTCATTTATAGAAAGACTACAATAAAATTTTATGGTAGAATGCAATCACATGCTAGATTGAGCATTATTCTTTGGATCTACTATGCATATTATATTTTGGTAAGATTGCATGGCAATTATTTTTAAATAAATAAATAAAATTCACTCTCCTTCCATAGAAAATAAAACAACTTTTAATATATCATAGGTAAAGAAACCTATACTTGATAAGTTTTTATTTTATTTCCAAATCTTCAACATCTATACACAATGGAGGAAAATTTAGTAATGTTGCCAATGGTTATGTTATATGATAGTTTATACAAATACATGCTCTTTTTATTTGAGGGCATGCTATTTTTTATGTTTAATGTTCTTTTTATTTCATTTTTTTAAAATATAGTTCTCTTCAAGTATTTACTTGATAGAGCTGTTTGTCACAATTATTATATAGACTATATTAGTATCACATTAAAATTTAGAATAATGAGTCATCATTATTCACAAAGGGCATGGTTTAGCATATATCTTTGTTGCCAAAGTATTTTCTTGAATTATTATAAAATTCAGTGGCATTTACCATCCCAATTGGTTGGTAGCGACTACTTTATTTAACTATTATTTGATATGACATTTATTATAATATTCATAGGTTATTATAGTATGTTTGTAAATAAATTCTTCCTTTTAGATTTCTTCATCATCTAAAATAAATAATTGTACGATTACCATTTCACTTCTCTTGAATTCACATAATTTGCAAATGCTAATTAAGCTTTACGAAACCTTAAAAAATCCTAAAATATCACATACGACTAAAAAACACAGTAAGTTGTAAATGGAGGAATGACAAATGTGAAGGGCACCTTACTAACTTGTATTATAACCTATATATGTTTTGATGCATGATTATGCCTTACCGTGTTTTATTATGATAATTAAGTTAATATTCATATGTAACTTTATATTCAAACTTAACACTCCAATTTTGGAAAAATAGACTTCTAATCAAAATTGTATACATTGCATAGGCTAATAAATTATATTATTATTTTATAGGTATAATTAGTAATAAATTATGAGTATGAAAATACTATTTAATGGGTTTTATTTAATAAGTAGCATAGTAAATAATGAGTATGAAAATACTATTTAATGGGTTCTATTTAATAAGTAGCATTGCACTTACTGTGTTTCGGAAGATACTGTGATATCGTGATTATTTTATTAAAGTAAGGTTAGTACGGAGTTACAAATTATTTTGATAAAACTTGATTTCAGTGATATCTTAGAAATTTGGACAATAACCGTTATTTTAATGAATTGGGAATTTGAATTTTTTTTTAAATTCGAAAGTCTATTGTATTTTTATTAACGCATAATTTTAAATATAATTATGAGCTATATTTATAATAAATATCTATATGAACTTATGAAAAATACAAGTTTTTAACTTGTGAATTGCAATTAAAAGGGGGACTTCATCCCTAATTTCAAAAATAGATTTCTATCCACATTTTTTTTCCTCTAAGGGTATTAGTGGAAGATAGTGTTTTATATCTAAAATGTTGGTCAAAATTTTTTATGACGTAGTTTTTCTACAAGCTAGTGCAAAATTGTTTAACACGTTATTAAGTACAAGTTGAGAGTTATATAATCACACGAATAGATTATAATTCTAGTACGATTTATAAACTAATAAATAAGTTATTGTTATACTATTATTTGTATTCTTGGGATACTTATAAACTTTTGTGTGAAAATCACTTTTATTTGTACTAAATAGCACACCCCTCTCACTTTTCTCAGCTTTCCTCTCATTTGGGTAAAAAAAAGGAAAGAAGCATTTTTTCTTTCCATTTCTTGAATTTCCGGAGGTATCCTTGCATATTGTTGACATTCTTCAGCAAAAAGGTATGTCTTGAACATACCCTCGGAGTCTTGAGCAAAAAACATACCCTCTAGAAAACCTATCACATAAAGAAATCCACATCCCCCCATCAACCTCAAGAATCATAGACGGATGATTCGTGTAAATACTGATCTCTACAAACAAACACAGCAAGCCTCGATCAGCCAATACAACCACAAGACTACCCACTTATACTCAATATCAACGACTTGTGCTATAAAGTTCATTGATCTTATGCGCATGATAATAGCTAGTGAGATTGAATCATGGACAAGTCCTATAATAAAATTTTACAATATCTGACCAAAAAAATTGAATATATATATAGCAGCACCCTGTTGGGGAGGTATACAGACCATTTTGGGTACCGTCGTCATGTTCCATGAGTACCATGCGTCCTCGAAGCCCAAATACCAAACACCAGAAACCAGAACACGAACAGGATTGCCCAATAGCGTGCTGGTCCATACTTGATCCTGGTGAGCACAAACTGCAGGGATGGCAAGCCAAGATACAATATCACCAAACAAGATTTGGAGTATTAGACATTCACGGTATGCAGATTCGTCTTTAGTTTAACTGGGATTTCAATAAGACATTGATCAACAATTGAAGGAATTCCAACATCTGTTTCCTAGAAATGCTCTTTCGGAATTAGTCTTAATATTATCTGGATCATGCTGAAGCAAATCTTTGGTTCCGTAGAGGCAAAATAAATAGTTGATAGATAATACTTCTGTAGAGACCTAATGAACATTAATATGATTGCATTGTGGATAAGAAGTACTTACAAATCGGAAGAAAACCACAATTGTCAAAGCACAGACTCCACCCAACAGAATATGAAGACCACTTCGAGCTGTTTTCTGCACATGAAGTGAAGAGCTTATGTGAAGAAGCACATCTAAAGCAATGATCCGAGAGACTTTCTTTTTTTTAGTTACTGATAGATTTTGCTTGTGTAACATTTTTTAATTCCATAGGAAAATGTTGTGTAACAAATATCCTGATCCCACCAGCGAGAGAGATACTAACCTTGCCCACTCGCGGAGCTATGAGCCAAGCCAGGGTTACTGTCAGTAGTCCAGTAGCAAGCAAGATGCCAGTGCCTTCCACTGCCCATTTCGTTGCAGGGTTATCAGAAGGGCTATTATCTTCAAACCCTGTAGATGAAAGTGGCTCAGAAGCAGCGTGTGAAGCTGCAGCACTAGCTTGTACAGCATGAACATTACTGCTGTTATGATTAGGATTAAACCACAGTGAAATTTCACTGAGCCGTTGCCTTCGGATTGCTGCAACAGCATCAGGATCCACACCTGAAGCTGCATGCTGCGGTGCAGGAATTTGTTCCCCGCTGGCTGTCCTTTCCCTTAAAACTTCATAATCCTTCAGAGAACTAACAACTTTCTTGAAGTCAGCAAGTCTAATGTTCTTGGTCACATGGCCACAAATTTCGCAGACAGTGGATCCATGGTTAATAAACCATTTGAGCGCACAAGAATAATGCACTAGTGCAAGATCACTTTTACAAGAACAGCCAAGCTCCATAAGTGAATCTCCAGACTGGCCCATTTCCAAATCCGTCCTACAAATATTAATCTCCCCTCGGGGACTGATTATCTCGACAAATCCAGAATCTCTTCTATCATTTCTCAAACTTTCAAGTTTCTGATCAGCCTCATGAGTCCCATTAGTTTTATCTGATTCCTGAGCTGGAGAAATAATGCCCAAAAACTGCAATGCAATGTCCCCACATTTATCAGATTCAACACACTGACAGACGCGGCAAATTGGAAGTCCTGCCTCTTTCTCTAAACTGTTGCGGGCTGGTGTCCTTGATCCATTGCTATCAACAGATGCCGGATCACCGCTCGTGGTTTGCGAAGATAAGTTTTTACCCATTGCACTATGCAAAACAGGGTATTCTCAAGATGTATTTCATTGCTTACAACCTACAGTAACCCCAGCCGCATCTACAGGAATACATCTATGACATGAACTTCCCAAATGCAAAAACTGATGGGAGAGATACAGAAGTTTGATCCCCAAGTAAAGATTAACAGGTGAGACAGTCTATCCTTGTACGTGTACTACAGAGCTGTGAGAATTTTGACATAATCGATGTTCTTGATCATTACCTATGGCATAGAAACAAAGAGATGACTTAATACATATCCAAGAGCCGCATAAGATGGGCAAAATTTTGAAACATACCGATATTAGCTTGTAAAAATGCAGGTGTCAGTCAGTGTGAAAAAAGTAGTACAATCTCATCAAAATAACAAAGCAACTAGGATAAATATAATAATCTCAGCCCAGTTCAATATTACCAGATCTAACGACAAGTGCAGTCCGAGTGTCAGTTTGGTAATCATCCAATAGATGCAAAAACGGGTCCCAATACTACCATAAAAATCTCGCCAGTTAATCAGTAAAAGGAAACACATTTTGGAGGAATTGTGCAGGTATCAGAACCAGAAGCAGTAAATGCTACCCGAGCTGGTCATCACTAAACCTTAAAATGATTAACCCGAACCATTTTAAACACCTAAGAAGGTCAAATTCAGGGGCGATTTGTCGGCGGATGCGACAAATAAATCTCTTAACAGAATCCAAAATCACCCCCAGCGCACTATATTATCACAGGCGAGAAAGGCAGATTAAAACGCGGAAGCTCATGCACGCAGAATTATACGGAATGAAAGCAGAAAAAAAACAGCAACTCAGCTCAGGCTCCTGCAACCGAGAGCTCGAGGAGACACGGAGATCAAATCACCTGTAATGCTCAGGTGGAACAGACAAGACGTAAAGGAGGAGAATGTTCGAGTATGAGAGAGAGTGGGAGAGCCTACCTTTATCTTCCGCCTGATAATCCGATCCCTTGCTTGAGGAGAGCAACAAAAGGTATCGAATACTCGGCGGAACTCGTCTTCTACTCTATTAGAGTGAGAGAGAGAAGAGGATTGATTTGCAGAGACATGAGGCACAGTGAGGTCAAATTGATATGTGAATGAGTAGTCTGTAGTCTCTCTCATCCGACTATCTTTATACGGTCTATTCAATTGTATATTATATTTATATATAATAATATATAAATAATTATAATTAATAATAAAAGACGCTGCAACCTGTGGGTGTGGAGCCGTCAGCCTTGTCCGATTATCCCTCTCCCATCTCCATCATACATGCATAAAGCATATAGTAGCCTATAATTGTATTTTCCACTTCCTAAATTATTATTTTATTTTAAAAATGTATATATTTAATATTTTAGTTGATAATATCTTCTGTCCAAATTCTTAAGAAAAGTTTTTATAAAATATACACATATTTTATTCAATTAAGAGATACTAGCAAAAAAATTCAGACTATAAGATGCAAGGATAAAATATTATTTTATTTAAAAAACTTTAATGAGGGGTAGTATGGGAAAACTCAACATGAAGATATTTTTATATTGGCTCAAACTATAAGATAGAAGGATAAAATATTCCCCTGACTAAATGCATATCCAATATAAATAAAATATGGTTGTTTTAATTTAAAAAATCTCCAAAAACGTTTAAATAACCCTAAATATTTTGTCATAACTTATCATTAAATTTTATTGGTGACTAGTAATACAAAAAAATATTTAGTCGGACTAGAGCAGGATCAACTAGGTGAAGCTCACTTTTTTTACTAATTTTAAATTTGAATTTAGAAGTTTAGAATAATTTGAAATTGAAGGGTTTGAAGAAATTTGAAAAGGAGATAAATGTTTGAACATGAAAATTATATAATATATGAAAAAATAATAAAATAATAAAAAATATAATGCCAAATAACATGTATATAATTATGTTATATATAATAAATTATATATATTATTTTTATTATATAATCAAATAATATAATACAGTTAAGTTATTATTATAATAATAAAATTAATTAATGTTAATTATATAATAATAACACAATAATAATATATATAATAAAATATGCCATAGGTATAAGATATACATTTTTATTCATTGCATTTTTATTATATAATTTTATAATATAACATAAATATTTTATTTTTATAATTAAAAAATAAAAAAAATATTTATTTATAAATATTGTATAATAATATCAAATATACATTAAATTATATTATAATATATATACATTATATCTATTTTTATATTATATATTTATTATATAATGAAAATGAATTATTATTATATAATATTAATAATGTTTATATAAAAATATTGTATAATTATAAGATGGAAAATAATATATAACTATATAATAAAGTATATTATATATAAAATATATATTTTCATTACATAATTGTATATAAAATAAATATATATTATTAAAATAATATTAAATTACAATATTTGAGGAATTTCATTTAATTTTAATAAATGAAGGGTTAATAATCATAAATCACCTCTAACCTCTCCCCGTACAGAATACATCAAAGGCATTCCTCCTCAAAATTGTAGCTTGCCTGGGAAATATTAGCCCAAAGAGAACCTTCACCTTACTACTGCAATTATCGCCCAAGAACTCTACCATTTGCAAACCTCTTCTGGTTGTCACCACATTCACCAAAAATCTGATAGATGTCCTAAGTACGGTAAACATATTATTTCTAAAGACAAAAAAATAACTAAAATCAAACATGAAATAACCCTTAAAATAATATTAAATTTTAAATTGGACAACAGTAGTATACATCTATTATTTTTAAATATGTGGTTGATATAAAAATAAGTAGTGATGAAGAGAAAGAGTGAAAAAAAAAGTTTTTTCTTGATTTAGAAATAGAACAAAACCTTATTGTTCCTAAGACTGATCCAAGAAAAGTAAGTCCTAATTGGATAAAGGGTCTCTCCAGAAGATGGTTCATCACACTCAACATGGAGGCAATAAACATGATTAGTAAACAAAACAAATAAAGAGAGAGTATACATCAAGGAATATAAAACAAGGAGAGATCAAGGATAAGTATATTCATAACGCTACCTGCACAGTGACCATCACACTCTTAAATAAGGGGTTTTCAGGGAGTAAGAACTGTAAGCCTCGTTAGGTGAAGAGCAGAAGTAACTCATTTCTATTGGGGCTACAAGCACCGTGCAGAAGAGCAGTATTCAACCAAAAGAAAATATTTTTTCTATGCAAAAGTCTAAGAAAAATAATTTTCAGGATTTGTCCTCATTACGTGACAAAATAGCATTAGAGAAGAAATCTGCAGAAAATCCCTGTGAGAAGGCCCATTGTGCAAAATTGCAGCAGCAAGGTGAAATCGTGCCACCCAACATCACCAACGCATAAACCCATATCAGTGGGTACACCAAGTGACGTGGACAGAAGATTGTTTTTTTTCGAAAGGTTAAACTGTAGGTTGGAGTGACAAAACGGTTTTTTGTTTAAGAAATACCAAATTGATTGACTATTATAACTGTATATTGAGCGGGAAAATTCTCTCTTGCTTTTTATCAAACACCTTTGCTCATTTATAATCCGTGTAAGAGTCCTCCTTTCCAAACACTAGCATATACTAAGCTCGAACTCTAAATAAGTGGAATCAGAACCTGATTTTTATTAAGAATCTCGTACTACTGCAATTATTCAAGCATTATGGGTAGTTTGATCACTAGAGCAAAATCATGAAAAACTATCTCAGAGCAAATAAGTAATGGGAGGTCATAGAACATGAGACTCCTAAAAATACAAAATACATGGATGAGAAGTAGGTAGGCAAAATTAATACCGAAAGATCTAAGGGTAAAACATTACCTGAAACCATCGTAGATGATGATACATCAAAGTATATATGGGAAGCTTTAAAGCAAAGTTACTATCGCAGGTTAAAAAGGCACACTTCAATGCACTTTGCAGAAAATATGAGCTTGTTTCCATGAATAATGGTGAAAAAATTGAAAAATATTTCTACATAGTTCTTAAGATAGTATCCAAGATTAAAATATATGGGGAGAGTTTACCTCAAGTAGCTATTGTAGAGAAAATTCTAAGGTACATGTCGCCTCTGTATAAACATGTTGTCTGTATAATGGAGGAGACCCAAGAGGAGATGCGTTGCAAAGTAGCTTAATTATACAAAAAAAAAAAGAAGATTAATCAATCAATGGATTGATGAACAAGTTCTATCTACTGATGGTCAACAAAATCCAAAACCAATAATCACTCAAGGAAACTATGAGAGGGGATCAAATACTTACTAGAGATTGGCCACTAGAGAAAGATTTCGAGGCAGAGGAAGACAACAATATTCCCATGGACAATTATGGTGCTTCAAATGCAACAATATTCCCATGGACAATTATGGTGCTTCAAATGCAACAATATTCCCATGGACAATTATGGTGCTTCAAATGCAACAAGCACATAAGCAACAATAAGGATGAGGTAATTACTATTGAAATAAAAACTTATTGGATATTGGATTCAGGATGCACCAATCACATCAACAACAATAAGAAATATTTTTTCTCACTTTAATTTAAATTTTTGACGATAAGTAAAATTAAATGATAATTTAATCTTGTAAGTATAAGGAAATAGAGATATTATAATACAAATACGAAACCACAATTTACTTATAACAAATGATTATTATGTACAAGTAAAAACTAATTTCCTTAGCATTTGACAACTTCAAGAATAAGGTCTTAGGATAACAATATAAGAAAACACACGTAACATAAAATGCTACAGTATAAAAAATCATATAAACACATGTAATCAAATTATTAAAACACAAAAAAACTACCGTATAAATTTAGAATAACAATCATCTAAGTATGAAACGTTAGCACTTATTAAAAATAAGAAATATAATAATAGGACTTTCAAATATATAGTTATCTTTTAAATTCTGCTCAAGTTGTATAATAGGTAAAAAAAACCAATAACATCTATATTAAGACATATTAATTAGAGATTAAAATAATATTTTTAGTTAATTCACTCGAAAATCAACCACACCGGAAACCAAAAGTGAAAGAGACATATACTTACCTTTATTGATAATTATAGTAGAAAAAGATTAATCAGATATATTTAGATAATTTAAAACTAGAGTTGAAAAGGAATGAACATACAATATATTATACTTAAGAACAAATAGAGAGGGAGATTTCTCATAAATGAATTTAAAATATTTTGCCTAAAAAATTATACTAAACGACAAAAAACATTTTGCCTAGAAAATGAAATTAAGCGGCAATTAACAACATCTTACACCCGACGGTGTAGTAGAAAAGAAAAATATAATACTACTAAATATGGTACCTACAATATTAAATAAAACAAAATTATATTTTTTTTCGGGAAGAAGCAAGTGGAGTGCTGTTAAACCTACAATATTTTAGAATATTTGGATGCACTAATATAAATGAAATTCACATAAACAAACTTAATGATAGAAACAAGAAATTTATTTTCTTAGGCTATAGCGAAGAGTCTAAAACATACCTGCTATATGGCCCTATAAAGAAAACTATAATAATGAGTAGAGATGTAGCGTTTAGTGAGAATGAAATTTGGAATTGACAGTAATCAGAACAACATTCTAATGATAACCAATTATCGAAAGAAAATTTTAGACAGTTGAACATAGATAATGAAATTCGACTGAAACTCAAAGCATAGAATCTGAACTGAATGTACAACCAGATAATATACCAACTTTGGAAGAAACAAATTATGAAGAAACTCAATCTAGATTCAAGAAGAATCAAAAGTACACCTACTTGGGTAATACAGAGAGGTAAAAAAAAGCATTTCTATATGAAAATTTAGATAAAATAGTATATGTAGAACAACATGAAGGATACATTAAAAGAGGTGAAGAAAAAAAGTATATAGTTTAAAAAATGCACTTTACATATTGAAATAAGCATTAAGAGCTTGGTATAATAAAATTTCTTTGATAGAGAAGGTTTTGTTAAATATTGTTATGAACAAACTTTATTTATTAAATTCATTGATAAATGCAACTTACTAAATAGTAAGTATATACATTGATGATTTAATAGTTAGAGAGATAATGAAGAGATTTTATAGGACTTTAAAAAAATTATGTAAAAGGAATTTGAGATGACACATTTGGGAAAAATGAACTATTTCTTAAGAATTGAAATAATAAATGAGTTGTTTCTTAAATATGAAGTGCTACACATATTTAATATGCATGAATGTAAACATGTATAACTCCTATACAAACATGCATAAAATTAACAAATATAAATGAATATAACATGACAGATCCTTCTTATTATGTATGAGGTTAGTCTTATAAGAAGATTTATTAATGTTATTCGAGAACAATATTTATGGGTAGCAAAAACAATATTAGATACTTAAAAAGAACACAAGATATGAGTTTAATATATATTAGAAATGAAATAATATCATTAAAAGCATATATTGACAATTACTTTGGAGGTGATGCATAATCAAAGAAGAGTACTTAAAGATATGTTTTTTTGGAAAATAATTGTATTTCCTGGTTTTCTAAAAAAACAACCTATAGTGACTTTGTCAACAAATAAAACATGCCAAATAGTATAGTTATGATAACTCTTTAAACAAATAGAACATGAACAAACCGATGCTATTGACATATATTGTGATAACCTTTCATCATTAAAACTTTCACAAAATTCTGTTCTCCATCGCAGAACAAAACATATAGATATGAATATCATTATAGGACTCATTCAAAATAAAATCATAAATTTGAAGAATTCCTATATTTAGAATCAAGTAGCTGATATAATGAAAAAACAACTAGTTAAAGAAGTTTTTCTAAAGTTTAGAAATAGTTTGGGTATATGTGTAAAGGCTGATTTGATGAACAACTTCTCGAAGGGAAACATTTCGGGTATGTAAACATATTATTTCTAATGATAAAATAATAATTAAAATTAAACATGAAAAAATCGTTGAGATAATTTTAAATTTTAAATTGGACAACAATTATATACATATATGATTCATAAATCTATGGCTGGTATAAAAATAAGTAGCGGAGAACAAAAAGAAGGGAGAAGAGAGTTTTTTCTTTGTTTACAAATAGGGAGATTTGAAAGTTGAAGTGCTATGGGAAAAAACGCTTTGTAGCTCCATAATTAGATCACACATACAATCTTATACACGAGTTGTGATTAGAAGAATATCAAAAGAACTACTTAAAAAGGAAGATAAAAAGGAGTACAAGGAGATTAAAGTAAACATAACAAAACCTTGTCGTTCATCTTGAAGATTGATTCAAGAAGAGTTAGTCCAACTTGGATAAAGGGTCCCTATAGAAGACCATTGATAACACTCAACATCTACCTACAAGAAATATGATTAGTACAAAAAAGAAACAAAACAAATAAAAAGTGTGTCACGTCCCTATCCGAATTTTTCAGCTAGACCTGCAAACAATCCGTCATTTCTTCCGATCCTACACCTCAAATTGTAAATTTAGATTCCCCAGAATCCTACAATAGTCCTCTATCCAACTATATACTCCGTCAAGCACGAGTGTCACTAGGGAAGCATCAACGAGCATGCACAATAACCTTGTTACAATGCTGGAACACTTCCTGAACAATTCGAGCCACCTTTAACCACCTAAAGCCAAGCCAATCCTCCCTAACCATTCTCAGTTGAGTCTCGTCCTCCCTATATACTAGTTGTAAGTCCCTACCACAGTCATTCGCCCGAATATTCGAATTACAAAGCAAATTCAGTAAAATATTTCTAAATCAAATTCTCACTACTTAAGGCATCAATTGAGCAGCTATTTCATCCTAGAAGGATCCTGTCACACCCCGACCCGGGTTGGTCAAGATTCCTTAATCAACCCGCCACCATTGCTCGTACTAATCTAGTATTTTTACTAAATAGTCTGAGAAAGGTAAAGAAATTGGAGTACCTGTTTTCCATAACAAAGTTTACAAAACATAAAAGTTACCTGATTGCGGTACAATTGGCTTCTTCTCCTAGCCTAGGCTCATTGCGGCGAGGTGTTTCTCCTAAAAAAGGTTAATGGGAGGGGGGTGAGTTTCTATAACTCAGTGAGTAAGGGTTGGGAAGCGAGTTTTCAAAACAACCAATCTATCGAAAAAATTTTATGCTTTTAATTTATTATAATATGAGTTCATTTCTTCTTGAACATTTCCCCTTACTCGGGAGATGCCTGGTTCGGTGCATCTTTACCATCCACTTGAATAGAGGTGCACTGCCTCTACCCTTAGTTTGATGGGACATCAATAGTCCGACCCTTAAACCCAAATGTACTCCGTGTCCGTGATGTGGGGACAGAGATCTCATTCTGACCCCGCCCCAATCACGATGAGTAAGAAGCTACTCTAAGCTTCATGACTAACTGGCATGACAGACCTAACCTATTGCATCCAGGTCGTCCAACAGCCATTGGGACTCATCGACTACCCCTCTTAAGCGTCTAGATGCTCCCAAATTCCTCATGCATGCATACAATAGTTTTGATTCATTAACCATGCTCTTTAATGCCAACGGTCCAACGGCCCCGACATTCGACCTTGTCTGTAGCTATTTGCCCTAACCAGCCCGTCGACCTAGTCTAGGTGGCGCACTGTCACTAGCCTATCGAGCTTTGTGAGTCCTGTCTTTGCCCCGTGGTCAATCATACAACGATTCTAGTTTTTCTGAGAGTTTTCATGGTTTTTATAGTTCATGTTTGTCTACGAGTCCAACCCGTACACACTGGCCTTGGGCCCACTTCACGACTTTTCCAAAAACTAGGCCTTCAGCCATATCATTTTCAAATTTGAGGCCTCAAGCCTGTTGGAGCAATCCTGGCTCCAATAAAAAATGTCTCTCAAAATGGTAAAGCAATATTTCACGCATTTAGGGGGGCCATTCCTGAAAAATAATTTTCAAATTTAAAAATTGTTCTCATCACCCCCAACCAGGTATGATATTGAAAATCTCACTCACACGAAAATAGTGACGTTGCCATCTCAGGGAGATCTTGATCTGGGGTGCGCTTTCTTGCACCGGTACTGGAACAGTCGAGTACATTTATCAGTTGAATCGACATAAGGGACTTCTTAGTTTTGGGTATTTGCGCAAAGGTCCTCACACTATGCCTTAATTACATTTAAGTCTTTCACTATTTATAACCTTTCATTTGGGTCTCTAATCTTCATTTAATCTCAATTATGTCCCTAGGACTTCCAATTATTCCTCATGGTCCTTAAATTTTCCAAAATTACCAAGCGATCCTTAATTTTTCCAAAATTACCAATTGGTTCATAATTTTCCAAAATTACCAATGGGTCGTTGGACTTTCAAAAATTGCCAATTTGTCCCCCATTTCATCCAATTGCTCAATTGGACCCCAATTGTAAGTTAATTTCATGAAAATGCCCCAATTTTCTTTAAATTACAATTCGGTCCCCGATTTTCCAAAAATCCCCAAATTGCTCAATTTCTCAACAATTGCAATTTGGTCCCTGAATCACAATTTCATTCAATTGACCCCAAAAATGTGATTAATTGACTCAATTGATGATCTGAATCATCTTCCCTATGTCTCCCTTATCATTTTGAGCTTTGAACCACTCGGTTTGGCTAAAAAATGAGCTCAAACGAAGCTTAGCCGAAAAAATTCAATCTAAAGAGAGAAAGTTTCAATATCTTACCGGTGAGGGTCCAGCGACCGGAGCACTTGCTTTCTCTGAATTGCTCTCCTCTTGGGGATCCTCCCTGGATCAAACCGCGCCTCAATTGGTGGCCTAAGTAGTGTGAATTTTTTAGTTTTAGTTCTTAGAGAAATGCATCGTGAATAGTATTTTCCGACGAAGGGGCGGTTGATGGGCTTACCGTGCTAGCTTGGGGGAAGGTTGGGGCACCTCTAGGTGGCGTTTAGGGGGCTTGGTTTGGCCGGAATTGGCCTGGGGATAGCTCGAGTTGAGCTCGAGCAACTCGGGCTGCTGACAGTCGAGGAGTAGTGTTACTATTTGAGACTCCTCGTTCTTCTACAGTGGCTCTCAAGTGGAATGGAGGGGCAGCTGTGTAGAGGACTTCCTTCTAGTTCCAATGGTACCGAATGCATGTTCGGAGGTGGAGAAAAAGCCCAATGTCGGAGCTCTGGTTTGTTGCTTGCCAAAAATCTGAGCAGTTCATCTTCTTCGATCGATTGTTGGATGCTAAGGTGGAATGGACGGGTGCTCTTTATATAGGGAGCTCGATAACTATTTATGTGCCTCCGACTCGGCCGCTGACGACCTGACCAAAGCATTTTTCGAGTCATCGTAGACTCCAGCTTTTCTGGCGTCTCTCTCTCTCTTCTCTCTATCAATGGCCGGAGGTTGATGATGTGAATCAAATTGGGCATATTGTGATTCACATGTTAAGGGCTAAAAGATTTGAATAAGCATTGAATGGGATTATTGGAGCAATTGAAGAAACCAAAGTGAAAGCCCAAAAGAATAGTACAATAAGATCTCAAGCCTAAAGAAAGAGCCCAATAAGATTTTAAGCCCAAAAGAAGAGTTCAATAAAATCTCAAAAGGATAATTCGAATTTGAAATTCAAATTTGAATTTCAAGTGTGAGATTTATTAACATAATAAATCTTCTAGAAGATTAAATTAGGAGACAATATATTTTCTAGATATGTCTAAGAAATATATTAGCAATATTTTATATATGAATAGTTATGTGGTTAGCATGTCAACCCCAATATTTTATTTTCTTATTTAGATAATTTCTAATATTCTCAAGTGCCTATAAAAGGCTAACTTTAGACCATTGTAAGGACAGATCTTTTATTTCAATTTTTATTGTGAGGCTTATGTCTTTTTTCTCTTTTGAGAAAACTTTTAAACTTATCAGGTTTTTACTTGTAGCATTCAAGCAATCAGACTTATCACTAAGGTTTTCTAGAAGCTCTTCTTAGAGGTGTTTGGTGTGGCATCTACTTCTATCCATACGTTGTTTTCTCAACCAAACAAGGTATATTTCATTCTTTTTACTTGCGTTGTGAAATTTTTGGGGTTTATTCCATATTTGGTGGGGTTCGCATCAGTTGAAGTCGACGATGTGGCAGGTGTGCCAAGTGCGCACTGTGATTGGTCGATTTTTCTAACGTGGAGGTCCAATTCATCCACCACGTTAGCCGTTGACCTGTTGTGTAAACCCCACCCTTTTGAGTTAAGGAAAACCAGGAAAAAAAATCGGTGAAACTGAATAAGAAAATCGAACCGGTTCAGAAACCCATTTATTAGGGAACGAGCAAATTAGAGCCTTGTGACCTAAAGATATTTATAAACCTTGGAAAGGAACCTTAGAACAAAGTGGGAGAGAAAAACCAAACCGGTTCATATGAACTGGATTAAACCAATTTAAGAACCAATTTGGTTTATAAACTAGAACCAATAGGGAGATGGTAAACCGGGAATTTTGTAGACCCTAAGTGATCTAAGGAGTCATAAAAGTTAGGAGAAAGGACTTTAGGGTGAATTGGAGATGAAAACCAAACCGGTTTAGGTGAACCGAACCCAAACTGGATTGAACCGGTTTGGACCAATTTGAACCGCTATTGAACCGGATTCTAGATTAATTTTTCTACGTGGCTTAAATAATTCAAAATTTAAGATTTGAGGCCACATTGGATAGAAAATGAATTTTGATAAATTTAGAAATTTTTAGATTTGAAAAACTCGGTGGAGTGAGGGGTGAACCAACCGGTTTAAGCTTTGAACCCGGTTCAGACCGGTCCAGTTCAGTTCGGAATAGTGTCGTCTTCTTCCTTCAGATGGTAGCACTGTTCACTATCTGGAAAATCGAAGCAGCACAAGCGAAGAAGAAACGTCTCCATTCAATACGTTTCCGGCCATCAATGCCTGTTATAAAGGTGCCAAACATTCGGCCGATGAGTCCCGAGCTTCCTATATAAAGAGCCCCTCTCCATTAATCCACTCCACACCTGAAAAGCTCACTCTCTCTCAATAGCTCCATTTTCTGGTGAAGCTCGAACTAGAGCTCCGATATAGGGTCATTTCTGAGCCAAAGAAGGCGAGGTCGGGTTCTTTAGAACTGGGGAGAAGTCATCTATACGTGTCTTACAGGCATCTTAGTTGACGGTCTTTAAGGGTAGGCTTTCCGAAATTTCCTGAAAGGGATATAAGGGAGGGGGTGAGTACGACTACTCAGTGAATGGGTTTTTAAAGGTCTACTTTTAACTTTTAAGAAAAAACATTTATATGGAGTGTGCCAGACTCCTTTCTTTTCAAAAATCCCTTCATTTAAAAATTTGGGTTTTTCCATTATTTCTTAGTTACCGGTGTGTCATCACCCAACACACATCATTCATCATGAAGGTTAAACACATTCGCAAGTTAGTATCACTACTTAACCTGCTAGTGGCTTCGGAGCGACTTTTCCTGCCACCCGGATAGAAGTACAACCACTTCTACCCTAGGAATGAGTGGATGTACGTGACATCCGACCCACAATCCCATAATCACTTCTTCATGTCCATATGAGGATAGAGACCTCATCCTGTCCCCACCTAGGTCTCATGCGCTTGGTGCTACTCCAGATTTCGCACAGACACCTGAAACGACGAACTGCCCTTATAGCCACCAGGTCGTCCAGTGCCCTTAGGACGCATCACTACCCCCCATGGGCGTCTTGATGATCTCGTACTCACAGTGCATGCACAAACAATGTTTTCTTATCAAGCCATGTAATATGTGGTGCCACTGGTCCAACGGCCTCAACTCTCAACTCAACCCGCAGTTGTTTGTCTTAACTAGTCCGTCGACCTATCATGTCGCACTGCCGCTAGTTGACTGAGCATGTCGGTCCTATTTTTGTACCATGGCCAAACAATTCACTTATTAAGTTTTATGGCACATATATCATGTTCGTTTACGAGCTCCTACTAGTGCCAACTGGCCTTGGGCCCACTGTACAAGATTTTCAAAAAACTGGGCATTCTAGCCCTCAAGTTCCAAAATCGAGGCCCCCGGCCTATAAGAGCTATTCAAGCTCCCATTAAGAAGGTCTCCCAAATAGTTTAAGAATTGGCACACAGTCAGGGGAGAACACTTCCGACAAAATAGGTTTTCACTATTCATTATACCAACCGATATAAGGACATCTCCGTTCATAACCAATGAACGGGTTTTCAACTTCCTTTGAGGAAGTCTCATCATACCAACCAGGTATGATCTACTTACAACCAGCAAGTAGTTTTTCCGCATAATTTTCACATCACTTTCTCTAAGTGGTGATGATTAAAATACCACTAAACAGTGGGTTTTTATACCGAGGTACTTATCATCCCCTACCGGGTATGATATAAAATTTCCACTCACAACCAGTAAGTGGTTTTTATCTTTAAGTTGTGCTCATCATCCCAACCGGGTATGATGTTAGTAAATCCACTCACCCGTTAATGCCGTGAATTCCACTAGATTGGTTTTTTGTATTTACGCGAGCTTGTCCTTGCTGGCGTTCCCGGTATTTCGCGTTCCTACACGATATGAACAACCTTGTTCATTATTACTCGGCATAACAGCCTTCATTCATTTCCAATTAATGAGAAAACCCAAACTTTTAGTTATTTGTAATTAGGTCCCTAAAGTTATTTCTCTTTAACTTTAAGTCCCTAATGTCGGTTTTTCCTCAAATTGAGTCTATAACTTTTAAAATTTATCCTGGGACTTCAATTTATTCAATTTCACCAAAAAGGGATTTAATTTCCCAAATTTCCAATTTGGTTCCCCAATTTTTCCAAAATTACCATTTTACCCTTCTTTTACAAAAATGGTAAGTTTTGCCCCAAAAATTCCAAAATTCCTCAATTGGTCCTCCAACATTATTTTCATGCCCAATTGACCCTCAATTTCATAAAATTGTATTTTAGCCCTTTAAATTTCGAAAATCCCCAAAATTTCCCCCAATTTCAACTCTTCACCACTACTGAATTTGATTTCATCAAATTGACCGATCAAACACTTATAATTATTGAAATTGGAGTTGAAATTGAGTTCCTACATGTTCATAGGATTCTAAGAAACTTTGAATCGCAGATTTAACGTCGAAACGAGCTCAAACGGAGCTTCGCCGGAAAATAGACTGTAGAGAGAGAAAGCTTCGATTATTCACCGGTGAAGGCACGACGGTCCGAGCTTTCAATTAGGGCAGATAGGTCTCGTTCTGAGGTTCATCCTAGAATCAAGAATTGCATCGATTGATGCGGAAGTGGATTAGAATTTCGTCATTGAAATTCGGTCAACTCTCTCTCTAGCACCGATCGAAAATTGTAAAGGGGAGCTGAATTGACTTACCTTTTGGTACTAATTCGGCCGTGGAAAGGCTAAGGAACTGTTGGGAGGGCTTGGTTTGGCCTGAGGAGGGCTTGAAATGGTTGATTTCAGCTTGGCCGAAATAGGGCATCTTCGGTCCGCCGGAGTTGCTTCACTATTCCATCATGTCGGCACTTCTCCAACGATTCTCGGATTGACTGGAGTTTGCTATCAAATAGCTGTATTCTCTCTGGTTCTAAAGAGCCCGGCCTTTGTTCAAGTAGAAGCTCTGGTTCGAGCTTTACCGGGAAATGGAGCAGTAGAGAGAGAGAGAAGTGTTCAGTTGTGAGTAGAATGAAATGGGGATGACCTCTTTATATAGGTGTAAAACCCGTGTATTAAATGGGCGAGATTTATTACTAGTATTAATATTGTCATAAATTATTGGTATTAATTCCAATAATTGAGGTCACCCATCCTCACACTACTCTCGGGCAAGCACACTTAACTTCGAAGTTTTTATAAAATCTAGTTCACCTGAACCAATTTGGTTTTTATTTTCTAAAGTTTCTTAAATTTCTTTTCCAAGGTTTAATGAACCCTTTAGATCACTCGGAAGTTGTAAATTTCCATATTGCGTGTTTTCAAATGTAAATAAGCTCGGTTTTCTTACTCGGTTTGATCGGATCTTTTTCCAGTTTTTCTTAACTCAAAAGTGCGGGGTTTACAATACGTCTGTAGTCTCTGTTTGCTCCGAGGGTCGCCGGAGAAGTGTCGGTGTCATGGAAGAGTGAAGCAGCTCTGATGGACCGAAGTTGCCCTGTTTCGGCCGAGTTGAAATCGGCCATTTTGAGCCCTCCTCAGGCCAAACCAAGCCCTCCAACACTTTCTTAGCCCTTCCAACACTTCCTCAGCCCTTCCAACACTTCCTCAACCCTCCCACGACCGAATTAGGACTGAAAGGTAAGCCAATTCGGCTCCCCTCTACAATTTCTGACCGGTGCTAAAGAGAGAACCAACAGAATTTCAATGATGAAATTCTAACTCAATTCGTCATCAATTGATACAATTCTTGATTCTAGGATTAACCACAAGATGAGAGCTATCTGCCCAGATCGAAAGCTCGGACTGTCATGCCCCTGACGGTGAGTAATCGAAGCTTTCTCTCTCTATAGTCTATTTTCTGGCAAAGCTCCATTTGAGCTCATTTTAGCGTTAAAACTTATGATTCAAAGTGCTATGGAATCGTATGAACATGTAAAAACTCAATTTCAACTTCAATTTTAACAATTAGAAGTGTTTGATCGGTCAATTTGATGAAATCAAATTCGACAGTGTTAAGGAGTTGAAATTGTGGGGGAAATTGGGGATTTTCAAAAATTCGAAGGACCAAGATGCAATTTTATAAAATTGACGGTCAATTGGGCATGATAAGTATGTTAAAGGGCCAATTGAGGAATTTTAGAATTTCTATGGTGAAACTTACCATTTTTGTAAAGGAAGGGCAAAATGGTAATTTTGGAAAAATTGGGGTACCAAATTGGAAATTTAGGAAATTAAATCCCTTTTTGTGAAATGAGATAAATTGAGGTCCTATAATAAATTTTAAAAGTTTTGGGACTCAATTTGAGGAAAAACCGAAATTATGGACTTGAAGTTAAAGAAAAATAACTTTAGTGACCTAATTACAAATAAATGAAAGTTTGGTTTTCTCATTCATTTGGAATGAATGAAGGATAATGAACCGAGATGTTTATATCGTATAGGAACATGAAGTATCGAGAATGCCAGTAAGGACAAACTCACGTGAATACAAAAAACCGGTATAGTGGAATTCACTGCATTAACGGGTGAGTGGGATTTTATATAATACACGGTTGAGGATGATAAGTGCCTCGAAATGAAAACCCACTACTAAGTGGTATTTTAAACATTACAACGTAGAGAAGTGATGTGAAAATCATGCGAAAAAACTACTTACCGATTGTAAGTAGATCATACTCGGTTGGTATGATTAAACTTCCTCAAAGGAAGTTGAAAACTCATTCATCAGTTATGAGCGAAGATGTCCTTATACCCGATCGGTATGATGGATAGTTGAAAACATATTTTTGTTGGAAGTGCTCTCCCCTAACTGTATGCCAATGCTTAAATGATTTAGGAGACCTTCTTGATGGGAGCTTGAAAAGCTCTTATAGGACGGGGGCCTCGGTTTTGGAACTTGGAGGCTAATATGCCCGATTTTGAAAATCTCATACAGTGGGCCCAAGGCCAGTTGGCACGAGTAGGAGCTCATAAACAAATATGAGTTATATGCCATAAAACTTTAAATAAAGGAATTGTTTGGCCATGGTACCAAGATAGGACCGACATATTTAGTCAACTAGCGGCAGTGCAACATGACAGGTCGACGGACCATTTAAGACAAACAACTGCGGGTTGAGTTGGGGGTCGGGGCCAATGGACCAATGGTACCACAAATTATATGGCATGATAAGAAAATATTGATTATGCATGCACTGTGATTACGGGGCCATTAAGACGCCTAAGAGGGGTAGTGATGCGTCCTAAGGGCACTAGATGACCTAGTGGGTATAAGGGCAGTTCATCGTACCAGGTGACCGTGCAAAATTTGGAGTAACACCAAGCGCATGAGATCGGGGTGGGGATGGGATGAGGTCTCTGTCCTCATACGTACACGAAGAATTGATTTTAGGATTGAGGGTCGAATGTCGCGAACATCCACTAATTCTCACGGTAGAAGTTGACGTACTTCTATCTAAGTAGCCGGTAAAGTCGCTTCGACGCCACAAGTGGGTTCAGTGGATATACTGAACTGCGAATGTGTGTTTAACCTTCATGATGAAGGATGTGTGTTGGGTGATGACACACTGTGATTAATAAGAAATGGTGATAAAAATCGAGATTTGAAATGAAATGATTTTTTAAAGAAATGATTTTTGAAAGAAAGGAGTCTTGCACACTCCAATACAAATATTTTTTTAAAAAAATAATAAAAGTATTGAAAAACTCATTTACTAAGTAGTCGTACTCATCCTTCCCTTATATCCCTTTTAGGAAATTCCGGAAAGCCTACCCTTAAAAACTATCAACTAAGACGCCTGTGAGACATGTATAACAAATTTGAAATATTATACAGTTTTAATTTATGTTATTCCAGGAAAAGGTGCAGGTTTAAAATATGACTTACTATTTACGGTTTATAATAAGGGGGAAACCCTTTAATAAATCGGGAGAGTGGTGGTTTGATCATAGGGATCCGACCAAACTGGATCGGGGCGAGACACATTAACTGGACACATGGTAGCCTCCCATTTGCTGCCCGTGTCTATGTGGCATACTGATTGGTCATCTGTTGACCGTTGATCAAACACGTGGCAGCCTTCCATTGGTTGCCCGTGCTTACGTAGCTACTAACAAGGTGTCATTGACTATTGACTGGTTCGTTGACCATTAACCATTCCAATTCGACTGGGTTCGGTGACCCGAATTCGAATTTTGGCCTGTTCGAACACGATTCGACCGTATTTTTTAATTTTAAAATTTTCTAAATTCATTTTCTATCTAATGGTGGCCTCAATTTCCCAAATTTACATTTTTAAGCCACCTGGAAAAATGAATTAGTGAACCGGTTCACTATGGTCCATCCCAGTTCAGTCTAGTTCATCCCGAATCGATCCGGTTCTCCCATCAATTCTCTTTCCTGGTTCTTCCTCATGATTTTTTTGAATTTTTGGTCACTGGGGATTTTCTAATTTCCCATTTTAACCATTCTTTGTCATTTTTTGTTCCTTTTTCGGCTCAGTTTTCTCAAAACCGCCGGTTCTTTCCCCAGTTTACTTGGTTTGAGGGTCGGGTTCACAGATCCACTTGTAGAGAGCTAGCTTTCCACACCAAGAACTCTAGGAGTCACACCCTCGCTAGTAAGAAAACAAAGTTTTCTCTCTCTAAAATGGTTTTTCTAGCGAACCTCCGTTTAGGGTTAATTCTAGGCCAAATTTGATGAACAAAAGCATATAATGATCTTATGGATATGAGGAAGATGAATAGTATCACAATAGGATGGAATTAAGGGAGTTTAACATAATTTCTTGAAAATCAAATATTTGGAGACTAAAATGTAATTTTTGAAAAGTTGGGGTCTAAATTACAATTTTTAGAATGATAAGGTTTAAAGTGTAATTAGTGATAATTCAAGGACCTAAAGGGAAGAAAAGAATAATTAAGGACCTAAAAGAGAGATTTGGGGACTTTAGGGATGTAATTATAAATAAAGTAAACTTAGGGACCTATATGTAAATAGAGGAAATATATAGGGACTTAAGTGTAATTTCACAATTTATAGAATTTAAATGCTTAGGATAATGTAGGAATAGAAAATCATACGAATGCGTACAAGTAAATGCACGAGAATTTATAAATCTATCTCGGACAAACAAGCCACGAATCTCAAGTAAGTGTGATTTCTAACATCAAATTCAATTGGACTATTGATGCATTAAATACTGATGCAAAGTAATAGCATGAGATGATAAAACCCTTTTTTTAGAAATATATTCATGTGATTGTATGAACCCAATTTAAAACTATTTTCGGGATATATTTATGTTATGTGCATTGATCTTGATTACTTTAGACATGAGTATGTACTATGTTGTTAAAGTGGGCTCAAGGCCATTGTTTTCAAACAAGAAATGGGTCTAATGCCATCTTTTGAAAACTCGTGATATGATATGGACGAACCTTGTTTCATATATAATTTTTTTATATGTATTGAGACTCAATTGATTGTATGAGCTAATTACTATCGAAGTGGGTTCCGTCATGTATGGATGATAGTAAAAAGATGATAATCTTAATATAAAATACATGTATGTATTTGCTTTATAAATAGGATGGTAAAACACCTAGTATGGGGTAGTGATAGTCTTAAGAACTGCTAGTCACCAAGGTGTATACAATGGAATCTATCATTGGTCTAGATGTTAAGGGCTTTCAGAGTCCTATGTACATTAGACATGATTAAGGTGAAAAGTCTAGTCCCTCATTAGCGGACAACTAAACGAATAGATTTGTGGAAGGGGGCAATATACCCACATAGGCGATCTGATCTTATCAGACTAATGGACGAGGTAGTAGCATTGTACCATGGTGGTCGATAAAAGCGCTTTAAACCACAAGTGGAACAAATGAGATTTTTGTTCTGTGATTGAGTGATCTATTTCATGATGGAATGGGTGTTTGTGTTGTGTACTATATTTTTAGTAAGTTACAAACTCCATAAGCACCAAATTATAATACATAATATTCTCTCTAAACATATGAAAATCTATAAAGAAAAAGTTAAGATCTGAAATTAGAAAGTTACTACTAATTGAGTTATCGAAGTCACCACCTCCTTTAACATTTTTAAACATCATAAATTCGTGCCCAATATGTATAAAATTGCAAATTTATGTACATCATTTACTCACATTTATTTTGGTATGTTTAAAATAAAAATCTTTAAAATGAAACTAAAATTTTTTTATATGATATTTTGAGTCTTACTATAATTGTAGTTGTTATTATAGTACCATGAGTATTGGTGAGTTGTTGAGAAGTTCGGACCAAATAGGGTTGAGGCGTGAATAATAAACTTATTCATATTAGAAAACCATATACATCAAGTCATAGATGTGGTCAGAGCATTTATTAAACCCAATGACATTACCCTTCTGGATTTCCCCTTCATTTATTCTCACCTAGTGGTACCCCAATCAAATGTCCATCTTTGAAAAATATAAGACTTTTAATAATTAATCGAATAAATCATCTATTATTGGGAAGGGATACTTGTTGCTTATCATTGCTTGGTTTAATATTTGGTAATCAACATACATCCCCATACTTTCATCATTCTTTTTAAAAAATAGAGCAAGGGTACCCCATGGGGAATTACTTGGGCATATAAAACTCTTCTCAACCATTCATTTAGTTGCTCATTTAGCTCAATAAGTTTTGTAGGGGTCATCCTGTATGGGGCTTGTAATATTGAGTGTGTCCCCAGGATGATATCAATTGTAAAATCGAACTGTCGGTCTAGTAGTAGTCTGGGTAAATGTTCCATAAGCACATTAGGGAATTCACACACCACGGATATATATTTCGATGTTTGTTTTTCGAGGGTGCACTTGTGATACATGACAAGAAGGTCATATATTCCTTCTTAATAAACTCATAAGCCTTTATGATCGAGATTATGTGTGGTTGACTCTAATTCCTTTCCCCTTAAAAGATTGTTCCATTGGTGTCTTGGGTGTGAAATGTCACAACTTTATCTTAAAAATCTACTTTGACATGGTGTCTCAACAAATAATTCATCCCCAAGATGATGTCTACATCATTCAAGGATAGGGGTATGAGATTTTCTTCTGTCTTTTCCCCTATTCTCACTTGACAAGATCGAAGTATCATCTCTCTTTGTGCATCCTCGCCAAGTGGCGTACATATTAGAATTCTTAGGCTCAATAGGGATAAGGCTTACGGTATATTATGTACCACCTTTTATCGTATATACGATAGATTTGCCCTATAATCTATTAGAGCAAAGCGACAATGAGTTGGTCGGAGCTAAGGTTGTAGAGAGGTAGAGGAACTACTTGGGGTACTTCATTGATCAACCGTTGGTCGGTGGGGTGACTCGAGTTTCCTGAATTTGGCATCAATCAGTAACTCGGCCAAAACTAGAAGAAAATAAAATTCACGATGATCGGAGAGAAAATAGCTTACCACTAATAGATAATAAATTATGTTGAAGCCACAAGACACCACAAGTCAAGAGACATAAGTCCCAACGGGTATTATCAAGAAACCACAAGACATGAGTCTACATAAGCCCCAACAGGCATTACCAAGAGACCACAAGACATGAGTCCACACAAGTGTCAACGGGCATTACCAAGAGACCACAAGACATGAGTCCGCACAAGTAAAGAGGCACAAGCCCCAAAGAGCATTACCAAGAGACATGTGCCTATTCAAATTCTGTTAGATTTACATCATATTCTATTTAGATATTATTAGATTCTGTTTATGTAAATACTTTATTAAGCCTATATAAACCCATGAGATTATACACAAATGAAATTCAAGTATTACAACAATATTATACACATATTATCTATCTCCATTTTTTACATTATCTATCTAACCTTCATCTTTTCTTTAACTACCATCATGTGAAGGCTACATGAGAGGTTGAGGGAGGCCTAAGGTGTCCTTAGAGAGCTTCCTCGATCGATTTGGGCCATTGTAGAACGCTAGAAGCTTCAAGGAAGGGGTGCTATGTTTTCAATTCAGAAAAAAGAGTGTGACATCAAAGCTTGTTAGAGCTTTTTCGGTCAATGTCAAGCTCAACCAAGGTCACAATGAGGTAAGGGAGGTCTAGGGGTTATATATGAGGAAATTTTTGGTTCTTTCATGACCAAAAGAGGTGGCACCTATCATCTGAGTTATCGGTTTGAAGAAAAAAAGCACCGAAAATTATCTTTGATTTTCAAAGAAAATTGAGATCCAAAAGAAAGGGAAGGTAGGAAAGGGAGTTGACACTTGATGCATACATTTTGTTATGTGAAAAATGATCAAAATCGAAGTTTTTTATATGATTTTCTATTGCGTGTCACATGCATAAAAATATAATGTTATTTTTTAAATAAATGGGGTGACCACTCAAGAGGAGGAAGACAATCGGCCCAACCATGTTTGACTGATTTTTTCGTCTAATATATGTTATGCTTTGATTTTATCTTCAAATTGATCGAATTTCTAATTCAATTTAATCTAATTTTTTACCCATCTTTCAATCTGACTTCCAATTGGATTTTCGTTCTAATTTAATCTTATTTCTAATGCGATCAAATTTATAATCTGGTTCAATCCAAAGTTTTCAATATAATTTCCGATTTTTAACCCAATTTCTAATAAAATAATTTTTTATCCTTAAGTCATGTTTAAAGAGGTCCTTTCGAGTACGTTCCAACTTAGTTTGATCGGTTTCTAATATTTCGATTCGAATCAATTATCAATTTTGATTCAATTTATAATCTAAGTTTGTCTTACTATACTATATTAAATTAAGCTACCTTTCAAATTGCAATCGCATTTCATTCGAGTATAGTGATAGAAAGACTTTAGGAACAAGAAACCAAATAGGATACCTTAATTTTCTCTTTTTTTAGTGAGGGAACTCTTAGATTCATCAACTTTACCATATTCACCCTCTACCTTCTCCATGTTGGAGGTCTTTGCTAGACTACTTTGCCATAACTCAAATGGAATTCAGATGAAGGGAAGATATATAACCATAATTCATATCTGGATAGTTTTAGTTTTTAGGCACGCACTCACCTTAAATTGAATTATTATACTAGTAATTATATTGAAAAATGTTTCCTCTAATAAACTTTAAAAAAATCCATCAAATAACTTGAATTGGCAGTGTTTTCCGTGAATAGGATGGTTAAGTTTAGTCCATGGAGACAGCAATGGCCATAATTTTTTTATTATAATATGATGCGAGTTTTTTACTGAAGATTACTGGGCATTGTCCTATGAGATGGATTAAATCTAAATCTTTGACTGTTAGTCAAATAAAAAGTTGTGAGTTTGAATTAACTCAGAAAACTTCACGTGCCCCTTAATTATCTATTTCCATTATTCATCTTAGATACCATTTTAATCGAAAGAGCTTGTGCTCTCAAGTTTTCATGTACTTCAAGATACTAAGATGAATACATATTTTCCTTCATGCTAGCTGGGCGATCTAGACCAGCGTTTCAGATCCATATCCATCCTTCGTTCATAGAGCTGTCACCAGAAATGTTCGAAGAAGATGGACATGCACCTTTCTGCAAGTTCTCTGCAAGAACATGAAAGGACGAGAAAAATACCAGGAGATTTCAACTTTTCTCGTGAAGACTGTTAATTTTGACACGTCGATCTTACTCAGAAAAAAAAAAAAACTAGAACTTGCTGTTTTCTTCTCGACTTCGTACAAGGGTTTTGCCTCAATGGAGTAGACAACAGAAGAAGCTAAGTTGATCACGACCCGTCCCGAGATTCGGTTCTGTGTTTAATCTTTGTTCCATAAGTCTTTTTCGAGCTTATAATGCGCAAAACACGGGCGAACAGTCTGTCCCTGCAACTGCAACTATTAAGTGTGGCGAAGCTTAAAAACCTTTAGGGAGAATAAAGGGGCAAAGCAATCGAGTGATCTTGTACAGTTGAAACCCAAGATTCCATACGTGAACTTTAAGCTGGAAAGCGATTTATACACAGACAACAATTAATGGTGAATTATACAGACCATAAAAAGGGCATCTACCAGAGAAGGCATCAATCAAACTCATCAAGCCACCAGTAGAAAAAGCACGAATCGATTTAGGAATTTGGACCGCCAGTAAGTTTAACCCTGGTCTAGCTAGCTAGTTAGTATTTTCAATTCAACTCAGTTAGGGCACACACAAAGCCACTGATCTCCAACTCCAAAGCCTAATCTCTACTACACACAGAGATGTAATGTGAAGATGACCCACCACCACTTTGAAAGCTAGTTAAGGCCAAATCCACCTTCAATGGCTCTAACACGCTCAAGCTTAATTTCCACATGCTATTATGATCCATGCCATCCTCAACGCGCATTGTCCTAATATGTCACAAAAAAAATATCATGTCCGACACGGATCTATATCCACATGTTACCCCTCTATTTCTTTCCTTTTTGGCAAGTGTCGGACCATACCGATCATGAGGAATATTAATGGTGGCTACTTCTCTCAACCGGCCACTAAATATCCCATAATTTTGCACCAATAATTGATAGAGAATTGATGGTAAATATAATGAATAGGTATTAGCACAAAACCTGAATAAATTATTGCTCAGGCTTTTCTTCCTGTCCCTCCATCCATTCAATGTTAAGCTAGCTAGCCCTATAGTTTATAATATGCATCTCTTCTTCATATAATATATTGGCCAATTTGTGCATTCATTAGTATGAACAAATGGAAGCTCTCAAGTTGTCGCCTGGTAATTTTATAGGAGCACTTTAGCTGTTCAATGGCCTATCCTTGCCTTCCTCAGTCTTCGGGAATCATAAAGTCTTTTGAGGGAAACTGTGGACTCTTGCTTTTCCTTGGCATGGCATGTCGTGGGCGCTTCACCTCCTTTTCTTTTTCTCTTTCTTTTTTTAGTTATATGTCAATTCATCAATAGGATTTACTTCAACTAATTTAGATATAACCAAGCGACAAAATCCTTCCAATTTGGATCGTATGGGGGCGATGGTAGCCTAGCTAGGGCAACTCTGCATGTTTCTATGCCTCTTGATCGATCGATCGATCGGTCAATCTTGAATATTACGCATCCGGGCGTGTGCCAAAGTGCTCCCACGACACCTACTTTTTCATAAATCGTGTATGAGATTCGGTCCACTCCACCCCTGCAATATTTGGATGGAGATGAAAGTCCCTTTTGACCGAACAAAGAGCCTATCAAATCCGCGATCATTATGCACAATCTATGCTCACACTTGCCGTAGTGATCGACTGGAAATGCTCAAAGATGCGGTGATAAGAACCAAACGTGAGGAGGAGATGAAGGAGCATTGATTCCCCCTTAAGAGTTGAGAATGACAAAAGCCACACGTAAGAAAAATGGGGGCAGGACCTCTAATGGAAATGCAGTATTATTTTATACTGATAGGGGCAGCTAATTCCATCCATTAAATCAACTAATCAATTGAATAACTGTATTGTATTGTATAGCATAGTATAATATAATAGAGTGATACAGCAAGTTCTCATATAATTATACTTTGTATAATGAATGAAGTTTAAAGTAATATTTATGCCTAATAGAAAAAAAAAGAATGAGTTAATTGAAGATCAACTCTATTAATAATTCAACTATCTGATCAGATTCCAAAACATTGCCATGCCTTTTTGCGGGTATATATAAAGATCATTGAGCTGCAGTGAGGATTGTGCAGCAATTGGTCCTCTCTACTCATCTCTCTGATAAGGCCCTCTTTTTCAGTACATAATTTTCCCCGGCGTCCCTTTGGAGGAGGAAGAGGGCCATATCTCACGCCTAAATTACACAGATAACTCCAGGTAATGCAACCCAACTCCCCTTTCTTAGTTCTTGATCTTCTCGTGAAAGTGCATGGCAATGGCAATGGCAATGGCAATGGTACAACATTCTTTATCATGCCACCTGTTATCTATGTGAGAAAAGCTTGTTTCCCATCTTTTTTGTGCAGGCCTAAAAGTATTTACTCAGTACTGATCTCATTATCATGGCATATGGACTTGCCTGGATCCATAACTTGTGAGGTTTTCAAGCTTAAAATATTCTAAAAAAATCAAAGAAAGTCATACGGTAGAAAAAGTGGGAGACAGAGTTGACATTGAAAACGGGCCTGTAGGCCCTGGCATGACTTTGGTATGGGCCGTTGGCTTCACGGCTCAGCCTTATCGGGTCCTCCATCACGTGGGAATTTCCCTCCCTTTAAAAACAATTATTATTGTTAAAAAATAAATAATTATTATAATAGAATTTTCCCGTTCAAGTGGGCGTTATAAATACCCGTTATCTCTCCCGCTTTATTGCTCCATTCCCATCATCTGGGTTATCTCTCTCTGGCTCATGTGAGTGGGAGTGAGATTTCTGTGTAACATAGACAGCACCAGCACCGTATAGTTATCATTTTGTTTCCTTGACACAGCTTGGTCTTCTTCACAGCAATCTCATTTCACTGATTCATACATCATTTCTCCCTGTTCTTGCTCTGTTTTTTTTCCCTCTTTCTTCCCATTCTCCTGGACAGAGATGGGTGCTGAGACCACTGCCACAAACCACCACCACCTCAACCGCCAGGCGGCGTTCGGCGTCTCCATCGACATGCTTCCACAGAGCGGTAGCCCTACATGCTTCGATTCCTTCGATGACGATGGCCGCCCCAGGAGAACCGGTAAAAAAATTAAATATATATATATATATATATGCTATTTCCATGCTCTCTGTTTCATCGGTGAATGAAAGATATAGAGATCTTAGGACTAACCCACTGAGCTGACGGCGTTCTTGTTTGCACAGGGACGGTCTGGACCACCAGCGCCCACATAATAACGGCGATCATCGGCTCAGGAGTGCTCTCTCTGGCGTGGGCCATAGCCCAGCTGGGGTGGATCGCCGGACCGGCCGTGATGCTACTCTTCTCCTTCGCCAGCTACTACACCGCATCCCTCCTGTCGGACTGCTACCGTACCGGCGATCCCATCTCCGGAAAGAGGAACTACACTTACACGGACGCTGTCCGTTCAATTCTCGGTAATTTCAGCGGTTCTCAGTTTTGTTCAAATTGTTATGCCTTTTTTGTTCAAATTTTGGCTTATATATGTGCAGGTGGAGCTAAGGCGAAGGCCTGCGGTGCTGTTCAGTACGTGAACCTGTTCGGAGTAGCCATAGGGTACACCATCGCAGCATCTATAAGCATGATGTAAGAAGAAACTAAGAACTCCAAGGCCCTCTTTAATCGACAATATATATGTATATATATAGATATGATGTATCCAACATCACATATTTCTCTCCTTCTTTCTAGCTAGTCTAGAGTATGAAACTTTGTATGCTATTTGATCATGTCTATTTGCATGATCGGCTGCTGCATGCTGCAGGGCGATCGAGCGATCGGATTGCTTCCACGAGAAGGGGGACAAGAACCCGTGCCATACATCGAGCAACCCGTACATGATCATGTTCGGGGTAATGGAGATTCTCCTGTCTCAGATCCCTGACTTCGATCAGATATGGTGGCTCTCGATCGTGGCCGCCGTCATGTCCTTCACCTACTCGTCCATCGGCCTCGGCCTGGGAATTGCCAAAGTTGCAGGTGAGGTGAAAAGTGAAGCTTAATTAATCCTTACAGCATCTTTACTTATCGTCATAGTAAGACCCTCTGGTCAAAGCTGAAGCTTTTTCTACGTACCTTTGGGCAGAGACTGGGACATTCATGGGCAGCCTCACGGGGATAAGCATCGGGCCTATCACGGAGACTCAAAAGATATGGAGGAGCTTCCAAGCCCTCGGAAACATCGCCTTTGCCTACTCCTTCTCGGTCATCCTCATTGAGATTCAGGTATATGGATGCTGTATTCTTCAAGAAGCTTACTAGAGATTTATGCTGATCATTTTTCTCTGTGCTTGCAGGACACCTTAAGATCTCCACCAGCAGAGGCGAAGACGATGAAGAAGGCCACCTTACTAAGCACTGGAGTCACCACCACCTTCTACATGCTATGCGGCTGCATGGGCTACGCTGCCTTCGGTGACCTCTCCCCCGGAAACCTCCTGACCGGCTTCGGATTCTACAACCCATTCTGGCTCCTCGACATAGCCAACGCAGCCATCGTGATCCACCTCGTCGGCGCCTACCAGGTCTTCACCCAGCCCATTTTCGCCTTCATCGAGAAGTGGGTCCGCAGCCGCTGGCCCCACAGCGACTTCATCGCCAAGGAATTCAATGCACCCTTCCCGGGTCTTCGGGGGCTCAAGCTCAACCCCTTCAGGATGGTGTGGCGGTCGGCCTTCGTGGTCCTCACCACCGTCATATCCATGCTGCTGCCCTTCTTCAACGACGTGGTCGGGATCCTCGGGGCATTTGGGTTTTGGCCTCTCACGGTCTACTTCCCAATCGAGATGTACATGGTGCAGAAGAGGATCGAGAAGTGGAGCACCAGGTGGGTGTGCCTCCAGATGCTGAGCATGGCCTGCCTCACCATCTCACTGATGGCTGCTGCCGGCTCGATCGCCGGAGTAGTGCTCGATCTCAAGGTGTACATGCCATTCAAGACGACATACTAGATAAACCCTAAAAGCAAGAGGAAAAGAAAAAGGCAAGAACTTATAAGCAGTATGATCATTTGGCCATTGAACTAGGGATCAATAACCCTAAATGGGGTGGCGATCTATTGTGGTTTGTTTTTCATCATCCTAAGACTATCTACTATATAATTTCGGGTTTAGCTTCCTCACCTGAGTTGATGGTGTCAATCATGGTGGAGGAGGAGAACTACTGTAACTATGTGAATAATGTTTTATATCCAATCATCTATAAAAAAAAAAAATTATTCAGTTGTTCTTCCTGAGTTATTAAATTCACATCATCTAAATATACATAATTATTGATTTTAGCATAACCTTTGATCACAAGAACTATCCCAACATAATTTTTTTTCCTTCACAATACTCAATTGGGATTCCTTTGAGTGGGACTATATAACTTATCTAGTGGTATAATTGGTGGCAGGCAATCTTTTTACAATCATGGGCATAAAGAATACCACTTTAAACTAAGGTTTAGTACATAGATGCTCTTTGAGAAGGGAACCAATTTCAGAAGAGAATATGGGTCACTTGTGGTGCCAAGATTTTTAGAATGATTATTAAATACTAAAAATCTGATATTCATTGGATTCTAGAGATTAATGGGAGTTTTCAAGTCACATAACATGCCATTGTCTTGTCCCAACTTTGGCTGAAATGACTATAGTAAGGACATAATTCAGAAGAGATATTCCAGAGGAATGTAAGGTGGAGGGAGAGCTGTGAGAGAGAGAGAGAGGCCTCTTGTTTGCCTTTTTTTTGGGCTAATGATGAACCTGAAGATCTTTTGGTATAATTGGATCATGCAACTGAAGACTCGGTTGGTGCAAGCTAATGTGAGACTGCTGCTCCTCTGCCAGTACTTAGAAGGCCTACTACAAGTGTGTATTTGTTGACTGTTCAAAGGGTCGGAAAGGACATCGTATCTCTGGGACTTTGACACTAGGGGGATTAGTCTCAAAGCAAGGAATTTGGCCCCATTGAGATATATAGATCCCATGATGTGACTCATTAGTGATCAGACCAATAGAACAATAAGGATACCTTTTGAATGGTAGAGAGAAAAAAAGGAGAACATGGACCCAATTGATCTCACCGGTCATTTCACAGCCATCAAGAGTGCATCCCTATATATATATATATATATTCTCATGCATGTAATAGTATCTAAATATACTTTTTTCTATGGATGAAAAAATAATGGCTATTTCCTATAAAACCTTTTAAACAAATTGTGATTTGATATATGAAAATCATTTTATCTTGTGCAAGAGCAATATTTTATATGTTAATATACTCTCTTTATTATTATATAATTAAATAATATAATTGTTATTATTATAATAAAAATATATTAATATTAATTATTATATATAAATATTGTATAGTAGCAAGATAGTAATATATTTTTATTATATAATTTTATAAAAATTATTATTATTATTATATAAAATTATTTAAATTATATAAAAATTAAAAATAATAATATAAATGTATTAAAAATATATTATATTTATTTAAATTAAAAAACTCACCGCCATCCAAATTCTCAAAAATAGAGTAATTTTATTTCAATATAAATATATTCAAAGCTCACAATTTTATTTTAATAAACTAGAAATTATTTTATAGATTCAAATTCATCCTTACAAAGAGCATAAGAATATCATATTACTAAAATAAATAAATATTATTAGTTTATAAGATTGTTATAGTTTGTTATATAATGATTATTATTTTTAATTGAGTATGAGTATAATTTATTATCATTCAATAACACACTCTTATATCGTATAAAAAATATTTATTTTTTACTACATAACAATTTGATATTGGAAGTAGGAACTCCTTGGATACCTTACCTGAATCTTATGAATATGGATAAAATAAGTTAAAAATAATCATATTAATATGTAAAATAGTTATCACTATTAAGAATATAATACTTCGACAGCAAAACCAAAATTCCTAATAATAAACTAAAATCTCGTGCACAATTAGTTACAAATATTGTTTTGACAAGCATATGTTATTAATTAGATATAAGAAGGAAAAAATTGTTAAAATTTCCCAAACTATATAGGTAAAAGATATAAATGATAAGAGAATGAAATAATTTATTGACATTATTCATAGAAATAAGATATATATATTCATTTTGTTCATATTTAAATATGTCTGATTTGGCTTACACAAATGTTAGTACGTGCGACTTATTGAAAATTTAGGCAGGAATATATACAAATTAAATTGAAAAAAAAATTATATCCGTGCGTTGAGTAGTTACACACACTAAAATTCATGCAAGTCAAATAGGCTACTTCTCATTTTACGGTAATTAATTTATATATATGTATATATATATATATATTAAGTTAAATATATTTTTTAAAAACAATTACACTTGTTGAAAAATTCCATTACAACCCGACCTAGTTATAACAAAAAAAAATTAAACGGGATTTCTTCCATACCCAAAATCAAATCAACCTGGGGGTCCGGACCCTCCCCACCATTCAACCCGGCCATTGCTAGAAGGCTTTTGCTTGATCTTAAATGGATGACCTGCTCATAAAAAGTTATTTTTAACTTGATTTTTCGAAATTAAACTTTTGGATCTAAATATATGGATTGCCTCTACCACTTAAAGGAAATGCTTTAGTTCTAGGTTGAGAGTTGAGGTAGATTAAGTGTCGATTCAATCCTAGGAGAGGATGATACTGGTAATACATGTGCATTCTGAAATATGTTATGTTGCCCATTGGATTCTGGAATGCGCATTCCTTCACATGCGATGATGGTGTTGGAGAAATGCAGAGAATATGAGGAAATTAAGGAAACCAAAAAGGAGTAACTTTCACTGCAAGAATTCATCTCTCATCTCAATAATCTTGGCATACTTATAGCAGCTCAAATACATGTCACTGTGTATGTACTAACAAAATCATGAGAAACAAAGAAATCCAACCTTATATCACATACCAAGTGGAAAGCAGAAGGGTAAAGGGCAAACCAAAAAATGATCAGAGAAGATTGATCATTAATTCTTCAGCTGGAAAACACTTGGTATTTATCCTAGTCTACATATAAAATCCACCTTTTCCAACACTAGGCTGAAGTTTTGAGTGCCTATGCCACCCTCAACGGTCTCAGTTCCACAACAAGCAAACAGCATTGCGGAAATTGTAGCAAGAGAACAGCCCATAGCATGATCTGTATCTCTTCAACTTCAAATTGATATATAGGATGAAGAGAAACAAATTCTTCAGGATATTTTGGCCACTTTCCGGAGACATGAGTTCTCTCCCAAAGATCACACTGACAGAAGCAACTAGTCAGAGGAAGATTGAATCCAACAACTCAGAACAATTCTTCTGAATTGAACTTGTTCCAAGCTTCCTGATATACAAGTAACCAAAACATATTCAGAAAAAAGGGATGAGCTATTCTTATAAAGGTTAAAAAATTGAGAGAGTAATGAAACCAAAGGGTTCAAAACTTCTCACAGAGGACATAACTTGATAGCGGAGCAGTGAGTCTTATCTGATTATGGTGTTTCCGGGATCAATCCATACCTTGAGTAGGTCAAAGACCTTTTCAGCAATGTACTTCTGCTGGAGATTGGCACCTTTTTGCTGCACCTTATCAGGGTGAATACATAAAGTGGCTTTTCTGTATACTTTCTTAACAGAAGCAGCAGTAATCAAATCAGTCAACGAAATAGGCTGCCATCCACATTCTGGCCAAAGCACCTGGTTGTAACATAAGTGAGATGAATCAGCCCAAGTGAACAAATTATTAGTTTATCCCACACTTAAAACAGAGATTTAATGTACGATCAGCCCTCACAAAATGAATATTTATTGAAAAACAAAATGAAAATTAGTGAGGGCAAGTAAAGAAAACGTTTATTAGAGAACATATTCAGCCGTACCCTTATAGTAGCTCCTTAACAATTTATGAAATGAAATAAGGTATACTGGCATCTACTTATAGTCAGAAATTGAAAGTGAAGCAAACAAGAGCTACAACAAACATACATATTGCAAAGTTGAAAGCAGAGCACGCAAGTTCCCCTCTTTTCCCGCAGCCCATCTCTTGACTTCAATGTCCAAAGATTCACCAATCCTCTGAAGGAGCAAGACATATTAGAGTGTGACTGGAAGAAGACATAAAAAGCAAGCTCTAATATGGCATACTAGCATGTAGGGAGCTAAGTACATACAGCAGCAGCAAAACACATTCTTTTTCAGCATATGTAACATATGCGCTCTCTGATGGCACCCTCAATTGTGTGTTCTTTAATTGTTTCTTTTCAAAGCCATGTGATATATGGTCCAACAATTTGCCATTTTCCTTTTTCCTCTCACTCTATCTACCTTGCTCCAATTACAGAGCTTTTGCACTTCAAAAACATGATTGCATATTCTATTAAAGTTTTCAGAGAAACATCAATGCCTGATTAAAAGTAGAACCAATTTTGTTCTTGACAATAAACTTTGAATAAAAGAACATAATAATGTACTTCAAACATTAAACCAAAAATTACACTAGGCAAATTCCATAAAGTAGAACAACAATATCAGAAGACGAACAGCCAAGACTGCTATATAATTCTGATGCAAGTTTATTAGCCATTCAGACTTGTGAAATTCCATATCAGAAAATGACTTCCCTAAAATTTTAAGAGGAAGAATAAGCACGTGGAAATAAGAGTTTCTCACATCTCTTTCAGCTTGTTCCCTCTGAACTTGAAGGTCACGATCATTCTTTTCAGCGAGTGCTTTTGCCTGAGTAGGATATAGGAAGCAAAAATATAATTAATTGTATTAAATAAAATGTGGAAGCTACAAACATCTAATCACGTTGCACAAAACTTAGATATTGATCCCATTCACAGCACATACAGCTCTCTCTTGAGTCCTTTGGTGGCGCTCTAATCTTGCTCTCCGCCTTTCTTCACTTTCCCCTTCAACTTCCTGGAATTCTCCCGATGTTGAAACACCTTTAAGGACAAAGAAGAAAACCGTGAGTTATACGTAGAACAAGGCATCAGTATGAAAGCAGTGAAGGTACACAAGACCATGGAATACCCATATTAGCACCTCCAAATATCGAGGAAAGATCATCAACAATGTTAGCAGATGACGATGCCTTTCTCATGTTTGCAGTTGGAGCTGATGTCCTTGCAACATCAGGTTCCTTTCTACTTGGAGACTGTCCATTCACCATAGGATCCTGCATAAGGAAGCATGATCATTAGCAACATGGAAAACAGTACAACTGAACTATTGCTTGCATCAGAAATGCTCACAGAGTAATTAGCCCTAGGCCTTGGCACACTGCTTGCTCGACCCATGCTAAAGAATGACTCAAGATCATTATCACTGCTTTGCTGTTTTGCCCTTGCAGTTGCAGCAGCCCTTTCTCGAGCCTCAGCTGCAGCCCTTTCTCGTGCCTCGGCAGCAGCTCTTTCAACAGCAGCTCGTTCTGCCCTCCTCCTTGCTTCAGCAGCACGTTCTCGTGCTTCCTTTTCCCTTGCGTCTGCCACTGTCTGCTCAGATTTTTCTGCTCTTGCCCTTGCTTCAGCCTCCCTTTCCCTTGCCTCAGCCACTGCCCTTTCAGCTCTTTCCCTTGCATCAACTGCTGCCCTTTCACGGGCTTCAGCCTGGGCTCGGAGAACTGCAGCCCTTTCTGCACGTTGGCGAGCTTCAGAATTTGCTTTCTCCACAGCAGCTCTTTCAGCTTTTAGCCTGGCTTCAGCAGCTGCTCTTTCCCGTGCTTCTCTGTTAGCCCTTTCAACAGCTTGTCTGGCCCTTAGCCTCACAATTTCCCTTTCTCTCTCTCTTTCTTTCTCGAGCCTCTGCTGCTCTTTTCCCTTCTCCTCCATTTCCCTCTCTTTCTCAAGTCTCTTCTGTTCCCTCTCTTTCTCTTTCTTTTCTAGCTCAAGTTTTTCCTGCTCTAACCTCTCCTGCTTTTCTCTGAGAGATCTCTCCTCAGCATCTAACCAATTCCCATCCTTTTCCAACTGCACTGATTCTCTATTTCTAGCAGCCCTGACACTCTCTCTCCCCCTCACTTCCTTTGCATGCCTGAATTTTGCCTCAGCTCTATCCATTGCCTCCTTCATAGCTGCCGCAGATGCAGCAGCATCTAATTTCATGTCTGGTTCCTCACCAGAAGTCCAATTAACATTATCATGAATGTTATATCCATTAGTCCTTCCTGTGGAAAAATCTTCCAAGTCATCTATGGTAGCTGATTTAACATCTGGGGCTGAATTGGCATTTACAAAATGCTGGGTGGAATTTGCAGTGGGATAGAAATTATTTTCCTTCCTAACATTTGTGGAACCAAAAGATCTGCTTTCAATTTTTGTTGCTCGAGCTGGACGTGGAGGAGGAGGCCTCGAAGGTGGTGGTGCTCTAGTTGGTTGGGTAAAGAGAGGAATCTCTGACACCAATAACCATACCTCATCAAGGGTTTCAGTATTTTCTTCATATGCTGAGGAAGATTCTGCTGAAATATTTGCCTCAGGGGGACTCTTCTCCTCATGAGAATGAATGGAATCATAAGAATTACCACTAGTAGTAGATTTGTTGTAAATGTTCTGGTGAGAATCAAAAAGATCACTGACAGAAGGGGCAGTCTTTGAAAATTTATCAGACTGCTCTCTCTCATTATGATGTTGACTCAAGCCATTGCTGTGCTCTGTCCCAAATGGTTTTCTATCTTCACCCACAGTAATCTCATCAGATGAAGATGCGGGCATAGATTTCTGCAAACCATCAAAAGGGTCCAACTCATCAAATACTGCTCCACTAGGGACAGAAGAGGGATTGGATTTAGTGCTAGTTTTCGTGCCTCCATATTTGCCAAATACATTAAGTTCCTCCAATGGGTCAACAGAAACTCCAGAAGAAGAGATGGGACGGTGTGATCTGGAAGTGGGAGCTGCAAAAAGATCTTCTGTAGTTTTAGCTGAGGCAGACATTGGTGCTGAAGACCAAGTAGAACTAGGAGTCGACCTGCCAAATAAAACATATCTCGTGCATATAAACTGCAATTTTTTCATCATCGTAAGGGACTGTAGAGATCAATAGATTCATTTTAAAATGGTGAATAACAAAAGGCAATGAAACTTCAGTCATTCGAGTGAGATAAGATTTATAAATCCTAACATTAGAACATATGCAAATGCCTCTAAAAATTGTTTGAAGTATGAATCAATATGAACTGAGAAATAAGACAGAATCTCAAGAGAAAAGAAGCTTAAGGAAAAAGCTCTACAAGTCCAAAAAGAACATAGAAGCCACGGATTGTCCTGGAATAAGTTACCTCAGCATTCTTGTCAAATAATTTTCATATAATAAAAATAAAATAAAAAACTTGACTAATCAAGATAGATGCATTATTTGGATAAAAATAAATTCAACAATGTAAATCAAGAGTTTTCCATGGCTCATATAGATCATACTCTTGAAAAGTACCCCAAGCTAATAAGTTATATTTCAGTCCTAAAGTAAATAAAACAGTCACCACAGTAAATTACATAGAACTTCAAGTTTATTTTGGTTCCAGAGTTTTAGTTTATATGGTTTTCAATGCATTAGATTTTATGACAATTTGGTAGTTTCAGGTTATGGCATTCTTAGTCAATCTTGAACCTTTGGAATTCCCAGTCTGTGAGGTCCCAGTTGATACATTAATAATGGAATGGAATGAAATCCAAACCATTATACTATAGGGTAGCACCAGTAATACTGAGGGAAGATTTTTTTTGCTCAATGAAAATTCCTCGTTCAATTAAATATACCTCAAAGAGGTTCAAAAAACACATCATGATCCCTTAAGAAACCGAGGGAAGATATTTGATAACAGGAATAGAATTTTATTTATTTGACTGGTAAATGAGTGCTAAATTTCAAAATTAGGAATGAGGTTCTATTTCCACTGGAAGAGCCATAGAAGATTATCCACACCACTAGACTACTAGAAAATTCGGCTATTTGACAGCAAAAGGAAAAAATGATCATCCATAGCTGCATTGATGTATGTGTAATTTACATAGCTAATTAATGCAGATTTAATCAGAATACCAACAGGTAAACAAGTTTTGTACTTGCACAAACCTGAATCACTGATTTGTGGAAACATAATCATCTTTGTATCACTTGATTCGACATGAGAAATTGCATAGTATCATGTAATATTGCAAATTACTCTTATCAAACAGGCAAACTACCAGAGAAACGCTAATCCACAGACCAAAAATTACCAATCTAATAAGAACCTACAACAGTACTGAACATGGGAGTTATGCTATTACCAGGCGTGCAGGGGATGTCAAAAGCAAGGCTGATCGCAATTCAAGTGCACAAAGAATTGCCAATAAATATACCTTTCAGTAGGACTCGACCTTCGAAACCCCGGAAGCAAGTCGTCAAAACCAGGCATAGCCGGATCCTCCTTCTTACTCTTCGGTTTTTGCCTCTCTCTGTTTCCAGATCCGCCCAAAAGATCGTCTAACCTACTGTTAGTAGCAGTTCTGCTAGAAGGAGAAATGTTCGATACTGGGTCGAACGGGCTATCATATTTCACGCCGGAAGAAGACGAAGTCTTCATCCCAGGGACACCATCGAAGATGTCCTCGTCGTACATGGGCTTGTCATAAACTGGCAAGCCCGACGAGGACTTGGAACCCGAATTGAACATCGAGTCGAAATCGAAGGCGGATTGGGATCCGCCATTGTCCGATTTCTCAACCCGCTTGGAAGGGGCAGCGAATACGTTCCCGAGATCGTCGATAGTCTGAGACTTCTGGATGGGTTTAGAGGAGAAGATCGAATCGGAGGAGCTGGGGTTGGAGTTGCGAGATCCGAGATCGAAGTTGAGGGAACTGGAGGTGGATTTATTGTAGGAAGGAGCTCTAGAGGACATCGGGGCGGACTTGCCCTGCGGTTTGAAGCCATAATCGGAGGACAAGAGACCATCGAAGTCGTTCATGTCGGGCGAGGACGGTGACCGGAGGGTCCCAATTTTCTTGGAAAGGCTAATTCAGAACGGGGATTAGAAATGGATGAATCGATAGAAAGAAAGAGATGACGAAACAACTGCAAAGGAGATCCGAACAGAGCACGCAGATGGAGAGGGAGACTTCCTTCTCCGCACCTCTTATTCCTTCTCTTTCCTCAAGAGAGATGAAGGGCACTGGTTGAAAATTAGACATGAAAGATCATGGAGTGACCTTCGTGCCCCTGTTCCTTTGCAGAGCATAATTTTGTATTTTTCCACCTTTTTTTCCTTTTATTTCGAATATATATATATAATTTCATAAATTATATAATTAAATAAGGCCGCATGATTATGAAGCTATTTATAGACCTAATAAATGCAAATAAAATGAAATTATGCCAAATAAATTTGATCGCATGTAAAAATTGCTCATCTTTAATTTAATGATTTCCAAAATTAGAGAAAAAATGATTGGGCAAAAAAAAGAAAAAACATGGTTTGGCAATTACCATATTTTACAATTATTCTCATTTTTCTTATCGGAAAATTCTAACATAATTATGGAATAATTTATTTGTATTCCAATTATAATAATATATTGTGTGCTGGAGAAAGCCACAGTGCAGAGGCTTTTCATTCAAGAGTTCATACAGTACAATCCCAGAATGAAACACACTATCCATGTACATGTACATATACATGCATGCATACATATAAAAACAAAAGGCCGGACACCCACCTAAGAAGAGGAGCAAAGCTAGGGAGATAACTATTCTGGACGATGCTGCCAGGGGCAGCAGGGCCATGGGAGGACGAACAAGCAGCTTGCCTATTATTCTTCTTGATGCATCTAGTTTCGGAATAGATAGTCGTATTTACATCTGCATGACATCGCCATCAGGGACGCTGGCATCGCTCATGCTTTGCAACTGGGCCTGCGAGAAGGGGTGGAATCTGATCATCTAATCCATTCTATGGAGGAAGGGCCCTTCCTTCTTTGGGGAAGGATATTAGTCCAGATTGATCAGTGAAATCAAGTTAATCAGAAAGAGTTCGTAGGCAAAGATGTAACAATGAGATGATAAGTTCATGGAATCCCGAGGCTGGATAAGATGAAAAATGAAGATTATAACTTACAGCTTCACCAGGAACAACTGCATATCTCTCGGATGGTGAGACCCAGGATCTTCCTGCACAGTCAGTAATCATACAGTTTTATGATTATTATGAAGGATTGGATATGATAGCAAATTGAGTATAAATGACTGATAAGAAGAAAACTAGGAGGATTCCAGTTTGAGGACCTGATGACTGATCAACCTTTGCAGCCTGTATCTGCAGCCCACTGGACCCATCAACACTCAGAGTCTCCACAATCTTGGGTAGGTTCCTACAGATCTCATAGAACATTTTCTTTTAATGTACAGTCAGATGGAAAAATATTTAGACATTATATGATATGAGAAAAAGGCTTCAAAAGACATATGCTATAGCTCTTTGCATTGTTTTTTTCCTCCCTTTTTGCTTCCCCTCACCTAAGGATCCTTTGACTTTCAGTCTCGCCTTAATGAAACCCGAAAGGAAAATTAAAATATGAAGTTTTACCAGTATTGTGGAGTGCGATCTTTACCTGTCAATGGATTCTCCGAGCCCAAGCTGTCCATTGGTACCTCTTCCCCATGAGAAGACATTATTCCTTTCTGTAACAGCAAGAGTATGCCTCCATCCGCACGAAACCTGAACTACTTTCTGCCTCGAAATGGGAAGATGTAAAACAATCAGTGCAAAGCAATCATTTCAATGACATGCCTGTTTTTGCTTAAGATTAACTTCCAGCAGATATGGAGAATAACAACATGCCTGGCTCTGTGGGAATTTCACTTGAATGGGAGAACAGTGATCAATGTAGTCTCCCACTCCAACTTGCCCAAACTACACCATAATTTACGAGGATAAGTTGCTTGGAGGACAAACACAAAATCTTCAAGTAAAAAAAGGGTATATGGGCCATAAACATGAGTCACAGAGTAACTAATCACAAGGATGATGGTCTCTAACCTTATTCCATCCCCATCCGTATAATTTTCCATCAGATGAAAGTGCCATTGTGTGTCTCCAACCACCAGATATCTGAAAGTAAAAATTTAGGGCAGATGGAAACTTGGGATGTAATAAGAAGACTATGAGGGAGTAGATAAAGACATCTCAGAAGAATCTATCCAGGAATCTAAAATTTTGAATATATGTTAAAAAAACAGAGATTTGCCAGGCTGATGTGATTAGGGGTTATTTCCTAATTATTGGTACCACCTCTTTTTTCTGTCTATGGAACTCGGTTCCATGTCTGATGATCAATACATTCATCAATGGAAAACTTGGCAACCTATTCCAACATTTTTCGCTTGCAATTTCTTCCACTTTTGTGTCTCCTTTCATAGCTTTCTTGGTTTGAACTATAAGAAAATACCTGGTTTATAAAGCTGCCGCTGAGAGATTCGAGCTTATGAGGAACAAGGTGATCCTCGAAATCTCCATGACCCAACTGACCGTACTTGCTCCATCCAAAAGTGTATAATTCACCAGAAGCAGAAACTGATATTGTGTGCCTCCAACCACAAGCAACCGTGACCATTTTCTCCACCTAAAATTATTTCCACCACGTTGTCTTTAAACAGGAGAGACTGAGAAATAATGGTTTGTCCACTCTAGAGTCGAAATCTGAATTGGGAACTCAAATTTTAAAGGTAAATAAAAGAAACTAAGAATATGAGAGATAACCGAAAACAATTAATCTACATCAATTTACCACATTGACTTTCTCAGGAAGCAGACGATCATTTCGGTCACCTAAACCCAGGTTTCCATAACGGCCCCAGCCCCATCCATAAAGTTCTCCATCTTCTGTTACAGCAGCAGTATGCTCAGCTCCAGCTGCAACCATTTTTATCCGCACACCCTACAAAAATCACATAACAGATCCCACTGAAAGATTCTCGTGTTTCATCCATATATAAGTAAATTAATATATTAGAATTGTTGCAACCTTAAAGGCATGCATCTTTTGTGGCAGAAGAGAGTCTTCCACGGTGCCAAGCCCAAGCTGACCATTTTGATTCCTCCCCCAACTTCAGAAAACAATGAATGAAAAGGACTACAAGTTTAGTATTTCTATCAGGGAAAAAAGTAGATAGATGTCATACTATTTCAAGGCACTGCATATAACATTGTAGAAGAAAATTACAAATCATGATAGATATTTTGCAATATACACTTGACATAAGTAATTTAATTGATTGAAAAGAAATCTATAACAAGGACTTACCATTTCTCACCAATTTCAATGAGTAAAAGAGAAATGTGACAGAATGGAGGATTCTTATATCAAAAATCCATATGAGAACCAGAATATTGTAATTGTAAGGAAATATATGGAGATTTTTCTTCCAAACCAGGGGGCAAAATAAAATGTATACTGTTTTGATCAAAGCAATTGCAAAAATAAAAGAAGCTTGTGCTTCTCATGCTAGTTTAAGGCTGTAATTGGTATGAAAGATGTGAAAATGTAGCTACACGAGTCATATGATTATCAAGCATATACAGTTGTGCTTATCATATATAGGCAAAATTTGAGCTTATTTCTACTTCCTTTGGAGGAGATAGTGTTTGTAATATTTCAAGCAGCAGAATTAAATCAGAATGGATAGAGATAGGACAATCGACCTCTGAACTTCTCCTTCCATGGTAACTGCCAGACAGTGGCTGTCTCCACAAGCAATTTGTTTAATTTGAAGGCCATATAATGCTTTTACTGGCTGAGGTGTGAAAACGTCACTGGAGTTCCCATGGCCCAACCTCCCAAAGTCACCCCTGTACCATGGAGAAAGTTTCTTTGGATGGGAAACTTTGAACACTAAAGGCCACACATAGAAAGTAAAACTTGTGAGGCTGAGCGGTTTATTATATAATACACACTATCAATTAGACAAAGGCCCAAATGAGGTATTGTTCCATACACCAAATCAAATTGAGAAATTGATAGCAGAAGAGTGATATCTGAGACAAAATAGAAGCAAACTCCATGGAACCAGGCAAAGAACCATCTATTGTTCTCTCATCTCCACTATTCAGCCTTTCATAGAAAATCCAAGTAGACCATTTTGCCTCTCAACTCAGAAAATCAAATCCTTTAAGAACATGAAAGGAAATGTCAAGGTGAATGAGGAATACATCACTCAGTGTGGTGATCAGAAACGGAATTTCCATTACATGACAGCAAACAGAGGGGGATAGAGGGAGGGAGGGAGTGGAAGCAAACTCACCATCCCCAGCTATAAAGTTCTGCACGTGATGCAGAATATGCAGTCGTGTGATCAGCACCACATGTGACAGATATAATCCCATGATCATCAAGTGCACTCAGTTGAGTAGGTGTGAACCGATCTTTGGCATCCCCAAGGCCCAACTGCCCATCTTCTCCTCGTCCCCAAGAGCAGACAATATTTCCGGCTGTAGGCAGCAATTTGTTACCAGTTGATCAAATATTAACCACTATATTAATGTTTAAGATCCAGTATCAACAAACTATTTCACCAGAGAAGCTATTTACAAGGATAAGTAGGGAAGAGTGTTCTGAACCATACAGTGTTAGAGTTGATAAAATGAAGGTTGACTGCCTAAACTGGATGAAATTTGCTAGGTTTTTAAAGGGAAAGAAAATAAACAATAAAAAGATTCATTTGCTTGAAGGATTATAGCAATCTTCTTGGAATAGAATAAAGGTTCTTCTCCCTCGCTACTAAGGTCGTTCAGCATGTGGGCGAATTTGAATGGATCCCTAGAGGTTGCCTATGGAATTCTCACTCATCCCCCAAAAATTTCAGTTGATAACAAGTAAGAACCTTCTGACTCTACCATGGATTGAACGCATGGGTACTGGTAAATGATACTCTTTCCGTGCCGTATGGGTATGGAAGTCTAAAATTTTAAAGGGTTATGATGAAAGTAGAAGCTTACTGCAGGTACTCAGGCCATACTTAGCAACTGATCAATCCCACTAGAATGAAACCAGTAAAGAACTGCAATGCTCGAGTTTCTTATATAGAGAGGTGGTGTTGGCCACTAAAGAGTGTGTGATGCGCCAAAGCCACTGGATTACAGCATTTGGAAACAAAGAAAATGAAGAAAACCCACTTGAAATGACAAAGCAAGGGACTCTGCTTAGTATCACTGTAAAAATTCAACGCCATAAGGACAGCCCCCATCAGAGTATCATCAGAAAATGCATGAAAATAGAAATTGACAGAGCTTACAGAGTAGAGCCACGGAGTGGCTTGCTCCGGCAGAGACGAGAAGCACGCGACGGACCGGGGAAGTCACCTCGCCCATGTGCAAGCCGCTGGGGGCCTCCACTTCCATCGCTTCTTCCTCCATCACCGTTGCTGCTCCTGCAACTTCCTCGACGCTTACACGCACGCAGAGCACACTCTCAGCGATGAAATCAAGGATGGACGGAGGAAGAAGGGGATAGAAGAAAAAGGAAGCGGATTTGGGTGGTGGGGTCCAGGAGAAAATGGATCGCAGACCTCGGATTTGCTGCTTGGGGGACAAATTTCTACAAAGCCATTGAGCATGAAAACGAGAGAGAGAGAGAGATAAAAACAAAAAAGCAGGAGCTTCGTCAAATGCCAATGAATCGTGTGAGAACGGTGCTAACAGTCCAAGGCCGGAGAAACAGCGAAAGTCTGGGCCTTTCGGGTGTAAAGTCACTAGCAGCCTGAAAGGAACGTCTCTGATCCATTCCCCATCGACCCCCGCCTTTCAGATCGCGAGCCGACCGGACATTATCATCCCCGTATATATTACAGAGTAAAAAATATCACAGCACCAGGGCATTGACCGCGTGGGTGGAGGATGGAAGATGAAGGAACGAAGGAGAAAGGAGACACGGTGTCCAGAAACTACAGCACCCAATTGAATAAGAGTGGGGACGGAATGGAAAGCAGAGCTGGCCCCACCTTCCCCCATCTATACGGCCTTAGAACATGCCATTGTCGTCATCTTCTTCCATCGTTCCAGGAGATCGATTCGATCATTAAATGAGTAATTCTATGTCTCCATATGTTCATGGACTCACTCCCAAGGAGCTCTCCACCGGTGATCAGGCGAGTCTAGTGGCTCATCCTAAATCCTTATCTCAAAATATGAACTGTGAGCATACTCAACTTGGTCTTATTTTAGTGGTTATGGTATCCTTATCTCATCAAACAATCCTTCAATGTCATGTCAGCCAAGGACAAGAAGATTACCTGCTTGTCAGACATTACACACAAGATTCGCTTCTAGCCTTTTCCACTTGGGCGTTCACAATAATAGAAGAAATCCAGGGTGTGTACCATCAACTTCCAGCCAAGTTGAAAAATCAACATGCTGTAAGACATGCATGGGGCCATCCCTAGTCACAGTGGATCATGGCAATAAGTGATTATGCACCTCTAGAAATGTCCTGTATTCATTTTTGCATCTTATATTTAACTTTTAGACCTTTTTATCTGTGGACGAGGCAGGAGATAAAATAAGAGATGGAGCACATAAGTCATCTTAGTCAAATGATTCCACTCACAATGGACAGCGTAAGTTGAACTGGTGCTGAATAGCCCATTTACAAGAGAAAGAAGACAGAAGAAGAGTAACATTAAAAGGGATCATATCAAATGAACAATTCCATGATATGTAAGCAAAGAAGCATGCCATTCACCTTACTTGGAAAGCAACTCTACAGGCATGGCAGGATACCAAGGCGCATGCCTCTGGCTTAGAGCCATTATGGAGTGCCATTTGGACGAGGAATAGTTGAGCCAGATAAGGCAAGTTGGGTGTCCACACCAATGGTCTAGGATCTTGCAAAGTTGCAGACTTTAAGCACAAAATCACCATCATTTAGTAGACAACTGGACAACTATGCCTCAATCATCATGAAAAAATATCATTTTGCCATTGTCCCATAATTTGATAAGGCTTCACATTTATTGATCCGACATCCTTCTTTGATTTTCAGGACCATGCTTTATAAAGTAGAAAAATGATAGCCAAGTAAAAGTACAGGTGAAGATTTTAATCAAGAAACATCATTAATGATCTTACTAGCATGTCATCTTGTGTACTTGATACTATAAAGTCTATAAATTTCCATCTTTTCAAATGGATTATCTTGCACAAGAGAAACTAGGGGAGGGAATTGCCAATACTCCATGACCAGAGAAGTGTCGTGGTGCTGCAAATGAATTGGTTAGAATGAATAGCAGTGTTTCAAGCAGATGGAGTAAAATCAAAGGAGTGGAGCACTTCTTCCAGAATTGCTCTTGTTTGGATATCAAGAGGGCTCTCAGGCTTATCTGAGTGAGCAATATTCAAGAGATAAAGCTTTTTAGAGGCGACGAATGCAGCTGAAAATATCCTCTTCACCCCACCTCTGGTGCTATCAACTTTGTACTCAAATTCGTAAACCTGCAGTCCTCCCTGACCAGATCTCTCTGAAACTCCGATAACTTCTGCCTCTTTGGTGCTCTCCTGTGAGGAACAGATATTCCAGTCAACAGTTTCTATAGCACATCAATATGTCAGAGAAAGTCTCCTAAGCTCATGGCAGGTTAGCTTTGGACACATTGCAAACAAATTTTCAATTGAACTAACCATTTTTGAAACATCAAATCAACTTTGTGAAACAGTTATACATACCAGATACTAAGCATGTAGACACAGTCGGGAATTATTGCAACATAGGTGGTTGATGAATATGGGAAGCCTCACAAGTGCGCTAATAAAATTAATTTTGTAACTTTGAATGGTCTATGGGCTACCAAAAGAAGCACATATAAGAGAGGCTTTAGCTTTTTTTCCTAAGTCACCTTGTGTCTAGAAACCCATTGGCTCTGACTAATCCAGTCCATCGGGAATACTCTCAAATTTGAGTTTTCTCCATTACTCAAACTAGGGTCTTGCTTGCTTAAGGGGAAGGATCCTCATCAACCAACTCATATTGGAAGATAGAGAGGCTCTGGCTTTGAGTCATTAGGAAAGGTTATACGGGCAACCAACTCAACCAGCTTTACCTAACAGATGACCCCAATCAAATTCCTTTGGGAAATGATCTTCCATTAACACACCAAATATGAAGAAGGAAACAGTAAGCACCCACTTTTCGCTTCTCTGCCTGTATAAGCTTGTCTGCGACAAATTCGGGACTACCAAAGTCTCCAAGACTCGAGAGACGAACTGGGTTCACCACCACTCCAATAATGTTGCTTCCCTTACCTGGTTCCTCAAACAACACAGTTGCCCCTGCTTTGTCCACCTGCAAGTACACCCACAACTAGAAATAACTACTTGTATACACTAAATCCCCACGTTGCTTCATGAACCCATATCATAGCAGAGTTTCTCCTAAGGGGGGATAAAAATGTAAGAATGTGGCACAATATAATATAAGCCTCTCTGATCAATGAGCCCATTCCCACATAACAAACAGTTGTATATATGATTGAAGGTCCGTCGCTGTTTTACTTTATTTCAAGAGAAAAAGAAAGAAGCTCTTCCCGGGGTTTGGCCCACATCCCAAAGAAAGCCGCATACCTTAATCCAAGAAGAGGGTTTGAGAAGAGTGAAGCCAGTCATTGCGTCCGTGTACCTCTCGAGCTCCAGCTCTTGAGCCAGGGCTGTCTTGTGGAGGCACCCATGAAGCAGAACTGCAACAATCGAGAGGCCGAGATCCCTCCTGTTGAGGCAGAGAGAACCATTTGCAGGGAATTGTGGGTTTAGCGCTGGAACCGGAGGTGAAAAATGGGTTCTGAGGGAGGAGAAGATGATTGGAGGATGGGTCCTCAGGAGAGAGTCGTGGGCTGAGAAGGAAGAGCAGTTCCGCAAAGCCATCGCGCCTGTCAAAGTTGAAGAACGGGCATTCCTCTGGTCGACAATCGTCATCGAAGCGGAATAATTAAATTAACAATTTCGACAATATTTTGAGTAAATATATATTCTACTCACCAATGTTTGCTAAAATTAACACTTTAGCCCCACTTGTAATTTGTCAACAGTACAACCCAAATTAACAATAAGGACTAAAACGTTAATTAGGGAATACATCAGGGACTAAAGTGTATGTAATCCTTTTTCATAGCATTAGTTCGGTTGCTGTTGGGCCATATGGGCTCCAACCTCCGAATAAAAAGCCCGATAAGGCCCGAACCTCGGTCCGTAAGGCTATTCTGGGCCCCATCGTCTTCAACAGATGAAACAGCTTGGAAATAGCAGATATACAGAAGGAAATAGTCTTGTGCGAAAAAGGTAATAGGGTGGAAATTACAGGGAATCGTCGGCAAGAGTGATGCGGGAGCTCTTGATTCTAGGTTTCCCCTTCCCGCGACTCTTACCTCTCATCCGATCGGAAGTCTGATATCTTTTTGTCGTCGCTGCATTTTTTCCTAGCACAATTATTTTTTTGGCGGCGGTTAAAGCGCCTGCATATTGCTTTGAATTTGTGGGTTTTTGATCGATGGGGAATATATTCGTGAAGAAGCCGAAGATTACCGATGTCGACAAGGCAATCCTATCTCTCAAGACCCAAAGGCGCAAGCTTGGCCAGTATCAGCAGCAGGTTTGACTTCGTTTCTCAAAATAAATTGCATTCATTTCTTGAGCTTTATCTAGGTTCTTCCTTTTTCTGCAAAAAAAATCCATATTTTTCCTTTTCCGGGTGAATTGATGTATTTCGTATGAGATACTATCACACGGAGGAAGGTCTTGGGTTTGGGTGACGCCTCTTTGCCTGTTTTTTTCATGAACAATGTTAATATGGTATTCACATTGGATTATCTGATGAAGCTCAGTATGCTGAAACTTACCCGATTTTGCCTCTCATCATGTTAAACTAATAAATTCTTAGGCAGAAGAGGGTTTTATGCCTGAAAGTTGTAGCACTTAAACTTATCCGATTTTTCCTTGCATCGTGTCAAACTAATAAATTCTTAGGCAGAAGAATGTTTTATGCCTGAAAGTTGCAGCACTTTTGGGCTAAAACCAATGTTGTAGTTTGTCTGAGAAGAAGGCATTTTGCGCACTGATTAGATTGTCATTGAATAAAGGTGGCATTTCTACCTGAGCTCCATTTATGGCTTTATACTTTTTTCAGCTTGGAGCTGTTATCGAAGCTGAGACACAAGCTGCCAGGGATTTGATACGTGAGAAAAGGAAAGACAGGGCTTTGCTGGCATTGAAGAAGAAGAAGGCACAGGAAGAACTGTTGAAACAAGTGGATACCTGGCTCATCAATGTTGAGCAACAGGTGCATTTCACGTGGTTCAAAATTATTGTGAATGTTTCTCTTCTCATTGTGAACTGATTCTCGAATTTTCCTCTTTTGGAACTTGAGATGCTTTCCAAATATTTCCCTGGTAATTGTTGTTTCTGATTGGAATATGTGAATAAATTCTTCAGTTAGCAGACATTGAACTAACAAGCAAACAAAAAGCTGTGTTTGAGAGCTTAAAGGCAGGAACCAACGCTATCAAAGCAATACAAAGTGAGATCAACTTGGATGATGTCCAAAAGTTGATGGATGATACTGAAGAGGCAAAAGCTTACCAAGATGTGAGATCTCCTTGCTATTTATGATGTCAAGTCACTGTCTTGTTTCACTATTTGATTGTCTGATCCATTCTATAACCAAAATAGGTGATCGAACTTTTGCTGATCGATTGATAACCTATCATCTATTTTCGTTACCTTCATTTTGAACACAATTTCTGACTCTCTTTTGTGTCAAGTATAACACCGTACTACTATCATGTGATTTTTCTCTTTTACTTTGCTTTGATTTCAGTAGTCATGAAATTTTGCATATGATTTCTGAATAAATTATCCCCAATCTGTAAAGGAAATCAATGCAATACTTGGAGAAAAGTTGTCTGCAGAAGATGAGGCAGAGATTGAAGAGGAGTTTGAGAAATTAGAAACTCAGGTAAAGAGTTTCTTCTGGTTATTCTTTTCTGTTGCATGTAACCACCCAACTCAAAAACTAGTTATAAAAAGGAGTTGAGTTGGGCTCTTACCTAGAAGTCTGTATTTCAGATCACAGTCCAGGATATGCCCAATGTTCCAGCTGCACCTCCCGCTCGTGAAGAGGAACTCAATCTTCCCGAGGTCCCAAAAGCGCCAATTGTTGCCCATGTGGCTGAAGAAGAAGCCAACACTGAAATTGCCTCGGCCAAAGTCGCATCTAAAAGAAAGGGTCTCTGTCCTCCTCAGAAATGCCATATAGATTTGTTCTCTGCTTATATGGTTTGCCTGATGCGTTTCCTTTCTGCGTTTTCTCTTTCACAGTTTTGGAGGAACCTCTGCCCGCTTGACTTGAACTTGAAGCAGCTGATACAATTCCATGAAGCAGCTGACGATGAACCATTCATATGTATTACTAGTGATTTGTCTTGTGTTTGCTTTCGCGTGCAATTGGAAATCTGTACATACTTTTGTCTTTATTGCCTAAAAGATCCGAGGGATTAGTTCATATCTTGGCTGTGCAGAGTTCCTGCAAGCACAATTTACTTGCACCTTTGGAACCATGGGAAATGTCTCTCCCCGCCGGGAATGTTTTAACATAGAATATGAGGGGGCATGTTGGTTGTTATTATTATTGGAAATCTTTTCTATTAATTCTTACAAATTTTATTTTGGTTATTGTATCTATATATCTTTAAAATTATAGAATTTCACACTACCATCAATTATATAATTAAAATATCGATGTTAATTAGAATTGGAATATTCAAAATTGAAATATATGAGAAACCTTCTTTCACATTTTTCTTAGGTTGGGTACTGTTAACTCTACCATATCCGAATTTTTAATACGATTTGAACCATATATTAGTTTGGAATTTTAGATTCAATTTAATTCGTAATATTGGTACTCGGAGTATGGGCTAAATAGACCCACTTAATAGGATTGAAATATTCAAATTTGATATATATAAGAAACCAATCACATCTTTGTTAGATTGGATACTCGTCCAATTGCATACTGATAGAATTTAATTTAATTTTGAATTTTAAATCTAATTTAATTCGTATTATTGATAAATATGTCAAGTATGAGTAAAATGATGTGATAAATAAATAAATAATAATTAGTAGAGAATTGAAAATTACTTTTTTAAAAAAATTAATTGAATTAATAACCATTTAAATTTTGGTGACCTAGCAAATAAACAATAAAAAATTAGTATTGAACAATTTATTTCTTTGAGGCCGGTTCGTTGTTTTCGCCTAACCTCAACTTGGAACCTGCACACTAACCTAATGTTTAGGCGATTTTCAGCGTAATACCCTCAGTAGAATTAAATATAAAGTGGGTTTTATTAGGTACAATCCAACCTATATGTATATAAGTGATGTTCCAATCTCTCCATGGCTTGTCTCTCTTACCGTGGCGGCCAAAATTGTCTCTATAAGTGAATGTGATTAATTTTTCATTAACCTTAATTGTAGTAACTTTTTATTACAACCACCGAATTAGGTTAATTCGATTGAATTAGAAACAAGTAAAAGTTACCTTTAAACCCCACCTTAAATTGAGATACATTTATCAACTTTAGTTTGATTAAATAATAATATCTTTTTATTATAAAGTTAATCTTCCCGATTACAACCATGATCCAAAATAATTTTAAAATTTTCCTATTTAACTCTAGTTAACACCGTTTGTTCGTTTGAGTTGTAGGTAAATAAAAACTAATGGTGGTAAAAATTTTTGAAATATTTGATAACTATCATTTTTAAATACTCATTGTCAATAATATTTTAAGTAACTAATACCGCAATTTGAAAGGGTTAAAAAGTAAATATATTAGTAAAAGTGTTAGTTTTTAAATTCTATTTATGTCGATAATTGAATCACTATCTTTTCGAGTTCCCAACTTAAATTTATCGTCTGAGAATTTAGTAATTATATAGTGATTATAGTGATAAATATGTAATCAAATATGTATTTGTAATAATTTTATATGCTTATACATTGAAAATAATATTAGTGGGATAATTATATTATAATTTATTTTAGGGAAGATGAGAATGTACATATAATTTATTCTGAATTTATAATAATTTTGTATATTATTAATTAGTTATTATATCCGTTATAACTAATAAGTTCAAAACAAATATACTATAAAATTATCACTTTATAAATTAAATGGGTAATAAACTAAAAATTTTGATAATTTTTATTTTAAATAATTTAAGTAAAAAATAGTATGTAATGAGTACTGATTTGAATAAACTCATTTATTAAGCTTCATGTACTACCAAAATAAATATATTTAAATTTTTCACTCCTAGTGCCACTACCCCAAAGATATAAATTTTGAAGTAGGCAAATGTTTAAATAATTTACTTATCTATTATGGGAAAAATATATTTATTATGTACACTCTTTTTATTTAAAAAAATAATCCCATACATGACTCGTTTTCTATTTGTACCCCTTGTTGGACATGTGGACTACCTTGTGCATATGTACCCCTCTACGGATAGTTGTAGTTTATGAGCTAGCTACATACAACCCTGCATTCTAGGAAAAATAGTTAAATCTAGTTAAGTGGCCAAACAACATTAAATTGAACCACAAATATAAACAAATCGAGGGTCATTTCGAACAAAAAATAATAATAAATTGTTAAAATTAAGTTAGGTTAAAACTAATATAAAATTATAAAATTTAAATTGGGATTTAGAAATTTTTTTATTAAAAATCGAATAACAAATTAATTTCTAAAAAAAATATATCAAATTGGATTACAAAATTAATTTTAAAAAATATTTGAAAACTGTAAAATTATAATTTTGATTTTTAAAAATGTAAATGAATGAATAAATAAAAATTTAGAAAATTAAAATAAAAATCCGTGACAGTCCAGCGCGTCATTATTGATCGTATTCACCGTGAGACAAGCCAAAATAGAGGCTGGATAGATAGCGACAGTTTGGAGTTTTTATTTTCCACGAACAAAATTTGATTCATGTGAGCGAATGGGGTGAATTTATTATCTGTGAAGCCATGAAATATATGCCCCATATTTCCAAAAGCCTCCTATATAAATCATTTAACTGATAAAAAACATGGATATTAGTATAAGTAATTTCATGCATATACATCATGGATAAGGCCAAGGAAAAAAGAAGCATAGTAATGAATAATTTGTTATTTTAGAGCTCAAGAATTTTACGTAAATAATTGATTATAAAAGTTGAAAATATAATTTAATATTAGATAAAATAAAAAAATATTATAATACTTATAAATAATTATTTTTATATATTTATACAAAAAAATAGTTATAAATTATTATTTTACAAAATAAACGATAATATAACATATTAAATTGTTATTACTCCGCACTCTTAGCCTGATTGAAAGGATTGATGGGTCGAAGTCCCAATGGTTTAATTTAAACAAAGCTTTCGGTTGTCCAAAATTTCAAACGATAATCTTTAAAGCGGGAAAAAAATCACATTTTTTTAAGGGAAAAAAGGCTACTTTAAATTTAATTTACTTCTTCATTGGGTTGGGTCTCTCCTCCATTTCTCTCCTTTCTTGCTGATTGTCGAAAACTTCACAGTTCGGCAATGGCGAATCGCCGGAAACCCCAGAGTTTGAACGACAGCCACTACCGCTTCCTTCAGGCCCTTACAACTCCTCGCCCTTCCAATCCTTCCTCATCCTTCGATCCCAGCTCCATTCCTTCGTTTCACCTAGGTTTCATCACTCGCACACTCAAACCCTCTTTCAGCGACGCTTTCCTCTCTCACTCTAACCTTTTTTTATACCCCTTGTGATTTTATATATGGATGATTGATTCTTGCAGGCGATGAACAGAATCAAGTAACAGAGGACAAGCCCGAGAAGAATCGCAACCTCCGCGGTGATCGGGACGACAGTATTCCTCGATTCTCCGTGCTCTCCGATTCTGATTCTCCTTTGGGTAATTTTCCCTGAAGTTCCTCCGGACCTTTTGCTGTAACTTAGTAATTGCTACGTTCTTGAGCTAAATATTTCTCGTTGCTGCTAACTTCGTCCTGTAGTATCGGAAGGAGGCACCCATGAGAAGGCACATATGGAGCTTAGCCATCCGACTAGCAAGGTTTCTACGTTAGCCCTTGAGGAGACCGAGAACATACCACCTGCTAAGCCTGATTTCTCACGTACTGTTGACCAGGACAAGCAGGTAAAGGTTAAAATAGAAGGAAGACGTAGATTATGCAAAATCTCTTCTCGAGACAGTGGAAATGATGATAAAACCCAACATGAGAAGGCACATATGGAGCTTAGCCATCCGACTAGTAAGGTTTCTACGTTAGTCCTTGAGGAGACCGAGAACATACCACCTGCTAAGCCTGATTTCTCACATACTGTTGACCAGGACAAGCAGGTAAAGGTTAAAATAGAAGGAAGACGTAGATTATGCAAAATCTCTTCTCGAGACAGTGGAAATGATGATAAAACCCAAAATTGTGATGATCCAACGTCATCTGATTTTGCGGATTTTGATTCCCCCATGGCACAGAAAATTTGTGGAGAGAGTAATGAGAACGAGGATACTAATAATATTAGGGATATCCTCAATAGTCTAAGTGCACGTTTTGACCTTTTGTCAATTGAGAAAAAGAGACCCTCAAAAGCAAATCATGTAGATGGTAGGAAATCAACTAGAGGTGAGAAGTTAGAAGACAAGAAGGAAGTTGGTATCCATTATCAAGATGATTCTGTGGTTAGCAGCTGGGAAGCCAGGAATGGAGCTGATAGTGTGGAGGTTGACGAAGAACTGGAGACTATGAGGTCGTCTCATGTGTCTTTTACTGAAAAAGGGCATTATCCGCTGATTGAAGTTGGTGATCATAGTAAAGGATATCCCAGAAAAAATGATAGTGACGCAGAGGATGATGATTGTATTGTTCTGAGTGGAAGGAACCAGATGAAGGAATTGGATAAGAGCAGAAACAAGAGTGAAGATATTCACAATTCTAGTGTCATTGATGAATCTGTGGATGATGAAGCCAATCCTTTTATTTTGACTGGCCCAAGATTTACCTACAGTTTACCTAAAGAAATAGCCAAGATGTTATACCCGCATCAGCGTGAGGGGTTGAAATGGCTTTGGTCCCTCCACTGTCAGCAAAAGGGTGGAATCTTAGGTGATGACATGGGTCTGGGGAAAACAATGCAGGTATGATTCCATGGTGATTTTTAATGATATATGAACTTTAATGCCTAATGGTTGATATGAGGTTGTTATATCCACTGCAGATCTGTGGTTTCTTAGCTGGGTTATTCCATTCACGCCTTATAAAGCGAGTTTTAATTGTGGCCCCCAAAACCCTTCTTTCTCATTGGATCAAAGAATTATCTGCAGTTGGTCTTTCTAAGAAGACAAAAGAGTGAGCCACATGCACCTGAGTTTTCCTTTTTCTTTATGCTTTTTTTTTTACCTTGGATCAATAGGTTATTCATCTATACATTACTTTGCATCAGTATATGAGATATATTTTTCTATATGCAGATATTTTGGAACCTGTCCAAAGGCTCGCCAGTATGAATTGCAATATGTACTTCAGGTTTTAATTTTAGCGCACTCTTCCCTTTCTGTTGTTAAGTGGTGCGTGTATGTGACTATATATATACATATGGTTTTGTTCTCTTGGGAGGTTGAACTATGTCGGGCTTTCTGTTGAATATGGTTTCTTCTATTGTGTGCCTTTTATGCAGCACAAAGGCATACTCCTAACAACATATGATATAGTGCGCAACAACTCCAAATCATTGAAAGGAGATGCTTACTTTAAGGAATATGAGGATGAAGATAGCATTGCATGGGACTATATGATTCTTGATGAGGTGAATTGTCAGATGGAAAACTCTATACTGTTTTGGTTTAAATGTTGTTTGAATTGACCAATTACTGCACATTTTCCCGAATAAGAATATTGATTAAATTTATAAGGGGCTTAAATATTTTTTCATATTAACATTCCTGGTTTGTAGCTCATGCAATTAAATTTCTTGGAGTCATCTTCAGTTTAATAATTTATTTTCATTCTTCCATCACCCTTGAATATAATTGGACTCAACTGGATCAATTCCATCACTCTTAAATAGAATTGCATGTATTGTACTATAAAAGGTGCCATATTCAATTGAATTATCTTTTTATCTGATAATAATTCAGGGACATCTCATAAAGAATCCTAATACACAAAGGGCAAAAAGTTTACTTGAGATACCAAGTGCCCACCGTATAATCATCAGTGGCACACCGATACAGAACAATCTGAGGGTACTATATCTTGAATCTATCCTGTTCCATCAAGTGTCTGTGAAGTCTGAAAGTTGTTGAACATTTATGAATTGATTTGTCGCTTTGATAGGAATTATGGTCCTTATTCTACTTCTGCTGTCCTGAATTATTGGGTGACAAGAAAGAGTAACATCCTTGCCCTTGTTATTTTAATATTCAAGCTTACTTTTCTGTAGTGAAAAAATTGAGATATGAAAATTTTCAGGTTCAAGGAGAAATATGAGGACCGAATTCTTTGTGGAAATGATAAAAGGGCTTCGGACAGGGAAAAGCGTATTGGTTCAACAGTGGCAAAGGTATTACTTTTCAATTATCATTACATTTATTTTTTTAAAACAAATATTTAATTATTCAATAGCTTGGCGAAAGAAAATTGTGCTAATAGTGGGAGTGGCAAAACCATTGTTTCTGGCTTCATATGTCCTATCCTTTTTCATTTTGAATTTACTTTAGTCATAAACGAAAAATAATTTTATAAAAGTCATGAAGACTGATTCTTAGGTAAATCTTTTATTTATAATGATTTCCATGTAATAGTTTTTTACCAGGTTATATCAGCTGGATGGTGAAGCTTTGTTTTCAGATGATTTCTTTCTTGGCACATAGTACCATAATTTGATTATAAAGATTGCTAGTATGTGGTGTCTCAGTTATGTTTTCTCAACAGGATTTAAGGGAACGAATTCAACCATATTTTTTGCGCCGCTTGAAGAGTGAGGTCTTCCGAGAAGATAATGATTCAGTTGCCAAATTGTCAAAGAAAAATGAGGTCATTGTATGGCTAAGATTGACAAGTTGTCAGGTACTAAATTCCTCCAAAAAGATGGCTCTTATACTGTCATTAAGTTTTTAATATGATATTAACTCTAGTGGCTCCATTATTCTTGCAGCGACGCATTTATGAAGCCTATTTAAATAGTGAGCTGGTTCTGTCTGCATTTTATGACTCTCCATTGGCTGCACTTACGGTAATTTCTGATGGCGGGCTATGTAATGTTCATTTATTATGTACTCCATATTTGTCATGTTCCTCTGTTTAATACTATATTTTACCTTTTCATGCTGAATATGGTGGATGCACATGTAAGAGCTCGAGTTGGGCAGGAAATTTTTGGCAGACAGCTAATTTATTATAGGATTTGCTTATGTCTAAAAGTTGGATGATATTTTAATCTGTCTAAAGATTCACTAGCTCTTATGCAATCAAGCATTAAATTTCAGAAGAATTTAATCTTTTGTCAAACAGAGCCAGAAACAAAAGACTAGCCTTTTTTCATCTCTGGTAATTTGTGTTGATAACTTGAGCTTTCGTGAAACCATTCATAATAATGATGGTGCAGATTTTGAAGAAAATATGTGACCACCCATTGCTATTGACAAAAAGAGCTGCTGAAGATGTTCTCGAGGGCATGGATTCAATGGATAATCCAGAAGATGTTCATATGGCTGAGAAACTTGCAAACTACATAGCTGATGTTGGTGAGGAAAAGGCTTTTTTGGAGAAACATGATAGTATCTCCTGCAAGATGTCTTTCATAATGTCCTTGCTGGTCAGTGCCTTTGTTCTCTGGTTTCATTTACTATTCAGTTATGTGGCTTGTCAATTTTGTTTCATTCATTTTATGGATACAGGATAACTTGATTCCGGAGGGACACAATGTACTTATCTTTTCTCAGACTCGTAAGATGCTCAATCTTATCCAGGTGTGTACTAGGACAGCTTTAAGCTATCTTGGTTGCGATAATTAAGAATCAATGAATAGATAATACTGGTGATTAAGTCAACCAATTAGTTATTGGTTTAAGCATCTTATGATCTATATGATACCTAATTTCAAATTATAAGAGCACAAATTTGTTATAAAGAAAGTCCTATAGAACTGGTTATGGAAAAGCTTAAAACAATTCCACACTAGAGAAAACCGGAAATGATAGAAAGTGAAGTAAGTTACTCTACTTATGCCCAAAAATAAGGAATTTTTTTTCAAAGATAATTAAGCTTGGGCTAGTTGGCTCGCTTACTACTTAAACTTTCTTGCTGTAGTAATTTGTTTATTAAATAATTTTGGAAAGTTCAATCCGATTATGTTCACATGTTTTTGTTGATAGGGATTTATCAATAATATTTTTTGGATGCACATGTACTGTTTCTTAGGATAGCAACAAGTGAGGTAAATGTCTAGTGATTGAGAAATGTTGCTACCTTTGAAATACAAATTTAGGGTCCATGAATGAGTTATAAGTGTTCTGAGGTTGATTATTTAATTCAAGCTTGCTTTTATAGGAATCATTGGTGTCCAACGGTTACAAGTACTTGAGAATTGATGGTACCACAAAGGCCAGTGACAGAATAAAGATAGTAAATGTAAGTACCATTTAAATTACAAATGGCTTGATTCTTTATTTTGTTTAATTCTGATTAGTTTTTCTTTTTTTTTGTTGTGTTAGGAATTCCAAGAGGGCACTGTGGCTCCTGTATTTCTCTTAACATCCCAAGTTGGTGGTCTTGGCCTTACTTTAACAAAAGCAGATCGTGTCATTGTGGTTGATCCGGCTTGGAATCCAAGGTGCTAATTTCTTGTTCAGTTGTTATTATATCTTGATTCATGGAAAAAATTTAAGAGGAGCAAAACATCTTTCATAATCTTAACAGTTGTTTGACAATTACTGCAGCAATGGAGTTTTCTAAATTTATATTTTTTAACAACTAGTTCGTTAAGTGGACCTTTGTGATGTCTCTCTCCAGTCTAGTCATGTTAGAGAGGCTATGTATGTTTTGTAAAAGAAAAAGTAGGATGTAGATTTCATTTTATTCTTTTTGACAATGCAGTACTGATAATCAAAGTGTTGATCGTGCATATCGAATTGGGCAAAAGAAAGATGTCATTGTGTACAGATTGATGACTTGTGGAACCGTTGAAGAAAAGATATACAGGAAACAGGTTTTAAATATATCTGTTTCTTCTTCTTTAAGTATTTCTAATAGAAAATCCAGGAAGTAAATCAAATAGGCATTTAAATATTTTGGCAGAGAAATGACTAACTTTGTGTTTTCTCAAACTATAATTTCTAGATATACAAAGGTGGCTTGTTCAAGACAGCAACTGAGCACAAAGAACAGATGCGGTATTTTAGCCAGCAGGTCTGCACCAAGCTATTCAAGTATTTGGATCTGTTAAAAATGTTTTTCAAGTTGATGTCTAAAATTCCAACTCTTCTGAGCTTTTCTTCTCTTTTTCATAATTGGATATTGCCTTGCCAATCTTAAGAACCTTACATATTGAAACTTGTGATTTTATCATAATTTCAGGATCTGAGGGAGCTCTTCAATCTACCCAAAGAGGGTTTTGATGTTTCTCCCACTCAACAGCAGTTGCAGGAAGAGCATGGTCAACAGCATCAAATGTATAATCCCTGCCATAAGCTGAACTCCGTCTTACCAACAGCAGTAAATTTAATAATATATGGTTAAAAAATTTTCTGCTAGGACCTCAAGTGAGAGCACTCTGTAGCTTTATTGGTGTTTTTAATCAGATCCACAACCAGCGCAGTGCTTGAAAATACACTGATGAATGAGTTCTTTAATGAGACAGATTGTTGATATGGTCAACATGTAGTCACTTAACTCCTACTTTTGCAATTGTTTTTGTTTATAGGGATGATAATCTCAAGACCCACATAGAGTTCCTTGAAACTCTTGGCATTGCTGGTGTTAGTCATCACAGTCTTCTATACTCAAAGACAACTCCAGTACAAGTTACAGAGGAAGAAGTAGAAGAGATAAGGTACAGAACAAAAATGAACAATCCTGCATTAGGTAGAAATTACAAAGAAAGCAAAATTTCAGATGCGTGCTTGAAGAAACTAATCATTTTGGCTTTATATATTGTGTTGCTTTTAGGCCAAAAGGAACTACAAATGTGTGGAGATACCCCTCGTCACGTGCTTCTGTTGAACGAGATGTTGATGGGTAGGTTGACATCCTTAGCTGCAAATGCTGTAAGATTTATATTTATCATTGGCCTCAAGATGATTATTTTATACTTCTGATTGTTGGTTTGAATTTTTCCAACAAGGGCTGCATTTGCCTTCAACCCAAAGGATGTGAAACACACTGCCCTGAGTAGAAGCCAATCTCCAGCCAGTTCGGGCAAGTTGACAGAAAGTGAAATCAGAGAACGCATAAGTCGGTTATCCCAGATGTTGGGGAACAAGGTCAACAATCTTCCCCATGGGAGATGTCTGCTCATCTCACTTCAGGGTGATTTCTGTCTTATCTTAGCATGGAAATGTCACATGTTTTGCAGGTCATGACATCAAGATTACCCGACAAGGGGGAGAAAATACAGAAGCAGATTGTTGAGTTGAATCTGGAGCTCAACAATCTCATAGAGGGGGAACCTGCTGGGAGGGAAGTGATCGATCTGGACGAGTTTAGCAGCGGCTTCCAGAAGCAGCTCAATGTGACTTCGCATCAAGAGAAAGCATCGGCGTCTCGCTTGCCATTCTGAGAGCTGTGAATGGAGACTAGGCTCTTTTGGTTTTTGGGGTGCTCCCTTTTGGCACGAGGGCTCTACTCAAGCCAGCTATCGACGGTTCCCTTCAAACTTTACGGGAACCATCTGAAATTATTTGAGTAAATGACTTTTAAACTTACTGGGAACCATCTGAAATTATTTGAGTGCGAAAGTGATCTCTGGAAGGTTAGCGGTGAAAGTGTTTTTCTCCTTTATACTTGAAACCCGAATTTATGGTATAATGATAATTGATGGGTGATAGTTCAGAATCTGCAATGGGTCGGGTGAGGATGTGTATCTCAACACCTAACCTAGTAGTATGTGTACTGAAACATACGAGTTGTCTTGACATGTGGTACATGACGGGGTTTGCAAGTGTGCCCTTGAGATCCTATGTACGGGTTGGGTCTCACCTGTGTTGCCCGTTTTGACACCACCAGTCACTGGGTGACTCTTTTAGCCATGCCTCGTATGTTTTGGCTTTGGCCGAATTTGTGGGATTGCCGTGGAAGGTGTTGCTAGCCGAGGTGGGATGGAGGGACTAGGGAGTCCCGGACTTGGGACTTGGGATAGTAAGAAGGCATTGGAGGGGGTGGTTCAATTGTATTATATGATTTAGTTATATAATAAAATTTGATTTGTATAATTTATTATTATTATATATATACATATTTTTTTATTTAAGATTATATTATATTGCCTTAATAAATTAATTAAAAAAATAAACTCCTCTCCTTCAACCTCTTTATTTAACCTTCAAATTAGTTCAAAACTCTCAATTCAAACCAATTATAAAGGGTACCTTTAGAATTGTGGATATTGGGGGAGTGTTATTCACGAGATGATCTCAATCAAAACTATGATACATAGTTTTAATAAATAGGTTGCATTGGGTTTGATGAGTGAAACTACATATTTAATAAAATATTTTATAAATATTGAAGTAATAAAAGGTAAGGCAAATATATTAATACTAATTAATAGCTTAAAATTTCTTAGATAATGCACATTCATCTTAAAATATTATCGGTTTACATAAGAGGAGTTGCATTTAATTTTTTATTTTATATATTTTTAGTTGTCCGGTTCAGTAATTGATTATTTAAACAAATGTGATTGGATATACAATGCTTTTGCATATTTGGTCATTTAATTTAAATACACAACAACAAGAAGGAAAAGGAAGATGGACAGACCTTTTCTAGAGCAGTCTAAGTCTAACGGGGAAGTATCTCATGAACATGATTAAAGTTCTTTGTTGGCTTGCTCAGCGATAATGCGATGGTTCGTTATCACGTGAAATTCACCTGCTTTATTTGAAAATCCAACTCAGGAAAAGAAAAAAGGGAGATGGATCATTTCCGATTCGCATCCCATGTGAACTTACTCGATTCATGTAATTTTCTTCTTCTTCTACGGTTACGGTTACGCCTCGATTTGCACATTAAATAAAATTATATATTTGAATTCATCAATCCAATTTTGGAAAAAATTAATAATTTTTATATTTTATACTAAGATAAAGCAAAAGGAAAGAAACAGTTGAATTCTCTTAAACATTTATATGAAGTGTAACTAATGGATTGTTACCTCTACTAATACTCACATTAGTATAAGAGTAAATGACACGCTACACAAATTTTACAGAGTTAAATAACATGTTTATATTTATACTAATATGATATTTAAATAATAATAAATGATAGAAGGTCGACTGAAAAAGGCACTCTCCGACCGCTTTGCGGGGAGGCTGGCCACCTTCCGACAACGTAGCATTTATTTCCTGTTCATCCCATCCGCTTCCGCACGATTATTCCATTTGGTTCGGGGATTGTCGAAGAAGGCTGTCAACCCGGGGATTTCAAATTTTGTTTTAAAATATATTCAGTATAATATAAATTATCAATATTTAATTTAGATACAAAATTAGCATAAAATATATAATAATTCGATTTATTTTCATATATTTTTATAACTGTATTGATTATTTTATTATAATAAATCAATATTTATAATTTGAAATTAATATAATTTAATTGTGAAAAAATTAAATAAATACATTCATATAGAAAGAGGAGAAATGATCATTCATTAGTAAAAAAGATAATAAAGGAAAACCTGAATAAGACGAAGAGAAATAATAAAAATATTAGATAATTTCTATGAGCAAAATAATTTTTTTGACAAAATTTAACTATTATAAGTTTTGATAAGTTCTTATATGTTTTGTATGCTTATTTTTTAAAATAAATTCCGGTATTCAAATTAACTTTATCGGAGTGTTAATAATTAAACTATATTTATTCTTTGTATTTTTTAATCTATGAAAATATAATGTAACATTAACACATAGGCCAGATGGACGTGGTACGGCTTACATGTCCATTAGAGACATCAATTTTTTTTTGCATGTATTTTCTAGAACAAGGAAACAATGGCTTGCGAGAATTCATATATGCTGACGCAATTGGTCTGATTTCTTAACAAGGCTACAACATAAGAATCCCCAAAGTTATCACGTGCCATTATTAAATTAAAAAAGTAATACTATTCATAATTACTATAGATGTAATTGATGTTAAGGTCATCATTTTAATAATATTTCATATTTTTATAAAGTTATAATATTTTTATTTAATATATAATAATTTTCCCAATACAAATATATTAATTACATAGAATGCCACATTTGACGTGAACCCCACAACAGATCAGAATCTAATAATAGCGTGGTCGTTGTCGGTTGCCGTTGTCGTCTTCCTAATAATAACGAATTTTAAATAGGATTTTGAGCACGCACCAAAAAAGGGATTGAATGGCTAGTGTTCTCTTCTTGTACCTAACGCCTGCGTACGTGTGGAGGGGGCGGGGTTCACGTGCATCCTCCGCCCAGGCCCATTATTGGGCCACGGGACAGACATGAATAAATGTCGGAATTTGAAAACTTGTCCCTTTCCTAAATTAAATAAACATTATTTTTCCTAAAGATAATTGCCCAATAATAAATTCTTATTGGAGTTTCCCATATCCTCCTCGAAATCATCCCCCCTTTGTCTCTTCTTTCCCCCATTTGTCCTCTTCCTACTCCACTTTAGTAAAAGCATTAGTTCGTTTTCTTATTTTTAAATAATAGCTAAAATAAAAATCATATTTTTTTACATCTTTTTAACTTTCAACTATACTCAAATAATGCACTAATTTTTTAGTTTAACTTTTATAATGTGTCACAATATTTAAAAATTAATTTACTGTTTGAATTATTACGTAAATATTATAATATTATTCCAGTAACTATATAAATATTAAATTATAAATTTATTTATTTATTTTTAAGATTAATTTTTTATTTAATATTTGAAGACATGGAAATGTTACAAAGTTGTTGACAGTGATGTGTGCTTGCTCTGACATTGCATAAATTAAATGCTACCTTATCTTAAGGATTGTCCGGTATCATAATGGAATATTTTAGAACAATAATTTATTTTGTCCCAATTCATATCTTGTCTTTCTCTTAATAAACAATTAGACCCTTATCAGATATCTTTGGTAATATATAGAAAATTTATATAAATATTATTAAATGATAAAATATAATATCCTAAAAATTCAAATACAAGCCAAAAAGAATAATAGCAATATTATATTTATTATTTATTACCCTTCTTACTCCAATCTTTTTTGAGCAATGGACATATCATCTCAATTATTTGGATTCTTTTCAACTCCAATATCAAACTCTTGTACGTCATGTTCCATTTACATAATCACTATATCATAGGAATTACAACAATAAAATTTAATAATAATTATCATGTTGCCTCTATGTATTTTAATTTTTAACACTTCTATTATATATTTTTTTAATTGCATTTTTTTTTACATCTTTGTTGATTAATTGCATATATATTTGATAAAAGTCACCCTTCAATCTTACAAACATTGTAGATGAAATTTAAGTGTTATTTTAAATTTTATGTGAATTAAAAAATATTTTTTAATGATAAGTAATTGAATTTGATCAAAACATATATAATTGATATTGATATATTTGAAATATATAAAATTGAAAAAAATACTTCAAAAAATTTGTCAATAGTATCCCACTATTTATTTTATTGAAATCTCGAATAAGTAGGAATATTAAATAAGATTTTATTTTATTATTTTCATCCGAAATAAAATTATAATATTTACATAATCACTCAATTAATATGATATGCCATAAATTTTACTTTAAATACTATAAAAACATTTGTGAATTGATAATAATATAATACACAATAAATGTTAATACCTTATTTAACTTATTTAAGTCAAACTAAAAATGTTAGAATGATATTTGAGTAAAAAGAATAGTTATTTGTTTGAGTTATTATTCGATTAGTATGATTTTAATAGAAGGACAAATTTATTTGATATTATATTTTCATCATAATTCTTTTATAAAATTATAAAAATAAATGTTTAGTTAAATATAATATATATGGGTTAGATTAATAATATTAGGAAATAAAAAACCATCATTTAATACTTTCTGCTACATTTTAACTTTCATGTATTTTGTAAAGTTTGAATAATGCTGGTTAAACATATAATACTTAAATTTTTGAATAATTATTATTACTACTATTTCGATAATGTTACTAATGGAATAAAATACTTATTTTATAATGGATGTATCAATGATATTACACTTTTTTACATTTAAAGTTTTTTATTTTAATATAATTTGTCAGGTTTATATATTTTAAAATTAATATATTCAATTTCATATATTTAAAATAAAGTTTTAAGTTATTTATATTTTATAAAAATAACACGTCAATCATAAAATACAATGATTTTTTTAGAACTAAAAGTTTTACTTTTATCAAATATATATGAATTAAATAAATATTTTCAAATTTATACCATTAAAAATAACAATTTTAATATAAAAACTCAAAGATAATTTTTAGATGTAATATATATATATATATGCTATTATTATTCTCGTTTAAATATACATATATTAAGACTGATATGATTAATAATATCAATGATGATTAATACAAGTTAAGCTCCCCATCATATAAATTACAAATATATGAATAGATAATAAAGTGCAATGCTAAATGTACTATCAAACAACTTATAACTTATAGTATTCTAAATCTACGGCTTAATATTAGATACTTACAATAATCACATCAAAGTCTATAATTTTGATTAAATATAAATGGGTTTAAATAATACATTACTTTACATATAAATATAAAATAATTAATTTGAGGAATTAATCCATAACTAAGAAAAATAATATTTCTTTCGAAAATTATCTTGGAAGACACATGAATACTTCAATTTCCAATATAAATTAGTTAAATGCTAATAAGCATTTTTAGAAACTGCAATTCTTTGATAAACAAGAGTTTGTTTTGTCTCCGCTGCAAACTCTCCATGTCCGTCTTGTCTTTATACGGCACTCAATCTCTTCTCTCCGATCTCCTTTTAGTGCTTTTGTTTTTGCTTTAAGGAATGAAAATTAGAGCCACAAGGGGACCCATTTTATAATGAATGTCAAGAGAGGTTGGAAATTTCAAAGCAACTCAAATTTGATCATCCGGGGCAAATTTTTAATGGCACGAAAATTTAAGATTTGTTTTTACATAACTCAAAATGATAAGTGCATCATAATAATTATACCTTATACAATAAAAGACCCAAATACATTTTTTTATTTGTAAAGCCGCCATGATATTGGTACGTGTTGGTATTTGATATAATATTTATTTTACGTTTTATAAAAATACTTTTGATGAAATCATATGATATTGAGTTATGAGGAAGTACACCAATACCACCACACAAGTACAAATAAGCTTTAGTAGTATCCACCATTAATTAATGTTAATGTGTCAATTTTTTAGAGGAAATATATTATTAAAGTAGTTTTTTTTATCATAAGTACAAACACTTGTTACTTTGGAGTTTGGAGGGGTTTCTCTCTATAAATTCCCATGAACAACTAGGGAATGAGAGTGCACCGGCACCAGCACAAGCTAATATAATATAATATAGAGAGGGAAAAGATGTCTCTGATAATGGCGGATTCCATCTCCATCTCCATCTCCTCCTCCCCTTCTTCAACCCTTCTCCTCAACCCTAACGCTTCACCTTCCTACCCGCAGCCTCTGGTGTTCGACTCATCCCTCCTCCAGGACCAGCAGACCCTCCCCAAAGAGTTCCTGTGGCCAAACAACGACTTGACCCGCAGTGAGCAGCAGCTCGAGGATCTCAACGAGCCCATTGTCGACCTCGGCGGCTTCGTGAGTGGCAACGTTTCCGCCGCCGCCCGCGCTGCCGAGCTGGTCCGGGCGGCGTGCCTCAGCCACGGCTTCTTCCAGGTGACAAACCACGGCGTCTGCCCGGAGCTGATCGAGGCGGCGTACAGGGAGGTGGACAGGATCTTCGAGCTCCCCATCAGCAGAAAGCTCAGCATGAGGAGGAAGCCAGGTGGCGTCATCGGGTACTCCGGCGCCCACGCTGACAGATACTCTGCGAAGCTCCCGTGGAAGGAGACGTTCTCGTTCCGCTTCTCCGGCGCTGACAATGTGAAGGAGAAGCCTACCGTTGTCGAGTACTTCAACTCCGTTCTTGGTGAAGATTTTCAGTATTCTGGGTAAGCCCAATCGTCATCAACATCAAAATCCATCCCAAATAATGCTAATCATCATTGGTCAGGTAAAACAAATACAACGCTAAAATAATCATCCGCTCAAATAGCAACAACAATTGCGTACTTGCACTAAAAGCATTCGCTTACATTTACTTTCAAGGACAAACGCCATCACTCTTGCGTACTCTTGCCAGTGCACAGTATACGTCTCACATCACATGCCCACGTCACCGTGTCTGCTAGCTTCTGTGCTGTGCCATGACAATTAATCTACTGATGTTTTCGTTTCGATTCTCCTGTTGCAGAAGGGTCTACCAGAGATACTGTGAGGCGATGAAGGAGCTGTCTTTGATGATAATGGAGCTGCTGGCTATGAGCCTCGGAGTGGATCGCTTCCACCTCAGGGAGTTCTTCGAGGACAGTAGCTCCATAATGAGGTGCAACCTGTACCCTCCTTGCAGGAACGAAGGCCTGACCATGGGGACTGGCCCTCACTGTGACCCAACCTCGCTCACCATCCTTCACCAGGACCAGGTTGGCGGCCTCCAGGTCTTCGCATACGGCCGGTGGCAGGCCGTGAAGCCCCGCCACAATGCCTTTGTTGTCAACATCGGCGATACCTTCATGGTGAGTTAGTACTGACGTTATCATCATCCCACTTACTCACCTCACGTGTACAATATTGATGGGTTGGGTTGCACCTTTGGTATTATATTGGATTTATTGTGAGTTTATAGATAATCAAATATGCTCTTATACCAAGTGTGGGTGTCAATTTTCTTATAAATTTGCAACCTTATCTATTTTCCTTAATAGGATATAACGTATCGTATATAGACAGAGAAATGATTATTAGAATATTTATAATGTCAGGATTCTCATAGTGATCATGAGTGTAGTTTCTCTCTACTATCATGAGTGGTACAAGCTAAGTCACACACGACAGACAGTAAGTACCCTTTTGTTTCTGGAGGATGGATATGTCGGGGATGCATCATCACATCTTGTCCTTTTCCTTTTTGCACGTAGCACTCCTACATATGTCCCACAATCACGATTGGGGCAGAACTCACTCAATATTTGTGACGTAGGCATGAAAAATACTTGAAATTCATTATTGATCAAATATATTTAAGATTATATTTAATAATTTTAAGTATTATATATTTAAAAAAGTGCTCTTACAATTTTATATATTTGAAAATAGTTTTTCAAATTATATATATTTTGAATATATATGATTTAAGTGTTAATAAATATTGAATGTGTGTGCTATTCTTGCAGGCCATGTCGAACGGGCTCTACAAGAGCTGCCTCCACAGGGCGGTGGTCAACCAGGAGAGGGAGAGGAAGTCGCTGGTGTACTTCGTATCGCCAAGAGAAGACAAGGTGGTGAGGCCACCACCAGATTTGCTGCTGAGAGAAGGGGCCATCCGGCAGTATCCCGACTTCACTTGGTCCGACCTTTTCAACTTCACTCAGTCGCATTACCGGGCCGACGTGGCTACGCTGGAGAGCTTCTTCGAGTGGTTCCTCTCCTCCAATAAACCTAGCAAGTCCAATATGGCTATGACCTAGCTGACTGACTGCCGTCCTTCCTTCCATGTATTGCTTTTGTCCTTCCACTAGTTTTTTTAATCCTAGCTCATATAATATTTATATCCTGCTGTTGCATTTAAGGGCACCCTATAATTTAGCCCAACTTTTTGCTCTTTGGATAATGGATCATGTTGATGTACTTTTCTTTAATTTCCCTATGTCAATTATGTTGATGTACTTTGTGATGAATCGAGCTAGACTTTACCTGCTTGAACCGGAAAATGTAATAAGATTTGCTAGGTCTAATGTTTCCCTACTCTGCCGTAAAATAATTTTCTAACTGTTAATTAACCGATAGAACCTTTTTAAATTATTCTGTCAATAAAATATTTATACTTAAATTAACTTGTGGTGTGAAAATTCTTGGCATTATTAGAAATTTTAACCCTTTTAAAAGACTATTAAATTATTTATTTCAAAATTTATACTGTTTTTTGGGAAATTGTTTTATTTTTTGTTAATAGATATAATAATTTTAAAGTTTTATCTATTATTAAGAATATAAATAGAAGAAACACTCTTAGTTTAAACATCCAATTATTGTTGTTACAAAGAAAATTCATCAAATATATAAAATGCCAATCAAAATTATATATCAAATCCCTCTCCATTCCATTTAGGTGTGGCAATGCAGCCCTAACCCGTCCCCAAGTGAGGGTGTTGCCATGGGACTCGTACCGGACCAGACCTGAGTCGGGTCTAGTAGTTGGACCCGTACTTGACGGTCGGGTCCAGCTTATAGTGTTGGGACCCGTTCTCTCGTTCTCAGCGGGTACATAGTGTATTATACCTAGTTGGGTATGAACTCATCTAATCAAACTAGATCATTTTTTTTTGCATCCGAATCCGATTTAAAACATACTCGTGCTCTCCTAACTCAGATTATGTTCGCATGATACAATTGAATCGAACCTATTCTTCTAAAATCCGATTCGAGTTATCGATGTTCGGATTTAATTCAACCGAATTCGAGTTTCCAAACCCTGATTTGTTTTAGTGATTTAAATATTATTCTAATAAAGCAATTATTTTTATAATTGTGTATATAATTTTACAAATTATATAATTAATACTTTAAAAAAAAAATTACGTACAATTTTAATAAATAGAAATTTATTTATAACAAATAATTTAATAATTTATAATATTCTAATTTTATGTACTTAATTATATAAATAGTCATTTATAAAAAAATAATTATATAAATAATGTAATTTAATATAATTATATATAGTTAAATAATTATAAAATAATATCAAGTAATATTTAATAAATATTTTACATAGTTAAAATTTGTGAAATTTATTTACAATTTTTATGTATAATAAAATCGATTTATTTATATGAAATAATTTATTATAATTAAAATTTTTTAAATTTATGTAGTAAAATTAATTTATGTAAAATAAATAATTTAATATAATTATATATAATGTATTAACTTATAATATAATAGAAAATTATAATTTTATATATTTATATATGTTGATATATGTACAAATAATTTAGTTTTCTATAATTAAAATTTTATGTATAAATTAGTTTATTTATATATAAAATAAATAATTTACTATAATTAAACTTTTCAATTTAGAATAATTATATCAAAAAATTGTGTGGATATAAAAATTTTTTGCTTTGAGAAACACTATTTCATTTCACAATGCTGTGCCCAAATTGAATGCCAAGTGTTGTAAAAGAATGTACAGCCTTATATTGCATCATATAGGATCTCCAGGAATATATTATGGTCTCTCACTGTCATGGAATATTTTCAGTTTGGAATATAACACCACTGCACTGCAGTTGCACTTTCAAAGGGCCATGCCAGTGCCACCCATATAAAATGGGTAAATTACACTATTGGTACATAATAATTGAATAAAGTCTCTCTTTCCTACACAAGTCTTTTTTCTTGTCTAATTGGTACAATTAAAATCTTATCCCTTTCTATTTTTTGAACTGAAACTTTAAAAATAACTATTATAATGCTAAATCTTATATATTTGTATTGGTTTCTATGTTTAAATAATAATATTAAATATAAAAAAAATAATAAAAAAAGTGAGTTATGACAATGGAGGAAGACAGAGGGCGAGGACCCTTCACATCGGCCATCCCCCTCGTGGCAGCTCGCCGGAGGGAGGGATCCTCAGGGTTAGCCTCCACGTCCATTCCCAAATTATTCTTTTTTTTTCAAATTTATTATTATTATTATTATGATTATTCTAATGCAAAAACTGATATAAGTATAGAAATTTTGGCCATTTCCCCAAATTTTTAATGCAAATTGGCAGCAATATAACGGAATCTTAACAACCTTTAGCCGTCCGTGCTATTCGAACAATGTTATTGTTTTCATGCACACAGAATCTTCAAGTCCAAATCTTTATGAAGGAAACAAGAAGAACAATTAACTGAGGGCCCCTCATGTTCTTAGACAAGCAAGTTGCTGAGCTGAATTATTAGAGTGGAGGTCGACCGTCTTCGAGTTTGAAGGGAACTGCTGGCCGGAAATGGAACACGACCCGTACCCTCTTGCCTCTGTTTTGGATAATACTTATGTCTCCCAATCCGTCGCCAGAAAAAAAAATTCTTCTGATTTGCAAACTTCCACAGCATTGATCGCTTGATCCAATTCATCGACGTATCACGACATACAATAATACAAGGACCCCATCAAAAGTTACTTTGTGCATGCTGCTTTTTTTTTCTCTCTAGGGTTTCTGACCTAGCTAGGCTAGGACAGAACACGACAAATATGCGTGGACATGTGCCTTATTTGGACCTCCTTGTTGATCTTATTAGACATCAATAATCTCCTCTGTATAGATAGATGCCAAATCAGATTCATGCTGATTATGCTAAAAGCTCAATTAGGACTAGGACTAAGGCTGGCTGGCTTACTTTCCCGTCTATCCTACCCAATACAAAGTACATGTTGACTTGAATAGAGCCATTGCCTAGAATGGAGCCACAATTTAGCCTATATCATAAAAGTGGTAGATAGAGTCATTGCCTAGAATGGAGGTCAGGTGCACGGGGACATTTTCTTTTGTGATTGCAAGTGTAAAGCACTTGTACAGTGACATAAGCTATGTGATAATCTCTCATAGCAGACCCCACAAGAAAAGGCTGGGTGGCCATAAGGGAGGAAGAAGAAAACGGAGAGAGATCAAGCAGAGGAAGAACAAGTGGGCACGGTAAATGTCTGGGAATTATGTTTAGCTATATTGGGATGTTGACCATTTTTTGACGATAATGAGACCCGCTGGTCCATTACACGGATATAAGAAAAAGTATGGTTGCCTTGCGGAGCCCATTCATTATTCATTGTTATACTTCACTTTGGTGTTCTATACGAGCAGAAGAACAATAAGTTTAGTGCCAGAGAGCAACATCCACTATATTTCATCACCTTAACTTATAATTAGTTGTCTATTTTATCAAATTTAGAATTATATTTTCAATAAACCTAATTACCTACTTGTTCAAAACTTGTATCTATGCTGCATGATCGATACTTTCTCATTAGTAATCACGTAATTCTATGTTCAAAACTCATATGCTGGAGGCTTGGTCAACTTCATGTTACTTCTCTCCTTGGGCACGGGGCCTCCAGGCACATGGGTCCATTCCTACATATTCAACCCACTAGCCAATATTATTCAACCCACCTTCAACTTATTCTATCTTCTTCATGGGCTCATTACCCAACTCGCTTCCCTGCTCCATCCCAACAACATCTCCCTCCAGCCCAATTGCTTCCTACATCCAATCCAATCCGATCCAATCTTCTTCATATCTCCTTTGCCTAGTCCATCTTGCCCATACCAGATCGAGAACTTCTCTCTAGCACAGGCTATATCCTATATCCTGAGATCTCACTCAGATTCTCATCCAACCCAATGTTGCTTCTTTTTTTGACCATTCACTTGGTCTAATCTCAAAGTTTTCCTGATCCACTGTAGCATGCAAGGAAGCAATATCACTAATAATAACCATATTTGTCATGTATGACTAGAGGCACTGAATTTACTGGCCTTGCAAAACATGTGAGATTACCATTTTCCCAATGTTTCTTGTGAAACATGTGATAGTTTCTCTAGAATACTTGCAAAATAATCTTACTTTCAAGAAGATAGTCTCTAGAATTCTTTCATAAGATGTGTCACATAGTTGAGTGAGTGTTGAAGATGAAGTTCCAAGTTCAATATTTCAAGATGATGAAACCTTTATATGGATCACTGGAATTCATGGAATGTATGCCTTACATATTGCTGCTTCTGGAAAGCAGCTAGGTGCCTTTAACATAACTTTTGACAACTATAAGACAAAACGAGGTTTTGCTGCACAAGATGTTTGCGCACGTAGCAACAGATCTCTTAATTGTTTTCCAAGTCAATGAGTTGGGAATAACAAAAAAATGGTATCTCTAATTACTTACGAGTTTGGTTTTGTATTTATTATGATGTTAAAAACTATATTAACATGTATTACTTACATGTTACCTCACCTATGCAACTGATCTAAAGAGATCTAAAGAGACTCGTGTCCGAAAAAGTAAACAAGTTAATCTAAGAGAGACAAAGATAATGAAATTGTTATAAGTAGCAAAACTCCTTTTTTATTTGGCTATGTTTTAATGTCCTTTTATTTATAGGGTAGGATCCTAACCATCTATCTTTTATCCATTGTAGCTACCTAAAATTTAATAGCATGTTTTAGAACGATAACAAAAAATCGTCTTGAACAGATAACATTCTACCTTAAAATCCATCCAGTATCCATTCATACTTAGTTTATAATTTTATTTCCTCACGTATCAATTAGTTGTCATTTCCTCGGCCGGGTTGACTTGCGGTCGATTCGAACCCAACCGGAGATTGGGTCCGTGCCATTGTACTTGAACCCGAAACCGTGGGTGGTTTTGGTCCGAATACTCGAACCCAATTCAGGTCCTCGTAAGAAAACCTAAATCCGATTCGGGTCGTACACCATTGACCCGAATCTGGTCCTTCGTGTACGACCCGACCTGATTGACGCATAACACAAACCGATTGGTCAAATTCTAATCCGATTAACAATACTCGATCCAATTATACAAAAACTAACACAATTGGTCTAAAACGATCCGATTTGTCAAACACGAATTAATTGACCTAAAATCCATCAATTAACTAAATCCAACTTAATTGGTCTAAACCGACCCGATTGTCCAAAAAACGACACAATTGACAAAATTCAAACAAATTGGCTCAAATATAACCCAATTGACCAAATTCAACTAAAATAGCTCAAATCTGACCTAATTTCTCAAACATTACTCCAATGACCCCAAACCTACCCTATTTACTAAATTTGACACAATTGCTCAAATATGACCCGATTGAAAAAACCTAATACAATTGCCTAAATTCAAAACGATTGACCCAATTAGCCAATCCCAACCTAAGTGGCTCAAATCGACTCGATTGGCCCAATAACAACTCAATTGGTTTAAACTGACCTAATTAACTCAAAACTGACTCAATTGACTAAATTCAAACTGATTGCCCCAAACGACCAAACTCGACCCAATTAGGCAAATCTAACTCAATTGAGCAAATTCAAAACAATTGGTCTAAACATAACACAACTGGCCAATCCTAACCTAATTGACCCAAATACCTGTAATTGGTTCAAAATGATTAAATTGATTTAAATCGGACTAAAATTAAACAAATGCCAACTAATTGGCCTAAACATAACTTGAATGATCAAACACGGCACAATTGCTCAAACACAACCCAATTGGCTCAAATCCGACCCAAATGTACCATCGACAACCCCATTTATTTGAGATCGACTTCATTTATTTTTATGTTTAATTTTAATAAGTATTTAAAAAAAATTCGACATAAGCTCTCCATTTATATTGTATTTAAATGACGTGTTTTACTAAATTGAATGCATAAAATATAACAAGTAACAATAACTCAAAAAGTTATAAGTTTACATCATTATATAATTCAATCAAGTTATACAATTTATGAAAAAACACGGAAAGTGACATTGCATACATTTGCCGATCACCATTGATGATGTACATTTATATACCGTTATGTCCACCTGCATAATCAACATTGAAGAAATGATACATAAAATCATTATTAGGATCATAATCAAACTTATCAATATTAGAATTATTTGAAAAAAATTAATATTTAAAATGAATTAATATAATAGAACATATTATATTATATAAATGCTCATAATACTCATCAATATTAGCATTCTTGCAAAAATAACTTAACAGGTAATTTTTCTTGAATCCACCATTTTGCACATATGGGGCCTCAACAACATAATCGATAAGTATATTACGTGATGTACTGATAATACACCCACTAATATTAAAAGCTAATTCTAAATTAAGTATCTGGAATAGTCGATATATCATTTGCCATACTTTATAATATGTGATATTGTACAAAATTTATTTTTCACCATTGTAATATATTGAATTAATCTATTTCTTATATTACGACTTCATCCAAATACAACTTAATCTTTGATTTCGATATCCTTGTATTCTACTTCTTATCTTTTTCAAACTTAATAAAATGATAAAAAAATACTTTTCATATTCGACTAACTTCTCCTACTAGTGCTAGTACAACATTTTTACTATATTCAACAATGCCCCCTTCTCCCTCTTTCATATATTCAACAAACAACTTCTTAAATATACTTAAAATATTATCTATTTCTTATACTATCAATGTTCAAAGCAATATTCTAAATTGTCCACCGTCTATCATGTATTAAGAATTATAGTAATTCCTAATGTAACATTTACTTTCCACTAATATTTCTCAACCTTTTTTATTATTTAAAAAGTCATCATTTCAATGCATAATATGCCACAATACATCCACCCATTCACTAACAACTTTTACCACACAAATAATAGACATATATGAATTTGCAGTCGTATACTTTCTACCATAAAATAAATTGGTGGCATCGTTGAATACACTCAGATTCTCAATAATTTAATTTACCATTAATCAATCTAATTCACTTGGTAAACATTTATAATTTGAATCATGCCACTTCAAACAAGAAAACACTTATTTGTAATATAATACCACCCGCAACATTATATAAGTAGAGTTCCAATGGGTTTTACAATCTAAAACAACCATCTTACCTGATTCAATATATAGTTGATGGACAATTTTTTCGATTTCTCCCACTTTTTAGAGATTACCGTTCAATATAATACGCTATCACATATATTCTCAATGATGTATTTAATTGTATCAACCTTTCTTTCATAATCAAATTTAGAATATATGCACAGGAGTGTATATGCAACCAAGTTAAAAGCCACCATCATCCCATTACAGATGGTGGAGGTTGAGATCATCTTAAGGATGAACTAGCTATCCCAACATCATGCAATAGTAAATTGCCAAAATAAGCTAGTAACCTTTCATACCCCAAAACTAAAGTTAGTAGTGTTTCAGGGTAACAATGGTAACAGACGCCTACCTCTAATCTCTTACCTCAAAGCACAATTCATGCTAAGAAAAGGGTGTGAATCTTTTTTTAGCCATAATCAGTAAGACCATTTCAAGGAGAAACATAGAGGAAATGCCTATTGTCAATCAATTTCGTAAAGTGTTCGAAGAAGATTTACAAGACTAGCTACAAATTGCCAATTTGACTTTCCCATCGAGGTTATACTCCGTGACCCATCCTATATCTTAAGCCCCCTACATAATGGCACCTGCCAAATTAAGGGAGTTAAATGAACAAGTGGACAAACTACTGTAGAAAGATTTATAAGAATAAGTCAATTGTCATGAGGTGCTCCAATATTATTAGTAAGGAAAAATGATGGAAGTATGAGAATGTGCATAGATTACCACAAGCAAAATCAAGTCACAATCAAGAATAAGTATTCCCTTCCTTTAGGGGATGATTTATTTGACCAACTTATAGGAGTTGTAACATCACATTAGAATTTGACACTGATGGGTTATGAGTCCAAAAATGAAATGAGGATGGAAACTTGAGTTTGGAATTCCTTGGACCCTAGGATTTTCCCCATTTGTCGAATCAGAGACGGAGGGATCGGGAATCCAAGAAGGACCAAGTATAGGAATCCAAGCCAGCAATTGGGATCGGACTGGATTGGATCGAATCGAAATCAGAAGGCAATTCCCAAATACATCGGATTTCCTCCCCAAATTTTGAAAACCCGATATTAAACACTCTCCCGACACCTGAGCCTTTCGAGCAACAATAATCCCTCATCCGACCACCAAATTTGAGTATTTTGGTGTAAAAATGCTGCTGGAGACTCTTATTCAAGTCTGTGGTTGGCTCCCGATTAAATAGTAGCAAAAAAATGTTGCACGACGGTCGAATTGGCTCACCTCGACGCAGGACAAAAAAATTACAAGTTGTCGCCGCACTTGCGGGGCCAAATTTGGCCAGCTATGACCACCTCTCCGAACGAAATCGATGCCAAAAGGTCTCCCTACCTCTCCTCTACCTCCCCATGGTTGTGGCCGACCTCCGACAAGGGAAGTTTTGACTGCCACGAGCTCATTTCCACAGTCTAGTCTGTGTTGGAATGTCCAACTACCACTAGTTCACGACCAAATTCGGCCAGCTCCAATGACCTTTTGGCCAGCTACCACCACAAAACGTACCACCTCTTCCATTTCTACAAAACACCTACCTTCTGACCACTGGTATCCCCTCTGATATGAATGAGTATGGTGGAGTAATTGAATATATATGATAGAAAATAGATATAGTGAGTCTAAGTATGTAAATTAAACAATAATCATGTGGACATTAAAATTAATTAAGTAAATTTAGTTATAATAACAAGGAATTAGTAGAGATAACGAAAAATAATTTTTATCATAAGTTTTAGGTAGATGATCGGAATTCGGACCATAAAGTGACTCAACGCTAAAAAGTCTACTGACTAATGTGGGAGCTCACCTCTTTCAAATATTTTTGAGATAATGAAAAACATGGGATTGATGGTGCAACTCAGTTTTAACACCAAAATTATTTTAAATTTTTATTATGAAAAACATGAGATTGATGGTGCAACTCAATTTTAACACTAAAACTATTTTAAATTTTTATTAGTATTTTTACTCCTTCAGATTTATTATATATTTTTTAAAATTATAATATTTTAAAAAGAATTTTGAAAATTTATGTGATGAAATATTTAATATTCTAAGTATTTTATCCATTAATTTCTAAAAGGTGATGATACCCATTTTGTACAATAGGGTGATGTGATTAGTTATAAGGATGTTGACCAATAATTAGAGTAGGGCGTTATATAATTATTTGTTATATTATAGTTTTTTTAGCAGATGTTGGGAACCAAGTCCTCCCCGTAAATTCGAAAATTCAATTGGAATAACATGTTCCAACTCCTAGATGAGTAGGATTAGAAGCGGCGGATTCAATTAGACCGTTCATAAATTTTTATATAAATATTTAAATATAAAATAACTTAATAAATTCTATCTTGATATGAAAAATGTGCATGAAGTTGATAGAAAATATTTATATAGGAAGTATAACTTAACATGTGATGCATTGCTTAATTTTAATAGACTTGTGCTAAGAATTTATAAGTTTGATAGGTTATACTTGAAGTACGATGTTAAAATTGGCATAATCATCCTATATCATAAGTGCATCTTTGAGACTGTATATACGCTACATGAATATAAATTGCGATATTATTGTACTTGAGAATAATTAACATGTGTGTATTATATATATATATATATATATATGAAAATGTTGTGAGTGTAAGTATACAAATGTTTGGGGATCATAGTCTACGCATTCTGATCAGCAGACAAAACAATACAGTACCTTACCTTGGGATTGTATGGCGTGACATACATATCCGTAGCCCTGGTCACCGTGATGTCTAACACTCTGGTGGAAAGAGAGTATGAATGTGCCAAGAATATGATGATGAACATTGCATGTACATAAGTAGTTCAATTATAGACCAGCTTTTAAATGGGTGCACGCATGTAAACAAAATAATTATCTATTATTATAAGATGTAAGTCAAATAATTACAATAACTGCACTTAATAGGAGAAAAATGAAAAACTTATTTAAATAGAAATCGAGGTAAAGAATGGGATCAGGCCATGATATAACTCGTTAGGAAACCTACTTAATGAGTGGAGTGTTTATTCTCATCCCAAACATTTTTCATAGAGCGGAAGGGGAATAATAGAGGAAACACTCGACTACACGCATCCTTGAGTTATAATACCAAGGACACAATATAGTGTTATCTTTATAAGTGTTATAGTTTCCCTTATTTTTATAATATATATATATATATTTATATTTATATTTTTTAAAACTATATTGTATTGTGCAAGTAGTAAATAAATGCATGAATTTTTATATTCTGAGTTTTTGTTCACTTATTTTTACAAGTGTGACAATAGCCATATTTGTAGTGGTAATAAGAGGACGGGTTGTAAGTGAATTAAACTAGTAAATTGGTCGACAATTTATGTTAAAAATTTTACAGCTAAAACCCATTATATAAATATATATGTGGTGCTAGCTAAATGTATAAATAAAAAATGATATGTTATAAACGAAGGAAAATACAGATAACGATCGATTAGAATCATTGACTACTAGATAATTTTGAGAAGAACTCAATAAAAAGACATGATATAATATTCTAGAGAAACTTATGAGTAGTAATAAAATGTTGATTGAATTTAAGGAAATTATGAAAAAAAAGAATTTAAAATAAATGTGAAATTTTTATTCGACAAACAATGTATATATTAGAAAGATTTAGAATGAGTGGAGGCAAGTCGATAACTACTTGTATCGTAAATGAAATTAAGTTATTTGCAATTTGTCCTGTGAGTATAGGGATGCTTGGCTATATCGGGTTTTACGAAAACAAATCAAGATAGCCAAACGCTTTCCAACACACTGCCTAAATCCACCCTACTTAAGTTAAATTATATACCCTCCCTCTCTATTAATTTTACCTGTGAACAAAATTTTTGGATCAGTACTGTCAACAACTCCATCAGTTGATTCCGAACCTCGACCATCAGTTAGGTGCTCAAAATTGTTCCCCAAAAGAACCTTGGGGATCAAGCCACGCTGAGGGTGGATGAAGAAAACGGTCCTCATCAACTGCAGATAAGCAAGTTCTTTCTCCTCAAAATCGATGGAAGACCGGAGAATACCTCTGCATAATTGTCCGGGGAGGAACATGAATCGTGTTGCAGAAATATGCTGATTAATGTATAATGAACAAGCTACATTCCAGTCGGACGAAATTCTTAATAGCCTAATGACCAGGATAATGCTTTGGCACATATGTTTTCAGGAAGAACGACCTTAAAATAGAAGATGGAAGGGTGGTATATTCATCATGCAGCTAACGCTTGATTACTCGCTCCCACTCTTCATCATGATGCTAACGCTCGTGGTGGTCACGACCCGAGCCATGGTCTACATCCTCAAGCCATTGAAGCAACCTCGAGTCATCTCCGAGATCTTGGTACGGTAACCACAACATAGCAAAGCCTCGAAAAAGAGCATGTGATCGCATCATTTCATGCATTGTTGTTCTCTTCATTGTCCGTCAAGTTCTTCGTCACATTGATGTGATTTGTTGATGCAAGGGAGCAGGGATGAATTTAGGGTTCCAAGTGCTTTGACATGCATTTGGTCATAGTTAGGCCTAATTTTGCGACACTGGATTTTTATTTCTTCTCTTATTAATAATGTTCTCCTTGATGAAATTTTTGGACCTATCTATCCTAGCAGGGAGGTATAATACTAGGCCCCTCGGTGCTCGGCCAAAACAAGGCCTTTGCGCACACGATGTTCCCGCTGCGAAGCGTGATGATCCTCCAGACGATGGCCAATATAGGACTCCTCTACTTCCTCTTCCTCGTCGGGGTTGAGATGGACTTGTCAGTGATCCGGCGGACGGGGGCGAAGGCCCTAATGATCGCCGTGGCCGGGATGGTCCTGCCCTTCATTGTCGGGATTGGCTTCTCGTACCTCCTCCACAAGGGTCAAGATGACTCCATGTCCTACGTCCTCTTCCTCTTCCTCGGCGTGGCCCTCTCGGTGACCGCTTTCCCTGTCTTGGCTCGGATCCTTGCGGAGATCAAGCTCATCAACACCGAGCTAGGGAAGATTGCCATGTCCTCGGCCTTAATCAATGACATGTGCGGGTGGATCCTCCTAGCACTAACCATCGCCACGGCCGAGAGAGGGACCACCTCGCTTGCGTCCCTCTGGGTAATCCTCGCCTCGGCCGGTTTCGTCCTCTTCTGCATCTTAGTGGTTCGCCCGATCATCTCGTGGATGATTCGGCAGACCCTCGAGGGGGAGACATTCAGTGACTTCTTCATGATGGCAGGGTTCGTGACAGACGCCATCGGGACCCACTCGATTTTCGGGGCATTTGTGTTCGGTCTCGCCATCCCGAATGGGCCGTTCGGGCTCACGCTCATCGAGAAGCTCGACGACTTTGTATCTGGCCTCCTCCTCCCACTCTACTTTGCCATCACTGGGCTCCGCACCAATATCGGGAGGATCGTCGGGATCCAGAACTGGGGCATGCTCATGGTCGTGATTCTCCTCGCCGCGGCCGGGAAGGTCGCCGGAACTCTCATAGTCACGACGATATACGGGATGCCGTGAAGGGATCACGCTCGGACTGCTCTTGAACACCAAGGGCCTCCTTGAGATGATCATCCTCAATGTGGGCAAGGACCAAAAGGTACCACAAAGAAAATAAAATAACGCTTAATTTGTGCTATGCATCATATTTATTAGGAACAAAGTCAATAAACATGCTCAACGCACTTGCAGATATTGGATGAAACCACATTTGTAACAATGGTAATCGTGGCCGTGGTCGTGACCGGAATAATCACGCCGATCGTAACAGTGATCTACAGGCTGGCGAGGAGGTTCATGCCGTACAAGAAGCGAACCCTCCAGAGACTAAAGCACGAGGGGGAGCTACGGATTTTGGTCTGCGTCCACACGCCACGGAACGTCCCTGCGATCATCAATCTCCTCGACGCCTCAAACCCCACCAAGAAATCCCCCAAATCCATCTACGTGCTCCACCTCATGGAGCTAACCGGCAGGGCCTCCGCTATGCTCATTGTACACAACACTCGCAAGTCCGGCAGGCCAGCCATGAACCGGACCCAGGCCCAGTCCGACCACATCATCAACGCCTTTGAGAACTATGAGCACCACGCCTCTTGCGTCACCATCCAGCCCCTGACAGCCATCTCGCCCTACCCGACGATGCATGAGGACATCTGCGGCCTGGCCGAGGACAAGCGGGCCGCCTTCATAATCATCCTGTTCCACAAACAGCAGACAGTCGACGGGTCCATGGAGTCGACCAACCCCGCTTTCCGATCCGTGAACATGAACGTGCTGGCTAATGCTCCCTGTTCCGTGGGGATCCTGGTCGACCGAGGGCTCAACGGGTCGAGTAGGGTTTCGGCCAACCACGTGGTGCACCAGGTGGCGGTGTTGTTCTTCGGGGGGCCGGATGACAGGGAGGCGCTGGCGTATGCCTGGAGGATGTCCGAGCACCCCAGGATCAACCTGACGGTGATGAGGTTTATTGCGGGCGATGATGCGATGGATACAGCCTCGGTCAGTGGGAGCGTGATGATGCAACCGGCGGATTTGAGTGTGCTGACAGTTTCGACAGACAACGACAAGGAGAACATGATCGATGAGGAGCACATAAACTAGTTCCGGATGAGGAATGCGGATAAGAAGTCAATCTTGTACGTCGAGAAGGTGGTCAACAATGGGGAGGAGACAGTGGCGGCGATCAGGTCCATCGACGGCTCCCATGATCTCTTCATCGTGGGGCGGGGTCAGGGGATGATATCGCCGCTCACTGCAGGACTCACGGAGTGGAGCGAGTGCCCAGAGCTTGGGGCGATCGGGGACTTGCTGGCCTCATCGGACTTTGCAGCCACGATGTCGGTATTTGTGGTACAGCAGTACATGGGGTTCGGTCCACAGAGCGACGGGACCTCGACTCCTGACACCCCTAGCAGGTCCAACGACCAGTTCATTAACATGGGGCAAAACGTCCGGCGGCCACAGCAGCAGGGTGAGAGGGCGTTTAGCCCATAGGTTCTAGTATATTCAGGGTGACCCATCAGTAACCTGGACAGATGGTCTTGCGTAGAATTAGAATGAGACTCAGTTGAAAACAGATAATGTCCTAAGAAAAGACAAGAACCTGCAGGTCTCTCTTCTTTCCTACTTATGCTAGAGCAGCATTTTTTTGCTTGGGTGCATCAAGTGTAATGTTAGATTAGTGCTTTACTTTATGTGATGTATAAAAGCTAACATGTAGTATTATTTTATTGTAAAGTAATGAAATGCTAACGGATACGGTTTGGATTCTGTTGAAATAGTATAAGTTATTTAAGATAATTATGATATAATCTTGGATATTAAGATTATATTATATATTCTATTTAAGGTAGTTAATAAATAGACATGTATATATTTAAGTTAGGGTTTGGAGAAAATAAGTGGGTTTCAATTTCTCATCCCCAATGCCTCTCTATCAATATATTCGTTTTCCCTTACTCGAATTCAGTTTTATAACATGGTATCATAGCTAAGGTTTTCTTCTATTTTTAAGGTTTTTTGATTTGAAGGCTCAAGACACAACATAACTGAATTATCGTAGAAGATGGAGAAAACGGATGCAGCATTAACAGGAAGGGAGTTGAAGGAAATTTTAGAAGGTATGGCCAAATTGCTTGTAGGAAAAGAAGATGTATTATCTCAACATAACAATACTCTCAATCGAGATTTGAAGTTGGAATTACTCCCAATAGAGCAGAGACTTGAAGGAACGAAAAACTATTTGAGTTGGTCGAGAAAGATGAGACTCATACTAGAGTCAAAATATTTGGAAGATTACATTGACGACTCGTATGAAGAACCCACTGATACTACCAGCACATCATGGAAGGTGTGGAGGGCGACTAATCCTTCTATCGCGGGGTTAGTAGAAGGTATTAATAAAGCATCTGATATATGGAAGATTTTGGCTACTCAATTCTCTGGTATTGGGAATATGATGACTGTGATTGAGATTGAAGATAAATTGGATGCACTAAAGTAGGGGGAGCGAAGCATAATAGAATACAGTACTGAGCTGAAAAGGTTATGGTCCGAACTTGATTATTATGATCCATTAATTACATCTGATCCTTCAGATACAGCTTCTATTAGAGCATGGATGGAGCGACGACGTGTGATTCACCTCCTGAGGGGACTAAATCTAGAATATGAAAACAAGAGAGCAATGATATGTCATCAGTCTCCAATTCCTCCGATGGAAGATGTTATTGCTGCACTAATTCATGAGTAGTCAAGACAAAAGGTTATGAACACTTCTAAGATATCAGCAATACCAGTTCGCTCTACTCTAGCAAAACCGATTATTGACAACCGACAATGCTATAATTGTGGGAAGAATGGACATATTAGCTGGAATTGTTCCTCGACACGTATTCCTGCATGGGGGTGGAACAAGTCATAGCATCAGAGGACGTGGAGCCCGAGATCAAGGTCGAGGTTATGGACGATTTGGGGGACAAACCTATCGTGCTAAAGGTACTGACATTTCAAACAACGACATGTGTTATGCTAATGTTGACTCAGGTATTATTGCACATGTATTTTCTTCTAAACCATCTTTCACAGAATGGATTATTGATTCAGGCGCATCTAGACATGTGACAGGAACATCAGTAGAGTTTATTACATATACTGGTTCTCCACCTTTTTCCCATAATAGAGTTCAAACTGCTGATGGCACATTTCAACCGGTTATGGGATTCGGCTCGATTAAATGCACTTCATCAATTACATTATCATCAGTTCTACATGTCCCATCATTTCCAGTTAATCTATTATCAGTTAGTGCAATTAGTGATCAATTGACCTGTCAAGTAATCTTTGATCGAGATTCATGTGTCATTCAGGAAAGGAATACCAAGAGAATAATTGGGACTGGACGGAGGCTTGATGGATTGTGGTATCTTATGAGAGATGAGTCTAGCACAGCTTTAACCACTACTTTGTCTGAACGAGCAATGAATGAAGTCATATTGGAGCATCGTCGTCTTGGTCATCTATCGTTTGAGAATCTTAAGAGGGTAAGGCTTGACTTGATGAATAATGTAGAACGTAGCAAGCTTGTATGTGATGCTTGTGAGTTTGGAAAACATACAAGAACACGTTATTCTCCTACTGGTTTAAGAAGTATTTCACCATTTTCGTTGATACATTCTGATGTTTGGGGACCATGTCCAGTTACTTCGATTGGCGGATTCAGATGGTTTATTACATTTATTGATTGTTACTCAAGGATAACATGGGTATATTTGATGAAAAATAAATATGAGACACTGGTTTGCTTTAAAGATTTTTTTAGCTTTGGTGCAAACACAATATAATGCCAAAGTGAGTACTCTCCGTACAGATAATGGTACTGAATATGTTAATAGAGAATTCTCATCGTATTTATCTACAAAGGGAATTCTGCATCAGACCACATGTCCAGATACACCAGAACAGAATGGAGTGGCAGAACGGAAGAATCGACACTTGTTAGAGGTAGCTCGCACACTTCTATTTACAATGAATGTTCCAAAATATATATGGAGTGAAGCAGTATTGACGGCAACATATTTAATTAACCGGATGCCTTCTCAGATATTAAACTTTCAATCTCCTTGTGAACTTTTGATTGGACGTAATATATATGCAATCCGTCCTCGTGTATTTGGTTGCGTATGTTTTGTGAGAGATCATCGTCCCACAGTAACTAAACTTGATCCACGTGCATTGAAGTGTATTTATGTGGGCTATTCTAGTACTTAGAAAGGTTACAAGTGCTGGTGTCCAAGCGAGAGAAGACTTTTTGTGAGTATGGATGTAACATTTCGTGAGAATGAACCCTTTTATGGTGAATCAACAACGTCATCCACAGTGCTAGATGATTTGACTGAAGCACAACATGGAAATGAAGAGAGAATTAGTGATAATAAAGAAGATGATGTCATTTTAGGTATAATCCCATGTCCTAAGAGATTGAGTAGCAATGAAGGAGGGACCAATGAACCAGAATTGAAGGTTTATAGTAGAAGGAACAAGAGTTGTGCTCAGGGGGAGGAAGATAAAGAAGATGATGGAGAGCAATAAGAACATATACTTATACCACACTCATTGCCCACATATGTCCCAGATACCCATCAATCTTCTGACGATTCCTTATTATCACCGGATGTCCCAGATACCCATCAATCTTCTGACGATTCCTCATCATCACCAAATGTCCTAGATACCCATCAATCTCCTGACGATTCCTCGTCATCACCGGATGGTAATGAATCTCTGCCCATTGCTATTCGTAAAGAATCTAGAGCTAATGCAGGAAAACCTCAAATTAGATATGGTTATGAATATGATATATCTAATTATGTCTCATATGAATCTATCCCATCTACATACAAGACCTTTATTGTATCATTACAGTTAGTGCACATACCAAGAAATTGACAAGAGGCTAAAAATGATCCAAAGTGGCTTGCAGCGATGCATGAGGAGATGCGTGCATTAGAGAAAAATAAGACATGGGAACTGGCATTACTTCCAAGTGGAAAAAAGGTTGTTGGATGCAAATGGGTATTCACTGTTAAGCAAAATACTGAAGGAAAGGTTGAAAGGTATAAAGCAAGATTGGTAGCAAAAGGCTACAGCCAGACGTATGGAATAGATTATGATGAGACATTTGCACCAGTTGCTAAAATGAGTACCGTCAGAATACTTATATCATGTGCTGCCAACTATGGATGGAAATTACATCAATTAGATGTAAAGAATGCATTTTTGCATGGAGACTTACAAGAAGAGGTATATATGGAAATTCCACCTGGATTTGATACAATGAAGACCACTGGGAGGGTATGTAAACTTAAAAAGTCTTTGTATGGACTTAAGCAATCACCAAGAGCTTGGTTTGACCGATTTCGACATGCAATAGTTAGAATGGGATATCAACAATGCAATGGAGATCACACAGTTTTCTATCGACACTCAAATAGTCAAGTTGCTATCCTTGCAGTATATGTAGATGATATTATTATAACTGGAGATGATAGCGATGAGATAATACGACTAAAGCAAAGATTGAGCAAAGAATTTGAAGTAAAAGATTTGGGTGCACTTAACTATTTTCTTGGTATTGAGATAGTCAGGTCTAGGACAGGCATAGTGCTTTCTCAGAGAAAATATCTATTGGATCTACTTACTGAAACAAGGATGTTGGGTTGTCGAACTGCTGCTACTCCAATTGAACCAAATCATAAGCTATGTGCTCAGTCAGGGGACCCAGTGGATAAAGAACAATACCAAAGAATTGTGGGACAACTTATCTACTTGTGTCACACACGACCGGATATAACATATGCGGTTAGTATTGTAAGTAGATATATGCATGATCCTAGGACAGAACATTGGGAGGCAGTTATGCGAATATTGAGATATCTAAAGAGTAGCCCGGGAAAAGGCCTTTGGTTCAAGTCTCAAGGTCATACTAAAGTTGAAGGATTTTGTGACTCTGATTGGGCTAGTTGTGTAGATGATAGAAGATCGACATCAAGTTATTGTGTGTTTGTTGGAGGTAATCTTGTATTTTGGAGAAGTAAGAAACAGGAGGTGGTCGCAAGATCAACGGCAGAGGCAGAATACAAAGCTATGACTCAAGGCATATGTGAGATAATATGGATAAAAAACTTATTGATTGAGTTATGTTTATTTAGGAAAGAACCCATTAAGTTATGGTGTGATAATAAATCAGCGATCAACATTGCTAACAATCCAGTTCAACATGATAGAACCAAACATATTGAAATTGATCGATTCTTCATCAAAGAGAAACTTGAAAGCAAGATCGTGGAGCTACACTACATGAAGACTGGCGAACAATTAGCAGATTGTTTAACTAAAGGATTATGATCTAAAGAGTGGATTAATATTTGTAACAAGATGGGAATTATAGATATTTATCGCCCATCTTGAGGGGGAGTGTTGAAATAGTATAAGTTATTTAAGGTAATTATGATATAATCTTGGATATTAAAATTATATCATATATTCTATTTAAGGTAGTTAATAAATAGACATGTATATATATTAAGTTAGGGTTTGAAGAAAATAATAGGGTTTCAATTTTTCATCCTCAATGCCTCTATATCAATATATTCGTTTTCCTTTACTCGAATTCAGTTTTATAACAGATTCATTGGGCAATTGAAACTATACAGCCATAGATATGGGCATCCCCAGATCGCATTATGGAAGTCTGATAAAATAAAATCAGGAGTGTGGTGTCTCTTTTCATTGTATACGGTCAATCTTAAGGAAACACTGTTGTTGCTCTGCTCATTGAACTTAGTTGGTTTACATATTCTATTTAGCCAATTGATTGTGTATATACAATCATGATACCCAGGAAAATGACTTGCACTTGCAGAGTGGTTTCTCCTCAACTGAGTGTAATAAATTGCTGCAATGAACTAACCAGACTGGGTGGCCAATGCTTCATCTCTTTCACATAAGAGATATCTGTGTAGTGCGGATCCAGCAGGGTCGCAATGGTGAACTGGTTCTCCGCAAGAAGAGGGGCGTGCTTGTCCACGTAGAGAGCCGCTGCAAGAGCCGCATGGATTTCTGTAAATGGACAGGAAATCATAAGCATACATGAGAAATTGACAATTCCTGTAGAATGTAAATCATCTATCTTCTTCACAGTCCATCCTTCTTTTTTCCTTTCACCTGGGTATCCCTTCAAAGCTATGGAAACATCCTCCATTTCTGCGATGGCCTCATCCCTGTCCCCGACCTCGTACAGAGCTAATGCCCTGCCAACTCTCGCGTACTCTGAGAATGCAAAATCTTTGTAATTTTCAACCACCTGAAAAGATGAAATCAGCTATCAAACTCTTATGACTATGTCAGATCTTCTTGTAGATCCAAATGTTGAAGGACATCACTTCACATTAAATTTGAAGTCCGAATCCATCAGTAAGGGGTGTATCTCAAACTAACTAATTGACATATGTTAAAACACAATATGGATGGCATCCATGACATCTCTTCTGGGCTATACCTAAGCGTCAGACACGCTTTCTCTTCCACACTCGCCACTCAGTTAGAGCTTAGTTTACTGATCATGATGATGTACAAGTACCTGATGTTCTTATAGTCTAAATCTGATGTAGGATTCTGTCTCTTGGCATCATTTATTAACTCACAGTTAGAATCTGATGAATAGAAGGAAAAACTCATTTCTGTCATAGGCTTTACATTCCAAATAAGTGAATCTACAATTAGAAGACCGTGACATTAACTGACGCTGACCAAACAAAGTCAAATCACTCGTTCCGAAATGTGAAATCAAACAACAAAGAACAGACGAATTCAATTTTCATGAAGGAAAAAAACCTCGGTTTCAAACATGGGATGAATTTAAATTGCGTCGAAATTAAGGGATGGGACAGGGGAGGGCGAGAATGGACCTTACTGAAGTAGAGGAGAGCGCTGCCGAAGTCACCTTGAGCCTGCAACTCTCTCCCTTTATCCAACAATTCCACAGCCTCCGCTATCCTTCGAGACATCAGGGCGCTGGCATCTCTCTCCGCGGAGCTCACAGGGTCGAAGGCCTCCGCGGCGAGACAGGAGGAAGTCCTGGACGACTCGCCGTTCGCCGTGAAGAGGAGGAGAGTGGGGATCGGGAGAGAGAAGAGGAAGAGGCGGCGGCGGGTGGATGAAAGATTAGGAACCGGCGTTTTGTTAGGGCTTGGGAGCAGGGCTGAGCTCGGAGGAGATGGGGAGGGGAGGAGGAGACGGGACATGGAGGCTCTGCATGCAGCAGCCATCGTTATGGCCTCGTGGCCGAATATGGACTTCTTGTCTCGTCATGGATATCTTTCTTCCCGTTATTTATTTTCACCAGGAGAGCTCCAAATTCATTTTTATTTTCAGATAATAATAATAATAATAATAATAATAATAATAATAATAATAATAATAATAATAGAGCAGTTGGTAGGTATTTGAAGTGTAAATTAATTGAAGCCTTTAAGAGTATTTACATATTTTAAAAATTCATAATTTCAATAGGGTAGATTTGTTAATTAAAAATTAAACAGATAAATTTATCATTTAATTAAATATATATAATTATATTATATAATAATTTATTCAATAATTTTTATTATATAATTATATAATATAATTTTATTAAAAATATATAAAATAAAAATAAACAAATAAATAATATATATATATATAAGAATATTGAAATAAATTAAACAACAAAAATATAATTTTTCCAAATCACTGTAGCATAGGGCTCCAACCCTTCAAACCCCTAATCTAAACTTTTGTGTAAGGTGTAAAAACTATAAAATATCAGAATAAATATTAAACTATAATATACTGTGATTAGTCATAATTACTCTTCAAATTTTATTCTAATTTCATTCATGACAATCTTTTTAAACCAAATGTGACCTTAAATAGTCTAAAGCAACTAGTAAATCATCTTAATTCATAATATTCAATTATATTAAAAAATATATGATAGACTAGATTTTATCCACTATTAACTAATAAAAAAAGGATAATTGTTATGTGATGGTATGTTTCTGGAACTTGTAATTTTGGGCACTGAAATCTTATATCATATTAGTCTAATTTTGAAATTTGAGAATTAGATCATATTACATGATATTAAGGATGAAAGATATTATGTGATATACATAATTTAATTTGTAACATGTAATTTTTAATAAATGAAAGTATAAAATATAAATTTATAATAAAAATATATATTATTATTTATCATGCAAATATAAGAATAATGTCAGCTTAATTTTAAGAAAAAAATATCAATTATACATGTGCTATTATCTATTTTCTGAGAAAAAAATAAAATAAATATCTAAATTCAAATTAATGTAAAAACGCACGGATAACAAAATGTGTGGTGAATGAAAACTAAAAGAGAAGGAATTTAAAGGGTTGCTTATATTTTTGAAGTTTAATATATAATATATTAAAATATAACATAAATGTGTATTTTATTTTATTATTAATATCAATTTATATTTCAATTATAAATAAATAATTTAAATGGAATGAAAATTAAAAAAATATTTTTATTGATCTCATATTTTTTATATTTCCTCAAATTTTAGTAGTAATAATACTTCATACCTAAAATTAATAGGAGTTTTTTTATTATTTGAAACCTCTAATTAGGAGTTTATTTATGGTAAGAATGAATAATTATAAGAGAAATAAAAGTGAATTGATTGAGATGGTTTGAGATTAGATTTTTTATTTAAATATTTAAAATGACAAAAAAAAGTTCTAATAGACCGATGATATTAATTAAAATTTAATATAATCTATGAATAATAAATATAAGAAAACAATAGTAAGAGAGCTCATGGGAGAGAGAGTTGACTTTGAACTTTGAATCCTCCATCCTATGCTGACCTGTACATTATAGTCGGATTACGACCGACATGTCACTTCAAGCTTGTGCTTTTCATCCAACAGGGTTTCCCGATAAATCTCGTCTCTCTTCCAACCTCGCATGGCTGCTGTTTCCACATCCGTCCGATCGCTACCCTCTGTACGCCACCTCCGCCTCTCTAGATTATCACCCACCGTAGCTCCGGGGCGGCTCTCGTATTCCACGGGGATCAGGGCGATCTCCCCCATTTGCTCCGTTCGTTCCAGGAGATCCGATTACAGGGCGAGATTTTCAGCATCTGCGATGGCGGAGAGTTCTAAGGCGAAGGTGGAGGTACACGATTCTGAGGAGGTGCTGGCAGCATCTCTAGCTAAGTACACTGCCGATCTCTCGAGTAAGTTCGTCGGTGAGAGGGGAGCATTCACCTTCGTCGTCTCGGGCGGCTCTCTGATCAAGTCCCTTAGGTGCATTGTGAATCCCTTTCTCTCAAAGGATCTGAGATTTGATTTCCGTTTGATGTCTGATAATTTTGCTGAGGAAGGAGAGTTAACTCTTAAGTCGAGCAGCTGAAATCTATGAAAAGATCATTACATCGTTGCAGGGTTTCTTTATTAGGGCATCACTTGATTTTTTTATCAAATTTGGGTATAGCTTGATTGAAAGTCCTTTTTAATCCTTCATGTGAGAATCTGATTGTGATTATCATTAGGCAGCTTCAGTTGGCTTCTCCTTGAGGACTGATTATATCCAAAGGAGAAATTATTTTTGCTGGATGATTTCAGTGATAGTTAGCTCAAATTAGAAAGATGATCTCATTATGGATATCTATTGTAGAACTTGACTCTTGAAAGTAAAAATCAGGTTGCTTTAAGCCTATTCCAGGCCTTGTTTAGCCTGGAATTCTGAAAACTGGACATTTTATCTGCATATAACACTCGAGTCTTGACTAAGTTCTTTCTCAATTTTCAGGAAACTCACTGAGCCACCTTATGTTGATTCAATTGATTGGTCAAAATGGCATGTTTTCTGGGTGGATGAGAGAGTTGTGCCCAAAGACCATGATGATAGCAATTATAAGCTTGCATATGACGGATTTCTGTCCAAGGTATATCTACCACCAGAACTTTCACTTCACTGAGCCATCCTTGCTATATCACTAGCTATAGAAATTGCCATTCACTGCCAGTGGAGACCATGCATTCTCAAGCTTAGGCCTTCAAGTCTAATGCACGAAAATGAAATATCACCATGATATCTCCCCATGCCCATCAAGCTTCATTATAATCGAATCTCAGCGGTTGGTTTCTTTTTGTGTAGGTTCCAATACTTCCGGGGAATGTCTACTCCATCAATGATGCCCTGTCAGCGGAGGAAGCTGCAGATGATTACGAGACCTGTCTAAAGCACTTGGTCAAGAGTGGGGTTATTAATATATCAGAAGCCAGGTTCCCAAAATTCGATCTGATGCTTCTTGGTATGGGGCCGGATGGGCACATTGCATCCCTCTTCCCAGGTCATGTGCTCATTAATGAGAAAGTTAAGTGGGTTACTTTCATCAAGGACTCTCCTAAACCTCCACCTGAGAGGATCACTTTCACTTTCCCAGTGATAAACTCATCCGCCTACATAGCTCTCGTGGTAGCAGGTGCTGGTAAGGCTCATGTGGTGCAAACGGCACTAGGGGATAGCCAGAGCTCTGAGAAGTTGCCGGTTCAACTGGTCTCACCAGAAGGAGAGCTGACTTGGTTCTTGGACAAGGGGGCCGCTTCAATGCTGTAGAGACAAGCTTGTAACTTGGCTTTATATGCTTTAAGTTACCATATACCATCATATCTGATCACCGGGTGTGATATTATGGTCTTGTGTTGGGAGGTTCTCCTATCATCTGCAGAGAAAATATTTTAATAACGCAGAACTTCGCTTTGTTTGAGTTGGAGCTACACCATTTTTGTCAAAAGGTGGTTTTCTAGTAATTGCCTAAGCTTGGTCACCCATGCCCATTGAAGTTGACCATTATCCTTGTCGGATCACCATGCTTGATGGCCTTCCCATCTTCCATAAAGATTGCTCCATCTCCATACTCGAGTTCCTCCAAGCGGTGGGTGACCCAGAGAGCCGTAGCATCTTCAGATTTATCCAGACAATTCTTGACTGCTTTGATTACACCAATCTAGCAGAAACAAGCCCTTAAACTTGAGAAAAAAACTCCAATACTGAATCTAGAAGTACCACAAAAATGACTACCTCAATCTCCAAAACAGGATATCCAAACTTTAAGAACACAAATGAAACGTCTTTATTAATGAGTCTTCCAGACAAATGGGAAACAGATACAGAAAGACCTGCAAGAATCTGAAAAGCTCAACAAAGACACGGGCAGATCAGCGTGAAAGTTTCTAACAAAGTATACAAGGTCAAGATTCTTAGAAAATCATACTAGAACCCGAAATTTAATGCAGAAAAGTGAAAACTACCAATTTATGCACAATCAACAATCAATCAAAGAATCAGGCTTTAGGCTTTTCAGAAAGGTAAAATCTTGAAATTACAGCCCACCCATCATTTCATGGAAACTCGTGGTATAACCTCATTTTCTCAGAGTAGACGCATACCTAGTATCCCACCACTTTTTTAGTATCATTTCATGGAAACTCGTGGTAATCTTTTGCAGATTACCGCATACTAAACTAATGGAAGCCTGAAAGCAATTTTAGCTGGTGATCACGATGTTCTAATATCAGTTGAATGCTGGAAATGACCGTTAACCTAACTGACAGCCTCTCAATTGTTGATCATTTCTGTATGGCTGCTGGTTGGGCGCACGTGACTGTTGATGAGCTGAAATAATGCGGATTTCCACATGTTGTACTCTCATTGATCGCGTGTGCTGATTGTGCGCTGACTGGTCAGCGTTCCGGTCCCAATCTTTACTTGTAATTCCGTTCATATATATGTATATAGAAACAGTCCTCATCCCATTGCTGTATGGAGCACTATTCCCTCTTTCCTCGAGTAAAAAGCTTCCTCTTGACATTAATTTGCAGCAAAAGGGCACATTTGAGACTGGGCAAGAGGATTGTACTGAAGTCCCTGAGGAGTTGAAGCTCAGATTGGCATATAGAGAGGCTGCTGTTGCCATCATCTTATGTTATTTTCCTGACCCTCATCGAGCTTTGAATGCAATAATCAGAGCTTTGTTGCACTATCTGTTTATACACATATAGAGACCATTTAGGCGTTTTCTGGATATAGTAGCATGTGATTTGATCTGCTCATTGTCATTCATATTTATCATTTTGAATTGTCCACTCTTGAACATGCATGTCCACTATAAAGAACATATTTTATTTAACAAGGAGACAATATTCTGAGCAGCAAGTGAGGATGTTCAACGAGATGTTGAACCCACCCTTGTAGTTACTGCACCTTATTCCTATATCTCTGTATGTGACTGTATATACTTGACGACAAGACAAGGTTGTTCAACGAGAAGTTGAACCCTTGTAGCTATTGCATCTTATTCATATACCCCTCTCTATTTATGGTTGTATACATTATTGCAGGTTAGGTTAGGTTCTGAAGCATGAGAAGTTCAGATCAGCTTCTTCTGTGAGGTCACGCTGCATTGGGAACTTGGGCAGAAGACTTGCTACATGCTTAGCAAATTCCAAGTATGATGAATATGCAGTGATCTTCTTGCTGTTGGAATCGCAGGTGGGATCTACTTCTATTTCTGTTGACTGAATAGCCCCAACCAGCTGCAAGACCCTGAAACTGCAGCTATTAACACCATCCTCCTTTACAAGCTCAACCAGTGCCTCTTTCTTGAATGTCCAGCTTCCTGTTTTCAGGTCGAAGTGGTACAGAGGGAGGAACCGCTGCCCGTAATCCGCCAAGAATTCCAAGGCGTCGAGGACGAACTCGAATTCCTCCTGGGACATGTAGTAAGAAAAGCTCACTCTTGTCCATCCAGTTTTAACCCCCAGGTAGCCCTGAAACAGCAAGAAAAATGCACCCATCAATGAAAGCTACTGAATTCTCATATACTTTCTATCATCTCTGCACCAGTGGCTGAATTTTGTATTTTCTTAAACACAAAAGTTTGACATTTTCTGATCTTTGATTCTAAATCTGTGAAAATGGCTCTCTCAGCCTAAAATTTGTTTATGTTAACTTGTTTGAGAGATGCACGGCAATATCATAACTTGCAACTCTCCCTCTCACAGGAGCTAATATGAAAAATGACTAAGAAGAGCTTTACTGTTACCTTTTCAATAGCAGATTTAAGTGCAAGGGATTGAGCCTCCGAGACCTGGAGCAGCGCATGACCGTACGGCCCTGCACAAATGCACCCGCCCCTCGCTTGGATCCCAAAGAGATCATTCAGCAAAGTCGCCACGAACTGCCCATGCAGCGGCTTGTCCCTCTGGTCGTTGATCTCTTGGCACATAGCAACCCCTTCTTCCTCCTTTGAATCCCGACAGCAAGTCCTGGTGTATATCAGAAATGAAAGAATAGCCAGCCTGCCTACAGTCCTGTTGCCGAGGATCTCTACGTTCCGGTTCGGGATCAGCCTCCTCAGTGCCTCTGCAATGTATCTGTCCTCTAACTCTTTGATCACATCGAACCCCACGTAGGCTTTGAGCTGGAAAGCCAGTGATGCCCTTATTATCTGGATGATCGGCGGGGTGCCGGCGTTCTCCCTGTCCTCTATGTCCTTCGTGTACACTGTGCACTGCAGGGGAAACAGTCGGCAGTTTTAGACGGTTGATCAGACATGATTTCGGTTTTTTCGGGCAATGAATGGAAGCTTGCTTTTAAGAGATCACCTACCTGTTCGCCGAGGCCATTGACATAGTCGACGGTTCCACCTCCACAGGTGGAAGGGGGTGAAGATCCGAGCAGGTATAAAGACTTCTTCATGAGCAGGATCCCCGGAGAGCCCGGGCCACCCAAGAACTTGTGGCCGCTGAGGAAGACGGCGTCGCACCCTTCGTCCTCTTCAGGTCTCATGTCGATCTCAACATAAGGCCCGCTGCAAAGTCGTACATACGGGTGATTACTTGAATTTGCGGGTAAATTACACAGATAAAATTAAAGGTATTGCAATTTTTTGTAATTTAAATATCATAAGTTACATATGAAAAATTACATGAAGTTGTCCAATAAATTAATTAGAGTCACTTGTCCCAATAAATTTTTTTCTAATTCAGTTAATTTTTTTTAAAATAATAAAATTATGTTGTAAATTTCCTTAATTAAAAATTAAATAAGTAAAATTAATATTACTCACGAAATTTAATAAAAAATAAAAGTGGTGTCAAATATGATAAAATGTTGATAGCTAGTACTAAAAATGAGTAAAATTAATTTATTATAGTTAATTAACTTAAAAAAAAAGAACCCGTGAGAAATAAATATATGTTGAATGATTAGGCGTCCTTGTAGTAAGGAATGGCTTACGAGACATGTCACATAAACATGTATTATAGAAAATTGATGAATAAAATATATTTTATCCAAAATTTGCATGTGCTGAATCTGGCTGATGTTGGTTGAACATCAAAGGAGTACCAGATGAATAGTGAAATTTGAGAACAGACCTTGCTGCAAAATCGAAGCAAGCGAATGCCCCATAGCTGTGGAGGAGCTTGGCCATGGCTCTCGTGTCCAGATAAATCCCGGTGACATTGCTGCAAGCAGAGAAAGATCCCAGCAGGGGCCTGTTCTTCTCCCTGAAGTGCTCGAGCTTCTGCTTCAGAGCTTCCATGTCGAGGAGCCCGTCTGCGTCTAGGCCGATCTCTACGACCTCTGCTAGGCTTTGCCTCCATGAGAGGAGGTTCGAGTGGTGCTCGAATGGCCCCACGAAGACCACCCACCTCTCCTCGCAGGGGAGGAAGCTGAGGACTCTGCGCCTCAGGATGGAGGGGACGGCGATCCCCATGACCTCTTGAATCCGCTTGACGGAGCCGGTGGCGCCAGACCCGCAGAACAAGAGCGCCGTCTCCGGCCCTCCTCCGAGGCTCTGCTTGATGTACTCCGCGGCTTCATGGACCATCTTCGTCGTCCTGTGGCCCACGTAACTATCGCTTGTGTGAGTATTTCCTGTACATAACATAAATACGCATTCAATAATCAGTGCCACGTGGAAGAAGTCTAACTGAGAGTCTACACCTATATCCAAATTAATCTCAATCACATCTACAAAATTCGTAATATATATTTAATTATAATATAATATTCTAGGCTTATTATATAGTACTTAATTATTATATTTGTAATATCAATTTTACTATTAATAAATAATATCACATATATAAATAAATTATCTAATTTTTGAAAGTAATAAATTTTAGCTAATAAATTAATTTAGGGCATCTAATTTGATTTAACTTAATTTAAATTACGATATTTGAACTAAATTATTGGAAATTAAGAATGAAGGTTAATTTATTAGCCCTACTAGTCCTAATTGATAAAATGGGATCTTACCATAGTAAGGGAGAACATTACTGACAACGAAGCTCTCAATGTAGCGGAGGCACTTCCCGGAGGCAGTGTGATCAGCGTAAGTGATCCACCTCCGGCCAAATGGGGACAAGAATCTCGCATTGCGGCCGATGATCTGAGACCGGACCCACTCAAGCTTCTCCCTGGGCGGTGAAGAGGGCGGTGGGGCACCGGCGACCGCCATGAACTCCGCGGATAATCCGGGTCGTCCTTCTTCTGACACCAACATCTTTCCCTTGGCGGAGCTGATATTCTGGAGGGGACTGGGAAATGCGGCTGGGTATCGTAAGAGGATGGGATGGTAGTGCTGCTCTATCTCCATTTTCTAAAAGAATGATGGTGGAAAGGACTGTCGATGGTGAAGCTTTGGAAGGAAGACTATATATATATATACAGGCAGCGAAGAGGATGGGTGCGCTTGTTTAGCAAACTGTTTTCAGGGGGGAGAAGGAGAAGAGATGGCCATCTGAAAGCAAAATATTCAGTGGGTTTTCCTTTTTCTTATTAAAAAATTATGCTTAGGTAAAGAATGATGAGATACATTTTTTCGATTGAAATGATGATACTAGGAATTCCATGCATTTTGGTATTATTTTAATTTTTCATTAATTCATTTTCCTAAATTTATTTAATATTTTTAATTTTTAAAAAGATTATATTAATTGCATTATATAAAATTTTAAAAATTGCATAATCGTAAATATTAATAAGAGATAAATTCGATAAATTGCTAAAAATTAAACAAAAAAATATCTTTCCACGGATAAATCCGAACTCTACTTCCCTCGAGAAAACATATATAAAAAAGAGAGAATAAAAAGAAAAGTCGTATACGACAAGTATAGAGATACGCCATACGACAGACATTATGTCTGTCAACGACATTGGCATCATACGACTGGGTCGGGCGGCAACGAGGAAGCCCGGGGAGGGATGCATCTCTGTGGGCTCTGTGCAGCGAATGACGCTGGCACTGCCAGGTGGGTGTGTGCAACTTTTGACACGTTGTACAATCATGCGTGAGGTGTGCGAGATGCCACCGGCTGTTGTTTTCCAGTACCGTCGGTTTGTATTCACGTGTGTGAATTGAGCAAAAAAAATATTCGCATGTGTGACTTTAGTTGGCTTATAGAATGACTTAATACAAAATAAATTGAGAGATGGAATAATAGTGTGATATATTTTAAAAGGTTAGTTTTTTAATATTGATTAAATAATTATAATTTGGAATTGATAATAGTAAGTTGAATAGATATAGATGTGACTGTGCGTAGTAATCCTCTCGTGGATGCCTTGGGGGCAACGGGAAAAACCTCGCACTCCACTCCAGTCAGCCATTTGGTTTTCTGTATTTTTTTTATAAAGGCATTTCTATAGGTCGCGTAATTGCTCAATGGGCCTATAAAAGCCCAGTCAAGCTAAGTACATAAATTATTAGGCACCAACCTTTTCATTTGAAATTTTCAAAAAGAAAAAAAAAACATTCCATTCGAAAGAATCACCCATCGGGAATATCTCTCCCACTGTATGTTATTGTTTGGACTATCCATTGGAGGCGAGGGTGAGGGTGAGGGTGAGGGTGAGGTGAGGGTTACCAGTGATTTAATAATTCCTCAATTATTTTTCTTTGTATGAAAAAAAAAGAAAAAAATAATAAGAATAAAAATAAATATGTGATCTGACTTAAATAATTTACTAAGTTATATTAAGAAATATATTATATATGATAAAATTAAATTATATAACCCAGATAAATATATATGATAAATGATATCCATTTTTATATATAAATACTTATTATATAGTTATATTATATAACACAATACATATGTTATTTTTACCATCATAAAATTAATGAATATTAATTGTATAATAATATTATAAATATTATATGATATTAAAAATAAAAATAATATATAATGATATAATATATTTATAATATAGATGTTTGAATATTATATTTTTATCATATAATCATATTATATAAAATAAATATATAATTATTATAATTAAAAATAAATAAATAAATAAATATTTAATTATATAATAATATATATATCATATAAATACTATATATGTATACAATAAATTATAATATATATACCACATTTATTTTATTATTTATTAAATCTTATCAATATATTGTATGTGTTATTGCTACAATTTTAAAATGAATTAATATTAATTGTATAATAATATTTCTATATAAATATTATATAATAATAAAAATAATATATGCAATAATTATATCATATATGTATGAGATATATATTTTTATATATCATATAATCATACATATAAAAGTTATTTTTAGAATACAAAATAAATTAATATTAATTATATAATAATATTTATAAACCAATATATTATAATATAAACAAGCAAAATAATATAATATATGCATAAAATATTATATATATTACGTTTGTATAAATCATATTATATAAAACAAATAAATTATTGTTAAAATTTTAAAAATAAATAAAGTTAATTGTATAATTATATTCATATATAATATAAATTATATTATAATAGTAACATAAATAATATTTTTATAGGCATATAATTTTTTTCTATATTATTTTTATCATATAATTCTATAAAATATTATTAATTTATAAATTTTAATAATAAAATGATATTAGGACACATACCATTGTAATAGGTGTATCTAATGCATCCGCTTTATCCCATAACATTTAGTCTAATAGGAAATTTAGTTGGTACATTATTTATCCATTAGTTACTAGAACTAATTACTATTCATTTACTTACCAACCAACCCTATTAATAGTTCTAATATTAAACTGCTAATTTAGTTATTTTTAAATTAGAGTATAATTTAGTAAGTGCTTTCATAATATAGTTTTCTTATTACATGAGTACCCATATTTTGTTTGCTTAATTAAGTAAAACCCTAACCTTATTTAAAATCTTGAGGTGTACAAATTGTATATATACATTCATTCACACTACTCACTAAACAGTTTGCATTATTTTCTTTTGGTTACCTTTTTTTTATGGGTTCACGACATTTAAACGCTTTAGACAACTGCACTAAATATTATACTAATTCTCATAAAAATGTAATAATGTTAAATGTTTTTGTCACTATGATTTTAAGGTGCTCATGCATCCTCCCACCTAATTAAGTCATTTATTGTTATAACATATACTCTTGTGTTCGAAAGTATTCACAATACAAATTTAATTTATCACTTTACATACTTAAATATATAAAAATAGTATTTATATTAAAATAAATAAAGAAATATAGAATAGAAGGAAAGAAAATGATATATAAAAGTAAATAAATTAATGTATAACTATTAATATACAATAATTAATATATAATAAATTATAAGTTACAAACATTTAAATAACCATATTTAATTTATTTATTACTCCATAATAGGTTTAGAAATATTAAGTTTAGAACGAAATATGGAGAAACCATGATAAGATAGTTTCTTGGTAAATATATCTATAATTTGAGCATCAGTGCCAATAAAACAAATGATAAGTTATTCCTTTTTTAAATAAAGTGATAATCTATCTCAATATGCTTGGTACGCGCATGAAAAACATGATTATCACTTATATAAATTGCAGATACATTATCACACCATAAATTAGGAGAATTTGAAGGTGAGAATCCAAGTTTATGAAGAAGAGATTGAATCCAAATTGGTTCAGCTGTAGCATTTTTTAAACTTTTATATTTAGCTTCAGTGCTAAATCGTGCAACTGTACGTTGATTCTTAACACTCCATTAAATCAAATTACTGCAAAGAAAAATTGAGAAACCACTGATAGAACGTCGATCATCAGGATTACCAGCCCAATCGACATCGGAGAAACAATGGAGTTGGGATTGAGAATTCTTCAAAAAATAAAGAACATGACTTGATTAACTGCATAAGAAATATCAGGTCTTGTTAGTGTGAGATATTGAAGAGAACCAACGACTTGTCGATAAAGGCGAGAATCATCCAGAGTAGTTCCATCATGAACAGATAGGCGAGAGCCCGTAGTAATAGGGGTCAATGAAGGTTTGTAATCAACCATAGCAGCTCGAATAAGTAGATCATAAATACACTTCTATTGAGTTAGAATAAGCCCACCAGAATGTGAATGTATGCCAAGAAAGTGATGTAGCATGCCTAGATCCTTGATAGAAAATTTTTGTTTAAGGGCACTGAGGATGAAGTCTAGAGGAACATTACAAGATCTTGTGAATATAATATCATCTACATAAACCAGAAGAAAAATGACAAAATTTGGGGTTTTGTAGATGAATAGGGATGTATCAGCCAGTGATGCTTCAAAGCCAAGGGTGAGTAAAAATATACTCAAATGAAGAAACCATGCTCTAGGTGCTTGCTTTAGACCATATAAGGACCGACGGAGATGACAAATGTGATGATGACGTGAAGAATCAATATAGCATAGTGGTTGAGCCATGTAAACCTCTTCATCCAAATGACCATGAAGGAAAACATTGTCAACGTTCATGTGTCGAATATGTCAATTATTTTTTATAGCAATAGAGAATACAATACGAATAGTAACTGATTTAATGACTGGACTGAATGTAGCATAATAGTCGATACCTTCTTTTTGAGAAAAGCCTTGAGCTACGAGCTTTACATCTAGCAATAGATCCATTAGGATGTTGCTTTAATTTGTAGACCCATTTACACCCCACAATATACTTGTTGGTTGGAGCAGGAATAAGATCTCATGTGTGATTTTTGATAAAAGCATCATATTCAACATTAATTGAATGAACCCAACATGGATATTTTTGTTCTTGCTTGAGAGTCTGAGGAACTTGAATAGTAAGAAAAGCCCTAGAAGTTATTTGAAAACGACGTGGGGGTAATGTACCATCTTATAACATGGTAATCATGCGGTGTGTGGATGAAGTAGAAATATCCTCTAGAGAAGCTAAAGATTCAACATTAGAGTGTTCAATAGCAGGAGAGTGAGTAGATGGAGATAGCTCATCAGATATTGTTATTAGAGAATTAGATGTAGGTATTGAGGAAAAAAAATAAGCGGAGAGAGAAGGAATAATAGAATTACCCGTAGTCGTTAGAGTTGTACCAGTTGTTAACAAACACTTATCAAAAGGAAAGTCTCATTAAAGTGTACAGTTGCACTAATATAGATACACCCTCTTTTGTGGATCAAGACATCGATAACCAATAAAATTAGTAGGATACCCAAGGAAGATACAAGCTTTGGAGTGAGGTTGAAATTTATGAGTTTGATATGATCGAAGATAGGGAAAGTACAAAAATCCAAATACTCGTAAATGAGTGTAGATTGGTGGAGTTTTGTAAAGAATTTGGTAAGGAGATTGAGATTGAAGTGTACGAGTAGGTAATCTATTGATTAAATAGACTGTAGTTTCAAATGCAAAATCTCAAAATTTGATGGGAAGATGAGCATGATTTAGAAGTGTGAGTCCCATATCAATGATGTGTCTATATTTTCTTTCTGCAGATCCATTTTGTTGGGGTGTGTGGGGGCATGAAAGACGATGAGTGATCCCATTATTTTGAAGTTCAGCTTGAAAGGCTATAGATGAAAATTCTTTAGCACCATCTGATTGAAAAAATTTAATTTTGGTGTCAAATAGATTTTCAACACATAGTTAGAATTTACGAAAGATTTGAAGAGTCTCCGAGCGATTTTTCATAAGGAAAAATCAAGAATATTTACTATAATTATCAATGAAATGAATATAGTAAATATATACAGTAAAAGATATCAGTATGTACTAGCTGAAAAGGACGAGTACTTTTATAATTAGTAAGAAGAAAAAACTTTTGAGTAATTTTACTCAAGGAATATGCATCACAAAATATAGTACCAATAGAATTACTTTCTATTGAATTTGTGGATAAAAGTTGAGATACAATAGGAAATGCAGGATGTCCAAGTCTATTATGCCAAATGTTGCGAGATATCTAAACACTTAGAATGCGAGGACTAACTGATGATAAGTGTGTTGCACGCAGATAGTATAAGCCTCCTTTATGAGCTCCCTAGAACAATTCCTGATGAGTGAGACGATCTTTTACGACAAAAAAATGAGGGTGAAACTCAAAATAATAATGATTATCTTGATTAAATTGGGAAATAGATAATAAGTTAATGGAGATAGTGGGAACATATAATACTTTAGTTAAAGGAAATCGTATCAATGAGTTTGAAAAGAAAATTGAACCGACAGAGAGAATTTTTAAACCTGATCTGTCTCTAATAAGCAATTATTTAGGATGAGCTACATTTTCCTGTATAGATAAATGTGTCATATCATTGGTCACATAGTTGGTGGCGCCAGAATCTATATAGCAGTTAAGAGTATGAGCTCTTGGATTATTGTCGTGGGCTATGTTGACTTTAGGGGTTCTGTAGTTTGTTAGAAATTGAGGACAATCAGGAGTAATGTGGCCTGATTTTTGACATATTTGACAAACAAAAGGATAATCCCGTTGTTGATAATTGCGTGCACCCGACTTATATGCACCGAAAACTGACCCATGATATATTCCGTGCCTATTAGATTGTTGTCGATTGTTACTTTGTGGTTGCCATGATACCCAATTTTTTACAGTGTTATAAGAGCTCGCATGTTGAGTGACATGTCACCTTTCAAATTCTGATGATGGACTATTCATGCGAGAGCCTAACACATACTCTCGTTCTTGATTTCTAGATATGATTCTAGGGTTCAAGAATCGCCCTTGAATTGAAGGTGAGAAACGGGGTCGATGCTCCAAAAATCGCCTTGGGAAAAAAGAGTTGGTAGATCCACGATGATAGTGGCGAGTGTCACCGGCGAATGACAATGTTGTGGACAAACGAGGACTCATGAATGGTGATGGTAAGATTCCTCTACTGATTTTGTAATTGAGCTTGGCTTCTTCAGAAATGAGCATGGATTTGAGTTCATCTAAACTTGTTTGCTTGAGTGTAGGAGTGAGGTCCATGCAAAGAGACTGATATTGTTCTCCTAACCCAGCAAGAATTCTCTTTGATTTCAGATTCAAGTTTAGGAAGGCCAATCTGGGCATAGCTGGTGGCGAGATTGGCGATGGACATCAGGTAAACTCCCATTGTTCGATCTTCTTTAACCGTGTCACGCCATTGAAAGTCAAGGAGATCTTGATGAGCTCGAACTTGTTAAGCAAATAGAACTTCTAATTTATCCCACATATCTGCAGAATTATGAATTCCAATTACCTGTAGATTAACTTAAGTGTCTAATGATCCTAAGATAGTGGTAAGACAATCACAAATCTTCCAAGTCTTGTAGGATGGGTTGAGAATAAGAGTAGATTCATCATCTTTTTAAGGAGGCAAGAACTCTGGCGATGTTGAGATGGTTCGATTGGCATACCCCATCAATTCGTAAATTTCCAAGAGTGGTATCATATTGTTGCGCCATAGAAAATAGTTTGTTCCATCCAACTTAACCGGAAGTACTGGGATATTGCTTGGAAGTTGAACTGCTACAGCTGAAGAACTCATGTTGATTTTGTAGGTTCCGAAAGAAAATATGAAAGTGAGCAAGTGAAGTTGACGGTGAAATAGTGATGGAGATATAGTAAGAAAAGAAGAAATTTAGATAATCTTCTGATGTTAATAAGAATTGAAGGAAAATAAATCTGACCAACGTAGATAGGATGTAGGATCGAATTGTATTAGCAAGAATACTTATAGAATAGAAAGAGTGTAACTAGAGAGATATAAGATTGTAAATTGTATTGTATTGTTATATTTACAACATCTCCTTTATATAGGAAGAAAATGGTATATAAACGTAAATAAATTAATGTAGAAATATTAATATACAATAAATTATAAGTTACAAACATTTAAATAACCATATTAAATTTAGTTATTATATACCAATCCTATATTGTGGTATTTCTAGAGGCAAGGTGTACTTTTAGCATATATTTTATGATAACTTTAACTATACTTAGGCTTTTGAGTATATAATAGATTTTTTATATAGTTGGATATATCCTTAACTATTAGCATATACTCTATGATAACTTTAACTATACTTAGGCTTGTGAGTATATGATAGGTTTTTTATATAATTGGATATATCCTTAACTATTGTGATTTCCTTATTCGAAACCTACTTTTATCACAAGCTCTACTATCCCTGGCTCACGGAGCTGTGTGACCAATCGATCACACAGTGTGATCTACTGATATATATGATCAACTGTCTATTTTATATGGTACTCTTTTAGGATTATATAAGATTTTTAACTATATTTCATTTGTCTTAGTACTTTCTACCATAAGAAAGTTTTAATGTTATAAATAAAAATGTGTGCTCTAATATCACTTAAATTGTCATGCAATTACCTAATTTTTAAGGTCGAGGTCCAATGACAACCTGTCACGTCCACTCGATACTATAATATTAGGTATTTTCATCAAAATAATACAGATATGACAAATATTTAGAATAAAAATACTTATAAATTTTCGCATAAATTTAAACTTTTATTGAATAAAAGAATGTACCCAAATAAAACATAGTTTTTCAAAGAGAATATAGCAACTTATAAGTAAATAATTAAACTTTTGTGCGCGTACATGAGATCCCGATATGCACATATGATGTGGTGGTGTCTTGGCTTGTACTTCCTTGTGCTCCAACGATCACCTGAAATGGTTTTGGGGAGTGTAAGCTCACAAGTGAGTGAATGATTTTACTGAAGTCGGGTCACTTTAAGGCTTACGACTCCGACCTTCACTTAAAATTAACTCTACAAGGTTATTCATCCATAATTTCTTATATTATGTTTCTTTCTTAGTTTTTCAATTCTTAATAATCATGCATTGGGTTTATTCATTCATTTAAACAAAACATAGACTCATCACACATCATAACAATCAATAGTTCCCCATTGGAATGAGCATGACCCCGTTATGTCTTAACCAATCACATATATGATGATATTGATGTCAAGGATGTGTTCTCGACCATCTATATATCATAACAAAATAAAGGTTTCCAATGAAATGAACATGACCTCGTCATGTTCCAACCAACACATATATGGTTGTATTGATGTTAATGATATAACCTTGATCATCTGTATACTCTAATCGTCCCCTTCTATCATACACTATATAGTATTCCGTATAATTTGGTTGTCACTTACTGCCACACATTCAAGTATATGGGGATCCCCTCGCTCGAGATCCTTGGTGACATGGAAGCATAACATCATCCCCCATTATACACAGTTTCTAGTCAATACTTGACGTCGACCCACACCCCTCGAGTATAGGGGTTGAGCGCCCCAAATTCATAATAATGGTATATACCACATATGTCCAATATCAACATTAAACACATTATGCATATAATTTCCACGTATCATGGTCCTCACTCGACCATCCCCACATATCATAATTTCACTCCTCAAGCATAACTTGCAACCAATTTCTCAGAGCCCGGTTTGCACTCAACCGTCTCCACTTATTATGATCTCATTATTAAATAAACGTCATATTGAATCATTTGGGGCACAATCCTCATTCGACTGTCCACTATTATTCGATTAATTTACATTTATTTATGGCATACATTGATCTCCTTGGAGTGGGGTCCTCACTCGACCGCCTCCAAATATTGTACATTAGGGATTCATGACCTTCTATCATAGGGCATCATGAATTCCTTTGTCACAAGTCCTTTAGACCCTACAATTTAGGTCATTAATCATCACTATTTATTCAACTACGTGAGCATGCAGTGATATAGGTTTTTCTCTACTTTTCAAAAACATTTTCACTCACACCATGCAAATTTCATTTTTTAGTAAGGGGCGGTAAAGTGCAGTAGACGATCCAATTGAACTCGCCATTAGTAAATTCCATTTATAGTTTTGTCTAGGTGGAACACCAAGATTTTTAAAATTGGGATTTAAGCTAAATTGGATCGGAAACCGATGTTAAACCGGTGATGAAAACCCAAGAACCGATATTTGGAATCGAACTGGATTGGAAACTGGTGCAAACTCTAAACTTGGACAATGGGTAATCTCATGAAATTATTCTCAAAGAACCTCCTTAGATAAGATATTAAGGATCAGAAAAAGTGCAAGTGAAAGTCGATCCAAATTGGGATCGAATTGATTTAAGGCAAAAAGCCCCCAATATTTAAGAGGGATTATATGAATCGAAAAATGGTAATTCTTAAGCTCAATAAACATGGAATATGATGGAGAATTTTAGAAAAAGAATTGGGTTAATAACCGATCGAATAGGAGGTGAACAAGCCAAAAGACGACCAAAACAATTGAATTAGCTGAGAGCGATAAACCCCCCAATTTTTAGAAAGGGCTATACAATTTAAAAAATGAACATTCTTGTACTCATATTATAGGGAATTTGATGAATAATTTTTAGAAAAATAAATTAGGCAAAGAACCGACCAATGAAAGGCTGAAATTGGCCAAACCAACTGATTAATTTACTAGAAACCAATTTGCTACTATGCAAATCGATCAACACACCACGTCGGGTGCACGCTCATGCTGCACGCATGCGTGTCATCTCCTTCGCTCGACTCATGATCTGAAAAACCCGAGCTAGAATACAAAAATAATCCATATGTCAGACAATTTTTCCCCAAGAAAATTAAATAAAAAATGGGGTCTAAAGAGTCACATCTAGTCGACTATGAACATGGCCTGATAGAGAGTTGGTCCCTCGAGCACCCTATATAAGTGTTGACCCTACTCTCATTAATGGTATGTTGAAATTCTCTCTAAAAACTCAAATGCTTGGTTTTCCTTTGACCTTCAAACCATAGATTTACATTTTCTCCTCTGACCACCAAGCTTGACCAAATATGTCTCATTAAAACTAGGGTAGAGTCCCACCCCTCTCGGATACTAACGTGCCCTCTAGTGAAAGAGATCCGATGGAAGAGTAACGCTGCTCCATCGGTTGAAAATAAAATCGGGCAACCCTCCACCCACTTTCTAAGACTTACTGCCCCCTCTCTGATGAGCTACAATCTAAAACCCGACTCTATGCCATTTTCCGACGAAGGGCTAAAACAATATTGTTCCGGCTACTACTGACATGAGCAAGACCATGGGCACTTGAAGAACATGTTTAAGATCATATTATGAGTTCTACTGAACTTATTAAGGTGTTTTCATGAAAGGGAAAGTTGAGAACTAAAATGTAATTTTTTAGATGTATAGGTCAAAATGTGATTTTATTAAAATGAGAATCCGAAGGAAATCCAATAGAAGTATATGGATCTAAAATGAAGTGTTATAAATCTTAGAGATTCAAATTGGTGGCTTTGATTGTGTAAAAAAAAAATTGGTGGCTTTGGAAAGAATAGGGATCTAAATGAAGATTTGTAAAAGTTTAGGAGTAAAATAGTAAATAGTATAAAGTTTAGGGTCAAGAATATAATTTCTAAGATTTTAGAACCCAAATAAGAACAATAAACAAGAGTAAAATGAAAAGTTTTAAAAGTTAGGCTCCTATTTACCCGCTTGAAAGAAAGTGTACATTTTTTTAAGTTAGAAAAGAGTTAAACACTATAAGATAATTTTAGAAAAAAATGGATACATAAGTTAAATGTTTAGAAATTTAGGGATAAATATTAGCTTAAATAAATTTAAATAAAGGGAAATCTTTAAAATTATAAATAATTACGAAAATGATAGAATGAAAGGTTTTTGGACACATGGAGTAAATTAGACTAAGAGGATAAAATTGTAATTATAAAAAAATTTACTGAATAGTAAAATAATATTAAGGTTAACCAACCTCACCTTAATTATATAAATTATATTCGTAGCCTTTATTTGGCCATTTTATATAAAGATTCTTCAAATATATTGCCCCTTTTCTATAATTTCTATAATACCCATCTAAACTCAAATTTTATTACAAATTTTTTTGCACAATTTTTTTCCATCAATTTCAGTTTACAATTCAATTGCTTATTAATTTAACTTTGGTTATACATTGAAAAATTAGGTGTATTTAACAATAGTTGTAATTGAATTTTATTGGTAGACAGATATTAGTTTTACTTATTCTCTCACATTAGTGAATAATTATGTATATATTTATCTATTTAATATTTAGATAATAATATTATTATTATTTACTACATGAATTAATATTTAATTTATATAGTATTTAATAACATATTTTATATTATATGTTATTATATTATTTATTTAAAATAAATATTAGTATTATGTTTAACCAATATAATTGAATAAATAATATATTTTAATCACAAAATTTTCTCTGTTAAATAACTTGTGTTAACGAACAAAATTGATCTATTGTCATATTGTGGTTAGTATATTTGATTTTCACCTATTTGATTCCTTTCAACGGAATTTTTGTTAATTTAGTTAATAAATTAATAATAAATAATTATGAACAAGAAAAAAATTGAGTTTAAATAGTATATAAGAAATAATCCATATCATATGAATCTTCCAAATATTGAAAAAAAGTTATAATATTTATCGAGACTTATAAATATTTTATCCTTAAAAATAAAATAAATACATGTATTCATCAAATAAGTTAAAATAGGCAAAAGCTAGAATAGAATCAAAGGTTTATGGTTCATTTATTCTCATCATATTTCTTTAATTTAATTTTTTTTTACATAAAAATAATTTATATATCATAATTTTTTTTACCAATCATGGCATAGTTTAATTATTTGTATTGATGGGTATATGAATAAGGTAGAATTAGAATCTATAATTGAAAATAAAATGTCTATAATAAATAAGAGCACCCACATTTGAAATCTTAGGATTTCATCTTAGGCTTAAATCATATCCTAATTTAAGCTTCTATTTTTTTTCAAATAAAAGTATAATATTTGTATATCAATGTAAATCAGATTATAAATTCCTAAAATTGGCATAATAATTTTAATATTACCATACATAACATTTTTAGTCGTCTCCAAAATTATCAATGTATTATTTAAATTTAGTTTAAAAATTAATGTTCAATTTAAGTTAAATAAAACTCTAACATTTATAAAAAAAATCAAATATGATAATTTTATTTTGTTTAAATGAGATCAAAATCTTTTATTAGAGCCCACCCTCCAATCTTAATATTGCAAAGGCTGAAATTTCAATTAAGTTATAGTTACCTAAATGACGTGATAATTCTATATAATATATATATATATATTAATTTAGCTTAATTTATTAATAAATATTTAAATAATAATTAAAATAACATATCATTTTTATTAATAGTTCAAATAATATACAAACATTTAACTAATAACTCATTTTTATTAATGAATATAATGTAATTGAATTATTAATAAAATATATTATATTTAAATTAAGTCAAATTAAAATTATGTACATAAATTGACATGATTTTAACCGAGTTGTCAGACAAGACTTGTTTTTTTTTGCTCAATCAGACAAGACATGTAGATTAGATTATTTCATATACATTTTATTCCCTCTCAAGTTTTCTCTATGATGAATGGCCCACATGGACCAGATCCATGGGAGGCGTTTTCACTACACATTATATGGTGTAATATTTTAATAAAAGATAATATTTATTTTATTTTATTAAATTAAATAACCATAAAATAGAAAAAATAATATATAAATCACAAGATATATCCAATATAGTGAAGACTTTTCTTGTCACGGGAGGGTGCCATTGCCCATCTTTTTCTAAGACGTAAAAGTCTTCATGCTTATCACTCATCATTTTTAATTCACAATAAATATTTTATTTTAACCTTATTACTTCAATTCTTTCCCAACTATACTGTCAATTAAAATAAATTTTAAATATATAATATGATTAAAATATAAATTATAAAATGTTATATTTAAATATATAAAGTTAAAGGTAAAATAAAATGAATATATGGAATTAAAAGAATTAGAGGAAGCTTTTAAGTAAATTAGACCATTATAAATGATTTTTTAAATAATATCATTATTTAAAATTTAATTATTTCTGCTTAAATAAATATATTTTAAATTTTATATTATAAAATGGCCTTTTAAAAATGTATCAATAGTAATTTTAATAAAATAGTTGCAATAAAATTACTGTAATTATCCAGATAAATTTATTCAGAGTAAAAAAGCATTGAAAAGGACAGTTGTGACCATGAAGTCAAAGGATTGGAATAGAAAAATGAGAAAAATAGGAAAACCAGATACTGCTAAATCAATCTAAGGGCGCCAGCTGTTGCAGCACAGCAGCCCTCCTGAATACAGAGACAGAGAGTGTGTGAGAGAGAGAAAACCAGGAGACACCAAAACCAGTGTATTCTTCCCTTGTTTTCTTCCTCCTCATTTTTACCTGAGCAATCATCTTCCATGAAGGTTGGGATTCTTCTCTTCCCATCGTGCCCTTTAAAAACCCATCTCGGAAGGTCTCTTCTTCCCCCAGAACCAAAACAGTCTTCTTTGTTGATCGTCGTTAGAGCTGAGAAGAATAGATAAAGGCGTCAGATATCTTTCTGCACAAGCATGTCGTGCACTGCTGGGAAAGTCATAACCTGCAGAGGTCCGTGTTTCTTAATCTCTATTGGGGTTAGGTTTTTCCTGCTTAAAGTTTATTCATTTTGTAGGTGTTAATGCATTCTCCGTGACTGTATTTCTAGATTCCATCATCCTTGAAAATTAGAAGATTTATTGTCTGGACTAACTTCACTGTCATTTCCCGTCATCTTTTTTTCTCCCTATAACTTCCCTCTTATGTACGAGGGACAACATGAGTTATGTTATTGAGTGGGCTCTCATGGGGGTCGTCTCCTTGTATCGTAGCCGCCGTGGCATGGGAAGCCGGAAAGCCGCTGGTTATCGAAGAGGTAGAGGTGGCTCCTCCACAGGCTAACGAGGTCCGTCTTAAGGTCCTTTACACTGCTCTCTGCCACACCGATGTCTACTTCTGGGAGGCCAAGGTAACTTTTTTATGTTTTGTTCACTCTAATTGTTCTCGTTCTTGTGTTTTCATTTATTGATCTACATCAACAATGTGTTACAAGCTTCTGCCTGTCGTGCTGAATCAACTTGATCTATAATGAGATGAACATTTACAAACTCCAAGCTTGCAGATCAGTAGTTATAACCCTCTCAAAGGGTTTGCATCGGTTTGATCTTTGGTCTAAGCAAGTTCTAAGGCAAATTTCTTTCCAAATTTCAGGGGCAAACCCCAGTTTTCCCTCGGATCTTCGGGCACGAAGCAGCAGGGTCAGTGTGCTCATCGTTTATTTGATAGTTATCTTTTTTTTTTTCCATTATGGTCACTCATGAAAGTGTTAGAGAAGCAAGTCTTACTTGATGAATTCATGGCTTTAGGATAATAAGCTGAAATAATAGTGTTTTCTTTTTATTGGGCGATTTAGGATCGTGGAGAGTGTCGGTGAGGGTGTGAAAGGGCTGGTTCCCGGAGACCATGTCCTGCCTGTGTTCACAGGGGAATGCAAGGAATGCCGCCACTGCAAGTCGAAGGAGAGCAACATGTGCGACCTCCTCAGGATAAACACTGACAGAGGAGTGATGCTGAACGATGGCCAGTCCAGATTCTCAATCAAAGGGAAGCCCATTTACCACTTTGTGGGTACTTCCACCTTCAGCGAGTACACCGTGGTCCATGTCGGCTGCCTCGCCAAGATCAACCCCGCCGCTCCCTTGGATAAGGTCTGCATCCTCAGCTGTGGAGTGTCTACAGGTCAGTAGTTGGGGGTTCAGTTCACGTTCAGGCTGATCACATTCCTATTCTTCTTCTTGTTCATGTAACTAGAATATTATTTACTTTTACCTCAGGCCTTGGGGCAACTCTGAATGTTGCTAAGCCGGCAAAGGGTTCAACTGTGGCCATATTCGGGCTAGGGGCCGTTGGCCTCTCGGTGAGTATTCTTATCCATCGAGTTCCTTGGGATCATCTTAAGATGATGCATGTTGACTAGGAAGTTGAAACACTGGTTCTGGAATCCTTTGTTCTATAGGCTGCTGAAGGGGCTAGGATTGCTGGAGCCTCGAGGATCATTGGTGTCGATCTCAACCCAAAAAGATTCCATGAAGGTATGAGGCTCATAGCACAACCCCTTTGTGATAATGGCGTTGCCTTTCTGATGGTGTTTTCTTCTTCAATTCTCACCAGCCAAGAAGTTCGGTGTCACTGAATTCGTGAACCCGAAGGACTATGACAAGCCTGTGCAGGAGGTCAGTAGATTAGCAGTTAGAACCATGTTCATATAATTTTGCAAGCCGATGCCATATTTTCAGGTCTAGTCTCATCTCCCATCTCGCAGGTGATTGCTGATATGACAAACGGAGGTGTTGATCGAAGCGTTGAGTGCACGGGGAATATCAATGCCATGATTTCTGCATTTGAATGCGTCCATGATGTAACTCTCCCCTGTTGAACTTCAACCTATTGCGTTTCCTCTAGCAGTCAGCAGCATAATTCTCACTTCTGGACTTTGGTTTGCTTGCCATATCTCTGTCACTTGTTTAGGGATGGGGTGTAGCCGTGCTCGTCGGTGTGCCCAACAAGGACGATTCCTTCAAATCCCACCCGTTGAATTTCTTGAACGAGAGGACTCTCAAGGGGACCTTCTTCGGCAACTACAAGCCGCGGACCGACCTTCCTGAGGTCGTGGAGATGTACATGAGGAAGGTAATTGGTTATCCAGCCTGTCTTTGTTATGAGTCCTCTTAATACTGGAACCTGAAAAGTGCTATCCGCAGGAGCTTGAGCTGGAGAAGTTCATAACTCATGAAGTTACCCTATCTGATATCAACAAGGCGTTCGACTACATGCTCAATGGGGAGAGCCTTCGGTGCATCATCAAGATGGAGTAAGTCGAGATGGAAGCGGAGAGTTTGATGGTTCTCCTATTGAGAGTTTGATGGCTCGCTGGCGGTCATGAATAAAAAGTGGTTCTCCTATATAATAAGTTTGATGGGTCAGTTTGTGTTGTCACTTGGTTTGCTCCATATGAACAAATGTCTCCTGCGGATATGCATAGTAGTCCAATTCTCTTGAATGGGGATCATTGAGTTTGTTTCTTGAGTAAGAACGACGCCAATATCCTCAATGAGATATTGCTTCTGACAGCTGCATCTGGTTAGAGCTAATAATGCAGATGATTCTGAAAATGGCCAAATTCCTTTGGACAAGGGCAGCAGTAGAAATTGATGAAGAAATTACAAAGTTACTGCACAGAGTAGAAGAGCACTCAACATTGCAACAAGTACAAAAAAGCATTGAATTGATTCCTATAAATGTGATACCAACAGAGCAGTTAGACATGGGAGAATTGCTCAGCCAAATGCCATATCTTACAGGGGCTTACGAGCAGAACCTTCAAGGGGCTTGTGATTGATTTTGTGCCGTGATTCTTGATCTACACAGGCACTCGCTTTCCCCGGTAACGGTCAAAGAGCTGCAGCAGCATTCAAGTGAAAATTATGGGCGTCAATTTGATGACGGTATCTATATGAAACCCTTAACAGATCAAATCAAGTTAAATCAAGTACCACCAAGAGCAAGAGGAAATAATCGTGCATCTGAAGGTCACAGAGGTAACAAAGGATAGGATATTGGAAGAGAGACGAGGGCCATTCCAAAAAATTCTAACAGTTCAATTCAATAAAATATTATTTTATTGAGCAAAAAAATTAGTTCACATTCATATTTTAAGAAGCATGTTCAAAAGATAAGTATTTACAAACAGTACATGCTCAGTTGTCCCATGTTTTTCCATGCCAGAACATGAACAATGTTGAAACAATTCAAATTATTTTTGTAATTACTGTGACAATGTTCAAAGCTTCAAATCATCCTTCATAAATCTAACAAGGCTAACCAACATGTTCAGTCTGTCAAATTTCAGGAAGCTATCCATAAGTTCATTTTCTTTTTGGCCAGAAGTTCAGCAAATACTGAGTTCTGTAATATAGTCTCAAACTATGACTAGCATAAATTCAGAAATCAAAGTGCAGCTCAAGTATCGTATAAATTAATATAAAAAGGTGTAACATGAAAAAGGTATGGACAATTAGTTAAAAACTTGAAATAAGAGATCAAATTTAAACATACTGATCTGATATATGGCTGCTGGAACACCCATCCAAGAATAGGAATCTTTTGCAGGAAGACAGCGAGAGTTGGCCAGAAGCCACTGCATGGGTAAATTGAGTCAGCAACATTATATTCAATTTAAATGATTCAGTTTTTTGAGATTATGAACTGGTATAGCAAACCAACCTGAAAAGCACGATAAATCCATAAGACTCCAAAATCATGCCGATGATAGGCCATCCAATGACAACAAAGAAGAAGCCGCTTCCAAATGATATTGTTCCCTAAACAGTAAATAATTCACAAATTACAAAGATTTCATAGTGGAAAAATCTCTTGAGGCGTCAACATGGAGAAATAAAACCTTAAAATTCTGCCTTTTCATGAAGAACTGCAAGGTTGATTTCAATCCAATAGTCAATGACAGCCCTGACACAAAGAGTATCTGATTAAGAAGCCACAAAAAAAGATAACGTTAGATAACAATTTAATTGTATCAAAAGCAAAAGATCGGATCTGAATATTCAAAAAGAAAGATGTAAAAAACTCACATTTCCCATGGCAAGAAGTCCCTTATCAAAAAAGAATATGATTCCCAGGAATGAGAAGAAGACACCAAATCCAGTCAGTCCAAGTCCAATTTCTGTTCCAATGAAAATTTCAGTTTAACACGGAATGAAATGATCAAATGAGTAACATGTTATATAAAAAGTAAAGTGTGTAATTCATCCTTTTTTTATATTTTCCCATGAGGATTAAATTAAATATGCATAGATATTAATGTATCTTCACTTCTTTAGAAGCTGTGAACTGGAAGTTATTTAGAATGGGCAATGTGGCGTGCCATCATTATATATCAAAATGGTAGCATCAATTGACATTAAAGAGCCCAGATAAGGTGAAGAAGCAAGCTAATCAGTAGCCAATTAGATCGTCTCAGGTTAACAACTGTCCTTAAAAAAAAAATCAACTCAGCAGAGCCATCTGTAGGTAAAAGAAGATATTATCTAATCCATTCAAGACAGAAGCCACTTACATTTATGATACCAACTTATGAATGTTTGACAAGGAAGGAATGAGTCCTAACCTACTTAGATTTATCATTTTACTACATCTACTGCATGCATCAGATAAAACCAGAAATTGTAACATCTAACTGCATCAATCTATGGTAGGACATAGAGCGAGTGAAGTTTCCATTTGAAACTGATTTCCATGAAATACCTACTCACAACATTCTCACATATCATCCTTTCAGAAACTAACATGGACATAGACAGGAAGATGACCATTATAGCAAATATCGAGCTCAACTTACTTTTACGGTCATTCATTTCGAATGAAACCATTGTAGCTGACTATTGTCTCCTGATGCCTCTTCCGAGCAAACTACGACAAGAGAATATGATTCGCCGATGACTTCTATCTATCTACTGCCTGAAAAAAAAATTCAATCACAGAATGACAATATGTCACGCAAGGGGAGATTCAGTTGACATAGAAACCGAGCTGCCATCAGACTTTACAGCCGAGCCCCAAAAGTAAGACAAAACCATCTAGATCGCATCAAGAGCAATCAAGTCCTATGAGCGCAAAAAGAATCTAATTATGAGCAAACAAACACGGATTCAATCGACTGAACCTCAGCTTCGTCTCGCCGACGACGGATTTCTCAGTTGCTCCCGGATCCCAATCAAAGCTCCCGTGGACGCCCGAGATAGCGGTAGTGTGGGGCCGATTATCAACTCGAATGACTAATGGGTCAGATGAAATAGACATTTGGGCCCAATAGGCCGAAACTCATCAACAGGTAGTCCATTAGATTTGTTTTCCCGCCAAATCCAACTATCATTTCCTAACTGGGCAGCTACACCGCTATACCTATATACCTTTCGCCTGTGAGTTGATGAAATTTAAACCTCTTTTTTGTCCTTTGGTTCCTTCTGAAGCTGCTAGAAAAAGTACAGGTTGCCTACATATTTGGACTTAAATTTGAGCAAGCTTTGCATGAGACAGATCAGAAATAAGAAGAGAAAACAATTGATGATCTTTTTTGTCAATATCAAATTAAGGAATGGTAACTCAGGAGATGCTTTAGTTGGTCAGAGAAGCTCTTCTCCCCACAAACAAGTCAGCCAAGAGGCGAACTACCCCCATCATATATGTATATGCAGTCTCCCTTGTTATATTATATCCGATGTGAACCAGAAACATCTGCATCGGATTCAGCCTAAGAATCATTCTCGGTCTTACTGATGCCAACATTTTTTATTGCAAGATGGTGAGAAGATGGATTCCTGAATCAATTTACCATGTACTTTGAACAGTTCAACAGTCTCTTGCTTTGGCTCAATTTGAACACTAATCTCAGCATAAAAGAATGTTACATCTCAGAGACTAATCTTGCAGCCTCCTTGATAATAAACAAAAGAATTTAAGTAACATTGGATCAAAGATAAATGAGGGGAGGAAAGATAATATATTAGACAAAAGAATAAACATCTCTTTACCTATGTGGGAGCAACTGTATGTTTCTTTGGGGACTTTTGAAGATGGACAACAAACAGCAAAGGAAGTGCAGGCATTCCCAGCAAAAACTTTGGCGAGTTACAGAGTTAGCATCCCCTAATCCACGCCCTCCAGATTTTAATGAATGGCATGCTCCTTAAGTCAGTGATGGTGATCATAAACTGCTGAATAAAGACGAGCATATACTATGGGGCTTTATCCAATCACAGGAGAAGATATGACAGAAGCATCTCATTCCACATATCAGGCACTCCCGGGAGACACCAGTGGCTGCAATCTGCCACAGATGGTTTATCGGTCCATGTGCCTACATGTGCATCACTCCGGGGAGCCGACACTGATGTTATTTGCAAGAGAGTAACAGGAGCTATCATATTTTTCACAGTATTGGAAGCAATGTCTAAGAATACACTCTGGTCCTTTCCTTGAGTCTCTGGAGTTGGATACTGGGTCACATTGCAAAATCTTCTAGTTTCATCACTGGAAAAAAAAGCAGAAACTATATTTAATCATGCTAATTATTGATCAATTACCTACCAACAAGAAGGGTTTTCAGAATCCTGAAATATATGATAGACTATGTACCAATACTATATTAAGTATGGTTAATGCTCCTCTTACACAGTAAGTATATATATATATGTGTGTATGTATGTGTGTGTGTGTAAGTGCCAGGAATCACAAAGAAAATTGTAAAGAAAGAGTAAATAGATTTGCACAATTCCCAACATCAGCCATGATTGATGTGATTCATTAAAAAATTGCTGGCTAGCATAGGATGAGTATTTACTTCAGAATCAGGTAATGAAAGGGGAAAATTGAATTTCTTGCAAACTACCTCCAATGAGATGGTTCGAAAGTGCGGAAAAAGACTCTGGTCCTGCTTTGATTGACAGCGTGGTCAACCCATGAAGCCCAGGTATCAAGGGCTACTCTGAATGCAGTAGGAATTGACATTCCAAGCTTCAATGAATCTCCAACCTGGAAATAGCAACCCCTGCAATATAACATTTAGAAGAATCCAAGTGTAACTCAAGATGTTGCCAAAACCCAGTCTACTAATTTACAAATCACTCCCTGTCTTAGAAACTCATGGAACTTCAATGTCTTAGAATTGAATAAATAGATCACTAACTAGAAACATATCATTGCACTTTGCAAGTTAAGGAGATCTCCGATGGTAATAAAAACATATAAATGCAACCATTAATAACAAACAGCCAATAGTTCTTCCATAACAAATAGAAAAATGATGTTGCAATGAGAATCAAAATTCTTTTAACTGGTGCAAAAACTAATAGATTTCCACCTTCTCCATAGAACCAGTGAAGCTACACTATTTCAACTGTATAGAATACCATTCAAAATAATTTGCTTACTTGGCCAGAGTTTCTATTTATGAATACAACGTTATCACTAAAACTGGAGAAAGAACTTACGTCTCAAAGAGCTTCCCCGGCACCCACCACTGCCCAGTATTGAATATAAGAATGTCTGATTCAACCCACTGGTTGCTAATGTCATCCAATTTGTCCAACATAAGTGTTGATCTGACCCTTTTTGGAGCATGCTTAGGCATCCAACCATGCTGCACCAAGAAAACAGACCGAAAGAACTCTATGGTGAAATTGAATGAACTGAATCGAACACCTAAGAACCTAATTGTTTTTGTGATCCTATTGCCATTAACTTCGTAAACACTCTTCTTGTCAGCTACCCCAGACATAAGGAAACATATCAGTGACTCCCACTGTGTTCTACTCATGGAGTCTCCAACAAAAACCAGCCGTCTGTTCCTGAGCCATTCCAAAACCTTTTGAGCAGTGAATTTTGGAATATTACAATGTCTTGGCTTCCACCTCAACTTGAGATATTCTCTATCTTTCCGACCATTGCCCAAGCAATTGAATCCTTGTTCGGCGAACAGACAGTCTGATGCATTGTATAATGGGTAACTCTCATCTGGAACCCACATTCCATCAAGGAGATTGCAAGTATCTAGGGATGCACTTGTATCCAAAGAGGTATCTCCATGAAAACTAAGCTTTAAATTAGGGACAAAAAAAGAGTAACTAGCACAGATGACTAAAAAGAACGCCCCCAAGTAACCAACTACAGTTATCACAGGAAAATGTCGGGAAACCCAAGTTGGTCGGGCATTGACTCTTGGGCTTCCAACACTCAATGGTGTCCCCCTGCGGTTAAACGAGATGCTTCTGTTGAAACTAAATGACGAGCTCCTGCTGAAACTATGCATCATCACAAAAAGCCATGTCACCCGAACGGAAGGAAACCTTCCTTTTACGGAAGTGAACAGCCCAAACTCTCGATCCAAATGGCTGTATTTCTGTCATAACCAGATGGAAGAAAGTCCTTCAAGCACTGTATAGAATCAATCCAAAGTTGACCAGCTCATGCATCATCAGCTTGCTCACAACTTGCCAATTCGTTTCATTTTATGAAGGAATCTCACTGCAGAAGAACATAACAAGATATACATATTAACATCCGGATGGCCAGGTTTCTGCAACGAAGATAGTCAGGAAAAGATATTCAAGGACCCAGCGCTCACGTATTCAATTAGTCGATTGATACTTCCTTCTAAGAAACTCAAACCCGATACAAGAAATAAACCCAAAGCATACTAGGTTGGGCATCAACAACCCCGCTCAGATCCTACCAAGTTAGAAATTCCACGGTTCCCCAGAGAAAACACAGATCACAACTGCTATTCAAGAAATGACATACCTAAACTATCAATCGTCTATAGTCTACAGTGCATCGACATTAGAAATAAAAAAAAAAAAAAGACAGGTCTTACCTCAAATCTACAGGTATCACAAAGCAGAACCGGGCAGTATCCACAGAGCAACTCCCGAACGCAATTCATTCAAAGGCCCTGGGGCATCCCATTTAGAACTTGCTGTGCAGATGCGAGATTGAGAACAGAAAAGGAGAAACAGGAGGGACGGAGAGAGAGAATCTGGAAAAGACAAGGGAGCTATGCGGCTGAAAGTAGTTATATTTCTATTTATTTTTGTTGGATTGCATATTTCATTTTTTTATTGTTTTCATTGCGTACAATACAAGTTGACTTTGGACCGCTTATCACCACTACCACTAGAGATAATACAATATGTAAATACTGCTGTAATATTTTATTCAAGGTGTAGGTTCGGCTCCGGCCAGCCATCATTTGAAGACCGGCACGCAGATGCGAGCCCTCCCCCAGTTCTCTGACTCGTGCGGACGAGAGGAGTCCGATTGGTTAACATGTATAGCTAAGAAAGAAAAAAATTAAAGAAAATTGTACAAGCCAAAGATTAAAAACGAGTTTGTCTTGTGACAATGTAATATTGTAACAATATATACCATTGAAATAATAAATATTTATAATTAAATTTATATAAAAAAAAATGAGATCCAAAATAATGGAGTTATTTGACAGATAAATTAAAAATTGGGATTAAATGATGATATATTTATATTATAAAATTTTTAAATATGTGTATATTATAAAAATTTTAAATAGGAAATAAGAAAATAGTGAAAATATGTGCAATAATGTAACTAATTTATTGATAATTTAGTCAATTTATTATATATATGTTTACTTATACACTTGTAAAAAATTAAATATATAAATAAATAATATTATAATATAATATTAACTAAAAATATTATAACTATATAAAATATTATAATATTTTAATATTTTTATTAAAATAAATATAAATTAATATAAAATTTTATTTTATAAAATAATAAAGACTAATTACCAAATACTAAGTAAATTATAAATAAATGGACTTATTTCTATTTGATTGGATATTGTACACCAAAAAATATTACAAGTTATTTTTTTATTCCATCAAAATAGTAATATATCAATCAAATTTTGTTTTTTATTTCATTAATATAGTGTATATCAACTAAAAATCGCTTTTTATTCTACCGATATAACAAAAACTAACTAAAATTATTTTATATAAATAAAGCAAATCAAATTAACCATTTTTTATTCCACCGAATTAACTAATTTTAAAATTTTAGATTTCACTTTATTTGTAAAATGTTGAAATATGTGTATGGTACTTATATAACTAAACAATTTATTGATAAGTAATTTAAATTGATTGATTTATTTATAAATTTATAATAATATAAATATAGAAATAAATTATATTACAATATAATTTTAATTAGTAATATTATATAATTAAAATTTTAGATTTCACTTCATTTGTAAAATGTTGAAATATATGTATGGTACTTATATAAATAAACGATGAAAATAAAATTTATTGATAAGTAATTTAAATTAATTTATTTATTTATAAATTTATAATAATATGAATATAGAAATAAATTATATTATAATATAATTTTAATTAATAATATTATATTATATATTATAATTATATAAAATATTATTATAACCATATATTATAATATTTTAACCCATATACTTACTTTTGCATTTCAAAAAAAATTCACACTCATTGCCCTTTGTGATAAGAGCTTTTTTTTCACTAATATATGTCTCAATAGTATATTATTTTACGATTATATTAAAATAATAAAATTATTCTAAATTTATAATATATGTAATGGTACAATTATTAAGAATATTTATTTTAATATATACCTATTTTTTGATATATAAATATTTATTTATTTATTTTTTTAATTTAAATAAATTCGAGTTTTTTTGCGAGAGGTTGTAACTAAATATGAAATAGTATAATCTTTATATCTATTAGTGTAATTTGCAGATTTCTTGATTTAATCGGTAGATCTCTTATTACTCCCCACAAGCACAATTAGAGGACTTAAAAATTGAGATTGAATCAAAACGTGCCAAATCGGTGTAAATAAAAACGTTTGATAAATATATTCGCAATTTGAACTTATGTGTTGACTCGTTCACAAATCAAGTTATAGTCTATTTCAATATTTTTAGTACTAAAATTAAAAACTTCATTGTTACTTAGATAAATTGTTGACATATTATCACAACAGAGAGTTGGCGAATATAAATAATAGAATAGATCCAAATAAGTTCAGCAGTTGTATTTCCTATACTTTTATATTCCGCTTAAGTACGGGAATGGGCAACTATGTGCTACTTATTAGCACTCCACGAAATCAAATTATTTCTAATAAATACTAAAAACTCACTTATAGAATGCCGGTAATCAGGGTTACTAGCCTAATCGGCATTAGAGAAACTATAGAAATGTGGCTGAGAGTTTTTCTAAAAATATAATTCATTACCGGACGTTCCTTGGAGATAACGTAAAATTCTTTTGACTGTAACCCAATTAGTTGTCGTTGGTTTGTGCATAAATTGATAGACCTTATTGACATTATAAGAAATGTCTAGTTGAGTCAATATTAAATATTGAAGAGAACCAACAACTTTCCTGTATATTCGAGGGTTATCTAATGTAGTGCCATCATATAGAGATAGATTAGACCTGGGAGTTACTGGTGTAGAGACAAGTTTGCAGTCGGTCATTGATGCTTTTGTAAAATTATCAATCCCAAGAAAATGATGAAGGGACTCAAGATCCTTAATAGAAAATTACTCTTTGAGAGCAGACACAATAGACATTAGAGGAGTATTAGGTAACCCGGTGAGAATTATATCGTTCACATATACTAGGAGGAATATGACAAATTGAGGGGTACGGTAGATAAAAAGAGAGGTATCTACAACAGAAGCTTTAAAACCAAGTATTAACAAGAACGTACTCAGTCGAAGAAACCAGACCCGAGGAGCTTGCTTCAATCCATATAATGAGCGGCGAAGGAGACACACGTGATTAGGATATGATAGATATGTGTAGTCTGGTGGTTGTTTCATATAAACTTTCTCATTGATATGGCCATGAATAAATACATTATCAACATCAAGTTGTCGAATTGGCCAATTATAGGAGACAACAAGTGACAAAATAACCCAAATGGTGATTGGTTTAATTACCGGACTGAAAGTATCATCATAGTTGAGTACTTGCTGTTGAGAGAATTCTTGTGCAACTAAACGAGCTTTATAACGTGCAAGAGTCTTATCTGGATGGTGTTTAAGTTTGTAGATCCACTTACAACCAATAATATGTCTACTAGGTAGAGGGGACACTAAATCCCACGTGTAGTTCTTCAAAAGAGATGCATATTCAGAATTTATAGCATCAACCCAACATGGTTGTGTTTGAGATTGTTTAAAAGTTCGTGGCTCCTGAATAGAGGAAACAAGAAAAACAGTGGGATCAATTTTAAATCGTCGTGGAGGTAAGGTGCCATTTTGAGCCCTGGTGAGCATGCGAAGGGGTGGCGAGATGGGAGAAGACTCATCAACATCGGCGGGGATTATATTTGGAGGTGTAGGTGGGGGTGGAACACTAGGTGTTAAGGAGGATAACTCATCGTTTTCTTTCTGACCAGAAAGACTTGGTAAGAATGCTGGAATTGTGCAATCAGCATACCCTAATAGTTTATATGTCTCCAACAACGGCTTTATGTTATTACACCATAAGAAATAGTTGATTCCGTCTAATTTGATTAGTAAAGTCGAGATATTGCTTGAAAGATTGATAACCGGTGAACTTATATTTGATGTAGAGACTTATGAGATAATTTCTTTAATAAATAAAAAACTGAAATAGGAGAATTGTCTTATGAAAACTTTATATTATAAATATTGGAGAAAGATAGTATCATATTAAGTGTATTTGGAGTAGTTGGAAATGACTTAAGCAGTGGATTGGTGACAGCGGAAACTTTGATTGAACCTTTTAAATTTAATATTAGTCTTGAATTGACATTTTGATAGTGTAGGATCGGTATGAAATAGAGCAATACAACTCTGATACTATAAATAATAGAGAAAATATACTAAATATATATTGCTTAACAACTGTGTTATAATGAGGAAATTATTCTAAATTTATTATAAAGGTAAGGGTAGAAATATTAGAAACGTATATTTTCATATAAACATATCTTTTGGTATGTAAATGGACATATTTATTCATTTATACTCTTTAATTCAAGTAAACTCGAATTTTTTATCATAGGTTGTTACTAAATTTAAAATAATGTAATTTGTAGATCTCTTAGTTTAATTTACAGATTTCTTAAATTTTTAAATCTCTTATTAACTTTGGGACATTACCTATTACCTAAAAGTTGAAAGGGAGTGAGAACCAAAACATGGACAGAGAAGCGGCTCCTCCCTCCTTGAATTAGAAAACTGTTTCGAGCAGAGATAAAGCAGTTCCATAAATTCATCCGGCAGCAAATAACCACAGTCACAGACTCCAAGGAACAGCATTCCATGTTCAGGAATGAAGGAGGATCAGTATGACCAAAGATGATTATCTCAATATCCACCACGTTATACTGAAATAACTGAAGGTATCTGCCCGTCCCCTGCTTGTAGCTGCAGAACATTAATATATACATGGAAGAACTACAAGAAATCAGTTTCATAAATGTGCCCAAGGAAAATAACAAAATCTAGTAATGCCAAGTTAAAATATCAGCATTTGCCTTTACAAGTTTGGTAAGCCTAGGTTTTGAGACAGACAAATATTGGTAGATTTTCACCTGGGACTACTACTGGAGGACGTTAACTCCATGCATGGAGTCATTCACTTTGTTAACCACTTTCTTGATAATGGTCTTGTAAGCATCTTTCCCAACAAGGCCATTTTTTCCATGTTGGTTTCAAAAGTTCCTTAACAAACCCTGCCAGGGAAAATTTGAGAGAACAAACACTCTTTGCTTCCTTATTCATCTTTCTGTCTTCATCCTTTGGTTTCTTGCATCTTTTGACTTGTCCTTGTTCCTTCCATTAGCAGTTTCTAGATCTACATCCTTCTTCCCATCATATCTTCCACCTGACCCTATCTCATTCAGAGAGCCAGTATTTGATGCATCAGCCAACTGTATATCAGCAGCCTTCTTGAATATGTTGACATTGTTTGACTTTTGTTCAGCACTGTCCGGTGAATGATGATTTTGTTCCTGTAGTACAATATATACATTTTTTACGAGCTGTTTGTCGAGGTCAAATGGCCCTTTAGGGGAATCTGCAAAATTTCCCACTGCAGCAATTTCTAGCATCAAAGAACTTGCACATGGTGTCATTGCTCCTGTTCCATTCATGATCACACTCACCATTACTTCTTGATGACTCAGTAGCATCATGCACAGAGCGATAATTTGGTATTTCATATTTTTCTATCCTTGTATTCCTTGCTATTGTCAAAGTTCTTATTACCTTGATGGAAAAATGGACAATTATTTCCTCTCTGGCATCTACTAGAATTGAAATCTCTCAATAATGCTTGTCATGTATCCTTGTTTCTATCATAGTTTGATTTCGGCCTAAAGCCACAGATGGGCTCCTACTCCTACTTCTACTTCTACTTGGGCTTCTCTTCCTGAAATAAGACCAAAAAGTTAGAAACAATATAATATATTAGGTATCAACTAAAAATAGTGCCCCATGTACCAGGCCATTATTTAGTCAATTTCATACACCATTTTATAATTTGTAGCACATTAAGAGGCTCAATGATCAGTATTAAATAACTCATTATGTAGCCCTGTCCCATATCTCATCTATTAATTATTGGAAAGAATAATGTAATAAATTAAATTATATTACAAATATATATAACATATTTATATTATTTATAAATATATCTCTAATTTATCAATATTAAAAACTTTAATTAATACCTTAGTCATTTATTATTCTTATCTTAAATATTATCATAAATATAGACATTATCTAATTTTTATAATTTATCATAAATATTATCTAATTTTTTAGAATATAAACATTTATTAAGTAAATATTATGGTTGTACACTAGTTTTTATATATTATAAATCCACAATTATAATGTTAATTTTTTTAATAAAAAATTGATCAATTTAAAATGTATTACTATTATTTTAAACTAAATTATAAATAATATTAATATTATAATTGTTATCGTACTATAATTTTATTAATTTTTATCTAAATAGATAAAATTTTATTAATAAATTTTTTATTTAAATTATTTAAAAAATACTTTTACCCATTTCAAAGTATAATTAGATGATTACATCTTAATTCTTACTACTAAATTATAAAATATTATCTCCAACACACCTATAATATGGGTATGTTGATCTTATATAATTTATACAATTAGTTCAATTTAAATTACAAAAATCTCTTACAGCATAAAACCAAAATCACTTATTTATATTTTTTAAAATATTTCAATATTATCATGTTAGCCTCTTAATTATTTGTAATATAATCGTGTATATATTTATTGAAAATAATGTACGTATATGTGATATTGTATCATGTAGGAAAAAAATAGATCAATTATTCAATTGTTTAAACCCGATTGGATTGAAATCGACGTTGAACAAAAAAAATATAAACCCAAAAATTAAGATTTGGAATTAAAATGGATTGAAAACTTGTTCATACCCTAAACTTAGATAAATGACAAGTTTATAAAATTAAACTAAGATAAAAAATAAAGGATAAAAAAATTATAGTGAAAATTGATTTGAATCGAGATTGAATTAACATTAGATGAAAAATACTCAATTTGTAAAATAAATTAGATAAATAAAAAATATAAATTTTTTTTGACTGATGAACATGAAATATGATTAATAATTTTTTTAAAAAAAATTAGTACAAAAATCGGTTAAATAAAAAATAAACCGACCAAAACATGATCAAAATCGATTGAAACTACTAAAAAAAAGTAAAACACCCCTAATTTTTAGAATGAGCTATACAATTTAAAAAAATGAATATTTTTTACCTCAAATTATAGGGAATTAGATGGAAAAATTTTAAAAATAAATTGTGTAAAAAATTAATCGAATTGGAAATAAATCAGCTAAATAAATGTCAAAATTACTTGAACTAACTGATTAATTTGTTGGAAACTGATTCACTATATTGCGAATCAATTAGCACATCATCTTACATACCCAACTTTAAACTCGATGGAATCTCAACCCGAACCCGACCTGAGCTTGTGTCAGATTAATATATTTGATACAAACTCCAAAATTTAAGGTAAAGGGAGAAAAAAATAAGATAATAATATTGCATAAAACTTTATATGGTTTGGGTAGAGTGCGTGTAATATAAAATTAGATAAATCATTAACTTCATTACCTTTTGTGAAATCTATATCTAAAAATGTATTTTACATAAATGTATGGTGTCATTTTCTCAATGATAAGAACGTATTTAGATAATTTAATCGTTAGTCGAGATAATATAAAATAGATTGAATTTTTTTAATTAACATGACTGATATTGTATTGATGAGTTTATATTTAGGAATTAAAGTGAAATAAATATTACAATGCATATTTATTTGTTAAAATATATATCTATTTGTTAAAATCCATATATTTTTAAATTATTAGAAATTTTGTTTAAATTAAGTAAAGAAGGTACAAGTGTTGTAGTTTTGCTAGTATGATAAATTTTGTGCACACAAAATTATATGTATATATTATTTAGTTGGTTTTATAATTAGTTTTACGGAGAAAATAACAGTGAACAGACGATAGGAGGAAAACATTTATTAAGATATGTGGTTGATACATTGCACTATTGATATCACTACAAAAAAGAAAAAAATAATAAGGTACAACAAGATATAATGATAGTGACATAGTAGTGGACGTGGTTGATAGGAAAATCACGACTAATATTATCTACTATTTGACCTAAAGTACACAAATAAAAAATTGTTGCATTGTAATTGTGTGAAATTGAGTATATTTAAGCAATTTCATCAACAAATTTGTTCGTATATATTGTTGTTCGGAATACACAAGTTATATTGAATATGAATAACAAATAATATTTCAATTTGTGAGAGAAAATGAGCTGGCCTAAAAATATTTTTAAGTATGGAAAAACAAAATAACACATCCTCATTCAAACACTTGAAAAAAAATAAATTTTAATAATATTTCAATTAGATTTAAATAGTCCGATACATTAATAACGTAATATTTTAATTAGTTAAAATATTTGATATAATATTAATTAATTAATTATTATTATATAATTATATTACAAAAATATTTGTTTTTTATCTTTTGGTGTTATTATTAATATATAAATAGATCTTCTATTATGGAATTCATCAATGGTGCGTAATGTTGTTTTTATGTTTTTTGAGTATATAGCATACCATAACTATGTATCAACACATCCATTTGCAGCTCGGCTAAGCTTGCTCCTAAAGCAGCTTCTTCTTCTAGTGGGGGTGGAAGAGGAGGGCGGCTCCTTCCTCCTTGATGATAATGTGGAGGTGCTTTCCGATACCAAACTTGTTCACCTGCAAGGAGGTTGTTGCTAGAAGCAGGAACCTATGGGTCTACAGGTAAACTCTTCTTAGAATCATTTTGCAAGGTATTGTAAGAAGAATTTTGCAATAATGGGTCCATAGCTCAGTGGTAGAGCATTTGACTGCAGATCAAGAGGTCACCGGTTCGAACCCGGTTGGGCCCTTTTTTACTCTAAGCTGGCCCCCTGGCATTACCGGTAACATGGCATCGGTTATTAGGATGACACTGGAATCCACTCATTACCTTGAATGAAATTCTGCACCGAATACATGGAGACACGCTTGGCAGGAATCTTGCTGCTCCATGAGACACGGCCGGACAAACTGGATCCAGGGCCTGAGTTCCCAAACTCACCATAGTATAGAGTATCAAGTGCGAAGCCTTCTCTGAAGGGCATCCAACCATCCTCCGTGATGAGAGCGTCCATATAGCAGTGAATGAAAACCGTCCTAGAGTACTCCTTCCATGGCCTTCCTAGGAAGTTCCGATGTACCTGTTTAAGATATCACCAATCTCATGATAAGCAATATAACACCCTCTCAAGATCTAGCAAGATAAAACATTTATCCATTGGAGTAAACCACTAATTGAATCCTGCAAGTTTATCCTGACCGACAATTTGGTCTCCAAGGATTTCTGCACCAAATTGTTGATTTGAAAAAACTTTCAGGACTAATAACATGACATGTTAATTTCATTGCTGTCTCAACTCAACACCAAAACTGCCCATTACAGCTTCCATTGAACCAATATCTTCTCCGTCAATAGTACCAGCACAACCAATCATTGGCATTGATTCGTATAGCAGAATGAAATGTTTAACACATGATTAGATTCCGTGATTTACCTTTTGGTTGCTATGATACAATTCCATGTACCTCTCTGTCCCGTTGATCACGCAGTTCTCAAACACGAGTCCCGTGGACTGGGCTGGGTCTGTTCTTCCCTGTGCGGTGATGGCATTGTTCTCTCCTTTCTCCGGGTTCAGCTGCCGTGGTCGGACTAGGATCACGCAGTCCTGAAAGAAGGCCGCTGCATTGCCGAAGATGAAATCCACGTTGCCCTCTATCCTGCACGACTTATAGAACTGGCGGAGAGAGTGGACGTACAGAGTGTCCTGATTCCCCAAGAATTCGCAGTTCTCAATAATCGAGAGGTCACTATCTGACCTGAAGGCCACTGCCTGGTGGACATCAGGTCCTGCTGTGTTCTGGAAGGTGATCCCACTTGCCATGAACCCATCACCCAGGACTCCTGCAACTCACAATATCTTTTACATATCAGACAATCAAACTGTTGAGTTTTCCACAAAAGCAATTCCACATTGTAAACATAAAGAGATTATCCTAATTTATAAAACTTAAGCTCTTTTGGAATATAACAGATTTGATATACTATTAACAGGTCACAAAAATACCCAGCAATTACTTTACACAATATGAAAGAAACGAGCCTAGTTTATAGGACATTGAAAATCACTAGCCTGTCGACTTAAATGAAGGAAAGGTCGAAGCTTTACCAACTGTAGCCGTATTATAGGTGAAGAGCCCTGGGCGAGCCACACTCAGGGAGCCTGTAATGATCGTTTTGCCCACCCCATCCCCCAAGAAAACCACATTCTTCTTCTCCAACGGAACCCTAACGATCTCCTCGTAGACGCCTTCCTTTATGTGTATCACGAACTTCTTCTCGCCGTTATTCGGAGCGGCGTCGACAGCCGCCTGGACTGTCCGGTAGCTGCATGCCCCCTCCCCCGCCTTACACACCGTCACGTTGGGGGCCACCTTCATCGGGAACCCTCCTCTTGACCCGAAGGAGGACCCAACGCTGCCTCGGGACCGTGGCTCCCAGAATCCGGCACGCTCTGTGGCCGGTGGCCGCCACGAGCTCGTGTCGGGGCCGTAGATGTCGTACGAGTTTATCATGCAGAGGGCGTTGCTGGTGAGCCACATGAGATTGTCCAGAAACGACATCGTCCGACCGACCAGGCTTGTCTCGTTCGAGTAACTGAGCTCCGACCAGCAGTCGTACTGGTACTGAAGGGCCGCGCCCATGAAGGCTCGCGCGTCCTTGGTCCGGCCATGTTGCAGGGCCTCACTGGTCACTTTGATACGGTGCTGGGACAGTAGAAGGGCCTGTGCAAGCCAAATCCAGTGTTCAGAGAAAAATACAAATAATTGAACATTTATTTTCATTCATTTTTTAATTATATAATTCCTTTATAAATTATTTTATATTAATAAATTACTTTTTTATATTTAGCTGAAATCCCACATTTGTCATTTTAACAAATGTGAGATTTGACCACTACAATTTTTCATTCTATTTTAAGGTATACCATGGATTTATTTTGTATTATTTATATTTTTTTGCATCTCCATTCTACTTCATACCTGGAGGCAGTTCTTGGCGTGGCTGGTGCGGTTGAGATGTCCTGCGGAGGACTCGAGGATGGACCGAGCCATGGACTCTGCGGTGGCTAGGTTCTCAGAGGAGACTCGCATTGCCGTCTCGATGATGGCGAGCGGCCCGGGCTTGGGAGGGAGGCTAGCCATAGATCGGGTGAGGGAGGAAGAGCAGGTGTCCTGGAAGCGGGTGGCCTTGCAGGCCTGGGCGATCTCCGGCGGTGTCAGGGCCAGGGAAGGATTGCCGCGGTGAACGAAGTGCGGGCGGTGGAGGCGGTAGGCGACGGCGGCGGAGGAGGAGAGGACGGCGAGGAGAGAGATGAAGAGGAGGGCAGATGCCATTGTTAAGTGAAGTTGAGTGCGAGTGAGTGTTTGATCAGAGACGCTTGCTGAGAGAGGGAGAGAGCATAGAAAAAGGCACGAGAAAGGTAAAGTTGGGGGCATGTGGCAAATGGAAATCTCTCGATTCTAGGGAGAAAGTTGTAATTGCACTTCAGATTTTATAGCATCAAGAAATAAAGAAAGTAAATGAAATAATCACGAACATTTTATTAATTTTAAAATTTATCATCAACTTCTCACTTTTAATAAAATAATATGAGCTTAATTTTTAAAATTATTTTTTTCAAATTGCATGTTTATTGAATGTTATTCCGCATTAGAGAATGGCTAAAATTACTTGATTATCAATAATGTTACATCAAAATAATTTATCAATAATGTTACTTCATAATAAATATTGGTTAAAGCATTTTTATCATATTATTAAGTTAAAATATTTAAATAAATAATTCCTAATAACATTAAACTTATATCAATTTTGAAAGAAAGTAAATAGTATAATTAATTACTATTAAATTTAAATAATAGTAAAAATGATTATATAAAAAATAAAGATAAAATTGGCCGATTAGAATGAAATAAGAGGGAGGATGAGAATTGTTCACTTAAATAGAACAGTATGCCAGGTCTAGACAGTGATGGGCCGCCCTAATTATAGGCTTTGCAGCTCTGGGCAACGCTTTTTTTTTCTTTTTTACAAAGATGCTGCCCGGAGGCCATCCACTTCCCAAGCTACTTCGGTCCATCCAGTGCAACAATTTACCCTTGAAAAAAGGAAAAGGGAAAGGAAAAAAAAGTAAAACTCATCCACTGAAGCTGTTACCATATTTAAGAGTAAAATATAGCAAATTTTCATAATTGAATCAAACGGGCAGCATTGTTGGCTCAAGCAAAAGACAATGAGTGCTCTCTCAGAGAAAAAAAGTGCATGGGCTGGCAGCTGGCTCCATTGTCTAGCACAAATGCAATCATACAAATGGTCGACTACCTAGGGACAATACAATATATACACAGTGGTAAAGAGTAAAAGAAATTCAGTCCAAAGAAAAAGCCGCATTATCCATGTCTTAATCCAAACTTCGTTGAAGGGAGCCTTGCAAAGCAATACTCCATACTCCATTGGACTTTCGAATATCATATAATATATAATTGTAAGAGAGCCCACTACCAAGAGGAGAGTGGAGAAGGTTAGGTCAAGAAGGAATAGGAGATACGAAAAAAGAGGAGGAAGTGGGAGAAGTTGGGGGCAGGCAACATGATGGCACTCAAGAGGGAACTCAAAGTGGAGGGGAGCTGCATTTTCATTCACGCTAGCGTGCCTTAGTTTGCAACTTGTCAACCCCATAAGATTTCATAAATATTGCAAAATGTCAGAGGGCACTTATGATTCAACTTGGCAGAAATGCACTGACCGCCATGGTACTAGAAACCTCGCGCCTTGATGTGGATTCAACCATCATCTTTTCCATGACAAGTTTTCAAGATGACAGTCATTTCTGAAGATGAGTCAAGATGCAGCCGTAGTAAAGTATTTATTCTGAACATTAAGATTACGCACTACTAATTTGATTCAGTTATGGGTTCCCAAGAAATTGACAAGCTTTCATTCACTACCCTAACATTCGCCCTGCAATCTTACTAAATGATCAAGACGAAGTTGGGATCCACTCGTCCCCCTGAACGAATATCTTGGCCGAGTAGCTCTCCACGTGCTCGGCAGGAATCTGACTGCTCCAAGACACTCTTTGAGAGGTTACAGACCCAGTCCCAGAGTTCTTGAACTCCCCATAGTACAGTGTCTTCAGGGCGAAGTCTCCATTCCATGGCATCCAACCCAAAGGCGAGATCAGCGCCTCCAGGTTACAGTTGATAAAGACAGTCCTAGAATACTCCTTCCACGGTCTCCCGAGGAAGTTCTTATGCACTGCAGGCTTCTGGTAGTACAGCTTCATGTACTCCTCTGTCCCATTTATCACACAGTTCTGGAACACAAAGCCAGTAGACTGAGAAGGGTCCGTCCGGCCGTGGGCTGTGATCGCATTGCTCTCCCCCTTCTCGGGTTTAAGCTGGCGGGGCCGAACCAGAATCTGGCAGTCCTCGAAGAATGCAGCCGAGTTCCCGAAGATGAAGTCGACATTGCCCTCTATCCTGCACGACTTGTAGTACTGTCGCAGGGAGTGAGCATAGAGGGTGTCCTGGTTTCCAAGAAACTCGCAGTTTTCTATGTAAGTGAAGTCGGCGTCCGATCGGAATGCAACCGCTTGATGGGCATCCGGGCCAGCGGTGTTCTCAAAGGTTATCCCTGTTGCCATGAACCCATCTCCCAGAACGGCTGCAATTGAAATTCAAGAACAAAAGCGACACTTTATTAAGCTCACCAGTAATGGACATCATGGTGATAAGCAGTAGAAGATTCATAGCAACCATGAGTTGCTCGAGATGGATAGGTCTCCTCTTAAAGAAAGAGTAGCCTAATTGGATTGGTTCTAGGTAAGATCTAGCTACCAAATAGACCCCTATAGCTAAAACTATGCAAGGAAAGAAGATGAACTGGGAAATTACCGACGGTGGCCGTGTTGTAAGTCCAGATCCCCGGCTGGCCAACATTCAGGGAGCCGGTGATGACTGTCTTTCCCACGCCATCACCGACGAACACCACGTTATTCTTGTCCAGCGGGATCCTGACCGTCTCCTCGTATGTCCCGGCCATGATGCGTATCACGAACCGGCCAGCGCCGTTTCTGGGGGCAGCGTCGACGGCGTCCTGAACCTTCGCGTAGCTGCAGCTACCAGCTCCGTCCTTGCAGACCGTCACGTCCGCCACTAGGTTGGCAGGGAATCCGGCTGTGAAGTCTTGGTCGGAACCGGAGATGGGCCCTGGCTCCCAGAACCCATCCCGTTCCGTCGCCGGCCGCCTCCACGAACCAACGTCGTTCCCGTAGAGGTCGTAGGACACCAGCATGCCGAGGGCGTTGCTGGTCAGCATGGTCAATGAGTCCAAAAACGCCATCGTTTCATTGACCTGCGCAACAGTGAAATGATATTAAATGTGCATTTACTCTTTTTTTTTTTTGTAATCTCTCGGTTTTGCACGGATAGAGGGGAGAGCGAGAGGTTACCAGAGCGGTGTCGTTGGCATACTTGAGGGCCGACCAGCAGTCGTACTGGTACAGCAGGGCGGCACTTAGCCATGAGCGAGCGTCTTTCGTCTTGCCACGTGGCAGAGCGTCCGCCGCCGACTGGGTCCGGTATGCTGAGTCGTCGAGCACTTCGAAGCAGTTCCGGGCGGCCGCATTGCGGCCTGGGTTGCCGGCGGCCGAATCCAGGATCCGCCTCACCATGTCCTGGGCCGTCTTCAGGTTGTCGGCGGAGATGGAGATCGCCGCACTCAGGATCTGGCCCGGGTCGGATCCGGCCCGGGGGTTCCGAGACAGCGAGGAAGCACAGAAGTCAGGAAACCTCGTCGCCTTGCAGGCCTTCTGGACATCCAGCGGCGCCGCGATGTGGGAAGGAGTAGTAGGGCTGGGCTTCTGGAAGAAGGTACTGTGGTGGCGGGAGGCGGAGGAAGGAAGGGAGATGAAATGGAGGGCGAGGAGGTAGAGGATGAGGAATGCTGCCATGGCGATGATTTGGAATTTGCGAGATGAGAAAATTGCGAGTTGGGGATGAGTGGTGGGGTTTTATAAATCTTCTGTGTCCTGTTAATAGTGGCCGAGCACTTGAATATGGTGACGCCGGATTAACTTGGAAGGTAGTAGGTAGTGGGTAGTGGGTAGTGGCTTTTCTTCACGAGCGAGAATAGTGGCCGAGAAAAAGTGCTCCCCTTCCCTTCACGAGCGAGAATCTCTCTAGGTCACGGGCTTGGTGCTATTACTGAGCTAACAGAAAATGAGGATGCAAGGAAGAGGGAGAAAGAAGGGATTATCAGACTCGGATTATTTGATCTCAAAAGCTGCCATTTCTAGAGGGTTTAAGAGCTCTCTCTTCAATGTGAGGGTGGAAAATTTAACAACAAATTTAGATATTAGCAGTGTGATTAAGTATATAGTAAGTCAACAATTCATTTATAAATATTTGTGTTATTGACTAATTCAACATTTCATTATATAAATTGCAGATATTGTGCTTACCGAGGCTAATAGAATCGTGTAGTAAATAAAAACACGTTATTTTGATTACAACATATTGGGAAATAAGTTATTTTGGTTAGTGTTTCAATCATTTGTGATCCCAATAAGTAATAGCAAGTGTTTCAACCATTTGCCATATGAAGTTTACTGAGTTCGGAGTTAAGTTCATGAATTTCTTAAATTGGGAAACAAATATAAATGATTATTACAATTTTCGTATATATATATATTTATTTAAATGCATGATCCCTCATATTACTTATTCATATAGAAAATCACAAATTTAATAAAGAGAATATGTGATTTTCTTTTGAAATAAATGAAGTTTGACTATAAAAAATAAAACATATATTAATTTATATTTTTTTGTTAAAATTGAATCGATTAGATTAATACTCAATATCAATATTTTTATTCAATAAATGTAAACTCACTCCACTTACTTATATTTCAAGAAAAATTAAGTAAAATTTTTGAAAAGTAATTACTCTGCTGTTAAATAATTTATAATTTGCCAACACTCAATATAATTTAAGTAGATCTATTCAATTATTTTTTAAGTACATTTTTTGGTTGTTTACCAACCTGTTGATCTCATATTAGTGTGGTATATAATATTATGGTATATAATATTATTGCATCAAGATTGTGTTACGAGTTTTTTTGCATGCTGACCCATAACTTAGACCAAGTCTAATTAGAAAGTTACCCATGAAGTTTGAAGTATTTGAAATGAAAGTGGGGGTGTATATGAATATTTTTTAATAAATGTGACCATTGTGAATAAAATGTGTATTTACAAGGAAAATATGGAAATATGACATCAAAATTTTTAGAATTGAAATATAAACACGATTGAATTATAAACTAAGGTTGAATAAGAAATGTAATCCCAAATCAAGAATGAATATTTAAACTAGAAATGAAAATTTGAATTAGAAATTAAGATTAAATCAAATAGAAAATCAATTAAATGAACAAGAAACTTAGGTGCTCCATGGTTCCTTTACATGATTTTTATTACTGTTTTATTCATTTGAGATTTTTAAATTTACTATTTTACCATTTTTTTATTAGTTATATTTAATTAACCAACTCAATTTTCTCTTTTGAAACGATCGGTTCTTTTCCCGATTTTTTTATCTTTAAAAAACGGGGTTTACATTACATTTTAGGGTATTATAGGAAAATCAATAAAGCATATTTGGTTGGTCCAATTGTACACGTCATCACTACTTCCACTTACAATATTTATCGGAACTTGTTCGTTATGACTGATTATTCTCATTTCTATTTGGGTTGTGAGATGCTTGAGCATTTGTGTATTCTCTCTACAAGAGTCATGGTACAATACTTTGAACAATTTAAGTACATAAATCAGCACACAAATGGTATCTCATAAGTTTTTTAAGAAATTATAATTTTGCCCCTTGAGCTCGATTTACTCAACTGTCATGTCAAAGAACTATTTTAAAACAAACATGATAAATATGCTATGAAAAATTAAGTAAATGAATTGTTTGGTCATGGTACCGAGACAAGATCGACATACTTAGTCAACTAGCGGCAGTGCGACATGACATGTCTTTAAACTAGTCAAGACAGACAGCTGTAGGTTGAGTTGAGGGTTGGGGCTGTTGGACTAGTAACACCACAAATTATATGGCATTATGTGAAAAATATTAATTGTGTAGGCACTGTGTTTACGGGACCTTCAAGACGCCCAAGAGGGGTAGTGATGCGTCCTAGGGCTCTGGACGACCTAGTGGATATAAAGGCAGTTAGTCGTACCAGAAGTCTTGAGAAGCTCAAAGTAACTTCAAGTGCATGAGACCGGGGTGGGAATAGGATGAGGTCTCTTTCCTCATACAGATATGGAAATTTGTTATGAGATTCAGGGTTGGATGTCGCAAACATCCACTAATTCTCAGGGTAGAAGTGGATATATTTCTATCTAGGTGGCCGGTAAAGTCGCTCTGACGCCACAAGTGGATTCAGTGGACGGGCTGACCTACGATTGTGTGTTTTACCTTCATGATAAAGGATGTGTGTTGAGTGATTATACACCATAGTAATAAGAAATGATTTTTTTAGAAAACCAAAAATTGAAGATGGGAAAATTTAAAGAAATTAAGGAGTATGGCACACTCCATTTTGGACAACTATTTTTCATCGAACTTAAACTTTTTTTAATACCCATTCACTGTGTTGTAAAAACTCACCTCTTTTTTTATCCCTTTTTAGGAAATAAAGAAAATGACTAAGAATAACACCAAACCTTACCTTCTATCAGGTATGCTTAATCTCTCTTAAGCTTGCATTTTATTTTATACATGTCTTTCCAGGGAACAAGGTTAAAAGTACGCTTAGCTCCACTTGAGTTAAAGAAGGAGGAAACTCCTCTTAAACCAAGAGAGTGGTATGTTGATCATGGGGATCCAACCAAACCAGATCGGAGCGTGACATGATTTCTCCCCGAGTTTAAGGAACCCGACCACGCCTTCTTTGGCTTAGAAAAGACCCTATGTCGGAGCTCTGTTTCGAGCTTCATCGGAAAACTGAGTAGTTGAGAGAGAGTGAGGTTTTCACATGTGTGGAGGATGAATGGAGAGGGGTTCTTTATATAGGGAGCTCGAGGACTCTCTGGTTGTCTGTTTGGCACCTTAATGGCAGTTATAGATGGCCTGAAATGTACTGAACGAAAACGTTTCCTCTTCGCTGGCAATATTTCAATTTTTCGACGAGTGAACGGTGTTGTCATCTAAAGGAAGAAGACGACACTATTTCGAACTAAACTAGACCGGTCGAACCGGGTTCAATGCTTAAACCGGTCTGTGCAGGCCTAATTCGACCGAGTTTTTTAAAATTAAAATTTTCTAAATTCATTATCTATCCAATGGTGTCCTCAATTCTCCAATTTGAATTTTACTAAGCCACCTAGAAAAATAAATTTAGAAATCGGTTCAATAGTGGTTCAAACTAGTTCAATCTAGTTCAGGTCCGGTTCACCTGAACCGGTTTAATTTTCACCTCCAATTCTTCCTAAAGTCCTTTTTCATAACTTTTGAGACTCTTTAGGTCACTCGAGATCCATAAATTTTCAAGTTTCCCTTTCTCTATTAGTTTCAGTTTATAAATCGACTCGATTTTCTTTTTGGAAATTACCAGTTCGATCCGATTCACTTGAACTGGTCTGGTTTTCTCTAATAAATTGTCCTAAAGTCCTTTTTCAAGGTTTTTATTCCCCTTTGGGTCACTCGAAAGTTGTAAATTTCCCAATTTACCCATTCTCTATTGATCGAGTTTGTGAATCGGTTCAGTTTTTCTCACTCGGTTTGACCGGTTCTTTTTCCTAGTTTTCCTTAACTAAAAAGAGCGGGGTTTACATCTAATATGAGGGACATAGTAGAGAACAAAATTCATAAGAAGGGAAGAACCCCTGTGTGTCGGTAAGTCATTAGGAGAAACCCAATAATTGGAACTAGAAAAACCTAATAGAGAAGTTGGGGAAAGACAAGCAGGTAAGGAAAACCAACACGGTTATGTAAGACATGACATCAAAGGCAAGATGGATAGGTGAATAACGGTGAAGGTAGTTGAGAATATACTACTAGGCGAAATTATACAACCACCAAAAGGTTAGAAGGTTGAGAATAACACTCAAGGAAGTATTCTAGAAATCTAATGGATAGAGACGAGTCCTAGAAAATGTCGTGCAATGAGAGACATGTAAGCTCAATAGTTCTAGTGAAATATGACTCAAGTAAGGAAGAGTCCGTTAATTAAGTATGATGAGGTCATGCATTAAATTTGGAACGAAGTTGTAATAACCAACGAATGAGGGAATGATCAATATAAGATGAAAAAGTGATAACACCGACACCTGTGGAAGCATATACATAGTGCTTGAATGGACACTAAGCTCAGGATGTCAACATTAAGAGAGTATAACGGGATACATGAATTATTGGACATTTTGGAACTCTCAATCCTGAAATCTTAAGAAAGAATCTCAGGATTGAGAAATTTTACTTTAAGGAACAAAGGATGTGAATTTAAGAATATGACCTTAAACCTTCTAATGAGATATAATTAGCTTAAGTAAGCTCCATGGAATGAGAAAGTGATGGGAAGGAAAAGAAAATCTTAAGTGTATGTTATATAAGGGATAAACAAAAACAACCAAAAAGGTTGTATGTCGATAAACTACAAGTTGATATAAATGGAAGTTTATTCCAGTACAAAAGATGTGGAATAAGTTTTGGGGACAAAACTCTTAAAATGAGGGGAAAGTTGTAAACCCCGACCTTTGGAGTTAAGGAAAAATCGGGAAAGAACCAGTCAACCCGAGTGAGAAAATCGAACTGGTCCACAAACCTAGACTACCAGAGAATGGGCAAATTGGGAAATTTATAACTCCCAAGTGACCCAAAGAGTCATAAAAACCTTGGAATGAGACTTTAAGACAATTTGGGAAAGAAAACCAGACCGGTTTAGGTGAATCGAATCCGAACGGGATTGAACCGGTTTGGACCAGTTTGAACCACTGTTGAACTGGATGCTAAATTCATTTTTCTAGGTGACTTAGAAAATTCAAATTGGAGAATTGAGGCCACCATTTGATAGAAAATGAATTTAGAAAATTTTAATTTTGAAAAACTTAGTCGAATCGGGCCTGAACTGACCGATTTAAGCATTGAACCCAGTTCAGACCAGTCCGGTCCGGTTCGGAACAATATCATATTCTTCCTTTAGATGACAACACTTTTCACTCGCCGAAAAATCAAACAGCGTCGGTGAAGATGAAAAGTCTCCAGCCACGGATTTCAGGTAATTAATGACCGCCATTAAGGCATCAATCGGACGACCAAGAAGTCCTCGAGATTCCTATATAAAGAGTCCCTCCTCATTCATCCTCCTCACACCTGAAAACTCCACTCTCTCCCTACTGCTCCATTTTTCGGTGAAGCCCGAACCAGAACTCCAACTTTAGCATTTTTCTAAGCCAAAAAAGGTGTGGTCGGGTTCTTTGGATTCGGGGAGAAATCAGCTACACACTTGTAGTCTCCATTTGATCCAAGGATCGTCGGCGTGATAGAACAGTGAAGCAGCTTCGGCGGACTAAAGCTGCCATATTTCGGCTGAGCTGAAAACATTCAATTTGAGCCCTTCTCAGGCCATACCAAGCCCTCCCAACACTTCCATAGCCCTCCTATAGCTAAATTAGAGCAGAAAGGTAAGCTAATTTGGCTCCCTTCTGTAAATTCAAATCAGTGCTAGATAGAGTATAAACTCCGTCCTTTGATAATAAGAAAAATCAAGAAAAGAACCGGCCATTTCCAAAGAGAAAACTGAGTTGGTTTATAAATCGGGACTGATAGAAAAAGGGAAAACTGAGAAATTTATGGATCTCGAGGACCTAAAGAGTCACAAAAGTCATGAAAAAGGACTTTAGGATGAATTGGGGATGAAAACTAAATCGATTCACGTGAAACGGATTGAACCGATTTGAACCACTATTGAATCGGATGATAAATTTATTTTTCTAGTTGGCTTAAAAAAATTCAAATTGTAGAATTAAGGCCACCATTGGATAGAAAATGAATTTAGATGAATTTAAAATTTTTTAATTTTGAAAAACTCAGTCAAATCAGCATAAACTGGCCAGTTTAAGCTTTGAACCTAGTTCGGACCGGTACAGTCCAGTTCATAATAGAGTCGTCTTCTTCCTTCAGATGATAACACTATTCACCCGTCGGAAAAATCAAGCAGCGCTAGCGAAGATGAAAAGTCTCCGGCCAGGGAGTTTCAGGCAATGAATGATCATCATTAAGGCACCAATTGGACGGTCAAGAAGTCTCCGAGCTTCCTATATAAAGAGCCCCTCCTCATTCATTCTCCTCACACCTAAAAACTCCACTCTCTCCCTACTACTCCATTTTCCAGTGAAGCTCGAACCAGAGCTCCCACTTGGGCATTTTTTTGAACCAAAGAAGGTGTGGTCTAGTTCTTTGGATTCGGGGAGAAGTCAGCTACACGCTTGTAGTCTTTATTTGCTCCAAGGATCGCTAGAGAAACGTCGGCGTGATAGAACAGTGAAGCAGCTCCTACGAACCAAAGCTGCCTTGTTTTAGACGAGCTGAAAACGGCCAATTTGAGCCCTCCTCATGCCAAACCAAGTCCTCCCAACACCTCCACAACCCTCATATAACTGAATTAGAGTGAAAAGATAAGCCAATTTGGCTCCCCTATATAAATTATTATCGCTGCTAGAGAGAGAACTAGTAGATCTTTACTGACCAAATTCTCTCTCAATTTGAGATGAATTAAGGTGATTCTTGATCCTAAGAAGAACCTTAGGAGAAGTGTTATCTGCCCATATTGAAAGCTCAAACCGTCGCACCCCCGACGGTAAACGACGGTGAAATGTCGTTTGAGCTCATTCTGGCGTCAAATCGTGCGATTCAAAGTGCAATTGAATCGTATGGAGGTGTAGGAACTTCAATATAAATTCAATTTCAAAAATTAATCGCTTTTGATCGGTCAATTTGATGAAATCAAATTCAGATGAGTTGGAAGGTTCAAATTAGGGGGAAATTGGGGATTTCAAAAAATCGAGGGACTAAAGTACAATTTCATAAAATTGAGGGTCAATTGGGCATGATAAAGATGTTGGAGGACCAATTGGTCAATTTTTTGAATTTTTGGGGTGAAACTTACCATTTTTGTAAAATATGGGCAAAATGGTAATTTTAGAAAAGTTGGGGACCAAATTGGAAATTTGGGAAACTTGAACCCCTTTTGTGATTTTGAATAAATTGAGGTCCTAAAGTGAAATTTAAAAGTTTCGGGACTCAATTTGGGGGAAAAATCGGCATTAGGTACCTAAAGTTAAAGAAAAAGAACTTTAGCAACCTAATTGTAAATAATTAAAAAGTTTGAGTATTTCATCGATTCACGATGAATGAAGACTATTAGGCCAAGAGATATTGAACAAAAATATTCATATCGTGTAGGAACATGAAGTACCGGGAACGCCAGCAATAATAAGCTCGCGTGAAGACAAAGAATCGGTTAAGAGAAAATCACTGCGTTATCGGGTGAGTGTGATTTTATATCATACCTGTTTAGGATGATAAGCACCTCAAAAATGAAAACCCACTACTAAGTGAAAATTTTGAACATCACACCTAAATGGAGTGATGGGAAAATTATGCGGAAAAACTAATTAGCAGTTGTAAGTAGATCATACTCGGTTGGTATATGAACTTCCTAGAAGGAAGTAGAAAACCCGTTCATCAATTATGAGCGAAGATTTCCTCACACTCGATTGGTGTGATGTACGATCAAAAGATTATTTTTGTCGGAAGTACTCTCCCCTAACTGTGTGCCACTACTTAAACTTTTTGGGTGACCTTCTTGACGGGAGCTCGAATAGCTCAGATAGGTTGGAGGCCTCGATTTTGGAACTTGGGGGCTAATATGCCCGATTTTGAAAATCTTGTACAATGGGCCCAAGGCCAGTTGGCACGAGGAGGAGCTCGTAAACAAACATGAGTTTAGGCACTGAAAACTTTAATTGAATGATATGTTTGGTCATGGTACCAAGACAGGTCAGACATACTCAATGGACTAGTGATAGTGCGACATGACAGGTCGACGGACTAGTCGAGATAAATAACTACAAATCAAGTTGAGGATCGGGGACGTTGGACTAGTGGCACCACAGATTAAATGGCTTATGTGGAAAACTGTTGTTTTATACATGCACTGAGGTACGAGACCTTCAAGATGCCCAAGAGGGGTAGTGATGCGTACTAGGGGCTACTATACGACATGGTGGAGATAAATGGTAGTTTGTTGTGCCAGCGGTCAGGGAAGCTCGACGTAGCTTTATGCGCATGGGATCGAGGTGGGGTTGGGATGAGGTCTCTATCCTCACACGGACATAGAGTTTTCTTTACGGGATTGAGGCTCGGATGTCGTGTACATCTACTCATTCTCATAATAGAAGTGGACATCCTTCTATCTAGGTGGTCGGTAACGTCGCTCCGACACCATAAGTGGGTGCACTGGACGTGTTGTCCTACAAATGTGTGATCCCTTCATGATGAATGGTGTGTGTTGGTTGCTAAACACACTATTTGTGGTTGATGATGAAGAAATGGCTTGAAAAACTGAGAAAAATAAGGAAAAAAGAATTTTAAAGAAAATAAGAAGTTTGACACACTCCAATTCAAACTATTTTCTGAAAGTCATACTTTAAACACCTATTCACTAAGTTGTTGAACTCACCACCTCTCTTATACCCCTTTTAGGTAATTCGGGGAAAGCCTATCCAAAGATTACAAGTTAACCACACATACGAGACATGTATGATAAAGTTTAAATTTTATACAATTTTGATTTATGTTATTCTGGGAAAGGTGCAGGTTTAAAGGACGCCTTACTTTTTACGGTTTAAAAAGAAAGGAAAACCCCTTAATAAACCAAGAGAGTTGTGGGTTGATCACGGGGATCTGACCAAATCGGGTCGGGGCATGACAGAAAAAATCGGCAGATCTTTACTGACTATATTCTTCCTCAATTCAACATGAATTGAGGTGATTCTTGATCCTAGGAGTAACCTCAAGATAAGAGCTATCTGACCAGATTGAAAGCTCGGACCACCGCGCCCCTGACGGTAAGCTTTTGAAGCTTTTTCTCTCTACGCTCAATTTTTTGGTGAAGCTTCGTTTAAGCTCTTTCCAACATCAAATCGTGTGATTCAAAGTGCAATTGAATCATATGGAGGTGTAGGAGCTTAAATCTAACTTCAATTTCAACAATTAACTTCGATTGATTGGTTAATTTGATGAAATCAAATCCGGTCATGTTGGAAGGTTGAAATTGGGGAAAATTTTGGGGATTTCAAAAATTCGAGGGACTAAAGTGAAATTTCATAAAATTGAGGGTCAATTGGGCATGAAAAAGATGTTGGAGAACCAATTGGTCAAATTTTAGAATTTTTGGGGTGAAATTTACCGTTTTTGTAAAGTAGGGGTAAAATGGTAATTTTGAAAAAGTTAAGGACCAAATTGGAAATTTGGGAAACTTGAACCCCTTTTGTGATTTTGAATAAATTGAGGTTTTAAGGTGAATTTTAGAAGTACCATGACTTAATTTGAGGGAAATCGGCATTTAGGACCTAATTGCAATAAATAAAAAAGTTTGAGTATTTAATTCATTCACGATGAATGAAGGCTATTAGACCAAGGAATAATGAACAAGATTGTTCATATCGTGTAGGAACACAAAGTACCAGGAACGCTAGTAAGGACAAGCTCGCGTGAAAACAAAGAACTGGTTAAGAGGAAATCACTATGTTATCAGGTGAATGAGATTTTTATATCATACCTGGTTAGGATGATAAGCACCTCGGAAATGAAAACCCACTACTAAGTGAAATTTTTACCATCACACCTGAATGGAGTGATGTGGAAATTACGCGAAAAAACTATGTATCGGTTGTAAATAGATCATATCTAGTTGGTATGATAAACTTATTAGAAGGTAGTAGAAAACTCGCTTATTAGTTTATAAGCGGAGATGTCCTCACACCTGATTGGTGTGATGGACAAATGAAAATTATATTTTGTCAGAAGTACTGTCCCCTAACCATGTGCCACTACTTAAACTTTTTGGGAGCCACTCTTAACAAGAGCTCGAATAGCTCAGATAGGCCGGAGGCCTCAATTTTGGAACTTGGGGCCTAATATACCCGATTTTGAAAATCTTGTACAGTGGGCCCAAGGCCATTTGGCACGAGTAGGAGCTCGTAAACAAACATAAGTTTAAGCCATGAAAACTTTAAATGAATGATATGTTTGGCCATGGTACCAAGATAGGGCCGATATACTCGATGGACTGGCGGTAGTGCGACATGACGGGTCGACAGACTAGTTGAGACAAACAACTGTAGGTCGAGTTGTGGGTCGGGGCCATTGGACCAGTGGAACCAAGGATTAAATGGCTTATGAGGAAACTTGTTGTTTTGTGCATGCATTGAGGTTCGAGACCATCAAGACACTCCAGAGAAGTAGTGATGCATTCTAGGGGCTACTGGACGACATGGTGGAGATAAGTGCAGTTTGTCATGCTAGCAATGAGGGAAGCTCAACGTAACTTCATGCGCATGAGACCGGGGTGGGGTCGGGATGAGATATCTGTTCTCATATGGACACAAAGTTTCTTTATGGGATTGAGGATCAAATATCACGTACATCCACTCATTCTCAAGGTAGAGGTGGACGAGCTTCTATATAGGTGGTCGGTAAAGTCGCTCCGACGCCATAAGTGGGTGCAGTAGACGTACTGCCCTACAAATATGTGTTCCCTTCATAATGAAGGGCGTGTGTTGGTTGATAAACACACCATTTGTGGTTAATGATGAGAAATGACTATGAAAACCGAGATTTTGAGAATGAAATGTTTTAAAGAAAATAAGAAGTCTGGCATACTCTAATTCAAACTATTTTTTGAAAGTCAAATTTTAAAACACCAATTCACTAAGTCGTTAAACTCACCCCCTCCCTTATACCCCTTTTCAGGTAACCAAGGGAAAGTCTACCCAAAGATCTCAAGTTAACTACACATGTAAAACAGGTTTGTTAAGTTTAAAATTTTATGCAATTTTGATTAATGTTATTCTACGAAAGGTACAGGTTTAAGGAACAACTTACTCCTCACAGTTTAAAAGAAGGAAAAAACCCTTAATAAACTGGGAGAGTAGTGGGTTAATCACGGGGATCTAACCAAAGCGGGTCGGGGCATAACAACTATTCTCACTAAATTATCGAACTCACCACCCACCTTTATCCCCTTTTAGAGAAGCTCGTATACCGCAGAGAGGGAAGATGGAGCAACATGCCAAGATTTCCCTGATAAGGTAAAAGTTATTAAGATGTTTTGTTTACTTTGTTAAGGAAAATAATTATGTTTATACGCATTTACCTTTCTTGGTCTAGCTTGGAAGAAATATCATTCTAGTACGAGAAGGGGTGGCGAGTTGTTTAGAGGGATCTGACTAAACCAGGTCGGGTGTGACAGTTTAAACCCAATTACAAAAACTGCTCTAAAATCGAGAACTGAAACCTGATAATAGAAATTTGGAATTAAATCGAATTGGAAACTGGTTTATACCATAAATTTGAAAAATGGGTAAGTTCACAAAATTAACTTAAAAAAACCTTTTTGCACAAGAAATCCAGGGGTGAGAAAGGCTTGAGTGAAAATCGATCTGAATTGGAGTCAAACCGATTTAAGTAAAAAGGTCCCTGATTAAAAAACAAAGTAAGAAAAGAAAAAAACTTGAGCATAATCAAGAGGGAACCTAAAGGATGATTTTTTTTAAAAAAAAATGAAGGAGGTCAAGAACTAGTCGAATTGAAAGTAAATAGGTCAAAAGACGCCTAAAACCAATTGAATGGCTCAAAGCAGTAAAACTCTTAATTTTTAGAATGAGATATATAATTTAGAAAATAAACATTGGTGAGCTCAATTCGTAGAAAATTGGATAAAAGATTTTTAGAAATTTAAATTGAGTAAAGAACTGGCCAAATTGGAGGTGAATCGGCCAAGTAAAAGTTGAAATTGGCGAATCTACCGATTATTTTGTCGGAAATCGGTTTGTTATAGTACAAAACAGTCGGCGTATCACGTCGGATACAGGCACGCACCGCACGTAAGGATGCCACTTTAGACCCAAACTTGGAGTCTGACCCTGACCCATGCCCGATCCAAGCTCATGTCAAGTTCAGGTTTGTGCAGACTCGGGTCTCCCAGACCGAAGTTCGAATTGGATCCAGGTTTGCGAGACCCAATTACGGGTTTTGGTCCAATTGGACTCGAACTTGAACTTGAGATTCCTCGTTCGTGGAACCTCGTTTTGGGTTCGATTTTGGTCGTTGAACTCAATCATACAAACCCAAACCTCAGATGAGGTCCAGTTCAAGTATCCTAGACCCGAGTTCAGGTCAAGTCCGAGTCTGACCACACGAACCTGAATTTGGTCAATGCGGGATCGAGTCTTCTAGACCCGAGTTCAAATCGAATTTGGTCTGACCACATGAACCCGAGCCTTGGGTCTGTGCGAGTTCGAATCCCCTAAACTAGATCTCAAGTCAGGTTCGGGTCACAAAAAACTTGAGTCGGCCTGAACTTTTGACTTCCCTACCCGCATGTACCAAAAAAAATGATCTAAGTTGGTTAATATATGCGTCGAACTAAATTAAGAGTTGTGTATTAAGATAGTGAATGATGGAATTGGAGCAATTTGCCTAGAGAGACTTGATTTTGTTACAATGACTACCTCTTAGCTTAAGGAGGGTGGTTTTGACTGTATAAACTCTTTTTTTTTTATAAATAGAGTGAGAAATCAGGGAGACCCACTGACATCCCACATAATTTCAAGAATCATAGCTGGGAATGTATTACGAGTAAGTCCAAGACTAAAGGTGGTGGGCTCTACGGCTCATACTCAGTTGATTTCTCAGTCAAATTAAATTAAGTTTTGGGTTAGGTCGGGCCCTTAAATTGTAAAATTGGGCCAATTGTAATGATTTATGGGCTCGGCCGTGTAATTTCATCCAAATTTGAAGATAGAATATACCATTTTTCCTGCAATTCAACCTTATAATTAAGAAAGCAATAGATTTGACTTTTTAGTGGGTATAGCGCGCCATTATTCTTAGTTTTCCTATTACATTTTGTAGGGCTCATAGATGATAGACTGCTACTTGACATTGTTTCACTATGTAGGATTCAGGTTACATAGGATGTTCATCACCCAAAAGTGAATAGGATTAAGAGTAATTAAGATGATAATAAATAGATACATTAAGTCATATGAAAAATAATCAAATCTATATATTATTAGATCGAAAATAGTTTAAATAAATCAAAATAGAAAATAACTTATAAAGGGTTGTTTTCTTACTATTTAAGAAGATATGCATGTTAACAAAAAGATAGGGAAAAAGTAAGGGCAAGTGGGCTGTGGAAGAAAATAATTGCATGTAACGTTTAAGTAAGAAGATACGATGTATGTCGACATGATGAGGTGGCGAACCCTTTTAGTAGATTAAACTAATCGTGAAAGGGGGGCTGCACCCTATGACTTAAGTCGATATTCTCATCTCTTAAAGGTACTCAGCAGTCACTGCCATGGTAGTCCAAAGCTGCATCGAGAAATTAATGATAGACTATGTACACACACATATATCAATTTATGAACCATTGTCGGACATGCTTTCGCTTTGCAGGAGACGGTGCGTAGCGCATGGCATGTGCATCATATACTAGTCAGCCGATGTGGGCATGCTCCATATCCTATAAAAAAAATTATAACCTCAGTCTAATAATTAGGGCTGGTCATCATGGAAAAGGTGACAATGGGCCATGGTATGATGATGACAGCCGTTTGAGCCACTTGATTTGGTGCATCTAATTGCCATCATTTGTGTTATCTAATTGCCATTAGATTATATTCGCACGGAGATATATGGATTTAGAAATAAAGGTTTTAATGCACTAAAAATGAAGGGGCCACTAGAGGCCACTACAAGAGGCATCACGGCGGCCCCTCCCCTCGGTTGAGTATAGTCCAATTGGGAGTCATTCACTGAATATATCATCAACATATACTTATTTTAAAGGATACTTTACGTGTGATAGTGGAACGCTAAGTTTCACGCAAATTGAGAAAATAGGGTTGAGATTGAGAATGGCAATGAAAAGAAGGATTAAATGTAATAACACCACTCTTCATCTCTAATGGGCATCCCTGTTTCTAAAAAAACTTTAAATTTGGAGTTCAGTGAAAATAGTAGCACTGCATTCCACTCTCACGTTCAGAAAAAAGTAAGTGTGTTGTCATTTTCTTTCTAGTGCAAGCTGAGGGTATAGAGGCATTGAGATTCACAGAAGTTCTGATAGATTCACGTTGGTTGTGAAGAGAAGCAAGCAAGGGTCGGGTAATGTCTTGCTGCGCTGCACCCTTGGAAGAGACCACGCTACCATTTGGCTGCATTGGTCCCCTTTGTCCTTGCATTACATTAAATGTAACATAATGCCCATAAAAATCACATGACAGAAATTCAGTGTACCAGGCATCTAAAGCAGCAGTTGAAGACAAAAAAAATCACTACAATCATGTTTTTTTAAATATACTTGCTAAAATGCATCAAGTTAGAACAAAAAGGGAGTTAAATTTCCATATAGACTTACTTCCTACTTAACATTAATTGTGCATATATAATTCATATTTAAGGACAAATATATCAGATAAATTAATTAATTTGTATTAAATACTAACTATGTCAATATAACATCATTAAGAACTTGGTATAATCTAAAAAATGAGCGTATCCATGCTAAATAATCCCATCTAATAAATGTAAGAAGTGATGAACAGAGATGATTTGAATTAAAGACATTAGACTCATGAGATTGAACTATTAGGTGACCATTAGTACCAATTTGATTTCCAATGGAGGTATTTGAATTGATGAGGTGTTGAGCTTATTACTCTTATGAATGCTTATCACTCCCACCCACTAAACACTAAAGAAAGATATTCTCTCAAACAATCCAAGTAAGCTTTTTCAATGAAATTGTGCAAAAAAAAGCTTTTTCAATGAAGTTTTTTAATCAATTAAAGTGCATCCCATCATCAACTCTTTTTCATTTTGAAGTCTGGAGTCAATAACCCTTATAAGAAGAGCAAGAGCAGCAGCCTTATGCTGGCCTTGTGCTGCCCTTTCTTGAAAACCACCAACCAACCCTTCTGTAAAATTAAACATGGTCTTGATTCATTTTTAGTTGCCTGATCACACCCACCAGAACAATATACCAATTTTAATAACTAAAATATATGTCCAAATCATTATTTTTTTCACATCTAAAGAAAATTTTGTTTCTCGGGTCTCTTGCGTGCCTACGGCTATGGTGATTTAACGCTAAAATGAAAATTTAATAGTAAATACAATAAGTATAAAATAAAAAATAATAAAAAAATATTATGAAATATCGGACACTAAAAATTATACAAGCCCCGTTGTGATTCTACGCTCTTTGTATTTTTTTGGGCCCGACTTTGTTCACCTCACCCAGAAAATCAATGTTTGACTTCTAGAAGTTAACGGCTTGACTAGTGGATAGATAAGATAGTTATATTGGATAGGATAGGAACCACACATGACATGTGTTCTTGAATTAATTGGGTAATACCAGATTTGATGAATTGTATTGCAATATTATACTAATATATTATTAATATTAAAATAGATAAAAAAAATACAATATATTAATATTAGCTCATAGTATTCCATTGAGGTGTCATTTTATTGTGTCCATTATTCCCAGCATGTAAGGATGCTATTTATTTCACCCATTATTTATTTATTTTTTGTCATGTCCACGTTTCTGCGCAAGAATTCAGCATTATTTTTTTGTATCTTCATCAGCTCAGCTTTTACATCTAACTTGTATATTTTGCTTTTGGGCTATTTGGAGGGCAAGTCATGTTTTGGATATGACTGAACAAAGTGTACAGCTTTCTTTTAGTGTTATATATTTTCACATAATAACACAATGAATAGGTATGAATATCATTCATTATATATATATATATATATTGGTCGTTTATAATTCTTTGGATCAAACAAGGCATGACTCCAACAATTTCCATACTAGGAGGAGCTCACACTTCAAGACCGTGCATGGTGTATACTTATGAGACTCTAATACAATACTTTGATGTGATTAAGGTTGAATTCATTAGCTATGGCCTATGGGTAAATTTTTGTGCAGACCCCTACAACTATAGAGAGTCAGTGAATAAGAAAAAGTAGATACATTAATAAATTAGTTCACAACATTATCTTGGAATATCTATAACATATTTATGTGATTTAATGGAGCAGTTAAATAGTGTAGATAGCATAAAACTATTCCTCACCACCAACAATGTCATTTGATCAAAGTAAAGACAACATTAACATATTTGTAATGGAGTAGTGTTACACTCGCTTTATGACATTGCAATTAGAGATGCCATTTGGGGTTATTTTGCGATAATCATTGGGTGTGCTTGCCATCAATGGTTGTTTTTATTGCTCATCAGTTCCTCATTAGTACAAGCAAGGATTCCTCAATACTCACAATGGCTAATAAAAACCTTAGAGACCATAATTAGAAAGAAAGAACCACAACAAAGCTGCCAAAACTTGAGAACCCAGCAACCCAGAATGAGAACAACGCTCAGCAGCAATTGATGCTCATGTTAGAGAACTCAGAAGATAGAGCAGAGCCATGTTTCCTCGGATCCTTCCTCTTGCTCTTGATCATCATCTTGTTCTTGATCTCCCTGCCGTGGTCGACGCTTCCCTGCAGGTTCATCTCCGGCGACGATGTAATTCTCCGGGAAAGCCACTTGGACTGCATGTAAGCGGCAGTCCTCCACGGTGGGATGTGGAGTCCGCTCTCCCTAAGGGATTGCTTGGCTGCAGAGCACAGGATCGAAATGACCCTGTTGAGCTTCCACTCGCTGCCGACGAACACCATCGGGAGGATATCCGTCAGATCCTTGTACATCCTCGTTGGCCTGGCCACCTCGAACTGGGACTTGAAGTCTATGTCCACTATCAGCCTGTGATACCTTCCTCTTTGCATATCGCTACTATCGTCCCTAATCAGGACATCGAAGTACTCATAGTCTCCTGTTAAAACCCCACTCAATTACAACTCATGGTGAAAGAAAGAGAAGGAAAACTGATGATGAAGAAGAAGATGATGAAGGGCCCACCACCAGGACAGCAGGAGGAAGTGACCCAAGAGGTGTTGCAGAGAGAGGCGGGGTAGCCCTCCATTTGGAGGCCATGAACGAGCCAGTTCCTAAGCCCCGTGCTGCTGCCATTATGATGGTCCCTGCAGCAGCTACCTGAGCCAGAGCCCTTCTCCTTCATCATAGTCCTCCTCCTCCTTCTCATATGCTTCATGACAGTCTCCAGAACCTCTACGGCTCCTGTCTCTTCCTCCTCCAGTATTTCCTAAACAAACAGAACGTGCAGACAAAGATTGTCTCAGGAACATTACCAGAACCCCAGAAACAGGGGACGACCCTTCTTAATATTATTAGAGATACAGAGGAAGGTACAGCACATACCCTCAAGGCCAGGTATCTGTAACTGTGTTGGTCACTAGCAGCCGCATATGGTGTTGGTATTGCCAATGATGACGAGTCTGATTCAATGAAATCTTGGACCATCTGAACCAGCCTCTCATCGTCTTCCAGGGTGCTCTCCATCTCCCCTACCCTATATGGGAATTGTGATCTACCGGTAAGATGTGTGGAGGTATGTATCTATTTGCCCTCTTGATCATGTAGACAGAAAACCTGGTTTTGATCTATCATTCAAGTGAGTGAGAGAGAAAGAGAGGGATTTATATCCCATAGATGGAGAAGAGCATATCCTCTATTATATGCCCTCTAACGTCTTCAAAAACAGGCGGTGGAGAGAATGACTCAAAACAGCACAGCACAGGCACGGAATAGTGACAGGTGAAGTCATGATAAGACCATTTCTCAAAACCGAGGAATCAATAAAAGCCTGTATAGATAAAAAAATGTGTCGTACCTTCTTAACAGATAAAATAACTAAATAAATAATTATTGGAATATCCTATTGAAATTTAAATTACGTAATACTCTTTAAATACAAGCATGGAGAATGCTGAAGTGAAATTGAGGGTGTAAATGTGCCTCAACCTCATGGTTTAGGGATGCCGATTGCTTGGAATTGGATATCGAATGAGAAAAAAAGAAAACATGAAAAGTTATCCAATGGCGGATGGGAATAGTAGGAGAATATCCTATGTTAATAAATATTTATTAAAAAAATTAAAATATATGTTAATAAAATGTATAAATATATAGTAAATTATTAAATATGATCCTACTTCAAAATTGCACAAGGATACTGTCCCATTTAAATTTTTGTGGGTGATATCTATATTTTTGTAAATATATTACAAATAGAGTTAGGTGAATAACCCATCATCTAATCTCATATTGTAAACCCAAATTCATATGAAAACAAAATGTCAAACTTTTAATTACATTAATTTCTTGGAAATTTGAAGAATAATACTTGTGGGACAAATTCAAATAACATCATCTTCCTCAGATCCACACTCTTCTTAACATTAGGTCGCGATCAATGACACAATTAGGAGTGTTAAAATAGGGGAAAATGGCCATTCCAAGAAGAGGTACCTGCCCATCAGTAATGTCAGCAAGTGGACCCAATGTTTGTCCTCCTTGATCTAGACAATTTTTCCATACACTTACATTTCCTTTTTCCGTCTCGTGGTTGAGGTTGGAAAACTTCCTGTGGGCTACGATTGTACATGAATTCAACTGCTGGCGTAGTACACAGTGCTGAACTTATGATCAAACCACGACAAAGCCAGTTTTGTGTGTATAAGGCAGGTGAGCATCGTGGGATGGTTGATGAAACATGGCCACTTTGTGCTAATATGACAATCCACATTTACAGTCAGTTTAAAGAGCATGAAAGTTCAAAATTTTATTCTTCCCATTTGCTCAAAGTCGAAACGGAAGGGGAGGTTGATGATAGCTTACACCAAAGATACACAAACAGATGATGAAACAAAATAAGTTCAGTGTCACAATCCACAGATGATGTAACTCCCCTGCATCTCCCTCAGGTTTCTCAATTAGACTCTGACTTCTACACCTTCATTCAGTAGGTGCTCCTTGACAGATTGAATCGGGACCTGTCACCGTAAATTATAATTTGAGTGAATGCTGAAAGTACAGCCGACTCAATTGAAGGCAGTCTCTTGAGACGATCATGATGGAAACCAGTTGCAAGACTGCTGCGGTCAGGTTCATGGATGTTAGTGAAGGTGTTGAAGGCGTACCTCTTTCCGATGGAAAATTCCAGCTGCAAGAGCTGCAGATGCGTTCGTCTTGCGGAATACCTCAGAGAAATGCTCATGTGCTCCAGCTCCACTGCTTGCAATTACAGGGATGGATGCTCACAGCATCGGGGATCAACTCTATTAGATCAATATCAAATCCCTTCCCTTGACCTGTGAGAGATCAAGTAAATCTGATCATTGTTACAGCTTGGCACAACAATAAGAAGACAATAAAAAATAAATGCAATTTGTGAAGTAAATTTAATCACTCAGTTCGATCTCGGGTCAAAATACAATATGATACAACTCTCTTGTTCACAGTGATAAGTGGCACTTGAAGATAATCATAGACAAGACCATAGAAGTTCAGACCTACGCTGAGTTTGATGTCATATTCACATTGGATTGAAATGTACCATATGAACCCAGTAAACTTGCAAGCTAACTACATATGCTCTAAGATTTTCTTAAGGAAGATGATTCATTTACTGTAACCCAACATAAAGAGTGTGCATACTCTACAACTTTGACAGAGAAATGAGGCCTTACATCATGAATAACATTAACATTTCCATTTTTAATGCCCTTGAATTGTAAACTATGTTGGTCAGATTTCACAAATACCTACAAGTTAACTTGTGTACGTAATACCATAACATAAAAATGTGTGGACTGGCCAAAGATAGAAGATGCAGCAAGTAACATGGAGACAATTACCATCACAATCAATGCAGTTCAATAATATTTCTCCTGCGCCAAGGTCTTCAATAGCCTTTGCAAGCTCATATGCTCCAATTGGTCGACCTTCTCGTCCACCTTTAACCTTTTGTAAACAACAAACAACTACTTAACTGCAGGTTTGTAGAAAATTCCTACAAATCGTTCGACATCAAATAAGGTCAATGACAGTCCTTGTGGCCTTTGATATATGCAGTGTACTATCATCAATTTCAAGGTCAAAACTTCTATCCAATTTCAGCAACAGTTCCAATACAAATCAAAACCATAACAGTCCTTGTGGCCTTCAATATATGTATAGTATTAAAGTAATTTTAAAAAATTCCATTTTAATGTAAAGGTTAGGACTGGGGAGAAGTTATTTCCAAAACCGTCCAAAATAGATTACTAAGCCCCTACAAACCCTCGCCCTCTAACCCCTCCCTTGTATCATTTCCGTCTTTCTCAGTCAACCCTGTGCCGGCTTTTGCTATGGAGGCCTCCTCCGTTTTCTCTCTTCATTCCTCAGTCTCATTCTCCTCGGCACAGCTCCTCTTCCTTCGCTGCAGAGACGGCAATCTCGGCCTCAAATTCAAGCCTCTTAGAAGCAGGAGTCTCTCCGTCCGCGCCGCATCCAATGGAGATTCCGGTACACTCTCTCTATGTTCTACAAGTGTTCAAAGAGTGAAGATTCTAATACCTACAATCTTTCTCGTGAGTGATCGAATAATCTAGCGCATATTGTCCGTTGGTAATTTGGTGGGAACAGTGGTGACGCTGCTTGATTATGGAGCCGGAAATGTACGGAGTGTGCGGAATGCGATTCGCTACCTCGGCTTTGACATTAAAGATGTACGCCTGTGGCTTCTTTTCATTTCCTATTGTGTTTCAAATCCATTGCTGTAATGCAATTTAACCATTTATAGAAACATAATGTTTTCTTTTGAATACTCTTAAGGTTCAAACTCCCGAAGATATCTTGAATGCGAACCGCCTAATATTCCCTGGTGTTGGAGCGTTTGCTTCCATGATGGATGTACTGAATGGGAAAGGGTGCGTACTCGATAACTTGTTTCTCACCACTTTCACAAGTGTGCGGTTTTACTATTAGTTTAAGGTGTAACACTATTTTCACGGCTTCTTTTGTTAATCTGTTCATTTATCAAGTGCTCGTAGGGCTATTCTTCTTCTGATTCTCTATATGTTAGATATTGTTTTTGCAAAATGTACATGTACTGCTAGTGGATTCTTTTGATATTTCAAAGACTGTTGGTTTGTTGAGATCTAGCCTTTTTCTAGTGAAATATCACGCTTCACAAAACCACAAAACTCATATTATATTGTAGTGGTTGAAATTCTGTATTTTATCCTCTCTGATCATGAAGTATCCACCTGATACAAAGCACTACCCAATTTAGCTTTTCATACACTCATCTTTTATGTGCCTCCGTGTGTTATCTACCCTGGGCACATGCAAACATTTTTAGGCTAACTGGAGCTCTCCAAGCTTATGTCAAAGAAGATCGCCCTTTCCTAGGCATTTGTTTGGGCCTGCAACTACTCTTTGAGCACAGTACCGAGAATGGACAAGGTAAGTGATTATTATTCTATTTCTCTATCATTTTCTAATGATGAGTTTCATTGTGAAATGTATGGCAAGAGCTTTTAAAATTGAAGTGAATTCCTTCGCTCTGTTGATAATTGCTGACTATTACTGGTAGCCTGCTTTATCTCCTTTCCTTGGGTGGAATTTTGGAAGATGTTTTTTTTCTTTTGTAAATTGGGTAGTTGGCCTTATTGTTGAATTAACATTAGAAGAAACACAGTGTTGGTGAATTGATTTAAAATGTGTCTCCTACTACTTGGGCTACATCAAATTAATAATATTCATGGGCATGTCAGTAAATGGTCTTGGTGTAATCCCTGGAGTGGTTGATCGTTTTGATTCATCAAATGGCTTGCAAGTGCCCCATATTGGTTGGAATGCCTTGAAAGTCCGGGAAGGCTCTGGAATTTTAGATGATGTTAGAAATCATCATGTCTACTTTGTTCACTCCTACCGTGCTGTACCGGTACTTTGCTCCTGATTCTTCCTTCTTTACCTTTCTTAGAAATTTCATGTTCTGATATATTGGTTAATTTTTCACCTTCAATTTTCTTTTGTTTGTAACATTGATAGTCAGAAGACAATAAGGAATGGGTCTCCTCTACATGCAGTTATGGTGATGATTTTATTGCTTCTGTGGGAAGGGGAAATGTACATGCTGTTCAGTTTCACCCGGAGAAGAGTGGAGGTATGATATATACAAATAGAGCTACATACTTGTTGTTTTCTAGAAGTTTGATTTAATCAGTAAGGTAATAGCTATAGGGGTAAGATATCACTCTATCTTCATTATTCTCATATACAAGTAGGGTATCTTGGATAGGTGGGTCATGATCCAGAACCCATGATTTGACAGTTTTAGCACAGTTATGGAAACATGGAAAGTCTGAAGAACTCTATCTTCATTATTCTCACATACAAGTAGGTTATCTTGGATAGGTGGGACATGATTCAGAACCCATGATTTTATGGTTTTAGCACAGTTATGGATTCATGGAACAACTTTGAATAACTGTGTAGGTGCATTGATAGTTTCTCCTGTATTAAGGGCTATCTTACTGGTTTTAATGCGATTTTGGTATTTAGGGAATCTATGGTGATATGTATATTCTAAGTATACTTCTTCAAGGACTGTTTAATCATTTTTTTCCAATAATATTGAGATGAAATGTTTCAGATGTTGGGCTTTCAATATTGAGAAGGTTCTTGTCTTCAGAGTCCAGTGTGTCAAAGGTATTCCTTGTACTCTGTACCTTACAGATTTAGAATATATCTCTGAGTGTCTTACATATCCAATCTCTAATATTTCAATGTTTTCATGAAGACAGAAGCCTGAGGAAGGAAAGGCTTCAAAGCTTGCAAAGAGGGTAGGTATACATTAAATTTAATTATTTTTTAATCTTTGTTTGAACAATTTCTCTTTGAGTTATATTCTTTTGTGGAGAGTAACATATGTCCCCTCTTCATTAGTTGATTAGTCAATCAATGACATGAACCATGGATTTCTGGCACATTTCAGGTGATTGCATGCCTAGATGTGAGAGCTAATGATAACGGAGATCTTGTTGTAACCAAAGGAGATCAGTATGATGTAAGAGAGAACACCGAGGGGAATGAGGTATGGAGACATAATAACATCCCAGTACAAGAGAATGAAATATGATTGTTCTTCATGCAACCAAAGCACCCAAAAAATAAAACAAAATCGAATATTAGGTAATTCAAATCAGTACTGAAAATAGGCAAGGAAAAATGCTGTAAACTTCTGTTTTGTGACTTATACCCCAACTGTTCTTTTCAGGTGAGGAACCTGGGCAAACCAGTTGACCTTGCTGGACAGTACTATAAGGATGGGGCTGATGAAGTAGAATTCCTCAACTCAGTTTTTGTTTATAGTGCTTCTGCTTTCTTTCAACTAGCATCATCTGATGTGTATTTTTCATGGCTATTTCAGGTCAGTTTTCTCAATATCACTGGCTTTCGAGACTTCCCTTTAGGTGACTTACCAATGCTGCAGGTTTGCATAACATATTTCATTAATGAGTTACTGTAGGGAACTTGTGATATAGACATATTACAATGCAAGAATTATGTTAATGATATAATTTGTAATTTCCCATTTGATAGTGGCATCTTTTTCTGTAGGTATTAAGATACACTTCGGAAAATGTTTTTGTACCATTAACAGTTGGAGGTGGAATTAGAGATTTTACAGATGCAAATGGAAGGTAGTTTTTTCATGATTTGTTTTTTTTTTCTCCACTTTTTGGCCTAAAGCTTCTCCAGTGACTTGGGATTCATTCCCTGGTCAATATTATCACCTTAGTAACTTTTGATAGATTATGCATATTGTCATATTACTTTGTACTGATCATGACTGCAGTATTAGAGTATGAAGTGCTCATACAATATTACTCATCCTTATATTTATTGTTATATTAAAGAGATAGTAAATAATCAATGTCCAGGTATTATACTAGTCTAGAAGTGGCAGCAGAGTACTTCAGATCTGGTGCTGATAAGATTTCTATAGGGAGCGATGCTGTATATGCTGCAGAAGAATATCTCAGAACTGGAGTATGTTATTAATTAATATATCAAGCTCGCAATTAGATTCCTAGTATTGCTTCTTTCATATTATCCTGGTGTATCTCTTTAAGGTAAAGACTGGAAAGAGCAGCTTGGAACAAATATCTAGAGTATATGGGAACCAGGTAAGCATGTTAAAATTGGTTGATGGACAGTATCTATCCGTCCATTTTAGCTCTTTTCTAAAGAAAAAAGTGCATATCCTTTCGTTAGAAAATTCCATTGATATGGGACCTTCATAAGTTCCTTGACTGATTTGCCTGAGAGTGCTTTTAAATTTATTTGAATGTTAGCTTTGAGGTCTGGTACAGTTCCCGATCTATCTTTCTTTACAGGCTGTGGTTGTTAGTATTGATCCACGTAGAGTTTATATCCACAGCCCCAAAGATGTGAAGTACAGGTCAACAAAGGTGGCAAAACCAGGTATAGGTATTTTTTTAGTTTTTGGTATGTTTAGCATATATCTGATGTACTGCATTATATCTTAACACAAGATAGGGTGAACTGAGACAAATTTCTAATTTGTTGCATTTGTTTTATTTTGGTTCAGGTCCAAATGGAGAGGAATATGCTTGGTACCAATGCACGGTGAGCATACTCAACTTTTGAAGGGGCTATATTTCTGATCACCTATGTAATAATCAAATTTTGTTGTAACATTTGACCGTGGTTGGTTATCTTAGTTCTTTCGATTTGTATTGGAACTGTTGTTGAAATTGGATAAAAGTTTTGATCTTGAAATTTATGATAATACACTACATATATTAAAGGCCACAAGGACTGTTATGGTTCTGATTTGTATTGGAACTGTTGTTGAAATTGGATAAAAGTTTTGACCTTGAACTTGATGATAGTACACTACATATATTAAAGGCCACAAGGACGGTCATTGACCTCATTTGATGTCGAACTTTTGTAGGAATTTTCTACATACCTGCAGTTAAATACTTGTTTATTGTTTACAAAAGGTTAAAGGTGGACGAGAAGGACGACCAATTGGAGCATATGAGCTTGCAAAGGCTGTTGAAGACCTCGGCGCTGGAGAAATATTACTGAACTGCATTGATTGTGATGGTAATGGTCTCCATGCTACCTGTTGCATATTCTATCTTTGGCCAGTTAACACATTTTTATGTTATGGTATTACGTACACAAGTTAACTTGTAGGTATTTTTGAAATTTGACCTACATAGTTTACAATTCAAGGACATTAAAAATGGAAATGTTATTCATGATGTAAGGCCTCATTTCTCTGTCAGAGTTGTTGAGTATGCAGACACTTCATGTTGGGTTACAGTAAATGAATCATCTTCCTTAAGAAAATCTTAGAGGATATGTAGTTAGCTTGCGAGTTTACTGGGCTCATATGGTACACTTCAATCCAATGTGAATATGATTTCAAACTCAGCGTTGGGCTGAACTTCTATGGTCTTGTCTATGATTATTTTCAAGTGCCACTTATCACTGTGAACAAGAGAGCTGTATCATATTATATTTTGACCCGAGATCAAACTAAGTGATTAAATTTACTTCACAAACTGCATTTATTTTTTATTGTCTTCTTATTGTTGTGCCAAGCTGTAACAATGATCAGAGTTACTTGATCTCTCACAGGTCAAGGGAAGGGATTTGATATTGATCTAATAGAGTTGATCTCCGATGCTGTGAGCATCCCTGTAATTGCAAGCAGTGGAGCTGGAGCACCTGAGCATTTCTCTGAGGTATTCCGCAAGACGAACGCATCTGCAGCTCTTGCAGCTGGAATTTTCCATCGGAAAGAGGTACGCCTTCAACACCTTCACTAACATCCACGAACCTGACCGCAGCAGTCTTGCAACTTGTTTCCATCATGATCGTCTCAAGAGACTTCCTTCAATTGAGTCCGCTGTACTTCCAGCATTTACTCAAATTATAATTTACGGTGATGACAGGTCCCGATTCAATCTGTCAAGGAGCACCTACTGAATGAAGGTATAGAAGTCAGAGTCTAATTGAGAAACCTGAGGGAGATGCAGGGGAGTTAAACAGTGAGTGAGACTTGATAGTGTTGGATTGTGGCGGTGAACTTATTTTGTTTCATCATCTGTTTGTATCTTTGGTGTAAGCTATCATCAACCTCCCCTTCGGTCTCGACTTTGAGCAAATGGGAAGATTAATAAAATTTTGAATTTTCATACTCTTTAAACTGACCGTAAATGTGGATTTTCGTATTAGCACAAAGTGGCCAAGTTTCATCAACCATCCCAGGATGCTCACCTGCCTTATACACACAAAACTGGCTTTGTTGTGGTTTTATCATGAGTTCAGCACTGTCTGTGTACTACGCCAGCAGTTGAATTCATGTACAGTCGTAGCCCACAGGAAGCTTTCCAACCTCAACCACAGGAAGCTTTCCAACCTCAACCACAAGACTGAAAAAGCCTCAACCACAAGACTGAAAAAGAAAATGCAAGTAAATGGAAAAATTGTCTAGATCAATGAGGACAAACATTGGGTCCACTTGCTGACACTATTGATGGGTGGATACATACCCCTTCTTGGAATGGAAATCCAGTGGCAAATGGCCCGACTATGACCATTTTCCGATCGCGACCCAAAGTTAAGATCATTTTCCCCTATTTTAGCACTCCTAATAGTAGCATTGATCGCGACCTAAAGTTAAGAAGATCGTAAGTGTCTGCTATTGACAGACTGTGGCTTCTTCCTCACATTGGCAATCCGCTATGCCGTGAGTTTCATTTCTACTTGAGCCCAACGCTTTGAGGAAGATGATATTCTTTGAATTTGTCCCATAAGAATCAAAATTTCACCTTACAATTTAAATGGGTAAATGGTAATTACATAATCTTCTTACAAGTAAAGTATAATAAGAACTATGCTCATCATTCACTAGTAAAGTATTATTCTTCAAATTTCCAAGAAATTAATGTAATTATAAGTTTGACATTTTGTTTTCATATGAATTTGGATTTCCAATATGAGATTGGATGATGGATTAGTCAACTAACTCTATTTGTAATATGTTTACAAAAATATAGATATCACCCACATAAAAATTTAAATGGGATAGTATCCCTGGTGCAATTTTGAAGTAGGATCATATCTAATAATTTACTATATATTTTATTAATATATTTTAATTTTTTTATAAATATTTATTAACAGAGGATATTCTCCTACTATTCACATTTCCACTGGATAACTTTTCATGTTTTCTTTTCTCATTTCCTATCCAATTCCAAGCCATTAGCCACCCTAAACCATGAGGTTGACACACCTTCACACCCTCAATTTCACTTCAGCATTCTTCGTATTATATTCATGCAGCTTGTATTTAAAGAGTATTACGTAATTCAAATTTCAATAGGATATTCCGATCATTATTTATTTAGTTATTTTATCTGTTAAGAAGGTACAGCACAATCATGCAAATATAGCTGGCTTTTTTTTCTACACAGGCTTTTATTGATTCCTAGGTTTTGAGAAATGGTCTTATCATGACTTCACCTGTCACCATTCGGTGCCTTTGCTGTGCTGTTTTGAGTAATTCTCTCCACGGCCTGTTTTCGATGACTTTAAAGGGCACATAATAGAGGATATGCTCTTCTCCATCTATGGGATATAAATCCCTCTTTTTCTCTCTCACTCACTTGTACGACAGATCAAAACTAGGTTTTCTGTCTACAGGATCAAGAGGGCAAATAGATACATACCCCCACACATCTTACTGGTAGATCACAATTCCCATATAGGGTAGGGGAGATGGAGAGCACCATGGAAGACGATGAGAGACTGGTCCAGATGGTCCAAGATTTCATTGAATCAGACTCGTCATCATCGGCAACACCAGCACCATATGCGGCTGCTGGTGACCAACACAGTTACAGATACCTGGCCGTGAGGGTATGTGTTGTACCTTTGTCTGTATCTCTAATAATATTAAGAAGGGTCGTCCCCTGTTTCTTGGGTTCAGATAATATTCATGAGACGATCTTTGTCTGCACGATCTGTTTGTTTAGGAAATACTGGAGGAGGAAGAGATAGGAGCCGTAGAGGTTCTGGAGACTGTCATGAAGCATATGAGAAGAAGGTGGAGGACGATGATGAAGAAGAAGGGCTCTGGCTCAGGTAGCTGCTGCAGGGACCTTCATAATGGCAGCAGCACGGGGCTAAGGAACCGGCTCGTTCATGGCCTCCAAATCGAGGGCTACCCTGCCTCTCTCTGCAACACCTCTTGGGTCACCTCCTCCGGCTGTCCTGGTGGTGGGTCCTTCATCTTCTTCTTCTTCATCATCAGTTTTGCTTCCCCTTCTTTCACCATGAGTTGTAACTGAGCGGGGTTTTAACAGGAGACTATGAGTACTTCGATGTCCTGATTCGGGACGATAGTAGCAACATGTATAGAGGAAGGTATCACAGGCTGATAGTGGACATAGACTTCAAGTCCCAGTTCGAGGTGGCGAGGCCAACGAGGGTGTACAAGGATCTGACGGACATCCTCCCGACGGTGTTCGTGGGCAGCGAGGGGAAGCTCAACAGGGTCATCTCGATCCTGTGCTCTGCAGCCAAGCAATCCCTTAGGGAGAGCGGGCTCCACATCCCGCCGTGGAGGACTGTCGCTTACATGCAGTCCAAGTGGCTCTCCCGGAGAATTACATCGTCGCCGGAGATGAACCTGCAGGGAAGCGTCGACCACGGCAGGGAGATCAAGAACAAGATGATGATCAAAAGCAAGAGGAAGGATCCGAGGGAACATGGCTCTGCTCTGTCTTCTGAGTTCTCTAACATGAGCATCAATTGCTGCTAAGCGTTGTTCTCATTCTGGGTTGCTGGGTTCTAAGTTTTGGCGGCTTTGTTGTGGTTCTTTCTTTCTAATTATGGTCTCTGAGGTTTTTATTAGCCATTGTGAGTGTTGAGGAATCCTTGCTTGTACTAATGAGGAACTGATGAGCAATAACAACAACCATTGTGAGTATTGAGGAATCCTTGCTTGTACTCCATTACATATATGTTAATGTTGTCTTTATTTTGATCAAATGACCTCCTTGGTGGTGAGGAATAGTTTTATGCTATTGTCACTATTTAACTGCTCCATTAAATCACATAAATATGATATAGATATTCCAATATAATGTTGTGAACTAGTTTATTAATATATCTACTATTTCTTATTTAACTTTCTATGTAGTTGTAGGCATCTGCACAAAAGTTTACCCATAGGCCATAGCTAATGAATTCAACCTTAATCACATCAAGGTATTGTATTAGAGTCTCATAAGTATACACCATGAGCACATGTCTTGAAGTGTGAGCTCCTCCCTAGTATGGAAGTTGTTGGAGTCATGCCTTGTTTGATCCAAAGAATTATAAACGACCAATATATATATATATATATATAATGAATGATATTCATACCTATTCATTGTGTTATTATGTGAAAATATATAACACTAAAAGAAAGCTGTACACTTTGTTCAGTCATATCCAAAACATGACTTGCCCTCCAAATGGCCCAAAAGCAAAATATTCAAGTTAAGATGTAAAAGCTGAGCTGATGAAAATACAAAAAAATAATAATGCTGAATTCTGGGCAGAAACGTGGACATGACAAATAAATAAATAAATAATGGGTGAAATAAATAGCACCTGACATGCTGGGAATAATCCACACAATAAAATAACACCTTAATGGAATACTATGAGATAATATTAATATATTGTATTTTAATATTAATAATATATTAGTATAATATTTCAATACAATTCATCAAATATGGTATTTATTACCCAATTAATTAAAGAACACGCGTCATAAGTGGTTCCTATCCAATATAGCTATCTTATCTATCCACTAGTCAAGCCGTGAACTTCTAAAAGTCAAACATTGATTTTCTGTGTGAGGTGAACAAAGTGCCCAAAACAATACAAAGAGCGTAGAATCACAACGGGGCTTGTATAATTTTTAGTGTCTGATATTTTATAATATTTTTTATTTTATACTTATCGTATTTACTATTAAATTTTCAAAATTTTTATATGTTTAATTTTCATTTTAGTCTTAAACCACCATAGCGGTACGTTAATTAATTCATATTTAATTATAAATATAGGAAATCCATTAAACATTTGTCTAATCTTAAATCGAACATTTTGAAATGAATAATTGAGTGTCTAGAATATAAACCTAGTTAATGTTAAGTACGAAGGAAGTCTATAAGGCAATTTAACTCCCTTTTTGTTCTAACGTGATGCATTTTAGCAAGTATATATTTATAAAAAAAAGCATGATTGTGGTGATTTTTTGTCTTCAATTGCTGCTTTAGATGTCTGGTACACTGAATTTCTGCCATGTGATTTTTATGGGCATTATGTTATATGTAATGTAATGCAAGGACAAAGGGGACCAATGCAGACAAGTGGTAAGGTGGTCTCTTCCAAGGGTGCAGCGCAAGGAGACAGACATTACTTGACGCTTGCTTGCTTCTCTTCACAACCAACTTCCTTTGTCATATAATAAATATAGAATCTATCAGAACTTCTGTGAATCTCAATGTCTCTATCCCCTCAGCTTGCACTAGAAAGAAAATGACAACACACTTACTTTTTTTTCTGAGCGTGAGAGTGGAATGCAGTGCTACTATTTTCATTGAACTCCAAATTTAAAGTATTTTTAGAATCAGGGATGCCATTAGAGATGAAGATTGGTGTTATTACATTTAATCCTTCTTATCATTACCATTCTCAATCTCAACCCCTATTTTTTCAATCTGCATGAAACTTATCGTTCTAATGTGTTGCTTTTTTGGATCACATCTTATTTGCTGCCTTTTCATTCCCCTCATGCATCAATTAACCCGTGGGCTGAACTGAAGCCTATTAGTGTAACATCGCTACCCCCACCATCACACGTTAAGTATCCTTTAAAATGACTATATGTTGATGATATATTCAGTGAATGACTCCCAATTGGACTATACTCAACCGAGGGGAGGGGCCGCCGTGATGCCACTTGTAGTAGCCTCTAGTGGTCCCTTCATTTTTAGTGCATTAAAACCTTTTTTTTTCTAAATCCATATATCTCCCTGCCAATCTAATCTAATGGCAATTAGACAATACAAATGGTGGCCATTATATGCACCAAATCTAGTGGCTCAAACGGCTGGCATCATCATACCATGGCCCGTTGTCACCTTTTCCATGATGACCAGGCCTAATTATTAGACTAAGGTTATAAATTTTTTATAGGATATGGAGCATGCCCACATCGGCTGACTAGTATATGTGCACATTCCATGCACGACGCACCGTCTCCTGCAAATCGAAAGCATGTCCGACAATGGCTCATAAATTGATATATGTATACATAGTCTAACATTAATTTTTCCATTCAGCTTTGGACTACCATGACAGTGACTGCTGAGTGCCTTTAAGATGAGAATATCGACATAAGAAGTCATAGGGTGCAGCCCCCCCTTCCACGATTAGTTTTAATCTTCTAAAAGGGTTCGCCACCTCATCATGTCGACATGCAGCGTATCTTCGTAGTTAAACATTACATGCAATTATTATTCTTCCACAGCCCAGCCCACTTGCCCTTACTTTTTCCCCATCTTTTGTCAACATGCATATCTTCTTAAATAGTAAGAAAACAACCATTTACAAGTTATTTTCTGTTTTGATTTACTTAAACTATTTTCGATCTAATAATTTATAGATTTTATTATTTTTTTATGTAACCTGAAATTGAAATTTGAGAGATGTCAGTCTGCTTGATTCTCATTCTATTTATAAATAACAGACAATATTTCAAATCCACCACTCTTTTAAAATGCTCCCTTATAAATTGAAATTTAATATATTTGCTCCTCTAGTAAAAGAACTAAAAGTGTTTAAAAGCTTGATAACATAACTACTATCACAAATTATAGCGTTGGGATCTATTGTATAAAAAATATACAACACATTTACGAGTTTTACAAACACAGGTAACTCATATAAATTCTGCTTGGCGGTAGACAATATCACCTCCAGTTACTTTTTTCAGAACTATAAAATAACTGCTCATGCTAACTTGAATACATATTCAAATTGTTTTTTTTCTATTGTGGGAATCCCAACAAACCCACTATTAATATACACAATTAATTGTACTGCACTTCTTTTTTTTTTTTTTTATAGAAAATTCGTAACTTCGTTCTTCCTTTGTAATGAAAAATTCGTTTAATACTGATGTGGCTTTCAGTTTGTATATTTACTTACTTACTTACTAAATCAATTAAAAATACTAAGGCTAACCTTTAAAATTGGAATTTTAAAAAATAAAATTTAAATTTAATTGGACAAAAATCGAAATTGAACCAAAAATAAAAATTTAAACTAAGAATTAAGATCAAATAAAATTAAAAATTAAATTTTCAAGCAAATAAATTAAAAAATTTGGATTAGAGAATGAGAAATAGGTAATTTTGTAATAAATGTGAAATAAATAAAAATATTAAAACAATCACTTAGACGGGAAATCCATTGATCCCACTGCCCCGTCCTACCAATGGATAGACAAAGGCGCCCATGACTTTTCCCATTTACCCACCCCTCTATTCTCTGACACTAATTGCTTCAAATTCTCACTACCCAATTAGTGGGGTCCGTGAACATGCCCCATATCAAGACCTTATCACTGTCATGAAATCAATATCGTGATTAAGTGCTCATCTCGGGGCCCGAATGGGATACATGCAAGGGTATAGCCAAGGAATCGAGGGACTTGAAGAATTGCCCGGATCAAGCATGATTGGGCGAGCGGGGAGTGGATCGAGCTCAGGGCGACGAGCCATGAGCGGAAAGTAGATCGAGCGCGGGGCGGCGGACGAGCAGGGGAGCGGGGAAGGCTGCCTCGTACGCGGTCGGTTGCGAGTGTACCCAAAGGTACGGGCACTGACTCGGGGTCCGGAGGGGGAAGGGGCGCAACGACAACGACTAGCTTAATAACTCACCCACAAAAACCTAGTCAAAGAAACACCTAACACTAAGTAGGCAAATGATGTGTCTTAATAACTCAATTATGCACCATGAGGAGGTGGATTCTGGATATGATCATTGAGATAGGCAACAACGCAACCATGTGAATTGCAGTAGGCTGGAGGGCGAGTCACCTTCCAGAAAACAAGAAGTTGAGACAACCATGTGGATTCCAATAGGTTGGAGGGTGAGTCACCGCCCAAAAAATAAGAAGTTGGGAGGGACAGAGACTATAAAGAATATGGGGTACAACGAGTAACAAGGAGAGAAGGCAAGTAACAACATAATACGAAACCCTACACAGTTGAATTTCCCTAGAAGGCTTATGATTTAGACAAAGAAAGGTGATAATCCCTTATAGTATAATCTACTAGTTGGAGTGAATTTCCCTCGAGAGACCAAGAGCTGAATAATTTGAGCAGGAAATATTACAAGACAATAATAAGAAACCAAGGTTGAAAATGTAGGAGAAACCGACAAGCATTTTTGGATTGAGTAGGTGAAGCCTTGAAGCCCGAGTCATAAAAAAATATTAAGGGGGGAATAAGCTAGTTTATATCAGTGTATGTATCAAGAGAGCTGCAACAAGAAAAATGCAAGATTTCAACTTATAATAACACACTGAATAGTCAAATAGAAGGTTGTGGTGACTACCATAGCAGGTTTTTCTAATGGAAACTAAAATCAAGTTGTCTAGGCTTGAAAATTTTCAGAGAGTAATTAAGTTTAAAAAAGTGAGAGTATGTAGAACCAGTAGGGTTGAGTGGGTTGATTTGAGTAATGTGGAACACATGAACATCATTATAAAAGAGCCAAATTGATTTTAGGGCGACAGTCTAATATGATACAAAAAGAATCAGGATTATGTGAATGGTCTATGTGACTATAAGCAGTGGCAAAATATGTAAAATCAATTGCGAATCATAGCTAGATGAGAAGTAGGACCATGACTAGTTATAAGTGATATGAATGACGAGGGGTGGGAGGAGACCAAAAGACTAAAGGAGCATTACATATTTTCAAACAATACTAGTTCATACTAAGTTTATTGATTATATCCTTCATGGACAAATGTTTACTTGAGCAAATAATAGGGACCATCCTTATACAGTATATGAAAGATTAGACAGAGCATTACATTCAGTGGAATGGAGATGTAGATTTTCCTATACGACAGTGCACCACGGAGAATGGCTAGGGTCGGATTATACCTCCTATTGTTGGACCCTAATAAACAAAGACTAATACCATAAGACTTTCAAGTTTGAAGATAAATTGCTAACATATGAAAATTATCGTGATATAGTAAAAGGAGTTAAAATGACACTACAGTAAATACTCTATATGAACTTCAGTGGAACCTCAATGTACAACTAACTTTCTCACTAACTGGAATCCAAATATGGGTTGATCACAAAATAATAAAGGAGTTTGATATTTATAGTACTAATTGTGCAACTCAATTTGGCATGGAAGGAAGATGAATTATTTTGGTAGCAGCGGGCACGATTAAAGTGGCTCAAGCAATAAAAATACATCTTTTTTTTTTTACCAAATAGTATGACATCATAGTGAAAGTAATAAAATCTCCAAAATTAAGCCTCCTAATGGATTATGGAATGAGGACAAGTAGCAAATTCTGAAAGATTTTAGTACATATTATGAGGAGGTGTACAAAAGTGAGGGTACCGATATGATCTATGATTCAGTCAAGGTGTAAGGAGAGTCATAATAATCACAAGGGGACAAACACTAATAGTCCGAGTACAACGAGAGGAAATTGAGGAGCAACACTCCAGATGGGGACAAAATAGGCAGTGTGACATGATGGTTTTGTGTTCTTTTACCAATCTTTCGAGATATTATTGGTAATGATACTATTAATACTGTTTTTAATTTTTTTTCTACATGTCATTTACCACAAATGATGAATGAGATTAATATAATTTTTCCGCCAAAGGTTCCAGATGCATAGGAAATCACTTAATATCGTCTAATTTATCCTTTCAATTTTATTTATAAGATTATATCAAAAGTGTTTATTAATATGTTGAAACTTTTAATATTTTCGTTAATAGAATATTTTTATCCACGTGCAAAGTTTTTAGGATAATATACGAGTATATCCATTTTTTATCAGGAAAAAAGAGAGGTAAATAACTTTTAAAGAAGTTTGTGGTGACCTCAAATATCTGAAATGGAGATCTAAACCACCTCGAATGCCCATTTTACTAAATCATATTAACTTTGAAATAAATTTAAATTTTTAAAAATTAATTTGGTATCGATACTTATTCTACTCATATGAGGCCATAATAAGTTTAATAAAATTTTTCTAGCCTTTGTTAGCTGTTGAAACCATCGAAAATGGCTCCCAAAATAGATTATCTTTGTAAACCCCATTTTCTTGGAATAAGGAACCAGAAAAGTGAATAAAAAATTTTTAAAAGAAAATTGGGAATCGAAATGACCTAGAATCGGTAAATAATAACCGATAATGGGAAATTGGAAAATCCATATTAGCCAATCAAGACCCAAAACTCATGTAAATGGACCATGAATTAAATTGGAAGAGAAAATTGGATCGGTTCAGGGTGAACTAGACCTGAACTGGATTGAACCGTGAAAAATCGGTTCAAATATGTATTTTTCTAGATTACTTAAAAACATTAATTTGAGAAATTGAAGTCCCCATTAGATAGAAAATGAATTTAGACAAATTTAGAAAATTTTAAAATTAAGAAAACCGGTCAAATTGGGCTAAACCGACCGATTTTTTATTTCGGGTCATTGAATCCGTTTAGATCGAACATGTAAATGAACCGCCTGTCAAGGCAGAGCCCAATCAGCATGCACGACTAATCAGAGTGCAACATGTGGTGAAGTGCACCCAATCAGCGTCTAGAATAGCTAACCAACCAGAGAGTGACATGTGTCTTTGGTCAACGGTCACAGCCACATCATCGATGTCTGACCAATAGAAGAGCCACATGTGTCCTCAATCAATGGTCAACTAAGGAGAAGCCTTGTCAGCCAGGCTAGCCAATGAGGAACCGACACGTGGCATGAATGCCACACCAACGGTTGAATAAGACATCGGAGAAATGACTGACCAATCAGAGGTCGACACGTGGAAGAGCCACATGAGATGTCCTCAGCCAATCAGCGGTTGACACGTGGCAACCACACAATGCATTAGAAGAGATATCTAATTTATTTAAATCAACCAATCAAAGGATAACACGTGGAAAATGCACAGTGCATCGGGAGGGAAATCTAATTCATTTAAATAAACTAATAAGAGGATGCTACGTGCCACGGTCAACGGTTGACCGAGTATGGTGAACAACCATGCTCGAACGAGTGACCAATGAGAGGTCACCATGTGGCTAGTCACTGAGTCAGAGGGTGACTCAAACACTGAATGGGAACCATGTAAGCAAAACTAGCTAATCACAGAGCGTCACGTGGTAGCTCGTATGCACATCATAGTGTTGCCTTCAACCTTGAACAAATGACAAAAATCGAGTTGCTAGAGGAAGATCGAGTCTTCAACGATCGAAATATCTGCTACAGCGACCGCTAATGGGCGAGTCTAGTGCCAAGTCTTCCATCGACACAAAATGGAAATCAAGGATGCTTTGATTGGAGTTCATAATAAGGAAAACTGGAATATGTGGTTCAGTCCTTGGTGCAAATCTCCAGGAGGCTCCTTTAAGGATTTAGAAATCATTTGTGGTTCAATGGACATGCAAGACCATAGAAGGATGAGACTTCCAACGACCTTATGGACTTTGCCCGTTCATCTTAGAATGAAATTCCGGGTTAGCAATCTTCTTCTCCATCTATGAATTGAAATTTGTCTTGTAGAGGACATCTTTTGATCAACACAAAATGGAAATCACGGATGCTTTAATTGGAGTTCGTAGCATAATTGGTTTGATCAACAAGGGTAAGGAAAACTGGAATCTCTTTACTGCATAGAAAGGAATGATATGTATCATTTTTTGTACAACTAAAAGGACATAATTGGTTTGATGAGGTTGCTATAAGAGACTCACCATTTCATATCTCACTTGGCAACTCATTCCCCTTCCATCTCTTTTTTAAGTGGTTCATTCAATTGTTTTTCTCATATTTTTATGGTAATTGATATTCCTTGACATATTTGGGTGTTCATTGATTTCTTTCCTTTTGTTGTAAGAGCAAATTAGGGGAAGTCGAAGGAATTCAACTCTACATATCATCCAGATGCATTCCTTATCTTTCTCTATCTATCCATTTTCTTATAATGGTTATAAAATTTCCCCATTCTTGCCTTTGAATGGTCGTGCTCTAATGTTATAGATAATTGATTTAATTCTACATAATTTTTAGGTGATGCATAGTTTAGGTAATCTAAGGTGAATTTTATGGAACTTCTTCAAGTCCATGTATATTGGATTAATGCTGGGAATTGAATCCAACAAATTAGTCTAACTTCTATCTTTCATCCGTTTGGACAAGAAATATTTTAATTGAGTTGTATTGTTTTGAATGCAACTTGATAATAATGTCAGGGGAAAGTTTTGCGGAATGTAATGGAGCTTCAACATGGTCATCTCTATATTGCTGGGCTTGTCCAGACTTACTAGGTGGACTAGGATTGGGTTCTAGCTTTGTCCCTCGTCATGTACAATTAAGAGAGGTATCCCTGGATTGTTTGGTCCTTCCCACAAATTGATGTAGGATTTAGATCGTCAATTTCAACAAGCGGCCGATGAATTGTCGGATTGTGAGACCTTATAACTTTAGGGCCTGTTTCTCTTCTTGGGCTAAAACATTTATTGATATTTTATTTAGATTTGTTTAGGGCTTCTTTATTTATGGTCTTTTTATTATAATACCTTAAGTGCAAGACCCTTTTTCCTTATAAAATTTGTTGTATGTCCAATAAGATAACTCATAGATATGTGTATTTATTTATTCATAACAATTATATTTTACTATCTAAATCTAGTCCTTCATTGGTGACTTGATTGAATATTATAAGTTAAATTTGAATCGATTTAATAAATTCTCTTATATCTAATTGTGGATCGAATATATTACTTGATTCTCAAGAATATACCCTTCAATACACAAATAATTGGTTCAGTGTTTAAAATTTATCTTGAATAGTTTCCAATTTTGATTCATTTCCCTTTTCAGTTAGATTCTTGTTCGAATTTTTCGGATGCCAACAATACGATTTTACACTATGTGATATGGGAAAATATATGCCTCCACAATTTACCAACCTGAAAATTTGCATAACCACCCTTTCATCTCATATATCTTCTAATATGCTTTCTTATAGATAGAGATACATGTACATAAAAATTAAATATAATTGGATAGCTTCTTTCACAAAAAGAATTAGATACTATTTTAGCTATTCAAGGATGATAGAACTGATTTGGCCTTGGAAAAATTTGGCATAATATCTATTCGCTCTACATATGTGTATCTGGTTAATGAGGCATCTAGTGGTCCTAGCACAAGTTCTAATTCCAGGTCTTCTTCCTCAACTAGCATTAGTAAGTACCTATGAACTTCTTTTTGGAATTTGAATGTTTAACAAAAAATTCAGAACTTTTTATGGAGGGTTGCATCTAATACTTATAAATACTAATAGATATAGTAGGAGGATAGGAATGATTGATAAGTATTCTTTATGTGAGAAAATAGAATCAATCGAGCATATGTTGTTTCATTGTTAATGGATTAGATCGGTATGATTTTCAATAGGTGGTGTAAGTGTGGAATGAAGTTTTAACATATTTTAGGAAATGTGACAACCGAAATGGTAACAAAAATAACATATTGGCTAGGATTGCAACTAAGTGCAGGACTATATGAAAAGAGAGGAACAGTTACAGTATTGAGGGCTGACATCCATATCCAGGTCAAACGGCTAGGAGGGTTATGGAAAAAATAAAAGAATTCCAACTAGCACGACACTTTAGACGACAAGGCAATTCTAAGGAATGTAGAGCTAGTCGAGAGAAGCAGAATAACCAGTTGCAATGACCCGCTGATGGAGTTGTTAAGATAAATAGCAACGAAACTTATCAACCTGCCACATGAAGAGGAGGTGTGAATTTTATAACCCGAGACAACAAGGGTGAGATGCTATGATATAGAGGGACAACAATATATTATGGATCCCCTTCCATTCTCATTTTAGACCATATTTCAATCTTCGATTTTGGGTCTTAACTTATCTCACGTTTGTTACATTGGGTCTTCGCTCGACCATCTGAATCCATAGTTCCAATTCATTTTCTATCTTACAACACTCTAGTCCACTTTCGATCCTAGCCCCTTTTTGATAAATAGTGGAGTATGTCATTTTTATAAAACATGAGTTTTAAACCCATTCATGAATATCAATTCTTATACGCTTTTCATAACCAGTGGAATAAACCAATTATAAATATAGGTCTTAGCCCCATGCATATCCATCCGACCTTATACCCCTTTTATAAACACATGGTCTAAACCATTTCATAATTACATATTCAGTTATCATTATATGCCGTTTCTAAAATACGACCTCCAACCCTATCTCATAATCAAGTGCCTTATGCCCCCTTTTTGTTAATTGTCCTTAAGGCCATTTTAAGGACATGCCTTAGTTTTATTTTCCAAGATAAGACATTAACCAATATCGTAAGCTTAGCCCCTTTGTAATAGGTGGGCCCTATGCCTCCTTTTATTAACATTGTAAAGGGTTGGGATCTCATCCCTATCTAATTCTCGACTTCATACCCATTCATTTTATACTAATAGTTTTTGACTCGCTTTTCAAAACCATTTGGGATATTTCCTATCTTTTGATAAAATCTACCATGTCAACTTTTTAGGTTTTCTAGAAAATATTTTCCAAACACTCACATCAGCATTTCTTAAAATGAGAGCCTAGGCTACATTAGTCTAATTGGATACAAATTCAGAAATCTCACTCACTATAGTAGTCAGGACTTGTTCGTCCCAATAGTATTTCCATGTAGGCGCAATTCTTATACGATAGCTATCAAGTTTCTCTACATAATTCAAAAAATAATTTAGGGTCAATTTTGACTTTAAATTAGTACTCGTAAGCTACCCTGTATTTTTTTTTTCAAATTATAGTTTTGTCTATCGGGCTTAGTTTGCTCGACTTGTGTGTACACAAACTTCTCATGACTAACCCATGTCCATTATTTATTTTCACTACTTTAAGATTATACCCATATTAGGTCACATTTACCAAAATGCATCAACTACTCTAAGTTTCTCACTTAGATAATTAAATTTTACTTTTGTATCTTGGTCTTAAACTTTTAAAAATTACCATAATACCCTTACACTTTTCATTTATCCATTTTGAAAATTCTAACTATTCAATGAATTCATTTTGGGTCCCCTAACTTCCTCTAGTCTCAGTTGGATACTCATATTCTTAGAAATTCTATTTTGACCCAAACTTTTCAATATTTATAATTTTACCCCTAAACTTTTCCAAAGTTTCATTTGGGTCAGTAGCCTCTTTTAAGCCATCTCTTCAGGTCCCCAAGTCTTCTCATGTTATATTTTAGGTCACTAGACTTCTACTAAATCACATTTGACTATTAATTTTTCTAAAATCATATTTTGACCCCCAAAATTTTTTAAAATTATATTTTAGCCCCCTAACTTTAATCTATTTTAAAACAACTCTAAAAATATTCCGAAAATCCTTTCTAGGTCACTTATCTTATTCCCCAAGTTCCCATGATCACATTCCAGTTAGTCTCGATCGGAATAGTGTCATTCTTACCTCGATTGAACCTTCGTCGGAAAACTGACAAATTGGAAAAGTGTTGAGAACTCATCGGAGTTGACGAGTCGGTCTTCAACATGAGTGGAGTTGGAAAACTAGCTTCCTTATACGTTTGTGACCTATTGAACCACCCCAAATAACAGTTTGAGACTCCTAAAAATGTGATTTACAGTAAATGTTTGAAACATGGTAGTCACCGGAGCTTTTAAAAATTTTCACGACCATGAGACTTATCTACAACTCAAATGACTGTTGGTGTTGGCTACAGGGGGATTAAGAGCAGTATATAGAATTATTTGAGGTCTTGGTTGGTCGTTGGGAAAGGCTTTGCTCTGTTTTTGGCCAACGGAGCATGATTACTATTTGATCATTCGTTGTCGGTAGAGGGCACGTCGACATCGAGGAGAGGTGCATTTGAAAGTTGATTTTCACTTGATTCTCACGCCTCTAGAATGTACAAGTTTGGTGGTTGGACAAAAAGTTATAATCTCTGGTATGGAGATCACCAGAAAATTGAGTATTCTTACCTAAAAAGAGAATTTTGGCTACCAACCTGCGAGAAAGTGATCGAGTCTTATATAGATAGGTAAGGGGACCAACACTCTATTACCTCATGTGCTTAACTAGTTGAATAAGACCCCATAAACCCCAATTTTCATTTAATTTCCCTTGTGGACAGGATGCCTGAAATTGCAGTAAATTCGAGTCACTATGCGTGTCTGAGTCGGGTTTTCGAATATTTAGTTAGGCCAAGACGATAACCATACGTGCACGTGCAACACACTTACAGGTTCACACTATAATAAATCGATTTTCAACAAATAAATTAGCTATTTCAGTCGATTTTGGTCGTTTATTTGTCGGTTCACCTACAATTCGATCGATCCTGGGCTCAATTTATTTTTCTAAATTTTTTTTGTTCAATTCACTAAAAGTTGCACTAAATAGTCGTCATTTTCTAATTTATCTAACATTTTTAAAAAATCGAGGGGTTTACCGCTACGTGCTATTTCATTTGGTTTTGGTTTTTTTTGTCGTTTCACATTCGATTCCACATGTTCTTACCCTAATTTATTTTTCTAAAAATTCTTAATCAAATTGCACATTTGTTGGGCTAAAAAATTATCATTTTTAGATTTGTCTAATCCCTTTTAAAAAATTGTGAGTTTTTCCATCGAGCTAGTTCGATTTCTATTCAAACCAATATTCACTTTTAAACTTTTTTCAATACTTGATTTTATATCAAAATAGGTTATTTTAGGTTAATTTCATGATATTACCTATTATCTAATTTTAGGGTCTAAATTGATTTCCAATCATGTTCGATTTCAAACCTCTGTTCTCAAATTTTTATTATTGATAATATATTGGTTACTGATACAATTAAGTTTAAATCACACTTTCGAATGTTCCGATGTTATAGGGTCCATGCGGGGTCGGGTTTCACAGACCCGACGTTCGAGTCTAATTTGGGTTGGGATGCATGGACCTAAGCTCGAGTCCGGATTGGGTCGCACGAAACTAGATCTAACTCGATGTATTAACATGCCTAATGATACATAATTTTATAGAATCGAGAGAATATGACGGGTTCTCATCTAATTGACTCGGAAAAAGGAGCATGGCATCCACAAATACATCTCAACTATTTACATTTATTATGATAGTCCTTCTTCTATCAATCTTTCTAAAAATCTTATTCTAGATTGTAGGAGCAAATATATATGGATATTATGTTCCACTTTATAAAAGACTAACTAAGAAAGGAAGGATTGAACTAGAATATTTTCCTACTAAAAGGTCAAGTCAAGTTGTGAATCTATTTACAAAACTAGGGACTATGCAAGTGTTTGTGAAGTTACTTACTCTAGTGAGAATGAAGAACATTACGAATGTTACTATATGAATATTACTGATATGAAGAGGAATTTAAGCTACTAAAAGTGAACTCAAAAGACGATATACAATTCCTAGGAAGGCAACATGTGACAAAAATCAAGCAATCTTCTACCCTACTTCAATTTAATGGACTTAGGACGATAAATTGTGATAAAGAAAATGAGAAGAGTTTTTTTTAGACTGTGTGAGATTGTGATTTTCAATGCAAGCATTTTCCATCCCAGTTCCTTCCCATTTTGTGTAGAAGATCAAATGCTACTGTGGATCTTATTGATTATGAATAGAAAGAAGTGGGTCTTACAAACCCCACACGGAGCCACAACAAGATACTAAGAACAAAGAACGAAGCCTTCACGATGGTATACTCCCTTTTATCAACAAATGTTACAAGACATTGAAAGAGGCCTTTACACTATTTTTGATCTTTTACTACAAGAAAACATACTTGCTTTTGATCTTTTAGCCTAAATAAGAGTAACTGTATCTGAAGGTAACAAATTTCTGCTGTATCTAACCCTTGCTATGTATCTAAAGTTGCTAAGAGTTCCCTCTTCTGTTTATACTCCCTAACCACCCAAGAATCCGATTCTACAGCAATGATTGATCTGTGGAGTATGAAAGAATTCACCAAAGAGTGATCCATAAGATCCCCAAAGATGATAGATAAATTTTTTTTTTCCCTAGATGAAGTGGTGTGTAGGGTAAGCATCCTCTTGTCCATTGTAGTCATAGTATAGCCTCTCTCCCTCCGCAATATGGCGAGTAGCAACTATAAGGACCCGGCATTCACCATTGACGTCGTACCTCACACACTTGCAGTTCTGCTTCTTCTTACCATCACTGCACAAAGGGACAACCAAAGAGATGTTGATGACCACCGTTGAACTTTCCAGTGAACATGCAACAAGGTAACAAACGAAGATTCCTTACATGGTATGGTTATTGATCCCATTGAAGAAGCGAGCAATGTTCCCACGTTTATCCGGGCAAATGACGAGACTCTTAGATGGATCATCCGCCAAGAGTAGGGTCATGAGGCCATCACCGTCGTCATTTTTCCGGCGCTCAAGGAAATCTATATCACCAGTGTATTCCGTGATAAGAGTCCAATCCTTTATCGGGGCATCCGCCTCCACGGTGAAACTGTAAACGAGAGAAGACACTGGCATGTGAATGACCATCAAGATTTTAGCAAGCAAAAGAGTAGCCAATTCAAGAATTAGGAAGAGACTATCATCTATTATTACCCTTCATATGAATCATAACAAACCACGAGAGGAGGGAATATGCCCGCCTTACACATAGCCTTGCACTGCTCCAACGTTTCTATATCTTCCCTCGGAAGAACCTGAAAAGACAAGGATCCTTGATTATAGGCTTATACCTAACTAAGGGTGAACCACAGATTGAAAGTTTTGCAGTTTTATCAGTGTTATACGGGTTACAGAATACCTGGACGCCGCCCTTTTCAAGCTTAGCCTGGTTGGCAGATCGAGGAGCTAATGCCTTGGAGTAGTGTAGATCATCACAAAACTCCATATTTGATGCTGCCAAAGCAGAAGCAAGCGAACTCATTTCTGTCAGTCTCCGGTCATGATCTTTATGCGGAATGAATGGCAATAGTCTCCTGCGTTTCTTTTGAAATACTGGAGGGGCCCATCGTCTCCGACGCTTTCTATAGTCTAGAAAACAAGGTATTACATTACAAAAAAAAGAAAAGAAAACAAGCAATGCATTTATGTCTGTGACAACTAAATCGAATTTTTACCTTGAGGAGACAAGGACCCATCCTTTGTATCACACGATTCACAGCTCTTCTGAATCCTAAAGAATTCTAAAACCTTATCCTGTGGAAAACCTTTAGGAAGCAAAAACACCTCTATATCAGATTTGAATTTCATGTAATAAAACTGCAAAAGGAGTAGAGCAAACATGTCTCGCTAGAACAAAGTTTCCCCTACTTCTTACTCGTCTTCGTCCACAGCACTTGGGGCAAAGCCAGGATCCAATTGGAACCCTGGCAACGATGGGCCTCAGGCATTTCATGTGGAATCCCTTGTCGCATTTATCACACAGGAGAAGCTCATCAGACTTGTCACCACAGCCGCACTTCTGGCAGTTAACATTACTGTAATCATCTCTTTCCAGCACAGCATACTTTGCCACTGCCAAGATCTCTGTCATAGACTTGTAATTCTTCGCGAGAACTGAGCATGGTAGCCTCCTACCCGGTTTCAAGACTTCGTCCTGGTCACCACAAATTTCAAAAGTGTCATATTCATGAAAAAAAAGGAAAATAAGGCATAATCCATTAACGAGGAATCATCTATAGTAAACTGAGCTTATGTGAGGAATAATATCTCAAATTTCTGATATGATATTCCTGAACTCCATGCGTTATTCTGAAGCATCAAGCAAGTAGTATGGAGAGGAAAACAGCGTCTTTATACGAAAATAAAGACACAGGGGCACTATTTTGTCCTGAATCAATATAAAGGTACAAACAACATGCAGTACGTAAATGTATGCACCCAAGGGAAAGGAGGAAGACAACAGAGCTAAACTGAAGCGCAGGCTCTGCAAGAACCATAGTCCTCATAGAAAAACAGACCTTCACGAGGTTCGGGCTGGCTCCCTCCAATCTCTCCGGCTCCAGTAGCATTGTCCTGACCAGTAAAAAAACAGCGACAGAGGATCAGCCGATTGATTACAATTCGGAACCACAACAAGCTGAAAAATAAAAGATGTCGCTTGGGGGAAAAGCTAAAGGCAGGGAAGGATTTTGGTATGACAGTGGAGTATTAGGAGAAACCTTTGCGTTGAAACTCTGCCATCACTTGACCTCGGAAGAATCCCATTATTCGTCATTGTTTGGAGAGGGAGAGAAACAGTGCTCTAGAGTCTTGAGGCTCACGCCCAGTTGACCAGGTGAAACAGAGGAAAATCAACAAATTTGTAAGAAAACAAGAGAGAAAGAGAGCTGATTTAGGTGGTTGGTAATGGTACCACTATCGTCATATTAGGATTTAAATTTTTTTATACCATTTATACGCTAATTCCAAATTTAATTATGAATTTTTATTAATTAATTAAAATTATCATTTTTTAATCCATTTAATTTATACGGTAAATTTTTTATCAACGACTCAATTTACATATGCTATGCCATTTATAAGAATGATATTTTTACCGGTGAATATAATTATTAATAATTTCAATGCCCCGTTAAATATTGAACATACACTTCTTATTTGTGTCATAAAAAATTAATATCTAAATTAAGTTAACCAAATCCAATTATTGAACTTATTTTTAGTTGGGATTTTAACATATTTTTTTGAGCCCTGAATGTATATCTTACTTTTTATCTTTCCATTTTTTTTATAATATTAAGAATTTGGATTTATCCATATTTTCCATTTAAATAATTTAAAGCATACATTTGGTAATAATAAATTAATTGTGATATTTTTACCTTTTAAAATTAAATAAATGACCAATTAAGCATTCAGAAAGTTTGAGGGTCTAAGGCAAGAGCACCCTCCCACTCCTAAAATGAGTAACTTGCAGTTGTTTGTCAAGTAATGAGTTCAAGTATTGGGTCAACATTTGGATCTAATCCGGTGTATAATAATGGCATGTCATATTGATTAATCATATATGGTTTTATTAGGATATTATTAATATAAAAAATGATAGTCTAACCAAATATAGAAAACTATGATTGCTTATTTTGTATGGGAAGAAGTAGAAAAAGTATAGCACTAAAATTTTATGACTAAAATCTCACATAAGATGGATTGCTTCATGGGTTACTCATATATTGCCACATTTAGATACCACCAATATAGACAATTATTGTGTAACCATACACATAGAGCTTGGATTCCTTACTTTGCATGGGAAGAAATAGAAAAAAAATATTGTAGTAAAATTTGTATTCAAATAATAAGTAAATTAAGTGTGATAACCCAATTGAAATGTAAATATTATATTTGAATTGATTAATAAATAATTCTTTTAATGATTTTCCAATTCACATATAAAAGCCATAATGACTAAAAAAGATCAATTTTAGGAGTAGCCTAAATCTTGGAATGAACTTTGCCCATTGGCCCAAAAATTCTCAACGATCAAAATTTGGATTTTAAATATTGCTCCTAAAGTAAAAGCATTCCTTAGTCATTAACCTTATATAACTTTTTAATTAAGTAGTTAATAAAAAGCCTGTATATATGATATAAAACTTATTTACTTATATTATGATTTTATACATAACCTTAAAAAGTTAGCCATCTAATATAATTATAGCTGGGAATCTAAGAAATATTTACTTTAAATTGATTAAATTAAATTAATTTTTATTTTTAATATCATAAATAAATAATATAATATAATCTAATTAAAGTGAGAATTATTCAACATAATTCACTCAACCCTATCCCAATATAGAGTCATATTTTACAATAAATGTGTGCATTGAGTCATGCTATGTTTCTTCTATATCCTCTTCCTAAGTGGCCAATAAAAATCCAAAACTCATGGAAAAGAACCATGAAGTGAATTGGGTATGGAAACTAGATCGGTTCAAAGTAAACCGGACCTAAACCGAATGGAATCAGATTGAATTGTGAAGAACCAGTTCAAATATTCTTTTATTAGGTGAATTAAAATATCAAATTGGAAAATTGAAGTCCCCACTAGATAGAAAATAAAATTAGAAAATTTTAGAAATTTTTAGATTTTAGAAAACTGGTCGAATTAGGCTTGAACTGACCGATTTTTGAATTCGGGTCACCGAACCAGATGTGATCAAATTAATCATTGGTCCAACCGGTCAACTAATCCCTTGCTAGGTCAGTGCTCAGTTAGCAAGTGTGACCAATCAGTAAGCGACGTATGGCAAAGCGCGCCCAATCAGCCATTCAACTAACGCTTGGAAGTGCTAATCAATCAAAACGTAATATGTATCATCGGTCAACAGTCAAATCTATGTCACCAATGACCAACCAATAGGAGAGAGACATGTGTTCTCAATCAATAGTCAATTGAGAAGAAGCCTCGTCAGCAAGGCTAACCAATGAGAAGCTAACACGTGGAAAGGATGCAACGTCAGCAACCCACTGGGATGTATGAGGAACAGTCGACCAATCAAAGGTCGACACATGTCAAGTCCACGTCGGATGGTCCCAGCCAATTAGAGGATAACACGTGGCAGTGGCACAATACGGAGAAATATTATTTATTTAAATCACCCAATCAGAGTACACCACGTGTCACATTCAAACAGCTAGTAGAGGTCGGTCAACGAGTACATTAAAATGAGCGACCAATGGGAGGTCACCACATGGCCGGTCAACGAGTCAAAGGATGACTCGGACACTAAGTGGGAAGCCGAGTTAATAAAGCCAACCAATCACAGTGCGCCATGTGGCAGCTCGCACACGTCATACAATATTGTCTTCTTAGTTGGCAGAGAGGAAGACCGTGCGAGGTGCTCGGCTCCGGCGACCCAAAAACTTCTCTGATCTGACCGTGGGCGAGCGAGATTAAGGCCAAGTCAGGGATAGCTTAGTAGCCCTGTCAGTTGTTGAGCTCCTTATATAAAGATCTTCTTCTTATTCGTCCTCCTCATCCCTCAAACGACTAAAGAAGACGAAGCACTTAATTTCCCGACGAAGCACAAACCAAAGCTCCAACGTGGGCCTTTTCCGCCACCTTAGAATGCGAATTCGGGCTCTCTAAAACTGGGAAGAAGTCATCTACCATACTGCAGCCTCCTTTTAGCTTGAGAATTATAGAGAAGCGTCGGTGAGCTCGCATAGTACTGTCACTCCAATGGTACCAAAGTTGCAGAATCCCTCGAGCTGAACCTCGAGCACCTCCGACCTCCTCCAACCAGGCCAACCCTCCCATAGCCCTCCTCGACTGACCCTCGACCTCTTGGAACCTTTGAAGTAAACTAATTCCACCTCACTCCATCGAAATAGTAGAGTTGCAGAGTATAGAACGGGAAAAAACTTCTCACATCCAATTCCCATTATTAGGCTGCCAATTGCCATGGAACTCGATTCTAGGAGCACCCCCTTGATGAGCACTAACTATCCATATTCAGAGCTTCGACCATCGCCCCTTCGCCAGCATGAAAACGAAGCTCTCTCTCTTAAAAATATTTTTCGACAAAATTCCGTTCGAGTTCAATTTTGGGTCAAATGAAGTCATTAAAGGTTCAGGATGCTCATACGAAGATGGGAAAAATGATTAATAGCATGCTAGTAGAGAATTAATAGGTTTCAATTGTTCAATTTGGTGAATTAAGGAATCAGGGGGCTAAAATACAATTTTGGCAAAAATTGGGCAAAATTAGGAGATTTTTGTGAAATTTGCATAAATGTGGGGCTAATTGATGATTTGGAGAAAATTAAGGACTTAATTGTAATTAAAAATAATTTTAAGATTTTAATTACAATTAAAAGAAGTTATAAGGATTTATTTACAAATTTAATTAAGTTTAGTTCATATAAATTTCATCATAAATCCTAGGTTATGACATGTTTGATCATCAATCTACTTAATTGGTACATGTTTAATTATTTTAAAATTTTTCATAAATTATAACAATAGCTAATAAAATAGTTCATTAAAAAAAATCAAATTGATGAAAGTATATACGTTGTTGTGTGTGTACACAAGTAACCTTTCTTCATGATATATATGAACTATACTAATTATTATTAATCCACTTTATAATTCACTGTATTGATAATTTATTTTGTTATCTCAAACATCTTTAACACACATTTTAGCCATCTTATTGATATATGGTCCATGTATTTATTGAAAGTGATTGATTCATGTGATATATATTATTGGGAAGATATTTCATATCTCTTTTTTATATTGATATATTTATAATTATTTTACTATTTATTTATTATTATATATATTTTTAAATTAAAATTAGAAATAACTAAAATATTCCAATAAAATGTCCAATGTGTTCTAGAAAAATATTTGGGATAAAATTAACCAGAGATATAGTTTAAGATTTAGAAAGTGTATTTTTTCTAAATTTAAAGTTATATAGGATATTTTTCAAAACTCATAGTTAAACATAACTACTCAAACTCTCTCTCTCATTTAAATTCAATATTAACAACTTTTCAAACTCTCTCTCAATTAAAATCAATATTAACAACTCAACTTAGGGTAGGTAAGGTATGAGTAATCACAAAATCAATTTTACTAAAAATATTTCCTTTATTTAGCAAATGAATTGGGTTCTAAAATTTTTCATACATATAATTAAACATAAACTCTATTTACTTTAAAATACTTATCATAAAGTATCAATCCCAATAAAGTATACAGTGTGGATTCTAAAAATTTTCATACATATAATTTAACATAAACGCTATTTTAATAAATTTAAATGTAAAAATATCATAATATATATTTTAAATTTGTTATAATCTTATTATAGATTATTATGATACTATTTTAATTAGTTATAATATAAAATATAATATTATTATTTAAAATTATATTATAATATTATTTATTTATATATTTTAAGTTTATAAATAAATTTATTTATTATTTACTTTATTAAGTTATTTATCAATATAGTTGTGATTTATTATTTTGTTCTATCACGTCTATTTCTTATATTTTTTAATATATTCTCATGCACTATTTTAAACTTTTACCAACTATCAAAACTTATTTTAGCTAAAAATCACTTACTTATTTCATAGTGTAAATAATTTTTAAATTATTTGATTATTTTCTTTTTTATTAAAAAACTCATTTTATTTTATTATATTAATATATATACATAATATATTTCACTATTTCAAATTCTACTAAAACAATGATTACACTCGAAATTTAAAAAATTAATGGAAAAAATATATTCATACTAAAATATATATTTATATTAAAATATATATTTCTAATATTTGTACTTTTAAATATATTATAAATTTAATATAATTTGATCAATTTAACATTTTAGTATATTTTCTATATTATTTATACTATCAGAGATTTATTAAGTAAAATTCATTAAATACGATCTCGCCCTAAATTTCTATTATGTATATTATTTCTCAACCTATATATTTTTTATTTTATTACTTTCTTTGTAATCTCAAAAAATAAAATTTTAATTTATGAGAAAATTTCAATTTAGTTCTAATATTTTTCTTTCAAAATTTTTATTATATCTCAATTTCTTTATAGTGTAAATACTCTTTTTTAATATATTTATTCAATTTAGTCTAAAATTACTCAAATATTGATGTAATTTTTTATTTCTCAATTAGTTTATTTTTTATTTTATTAATAGTGGACTCCTTATTATAGCATATATTTCTTATTTAATTTTTTTAATATTTAGTATCTACATAATAATTATAATTTATCTACCAAAATTTACCACAATTTTTTTTATACCTTCACAAAAATAATCTATCATTATATATATTATTTATCTAATTATCTTAAGGCATTTTGCACATTTTGCTCATTCTAACTTCAATTAATTTCTTTATATTTTTTTTCTTAGCGGACATATTCAATAATGTATCATTAATTAATTATTCAATTATCTTATTTATATCCAACCACAAATTTCGTTTCTACACTTGAGTTTGCTGGGAATAATAGATAATAAATTATATTTAAGCTACAAAACACCACAAGTGAAGAGATATAAGCTCTAACATGTATTATCAAGTTATAATCCTAATATAGGTACAAAACATGAGTCTGCACAAGTTAAGAGACAAGTGACTATTTAGATATTGTTATATTTCTCTTAAATTCTATTTAAATATTCTTATATTCTATTAGTATCATTTTAATGTATTGTATCTATTCATGTAAAAGTTTCATTAACCTTATATAAACCCATGAGATTATACAAATATTCATAAAAAGTATTACAACATATTTACACACATTCTCTACTACCCTTATTCTATTGTCTATCTTATCTCTCATTATTTCTTTAGGACAATTATGTGAGAACTTTTCTACACTTTTCGTTTAAGAGTTGAAAACTTTTTTGATATTATCTGCCTTTCAAATTGAGTTACACACTAATGAGATTACTTATCGAATTTCTTATCTACATACCCCATAATAAAATGGTTCTGCCGAAAAAAACATAGACATATTGTTGATATGAGACTTACACTTTTGCTACATTCTTATCTTCCCATGAAATTTTGGGACTTTGCATTTGAAATAGTTGTATATCTCATTAATCGATTACCCACTCACTCCCTTAAGTTCAATTATTCATATCACATCATTCATCAAATACTGCTTAATTATAATTTTTTACGAGTTTTCAAATGTCTATATTTTCCATACCTATGTCTATACCAAGATTATAAACTTAAAGCTCGTTCCAAGGCATATATTTTTTTTTTATTATCCTATTGAATTTTTAAGATATTATTGTCTCGATCCTCAAACAGGCTCACTTTGATGAGACAAGATTTCCTTTTGATAAATGTTCATCTATAGGTAGTGCATCCAACAACTCCTGGTAACTCTATTCCCTCTCTACCTTTATTTTCATATTCATTTCCTTCTTTATCTAAACCTGTTGCACCAGTGATAGTTTCTGATAAGTTATCCTCCTCGACACCTAGTATTCCACCCCACCTACATCTCCAAACATAATCTCCGGTGATATTGATGGGTCTTCTCCTGTCTCCTCGCATCACATGCTCACCAAGTATCAAGATAACACCTTACATCCACGACACTTTAAAATTGATCATACTGTGTTCTTTGTTTTCTCTATTCAAGAGCCACAAACTTTTAAACAAGTTCAAATACAACCTTGTTGAGTTGATGCTATGAATTTTGAATATGCAACTCTTTTGAAGAACCACACATGGGATTTAGTGTCACCTACACCTAGTAGACATATTATTCGATGTAAGTGGATATGCAAACTCAAACACCATCTAGATGAGACTCTTACACATTGTAAATCTCGTTTAGTTGCATAAGGATTCTCTCAAAAGGAAGGACTCAACTATGACAATATTTTTAGTCCAGTAATTAAACCAGTCACCATTTAGGTTATGTTATCACTTGTCGTCTCCTATAATTGGCTAATTCGACAACTTGATGTTGATAATGCATTTTTTCATGGTCATCTCAATGAGAAAATTTATATTACACAACCACTAGACTACACAGATCCATTGTATCCTGATCACATCTATCTCCTTCGTCGCTCGTTATATGGATTGAAGCAAGCTCCCCGGGCCTAGTTTCTCCAATTAAGTATGTTCTTGTTAACACTTGGTTTTGAAGTTTCTATTGTAGATACATCTCTTTTTATCTACTGTACCCCTCAATTTGTCATATTACTCTTAATGTATATGGATAATATAATTCTCACTAGCTCACTTAATGCTACTCTAACGTTTATTGTGTTTGCTCTAAAGAGTAATTTTCTATTAAGGACCTTGTGTCCCTTCAACATTTTCTTTGAATTGAGGTATATTCCTATTTTGGAGGTTTCATCTTAACTCAATAGAAGTATATTAATTACATTCTTAGAAAAGTATCAATGACCGACTGCAAACTTATCTCTACACTAGTAACTGTCAGGTCTAAACTATCTCTATATGATGACACTCCACTAGATAATCCTCGTATCTACAAGCAAGTCATTGGTTTTCTTTAATATTTAACATTAACTTGACCAGACATTTCCTATGTTGTTAATCAAGCCTATTAATTTATGCACAACAACTCATTGAGCTGTAGCCAAAAGAATTTTACGTTATCTCCTAGGAACGTACAATCACAAATTATATTTCTCGAAAAACTTTCATCCAAATCTCAATTGTTTCTCTAATGTCAATTGGGCTGGCAACCCTGATGGCCAGCATTCCATAAGTGGATTTTCAGTATTTCTTGGAAATAACTTGATTTCGTGAAGGGTTAAAAAGTAACGCGCAGTTGCCCGTTCTAGTATTGAAGTGAAATATAAGGGTATCGGAAATACAACTATTGAACTCATTTGGATCTAGTTACTACTTCAAGAACTCAGATTTCATTATTCATCTCTACCAACTCTCTAGTATGATAATATGTCAGCAATTTATATTAGTGACAATCCAGTTTTTTATACCCGTACTAAACACATTTAAATATACTATCACTTCGTTCGTGAACGAGTCAATTGTGGGCTACTCCACATTTGCTTCATTGACACATAAGCTCAAATTACAGATATATTTACCAAAAGACTCTTTTCACACCGATTTGACACACTTCGCTTCAAGCTCAATGTTCGAGATCTCCAATTGTGCTTACGGGAGAGTAATAAGAGATATATAGATTAAACTATTTCAAATTTAGTCATATCTTCTTATAGACATATTATCGGATATAAGTGAGAATCACGGAAGAGATCTACAGATTTACATTATAGTTTAAACAAAAGAATTATAGAAGCTTTTATACACTTATCATAGTTTTACATTCCCAATTGAGTTAGTTTATGACTAGTTCCCTTAATCTCACACATATTGCATATAATTATTTGTGTAAGTGTTGTTTGCTCATTTTCTCTATTCAACCTCTTAATTAGTCATCCAATAAAGTTGGATAAATTTTATCCACAAATCACAACCAAAAGGTCATAATATCCATTCAATTACTAGGAAATGATGTATAATAAATTATAATTATAACCTATAGGTAATAATTAAGAGCACATTACTTAATTTATAATGGTAAATGAATTATGAATATTATTTAATAATCCATTGAAATATGATAATGAGATCCACATGATCTATGATCTATGTCAACATTAGAAAATAAAAAAAATCTTAACACATTTATTCAAAATTCAACTTTTTTTTCATTTTCAAAGTGTGTACAAATATATCTTCATTCAAAAATTCTTTTTGGAAAACACAAATATCATTCACACAAAATAATAAATTTATTAAAATAGGTCACAAATTTAAAAAATTATTTCAAATAAGTGTAATTAAACTCATTATTAGTAAATTAATTCAATAGGATATGAGATTATAATATACTTTTCAAACCAATACACAAAAATAACATGATATATATATATATATATATATTTTCTAAGTTTTATCTCTATCATTATTCAACTTTCTAATATCCTAAATTGGTGCATAAATTCTTATTTATGATGTTACTTCAAACCCATATTTTTATGTAAATTTGTCAAATATTTTTTATTATTATTTATTTTATTTTATAATTTAATCATTCAACTTTTATATTTTTTATAAATTGGTCTTAAACTTTAGAATTTATCATTAAACCTTTTTATTTTCATAATTTGGTATATAATGGATAGATTTTAAAACCAATTACTCAACTTTCCATATTTTAAAATAAATCTCTTATCTTTCTAAATTTTCAAAATTAGTATCTCTACTTTTTATTTTTTTTATCCTCAAACTTTTCATAAAAATTATCAATAAATCAATTTCTTTCTCATAAAAACTCAAGTTATCAAATGAAAGCTCAACCCCATTTTCAACATTGTGAAAACTTATGGACCATAAATAAGCAATTATGGAGATTGGTGAGGACAAAAAAGTTTTTGCACGTGTTATGTGGATAGGAAAAACCTTAAATGTAGAGCTTAGTAGAAGTTGACAAAGGAAAGAAACTTGGGATCTAGATCAACCTATTATTAAATTGTAATGGATAACTCTCTTCTTCGTTTGGTAGAAAAAATGAGCTCTTATCCACCTAAACATGGACAAGAGTAGAAGAGGATTATGGAATAAAAATGGACATCATCTCAAACAAATTGATTTGAAAATTTTTATGTAGAGCTTCACTAATGTAAGAAGTCCAATGTTCATTTTCATTTTGACTTTTATTTACCAATTCTAGTTCCCTTAGATCCCCGATATTCCTTTGAAGTTTGTTGGTTCTTCTTTTTGATTCCTTATTTCGAGAGAACGTGGTTTACATGCAGTCTCATCAACATTTCTCTACCAACCCTCGAGCTGAAAAAAGTATGTAGGAAGGTAGAAGACTTCCTTATAATTTCAAAGAACTCAATTTTGCATTCGGAGATGAAGAAATGTGTCGATGTTGGAGCACTAGTTTAAGGATGGTCAGAATTTGGAGCAATTTGAGTTATCTAAGTTGTGGAGGTGTAGAGAGTACGAATGGTGATGAACTATTTATATAGGTACCTCAGGAACTAAAGGTTATATATGTTCTCATACAGTCGACCATTAATTCCACAATTTAAAGCCTTGTCAGAGCGATTTATGGCTCGCAGAATTTAAGTCGATCGTCCCTCTCCTCTTTCGCTCAGAAGTCTTAAGGAAAAAGATGTCATTGTACATGTGTGTGCAAGCTGCCACGTGGCACACTAGGATTGGCTAGCGTTACCGACGCAACCTCTCACTCAGCGTGTCACGCCCCGACCCGGTTTGGTCGGATCCCCGTGAACAACCTGCCACTCTCCCGGTTTATTAAAGGGTTTTCCCTTATCCTAAACCGTAAAGAGTAAGATATCCTTTAAACATGCACCTTTTCCCTAGAATAATATAATCAAAACTGTATAACATTTTTAAATTCATCATACCTGTCTCACAAGAGTCTTAGTTGATGGTCTTTAAGGGTAGGCTTTCCGAAATCTCCTGAAAGAGATATAAGGGAGGGGTGAGTACGACTATTCAGTGAATGGGATTCAAATCTTTTGACTAAAAAAAATATTTATATGGAGTGTGCTAGACTCCTTTCTTTTAAAAAATCCCTTCATTTAAAAATTTGGGTTTTTTCATTATTTCTTAGTTACCACGATGTGTTATCACCTAACACACATCATTCATTATGAAGGTTACACACATTCGCAAGTCAGTATCACTATTGAACCCGCTAGTGGCTTCGGAGCGAATTTTCTTGCCACCCGGATAGAATCACGACCACTTCTACCCTGGGAATGAGTGGATGTACGCGACATCTAACCCACAATCCCGAAATCACTTCTTCCTATCCGTATGAGGACAGAGACCTCATCTTGTCCACACCCCGGTCTCATGCACTTGGTGCTACTCCAAATTTCGCACAGACAGCTGGAACGACGAACTGCCCTTATAGCCACTAGGTTGTCCAGTGTCATTAGGACGCATCACTAACCCTAATGGGCATCTTGATGATCCCGTACTCATAATGCATGCACAAACAATGTTTTCTCATATTTCCATGTAATCTGTGGTACCACTAGTCCAACGGCCCCGACTCTCAACGCAACCCGCAGTTGTTTGTCTTGATTGTTCCGTCGACCGGTCATGTCATACTACCGCTAGTTGACTGAGCATGTCGGTCCCATCTTGGTACCACGGCCAAACAATTCATTTATTATGTTTTATAGAACATATATCATGTTCATTTACGAGCTCCTGCTCGTGCCAACTGGCCTTGGGCCCACTGTACGAGATTTTCAAAATCGGGCATTTAGCCCCCAAGTTCCGAAACCGAGGCCCCCAGCATATAAGAGCTATTCGAGCTCCCGTAAAGAAGGTCTCCCAAATAGTTTAAGCATTGGCACACAGTCAGGGGAGAACACTTCTGACAAAATAGGTTTTTACTGTCCATTATAACGACCGATATAAGGACATCTCCGTTCATAACCGATGAACGGGTTTTCAACTTCCTTCGAGGAAGTCTCATCATACCAATCGGGTATGATCTATTTACAACCAGTAAGTAGTTTTTCCGCATGATTTTCACATCACTTCCTCTAAGTAGTAATGTTTAAAATACCACTTAATAGTGGGTTTTCATACCAAGGTACTTATCATCCCCAACCGAGTAAGATATAAAATTCCCATTCATAACCGGTAAGTAGTTTTTATCTTTAAGTTGTGCTCATCATCCTAATCGGGTATGATGTTAGTAAACCCACTCACCCGTTAATGCCGTGAATTCCACTAGACCGGTTCTTTGTGTCACGCCCCGACTCGGTTTGGTCGAATCCCCGTGATTAACCCGCCACTCTCCCCGTTTATTAAAGGGTTTCCTCTTATTGTAAACCGTAAAGAGTAATGCATCCTTTAACCTGCACCTTTTTCCTGGAATAGCATAATAAAAACTGCATGAAATTTAAAACTTTACATACCTATCTTACAGGCATCTTAGTTGACGGTCTTTAAAGGGAGGCTTTACGGGATTTCCTGAAAGGGATATAAGGGAGGGGGTGAGTACGACTACTCAGTGAATGAGTTTTTAAAAGCTTCTGACTTTTAAGAAAAACATTTATATGGAGTATGCCAGACTCCTTTGTTTTAAAAAATCCCTTCATTTAAAAATTCGGATTTTTTCACCATTTCTTATTTACCACGACGTGTCATCACCCAACACACATCCTTCATCATGAAGGTTACACACATTCGCAAGTCAATATCACTACTGAACCCGCTAGTGGCTTCGGAGCGACTTTTCCTGCCACCCGGATAGAAGTACGACCACTTCTACCCTGGGAATGAGTGGATGTACGTGACATCCGACCCACAATCCCGAAATCACTTTTTCGTGTCCGTATCAGGATAGAGACCTAATCCTGTCCCCACCCCGGTCTCATGCGCTTGGTGCTACTCCAGATTTCGCATAGACACCTGGAATGACGATCTACCCTTATACTCACCGGATCGTCCAGGGCCCTTAGGACACATCACTACCCCTCATGGGCACCTTGATGATCCCGTACTCATAGTGCATGCACAAACAATGTTTTCTTATCAATCCATGTAATATGTGGCGCCACTAGTCCAACGGCCCCGACTCTCAACTCAACCTGCAGTTGTTTGTCTTAACTAGTCCGTCGACCTGTCATGTCGCACTGCCGCTAGTTGACTGAGCATGTCGGTTCTATCTTGGTACCATGGCCAAACAATTCACTTATTAAGTTTTATGGCACATATATCATGTTCATTTACGAGCTCCTGCTCGTGCCAACTGGCCTTGGGCCCACTGTACGAGATTTTCAAAACTCTGGGCATTCTAGCCCTCAAGTTCCAAAACTGAGGCCCCCGACCTATAAGAGCTATTCGAGCTCCCGTCAAGAAGGTCTCCCGAATAGTTTAAGCATTGGCACACCGTTAGGGGAGAACACTTCTGAAAAAATAGGTTTTTACGGTCCATTATACTGACCGATATTAGGACATCTCCGTTCATAACCGATGAATGGGTTTTCAACTTCCTTCGAGTAAGTCTCATCATACCAACCGGGTATGATCTACTTACAACCAGTAAGTAGTTTTTTTCGCATAATTTTCACATCACTTTCTCTAAGTGAAGATGATTAAAATACCACTAAATAGTGTGTTTTTATACCGAAGTACTTTTCATCCCCTACCAGGTATGATATAAAATTTCCACCCACAACCGGTAAGTGGTTTTTATCTTTAAGTTGTACTCATCATCCCAACTAGGTATGATGTTAGTAAACCCACTCAGCCGTTAATGCCGTAAATTCCACTAGACCGGTTGTTGGTATTCACGCGAGCTTGTCCTTGCTAGCGTTCCCGGTACTTCATGTTCCTACACGATATGAACATCTTGGTTCATTATCCTTCGGCCTAATCGCCTTCATTCATTCCAAATGAATGAGAAAGTCAAACTTTCATTTATTTGCAATTAGGTCCCTAAAGTTATTTCTCTTTAACTTTAAGTCCCAAATGCCGATTTTTCCTCAAATTGAGTCCCGAAACTTCTAAAATTTATCATAGGACCTCAATTTATTCCATTTCACAAAAGGGGTTTAATTTCCCAAATTTCCAATTTGGTCCCCCAACTTTTCCAAAATTACCATTTTGCCCTTCCTTTACAAAAATGGTAAATTTTGCCCCAAAAATTTCAAAAATTTTCAATTGGTCCTCCAACATTATTTCCATGCCCAATTGACCCTCAATTTCATAAAATTTCATTTTGGTCCTTTGAATTTCAAAAATCCCCAATTTTCCCCCAATTCCAACTTTTTAACACAACCGAATTTGATTTTATCAAATTGACCCATCAAATATTTCAAATTTTTGAAATTGAGTTTCTACATGCTCATACGATTCTTTAGAAATGTGAATCATAAGTTTTAACGCCGGGACGAGCTCAAATGGAGCTTCGCCGAAAAATGAACTATAGAGAGAGAAAGCTTCGATTTCTCACCGGTGAAGGCACAGCGGTCCGAACTTTCAATCTGGGTAGATAGCTCTCATCCTGAGTTTTATCATAGAATCAAGAATTGCATCAATTGATGCAGAATTGGATTAGAATTTCATCATTGAAATTCGATCGACTCTCTTTCTAGCATCGGCCGGAAATTATAGAGGGGAGTCAAATTGGCTTACATTTCAGTCCTAATTCGACCGTGGGAGGGCTGAGGAAGTGTTGGGAGGGCTTGGTTTGGTTTGAGGAGGGCTCAAAATGGTCGATTTCAGCTTCACCAAAATAGGGCAGCTTCGGTTCGTCGGAGCTGCTTCACTGTTCCATCATGTCGGCGCTTCTCTAGTGATTCTCGGATTGACTGGAGTTTGCTATCCGATAGCTGACTTCTCCTCGGTTCTAAAGAGCTTGACCTCTCCTTCCGAGGCTAAGAAAAATGTTTAAGTCGAAACTCTGGTTCGAGCTTCACCGGAAAATGGAGAGAGGGAGAGAAGTGTTTAGGTGTGAGGAGAATGAATGGGGATGACCCCTTTATATATATGTGTAAAATCATGTAGTAAATGGTAGAGATTTATTACTAGTATTAATATTACCATAAATAATTGATATTAATTTCAATAATTTAATTTCATTATTAAATTATTTGTATTAATTCTAATAATTTAATTTGGGTATTAAATTATTAGTATTAATTACAATAATTAAATATATATTAATTTATAACTATTTATGATAAGTCGTATGTTCCCATAAAAATTTTTGACCAAAATTTCGGGTCACAAAAAATATCATACTTCCCAAGAGGTCACCTATCCTCACACGACTCTCGGGCAAGCACACTTAAGTTTAAAGTTTTTATACAATCTAGTTCACCTGAACCAATTTAGTTTTTATTTTCTAGTTTGTCTTAAGTTTTTTTTCCAAGGTTTAATGAACCATTTGTATCACCCGAAAGTTGTAAATTTTCATATTGCTTATTCCCAAATGTAAATCGGTTCGATTTTTTTATTCGGTTTGACCGGTTCTTTTCCCGGTTTTCCTTCACTCGAAAGTGCGGGGTTTACACTTTGTATTCACGCAAGTTTGTCCTTACTGGCATTCCAGGTACTTCGTGTTCCTACACGATATGAACATCTCGGTTCATTATCATTCGACCTAATCGTTTATTTAGGTTCCTAAAGTTATTTCTCTTTAATTCCCTAATGCCAGTTTTTCCTCAAATTGAGTCTTGAAACTTCTAAAATTTATCATATGACCTCAATTTATTCCATTTCACAAAAAGGGGATTAATTTCCAATTTGGTCCTCCAACTTTTCCAAAATTACCATTTTGCCCTTCATTTAAAAAATGGTGAGTTTTGCCCCAAAAATTCAAAAATTCCTCAATTGGTCCTCCAACATTATTTTCATGCCCAATTGACCCTCAATTTCATAAAATTGCATTTTAGTCCTTTGAATTTCGAAAATCCCCAAAATTTTTCCAATTTTCCCCCAATTTTAACTCTTCAACACTACCGAATTTGATTTCATCAAATTAACCAATCAAACACCTCTAATTATTGAAATTGGAGTTGAAATTGAGTTCCTATATGTTCATATGATTCTAAGGAACTTTGAATCGCAGATTTTAATGTTGGAACGAGCTCAAACAGAGCTTCGCCGGAAAATAGACTATAGAGAGAGAAAGCTTCGATTTCTCACCGGTGAGGAAACGACGGTGCAAGCTTTCGATTTGGGCAGATAACTCTCATCCTTAGGTTCATCTTAAAATCAAGAATCACATCAATTGATGCCGAATTGAGTTAGAATTTTATCATTGAAATTATGTCGGTTCTCTCACTAGCACTTGTCGAAAATTGCAGAGAGTAGTCGAATTGGCTTACCTTTTAGTCCTAATTCGACCGTGGGAGGGCTGAGAAAGTGTTGGGAAGGCTTGGTTTGGCCTGAGGAGGGCTCAAAATGGTCGATTTCAAGTTGGCCGAAATAGGGCAGGTTCGGTCTGTCGGAGCTGATTCACTATTCCATTATGCCGATGCTTCTCCAGTGATTCTCGAATTAACTAGAGTGCTATCAGATAGCTGTCTTCTCCCCAATTCTAAAGAGCCCGACCTCTCCTTCCGAGGTTAAGAAAAATGTTCAAGTCGAAGCTCTGGTTCGAGGTTCACCGGGAAATGAAGTAGTAGAGAGAGAGAAGTGTTTATGTGTAAGGAGAATGAATGAAGATGACATCTTTATATATGCATAAAAATCGTATATTAAATGGGAGAGATTTATTACTAGTATTAATATTGCCATAAATTATTAGTATTAATTCCAATAATTTAATTTCGATATTAAATTTTTTGTATTAATTCTAATAATTTAATTTAGGTTATTTGTATTCACGCGATCTTGTCCTTGCTGGGTTCCCGGTACTTCGTGTTCCTACACGATATAAACATCTCAGTTTATTATCTTTCGACCTAATCGCCTTCATTCATTTCAAATGAATGAGAAAGTTAAACTTTCATTTATTTACAATTAGGTCCCTAAAGTTATTTCTCTTTAACTTTAAGTCCCTAATACTGATTTTTCCTCAAATTAAGTCTCGAAACTTCTAAAATTTATCATAGTACCTCAATTTATTGTATTTAACAAAAAGGGAAATAATTTCCCAAATTTCTAATTTGGTCCTCCAACTTTTCCAAAATTACCATTTTGCCCTTCCTTTACAAAAATGTAAGTTTTGCCCCAAAAATTCCAAAATTCCTCAATTGGTCCTCCAACATTTTTTTCATGCCCAATTGACCCTCAATTTTATAAAATTGCATTTTGGTCCTTTGAATTTTGAAAATTCCCAAAATTTCCCCAAAATTTCCTCCAATTTCAACTCTTCAACACTGTCGAATTTGATTTCATCAAATTGACCGATCAAACACCTCTAATTATTGAAATTGGAGTTGAAATTGAGTTCCTACATGTTCATACTATTCTAAGGAATTTTGAATCACAAATTTTAACGCCGGAACGAGCTCAAACGGAGCTTCACCGGAAAATAGATTGTAGAGAGAGAAAGTTTTGATTTCTCACCGGTGAGGGCACGGTGGTGCGAGCTTTCAATTTTGGTAGATAGCTCTCATCCTAAGGTTCATCATAGAATTAAGAATCGCATCAATTGATGCCGAATTGAATTAGAATTTTATCATTGAAATTCTGTCGGTTCTCTCTCTAAAATTCGGTCCGCCGGAGCTGTTTCATTGTTCCATCATGCCGACGCTTCTCCAGCAATTCTCGGATTGACTAGAGTTTGCTATTATATAGTTGTCTTCTCCTCGGTTCTAAAGAGCCCGACCTCTCCTTCTGATGTTAAGAAAAATGTTTAAGTCAAAGCTCTGGTTCGAGGTTCACCGGGAAATGGAGCAGTAGAGAAAGAGAGAGAAGTGTTTAGTGTGAGGAGAATGAATAGGGATGACCTCTTTATATAGGTGTAAAAATCATGTATTAAATGGGAGAGATTTATTACTAGTATTAATATTGCCATAAATTATTAGTATTAATTTCAATAATTTAATTTCGATATTAAATTACTCTCGGTAAGCACGCTTAACTTCAGAGATTTTATGGATTCTCGTTCACATGAACCAATTTGGTTTTTCTCTTCTAATTTGTCTTAAGTTTCTTTTTCAAGGTTTAGTGAACCCTTTGGATCAACCAGAAGTTGTAAATTTCCAAATTGCTTGTTCCCAAATGATCGGGTTTGTAAACCGGCTCAGTTTTCTTACTCGGTTTGACCGGTTCTTTTTCCTGGTTTTCCTTAACTCAAAAGTGCGAGGTTTACATAGCGTCTGAGTTACTCTTTGACCCATTAACTGGACATGTGGTGACCTCTCATTGGTCACTTAATTTGATATGGTCATTGACCGAATCTAACCATCAATTGACCATGACACGTGATATCTTCTAATTGGCTAATTTAAATTTGTTATTTTTCCCACCTAACATACTATGTCGTTGCCATGTGTCCTCCTCTGATTTATTGTGGCCATCTAACATAGCCTTGCCACGTGTCAACTTCTGATTGACCGACCTTTCTCGGAAATCCCCGTTAGCTACTGACCTTGGCATCTTTGTCACATGTTAGCCTCTCATTGGTTAGCCCTGCTGATGGGGATTTTCCTCAGCTGACCATTGACTGAGTACATGTGTCATGCGCATATTGGTTAGTACTCAATGACATGGATTTTCTTCGTCTAATCATTGATCGAGGACATGTGTCATGCTCTGATTGGTTAGCACTTTCTGATGTTGACTTAGTAGTTGACAAGTTGCACTTCACCATGCATCGCGCACTAATTGGTCATGCGTAATGATGGAGCACTGACCTGGCAAGTGATTCGTTGACTTGTTGGACCGTTGACTGGTTCAGTGACCCAAAATAAAAAATTGGCTAGTTCGGTTCCGATTCGACCGATTTTATAAAAAATAAAATCTTCTAAATTCATTTTCTATATAGTGGTTTATTCAATTTTCCAATTTAACATTTTTAAGTTAACTCTAAAAATGAATCTTTGAACTGGTTATTCCTAGTTTATTCCAGTTCAACTTGGTTCGAATACGGTTTGCTCTTAATCGATCCAACTCTTGCATGATCTTTTTCCTTGATATTTGGATCTTTATTGATCACTTGGGATCAATTAAATCTTTATATTATTTTCTCTTTACTAATTCTGGTTCACTTTAAACCTTATTTTTTTTCTTTGAAATTTTCCAGTTATCCATTCTAGCTTTCTTATTATAAGAAAATGGGGTTTAGATTATTGATTTGTTTAAGTTAGTTTTGAACAATGGAAAGGAAATATTTATAAACTTCATATTAACCATTTTGAGTGTAGACGATATCAAGGTCATAAATAACCGGATGAGATGTCTCTGCACTCACTGTGCGTTGCTCACCCCTTCCAAAATACATTTTGGAAAAGAGAGAAGAAAGTAAGACGTGAATAAGCTCTCAAGCATTAGATCATGGCCTCGAACAAAATTGAGATCAAGGTAGATATTATTAAAGAGAATTCACGAACACTTTCCATTCAATACTATATATTTTCCTCAAGTTTTAAATATTTTGTAAAATTGTACATTACATTTATGAAAACTTCAAATTTTTACAAAAAAAATGTATGTGTTTTATATTATAAGTCTAACATTATGTTGGTTTTATAGTGGTGAAAGTACCCAATATTATAGTATTGATGGGATGTGATGGGTTGTTATTGGAGCTCAACCCAAAAAATTGAGTCGAGTCATGATAACTTAATTGGTATCAAAGCCCAGTTTTTGAAACATAATTTTTGAAAAGAAAGTATTAGGAAACTTGGACAAGTGAGGGAAAACACTATTTAGAAAGATTCGTTTATAACATAAAAATTTTCTTATGGAAGGAAGTACTTAAGGGTCCTAATGTGAAACATAATTTTTGTAGATATGGCTTTTATGAGATTGAGAGGTGTGCTACCTAAGAGTGTGCAATAACCTCTAGTAGAATAAACAGATAAGTTGGTTGGAGTACCAACATGGGAAAACACAGAGTCTGAGAAAGGGGAGTTCTATGCAAGAGAACCCTAACAGTCTAATGTGAACCCGAAGTATATTCAGGATTTTTTTTGATATCATGAGGAATTTTGGAATGAACCTTGGAATGGCTAGTGCAACCCTCTAGCCATCTAAAGTTATGGTACTCAATGTCATGCAATCTTAAGGACCACTTCCACCCTAGTACCGTAATACTCGAGATTTCAACATTTCAAGGAACCTGAAGGCACTTAGACAAGAGTGTTATAGAACATTTTCGAGTGAGCAAGTGACAAGGTAAACACAAATATATAAGATGTGATAGAAAAGTACAAATAAAGTACTAATACAATCTATTAGACTCTACCTATTAAACCCTTATGATTGAGTACTCCAATATTGTAATTTTGTTTTTAACTCCACAATTTTCACCCATTACCATGAAAGGAGTGGGAAAAGTGGGAAATGCACTGATAAAACTATCCAATAAAATAAAAATATTATTGTATTATAAAATAATAAACTATTACAACTTATTAGATTAGATTTTTAAGTAAATATAGCTTATATATTTTATATATTTGTGATGTGTATTCACCGGATGAACTCCTCGTTGAAAACCTAGCTTATAGTTCGAGTATAAAAAATATTTTACTTTTAATTTCTGTATATTGAACATTTGAGTGAGAGTAATATAAAAATATTATAAGAAAATAATGTATTACTTATTAGAAAATTTTAATTAAATATACCGGTAATGCAGGTATGTTGTCCCATACTGATTGCGACCCAGAATACTAACAATGTGTACAATAATTTGTACTTTCATCCCCTCAACAAACTTGGCTAAGCTTCAGACTAGGGGTGAAGAAAGACCTTGCTTCCACTGGGTCGCAGTATGTGTCGTGATCGACTTCTTCTATCATGGCTACTCTTACTATACCTCATCGACCAGAATATGAACTCTTAGGTTTCTCGCTCAAGCACGTTGAGATTTTTTTTGCTCATCAGCACGTTGAGATTCAAACCGCCATCTCTGGTGGTGAATTACCCATCATTTCAATTGAGAAAATCTTTCTTGTCTACATAATTTGAATAGCAAATAGCAAATTATAATGGTGGTGATTGGTGGGTGAAAATGAAAGCTATATTGGCTAAATTTGAAAGAAAAAAAAACCTAAGAGTTTTTCTCTGATTGTATAAACAGACATTGATAGCCCCATTGTACCCAAAGCTGACACAATTAGAATCCCATCAGTCAAAGAGAAAAGGGAGACTTATCAGGAGGTCATCATAGCACAGAAATCAGCTTAATGAACAGGTTCTTCTGCAGATGCTGATTAAAAAAACAGATCCTTTTGCAGAAGAAACACAAACTCTGTACAATTGCCATAGATTGTGATTATCACTATCGAACAACTATGCGAGAACAATGGAAATAAGCAGGAGAGAAAGAATGAAGCAAATTGTTACTAGAGATACCATATGTTCAGTGAATCTGATCAATTCTCTTGAAGGATAACCTTCTCTTCGCATCCATTATGGCCTCTTCTCTCCTCTTTGTGATCTGCCTCATAGACTCCTTGTACTCTTGCTCAATCCTCTCAAGCTCCATCCTAAGCTCTGCATCATTACCAAGAGTGTATAATGGAGAAGTATTGACTAGAATGGGGTTTTCAGCTTTATCACCATTCTCCCCATCCTCGTTATCATCAGAACTGACATCCATATCATGTCCTGAGTCAATCGAGCTTCCAGCATCATTCCAGTCATTGGAAGTTGCTGACATGTAAGGCATCTCCAAACTCTGATCATCCAACATAGCTGAATTCTGGATGTTCCCTGAAGGGGACATGGCTCCCGACATGACAGACTCATAAGCATCCTCAAGATACTCAGATGAGCTTTGGTAGTGTGTCAGTGATTGAGGTTCTTCATAACTAGCACTCACCAGACAGCTGGTAGGGTTGGAAGCTTTCCAGTTCTTAATCAAGTTGGATAGAAGCAAATCTATCAATTCAGCTATGCAGCTTACGTGTCGTGCCCCTAGCTCAAGCTGCTCGACCATTTCAGCAGAAACTGAGCTAGCTGTATCACTGTTGAGGAAGAATAGAAAGTGGATATACCTTGCATGCTCCGGGTCTGTGCATGAAAATTGAAAAATAGATTCAGATGCCACAACAAAATAATAATAATAATAATAATAATAAAGCCTTCAGAAAATTTTTGAGAGTGAAACTATACAAAAGTTACAGGCTTTATCATGGGAAATCAAAACTAGAGTAGAACTTTTTCAGTGAACACAGCTTCCTATTCAAGGGAGGCTGATGGGATCTATCTAGCTTATCCTCTTATTAAAATTTTGAGGTAAATAAACTCCAAAGTTACAATTACATCCCAATTTCTCCGGCTATTCAAACTCAAAAGGTGTATTTCAGCTGTAGATTGATCAAGAAGATCGAAGCAGGAATGACTGCAGCTCAAAGATCAAGGCAATCAAGTTAAGGCTTTGAGCCAAGCTCAAGCCTATATGTAAAAAATAGGAAAAAAATATACTACTCTAAACAGATTTTGTATTTTGGAGCCAAGATGTGTCGAGCTCAATTGCTCAGGCTGACAAATCTCAGCTTAAGCTCAAGCTCATTTCGACCCCTTAGTAAGAGTGGTCATAGAGCAAATATAAGAAGGCTACCAACCCGTTTCATCAGCAATGCGGAGGATCAAGGATACTGAGCTCTCATCATTTTCCTCGCCTTTTAGCAGGAAGATATTGCCCAGTGTCCTGCTCTCAACTTCCACACGAAGAGAAGGCAATTCACAATCAGTGGATTTCCAGAATAATTTCACCATTGGCAAATCACCATCATGAGCATCTGTTCGGAGGGGTAAGTTTTGTGCAGTAGCTGGTCCCTCTGACATCAGACATCGGTCTCCAAAAGCTCCATTTTTGGGCAGGATAATATCAGGAAGGAGGAGAGGACGGTTCTTTGATGCTCCATTAGCTTGAAGAAATGGATCCATTAGAAGTTCATTGGCCGAAAATCTCTGAGATGCTGGGAGCAAGCACTTCTCAATAAATTCTTTGACATCAGGATCTTTCACCTTGGATAGGGCAGCTGGCTTTATGCCCTACAAAGAAAAGGATGATTGTAGCCTACCCCGTCATAAAATAAGTTTCTGGTCAATTTGAAGAGGGATAACTTACAGATGAAACCTTCTTATATATCTGAGCAGAGTTTCTGCATTCACTATATGGGTATTCAAAAGTAACCATCTCAAGCATGCACATCCCAAAAGAATATATATCAGCCAAGTGGTTATAATCCTCGTCATACAATTCAGGTGCCATGAATTCAGGTGTGCCTATAAAAATGGAGTGCAGTCAAAACATTTTACATGATAAATAGTGTATCTAGACCCATCTATATTGACAACATTATTATGGATCAAGCAGATAAAAGTGAGCATGCTGGCAAGAACAATGAATAGAAAACTTCGAGAACAAAAATAAGATAATTAAAGCAGTACCTATTACACTCTTGGCACCTGCCTGCTCCATTACGGTCGCCAATCCTAAATCTCCAATCTTAACTTCTCCTAGGTGACCATTGACAAATATGTTATCACATTTCAAGTCCCTGTGAATGATGGGAGGTTCATGGCTATGGAGATAGCTCAACCCCATTAAAATCTGCCTCGCCCATCCTTTCACAGCCTTAGTGTCAACTTTCCTATGCTTCTTTCGGTATCTACATCACAAATCACACTCACTACCATTGGGCTAACCTCACTGTGAACAGTTAATACAATAAAACAAAAAATATACTAGGATGAAGACATACTGTCTGAGGCTTCCAGATGTGAACAATTCAGTAATGATATTAACTGTCTTTTTCTTCTCATCAATCCAAGAGTTATAAAACCTTATAATATTGCTGTGCTTCAATGACTTTAGTAGGAGAACTTCGGACTTCAGTCTATCCAAATCATCCGGGGAATGAAGTACCTCATCAATCATAAGTTGGCTCCAGGCCACCTCAATCCCATTTACTTCATCAAATGCCTTGTAGCTATATTTAAATAGTTAAGAAAAACAGATTGACTATATCATTCATATTCAACAAGTCCGTTTTTATCTTTCCTTTGTCCAGTAAGGGACAATTACACCTTTCCTTCTAGAAATTACAATCTTTGACATCCTACATGTCCCTATCCACAAAGTATATGACAAATTTTTGAAAGATTGCTGTTTGCCATTTTAGGTGAGCATTTTTTCATACATGTAGATATATACCAATGAAGGATGCAAAATGCAGCCTAGCTATGAGAAGAACTGATCAACCAAAAAAAACCCATATCTGGAAACTACTAAGGATACACTGTCTTGAAAGCACCTTTGCCAAGAACTTCTTGATACTGCAAACTCAACAACAAAACAGTGAGTGAATTTTCAGAAAATCAAAATAGCTTCACCTGTCTATGGAAAAGAAAAATCATAGATGACAGGAAATGCACAAATGTGATCCCCGAAGTCCATCTATCTCCCATCCAGAGATAGAGAGGTCTAAAGAAAAATGGTTAAACAAACTTTGTCAACAAAATATAAGTTCCAGCAATAAATAGAAAAAAAAAAAAAAGAAATGGTACCCGAATATATCGACCAGTTGGATCAATCTCGACAATGTCTGGATCGGGAGGTTCTGCCAGTGTGGCGCCATCATCGCCACTTTCAGAACTTAACATGTCCAGATTTCGGTCAGCAAACATCCAAGCTTCTTAAATTAAAGAATCAACCATAGAGATTAACTAAGCAAGATAATTACTAATGCCATCATCGGAGTTTCAGTTTCTGCGTCAGGTGACAAAATTCTGACACGCCAGAAGTTTTTTTCAATGACACAATGTAACAAAAGAATGCTAACCCACCAGATAGACGCAAACGTGCCACTGTCAAATCAGAGGCTTTTCCGATCCGACATCCATTTGGAAATTATAGAAGAAGAAAATGCGTTCCAAACTATGCGGGAAGACCACCATATGAGCGTCGATTCGATTAAGAAAAAATGAAAAAGAGATAGAGAGACGAAAAATCGACGATCACCAGGAAATCACGTCGGCTAGAGGGCAAACGGGGAGCTGAACCCTAACCCTAAGCACAGAGGAAAATTTGTTGACACAGATCGCAGAACAAACTGTCGAGAAATCAGAAACAAGCGTCGTGTACAGTCCATCAAATCCGAAACTACCATCATGTCATCTCTCTCCTAGAGGTATCTCCGCGATATAAACAAACAGTGGAACACTCCCACGACAAAAACGGCTGCTTTTATATGCTTTTTCATCAATAATAAAATAAAGAGCGGATATATAATAATAATAATAAATTCAATAATTCGATATTTTTTGGTAAATAAATAAATCCAATGATTCGGCTCATCGGCTGCAGTAATTACATAAAAAGGTTCTAGTAATGTTTGTAAATATATTTTTTGTGATAAATAAATTTTCAAAAATAAATACTTTAATATTTATCGCACTAAATTTTTTCTCATAAAAGTTGTAATTATATATTATTTTTTTTTAAATTACGGAAAAATACTTTTTCATTTTCAAGGAATTCTTTCATTATTTTTTTAAATAATATTATATTAACATGATATATACCCAATTTATTATAAAATACAATTTTTATTATCTATATCAATTAGATATAAGTAAAAGAAATTATATGGGATTTTATAATCAATTGTGCGGTAAAAAAAACACCCTAATTAATTCATGGACAATATATTATGGGATTTTTTCCCAATAATATAATAGGAGATTAACTCATCCGATTTCTGAGCAAATTTTATTTGTTGGTCAATTAAATTCCTTATTTTCATATTAGTTTTCGAGTGTCAACCTATATCCAAATACATGACCGTGATGCCAGTAGTTTATTGACTATTTAGGCCAAGTTCTCTAACGTTTTACAAGTGGGACACATAAGGCTCTCACTTTCCCTTCTTGTTTTTTTGGGTACTTTCCCATATTAATTTTTTTATCAAAAACTTTCCCTTCTTACTTTCTAATATATTATCCACTCGTGTGTCAATTATTCACTATTAATATAATAAAAAGAGTTATTAATCAATTTATGAATTACATTAGCCATTTACTCATAAACAACTTTTATTAAAATTTAAAATATCGGTAATCAAGTATATTGAGATTGTTGCAGTCAACACTTGGAACGATATTTTTACATTAAATAAAGAATATATTTATGTTATAATAATTGTGAATCATTTATAGATCTTTTATAGATTTTTTTAAGTTTGAGAAATGATTATTGGTAAAGATCTTTTAGATATGATATATTTTTAAATTTAGGGTATTTTGTTGGCAAAAATCTTATGGTATCTTCACATTCATAAGAAACGAAGTCATTTTATTTATGGAAAAAAATATTTTAATTATATCAATAAAGTGAAATTGTATCCTCTCTGGGTAAAAAAGAAGGATTTGACTATCATCAGCCATCAATTTACATCACTCTCCCTCCCCATAATTGGGGAACGTCACAACGTCTTCAGCATTAATTACATGCCATTTTCAATGAAAATTTTATATTATTTTAAATTAGTATATATTAAATAAATTATAAAATGGAAAATTCACCCCTTCCTTGCCTCTTTGTCCCCTTTAATTCCCTTCCAGATTTGTTTCAACCCTCTTCCAATGCGTCTGCCTCTTTTTATTTTTCTTTGTATATTTTTTCTTGTGATTTTTTTCTAATTTTATTAAGAAAAAAAATGGTATAATGTTATTTACCATACATATCTCAACAGACGAAATATATTTACAAATACAAGAATATGAAATATGTGAACTTATATCAAGTTCAATTTTAACTTATCACGGTTGTCAAATGAAGTTTGCTAGGAAGCTTATCAAAGTCAATTGTGTATATAGCACAGAAGAGGGCAGAGAGCTTCATTTTGCAGACATAAGACAATGGACTACAAATTTTCACCATTGAATCCAACTCTAACGCCCAAATGACATCCAGTTTTCACACAAAAATGTACAGAGATACAAGGAGCTGGAGATAGGTACACTGATGAAGGGAGAATAAAGAGCACTAAACAGTGCCAATATAAAGGAGCATGCCTCCATGTCAAGGAACCTATGAACATCCTCTCTCTGAGCAGCATCTTGTTCTTGTTTTAACCACCATGGATGAATTCTTATGTGAATACTTAGTATTAGGAGGATGTTCAGAGATCCATTCCCATCACAATCAGCATCGTCATTTCGAAGCTTTTGAAAGTGAATCAAAAACACCTTGGATTGTGACATCCTCCACAATCAGAACCTTATCTCGGGATCTAGAGCCAGAACCAAGCGAAACCTGTCTTCTTTTTACTCCTAAGACCTGTCAAATATAGCATAAGAGGAGGCAACTTTCAAATGGTATGACAGCATTACAAGCATGGGCAAATATGCCATAAGTTTGTATATATAGAAAACATCTTCAGCCCTTTGTACAACCACTAATTTGATTTCTCATTGGACTATCCAATCTAATTCAAAACCTAGTAATTAAAACATTACATTACTAGTGGAAGGGAATTGGTAAATCTTTATATAAAAATACTTCCACTACAATATCCATCCCTGAATCTTAGAGGCAAGGATTTACAGCACTTTAGCTATAGAGAACCCGACTTTCAGATGTTTAGAATCAATCAAGTATCAGGAGTTCCCTTTCTCCCTTTGCTTCTGCTTGGGAAAAATTCAGCCAATTAAATCAAAAAGAAAGTAAGGAATTACTGAATCCAAAGAAAAAAGAACAAGAATGAGGAAATGGGGTGATTCAGATTTATCCAAGCTGTCAACAAATTAGTTAAATTGATAGTTCATACAATATTGTAAGATTTATCTACAAACATGGCTCACACAACTTTCAACAAAGGCAGAACATTGTCTATTTAGTACAATAAAATTTCATTTATTCTCCCATGGTCAACAGAAATCTAATGAACAATTTCCCACCAAAACAAAAGCATAACAAGCAAGTGCAACAAAGAAATACATAAACATGAAAAAGGAAATTGCCATTCAAGACTTGAATATAAAAATGATGCCAGCATCAAGACAGTTTAAACCAGAAAATTCATTTCCCACTTCAAATGCTCCTACAAATTGAAATCTCCTCCAAACTTCCCCAAGGATGAGTTCATACTTGGCAATCTTCACTTTGACCAATTTTAGTTTTTGCTAGGACAAAACTATAGGAATGGACAGTCCTTCCATTGCATTGATAGAGGTTGAAGTCCTATTGTACCAACATAAGCCTCAATGTGATGACCAACAGTTCCAGGCCTCGTAACAGATGAGAATAGATATCCGTTCCAGCAAGGTGGTTCGTTCATTGAAAAGTACAATCAGAAGATTCAGAAGCCTCAACGTGGCTTCATTTACCGAAAATAAGACCGATTCCTTACATATAACCGGAGCATAGATTATCTATGGAAAGTGAACGAAAATATGTGCGCAGTAAACAAGCCATATATATATATATTCAATCGAAGTGAGCGGAGGGAGTGTAGACGAACCGAACTCATGTAATCTAGAAGCGCGGCGTTCGCCTCACCATCCTTGGGAGGCGCGTCGATCTGCACACCCACCGCCTCCTCGCTCAAGTCTGCAGGAAAAGACAATAATGGAGGATCAATCAAACAAAAACTAGGTATCTCTATCCAAGGAAAAAAATTGATCGTTCTAAGTGCATGCGCAACAATCTAAACGCACCAGTGATGGAGGCAGACTTGGATCCAGGTTTTGCGTGAATGGTGATGGCAACGGAGGAAGGAGGGACGGGGCGGAGGCACGACGGGAAGCTGTTGGCAGGGGGCTGAGTTGACTCGGCCGAGTTCAATTTCACTTTCCCTTTCTTCGCGGGTGCCATCTGACCCCTAGCCGTCTGGTTTCATGTTTCATGAACTGCCTATTTTCTTGATTCTTACAGCCTGCGCCGGTTCGGTTTTTTATCACGAGCTTTATATTTTTTTTGCTAACAATGACATTAGCTTGTCTCTTCTGCTTTATATGCCAAAATCTCAAATAACCTATTAATTTTTATCAGAAATCTTAAATAAATATTTTAAAATAATTTTGTAATATTTATATAATATTTTAAATAAAATTATAAAATTTACATTATTTTACTTATAGCTAGGTAGAGGAGGCTTGATAAATATTATGGTTATATTTAAATGAACTTAAAAATATTAATTTCTTATTTAACCCTAGTTAAAAAGTTAGAGTTGCATTTGAGCAAAAAAATAACATTTTATTTGAGTTATTATTTAAAAGAAAAAAAAAAGTAAAACTAGAGGTTATGTGAGATTTCACCCCTTTTTAAATAATGGCTAAAATTCCAAAGTACGTTCTTTAATGTCATGTGAGATTTTTAATATAATTTTAAGGTGGATTTCAAATAGCTAGTAAATTAAATACTATTTCTTTTAAAAAATTAATAGCCATAATATACTCATTTTTACTTTTTATCAATTTAGACAAATTAAAATTATCGCACAAAATTTGTGCATAATTGGATGAAATGATAAAGTTCATACCAACATTGATAAAAAGCACATGTTCAATTAGGTAAAATAACGATCAAAATTGATATAACAGCCAAAATTTTATACTGATCAGGTTCCAAAAAAATTATGCCAAGATTGATAAAGGTGGGAAGGTAATCATTAACTCAAAAAAAAAGTATCCATAGAAATCATTTATTTATTTTTAAAATTTTATAATATATTATTATTTATAAAGTTACTTCATATAACTTATAATAATTATAATTTTATCCCATAATAATAATAGAAACAAGTGTCCCTTTTTTTCTTTAAACTATTAGTTACAATATAAATAATTATATGAAGTCAATAATATAATTATTGATAATGGCTAATAGACTCTATAATGGTTAGTTCTTCTCAAACTTATAATATTAGTAGAATATTTAAATTTCTAAAAATTAATTGTTATATTAAAAAAATAGGTGAAGTAAATATTACTTTTGATTCACATAATTTACTTTCTAAGCAAGAGTTTCAAGTTTCAATTAGTTATAATATATAGTGTTATAAGTTTTAGGAGCCCTCTCCTACTATTAGATTTAAAAGACAATATATTATATTATTTATATAATGATAATCTATATCTCAATAAAATATAAAATATATCATAATTGATATATTAGTTACATTTTAAATAATTTTAATATTTAAATAGTTATTAAATTTAATGTAATCAATAAAATTCTCTATCTTGCATTACTCCGTATTTGGAAGTTATCATGTAGGAGTGACTCACTGATCTTGAGCAACTACTAGCTACTCGAATTTATTCATCTAATATGCTTAGACAGTAATTTCTAGTTTTCCAACAACTACCAGCTACACAAATCCTTTCATCTACTATTTTTAAGCAATCATTTTTAGTTTTATAAAAATAACTTATTTCCAGGTTTCATATAAATTACATAAATATAAAACATATTCAGTAACTTTCATGGTAGCATAGTGAAAAACTCCATCTTCTTTCCATCATTAAATTATTAGATAAACTACATGTTCTTTCCATCATTAAATTATTAGATCATGTTGTTATTATTTTTAACGCAAGATGATTGACTACACTGGTATAAGATTACTTTAAGGTAAAGGTTTAGATATTTTCTCCCATATTTTCATTCTCCATCTTCCTTATTAATATTATTGTTGAAGTTTAGTTATTTATCATTTAGTCTTAAATTTGCACAACATGTTTATTATTATAATTTCTACAAAAGCTATTGTATCAATTTTGCAAAGAGTTTTATTTTTTCTCCAATACCCTTTGTATGGTGTTGATACTAGTTTTATAGGAGACCACACTACTGGTGTTTGACTCTTCCTTTTTTAAAACTTTTGTCTTGATTTTTTTTCCTAAGGATTTTTCTTCATTTTTCCGATATTTTGACTTTTATAATTCTTTCATAGAAAGTCTTCATTCCTTCCTTTGAATTTTCGAGTAAGGTATTGAATCAATAAACTTTTGAGTATAAAAGTTTTATTCATTGATTTATTAGCCATAAATATGACTTCTTACAAAAAAAATTATATTTAATTTCTCGCTATCTCTCGCTATCTTCCCTCAGGAGGTTTGAGAGTGGGTGTTGGTTTCTTTGGGAAATATGATCATTCATGGCATTTGTCATATTTGGTGCTGGGCTCATAATATCTTGAGGAGTAAGTTTGACAATAGGAATGACAAAATTTGGCTCTTCCTGTCATAAAAACTTTGTACTTTTTCAGTACTATGGGCTTGCATTTATATGATTGTCTCATAAGGTTTGTAGATCAAGACTCTCTTTTAATACATATAGGTGGGAGTTTTTTAAATGCCCTTATGTAGTTGGCATAGAATTTCCATAATTTCCTCCAGTTTCCTATTGAGTAAGTGCCAGGTTTGAAGTTTGGTCTCAAGATCCTATTGGGTTCTTAGTTTTGGTAGAGTTGTCTCATGTTCAATCGACTTTGGTAGAGTTCTATTCATTTTGGAAATTCTTCTACAAGAATAGTTTTATTATAAGTTTGGAATTTTTATAGAATTTATGTAACAAATTACTTCCGACATTGTTCAAAAATATTTCCCAAGTTTTTCAAATTTTAAAAATTGAAATTTACTTTTAAAACCATGTTTAAAAATCTTAAACTCTAATACCACTTAAGTTGTCACGTCCGAACCCGGTTTGTCCGAACTTGTGAACAACCTGCCACACTTCCTAATACTATAATAGTGACCACAACCATCATTGTAGTACCGACATGAGTAAGGCTTAGAATAATAGTAAAACAACATATCATAATATTTCTACAAGATATCCATGAATGCATAGTGTTGTTCATAAAACTAAAAGAGGGAAAACATACTGAACAAGTAAATCAACTTCTAATATACTCATTGACGTTATATTACCTAAAAGGGATAAGGGAGGAAGTGAATTCACAACTCAGTTAGTAGGATTGACTTACATCGTGACATCATATCCACAATTCAGCACATACACTAAAGTGATCATAAGGATACTTTAGAATTTCTTTTCTAGAGATTAAACCAAAAAGGGTTTTTGGTTAACATATAGACAAGCTAGCAACTTGTTTATAATTAAAAATCTTCCACAAGCTTATTATGTTTCATTCACAGGCTTGTATCTAACAAGCTAATAATATCCATTCCTATCTAGAAGGACTTTATACAAATTTTATTTATTCAATGTTTTAATTCATGGGTTTGTATTAGACAAACAGTCAACATACCAAACATCATTTTAATCATAAATGGATCATGCATTCATAGAATAAACATTCTATATGTCTCACTTGTGATCCAGAGCACCTTTACCGACCATCCTGGTATGAGGCTACAACCTAGACCACATTGGTATATGGCTACAACCTTGACCATTCGTTTGTGTGAGTACTATGGTCCAACCCCTAGACATATTGATTGAGTTGTCCACCATAGAGGGACTAGACCTTTTACTTTCATCAGGTCTAATGTGCATAGGACTCCTAGAGCCCCTAACATACTAGTCCAATGAGAGCTTCACTTGTACCAACCTTGCTAACAAACATCCCTTAGAACCATCATTACCATATACCAAACTTCTTATGATCCCATTTATGATCACACACAATTTAGAAGTCTTTATTTAAGACCTTTAACTTTGTACTACTCGTCCAATGGGTTGAGACCTGACTCTCATTCGATAGTATTTAATAGGCATAACCCATTTCACAAATCATTAGATTTTGGTATTTTGACATGCTCTTAATTAATAATACTTTTATTTATGGGACTTGGTCAGTTCTCATTGGACTTGGGCCCACTTATTAGGTTTTCAAAAATACCACATTGGGGCAACTTTCACAAAACTAGATCTAACTGACTCTTATCAATCATGTGATCCACCTGTCCTATATCAACAACTGAAATTAGAACGTTAACTTCACAAAAATAGATCTAATCAACTCTTATCGATCATGTGCTTCGTCTGTATCCTACATCGATAGCTGAAATTATATTGTTAACTTGATGTGTGTTCACACACCTTTCACAATAAATTCTATAATCTGGATTCATACTTATTACAAAAATATATATCGAAAATAATTTTGAGTAGTTTCACATAGTCACTATATTATATTTATGTAAAAGGGTTTAAAGCGATTATGATGTTCAACTTGCGAGTAATAACGTATCATTAACCCAATTGGACTCAATATCAAAAAGCCTACTTACCCTTAATTCGAGACTTGTTCCTCACAGGTGTTTTCCGAGTCTTGTTTGCCTTTATTTTGCACAAACGAGTAGGAATTCATTCTCAAAATAAATTGGAAAATTAGGTTATAAAACATATGTAATTACACTTTTTTGCTCATCATGGTAATTACACATAAGACACTTTTCATTATTTTCAATTGTGTTCTTAAGTTATACCTTATTTCTAATTATTACTTAAGATGATTAAATCTTTCATTTTGGGTACCTAATTTCTATTTATTTTCAATAGGGTACTTGATTTATCATTATTTGTATGTAAATCCCCATCTTTTTAAAAATTACAATTTAGTCCACAAACTTTCAAAATTTACAATTTGGTCCTCTAACTTTGATTATCATAAAATCAAGTTTAAACCTTTCCAATTGGATCCTAACATGATTATAATTATCTTACCTATGTCCACATGATCATACTAAGCTTTGATTCGTCCAATTTGGCTTAAAATTAAACTTAAACGAAGTTTTGTGGGAAAATATTGCTAGAGAGAGAACGCTTCGATTACTTACTAGAGAGGGCTCTTTGGTCGGAGTTTTTGATATAGAAAGCTAGCTCTCCTCCTCAGGATCCTCCCTGGATTAACGAAACCTCAATTGGTAGCCTATGTTGTGCAAAATGAGACTCATAAGGCATGCATGGAGGCTATTTACATATTTTGCTTATCAATTGCTAAATTCTCGTGGAAAATATATACTTGTTTTTGGGCACAATGTGTATTTTTATGAAAGTTTTAAATTTCTATTGAATTCCATAACTTTTTATTCTGAAACCTTTATTTTGTACTACTTTAGTGAAGGTACCCACCAGTTTGTACTACTTTAGTAAAGGTACCCACCAGTGTAACACTAAGGAGACATGATGGGCTGCCATCATACCCCGGCCTGGGAATTCAAGCCCAGATGTGACAAAATCGACTAAGGAAAGGCCAAATATTGATTGAACTAGCTGATTAATTCATCGAAAACATGACTTCCTCACACACCATGCACCTTCTCCATCCAACTAACCTGATCCGTGTCCCAACTGTCGAACTTTTCCATGATTTTATTTATCATTTTCTCCCCTACACCTGCAAAAGGGGATTATCTAAAAATGCTACAATTTAGTTAAGTTTTACATCAATAGAGGCACATATAAGCAACTAACTTGTCCATCTACATCTCATGTAGAGAAATTGAGTTGATATCCCCTTTGAATTTGAAATTTTGGTCTAAAAGTAGAGAGAGAATGCTCTAAAAATTTTTCAGATCATCTAAGCTTTCGAGCCAAAATGTTTCATCTCCCAACCACAAAAATCTTGTTTCTTGTCTTCATAGAACCGTGTTGACCTTCTCTTATTCCATGAGGTTGAGACTCAAAATGAGAGTATTTAAAAACCACCTTAACAAAGCCATTTTAAGGCTTGTGCTCTCGAAAGAGAAAAGTTGAGTTCTTTCAACCACGATTTAAGAGACCCGACGACACCATTCCGATTGACACCGGTGTCAAACAAACTATATGACTCTCCTCGACCTTTTCATGATTTTATTTATCATTTTCTCCCCTACACCTGCAAAAGGGGATCCTCTAAAAATGCTACAATTTAGTTAAGTTTTACATCAATAGAGGCACATATGAGCAACTAACTTGTCCATCTACATCTCATGTAGAGCAATTGAGTTGATATCCCCTTTGAATTTGAAATTTTGGTCTAAAAGTAGAGGGAGAATGCTCTAAAAAAATTTTAGATCATCTAAGCTTTCGAGCCAAAATGTTTCATCTCCCAACCACAAAAATCTTGTTTCTTGTCTTCATAGAACCGTGTTGACCTTCTCTTATTCCATGAGGTTGAGACCCAAAATGAGAGTATTTAAAAACCACCTTAACAAAGCCATTTTAAGGCTTATGCTCTCGAAAGAGAAAAGTTGAGTTCTTTCAACCACGATTTAAGAGACCCGACGACACCATTCCGATCGATACCGGTGTCAAACAAACTATATGACTCTCCTCGACCTTTTCATGATTTTATTTATCATTTTCTCCCCTACACCTGCAAAAGGGGATCCTCTAAAAATGCTACAATTTAGTTAAGTTTTACATCAATAGAGGCACATATAAGCAACTAACTTGTCCATCTACATCTCATGTAGAGAAATTGAGTTGATATCCCCTTTGAATTTGAAATTTTGGTCTAAAAGTAGAGAGAGAATGCTCTAAAAATTTTTCAGATCATCTAAGCTTTCGAGCCAAAATGTTTCATCTCCCAACCACAAAAATCTTGTTTCTTGTCTTCATAGAACCGTGTTGACCTTCTCTTATTCCATGAGGTTGAGACCCAAAATGAGAGTATTTAAAAACCACCTTAACAAAGCCATTTTAAGGCTTGTGCTCTCGAAAGAGAAAAGTTGAGTTCTTTCAACCACGATTTAAGAGACCCGACGACACCATTCCGATCGACACCGGTGTCAAACAAACTATATGACTCTCCTCGACCTTTTCATGATTTTATTTATCATTTTCTCCCCTACACCTGCAAAAGGGGATCCTCTAAAAATGCTACAATTTAGTTAAGTTTTACATCAATAGAGGCACATAGGAGCAACTAACTTGTCCATCTACATCTCATGTAGAGCAATTGAGTTGATATCCCCTTTGAATTTGAAATTTTGGTCTAAAAGTAGAGGGAGAATGCTCTAAAAAAATTTTAGATCATCTAAGCTTTCGAGCCAAAATGTTTCATCTCCCAACCACAAAAATCTTGTTTCTTGTCTTCATAGAACCGTGTTGACCTTCTCTTATTCCATGAGGTTGAGACCCAAAATGAGAGTATTTAAAAACCACCTTAACAAAGCCATTTTAAGGCTTGTGCTCTCGAAAGAGAAAAGTTGAGTTCTTTCAACCACGATTTAAGAGACCCGACGACACCATTCCGATCGACACCGGTGTCAAACAAACTATATGACTCTCCTCGACCTTTTCATGATTTTATTTATCATTTTCTCCCCTACACCTGCAAAAGGGGATCCTCTAAAAATGCTACAATTTAGTTAAGTTTTACATCAATAGAGGCACATATGAGCAACTAACTTGTCCATCTACATCTCATGTAGAGCAATTGAGTTGATATCCCCTTTGAATTTGAAATTTTGGTCTAAAAGTAGAGAGAGAATGCTCTAAAAAAATTTTAGATCATCTAAGCTTTCGAGCCAAAATGTTTCATCTCCCAACCACAAAAATCTTGTTTCTTGTCTTCATAGAACCGTGTTGACCTTCTCTTATTCCATGAGGTTGAGACCCAAAATGAGAGTATTTAAAAACCACCTTAACAAAGCCATTTTAAGGCTTGTGCTCTCGAAAGAGAAAAGTTGAGTTCTTTCAACCACGATTTAAGAGACCCGACGACACCATTCTGATTGACACCGGTGTCAAACAAACTATATGACTCTCCTCGACCTTTTCATGATTTTATTTATCATTTTCTCCCCTACACCTGCAAAAGGGGATCCTCTAAAAATGCTACAATTTAGTTAAGTTTTACATCAATAGAGGCACATAGGAGCAACTAACTTGTCCATCTACATCTCATGTAGAGCAATTGAGTTGATATCCCCTTTGAATTTGAAATTTTGGTCTAAAAGTAGAGGGAGAATGCTCTAAAAAAATTTTAGATCATCTAAGCTTTCGAGCCAAAATGTTTCATCTCCCAACCACAAAAATCTTGTTTCTTGTCTTCATAGAACCGTGTTGACCTTCTCTTATTCCATGAGGTTGAGACCCAAAATGAGAGTATTTAAAAACCACCTTAACAAAGCCATTTTAAGGCTTGTGCTCTCGAAAGAGAAAAGTTGAGTTCTTTCAACCACGATTTAAGAGACCCGACGACACCATTCCGATTGACACCGGTGTCAAACAAACTATATGACTCTCCTCGACCTTTTCATGATTTTATTTATCATTTTCTCCCCTACACCTGAAAAAGGGGATCCTCTAAAAATGCTACAATTTAGTTAAGTTTTACATCAATAGAGGCACATATGAGCAACTTACTTGTCCATCTACATCTCATGTAGAGCAATTGAGTTGATATCCCCTTTGAATTTGAAATTTTGGTCTAAAAGTAGAGGGAGAATGCTCTAAAAAAATTTTAGATCATCTAAGCTTTCGAGCCAAAATGTTTCATCTCCCAACCACAAAAATCTTGTTTCTTGTCTTCATAGAATCGTGTTGACCTTCTCTTATTCCATGAGGTTGAGACCCAAAATGAGAGTATTTAAAAACCACCTTAACAAAGCCATTTTAAGGCTTGTGCTCTCGAAAGAGAAAAGTTGAGTTCTTTCAACCACGATTTAAGAGACCCGACGACACCATTCCGATTGACACCGGTGTCAAACAAACTATATGACTCTCCTCGACCTTTTCATTATTTTATTTATCATTTTCTCCCCTACACCTGCAAAAGGGGATCCTCTAAAAATGCTACAATTTATTTAAGTTTTACATCAATAGAGGCACATATGAGCAACTAATTTGTCCATCTACATCTCATGTAGAGCAATTGAGTTGATATCCCCTTTGAATTTGAAATTTTGGTCTAAAAGTAGAGAGAGAATGCTCTAAAAAAATTTTAGATCATCTAAGCTTTCGAGCCAAAATGTTTCATCTCCCAACCACAAAAATCTTGTTTCTTGTCTTCATAGAACCGTGTTGACCTTCTCTTATTCCATGAGGTTGAGACCCAAAATGAGAGTATTTAAAAACCACCTTAACAAAGCCATTTTAAGGCTTGTGCTCTCGAAAGAGAAAAGTTGAGTTCTTTCAACCACGATTTAAGAGACCCGATGACACCATTCCGATCGACACCGGTGTCAAACGAACTATATGACTCTCCTCGACCTACCCCTGCCTTGTCCTAGCCTAGGTAAGCCTCCAACCTCCCTTCCTAATGTATTTTTTGGTGTTGGGTTACCTATGTAATCTTTGACCAAAACTAAACAACCGTAAAATAAGATTGCATTTATGAACTCACTTTTAGTGGTCGACATTGATGTACTCCCGAGACACCAGGTTTGTTTCCCCTCACTCATGGTCATCACCTCTTTTGTCTCCAGTGAGTATTTTGACCAAAACTTTAACTTTACTATTTTGTCTAGAATAGAAAAATGACCAAAATTGACAAAAAAATGACCACAATTGGGACCCCTGAGACCACCCTAAGGATCATAAAAGAACTAATGAAGTATTTATGATGGATTTAAGGGACTAAGTATCAAGTTGAAGAAGTTTTCAAAAATTAAGAATTAAAATGCAAACTTTAAAAGTTTGGGAGCTACTTTGCAAAAATGAAAAACTTGGGAAATTTTGTAGAAATGTGATGAAGTTTTGGAGAAGTTTAAGGAATAATATGTTATTTTTTGATGTTTAAGGGATTAAGTGTGGTTTTTGGAAATTTAGGCATAAAAATGTAAATTTTGGAAATATGGACTAAAAATAGTATTTTGAAACTTTGGGGACTGAAATGGTTCCAGCCCGTTTGGTTGGAATCCTCGTGATCAACCCGCCACCCTTCCCCATACTAAATTAATATTTCTACCAAATAGATAGAGGAAGGTAAAGGCATAGAAGTAAACATGTTTTCTATAACAAAATTTACGAAACCTTTAAATAATGGTTTACCTGTTCATGGTACCTTTGACTTGCTCTCCTAGCTTCTGCTTTTCTTTACAAGAGGTTTTTCTTAAAAAGGGTTTAGTGGAGGGGGTGAATTCTACAACTCAATGAGCGTGTGTTAGGGTGACCTTTTTAAGGACAAAAGAGGTTTTTAAAATACTTTTCTTTTTGTTTATGAATTTAGTGAATTTAACTTCATTGAAACAATGTTTTAACTATTCCCCTTGCTTGGGTTGGTTTAGCACACAATCACATTCGCCCTTTATCACAAAGGGATAACACGTTCACAAAACAATTCCCGAATGCTCCACTTGTGGACCGGAGCATCTTTACCGTCCACCCTAATAGAAGTCCTGAACATCTACTCTGAGTTTGAGTAGACATCAATTATTTTAATTATGAATACACTCTCTTCCAACACCCATTCACTGAGTTATCGAACTCACCCTCTCCCTTTACCCTTTTTCAGGTAATCGAGGGAAAACCCACTTAAAGACTTTTTTTATAGATGAACCTGCAAGACAAATATGTAAAGTTTATATATTCAGTTTTGATTAATATTATTACATGAAAGATATAGGTGAAAAGAACGTTTTACTCCTCATGGTTTAGAGAAGGGGAAAACCCTTAATAAATCGGGAGAGTGGCAGGTTGCTCACGGGGATCCAACCAAACCAGGTCGGGGCATGACATCATAGTTTTTCCCCGTGATTTTTTATGACTTCTTGGTTAATTGGGATTTTCCAATTTCATAATTTTTTAAATTGAAAGGTAAATCGGTAATTTTTGAAAGAAGATGGTCAAATATGAAATTTTAGCAAGTTTTGGGATCAATAAGGATTTTGTAGAAGTATGAAGGTCATTTTCATAATTTTATAAAATGTGAAGAATTAATTAGTAATTTAAAAATGAAAATAAATACAACTATGAAAGTTTAGGACATAGGAAGGACAAATAAGGAATTTGGATATATGAAGGGTGAAAATGATATATTTTTTTTGGTAAATTATGTAAGTAAGTAATTTGAATATATGAGAGATAAAATAATAATTTTCAAAAGGATAAAGAGTAAGAATGTAAAATTAAGGAAATATGAGGAAAAAGGGAGATAGATTATGGGAAGTAAAAGTGAATGGTAAAATAGAGGGATTTGAGACGTTAGGAAAGGTAGAGAGATTGGTTCAAATGTTTTGTCATGGATTGACTAAATAATAAGCTATAGACAAACACTTACCAAAAGCGTAGGTGTACAAGTAGTATCAATATGGCAAAATAGACTTTCCTGATCGAACATAATTAATGTGCACAAATGTAGGTTAATAGAAACCTACACACAATAAGAACCCGTAGAAACATGAGAACTCATGTGAGTGATATCACCTAATATTCTAACTCAGGTGAGTGATATTTACAAGCCTCGAGTGCGATTGAATCGACTTTTGCTATTTACAACTTTAGAAAATATATAATTTCGCATCGTTAATGGTAGGTAGTCTTTAAAAGTATGAGTTTCCTCATGTGTGCACACGTGTGCCATGCACCTTCTCCGACTAACTTGATATGGATGAGGGACAATCTCGTGAAAATGGGATTTTAAAAGCATGAGAGACAATCTCATAATTTTGAAAAATATGATGGGTTGATTAGTAATTTGAGAAAGGAAAAAGGACAAGGAATTTTGGATATAGGAAGGACAAATGAGAAATTTGGAATAATGAAAGCTAAAAATAGAATTTTTGGGAAAATTATGGGTAAGTAAGTAATTTTAATATATGATGGGCAAAACGATAATTTTTGAAAGGATGAAAAATAATAATGTAAAATTAAGAAAATGCGAGGAAAAATGAAGATGAATTTTGGGAAGTACAAATTAAGGGTAAAATAAAGGATTTTGGGACCCTATCAAGAAAAGAGAGAGATTAGAGAGAGATTTATTCTCCAAATGTTAAGCCATAAATTGACTAAGTAATAAGTTATAGGCAAACCTAAAAGTGGGTCAAGTAGTACCAATGTGACCAAATAGACTTTCCGGATATAGTACAAATCTTGTACACAAATTATAGGTCAATAGAACCACGACAATACATCTCTTGAAAACACGAGAACTCAAGTACTAAAGTCCTAGCCTAGGTGGTGATATTTTTTTACGTTGAGTCTTATTAGATCGACTTTAGCGCTTTACAACTTTAGAAAATATATCATAATGCATCATTTTATAAAATATTTAAGAAAGCATGTGAACTCGCTATAGAGACCACCTTCGGGATAGTTCCCGAATAGGTTTTGAAATTTGGACTAAGATCCAAATCAAATTTTAAAGAAATTGAACTACGATTTAGAAATACCTTGAGTAAGTGATACTTTTCAAGAAACATAACTGAGGTTTTAACATATTAAAAAGAGCCCAATATTTTTATAAAATGAATTCATGGCCTAATATTACAAAATGAAAAGGGTCAACATCTCACATTTTGAATAAATGAACTAGTGTCCTAAGCCATGAAAGAAATGACATAGCTTGATATTTACAAAAAAAAATGAACTATCATGCTAACCTTAGGAAATAAGGGCAGTCCGATATATTTTCTAGAAAATGGATTATGTTCCGTCCATTTTTTTTTAATTATGAATGAATTTTAAATGTGATGTGGGTAGAGTCCATATTCAAAATTCACTTTCATGAAAATGATTAATTTTATCGATGGAAACCAACACTAACTCTACATTTTATACAAACATTTTATTCATGCATAGTAAAAGACATAATTCAATAACTTGTTCACCTAGAGTGAGTTTAAGTGATGTTATAATGGATACTAGAGTTAGTGGTATGAGGGGAGGGGTATTTCTTCTCTAGTGAGTCAAACATAATAGGTGTAGGTCTATTTGTATTTTAGACTAGATGCTAGTTGGTTAACAATTTTAATTATTTCTTATAGTATGGTTCCAACTATCGAAACTATTTTTCACAAAAGCCAAATTATAACTTAGTATTTAGTTCATTGATATTAGTGAGAGAGTTCCAACTAATGAATTATTTTTATTGAAAATTAAGTTTTTGATCTCATGCATGCATTAATAATAAAGACACTTCGGTTTACGAAGGGAGCTCTTCTATGAATGTTTGAACCTTTTCTAATAAATGGCGATTGAACTATGTACGAAATCAAAATAACGACTTAATTTAAATTATAAAGAGTAAAAGTAGGATTTATAGCTAACCCTTCATTGAGTTGTTAAAATTCATCCTATTGAGGTGATTAAGTTAAATACCCACCAAGAAGTTGTGCTTAATGTATAAACATTTACTTAAAAAAAATTCATTTAGTATTGTAATTATTCTTCATGTTATTTGGTGAATTATTTTTTCAAACTTTTATTAATTTTTGAGAAAATTGATATATATTTTTACATTATTAGTATTACACCCTATTTAAATTATATGAATGTGACACTTACTATTATAGCATTAAAAGAGTGTTACAAATTGTTAGTATACTCAACTCGTCACTCGAGTCAGGATGTGATATGACAACTCAAAAACAAAGAAAGTTCATGTTTAAATGCCAAGATGCTAAGATTGAGATTGAAAAATGTCGAAAGAGTTTTCTAGGTGTCCTCTAGATTAAAAACATGATATTTGGGGTGTCGGGGTCGATTGACATTGTATCTTGTTTTCGACTTTCAAATAAAATTTTAACATGTTGTCAGAGAGTTTGCGAGAACACACTTAATAAAGGCTTGTATGAAAGTTGGCAACTTCCACATAGTTTTTGTTATGTAAAAAATAATCAAAATTTGGGCTTTCTCTATATGTTTATTATAGTTGTAACACAAATAAAAAATAAATACTACTCAAGTCTGAAGTCCGAAGTCCAAACTTTTAAAGAGTGTTTTGACTCTTAAAAGAGTTTATGTGAACCTTTTAAAGGAATTTTATAATTTACACTTAATTTTTGTTATTTGAAAAATGATCAAAAAAGTTTGCAACTTACACATGGTTTTTGTTATGTAAAAAATAATTAAAATTAGGGCTTTCTCTATATGTTTAGTATAGTTGTAACACAAAGAAAAAATAAATACTATTCAAATCCGAACTTTTAAAGAGTGTTTTGACTCTCAGAGAGTTTATGTGAACCGAATTTTATAATTTACACGTAATTTTTGTTATTTGAAAAATGATCAAAAATTAAAATTTTGAGAATTTTTTTTAATATTATGTATCGATAAGAATGATATAAGTAAAGAAAAAGTCCAGTATGAAAAAAAGATAAGCTTGGTCTAACTAATCTTTTTTAATCACTATTTTAGTTTATTATTTTTTTAATTTTATTTATTTACATAATTAATTCATATTGTAATATTGGTTCAATTTGAATAATTTTGTTAAACAAATCTCAATTTAATCATATTTTTGAGAACTGGATATTAAAATTATTTTCTTACTATTGGCAAAGGATAGTATACACATCTCATATATATCTACTAAGAATATATTATTAGATTACTCCTATTGAATTTAGTATTAGTATTTATGTAAATGGGTAATTTAAAAATACTGATATTTTGTCATGAGATAGAGTAATATATATTTATGATGTTTTTTAAGCAAATAACATTTTGTGTAGTTACTTTATAAGTAAATAATAATTTAATATGATATCTCAATCATTAATCCTAGCCACTCTTTTTCCACACCAATCTCGGTTGAACAATATAATTACTACTTTTTAATTAATTACTTCCATCCGTGATATAATTTGGAGTTTTGTGAATAATTTGATTGAATTAAATATTTTATCATAAATAACATGATTATTTGTTAAGGAAAATGATAATATTACATTATTAGCACTATATTTATTATAATATTTATTTTTTAAAAAATGGTCAATAGCATTAGTTTTCTATGGAAAAAATAAAATTTTAGCCATATAAAATATAAAATAGAAAATATTCATCACAAAACTAAAATTATGTAAAATAGGAGAAATAAATAAAAGTTTTATTTTTTAGGTAATTTGCCGAGAAAAAAATATGTTTGTGTAATGAGAAACAATGAGGATTAAATTGAAATAAAGTGAATATTAGAGGACGCATCAAGAAATCTGTGTAATCTTTCCAGGATATCTCCATCAGTGCTCAGCTCCTTTATGTAGTTCTATGTAAGCACACACACCTGTTCTTATCAGAGAGAGAGAGAGGCAAACAGACCAAGAGACAGGGGCCGTCATCATCGGAGGTCCATTTCGAGTTCAATTCCCTCCGATTTCCCTCTCTGTGAATAAGGTGAGCTCAGATCTGGACATCCTTTTCTTTCTATCTCTTTCTCGCTCCTCTATTCGCAAGATTCTTCGTGCCTGCACTGAATCGTTCCGATGCTTCTTTCATTGTTACTTTATGCAAGTTTGATCGGATTTCAAGTTGATCTATCTTATTTCACGGTCTGATCTTCCATTTCGGTCACATGTTGGAATAGTACATCAAAACATCTGAGCACACTATTAAATGTAAGGAACAATTTTTTTTTGAAAATTAGGAAACATAAATTCGGGCTTGTGTTATGCTTGTATGCATGGCGTCCCTTTAGATACCAAAAAGGTGTTTCACGGCAAGATCCACCTATGTACATTTCAACTACTTTTTGGCCTTTCGTCAAGTTTATATAGTTTTTCCTGGAATTATTTATACGCAACAGTTAATTGCCACTTAAAAATTTTAAATAATTGATCTTATTGTTACAATTTTTAATTATAATGTGAAATTGACCTTGTGCTCTGTAGATCTATGTTATTGATCTCCGCTTGGATTTTTTTGGCCCGGTAAAACAGCAGAAAGGAAATTTGACAATTTATAGTTGATGTATTCTTTCATTGTTAGATAGGAAAATTGAGAGGAAAAGTTCTACTGTTTTGAAGATGTTGGGAGTATATGTTTGAGAATTTATAAAATTGGTATTATAGTTTTGTGCCTTTGATTTGATCTTCTAAGGTCTCATTCTAGAGCTATTTCGTTGAATCTAGAACTTTCTACATTATACACATCTTTGATTGTGATTTTCTGCAATAGGAGTCTGATCCACTAGATTATGTTAATTTATTTTTATGTCCTCATGTTACTGCTTTCTGTTTGCAGATCATAAAAAATGGCAGATGGCGAGGATATTCAGCCCCTTGTTTGTGACAATGGAACTGGAATGGTGAAGGTGGGCTAAAGAATTTTATGCGAGGAAAATGCAAATCTGAATTAGCTAATATGTCTACGTAAATGCTGCTTCACTTTTTATAGCCTTTTTACTTTGCCTTTCACATTTAGGCTGGATTTGCTGGAGATGATGCTCCTAGGGCAGTCTTCCCGAGTATTGTCGGTCGTCCTAGGCACACTGGTGTCATGGTTGGAATGGGACAAAAGGATGCTTATGTTGGTGATGAGGCCCAGTCAAAGAGAGGTATTCTCACCTTGAAATACCCAATTGAACACGGTATTGTCAGTAACTGGGATGACATGGAGAAGATTTGGCATCACACATTCTACAATGAGTTACGTGTTGCCCCTGAGGAGCACCCTGTGCTTCTGACAGAGGCACCTCTCAATCCTAAGGCCAACAGGGAAAAGATGACACAGATCATGTTTGAGACATTTAATGTGCCTGCTATGTATGTTGCTATTCAGGCAGTTCTCTCTCTATATGCCAGTGGCCGGACAACTGGTAGGTAAAGTTAATTAAATACTTGATTTTTCTTTTTGGAAATTCTTATTGTTTCTGCTTACCACTAGGATGCTCTGATTTTGCTAGGTATTGTGTTGGACTCTGGTGATGGTGTGAGTCACACTGTACCAATCTATGAGGGTTATGCACTTCCTCATGCCATCCTCCGGCTTGATCTCGCTGGTCGGGATCTCACTGATTCTTTGATGAAAATACTTACTGAGAGAGGGTACATGTTAACTACCACTGCCGAACGGGAAATTGTCCGTGATATGAAGGAAAAGCTTGCGTATGTTGCCCTCGATTATGAGCAAGAGCTTGAGACTGCTAAACGCAGCTCATCTGTGGAGAAGAACTATGAGCTCCCTGATGGGCAGGTAATCACCATTGGGGCTGAGAGATTCCGATGCCCAGAAGTCCTCTTCCAGCCATCTATAATTGGCATGGAAGCTGCAGGAATTCACGAGACTACCTACAATTCCATCATGAAGTGTGATGTTGATATCAGAAAGGATCTGTATGGTAACATTGTGCTCAGTGGAGGCACCACTATGTTCCCTGGTATTGCAGATAGGATGAGCAAGGAGATCACTGCTCTTGCCCCAAGCAGCATGAAGATCAAGGTGGTTGCACCCCCAGAGAGAAAATACAGTGTGTGGATTGGAGGGTCCATTCTTGCTTCTCTCAGCACCTTCCAGCAGGTAAGTGCTCTCTTTATTTAGCTTGGTTTTCACTAATGGGTTTTCTATTCCATTTGTTTACAGTGATGTTGATGTTTTCTTCTATAAATCAAATTCAGATGTGGATCTCCAAGGGCGAATATGATGAATCTGGTCCAGCGATTGTCCACAGGAAGTGCTTCTAAATTCTGCCAGTATATCATTCTATTGTGGTTTTGGTCTTTTCACTTTCAGTTGGTTTTCTGTGTCTTTGGTGTGAACTTGAGCTTGATCTTCATGGAAAGGAAGAATGAAGATGGACATTGAAGGAGGGCAATCAAAATTCATCATAACCATAAGCTTCTTGTTCATTCTCTGAGTCAGTAATTTCTTTTTGAAAAGCAGGTCTGGTCGTTGTCTTGTTGCTTTACTAGGTTCCTGATGCAGGAGGAGCTTTTTCTTCTCATTCAATTTAAGATCATTTCGTCCAAGATTGATGTTTATATTGCATGATGAACTTGATGCTAGTAGTATCAATCAGTTGGTCATTTACAGACATGCTATTGAAGTTTTCTTGATATAAGGTGATGAACAGTATGTTGATGGAATAATAATAGATTTGTTTGCCACATCCTGAATTCATTGTGTTAAGTTTAATGGTGAATCTTTTGGATCCAATACTATTATAGTTTTCTAGAGTGTATAACCTTTTGTTTGGTAGATTACTCAAATGCTATAATATTCAAGCACTATCAATAATACTAAAAAATCAGATTGTGCATGGGATTAGGGATTTGTTGATATATTGAACTTCTGCTTGAAGCACGTGTTACCACGCTAATAGCGTTGTTTGCCTGATCTTGTATTCAATCATTGGGTTAAGTTTAAGGTGGATTATATGTTGTATCTTTACATGTACTGTTGAGAATATTTTTAATTTTTTTTATAAAACAAGTCCGTTTAATTTTAGCACATGGACTTAACTTTCAATATATGAATATTTATTTATTTATTTTAAATAATATTAGACATCGTGGAATTATCTTATTCTTTGGGTCTATATTTGCCAAACTGAGTAACTATTCCTAATTATAGTAACTGTCTTATGAACTCATACCTTACCTCAAACACAAAGAGAGATTGTTTATGTTCAAACAATATAAATCATACTTTATTTCTCAACTTTTTAACATATTACGGATTATAATTCGTTTCTCAACATTCCATTTTTTTTAAAAACTATAAGCATCTTTTCCCATTTACTTAAATTTATAATTCATTTTTTAAAATATTGACCAAATAACATTTTTTAACAGTCTGTAACTCATTAATCTTTTATTAGATATTAGTCTATTATTATAAAATCATGTGAATTGTCTCATTTTTTTTAAATAGTGAGACCTCACTCATTAGTGATGACGTGTCTGTTGTATAAGGAAAAAATTTTAAAAACTATTTTCGTATAATTTTTCCTAAATATTTCATAAATTACTACTAATAATTTAAAAATACTGACAAATTATTTAATCGACGAGTTATGTTCGACGGTAATTAAATAGAATGGTCAGTTGGGATCTGATTTGATAAATATTTACTCACTATTCATAATCTCCACCCCGCGTAATCTCAAACAATCCGCACTTCAAGATTTCTCGACATGCTGCAAACCTGCGTTTTGAAATTGAACATTTTCTATACCTCCAAACATAAAATCAGGTTTTCTAGAATTCTAACAAAATTTTATTATTGACCATATAGTTCATTCAGCTTGAGAATAACCATAGAAGTGCCCATAAGATCGTAAGATCGTACAGTTATTTTGCTTCGACGCCGGCACCTTCACAAAGCAAGTCAAGTCGAGCTTAGTTCGTACCATTTTCGAGCTTCCCACGACCAAGCTAACATACTCGACCATCAAAGGCCGGGCCCTATCTTTCCTGAATATCGGTGGTAAGTTGCTATCGTTGCCATTTGGTGGAATAGTCCATTTGCAGAACAAATTTTGTTAAATATTACTAAATCAATTTTTCACTACTTATTCAACCAATTTAGATACTATTTAATTATAGTAGGATATCCTAGAATAGAAATAGATTTTCATATTAATAACTTTGTTAAATGTATTTCTGTTGGAAACAAATGGAAACTTTCTCTTTATAAAATAAAATTTAGGCAAAACTCTATTTAAACTTATTTATAAGTTAAAACTGGTAATTTAAACATTGAAATACAATAGGAATGTAGAGGAAGTTTAGCATATTAATTAGAAAATTTAAGAATTGGGGACCAAAATGTATTTTTTGAAAGATTTTGGGCGAAATTAGAATTTTTGAAAATATAAGAATTTGAGTAAAATTATTGAGAATTTTAGAACCAAATTGTAAACAATGTAAATCTAGTGATTTGATGGTAAATAATATAAATATAGAGATTTAATTGTAAATAAAGTGAAATTAGAGATTTAATTATAAATAAACTAAATTTATGAATTTATTTATAAATAAAGTATATTTAGAATTTATTTATAAATAATATAAACTTATGGATTAAATTGTAAATAAAATAAATTTAGGAGATTAATGATAAATAAAGTAAAATTAAAGGTTTATTTGCAAATAAAATAATAGTAACTTGTATGAAAAATAAAATAAGGAATATGTACACATTGTAAAATTTAAGATTTTATAATAATTTAATTGTTTGTAACAATTTAGTTAGAAAAAAATTCTTAAATATCCAAAGCCACTAGAAATTTTAGAAATATAATAGGGATGAACAAATTATTTATCTTGGCTTACTAAAATTTTTTATATCAAATCCAGTTAGATTAATAAATATATATTATTATTTACAATAAATAGAATGAGAAAATTAAAATATCTTTTTAGAAATTAATTAAGACAAAATTTTAAAAAATATTTATAATTAAAACATAAAAGATAAATCATATACAATAAATATAAATCATATTAATAAGTTAGGTTCAAATCTAAGTGGGTTAAAAGCGGTATAATTTAAAAACTCAGAAATAATATATATTAATCTTATTATGTATAAAATATATATACAAAATATTACTTGAATAAATTAGTATTATGCTAGCTCTATAAATCTAGTAGTACAAAGATGATACATTGATTATAAAATATAATATTATATAATAATAATTTTAAGTGGTGATTATCACAAAAATTAATATAATAAAAATTATCTTTGGCCAATTATGTCAAGGTTAGGAAAAATTAATAATTAATTTATATGCGACAATTGTGAAATGTTTATTCACTGTGAATAGGAACTATATGTATAATAATTGAATAATAATGTTAACACGAAAATGTAGATGAGATTTTAGTATAATACACATTTAATAGATATTTTATTATCGTATTCATTTAATAAAGATAATAAACTTGTTAAAAGATAGTATATGATAAAAGTAATATCAAACTACTACATATGGAAAGATAATAATTGTTCTATTAATTTATCATCACTTATATTAAGTAAATAGTATTTGATCTATGTTATATTTTTTTATAAATTACAACAAATTTTAATCTAAAATAGAGTTTTAAACATTAAAAAAATGTTTGACATATTATGAATCATACTTAGCACTAAAAAAATATTTTTATTCACTCACAACTTACCTAAATATTTGGGGAAAAAATAAAAAGTAACAGTTTTCATTATATCCATTTATGGTATGTTTTACGTTTTCTCGTATAATTAGGATATATTTTTATAAGAAATATTTGTTTGAAAAATATTAAAATTTTCGTAATTTTCACCTTTCTAATATTGAGAATATTAAGTTGGTTTTTTTTACAATACCGATAGTATTTACAGGTTATTTACAGTTTTCTGATAGTACAAATTAGGTTTGATGCGAAAACAATAATAATTGTTTCAAATATTAGGTTAGGTATTATTGAGGTCGCTCTTTAGGTTTGATGGGACAACAATAGAATCATTGTTTCAAATATTAGGTTAGGTATTATTGAGGTGCTCTCAATAAAAAATAACACTTTCCACATCAATCAGACTCATTTAAAATCAAGATATAGTAACTGAGTAGTTCTATGGTAGGTTTCCATGACCGACCCACCCCACTAGCAATATATGATATATACATTAGTAGAATACAAATATAGCATAATATCCTTATATACGTTTGGTTTGTGTGGGAGATGACAATAGTAATAATTTGTCTCAACTATGGCCTGCCCTGCCCTGTCCCGGGGACTAAACATTTACTACATTAAATGTAAATGTATGCATCCTATGACGAACTATCAAGTAGTCGCTGAAGATTCACAGGCCAGTTTCATCATAATGGGGCGAGATCTGATAACTGCAGTCAATGGCTTCTCCTTGGGCATGGTGACCCCTGCACCCTCTGTCCAGTCGACCTCTTGTTTTGTATCCCTCTTCCACTCGAAGCACTGAACCAGAGCTCCCAGCGTCAGTCCCAACAGCCGCTGCGCAAGGGGAGCCCCGGGGCAAGCCCTCCTCCCCATCCCGAACGGCAGTATCAGCTTATGTGGGTCCTTATTACTCTTCCCTTCGCCAGAGGCGGGCTCCCCCTCAAACCTCTCCGGCACGAAGCTCGCGGCGTCCGCCCCCCACAGCTCGGGATCCCGGTGTATCGCCCAGGCGTTGATGATCACCATCGTGTTTGCCGGCAAGTGGTAGCCTCCCACGGTGCAGTCCTCGGACGAGAGGTGGGGGAGCAGCAACGGCACCGACGGGAACAGCCGGAGCGTCTCGTCTATGATGTGGTGGAGGTAAGGAAGCTTCGGGAGGTCGGCCTCTTCGATCAGGCGGTCCTGCCCGATCACCGAGTCGATCTCCGCAGTGGCCTTCTCCAGCACTCGCGGGGAGTTGACCAGGTTGGTCAACACCCACTCCATAGTCACTGTTGACGTGTCCGTCCCCGCCAGTAGAAAAGTCTGCATATCGGAAAATTTTAATCAATAAATAATATAAGTCTATGACAATGACATGACCCGTGCGTGACCCCTTAATTATGTTCTAATGGCCCAAAAGTCAAATACCTGGATAAGCCCTTTGATCATCCGATCACTATAGGACTCCGAATCAGATTCCTGTAACGAAAGTAAATGATCGATCATGAAGCTCGATCCCCCGGAGGCCGACTCCTTTCCTTGTCGGCGGCAGCGTCTCTCGTCGACCAATCCCTGTAAGAACCTATTGGCCTTCTCCGCCAGCCTCACCAGCCTTTTCCGATATCCCTGGTAATCGATCCATCTCAGAACTGGCAAGAAGTCACCTGCAAGGACATATTCGGGCATGATTAATGAGCACTCCATTATTATAAACACACTTGCAAGGACAGTAATTGGAAGGAGGCCGATCAATTAGTAAAGTTACCCAAATCTAATGATGTATCTCACCTGGGTACGATACCGATACCAACATAGTGAGCTCCCTTATGATTCCGCGGAACTGCGTCGCTTCTTCATCGTCCGCCTCCGCCGCGTCCACGCCGTAGTACCTCTTTCCGGCAAGCATCCTCATCATGATGTTGAAAGTCAGGTCCGTCAGAAGGGGCCGCGGCTCCACCGTCGCGACTCCTCCTGGGGGAATATTCCGGCAGAGGACCCGCAGTAGCCTCCCGACCTCGTCCTTCCTGACCTCCGTGAACCTGTCCAGCCGGTGGGACGAGAAGATCTCGATGGCCCCGATGCGCCTCAGGTTCCTCCAGTGGTGGCCGTAGGAGGAGGTGGGGACGGTGGTGCAGTTGTAGGCGAGGTACTCCCCCACCATCATCCTGGCCCTGTTGGCGAGGACGACGTCGTTCTTGGTGAAACACTCCTCCGCGACTGGTAAGGACGAGACGATGACGACAGGGCGGCAGCCCAGGCGGAGGGACACGACGGGGCCGTACCGCCTCGAGAGGCCGAGGAAGGTTCTGTGGATGGGCTTCTTCAGGTGGTGGAGGTGTCCGATGATGGGGAGGGCAAGCGGGCCCGGAGCGGATCTCTTCCGCGGAGACGGCGAACGGAGAACGAGCTTGAGAGCGATGAGGAAGAGGAGAAAAAAGATGGAAATGGAGAGAGCATTAAGCTCCATAGTAGCTGTGACTGTAAGCCCAGCCCCCGTGAACTCTGAACCGATGGCAAAGTCTGATACTCAATTTCCAAGACCTTCCTTATAGGTGTAGCTAGAACTAGAAGTTGACTTGCTTATCAGAACAGGTGGAAGTTGCCCCCAAGTCGAAATAAAATAACGGAGAAATTATAGACCTCTAGAAGATTTGACACCTCCAAACACTGCTAAATTAACAGTCCTATTGGCTTGAAAGTCGTATCGTATCTAGACTCCACATGGTGACCCATATCGGATAACTAATGGTGAGCATTTTTCCTCGTGTAGATCGTGCGTTATAGAATAATATAAAATAATTTATAATATAATATTTCAACAATATATTGGATTATTTCAAATAATTTATTAATAAAACAATGTCCTAACCTAAATATTTAAGGTTTTATAGAAAAAATACCTCTACTATATGCTTGATGTATAACCACTTAAAAGAAAACAATACTAACAAATCTAATGAAAAAAATATTATTCTTTTTCATTGTAAGTTCCATTTTTCAATTATAATAAATATTTTAATCTTAGATTTTTTTTTCACATTTCAATTAGTTTCATTTCTTATTTTCATCTTCTATTAAGTAATCATTTATATTTTACATAATAATCAATCTAAAAAATCCTAAAAGTATAATATTACATCAATGATTTCAAAGTATAAATCGAAGTCTTATTATAATATTATTGGTGTAGGCAAAACTATTATCAAACACATTTTTTGTTTGTTTATTGATGTGTCAGTTTTTAAATAAAAATTTTGATTACTCATCCACTAAAATAAAATTTATGTGATATTGTTAACTAGAAATATGATATCTCATAATAATTATCTAGTTTATTTATTGTACAAAAAAATGAATTCAAATAGAATCAACAGAAAAATTATCAATCTCTACTTGCACTATAATTAATCTTAACCGATTAGTTATTCACCAAGATTATGAAAATAACAATGACAAATGAAGTATAGTATAGGCTAGATGAGAAGTTCATAGGAAGGGCAAGGTATGAATTTGCAAAGTTTGGATTTGAGAAGCCATTTTGAAAATTTGAATATAAAAGAATATGAGACCTTAGAGAATATTATACTAAAGTAGATTTAATATTAAATAAATTAAAAGTATATGGAGATAAGGTTACTCAAAATAAGGTGATTGAAAAATTATTAATCATATTATTACAATAATCGGGGAGCGAAAAGATGTAGAAAAGCTAATGGTTGTTGAATTAATGAGATCTTTTGAGTCTCATGAACATAGAACGCAAATGTGTAATTAAAACCTTATAGAAAATGTATTTCAATCTAATTTTAATAAATTGTCTTAAAAATTAAAAATGGGAAAATAAATAGATATTAAGAGTAACAAAAAAAATCCACCTTATCGTACATGTAAAATGAAGAAAAACTTAAAAAAATATTATTAGTTTAAAAGAAAATTATCATTATAATACTCAAAATTTTGAAAATAAAATTTAAGTACAATTGAATCAAACTTATATAAAATCGGAAATAAAAACTCGAATTAGAATTAAAAATTAATTTGAAACATAAGTTTAAATAATATATTAGGGTCATTAATTATACTCAAATAACTCCTCCTCCCATTGGAAATCAAGAATTGGAAAATCTAAATAATAATCGGTTCAAAATGTGATTAAATTAGCTTACAACATAAATCCCCATATTTTAGAGTGGGTTATACAAATACGAATTGAGTGATTATTGAGGCTATTATGTATAGAATTAAATAATAGATTTTAAAAAATATTAGTCTAAAATCTAGTCGAATTGAGTGTGAACTGACCAAATAATAACTAAAATTGAAAGAATTGACCGAGAAATTTGTTGAAAACTGGTTTGAAACAGTTTCAAACTGGTTAAACAAATCGAACCATGTGCACGTACAATGTTTTCTCTTCTATACCGAAGGTTTGAAACCTAGATAAACACGATTTAATACCATATCGCATTACAAAATGTACCGCATATGAATTAATTTTTGTAGAGAGCAACAAGATAGAAAATGGTGAAAGAGCGCTATGATGAGATAGTCCATTAAGTCTACTTTGCGGCCATATAAGTATTGGATGTCTCATGGTCGGCGACTTGTTAAAATTTTCTCTGAAACCCATACAACTCAGTTTTTAGGTGACCTAACTTGTAGAAAACATACTTACTCCCTCAACCACCAAAATTAGTCATTCAAGTTCCATTAAAAAACTAATCAAGTTATTTAACGCCACATTTTTTAGCCTCCAATGTTAAATGTACCGATACTAGCATGATCAAACAATACATGCTCTCTATCGGCTAGAAACATAACACTTCTTTCCCAGGCTATTTCCAATGACCAACAAGGGCCACAAAACATATCACATACTTCTTTTGATCCTAGTTTTTAAACCCCACCAATCCCATATGTCACGTCCCGACCCGGTTTGCTCGGATCCCCGTGATCAATCCACTATTCTCCTGGTTTACTAAGGGTTCCCCTTGTTTATAAATCGTGAAGAGTAAGGAGTCCTTTAAACCTACACTTTTCATGGAATAACAAAAATAAAAAATGTATAAAATTTTAAAATGATCATACCTATCTTACATGCATATTAGTTGGTGGTCTTTAGGGTAGACTTTTCGGGGTTACCTGAAAGGGATATAAGGGAGGGGGTGAGAACAACGACTTAGTGAATGGGTTTTCAAAATTTATCTTTTAGGAAAAATGATTGATCCGGTGTGTGCCAGATTTTTTATTCTCTTTTAAAAACATTTCATTTTAAATTTTAGTTTTTATTACCATTTCTTATTAATCACGGTGTGTCATCACCCAACACACATCCTTCATCATGAAGGTAAAACACACAATTGCAGGCCAGTACGTCCACTGAACCCACTTTTAGCGTCGAAGCAATTTTATCGGCCACCTAGATAGAAGCACATCCACTTCTACCCTAAGGATGAGTGAATGTTCGCGACATCCGACCCTAAATTCCGTAACAATTCTCAGTGTCTGTATGAGGACAAATACCTCATCCCGACCCCACCCCAATCTCATGCACTTGAAGCTACGTCGAGCTTTGCAAGCCTTCCTAATACGATTAATTGCCCTTATATCCACCACGTCGTCCAGGGCCCTAGGACACATCACTACTCTTCTTGGGCATCTTGAAGGTCTCATAAACACAGTGCATGCACAATCAATGTTTTCACATGATTCCATATAATCTGTGATGCCACTGGTCCAATAGCCCCGACTCTCAACTCAACCTACAACTGTTTGTCTTGACTAGTCCGAAGACTTGTCATGTCGTACTACTACTAGTTGACTAAGTATGTCGGTCCTGTCTTGGCACCATGACCAAACAATTCAATTACTCATGTTTTCATGGCATATAATTCATGTTTGTTTACAAACTCTTGCTTGTGCCAATTGGCCTAGGGCCTACTATTCGAGATTTTCAAAATTGGGCATAATAGCCCCCAAGTTCCAAAACTGAGGCCTCCGGCCTAACAGAGCTATTCGAGCTCCCATCAAGAAGATCTCCCAAATGGTTTAAGCAGTGACATACAGTCAGAGGAGAGCACTTCCGACAAAAATATATTTTCAACTGTCCATCACATCAACCGAGTATGAGGAAATTTACGCTCATAATCGACAAGCGAGTTTTCCACTTCCTCCGAGGAAGTTTTCATCATACCAACCGGGTATGATCTACTTATAACCGGTAATTAGTTTTTTCGCATAATTTTCACATCACTTCTCTCAGGTGTGATGGTTAAAATGCCACTTAGTAGCGAATTTTCATTTCCGAGGTACTTATCATCCCAACCGGGTATTATATAAAAATCTCACTCACCCGATAGTGTATTGAATTCCTCTTTCCTTGTTCTTTATCTTCACGCGAGCTTATCCTTACTAACGTTCATGATACTTCATGTTCCTACACAATATAAACATCATTGTTCATTATCACTTGGCCAAATAGCCTTCATTAATCGTGAATGGATGAAATACTCAAACTTTTCGATTTATTGTAATTAGGTCCCTAAAATTCTTTTTCTTTAATTTTAGGTCCCTAATGCCGATTTTCCCCCAAATTAAGTTTCAAAAGTTCTAAAATTCACCTTATGACCTCAATTTATTCAAAATCACAAAAAGGGGTACAAGTTTCCCAATTTCCAATTTGGTCCCCAACTTTTCCAAAATTACCATTTTACCCCTACTTTACAAAAATGGTAAGTTTCACCCCAAAAATTGGCCAATTGGTCCTCCAATATCTTTATCATGCCCAATTGACCCTCAATTTTATGAAATTGCACTTTAGTCCCTCGAATTTTCAAAATCCCCAATTTTTCCCCTAAATTCAACCTTCCAACTCAACTGAATTTGATTTCATCAAATTGACTGATTAAATGAGTTTAATTGTTAAAATTGAAGTTAGATTGGAGTTCCTACACCTCTATATGATTCAATTGCACTTTGAATCGCATAATTTGATGCTAGAATGAACTTAAACGGAGCTTCGCCGGAAATTTGAGTGTAGAGAGAGAAAACTTCAAAATCTTACTGTTGGGGGCGCAACGGTCCGAGATTTTGATTTGGACAGATAGCTCTCGTTCTGAGGTTTTTCCTAGGATCAAGAATTGTATCAATTGATGATGGATTGAGAGAGAATTTATTCAGTTAAGTTCTGTCGGTTCTCTCTCTAGCACCGATCGAAATTTATTAAGTGGAGCCAAATTGGCTTACCTTTTCGCTCTAATTCAAATGTAGGAGGGCTGTAAAGGTGCTGGGAGGGCTTGGTTTAGCTTGAGGAGGGCTCGACTTGACCATTTTTAGCTCGGCCAAAATAGGGCAGCTTCGGTCCACCATAGCTGCTTCACTATTCTATCACGCCGATGTTTCTCCGACGACCCTCGTAACAAATAGAGACTACATGCGCGTAGCTGACTTCTCTCTGAATCCAAAGAACTTGACCACGCCTTTTTTGGCTCAGAAAAATGCCCAAGTCAGAGCTCTAGTTCGAGCTTCACCAGAAAATGGAGCAGTGGGGAGAAAGTCAAGTTTTCAGGTGTGAGGAGGATGAATGAAGAAGGGCTCTTTATATAGGAAGCTTGGGGACTTCTTGGTCGTCCGATTGGTGCCTTAATGGCGGTCATTCATTGCCTAAAACTCCCTGGTCGGAGACTTTTCATCTTCATTGGCGCTACTTGATTTTCGGCGAGTGAACAGTGATGTCATCTGAAGGAAGGAGATGACACTGTTCCGAACCGGACTGAACCGGTTCGAATCGGGTTCAAAGCTTAAACTAGCCAATTCACCCCAATTTGACCAAAATTTTCAAATCTAAAAATTTATAAATTTATCTAAATTCATTTTCTATCTAATGGTGGCCTTAAATCTCAAATTTGAATTTCTTAAACCACCTAGAAAAATGAATTTAGCATCTAGTTCAATAGTGGTTCAAACTGGTCCAAACAGGTTCAATCCGGTTCGGATCTGGTTCACCTGACCGGTTTGGTTTTCATCCCCCAATCATCCTAAAGTCCTTTTTCATGGCTTATGTGACTCTTTAGGTCACTTAGGATCCATAATTTTCCCGGCTTGTCCTCTCTCTCTATCGATTACGGTTCATAAACTGGTTCAATCCAACTCGGATCCGGTTCACCTGGACCAGTCTGGTTTTTCTCTCCCAAATTGTCCTAAAGTCCTCTTCCAATGTTTTATGAACACTTTAGGCTATTCGGGAGTTGTAGTTTCCCAAATTACCCGTTCTTTGATGACCGGGTTTGTGAACCGGTTCAATTTTTCTCACTCGATTTGACCGCTTCTTTTTCCGATTTTCCTTAACTCCAAAGAGCGGGGTTTATAGCCTTCATTCATCATGAATGAATAAAATACCCCAAACTTTTCAATTAATTGCAATTAGGTCCCTAAAGCTCTTTTTCTTTAACTTTAGGTCCCTAATGTCGATTTTCCCCAAAATTGAGTCCTAGAACTTCAAAAATGCTTGGGACCTTAATTTATTCAAAATTGTAAAAAAAAGTTAAAATTTCCCAAATTCCCAATTTGGTCCCCAATCTTTCCAAAATTACCATTTTGCCCCTACTTTACAAAAATGGTAAATTTCACACCAAAAATTCCAAAAATTGACCAATTGGTCCTCCAACATCTTTTTCATGCCCAATTGGCCCTCCATTTTATGAAAATGCACTTTAGTACCTCGAATTTTCGAAATCCCCAATTTCCCCCCTAATTTCAACCTTTCAACGTGACCGGATTTGATTTTATCCAATTGATTGATCAATTGAAGTTAATTGTTGAAATTGAAGGTGGATTTGAGTTCCTACACATCCATACGATTCAATTGGACTTTGAATCGCATGAATTGACGTTGCAACGAGCTCAAACGGAGCTTCGCCGAAAAACTGAACATATAAAAAGAAAGCTTCGAAAGTTTACAGTCGGGGGCATGGTGGTCCGAGCTTTCGATCTGGGCAGATAGCTGTTGTCCCAAGGTTCCTCCTAAAATCAAGAATCTCCTCAATTTATGTTGAATTGAGGGAGAATTTGGTTAGTAAAGATCTATCGTTTCTCTCTCTAATACTGATCAAAATTCATAGAGGGGAGACAAATTGGTTTATCTTTCCACTCTACTTCGGTTGTATGAGGGCTGATGGAGTGTTGGGAGAGCTTGGTTTGGCCTGAGAAGGGCTCGAATTGGCTGATTTCAACTCGATAGAAACAAGGCACCTTCGGTTCACTGACATTCCTCGGAGAAATTGGAAACCACCGTTGGACTTCTCCTCAAGTCTAAAAAATCTGAACACACCTTCTTTGGCTCAGAAAAGACCCTATGTCGAAGCTCTGGTTCGAGTTTCGTCGGAAAACTAAGTAGCTGAGAGAGAGTGAGGTTTTCAGCTGTGTTGAGGATGAATGGAGAGAGGCTCTTTATATAGGGAGCTCGGGGACTCTCTGGCATCCGTTTGACACCTTAATGACAGTCATTGATGAACTAAAATGTACTAAATGGAAATGTTTCTTCTTCGCCAATGCTGTTCGATTTTATGGCGAGTGAACAGTGTTGTCATCTGAAGGAAGAAAATGACATTGTTCCAAACCGAACATGATCGGTCTGAACCGCGTTCAACACTTAAACCGATCGATTCAGGCCCGATTCGACCGAGTTTTTTAAAATTAAAAATTTCTAAATTCATTCTCTATCCAATGGTGGCCTCAATTCTCCAATTTAAATTTTCTAAGCCATCTAGAAAAATGAATTTAGCATTCAGTTCTATAGTGGTTCAAACTAGTCCTAACCGGTTCAATCTGGTTCAGATCCAGTTCACCTGAATAGGTCTGGTTTTCTTTCACAAATTGTCCTAAAGTCCCTTTACAAGGTTTTTATGACCCTTTGGGTCACTCGAGAGTTGTAAATTTCTCAAATTGTCCGTTCTCTAATGATCGGGTTTATGAACCGGTTCAGTTTTCTCACTTAGTTTGACCAGTTTTTTCCCCAATTTTTCCTTAACTCCAAAGGGCGAGATATATAGTCGAGCTTGTACCAGGCATTTGCATTCATGAACCATGCAGATGATCGAGATTAGGTTGGTGGGTCATCTGAGTACCCCCATTTGGTCTCGAATGTCCAAGTCCATAAACTTTTGGCAGATGATAGTGGGGCTAGCGAGGTTGGGTGCAAAGGGTCATAGCTCATTAAACCAAATCTCATATTCAGCTATGGTGTTTGAGCCTTGTCAAAGTGGAACAAATTCTTGTTTGTTCTGTCCACCAGGTGTGGGGCGAGATACTCCTCAATGATTTTCCTCTCAAAGTCATCTCATGTAGGCATGGTAGTTGTTAGTGTATGCACGTTTCCACACCAATGTTTAACACTTCCTTCAAAAAAGAATTTGGTCATAGTAACCATCTTGGGATAAGGCACTTTGACCACACCTATTAATTGTTTCCTACTAGTTAGCCAGTCCATAAGAGCTCTAGTGTCATTATGTCCTTTGAAGGATTCATGTCCTACTTAGCGGAGAATTTTCAGGTACTTTGTGATGTCAAAAGGGGAATCTTGAGTGTTGGGGGCGAGGTATATGGGTTGAGAGTGTGCTTCCTCCATCTTAGGTAGATGAGTTCCTATGAAATGAGATATTTCATCAGGGTTCAGTTTGGGCTTGTCCAATACCCGAGCAAAGTCCTGATAGATCTTCTGGCGTTCAGAATTCATTTCGGGTGGGGTTTTTTTGGTTTGGGTCCTTCTGGGCTCTAGTTCTCCTAGGCTTAGCCCACCTTCAGGATTGGGGTTCCTAACCGACTCGGTGGTGTGGCTTCCTTTCGGGGTGCGAGCGTAGTTGGTCCTTCTTTTAGGGGTAATTTCTATGAAGGGTATAAAGTTTATTTTGGTTAGTATTTTCAGTTTCTTAAGCTAGAGGTTTCTTGTTATTTTACACAGTGCCTTTCCAGTTTTTTTATTTTTAAAATAAATTTTGAAAGTTGGGCTCTAATACCATTTAAGTTGTCACACCCCAGCCCGGTTTAATAGGTAAACCTGCGAACAACCTGTCACACCTCCTGGTTATATGAGGGTGATTCTCACCATCATAGCACCGACAAGAATAAGACTCATAATAAGTAATCGAAAAACTTTCAAAAAATACTTTTAAAATAAATATGGGAATCAGTGAATCATATAAAGGTGTACCTGTTAGGCTTAGGTTTTTAGTGATTCCTTCTACTTTAATTTGAACTTCCTACAAGGGTTTAGGGGAGGGGTGAGTTCACAACTCAGTGAGCAGGTTTTGTCTAGTAGCAAGTCATGATGGATTCCAATTAATTGTATAATATGATGAGCATGAGGGATTTTCATTTGGGGAGGTATTTCATAGAGTTTTAAGTGTTGTGATTCTTGTCTTTTGTAATTCAGGGTTTACACATAAACTTCACTCCATCATAGAGGGTTTACACGGTCACAAAACATAACTTGTTCTTTTTCTACTTGTGGTATGGAACACCTTTACTAGCCACCTAAGTACAAACTATTTGCGTGAGCACCACTACCAATCCCGCAAACAAAAATTGAGTTTTTGTTCGCTATTGAGTGACAAGAAATTTTCCCATTCGCCAAGGTCTGGTGTGCATAGGATTCCCAGATACAATGACATACTATACTAGTATTTCTTCCCTTATACTGGTCGTGATGTCAAGCAATCACTATTACCTCTTACCAAGCATTTAGTAATCTCGCTCAATAAACACATGCATGTATTTTGGTCTTTAATCATTTGTTTATGTTCTAATAGCACTTTAGGTTAAGGCTGGCCTTGGCTCGGTAGAATTTATTAGGCAAGGCCAATTTCATAAAACCAATTATCAAGTATTTTATAAAATTCTAACTCTAACATAATAATTGTGTTATTTACGAGATAATGTTCGTCTCCATTGGTGTTAGTCTCATTTGTGAGTAATTTCAAAACATGGCATTGGACCCACTTGATTTTAAAAAACGATGACCTTAGGTCCATTATGATAGTAGGATAAATTATAGATAGTCTAGTAGCGCTATAGTAACATGTTTAATGCTAATATTGGGTTTAAGCTATCACATGGATTGCATCATCACACTATTGCTACCAAAATGATTTATGCTATCAAACAAAGTTTATGCTCTTATGGGGTCAGGCTATCTCAGGGTTTATGCTATAATAGGTACGGGTAATTGGCCTAATCGAACTAAATGTCAGAAAATCTCACTCACTCGATAATCGTGACATGTTCGTCCTGATGTGATTTTTGATACTTGGGGGCTCCCTTGCACAGGTACTTTGACGAATAATCTCTATACAATTCGGGTACACACATAAATAAATTTGGCATAAAAACCTCATACTATCACTTATTTACATATATGTTACGCCCCGACCCGATTTGGTCGGATTCCCATGAACAACCCGCCACTCTCCCGATTTATTAAAGGGTTTCCCCTTATTATAATTCGTAAAGAGTAAGGTGTCCTTTAAACCTGCGTCATTTCCTAGAATAGCATAATCAAAACTGCATGAAATTTTAAACTTTTCATACCTGTCTTACAGGCATCTTAGTTAATTGTCTTTCAGCGTAGGCTTTCCGAGATTTCCTGAAAGGGATATAAGGGAGGGAGTGAGTACAACTACTCAGTGAATGGGTTTTTAAAGGTCTACTTTTAACTTTTAAGAAAAATATTTATATGGAGTGTGCCAGACTCCTTTCTTTTCAAAAATCCATTCATTTAAAAATTTGGGTTTTTCCATTATTTATTAGTTATCGGTGTGTCATCACCCAACACACATCCTTCATCATGAAGGTTACACACATTCGCAAGTCAGTATCACTAATGAACCCGCTAGTGGCTTCAGAGCGACTTTTCCTGTCACTCATATAGAAGTACGACCACTTCTACCCTGGGAATGAGTGGATGTATATGACATCCGACCCACAATCCTGAAATTACTTCTTCGTATTCGTATGAGGACAGAGACCTCATCTTGTCCCCACCCCGGTCTCATGCGCTTGGTGCTACTCCAAATTTCGCACATACACCTGGAACGACGATCTGCCCTTATACTCATCAGGTCGTCCAGGGCCCTTAGGACACATCACTACCCCTCATGGGCATCTTGATGATCCTGTAATCATAGTGCATGCACAAACAATGTTTTCTTATCAAGCCATGTAATATGTGGTGCCACTGGTCCAATGGCTTCGACTCTCAACTCAACTCATAGTTGTTTGTTTTGACTAGTCCGTTGACCTATCATGTCACACTGCCACTAGTTGACTGAGCATGTCGGTCCTATCTTGGTACCATGGCCAAATAATTTATTTATTAAGTTTTATGGCACATATATCATGTTCATTTATGAGCTCGTGCTCGTGCCAACTGGCCTTGGGCCCACTGTACAAAATTTTCAAAAAACTGGGCATTCTATCCCACAAATTCCAAAATCGAGGCCCCCGGCCTATAAGAGCTATTCGAGCTCCCGTCAAGAAGGTCTCCCAAATAGTTTAAGCATTAGTACATAGTCAGGGGAGAACACTTCCTACAAAATAGGTTTTCACTGTCCATTATACCAACCGTTATAAGGACATCTCCATTAATAATCGATGAACAGGTTTTCAACTTCCTTCGAGGAAGTCTCATCATACCAACTGGGTATGATCTACTTACAACCGGTAATTAGTTTTTCCGCATAATTTTCACATCACTTTCTCTAAGTGGTGATGATTAAAATACCACTAAATAGTGGGTTTTTATACCAAGGTACTTATCATTCCCTACCAGGTATGACATAAAATTTTCACTCACAACTGATAAGTGGTTTTTATCTTTAAGTTGTGCTCATCATCCCAACCGGGTATGATGTTAGTAAACCCACTCACCCGTTAATGCCGTGAATTCCACTAGACTGGTTCTTTGTATTCACGCGAGATTGTCTTTGCTGGCGTTCCCGGTATTTCGCGTTCCTACACGATATGAACAACCTTATTCATTATTACTCAGCATAACAGCCTTCATTCATTTCCAATGAATGAGAAAACCCAAACTTTTAATTATTTACAATTAGGTCCCTAAAGTTATTTTTCTTTAATTTTAAGTCCCTGATGTCGATTTTTCCTCAAATTGAGTCCCGTAACTTTTAAAATTTATCCTAAGACCTCAATTTATTCAATTTCACCAAAAAGGGGTTTAATTTCCCAAATTTCCAATTTGATTCCCCAATTTTCCAAAATTACCATTTTGCCCTTCTTTTACAAAAATGGTAAGTTTTGCCCTAAAAATTCCATAATTCCTCAATTGGTCCTCCAACATTATTTTCATGCCCAATTGACCCTCAATTTCATAAAATTGTATTTTGGCCCTTTGAATTTCGAAAATCCCCAAATTTTCCCCCACTTTCAACTCTTTAACACTACCAAATTTGATTTCATCAAATTGACCAATCAAACACTTCTAATTATTGAAATTGGAGTTGAAATTGAGTTCCTGCATGTTTATACGATTCTAAGAAACTTTGAATCGCAGATTTTAACGCCAGAACGAGCTCAAACGAAGATTCGCCGGAAAATAGACTATAGAGAGAGAAAGCTTCGATTACTCATCGGTGAAGGCACGACGGTCCGAGCTTTCGATCTGGGCAGATAGGTCTCGTCCTAAGGTTCATCCTAGAATCAAGAATTGCATCAATTGATGTGGAATTGGATTAGAATTTCGTCATTGAAATTCGATCAACTCTCTCTCTAGCACCGATCGAAAATTGTAAAGGGGAGCCGAATTGGCTTACCTTTCAGTCCTAATTCGGCCGTGGAAAGGCTAAGGAAGTGTTGGGAGGGCTTGGTTTGGCATGAGAAGTGCTTGAAATGGCCGATTTTAGCTTGGTCAAAATAGGGCAGCTTCGGTCCGCCGGAGTTGCTTCACTATTCCATCATGTCGGCGCTTCTCTAACGATTCTCGGATTGACTGGAGTTTGCTATCAGATAGTTGTCTTCTCCCCAGTTCTAAAGAGCCCGACCTTTGTTCAAGTTGAAGCTCTGGTTCGAGCTTTACCGAGAAATGGAGCAGTAGATAGAGAGAGAGAAGTGTTCAGGCATGAGGAGAATGAAATGGGGATTACCTCTTCATATAGGCGTAAAACTCGTGTATTAAATATGCGAGATTTATTATTAGTATTAATATTGTTATAAATTATTGGTATTAATTCCAATAATTTAATTTAGGTATTAAATTATTAGTATTAATTATAATAATTAAATATATATTAATTTATGGTTATTTATGATAAGGCGTACATAAAAAATTTTTACCAAAATTTCGGGTTACAAAAAAAAATTCATACTTCCCAAGAGGTCACCCATCCTCACACTACTCTCGAGTGAGCACGCTTAATTTTAAAGTTTCTTAAATTTCTTTTCCAAAGTTTAATAAACCCTTTAGATCACCCAAAAATTGTAAATTTCCATATTGCGTGTTTTCAAATGTAAACCGACTCGGTTTGACCGGTTCTTTTCCCAGTTTTTCTTAACTCAAAAGTGCAGAGTTTACAACTCTTCTCTCCTTTTAGGAGTTTTGTCCCTAAAACTTAACCAATATATTCCACATTAGGAATAATTTTCCTTAATATCAATTTGGGTTTTCTTGACATACTAACACTTTGATTGCTCTTTCGCTTAGTCCCCGTAATCATTCATCTAAGAAATTTCTTTTCATTTATCATGCTTACTCCTTCCATGGTGTTATAATAACGAGGCATGTATGGCTCATTAATCCAAATATATATTCTTAGGTTCACATCTCCCTTTATTTAGGATAAGGTTCTTCCTTTTGGGGATTGGGAGTTCCAAGATGCCTAATCATTCCTTTGTCTAGTTATTCTCTTCATCGTTGAAACCCTTAACTCGATGTTATTTGAAGCATTACATACTTATTTTCACAGGTTTTTGTGTTATTATTCTTTCGTCCGAATTTAACCCATCCTTCATATGTCATTGATTACAATTTCGGTCAAATTTATATTTGACCTTGTTATGTTTACCAACTAACTCCTTCTTACTCGAGTTACATTTTACTCGGCATTATTGGTGCTTATATGTCCCTTATGATATGACATAGTTATGAACCTGTCTCAGTCCATCAAACTCCTACAACAACTCTTTTAGGGTTGTTTCCAACTTTCCAGCCTTCCAGGGACTGTATAATTTCATCACTCCTTTCATCGAGTAGTATTCCTCAACTACCTTGACTATTACCCAATTATCATTCGTATCTTGACAACATGTCTTACATAATCATGTCAATTTTCCTTACCCACTCGTCCTTTCCCAACTTTTTTATTGGGTCTTTCTGGTGCCAATTATTTGGTTTCCTAATAGTTTACTAACAAACTGGGATTCTTTCCTTCTTAAGTCCTTGGCATTCCTTATTCAAGGGTTTTTCCTTTTTCCTTCAACCACTTTTACTTACTCATAATCACTTCATGATTCTTCATTCTATAATAATTGCTTTTGATCTATGTGTCGATTACTTTGCTTGGGAAGGTTCCCTCCTTCCGGTTTTATTCTCTACTATGTCTCTTACAATAGAGATTTTCATCTTAGGAGTTACATGCTCAACCTCCTTATCATTCATTGTATGGTTCTTTCTCCCTTTCTTCGCACCCATATCTATGTTAGGGCATCTGTTTGCTTTGGATCCTTTTCTATCCACAACTTTTGTTTTATCCCTTATTCCTTAGATGGGATACTTCTAATTATTGGTTTTATTCTGTGCATTCCACCCTATGCTCGGTCGTCCACTCTTTAAGCTTCATATGCGCGTATGGACTATGACCCATCTTACCAATTGCGGTTATTCCCCTATAGCCACATCTTATTTGGAGGACTTACTTTCTCAATGTTTCTCAAACATTCTTTACTTTATTACCTTAGTATGGGTTGTCCACTCATTCATACTTGTCACAACATCTTTTAGATGCTAACCCGTTAACTTATTTCCATTTAAGGAGGGTTCACATCCTTCTTGTTTCAAAATCTCTTGTTCATCCTTCGTGAAGCTCACTTAACCGTCTCAAGACTTTAAACTAGAAATTCGATTTTGGTCATTAATTTCTTTAAGGATTTTCCTTCATTCTTATTTTTCCAATGTTTTGGCCTTTTCACTTCTCCCTTCTTTGTCGTGGTTTAAATCCAGGATTCTTTCGAACACCAATTCTTCAACTGTCTCCTTCTCTCCATTTTTTTTATCCAATCATCTAGGCAGCTATTTCACTCGTCCTTCATGCCCATCCTTTTTCCTTCATAGAGTGTAGTCTTTACTACATCTCAGCCTTTCCTAGGGTTTTGTTTATTCTCTTTGGTCGTCCCGTTATTACTCGTTTCTTCTTTCTACTCTGTTCTCCTGAAATTATTGTTTAGTTCTCCTGCTCTCTCCAAGTAGGTCACACTGGGCCATCACGATACATCCTTCCTTTGAAACATTTCTCAATTAAGGGTTGGTTCCTTGCACTCCACATTATTTCCATCTGCCCATCAAAATTCCTTAAAGGGTAGTTAGTCGTATGCATCACTCTAAAGTTTACTTTCATAGTGTATTTTTTTATGCAACGTTCAAATCTTCCTTATTTCAAGATTTGTTGATAATTATGTGAGAGGCTTGCCTATTTTTTTTTTCTTGGTTAATTTGGCCTTTGGTCCTGTTAAGGATTTCTTTCATCCTTCTTTTCCCGAGTATTTGGCCTTTTCGCCCCTCTTTTCTTTGTTGGAACTCAAATTATGGTTTTCCCATGTATTAGTTTGTTAACTGCCTCGCCTCCACCATTTCTTTGGTCTAAGTTTCTTAGGGCAGTCCCTAAATTATGGCTTAATTACAATTAGGTCCCTAAAGTTTACAACTTTTGAATTTAGGTTCCTAATGTATACTTTATCCTTAATTAGGCCCCTAAGATTTCTAATATTCCCTTTAGGTCCCTAAGATCCTCTTATTTTCATTTAGGTCCTCAACTTTCTTTTTTATTCAATAAATTTAGGTCATCAATTTTCACTTAATTACAATTCAACCCTTAAGTTTCCAAAAATTATAAATTAGTCCTCAAACTTTGATTTGCTTATAAAATATTTAAACCTTCCCAATTCAATCCTATCATGTCACTAATCATCTTCTTCAAGTCGTTACGATCAATCTAAGCTTTAATTCGACTCATTTGGCCCAGAATTGGTCAAAACGGAGATTTGCCGAAAAATAGAGTTTAGAGAGTGAAAGTTTAGGTAACTTAGAAGTGAGGGCATGACGGTTGCAACTAAGGGTGGGGGAAGCTCTATCTCGTCATGTGGATCCTTTCGGGATCGATCGGGGGTTTAAACCGTGGCCTAAGGGGTTTGAGATCAAATAGAATAGTAATTGTCATAATTGGACCAAAATTCGAAATTTTCTATCAAACCGTGGAAGTAGGGTGTCATGCCTCCAACCCAGTTTAGTTGGAATCCCGCTATTAACCTATCACTTCTTCCGGTGTAACAATAATTTTGATACCGATAAAATTCAGGAGTAACCTGAAACGTTTCAAAATAGTTTATGAAACATTTCATAAAATATGTTATAACATAACTATTGAATTATGCTTACAAAAGAATATATCTTCTATATCCTAATCTTGTTGGGTTGTAATACTATGATCAACTCGTCATCCTTTCCGAACCATACTAGTAACCCTACCTTTACCTCAATTATACAATGAAGGTAAATGCATATTTATACGCGTTCTCATTTACCCTTTTCAAATTTTACTAATTCGCCGATTATTAATTCATCAAAACTATAAATACGAGCTAATTTTTCCCCAAATTAAGTTTTGATACTTTCAAAATTTCACTTTGGTTACTCTATAGGGTTTAAGTAGTCTAATGAGTTATATACACGTTTGGCCTTCTTCCTCCGACCCTCATCCATCGTATTGGCCGATCATGGTTCCTTAATGTAGTGAACAGTACGAATAGTCCATTTCTTATCATAATAGTCCATTTCTAGCTAGATAACAGTGCTAATAAGTTATACACGTTTGGCGTTCTTCCTCCGACCCTCATCCATCATATTGGCCGATCATGGTTCCTTAATGTAGTGAACAGTACGAATAGTCCATTTCTTATCATAATAGTCCATTTCTAGCTAGCTAACAGTGCGAATAAATTATAGCTTGGGTCATTTTATATCTGAGCCAGATGCTCCTTGAAATTGCATCAGGTGGAGATATTGAGCTGAAACAGCGTCCTTCAGAAATCCAACCCAAGAACACGGGCTAGTTATCTGAGGCTTGTTGTCTCTTCTTTACTCTGCTGAGCAGTCAATAATTCTAAGCCCCGCGTCAAAACTGTTACATGTCCACAGCCCGGGGAAAAACCCAGACGGTTTTCAACTTCAGTTCTGGGGGACGTAGTACATGCATTAATATGCAAGACAGATAGTATCCACCTCCGAATCACGGCCATGAAGTTGGCTCTAAGGCGAGAATTCTTTCTCGGTCATCATGGCCATCTTCACGTATCCTCTTCTATTTCGTCCGCATTTTCACCCTCCTCTTGATCACTGTCCTCTATCTGGGCATCTTCTAGTATGTCCTTTTGCTTCTTCTCGGCACCATAGCCTGAAAAATGAAAAGAGACCAACTGATGTATACATTTTTAACCCTTGTCCTTGAGCATGCAATCAATTTGCAATGTTGAATGATTAATGAACTATATTTTATAATTATTAAAATCTAAAAATATCACAAATAAGTCAAATAGTATATATATTATTAATAATTCCATTTGTATAAAATGTATTTTAAATTAAATTATTAATATATGTATAATTAAATAAAATATATAATTGAATAAAGCTCATTTAAAATTGTATAAGAAAAAAAATGTGAGAATTGGAAAGTGGTACAGAAAATGATGGGTGAAAGAGAGGAGATCCGACAGTCGAATACAGCTGTCGATCATTTGGAAAGATTCGCACAATAAAGGATTACTCCCCGGCATCAGATCATGGAGCTGTGCTGAAAAATGGTTGCCGCTCAAAACCCTAAATCCACCCTGCTCCGCCAATCTCTGCCTCTCCTCGGAATTCCTTCCTCTCTCCTCCCCCCCTCATTCTCCTCCTTTCGCTGCAACAACCGCCCCCCTTACCCCTCCTCTCTTCGCATCTCCAACTCATCATCCGCCATCGCCGTCGCATCGGATCCCCAGGTCCAGGCTCAGTACCGGGTCGATGTGCTATCAGAATCCCTCCCCTTCATCCAGAGGTTCCGCGGCAAGACCATTGTGGTCAAGTACGGCGGTGCCGCCATGAAATCGGAGCAGCTTCGGGCATCTGTTGTTAACGACCTTGTCCTCCTCTCCTGCGTTGGGCTCCGCCCCGTCCTCGTCCACGGCGGAGGCCCCGAGATCAACTCCATGCTGAACCGACTCGGGATCGTCCCTCAGTTCATCGACGGACTTAGGGTCACCGACGCCGCCACCATGGAGGTCGTCTCCATGGTCCTCGTCGGCAGTGTCAACAAGAACCTCGTCTCTCTCATCTCCCAGGCGGGGGCCACTGCCGTCGGCCTCTCGGGTCTCGATGGCGGTCTGTTCACAGCCCGACCAGGACCCGACGCTGACCGACTCGGCTTCGTTGGAGAGGTGGCGCGGGTGGATCCCTCCGTGCTCCGCCACCTCACAGACCAGGGCTTTATCCCCGTGATCGCCTCCGTCTCGATGGACGACAGAGGGCAGAAGTACAACATCAATGCGGATACTGTAGCGGGAGAGCTGGCCGCCGCCCTCGGCGCTGAGAAGCTCATCCTCCTTACCGACGTGGCCGGAATCCTCCGGCAGCGGGACGACCCGAGCAGCCTGGTGAAGGAGATCGATATCAAGGGCGTGAAGAGGATGGTGGAGGAAGGGACGATCGCCGGTGGGATGATCCCCAAGGTGAGTTGCTGCGTGAGGTCTCTTGCTCAGGGTGTACGGACGGCCAGCATCATCGACGGGCGGGTTTCCCATTCTTTACTTCTTGAGATCATGACGGACGAAGGGACTGGCACCATGATCACCGGCTGAAGGGAAGCTGAGGAAAAAAAGATCCGATTTTTCATGTTTTTCTGGAGTTTCTTTCCCTGGAAGTGAGCGAGTGAGCAAATTCCAATGGATAAAAAATGGCTCTTTTTAGTCTCTGTCATCAGCAAAATTGTAAGCTTTGACATTCTAGAGCTTAGTCAATTCTGTTGGGTCGTTTAGACATGGCTATGGCTCTTGTTTGGAATATGCTATGGGAATCGGACTTCGTTCACCTGATCTTGATGGGCAATCTTACATGTGTTTTGGCTTCTGAGTTTGACTTGCAGAAAATCAGACTTGAAAAGCTTGGATGAATGGAATTAGACTGTGAATGGGAGTTTGAAAGAGCCTCTCCTTTTTTTTCACCTAAATTAAACAAGCAATTCCCATTCCGGAGTGGTCAAACTTTGACTACCTGTGTAATATATTTTTATTTTTATTTTTATAATATAGTTTACTTTTAAATATATATTTTAATATTTTTGTTTAAAAATATATTTGTCTTTCACATGTCAACAGCGATACTTATTTATCCATTTCTATTGATATTGCATGTTAGATTCACACTAGAAAATCCTACTGAATTTTTATTGTATTTTTCATTATATTATTTAGATTTTTTTAATATATCTTAATTTGAATTTAGTAATATTATAAAATATATAATGATAAAAATATATTATCATTATTAGAATTTCGTACTAGAATGAGATTTCTGATACAATCTCATATTTTAAGTAAATATGAAAGAAAGTTTGTTATTAATATTTTCTTATATATGCAAAAAATTATAAAAATAATTTCTCATATAACTGAATAAATTTTATAAAATTTCTTTTTCAGCAAAAAAAAATCAGGAAATCAATATTTTTAATATAAAATGTGCTTTTTTTGTAAAGTAATGTTATATTAAATATTATTCAATAAAGATTCTAAAAAATGAGAACAAGATTAATTAGTAATATATAATATTTATTTTATTCAATCATCTCATCCTTATTACTTTAACTATAATTATAAAAGTTATTTTCTCAAGCAACATTATTAATGAACATATTAAGTTTAAGATACTAAAAAAATTGAGTTAGTTATGCACTAATTGTCCAATGAATTTATTATTAGTTATTTATATCAATGGTATATAATATTTTTTCTTAAATTGTTGAACTAGGGGTGGTTGACGGGCCACATCGTCCTCTTAAATTAGCACCCTACCATCTACTATTTTTAATTAAGATTAATATGGAGATAGAAATTTTCGAATAAAAATAAATAAATACTTTTTATTTAATATTATATTATTTACCCAAAATTTTAAATGTTGGTTAATTTGTTAATTATATTAATTAAATTTTTAGTGAAATATATTTACTTTATATTGTGAAATTTTTATAATATTAGTTTTAAAATGATAAAAATATTAATTATTGTAATATCCAGTTATTATTTAATATCGTCAAGTAAAATTAGTACTGAATATAACAAATATTTTCTTAGGTGAATTTATATTATATTTTTCATCTACAAAAAAGTAGTAACTATGCAGTACAAAATTTTTAATATATTTCAAATTTGAGTATAAACTAGAATTATAAAAATATATTATTTTTATTATAATTATAAATTATTAAAATATTTTATATCTATTTATTCATATAATACAAAAATCTAATTATTTTTATTTTTATTTTTTATTAAGATGTATAATATAAAAATCTTGTATACTATATATATCTAATTCATATTTAATAATATTTTTAATAATAATAATTGTTATATTTTTAATATAATTATGTGAAATATATATGATATCACACCTAACAATTATCACGTGTACTTAATTTATAACTAAATAAATAGATAAATAATAATATAATAAAAAATAATATTTGTTTTATTCTTAAATATACACTTAAAATTTTTTATTTAATAATTTTACATACCTTCTCTTATTTAAATATAACTTTTTACTAAAACTTTCAAATTTAAAATAAAATTTGCTAATAATTTAACATGATATTTAATAAATATCCCATTGTAAATTAATTTAATAGTGAATAAAATTAAAATTTTGGGAGAATTTAAATTGTGTTTTTTCATAAAAATAGATTCTCTAAATATATCTCAAAATTGAATCTAAACTAGAATTACAAAAATTGAATCTAAAATTTTTTATTTAATAATTTTACATACCTTCTCTTATTTAAATATAACTTTTTACTAAAACTTTCAAATTTAAAATAAAATTTGCTAATAATTTAACATGATATTTAATAAATATCCCATTGTAAATTAATTTAATAGTGAATAAAATTAAAATTTTGGGAGAATTTAAATTGTGTTTTTTCATAAAAATAGATTCTCTAAATATATCTCAAAATTGAATCTAAACTAGAATTACAAAAATATTTATTTTTTATTATGATTATAAATTATTAAAATATATTACACTAATCAGTTTTCCATACCTATCCATATCATATAAATCCTATGATATTTTATTGTTCCCTTAAGATATATATTTTTAATATCAAAATTTTTTATATCATAATTTGATAATATAAATATTTAATTAATAATAACGACTTTATAATCAATTTTTACACTCAATTAGCTATTATTATCACTCACCTAATATATTTTTAGGGATTAGATAACGAATATTAGAGAATAAAAAAGATTTCGAGTGTACAAATTGGATAAATGTTATATAGAGATATAGATTTTTGAATTGAAATAAATAAATATTTTTAATTCAATATTATATTGTTTTTCCAAATTTTTAAATATTTGTAATTTTGTTAATTATATTTATGAAATTTTTAAATTTTTAGTAAAATTTTATTTATTTTATATTGAGAGACTTTTGTAATATTAATTTTAAAATGATAAAAATACTTATTATTATAATATTGATATTACTAGTTATTATTTGATATGGTAAACTGAAATTAGTACATAATATTAAAAATATTTTCTTAGGTGAATTTATATTATATTTTTTATCTAAACAATAAACAGTAACCATCCATATAGTATAAAATTTATTATATATCTCAAATTTGAGTATAAACTAGAATTATTAAAATATATTTTTTTATTATAATTATAAATTATTAAAATATTCTATATCTATTTATTCATATAATACAAAAATCTAATTATTTTTATTTTTATTTTTTATTAAGATGTATATTTTTAATATAAAAATCTTGTATACTATAACTAATTCATACTTAATAATATTTTTTAATAATAATAATTGTTATATTTTTAATATAAATATATGAAATATATATGATATCATACCTAACAATTATCACATGTACTTAATTATAACTAAATAAATAGATAAATAAATAATATAATAAAAAATACTATTTGTTTTATTCTTAAATATATACTTTAAATGTTTTATTTAATAAGTATACATATATTCTCTTATTTAAATATAATTTTTTACTAAAACTTTCAAACTTAACATAAAATTTACTAATATTTTAACATGATATTTAATAAATATTACATTGTAAATTAATTTAATAGTGAATGAAATTAAAATTTTGGGTGAATTTATATTGTATTTTTATAAAAAATAGATTATCTTTAATTATATCTCAAATTTGAATCTAAACAAGAATTACAAAAATATATATTTTTTATTATGATTATAAAATTTTAAAATATCTTAAATGAATCAGTTTTCCATACGTATCCATATCATATAAATCCTAATTATTAATATTTTTAATCTCAAAATATATTATATTATAATTTAATCATATAAATATTTGATTAATAATAATAATTAGTATAATTTATTATAATTATATGGAATATATACATTATATCATAGCTTACAATTATTATCTATACTTAATCATCACTAAATAAATAATTATTTAATTAATATAATCCAAGTTTAACTTTGCAAAAAAAATCGAAGTTTAACCACTCTATCAGTTTGACTCTCCCCTCTCTATATAAGCCTTGGTCTTCCAAGTTCAAACTTTCTGCAGATCAAAAGAACAGCCAGAAACAGCCTTCCCTTGCTTCTGGTCTTCCAAGTTCAAACTTTCTAGAGAGAGAGGAGAAACAGCCGGGAGCATCAGGATGGTCGGACCCCAGTCTACTCCCATCCATACCGCCGTCTTCTTACTCCTCATCCTTCTCCTCTCGTCCGCGGTCCAGCTCGGCCACCCAAAGGAGGGGCCCCTTCTTGCTCCGCCACACAAGGAGGGCGCCCACCCTCCCATGGCCCTCCCCCTCGTCCTCTCCTACTCCAATTCCTCCATGACCTCCTCGGGTTCCCCCGGCCGGCACCTCCAAGGATCCGATATGCACAACGCCCGCATGTCTCTCCACGACGATCTGATCCTCCGCGGGTAAATTCAATCTTTCCCCTATTCTTCGTCTTGATGATCTCTTAAATGTTTCTTCTTTTTTTATTATCGACGTGAAATATGTAACTGAGAGTAGATACTATACAACGCGGCTCTGGATTGGAACGCCGCCGCAGAATTTCGCCATGATCGTGGATACGGGCAGTACGCTCACCTACGTGCCGTGCTCGACTTGTGAGCATTGCAGGAATCACCAGGTGTTCATGATCACTCGATTTCATATCTCACCTTAACAAGTGAAAGATTAATGCGGTGGCATCAACTGGGTTTCTTCTAAATAAGTTCTAACTAAGCTAGCAGTAGCACCATGAAATCCTAAGCATCGATGGACAAAGGAAGAAATATCCTTTCCACTGAGAGACAATTTGATTTATCTAAGTGATAAATAGTGTGAAAGGCTGTGCTATAAATGCAGAAAGGCAAATTTTTGTGCTGATAAAGCTCTCTGCGCTTACCAAGTTGTGGGAAGTAGTAGCTGCAGAAGATTTCTGACAATTGAATGGGTTCGGAGATTCCAAATGAGTTCTCATGCTGGAAAAGCATTCACAATTAAATATTTTCCTTGGCTGTACAGAGAGAATCTTACTTGAAGTTTGCCTAGTTTTGTAGGGTATCAAATTTCTGAATTCTATTCCTTCTCCATATTTCCAGGACCCGAAATTCCAGCCCGAACTTTCCAGCACATACCAGCCTGTTAATGATGGAGTCCAGTGCGTCTATGACAGACATTATGCTGAGTTGAGCTCTAGCAGCGGAGTTTTGGGGGAAGATTTAGTGTCATTTGGGAACTTAAGTGATCTCCCTCCTCAACGAGCAATTTTTGGATGTGAAAATAGGGAGACAGGAGACCTTTACAATCAACATGCTGATGGCATAATGGGCATGGGTCGTGGTGATCACAGCATCATAGACCAACTCGTTGGGAAGGGAGTAATCAGCGACTCCTTCTCTCTGTGTTATGGTGGAATGGAGACTGGTAGGAGGGTCGATGATTCTTGGAGGGATCTCACAGCCATCAGGCATGGTTTTCACACACTCTGATCCCACCAAAAGGTATTCTTCTGCAAAGATTTTACTGCATATGTTGATAACATGTTCAGGGGGAACCGTTAACTGCTCTGATTATACTTAAAAAGAGAATGTAACAGATTCTGCTTGGTGTTTCTCACTATTTACTCTAAATTTGGGATGTTAACAGTCCCTATTACAATATTGATCTGATGGAGCTACATGTCGGGGGGAAGCCACTAACGCCTAACCCAAAGGTCTTTAATGGAAGCCATGGAAGCGTCCTCGACAGTGGAACAACATACGCTTACCTCGACAGTGCAACTTTACTGTTATTTTCCTTTATATTTTCCACAGCTAGCTAGTATTGCTCGTTGTAATTCTAGATGTTGCCTTTCTCCCTTTTGGCAGTGAAATTTCTCAATTAGCAAGCTCCTTCCCAGCTGTTGACTTTGTATTTGGCAATGGACAAAAGTTGACACTATCACCTGAGAATTATCTATTCCAGGTTAGTTTTTATTTTATTTTATTTTATTTTTAATGAAGGCATTTAAATCTTGGAGGGTAAATGCTGATTGATGGCTTAACAAGATTCCTGGAGCATATTGCCTTGGGATCTTCCAAAATGAAGGAGATTCCACTACTCTTTTAGGAGGTTTGTGACCCTTCTGTATCCTATACTTACTGGAAAGAAAAACTATTTATGGCTAAGCTTCTGAGGCCTAATTGTCAAAAATCTATCTTAGAATATGTTGAGGAACAAGTGTAGACTTGCTTCTGTTTATTTTTCCTATGTGGAACAGGGATCATCACCCGGAATACCCTTGTAATGTATGACAGAGAGCATTCAAGGATTGGATTCTGGAAAACTAACTGTTCTGAGCTGTGGAAAATGCCTCACCTTCTTCCTCCAGATCCATTTGCACACTCTAGTTTGAACAAAACTCAAAACCGTACTGTTGATGTTACTGCTAACCCTGCTCCTATGCCACCCGACCACGGTACATCTACTTTTTCCTTTAGATCTTATTTTGCCCAAGTTATGCTTCCATGCTGCTGCATTTGCATATATATAGATTTAAGCTCTTACTAAATCTCATAAACTTTCAGGGGTTCAAATTGGAAAAATCACATTTAGCATGTCCTCAAGCATGAACGTTTGGGACCTGAAGCCTCACTTGGTAGAGCTTGCACAGTTCATTGCTCATCAATTAAACATTAATGTCACACAGGTTAGGCAACTTCTGTTTAAGAGGTAATTCTTGAAATAAGATTGTGATCATTAATTTTATACCTGTGAATGATTGCAGATCCATTTGTTAAGTATTAAATCCATACAAAATGGATCACTCATCAAGTGGGCTATACTTCCTCCTGCCCCCCGTAACTATATTTCTACATCTACTGCGAAGGTGCATCACAATCTTAACAAATTATATTATTTCCCAATGATTGCTCTCAAATAGAATTTGACTCGTTTATTATGCCCACAGGACATTATTTCCTGGCTTTCTGAGCATCGTGTTCAACTTCCTGATTCCTATGGCAGCTACCAGTTTACTGATTGGCACATTTAATCTCGAAAAACAGGGTAGGCCAATGAACCATTTGATCATTTTCTTGTTGAGTCTCTCTTATAAAAAAAACAAAGATATTAGGCGTATTACCATCCCCTTGTTTACTTGCTTCTAGGAAAAGAAATATAGAACGGAATAGCTTGCTGGGTTTCTTGTTCATTAGTTCACTACAGCTCATCTGCTGAGTGTTGAAAAAATGCAGGACTTGGCAGCAGAAACATATTATTTTCGTGATTTTGGCGATGGCCCTTACTTTATTGGCTGGATTATCATTTTGGATTGCATGGATCTTGTGGAGATGGAGATATAAGAAATCAAATGCCTACATGCATTACGGTATGAAGATTGGGGAACAAGAACTCCAGCCACTAAAATGAAGCTTCTACTGGAATTGCCCATAAATATTTTCCAAAGTTCATAGCCCATAGCCACACCCAATGGACACTTGGTCTTTTTTATCATAATTATAGTTTAGGTTTTTTTTCCATAGTCTGACATGTGTGAAGAAACTGATCTGGAGATGTTCTTTTAGGCCGTGGTTTTCAGGGTTAACTGTACATAGACATGAATCTCCACAATTTGGATTCTTCTGTACAGAAAGCAATTTAATGTCCGATGGACATGCATCTACAGAAGCATGCACAGCTTGATGCAGGATACAAACAGGTGAAGGTGCTGTGCACAGTTAGTACTGTGTTTTTGAGCCGGGGACATTTTTGGGCCCTGCAAAGTAGGATTTCAGAATCTGGAGGGCCATCCATCTATCTCATGGATGCTCGCTCTCCAGCAAGGAGCTTTCTCAAATCCTAGCAAGGTCTCCTCTCCATCACAGTAATCCACAGTCGATCTTATGTCTAGATTAACACAGGCGGTGCAAATACAGCATAGACAGAGCATTAAGTCGAATACGATCATCTCTACACTAACAGAGTGTAATTTATACTGATTGAGTGCCACTAAAAAAGAAATTTCTTAACTTGAATCATTGATACTTTTTCTGGGCCACTTATGCAATTAACCCCTTGCTAAGCCTCAATATCATAGCGGATGTGCCGGAGCAGCACCGGTATGACTATGTCGGGGGAGCTCAGCTGAGGGAGATGGCCGTCGGAGGACATGACTTCGACGATGGAGACGCCGCCCAGGTGCTGGTGGAGGTGCTCGGAGACCACCACGGGCACGGCCAGATCCTTCATGCTCTGCAGGATGTGGCATGGGACCGTGACCATGCCGAGGATGGACCGCATGTCGCTGTTGAATATGGTCTGCAGGACGCAGAGGGCTATGTCGGGCCGCATGTTGAAGAGGGTCCGGCTGAACTCCTGGACCGCCACAGACTCCATGTCGCCACCCACGACCATGGGTGCGAACCCCGAGCACCAGGCCTTGTAGTTCTCGCGCATCGCCTCGAACAGCTGCTCCAGGTCCTCCTGTTCGAACCCTCCAAAGTAGTCGGAAGCATTCAAGTACCTAGCAAGATCCAAAACCAAACATCAAAGTCGTGCGACAAGATTCACGTTGAGGAATAGGAACACCATACAGTGACGAGGAATCTAATCATTTGCCGGCATAAAGATTATATCACCGTGTCACGTTTAGGTATTGAGAAGGTATTGCTTCTCTATTCTTTTCTTCTGTCCATAAATCATATTATTGAGATAAATATTTATATATTAAATTATTTTTATTGATGAAATTCAAATCCAAAAAATTGAGATATTTGAAAATAATAACATATTTAAAATATAAAAATATGTTAATTGCACTATTTATTATCATAGCCTTTTAAGTGAATATTTATTTTATTTATACTAACAATTTCTCATGTTATATTAAAAGTTTCACAATTATTTTTTATCAGAAAATACGACTTTGTGCTATATTTTAATATTAAAGAAAAATACTCATAGTAATCATAAATAAATCATATTAGTTGTTTAATGGATGTTTATTTATAAAAAGTATTAAAATAATAATATATTAAATAAAATATGAAAAAAATTACCAATTTGTAAGAAAATATTATACCAAAATGAGCTTATTATAATTTAATAATTTACAAGGTCGTAATTATTTCTCGTCCCTTATTAATTAACTTTCATTTCAAACATAAAAAATAGATTGAATATGAATAATTATAATTTAATAACTAAAAAATTATTAACTTTTTCATGCTGAAATCTATGTGGAAAGATGCCCTAAATGGTTATCAGGGCCAATTTCAGGGATGATTCGGTCGGAGCTTGGAGAACGGAGGTGGACAAGTACCTCGGGGAGGCGCCGAGCATGACGATCTTGGAGAACAAATCGGGCCTGGTTATGGAGGCCACGGCTCCGATCATGGCCGACACGGAGTGGCCGACGAAGATGCACGACTCGATCTGGAGCTCCTCCAGGATCGACAGCAGATCGTACGCGTATCCCTCCAGGCTCGAATACCTGCGGAGAGAAGACATCAAAACACATACGGACCAAACCAAACAATCAATCAATTGGACAGAACAGAACGACGGGACCCGTTGACTTTGGGGGGTGGGAGCCTGGATGCTTGTCAAGACCGACTAACCTGTCGAAGTCGAAGTACTCGGGATTGGTGGTGCCGGCGCCCATGTTGTCGTAGAGGACGACGCGGTAGTGTTCGACCAGGTGCGGGACGAGGTGCTTCCATACCGACTGGTCGGTCCCGAACCCGTGGGCGAGGACCACCGTCTGCGGGTTACCGGATCCAAGGACCTTCACATTGTGAGCTGTCTCAACGATCCCCATCGTCTTTATTCTTCTCTGAAATCCAAATTTTCTGCCTAGATCTTGAATTTGAGGCCCTCTTGGTGAAGAGGGGATAAGCTGTGGATGAAAGGGGGATGAGGAGGGGGTGTGGGGACTGAATTGAATGACTACTGGACAGTTGGAGTTTCAAGTGGAGGGAAAGTGAAAGACAGCAGCCGACCTCCCTGCTGCTTGCCCCTTGAAGATGACATTCATTTGGATAAGTAATAGCTACTTTATTTAATATAGGGAAAATGAAGAAGAAGAGAAGAATAAGAAGTATATTAGTGTTAGATAAATTATTGTGTACAGATAAGATAAGATAAGTTATTAATTATAAGAAGAGTAATTTTATAATTTTATAATTTTATAGATTAATAATAATTTTTTATTTGATCGAATTTGTGATTTTATTCTAAATAAGTAGTGTGATAGGTATAAACTATGGACGAAAAGAGGGAGATATTTAGATATTTTTTCTCAATCGGTTTTAAAGTAGCCAGCCCAGCTAAAGGAGTGAGGGTAGCGCCCACACATACCCGGTCCCCCGATTCAAACTCGGTGTTCAGACGGTGGTCTATACCAGATTTACGTGTTATTGGACCTTTTCACCTAAAACTTCGACCTCCGTAATTTTGTTATTGTGCTTGTACCAATTATTTATTTATCACAAGTGAAAAGGTAATATTTTAGTTCTAATTATTATAATTATTAAATTTTATTTAAACCGATCTTGATTATACAAAATACGAATTCGAATAAATTTATAATTTAGGATTGTATAATAAAATTAAATTAAATTTAATATTATATTTATTATAATCAAATTTGATGAAATACCAACTTTAAAACTTTAGATACATGTTATGTATACATATTAGATTCAAATTTAATATTACATTAAATGTAATCAAATTTAACTATAATTTCTCCGTAATTTTGTTGTTGTACTTATACCAATTATTTATTTATTATAAGTGAAAAAATAATATTTTAGTTCTAATTATTATAATTGTCAAATTTTATTTAAACCGATCTCGATGACACATACGAATCGAATAAATTTATAATTTAGGTTTGTATAATAAAATAAAATAAAATTTAATATTATATTATATTTATTATAATCAAATTTGATGGAATACGAACTTTAAAACTTTAGATATATGTATACATATTCGATTCAAATTTGAGATTACATTGAATGTAATCAAATTTAACTATAATTTGAATTAATAAAAAATTAGATTTTAGTAAGTACAGGTGTACCCAATAGGACACGAACTCAAATCCTGCTCTATCTGAACTTGAGTGCCCATCCGAGCTCAAGCCAATCATCCTGGGCGAATATAAGTGAAATAGATTTTAAATTAAACTTTGGTCGCCAACCACTCCGAATCATAGAGATTAGAGCTATTATATATATATTTAAAAAATATTACTTTTATCATATAAATCATCAAATTATACTAATATCATCTGCTAAACTAAATTAGTGTTATGTAGGCAAAAAAAGTGGAGTAAAGGTTAATTTTGTGCCAAAATTTTAAAACATTATAATTTAGTATCAAAAGTTTTATAAAATAAATAATTGACATAAATATATTTATTTTATAAAGTATTTAACACAATTACAATATTTTAAAATTTTGAAATAGATGTGATATTTACCCAAATATTTGGTATAATAGTGTAATTTATCCTTAAATTTAATAACGTGATATTAAAATAATAATTATTAGTTTAAAATAATTTAAAGTGGGAGGAATTGGTGGCCGTGAGATACTAAAATAATAAATAGATGCATTTATATATTTTAAATATTTAATATGTTTATAATATATATTCTTTATTTTAAAAATGTAAATTGTATACACTTATTTTATTAATATTTATAGTAGTATCGTAATTTTCTTTATTACATCCAAAAACTTGAATTTCTTGATAATTTTAAGAGAGATATAAAATTAATTATGTAAAAAGATTTCTACACGTACCATTCCGTACTATATATATATATATATGCATATATGTAATATGTTTTCCATTTTTCCTTCTGGGCTAAGGATAGGCCCATATTACTGCATGCCCCTTCAATGTGGCGACCAAGGTCCAGTCTAAGACCATGTCGCTAAAGAGCGAGCCTTCCTCCAAAGTCAGTGAAGTATTCAGTATTCACAATTGATGCCCCTAACATTAAGGCAGTATCAAGTAAATAAAGTTCATTTAATTTATATTTTATTATATTACGATTAAATACTTTATGTCAGTAGCATTGTTGATAAGCAAAAATATCATAAAAGTTAGTAAAGAAATCGAAATCGATCACTTATATGTTGGCTTCTTTCGTTCTTTCTTTCTTTTTCCCTCCAAGTTGGAAGTCAAACCTTACCTTTGAGAATTTCCTCGCATTCCTACTCAGCCAATGCACTAAGCTCCAACATTTATGTCGACTTCCACAGTCCCACTTCTTAGACAATTCAACCCTGAAGATTGTCCAGCCATTCTCCTTTATTCCTTCTATGCTAAACCAGAAAAAAGTCATCCCCGGTATCTTAGAACCCACCAAAATATTGAAAAATTAATGCATGCCATAAGGTCTAAAGTAGGTTTGAATTGATCTAAAGTTTGAACAATTCAGTCGACTTTATATTCTCATTTTAGTATTTGGCAATTTAAATATAAGAATGATGGACCAATGGTTTCATTGATAGACCATAGTAAAGTGTGGTTTAATGATAATATATGTGGAGCTTATCCATCAACCTATGTAATAGCCACACCATTATCTTGATTTAGAATTTTGATAAGATAATGATACAATTAATTTTATACTTGAAGTTATTTTTACACTTGAATCCTATATTTTTTAGTTGTTTTTTGTACTATCTATTTAAAAAAATGATATTTTCATTCATATATTTTTTGAAATATTATTTTTCAGCATGCAAAACTGAAAAATCACTTTCAATTATATAAAAGTAAGTGCAAGATTTTTCAAAATATAGAACTAATGATGTAATTCTCCGAGACTTGGCCATCAAAAGTCAATACTTTAAAGTCAAAGCAAACCCATACATGCGTCATCTCCTCCCCCGTATGCATACATTCCGACACTACATATACCCCGCGCGATCAGATATTAAGATGTGTATAGATCAAATAACCCTTGAGAATCTCTTCATATATGTAAGCCATGAAGCTTCTCCAATCCACTAAAACCCTCCTTCTCATGATCTTCCTTGTGATCATTACAATCTCCATGATCTCCTTCTCATTGATGACTGAAGCTCGACCCTCCATTGGCATCATGAAGAAGAAGAAGACAAACGGACTCTGCGACTATGACGATGGGGGGAGCATGGCCACTAATGGAAGACACTTCCAAGCGCTTTCGTCGTCCCTCGGAGCCATCAAGCCATCGGGACCCAGCCCCGGTTCAGGGCATCAAATCATCGCCACCACAAATCACTGAGACATCTATTGAGCCGTCTTAATTACCAGCAGCTAGTCAGAAATCATGGACAGAGATATATACAATCTCTCCTGGAGATTATTGTAGCGTCTTTTTTTTTTAAATATAGCATAAGAAATTCTTAGAGATAAGGATGAGAATAAAAAGAACACTAGAAATCCCACCCTCGGATGGAAAACTAGGGGATCCGCCATTGTTACTGGGCATACATGAATAATTTCTTAATAAATAATTCAATAAATTAGATAAGGTATATATATTTATAAATTTAATATAAAATAAAAGTATAAATAAATAGTATTATAATATTAAACAATAATATTATATTATATATTATAATTAATTAAAACAATATAATTATACTCTAACACAATGTTTTAATATTTTTCATCAAAATAAACATTAAATTACATAAAATACTTATATTTTAATTTAATATAATACACTACATAAACCATTTTCTATATGTTAAACCTATTATTTTCTTCAAAATTTTGAATTTCACTTGAATTAAAATATGTTGGCGGTAAAATTGTGTGATTTTTTGCAATAGAATCATATGTATAAATATAAAATAAAATATTAGAATATGTTAGAAATATAGATGTGATAGATAATAGGACTAAACCACATAAATATCTATTTATTGATAATTAATTCAATAAATTACATAATTTATAAGTTTAAAATAATATAAAAATATAATATTATAATATTATGATATAATTCTAATTAATAATATTGTAGCATTTTATTTTACTAATCTGAAAATTTTAATTATAAATTAAACCGTAAGTATATTTAATTCTCAAAATTAAATTAATTTGATTAAAAATTTAATATAAATTAGAATAACTCTAATTTAAATATTGAATAATAACAATTTAGGTTGAGATAATTTACTCAAAAAATTTGAATTAATCCGGTGAAATTAAATTTAACTAAATATTTTATAAATATATATATATAAAGAGTGAAGTTGAATTTAAATTAAAAAAGTTTATATTATACCAGATTTAAACAATTGGATCGGGTATCTACCCGTATAAAGGAAATGAACTAATATATGTCAAACCTAAACACAGATAAATTTACTGAATCTTGTACATAATTGTGGATCGAAACAGTGAAAAGCCCATAAATTACACATAAAAGGAGATCCAAACTATTTGGACTGGCCACTAGTCACAACTACAAAACAATGGACTAACAAATTAAGAAAATTAATAGTGACAATCCCAATTAACATAAGTCTGTTACATTCAATCCAAGACTAAACTAACGCGAAGGAAAACAAAGGGGTCCATCGGGCATCGGAACGAATCACGGGCCGCAATAGGATGAGTCGCTCTAGGTGTACATGAAGTTACTGTATATTCCTATAATACTAGACGATAAATCGCGTTTATGTTATGTGGGCCGTGCAGCTACCTTTAAAACTACAACTACCATCAGATAGTTTCAAATTTATAGTATTTGTAATTAATAATTTTTATTAGATATAGTAATAATTTTTAGTGTTACTGTATTAACGGATCCAATAACTCAAACTTAATTTTATAACTACTAATTCAACAAGTTTAACCATCTTAATTCAACTCAACAACTATTAGCTTAATAAGTTTGTATATTCAACTTCGGTACACTAATTAAATCACAAAATTATTTAATTTTACGAGAGTTTTTTATCACAACAGTTTTATTGTACCGTAGATAAATAATATTTTGATATTAATATCACTATATTTAGTAATTAAATAAAAAGAATAATTAATTGACTTAATAAGAGTAATAGCTCAGTTATCAACTACTCTTGTAGTGTGTAATTTGATATAAAATTAAATTACATAGATATCTATGATTGTACGGTCACAATTCTTGTCGGGCAGTGGAGTAAACTTGGAAGTGAGTTAGGTTCATCTGAATTTTCCTTTTTTTCCACTTTATTTTTTTAATTAAATTAATATTTTATATTTTTTTGAATTCAAATAATTTAATCCAAAATCATAAAAATATTTAGATGAAAACCAATTTTTTCTCAAAAATTCTATTTTTATGCATGTGATCTACCTAATAGTATTTTTTAACTAATGGTATTTTCAATTAATAGATTTATCCTTATTATATTTTTTAATTAAATCTTAAACTTATTGCTATTTTTCAATAGTGACAATATCAAACAAACTTCTATTTATATCATTAAAAAATATGGGATATCTTTTACTCTTTGGTTGTGCCATGGGAAATATTAGGGTGACTACTAAGGAACTGAAGCTAAAACTTTTGGTTGATTCAAATAGAGACTCAACATATTATTTATTCTCAAATAAATAAATAAAATCATGTTTGGTATGTCCAAATGGAATCAATCTTTTGGATTTTGATTTCATTCTCATATTTAATAACCTACATGGGAAGATGAATATAGTGTGATTCACTTTTAATGTGAGGGAATGTGGTGCCATCAAACTTCAATTCTCATTATACAATATTATTATAATAAAAGTTATAATTATTTTTTTTAAATATATGAAATTTAATATTTTGTAAAAATGCAAAACTGATTATTTTAATGGGGAAAAGTACACTTTTGAAAAGTCTTTCGATTTTTTAATATAAATATTGATTATATATAATAATTATTAAATAAATTTAAATACCTTAAAATTAAAAGGACAAAAATATAGATTATACTTTCCTCAATTAATAAATTATACTATAAATTATTGAACTAATATAAGATATACCAATAAAGTGTATAAAAATATAAATAAAGATATTTGATATAAAAAATAAATTATCACTACCGTAAATTTATAGAATTATATAAATAAATATATGTAAATCATTAATATTATCAAGACAAATCATTCCTTAACACATTTAGTATTATTTATCTTTTTAAGTATTTTTATTATTCATAATAAATATTTTTATTATAAATTAATATATTTTATTAATATTAAATTTTAATAAATAAAAAAGTAAACGTGTATAATTATAAGAAGGCCATGCATTATAAAAAAACGTTAGGACAAAATTGACAAAAGAAGAAAATGTTTGTAATTAAAAAAATTACTCTTTAAAATTATATATATATCTATATATTTAAAAGATATATAGATATTTGTATATTTAAAATAAAAAATACAATTATGCCAAATATGGATGCCCGAACCCGTGTTTTGAATTGCGAGCGGAGGTCGAGTTGGTTTGGGTCCACTTGTGTGGACCCAGCTTGCATCAGATTTGGATCCGTAACCATTTAGTCGAGTCCGATATTGATTATATATATTATTTATTATTAAGATTATACAATATACATAAATATTATTATACAATTAATATTAATTCATTTTCTAGTTATAATAATTACTTATTTGTTTTATATGATATTATTATAGGATAAAAATATTATACATAAAAATAAATATGATATATATAATATTTTTATTGCTATTATAAGATATTTATTTATAAATATTATTATATAATTAACATTTATTCATATTCATAAAAATAATCTATTTATATTATATTATTCAATTATATGATAAAAGTATGATAAATAAAATTATATTATATATAATATAATCCATTATATATTATTTTCTTGCTGTTATTATTATATAATTAATATTTATTTATTTTATTATTGTAATGCTAATTTAATTATATAATACAAATATGATACACATAATTTATCATATATAACATAATTCTATATTTTTTATTTGATATTATATTTTATTATACAAGTTTTTATTTTGTATGAATAGTTTTATTTTATTATATAATAATTTATTTTTAATAATACACTTTAATTTAATTATATATAAATATAATATAATATTCTAAACAAATTATTACACGTTTAAAAAATAATGCATTAATTGTTTTAAACTTTTTATTAACTGTTCTCTACTGTATTTGGACTTTGGAGAGTTTATACAAAACTATCCAAACCCTTCACTTTTCCTTTTATCACCAAATTCCTAACCTCTTGTTCAAACAGATTCTATGGTATTTGATGCATATTGTAATTCATAGTCCGTACCTCGTACTAATATTCCAAATCGTAGGCTCTCGTATAAAGTATGGGCCAATCAACAAGCCCAAATTCGACTAAATCGAAGCCCAAAGCCCAAAATATTGCGCTGGGTTGTGGCCACGGTCATATATACCACTAGTGGTCCCATAGAACAGAACAGAAGCCACTCTTGAGCCAATCAGCTCAGCTCATCCACATGATTGAAATGACGGCCACGACATGGTGTGGACATTATTGCATTATTACCGCATAGTACAATTCATTCTCTATTTTCTTTCATTCATAGTCTGATTATTTATTTATTTTGAATTTTTTAATTTATTATTGCCAGTTTTCTCATCTCCTATATTTCCTCCCTCCCTTCGCCCTCCATAGGCTATGGAGGAATATGGTATGGATTGACTTGATGCTGGGATCGAATGAATGATCTCGGGTCTCGATGCAGTCTAGGATGGAAGCCGCACCTCACTCCTCCTCCTTCTGCCAATTCCAATCCCTCTCCTCCTCCAGTCACAGGTCCCATCCCTCTAGAAGGAGCCCCTTCCGATCCCAGCCTCCTTCCCCACTCCCAAGGATCCGACGCTCCCTCCCCCTTCTCTATCCTTCTCGCAAATTGCCGTTCCAATGCTCCGCCCACTTGAACGATCACCACCACCATCATGGCCACCACCAACACCATCACCAGAACGATCAGCATCACGGACACAGCCACCACCACCACCACCATGGGCATTCCAATGGTGAGCTAACGGAACCGCAGAAAGCCTTGCTGCAGTTCGCCCGGGCTACCAGATGGGCCGACATGGCGAATTTCCTGAGGGAGAACCTGAGCCTTTGCTGCTGCTCCGCGGCGCTTTTTCTCGTGGCAGCGGCTTGTCCTCACCTAATTCCAAAGCCGGCAGTGAAGACCGTCCAGAATTCGTTGATGCTGATCGCTTTCCCCATAGTCGGGGTGAGAAATTTGTTCTCTTCTCTCTACATGATTAAATTACTCCTTAATTTCGGTAGAAAGTGTTACAGTCCTGGAAACTAACAGCCTTTTTTTGCCTTCTGTGGATGCATTAGTTGTCTGGTTTTAGCTAATCTACGGCATTAGGTGTTGAGCCGCCAGAATCAACATAGATTGGTATTCGAGTGCTTCTATATTCCGTCATGAATCTCTCTGTTGATAATCAGATCGAATGTAATGGGAATGTTTTCTTGGTTCATCCGTGTTTTTTGGAGTGAACGCATCTGATTTCTGCATAGTGCTGTTGCATTTGTTTTCAATATTTTTAATAGGATAATAAACGTTGAGTAGTAGATGTTGTCTGAGTGGGCATAGTTCTAGCTGCTATTGCTATGAATTGAGGTTTTTATTGTGACAAACACTTGAATGAATTGTATTATGACAGGTCTCTGCATCCCTTGACGCCCTCACTGATATCACAGCTGGAAAAGTAAACATCCATGTCTTGATGGCTCTTGCAGCATTTGCATCAGCATTCATGGGAAACCCCTTGGAAGGAGGCTTGCTTCTGGTTATGTTTAATCTGGCACATATTGGTAAATTAAAGTAGCAGCAAGGCAATAATTTATCCATTGAAACTATTTAGCTGTCACCTGAAGTCAAGTATTGCTTGTAGCTGAAGAGTACTTCACCAGCCGCTCAATGATTGATGTGAGAGAGTTGAAGGAAAATTATCCCGAGTTTGCTCTTTTGTTGGATGTGGATGATAATGCACTCCCTAACTTCACGGATTTGGCATACAGAAGGGTTCCTGTGCATGATGTAGAAGTGGGGTCCTATGTATTGGTCGGAGCTGGAGAGGTCAGTAGCCAAGAGTGTAGTATATTAAAAACCCACATCAAGACAGACACTCCAGCCTTGAAAAAATCACGCTCTTACAAAGTTTTTTTATTAGTCATTATGAAAATATATATCATTTTAGTTTGACTTGTGTGAATTCACCCTTCTCTCTTCTGCAACATCAGGTTTTTATTTTTCTATATTTAGCCTCCTTTCAGCATCCTGAATTTGATTTAATATGTCTGCAATGTTTTTTTAACATAAATATTGTTTCTATGACTAGTCTGTCCCTGTAGACTGTGAAGTGCTCCATGGCAGTGCTACGGTTACAATTGAGCACTTAACTGGGGAAGTCAAACCCCTTGAAGCAAAAGTTGGGGATAGGATTCCTGGCGGTGCGAGGAATTTGGATGGACGGATCATTGTTAAGGTATATAGCTGCATTCTCCATATTCAAATGGTGTACCTTTTCCATTGATGGACAAATGCCGGATTAGTTATCTCTTCAGTTAGAGTTTCATTATTCTTGTTGATGGCGATATGCAAATAATAGTGGGTCCTTGCTCATTGTGTTTCTGTCTCACATTTGTAATTTAATTAGGCCACTAAAACCTGGAAAGAGTCAACCCTCAGCAAGATTGTACAGTTGACAGAAGAGGCACAGTTGAATAAGCCAAAGCTTCAAAGATGGCTTGATGAATTTGGTGAGCGTTATAGCAAGGTGGTTGTAGTTTTATCGATTGCAGTTGCTGTTATTGGACCATTATTATTCAAGTGGCCGTTCATCAGTACCTCAGGTAAACTTCTTAAATTTGGGAATGCCCTTCCACAAAGTTTTCATAGAAGAATTGTATTCTTAATCTACTCCATTAGATAGCATGTCTCTGGGCATCCTTTGTGATCCACACTCTTAGTAGTTCTGCTTTTTCCTCCTTGCTAACATCTACATAGAGGAAATGCATTGGTTTCTGAAGGGTACTTGAGTGATCATTATCCCTTGGCTATCTGGCTTTTGTCTAATGTGCCTTTTTGGAGAAGATAGCTTGACTAGCTCTATGTTTGTCATTAAGCAAAAATACTTTCTTTTTTCCATGATATGAGATCTCATATGCCTTCTTATGACTTTGGAATCTGGAGTTATTTGGTTTTATTAGTGAAAAAATGCTACTAGTTGCCTGTTTCTTAAGATGGCCACACATCAGGCTGAAGTTGTTGGAGAGGTAATACAACATACAGAAATGCAGACATTGTCATTGTATTCATTCTTAGTTCATTGGACAACTACTAGCTAAACTATGGACTTCATTTTGTGGTCTGGCTTTATTGGGGCAGAATTTTAAATCCAAATGATTCAACAAACAAAAAATACAATAAATTTGCAATGCATTTATTTCATCTTTTTCTTTAGTTAAAAAAGACAAAAGGAGGTTTTTTAAAACCACTGGTGAGATACACATGAAATATGTGCAAGCTCATCATTAGGACCATCATACTTGTCGACCATCATTGAACTGATCGAATTAACCAACCAGAGTTTGCTTCAATCATTATGTAGTGAACAGAAGAAAAAACCTTGGTAAGGGTTGGGCAGTATCAAAATGTCATAGCAAACCTCGTAGCTACTTGTACTAAAAAACCAAGTAAGCCTAATTCGTCCTAGACAATAAAATATATTGACATGGGAAGGAACATATTTAGGAGTGTTGGGATTTACTGTAGTTTCACTGGTTTGAAAGAGAAGATATGTTTTAATTTCTGGCTAGCTGAATGATGTTTTGCTGCTTCAGAACATGATTGATTTATACCATGTTCATGATACTTTTAGTATGGTCATACCTGTTTTTGCACTACTTCATCATTGATTACTTGGTCCCTGATTAATGAAGTTTTATTACTGATGAATACATTTTTTACTTGTAAGACTATTGCAAGGTTGCATGATTTCCTTAAAAGTCAACACTTATATTTATCATCCAAATACATCGAGTGCATAATGAACAAATGATCACTGCCCATTTTTTCCTAACTTTTTACAATAAGCAGCTTGTCGAGGATCAGTATATCGAGCTCTGGGCCTCATGGTAGCAGCATCACCTTGTGCTTTAGCAGTAGCTCCATTGGCATATGCCACTGCTGTTAGCTCCTGTGCGAGAAAGGTACTGAAACATGACCGAGATATAGAGCTGATTTGTTTCTCCTGAATTCTATTTTTTTATCCTAATGTACTTTGTTGACATGTGGTCAATGTTATAGTGTGATCTTTAACTGATAATGCTGCCTCATTACTCGTTGCATCTTCATTCAACTAGGCAGTACAATATGTTTACTCGGACAATCATTTACAAACTATCAAGGTTAGGTTAGTATAATGTAAGATTACATGAAAAACCAGTAATCATGGTTTAAAATTGGAGTTTGAAAGAACAATTGAAAACAGTTAGTATAACCTGTCTGCATATTATAAAGAATGTGTGTCCTAATGTTGTAGTCAAGGATCAATAATTTGAAGAACATGTAGGCTTTCAATAATAGCTAAGATTTTATCTGATTGTTGCTTCTTGCCTTTAACAGTATAATATACTAACTAGAATCAGAAATTTATTCATGTTTTGCTTGAAGGAACTTTCCTTTTAAAATTAGTGGATGGGATGTGAGAAAAAGAAAATATTTATGGCTCCTGACTAGGATGATCATGGTTGTGGTTAGTATTTTCTTTTATTCAAACAAAGTTTGATAATGTAAGGTGCACATAACCTAGTCTATCATTCAATGACACATGCTTTGGTGTGAACAGGGTATATTGCTGAAAGGTGGACATGTTTTGGATGCCCTAGCTTCATGCCACACTATTGCATTTGATAAAACTGGGACATTGACAACTGGTGGACTAATGTTCAAAGCAGTGGAACCAATTTATGGTCATGGAAAAGGAGAAGGTGAATCTGACAATGCTTGCTGTGATCCTTCTTGTGAAAAAGAAGCACTTGCTGTTGCTGCTGCCATGGAGAAGGGGACAACACACCCTATTGGAAGGTATATTTATACACCATAAAGTTCATAATCAATTTTGTCTTTCAAACCAAGATATTCTTGATCTTATTCAAGGCTACTTTGAACATTTAAAATACTCTATCTCATGTTGAGAGATGTTTATTTGTTGGATCTGCCTTGAAGATCCCTTGTCCAGATAGTAGGCATATATCTACTAATTTCTTACGCTGAAATTTCAATTAGGGCCCCAACCTTCGTAAGAAATCTCAAATAAGTCCATATTCTTTCGTTTGGCTCAAATAAGGCCCTAATGTTTGTATAATAACTCAAATAATACAATATGCTGTAAATTTAATTTTAAATATTGTACATGCACTTGTGGGCCAATAGGACAATGACACTTGACAATTTTTATGGCCTTATTTAAGCCAGTTTGAAAAGGTTAGGGCCTTGTTTGAGCTGAGTTGAAAAGGTTTGGGCCAAAAATAGTCTTCTTTGACCTATTATTCAAAGGTGGGGACCTCATTTGAGACTTCATTGAAAGGTTAGGGCCCTATGTGAAGATTCATTGCTTCGTTCTTTTGGTTGCAGGGCTGTTGTAGATCATTGTGTGGGGAAAGACCTACCTTCTGTTTCCGTTGAAAGTTTTGAGTATTTTCCAGGCCGAGGTCTCATTGCTACTCTCAACAATGTTGAGGTAGAGGCCCTTTTTATGGTTAACCCATTTAATCACCACCTTTTATCAAAATTTCAAATCTATTGTAACATTTTTTGTTTATCCTAAAAAGGCACAATATTGCATCATTTATCAAATCTAGCACAATATTTTCTGCTTTATCCTAAATAGAAACAATTTTTACTCCAATTTTACAAATCTCGTACATAACTTTTTTTGTTAAAATTGCATGTGTCATATGTCCAACAATTCCATGATATTGCCATGAAATTTATTTTATGTACTTAAAGATAGATATCATATCACTTTAGGTTTGTCATATGGTATTTTGGCGTGCCATGTACAATTTTGATGAAAAAATCGTGATGTGCCAAGTTTGATCAAATAAGCAAATGCTATGCATGTTTATGATAGACAGAAAATATTGTGCTAAATTTGAAAAATTGGCCAGATGCTATGGTTAAATTGGTTGTTAACCCCATTTCTGTACTACTAAACAGCTCTGGAGCATTTCCACCTATAGGATTTTGTCTCTATTAGATGTGATTATATCAGACCTGCATTTCATTTTCAATTGTTGTTGATGTAGGTTCTGGAAAATGACTATACGGTCATTTATACATATGGAAGCCTGTTTTGTTGTTTCCTAGTTTGTTTTCTGTAAAATGAGCACCAATCTTATAAATCACCTATATCAGCTTTCCTATGTTTTATCTGTTTCTTTTTGTAATGAATCCTTTCTGACTTCTGCTTATAGTCAGGTACTAGAACTGGTAAAGCATTGAAGGCTTCACTTGGATCCGTTGAGTTTGTTACTTCATTTTGTAAATCTGAAGATGAACTAAAGAAAATTAAGGAAGCTGTCAGTACCTCTCCCTATGGCAGAGATTTGGTTCATGCTGCTCTTTCAGTGAATAAAAAGGTGAGCTTGATTAATATTTTTAGCGTTTAATCGTCTATTTCCACTTCTAATCCGAAAACTACAATCCAAATTTTAGTGCTGATGGGTCAAACCTCAGAACCATTTGAGTATTTTGGTAAATCCTGCAACATTTTGCATGAACATTGATGTACAAAAGTCTGTTTCCCAAGTCTAAATTTGTTATTAATCCTCTGCAGATAACATTGATTCACCTCGAGGACAGACCAAGGTCAGGTGTGGCAGATGTTATTTCAAAATTAATAGATCAAGCCAAGCTTCGTGTAATTATGTTAACGGGTGACCATGAGTCGAGTGCTTGGAGAGTAGCAAATGCTGTGGGCATAAAAGAAGTGTTTTGTGGTTTGAAGCCAGAGGATAAGCTCAATCACGTGAAAAATATCTCAAGAGATACAGGTGACTTTGGTATCATTTCTGTTTGTGCAGTCTTCTTAGAATGGTTTCTTGCAATGGCTACAAAATAATAGACATGTAAATACTGCATCAGCTTTGATAGTATGATATTTATGTTATGATCAGAGACAAGCTTGTCAAAAGCTTGTCTTAGGTGTTAGGCACAGCCAGATTGAAATAGGGTGGAATTTTCTAAAAATAACATCATCTTTGATTTTTCTCTGTTCTGCTTTCCAGATTTTTTGGTTTAGAATGTGGCAAAGTAGTTCCCTTTTGAAATGATCTTTTCGAAATGAAATAATTTCCTATGCATTATCCACTTTAAAATAGAGATAAAAAGGTGTGCCTTGTGTATATAACAAAATTGACATGGCTTTGTTCATACAAAATTCATTTTATAGTTTTTTTCCTTTTACTGGAAAATTCACTGTATACATACATATATATATATATATATCTTTCAGAAATTTTGCATGATGATTAAAATACGGCAAGACCATTCTTTATATTATTGTGCAACAAGGTGCAAATTTTGTGTGCCTAGACCCTGAAAAGCTCAATTTTAAGACAGGCAAGGCACTCACCTTATGTATTCAAAGTGAAACTTTTTCCAAGGCATAATGGCCTTCCTAGGCAGGTCCTGGTGCACCTAGGTCTCTCACTGTGAGATGCACATAAGGTGAATGCCTTGTGCGCCTAGGCGCCCAAGCAAAAGCACATTTTACAACACTTTCCTGAGATAAGATTTTTTTTGGTATCAGTTATCATTCACTTGTAAGGAGTTTGAGCGGGATCACCCAAATTAGCTCTGGCATGCATACCTTTGTTTTTATTTACCTGATACTGTATGAAATGGGCTTTTAGCCATCAAGCTCCTTTCCTATAGACCACTGCTATGCCATTGCTAGAAAAATTCACTAATTTGAGTTTGAGCAAGATCACTCAAATTAGGTCTGGCATGTATACCTTTTTTTTAATTTGATTGATACTGTGTGAAAGTGGCCTTAACCATTAAGCCCCTTTCTATTGCACCTACTGCCATGCCATTGCTACGGAATATGGGTTTTTCTCTTTCCAAATTCACTTTAATTAGTTTTTACCTAATTTTTGTATGTCCTTTTACTTATCCTATCAAGATAATAATTTCTTTTATCAACTATTCTTCTGATAAACTAATTGGGTTTTTAATCACCAGGGGGAGGCCTGATCATGGTGGGTGAAGGTATTAATGATGCCCCTGCCCTCGCTGCAGCCACTGTTGGGATCGTGCTTGCTCAGCGTGCCAGTGCAACGGCTGTGGCTGTCGCTGATGTGCTGCTTCTCAGAGACAACATCTCTGGTGTTCCATTCTGCATATCCAAGTCAAGACATATAACTTCTCTGGTATCCTCTTCTTTTATTGATGAAGAGTAGCCTTTATTACCATCTTCTGTGCAGGTTTGTAATTGAACTCTCCCTGGTTGCTTCATTGCAGGTTAAGCAAAATGTTGCCCTTGCTTTATCATCTATACTCTTGGCATCTTTGCCATCTGTGTTGGGCGTTCTCCCCTTGTGGTTGACGGTATGAACTGACTATCCTTATTTTATCCCCAAAATCGGTAATATCTCAGGTTGCCTTATTACGACAGGTGACGAGATTAATACTTGGACCCATTGATTTCCTCTTGGCTGTCTTTTCATTTTTGAAGTAGCCCTTTAATGACTGTTCTATTTATAATGCTTGAAACATATGATTATAAATAGAACAACCTGCTGACTATTTCACATGTTCTACCCATACGTTTGATGGACTTGCAGGTGCTTTTACATGAAGGGGGGACGCTCCTGGTTTGCCTGAACTCCATCCGAGCCCTGAATGACCCGTCATGGTCATTGATGCAGGATTTCTTGCACATGCTCGACGACCTCAAGGCAAGAATTGATTCATGGTGGAGGTCGAACACGAGCCTAAGCTCTACCCATGCTGCACACTGATACCTATTTTTCACTTGTTTTTGTTTCCCAAGAATTGATTCATGGTGAAGTAGTCATTGAGGTGGTGAAATCTGTATATTCTGTAAATTCAGATGATCGCCAGAGCAAATAATAGATAGCATGTCCAGAAATGAAATCAAGCTTTTTAGCCATGCAAATTTTCATGTGGTTAGGTAGAGATTCATTTTACACTGTAAAGGGATGGTAAATGGCATCCCATTTGTTGAAGATTATAACTAACTATCAAGGTTATTTCCTCAAATTATGACTGAAAATATCTCTTGATTTAGTGGATCCATCAAAGAGACTCCACCTGGAATCCAGCAGGTTTGTTCCCAAGGGTGCATGATCAAAACCCAAAACTATTGGCATAAATGTCATCTTTGCTGCAGGGTGAAAATGCTTGATTTTTGAAATTCACGGTTCTTTCCTAGTTCAGTCATGTTTTGCTTCTGACGGCCATGAGAGACTGACAAGCAAGAAGAGATCAGGCATGGAACTCATCGCCTTCCCCCAGCTTTTGTCGTTTCCCTCTTCCGTCCTCTGCCTCTCTAAACTATACATCAGCTATGGCTGTTTTTATTGTTCTGCTTCCCTACAGACTAAAGATTCAAGGAATAATTAAAAGGGGCTTGCATGCTCTATCTCTCTACTCGATCCTGCCGATTCCTAATCGGCCGATGATGGTATCCCTGATTCCTTCCGCTGCTGCCGCCTGAGAACACATATCATTACCTGACCCTTCTTGTTGGTCTAGTGCCACCATGTAGTTCCTGACCTCCGCCCTTATCATTTCCTGCATCACCGCCATGAACTCCGCGCTGAACAGCGTAATCCCTTCTTTACTTCTCTCGGAGGTCGCGGAACCTGCAGAAGATGGGTATGGCAATGGTGACTTTTCCGGAGCAGGTATCGGAGGAAGCGTGCTGACCGCAGGATGTGACAGCTCGGCCGCTGTCTGCCAGGCCAACCCGGGCTGAGTCAACCCCGTCACCGGCGGCGGAGCAGACTGTGGTGTCGACTCGTCTCCGGGTTCGGATCCAGGCAGCGAGAGGCTGAGCACGGTGGTCGGGGAAGCTGCCGCTGCCGTCGTCATCAGCACAGCAGAGAACTCGCCGTACACATGTCCGCCGGCAGGGATCACGGTCATCGGCGCGCTGAAGTCGCTCGTGCCGGAAGACATAGCGGGGCTCGTCGAGCGCTTTAGTGGCCTCTCGTCGAGGCTGAAGCTTCCATCCCCACCAGCGCCGCCGTCGGCCTCGGAGGAAGAGGCGCATTTGCGCTTGAGGGTGGAATTCCAGTGGTTCTTGATGGCGTTGTCTGTGCGGCCAGAGAGGAGGCGGGCGATGGTGGCCCACTTGTTGCCGAAGCGGGCGTGAGCCCGGAAGATGACGTCGTCCTCCTCCGGCGTGAAGGCCCGGTGCTCCACCTGTGGGCTCAGCTGGTTGCACCACCGGAGGCGACAGCTCTTCCCGGACCTCCCCGGGATGGAGCGGCTGATGAGGGACCAGTTCCGAGGACCGTGCTGCTGCACCAGCCCCCTCAGGGCCTCATCTTCCTCGGGGCTCCACGGGCCCTTGATCCGATCGAAGTCCTTCTGATTCGCCTCCATTATTTTCACAAGATCAGAGAGAAATAAAGAAATCAGAACAACTATCCGGCCGGCGCCCGAACTCGACAAGATGGATTCAGGCTTGATGATTTGAGCTTAAAAGGGTCTTTGGGGAGAGGATTGAGGTAATAAAGGTATTGAGATTTTAGAGAGCTTGGAAGTTAGATGGAGGTGTTTTATATACAGAAGAAGAAGTGGAAGAGAGCATAAAAGAGCCAGGAGGTTGGGGTTGATATATAAAGGATACAATGTAACAAGGCAAGGACAGCACAAAAGACAACAAAAAAAATTGAACTTTTGATTCAGAAATGTCAATTTTATTGCATCGAGTAAATCCTAAGGATAAGAACACACCAATGCAAGTGTCTCTTAAGTTGGAGTGTTTTAATTTGAAAATATTGGGATGAATGAATAGAATAATATTTAATTAAAATTCAGTAAATGTAAATTTACTCTCAATCTTTTAATTATTATTATTATATTAACATGTAATATAAATATATTTATCATATTTAATTTTCAATAGTAATATAGTATATTAAATTCGTAAAAATACAAATTAAATATTTTTTCTATATTTTAATAAAGTAATTATTATATTTTCAATAACGGGCTATATATATATATATATGAATATATTACAAATTATTATAATTCGATAGAATATTAAATATATAATAACTATTTATTTTATTTAATATATATTTATTTCTAAATTATAATCTTTAATCGTGATAACCTACTTGGGATACCATCTTCCAAACATAACCTTAGCTTTGACCAACCATCCTCCATCCAATTCTGACTGGTGTTGGCCCTTTGGTTGGGATGCAGCTTACATGACACGCGGCGGGCAATCAGTAGCCCTTATTTCATCTTGCACAAGTTGAAAGAATGAGTGGTGGAGCGTCTGTTTCACGCCCCTATCAAATGATTGCTTACCCCAAACTCTTCAACGGGGGGCCATTCCCACGAGTCTAAGTCCTCTTTCTCTCTTTTCCTTCCATTGGGAATTTTATGTGACAGACAGACAGAAGACAGATCCCATCCCTTGAGTCACCATTTTTATTCAACAATCACACGGTTTCACAAAAAACAAGGATTTGAATCTTATCAATAGACCACTCAAAAAGTGTCCACTTACTTTGAGACGTGAATTTTCAAGGACAAATGCGTGAAATTCAAGTACAAAGTGAACAATATATCTCTTATGATTATTTTAATATATGATGAATTTTATAAGATAATAAATAATAATAATATAAATTTGTATTTTTATGATATTATAAAGTGATTTTCTTTTTTAATACATATATATTAAAAAATCGGATAAGTTTGCATTTGGGATTGCGCGTGGAGGTAGGTCGCTGTCCAGTCTCACGCTCAGGCTCACTGTCCTCTTACCTGCTGGATTGGAAGTTATTGAAATAGAAACAAACACCTACCCCAACCATAATCAGCATTAATTAATTAATTAAACATTTATTTTATGAGATAAATATGTGAAATGGCTGCTGAGTGAGGACAACGACAAGGAAGGAGGTCCTCTTACTCCTTTGTTTGGAGACCGGGTCTTTGATTTTGACTGTGCATCCTCCTCCACCCTGTCCGCCATTATCTCCTTATTCTCTATTTTAATTATAAAAATATCAGCGAAAATTCTTAATATATAGAGTCAAACGCTATCTATATATGCCGCCAAATGAAGGGTAAAGATGAATTGCTGACGCGGCCGCAAAAAACGACAAGGGGTGTTGTAGAAATGGAGGGTAGTGGCCAACCAACAACGACTTGCTTTGCTGCTGTCATTAATAGAAACCTCTCCAGTCGGGTCCGGTCCAGTAAAGCCTATGTAAATAAGATCAACGGCCTATCTTAACCGACACCCACCGGTTCTACCGGTAGACACCGCGGCCTTAAGACATAAAAAAATGGTTTTTTGTCCATAACTTGTATTCCAATTAAATTGAAACGAAAGTTGGTCCTCGTTCAAATGAAAGTTTGCCTCACCTGAAATATCGAGGTGATGGTGATTGACACAAATTACAATTAATTAAATATAATAGTAAAATGATTATTTAAATCACAATTATATATATACATGGATGTTACTCTAATAATTAAGTTGTTAGTGTTACTCACCCTATTATTACAATTATTAGATAATATGGTAAGAAATTTAAAAATTATAATTTTTAAGTGATGTAATTATGTTAAATTTATAAAATTACATTTTCCTCTATTTTTTTAATTTAATATCTTATTTTTAACCTCTATTATTTAAATATAACTTAATATACTTAATGTTTATACTTTTTAAACTTGTACTTAATCATTATTTACGAGAACGTACAATTTACTTATAAAATATATTTTTAAAATTGCCATAAATTATTTTATAAGTTACCAATTATGTATTTTTTAAATACTTGAATATAATACGAGTTAGATTTACAATATCAATTAAATATAAATGTAAATTAATTTATCATAATTCAATATAATATTATGATCAAATTAACATATATTGGATTCATTTTAATCATAATATTAAAACAGGAGAATCTTTCTTCCCTACATCAAATCATACTATTGGATGCGAAATTTGGGGTAAGTACTATGCACCCAGAAATTAGTCTTGGCAACTCGATAATTTAATTTAAAAAAGATAAAAAGACAGACGGGTCTTCTCTTGTTCAATTGGCTACTGGTCACCTAATGGTAAGCTTTTTGGAATATTCACAGGCTTCCCCGCTCAAAAAGGAGCTTTCGAGGAACCTTCGTGCCCGCCGGGGAGGGACGGAAGAGGGAAAAAGCTGTTAGGCCACGACCCAAAATTAAATTAAATGTAGCCTGTTATATACATATATATATATATATATATTTAAACAAAACCATGACATTGATGTCGTTACATAAATTCTACTAACCAAATTGATATAATTAATGTTAAGGAACATCGAAATTCATATGAAATTTAATAGTGGTGGGTCCCACTCACCATCCATCCACCCCACCCCAGTGCGTACTTGCATGCACGAAAGTCAAAGTCAAAATAATAAATTACACGCGGTTGTCTCAAAATAAATGCACCTTGAATACCTTTGGTTAACAGGTAGAATGAAGGTGAATGTTTTCCCATTAGACCCCACCCCCCTTGGCATTGCCATGGTAAATAATTACATAGATTTTCTGCAAAAGTTCATCTTACCTTACCTTGGCATGACAAATGCTTGTATACATCCCATACATTTATGAATTTTTATTTGCAGTACAAATTTAATAAAAATAATATTGGAGTAAATTTAGATATTTTGGTTGTTCATTTGCTAATATTTATCTGCAATATTATTGTTGACACGTGGGATGGGCAACTTTATCACGTGCTTGGGACATTGGGTGGGAGGGGCACACGTGCCAACTGCATCCTCCCTGTAGTAGAGGTGCAGGGGAATTTTCAGGCCCTCTTGCATACTGCAAAATGATAATATAAAGAATTCCAGGCCCATTTGAAAAAATAAATTGGCAGGAGGACTAATTGGTAAAATGTTAATACAATAATGTTTATTCTTCTGTACGGCTATATGGATAACAACCAAGAAGCATCTAATAATCTCGATCACGTGATAGGAAGTGTCTAAGAGGCTTCCTCTTTATTTCAATTGCCTCCTCCAGCTATGATATGGTTTAAGATTGGTCCTTCAACTAATCTTTATTTTTGGGAAAGGGTAAAACATGCTTTTGGCCCCCAATTTTTTTTACTTCATTCGTCAATTTTATCTCTAGATCTTCTCATGGAATATACTTGATTCTAATACCTTATAAGCATTTAGTCCTTTTAATATTTTAATAATTATAAAAAAAATTATAATTAAGTAAAATTATATTATAATTAATTGTTCATGATGAAATTAATAAAATAATAAAAGGTTAAATATCAAAATATAATTTTTTTCCAGAAAAACAACTAATTCGTGTCGGCTTCCCGCCCGCCAAAAAAGTCTCTCTCTTGAATTATTGAAGTAGGAATTCGCACGTGCAAAAGGTGATCGATCTGGGAATCGTGCTGCAAAACGGCCGGACGGCCAATCACGGACCGACTGATTAACAGTTCCATGAGCGGCCACGCCAGCTGTGTTAATTTGTCTGTCTTATCTTAAGAGCACCCTCCGAGTGCCACACGTGTACAGACGCCAGCGCGCCACGTCGATATGCCTTTCGTGGATGCATGTGAAAAGGGCCCCAAAGAAGGGGCGAGAAGGATAAAAAAAAAGGAGAAAAAAAAGGAAAGGAAAACTCTTATTATATGGACAAAGCCAAATAATTGGGATGGTGGTGTCTACTTTTGCACCGTCAATGGGTGTGGGGACCTCGCCAGCTATGGCGCACCAGGGGTGTCGTTTAGCCACTAAAATAAGGAGAAGTTGGCATTGATCAGTTGACATCATTGGTGTCTTGTCCACAAGAAAGGACGGCATCCGACTACGGTTAGATCAGAAAGTGACCTACTCACTACCCCAACCCTCTCTCTCTCTCAGTAACGGTATACCATGAGGCTGGTTTGTATAGACATTCTTATTAACTATGCTATTACTCCCTTAAGCTTAAGGGACATGCTCGAACAAACTTTTTGTAAGAGACTATCCAATTGAGCATTAATTATGAATTGGAAATTGCGCTTATTTGTTTTATTCCAGAATGAAAAATAGGAAATTAAATATATTGCAAATAGGTTGAGGTTGTGAGAGTTGCTGTGTGAAGAAATGAAGTTCTAGCAAGAGAGCTAGATGAATTTAAAGATAATGGTAAAATTTTTATATTTTGTTTCGGTATTAAAGTAAAATATCGTACTTGATAAGATTATATTACGTATAAGGAAGTCAAAAAAGTGATGGTCAGAATTACGAGTGTAACCGTTCTTATATCTCTTTTAATACTAAAATAATAAATATAGTACTACGATAGTAAATATAAATTAAAATACTCGTATAACACAAAAATTTTAAATTTTACAGATAAATAATTTAGTTTCACATACTTGTTTAATTTTTTCCTATCGATCTACATTAATAACATGTTAAATTCACTTTATAATACAATAGTATATACCTTTATAATCCACTCTATAATATAATAGTATATACCTTTATTATGGTACAACGGACACATAATATAAAATAAATATATTTTTAGTAAAAATTTAAAAATTTCTTAAATTTAATAAACAAAGTTTATAAAAAGATATAAATTTCTAAATAAATTATATAATTTTTAATGTAAATTATTCGTACTATTTTTTTATTTAGTTCTAATTCGAACTCGAGCTCGATTAAATATGCATTTTAATACTTATTATATTTTTCTCTTCTTCCATTCCCTTTTAAATTCCTAAAATAATATTAGTTTAAAATAATTAATGCATAGTTTTTATTAAAATTTTCTTTTACTTTCTTTTAAAAATAAATAAAACCTACTAAAAATATTTTCAAAACTTTTTATTTACCATATTTAATTACTGAACTTATCGTTAATATATTAAATCAATTAATCAGTATAATTCATTTATATATAATTATTGGTCGAAATTTTTTCTTATTTAAATATCCTTTTAAGTTACTGATATTATTTTCATTTTCAAATCAAATATCACATTGATTGATATTATGTTTAATTATATAAAATTAATTTATTTTTATTGTTCACATATAATATAACTAAAAACTTTTAAAATGTGAATTTAATTATTACCCAAATCAACTTGTTTAAATCAAACGAATGCGAATAAATAATACAATAATTTGTTAAATATATATACCATTTTTATCATTATTTAGAGTAATTAATTAAATCAATGCATTGCAATAATTTATGATATAGCTATATAAAACTCATCAATATCTATTATTCTAATTACCTTTAAACCGAATTAAAATCAACTTTCAAACAACACTTCTTCCTAATATTTATCTCTACTTTATTGATAGTAAAAATAGTACCTTCACTTTACAACCAACCATAATTTAAAATAATTCTTAATACTACTCTTAGTTTCCTCTAAATAATACTACCTTTTATTCCGGCTAAAGATAAATCTAATTGCCATGAAAAATTTTAGAAACGGTAGCAATCTCATATTTTTAATTGAGCACTATAAATTATAATTTGCAAGAAATTATAACTAACTAAAAAGGTGATCAAGATAACAAAAAATTAAGGGGAAGTCAATTACCAAACTCATGAGAGTTGCATAAACTTGACCATTTGTCAATTTTTATATGACTTTTTTAATTAAAGCTTATTGAGAATAATCGTGTAGAGAGAATAAAAATGAGAGATCTAGAAATTATTTTAGAAAATTTAAAAAGGTGTTTTAAATGAATTTTTATTTATTTGTATATTATAAGTACATTTTCTGTAAATTCTATGATTTTCCTTAAAATAAAGTTGAAAAATGAAAAATGAATAAATAAGTTGATATTAGTGTTCGCACAAAGTTGATATTAAATTATATTTATGTGCAACTCAGTATTTAAAGTATTTATTAACGGGAATAGAACATAGAGTTGAGTATTTCAAGATTTTACTGGCAAACGAGAGAGATGATCAACTGAATACGAGAAAATGTAATAAATTTCATTTTTGGTAAAATTTTATTATATTATTTTTTTAGTTTTATATTTTCACTTATATTATCACGTTATTATTATACATAATTTTTTTTGGAAAATTTTGAGTAATATTTAATTGCGCAAATTTTACTCAAAATTTTTATCTACTCTTTTCTTATGGTTTGGTATCACTCTATAGAAAATATAGTTTATGCCACTGGGTTTTTTAGCATATATTATATATATCATAATATATTTATATATTATTATCTTTTTCATCATCTAAAATAATAATTAATTTTAAATAATATTTTATAATTTTTTTCAATATCAACTTTTTATATATTTATTTATCCAAAAACTATTGGTTATATTTAACCTATAGTATTAAATAAATTTTTATGACAACCTATAATTAATCATAAAATTTTTTTATCATTACAATGTCAACTTATTTAATGTACTATTTTTAGTAATATTGTAAATTACACTATGAAATAAACATATTTCAATATATATAAATTTTCATTTTACATATATGAATATTACATTTAATTATAATACTATTTTTAGTAAACATATTTACTATAAATTTTACAAAAAAAAAATAATATGGTAGTACATTAAATTATTTACCATAAATATAATTATAAATGTTATAATATTTTAAATAGTTTATTAAATGTTATATTAGGAACGTTATTTTTAAATACATAACCTTAAATTACCGTTTATTGAACAATATATACCAAATTTGTTCAAATCATTTATATGTATTTATTCGAATGATTTTAAACTAGATCTAATCACATTTTATATCACACATAAAATCTAAAATAAAATTTTAATATTAAAACAAATAAAAATCAAATATTTAACCAAACATACAAAATAAATCAAACATTTAATTAACAATAAAAAAACATACAAATAAAAATACTTACAATTTTTCTTCTTGATATTGTGTACGAATTGATTGGACAGCTGGCAACGTTTGGTCACAGTTAGACAAAAAAATTGCCCCAGAAGTACCACAACGGCATAGCTTTGGTCCTCATGGGGCGAAATATTTTTGTCTCACTGTAACAAAAAACGTCATTCTATCGGGTATAGCCGATTCGACCCGAATCCGACCGCTGGGTTCGCCCCATGGACCCAGATCCGGAGATACTCTAAACTCAATTGGGTACCTATTCAATTGTAGATATTTGACAATTCTAAAAAAACCTTTATGTGGGTCAAGCTCTAACCAAATGATCTATACACTTTTTCATAAAAATTTGGTTTAAGAAAAAAAAAACTCTTGAGATATATACACTTAAAAGAAGAACACTATAAAAGAAAATTGGAGTGTAAAAGAAGTTGAGTCACTCAAATGGTCCGACCACCACTAAAAAGTCTCCATCGCTCAGTTACACGCGCTTCTTGGATAAGACTGACACAGTGTCCCATTTTCCTTGTCATCTCTCTTGCATCCTTATGTTTTATGTGGGCCATGCTCCAAGCAGATGATATGTTCAACCCATGGGGCACCTTATTGGATCGGTTCACTTCAAGTGACTCGAGAGATGTTCATAAAAGAACCAACTGCAGTGCCAAAGAAGTTACCAGTGACTCAAATCACCCAACCACCTCTAACTTCCCATACCTTCAATGGATTATCTCCCTTTTTGGGCAAAACAAACACATTTTTTTTCTTCTATGGACAATTCCCATCAATATCCTAATTCCTTATGCTCCCCACCGTACGTTGTCGTTTCCGACCCCTGCAGGTGCATATGCATGCATGCATACAGATACATATGCATATGTACCCACTTGGAGAATGAATATATAATTGAAATCGCCGTTCGTGCTCTAAATCTAAATAGCCCAATCCAATAATTGAGTATTCATTGCGCGTGAAATTATCTTATTCATCTAATCGGTCCACTCTAGCATGATGATGCTTGTTTGCACTTCCCCAGCTTAAACTTGTAAAACCAAATGTGAGTATACGATATTTTGTCCTAACATTTATACCAACTTCATTTGAAAGATGGTCCAAATTTGTCTTTATTCTTCTTTGTCAGCCTGCAACTCATTCACCTCTACCCTTTCATTTGCCCGGTCACCACCCGGCCACGAAATTGTGTATGTTCTGTCTAGAGTTCTGTCTATGTCGTAATTGCATTTTTGGGCGATGGAGAGTTTTTCACTTATTAATTAGAGAGTTTTTTTTGCCCCAATTAGAGAATGAGTTGGTAGGGGCGTTTTTCCTTATTATATAAACTTATTGATAATTGATTCACTTATCTTATTAAATCTTATCAAAATATATTAAAACTCAAATTACACCTAAATATAAGTTAATATTATAAATATATGAAAAATTAGGTCACATTTATATCAAGCTATTTCACAATTACTGTATATTTTCCATTCACACACTTTCTACTCTTTTTCCTAACATTTATATTTACATTCATATTTTTATAGTAATTTCACATATAATGTTGGTCTTCTATCTTTCCGCCACTATATAATGAGATATACACAGGACTACAAATTTCAATAGGCATATAATGAAATTTCACATACTTCCACATGATAGTTCCCTTCCACTCTGAAAAATCAGGTACCTTATGAATATTGGGCTTAATGAGGCCGAGGTTTAGAGTCGCCAATAAATATGTGCCGTAAGGCCCAAGGCGGATGCCCGATCGTAGATGAGCGCCCGCTGGCACTGATTGGCTTATATAATGTAACGTTACGCCCCATTTTTTAATTCACAGAAAGATCCCGCTCCTCTTCATTTCAAATTTGTTCCTATCTCTCTCTAGAAACTGGTACTAAATCCGCATCTCTCACTAGAACGAGAGGCGATCGGAGAACCTTCGAGATGGCGACGAACATAGGGATGATGGACTCGGCTTACTTCGTTGGGAGATCCGAGATCCTCGCCTGGATCAACTCCACTCTCCAACTCAATCTGTCCAAGGTCGAAGAGGTTTGTGCTCTGAACTTGTGGATTCCTCGGAGATAGTTTTGTTTACGACGGCGTCGTACAAATTAAATGAATCGGAAGTTGTTTTTGATTTCGTTGTTCAGGCGTGTTCCGGCGCTGTCCATTGCCAGCTGATGGATGCGGCGCATCCTGGGATGGTGCCGATGCACAAGGTGAATTTCGACGCTAAGAGCGAGTACGAGATGATTCAGAATTACAAGGTCCTCCAGGACGTGTTCAACAAGCTCAAGATCACAAAGGTACTCCTCTGTTGATGTCTTGTTCTGGCAGGCTTTGAATTTTCATGTGCGTTCTGGTATTGGTTCGATTTGACCTGCTGAATTTGTTATTGCTGACTTCAGCACATCGAAGTGAACAAGCTGGTGAAGGGGAGACCGCTAGATAATTTGGAGTTCATGCAGTGGATGAAGCGTTACTGCGATTCCGTCAATGGAGGCGTCGTGCAGAGGTGATTATTGCCTGAATTTGTCAATCTTTCTAAACACGGCAATGTTATCTAATTGCATCATCCTCTTGGTAATGTATATTAATTTCTGCCTAAAATATTTCTTCAAGTTCATGTTTGATTGCTTAGGCTCTCGTTGATTATGGATGCTATAAAATATCATCATAGAATCAAATTAAACCATTTCGCTGTTTCTCTTTCATGTAGCTCTGTAGTGTGATCCCAATGTAGTCTGTTACTATAAAGTAATTGCAAGAATTCCTTATCGTACATGTATGCGTTCTGGATTTATGTTTTAAATTATTGTAGTTATATCTATTGACTAAGTTGGGATAATTTAACTTTTGATTTTGAGAATGAAATGGCAAGTTAGCTCTGAAAGTTAATGTTGATATGAATTGTGAAAGTTCATGTTATATGATTCAGCTACAAGTAACTGCGAACTTTATTTTTGCCACAATATGGACGGGGTATAAAATTTGCTATCTTGGCATAGCTATGGTAAATTTGGTACTTCTGCAGGCCATTCAATTTGTTGTTTCTTGATAAAATGGAATCAATCAAAGGTCATCTCTGTGTGATAAAAATGAGTAATAATTTTGAGCATGGTAACAGTTACAATCCTCTTGAAAGAAGAGAAGCTTCCAAGGGTGGTAAAGAAACAAGCAAGAGATCTGCCTCGTCGCAAACTGCAGCGAGGAGTTCAACTGCTGCTCCCAGACCTCATGCATCCCATGGTGTTAGGCGAGCTGACGCTTCTGTAGTCTCCACAAATCAACCCCCAAAGACCTCAAAGCCAGCCTATTCTGTCCCAGCGTACGATGAACAGGTTACTCTTAGCTTTTGCTGCTGATTTACCAAAAAACATATTTGCATTCATGACTGGCCCTGATGCCCATGGTATTTGCAGATTACAGAGCTGAAGCTGTCAATTGATAGTCTCGAGAAGGAGCGGGACTTCTATTTTGCAAAGCTAAGGGATATTGAGATCATGTGCCAGTGCCCTGAAGTCGAAAATCTCCCTGTATGTGACATTTTCAAATAAATTCATTCTTTTGCACGTACTTATTTAAATGGTAAATGGGATCTTCACTTGCACCAGATTGTCTCAGCAATACAGAAGATCCTCTATGCTGCAGACGATGATACCTCAGTTATGGCGGAGGCACAGAACGTGATTTCTATCCACTCAAATGAAACCGACCTTTTGAGCCCGATCGAGGAGGCCCCCGAAGAGCGACAGAGTTCCGAGAGTCAGAAAAGGAAGGTGATTGAGAACCATGACGTGGATATTGCTTCGGTCACCACATCTTCCCCCAGGCGGAGGCTTTCAGATGCTTCTGATGTTCGCTGCAGTGGGTCACCTCTCATGACTTATTGACTCCTCACCTTCTATGAGAGACCACCCTGCTCGCTTCCAATATCCTCATTACTTTTCATATGCTATAATCTTGAGGCCTACTCGAGGAAGCTAGAAAACAATCAATGCTTTTCAAAGGCCCATCAGACTTGTGTACAAGCCTTTTCTATGCACAACTGAATCGGGCCGTGTGCTCTTCTAAGAACATAATGCTACCAATATTGCAAGTTACTATGACAATTGTCGATCATCATTGTCTCATCATGCTGAGTGATGACAGGTTTAGATGGAATTTTGTGTAGTGTAGTGAGATAGATTGATAAAGCATACGATGAATGGCTTCTGTTTCATCTCATTTTCACCCCTCTCTCTCTCTCTCTCTTCCACAAACGTAGGTTGACCATGTCCACGGACTCCCTTTTAAGTAGACATCCTCCAACCTTCATAACCATACAAGAGAAAAAGTAATTCACAAATTTTACTTTCACCATGAACCCATCATCCACTTCGGTAAACTTCCCTTATGCATGCGTCCAAGCCAGCTTTAGCTAGATCTTAATATGTACGGCTTTTTGATCATTTTCCACCTATCTTTCCAGGACAAAACTGCACCGGAAGGAGGGCAAGTGAACAGTACAGTGGCGAACACGGTGGATTACCAGTCCACGGCAGGGCAAGGGCAGCAGTTGAGGAATGTGCAGGTCGTTCACCAGACCCACAACAACAACCCTGCCTCCACCAAAACCAGCGGCGGAGTCCTGACTGCTGCCGCCGCCTCGGCTGCCTCCAGCTTGCAGTCCGCCAAGGAAGCCATATCCGGGAAATGAAATGCAGCTCCGGCATGCATGACCCATTCCGAACCCTTTTCTCCTGTCCTTTTGGATTTCATTATATTCATGCACAAATGGGTAGATCACTTTTAACCACATCTTTTCTTCTCAATAAGCTGAGAGGAGAAACATTTTCAGTAAAATAGAAATAGGGTTCTTTGAGAAGAAGGGTTCTGATATCACTGTCTGTCTCCATGCTACCCAAAATGCAGCTACTTCTCAAAATCATTCCTCGTGTTAACATCGCCCTACCTCAAAACGAGATAATATTGATCTACATTTTATAATATACTAAGAACGACCCTTCTATCAAATTTATGATAGAGCATATTTAATATTTTATAAGCATGTCGAAAATAATAATAATAGTAAAATAATGCACATCTATAAACACGGATGGGGAATCTTTGGGAGGAAGGACGTGGGGACGAATTCGATGATTGTGATCTCCATTATTTTCTTCAATTCTTTCGATTCCCTGAATAAAGCTTTTGAATCCGTCCATCCATATACTATTGCTACATTACGTATCCCCCCTTCCTCTTTGCTTTGTTCTTACCGATCCACTGTCACCAAATTCACAGAAACTGGACGGTAGCTCACAGACACCATCTGCTGACTTTCCATCCTGTTCTGTTTTGCAATATCACATGTAAGATGTAACCAAAATTTCGAACGGGGCCAAAGGAGAGCAATTAGGTCTGCTGCATGTGGCAAGCAGGCGAGCCGAGAAAAAAAGCTCCTGGGCTAATATGTGGAGAGGAGTCCAAACTGACCTGTTCACGTCTAACTCTAAGCTGATTTCAACCGTGTGAAATTTCAAGAAACGGGTCCCTCTCCTGTCCCCAGACGAAGAAGATAAAACTGATCAGATGGTGACTGCAAAGGTCTGATTGAGCTCATGTGTTTCCAACTGTCGTGACGTTTCCTTATCCCGTGATTTATAGCTTGACTCTTATGGAGTTTTGTTTTTTCGGCCAATACAATACTCTTCTCCACTACTTCCCCAAGATCAAAATTTTTGACAGAGGCTCTTTTTTTTACAGAGAAAAAGACATTGGCCGCCCAAGTAAGGGTTGATGGACAGGAATCTCCCACACTGATGGTGGCTCCCCAGTCCCCTCCATCACTTATTGGCACCCAAAGAGTTCGTACTTTCATAAATATCTCTATACACAAATACGAGCAGAATTTGTAAATTTGATATATTTTATTTAATTTAAATTAATAACTTAAAATATATAATTTTATATTATATGTGTATAAACTATTTAATTTATTATTTCAAATTTATACATAATAATTATTTATAATTTTATTAAATAAAAATTATATATAATTTAAAATTTTTAAGTGTATATATAATTTAATTTAAACAAAACATTTATATATAAATTATGTTGCATACTTATCATAATTTATACTATTATAATTTATATATAAATATTTTATTTACTTTAAAATTATTTTTATTTATAATTTTATTAAATAAAAATTATATATAATATAGGTTTCTAAAGTTAATTTATTGTTATCTAATGGTTACTACTTTAACAATTGCCTTCCAATTGATTTTTTATATTACAAATAATTAAATATATAAGTTAAAACTTACACAAATATATCAATATTTTATAAAACATTTAACCCTAAAATTTAATATTTTAAATGTTTGGTATAAAAAATTAAGATTTGACCTTTCTAATTTAACTGTTCTATAAGTTAGAGTTTTTGGTATTTGAGTCAGTGTAAAAATAACTTTTACACTTTTAATAATATATATTTAAAAATATAAAACTTGTGAAATAATGTTATGAAGGGATAATTAATGGAAACGTTTATTTATTTTTAAAGTTGTGATGGGCACTTATCTTATAAATATACATCATTTTATTTATTTATCTAATATAAGATTCTCATTAAAATTTAATTATAAAATATTTTAAAATGTGAGACCAATAATGCCATTGTAGATTACGGGGTAGATATACATTGGGGTTAAGGAAAAAGATTATCACTTTTTTTTTTACATTAAATTCTTGATAAAAATTAATTTATTTAGTATTATTTTTAACTACTGTTAAAATACAATACCCCTCGATTCTATTATTACAGTCTAAAAATTATAAATGTATTAAATGATTGTTTAATATGGATTTAAAATTATATATTTTAATACATGTGATAAATATATTTACGTTAAAAAGTCATAATATTTAATTATATATAATTTCAACCTATTATCAACAATATCTTAAGTTAATTATACATGCCACTCATCCTAAGAGGCTGCACAATTTGTGAACACTCACTCCATGGCCAATTTATGCTTAGAATGTCTAAGAATTTAGAACTAGTAGGAAACAAAGAACAAACTGAGCACCATGCCCCTTGTAACTGGTGACCACCTATCTACACATACACATGCACTTCATCTTGTAGCCAAAGGTTGTACAAAAGGCCAAAGGGAATCTATGGAATAGAATAGCTAGAGGAGGGAGAAAGATTTTCACCTTTTTTTCACTAAATTTTAGTGGCCCATTTGCTTACTTTTTGCCATCCACCACATAACTTGCTCTGATGAAACAAACATTACATTCAGGAGTGTCATTGTGTTTGGGACTGGCGTCACTTCATTCCATCCTCCATCCACTCGACTGGACCCGACCCTCTGCAAGGTGAAATGAACTTCTTTGCTATTAGAAATACTTACTGTGCGAGTCCAGTGAGATTCTTCCGCATTTTTTTTTTGATGAGGCTGATCTCTCGTCCAGTCCATGGTTAAGTCTAGCTAGGTACATAACATATGCTTGAACTGAACTGGTACGACAAAACACCCACTACCATGTTTGAAAGTCGAGTGCAATGACACTACGCTCTTCTAAGAACCAATATGTTATGTATACGAGAATTCTTGCTCCACTTTAAACCATATATTATAACTGAAAAATCTAATTTCAAATATATAAAATTCAACCGGGTCTTAGTCTCTCTTCCCAACAACAAAAAAACTAATAGGTAGCCCTTTACTTCATCCATGGAATCATGAGATGAAGTCTCTAAACCCTAGGAAGGGGATGTATCATGTATGTATGTATGTATGCATGCATGTATGTGATGGTGTGAATATAATTCATGTCTCCACATTTTCTTCTTCTCCACTAGAGTGCAATAATTTAGGGAGGAGTTCTCCGGATGGATCACGTAAGAAATTTGTCATTTTACTTCCATGGATGGCCCACCCCCGCCGGCTGCTCCATCTCTTGTCTCTCGAGTGTGACAGCCTAATTGTCGAGCCCATATCATCTCCGAGATCAACTTAAGCATACGGCCTAAGTTGTTCAATCAATAAAATGACATACACATTGGTGCAGTGTCCATTAAGCTGATATCTGGCCTTGATAAACCCTTCAAATCTGCCTACGTGGAGGAGGGAGGATGAGGTGGGTAAATGACATTTATCCAAATGGGATTATTTGACCGATTTGTTGATAATTGACCAACTTCATAGCAATTATGCGGACGAGACCTTATTACTTGCCTTTTAATAATGGGAATAAACTATTTGACTTAACTTATTCACCCAATCCAACCCAAGTAAGCAAGCTCCCTCCCTAGGAGTAGTGTAGTGTGTCTATGGCTATGGAGCTAATGAGATGTATGGCATAGGTTGTCACATGGAAGCTTCTCCATGTTCGTATTTTGGCGTGATTTTTCGAGCTAAAATTTAGGCTAGTTATACGGGTTCGAGCACGATGTCTTAGTCTTAAGAGGTCTAGCTAGCTAGCTAGAGCTAGCTAGCATCATCGCCGCGCCCCCCTGCTACAAGATTCGTACTCAACATTTAAAGTGGCGGATACAATGAAGATAAGATGTTGGTACGTCATTTAATTTGGATATTACTTGTTAGTGAATTTGTGATTCATCGCACATCACCAAGTTCAATATGAACATGTTATATTAAAATTTATTCAATGATTCAGTCCTGGATAAATTAAAATAAAATCAAATAATATCGTATTAACTAAATTAGGTTTTATATTATCAAAATTTATTAATTTATGATTTTAAGTGAATACTATATATAACAATAATATTTTCTCAGCATATGAGAGAAAGTTGTTTGATTACCCTACTAATGATGATGATTATCTTTTTACTAAATTAAAAGATTAGTAATAATAAATTAAACTATAAATTAGCAACATTTTGTTGACCCTTCATTTTTCATATATATATATATATACACACTAATGACAATAATTTCTTTGATTTGGATAGTATGATGGAAGGACATCCGTGATTAGGAGAAAAATGATCAATTAACTCGAATAAGATCCACTAAACTGTTAAGTGCATCCAAAAAATGGCAAAATATTAATGTTCATTTTCTCTTCATTCTATCTTTTCGGCTTGGAATATTGCCTATGGTCATTAAACAACCCCTAATAAGGAGGAACCCACAAGATATTGTGTGGGAATTTGGGAATGTAGCAGACAAATACTCATGTACACATCAAGGCCACATTCACACGGTTTGGTTTTGCTGATGCAGCCATGTCTTCTGCTACAGTTGTTTCGATCTAGTAGAATCTTATTTGTCCAACACCCAATAGTTTAAAGGTTAGCAGGCTACAATTGCAATATCACACCTTATTAATTAGATAAAACTACTCCCAACCTAAATATATAAAAAAAAAAGATGCTCGATTGAGATGTACTTAAAATGCTTCGAATTTCCATGATTTGAATACCAGAGTTTGGAAGATTTCCATATTTTAAACGTGGTTTTCCCTCTCAAATTTGGGTACTAGTTAGATGATTATAACAAGGTTAGCAGTACCAACACTTTATATGTGATGTGGTGGCATATCCCAATATCCTTGTGGTCTGTCTGTTCTCCATGTTCTCCCATCATCCGAGAAAACAAGAGTAGCAACTAATCATCCAAAGTTATTCTGTTCTAATGGAATTTCTAGTCTCGGCTGGTCAATCCACTAGCCAAATATGAGAAAAGGAATTGAGGGTCTTGACTCATATGTGTGAGCGAGCCTTCATAAGGAAGACCATGCCATGCTGTGTCAATCAATATATGTGTTTACTGTGTCAAACAAACCATTCAGTTTTTTCGATTAATGGATAGGAACGACAATACTATATATATATATATTAAGGGCCCTTGCTAATAATCCCACTATTTCTGTATGCAACTTGTCCATGTTGTCTCTCCCCAAACACATTTGTTGACAATAAGGAGAATTGTCATAAATTTAGAATGATAGTCTAATGACGCAATAAGATTCTCCCATCTCCTCTATTTTTTTTATATCTTTGTTATATAAATTAATAAAATGACGAAAAATTAAATAAAATACAAAAAATTCTAACAAAATTGTATATTCTTAGTACAATAAATATACATAATTGTATAATCCAAGCCGAGTATTCTCCTAATAAAATCAACATAGCAAGAATACAAATAGATTAAGTTGAAAAGTACATATTTAAAATTAAATATAATTTTATATATAATTCATATGTTATATAATTTATTTAAAATAATAACTTAAATCTTTTACACAAATACATCTCTAATTTTTAATAGTAATAAAAATTTAATAATAAATTATATATAATTTAAATATTTTATTTAACTTAAGTCAATTATTATGTTCAAGTTATAGAATCACCTAGTAATATTACTCTAAACAAAAGTTTAATTATATATAAACTTTACTTAATAAATTATTTAAAAATATATTTATTTTGAATTAATAATAAAAATTATACCTAATATAAGTTAAATAAATATTTTTATATAATTTATAATGTTATAAAAATAACTAATTTAAATTTAATATTTTAGTGCTACTAAAATAATATAATTTACTCTAATTTTTTATAATTATAATAAATCAAATATGTATTTGTGTAAAATATTTTATTTATTATTTCAAATTAATTAAATAAAATTTAATTATATATATTTTTTACTAATAAGTTTATTAGATAAAAATTATATATAATATATTTTTAAATATATATAATTTAGTGGTACTAAAATTATATAATTTATTTCTAAAATTTTATAACTATAAAAAATATATTGATATCATATTATACAAACATTAATTATATATAATTTACCCTTAATAAAATATTGCAAAAATATATATTAAATTATTAGTAATAATTATACTTAATTTAAGTTAAATAAACTATTTATATATAAATAATAATATTATATAAATATATAACTTAAATTTGATATTTTAGTAATATTAAAACTATATAATTTCTATAAAAAATTTACCATATTTATATAATATATTTAATTTATTATTTAAATTTAATTATATATAAATTTTACTTATAATTTTATTAAGTAAATATTATATTTAATTTATATTTATTTTTAAATATATACACAATTTAATTTAAATAAATTTTATAAAGGGTAATTTATATTTTAGTATAATTTGTATTGATATGAAAAACAATTAAATTATAATTTAAAGTAAATTAAAAAAAAATCTATCATTCTCCATGTAAACATTTTTTTTATTTAGACTTACCTTTTTAACTGGCAGGTCCAATAAGGCTTCCTCTATTGAGCTGAGGGTAATTCTAACCGTGAGACTTTCCTTTAAATGGGAGGCGTGCTCCCCACATAGATCAGTAGAAGGACAAACCCAAACACTCCACTCTACTTATCTTTCTTATAGCCTCTCTCTCTCTCTCTATCTCTCTCTCTCCTTTGATGGATTTCGAAACCTTGGTGTTTCAGCTGCAAGACCCTTTTAGCAGCAAGGATCCATGGGCCTACTCTCTCCCCAGAGACTACACAAACTATATCACTCATGACCATCAAGATATGGAATTTTATTCTCCACCGATCGTGCAGACCATCCTTGAAGACTCGAAGGGAACCAATTCCTCGGCCTCTTCGGAGAACGGAAGCTGCGGGGTTGCTGGCGGATTCCCATCCCCGGCCGCGGCGGCCGTGGCCGCGGTGGGGCGTAGGAAGAGGAGGAGGGCCGGGACCGTAAAGAACAAGGAGGACGTGGAGAGCCAGAGGATGACCCACATTGCGGTGGAGCGGAACAGGCGGCGGCAGATGAACGAATATCTGGCCGTCCTCCGCTCCATGATGCCCCCTTCCTACGTTCAAAGGGTAACTCTGTCGATTCCATTCAAATAATGATATATACTCTTTCACGAGCTTGATTTTTTTCCCTCTATATATACTCACAATGAACTAATTTTGAATGATATTTTCTTGCAAAAAAAAAAACTAATTTCAATGCTTCTTCCAAGTTCCACCCAAGTAAACAGATTCCATATTATTATCAATATTTAGATTATAATAATTAAAAAAAATCAAATTTAGGTCTATTAATTTTGACATATTCTTCTAGAATCTCAAAATATATAAAGGTTGATCATCATACCAAATTTGGCTCAAATATATTTCTTGTTAACCCTAAAATATTTGAACTTTGGAATATGGTCATTTGTACCAATTTTGACATGAAATGTGTGTAGAATTTATTATTTGACATAAAATTAATGATACACTTTACACAAATTTAATATAATGGTAAAAATGTATGTACTTCATATATGTGAAAAAGGTTTAATAGTCAATTTCATGTATTTTTATTTTTAGAACTATAATAGAATTATATGTCAAAATTGTTAATGACTGGAGCAAGAATTTGGATATTTTAGATTAATAACCCTCTTTTTTGGGCAAAGCTTATGTATAGTAAGTATTATGGATTAGTAAGAGCTTTTGACCAATCTAACTTGAGTAATAAGGTTGTAAGACGATAAATGTGCAAAAATATGGTCACACAAAAAAATGTAAATACTCAGTCACTCACTGCAATATTTGAAGATTTGGTGGCTAAATTTGGGATGATTAGGGAGATCAAGCGTCAATAATTGGGGGAGCAATTAATTTCGTGAAGGAGCTGGAGCAATTCCACCTCCTATCCATCAAGAAGGCTGCAGCATTCCCTATGGAAATTGACCCATCACCATCGCCATCATCCTTATCAGTACCGGCGCATCAGGAGAGCCCTCCTTCCATCTTCTCCGACTTCTTCACCTTCCCGCAGTACTCCACGGCCGCAAGTGGCGGTCCGGCCTCCGATAAGGGGACCGTGGCGGACGTGGAGGTGGCCGTGGTGGAGGGCCACGCAAACATAAAGGTGCGGTCGAGACGGCAGCCGGCTCAGCTGCTGAAGATGGTGGTGGGGCTGCACTCCCTCCACCTGTACGTCCTCCACTTAACCCTCACAGCGGCCGATCCCATCGTCCTGTTCTCCTTCTGCGTCAAGGTATAAAGAGGCCATTCCTTTTAGTAAAAAGCACTCTTGTATCAAATATTTATACACACTTGAAATGCTATCTGTATATGCTAATGTGTTATTTTATGTGGAATGTTGATGGTCAGGTGGAAGAGAGCTGTCAGCTGAATTCTGCAAATGAGATAGCAGCGGTTGTGCATGAGATGGTCTCCAAGATCCAAGAAGAGGCTGATTCCCATGTTTAATAAGCTTGTAATATAACAATCATATGGGCACATAAGATATGTAAATGGACTACATTATTAATACATAATGTCTTCTTATATGTTTTTATATTAATATAAAATACTAACCAAATAGGTATAGGGATATAAAAGAGTAATTAGTGTGATAATCAATATAATATTTTAATTATTATATGATTATGATACCAATGGACCAATATAAAATGATTTTATTTTGATGTATTCAACGTTATAATCCATATGAAGTATCCAATTATTGGTGCGGTTGTTATTTAATATTTACCTTTTATTTTGTTCCATATGAATACTAATATTTATAAAAAAAATAACATTGGGTCCAAATTAGTACAACTCCAATCAATGGGTTGATGGATAAAAATAATTATCAAAGCAAATTTTTTATTCACATATACTTCAACCCTACCCTTAAACACATGCTTATGAGTATTCATTTTGGTACCCTTTTCTATTTTTAATACAATGAAAAGTTCTTCCTTAATGTGTATGATGAGATGATCAAAGTAATTCCGAGGAGTATCCATTACATTAATAGGTCAAGCAAGTGTATTTCACTAGCTAGGCACAAATGGACAAAGAAATGAGAGATGGATGCTTGACCCTAAAGTCACGGAAATGACATCGACCCCGGAGATCATGAGCCTAATGCTGACTATGGATTGCATCTACTCACGTAGCATGAATTTCCTTATTGGAATACTACAGTAAAGTTAGGGAAGAGACCCGACATGAACCAACCAAATCATATTAGGGGCCAAAATAGTTGATCCATCTATTAACAATCACTTTGCCTATTATTAATTTCTCAATCACTCGTGCATTCCACGCATTCATATTTGAATTATATCGATTTACTAAACATAAATCTCCTTAATAATTTCAACCCAACAATGTAATAATGTAGAAGGGAAAAACGGTTGGTTTGCCAATGTGGGGGGACATATAATGATGCTTGAGGAAGTGGTTAATGGGGATAATAGCACCATCTCCAATTTACCTATAATATTATTTATATATTTGATGATATGGGAATGGAACCGTAGCTCATGTTCAACTATTGGCCCCTCTGATTCTCCTGTTTTCTCTATTGGGCCCCTTCATGCTTGTAGGCTTGCTAGTTCACGAGTGCAAAAAGAACAAAAAGCTCCACTATTCTAATCATTGAATTCCCGAGTGAAGTGGCCGTTCCGTTGGCTCCTCCTCCTATCCGCAAAAAGGTTTTCAAGTGGCTAAGGGTGCCAATGGGTTAGGGCACCATGCTGATGCTGATCTCAATAGTTAGACTAAGCCGCGTCTTGTCTTACGAGACATGGTAGGTCGATCTATCATGTCCTAATTTTAACCATTGGCAAGTTGAAAAGAGTTATGATAGAGATAGAAAGCATATCTTTCGACAATGGAAGAGCAAATACCATGATGCTTGGTCGTCGTTGATCTCCCGTCCCTGCCTGCCCCATCTCCTGTCCGTCCCTTTCCGCCCCACCCCGACCCGACCCCTCCCACCTAGGTCTGTCCGCTCTTTACCCCAAATCTTTTGGTTGGAACTTCAATAACGGTTTCCACACTTGGTAGCTCGCGCAAAAAAAGTTCCAATTTAAATAAATTCCAATACATATCACACCACTACCCACTCCTATTAAGTATCCAAATAATTCTGTCACAAACTGGTCCTATTAAAATAGTGACTTTTACACTACCTACTATGGATAAAACATAAACTTTTAAATAATAATAAATCAATTTTTATAATAATCTTAAATAAATATAAAACATTCATAAACAACACAAAAATAAATAAGTAAATGAATTTTAATATATTATAATTGAGAATTTATAACTTGAAAGTATCTTTTCCACTTTTCATTATTTTCATATTTTCTCAAAATGGTTATTGCAGTGATAGGATATGCTCCCTATGTTACTTCTTCCACTAGTGCACATGTTAAAAATTCAATAATTCACTCTAAACCATTCATGATACTAGTAGTGCAACCCACATCAAAAACTCAGGATAGGAAAGTTATACCACAATTTTCTATAAATATTTGAACATTCCTAATAATATACATTTATTTACAAATTTCACAGAATTATAGTTAGAATCCAACTCTTATATTTTTTCACCTTAAAGGTGTTAAGGAGGTGGTAAACTTAATACTCACTTAGTGCTAATATATTTATAAAAAAATGCACCATAAATGTATTTTTAGTAAAAATCTCAAGTTTATAAAATAATGAAGTACAATCATATTACTTATGTTTTTCAACCATTTCTCATCTTAGAACATAAAATAAATCATTTTTATAAAAAAATGACGCTTGTGCGTCGGGTTTAGAGGGAGTGCTACTGCCCCGCCTCTCCGAGGCCATCCCGACCCGTTCTAGGGGTCAGTTTTGGTTGGGGAGGGGACTGCCCATGCTTGACCCCTTCCAGATCTGAAGCCGAGAAGGTCATGGGAGGGATGTCCGACCCCACACAATCCATATCTCGGGCATGCATAGCCGGAGAAGGGCGACGTAGGTCCGAATCTACAACAGGTTGGTCGAATGAGGGAGGTCCGAGTCCATCCTCCTCATGTATGGAAGGAGGGCCAACAAGGCTGGGGAAGGTGTCATGGTTGGGGACAATTTGGTGGTGGACGAATCTCAGGTTCAGAATCCTGAGTCGGGTCAAAGCAACATTTTTTTTAATTATGTATTTCCCTCTTTGGGCCCAAAATTATACTCTTTACCCTTCCTCGGTCCCTTAAAAATAAAAGTCAATCCAATTTAATCTTATTTAAATACAATTCCAACTCTAATATTTTTTTTATTCTCCATTCTTGATGAAGGATAATCCTGCTGTATTTTGTCCAACTAAACTTTTTGATAAATTTCTAGAATCTTATTTCACCAGATTCTTGATTTAGTTAATTTTCAATCCTATTTTAACTTTTCGTTCATTGGTTCACCTAGTTTTCCTTTTCCTTCGATCGATTTAATTGGTCCAACTTGTTTTGATATCTATCTTAAACTAGTTCTTGATCCAAAATCGCTCTTTTGATCTTGATCTAGTTTGGTGTAACTCAAATTTCTAAATTTCCTGTGTTATAAATTCTCCACTTCTCTTAGATATTTTATCACTAAAACTCTACGTAGATAAAATCACTCTCGGTACTTCCCATTTATAGACTACTCGACTTCCATGTCTATTCTTTCAATCAGTATTTATGCCATAACACTTAACCACACATATTTTCTCTTTAAGTATTTCTCTTGTTGATTCCAACATTTTCATGGGTTGTACCTCATAAGTTAGCATTCCCTTCACGCCAGTGTTTCAATACTCCTTTTTAGGGCAACATTTCCAAATAGCCTTATCCTTTATAAAATTGCTCATTTCTGTGACATTTGCTATAAGAAGTCACGTCATTTCTCATTTCTGTTCATCGACTTTTTGTTTGAAGGCACACCTCCTTCTAGTTGGTGCCTAATGTGACATGTGTCTACTTACTCGTTCTAGTATTAGCAACTATACATTCCTGACTCATGCCACCTCCTTACGCCGAGACTTTTGACCTAATGTGTCTATAGTACTAGTCTTTCCCCATCAATCATTTATCAAATTATTTCCCTTAAATATGTTCTAATTACTTGTCCATGTTTCTCCATCAACTCCTCAACTTCACCTCATTTCCTAATGGCATATTCTCTTACAACGTTTTGGTTGCATGCATACATTTCGCATTACATAAGAATGTCATGTATTCCTTTCCCATTCTTCTTATTATTTCCCCACTATAAGGTTAGTATGCTTCCCCTTAGGTCTTTTGTGGTTCTTGTCCCATGCTTATAGTACCTTTTTGAATTACTTAGGGTATTCGTTGCACCTTATTTCTCACGGTACACATGTTCCCCTGTATTTTCCCATCATTAACTAAGGAGTAACTCTCCTTTAGCCTTACTTACATACTACACCTATTGTCTTACATATTATGGTCTTTTCCTATGCTTCAAATTATCACATATCTATCGTTTCAATTTCCCATCTCTACTGGTGTTACCCATATCTGTAACCCATACTCGGTCTCTCGCCCTTTCCAAATTAATCTTCTTTCCATAGAGTGTTGTATGACTTTCTCATTCTCATCCCTTTGCCCTACTATTCATCCCTTTAAATCTCAGGATTTCCTAGATACTAGGTCGATAAACCTCCTAAGACATAGTCACATGTCCATTTTTTACCATGTTTGACCATCTTGGTTCAAACTATGACATATTTCCAACTAGCATATACCCTCATTAGTATTTAGGGAGCGATGAAATAACTCCCTACATATAGCTATGACATGCGTCACATGTCAGTTTCCACGTATTGATATTCCAGTCCATGTGTCCTTTTTCAAATGTTGGTTATCCATCCTATCACGATGCTTTAGTCTTTCATCCTTAAATTTGTTTACCTCAATATTGTCCAAATATTCTCCTAAGCCATTACTTTAACTCCTTTAGAGTTAAAATGCACTTCAAGCTCCAGTAGCCATGAAATTCTTTTAGGGGTTCGAGTGTGTTAGGTATTTCCCTTAGACAACTTTTCTTCATCGATCAAACAACGGTCTGGAAAATTCGGGGAAACTCTTTGAAAGTATACCTAAAATTCCATTCACTTTAGGTAGATCCACTTTGGATTTCTCACTTGTGGGTGCACTCATTTTAGGGATTATGAATGGCTAGCATCCCTTTCTTATCATTTCATGAACCTTAATGCTCATAACTTGTACGAGGTCATTAGTTCATGGATTGTTCCTATAAACCCCACCATTTTAAGTTAAGGAAAACTGAGAAAAAAATCGGTCAAATAAAATGAGAAAAATTGAACCAGTTCATAAACCTGTTCATCAAAAAATGAGCAATTTGGAAAATTTACAACTACTGAGTGACCCAAATAGTTCATAAAACCTTATTAAAAGACCTTAGGAGAATTTGAGAGAGAAAAACAAAACTGGTTCAGGAGAACCAGATCCGAGTTAGCTTGAATCGGTTTATGAACCGAGTCAGTTTATGAACCAAAACTGATAGAGAAAGGGCAAACTAGGAAATTTAAGGATCCTAAATGACCTAAAAAGTCACAAAAGTCATGAAAAAGGACTTTAGGATGAATTGGAGATGAAAATCAAACCGGTTCAGGTCAATCAGATCTGAATCGGTTTGGATCGATTTGAACCACTATTTAACCAGATGCTAAATTTATTTTTTTAGGTGGGTTAGAAAATTCAAATTTGAGTTTTGAGGCCACATTTGATAGATAATGAATTTAGAAAATTTTAATTTTGAAAAACTCGATCAAATCGGCCCTGAACCAATCAGTTTTAACTTTGAACCCAATTCAAACCAATCTGGTTCGAAACAGTGTCGTCTTCTTCCTTTAGATGACAACACTATTCACTCGCCGGAAAATCGAACAACGTCGGTGAAGCTGAAAAGTCTCCGGCTAGGGAGTTTCAGGCAATAAATGACCGACATTAAGGCTCCAATCGAATGACCAAGAAGTCCCCGAGCTTCCTATATAAAGAGCCACTCCTCATTCATCATCTTCACACCTAAAAACTCCATTTTCTCTCAACTGCTCCTGTCACGCCCCGACCCAGTTTGGTCGGATCCCCGTGAACAACCCGCCACTCTCTCGGTTTATTAAATGGTTTCCCCTTATTATAATCCGTAAAGAGTAAGGCGTCCTTTAAACCTGCACCATTTCCTAGAATAGCATAATCAAAACTGAATGAAATTTTAAACTTTACATACCTATCTTACAGGCATCTTAGTTGATTGTCTTTTAGGGTAGGCTTTTCGGGATTTCCTGAAAGGGATATAAGGGAGGGGGTGAGTACGACTACTCAGTGAATGGATTTGTAAAGGTCTACTTTTAACTTTTAAGAAAAATATTTATATAGAGTGTGTCATATTCCTTTCTTTTAAAAAATCCTTTCATTTAAAAATTTGGGTTTTTCCATTATTTCTTAGTTACCGGTGTGTCATCACCCAACATATATCCTTCATCATGAAGGTTACACACATTCGTAAGTCAGTATCACTACTGAACCCGCTAGTGGCTTCGGAGTGACTTTTCTTGCCACCCGAATAGAAGTACAATCACTTTTACCCTGGGAATGAGTAGATGTACGCGACATCCGACCCACAATCTCGAAATCACTTCTTCGTGTCCGTATGAGGATAGAGACCTCATCTCGTCCCCAACTCGGTCTCATGCGCTTGGTGCTACTCCAAATTTCGCACAGACACCTGGAACGACGATCTGCCCTTATACTCACCGGGTCTTCCAGGGCCCTTAGGATACATCACTACCCCTCATGGGCGTCTTGATGATCTCGTACTCATAGTGCATGCACAAACAATATTTTCTTATCAAGCCATGTAATATGTGGTGCCACTGGTCCAACGGCCCTAACTCTCAACTCAACCCGCAGTTGTTTGTCTTGACTAGTCTGTCAACCTGTCATGTTGCACTGCCGCTAGTTGACTGAGCATGTCGGTCCTATCTTGGTACCATGGCCAAACAATTCACTTATTAAGTTTTATGGCACATATATCATGTTCGTTTACGAGCTCCTGCTCGTGTCAATTGGCCTTGGGCCCACTGTACGAGATTTTCAAAAAAACTGGGCATTCTAGTCCTCAAGTTCCAAAATCGAGGCCTCCGGCCTATAAGAGCTATTCGAGCTCCCGTTAAGAAGTTCTCCCAAATAGTTTAAGAATTGGCACACAGTCAGGGGAGAACACTTCCGACAAAATAGGTTTTCACTGTCCATTATACCAACCGGTATAAGGACATCTCCGTTCATAATCGATGAACGGGTTTTCAACTTCCTTCGAGGAAGTCTCATCATACCAACCGTGTATGATCTACTTACAACCGGTAAGTAGTTTTTCCGCAAAATTTTCACATCACTTTCTTTAAGTGGTAATAATTAAAATACCACTAAACAATGAGTTTTTATACCGAGGTACTTATCATCCCCTACCAGGTATAATATAAAATTTTCACTCACAACCGGTAAGTAATTTTTATCTTTAAGTTGTGCTCATCATCCCAACCAAGTATGATGTTAGTAAACCCACTCACCCGTTAATGCCGTGAATTTCACTAGACCGGTTTTTTGTATTCACGCGAGCTTGTCCTTACTGGCGTTCCTGGTACTTTGTGTACCTATACGATATGAACATCTCGGTTCTTTATCCTTCGGCCTAATCGCCTTCATTCATTCCAAATGAATAAGAAAGTCAAACTTTCATTTATTTGCAATTAGATCCCTAAAGTTATTTATCTTTAACTTTAAGTCCCTAATGCCGATTTTTCCTCAAATTGAGTCCCCAAACTTCTAAAATTCATCATAGGACCTCAATTTATTCCATTTCACTAAAAGGGGATTAATTTCTCAAATTTCCAATTTGGTCCTCCATCTTTTCTAAAGTTACCATTTTGCCCTTTACAAAAATGGTAAGTTTTGCCCCCAAAATTCTAAAATTTCTCAATTGGTCATCCAACATTATTTTCATGCCCAATTGGCCCTCAATTTCATAAAATTTCATTTTGGTCCTTCGAATTTCGAAAATCCCCAAATTTCCCTCAAATTTCCCCCAATTTTAACTCTTCAACACTACCAAATTTGATTTCATCAAATTAACCGATCAAACACCTTTTATTGTTGAAGTTGGAGTTGAAATTGAGTTTCTATATGTTCATACGATTCTAAGAAACTTTGTAATAACAGTTTTTAATGCTGGAACAAGCTCAAACGGAGCTTCGCCGGAAAACAAATTGTAGAAAGAGAAATCTTCGATTTCTCACCAGTGAGGACACGGTGATCCGAGCTTTCGATCTGGGCAGATAGCTCTCATCTTGAGGATCATCCTAGAATCAAGAATCGCATCAATTGATGCCGAATTGAGTTAGAATTTCAATGATGAAATTCTGTCGGTTCTCTCTCTAGCACTGGCCGAAAATTGTAGAGGGTAGCCAAATTGGCTTACCTTTCAGTCCTAATTTGGCCGTGGGAGGGCTGAGGAAGTGTTGGGAGGGCTTGGTTTGGTCTGAGGAGGGCTCGAAATGGCCGATTTCAGATTCAACGAAATAGGGCAGCTTCGGTCTGCCAGAGCTGCTTCACTGTTCCATCATGTCGGCGCTTCTCCAACGATTCTCGAATTGACTGGAGTTTGCTATTAGATAGTTGTCTTCTCCTCGATTCTAAAGAGCTCGACCTCTCCTTCTGAGGTTAAGAAAAATGTTCAAGTCGAAACTCTTGTTCGAGCTTCACCGGGAAATGGAGTAGTACAGAGAGAGAAGTGTTCAGGTGTGAGGAGAATGAATGGGGATGACCGCTTAACTTAATAGTTCTTATGGATTCTCGTTCACCTGAACCAATTTGGTTTTTTGCTTCTAATTTATCTTAAGTTTCTTTTTAAAGGTTTAATGAACTCTTTGGATCACCTAAGAGTTGTAAATTCCCAAATTACCCATTCAGAAATGATCGGGTTTGTGAACCAGTTCTGAATCCTCACTTTGTTTAACCGGTTCTTTTCTCGGTTTTCCTTAGCTCAAAAGGGCGGGTTTTACAACTCCAATTTCCAGCGAATCTCAAACGAGAGCCCCAACTTGGGCATTTTTTTCTGAGCCAAACAAGGCGAGGTCAAATTCATTGGATTCAGGGAGAAGTCTGCTACACATTTGTAGTCTCCATTTGCTCCGAGGGTCACTGGAGAAGCGTCGGCGTGATCAAACAATGAAGCAGCTCTAGCGGACCGAAGCCGCACCAATAAAATCAGCCAATTCGAGCCCTTCTCAGGCCAAACCAAGCTCTCCCAACACCTCCACAGTCCTCCTACAGTTGAATTAGAGCGAAAATGTAATGGCTCTACTTTGTAAATTTCGATCGGTACTAGAGAGAGAACCAACAAAATTTCGATGAGTAAATTCTCATTCAATTCAGCATCAATTGATACAATTCTTGATTTAAGGAGTAACCCCAGGACAAGAGCTATCTATCCAGATTGAAAGCTTGGACCACCGCGCCCCCGACGGTAAGCTTTCGAAGCTTTCTCTATCTACAACCAATTTTCCGACAAAGCTCCATTTGAGCTCATTTTGGCATCAAATTGTGCAATTCAAAGTGTAATTGAATCGTATGAAGGTGTAGGTACTTCAATCAAACTTTAATTTCAACAATTAAACTCATTTGATCGGTTAATTTGATAAAATCAAATTCGGTTGAGTTAGAAGGTTAAAATTGGCAGAAATTTTGAGGGAAATTTAGGAATTTTGAAAATTCGAGAGACTAAAGTGCAATTTCATAAAATTGAGGATCAATTGGGCATGATAAAGATGTTGGAGGACCAATTGGGCAATTTTGAAATTTTTGGGGTAAAATTTACCATTTTTGTAAAGTAGGGGCAAAATGGTAATTTTGGAAAAGTTGGGGGACCAAATTGGAAATTTAGGAAATTAAACCCTCTTTTTTAAAATTGAATAAATTGAGGCACCAATATGAATTTTAAAAGTTTCGGTACTTAATTTGTGGAAAAATCAGTACTAGTTACTTAAAGTTAAAGAAAAATAACTTTAGCTATCTAATTGCAAGTAAAGGAAAAGTTTAATTTTCTCATTTATTTGGGATGAATTAAGGCTATTAGGCTAAATGATAATAGACAATAGTATTCATATCAGGTAGGAACACGAAGTACCATGAACGCCAGTTAAGACAAGTTCGAGTAAGGATAACAAGTCGACTAAGAGGATGTTCACTGTATTATCGGGTGAGTGGTAATTTAATATTATATCCGATTGGGATGATAAGCACCTCAAAAATGAAAACCCACTGCTAACTGGTATTTTAATCATCACACCTGAGAGAAGTGATGTGAAAATCATACGTAAAAACTATTTACTGATTGTAAGTAGATCATACCCGATTGATATGATGTAACTTACTCGAAAGAAGTGGAAAACTCATTTATCGGTTATGAGCGAAGATGTATTCATACTCGGTCAGTATGATGTACAGTTGAAAAGTATATTTTTTCAAAAGTGCACTCCACTGATTGTGTGCCACTGCTTAAACATTTTGGGAAACCTTTTTTACGGGAGCTCGAATAGCTCTGTTAGGCCGGAGGCCTCGGTTTTGGAACTTAGGGGCTAACATGCCCGATTTTAAAAATCTCGAACAGTGGGCCCTAGGCCAGTTGGCACGAGCAGGAGCTCGTAAACAAACATGATTAATATGCCATGAAAACTTAAGTAAATGAGTTGTTTAGTCATAGTACTGAGACAGACTAACATACTCAGTCAACTGGCGGTAGTGCGACATGATCGGTTTTCGGACCGGTCAAGACAAATAGCTGCAAGTCAAGTTGAGGGTCGAGGCCGTCGGACTAGTGGCACCACAAATTATATGAAAAACTTTTGATTATGCATGCACTGTGTTACGAGACCTTTAAGATGCCCAATAAGGGTAGTGATGTGTCCTAGGGCTCTAGACGACTTGGTAGATATAAGGGTAGTTAGTCGTACTAGAAGTCTTGCGAAACTCGACGTAGCTTCAAGCGCATGAGACCGGGGTGGGGACAAGATAAGTTCTTTGTCCTCATACGAACACGGAGTTTTGTTATGGGATTGAGGGTCGGATGTCGCGAACATCCACTCATTCTCAGGGTAGAAGTGGACGTACTTCTATCTAGATGGCCGATAAAGTCGCTTTGACGCCACAAGTGGATTCAGTGGACGGGATGGCCTGCGATTGTGTGTTTTACCTTCATGATTGTGTGTTAAGTGATGACACACCGTGATGATAAGAAATTGTTATAAAAACTGAAATTGAGAATTAAATATTTTAAAAAGAAAATAAGGAGTCTGACATAATTCAATTCAAACATTTTTCCTGAAAGTTAAATTTTGAAAACACATTCACTGAGTCGTTGTACTTACCCCTCCCTTATATCCCTTTCAGGTAACCCCGAAAAGTTTACCCAAAGACCACCAACTAACACACCTGTTAAGAAGGTATGAACAATTTTAAAATTTATACAGTTTTAATTTATGTTATTCTAGGAAAGGTGCAGGTTTAAAGGACGCATTACTCCTCACGGTTTAAAAAAAAAAGGGGCAACCCTTAGTAAGCCGGGAGAGTGGCGGGGTGATCATGGGGATCTGACCAAACCGAGTCGGGGTGTGACAGTTCCCTTTGGTTTATGGTGCCCAAAGTGTCACCATATCAACGACTAACCTTGGTGTGTGCCCCTTTTTAAATTCAATCTATTATTAGGATGTTACCTGCATTGTGTGACAGTAGCAAAATAAGGTCCACCTCTAGTGTCGTTTTTCCCACTTATATTTCGAAACCTCAAAGTACTTGGCTCCTTACCGGCACTTCGTCCATTTGCATATAACACTACTAGTATGAGGTTTGCCTTGAGTACCTATTTCCTCATTTGAAATTCATAAGTTCGAAGCATATGGTTCCTTATCATCTTGCCACCCCTTCGACACATCTCTAGCCATTGCTCGACTAAATCCATGTGATTTTTTAGTGGTGTCATTAGACGATCGACATGGGGTAATGATGATTCTAACGAATGTTGGACAGTAAGGCTGGAATAAAGGGAAGTAAATATTGGTCTAGTATGACAATAGCTCCAATAGTCTTATGGGCACCAAATCTTGGCGAAAGAAAGAAGGTCTCGTCACTCAATAGTAGACAAACTTGATATGTATATGGGCTGAGCAATGGTGCTCACACATGCAATTTGATATGGATACCTTTATCTATAAAAATAAGTTATTGGCATAGCCGCTCTAAACAACAAGTAGAATAAAAAGAGTTATATTCTGCCAACATGTTATCCTTCCATGCTGGAGCATATATGTTATGATATGTAAGCCTAATACAAACTCACATGTTAAAAGATCTAATTCTTTTTGGATAAACCTTATTAAATAGTTTTTAAAAGTATTACTATTTTTTTAATATGTGTTAAATCATGAAAATGATATCATGGTATTAGCTAATCTTACTAACTGGATTTTATAGCTCACTCCCTCTCCCTTCCCCTATAAGAAGCCTTAGAATTGAAGTTAGTCTCTCTTTTATTCAGTACTTACTCCCAATATTATTTATTGAACTTATTTTCCTATCTTAAATGTATGTTTTGAAAGATTATACTGACATGTTTTTATTTTGAACCTCAAGTTATGTCGGGTTTACATTAATAAAAGCACCCATCATTGTAAAATCGGAAGGATGTAGCGGATTATCTGCAGATATGAATGGTGAAAAGGGTCAGGGTGTGACACATGAAGACCCAAGTATATCGAGTTGCGTATATGGCAGCGATATACCCATAATTTTGTCTCAATGGTGGAGAATGTAAGGTATAAAATTTACTATTTTATGGATAACAAATATGTACTTATGGCGAGAATGGTAGATGGTGGAGAATGTCAAATATATACATATTATTATGTGGATGACGAAGAATGCAAGTATGCACATAATCGAGATTACAAACTCGATATGTTTATTAGTGCATAAATAGTTGTGGTAAGGGTGAGTCTTGGCACATTACTCACATTTACGTATATAACTACTTTGTGTATGAGATCGGGGCAAAATATAATTATGTGATTGTGACATGTCCATTTACACTATTGGTTAATTTAATACATGATTAGCAATAGTTCTATGGGAATATTGATGTATGTGAAAACTCTAACGTATGAGTACTATCGGTTGATAATTATTCGAAATAAATTAATAAAATAACATACAAATAAAATATTAATGTATAAACATTTTAGTAAAATATGGGCCTGTAAGCAATCTCAAAATATTTTTCCCAGGAAGGAAGAAAAATATGATAGTTGCAAGTGATATGAAAATCACACTATATCTCAAGAACTTAACACAAAAATTAATAATTTTCTTATTTACTATTACATGAAATTTTATATTAATTTGGTAAGTTGACTTATCATGAAATAAAATATTTTTAAATAAGTTATAATTTTTTTTTAATTTTGCGTATTATGTCCTGATGTATCAATGGTGCAGGTTGTCACCAAATATGGTTGGAAAATTAGATGGAACCGAAATATAATAGTGATACTTTAGTAAATTAATGTATCAAAATTACAAGTTAATTAGGGGAAGGGATACTATTTTTATTTATGATAAAAGATTGGATCAGTCCTAGAAATGGGACACGGGTCGAACTCGATCCAGTTCGATCACTCGATATCAACTTTAAACTTTAAATTAATAGTAAGTGATGTAGAATTGAACTTGATTATCAAACACATACCTCACCCATACCCATAGTGGATTCAATTAAATATGGTATGATCGGTTATATTTTCTTATTTGAAGTCTATTTTTTAAAATTGTGATATAAAATATAATATTACTAATTTTTTATAATATTTATCTTTTAAAAATATAATTTTTTATTAATAGTTTAAAAATAAATAAGTATTTAATGTATTGGTAACTCCCACACCTACTGTATTCGAATTTTAAAGTGTACTTAATCTCTATTTATTAAAATTTAGGATTTTAAGGTTTTTTAATTATTTTTTATTTATTTTGAATCTAATTATTTTTTATTTATTCCAAATCAAATTCAAATATTTTACTTAAAATCACAACAAAAACCCTCGATCCAATTTGGATGGGAAGGAATGAGGATCCAATTTTTTTCGCAAGTTTTTCTTCATTTTGTATGTGAGTAAAGTGGAAGCTGCATTTTCTGAAGCGAATCTCCTTTCATGCTGACAGATGCTGCTATTGGTGTTCCATGTTTGAATATGAAGGCCATGGATTGAGGAGTTACCCAGGATCCGGCCATTATCAAAACTCTCTGTCTTCATCATCCACATCAACCACTAGCTGCCATGTTTACACTGAATTATCAAATATGATTTCTTGGTCCTGAAAGATTCTAGATGGTTGAAATGAATTCCTAATGGTCTTTTCCTTGCTTTCTCCTCCATGAATTCATAAATATACTTTCTTTTACACCCTCATATTTCACTTATAAGTTTTTTCAGATATAGAGGAACATGAAGCAACCCAGCATGGTGGCCGCTTAAAGAAGAAATAATGAGTCTAAAGGATGATAATTACAAAAAAACTTCTAGACCAAGCATCTGGTATCATGCTGACTATTTACCTTTTTCGTTGGATTAAAGCTGAGTACATACTTTTGATCTTTTCTTCATACATCTTCCTCCTACTTTTGACCCCAAACACAGATTTGGACAAATGGGAGTGCACTTTTCATTAGATCTCGACCCCTTTAGTTGGATGTTTTATAAGTTATTGAATCGGGTTTTCCTTCACGAGAATTCGTACATCACTTTTAACCTTTTTTTTAAGTTTACGTGTCTAATATGGAAATTAAAACCATGCAGGGTGATGCTAAGTAATACAATGAATAAAAGGAACGAAATGCAAGCTACTTACTCCATATTCTTTCCGTAGCACACTGTATATGCTTGGCATTTCAGTTCCAACTTTTGATACCCAAAAGTAAGAGAGGTCCGACTGATGATCGATCGGGGAAAGGGGGCTAGCCAATGGCAATTCGAGACGTGCCATAACATGTCAGTCATCCCATCCAATGCAATGCACTATCTATGGTAAAAGAAAATATCATCCCATCCAATACCTTCATAATGGGTTTCTCTAATCATGGTCTACAAGGGCAAAAGTTGAACTATAATGGTACTTTGGGTTCATTTGCTGATGAATGTCTATGTTCATATAATGAAAGAGAATTTTACCCTATTCCAAAAGTAATGAAGGCCAAAAGTTAGCAATTGGATCCAAATATATCAAATCCACTAGTTGAGGGGGCATTTTTATAAATGTGCAGAGGATTTAGCCGTCGGATCTAATTGAGTCAAATTTGTTAGTTGTAGGGAATATTGTAATTACACGAAAATTATGGTTGAATGGGTCAAAGATGTAGCATACTTCAGACCCAAGCTTGGATGGGGCGCGGGTACGCCAAAACCCATTCCTATCCAAACTCTTGACATCGTCAACGACTTAGGGTTCTTGAATTCTTAAATTCCATTTGTTTACACGCCCAAATCATAGGGCATTTACAATTCTTTTGCATTACTAAGGAAGTTTCTTCTTCTGTGCAACTTTTCATATAAAATTTAACGTGTAATAAAAAATACATTACTTTATTATAAACTATTAAAAGTGGAATATAATTAAAAAATATTTTTATAGTGATAATAATTTGTCCTCCCATAATATTATTTGATTTTCTTAATAATTATATATATATGTATGTATAATCCAATAATCCAGCAAAAATCATTTGATAAGTACAGTCTATAACATAGAAGATCAAAAAAAGGAGTTTGAGCAAGATTACTGACTTTCTCCATCTTTTAATATTTGAAAAAGGAGGGAGGGAAGAAAAGACGAGGAAAGAGCTGGTGGGTGGCCATTAACGTGCACCTACATGTCATGTCCTAGTACTAATACTAGTACTAGTGCTAATCTTATGTTCTTGGCTGGCAAAAGAAGGGAAAAAAGAGTACGAGGCAGTTCAATATTATTTGCAATACGTAATTAATTTGTATTTTAATATTTTCCTTTCAAGATTCAGTTGCTGATAAAGCTTTCTCCAATTTTTTTGCCACTTAGTTTTGTTTTCCATGTACTTAATTAGATTCTCATATTTCACAAGGAAGGGTGAGTTTAGCTTACCGATGTTCAAAGTCAAAGTGAGTCAGTCTATCATCTAAAAAAATAGATGATAGACTGCCGATGATGAGGTTTCCTTCCGTTTCTTCATACCTCATCACCCCACCCCACTTAATAGTTAGTACCCACCGGCTAGGATTGGGCTATTTTGAGTAAATAAAATATTAAATTAATATATAATTAAAAATTATAATTTATAAGCATAGAATCATCCAAATAATATATAAATAATATATATATATATTATTTAATTTATAATTAATTATCTGAACACTCATCCCTCACGTATAATTATCATATCTAATTTTAATATTTTCTACCGTGAGGAAAATTTCCTATTGCATTAAGAGCATGTAATAGATGATAGGAATAAACTAAACGAATAGTCTATCCCCTTCACGGGAAGTTGCTTGTCAAAAGGAAGCATCCCTTTCCGGCTTAAATTCAGTGGACATGGACTCAACAATGACATATGAAAAGCTAGTTGGCTAATTAATTAACCAAAAGACACGTGGTAAATGAAAACTATGTCCCTTATCTATTAGCCAATAGGATGCCTACACACGTCCGCGTCCGAGAGGCTGCGGCCCCCGACCTCGCTGGCTGGGGACGCCGTGAGGGAAACGTTTGTGAAGCTGGACTAATTTATAATTAAAATACATACATGATATAATTAAAATAAGGTAGGTGGGTTAAGAATATATTGAATATTATTAATAAGTATTAATTATTATTATTATTAAAATAGAGTTAATTTATGCACCAAATGAAGCGGCCAAGTTATAACCAATCATCAATAGCCACGTGTATTAAGAAGGGAGTGAGTAGATTCCCCGACATGCGTGCTTGGTTTTCCAACCTACAAAATTGACATTTTGTAATTTGTTTGGTGCCCAAAAGGGAAAAATGTTTAATCCCATTCCTATTTCCATATTATTAAGCGAATTCCTGAATAAAAAAAATCACCTAAGACTCCCCTTCTAATATAAAATTAAGCCATTTTAAATTGTAGTTTGGCTAACCTCACTTGTGAATATTGTGGAGTTTATTTGCCTACATCTAATAAACCATTTTGCCTTTTTTTTTGCCATCACCTATTTGTTGTGTTTGGGTGGGTGATAGCAAGGAAGCTATTAGTTTGAAACATTGAATAAAGTAAAAAAATAACTTTATTTAAATAAGATTTTAACAAAAATATTAAATAAAATCATAATTTCTTTGGTAAAATCTTAAATTAAATTTTATTTTTTAATTCAAATATAATAATATATATTTATAAAAGTCTTAAATATCATATTTTTTAAAATATAACTAAAATAAGTGCAATATATAGTACAGTGAATCCACATATAATAAATGACCAATATATTTTTCTATACATATTTTTGTATTAAAGGTGCGTGTATTTGGAATAAGTTTTTAACTCAATTTAAACAAAATATTAATAGTTATTTTCGAACTAAGAGGTTATTAAAGTTTATAGAAGTTAAATTTTTTATCAAAAATAATACTTTCAAGTTTATCCAATCTAAGAGAATTTATTCAAGATTTTTTACGCTTTTGTCATTTCTCTTATTATTCTCCAAGTTTTCCTTCTTTATTATTGTTTTTCTACTTAACGATTCATTTTATATTGTATATGATTACATTCATTTAATTATTGCATAACTAAATTGTATTTACTTCAAATTTATTCTTTCATTCACAAAATAACTTTAGAGAGAAAAAAAGATAAAAACAAATCAAACTATTATATATTTTACATTAATTTTACACACATATTAAATACTAATATTTTACGTTATATCTAAATTCTAAATTCGAGCCATTTGAGTTTCAGCATCAGCCTTACTTTTAGTTTCATATAAAGATAAATTTATATATTGTGAGTTGTCATTTTAAACTGATATTCAAATTCTATATTCTTATTTAACTTATATAAATTTTGAGAATTTATTTGAGTTAAAAAAGAATATGGTCTTATTTAAAATTTTAGAAAACTAATAAGAGTTAAATTAACTCAATAAAATGATTGAGTTAAAAAAAAAGCACTTTATTGTTTACAGAATTAATTCCTTCTCTCTATTCTATAAACTATGGTTTTGGTGTCTAATAAACCTTCCCAATATGCAATACATAACTCATATTTTTAAGAGATAAGATATAACAAATTATATATGGAAATTTTGTGTCGATGAATATTTTAATTTTCCATTTTTTATTTGCTATAAATAATTTTCTTATCTTATTTGGTCTGCTCTAATCTCCTAGTCCTATCCTACCATACCTAACCATGCACCTACCCTCCTATTGGTACGGTGTCACCTCTCTTAGCTGGGCGTTAGTTCAATGATCATTTATGCTTATATTGATATGTAATTAATTAGATGTCCTAAACAGCAAACAATTTTGAAAATTGCACGTGGCTATATGCATAATGCATACCTTTCTACAGTTCTATGCATCCCAATAATGGTTAAACGAGAAGAAGTTTGCTTTGCCCTTATTTTTTTCTAGGTGGAGGGTTAATCATGCCACCAAACTCTAGAATCTCACTTCACGTACTTGTCCCTCCGTGTTTGGCTCATTTGCTGCTTCTGTATTATAATTTCGAGCGTGCTCTGTTTTTTCATGTGCTAAATGTGATGTTTTGTGCATGAAAAATCAACCAAAGGTACGTACGTCGATGTAGAAGCCTTGGTTTGTCGGGGAGCATAGTCAATCTTCCATCCAACCTATCATTACCTTCCGGAAATTCGATAAGCAGCCCCACGTCACCATGTACCAAAAACATCACTACACTAATTTTATCAAATCAGGGAATGCTGTTGGGGCTGTCAAGGTAGGGAATGCTTGGTAAGCAATTTCATTGACACATTTACATCATTAATAATCAATCCCATCATCACTATCGTGGACCGGACCGACTTTTTTCCTACACGAATCTATGGAATGGAAGCTTAGAGAACACCCTCAAGTTGTGCTTATCGGGAACCTGTTGAGAGGGGGGGTGGGGGACTACTGAAGTTGAGCTTCCCCACATGCACGTTGGTCCCTTGTCATTCTCCATGTGGGGACTTTTTGACACTTTCCTCCGCTTCATTTCCCACGTGACGTTTTATTGCGCAGTCGTTATTAGAAAAGAGTTTATGCAAACGAGACTTTTAATCATTAGTGGAAAGCATATTCAATTTGAATTGAAATAGCATGCAATATTTCTAATAGTGAATAGAGGAAGAACAGTAAAAATAGGAGCTGAAGGTTAAAAAGTGATTGGGAACTCTTAATGATTTAATTAGTTTAAATTAATTTAGGATTTAGTATAATTAAAATATAAGATACGCACGTTTTAACTAAGTGTGACAATTCAACTGCTAACGATGTTGACAGCCCATAATTGTATGCTACTTCTGGACTTTGATCAATATTTAAGGGTTAATAACAGTGAGCCTACTATATTTGCATGGAATATTTATCGATCGATCGGCCCAACATATGATTAGTCAGCTAGCCTGCCATGTGCATGTTATCCGGTTAACGCCAGAATTCAGATACGATCTAGTTTTATATATGCATGTATGGTGGTGGGAGATCGACGGGTATGGAGCTGTCTAGAGCCAACATGATCGATGATTAACATGCACCAGCTAATAAAAATAAAAGAAGGCCAACTTTCAAATATGTTCATCATCAATAGGCGCAGACATCATATCATACACAGACATACTATAAGCATGACGATGTGTCGGCTACTATCATGACACCGCTCGTGGTCACATTCTTCTATTTTTGGATCATCAGCTCTGGTGTTTGGGGGTTTGGGTTTCAACCGATGGGTAAATTATGGAGATTGAAGCTCCAGACATTAGGTCATGCCAAAATAAAGCTACAATGTTACATGATCATGTCACTTCTCTCTGAATTAGTTTGAAACTACCTTGAAGTATCTGCTTTATTGTTTGGTGATGATTTTTTTTAAAGCTAATGAAGTGAATGCATGAATGTTAAGTCACACACCGCATTCATGTACAACTACATTCATGTACACCACATTCATGTACAAAATCCTTTATCTAACAACTAAAAATTGAAAAAAAAGTGTAGATACTAGTTGAATATCCTACCACTTGAGGGCAAGCTATATGTCTAATCATCATTGGCATTTAGTGCTAATTCAACTAATGATGGATGAAAATTGGTAGCCATGACTTAGAGACTGATGTAAAAAAGTACTCAATAAGGGGTAAATCCAATTGGTACTCATTTCATGATAGCAAGATTTTGGTTAGGTTAGGAGGATCGAGGAAGAAAGGAAGTGTGTTGGGGTTTATGGGCAAAACTTGAAGATGTTCAAAGGGGGAAGGGAAAATTAGATTCAAAATATATGTGTGATTTCACCTTAACTTTTATAGTAGCAACATGGTGAAATGGCTAGTGTGGGTGGGGAGTAGTATGTAGTAGCAACATGGTGAAACTAATAAAGAAGGGAGACAAGAATTTAACTTAGAGAGTGCACATCCCAATCTATGGTAGAAGTAATACATGTGACTTAATGTCAGTCAAAGAACAAGCTCTTCCCAACATTCCTTTGGGTTGGGGTGATATAAATTATTATAATATTTTGGCATATACTCCTTTAATACTACATTATTATCAACTATGTTAATTATGATATCTTATTGTACAATTTTTGAAGAATTTAAGTGAAATGAGAATATAATTTTTGGGACAAGTGGTCCTATTAGAGACCATGGATGTATGTTGTAGATAATGTTCTCGATAAAAAAATAATAAATTAGATGTTTTTCAAGTGCAATACAAAACAAAAAAATATTCTAAAATGGTGAAGAAAAAAAGTATCATAAAATATATGACATTTTAGGGGGGAAAAAAGAAATGCATGCCACGTGTCCCATTGGGTTTTGCAACTCAGAAGTAACAAAGACAGGACATAGAGCGATTACCTCGTTTTATTCTTCCACGTGTGCTAATCTAATGACATGCCTAGAGTAATTTCCGTGCTATTTCCTTGAATTTGAGGCGGCTGACCCCGCTGTGACCGGATGAGATTCGCCCTACCCCCAACCCTTCCATTGCTTGCCCCCTCCACCTTGACCCGTTTCTAGCACCACCCTGATCTGCCGGGAGGGCTCCCGCCTGGCCCTTATGCACCTACATTTAAAAAATGTATAAAAAGTAAAATAAAAAAATCTCCCTGGAATAGTACTATGAAAAGATGGATAATTTTAATAGAAGTTATTCATAATAAAAAATCTCCAACTATAATGTTTGAATTTTAATAGTGTGCAATTAAGTTGAACTTAAAATTGATACACTTTGACTATTTAAAAAAAATGATATATGGGATGGGTTCATTAATTATTTCAATTTATTTAAATTAATTAAAGTTGATGATAATATGGACAGGCAATCGAACAAGACACCGGCCGGCGGTCGGTTGGGGGGGGGGGAGGTGGCAGGGGGCGGCAACCATACGGTGACGTTCGCAATAATCTTCGGGGCTTTCAGTGTAGCTTATCTCTACAAGGACGGGGAAGAATCGGTGGAGCTGTTCCGCTAGAGTGAGATATTTTAGAATGGGTATGGGTTTGCTCTGTCGGTTCTCTAATATTCGGAACGGCTCAAATTGGCCCCTGAACTTTATTTTTCGAACAAACCGCTCCCTTTTTCCTTTCATTGATGCACCACTCACTGTATTCCCCTCGTAAAACTCAGCTTGTATCAAGTGACATTTAAGTTAATACTGAACAAAAACTTATTTTATAAATTATTTTAAAAATTATTCGGTATGTTTTAAATTATTAATATTTAATATATATATATATAATTATTATAAAATATTTAATAATTTAATTTAATTTTATTCTTTCTAGAAATGTATTTTTTTTTGTTAATTATGAAATAAAAGAATAAATATATATTTAAAATTTAAAATTAGTATAATTTAATCGTTAAAAATTAAATAAATATCGTTATACAAAAGAAAAGGAAATTATTAAGTAGAAAAAAGAGAATAAAATAATAATGAACTAAAATTTAAAGACGAAGAAGAAAAATGACAAAAAAGTAAAAAAATCCCATATAAGTTTAGTAAGATTCCATAAAGTTAGAGGTAAATTCTTATTTATTAAATAAAAATTTAATTTCAGTACATTTGGATAATTCTGTAGAAGAGTAGTTTAAAAACTACATTAATCTCGAGTGAAGCCTAAAGATTATTTTAAATATAATAATATTTGAATTTGAATTAAATGAATTTGGATTTGAATTAAATTTTGGTGGAATTTCATTTAGCACGAAATGCCAACCGGGCCGCAATCTAACCCCAGTCAGATTCTAACCCCGGTCAGATTCTAACCCATTCCAGTTTTCGGTCTTCCATGACACCATCTTTTTGGTGTTATTTAAGCTCACAAGAAGAGAGTCCCCTGCGTGTGCGCTAGCTCCCGCGGCCCTTCTTTCCTCTAAACCTATAACCATCTTCTCGCCGAGTCCCTTCTGGATCTCGACTTTCCAACTTCCCCTCTCCCTTCTCGTTTTTCTCTTTACACATGATCATGCATGGACTCCTTTGTGCAATTGATTTGAGTAATGATGTTCTAAGAGAAGAGGGATTAAAGTAAAAGGGGGAACTTTGGACGAGGGTCAACATTGTTGGCTGCGTTCGTGTATCTTCTTCATCCTGTCGGCAGAGTTTCCTTTGCTTCTCTCTTTCTATTTTTCATGGCTCAGAGGTTGAGGAAGCGTCGTTGAAGAGTGAAATCTGTGGCCAAGGCCTGAGCAGGGAGTTTCAGAGTGAAGGCGTCTTTTGGTTCGTGTCTCATACTTGGAGAGTTTCAATTCCAGTGAGGCTGCTTTTAAGTGAAAGCTAGCGTCTCTCTCTCTTCCACCTTCATTTCTTGCTCTTCTTTGCGTGTTGTGTTCTGCTAGATCGAGTCGGTCATAAATCAGAGTGAGGACTTCTACTTCTACGAAAGCCGAGTTAAATGAAGAGGCTTGGGAGCCCAGACTCTTTGGGTGCATTCATGTCTATCTGCAGAGGAGCAGGTCCTGTTCATTTAAAGAACAAGCTTTTTTTCAGTAACCAAAGACGAAAAAAATAAATGGCATCTACACTGAAAGAAAGAAAGATGATTCAAACCATGTTTCTTGAATTCATATTTTAGCAGATAAGAATGGAACAGAAGTTTTGCAATTTATTATACCTTGAAATAACCTATTTTTTTATTTAATTATGGTGGGAAATTCTCTGATGGCCGCGATGCTCTGTTTGTCGATTTCAAAAAACAGAGGATCAGCATGGCAGCCCGCCGGCGGCTGCAGTCGCCATGTACGGGAGGGAGTTCCAGTCAATGTTGGATGGGCTTGACGAGGAGGCATGTGGGGAGGAGGTGGCGGTGGGGGGGCCATCGACGGAGAAGAAGAGGAGGCTGAGCGTGGATCAGGTTAAGGCGCTGGAGAAGAACTTCGAGGTGGAGAACAAGCTAGAGCCGGAGAGGAAGGTGAAGCTAGCCCAGGAGCTGGGTCTCCAGCCGCGGCAGGTGGCTGTGTGGTTTCAGAACCGCCGCGCGAGGTGGAAGACGAAGCAACTCGAACGCGACTACGGCGTCCTCAAGGCCAGCTACGACTCACTCAAGCTCAGCCACGACAATCTCCAGCGGGACAACGATGTCCTCCTCAAAGAGGTTGATTTCCCCATATGTCCCTCTCAAATTTTCACTATCTTAATTTAAAAAAAAAATCAGCATTTTGATATGCATTTGCTGGTTAATTCGGTGTAGATCAAGGAGCTTAAAGCGAAGCTGAACGAAGAGGCCTCTGAACAGAGCAATATCTCAGTCAAAGAAGAGGCGAAAGTGGCTTCCGAATCAAAGGCGGCGAAACCGATTCTGCCTGCCGTTCTTCCGGCTATCGACTCCAAGGAGGCCAACCTCTCATCCGACAGCGACTCCAGCGCGATCCTCAACGAGGAGAACGCGGCCAGCAGCAGCCCTAGCAACGGCGCAATCTCCTCCACTTCCGGCGCCGGCGACGGCCTTCAGACGCAGCCGCCGCACAACATGATGATCTACCAGCCGCATTACGTGAAGCTGGAGGAGCACAACTTCTTCGGGGACGGGACCTGCGACTTCTTCTCGGAGGAGCAGGCGCCGACGCTCCAGTGGTACTGCCCCGACCAGTGGAACTTATGAGAGCTCAAACCTCTATCTACGGCGACGCCACGATCAGAATGTGTACATTCAGTGAGAGAACTACTGCTGGAACTGGAAGTGCTTGAAGTTTGCCGTGAAAAAAACTCCCAGGTTGGTTGATCGGAGGCATGAGCTCCGATCCAGAGTAGGGGTGATAAGGATTTAGAGTATCGGGGATGATTAATTAGGGATCATAAAATTAGCTTCTAGGGGTGAAGTTTTGTTAATACAAGAAGATTTCTCCAAGAGAAAACTGAGGAAGGGAAGGGTGTGAAGGTATCAGGAAAAATGGGTGGCTGCTGTTCAATATAATCAGAAAATAAAATTAACAGCCCTTTTTTGCCGTAATTTTTCCCCCTTATGGCATATATCTAAGGCTACTTCAAACAAGTCAGGCCATTTTTCTGCCATAAATGGATTAATATGATTTTACATATATTTAAAAGGTTTAATTGCTTTAAATTGAGTTAATATTTTAATGATATTTAGTATATCCTTCATTTTTCAAGTCAAAACTACATCTAAGACTTAGAATAATACTTTATAATATAATATTACAGTTTAACTGAAAATTCAAAAAATCGATTTTGGTTGTAGACAGGTATGTAAAAATATATTAAAACATTTATTATTTACACTTGTATGATATCTAAAAAAATATATTAAATAATTATTAAATATGCGTTTAAAATGTAAAATATATTTACGTTAAAGGTAAATATATTTCAACTTAATGTAAAATATATAAGTTTTGTTAAGTGTTGATGTTGGGAGCAAAGTAAGAGTTGCATTGTTGTGGTTCCAAAGATTGGACGATGAGCATGACCATAGCTTTCAAAATACCCATTCTTTGATCCACGGGGTCTCACTATGAGGAGAAGGGTAAGGCCAGAATGGAAGAGGTTGCCAACCACACCAACCAAGGACAAGCCAAAAGTAAATGGGGGACCAAGCAATTCGAGGGAGGCTAATGTGCTTATTATATATGATTGATAACCCACACATTGCATGGTTATGCCTAACTAATGGCAAGATCGTAGTGTTTGGGCGAGAAGGATATTAGCACTAATGTCAAGAGTTCCACTAGGAACAATAAGCAATGGGATTTTTATTTAGATTTGAAAGTCCCAAAGGCAACCATTACAATTGATTAATGAAATTAAATTATAGTATTTTATAATTAACTAATAGATATAATAGAAAATATTATAAGAGCTGAAAAGTTATTGCTGACAATCAATGAATGAAACTATTATTTCAAATATATTTAATTTTTAATAATATAATTTTAAATTGAATAAAAATAAAAAAAATATTTTATTTTATAATATTTAAAAAATTACACTAATTACAACTGATAAATTTTAAGTAAAAATTGGTTGTATTATTTATTAGTTACAATAATTTGTCAAATAGTATTAGTATTATTGCGAGTGTATCCGAATACATATACAACTCTATCTTATTATATTCGAGTATAAAGAATAAAATAACAAACTATAGCTATTGTTACTCTATTCTAAAATCGCAAAAATAATAATTAATTTATAAATATATTTTTAAAATTAAATTTTAAATGGTAATTTATAAAAATGATCTTATTTATATAAATTAATTTAATATTTTTTGCTCTAATTAATTGTGAAATGAAATTTCACAGAGTAATTAGATGGATATTCTCACATATTATACCTCATCCATGTAATTACGACGTGACTTTCATACCTTTTCACTTCTCATTTAAACTTTCAACAATATGCTCAATTATGATGGTCCACTCCTATTCCCAAGTGACATTTTTCACTTACTCCACTTACATTTGGGTGTGAGTGCCACACATCACCTACACAGTGTTGAACAATGAATAATAATCAACTATGGCTACTCACGCCTATTAATTCTTTAAGATTGTTACCATGTATGAAATAGATGACATGTATTAATATTATTCTCCAGTTATATAATTATTATAACTTTTAAAATATATATTGAATTAAAAAGTTACTACCCGAGGTAATATTAATTAAACATATATTTTATATATAGTAATTTTGCTCACATTATTATATGAGTATTATTAGTATTGGTTGCAAAGGGGCTAAATAAATATTAATATTAGTTAAAAAATAAGGTGCGGAAAAAGTCATGGAAATTTTCAAAAGACGCGCCGAATGATTAGCTCTGCCTCATTTTGCGTGTCAAATAGTAATAGCAGCTTTTTTCTGAATTTTAAATATTAAAAATATTAAATTCGATTAATAAATATATTAAAAATGACTAATTAAATACACTTTTCATCTATATATATATATATATAATGAATACTAAGCGTAAAGGAAAATGAATTTAAAGAGATATCGATGGAAAAAAAAGACAATTTCACTTTTTGAAAAAAATGCAAATAAATTGTATTTACAAAAAAAATTGCCATTCTTTTCAGCGTGTAGGGTTATTTTGGCTTCATTTTTCTGACATAAGTAGCAGGTTTCGCACATGGGATGCCTGCAATTCTTGCCACCACACGTGTACGATTCTTGCAGCTGCGGGTCCCACTTTCGATCTACCTCCGTAAAAATCTCTCCGGACGATGGCCGGCGGCCGGCCGCCGGCCAGGCGCTCTGTGAATCTGAATCTCACCAGTTGCCGAAGCGTCACCGTTTTTTTCAACGTCTGGTCTTGGAAGAAAGTGCGAATTGGCGATTTCTGTTAAAGCTGTGATCTCGACCCTCTCGGGAGCATCTGGATCTCAAGGTAGACAATTGGGGGAATATGGCAGGGCGGAGCAGAGCTGAGCTCCTACCTAGTCTGCAACTCAACAACTACGATGGTGAAATTAGAATTTGAAAAAAAAAAGAATGAAAAATTTCCGGATTTAGCCAAGCGGTGGATAAGGGCGCGTTTGGGGAGGGGGACAGGGAAACGGGGAGATTCCCAAAAGTGGATACCCACACCACAGCCCCTGTGGGGTCCACCTTACAGCCAAAGCCAAAGGGTATGGTTGCTTTCAGCGTGGGCCCCACCTCTCCTCCTCCCTCCCTCCCTTTCTCTTTCTCCTTTTATTGGAGAGGCATGTGATGTGGGCCCCACCTTAGCGTATCAAACTGACTAAATATTTCGACCGTGAATATATAGTAAAAAAATAACACATATTTTTGTTTGATTATTAAAATTTAAATTTAATTATACAGCGAATTTATTTATTAAGATTAAATTAAATATAAATTAAGATTCGCATCGCCAGTCTGTCTGCCTGTTGTCACTTTCAAGGTTTTAGAAACTTGCACAGGTCGCTGCTGGCTGTTGCTCATCCTCCACCTCTCTCTCTCCCAAGTCTTAGTTAGGCCAACCCGGACGTCTGAAAATCGACCAGTTTAAGCATGCACGCTAGTAGGAAATGTAGGCGAGGGGAGAGGACTATAAGAGACAGCTTCTTCTATATATGAATGCAAGTAGAGAATTTTAGTATGCAGAGCCAAGCTTAGAAAAAGCGGTCGGTCCATCCCATCCCGTTGAAAAAAGGAAACACATATGAGAGCAAGAGGACAACACCTACTGTGGGAGCCCAAGTTTTCTATTGGTGACATCCCATCTACCTCTCAACCCCCGAAGAAAAAGCTTGGTACGTCCATTCTATACAGAATTAAAGAATTTCACACTTTCATTATAAAATATGTGAGTTTATATTTAATTTTAAACTCAAACTAATATATATATATATAATTCTTGATGAAAAAACAATAATCAATATATGAGAAATTATTTTAACTAAATAAGTAATTATATATATTATATTCCGTTAACATTTATAAATTATACTTAATAAAACCTTTTAAATATTATATACTTTAATATTAATTTAATTTTCTGAATAATTATAAATTTGATTTATACAATGTCCTATTTTAATCCACTTTTGTTGGCCAATAAATACTCTTATTTAATGTCCAAAATGCAAATGCAATTTGTTACTAGGCTTCACCTAATTGGCTATAATGAATTAATCAATTAATGGGACCTTATATAATCACATGCATGAATGATGTGCACACATTAGCTAGCTACTAGTTGCCCATATAATAATAATAATGATAATATATCATAATAGCTATGATATGACTCCACCCTTGCACATATAAGATCAATATATAAAGTAGTATTGTATAGAAAGATAATGTGTGTGTCATATATGCCATCATATCTCCTTCCTTATAACTTGCTTCCCCTTTTTCCCTTCAGGTGCTTCACGTTGCATCATTCATTATTCTAAGCACCCTCTCTTCTCTTGTTTAACTTCCTTGCAGTTGCAGCAGGAAACCCCCACTCAAGTCTAGACCTCAATCTATTCGAAGGAGTGCACATTTTTTTCTTCCTACATAGTCCTGGAATCATATCTCAAATTTTGAACCGGAGGAGAATTAGATTCGATTCGATATAGACCCTTAATCTATTTGAATACCACAGGGTGATTGGGGGCATCATCTAGCAAGAACATAAGGTGGCATGCTCAACTTTGCGCGCACCTCGATCACACCGTATACATTTGGGAGATCACGGATTTTTTATTAGTTTACATGACCCACCATGGCACTGATTTGGTTTTTTGCTTTTGGGTTTTCTCCCACCTTTTCCTTTTTTTTGTCCCTCTTTTTGTTCTTTCTTTAGCCAGCCACTTTAGTGTCAATTTTATGACAAAGTGAGTAGCTGTCTCTCTCGTGGAATTTGATGTCCCAGGCCAGGCCCGAGGCTCCGGCTACTACAAGGGGAGAGAAATAAGCACGTAAGTGAGCTGGATGTTACTGTGATTCATTTAAGATGAGTAATGTCGAATAAGATTGGAGTAGATGGATAGACATGTGTGATATTAATATAGGGTTTTCTTCGACAACTTAGAAATTTATCAAGAAAGTGTATATTACATATTATAATCACGAAAATTCATAGCTATTTGTCCATGTTCATGGTGGTCAACAATTAGATTCTTACTTGCCCGCCTTATAATTATATAATCAAAAGCCTGGGGCCAAGTACTAATTATTGACACGATATTTCTCCAGTCCCACTTGGCCTCATTTGTATTCAGAAGGCCTTGATCTGTTACAAGAGAATCAATGATGATCTCAGTGATTCTTCATTCCTTTGGTCGCATGAGTATTGCTTGCGACTTTCCCTGGGCCAAATTTTGCATGGAGTACTCGCTGGACCCGTCTCTCTATTATTGACTATGTCCATATGCAATTCCTGTTAATATTACCATCTCGGTGTCCATACGAGTGTCCGTAAAGATCTTAATTGTGCTATGGGACTCGCCTCTTATATGAGTGGTTCACTCTCAATCTCCTCCTTCAAAGGCTTGCTGAACTGCTCAAATGTACGTGAGTATTATGCATACTCATCCGCCACCTGGGTGCAGGATGTCAATCTGGCTCCAAACTGCCATGTCCCTTTGGATTTCGTCCTGTCCCGTTCCTGGTCAAGTGGGTATATGGGACTCCCATCCATAAGATCGTCCATTATGGGCTACCCGTCTTTTTTTGCTTAATTATGGGCTACTCGTCTCACACGGGAAAACAGATTAGAATTTATTGAAGAGAAAGATTGGGTACGTCCTCCATTCTAACATGTACTTTTTCTATATTAATTACTCTTACTGTATATTTTATTCATTATAATATGAGTTATATGGGTAAAAAGATAGTATGAATGACATTAAGGGCACATGAACCTTCATTCACTGAGGGCTGTCCAATTGGTTGGCAACTCGATCATGCCTGATCGGATCACATCTAACCGATACTAGCCAAACCAGCCTTACAACGACACAAAGGGAGATAAGTGATCTTCCCAATTAGTTTGATAATTCTTAAATTCAGTTTAATTTTGAATCAATGATAGGGTGCCAAAATGTAAATATTTATAAATTAGAAATCCCAAATGCAATAAATATTTTTATTTACTTTTCCTAATGGTCAAAATAAAGTTATGAAACAGATAGGAAAGTTACGGGAAAGTTGGGAAACGGTATTGCCTATTTTCAAAGAATTAGGTACCTATTTACAAATAATACAATGTTAGAGACCTAAATACAGAAAACATGATTTTGCATGGTTAAAATTTAATATTTGGGAAACCTAAGGACGAGTTAAAAGAGTTTGGTGACTTAAATAAGAAATTTGAAGGGTGGAGAAACCCCGAAACCTAAGTTTTTAAAGAAAAATGGCAAAAATGTAATTTTACTAAAACTTAGGAGCATTTTGGTAATTTTAAGGAAGTGCATCTTGAAATGTTTAAATTAACCATCAAAGACCTAAATGGATCTACCTAGAACTTGGAGTACCCAAATGGAAGATTTGGAAAAGTCTAAGGTCTAAAGAAGGAGGGTTTAACAAAAAATGACAAAACGATGATTTTTGTCAAATAGGAGAACCATATGGTAATTTTGGTAAAATGAACCCCTATATGGTCAGTATAGTGGTGGTAATGACTTATTAAGTGCTCAATGGGATGAACCTGAGTATTAGGTCAATGAGGTCCTATAAAAAAGGCTCGGCCAATAAGCGAGTCTTCGATTATCGAACTAGTTAGTCGGAACTCCGAAAATGAGTTAGATGTAAGACCGTATAAATGAGTACGATAGACTAAGTGTTTATAATAAGAAGTGAACCTGACCTTAGTTACTACTGTAAACCCCGTTCCTTTAAATATAAGAAAACTTGAAAAAGAACCGTTCAATTCAAAAGAGAAAATCGAGCCAATTAATGAACTAAAACCGGTAAATAAAGGGAAAAATAGGAAATTACAAAATCCCATTTAAAACCCGTTTCGTGGAACCAAAGAAAAAAAAATAGGAAAAGAATCGGTATAGGTTTATAAATGAAGAAACGAACCATTTAATGAACGAAAAATAGCTAACGTGGGAAATTGGATAAGTGACAAAAAATTCACAAAAATTACAGGGAAGAACCAGGAAGTGGAATTGAAGAGAGAACCTAATCGGTTTGGGGTGAACCAAATTGAACTGGCATGAACCATAGTGAATCGATTCATAAATTCATTTTTCTAAGTGGCTTTAAAATATCAAATTGGAAAATTGAGACCATCATTAGATAGAAAATAAATTTAGATAAATTTAGAAAATTTTTAAATTTGAGAAAATCGGTTGAACCAGGTCTGAATCGGCAGATTTTCGAATTTTGGACTGCAAACCCGGTCAAACCGGACCAGTCAATGGCTCGACGAGACTGGTCAACGATCAACAGTCAATGGTCAACGGCCAGCTGGCGCCACGCCAACTGCCAAGCAGACATAGTTAGCCAATGGAAAACTACCACGTGTTTGGTCAATGGACAGTTGACGCCTTGTCAGCACGCCACGCAGACACGAGCAGCCAATGAGAGACCATCACGTGTCTGATCAACGGGTCAACGATTGACGCGACGACCGAGCTAGCACTCCAGGCCAGAAAAACTAACCAATCACAGCGTGCCACATGGCACGACAGCCACATCATCGTCTTTAACCTTCAGATGATGACATAGAAGAGAGAGGGAGTCGCCGAAAAAGCTGGAGTCTCCAGTGACTTGAAAAATGTTTCGGTCAGGTCTTTGGCGGCTGAGTCGGAGGCCGAGTCTTATGCCAGCCGGTAGCTTGAACAGTTGCCGACCTCTCTATATAAAGAGCACCCCTCATTCATTCTCAACATCCCACAATCGAGCGAAGAAGAAGAATAGTGAGTTTTCCGGCGAGCTGCAAACCAGAGCTCCGATGACAGGCCAAACTTCCACCAAAGGAGCTCCGAAGGGTGGCATTAGAACAAGGGGAGAGTCCTCTAGCTCTAGTCCTTCTCAGAACAGCGAGAGAGTGCTCATGAAGGTGCAAGGAAGATCGCACAATGAAGCTGCTTCCACCACCTCTCCCCATCCGACCCTTCCACCACTCACATTGGCCACCAGTGACCACCTAAGACCCTCCACAACACCCCTACAGGCCCCGATAAGTTCAATTTTGCCTCCCCCATCGGAATTCCCAAATTTCAGAGCTGCATCGATCAGAACTTCTCTCTTCAAATTTCCGCAGGGTAGCGGCGAATTGCAACAGAACTCGATCTTGTTAGATCCCCCTCAACTAGCTCTAGCTACCCTCATCTCAAGCTCTAGCCGCCGCCCTCCGTTGGTAAGAAATGCAAGCTTTCTCTCTCTATTGTAAAATTTCTGGCGAAGCTCTGACAGGGCATACAACTCAGCCAAATTCAGAAATTCAAAGTGCATGACGATCGAGGAGTTGATTAGAAGCAAAAATTAAAGAAAATAAGGACTTATAGGCCGCCAATTGGATGAGGTAAGATTCGAAGTGCCATATGCTTGAATTGGGGAAGAAGATGGAGGGTGATTTGGGGATTTTGGGGGAATCTTGTGCAATTTTCAAAAATTGGAGGGCTGAACGGCAATTTCACGAAATTGAGGGTGTTTACATAAAATTCACCCTAATTGGGATGGCTTTAATATATACCAATGTACGTGATTTTCCAAAAATCGAGCATCTTAGCCCCACAAGTTCAAAACTGAGACATCTAGCCTATCTGAGCTATTCTAGCTCTCGTAAAAAAGGTCCCTAAAAAAGGTTTAATCATTGGCACACAAGTCATGGGAGAACACTTCTGACAAAAATAACATTTTCACTTCATCACACCAACCGAGTGTGATCATATCTCTACTTACAACCGGTAAGCGGTTTTGTCCTTCCTTCTAGGAAGTCCATCATTCTAACCGGTATGATCTCTACTTAAACCGGTGTCACGCCCCATGTAAACCCCGCCCTTTTGAGCTAAGGAAAACCGAGAAAAGAACCGGTTAAATCGAGTGAGAAAAACCGATCCAGTTTACAAAATCGATCATTGGTGAACATGTAATTTGGGAATTTACAACTCCCGAGTGATCCAAAGGGTTCATAATACCATGGAAAAGAACCTTAGGATGAATTGAAAGAGAAAAGCTAGACCGGTTTAGATGAACCGGATCCAACTGGATTGAATCGGTTTATGAACCGACTTAGTTCATAAACCGAAACCGATAGAGAATAGGCAAATAAGAGAAATTCAACTCCCTTGTTCCCCAAAGAAATTTATAAACCTTGGGTTGGAACCTTAGAACAAAGTGGGAGAGAAAAACTAGACCGGTTCAGGTGAACCGGACCCGAACCGAATTAAACTTGTTTAAGAACCGAGTCGATTTATGAACAGGAATTGATAAAAAGATGGTAAACTGGGAATTTTATAGACCCTAAGTGACTCAAGGAGTCACGAAAGACATGGAATTGGACTTGTGAAGGAATAGGGGATGAAAATCAAATCGGTTTGGATTGGTTTGAACCACTATTGAACCGAATCATAAATTTATTTTTTTAGGTGGCTCAAATAATTCAAATTAGAGATTTGAGGCCACCATTGGATAGAAAATGAATTTAGAAATTTTTAGATTTAAAAAACTCGGTGGCATGAGGGGTGAACCAACCAGTTTAAGCTTTGAACCTGGTTCAGACAGGTACGGTCAGGTTCCGAACAGTGTTATCTTCTTCCTCAGGATGATAACACTGTTCACTCGCTGGAAAATCGAAGCAGTGCCGATGAAGAAGAAACGTTTCCGTTCGGTACATTTTAGGTCTTCAATGTCAGTCATAAAGATGCCAAACAGACGGCCAACGAGTCCCCGAGCTCCTTGTATAAAGAGCCCCTCCCCATTTATCCCCTTCTACACATGAAAACTCCATTCTCTCTCAACTGTTCCATTTTCTGGCGAAACTCAAACCGGAGCTCGAATATGGGGTCTTTTCTGAGCCAAACAAGGTGAAGTCGGGTTCTTTAGAACTGGGGAGAAGTCAGCTACATGCTTGTAGTCTCCATTTGCTCCAAGGGTCGCTAGAGAAGCGTCGGTGTGATGGAACAGTGAAGCAGCTCTGGCGGACTGAAGCTGCCCTATTTCGGCCAAGATGAAATCGACCATTTTGAGCCCTTCTCAGACCAAACCAAGCCCTCCCAACACTTCCTCAGCCCTCTCACGACCGAATTAGGACTAAAAGGTAAGCCAATTCGGCTTCTCTCTACAATTTCCAGCCAGTGCTAGAGAGAGAACCGGTAGAATTTCAATGATGAAATTCTAACTCAATTCGGCATCAATTGATACGATTCTTGATTATAAGATGAACCTTAGGACAAGAGCTTTTTGCCCAGATCAAAAGCTCGGACCGCCGTGCCCTCACCAGTGAGTAATCAAAGCTTTCTCTCTCTATAGTCTATTTTCCGGCGATGCTCCGTTTGAGCTCATTCTGGCGTTAAAACTCGTGATTCAAAGTTCTATGGAATCATACGAACATGGAGAAACTCAATTTCAACAATTAGAGGTGTTTGATTGGTCAATTTGATAAAATCAAATTCGGTTGTGTTAAAGGGTTGAAATTGGGGAAAATTTGAAGGACCAAAATGAAATTTTATAAAATTGAGGGTCAATTGGTCATGATAAGAATATTAGAGAGCCAATTGAGAAATTTTAGAATTTTTGGGGCAAAATTTACCATTTTTGTAAAGGAAGGGCAAAATGGTAATTTTGGAAAAGTTGGGGGACCAAATTGGAAATTGGGAAATTAATCCCCTTTTTATGAAATGGAATAAATTAAGGTCCTATGATAAATTTTAAAATTTTTTGGACTCAATTTGTAAAAAAAAAAACGGCATTTGGGGACTTAAAGTTAAGGAGAAATAACTCTAGAGACTTTATTACAAATAAATGAAAGTTTGACTTTCTCATTCATTTGAAATAAATGAAGGCTATTAGGCCAAGGAATGATGAACCGAGATGTTCATGTTGTGGAGGAACACGAAGTACTGGGAACGCCAGCAAGGACAAGCTCGCGTGAATACAAAAAACCGGTCTAATGGAATTAATGGCATTAACGGGTGAGTGGGTTTAATAACATCATACCCGGTTGGGATAATGAGCACAACTTAATGTTAAAAACCACTTACCAGTTGTGAGTGGGATTTTATATCATACCCTGTTGGGGATGATAAGCACATCGAAATAAAAATCCACTACTATGTGGTATTTTAAACATCACGACTTAGAGTAGTGATGTGAAAACCATCCGGAAAAACTACTTACCAATGGTAAGTAGATCATACCCGGTTGGTATGATTAAACTTACTCGAACGAAGTTGAAAACCCGTTTATCGGTTATGAATGGAGATGTCCTTATATCGGGTCGGTATAATGGACAATGAAAACATATTTTTGTCGGAAGTATTCTCTCCTGACTGTGTGCCAATGCTTAAATAATTTGGGAGACCTTCTCGACGGGAGCACGAATAACTCTTATAGGTCGGGGCCTCAATTTTGGAACTTGGGGGCTAATATACCCGATTTTTGAAAATCTCACATGGTGAGCCATAGGCCAATGGGCACGAGTAGAAGCTCATAAACGAACATGATATATGTGCCATAAAACTTTATTAAGTAAATTGTATGGTCATGGTACCAAGGCTGGTCCGACATTCTCAGTCAACTGGCAGTAGTGCGACATGACAGGTCTCCGAACAAGTCAAGACAAACAGTTGCAGGTTGAGTTGAAAGTCGAGACCATTGGGCTAATGACACTACATATTACATGGCATATTAAGAAAATATTGTTTGTGCTTGCACTATGAGTACGAGATCATTAAAATGCCCATGAGGGGTAGTGATACATCCTAAGGGCCCTGGACGACCCGGTGAGTATAAGGGCAGTTCATCGTTCTAGGTGACTGTGCAAAATTTGGAGTAGCACCAAGCGCATGAGACTGAGGTGGGGACAGTATGAGGTCTCTGTCCTCATACGAACACGAAGAATTTATTCCGGGAATGAGAGTTGCATGTCGCGAATATCCACTCATTCTTAGGGTAGAAGTGAACGTACTTTTATCTAGGTGGTCGGTAAAGTCGCTTCGAAGCCACAAGTGGGTTCAACGGACGTACTGACCTGCGAATGTGTGTTTAACCTTCATGATGAAGGATGTGTGTTGGGTGATGACACACAGTGATTTAAATAAGGAAATGGTAATAAAACCCGAGATTTTGAATGAAATGATTTTTGAAAAGAAATGAGTCTAGCACACTCCAATATAATTCTTTTTCCTAAAATATAAAAGTTTTGAAAACCCATTCACTGAGTAGTCGTACTCACCCCCTCCCTTATATCCCTTCTAGGAGATTTTAGAAAGCCTACCTTTAAAGACCATCAACTAAGACGCTTGTGATACATGTATGATAAATCTAAATTATTATATAGTTTTGTTTATGTTATTCCTGAAAAAGGTGAAGGTTTAAATGAAGCCTTACTATTTGCGGTTTATAATAAGGGAAAACCCTTTAAGAAACCGAGAGAGTGGTAGTTTGATCACGGGGATCTGATCACTCCGACCTGGTTTGGTCGGATCCCCGTGAACAACCCGTCACTCTCCCGTTTTATTAATAGTTTCCTCTTCTCTACACCGTGATAAGTAAGACATCCTTTTTACTTGTATCTTTCATGGAATAACATTAATCAAAACTAAATACATTAAACCTTACATACCTGTCTGTCAGGTTCAGCTACAGGAAAGTCTTTAGGTTTGTTTTTTCGTTAGTTACGTGAAAAAGAGGTAAAGGGAGGGGGTGAGTTCGAAAATTCCATGAATGAGTATTGGGAGTGAGTTTTCATAAGTAAAATAGCTTTAATCGAAGTGTGTCAAACTCCTTATTTTCTTTAAGAAATTTCTTTCCTCAATTTTCTATTTTCAAAACCTTTACCCTACCAAGGGCAACCTTTTCTTTTAAAAGGGTTTTTTTCTCAATTTTTAATCTCTTTCCAAAACCTTTTTCCAAGGTTTACCAATTCTTTTTCCAAGGTTTACCAATTCTTTTTCCAAGGATTTCTCAAATATTTTCCAAAGTTTTTAAAACATTTTCCCTTTTCCATATTAGGTGTGTTTCACAAATAACATACACCCATCATCAGGAAGGGTACACACATTCACAAGATGCAGTTATGCCGACTGCACTCACTTGTGGATCGGAGTGTTTTTACCATCCACCTTGATAGAAGTTCTTGACTTCTACCCTGAGCCTGAGTGAACATCTTAGATGTTCAACCCTTAGACCCAAAAATACTTTGTGTCCATACGAGGATGGAGACCTCATCCCTACCCCACCCCGATCTCATACGCATGAAGCTACGTCGAGCTTCCCTGACTACTGACACCACAAACTACCCTTATCTCCATCATGTCGTCTAGTAGCCGTTAGGACGCATCACTACCCCTCTTGGGGGTCTTAATGGTCTCGAACCTCAAGTGCATGCACAAACAATAATTTTTCACAAAGCCATTTATCTTTGGTGCTACTAGTCCAACGGCCCCGACCCTCAATTCAACCTACAACTATTTGTCTAGGCCGGTCCGTCGACCTGGCCCTAACGCATTGCCGCCAGTCCATCAAGTATGTCAGTCTTGTCTTGGTACCATGGCAAAATCACACAATCCATTTATTAAGAATTTTCATGGCTTTAACATATAATGTTTTTTTACGAGCTCCTGCTCATGCCAACTGGCCTTGGGCCCACTATACGTGATTTTCCAAAATCGGGCATTTAGCCCCCACATGTTCAAAAACTGAGGCCTCTGCCCTATCTGAGCTGTTCCAGCTCCCATCAAGGTCTTCTAAAAATTTTAAGCATTGGCACACAGTGAGGGGAGAACACTTCTAACAAAATAATCTTTCTATCCATCACACCAACCGGATGTGATTACCTCTCCGCTTACAATCAGTGAGCGGATTTTTTCTCATTCCTTTTAGGAAGTCCATCATACCAACCGGGTATGATCTCTCTACTTACAATCGATAAGTAGTTTTTTCGTTTAGTTCTCAAATCACTCCAATCGGGTGTGATGTTAAAATCCCACATACAAGTGGTTTTTCATTTCCGAGGTGCCCATCATCCCAACTGGGTATGATGTGAATAAACCCACTCACAAGTAGCTTTTCATTTCTAAAGTACTCACCATCCTAATCGGGTATGATGTAAATATTCTCACTCACCTTTTATCCAGAGATATGTTCATCCTGGTGGGATTCCCAGTTACCAGTCCCTGATTGGTCTTATTGATGTTTCTCTACTCTGATACTTCCCAATTTTCCTTAAATTTGGTTGTTGCATGGTGGATGTCGAGATTGAGAATTTCATAGGTATGGAGTATTAATCTGTATGATCTAATGTGATCATGATAAAGATGATGTTTGAGGTGTGAACAAGTACTAGTGGATCATGTAGCTCTCTTCTACTCAAATTGCTCTATTAGCTCAGTTGGTATCGCTTTGATAAATTGTTCTAAGCTGTTTGTTAAATGGGGAAGATTTATTACTACATTATGAATATTTATGTGTAAACCCCGTCCTTTAGTAATGAGAAAACTAGGGAAAGAACTAGTAAATTTGAATCTTTAAACCGAATTGGTCTACAAGCCTGATTGTTAGGGGACGAGCAAATTTGAAAAATTCTAACTCCCATGTGACTAAAAAAGGCTCATAAACTTGGGAAAAGGACCTTAGGACTAAATAAGGAGGAAAGACCGAAGCAGTTCAAGAGAACCGGGTCCGAATCAGATAGAACCGGTTTTGAACCAAGTTGATTAATGAACCAGAACCGATAGAGAATGGGTAAACCAAGAAGCTTATGGATCCCTTGTGATTTATAATCTTTGGGAAGGAACCTTAGAACAACGTGGGAGAGAAAAACCAGACCGGTTCAGGTAAATCGGACCCGAACCGGATTAAACCAATTTAAGAACCAATCTAGTTTATGAACCAGAATCGATTAAGAGATGGTAAACCAGGAATTTTATGGACCCTAAGTGACCCAAGGAGTCACAAAAGACATGGAAATGGACTTGTGAAGGAATTGGGGATGAAAACTAATCCGGTTCAGGTGAACTAGTTTGAACCACAATTGAATCGGATCCTAAATTCATTTTTCTAGGGGGATTAAATAATTCAAATTGGAGATTTGAGGCCATCATTGGATAAAAATGAATTTAGATGAATTTAGAAAATTTTCAATTTGAAAAACTCAGTTGAATGAGGGATGAACTGGCTGGTTTAAGCTTTAAACTCGGTTCGGACCGGTCCGGTTCGGTTCGGAATAGTGTCATCTTCTTCCTCAAGATGACAACACTGTTTACTCACCGGAAAATCAAAGCAGCACCGGTGAAAAAGAAACGTTTTCATTTGGTACGTTTCAGGTCTTCAATGCCTGTCATAAAGATGCCAAACGAACAGCCAACGGGTCCCCAAGCTTCTTATATAAAGAGCCCCTCTCCATTCATACTCTCCACACCTGAAAAGCTCACTCTCTCTCAGTTGCTTAGTTTTTCGGTGAAGCTCGAACCAGAACTCGATATCGGGTCAATTTTGAGCCAAAGAAGGCGAGGTCAGGTTCATTAGAACTGAGGAGAAGTCAGCTACATGGTGGTGACATCTGTTCATTCTGAGAGTCACCAGAGAAGCGCTGGCATTATTGAACAGTGAAGCAGCTTCGGCGGGCCGTAGCTGCCCTGTTTCGGCCGAGTTGAAATCAGCAAATTCCAGCCCTCCTTATGCCAAACCAAACTCTTCTAACACCTCATCAGCCCTTCCACGACTGAATTAGGACTGAAAGTTAAGCCAATTCGGCTACTTGCCTCGATAGAAAGCTCAGACCGCCCTCATCGGTGAGAAATCGAAGCTTTCTCTCTACGGTCTATTTTCCGGCGAAGCTCCGTCTGAGCTCGTTCCAACATTAAAACCTACGATTCAAAGTTCCTTTGAATCGTATGAACATGTAGAAACTCAATTTCAACTTCAATTTCAATGAATAGAGGTATTTGATCAGTTAAGGTTGTGTTAAAGAGTTGAAATTGGGGAAATTTGGGGATTTTCAAAAATTCGAAGGACCAAAATGTAATTTTCTAAAATTGAGGGTCCATTGGTCATGATAAGAAGTGGTCGTACTTCTATCTAGGTTGCCAGTAAAGTCGCTCCGAAGCCACAAGTGGGTTCAGCGGTCGTGCTGGCTTGCGAATGAGTGTAACCTTAATGATGAAGGATATGTGTTAGGTGATGACACACCGTAATAATAAGAAATGGTGGAAAAACCCGAATTTTTAAATGAAGGGATTTTTGAAAAGTGAGGAGTTTAGCACACTCCAATATAAATATTTTTCCTAAAAGTTAAAAGTAGACTTTTGAAAAACCCATTCACTGAGTTGTAGAAACTCATCCCTCTTTTCTATCCCTTTTCAGGAAAAGAGAAAATGACTAGGAGTAACACCGAACCTTACCCTTTATTAGGTATGCTTAATCTTTCTTAAACTTGCATTTTAATTGATATATGTCTTCTAGGGAACAAGGTTGAAATTCTGCCTGGCTCCTCTCGAGTAAAAGAAGGAGGAAACTCCTTTTGAACCGAGAAAGAGCGTCGGGTTATTCACGGGGATCTAGCCAAACCGGGTTGGGGCGTGACATTATGGGTATTAATGTTGTCAGTTATTCTCATTAAATTGGAAAATTGATGGATATTTATGGGTATTAATTCCAAGAATATATGTATTAATTTATGGGTATTAATTCTAATTAATTTATGGGTATTTATGGGTATTAATTTCAATAATTGAATGTATGTATTAATTTATAGGTATTTATGGATATTAATTTCAATAATTGAATGTAAGTATTAATTTATTGGTATTTATGGTAGGGGCATAAGACTAATAGCTAATAGTTTCGAACTAAACCAAATTCACATAATTATATCATTATTTTTACTTAAATGAATTTATTAGGTGTTTACCCTATCCATTCTATCGAGTTATTTATTTCGGTAAAAACAACACTTTTAATTTTATTTTAAATCAAATTTATTCCAGCTATATCAATTGAAATTTAAACTTATAATACAATTTTAGAAAAAAATTTCGACTGAAATTTTGGTTTACTAAAAATATGGTGTGACAACTGTTAAATAGGTTTTAGCTTAGTTCGCACATCACTCCAATCGGGTGTGATGTCAAATTCCACTTACAAGTGGTTTCTTTTTTTTAAAGTGCTCATTATCCCAACCGGGTATGATGTATATAAGGACTCACCCGTTAACCGTGACGTGTTCGTACTCGCTTGGTTTTCCAAGTTGATGTGAGCTTCTCTTGCTGGCGTTTCGATCACACTTGTCCCTACATGAAATGGACAACCTTTTCACTTGAGGTTCGACATAATAGCCTAGTCATACAATTTATCAATAAATTGCATTTAGGTCCATAAAGTTTATATTTCTTAACTTAAGGCGGTCCCTAATGCAAAACTTTGCCCAATTTGACTCCCAAAGTTTCCAAAATTCCCTTTAAGTCTTCATTTTACTCAAAAATGTATGAGGGGCAGTTGAGAAATAATGAAGTTTTCATGTGTGATGAGTATGAATGCAAAGTAGCTCTTTATATAGGGATGTCATGCCCCGACCTAGTTTGATCGGATCCCCGTGAACAACTCTCCGCTCTCTTGATTCAAGAGGGGTTTCCCTCTTCTTTAACTCAAGATAAGGCATGCGTAATTTTAACTTTGTTCACTGGAATAACATATATCAAATAAAATGCAAGATTAAGAGAGATTATGCATACCTGACAGAGGGTAAGGCTTAGTGTTATCCCTAGTTATCTTTCTATTTTCTGAAAATAGATAAAAAAGGTGGGTGAGTTTCTACAACTCAGTAAATGAGTATTTAAAAAAAATGAAATTTTGATAAAATAGTTTTTAAATTGCAGTGTGTCAGACTCCTTAATTTCTCTAAAACATCTCATTCTTGAAATCCCAGTTTTCATAGCCATTTCTTATCTCAATGGTGTGTTATCACCCAACACACGCCCTTCCTTATGAAGGGAACACACATTCGCATGCTAGCACGTCCACTATACCCACTTGTGGCATCGGTGCGACTTTACCAACCATATAGATAGAAACATGTCCACTTCTACCTTGAGAATGAGTGAATGTACGCGACATCCGACACTCAATCCCGTAACAAAGCTCCATGTCCATAGGAGGATAGAGACCTCATTCCGTCCCCACCTCGGTCTCATGCGCATGAAGCTACGTCGAGCTTCTCAAGACTCCTGGTATGACTAACTGCCCTTATCTTCACCATATTGTCTAGAGCCCTAGGACACATCGGTACCCCTCTTGGGCGTCTTGAAGGTCCCGTAAACTTAGTGCATGCACAAATCAATAATTTTCCACATAAGCCATATAATTTGTGGTGCCACTAGTCCAACGACCCCGACTCTCAACTCGACCTGCAATTGTTTGTTTCAACTGGTTCGTAGACTTGTCATGTCACACTGCTGCCAGTCCATCGAATATGTCGGTCCTGTCTTGGTACCATGGCCAATTAATTCATTCATTTAAGTTTTCATGGCTTAAAATCATGTTTGTTTACAAGCTCCTGGTTATGCCAACTAGCCTATGGCCCATTGTTTGAGATTTTTAAAATCGGGCATAATAGCCCCCAAGTTCCAAAATCAAAGCCTCTGACCTATCTTTGCTATTCAAGCTCCCGTTAAGAAGATCTCCCAAAATGTTTAAGCATTGGCACACATTCAGGGGAGAACACTTTTGACAAAATAAACTTTTTATCTGTTCATCACACCAACCGAATATGAGGACATCTCCACTTATAACAAATAAACGGGTTTTCTACTTCCTTACAAGAAGTTCATCATACCAATCGGGTATGATCTACTTGCAACCATTAAGTAGTTTTTTCGCATAATTTCCACATCACTCCTCTTAGGTGTGATGGTTAAAATAACACTTAATAGTATATTTTCATTTCCGATGTGCTTATCATCCCAACAGGGTATGATATTAAATCTCACTCACCCAATCGTGCAATGTATTTCCTCTAAATCGGCTTTCGTCCCTTACGAGTTTTGTCTCAGGTGGCATTTCTGATATCTCGTGTTCCTACACAACATGAACATCCTTGTTCATTATCATTTGGCTTGATAGACTTCATTCATTATGAATGACTAAAAATATCCAACTTTTCGAATATTTTCCATTTGGTCCCTAAAGTTCTTTTTCTTTTACTTTAGGCTCCAAATGCTGGTTTTTCCCCAAATTGAGTTTTGAAACTTTTAAAATTACCTTTTGGGACCTCAATTTATTCAATTTCACAAAAAGGGGTTCAAGTTTCCCAAATTTCCAATTTGGTCCTCAATTTTTCAAATTACCATTTTACCCCTCCTTTACAAAATGGTAAGTTTTATCCCCCCAAATTCCAAAATTTGCTCAATTGGTCCTCTAATACTCTTATCATGCCCAATTGGCCCTCACTTTCATAAAATTGCATTTTAGCCCCTCAAAATTTTGAAATTCCCAATTTTTCCCCAATTTCAACTTTCCAACACAACCAAATTTGATTTTATCAAGTTGGCCAATCAAACAAGTTTAATTATTGAAATTGAAGTTAAATTGAAGTTCCTACATCTTTATACGATTCAATTACACTTTGAATCACACGATTAGATGCCGAAACGAGCTCAAACAGAGCTTCGCTAGATAATATAATGTAGAGAGAGAAAGCTTTGAATGCTTACTGTCAGGGGCACGACAGTCTGAGCTTTTGATCTGGGCAGATAGCTCTCGTCTTGAGGTTTCTCCTAGGATCAAGAATTTCATCAATTGATGCCAAATTGAACGAGAATTTATTCATCAAATATCTGTTAATTCTCTCTCTAGCGCCGATCGAAAATTATAGAGGGGAGCCAAATTGGCTTACCTTTCATTTCTAATTCAGCCGTAGGAGGGCTGATGAGGTGTTGGAAGAGCTTGGTTTGGCTTGAGAAGGGCTCGAATTGGCCGAATTTAGCTCGATAGAAGCATGGCAACTTCGGTCCATCGGAGTTGCTTCACTGTTCGATCACGCCAGTGCTTCTCCGGCGACCCTCGGAGTAATTGTAGACCACCACTGTTGGAGCTCAGAAAAGACTCTATATTGGAGCTCTAGTTCAAGCTTCGTCGGAAAATTGAGTAGCTGAGAGAGAGTGAGGTTTTCAGGTGTAGAAATGGATGAATGGAGAAGGGCTCTTTATATAGGGAGCTCGGGACTCGTCGACCGACCGTTTGGCACGTTTATGATATTCATTGATGGCCTGAAACGTACTGAATGGGAATGTTTCCTCTTCGTCGATGCTGGTTTGATTTTTCGGCGAGTGAACAGTGTTGTCATCTAAAGGAAAAAGATGACACTGTTCCGAACCGGACCGAATCAGTTCGAACGAGGTTCAAAGCTTCAACCGATCTGTTCAGGCCCGATTCGACCGAGTTTTTCAAAATTAAAAATTTCTAAATTCATCTAAATTTATTCTATATCAAATGGTGGCATTAATTCAGCAATTTGAATTTTTTAAGCCACCTAGAAAAATGAATTTAGCATCTGGTTCAATAGTGGTTCAAACCGATCCAAACTTGTTCAATCCGGTTCGGATCTGGTTCACCTGAACCGGTTTGGTTTTCATCCCCCATTCATTCTAAAGTCCTTTTTCATGACTTTTGTGACTCTTTAGGTCACTTGAGATCCATAAATTTCCCGGTTTCTCTCTCTGTATCGGTTCCAGTTCTTAAACTGACTCAGTTCATAAACCGGTTCAATCCGGCTTGGATCCGGTGCATATGAACCGATTGGGTTTTTCTTTTCCAATTTGTCCTAAGGTTCTTTTCCAAGGTTTTATGAACCCTTTGGGCCACTCGAGAATTGTAGATTTTCCAAATTGCCCGTTTCTCTAATGATCGGGTTTGTGAACCAGTTCAATTTTCTCACTCGATTTGACCAGTTATTTTCCCGATTTTCCTTAACTCCAAAGAGCGGGGTTTACAAGGGAGCTTGAGGACACTTTGCCCGATCGTTTGGCATCTTAATGGCACTCATTCATGACTTGAAATGCCTTTAATGGAGGCAATTCATCTTCATCGGTGCTATCCATTTTTCCATCGAATGAACAGTGTCATCATCTGAAGGAAGAAGACAACATTATTTTGAACCGGACCGGACTGATTAGAACCGGGTTCAATGCTTAAACCGGTCGGTTTAGGCCTGATTCAACGAGTTTTTTCAAAATTAAAAATTTCTAAATTCATTCTCTATCTAATGGTGGCTTCAATTCCCCAATTTGAATATTTTAAGCGACCTAGAAAAATGAATTTAGAAATCAGTTCAATGATGGTTCAAACTGGTTCAATTTGGTTCAAATTTGGTTTACCTGAACCGGTTTGGTTTTCTTTTCCAATTTGTCCTGAAGTCCTTTTTCATGACTTTTTAGGTTACTCGGGATTTATAAATTTTACCTTTTGCCTTTTATCTCTCGGTTAAGATTCATGAAACGACTCAGTTTTCTCTTTGAAGATTACTGGTTCTTTTCGTGGTTTTCTTATTATAAAAGGACGGGTTTTACAACTAAGTATATGAAAACTGTTGTTTGTACATGCACTTGATGATCAGAACCATCAAGATGCCCCATGGGGTAGTGATGGATCCTAAGTACTATTGGATGACATGGGGGCGATAATGGCAGTTTGTCGTGCAAGTCAGTCATAAAGGTTTGGGAGCTTCTTGGGCATAAGACCGGCACGAGGACAGGATGAGGTCTGGTCCTCATACAAACACGAAGTGGCATTTGGGTCTGAGGGTCGGACGTCTAGGACGTCCACTCAGACTTAGGGTAGAAGTGGATGGGCTTCTATCGGGGTGGACAACAAAGTCGCGCTAGGCCCCAAGTGGGTGCAATGTGGGAGTGCCCTACAAATGTGTGTACCCTTCCCGATGAAGAGTGTATTATGGATTAAACACACATAATAATATGGTAATGGAAAAAGGTTTTGGAGATTTGAATTTGAGGAAATCCTTTAAACCTTAAAAAGGATAATGCTAACCTTAGCATGGTTTTGATTAATTGAATTTATTTTGAACTCACTCCAACATCAACTCACTGAGTTGTAGAAACTCATCCCCTCTCTTTACTCCTTTTTAGGAGTAAGAAGATCAATTAAAAGAGAGCGTGAAGATGTACCTTTCATCAGGCATGCTTAAAGTTTATTTAATTTTTCTTTAGATTGATTTATGCTATTCCAGGGAACAAGATTTAAATTTACGCATGGCTCCTCTTAAATAAAAAAAAAAGGGGAAACCCTTCTTAAACCAAGGGAACAACGGGTTGATCACGAGGATCTGACTAAACCGGGTCGAGGCATGACATTATGCATGCAAGGAAACACACGAAGACTCGGGAATCTCTCTCAACGAACACATTTAGGAAATATGGGTGTGTGGTATTTCTAGAATCGAGTCTCATTGGGTCGATGATGCGTTATTACTCACACTTTTGAATGTATGAATACTGCTTTGAAATTTTTTTGAAAAAAATAGAAAACTATAGTTGGATAGTTTTAAAGATTTTTTTTCTAAAGATAAGATCTAGTTTCGTTATAGGCATTGGAAATGGGCTAAGCTCATAGTCAATAGAAATGGGTTGGGCCATTGCTTATTGAAAGTGGGCCCAATTTTGTGTTTTAAAAATACTCATGAAAATGAGCCCAAGGTCGTTGTTTGAAAACACTCATGAAAGTGGACCCATGGTCGTATTTTGAAAGAAAGGGGTCATAAGCCCAAAAGGAAACAAATATCATCCCATATTGTTTGAAAACTTATAAATATATTATCTCCCGTAAATAACAATAGTAGTGAGACTGGCTTGATAAAAACCCAAGTCTCAATAATAAAATACTAAACAAGTTGTTTATGAAATGGATTATGCTCATAAATTACTATCAAACTAGAAGCAAGTCTCGCCACATATAGCTGATAGTACAAAGTTGATTAGATGGTATTGGCCAATAATATGCCAACTCTTGAATGATTAAAATACCTTGTATGTGATTGTTATGAGCATGATTATAAGACACTTGGTATGGTGTAGTGATGATTCCGATGATAGTTAGATAGTGAAGCATGAATAAGGGGAGTGAATACTAATCTAGTACATTGAGGGCTCTTAGAGTCCTAAGCGCATTAGACCTAATGAAGGGCAAGGTCCCGTCCTCAATAGCGAACAAAACATCGATATGTGTAGAGGTTGGGCAAATTGTGCTCACACAGACGATCTGACATGGATATCTTAATTTGTTTAGACATGTGGTTGATGATGCATCCTCATACTACAGTGGTTGCTCCAAACCATAAGTAGAATGGAGTTAAACTTTGTTCTATAATCATGTGATGCTTCCATGATGGAATATATGTAATAATTGTTTGTCTAACACAAGATGTTGATATATTCAAAAATTAAATTTTCAAAACACCAAAAGTATTTCTTAACAAAAACGTTTCTGAGCAATATATGATTACATCTCAATATAGACATTTTAGAGTATGTGTTGAAATTGTGAGCATGACTTCATAATGTTAGATAACCCTACTCACTGAGCCTTTAGCTCACCCCCTGTAGGAACCTAGTAACGAGAGAAGAAAGCTTACATATTACTGTGAAGGACAAGGTACATACTACTCATGAATTCAATACAGTCAATTTTCCTAGTTTTGATAAATATTTTTATAAAGTTATATGTATATTTAATCTAAGTCTTACTCATATCGAGATAAGGACAGTGATGGTACCCATTATTGTAGTATCAGAAGTTGTAACAGGTTGTTCATATGTTCTAACTAAATAAATCGAGATAGGACGTGACAGAATCTTAGTGGAGAGAGCTTTGTCCTCACGTTAGGCACTAGAATAGATGGGTGTGTCCCCATTATTTGGTTGTGACCTTTATGTGCGTATGCTATGAATTGCTTTGAAATTATGTTAATGTATGATATATTCTATTATGGGGTTTATGCTCTTAATAATAATGTTTTAAAATAATAAGTTATGAAAGTAAAACCCTTTAAAAAATATCACTAATGTTTGATATTTTAGTAGGGACTAACATCGTAGACTTACATCTCACCCCCTCTCTAACTTTTTAAGATAATTCATCGTGGAAGAATTTTCAAGGTAAATACCACCATAATTATTTAAGAAGACTCAAAGTAGTAAGAAATTTTAGGGTTTATGAATTGAATTTGTAAATTGTAAAATTTATGTAAAAGTTTTAAATTCTTTTTGGAAGTGAAAATTTTTATTTTCATGAGTCTTACGGCTTATAGTACTATAGTAGTGCGAGCCTCACTATTGTACTATCGAGAGGTCGTGTTAGTTGTAATATGCAACTGGCCCGAGAATTGAGTGTGAGGGTTATAGAAAATGTAACCAAAGATCATGCAAGATCATCTGTGATGCCCACCAATTGTGAGGTCATAGAGTGCTACCTGAATTTTACATTTTATTATCTTTGTCGAAGAATAGAAAAGGGTACCACCATAAAACATTGTGGTGGAAGGGAATTGAGGCTTACCTAAGCTGGGGCAAGACTTGTAAGAGATCAAGGAGGGTCATGTGGTCCTTGGAGGACTTGTGTTGACATGAATCGTATCGTTGGGACATTGAAATAGGTTATTGAAGTAACGTGATTTTTTTTTTGTAAAAAGGGCTTTCTCTAGCCACTCTCCCTCTAAATCAAAAGCTTAGGTATCTAATCATATAGATTTGAATACGATCTATATAATATCTAGGTCTAATTTAGAATGGATTGGATTGAGACCGAGTTCAACTAGGTCAAGTCTGATTAATAACTCTAGATACAATTTATTACTATAAGGTATAGCATATTCTCACACTTTCTATTAGTATAATTTATTCTTGACCTTGTTCATACCTTATAACTAGTGCAACGATATAGATTTAAGTCGAACCTGTATAGTATCTTGGTCTAATTTAGAATTGGTTGGGTTGAGATGGAGTTCAACTAGATCAAGTTTAATTAATAACTCTAGATGCAACCTGTTACCATAGTATATTCCTACACCTTCTATTAGTGTAATTTATTATTAACGTTCTTTATACTTTATAATTAGTCGAGACAAGGAATTGTGTCCGAGTATAATAAATTTATATATATTTTTATTTAAAATTAATTTTATTTTATATTAATATTTTATTCTATAGTATATTTAATATAATAATTATATATATTACTTAATAAATTATTAAATTTAATAAAAAAATATTTTTATTTTTATTTTAAATAACAAACCCTCACCTTCTGTTCGAGTTTATAACCCTAAAAACACTTCACTCCCCATGGGTCCCACCAAGGATAGGGCAAGTTCTTTAGGGCTTTTGAAGAGTGGATACTTAACATTTAAGATAGGTGAGTTGGGATTGGTAATATAATGGGTTCGATTGGAAAATATGTGTACGACAATAAGATTAAACTCACATTAGAAATAAGTCAAATTTACCTATGGAAACTGAAAGAGTATAGAAGCGACACCAAGTGACACTGTTAAGATTAATGTAGATGGCTCATTTGATCCATTAATAAGAAATGCAGGTATACTAATCATAGTAAAGAATGAACATGACTCTCTATTGCGGGCTAGTGGTGTCACGCCCCGACCCGGTTTGGTCGGAGTCCGTGATCAACCCGCCACCCTTCCTTGCGCCGTTCAGGTACATCTACTCGAATGAGGCAAGAAAGGTGAAGGCATGTCCACATTCGAACCCTTACTTAAGTTGGGAGTAGCAAGCATACCTTGAGGACTTGAGCGTATCTGGAACTTCCTGTCGGGGTAATGTCCTGCAAAGGGGTTGAGGGAGGGGTGAGCTCGACAACTCATTGAGGGGAAGCTTACTATAACGGTTTACTTGAATTTATCTTATATTTAATTTATTTCCGTTTCACACATTCACAGAATCAACAACCGCCCTCCTATCATAGGAGGGATCACACGTTCGCAGAACGGTCCTCGACCGCACCACTTGTGGACCGTAGTGCTTTTACCGTCCACCCTGATAGAGGGATGCTGCCTCTACCCGGAGTTTATGCGGATATTAGTAGTCCAACCCCAAACTCGAATTCTTCCACCATGTCCGCTCAACAGGACGAGACCTCATTCCCCCTACTGCCTTGGTCTCTGTGCGTAGGAAGCCCTCGACTTCACGACCTACTGAACGACAATACTGCCCTTATGCTCCCTAGGTCGTACAGCAGTCCTTGGGTCCCATCACTACCTCATGCCAGGTGTCCTGATGGCCCGAACCTCACGGTGCATGCACAATCAATAAGTTTTCTAAGTTATAACCGTTATCTTTGTCCCTCTTGCACAACGGTTTATCAGCTTGGCTTTGGCCCTACCACGTGTACTGGCCCAACAGGTTCGACGACCCGACATCGGCAGAGCAGTGGTTCGGCCTAACAAGCTCGACAACTCAGCTTAGCTTGATGGGTATCACACAAGTTCCCATTATTCAGGTATTTTAGCCTCATGTATCACATGTCTGTTTTGGACGGGTCCATGCCCATATCCGCCAGCCTTGGGCCCACTAGTATCTTGAGCATAAACCCGAAATTAGCTCCCAAATATTTTAAGCAGAGTCACCCAATCAAGGGAGGCTAATTCCGAGAAAACAAATTTTCAAATATTAAACTGTAATTCCAACCGGAATGGACGTTATAACAGTTCTCAATCACCCGGTGATTTTGGCGGGGTCGCACCGGCGAAATCTAACCTCGCAGTTCCTCTTCCGGAAGCAGGCGCTCAAATAGTCAGTCCCTACATGTAATGGATGTCCTTGTTAGTGTGTTGAACTAAGGAATTATACTTCTTGGCATATTTGCGTATAAGCTTTCATATTTGGCCTTAATTGCACTTTAGTTCCCGAGATTTGTGCGTTCATCTTTTCCTCCTCAATTACCGTTTTTTTTTCTTAATCCGATCCATAATTTTCTAATTATCCCTTTGGCTCCTTAATTTTATCAACACTGCCCCTAGTTTCTTGAAATTTTCTAAAACTGCAATTTAGCCCCAAATTTTCCAAAAATTACAATTTGACCCCCAACTTTTCAAATTTTACAAATTGGTCCTCCATTTGATCCAATTTGTCCAACAAACCCTCAATTGGAAGGTAATTACATAAAAAGACCCTTAATTTTGTCAAATCGCCACTTGGTCTCCAATTTTCAAAAAAATCATCAATTTGCCCAAACTTTTCAAAAATTGCATTTTGGTCCCCCAACTTTGCAAAATTTCCATTTTGACCCAAATTTGTCTGATTTGCCCAATTGACCCTCAATTGGGGTGAATTTCATGAAAATACCCTCAATTTTACAAAATTGTCGTTCAGCCCTCCAATTTTTTGAAAATTGCACAAAAGTCACAAAAAAATCCCCAAATTGGCCTCCACCTTCTTCCCCAATTTGAGCATATGACACTTCGGATCTTATCTCGTCCAATTGGCTGCCTGTAAGTCCTTGTTTTCTTCAATTCTTGCTTCTAATCACCTCATACTGCTCCCCTCAATCATCTTGCACTTCGAATTTCATAATTTGACTAAGTTTCGTGCCTTGTCGGAGCTCCGCCAGAAAAGTTACAGTAGAGAGAGAAAGCTTGCATTTCTTACCAGTGGAGAGGCGGTGGCCGGAGCTTGGGGTAGGGGCGGCTAGAGCTAGTCAAGGGGAACCTAGTAGGATTGAGTTCTGCTGCAATTTGTTGCTGCACTGCGGGAATTTGAAGAGAGAAGTTTTGTTGGTGCAGCTCTGAAATTCCAAAATTCCGATGAGGGGAGGCGAAATTGAGCTTACTAGGGCCTGTAGGGGTGTTGGGGAGGACCTTAGGTGGTTAGTGGTGGCCAAGGTGGGCGGTGGAAGGGACGGTTGGGGCGAGGTGGTGTCGGGCAGGAGCTCGCTGCTTCAAACTCTGAAGCAGCTTCACTGTGCGATCTCCTTCAAACCTCCGTTAGTACTCCCTAGTTGTTTTGAGTAGGTCTGGAGCTAGAGGATTTTTCCCCGATTCCAATGCCACCCTTCAGAGCTTCTTTGGTGGAGGTTTTGCCCGTCATCCGAGCTCTGGTTTAAAGCTCACCGGAAAACTCACTCTTCTTCTTCTTCGATCGATTGTGGGATGTTGAGATCGAATTAGTGGGTGCCCTTTATATAGGGAGGTCGACAATTACTCGGGCTACCCGCCGGCGTAAAACTCGGCTTCTGACGTGGCTTCCGACGACCTGACCGGAGCGATTTTCAAATCGCCGGAGACTCGAGCTTTTCTAACAACTTTCTCTCTCTCTATTCTCTGTCATTTCTTCTCTATTCTTCTTCTTTCTATTTTTTTTTCCATTTTCTCTTTCGTCCAATTGAACAGGTTTTACAAGTGGCTCCCGTTTTTATTGCGCACACGCATTGGAAGCTAAGGTATGAGCCTAGGGATGTCAATATCTCGGGTCGGGATGAGTTTTAGCAGACATGAGCTCGGGTCTACTTGGTGGGGTCCAAACCCAATCCGATCTCGGGTCTGCTGAATCCAAGATCCGCTTGGACCCGAGTCGACCTATCTTATTTTTTTAATATATATTTTTTACTAAAAATAAAAAATTTTAAATTATTATAATATATAAAAATTTTAATATTTGTTTGAAAATTCAATTTTTTAAATGTTTATTAGCTTTACTAGTATAATTTACTTTATAATTTTTCATTACCTTTAACTTGTAAATAATGAAAAAAATGATTTAATGATCAAATAATAAATTATAAATATGAAAAAATTAGGATATAAAAATGAATTAAATATTAATTTTTATTTATATACACAAATAAAAGTGATAATAGTGTGAGTTGTATAGGTATACGTGGGTGGTACACATATTAACACTATTGATTCTTGTAACATTTTTTTATATAATTATTGATATATAAAAGTTTATTTATATAATTTAAATTTAATTTTTTAGTTAAAAATAAATTATAAATCTATTAACCATTTTAAAATTTTGAATATAGATTACTTTTTGTATTATTATAAGTATTTATAAATTTATTAGGGTTTAAGAAAGGAAAAAGAATTTATTAGGTTCTAAAAAAAGAAAAAAATTATATAATATGGTGAGAATATATTTATAAATATATTATTATATAAAAAAAATAAAGATAATTTATTAGGTTCTAATAAAGGAAAAAAATAATATTATCATAATATATTATAGTTTAATGAATAAAAAATAATTTATTAAAATTTTTTAATATTTTTCCTACCTTTAATGAAATAACTTGTATTTCATTATAAGAGTGAAAAAAATTTAAAATTATTGTGGGTACGGTCCATTTGGACCCGAGCTTTATGTTCACTTTTCAAGATCCGAGCTCGCAGGATTCGAGACTCGTGTCTCGGATCTAATCTATGTACCCGAACTCGAGTAAACTCGAAGTTTTTTGGTTCGGGTACAGATCCGAGGTTAGCTCTCATGAACAATTGACATGTATGAGCCGTATTATAAATACTAAAACTTGTATAAAAATAATTATAATCCAAAATTATACTTTAATCTTAATATTATATACTATGTCATACTTTATAATTAGTAATTAAAAGTTTCATAATTGTCAGCCATTTTATTGATAAATTGTTATATTAAGTTAAGTTTTTAGAGTATAAAATAAAATAAATTAAATAATTAATTAACTCGTATAAATTTATTAATATGTTTATAAAGTAAAAGTAAAATTCAATTGGTTTGAATATTGCACCTATAAAATTATATCTATTAATAATAATTAGAGAATTATCTAATATTATCTTATTATTCAGGTATTATATCTAATTTAATAAACTAATAAAATATTATATTATTGAGCAAAAAAATTGGGATTCTTCAGCGCACGGAGATAAGGAAGGGCAGCTGGCTGCTCAACGACGTCTTGCCGACCAGCAATATCTCCTCGCAAGATATGAGAAAATTTTAAGTCAAATTCATCAATAGATTGGAGACACGAGATGAGCATCTTGTTCTGCAAGTAAACCACAACTCCATAAATAATATAAGATGCGATATATATCTCTGATGGCAAACAGCAAGCACATAAAGAATTACCCGTATCACCGTCTAAGTTGGGATCTAAAGCACAGTGAACAAGGAGTCGTGGTAAGCTAGCGCAAGACAGTGAAAATACACCACATGTATCAAAATTCCTATCAAATGAACCTGCAATCCGATCAAACCTAGAGTCCCGTCCCCGCTCTTGTATCTGAATCAATTCATGATGATGTACAGCACATGCTGCGCTTCTCCGGGATTACCTGCGCTGGTCCAGGGACGATGATCTTCTTGCCCGACAATGAGCCGGCGGGGTTTCCATTACCCTGGCTGTCATTAGCGACGAGGTTCTTCCTGTTCACGATATTGAAAATCTCGGTCAGCACGGTCAAGAATGCAGTCTCAATGTTGGTGGCCTCCAGGGCGGATGTCTCCAGGAAGAAGAGCCCTTCCTTCTCAGCGAATTCCTTTGCATCTTCTGTGGATACAGCTCGCTGGTCTCCCAGGTCGGTCTTGTTACCGACAAGGATAATGACGATATTCTTGTCAGCGTGGCTCCGGAGCTCTTCCAGCCAGCGGGGTATGTGATCGAAGGTCTGGCGTTTGGTTATGTCATACACTAGCATCGCCCCAACAGCACCTCGGTAGTATGCACTGGTAACAGCTCGGTATCTGCTCATCAGAAAAAGAAAGCATAAACAGCCGTAAAAATACTTGGCTAAGGGCATCCATCGTCAATGGGCTTATGGAATAAGACTCCATCAAAATGCATTATTATAGTTCATCTAAACCCATGAAGGAATCACCCACAAACCCAGTTTACTTACTCTCCATAGTTCACTCTTGAGATCAAGATTTACTCTGTAAGATCGATCAACAAGCTCCATCTTGGATAAGGTAAGATCTTTACATAATAATCTAGATGGGAAAGCACAGAAGGAAAGGAACTCCAGGGACGAACGATCTCTAATAGGGACATTGATCATTAATATAACTAACAATTCAAGCAAATTAGATTGAATTGAAATCACTATTGACAATACATCAGCTATTAACCAGCTAGCTGTGATTAAAATCAACTTTTTCAAAACATCATTGCTCATTCTTTTCAAAGGCCAAGAACACAAGGAGAATCAGACCTGCCCACAAAAAGCGTCTATATCCTATACGCTAGTGCTATGGGGGCAAGTTAGTATCAGTTTTCAATGAATTAACAAGGTTTCCCTTCATTGAGCAAAAAAAAAAAAAAAAACAAGGTTTCATTTCCTACGAATCGACGGGTGATGGTCTCAATGGGTCCATGGGAAATGGAAGTCCCCGCGCCGGCAGATGGGCAATGACCAGTAAGAGATACCACAATCTTAGGTCTTCAATGCTAATTCATCAACTTACATGTCAACATTGTATAGAATAAACCAATCTATCAATTTCGTCGGATTGAGCTAAACTAGACTTTAAATCTCAACCGACTTGAATAAAAGCATAGCTCCAAAAGTCATACCCACCAATATAGCTGCACTAGCCATTAAAATCTACATGTCTTTGAATCAGATCTTATATGTGGCTCCTCCATAAAAGAGAAACACAGAGCATCAACCTTCTGACCGAAATTGACTAGGAAAAAAATAGATGGCGGATCGAGGAGAGAAATGTCAAAACTCACCGCTCCTGGCCAGCAGTGTCCCAGATCTGAGCTTTGACGCTCTTGTGGTCGATGACTAGGGTCCGTGTCTGGAACTCGACGCCTATGGTCGCCTTGGAGTCCAGGCTGAACTCGTTCCTCGCGAACCGGGAGAGTATCTGAGACTTCCCGACAGCAGAGTCGCCAATCAGCACCACCTTGAAGACATAGTCTATCTTCTGGCTCGCGTCCCCGTAGCCTCCGCCGCTAGCCATTGAAAAGCAAGCTCCTCTACTCACAGCTTGCAAAGACTTCAAATGACTAGAGAGAGATAGAGATAGATAGAGATGATTGGGGGAAGTGCGACAATGGAGTTTTTTTTTTTGAACGGCTTGTTAATGGAGATTAGCTATGAAAAATACTGCTATTTTTTTTCTTGTCCAGCGGTGGTAGTTCATTGGTTCATTCGGGTGGGATGAAATAATTAGCAATTAAAATAATATTTTTTTAAAAATCTAAATTAAAGAGTATCCTAATTATTTGGCCATCAAAATTATTAATTATTAATATTCATATTGTTAAATTTAATATTTTTTGCACAAAATTAAATTTAATATTTTAATCACAATAATTTTACAACATTTTAGGTTTTCGATCAAATATAATTCTTTCAAATAGATCCTGGGGAAAGCGACAAAAGGAGTACACGCAGACCACATACAATATAAGGTGTAGAGTGAGCATGGGCAGCTGTTGGGCGCACTAGGGGACCATGTAAAGTTGTGATACACTAATTTAGTATAATTATTTAATTGAAATTGTTAAATTTAGATGTATATTAATAATTTTAATTACTAAAAATATAAAATAAATAATTTACCTTAAAACTAAATTATATAAATACTACTATGCATATCCATGTGCCAAATGTGCGCACCCTTTCGGGTTTGCCCGACCCGTTTTGTGAATGGGGCAGGGCGGGCAGATATCTCACTTCCCACCGGTGATCGTCTCATTCATATTTCTGCAAGGAAAACTTTCTCCTTCCTTGCAATTCGAATCAATTTTTTGAATTTTTAATTTAAATTAGATCGGATTTGAGCCGGTTTTTTAATTGGCTCGATCCGGACCGGATGAAATTTGGCCAGATCCAAAATCCGCCTAGTTGCTATGGTTGCGCAAAGCCGCCACAACCGCTGCAGGCGGTGGCTGATTTTGGTCGGAAAACTTTTATTACTATTTAGGAGGAGCAGAAGGAAGGAGGCTGACCAGGTTGATCTTCTTCGATGGAGGAACTGAGGAACCTTGAAGATGTACATGCGGTTCTGGGGCTGCTGCGGTCCCGTGGCATATTGGCCGCCTCTCCGGATCCCTGCTCCGACCGTTTCCTCGCCGATCTTGTCCTTTTCTTGGTAATGTACTTAAAGTGGCCGCTTCACTTTACAGTTAGTTCTTCCTCTGCCAGAAGCTTATTATTTTTTTATCCCATCAGTATTCTCGCAATGAGATTGAATTCTTCGGGGACAGCCCTGAGCCCACTTTCTTTGTTGCATAGAGTATAATTAAATAGAGAAGAGAAGCTGGGGGAAAAGAACATTTCACTGGGAATTCTTTGTTTGGCAGATATTTATGTGAATTTCTAAAGGATTTTATCAAATATCTTGAACCCACATTCTCTCTGTTAAGATTTTCTTGAGTAGTTTATGGCCATTTTGATTCCAATGAGCTATGTTGTTCCAGCCCGTTTTGTCCTTGCTGCGACAGTTCTTTTTCTTTTGCCTTGTTTTTTTTTTTCTGATAAGCATTTTATAGTCTTTTTTGTAGATTTTGTTTAAAGGGTATTTTGTTTAATTGGAACTGATGATGATGGGTGACAATTATGTTTGGTGCAGGTAAAACCTTGCGGACAACTTGATCTGGACAGAAAATGTAGGTTGATTAACGAGAATATGTCAAAGGTTAGAAAATTTGCCCAATTTTGTTGTATTTTCCTTGCAGAGGTCAACTGTTACAGTTGTGCATGCATCTTTTGGCAGATCAAGGATGCGCTCATGGAGGAAGCATCAGTAGTTTTACATGGTCAGGAAGATTGTGGGAAGCTGGAAAATGCCAGTTCCATCTTCTGTATGCAGCTACTCTAAGTTCCCTTCATTGGCATTGTTACCCATTAGCTGTTTGTTATATGTGTAGTTTTCATTTTCCTGTCTCCATTTTGAAGAAATGCCGTGTATGTATAGGACTATTGCATTTCAGACTGTGTCTATTCCAATTTTGGATGGTCCACTGGTTTGGAAATTCATGTATGACTGAGGACATACAGTTTAGATGTAGACCTTTTTCTCTTGAGGTTGCCTTGGACTGTGCTCTGTTCTTTATATCATGAGACTTTGCTTTTGATGGATTATTTCACACGTTTGTAGTAATATATGAATTTATAGACGTTCACTTTCATCTAGCAGGTGATAAAATCAATTTAGCTGGGGCTGCTCCTATTATTAGTTTTCAGAATAAAGTAGAGCACAAATTCCTGCAATCAGAACCAGGAAATGAGGCTGTTATCGGGCTTGATGCTATGCAGAGGGCAAATTCAACCTTGGAGGATTTTGTAAGTAGTTATTCCCCCTTTTCAAAAAATAAAACCTTAAACTAGCACAATGTATAATTTGATGACAATATTATATTAGATCACTTTCGTGGTCTTAGTTGCATGACCTTGCATTCACTTCTCAGTGCAGATCCTACTTTATGTTTCACGAGATGGATGTGAATAGGCCACAATCCGTGTTCAAATATTTACCTATGCTTTTCTTTGTTGAAAGTTATATATATCAGGTAATATTTGAAGCAAGAAATTTGGAAATGTCTATTTCCTGCCATTGACAATGTCTTTCGTAACAATTGGATTGCATCTAGAGTTTGCCAGTGCCCATTCAAAAACTTGCATTCATTATTACATATTTATCATTTTACTTGGAATGTTAGTGTTATTTTGGTTTCTCTACTTTAATTTCTAGCTATCGGTTTTTTCCATAGTGCAGTTGGATAATTTCAACGAGAAAATTGTGAATGAATCAATTGATGGCAGGGTCATTTCACCATTCCAATCAGAGGTTATAACTTAAAACTTTCCATGGATGTGATATTAAGGTCTTTATTCATTATGAAATTTGTATCAATTATGCAGGGAATAGAAACAAGCTGGATTGATGGTGGATTCATTTACAAGTTCAAAACAGAACCATTTAAACCACTTATGCTGCTTCTAGAATACAATGGACTGTTGACAGACAGGTTTAATTGTTTAATATCCATTTTATTTTCATGGAAATAATCACCAATATCGGGAACCATAAATACTCTAGCTTTGGCACTGAAGGATTAAAGAAGAACTTAAATCAGGAGAAGAATACTGGTCACTAGAGAGAAAGCTATGCTCTGCATTGAAGAATAAACAAGATGTATGTTAGATAATCTTCTTTATGTGCTTTTTTTTTTTCTTCTTTCTGTGGGTGGATGCGCTATTTTTGGGAATTTGCTTTTACATCTGCCAGTTACATTGAATAAACTGTTTTTTTTTTGCCGGAATACACTAATAAACTGTTGAATTCTGTAGGTTTCACCTGAAGATGTGATGAAGGCTATTCATCTTAAATCTTTTGATTATCGGGTGTTGAATCTTCTCTTGTATCAGTTGAGAGGAAAAGGGGTAATTTTTTAACTGTTTAGACCACAAAGAAATGCCTTTGAATTTTTCTTATGATTAATAATATCATAAGCCACTTTTTTTCTTCTGAGGGATTATCAACATTATTTTACCTGCTATCTTTAGTAGACACGTAGAAACTACCTAACACTTGTATTCTGTAATATTTTCTATCAAGATTGCTCTTTATTCTGTAAATCTCTGGATTTGTTTGTTTGTGAATTGTCTTTCAGTTCCTTAGGCATGCTATTTTTCCTTGAAATTGTTGCAAAGGTGAATGACTTACATATGGATTTTCTTTCCACATCTGAATTTTTGGTAGAAGTCTCGGATGATCTGTAAGTGGTTTCTTTCCTAGCCTTCTATTTATCCAGGTGAATGTGTGTACCTCCTCATTTTTACCTGCTTCCTTACATCTTCTCTGTTGGTTTTGCTTGAACTGATCTGAGGGGATGATTATGTCTCTTGTAGGTTTGACTATGAGGTATGTCCATCCAAAAGAGTGTTTCATACTGCAATAACTTATATATGTTGGCACTCGATTTCTTAAATGTTGTGACAATCATTTAACAGGACGATGTTTTGGAGAACAGTTTTAATATATTGCGCATGTTTGTAAGAATATATGGAGCTTCAGCAGCCCCAGCAATGCTTGCAAAATGCATAGGGGAGGCAGAAGAGAAGTATGACTGTTTGTTGAAAGCATTGGAGCCTCAGCTATCGGCACACTACCAGAGAAGGTGCAAAGAGGCCACTGAAGAAGGTAATAACCTAATTTGACAACTCTTTTGACAAAATTTGTATGGTGGCGACAACCTTTCATAGTAATATATATACAATTTGGAATTCCAATTAGGTGGGAAGACAGGTGGGCACCCTCTTGGTACATGGAGCATTCCACCTCTGATCGTTGACGAGGAGTTGTATCGATCCAGTGTGTTGAATGGTGAATGAGGGCAGGAACATCCGTTGTAAGAAAACGCCTCTGAACTAGCAGCTTCTTGTACATTTTCTGTCATTCCTAAATTTGTTGGACATATTAGGACCACCTTACAATTGCTACACCTACATTACACAATCTAAAGTAGGATGGCAAGTCTTCTGGTCTGAAAGATGAAAATTTTCTTTTTACATATCTCTGGGTGACAAGTCCTGATTTACATAGTTCCAGTATAATGCAGATAATCGTTATAATGTGGAATCGGATAGGTTGTGAAGTGATCACACTCCTGACTCATTTTATCGTCAACACCTAACACCTACCGCTGTGTCACCCCAGGCCTGGTGCATTGCATGCCCCCGACTGTGGCGAGGGCTGAGACGTTTTAATGGCTCGGTCAAAATGGTACAATAATTCGGTCAAAATCAACAGCTTTCTACTGAGACAATCCGCCAGGGAGGGAAGTGCTCTTGTTCCTTGCAAGCTGAGAAAATTTGTTTGCAGGCAAAATTTTGTGTCATTTCAAGGGGTGAACAGTGGATTGCAGAAAGGAGATGGGGGGGCCAAACTCAGAGACAAGAGAGTCCTCATCTTGTTGTGGTCACCGCTGGGTACTGAAAATGATGGATCATTCACCTCTTCCTGCACTGCCCCCACATATATTATCCTACTGAATTTTTCCTCAAATACCAAGTTTTGTCACGCCACTCTCTGCTTCAAAAGCTTTTACTTGCCCACCTGACCTGTCTTTTTTCCCATTCCCATCCATAAAGGTGTGGCCACAACCACATATATTAACCATTCATCAATGCTTGTGGAATGAATTTCATGGAAAGAGTTTAGACCACCCACTTATGAAGGGGTTTGCCTTGGAAAATCCCCTGCCATTGGAAGTGTAAGCCCATTTAAGTCATCAAATAAGTTGACCGTTGCTTAACGGCCTTCAAAAAGCACGGGGAAGGAGAATTATATATTAGTAGTGACTGAGGACAATATTTGTAAGGTCATTGGTCCAAATTCTGCTGCACAGTCAAATATTTAAACGTTGTATTCTTTTATGAGCTAAAATAACACGAACATGACTGTGATTCCCAACAAAACAATATCTCCAAACTGTTACACATGAACATGTTTTATGAAGGCTTCGAACTCTTCACATGATCGGCCGCCCCCTATTCTAGAGCTAGCTAGGGGTTGAACAGATGGTTCCGGCAACAGCATTTCCATCCGAGCGGCTTGTAGTTGGAGTAGCCGTCACCTTCTGTCCGGAACGGGTCGAGAGAATCTTCTGGCTCAGTCGATACCGAGCGGTGGCTAATCGACCCCTTCCCATGGAGGCTGAAGGGGGCCGCCGGCACCTGGACTGCCTTGCAAGGGTGGCAGCCATTGCACTTGTTGTAGCAGCTCGGCGGTGTTGACCCTAGCCTCGCCTTCTCCTCCATGGCCAGCAGAAGCTATAAAAGAAAAACCACCTTCCATGAAACTGGCTATAGCTATAGATCAGCCGCCGTGATGAGAGACGGACCTACAACCGAGCCTATGGCAATAACGATGCATCAAAAGCAGACCTTCTTTTTTCATTTAATTTCTTGATGAGATAACAGCAAGTTGGTTGCAATTATCTCCGTAGCCGTAGGTTGTCTATGTGAAAACTGCATGCTGCCGATAATAAATGTTTCCTAGCAATAGATCACGGGGAAGAAGATGCTGCAGGCAGTATTCATTAAAGATACGTAGTCGGACCTCTGACTAGTGGATTGACTTTGCACGTAAACTAATTAAAGCCTTTCAGCATATGCTCGTAGAATGCTCACAAAGCGTTGGTTTTGTGATCTATGTTAGTGCAAATGTGGTAGTTTCAGCAGTATGTTGGAGCCAAATGGGATATATATATATATATATATAGTAAAGAAAAACAGAAGTGTCAATCTTTTTTGTGTATAACATGACCATGTTTTCTCAATTGTGTTCTTAAGAAAATGAAACGGATGGATACGTACATGACCGTTAATCTCCTGTAAGAACATGTTGGTAGTAATTCAAACACATGCACATGAGAGGGAGAGAGAGGAGAGTGATGCTTACCCGACGAGTAGAAGGATGGTGTTGCCCTAGAAGCTGCTGAAAGAAGAAGTCATAAGAAGAAGAAGAAGAAGAATGATGATTGAGGGAGAAGAAAAGAGGGGTGGCAAAGAGAAGAAGAGCAGGAAGAAGAAGAAGAAGAAAGAGAGAGATGGAAATACAGATGAGGAGATAAGGAGGAGGGTGGCCAGTGAGCTGCTTCATTTGGGGTTTCTCTCTCTACTCATCAAACCCTTCCTCTGATTCCTCTTTCTCTGAGTCCCGTCCCTCTCTCTGTCCCCCGTCGTCCCCGTCCCCATGAATGAACATAGAATTTTCAGCCATCAAATAGGGAACATGATAGAAGAAGTCAGTCAACTAAAGAAGCAAGTGAGAATTGATGGTCCAGATAAAAATGAAAACTTTGGTGGTCTCCATATCCTCATCCTAATTAATGGCTTTCCATGGAAACTTACATGCATAATGAATGATATAGTTGTTGGACCATAATTATCTGAATAATTCTAAGATTGATCCGTTTCAAAATCTAGTGAAGTTGGTGCTTGTGTGAACGGCTCAAATCTCACTTATTCCTGTGACACTTGCATGTAAGCTTCCATGCTGCTTTCCATGGAAACTCCATAAACGAGATCTATTGATGGGTGGAGGATCAACAGTACATCAATTGTGAAACAGTGGTCTTTGTGGAGGAGGCCTATAATAAATGCTACACAGACAGTAGGTAGCTGAACAAAGAAAACCATAGGCATTCTAAGCTTTTTTCCTCGTTCAGAGTGTGAGTTAGTAACCAGTAACTTCACTTTTCAGGTCCCATTTATCACATTTTCGTTAGGAAATAACATGCCAACCCAGTCAGTGTCTAGTGTCTGATCTCAGCTTATCAGTTATCTCACAGTGCAAAACTGTTTTACCTATAGCAGGCATACAGAAATTCGGTTATTTTTATATATTTTTTTGTCTATTAAATAAATATGCATATATCATTATATATATATATATATTAGGCAAGAGTGAGAGTGATATTGAAGGCGGAAAATCGAATTCTGCATGCCCAATGATGATGAGATGTCCAAGGTAGAAGAAGAACTTTCATGAGAAATGAGATCTACTCTCACTTTCGTTTTTCTTCCTCTTCTCATCTATGGAACCTGCTGCTTGCGATGGAAAATTGGCAGAGGAATTCCTGAATCAACAATGGAAGTTCTTTCTTTTTCCTCTACTTGTTGGGCCAAAATTAACAATGGAAGTTGGCTAGCAAGATTTCCACCATTAAATTCTATATATTGATAGATGGGTTAATGTTGATGGTTTTTGGGATAGATCAGGTTCGCATTTTGGTTTATTCTTCAGGGACTGGGACAGAACCAGCTGCCAGCTCAAGTGGATGAAAGAGTGGTCGTTTTTTCAGTTGAAGAATGAAAGCTGACCAACCGTCAAAGACAAACCTTAGCAGACCACAGGAAAGTGGGTGAATTGGGTCGGTACTACCCCTTCGATTAACAGCTAACCTTGTCCACTCAAGTAATAGAACCAGGAGAAGAGCTTCCCTTCTTCCCACTTCGCCAGAAAGAGGGAGAAGAAACAGCAGGATCACATACCAATGGCGTCTATGCTTCTCCCTCAGTCCATCTCCTTATCTTCTCATTCTTCTTCATCTCCTTCTCCTTTCCCTACTAGCGTATACCACAACCATCTCTCTATCTTGTCTACTTCTTCTTCTTCTTCTTCTTCTTTTCAGGGGCGCCTGTCTGCCCACACCGGCTCCCGCCTCATCTGCAGGCCGAGGCCCCGAGCTTCACTCTCGGTCTCCTGTGCCCTTCGGGCTTTGATCTTCGACTGCGATGGAGTTATCCTCGAGTCGGAGCACCTCCATCGTCAGGCGTATAATGACGCCTTTGCACATTTCAATGTTCGATGCCCCTTCGACAAGGTTGCCCCCCTCAACTGGAGTCCGGAGTTCTACGACGAGCTCCAGAATCTAATAGGCGGCGGAAAGCCCAAGATGCGATGGTATGACATCAATCAATTATGAATACTGTTAACTGGAGTATCCCCAATTCTGAGATTTGGAAGATTTTCTGATGCTTCCTCTCAATTCTTTACTTCTAGTTTGAATATAATAAACACCTGTATAACTTATCCTTGATAGATTTACACCTTGAGTTTATGGAGATGCTTTCAAGCATTATCTCCTAGACCCTAATCGAAGAAACCTTTTTCTTGGTGGTTGTAATTTTAGGGCTTTGTTTTGTCTGATTTAGGTACTTCAAGGAACACGGTTGGCCTACATCATCCGTATTCGAGAACCCCCCAGAGAGTGATGATGATAGAGCCATGCTCATCGATACTCTTCAGGTCTTATATCTTTCTTTTGATCAGCTTTGCTTCTTCTGTCTGTCTGTATGCATCTGATGGACTGTCATTGAGATAAAGGAGCTTGATATATAGGGATCAAAACTTGAAGAACTCCCCTCTGTAAGATAAAGGTTTTAGTGTTGCAGAAATGCTAACATGTAAGTATAATTTTGAGTTTCAGGACTGGAAGACGGAAAGGTACAAAGACATAATCAAATCAGGCACTGTAAGACCGCCTATCTGCCCGCTTCATACTCCTTTAAAGCCATCATCAATTTTGTTTCATTCACTTGGTGTCAGTTAACTTTTATCCTTCCTCAGGTGAAGCCAAGGCCTGGAGTTTTGAGACTTATGGATGAGGCCAAGGCTGCTGTATGATCACCCTATCCTTCAATCAAGTCACTTTTTTCTGAAACTTAGATATCGAAAATTGATTGCCTTTTGCCTTATTGTGGATTCAACTGGGTTGTTTCTTTGTTGGTGGTTGAGTTGCCCCATTTAACCTGCATTTACAGGGAAAGCTATTAGCTGTCTGCTCAGCTGCCACCAAGAGTTCAGTCATACTGTGCCTCGAGAATCTTATCGGGATGGTATTTTACTTGCTGGAAGTCATAAAACCTTACTTGTTTTCTCCTTATAGGTCCTAACTCGTACTTGTTTTCTCTTCAAGGAACGGTTCCGAGGATTGGATTGTTTCCTTGCGGGTACTTGAATATGCTTCATAAAATTGAAATATCCAACCACTTCATCTGTTGAAAGGTTGAAACACTCGGATTCTTGTCTGCAGGTGATGATGTGAAAGAAAAGAAGCCGGATCCATCAATTTATGTGACTGCTTCCAAGGTAATCAAGTTGATACTATCAAGAGACTTATGGCAACTCTCTTGAATTCAGATTTTGAGCTTGCACTCTTCTCAAGTCCCTTAAACCGATTGATATCTCTATGCTCTGCAGAAGCTGGGCGTGTCATCCACTGAATGCATAGTTGTGGAAGACAGTGTCATTGGGCTCCAGGTGACTGTCATCTCCTAATGCTTCTCCAATAATAAACCCACCTGCTTTTACCAAATCAACTTCTATTTTCTTCTTCAATGGTTATATTCTAAAAGCTTCATTCAGTTAGGACCCTTGTTGTACCACTCCTTGCAGGCAGCATCAGGTGCTGGAATGTCCTGCATAATATCCTACACTTCTTCAACTGCTAACCAGGTAAGGAAATCCTATGCATCATTAATAATTCCCAATAAGAAAACAAAAAAAAAGGAAGATGAAGTTAACTCATCTGCTCTTGGTTCGCCTAGGATTTTAAGGAGGCTGTTGCCACTTACCCGGATCTGAGTAATATACGGTATAGTCACTATAAATCAGTTCAAGATCCAAGTTTACCCTGTGAATTTTCCTGCCTGTATATCATATTCACATGCACCGAGTTGAATAATTGCAGATTGGAGGATTTGGAGCTCTTGCTTCAGAAGGCTGTCACTGCAAGTTAGAACATACCAGCAATGTATTTCTCCTATGGATTAGGTACCTCCATTCGTGACACCCCGTGGTGCTGACTCTCTGTAATGTGAGATAGGAATTCAGGACACATTAATAAATATTTGCATTAATTTAAATTTTCCTTGAGATGCATGATAGCACTACTTATGTATCCAAGGTCCCATTAATAAATTTTCACATTAAGTTTAATCTTTCTTTATCTCAATTGTACCCGTAAGATTGCACATTGAATTCTGCCTTTTATTCACCATGACAGTACCATATATAATAGATATCTCAACTCCTCCATACTTCTGCCACCCAACCTACTTCACGGCATCATCTTACTATCAATATAATATAAAACTCATATTTAAATCACAATATAAACAATTTATATACAATCTAAGATTTTTTTAGAAATATAGACAATAATGAATCTTAAAAATAATATTTTAAAAATGTATACATTCAAAATTATGCTGATGATATTCCTTCCGATTCTTTACTTCCCTTTTTACTCAAGTTTCTAAAATGAAATATTGTAAAGTGCAAGTTTACACTCACTCACAAAAAAACATTGCAGGGTATGTTGCACTACTCACAATAAGAAACGAATGGTATGATATAATATATTTATCTTATTGATTTAATATTGACTTAAAATATTTATACAAAAATTTTTAAAATTTTAAAATTTATAAATAATATTTCATAAATACTTGTACTTTTAAAAATATGCTATGGTTAGAGAATTTACTTTCCATCTAAAATTTAGTGTAACTTACCAATAAATCTTTTAGGTTTCTCATAATCCCAAAATTAGGAATCCATTTAATACACACATTTAAATAACATGGTTTATAGTAACCTATTTCTTATACTAATAACCTTTAAGTTTCTTAGTTTACTTGTACCATTTTCGTTTTCAGATTCTAGATATCTATTATTTAGAAAAAAACTTTCGCTTTAAGATAGATTATTTTTTTTATCATTCTATTTGTATGATTTGATTTCTTCTCAAATGTTAATATATTTTATTAATTTTTTTACTCTACATTTCATCTTTTATACTTATCTACATTTCATCTTTTATGCTTATCTACCTTTTCTTTACGTATGTTAGACATATGCTAATTTTTATAAAAAAATACTTTATTCATTATTTTATAGTTATAAATAGACTTTATGATAGGGAAGCAACTAGCTCTTAAATATGTTCTTTTCCTTCTCCCTTCAAACTATTATCACAGGTTTAGCGACAGGTACTTCATATAGTTACTACTTCATGTGATAAGGCTTGACCGCCTTCTTCCACATGGTCTAGGTCTCCTCCTAGGGGATTAATAGTGATAGGTGATGTTGGTTATTCTACGTAACACTATCAACCCCGTGTTTGATTATTCTACCTCGAAGATATAATAGACGTTTACAAGGTCCAACATAAAACTTAACATACTTAGAGTAATTATTTATAAAGGTTCGTTAGATTATTAGTAGGTCTAAATTAACGGTTTCCTAGTTTGTGTTCTTATTCTTCCTTCTTTCATCAATCTATAATGGGTAAGCACAATTAGCTGACATTCAAATGCTTACTGTATTAAGGTTGAAGTTCTTTGAACATGTTCTATTACTCATGTCTAGTGGAAATTCTTTGAATTTCTTGACATAGTCAACACATGCCGACCAAAATTTTTCCTTTAACTTACTTTTGGGTAGGAGTTAAGTCTTAGTTTGTTAAGCAAAAAAAAAAAAGTTTTGGTTTCACTGTTAGGGTTGAATCCTTCCTTAAGAGCCTCTTTTGGAATTCATCCTTATAGAGCTCGAGGTTCAGCATGAGGGTTTTTGGGGCGGATTTAGCTTGGTGTTCTCTTTTTCTTGGCCATTTTCCTATATGGATATTTCCTCATATTAAATCTTTGGATTTCATAGAAGGTCAATATAGTATATTATATTTCAAACTTTCTAATTTTTAAATTATTTTTAAAATTAAAATTTGAAAATATTGAACTCTATCACACTCGTACCCAGTTTTTGTGTTTAGATTTACAAGCAATTCGCCACATATTCTTAATACTACAATAGTGGATGCATTCACCATTATAGAATCGATATAACTTAAGGCTAAGAATAAAACTTATCATCTCAATTTCTTTGAAATATATATTTTAAATAACATGATGCACAATATCAAAACATGGTCGGGCTCTTTAGAACCGGGGAGAATACATCTATTTGATAGCAAACTCCAGTCAATCTGAGAATCGTTGGAGAAGCGCCGATATGATGGAATAGTGAAACAACTCCGGTGGACCGAAGCTGCCCTATTTCGGCCAAGCTGAAATCGGCCATTTCAAGCCCTCCTTAGGCCAAAATACAATTTTATGAAATTGAGGGTCAATTGGGCATGAAAATAATGTTGGAGGACCAATTGAGGAATTTTGGAAAATTTGGGGAAAAACTTACGATTTTTGTGAAAGAAGGGCAAAATGGTAATTTTGGGAAAATTGGAGAACCAAATTGGAAATTTGGAAAATTAAACCCCTTTTTGGTAAAATTGAATAAATTGAGGTCCCACGATAAATTTTAAAAGTTACAGGACTCAATTTGAGGAAAAATCGACATTAGAGACTTAAAGTTAAAGAGAAATAACTTTAGGGACCTAATTGCAAATAACTAAAAGTTTGGGTTTTCTCATTCATTAATGAATGAAGGTTGTTATGCCGAATAATAATGAACAAGGTTGTTCATATCGTGTAGGAACGTTAAATACCGGGAACACCAGCAAGGACAAGCTCGCGTGAATACAAATAACCAGTTTAGTGGAATTCATGGCATTAACGGGTGAGTGGGTTTACTAACATCATACCCGGCTGGGATGATAAACACAACTTAAAGATAAAAACCACTTACTGGTTGTGAGTGGAAATTTTATATCATACCCGGTAGGGGATGATAAGTAGCTCGGTAGAAAAACCCACTGTTTAGTGGTATTTTAATCATCACCACTTAGAGAAAGTGATGTGAAAATTATGCGAAAAAAAACTACTTACCGGTTGTAAGTAGATCATACCCGGTTGGTATGATGAGACTTCTTCGAAGGAAGTTGAAAACCCGTTCATCGGTTATGAACGGAAATGTCCTTATACCGGTTGGTATAATGGACAGTGAAAACCTATTTTGTCGGAAGTGTTCTCCCCTGATTGTGTGCCAATGCTTAAACTATTTGGTAGACCTTTTCGACGGGAGCTCGAATAGCTCTAATAGGCCAGGGGCCTCAGTTTTGGAACTTGGGGGCTAAATGCCCGATTTTGAAAATCTCGTACAGTGGGCCCAAGGCCAGTTGGCACGAGCAGGAGCTCGTAAACGAACATGATATATGTGCCATAAAACTTAATAAGTGAATTGTTTGGCCATGGTACCAAGATAGGACCGACATGCTCAGTCAACTAGCGGTAGTGCGACATGCCAGGTCGACGGACTAGTCAAGACAAACAGCTGCAGGTTGAGTTGAGAGTCGAGGCCGTTGGACTAGTGGCACCACATATTACATGGCAATATAAGAAAACATTGTTTGTGCATGCACTGTGAGTACGGGATAATCAAGACGCCCATGAGGGGTAGTGATGCGTCCTAAGGGCATTGGACGACATGATGGCTATAAGGGCAGTTCATCGTTCTAGGTGTCTGTGCGAAATCTGGAGTAGCACCAAGCGCATGAGACCCGGGTAGGGACAGGATGAGGTCTTTGTCCTCATACGGACACGAAGAAGTGATTTCGGGATTGTGGGTCGGATGTCACGTACATCCACTCATTCCCAGGGTAGAAGTGGTCGTACTTCTATCCGGGTGGCAGGAAAAGTCGCTCTGAAGCTACTAGCGGGTTCAGTAGTGATACTGACTTGCGAATGTGTGTAACCTTCATGATGAAGGATGTGTGTTGGGTGATGACACACCGTGATAACTAAGAAATAATGGAAAAACCTGAATTTTTAAATAAAGGGATTTTTTAAAACAAAGGAGTCTGGCACACTCCATATAAATGTTTTTCTTAAAAGTTAAAAGCTTTTAAAAACTCATTCACTGAGTAGTCGTACTCACCCCCTCCCTTATATCCCTTTCAGGAAATCTCGGAAAGCCTCCCCTTAAGGACCGTCAACTAAGATGCCTGTAAGACAGGTATGTAAAGTTTTAAATTTCATACAGTTTTGATTATACTATTCCAGGAAAAAGGTGCAAGTTAAAGGACGCCTTACTCTTTACGGTTTACGATAAGGGGAAACCCTTTAATAAACCGGGAGAGTGGCGGGTTAATCACGGGGATTCGACCAAACCAGGTCGGGGCGTGACACTTATTCCCGCCTTACTGTCAAGTAGCCCTATGAGATTATCACTACCACTCATCGGACATCTCACGATCCCACACTTACAAATACAAACAATGTTATTTTAGATTCTCATTTATTATGGTGTTTACAAACAAGAATTATGATAGGGTGTCACTTGTTATATTGTTGGTTATTAATCACCAGGCATAATTTCATTCACAATAAAATTTCAATAGTTTTATTATGAGAACTTGATATATTAGTTGACTAATCCCCTCTACTATTGTTATTTATGGGATGAGACCCGTTTTTCCTTTGGGATCATGACCTCTCTCTTTTAATCATGGCCTAAGGCCCACTTTCATGAGAGTTGAAATTATGATGGGGCTCTATGTGGAGATCGTAGTTTCTATCTGAATATGTGAAGGATCTGTGCATCAGAGACTGACCATTATTGTTCTAGTAGAAAATTTTGGACTCAAAGGGATCACTTTCAGTTGCAAATTATAAATGACAGGAACACAAAAAGAAAGACAAAAGATGTTGATAGATGAATCTTTGCATTTTTTTTATTCTATGACAGAGACCTTGGGGATCTTGATGCTTTGTCTTAAAACCATTTAGGTACTTCTTACATATGTTGCTGGAAACTATTCCATAATTAGTAGTGTTAGGCATTCACAAAGTTCTTTCTACTTCAACTGATCATGTCCTCTGAATTCAGTGCTTTAATAAAGTGGGTGCACCTTCCACCACTTACACGACATAAAGGGGAAACATTTGGCTCATTTCTTTGTTTAATAGTGTTTGCAAATGGAAAGATTCTTTCCAGCAATTTTTCCATCTCAAATTCTCCTACTGTTGTAGTCTACCCCCCACCTCGGGTGTGCCATAGGTATATGCTGGCTAGTTTGATATATTGAACAAAGAACATCTAGCCAAAATCAGATATGATGTCATCCACTTTTGTAGAGAATATGAATCACTTGGATCCTTAATCATGGATTTGTGATGCATGTTATTTTTCATGAATCCCATCTACAAATTCTAATATATGTTTATTCAGCACAAAATTGATGTCTATTGTTCAACACAAAAGAATCATTAGCCCCTACAACATCCTCTTCTTCCCTCAACATGCAAATGATCCTGATGAGCTAACCTTACATTTACCTGAATTTGCGGCAATTGCACATACTGAACGTGCTGCCTCTTCAAGCATTGTGCTGATATCAACCTACACCAACTCGACCCGCATCAACCCTTCAAAGTTGGAGCCAATAATCGATCAAAATTAAGAAGAGCAATGCTGTTGAGTCATCAGTTATACCTTATTGTCGTTCCTGATGAGACGCCGCATGACCTTCTCCTTTTTCTTCTTCTTGATGGATACCCACATGATCTCTAATTTGAAACATTTAGAGAGGAAATAAGGTACATTTAAGCTAAAACATGACATATCCTCCAAGAAGAAAGAAAAAAACAAACAAATCTCTTCCTCCAATTATAATGTCGTATCATCAGGCTCCTTAGTTGAGAAAAAGGGAAAATTGATCATATAGGCGAGATGCAAAATAACTAATCCTCTTTGAATTCCTTACTCTACTTCACTTGAGCTACTACTGCTCTTCAATAGGCAGCTCCTCCCCAAATCCTCGCTGTGTGATTCTGTAGTACAGAATTGCCATCGTTGCCAAGCAAGCCCTGAGGCAACAACTCATACTATTAGCTATAGCATGTAGCATATTATTTCATAAGAACTGCCTATAGCAAGAGTTGTCAATGTGCTAGCTAAACATTTCTGTATTAGCTTAGAAAAAAGCCCTCTCTCTCCCATTGATCATACAAGGATAATGGATGTTCCTACGCATGGAGACCGAGGCAGTAGGGGGAATAAGGTCTAGTCCCATTGAGCGGACATGGTGGAAGAATTCAAGTTTGGGGTCGGACTACTAATATCCGCACAAACTCCGGGTAGAGGCAGCTCCCTCTATCAGGGTGGACGATAAAGGCGCTTTGGTCTACAAGTGGCACGGTCGAGGACCGTTCTGCGAACGTGTGACTCCTCCTATGATAGGAGGGCAGTTGTTGATTCTGTGAATGTGTGAAATGGAAATAAATTAAATATAAGATAAATTCAAGTAAACCGTTATAGTAAGTTTCCCCTCACCCTTCTCCCTCTAAACATTTTTCAGGAAGGAACACACTGCTTCGGTTTTATTTCCCCTCAGACCCAAACCAGGTACACCATTTCAGAAATTTTAGTTTTGTTAAATGTTATCTAGGGAAAGCATGACAGGTAATACGCCTGACTCTCTTGACCCCGAGGAACCTTCCTTGAGGTTCGAGAGAGTGGCAGGTTGTCCATCAGATCCCAAGCCAAATCGGGCCGGGGCATGACAAATATATTCTTTAAACGAATTACCAGCGAACCTAAGGCCATGTTATGGAAATCTCATGAAAGTGGGCCCAAGGCCAATGGAAACATGTACTATCTCATAAATAATTTGAGTTATGAGCTTGATAAAAAGTGATCATAATTTGATATGTGTGTTTAAGCTACTAAGCCGAAGTCGGATTGTCGAACTCGTTGGGCTAGTAGTACAAACAAGAAAGGTCTAAATAAAAATACTTTTAATTGTGAATGTTGATATACCGAACCATCGAGTCATCCGTTATAAGGATAGTGTTGGTTCTAAGGGATGGTGGACAGCTCAGGAAGCATAAGGGAGGTATCGCTGGTCTAGGATATCAAGAATCTTTGGGAGCTTCGTACGTATTAAGACCAAGGAAAAATGGGGAGAGATCTTGTCCCACGGGCCACAAGCGAGACAGATCGAGGTTATAACCTTATAGGGTCTATTATGCGAATGTGTGTTTTTTTCCATGTTGGAAAAGTTGTGTGTGATCCTTATCAAATTCAAGGCTGATTTTATTGATGGAAGTTTTGGATTTATGTATAGAATAAATATTATTTAGTAAAAGTATTTTGAGTATGTAGTGAGTCATGGACTTGACGTTACAATGTCAGCTACCTCACTCACTTAGTTGTCGAACTCATTCCCCTCCAAATACCTATTTCAGGTAACAAAGATGATAAAGAGCCGTAATAGAATAAGGCATCTAAAACCTATGGTATACCTTACATTCATTACTTGGTCCCAATATAGTTTAAGAAACTTATTTTCCAAATATTTAAATGATTATTTTTGGGAAATGAATTGAGTGTTTTATTTTATGCCTTACCCCCTCTCGGAATTACAATGATTAACCGTCCATTATTATAAAGCCGGGAGAATGTGACGAGTTGTCTATAGGTACGACCGAAAAAAATCGGGTCGGAGTGTGACATAAACTATGTTAATTTCCTAAGAGCATGATCATCACTTAACTGCCTTCACTTGTGGTGTTATATTAGGCTTCATACCATCATTTTATATACATCTTTTACATTGATTTATGGGATTCAATTTGTTATCCCGTCACACCCACTAATCATGATTTTCTATTAATACCTCACTTGCTACTAGGCATACTAAACTTAGCTCTTTTTTTCCTTTTAACAAATGATTATGAGTCTTATTCTAATTTTCTTCTCATTTATCAATGATGGCAATTGACCATATTTCCCCATTATGAACTATTAGGGTTCTCAAGCTATTTTTCTTTTTTTGTAACCCCAAATTAAATTCTTATTATATTATATCAAAATAGTATTATTTTCAATTTATTTTTTCATGACCTTTTCATAATACTTTTAAAAAATGAGAGCAAGTTCATTTATAGAATAAAAGGTAAATGACTAAGATTAGTCCAATAAAACTCGTTGTTAATAAATCTCAATCACCTTATATTTTGGAGCTATTCGTCATGACTTTATTTCCAAGTATTTCGATAAGCGCGATACTTGCGAATTGTACAATTATGTTTGTCTACACACTCATATCATAATGTAATGGTTAGTTTAATACATCCTATTAAATTCACATCATTCTGAAATTCTAAATTTGTGGTTATCATCATGCAACTCGAACTTGCTCATATTATACCGTGGAACTTGGTCATGCTACCCTTTCCATATATTAAAATTCCTAAAACCTCCACCTCTTTTTCTCTATTGTCACACGGGCATGGATGTTTCTCTAAAAATGACTCATTTCCCCTTGACGTTAGTACGTTTGTTACTACTAATTTTCCCAAGTAACCTCACACTTTTGCTCATGCATGTTGCTAACCTTGTGGGGTTATTACACATGGGAACTCGTATATGATCTACCAACTCATCATATCATTGGATACAAATAGGTGTATAAAGTTAAATAACATCTAGATGGTTTTGTCACTTGTAAGGAGGGTTTCGATTATGATTTAGTCAAGTTATTAAGCTGTTTACCATCCATGTGATTCTAGCTCTTGCTATTTCTCAAAGTTGGATGATTGATCAACTTGACTTTAATAATATATTTCTATATAGCTATCTTACTAAAAAATTTTATGGGTCAACTGTCTGACTTTATCGACCTTACTATATGTGTGTCATCTTAGTGGTTTCTTGTATGACCTTAAGTAGTCTCTCCATGCTTGGTTTATTCAACTTAGTATTTTTCTCATTATATTAGGGTTTCATGCTTCAATGTTGACAATTATTTTTTCATTTATGGTGCTCCAAACTTTCACCATTTTTCTACTAGTATATTTGGATGATATTATCATTATTTCTCATCTCTTATATACATACAATATATTCTTATTTCCTTAATTCTCCATAAATAATCTTGAAAACTTTCATCACTTTATTGAAATTAAAGTTTATTACGATAGTCACCAACTTCTACTCACTCAATAGAGACTTCATCACAAGTGAAATTCTAATCTCATACTTTCTATACTTTTCTAAAGATTTATAAAAAGATGAGAAAGTTTAAAATGATTTCAATGCACAAAGGATTTTGGTAATAGGATGAGAATGACTCGTTTGATGGAGTATCAAAGACTCACATGGAGCTTTGACTTAGAGTAAAAAGTAGGGGAGAAAATTCACCAATGGACTTTAACTTTGAAATTTAGGGTGGAAAGTAGGGGATAATGATAGTCAATTTATAAGAATATAGGAGAATTATAAATATTTTTTTTCGTTAGCAGTTTAATTTAGATTTTAATGGCCGGGAATAAAATTTTTATTCATCGGAGTTAAGTATGAAACATTTTAAGGGTACAGGAAGTTCTTAGAAGAGTGTATTTCCTCAACGAAGAACATAATTACATGTCGTGCACATGCACAACGTGCTTAGCACGCATAGGAATCATCCACTCATGTCGTCACTTAAACGTGGGTTTAATCCGCCTTAATTTGGGTCTCTTACATGGCTCCGGTCAAATCTAAATATTATTTTCTATTATTATTATTATTATTAATTTATAATATTTTACCTAAAATTATCATTTTATTATTTTAGATATTTTTCTTAATATGAATTTCAATTTGACTATACTAGTTTTTATATGATAAATTTAATTTTTTTATTAGATCTTTTATAAGTTAATTCACCATCGAAGTATTAATACAAGTTTATTATCTTTTAAACTTTATTATTTTTAATTCTCCATTCCATCCATTTTCATTTCTATTTTATATTTCGTCTTCCCGTTTAAATTGGTTTAATGTAATGTTCTTAGAATAAGTGTTACAGTAATAATATATTTAATATTTTTATTAATCTCTCTAGTGGCACATCTACCATAATAATGTCTTATTTCATGGGCACATTATAAAAAAAATCTAGATATCTCAACCTCAAAGGTTTATTGACCCATCATGATGAAATTGGATTTCATTGCATTTAGGTGGCCACACCTATAACTTTATGATGTTACTTTTTATTTTATGTTAATAACATTATTATTATATGGTATGTTTACTCTTCTTTTATTTCTATCTTTCTTACGCTTTATTATGAATTTTCCGTTAATAATCTTAGTTTTTTTATATAATTTCTTAGGCATTGAAACACATTAATACTTTCTAAGGCATTGTATTAATTCATTACAAGTATGTTTATGATTTTTCTTCTAAGACACTTATTCTCCTCTCCAAACCCATATTCACTCCTCTTTTAGGTCATCCACTCTGTATTTCCTTTTTAGTGTTACATCTTATTGTTGATTTATTTCAATATCTCATGTTGACTTTATTAAATATCTCTTATACAATGTTAATTTATGCAATATCTCACATTTACTTAATTAAATTTCTCTTATATTATACAACAAACTTGTTAATTTATGCAACATTTTACTATTAATTACTATATTGTTATTAATTACATCTTACCATATATTTAGGAGATATCTAGTCACTATCTATGTATCCCAAGTGATTCTCATCCATTTCTTAACTATTTCTCGTAAATAGATTGATCATATAATCATGTGATGATTATGATCCCATTGTTGAATTTGCTATTTTCTTAAACTTCAATTTTATATAATGAATTATATAAAGTTCTAACAAACAACACACTCTACCTTACTCTAGTACTAAACCTAATATAAGTGTATCTTAGTCTAGTATTAAGCTAAATATAAGTGTGGCTTGCTCTATTATTAAAATTAAATATAAGAATGTTAGGAATATTATTATTGAATTTATCAAATTTCTATCTTTTGAATGAATTCGATTTTTCACTATCCCTACCTTCACTAATTCGATCTAATTTTAAATGTGCTTTAATTTATGGTTAGCAATAATAGTAATATTAATAACATTAATATACAAACTACACAACTAAGTACCCACAGTCAATTATAATCACCCTATAATAATCTCCCTATAATGGTCATAATATCCAACTTTATGATATGTCACTTATTACTGCTAATAATTATAAGTATACTGTATTTTTGCTTAATTCTCCTATATAAATAATTAGTTAAAAATATCCCGACAATACGCGCTTTTATTATATTGTCAATAAAAGGAGGAAAGGCAAAATGACGAAAAGATTGCACTGTTTACGTCAACTTTGACCCAAGTCTCCTAATTATCATCCTCCTTGAAGAGTATATACAAGCAGCGCTACCATCAGCTGAGCTCGTTCCTCCTCTAGCCTCTTGGCACTGCCTCCGAGTCTCTAATTTCTCTCCTAGAGCGCGCATTTCCTTCTTCAGTTCACTGGGAGTCTGCTCTCCGTGGCCTTGTTTCGGTTCCTATTTGATGGTTTTTGGTATTTTCGAGGCGGCTGCGAAGATAACAGTCTTTTAATGGCGGACACAAGGCGCTACGGTCTCAATAGTCAGCTAGGTAGGAACTAAGTTTCACGGAGGTTCAATTTCACATGGTTTTGCTCAATTTTAATTTTTCTTTCTGTACCGTTGTATCCTGCTGATTAGGTCACTCAATCTATGTATGTATATATTTTCTAGTACCAGGATTCTCCAGATGTTTTTCGAACAGACAGAGGATGTCAAGAGTCCATTATTCGATTCTGTGTCGTGACATCCAAAACTATAATGTAGTTTGGGAAGCAATTGGCTTGTATGAAGTGGTTCCTTTTATAGATACTATTAAATGCTGTTGATGGAAATTTGAAGTTCAGTTTTTTTCCCTTGAAGTATTCAGTTTAAGTGTCTTTCTTGCTTCTAAAATTAGTTTCGTTTAGCTTGTGTGGGCATTGAAGATCGAGTTTTATGGATAAGAGAAGCAGCTTTATGAGTAATTGTACTAATATCTCCGTTATTTGATTATGTCCATCTCTCACATGAAAGGAATGGTGAAGAAAATGGTATTCTCCATTCATCGAATGAGGAAAATGGACAAAAATGTATTCCTTGAAGTGAGCTAATGCCGTGATCTAGCTTGGCTGAATTAACATGAAATTGGAATTAAGAAAAAATGAAACTTTGAATGCACAGATTGATTTAGTGTTTTGTTCTTGTGTCAAACATTAATATCATAGTCGTTATCAAGCAAAATGATTTTTGATGGAGCATGGATATACATATGTTTGCTGAATGGAGTCAGTACTGTCAGAAATAAATAATAAGAGACTGATCTATCTGAAATCAGATATTAGGCATATACTATCGGAGGCACAGCATCGGTGGTTAAGGCCTGCTGAAATTTGTGAAATCCTTCAAAATTACAGGGAGTTCCATATTGCTCCAGAGCCTGCAAGAACACCACCAAGTATGTCAACGTCTTGCCTAGATTTCCTTCTTTATATGCTTGTCTGCAAGTTCTTTTAGGATTGTACTGGTTAGGTATGTTGAAGTCATCAAAGATTTCCTTGACTGTAACCAAATGCTCAGACTTCTTATAAATAATGAGTTTAGTCCTCTTCACTGTCTTGTCCTCTGAGTGCATAAAATATTGAAATCCGACATGATATGAAAAGAGATTTGAAGTTATCAAAGAAATATTTTTATGAGAATAAGTTTTGTATTTCTAGATGTCTATAAATGTTTGCTATTGAATGTTTCTATAGTCATGGACAGGGACTTTATAAATGTATACCAAACATTATAATAATTCTTTTTTTGTAATGAATGTATGGTTCTGGCCAGGGCTTTCTTTTATGAAATATTTACAAAGAAGTTTAATGAACAAATAAGTGATGATCACATGCTCTTTAGTGATTAATGAAACATAATGAATATGTGATGGTCACTTGTGAATTCAGGTGGCTCTTTATTTCTGTTCGATAGGAAGGTACTGAGATACTTCAGAAAAGATGGTCATAGATGGAGGAAGAAGAAGGATGGAAAGACAGTAAAAGAAGCTCATGAGAGGCTTAAGGTAAGTTAAAGTCTCTGGGTGGCAGCTCTATATGATTTAGGAAAATGTTTTTCATTCTTTAATTTATATACACATAGCTGTCTTAAGTTGGATAAGCTTTTCTGTGACAGCATATGAGCATAGAAGGCAAATACTATGTTCAACCTTTAATGTCTCTTTAAAAAATGTTCTGAAGCATCATCTGGCAATCCATGCTCTTGTTAGTATACATACTATTAAATCATAGTAATTATTTGCAGATCAAATGTTTGCACTATATTTTCAGGCTGGAAGTATAGATGTCCTACACTGTTACTATGCTCATGGAGAAGACAATGAAAACTTTCAAAGGCGCAGTTATTGGTTGCTTGAAGAGTGAGTATCAAGATGTTTCACTACTTCTTTAGTGTTTCTGAAATGCTTATATTGTTCTGAAGTGGTACTAATACAGAATAAATTGTTGTCACTTTGAGAAATGGTGGTGGGTCTATTAGGGATCTGGGTCATTTCCACCCAAAATGCTAAGCTTATAGGTGATGATGTCCAATTTTTTTATAAACCCACAATATTTATCTTTTCTTATCAAATAGGTATCCTACTCTCAATAGCCACACATCCTGCTACTCTTCTTTCTTAGCTCATTTATGACCTATCTGCAGGGAACTTTCACACATTGTCTTGGTCCACTACCTTGAAGTGAAGGTTGTTCTTTCCTCCTTACTTAATTTCTACCAATGCTTATTATATATATATATATTTGTTTAAGAAAAATAACTTATTGCTTCTGTAGAATAATTTTCCCAGCATGATTGGCTGAAAGCTTCTCTGGTGGTTCCCATAGAAACCTTTTTGTGTTTTATGGATTTTAAATTCATTGAAAAGATGAACCGACTGTAGGTAAATCTGATTGAATTATTCTCTTCAACCCATTTTGCAGGGCAACAAAACAAGTATTCACCATATTCGAGAAGCTGAAGGAGTTATTCCTAGCCTCCAAGAAACTGAATCTGTAAGCATTTATGACAATGATTCCTCTTTGTCCTATAATTTACCTGAAGATCAGTACCAACTTCGGCCGCAGATGACTGATACAACAAACTCAACAAATTATCAAGAGTTTGAGGATACTGAATCAGGTGACTTTTTCTGAGGTTGAACCCATCTCTACTGTCCATAAATATTTTTTCTACATCAGTATGATATGTTTTCTGTTGTGGCGAGTCTGTCTACTGTTCATGCGATTTGTATATCTATCAGATCCTGAGTAAGTCTTGCCACTGTAATGTCTTTTTCTATCCTCTAGGATTGCTCATGTGATGCTCTTTCTCCGTGAATATTTAAATACAATCAGCATTTTCATGGTGATGGATCCTCTTAATCTAGTTTCAGAATTTTCTTTCATTTTTTATGATATCCTCTTCTTGATTTTGGTGTTCTGCAGCTTATGATAACCAATCAAGCTCCAGCTTTCACTCCATTGCTGCATTTCAACAAAAATCTGGGATTGAAGACATTGATACTGGACTTTCTGATCCATATTATCCTGTTTCATGTTCACGTAAATGATGCTTTCTTTTTCTTTCAGCTGTGTTCTTTCTCATTAATAGAGTATACATTAGCAGATAGTGGTTGCATTTATTCTAATCATTTAAATCATCCTCATGTGTCATCAACCATTGCAGATGATTATCAGGGAAACCTTTCTGTCATTCCTGAGATGAATTTTCTCACTCTGACTAAATCTGAGATGAGTGATTCTGGCTCAACATTTTTGTCACGGAAACATCTTGATTTTCTCCCTTGGGATGAAGTGCTGGGAAATTTTATCCCTGGTACCGAACCATTATCTTCCTCCGCCGAACTTCAAACTCCAGGGACCACTTCAAAACAAGGTGATGATAAGCACAGACTCCTTGAAAATAGCATCGGTGAGAAGCAGGAGCATGGAGGTCATTCAAATGTTCAAGAACAAACCCAGGTTTATAGTGACATAAATATGACATTGTTGCTTATTTTGCATTTGGCCAAGTATTCCATTTTACTTGTGAATTTGGAATTTGTCCTTGTGTTTAGTGTCCGGAAGATCAGAAGCTGCACTCAAATTCAGTGTATCATCCACCGTCTAGATTTCATGAAGAAGAAGCAAACCATTTAATGAGCGAACGGAGTGCAGTAACTTTGAATCTAGAAAGTGGATATTTCACGCTGCCAGAAATAAGTAACGAAGCTGTTGCAGAGGGAAAGACAGGCATATCTTCCTTAAAACAGCATTTTTCTGATGTCCTCCAAGCAGAAGATGGATTGAAAAAAATGGATAGTTTTAACCGGTGGATGAGTAATGAATTTGCAGATATAAGTGAGATACATATGCAATCTGGTGGAGAGGCTTACTGGGATAGTGTTGAAGGTGAAACTGGGATTGGTTCAGGCATTTCTCCTCAGGAGCTTGAAAATACCTTTGGTTTAGGCCCTTCTCTTTCCCAGGACCAGTTATTTAGCATCATGGATTTCTCTCCCAATTGGGGTTACGTAAATGCAGAAATTAAGGTATTAATATATCAGATTTGCAGACCGTTATATACTTTAGTTCTGTTTGAATAATCGATCAATTTATGCATATGCATGGTATTGTCAAAGAAATATAATCACAAAGTGCCTCTATATGTTTAACTTAATCATGTTTCATGATTTTCTGTGTGACAGTTAATGATGAATGGGGCTTTCATACATGGTTCTTGTTTCCTTTTTTCTGCTGGTGTCAGCTTCAATTCTCTTTCATTCTTTTTTGGAGATATTTTTGTAACTGTGAAACTATAAACAACACCTATAGGTCCTGATTACTGGAAGATTCTTGAGAAGTCAGGAAGAAGTAGCAGCATGCAAGTGGTCATGCATGTTTGGGGAAGTGGAAGTCCCTGCAGAAGTTATAGCAGATGGTATTCTGCGTTGCCATGCTCCCAGTCAAAGGGCTGGGAGGGTTCCTTTTTATGTGACATGTTCCAACAGGTTGGCTTGCAGTGAGGTAAGAGAGTTTGAGTTCCGAGTTAACCATAATAATAGCGAGAATGTTAATAATGGGAGCATGACTGAGATCCTAAAGATGCGATTTGCAAAGTTATTATCTTTGGGCTCTATTTCTCATGATAATGGAAGCCTAGATGAGAAGTCCCTGTTAAGTGCTAAAATCCGTCCACTGCTTAAGGAACAAAGCAGTGAGTGGGATCAAATGTTGAAGTTTCCTTTGGATGAGCCCCCCTTAGAGGAAATGAAGGAACAGTTGCTGCAAAAGCTGCTGAAAGAGAACTTGTATACATGGCTTCTAGATAAGTTCACAGAAGGTGGAAAGGGCGCAAGTGTATTGGATGGGGAAGGCCAAGGTGTGTTACACTTTGCAGCCGCTTTGGGCTATGATTGGGCCCTGAAGCCAACTACTTTGGCTGGTGTGAGCATTAATTTTCGAGATTTTAAAGGTTGGACAGCCCTTCACTGGGCAGCTTATTATGGCAGGTAAACATTATCCATTTTTCATTGTTTCATTTAAAACAACTTTCTCTACTAAAATGCATATGCATTATCTTTCTCATATCCAAATTTACATGGAAAGTTCACCAATGATATATGGGTTGAGTCCTCCTAGAAAGTATACCATCATGCAAAGGGTGGGCCATTTGCATCTGAATGACAGCGTGCTTGTTTTGGAGGGAGGACTATTCATGGAGAATGCTTTTCAGAATAAATGGATTAGTGTCCTCATATTTTATTATTTTCTTCCAATGGTTAAACAAATTTTAGCACCTCAATTTTCTTATTAAGACAAATTTTGAATGCATGATTGATGAGTCTCCTTTTGACTTATGATATAACATATCTAGACATGTCTGCTGTTGTGTAATTGATCTTCATAATCATACCATGGTATGTATCTTGTGAATATCAGAGAGCATACAGTGGCTTCCCTTATATCACTTGGTGCAGCACCTGGAGCTTTAACCGACCCAAGTCCCCAGTATCCAAGAGGCAGAACACCGGCAGACTTAGCCTCCTCCAATGGGCACAAAGGGATTGCAGGTTATCTGGCAGAATCTTCTCTCAGTACTCATCTCAGGTCACTTAACTTGGATGACAAGGATGGAGAAGTTTCCCTTAGTTCTGGAGACAAAGTGGTACAGGCTATTTCAGAGCGAAGCCCTACTCAATGTATTGCTGGGGACTTACCTTCTGGTCTTTCACTCAAGGATTCATTAGCTGCTGTTTGTAATGCTTCTCAAGCAGCTGCTCGAATTTCCCAAGTCTTCAGGGTTCAGTCTTTCCAGAGAAAGCTGATAAAAGATTATGGTGATGATAAGCTTGGGATCTCCAATGAGAGAGCTCTTTCAATGGTTGCAGTTAAGGGGAGCAAACTAGGACCAGGTGATGATTCTGCTCATGCTGCTGCAATTCGCATCCAGAATAAATACCGCGGATGGAAGGGTAGGAAGGAATTCCTGACAATCCGCCAGCAAATTGTGAAAATCCAGGTCTGCTGCTCCTGTTTCATAGTTTTCCACGTGTTTTTTCTGGATCTGGACATACAATTACGGATCCATGACATTAGACTTGGTTTTGTATGGTAATTGATGGACCGCGTGGGCTTTAACGCGGTCTGCTGGTTTTTTTAACATAGTAGAAGTGCTCTATATTTGGCTGACTGGCTTTTCTACTCTTTATACTTTTGAGTTTATGTGTGGATAGATTGCTTAACATGTTTGATTTGCTTATGGACCCCTGTCAAGAAAATTTGTTAATTTCTAAAGACCTCTTTACACTTGTCATTTCCAAGTTATATTATTTGTTTCTTCTTCATCTGTATCTTCAAATTTCTGATTTGGCTAATACCATTTTTAAAGGCCCATGTGAGAGGTCACCAGGTCAGGAAAAATTACAAGAAAATAACCTGGTCGGTTGGAATACTGGAAAAAGTTATCCTTCGCTGGAGACGAAAGAGAAGTGGTCTACGTGGGTTCAAATCAGAGTCAATTCCTGAGTCCTCGAGCATGGTGGATGCATCACAATCAAAAGGTGATGACTTTGATTTTCTGAAAGAAGGCCGCAAACAAACAGAGGAAAGAATGCAGAAAGCACTTGCTAGGGTGCAGTCTATGATTAAGTACCCAGAGGCCAGAGATCAGTACAGAAGGTTACTGAACGTCGTAAATGAATTCCAAGAAGCCGAGGTAATCAAACTTCTTAATGAGCCAAGGGCCCTGACTTTTCTTTGTAGAATAAAAGGATAGCTGTCTGATCTGAAGGATAATTTGCTTTCCTGAAGTGTAGTTTTGCATTTTTAGCAATTCAAGTGCCCACATTAGTCCATTTTCCCAAAGATAATGTTGTAAAATGTCTATTGGAGAGGAAGAAACTGGGTGGTGGCTTCACTTTCGCTATTTATTATATTGTTTTATCCATTGATGTTTTCCCTTTTTGGTCTTGTGCCCTAAAATTTGCAGGGTAGGCATGACATGGAATCTGAGAGTTATGAGGCGACAGGATATTTGGATGATATGATCAACATTGAAAATCTGCTAGATGATGACTCGAATCATGCCCCATGACATCATGATGAGGAAAGAAAAAGGCTTGACCTGTGATGATGTAAGTATATGCAGTGCTTAATCCGTTTGTCACCTGTATTTTTCATATAACAAGGACATCCTCTACTGATCTTTTCTGGCTATGGTTAGATGTAAATGTTTTTTTTATCCCTTGCTACTGACCTGATCGAATGTTGCATCTATATCAGTGAAATGTAAAATGATGTAGCATTCTCTTGCAAGCAGAATCATAGACTCTTATGGTAGGTTCCCTTTGTTATGCTGGAATGGAAATTGGAATAGTCATTATGGTTTCCATTTCATTCTCACTTTTTATTTGTTTAATTATGTTAGGAAATTGGAATGAGTATTCCCATTCCCATTCTCCTTCTATTCTTCTCATCTCTTTCCCCTTCCAATGTCAGGAGGAAATCATTCCTTTTGTATGATTTATCAATGTTGCCCTGTACTTGTAAATTCAAAATCCTTCTTTAATAATTATGTGGGAAGGGAGTTGGAGGTATCCAAGGGATAGAATTATACTGAATAATTTTTTGTTATGCTAATTTAATCCCTCCCGAATGAGCTCTTTCCCTACGTCAAAAAATGCACATTTGAAAGTATGTAAATCTTTAATCCCACTACTCCCTCTCTTTAAAATCAATGATTTTGCTCCATTTCACAACCATGGGAGTTTCCTATTGGCATTAGTTTTTTCCCCACTAGAACTAGGCGTCGAGTTAATCTCTTTATCACCAGCTCAAAATAAAGCCCTTCATAGCATATTTAGGAATAACCCCTTCCCCTTGGCAATAAAAAAGAAGATTTTCACCCCCTTAGTGGTTTCATGATTCACTTTTGAGTTGTCTTTTTTATTTTTACCTCTAAAAATTGGAAGCCGCAAATGAGTTTTCTGTAGGACCAATTCCCATACTCATAATAATAAAAATTTTGGTCTTGTTAATAAGACAAGCATTAACATTGAAGTAGAGTGAGGATTTATTTGGCTATGTTAAGTTTTTGGACTAATGTTTGATAGTATTCAGATTTCATATATTTAAGACAATTTAGCACTGATTTCAGAAGATTTGAAGAAAAATAAAGCATATTAGCAACGAATAAACGAGAAAGATGGGACAATAACATCTGTCTTCCTATTTTAAGGTGGTTCAGATCCTTTAGTACGAGCTAGATAAATAGATATGGGGAGAGAGAGAGGAGGCTCCTTTAGGAGACCCAAAGGGGCTAATAACATCTGTCTTCTGACCATTAAGCACCACCAGTAGGATATAAAAGTGATACAATATATAATCCAAAAAACAATTAAAGCTTTTAAGTCTAGTTTTTGAAGGAGGTTGGGTAGGAAAGGATACTGTCTAAAATTTTCATCATCTTTATTTTATCATTGCACTATGTCCTTTTCTCTTATTTTTTTCGTATTTAGAAAATAAAAATATTCATATGTTACAACTATATTATCATGTATAACTCACGATGGAAGTACTTTCTTGAGATGTGAGGTTCTAGGTTGGGGTCTTAATACTTATATAAGTGATGTTTAACTCTGTATTTTCATAAATATTTACTTTAACTATAATTTATTTTTTAAAACAATATAAACTTACAACTCAATTAATGAAATTACTGAATTAATAAAGGAGTTTTTTCAAAGTAGAACATAGCTTAGTGGGACAGGGAATCAAGATGGAACTAAAAATGAGAATTCGAACCGAAAATTAGGATCGATAACCATTTCCCGAATAAGGTACCGATATTTGCCAAAACCAATTTGGATTAGGCGAGATTGGGAAATGATTATGATTTAAATTACTAAATGGACAAGTAAATGACAAAAATGTAATTTTGAAAAAGATATAAAAATATATATAAAAAAAAGGGCACCAAGTTCAGTCATAGTTCTAACCCGACTTCATTCACCCAACTTCACTCATCATCCCCTCCACCTACTCACCTACAATTTTTCACTACCACCACCGATTGGAAACACCCCTAATTAACTCGATTTTTCATCAAATTGTACGCAATAAAGCCTAATATCAAGTTGACAACTCCCTTATTGATCTCCATGTGAAGTTGATTGAGTTATCTCCTTCTCATCAAATCAAATTTCACTTCTAAAGTTGAAAAATATATTCTCGAACACCTCCCCAACACCTGAGTGATCAATCGAACAATTCTCACCTACTCGACCATCAAATAAGGTGATTTTTATATCAAAATGTCAATAATATAGTACTCTTGATTTCTTGTTGGGTCCCAAACTACAAGTAGTTGAAAAATGTCATAAGATGGCCATTTTGGCCAACTCCAGCTCGAGATAGAAAAATTGTGTGGTATCGCCGCCATTTTGGGATCAAATCCAACCACCTTCGGTCACCACTCCGATTGAAAACTATGCCAAAAGAGCTCCTCCCTCTACTCTACCTCCCACAAGCCTTGACCAACCCTTGGTAAAGGGACTTTCAACTACCACAAGTTAATTTCCTCCGAAGGTCTATTAACTTTCAACTGCAACCATTTGGGGCCAAAATACACCCAGCTACGAGGACCACTCGGTCGACCACCACTATAGAATAGAACAAGTTACTTGTGCCTTGGCTTCAAAATACCTACCCTCCAACCATCGATAGTGCCCTCTCAGTTGAGTATATCCAACAAACTCTCCCATAGCTCACTTTCAGACATTTTTTTTAAAACAACCAAATTCAGCTAAATTTGGTAAGGTTAAGACTTCTAACTCCTCACGCAATCCCTTAAGAGATAATAAAAGTATTTGGTGGTGGATTTGCAAAATTTGAAGTTGGTTGGAGTTATTTTCAAAGTTTGGGTATTTATGTGCATATTTTTAAAACAGTTTGGGGACAAGTTTGTAAAAGGGAAAATTGGAAAATAGTCCATAAGGGAAGTCTAAAGAGGTAGGCAGTAATTTTAGGACAAATAAAGGTGTAAATAATGATTTTCGAGAGTTTAGGGACAAAACGATTATTTTTTAAAAATTAAGGGTAAAATTGTAATTTTTACATAAAAATATTTAAAATTGTTATTTTGCACGGGTAACATAATGATGAGTTTTGACAAGTTGTGAATTAAAATAATAATTTTAGAAAAATAAATGTGGCATAAATGAAAGTTTTATCAAGAAATGATAAAATGGTAATTTTACAAATATGAGAGATTTAATATTAATTTTGGAGAAAATGGACCTAAGGGTCATTTTGAAAGTTTTAAAAATTTTCACAATGAAAAAAATTTTCACAATGGAAATAAGAAGAGATAGATATTAGTGAAAAAGGATTGTCCATGCACAAGGGGTAAAATCGTAATTTAAGAAAATTATAAGAGATATAAGATATACTAATTCAGGCCAATTATAAAAAGTTATAAATGTTATAATAATGTCTATATATTATTTGTAGTAAATAAGGAGATGTTATTTTAGTTCCACTAAGTGGGACACATGTTATCAAAGTGAGTGGTCCAAATGGATATTGTCTTAAAATAGGTTGAATCTTGGAATAGGTTGAATCTTGGAATAGGTTGAGTCGGACTTTTCTAATATGAAAATAATTGTATAATTGGTTACCGTGATATATCATATTTCTTAAACGTGAAAATATGTTTTAGAAGTTAAAAACATATTTATGAAAATATGTTTAAAAGATACTATGTAGAGAACATTTTGAGTAAGAGTTAACTTGATTTATCATGTTACTAAAATCCTAATTATTGGATGTAAGTACTCCTCTAAATCTCCCCTTTTAGGACAAACAAAGGTGATATGATGTTTGATAGGAATGTAGATTATGGTACAAGGTAATCCGTACAATTACTAGTTATTTTTCAGGTATGCTATTTTGAAAATTGTCTTACAAAAAAATATATTTGTTAACAAAATTATTGATATTTTATATTTTTTCTTATTTTCTATTGATTATAGTATGATACATATTTAATAAAGACAATATTAAAAAAAATAAATAAATAACCGATAAATGGAGCAAATGAAGAGATAGTATTTACAATATTATTAATGTTTCATATTTAATTTTCTAAATATATATTGTACACTAGAATAAATGGGATAAATTATTATTCTATATTTTTCTCTATATCAATTCTTTAATGGTATTAGAGCTCTTTTAAGAAAACTCAAAATATTACTATCCTTGGGGTCGGGCCAAAGCCCACCCAAGAACAACATCTTATTTGGTCAATTCTAACTACACTCGATGAATATGTACCATTCTACAACATTATTGCATCAAGATTTCAGGTATTAATTTACATGTAATAGGTTCTCTCTTATTGTTCTTAACCAGATTTTTCACTTTCCTTATAGTTAGTAACATCACTCCTTTCCTAAGTTGACTAGTTTGTCTTGGTAACACTATCTGTTGAGTGATTCTCCGACTACTTATTTGTTTATTTATCATTGGAATCAAGTTGCACTAACCACCATAAACAAATTTAGAGTCAAATGATTTATTCTCTTGCCCAATTTCATTTTTCTCCTTCAGTTTTTAGTGCTTTTAAGAATTAGAATTCTCTGTTTTACTCTCTTGGTATTCCACAGTTTGGTTATTTTTAGATAATAATTTATTTTCTACTGCACTTGATTCAACGTTACCCTTTTAGCAAAATCTTGACTTCACCATCAATTTTATACTTGTAGTAATTGCTTCATATATATTCGAATCTCGGTTTTCTAACAATAATTTTTTGACTTAATAATATCACATATCTCCTATAATCAAAAGTTATCATCTTCTCGAATTAGTCAGATATTCGAATCTCGGTTTTCTAACAACAATTTCTCCATTACCATGTCAGATATCTTCTCCTACATTGATCATTAGCTTATTCTCAAGTACTATTAGATATCTACAATTTTTTTATCCAACTGGTATTTCTCATTAAGCCAATGTAATTTTTATTTTTTCTATCATTTAATCTTGTTCCCACTAAAGTAAATGTATTAGTTTCCCCTTATCTCTCTCTATTGTAATTGCACTTATTGGAACAAACACTAAATCACTATTTGTGATACTTTCATCCCATATTTTTATTAATCGCAAATTTTATTTGGCACATTTATCAAATAACTAGCAATATGCATCTTTTATTTTGCATATCAAACTTATTTCAAATTTTTATGATGATGTTATTGCATATATAACCCATAGTATATACATTAATCTATTATTATATTAATCACAAATTTTATTTAACACATTTACCAAATAACTAGCAATATGCATATTTTATTTTGCATATCAAACTTATTTCAAATTTTTATAATGATGTTATTGCATATATAGCCCATAATATATACATTAATTTATTATTCTATTAATTATTCAACTTTTAGGTTTCTCATTTACTTATATTTTTTTTATGTTAATCTCAACATGTAAAAAATTACTATTATGTTAATAAATTAATATTTTTTTACTTTTTTTCTAACTTATAAGTAGTGAGTGAGCAAATTCAATGGGTTGAAACCTATTTTCTGATTTTATATTAAAATTAAATCTTAATATAGCTAATTTAGAGAATAATAGAGATAATATTGAATAAAAAATAGTAGATAATTATAATATTATTAATTTATTTTATTTAATTTTCTAAATATATATGATAAATTATCTATTTAAATATTTATCAATTTTTTAATAGAGTATTAAAGAAACAATTTCTTTTAATCAAACAAAGTCAAAAGAATGATTAGGGTAGAAGGAAATTTATACATAGAAAATAGTAATATATAGTGTACAATATGATATGAAATTAAAAGAGAATTATTTTTGTGTGGAAAGAGTAGTCGAGATGTCAAAGGATTATGAGAGCATGGGTTCATCAAAGGAGCATAGAGTATTAGAAAAAAATATAAAAAGAAAAGAGAAGTAATGCTTACCCAAATTGGGGAGGAAGATGGACGGCTGAGAGATTAAAAGGAGAGATCTCATAAAAAAGGTATGAGAGAGAGTGTTGGTGATCAGAATTGAAAGTTGTTCAAGAGGTGGAAAGGGCGCCTGACCTGATTTGGCGATTGATACACCAACATACTTTTGGTACGATACGAGCTCTATGCGCTTCACCTTGTGTGATATATCGCCCCAGGATACGTCCCACGTGCTTACTTGCGCTTCGTCTTCCAGTACGTCCCGCGTACTTATCCCATACCAGCTGATGGGCTTATTCGCTATTTGACTCGCTGTAAAAGAAATTTTGATTTAAATTTCTGGATCGGTGATACAAGTATCTATGGAAGATTGATAAAATAAGGCACGGAAAGATTGCATTTCAATAAACCACCAAGTGTTGCCCTCAAGTTTTGTGATTTTGTATGAACCAAACTAGTAAAATACAGCGATCGAATCCAACAAAATGTAACATTTCCCAACAGTCGCGAAGGACCTATTGAGCGAAAGAAAAAACCAAGGGCCTAAGATGTAGATCAACAGCAAGCACCTATGCATCTCCAAAAACACCTAATGTACCTCATGCTTTCTTCGAATATTTAGACAGTTCCAAGTTCTCTAACACGGACAGCCCCCTCCTTGCTGTTCCGAATTGGAATAGTTGTTGGTCGGCTTGAGGTTCACATCGACCATGTCTTCCTGCTTCGTTGAAGAAAGTGTCTCCATCCCAGGCAAAGCAGCTGCGATCTTGCGAAACAGTGGCTGCATGTGTATGAAGCAAATCATGTTACATATGGAATAAGTAAACGACAACACAGGCAGTATTCTTGTGATTGGATATATATTATGCATGACTTTGGACGCCAGAGCTGAATTTTAGAGGAGCAAAGCCATAGACGATCTGCTGATGGGTTTTCTTCCGTTACAACCTTAATGTTGAATCCGGCTTTTGCACTCGTTTCGATAAACATGATTCCAGGCTCTTTGGACTTGGCATCTCCTTCCTCTATAGAGACTTGCCTGCAACGTCGTCATGAGAGCAGTAGCGCATCATTTATATAGCTTGAATCTATGATTCTCAGAATGATGGCAGTTTCTGAAGTGACCACTTTTCAAAATCACAGAACGGTGCCATGATCTCAAAGACCATAGAAGAACATTATATATCAAGAAAGGTTGCTATTGAACAACGTTTTTATTTTTATAATTAAAAAAAATCAACCCCGCAAGATCACTCTCCAGTTCTTTACCTCTTATCAACAAGATCGGTTTTGTTTCCAACTAGAACAATGATCACGTCACTTCCTCGTTCAGTTCGGACCTCCTCAATCCACTTGGAAGTATTTAGGAATGATTGTCTATCTGTAAGATGACAATAGAGAAGCAGATCATTGAGATTTTACAAAAAAGATCATAATGTAGCACAATCAAATGAGACAAAAGCATAACACACTTGCATCACCAGCAGAAGACTTCCTAAAGAATTTTCAATTCTAGAGAGACGGTGGTTCAATGAAGTGGTATTGCGTCGCCTTCCACCAGGATCAAGTGTCTAGGTTTGATTATGGCAGATGTTGCAGCTATCCTTTATTATCCACTTCCTAATCACTTTTAGAAAAAGAATGCTGGGTTCTATAGTCTAAAATATCCTTGCTGATCACTCGATATACTAGGGGAATTAGTCAATGACTGAATAATCAGGAAAGAGAAGAATCACTATCAAATCAGATCAGTACTCGCTACATCATAGACAACGACGGCAACTGAGGAATCTCTTATATAGCTTGGAATTAGACTCCTGAATCTCTCCTGTCCAGCAGTATCCCTGAAAACAGAGCAGAGCAACATCAACTATCAAGAAAACAAAGACCTGAAAATTTAGAATGGAATACAGATTCATGCTCTCAACAGTGGGGAGAAGGCAAAAATACCAGAGCTGTAAGCGAACTGTCCTGTCTTCGAGATACATTGTCTTTGACAGGAAATCAATCCCAATGGTAGCCTGTAGTTCACATGTTCAAAAAATTAATCATATGAGCGCCATATATCTCAAGGGGGAATTGGGATATCATTAAGTCTGCTCAAGTATAATGAAACTCATTAGTTGTGGCATACAGTTGCACTTGATGCTGTAGCCTAGGTGCCCTGCCCAAGTTCTGATTCAACTTGGGACAAAATAAAGCAAATCCAATACTACAGTGTCTATACAGCGGATAAAACTAAAGACAAATTCCCTGAATGATCATAAACTGCCAAAAAATTGAACAGGATATCTAGCAGCGTAGAGCTTTTAGGCATGAAGGCATTGACCAACTATAAGTATGCGATTCGCGGTTGCATTAAGAATCACATTTCATATAGCTATTTGATAACAAGAAATTCCATATGACAACCTATAATGAAGGTCGAAACAACGATCGCGGTGTGGTTATCGGGGGAAAACCAACAGTTCTAATTCCCACTGATCCGATCCAAATTACAGCCTTCGTGGAAATCCCTCGTAACAGATGGAAGATAACCGCGTGATATTTAAAAGAAGCAACAGATCCAGTCATATATCCGATCGAAAACACGTCAAACATGTAAGAATCTGCATCTACATCATACGGATGTCACTAATCTAGGGAGACACTAGCACGGATCCACAACCACGTACGTCCCAACCAGGATCAAATGAAGATGAACCAAGTGTATCAGAAGATGAAATCGGGGAAGAACCAGAACCTGATACGTGGTGTCGAATTTGTCGTACATGAAGCGGGTGATGATGCTGGTCTTTCCGACGGACTGATCGCCGAGGAAGACAAGCTTGTACTTGGCGAGAGGGGACACGGTGGCCATTCCTCTGGTTAATAGCTCTGCTATCGATAGAAGTTCTACCACACAGCAAGATGAATCGGTCCGTATTCCTCTCTCCTCTCCCTTGAAGATCGGCTTTGTCTCGTCTCCCTCCAAGATCTGAATCTCAACTGAATTCTGGCAAGAAAAACGGCCCCGGACTAAAACCAGAGAGAGAGACAGAGAAAGAGTTTCCAGGAAGTTTTGAGCATGGTTTCCATTTATATGGATTAGAAAGAGAGTGAAGGTACCGCCAGGACGGAGGCCAGAAAAGTCGAAACTTTGAAACTTGGCTTTTATTTGGCGGCCCATCCAGGCGGGTCCCCTTTCTTTTTTGTTTTTTCTTAATTGACGGAAGGTGCATGGAAATGTAGAAGTAGAGGGAGGTCGATCGGATGGAAGGGACCGCTAGGAGCACCTCCGACCTTCCCCTGACCCGCCCCAAATCCCCAGGCGGTCCCATTCAATGGGGTGGCTAATGAGTCCTCATGGGGAGGTTGGCCAGCCTCGGCAATAGGAAGTGGGGCTGATTTTATTATTATTATTATTATTTTAATTTTACAAATTAGTATTAACACATTAACCTCTATTAATTATATTAATATTAATTTAATCATTTGTATGATATATTAAAATAATTTATAATATCTTATATTGAAATATCAATATCCACACACAAGAATGGAGGTGCCTAATTTCAAAAAAAAAATTAAAGGGTGTGATAATTACACATGTAAACACTCACATCGAGATGAGAAAAACTGCACCCGGAGAGATTCTTGCATTTTCGATGTCGAGTGACTTAGTGGTGCAGCAAAGGTGGAAGAGTAGTGTGATATAACCTACTCACACATGCACTCTTTGGCAAGGCTGGCAAGGATGGTGTGCCTCTTAAGGCAAGGCAGTCCAATGATCTAACACTGCATCGTGGCAACTGGCCGTCACCGTTGTTTTAGTGGATCCCTTCTTTTCCTTTTATCCTTTTCTTTGTCAAATTTATTTATTTATTTTTATCAAATCCTCGTTGTTTGCGTCTGTCTTGTCACATTCAAGTCCCATGAATCCCAAAACTTTATCATTTTCCCATTTACGTCCTTGCACTCCCGCCTTTTACTCCTCAGTTATGTGAGATCCATCAACTACTTATCATTCCTGAGTCGTGAAATAATTTGGGGTTCCAAACCATCTAAGAGGGACATGCACGAGTTCCTCCACGTATGCTAAGAGTTGTACCAGTGCAAGAGAGGGCTGATGGAAGCTTGTTCTGAGCTCGCCGGAAAGGGCTAGAAAAAAAGGCTCCTTCAGGTTATGCACGCCTTGTCCCCACAATTCATTAATATGGGTTGATGGGTGTATTGTATGAGTATGAGATTTAGGATTTATTTTTAAAATTGTACTGTATTAAATTTTATAGTTGATATAAATGATGGCATTAGTCATTGCATATTCTTGATTATTATATATAATGAACCGAATCATTGAAATCATTGACTTGAATGCCCTATCACACTTACACCAAATGACCGATTAGCTATAACAATAAAGTATGTGCCTAAAATTCAACGAGCCCTACACATTATAGTGCACTTCATGAACTGATTGTTAGGATAATAATCTCAGTTAATTCTTATATCTTATTCAAAATATGGTTGGTGAGAAATTTTACTTATATTCCAATTAATGTGTGTATTCACTGATACACACGTGATATCATTTCCAAAATATAATAATTTTTTTCAAAAATATACCTCTTTTCAAAATATTTTATAATTTTATATTTTAATCACAATTGCTCATTGCGAATCTTATTCAAAGTATTCAAACACAAAAAGATTGTCAATAAAGTACGTAGCTTGTGTCACGTCGTCAAATTTTGCTTATTGCACCCTTCCGGATAAATATACCTAAGCATATCTGAGTAGTTTTTAAGGTAAATTTGACGTCTCATCTGAATATCTATATTTTTCTATTAATAATTTAGGTGAACATAACTTATTAACATATAATCGCACTTATAAACTTTATCATATAACTCGCTTCATCCTTTTATACTGGAAAATATAATTGGCATTATCTTTTATTAACTATATTTTTTTATTATTCACTCTACTATTTTCAATATTAATCCGAACTAATATACTATAATAAATTATACAAATCTCATTTAATTGTAAAAATATTAAATCATGGTACTTATTTAAAATTCTATCATTTCAAATCCCGTTATTTCTCAAATTTTATAGGCAATTGTATTTTTTTCTTAAAATTTATCTTTTAACCTTATTGATCTTAACTTAGTTTATTAACATTCTGGTTTAATCTATTTCATAAATATTGGGTGCACAACCCCTTTCACAAAAAATCATGTTTACCTTGGCCACTTCTACTATTATTTCCATTTATAATCACCGTTTTAGCCTAAATAATGTATATTATGTTCATAATATTTTGATGAAAATTATTTCTATATCTAAATTTACTTTAGATAATTTTTTATATTATTTAAATTATCTAATTTATTTTTCAAAATTTAACAATATAAAATTTCTATTGATTTATCACATAATATATTATCTAATTTAAATCACGTAATTAAATCTTAATAAAGGACTGAAGTTTAACCATACCATCTAGAGAAAAGGCGTGGTTACAAATGCCAAACGACAAAGAAGTCAGTAGAAAACGACATCTATTATTTCTCATTGACAAAAATACAATATGATGACGAGGACATAGTTGCCACGTGGCGTCGGCAAAAAGACTCACTCTTGCCGCGTCTCACTTCCATGTGAAAAACGAAGATACCCAAAAATCACCCGATGATGCAAGGAGTTTACAGCTCATCGTCTCAATACTTTGGATATTTTTTCTCCTGAAAATTTTAAATTATTTAAATTGAAATTTAATTTAGCATATGGAATTATGTGAAAGTGGATATTTTCGACTAGTTAATAATAATAAATTAAATAAATATGGCTCCACTCAAGAAAGTGGAACACTGACACTGCATCCCGTCATTTCCGCTTTATAAATAATAAATGCACCGAGCCTTCTTCAGACGACTCATTTCACACAGAAGAGCGAGGCAAGACAGCGAAGAAACAGATCTTGATCATGTCTAGTCTGAAACTGCCGCAGTCGGTTCCTTCTCCGGCCGAGGACGCCGAGCAGCTCCATAAGGCTTTCGCAGGTCGCGATCGGCCTCCACTCTTCTTCGTACTGTCTAGCTTCCTCATTGATTGTTTGGATTTTGATCGTTCCTTTAGTACTGGTTGATACTGTTCATAGATTGCTTTTGTTCTGCGATCAAGCTCGTAAACCTGGTTGGTCCGGATCGGATCTTAAGTCATTGTCCGAAAATTTAGGCGATCTGCACTTTTCGTCTCGTACAGTTGGTTGGTCGGTCTGAAAGTGTGCCTTAGTCACTGTAGTCTCCACGTCTTCTGATCAAGTGATAAGATCGATCTTCTGCTTCTGACTATTGTTTTCCATGTGATCCTTGTTTGACCTTCTCTCTCTCTTCTCTTTAAATATTTATCATGATCTGCAATCTTCAGCATTTGTGCTTGGGCTTTCCCGTTGAGGTCTCCGATGATACGTCCCTGGTGTAGTGGATTATCAATTTTCCTGTCTATCTCCTTGATTTCCAGCTGGAACTATCGTATAAAATATCCAGTGCATTACTGAGCATGATTAATGTTTCATGTTTAAAATTTTCGAGCAAAAATTATCATGGTTCCTATGATCTGAGTATCATTTTTTCTCCCGACAGAAAATGCTTTACTAAATCACTGATCATTGGCCATGAGAAAACATCTTTACACATGAAAATTGATAAATGGAAATCAATTACTCTTTGATTACAGTGTTTTAGTGGAATATAATATTGATCTAATATTTTCTTGCACTTCCATCTAGTTCTTACACTATTTTGATGGGAACCTTTTTGCGACTGTGGTACAGGTTGGGGAACAGACGAGCATCTGATTATATCCATACTGGCCCACAGAAATGCCTCCCAGCGCAGGCTAATTCGACACGTTTATGCTGAAACTTATGGGGAAGATCTGCTAAAATCCCTCGACAAGGAACTTTCTAGTGACTTTGAAGTTAGTCTATGCTCCTGTGTTTATAATTAAAAAATAAATTATTACATCTTTTAATATGCACGTTAATTCTGTTGAGTGCTTGACAGAGCACGGTGCTGCTGTGGACCCTGGAACCTGCTGAACGTGACGCTTATTTGGCCAATGAAGCTACAAAGAGGTTCACTTCAAGCAACTGGGTTCTCATGGAAATTGCCTGTACAAGATCATCAATTGATCTATTGGCAATCAAGCGTGTTTACCATTCCCAGTACAAGAAATCACTTGAAGAAGATGTTGCATATCACACCTCTGGTGATTTCCGCAAGGTACCATTCCATGAAAAGAGATAAATATTGTAAATTGTGCAGAATTTTCCTTATTTATTGATGTACTATCAGCTTCCATGAGCACTGCCTTGTATTCTTAAAATATTGTTTTGCCTGATGAACTTGCAGCTTTTGGTTCCTCTTGTGAGCTCATTCCGTTATGAGGGGCCTGAGGTAAACACAATGCTAGCCAAATCGGAAGCTAAAATTCTCCATGACAAAATCTCAGAGAAAGCCTACAGTGATGAAGAGGTCATAAGGATTCTCGCCACTAGAAGCAAGGCTCAGCTTGGTGCAACATTAAATCAGTACAATGATCACTTTGGAAATTCTATTAACAAGGTATCCATATCTACTTTCTATATCTAATTATGAACTTCCTTCAATTAACATTTGTATCTCAACTTATACAAAACAATTGATCGGCCTCTTGAAGATTTTTTAGCTGATGAAACCGTTTATCATGCCCTCTGTTGGACTGGATTACTAGAGTTTTCCCCCTGTGCTGCTCTCATCATATGCGTTGGAAAGTAATATGTTGAATAGAATATGTACTTTTTCATAGTACAATATTTTGCTTGAGAATAAGATTGCAGCCGTTTACTGTTAACTTTTTTGTTTGGTATGCTGAAATAGACATGCTGCTGGGTAAACCATCCATGCAACTGCCATGGGTGAAAAGCTGCTGTCCGAAATTCGGTTGAACAGTCTGTATAAACTTGCATCATGTCTTTATACTGGGAAGACCTCTGTGCCATGTCAACATACTCCTTCCTCCTAGGAATTGAATTGTGGTTTCCAGATGCAACTGTGATAGGCAAGGTTTAGGGTGCAACTCACTGCTTATCTTAACTTTGAAACGTGAATGGCAGGATCTGAAGGCTGATTCAAAGGATGATTTCCTCAAGCTACTGAGAGCAACAACCAAGTGTCTGACCTGTCCGGAGAAGTACTTTGAGAAGTTACTCCGTCAATCCATCAGGAAGCTGGGGACCGATGAGAGTGCTCTCACGCGGGTCGTCACCACCCGTGCAGAGTACGACATGGAACGGATCAAGGAAGAGTACCAGAGGAGGAACACCGTCACTCTGGAATGCGCCATTGCTGGAGACACCTCCGGGGACTATGAGAAGATGCTACTTGCCTTGATTGGACATGGGGATGCTTGAGAAGCCATGTTCCGGACTTTACCTGATATGAGTCGTTTTGGTCGGTTGAGTTGGTGTTGGTCAATGAGATCTCCTTTTCCTGTGACTTTGATGGCTAAGTGGTGGTGGCTCGTGTCGTATGTGCTTTTGGACACGGGGATGGACCATGATGTTGTGCGATTAAATAAAGTTGTGATGTCGAGCTTGTGTTCTTCAAAGCTTCCATGGATTTGCTCCGCATCCGTAATAATATGGACATAATATTAAAAACTATCATAGTTGAGAGTAGAAAAAAGCATATAGAAAGATGGAGAGGGAGAGCGAAAGTGAAGAGTGATTGAGAAAGCGAGATAGAGATGGATGGAGATGAGGGTGGGAGTGAAAGCAATACAGAGCGTGATTGAAAACTCCTAAAAGTTCGAATTGGCGAATAAATAGTCATCATAGATTGATCAGCATAACTCCTTTCCTCACTGCATCTCAATTTGTTGACCTGATTTTTGGCCAGTGACTAAGCTTAAAGCTAAACAAGACTCGAAAAAAATGGAGTCCGAATGTTACTGTCACGTGAACCATTGAGCTTCTAAGATCTTTTTATCCAGGGACACCCTGTTGTTCCCTTCAAGATCCATTTTGCAACGCTCTTTCAAACACTATTAGGGCCGTGTAGTTAACTTGCTGCAGAGGTCAAAACAGGAGACTTTGCCATCCCTTGAGGTTGAAAAGCAAGAGGAAAAATGGTGGCTCTCCAAGCAAACTCGGCCTTTGGGATAGTATATATTTGCAGAGGTCAAGAGAGGAATCAAAGTTCTAGTCTATATATTTCATATACAAAACAGGCGACGTGCACCCAAGATCACAATCCAGCAACAAGCAATGATAACCCAGCACCACTCCTTGCATGGAGATTACTGAAAAACACAAAGGTTTGGGAACATCTTCAAAATACATAGACACCGGGGCGGAGACTCATCCACTGGCAACAGCTGATGGTAGACACTAATTTCCTAGTACATAGTCATGAATCACATCGCATCCACTGAAAGGTCTACTGAGGATGCTGCCTCTCTCACTTGTACTCGAGGATCATGTTGTTCTCTGGGGCTAGACCGACACATGCCCTCATTATGTTCTCCAGCATAGCCCGCTGCTTGGAAAGCGCATTCACCACTGGCGTACCTGGAGGGACCTGCAAATCCGAGCCCCATTCGGATCACCTCTCAGCACAATTGGTCACAGTTCATGAACAAAGAAACTTGGCATTCGGGCTCACCAGAGGGGCCTTTGTCAGGTAACTTAGGATGGTGGCTACAGGGTGAAACGAGTGGAATTTGCCCTGAAGGAATGAACATTACAATAGTACAATGTACACGGGCAGTTATAAGTACCAACGTGGGAGCATAAATAGAGGACTAAATGAAATGGTCGTGTTGTTCTACCTCTCCATCGGCCTTGAGCTGGATCCTAGTGCTGAGCTCTGCGAGTAGAACCAAATCCAAGATGATTGGAGCAGCAAGCAGCGAGTCCTCGCAAGTGTTGTGCAGCACAATCGTGCTCTTCCCTCCCATGAATATCTCCGAGGTGTACTCGTCCATGGCCCTCTTGCTGTCACCTACATACGGCACATACTGCAACACCAAGAAAGATCACAATTCCGGAAAATGCAAATAACTGTGAAACTCGGCTTTTTTATCATATCCGATTAGGAAATGAGAAGGGTGGCGCAAGTACCTTGATGACCACCACATGATCGGGATGCTCGCCAGGCTCGTACAAGATGCCATTGCTAGCGACCATGTCGTCCACCACATTGCTCTTGGAGATCTCCTTGGACCGGAATGTCTGCGGGGCTGAGAGGTTCATGCCGTCGTTGTTTCCGAGATGGTTGTAGCTCACAATGGAAGTCGGCTATATATGGAAAATGAACGAGCACACATCAAGTTATTATAGGCAAAATAGTTGAAAAAAGATAAGGGCTTACGTGAATGATCTACCTTGATGCCAGCCCCAACAAGGAAGTCAACGAGGACAGACTTCATCTTGGTTTGACCGCTCTTGAAGTCGTCTCCTCCAATCAGACTGTTCCGCTGAATAGCCAACTCAACAAGTCCTGCAGCAATCATCCACGTCTCATCAAGAAATAATCTTGGAGGCTGTAAAATTGTATGCAAATCCCAACAATGTATTGGTACCAGGAACAAAGGTGTTCTGAGGGCTGCCATTGATGAAGGGCACGTTCTCGAGGATGCAAGCAATGGCGTACAGGGTGGAAGGAGAGATCTCGGGTTCGTCCCTGTCCAGAGAGGATAAGAGGTTCTCCATCGTGTCGTTCAGGCCGACCACCACGTTGCTGTACCGCTCGGTGTTTGCTGTCCATAGCACAACCACCTTGTCCACCTTGTTAGCCACCTTGAACTCCCTGCCCAAGTCAAACCACCATCCCAAAAGTACTACTTCAGCCTTGTGTTTTGGAACTTTATAACTAGGGGAGGAGTGCTAATTACTTGATGTCCTTGACGATCTGTTGGACCTGCTCTTTCCTGGTGCCCTTGATGACATTGTTGGCCCGGGTCCCTTGGTTGGCAGCAATGAAATCTGGGTCGTAGATTCCGGGGAGGGGGACCATGTGCTCCATGTAGGGCCTCAGCTGCTTCTGGAGGCCAATCTCAAAGACCTTGGCCCTTGCCATGGCATCTGCCAAATTCATGCTACTTATGTCCCATCCCCCAAACACGATATCATCTGGGTTCACCTGATTATTATCATTCATGCACCATCACAAGATTAGGCTCATCATTCTAATTGAGAGGGTAGGATGATAATCAGTCACTAACAAATTTAGAGGGCAACGTTGATCTTCAAATATGTATACCATGGGAAGGAGTCTCTTGAAAGGAGCATATATCTCCTCCCCATTGTAGGACCCAACCCGGATGCTAGAAGCCTGGGTGAGCGACCCGAAGTAGTTGGCTTGCTGCACTTTGTCCTTGGTGGCCCACGAGATTCCTCTGACAAATTTCATACAAAAGAGAGAGACACAGCCATAACATCAGTCAATAACCCAATTATCAGCGCATTGATCAAAAGAGACATACAACAAACAGTTAAAAGATAATACTCACTCTCTGTTGGCAATGACACCCCCGGTGAGGGTCGCCCCGTTGTTACCTCCCCATCCCACCAGCATAACCCTACATCACCCACAAACACAGATTAACTTAATCATACATCTTATCTTTTATCTTATCTTGGTGTAGCAATGGTATATATTAAACCCCAGCTACAGATTCAAGCTCAACACACAAGTTTTACTTCGTTAAATCATGCATATAAACAGACAGCTTGGAAATCATACGGACCCTAGCTTCGGGACACGGGTCTCAGTCCGGAATTCATATTTGACGGTCTTCGGCTTCACGACCCACCGGTAGCTACCGTCGTGGTTCTCGTGGGCGAGCTCCGTGGTCTCGTAGCTGTACACAGAGTGGATTTCCGTCTCTGTGTATTTGACGTTCGGGCTCTCGACCTTGAAGCTCTCGATGAACATGCCTGCTCAATTATTTTCCCTCAACCAGGCACAATCTACCCAGCTCTCTCTCTCTATCTCTCTCTCCTCTTGGGTTTGTGTTATGGTAAGGCTGTGGATTCTCACTTCCTCTATGTGAGACCTCGATGGACTGCCATACATCACCTTATATAGAAATGAGAGAGAGAGAGCTCCTGGGTCGGAGGACAAGTGGTGGGAGGCGAGTGGTTCTTGGGCTACCGCAGCCCGGCAGAGTGAATCTCGGCCATGCAAAATCAGAAACGTTTTTTTCTTGTTTTTTTAAATATTCCGGAAAATTCTCGAATATATATTTAGTTATAAATTAGTACATATTATATAATTATATAAATACAATAATGTCATATAATATACACAATTTCATATTATATAATTTATACACTTATATTTATAGTATTTAACTGTATTTTATTATTTTGCACACTTATTTATATTATTAATATATTACATATAAAATTCATATTTTCGTTAGCCATAGATAATAAATATTTAATATTTCTATAAAATTATTTTTAAAATTTATATACAAAATGATTATATTTTATGTGATTAAATAATTTTATTGCAATAATAATTCGGAATTCTTGTAATGGAATTGTTGTCCTTCATAATTCCAAAAGTGGTCCATCCCTCTACTCCATGTGGGATGGAGTGATGGTATCGGCGAGCTTTTGGATCACATGTACTCTTTTGTGTATTAATGATATTCACCTAAGGAGAGACCTACAACGGCCCACCAATTAACCTTTTGATGTTCATTAAACTACCATAAAATATTATGATTTTATTTATAAAAGATAACATTGAAATGAGGTCGTTTTACATTTATAAAAAATAATGTTGTTTCAATGCTATAATTAAAAAAACTCTAACTTAGTATCTAATATTATTAAAATGTGGAATTGCCTATAAAATGGGAGTAATATTTTATTTAATAAAAAATTTAAAATAATAAAAATTAAATTGAAGTTTAATAACCCTACTCAACTTAATAAAATTCGATTGTATTTAGTACTAATTAAGGTCGGATAATAAAATTCGAACAATGATATAACCAAATAAAATTCGTCCGTACTCGTACTCGATATTATTTAAGTTTAATTTATAAAATTAGAACGTGTGTGAATTTAATAAGGAAGAGCCAAAGTTGTGAACGAATTTGGACGACTAACCACACTGAATGAGGGAGAAAGGAGCAAATTGCCACCTCTATAATCAAGGTAGATATACATAACCATATGAGTAGCACCAAAGTACTCTCAATATCTAAAATTTGTTGAACGAATGACCACTAAAAGAAAATATTAGTGACAAATAGCAAAAATGCATTTCAAATATAAGTTTGTTGCATTTTATTTAATATGTTATAATGTTACATAATTATTTTGATAAAAAATTATCATAATATATCAAAAACTCATATTGTATGTATGTAAAATAAGTGACATCATTCTTCATTTGTGATTGAACTCTTGACTTCAAATCTCTTTATTATATTGAACTAAAAAATAGTATGAAATGGTTGCTAGTTCTCCTACCTCAATGGTATGTTGCCATTCTACTATTTCTTGTACGGATGATGCTATGAATGATTAATGTGTTGATAAATAGTATTATTCAAATTTAATTTGGTGAGAAATCTTCATGTACATATAAGAAAAGGAATACATATACACTTAATATTTTGTTTGAGATTCCATTTGTTTACTATATTTAATTTTAGTATATATATATTTGAAGTTATTTATCCTATTATGATATTATCCCTCTTTATTATTTTATCATTTTATTATTTTTAATGTCTTTATTATTATATCATTTTATTTTTTGTTATTATATATATATTTTTGCATTATTGGTTCATTATCATTAGTTTTCATTTAATAGTTAATTTTAGTTATTGTGATTATTTTTAGCTTATAAAATTTTGAATTTATTTACTTATTATTGTTTTATTTATTTACTATTTTTTTACATTATTACTATTTATCATGCTATCCTTAATTTATTTTATCATGATATTATTCTTTATTTCAAGTATTGTTCTTATTATTTTATTATTATATTTTTGTGTTGTATTATTTATTTATTATTATTAATTTTCATTTAACAATAACTACTTTGTATATTTTACCATTATCATATAAAAATTTGAATTTATTTATTATCATTTTATTATGATGATATTATTATTATTTATCGTAATATTATTTTTATTGTTGTTACTATATTTTTTATTATATATTTATTTCTTGTGGCTATCTTATTTAGTTTAGGGTTTTTATTATTATTGTATTATTATTAATTTTGTTTTCTTTAATTAGTTTTATTTTTATTCAGTTAATCATAATTATAATATAAAGTTAATTATTATTATTTTAAATTCTTACAAATATTTTTTATTTGAACTCGTTCGTAGCAATAACAAGTACTTCCTAATCTTATTCGAAACTCTGATAAAAATATTTCTCACGATTTACACAACTTCAATAATATGTGTAATGTACTCATTTTTGTTTAGAGTATTCTTGTATATTAATTGTCATCGAGTGTCGTTTCAATAATTTTTTATGGTCATTAATTATGATCTCAATTAATATTGGTTAATATTTGGTGGAAGTATTTTCGACACTGTTATTTAAAGTTCTACATTTTCCATTCTCGTACTAAATTGTTTGGCCGACCTATAAGTATGCATCAATTTGAACTCATGTAATCTTATTATTAATCATTTATTATGACCAAAAAATATTCTATATCTATCAATATTTGATCTATATTAATATTATTTAGTATTTGGTAGAAATGTATTCGAAATTCCCATCATTCTTCTATTTTATTATGTCAAGTTCCTTCTAAAATGTTAGTATTCATGAATTTGAGCTCGTATTATCTTATCATTCACGGCTTGTTGTACTCGAATATTATTATTCGTTCATAAATAATTAACACAAATCAATACTAGCTTGAATTTGGTGAAAGTATATTATACAAAACCGTTTCATACTTTCAGTGTGTTGTGCAAAGTGTTAGGCTGTTCGTGGTTGTGTCATCTCACTATTCATCGCTTGTTGTTGTGTTCAAAGAGTCTTACGTGCCCTTTAACCTTCCATATAGATCAAGACTAACCAATATTTGATAGAAGTCTATTCACCAACACCCTCTTGAGCTTCCAATTTATTATGCTAAGGTGTTTAGTTAACATATTACTATATGTCCATTCGAACTTTTTGTTGTCTCACCATCCGTCACTTGTTGGGCCTAAACATCCTTTAGCATCAATCAACATTTGACGTAGATCAAGACTGGTCATCAATTGGTGAAAGTCTACTTAGTAATATTATCTTATACTTCTAGTTTATCGTACTAAGATGTTTGATCGACATACTAGCATGTATCAATTTGAGCTTGTGTGGTCTCACCATTCACCACTTGATGTGTATATTCGCTAACCCAGTCTAGTGCTTCTATTTTGTTGTGCTAAAGTGTTTGTCTAACATGTATGTATGTGTCCATTGGTCATCCACAACCTTGTGCTTGTTGTTCATAAAATATTGGTCAATATTTGGTGGAAATTTATTTTTCAGCATCGTCTCAGCTGCTTGTCTTGTTGTAACGTTGATTTGACATCACGTTATCTTAACATTCACAATAGAGTTCAACGTGTCCATCAAGACTAGATAATATGTTAGTATCACGTCAATTCAACATTACATTATCTCAACCTCTTCATTTCTTGTGTCAATAGAAAGTTCAACCTAATCAGCCTGTAAGTACAATGTTAATTTGACCTCATGTCATCTTAACCTCCTCACTAGTTGTGCTTGTAGAGACTTCAGCATATAGTCAAGGTAAGAACAACATGTCGGTATGATGTCGATTTTAACTTCACATTCTTACCCTCCTCAGTTTGTTGTGTGCACAAAGGCCTCATTGCTTGAGAGCATACCAAATGGATTAGAGTGTCAAAGGTGGACATTCAATGATATTAGAAAAAGGAGGTCAAGAACTTATGGCACTTGGAGATGTTGCTTGCTTCTAAAAATGATATCATCTCTAGTAGTACTTATCGTCATGCTAAGATAGACAAACTTAGGAAGAAACTTAAAGATTCATTTGTACTAATTCAAGAGGCTACAGATAATTTGGATATAAGAGTTCTGCTTTTGAGCCCATCCCAATAGTTGAGCCTATCAAGAAACCCTTTCGGGCTCATAAATTTTATTATTCGCACTTTAGTCCCTAAATTTTTTTAATTAAATTTAGGTCATTTTACCTTCTAAATTTTTAAATTTAACCAATCTCCCCAAAGGATCATATGTAATATTAGAATTTCTAAAAGTGAGACTCAGCTCGGTTGGACCAAAAATGAATATTAAATCGGGAAAGGATCCCAAATTGAGAATGAGAAAAAAAAATTAGAATAAAACCCCGAACAAGGAATGAAACCCAAATCGGGATTTGGAAAGTCGATAAGATCATAACCCCATTATTGGATATGAAAATGGAATCTAATACCAGCAAAGGGGGTACAAATGAATTTGAGATCGGAGTCCCAAGCAAGTAAACTGAAATCTTTGGAAAAAGTCTGTTTTTGCCCGAACGACACCAAAAGATTTGGATTAAATTACCAAAGTTTCCACCAAGGGTAAAAAAGGTAATTTAATTTGTAAAAACAACACAGAAAATAAGGGAAGTCGGGTTAATTTGACCTAAGTCCGGTCGACCTGACTCAGATGACTTACCTGGGAGCCCTCCCCCTCTAACTAAAATTGCTGTCGCACATCATCATAAATGCCACCAAAATTCATCAATTATTGATCAAATTACACCCAACAAAATACAAATATTAGTAGATAACTAAACTAGTGGTCTCCCTATGAACTCAATTGCATTAACTCCACTTGGATTGATCGAATTTGGAATTTAAAGTCAGATTTCCCGTTCTCGGATTCTAGCCAAACCTCCAATTGGGAAAACTAACAATTCTCACTTGTTCGATCACCAAATAAAGTGATTTTGGTTTCAAAATACCACTAACTAACTCCTCTTGAAGTTTGTTGCTAGGTCCCAATTTGTTAGTGGCTGAAAATGCCCCACGAAGGTCATTTCTACCAATCCCGATCCACGATAGACTTTCTACTCGGTGGCGGCAATCTTGCGGTGCCAAATTCTCTGTCCTCCCCTCTACATCTCTATAGCAAGGGCTGACGGGAATAATTAATGGGTAGGAGCCAATAACCACTATCGGATTTGTCGGGTTAAGCCCATTAATGACCAGTCCACGACCAAATTCTCCTACCTCCAACATCCACTTGGCTGGCTACTACCATAAAACGTCTAAGCTCCAACTGCCTCTGGTAAGAATTTCCAACAACTCCACATATAACTATGTTTCAGCCAATTTTGGAAAATGACCGAATTCAACTGTGGTTGAACTGGGTAAGGCCCCCCTCACTTCGACAACAACTCATTAGGAGTATAATGAGATAATTTGGAGGTAGAATGTGAATTTAAAAGTTTATTTGATTAAAGTTCCAAAGATTAGGAACTAAAATAGAATTATGGAAAGTTTGGGGGACCAAATTACAGTTATGGAAAAATTATAGATGTCGAGAATGTGTCATCGACCATTCATGTACTCTAGTTGTTCTCTCCATCCATGCACTCAAGTATACATATACCATAGTTGTCCCCTGCTACCATGCACATTAGTATACATGGATCCCATGGCGATTTGGATGCATAACTTAATCCCTCATTATCCCTCACTTCGAGTCTACCCTAGGCATCGTTACTAACTCGATGGGAGTACTAATGACACCTATATTCACAACAACATGTATATACCAAGCACATCCATATAAACAACAAGCATGCTCAAATTACATTTCTCAAAGTTCAGTCCTTATTACGACTCACTCTATCTCTCAAACACACGCACATAATCAACAAGCATGTTTAGTTCAAGATTCTTGGAGTTCGATACTCATTCCGACCAACTCTATCTCAAATATCAAATCATGGGCACAATGCTCCCATTCTCATAATCCTATCATGTGAATATTTCTTTCCACGGTCTAGGGACCTTATCTCATTAGACATTCAAGAAAATTGTCTTACTTAGTGATCATGTTTTCATGTAGTTTTTTATCACTTGTCAACTCATTTTCCAAAACATGCACCATGCATATTAAAGGTGGTATGAGAAATAGTAAAGTGTATCGATCAATCCAATCATACTCGTCGTCAATACTTCTACTCATAGTTGTAATTGAGACTTGTTCATCCTCACTAGTTTCCTCTTGTGTGATCCCTGTATGAACACTTGTAAAATTTATTCGGAGACGGTCGAAAAGGTGGTTGGAGTTGAGGCGTTTTGAAGCCAAGGTACAATCGAGTCATTCTTTGGTGGTGACCAACCAAGTGGTCGCCGAAGTTGGGAGAATTTGGGATTGACCTCGATTGGGCGAAGCCAGACATACCCGATGGTGGAAAGCTCATGGCGGTCAATGTTTCCCTTGTTGGAGGTTGATCCTTGCTAGTGGGAGGTAGATGAGAGGCAAGCAATCACTTTGACACTAGTGACCATTATAAAGTGGTGGCCAGAGGTGGATGAATTTGGCACCACAATTGTGGTGGCAACAAGCAATTTTTTTGTCTCGTATCTGGGTCAGCCAAAACAACCCTCATGCAACATTTTTCGACCACTAACAAGTCGGGACTCAATTATATAACTCAAGAGAAGTTCATAAGAAGCATTTTGACACCAGAAGCATTTCATTTGGTTGTCGGGTGAGGGACAATTGCTCAGTTGATCACACGATGGTCATGATAGTTTTCAGTATCAGATTTTTGGACTTTGTTTCTAAAATTCTATCTACTTAGGGAGATTTAATGCAATTAACTTCATAGGGAGACCGGTAGGTCAATTATAAGCTTATCTCTGCATTTTGCAGTATGCAATTTAGTCCAAAATCGAATCAATTCGATTCATTTGTATGAAGGTGTGTGATCGTAATCCGTTAGGTGAGAAGGGGGCACACTGACAGTTTCGGAAGAGTCGTGTCGACCCGACTCGGAAGCAAGTAATACAACTTCCTTTATTTTTTTTAAATTAAATTACATTTTTTCCATTCTCGACCCCCTGGGTAATTTAATCTTAAATCTCGATCCTGGTTGGTCGAAGACTAGCTTTTTCCAAAGCTCTAGGTTTTCATACTTGGGAAATCGATCACTAATCCGATTTGATCTCTATTCCCAACTTGAGTTCTCATTCCCATTCTCAACCTCGGTTTTTGATTTGATTGTATTTTTAATCCCAGTTCGAGGTTTCATTATTGTAGATTTCATTTCTGATTTATATTTTGATTCTTGGTTTCTGAGCCAATTGAACTTAAACTCCAGCTTTGGAAGTTCTGGTATTACAATAAATTTCACTCATATTGTGCATAGGTCAGGTAAGTATCAAATTTCATCATAATCTTATAAACATTTTAATATCTACATTGAGTACCTAAATTTCTATTTAGGTAGTTTAAAAAGAATTTAAAGTAATATTTAATTTAAAATAATATAATAACAATTTTTATTTTCTCCTCTATTTTCCTATAACCATGTAAATTAATATTTTTTAGTGGATATATATATATATATATTCTATCAAATATTTAAATAATATAATTATATTCTTTTATTATATAAAATAATAATTAATTTCAGACAATATTTTTAAATTTTATTAACATACTCTTTTATTATTTATTTATTTAAAAATTATTAATACCTTTATATCATAATTTATAATTAATTACAAAATTTGGAGGATTAGAAATATAATAAAAAGGTATACCCACTTCTCGTACTTCCACAAGTTATCAAGAGAGGTGGGTTACATCACTATTTTACTCATTTAACAATTTTATCATTAATATTTGTTTATCATCAATTTTCCAACCGATAACACACTTAATGAAATTGTCATTGTTATGCATCAACATAAAGTCCACCTATTAGCTAACCAATTGATACCAAGTAGTGCGACTAACTCACAAGTCTTCATATGCAAAATCTAGAAATTGCACATAATTTTTTGTACATATTTATTAGTACGATAAAATATAAATATCATAAAAATGATAAAATAATAAATAATTAATCACTTATAGGATAGAAAAATATTATTAGAGAAAGCTTATAAAATATCACAAATAAAATTTTGGTATAACTTATAATTTACTGAGTGATTTATAGATAAAGTGATTGGAGTGAAAGTTAAGTTATTGATTTGGAGTTGTTAATAATTTTTAATAACTAGTTTAAAGGTAGATAAAATGAGATAATAATTATTAATAAAAAATTTAAAAATTTACTATTTTAATTAAATTAAATAATTTATTAACTATTATATATAATTAAATTATATTAAATATATTTTGTACAATAATTTTTTATGTATAATATTTGTATTATATATTTATATTATATAATTTTATAAAAAATATTATTAATATATACATTTATTTAAAGTATATAAAAATAAAAATGAATAATAACATAAAAAATAAATTAGAGTATTAAATTAATTTAAATAATGTGGGCTACCTGGAATAAATGGTTGAATAATTAAGTGAATTTAACAATAGATCCATGGCAAGAGAGAGAGAAATGGACAAAGTTGGAACATGCAATCTACCCAAAATTCTACATCAACTAGGGTAAAGGTTTACATCAAAGTTTGGCAACAGTCCATTAGTTAGGCTGTAGCTTCAGCCAGCTAATGGTTTCGTGAACTCAAATGGGAATGATTGAGAAAGAAAGATTTGTAGAAAATTTGGGAGTTCAGATCTTATGGCATGGAAACGAGGGAAAAACATATAGGGGACAAGAGTAAGACAAGCTCAAGTTTCCAAGCATGTCATGCACCCACCAAATGTACTCTATTTGGGTGAACTGATATGAGTTTGTGTTTTGGACGGAACGGCAACATTCCCTCGATCATTCATTATTCTGTCAAATTCGAAATCATTAGTAAGCTCCATGGAGAGGAGACGATGGAGCCCAGGGAATTGGCAGTTCCCTTGACCTTGACCTTAAGCGTAGTCTCTTACTATCGTTTGTGAAAACCTCTTACTTTTTTTTCCTATTGAAGCGATGGGGCCACAAGACATCTGGTCTTCGTCTGCCACCCGAAAGGTGCTAGAATGGCCAGCCTGTTGAGTGACCGTGACTTGCGAATTTAAGGGGACCTTTTTTTTTTCTTTTCTTTTTGTATTTTATCAAACGATAATATTAAACAAATAATAGACATCTTTCATGTTATTTTACTTTTAAAAATTGTACATATATAGTGCATATGAATATGTGAAGGGTGTTTTTATTAGATGATGTAATTAAAGATAACGCATAATGCCGAACCAATGATCTAAAGCTCCAGGGTCGGTCCACTTTCACTCTTTCCCCACAATTGTATTTGTACATGGCCGGCCACCCATTTGTCATCTTCTTATCCTTAGTCGAATACTTGGCATGAAGCACTGTCCCCTGCTCTCTTCAGCCAAACAATGCTCAACCTCTCAACTTTTAACCATCCATCCATATTGACACACTAGACCCGTTTGGCCAAATAGGGATCAACATCGCACGCCTCTAACCACTGAGCATACTATGATCGGTAGACATTTACTTTAAATGGGTCATCATCATTTTGAATTAGACTGATCGTAATGGAGATTTCCGAGCTGTTGTAGCCAGCCGGCCACAGACGTTTCAGATAATGTCTGGTGGGGGAGAAGGGAAAATGATCATATCTGGTGCACTCGTTGATCATCAACTAAACTTTAGTCTGTGGGGGATCCTCCCCCTATCCAAGAGACATGTGACTGTTCGTCTAGCCATCCACATACCACTGGCTCCATCGGTGGCGGTGGTATTCAATCCCCTTATCCGAGTGACCATTATCGTTCTAGGGTGACCATACATGATCATACCTTTCTCATATATATAAATAATGTGGGCTAAATATAAAAGAAAATATTATATATATAAGTTTTAAATGGTTTAACCATTTAAAAATAATAAATTTTATTTGGATATTTACACACTACAATTTTGCATATGGTATTTTGGTCAATCACATCACACTTTTCACCTACCCGTAACAAAAATTCGTATGTAGTATTACTAAATATTAAGAAAAAATGTTTAGTTTGTGGTCATTGTCCATAACTTGTAGCTAATTATTCTTAACAAGAGTCGATTCTAATTTAAAAATTGCATGTGAAAATACCTTCATCTTCATCTTCATCTTCATCTTCCTCGCCTTTCCTTTCGCCTTCAATTATTGGAAATGGAATGCCGAGTCCCTCTTCCACTGTGGTCCATCCCCTTTCCCTGCTGGGTCGATGGAGGGAGACGTTGCACTCCTCTCTTTCTCTGTTTGTCACTGCAGCGGGGCCCGGGCTCTAATTTGGTGTTTAACGAGAAAGTGATGCGCTGGACGCTTTGGGTGATGCGATGGAGATTTGTCCTTTGCAAGATCCGTGAGGTGAGGTGTTTCGTGGTGAATAGTGTTTAGATTGTCCAATTAAACTATACACAAAATAATATGTTATATACACTGAAAACTTTCTCGGCACGAAATTCGAAGATGCATTTACTATTGGGCAGTGGCTTTTAGCAAAAGCTGTGATGATTCCAACTGAACCTACCTTTTGATGATACAAGCGAAACTCATTTATCGTACTTTCACATGGGTTTTGATTTGGAAATGTCACGAAAAAAGCTTTATCTGCTCCCATGAATCTTACTGGTACTTTTTTTCTCATACAGAAAGTCTACGGATGGGTTGGGTCACGGGCGGATGAAATGAGAGAAAGATAATGGCCAACGATTGTATATTGATTCACATATCCGCTTGATCTATATGCACTTACTTCCCATATTTAAGCTTCTAATCTACTAATGGCGAGGCTTGAAACACCATCGCCATGCTACCTCATAACATCATGGCCTCTGCATGAATTCTCTTGTGCACATTGTAGATAAAGTGTCCTATTCATGACGTTGCATCTTATGAGGATACAACGAATGAATGCAATATTATATAGTGGAAAAGAAAACAACGTCTATCAAATTTTTGGGTGTGAATAATACTTCGGTGACTTCTGATGTCCTCTCATTGTTGGGTTTTAGTGTTATTCTCTTCCAATTTAGGGCCCCCTGGTGGTGGGAGCTGCTTTATTAATTGGACCTCGAATATTCAGGCTGCCCATGAAGAACGGTATCCTTTTTTTATTTTTGGCCTGAAAATGGAGGCTTTAGAAATTAACCAATAGCTTCTTCTTTGATCAATCAAATCAATCAAAGTTTTAAGTTTTCAAATTCTAAAAGTGCATTAATAATAAAGCAATGGTATGGTATAGTTATGCGTGAGGCTTAAAAACGACCACTCAATCAATTTCGTACATTGATTAAACCGTCTTTAAATTTGTAACAACGGAGTGTATTCTGTTATGCCATCGCATGGGCTCTACAAATGGAATAGCATCCCGCCCAAGTTGCCTTCCCGTAGGTATGAGAACTCAGTCCAGGAGCCGCCTTTTCCTTGGCCTGGTCTGGTCTGGTCATTCCCTTCAAAAGGGATAGTTCTCAATGGGTGTCACCATCTCCCTCTATAATCATTCTTCCTTACCCGCATGCTGCATATTGATACGGGTAAACAACTATTGCTTATGAACTCTACAAGTAGCTATATTGGTTTGAGTTGATTAATGAAGACACAAGTATTCTTGAGCAAAAATATCAATTCGTACATCATCTATAGGATAGTAATGAATCGCCTTGAAGTTGCTATATGATCCAGAAGATTGTGAGGTGGATTCATCGTAAGGATGAGAGACAGGAAGTAAAACCCCACAAAGTAACTACTCCTTCAATAGGGTGATTTATCTTCTTGCAGCTCTTCTTCTCAGATCACACACAAACTCAGAATTTCTGTGTTGTCATGTGTTTCCATCTGGGGGTACAAGGCAAAGCTGGGTTTCCATATGGGGTGCTATTCGGTGGAGGACATAAATGCAAAGGTGATGATGAAGAGAACAGCAGCCACATGGGAAGCATGGAAGAAGATCAGCAAGTAACAGCAGCAACACCAGCATGATTCATCGTCTGACAACTGTGATCATCATCATCGGTAAGAGCAGCCACATGGGAAGCTCCCGGTCTCGGATGATCAATGTCCATGTAACAGTCCAAATCTTACAGACGATCGGCTTTCATTAGCTTTCCCGGATCGCAACTTTGTATGTGTTATTTGGGTGTGAAAGTATGATAAGACAATATTTATATTTTGTGTACAGACCTGATATCTCAAGTACGTTAAAACAAACCGCAGACACCCTACGAAAATTTTACAGTACCCGAAATGTTGGGATGAATATGAAAAATGTATGAAAAAGTAGGGAAGAAGATGACCAAAAATGGGAGCTAAAGGAAGCTCCTCCAGACTGGACCTGTGTACACGTGAATTGGAGTATATATAATTATTTGTCGACGTGTTTAGTATTTATCCTACATTATTAATCTGTGGAAGTTTGCTTCCCTCACTATAGTTGGTTACTTCTTCGGTGGATGGGACATGGGCAGAGCTGGATGAAGTCACAGCTTGAGCTTGAGCTTGAGCTTGCTGCTGGTGTTGTTGTTGGTGTTGGTGTTGGTGTTGGTGTGCCATCATTGAAGGAATCCCCTGATCTACCATTTCAGGCTATACACCCACCAAATAAACCATACGTGAATGAACATTTTCCTTGGATCTGATTTGCAATATTTCAATCATGTATCAAAAGCTAGACCTTCATGGATTGGTAAGGAGTTGGTGGCATGAAGGCTGAAAGGAGCTCGGTGGAGGTGTAGTTGTTGGGCCATGAAGGGAGGCTTGTGCTGGCGGCCATCGGGTACCCGCAGGCCTCCAAGCCGCTGATTCCAACGGTTCCCTGTGCCAGCGTATCGTAGATTGCCTGCTGGGAGCCATCGTTCCTGCACGGGCCGGTCGGTTCAACCGATACAAAGCCGAGGTTTACATCCTACATAAAAGGAAGCTAAGTCTCATGGCTTACCTTATCGGAATGGAGGGTGTGTCTGGCCCAACACAAGCTGGGATGCCGGAGTTGTGCCCGTTTTCCGGCAGCCACATGACCACCGCATTCTCTAAAGATGTTGGCACACCATCTTGTGCGTCCAGGTATATCTTCAACAGATAATATTTTCCATTCAGTGGGCCAAAAGTTGATGATAATAATGTTGCTGAAGGGGCAACAGCAGCAGCAATAAGGATATGCCTTCTGTCTATCAGTATGTATTCACCTGTAAGTTTGATGGGTCGTCATAAGCCGAGGACTGGCCGCCGAGCAGATACTTCTAAATTGAGCAGAAGAAGAAGAAGAAGAACGTGGGATACGTCAGAAGGATCTGATCCTTTTTAGCGACAAGGCATACTTGTATAGATATGGTGCAGTTGGACCGTTGTCTTTGTACAATCAACTCCATAAATGTAGAAACTCGATGCTCTTTACAGCTCGAGGATGGGCTTCTGCGTACCTTTCTTTCCGTGACACGGGCTAATGTATCCAGGAGGTTCTTCTCGCACGCATCGGTCTCCTCTTGTGATGTAAATGTGAGGGGGTCTGGCTCAAATATCCTAAGAAAATAGCCAACATTTCTTAGGATAAGGACGCGAATCGAATTGCAGTCTCTTGCCATGTCAAATATACATACATACCTAAGCTGCTCCTCGGCCGAGCGGAGCTGATGCTGCAAGTTGTTAATCTCTTGCTGCAGCTCCTGCGGAATAAAGTTGAGACAAAATATCATATCAGCAGGTAAGATAAAGAGTATACTATCCCTGCAACAATATTGGTAGCCTTGATGACTGTCTCTTTTACCTCCAGATTTGGATTCGGTTCCACTGGACTGTTCGATCACATATTTTTTGGACGTAGGCAATCCAAGAAAGGAACTTCAGATTAGCCATAAAATTAAAGATGTATGAATACAATGAAAAGCCAGGCCATCCACAATTCTATGGCAAGTTTTGAGTTAACAAATGCATTTTGCTGCAAGAGATTAATTAAGAAAGTCGGAGATGAAGAAAGTCGAGTGATGTACTTGGCAATCTGAAGAGCTATGTCGTTTTCTGTCTTCAATTTCTTGAGCGCACTGATCAGATACTGCATTCACGTTATCCACAGCTATTAAGAATCGTTCGTTATACAGTCTGATAAAACAGCAAATTAGAGATGTAGAACTGTATCTTCCTGCATGATCACCTCCTTGTTTTGAACAATCCTGCAAAAACCGAATGCCAAGAAAGGAAGATCGTGTAAGAATTATGGTTTACGGAATTCATTCGATCACAACGAGTTGACGAACGGAGCGGATGTGATCGTTCACACGTACGTACCCTTTTCGCTCGTCCTCCGACGTATCCAAGTAACGCGTGAGAACATCTTCGATCCTGCAGAAAGAAAGAAAGAAAGAAAAGAAACCCTAACAAATAATAAGGAAAACATTAACATTATCATCACTAGCTAGATAATAGTGATCGGAGCTAGGGTCCGGACCGACCTCTTCCGACCGGAGAAGTGATTGAGCTTGTTGGACGGGGAGAACATGATGAGGGCAATATCGATGTCGCAGAGGACGGAGAGCTCATAGGCCTTCTTGATGAGACCATTTCTACGCTTCGAATAGGTCACCTGTCGGTTCGTGCTGTTCTCGATCCTCTTGATCTGGAGCTTCACCCTCCCCATCGCTGGATCCTAGCAGATAGAGACAGACACACCCAACAAAGAGGAGAGGATAGACACTGTAACGTAATCCAAAATCCTTTGATCAGCTTAATTATGAACCAACGATCATCTGAATAATTAGGGGGCAAGAGGGGGACAAATGAGGGCTTTCTTGGCCACCCCAGCTGGCCAGCCAAGCAATATAAGTGGCAGTGACTGGTCGTCGTGTCTCGATACCGCAGGATCTATGAGGCGGTACATTTAGTGCTAAGGGGAATCAACAACACGGGAAACTATCGGTTTTTTCTTTTCTGCTCAGTCTTTGGTCATCCTCCTCCCATTCCTCAGCATCTGCTAAAGCGCATTCCTAGGCTACATTGGCGGTGGTAGAGCTGTCCATCACCACAAATAGTTTTGGTTTGTTAGTGAGTTTGAGAAGATGAGTGAGAGAATCAAGGACTTATCCTCTGGTTATTAGAGTATACAGTATAATCTCTTAGGCTAATCCGCATATGATATACCATAGAAACTATAACCATTCTTTGAGATAAATCAATTTTCTAAACAAAATAGAGTTATTATTCTGGTGAAATTATGTATTATATATATATAATACATAATTTATATATAAATATTTTATTTAACTTATATTAAGTATATATTTTAAAAAGTATAAATTAAATAATTATAAGTGAATTTTATATATAATCAAAATTGTATAAAATTAATTTGAAATAAAAAAAAATTTATACCAATGCATATATAATTCTCTAGGCATAGGGTTATTTGAATAAACTATATAATTTTATATAATTTTAAAACTATAAAATACGAATTTAAGTTGGTTATTTGTATTTTATGGTAATTAATATATAAAAAAAATATTTAACTTAAATTAAGTATAATTTGTGTCAATAATTAAAAAAATATATTTTAAATATTTTATTAATTAAAAATTATATATAATCAAAATTTTGTATAATTAATTTTAAAGTATACATTTTGCCCAATTATATATTTTCTATTTATATGATATTGAGAGTAAATTATATAATTTTAATGCCACTAAATTAAGTGTATATATTTTTTAATTATAAATTATATATCATTTTTAATTAATAAAATTATAAGTAAAACTTATATATAAATAAATTTTTATTTAAGCAATTTAAAACCATAAATTAAATTATTTACACAAATACATTTATTATTCTCAATAGATATACAATTTTGTGAATAAATTTTATAATTTTAGTACCCTAAAATATTATATTTATGTTATGTATTTGTATAATATCATAATTTATCTATTTAACTTAAATTATATATATTTTAATTATAATTCAAAATAAATATAATTTTAAATTTTTTATTAAGTAGAAATTATATATAATTAATAAAACAAGTTTGTTGATTGGAAACTCCAATTATTAGATTGGAAATCTAATTTGAAAGGAGAATGAGTATCAACCGAAAATTTGTGAACAAATTAGATTGTAAATATAAAATACGAAGCGTAAAAATATAATTTTAAAAAAAATGTGAAATTATAATAAAGGTAATTGAGTCACGTCACTAGATTCGATCTAATTTCCACCATCCCACCCGAAAATACTACGTGCTTCTCGTCCCACTCCCGGTTATTACACGCCATCAAAACACATGATTTAAAAATACATAAATTAACTCAATTTTCTATCAAATTACATACAACAAAACCTATTATTTAGCTTACAACTCTCATACAAATTTTTTAATATTAATTTAGTTATATTCTTCCCCACTCAATTAAATTTATTTTACAAAGTCATAAAAACTGTTACTGGATACACTATTGACCACCAAAATATCAACCTCAAAATTATGTATTACCCGACCATCAAATGAAGTAATCATTATCTCTAAAAGATTTCTCTTAATTTTGTGATAACGTACTCACTCAAAAGTGTTCAGAAATCGTATTTCTTATAAAGAAAAATTACACACCAATGTCAGCCTTTAGGGCCAAATTTTGTCACCTCCTACTACCCCTCGAATCGGTATTGGTGACAAAATAACTCTTGCTCTCCTTTACCTCCCAAAAGTATTGCCCAACCTCTAGAAAGGGCTTTTCGACTGCCCAAGCCAATTTTCAATAATGAGTCTATTGTTTAACTTTCAAATGCAACCATTCCCGAAATTTGGCCAGCTTCGATAACACTCGATCAACCACTACTACATAACGATTCGCCTAGTCCTTTGCTTCATTTCTCCTACCTTCCAGCTACCGGTACCTTCTCCAATAAGTATTTTCGATCACACCTTTGGTAGATCAGTTTCAACTGTTTTTGGAAAAATAATCAAATTTGGTCAAGGTAAAACTCTCAACTCATCTCACGGGCACTTAGAAGATAAATATAAGTATTTGGTATATATTTGTGAAAATTTAAGTCGGTTAGAGTGTTTTCAAAGTTGTACTAAAGTGTAAACTTTAAAAAGTTCGAGGCTAATTTGTAAAAAAAGAAAAACTTGTTAAAATAATCTTAAAGGTAATTTTGTGAAAAATAAAAATCTTATAAATAATTTTTAATAGTTTAGGGGTAAAATAATCATTTTTGATAAATTGATGGAAAAAAAGTTATTTTTGGATGAATAATGAACAAAATGAGTATTTTTGCATAAATGATAGCAAAATTGTAATTTTGCATAAATAGGAAAAATGGTTAGTTTTGTCAAGTAAAGTGTAAATAGTAATTTTGGAAAGTAAAAGATAAAATAAAAGTTTTTGAATTTATTGGGTAAAATGGTAATTTTTTAAACATGGATGTCTTAATATTATTTTTGGAGAATCATGAATTAACGATCATTTGCATAAATTTTGGAGAAATTTTACTATTTGAATAAATGTTCGGGAAAAAAAATTTGTTGATGCACTAATTAGGTGAATCGTGCATTAGGGGAAAAATCATAATTATAAAAAATGGGGTGGTATAAAGTATATTGATATAGATCAACTTCAAAGAATTTTTATATATTGTAATAATATGTATATATTATTTTTAGTAACTTATATACTTACATAATGACTGTACAAGCCGAATACAAAAATTTCTATTTCTTTCGGGATGAATAAGTCTCGAATAACGAGTGAGTGAAATTTTCAATTTTGTAATCGATTGAATCAAAATAGTTAATACTTCACCTTTTATAAAAAAATTATTATGGATACTTTAGAAATATTTTGAATATGTAGATAGAAAAGCTAATACAAAGATTATTATAATATTTTGAACGTGATAGTCTATAATAAACGAGTGTGAACCAGATGGTTTAAAAAAGGGTGAGAGTACCTTTATCATATTTATGAAAAAATGCCAACACCCATATTTATAAAAAGGGTTAATATCTATTTTTATGAAATAGTTTAGACTAATAGTTATGAAAGAGGTATATGACCATTTATTTAAAAATGGGCTAATACACATATTTATAAAGTGGCTTATACTAATATTGATAAAAATAACATCTGATTAATTGTTTATGAAGCCGATAATGCTCATTTTTAAAAAGTGGCTTAAGTCAATATTTATAAAATGGACATATCATCTAATGTTTATGAAAAGTACTAATACTCATATTTATGAAGTGGTTAATGATAATATTTATGAAGTGGTAATATGACACAATGTTTATAAAAAAAACTAAGGTCCAATGTTTAAGAAAGAGGGTCAAATATTTGTGAAAATGAGCTAAAACCTAATATTTATGAAAAATGGTTTAAAATTCAATATTTAGAAAATAATAAAATTATCTAAAAAAAAGGGTTAAGATATAAGTTATTTATAAGGAAGGAATTAAGTACCTAAGACTTAAGTTGTTTATAAGAAATGGGAGTGTTATAAGAAGAAAAGGAGGTTGTGGCCCGTGCGAGACATACGAGTATTCACATGATGTTTTCTTTGAAAAATAAATTTCTCTATATTAGTATGATGTGACAATTACAAATGTGAATTATCATAAAAAAAAATGAGAGGGGTAGGATCGACAAATAAATGTTATATGACGAACTTATTCATTGTGTGCTTGGTATATATTATTTGTGAATGATAAGTAATCGACAGGACACCTAATTAGAGGTAGTGTCGATATTTATATATTGATGATGTGGTAGAAGAGGAATGACATAATATCTAGGTATATTTATGGCGTGTTAGAAGGAGAATTTCATAATATATGGATGTTCGATGATATTGTGTCGACATCATTATGAGAGGGACGATCATTTTATAATGTATTTTACGAGTGATTACCGTGGCACGCATACTACTTATAGCCTCGATGGATCATGTGTGAGACATTTTTTGGTATGGTTGGGTCATTACGTTTGCTTTATCATGTATTTCTTCGTTTGTGTGTGTGATTGGAAGTAGGATTTCATGATTACAACCCAACTCAACATACTATTCATAGCCCTAACAAACTCGACAACCTGACTTCGGCTCCATAACTATTGGCCCAACGAGTTCGACGACCCGACTTCGGCTCAACAACTACTAACCCAACGAGTTCAACTATCCAACTTCAGCATAGTAGTTAATTCACACAATTATCCGATTATAAGAGTATTTTCAAGCATATATGTCACGCCCCGACCCAGTTTGGTCGGATCCCCGTGATCAACCCGCCACTCTCTCGGTTTATTAAAGGGTTTCACCTTATCGTAAACCGTAAATAGTAAGGCGTCCTTTAACTTGCACCTTTTTCCTGGAATAGCATAATCAAAACTGTATGAAATTTAAAACTTTACATACCTGTATTACAGGCATCTTAATTGACGGTCTTTAAGGGGAGGCTTTCCGGGATTTCTTGAAAGGGATATAAGGGAGGGGGTGAGTACGACTACTCAGTGAATGGGTTTTTAAAAGCTTTTGACTTTTAAGAAAAATATTTATATGGAGTGTGCCAGACTCTTTTGTTTTCAAAAATCCCATCATTTAAAAATTTGGATTTTTCCATTATTTCTTAGTTACCACAGTGTGTTATCACCCAACACACATCCTTCATCATGAAGGTTACACACATTCGCAAGTCAGTATCACTACTGAACCCGCTAGTGGCTTCAGAGCGACTTTTCCTGCCACCCGGATAGAAGTACAACCACTTCTACCCTGGGAATGAGTGGATGCACGTGACATCCGATCCATAATCTCGAAATCACTTCTCCGTGTCCGTATGAGGACAGAGACCTCATCCTGTTCCCACCCCGGTCTCATGCGCTTAGTGCTACTCCAGATTTCGCACAGACACCTGGAACGACGAACTGCCCTTATAGCCACCAGGTCGTCCAGTGCCCTTAGGACTCATCACTACCCCTCATGGGCGTCTTGATGATCCCGTACTCACAGTGCATACACAAATAATGTTTTCTTATATTGCCATGTAATCTGTGGTGCCACTGGTCCAATGGCCCCACTCTCAACTCAACCCGCAGCTATTTGTCTTGACTAGTCCGTCGACCTGTCATGTCACACTGCCACTAGTTGACTGAGCATATCGGTCCTATCTTGGTACCATGGCCAAAAAATTCACTTATTAAGTTTTATGGCACATATATCATGTTCATTTACGAGCTCCTACTTGTGCCAACTAGCCTTGGGCCCACTATATGAGATTTTTAAAAAACTGGGCATTCTAGTCCTCAAGTTCCAAAATCGAGGCCCCCGACCTATAAGAGCTATTCGAGCTCCCGTCGAGAAAGTCTCCCAAATTGTTTAAGCATTGGCACATCGTCAGGGGAGAGCACTTCCGACAAAAATAGGTTTTTACTGTCTATCATACCGACCGGTATAAGGACATCTCCATTCATAACCGATGAAAGGGTTTTCAACTTCATTCGAGGAAGTCTCATCATACCAACCGGGTATGATCTAATTACAACCCGTAAGTTATTTTTTTTTTTCGCATAACTTTCACATCACTTTCTCTAAGTAGTGATGATTAAAATACCACTAAATAGTGGGTTTTTATATCGAGGCACTTATCATCCCCAACCGGGTATGATGTTAGTAAACTCACTCACCCGTTAATGCCGTGAATTCCAATAGACTGGTTCTTTGTATTCACACGAGCTTGTCCTTGTTGGCGTTCCTGGTATTTAACGTTCCTACACGATACGAACAACCTTGTTCATTATTACTCGGCATAACAGCCTTCATTCATTAATGAATTAGAAAACACAAACTTTTAGTTATTTGCAATCAGGTCCCTAAAGTTATTTCTCTTTAACTTTAAGTCCCTAATGTCGGCTTTTCCTCAAATTGAGTCCCGTAACTTTTAAAATTTATCATGGGACCTCAATTTATTCAATTTCACCAAAAAGGGGTTTAATTTTCCAAATTTCCAATTTGGTTCCCTAATTTTTCCAAAATTACCATTTTGCCCTTCTTTCACAAAAACGGTAAGTTTTTCCCCAAATTTTCCAAAATTCCTCAATTGGTCCTCCAACATTATTTTCATGCCCAATTGACCCTCAATTTCATAAAATTGTATTTTGGCCCCTTTGAATTTCAAAAATCCCCAAATTTTCCCCCAATTTCAACTCTTCAACACTACCGAATTTGATTTCATCAAATTAACCGATCAAACACTTCTAATTATTGAAATTGGAGTTGAAATTGAGTTCCTATATGTTCATATGATTCTAAGAAACTTTGAATCACAAATTTTAACGTCAGAACGAGCTCAAACGGAGCTTTGCCGGAAAACGGACTGTAGAGAGAGAAAGCTTCGATTACTCACCGGTGAAGGCACGACAGTCCGAGCTTTCGATCTGGGCAGATAGGTCTCGTCCTAAGGTTCATCCTAAAATCAAGTATTGTATCAATTGATGCGGAATTGGATTAGAATTTCGTCATTGAAATTTGGTCGACTCTCTCTCTAGCACCGATCGAAAATTATAAAGGGGAGCCGAATTGGCTTACCTTTCGGTCCTAATTCGGCCGTGGAAAAGCTGAGGAAGTGTTGGGAGGGCTTGGTTTGGCCTGAGGAGGGCTTGAAATGGCCGATTCCAGCTTGGCCGAAATAGGGCAGCTTCAGTCCGCCGGAGTTGCTTCACTATTCCATCATGTCAGCGCTTCTCCAACGATTCTCGGATTGACTGGAGTTTGCTATCAAATAGCTGTCTTCTCCCCAGTTCTAAAGAGCCTGACCTTTGTTCAAGTCAAAGCTCTGGTTCGAGTTTTATCGGGAAATGGAGCAGTAGAGAGAGAGAGAGAAAAGTGTTCAGGTGTGAGGAGAATGAAATGGGGATGACCTCTTTATATAGTCGTAAAACCTGTGTATTAAATGGGCGAGATTTATTACTAGTATTAATATTGCCATAAATTATTAGTATTAATTCCGATAATTTAATTTCGGTATTAAATTATTTGTATTAATTCCAATAATTTAATTTCGGTATTAAATTATTTGTATTAATTCCAATAATTTAATTTAGGTATTAAATTATTGGTATTAATTTTCAATGTTTCTTTTCCAATGTTCTTATGGAATCTAGTTCACCTGAACCAATTTAATTTTTGCTTTCTAATTTGTCTTAAGTTTCTTTTCCAATGTTTAATAAATCCTTTGGATCAACCAAAAGTTGTAAATTTTCATATTGCTTATTCCCAAATATAAACCAGTTTGGTTTTCTTATTCAGTTTGACCGGTTCTTTTCCCGGTTTTCCTTAACTCAAATATGCGGGGTTTACAATATAAGCCTTAACTGGTATACAAACCTACGCCCGTGCCCATTGGCCTTGACCCCACTTGAGCAATACTAGCTCTACTATCACATGATTGATGGTTTAATCATGACAGTCTCCCAAAATGTTTAAACTCGTTCAATTAGTTGGGGGATAGTCCTGTAAAACCATTTTTAATTCAGGAAAAGTGTACTAATTAGCCCAACCGGACATGATGCTAAACCCACTCACCCGTTATGCAATGACTCATCTTTCCCAGGCTAGTTAATTGGTACTCCTAAGACGTTCCGCGGTTGTAGGTCAACATTTTTCTCTTTTACCTACAATAATCTAGATAGGGAACATTAAGTCTCCATTCACTTCTTAATTTCTTGAATTCTACCATTGTGATAATCCACTCCCGGTGAAATACCAAATTTTATGAATTTGTTAATTTGTCAAAATTCTCATTCAAACATTGAAGTTCCAATTTTTACCTAATTGCAATGAACCCCCCCCCCCCCCCCCCCCAATTTTCCCAAAATTACCAATTGGTCTTTAATTTCCCAAAAATTTCCAAATGGATCCCCAATTTCTTCTAAATCACCGACCGACCTCCAATTTTCTCAAAATTGCTAATTGACCCTCAATTGAAAAATAATTACACTAAAGTCCTTTAATATTTAAAAATTTACAATTTTGCCCAATTTCTTCAATTTTTTGTATTTTGATCCTCGAATCTGTGTTTCATCAAATTGACCCCTCAAATCCAGATAATTGCTCCCTAGCATGATACTAATCATTTTCTCCACCTTCCTATGACTTAATTATTCTTTGAATCATTGATTTTGACCCTAAAATAAGCTCAAATGGAGTTTCGCCGAAAAACTATACTTAAAAAGAGAAAGCTTCGAAAGCTTATCAGCGGGGGTGTGGTTGTCGAAGCTCTGGATTTGGGAAGTTCGCTCTCGTCAGGGTGGTCCTTTGAGTATCGAGAATAGTATCAATTAATGTACTAAGTAGGGAGAATTTGATCAGTGAAGTTTTGTCACTTTTTCTCTCTAAAGCTTAATTGTTCCGATGAGTAGAGGCAGAGGGTACTTACGTGAAGGCTTCAGTGAGGTCGAGGGTTGGTCAGGAAGGCTCGTGGGAGGGTTGGTTTAGATGTAGAAGGTTTGGGGTGACCAAAATTTGGCCTGACTAAAACACGCTACTTTGGGTCCTTCAGAGCAATATCATTATTTGGGCTTTTCGGCATTCCTCCAACAGTCCTCGGGTCAGATGGAGGATGTCGCTGACCCTTTTTAGGGAAGTATACACATTGTGAGAGAGAAGAGCGACAAGCAGAGAGTCTTCACTCGCTAAGGTACGAATTTACCTTTAAATTATTTTGATTACTCTAATTTGGAAAAACTATTTAACAACACATCTTTACTTTTTTTGTCCTAACCTAGTTGAGATACCCGACTGGTACAAGGAAAGGTGGCGGGTTGCTCATGGAGTTTCGACCGAACCAGATCGGAACGTGACATGAATAGTCGTGAATAATATAATGTTGTATACATATTATTTATAGGAACATATATATACATATTAAATGAGTGTGCAAGAAGAGCATGAAAAAATGTGTGCCTTTGGGATGAACAAGTCCCGAATAAACTATAAGTAAATTTATTGACGGTGAGTTCAATTGAACCATACACTTTACGACTTTCTAAAATCCATATATATAAATATATATATATGTGCTTGTTTTAAAATTTTATTTCAATAAAACATGGGTCTTGACCTTATTTGAGTTCGAAAATGTACATTGACCCACCTTTTAAATAGATGTATGATATTTGTGTGTATGAAGTAAGTGTAGACCCCATGAGGCCATATTGAATAATTAATTACATGGATGATCTAATGAGAGGTTTACGCTTGATTTTTTGGATATGTGATATTATTGATTTTGATGGGAGTATACACATGTGGGGCATTTATCATCTAGGAGTAAGATTGTCTAGGACATAGTCATAAAAAGGGGAGTTGCATATCCTAAAGTACCTAGGCTCCTATAGGGTGTTTGATGTGGGTTCACATATATGGGTTTTGCAAGGAAGGTAATAATTTTCCTCCATATACCGAAAATCAATGAATGAGCATTGGCATTAAATGAGTGGTAATGATGTTGCCAATGATTAAGATAAAAAACCTCATGCATGGAACCACTAAAATTCAAATGACAAATTTGATGGTGTAGAATCCAGTCTAGATCTCTTATACGTGATAATACCAAAGGTAATTTTTAACTATATTGTGTTCTTATATATTTTATAATAAAGTATATTTTTTATAAATAATTAATATATAAACCACTAGAAATCTAAATGACAAATTTGTTGGTGTAGAATCCAGTCTAATTCTCTCACATAAAATGTAACTTTTAACTATATTGTGTTCTTATATGATTTATAAGAGATCTAATGAGAATTTTAATATGAACATAAGATAAAGCATATTTTTTTATAAATAATTAATATATAAGAAAATATCCATATTAGTATTTTGAGTAAAGGTCATCATCGAGTACATAACTACTCGTTTGTTAGTTACTACATTTAGAATACATTAGTTCACCTCACTCACTAATTCTTTTTAGGTTAAAGGCAATAATGAAAAGATTCTTGAGTAAGATTAAGATTCTAATGATATTGAAAATTATGGAGAAAAGTCACAAATGTGTTTACGGTTATTCTCGGGAATTTCACGAGTATTTATAAATATTTATATTTTATCTATAAAAGTTTCAAATGTTTTAAAAAAAGTGTGATATAAATTTTTATTTTAAGTATTATATCATGTCGATACTATAATAGTGAGTAGCTTATTATAATAATGTTGGAAGTGGTATAGATGGTTGTTAATGGTAAGACCTGAAAATCGAGTTGGGACATAACAAAATAAATTACTATTCACATTATTGTGGTCATTGTTACCTCTCAAAAATGGATAATCCGGCAACTTTACATTAACAAGGCTTTCCAACATAGGTATCTTTATAAAGAGGTATATATAGTACAATAGTCTAGTTTCACTAATATTGTGTTAACAACTCAATCATTATCTGAAATGACTTTTAAGTAGTCGCCACATATAGTTTCTTTGATGTGAATCTGACAAATAGTCCACAAATTTACAAGTTCAATCAATTGAACGGAGTTGAACAATTTATCACCAAATAGGATAAATACTTATTTGAGACTACAAGAGGACTCAATAATAAGGTTAAGGGCTAAAAGGTTCAAATAGACTTTATATGAGCTGATTAAAGAGATTGCAGAAAATATAAGTGGAAACTCATGCCCAGGTCTAAATTTAATTAATGAGTAAAAATTTATTAATATAATAAACCTTCTAGGATATTAAATGATAATATTATATATTTAATTAGTTAAATTTAGATTTTTAAAGTAGTTATTAAAATATCTTAGATATTTAGATTAGATATGGTTCGCATGTAACTATAATATATATTTTCCTTATTTTTAGGCTATTCAGTTATTATATTTGCCTATAAAAGCATACTTCAGAGCATTGGAGGACGTACAATTTGAAATTTCAATCTTATGAGATTTTGTTTTATTTTTATTTTAAAAGTTCAAGCAATCAGAACTTATCACCCGAAGTTTTCTAAGAATTTTTCTTAGAAGATTTAGGTATCACATCTACATATCATGTAACTTGTTTCTCATATAAATAAGATATATTCTATATTTTTGCACTTGCGTCGTGAAAATCTTGAGAATTTTACTATATTTGATATAGGTTCGTCAACATATTGACGGGATTCTTATCCCTCTTTACCTTGAAACTTTCTTTTTGATATTAAGTTTTCTTGTTTCATTTGCTGACATTTCACTCCTTATTTATTAAACAGATGAATTAGTCATTTTTCTTATGATATAGGTAGATTATATTATTATCATTAACTCTCAATGCCTTATCATCTATTTTAAAATCTCTATATAAATTAGGCATTAAGTTTAATAGAATGATTCTCAACTACATTTCATTCATAATAAATACATTGGATGTTCTTAACCATGCAATCATGACTTTTTATAAGCATTTGTCTACTCTGATTTCATGATGGAATTGCTCTTCCTTATCCTATTCTATATAATAAGATTGTTTATTAATTACAATATCTTACTGTAACGACAACTCCTATATAATAAATTAAATTTGTCCATTTATATATCGTTCTATCACCACTTATTTTAAGTTATTAAACTCATTTCCTATTATCATCATTAAATTAAATTAATGAGTTTGATATATTTTTTGGTAGTATCTTAATTTATTGAACATTAAATAAATAAAGTACAATGGCTCCCTCCAATACCCAATATTAATGTAAAAATTTGAAAAAGAGTACAATTGAACTTATTTAAATTTTTTTTTTTACAAGTTGGGACTCGCATCCACGGTAGGTCTCACTTTTTTATTTGATAACAATCTATTTTACGATTAATTATGTGTTTTATACTCGTACAAATTAATAAATTATATGGAAATTAACTATCTTATCTTACCTAGGAGTTCATTAAGTTCACCTTTACGTTCATTTAATTGGCACAGGAGGAGCAACTTAATTAGATGCTTATAAAAGGTGTATCCAGAAGCATTTACTCTCTACACTAACATCCTTCAAATATTTAAAAACCCTTGGAAATGACCGATCAATTAATGTATTATGCCTTCAAAACCTAGAACACTTACATATACAATATTAAAAATCGTGTATAATATATAAATGTATATTTATAATTTATTAAAAACTTATTAGACTTTTATATAAAGAGATTATATTATATTATTTCAGACATTAATAAAAATATAAATTTATTTTCTACTTACATTTTAAAGCTATTTTTGTATTTAAGTGTTTAGATTGATTTGAAGATAAAGTTTTTTAGAATTTTTTAAAGTTTTTTAAGAATTTTAGGATTTTTTAAGTTATTTAAAATTTTTAGGTTTATAGGATTTTTGTGGGTTTTAGGGGTTTTTATGTGTTAGTAGCATAATAAAAGTGATAAATTTATACGTGTTAATTTTTTTTAATAATCTATGATGAAGTGGGTGTAATGAATATTAATTAAAAATTTAGAAAAATAAATTTATTATTTTAATTAAATTAAATAATTTATTAGTTATTATATATAATTAAATTATATTTAAAATATTTTGTAAAATAATTTTTTATTTATAATATTTGTATTATATATTTATATTATATAATTTTATATAAAATATTATTAATATATAAATCTATTTAAAATATATAAAAATAAAAATAAATAAATAATAATATAAACAATAAAAGTGAATATTAAATTAATTTAAAAAATAAATTACACATTACCTCCTAATACTTACACTTTTAAAAATTATTTTATATTATAACTAAAGGAGTTGGAGTAGTTTGAATGTAATTATATGCACCTCTATTTATTTTATTAAATTAGAGATTTTTCCACCTACAAACCTATTCCCTCCAAATTTCTCCAAACACCTCAAACAATTAAACACTTCGATCCTACGCTTCCATTTCAATTGTCCCTTGGCCTTGGGTGTGGCTGACCCTATTGGCACCCGGTCGTCGAGCTCTCTTGGGCCTTGGTTATGCCGCATTCTTCCTGCGACTCTGCCCCAGCCGCGGCTTCCTTCAACTTCAGCTTCTCCTCATAACGTTTCCTCATCACGTAGACATGAACATAGCTAGCGCCAATAGAAGACATAGCGATGATGATCCATGATGTTTTTTTCGACGGAGAGAAGTATTGCGCGCTCAAAGAGTAAAGCGATCATCGATAGCGTCTTTGGTTTAATTTATAGCAAATGTATGCTAGAGAGCTTGTGAGCCCTATAATAGTTGACAAGTCAACTTGACCCTAAAATTATGAAGAAAATGAGAAGTTGCAATATTGGACGGCAAAAGGAAGGCATGATCGTCATATTCAAATGATGAATAGTGCCATGGCTTTCTTACCCTTCATCTCCATCGTGTCCATTGACTTGTCGGTGCTCATAAATGTAGGTTTCTTTTCCCAAGAAAAAAAGGAAAATTGACCTCATTTTTTAACTTACTCATACTACTTTTTGAAATGAAGTATTCGATTTCTAACCATTTAATATTAACAACAAGGTTGTTTAACATTAAAAATTAATAGCATAAACAAAAATTGCTTGTTCATCCATGTGCCTCATTTGTTTTAACCTTTTAGGCACTTAAAAAAGATGTCACTAATTATAGTGTTAGGTATTGGATATGTTACCTTAAATTTTATATATTTAAGATTGTCTACCTTGTCATAATTAAGCCAAAATGCATATGATCCGTTGACTTGTTTAATTATTGGATGAATTATAGTGTTTTTGCTAGCATTTGTGCCAAGTTAGATTAAGATAATTTCATGTTGCATAAACGTTACACTGAACTTGGAATTATTATATTGATAGTGGATGCAGAATATGGGTTGTTATAAAATGGAGAAATGGCACCAGTCCAAGTTAAATTCCTACAAGGATTATGGAAAAAAGTTGGGATGCTGATGGAAAAGATGCACCAGGCAAGCCAACAAATCACCTTGGGTGAAGAACATGATAGTAGTAATAGATTATTAATACAAGCTCGAATTTGGGGATGCTCAATGCCATGCGGCCTCAACTTGATCATTCTTGTTTTATCGATAACTTAGACCATTCTTCTTCCAACAAGAAGCACTTAAAAAAGGAGACATTAGTCCTAAGATAGATAATAAAGGTTTTCCTCGACCCAGTGAAACTACAAACTAAGACAACCACAACAGTCAATGTTTGATGCATTATCGATCGTAAAGATTATCATCTGCGAGCGGCAATGGACCCGGACTGGACCCATCCGAATGGAACCCATGACCTACTCGGGTTCACTTCTTCCTCTTCTTCGGTGGCTGGAGGGCCTCCTCGTCCTCGTCCTCATCCTCATCCTCCTCGTCCTCGTCCTCGTCCTCGTCCTCGTTCTCATCATCTTCTTCCTCCTCAACTACCTCCTCTTCCTCTTCATCCTCGTCTTCTTCTCCTCCATCCTCCTCATCATCGTCCTCATCGTCATCATTGTCACGGTCTCCATCTGGGTTCTCGCCATCCTCATCCTCCTCCTCCTCCTCGCCGTTCTCCTCCGCACCACCACCTCCGGGACCATTCTTCGAGTTACTCTCCTTGTTCGAGTTGTTGTTGCCGTACTCCTCACCACCCTCAGACGAAGGGTCATCTTCGCCTTCCCCATATCCGCCGTCTCCATCTTCATCATCCTCATCACCATCGCCTTCATCGTCACCCTCAGCATCCACCGGCTCACACCGGCATCCTCCTCCACAGCAATCATCCCTTTTCTTCTCGGACTCCTCAAGCTGCAGCAGCCTCGCGGAGCCCTGCAGCACAGAGCATCACACAGTACATATCACACAATGAAGATATATGCCACATGATCAAAAGCTAAAAAGAACCAGCAACTTTATTCGATTCGACCACTCCTATTCCGCTCATCACCGAGCACCAACTAGTTTCCTATAATTAATTACTTTGCATCCCATGCTTATTCTAGACTGTCTCCACCTCCCTATACTCCATCTTCCTCTGCAAAAACTGCAGATTTTCAGTCCTATCAACGGCCAGAAAATATCAAATATGCGTAGACTAACAGACTACCGTTCGTTGTGCACCAGTCCATCGGACGGACGAGATTTCGTACACGAGATGAATGAATTAAAGAATGGAAGAATATATGCGTGCGAATATTCTAAAGCCCGTCTTATTAGGAAAAAAAGATGCTCCTCTTAGCTAACCCTCTTTTCTTTAACCTCCTCGACCTTAAGCCCTAATAATTAATTAAAAAAACAACGTAAAAAAATTAATCTGACACAATAGATAAGAGAGAGGGTTCTATAAATGGGTGTGGGCCCCGCGTGTCAACCAAAGCCTACCACGGAACTCAAACTCCCGCCTGTGTCGGGTTTAGTGTTCCACGCGTCACGTCCGGTCGCCGCGCTACCCGCGCATTTTAGCAACTGCCCCCTCATAAATTACGCCCCAAGTGGATCATCAATCAAACGTTCAGAACGGTGACCCCGGGACCCACGGGGGTGCACCTAATAAGGATTCTATCTTACGCCTTCTAGTTGAAATGGAGGCATCATGGATAAAAGGAAAACTTTTGGGGAATCATCATGACGTTTAAAAAGTTGCCAATGGAATTATGCAAATAATGGCCGGTTTAAAAATTTTTCATATGCCGCCTATGCAGAAAGTGAAAAAAATCACTGAAATATAGTTAATCTCTAATTAAAAATTAGAGCTTCATAAAAAAATCTAAATATTTCCCTGCCAATCAATCAGCCCTAGATATTTCTAGGGAGATATTTTGTCCAGGACCAATATATGTGATTTTTTAGTATAATTTAACATAAAATTTATTATAAATGGTAGAACCGAAAGGCCCTCGGTGGAAAATGATGCGACTATTATAGGATAACATGTAATAAATTAGCTAAAAGGAAGAAAAAATAATCTGAAATAAAAATATTAAAACAAAAATAAGGAGAAAAGCTCACTTGAGTCAAGAGCTGGGTCTTGACAAGAGACGCCACCAGCAGAGTGGCCAGCGCATCCGCGGTGCACGTTAGCACGAGTGCGGCTCCGACTAGGCCTTCCATCCGCCCGTGCGACAGGAAACCTGGGAGCATCAACGGACAGGAAAACAGGCAGCCGTCAGATCTGTCCACTAAAACGCTGTCAGCCTTGAGATTCACCAGGAAGCCGACAAAATAGAAACTGAAAAGGTACTGGTGGTTTCGGGAGGTGGAGAAGATAACGGAAAAAAAAAAAGGAAGAATTATCATTCCGACACCGTGGGGGGCGGAAGCCGCCGTAAAGTCGCGAACGAGGCGGAGGAGAGGGTAGAAGGAAGAGGAACCAGCTGAGAGCAGCGGAAGTAGTAGGAGGAGGGGGAGAGAGTACCTGACAGAGAAAGAGAGAGAGATCTGGGAGAGGAGAGAGCAGATCTGGAGAGCTCCGGCGCTAGAACGAGGACTCGACGGCGGGGGAGGCTCTGCTCATTCTTGACCGTTGGATCGTGATCGGAGAGGGATCGGGGAGAAGCTCAAGATATAGAATTATCGGAAAGCAGTGGAGAGAGAGGGATGGAAGAGAGAGAGAGGAGGGGCACTGGTGACTGGTGCGGTGTGCTCACTGACTGACTGCCCGTAATTTCTCCAGAAAGGTCCCCGGGCAGCTCGGGCAGTTCCCCCTCGTCTTATCGCGTAGAAGGACTAGGAGGAGAGGCGGACTGACACCTGTCCGTCTTTTGTTAACTTCTTAATTACGCTTTTTTTTTTGGGGGAGTGTGATGTCTTTAAATTTATGAACTGCGTGCTCTGCTGTCGTGTCCGCCAATGGCTTTGGACGACCATGGTTTGGTGAGTAAAACTCTGACATATTGAATATGGGTGAAGGCCCAAGCGTGGAGTGGACCACCATGTTTTTCTGTATAAAATAAATCAATTTGGTATTAAAAAATAAAACATTATTGTGTTACCTAATCAGAAACTTAGATTTCAAACGTGCAGTGTCATAATAATGATATTTTATTTATTATTTATTACATTAATATTAATTCAACTCTCATAGAAAATTCCATTGTCCTAAAAAAAGTCCCTTATAAAATTTCCTCTTTTGCATAAACTTAAATAAGTATATATATATATATATGAATGATATTATTTAAAATATTATTAACTTATTTGAGAGACCATGAATGGGAAGGACAGCTGCTTTCTTCTTTGTGGGCTGAAAGATACGTTTTTTTCCTCTTGGGTATTCATGGTATTGCGGCCTGAAATTGTGACACTGTGTATGGAGTTCCTCGGCCTGTATAGTTTGATTTGAGAGACCGTGAATGGGAAGCTACTAGGCCCACGAAGCCTTTTAATCTCACGTGCCAAGAGCGATCTTTTATCGTGTATATCTGGGCCAAAGCAATCAGCAGGTGGTCGACAGCTCCGGGGATGTATCGTAATCGGTTATAGAACCGACCGTACACCAACATTTGAAGTCAAATTAGTCATTCTCTTCGACCTAAATTGGAGTGTAGTGTAGCATCTTATTTAAGGGACAAAGGAGGCAAATTGCCAATGTGGTTTCTTTTTCTTTTCAATTGTATGATTGCCCTTTTGAGGATCCAAAGTGGGCACGTAAGTTGGCCATGCACTTGCGTGCAAGCAATTAGCAAATGGCTTTTGGTAAAAAAAAAAAAGTGTTTAGGTATGTTAATTTTAAGGTGTAGATTATCTATAATATTTTAGCAACTTTCACTTTCTATACTTTATTTCGGTTTATAATTTCTAAATTTATAGATAAATTTACATTTTTATCTTTTAACATAACTTCAATAAAATTTTAATTTTATTTAAATTTATTGATAATAGATAAAATAAAAATATATTGTGAGTTTATAAATGTTACATTTAAGTAGAAATATGTATAATTTTTATCGGTACACAATAATTTCTATAAAATGGTATTAGAGACACTTGTCTCACACCCATACCTAATCTGATATTGAAAACTCTGCTCGTATTTTAATTTTTTTCCGTTTATCTATCATCTTTCGAGATCGCAAGAATAATAACCGACTCGAATACAGTTATTAAGAGTATATTTAAAAATAAAACAGTGTTGTGGGTTTATAAAATTAACTTTTAAATAGAAATTTATCGACTATTATCAATGTAAAATACTTGTTTAATAGAATTAATGAAAGATAATATTTGAATGGGATACGGTGCTCAAGTTGGGCTGCAATATTTTAAAGTGGATTTCTTTTTATTAAATATCATTGAGTTTGTTGGGGAAGATAAGCCATCGGCAATATCAAACCATTACAAAATTGTGTGACAAATTGTATAGTGTGCATCACAGATGGTTATGCCACAATGTGTTTCAAAGTGTCATGTGATGTGTCCCCTTGGTGGGAAAGCTTAATGCCACTAGGTGTTATGAGATGGTGCATTCGGATAGGGCACACTCAATGCTTTTTAAGCCTTCAGATTTTATGGGTCTGGGTGTCTTTGTGTTGGTGTATTGTGATAGGTGATGAATGATTAATAAAGGGAGCTCTTAAGTCATAGGTGATGATTGATTAATAAAGAAAGACTTTCTCAATTTTTTTTGTCATTTTAATGGCATACTATTAGGAAGAGGAGTGAGAATGAGTTATCATTAGAGATAAGCAGTTTAATGCTCGAATTACTAATAATACATTTTTATATGATATTAAAGTTACTATTTAATTTGAAATCACTCCATTAACAACTGAAAATCTAACTTGTAATTCTACCGATTATAAAGTAAAAATACACAACTTGAAACTATTAATTTTACTAATTGGAGTAAAAAATAATATCTAATATGTAAAAAGTTGTTAAGTACATATTTAAAATTGTAAATTATAAGTGTATAAATATTTAAAATGTTCTGCTATTTATAAATTATAATTTTTAAGTATATATAAGTTCAATTACATTATCATAATTATTAAATATTAAATATGAATGAATTACCGTAATTAATATGATGTTTACCTTATATGTTAGCTTTTACCCTATTTAGATATTTTTAAAAAGATGAACAAGATGGACAACTTAATGGTATTTTTACGAGATGGTTCTCACCCACTATGGGAGTGAGAGATGCTTGTCTTCCCTCATCAAGTGATTGTCAATCGCCAATGCCCCTCAATGATCACATTTTTGTTATTCCAAGCTAACCAGTTTGCATGCTTTCTCTCTTTCTGAGTTATGTTTCATTGCCCATGCGTCACAATGGCAACTCTGGCTGGTATGGCTTCTACGAATGGGTTTTCCACTTCTTGTGTGGACTTGAACATGACTTCTTCGACCACGACACGGATTTCTTCTTATAGAAAGGTCATTGGAACATACACTTGCTTCGTATGGGGATTAATCATGGGCAGTCGTAGTTGTGGAGTGTGAGAAAGTAGACATCTAACGTGTATATGTGGTTTCCATATAAAGGGTGGTGTGCTAAACGAGGTTCAAGGACCAACCTTTCATGGGAGAGGGTTAGGTGTCCCGATGACATCGGCCATTGCGAAACTTTTGAAACATGGGAATGGATGTTTTCTGTTGACGGCAAACCGGATGAAGAGAGTTCTTGGTTTATGTTAATGGCGAGAGGCTTATGAAAATATAAGTACTCCATTGTCAACGTCCAAGATCATCGTGTTTACTATATTAATTTATAATTTCTGATTTATGTAAAATTGTGTAACCGTAAAATAATTTTTTATTTTATTTAATATAACATTATATTCTCAACTTACCCACTTATTTAACAACTATTTACTAATTGGCTAATACTTTTTTAATTTCAAACTAACGAAAAACAATAATCTCTTGAATTAAGTTTTCTTTTATAATTGAGCATAAAATAAGTCTAATTTTTCATATCCAATTAAGTATGTGGATAAATTATGTGTAGAAAATAAATAATAATTTTTTTTATTAATAAGTAACTAAATAAATTAAATAAAAATACATTTATTTTTAAACTTGTAATAATTTAAATATATAAATAAATAATACAATAATATATATAATATAATATTAACTAGTAATATTGAATTATATATATCATAATTACTTAAAGTATTGTTATAATAATATATTATAATACTTGTCAATATTTTATAATACCCTATCAAATTTTTATTCATTTGTAGTTGTTTCTTTTATTAGTCACCCATATCTTCTTTTGTTTTCCTTAGCTATCATTATTTCTAATTTTTTTCGAATACCTCATTTTGGATTCATGTACGGCTTTCATGGAACACTAGTTCACCTACCTATTCTTAATCTATCCCATCAAATAATTTATCATTTGTCATGCTTCCATAGTCCAATATGGGTAAAACTTGTTAAATTGGAGATAATAGAGAGGTAAGCTGCAATAGAATGATAGCCATTATTATTAAATGATGTCATTTTTTTATAATATTTTAAGCCATCTTGTGTTTCAAGAGAGATAGTTACTCTGATTATGTATAAATTTACTTTTTCAGGTAGAAAAAATTATAGGGACAATTAAAGTCTCCTAATTAATAAATTACACTATTTTTCATCATTTTCCCTTATTTATTTTTTATCATTTTCCCTTATTAACATATTGGGTTAAGGTTGAGGTATAATTCTATCAAAATGTCTATAAACTTTGTAAAAGATTATTATATTATAAATAGTAATTTCTTTCATCTAAATTAATGAATAAGGTTGGATAGTGTATTAGATAGAATGGTAATAGTTGATGAACTAATATTGTTTTGTTTAATTTGTAGCTTAATAATAATAGCATTATAAGGTACATAAGTCAGGAAACCATAGGCAAATAGGATAATTTACTATAAGGAAATAAAGATTAGGAATCAACAATTATGTATTTGATATAACAAGTATCTTAGGGTAAAGATAAATAGAATAGTTATAATACAATGTGTTTTAATATCATTTAAAAGAGTATTATGTGTTGATAATTTGTGAGATAATATCTAATTAAAAGTTATAATTTGTAACTATTTTGATATTTTTAATTTTATAAACTAATAACAATTAATAATATTATCCATAACTTCAAAATAATATAAACTTTAAATTTTTATGTATTGAGACTATTATTCAATATTTTAGATAAATTGATTTAAGAAGATAAAAAGAAAGCAAAATAAAATCACAACAAACAATTTGAAACTGTAACTTTTGTTATTCTCTTTCATGGATAATTAAATTCATTTTTTCAACAAAATAATAATTATATTGTTAATCTTGTAGCATTAACATTCACTAATTATAATTATGTGTACTAAAAAATCCTAGTTTAGTATAAAAACTCAAATATTTTTCATAAATAAACCTAATTACAAGAGTTAGTAAGCACATATTATCAAGTGAACATCACATTAGTTAATTAGATAAGCTGAACTATAATTACCATTAAATCCAAATGAAAAGTTGATAAACGTGTCAAATATAACATAAAATTAAAAGTTTGATATTAATTATATCAAATTAATTGTTATAAAAATCAATAAAATTAATGGCATTTTATCCCATCTATAATTGAAGCTAAAATTTATTAATTTGAACCCACATACAAAGATAAAAAAGTTCTCAAACCAAGCTAATGGGCAATGAGTGGGACCATATTTATCTATGTGAGTATTACTCAATTACTTATAGTTAATTAAGGAGGGAAAAATACTCTTGAACAAACCACCTAATTTTCTTCACCACCAATATTGGATCAAGTTGGATATATAGTTTCCAATGTTTTTGGTACCCAATATTTAATTCCATTGGCCACAAGTAAATATCTAAAATCATAGAAAAAGTATCCATTTTTTGTTTAATAGTAGCAAGTGTTTGCTTGTCTGAATTTATGTAACAAACCTACTCACTTTTTTTTAAATATAAATATTTTAATAATTATAATATATTAATATGTATATATATATATATACGGGTTGCTCTTGGGCAGTCCCCTCCCTCACCAATTTTATGTCAAATTGTTTCAAAATAAAATAATTGAATGGTATATAAATGGGTTAATGTCTGTCTAGTGTTAAAATATAAAGGTGGATTAAAAATAGATGATGAGGCACCACAATAATGACTACGCACTAACACATTTCACTCTTTGTTTAATGAATATACTAGTAATTATAATATTGTTTTTGGAAAACGGGTCGCTGGGCGCTTGTCGTGGCCCAGCACGGTCCTGACCCTTTTTAAAGTGAGTGGATTAGCACGCATTTAAAAAAATTGATCCGCCTATTAAATTGAGAGGTTATTTACTATTACTTCTAACTCCAAATATATTGTTGTTAATGATAATTCTAATAAAAAAATTGTGAGTATGTATATTTTTTTTTGCTCAATATGAGCATGGTATATTCACTTAATATTAAAATTGATAACTACTTTACCATATATTATTATAAATTTATAATATTTTTTATTCTAGTTAATATATAAATAATATTCAATATTAACTTTCACTTTATACTAAGTTCATAAATTATTATATTAGTTAAAATATAATATTAAATTTGATAAAAATAAAAAAATATTATAAATTTATAAAATTAAATTTTTTTCTTATTTATAATTAATATTTTTAAATAAATATTAGAATCAGTGTTGTGGCTCCTTATCCGATCCAATATTCGAAACTCGAGTAGTTGTCTTATTAATATTTAGTAAAAATTCTTAATTTGAATTAATTATTTATAATAGTGATATAAGAAAAAAATTATACCCCATTTTTAAATCGTTTTTGATAATTGTAATAAGTGTATATGTAACTTGAGAATATAATAATATATTATATAAAAATAAAAAAGTATTTTATATTTATAAGTTTGAAATTATTACACTAATTATAACTAATAATTTTTAATTAGATATAATATAATGGATTGTTATCCATAAACAATACAATCTCACAAATATTATAATTGTATAAAAAAACTAATTTATATTATAAAATCTAAAATGGGTGGACGAGGGGAGGTTGAGAATCTAACCTATAATAAATAATAATTTATTATTATTTTTTTATTTATTACCAATTGATCAAGTTTATTTTATTTATTGCATGTGATAGGTATGCATATATAATGTGAGTGAGGTAATGGTTGAAAATAGTGAGAAATAATATTAATTGAAAAGTATTTTTCTACCAAAGTGAGACACATAGCCTTGGATATATTTTGAACATTCACTTCAACGTTTTATCGGGTTAGAAATTTCTTAGGGTTTATGCAAAGTGGCAGTTTATGGGGATTATACCACCGGCCCTTCCCTTCTGTAAAACAAGGGGGTGAAGATGCCCTACATCTATCTATCTATCTGCATGGAACGCAGGCTTTTGTCGTCCCCCTTTTTTTATGAATATATTTTCTTCAAAAGCCTGCGTTACACATAGATGACGTGCCTTAGGTTGTTAGAGTTGCATTACATGATAGAGGGCAAGACGACAACGTGTATATAAAAGCTTACCAGGATCAAAGTACTTGTTTGAAAGCTATGGCTTCTCTTTGTCAGTGTGTTGTTGCTTTGTAATTGGTCAAAAGAAAGCTTCCCAAAGTATGTATATATATATATATATATATATATATAGCAATCCCTTCCTTATAGAAGAGAAGATCAAAAGATCCATGTACTCATTAAAGAAATAAACACCATCCCAACATGAATTTTCTCCATTCACAATATCATCAATCATATAGTAAATACAAGAGAACAAAAACCATTGAAATCCATGTTTAATAGGCAACACTAAAATGGAAAAACAATTAGGGCACAAAAGTAGAGTCCTCTTATAAAGATGGTACAACAAGATCTAGCTACAATTGGGATTTTATTCTTGCAATACATGGACATTGCTAGTTTTCAAATAATAGGAACTCCATTATTTGTTTGTCAAACATAAAGGACTTTAAACCATTTTAAATTTGGGATGACCCCACAAAACAAAACAAAATGGCCAATACTTTGATGATAGTGGAAGGCCACTTTTGATTGCATTGGAGAATAACCCTTTTAAATTTGGGATGACCCCACAAAAAAAAAAAAAAAGACAATGTATCATTTTGCGTCACGTCTTCTTTTCGCTTCCTTGACTTCTGTATCTTAAAATTGGCAAAATCCAAATACAAGACCACACCCCCAAAAAATAATAGCTTGAATAATATTTCTTATCATTTTTTTTTCTAGAAAGTGGACATTATCAGATCAAGTTATTCAAAAATAAATTTTAATTCGGCTAATAGCTGAATTTTTTTTAAAATGGCCTAAAATCTTATATAACCGAGTTTATATTGCCCCATATATTGATTTTATTACATATATATATATGCGTGTGATTTTAGTGTAAAAAAATCATTATAGGTAGAATAATGGTGTTTTTCTTCCAAAAAAAAGAGATTTGAAATTTCTTATTTCAAGATGCTTCCTTTGCAGGTTATGGTCTTTATTAAAGAGAAAAAAAAATATAGAAATACCTTAGTGATACACATGTGTGTTGGTAATATTATGTGTTCTTTAATTATTTTGAAATTCCCCTTTTAAAAAAGGTAAACTGGCAATAATTATTTATAGATTATGAGCTGCTTTTCTTAATAATTAAAATAAGCATAAATTAATCATACATCTTGCCACATACCTGCACATGAATAAAGTTGGCTAGTGAAAGGTTTAATGCATTTATCTATGCTAGTGAATGAATATATGGAAGCAATAGAGCATAACTTTACTATTGTACTGCTCACTTTATCACATGTTCATTCTCTTGTTTTTTGGGTTAAATTCTTGATTTTTATGCGTTATAGAGTATTATTTATCTTAAAATTAATAGATAAATCACCTGGGATCAACTTTGTAAATATATATATATTATAAAGTAACATTTAAAAATGATGGGTTATAGAAAATTGGAAAAAAAAACTTTGCTAGAGATACTATAATTATACATCAAATGGTATGATTGATTAAGGGATAGCAATAATAATAGATCAAAGCAGACCATGGAATGACATTGGGAGAATATTAAGTCTTCTCAGTAGATTCCATGGTGGTTGGTGTGCACCAAATTGCCAGGAACAATCTAAAGAGATCCAAAGATAACCCTCTATTCTTGGCAATGTTAGGGATGCTTCGAATCTCAATGCCTTATTAACGATATATTGGGACGTGGAACATTAAAGATTCCCAATGCCCGCCAGACCATAAAAGAAGAATCTGCCACACACACACCACTTTATCTAATGACAGATCTGTGGCATCTTGGTTTGGTTTGGAAGATTATATGCTCTTAAAGGAATAACCAAAACCCTAAGCCATTGCGGGTCGATCAACATGTAAAAATTCTCAGGCTTGAGCATGTAGACTAATCAAACTTGGACAATTGATATGCAAAGATGAGGGTCACTCTCAACAATTGACCCGGCAATGGAATGAAAGGGGGAAAGAAGATGGAGAGAATAGAAGCAGAGCATCCACTACCTTTTTCTATGCTTGGTTGGCTCGGTTGAGGCCACCCTTGCCTCTGTAGGATCCCCAAGGGTCACAAGTCCTTTGTTAAGGGCAGAATTAAACACAAACCACAATTTTATGGGGAAAAGAGAAAGAGTTGTCCAAGGCTTTTATGACCATACAAAGGGTCACACTAGCAGCCTTCCTTGCAATATTGCATTTGGGCAAAAGGAGCACCAATTGTCCTATTGTTTATTAAGTACTTCAAAGGGGTTGGTCCGTGTATCAAGTACTTGATTTGGCCAGGCAGTTATGTTAAAGATGATAGTTGCACCGGTGAAAAAGATCCCCAAAAAGTTCTGATGGATGAGCCAAAAGCCCAATCATCCCCTCATCTTCTAGCCAACACTACTCCTCTAAAACCTACTTGTCATTCCCTCCCTAGAGATAAGCCAAATTTAGAATTATTGTCTTCGACGGGCTTGACTTGGTCTTATCCAGAATCTCCATGGAAGAGCTTCCAAGATTAATCGGACCCACTCAGGAATAGCTTCATGGAACTAAGCCGGCTCCGGTCGAGTACGCGTTTAATTAGTACCTGTATGTGCTATTGAACTTGTGGACGAGCGAATCCTACCCCTTATTCTTCCTTTTAGGTGGTGAGTAGTGAAACTTTGATAGTTGCACGTCCATTTTGGAGCTTAAGAAGGTCCAACTGGTGCGCATATGTAAAGGGGCAGTAGTGGAAGAGGGTGGAGGGTGTCCCCTTAGTACTGTTCTGCTTGCCTCCATCCATCATTGTCATGTCAACACACCAAACAGCCGAGCCAAATTGCCACATAAAACCAACCAAAACATCAGCATGGGTTGCAATTAACTTTGTTCTGCATATTCGTTTGCTAAGGTGTCAATGATGCTCTAATTACAGGCACATAGGAGATACATTTTTAGGCACACATAACAAATCAAGACTAGTCGGACTGCAGGGGGGGTCAATACACTCAGTAGCACATATTCTTTTTACAGCACATGGGTGCATAAAATGACTGGTACCTGCAGAAGTTTGCATCCGACTGTTGATCAACAAAAGGCGCTACTGGCTACACCTTTGAAGTTCGAGTTTATCCGCATAATGTTATGTATGGCATAAAAGCATGTAAATGGGATGTCAAAAAGGGGCATCCATAATGGCGACTAATTTAATCAAATCTCTCACTAGAACAAGTCCCGGTGGAGAGAGAGAGAGAACAAGTCCTCGTGGAGGGCCTCTCTTTTTAAGGCACTTGCGTCCCCCCGTGAGATTCTCTCAACTCGGGGATGAACAACAGGGGAAGCAGCAAGCTTCAGGTTCAGAGAGAGACATAAGAAGCAACCAATCTCTGGCTCTGATGCTCTGCCACAGGGTGAGGGGAATTTGAGCGGGAAAGTGTCTTCCACTAACTGCCCCTATAACTGAAACCTTCAAGGTCAGTCTAAGCCTGTGTTCGCGATTGCTTTCTCCATGAGATCCCTTCTTCTTCTTCTTCCTCCTTCAGCTTAGCTAAGGAGGGTGGGTTTGAATGGAAAGGGTTGCCTCCGTGTCTGGCGTTCTCTGTCCTCCTGTTTCTTCCCTTTTGGTTGGGACAGAAACAGGGGAATTCGTTGTCGGTTGCTTGTCTACTGCTGAAGAGAAAAGTTTCCTTAATTTTTTCCCTTTTGGGGCCAAGTTTTCTTTCATGCTATGAGCAGGACGACTCGTCTGACGGGCTGAAGGGGGTACTGAGCTGAGGTGTTTGTTGTTTGCGTTGAACTTCAGCTTATCTTTGTCGGAAACTTACTATTCTTCTTCTGTATGAGTGCATGAAAGTAACAGGATCGCAAGTTATATTACTGTGCTCTATGGCTATTTGATTCTCTTCGGTGTTTTGAATCGATCATGTACTCTCATCGGATCAGATATTGAAGATCATGAACTCAACATCGAGCCAGTTCGTGTCTACGAGGAGGATAGCGATGTACGAGCCGATGGTTCACCACCAGATGGGGATATGGGAGGACAGCTTCAAACAGAGCTGTTCCCCTGGTATCCTCCCCACTTCTCTCGTTGTGGAAGCATATACAAATTTGGACAATCAGGTCCGTCTTTCTTATGCAATTGTCCGTCTCCACTTCTGCTTTCTACTGTATTTGCGGTAGCAGCATTCCCTTTACCATTTTAAGAAAACTGAACTGCTATGCCGGGATCCGGCTTTTGCCAGTTGGAGGATGCATCACGAGGAACCATGGGAACACCCAACAACAAGTTCGAACAGGAAGTGTCAACCAGAAGGGACGAAAAGGCAAGAGATGCTTTATCCATCACATCTTGTACATCACCACTCCATCCGATCTTTGGTTCTTCCTGGAGATGAGCTTTTCTATATGCTTAACCTAATCACATGTCGGGTTTATTTTTTGGGGGGGGAGTTACAGGTCCAAAGACGGCAAGCACAAAACCGAGAGGCCGCCCGGAAAAGCCGTCTGCGCAAGAAGGTAAGAATAACATCGGCGATGAAACAGGTGTGGTCTTCTTATATCAAGATCCATGATCTTCTAAATCCAGATGGTTTTTCATCGGTTATTACAGGCCTATGTACATCAACTTGAACAGAGCCGTCTGAGGCTTGCCCAGCTGGAGCAAGAGTTCAAACAAGCTAGACAGCAGGTGGTAGCCAAGAAATGGACTATCGGGCAACTCTATTTGTTTCAGAGTCCTTCAAAGTTTACGGTTCCTGTTGTCTATCTGCAGGGCCTACTCATCGGCGGTGGATTCGATCCAGGACATCTCGACTTCTCACCGCCCGTAAACTCAGGTCTTAATATGGCTCAGGAACTTCCTTACAGTTCTTCTGATATACACTGTTAGATTGTGACCATAAGAGACTTATTTGGGGAGGAATAAAACCTCAGGAATTGCAGCGTTTGAGATGGAATATGGGCACTGGGTAGATGAGCAGAACAGGCAGATATGCGAGCTGAGGAATGTGCTGAATGCACACATCAACGACGTGGAGCTCCGTGTGCTCGTCGAGAACGGGATGAAGCACTACTTCAAGCTCTTCAGGTTGAAAGCGGTGGCTGCTAAAGCTGATGTGTTCTACATCATGTGCGGGCTATGGAAAACTTCCTCCGAGCGATTTTTTCTCTGGATCGGAGGATTTCGCCCATCCGAGCTCCTCAAGGTAATCGGTCAATCTGCCATATAAAGAAAATCCATGCCTGCATTTGGCATTCCACAGTTGAACAGCACCTGCAATCTGGGCTATGAATAAGACCATGAAATTTTGAGAGCTCATTGGCGAACTTGACAGGTTCTGGTACCTCAGCTCCAACCCTTGGCAGAGCCGCAACATCTCGAGGTCGGCAACTTGAGGCAGTCGTGCCAGCAGGCCGAAGAAGCCCTGTCACAGGGGATGGACAAGCTGCAGAAGACGCTGGCGGACAGCGTGGCTTTTGACCAGATGGGCGATTGCTTCCTTCCGCCGATGGCTCGAGCGGTCGAGCAGCTGGAAGCCCTCGTCAGCTTTGTAAATCAGGTGAGTTCTGCATCACAGTAAGACCCCTTTGATCAAAACGAAGTATATTACCTGCCACCCCTCTGCAATGCCATAACTTTTTGCTCTTTACGAGTATCATTCATATCAGGCTGATCATCTTCGGCAAGAGACGCTGCTGCAAATGTCTCGGATCCTGACGACCCGGCAGACAGCTCGGGGACTTCTCGCATTGGGAGAGTACTTCCACCGGCTTAGGGCATTGAGTTCTCTCTGGGCAAGCCAGCCCCGCGAAGCAGTCCGATGAAGAGCCACAGCCTTTGTGCAGATCATCCTTGTACTAGTTGAGATCAATCGGACACCTGCAAAAAACTTGCCTTGGTATGTGTGTTCTGCTGTAGACAGCTTAATTATCTGAAAAAAAACAACTGTGCTGCTGGTATACCCTAGGCAGCCCTCAGAAGATCCAAGCTGTATATATCCCAATAGCGGTTCCTGGAGAAGGTGTGCATTCAAGTTAACTTTGGGTTGACGCAGTAGATTTTGCTTGTCGTTTCCAGTTGAGTTAATTGTTTGTCTATAGGTCTGTTCTATGAAGCTATGGATTTCTGTCCCTCATCAGAGGGAGATCACAACATTTTGTAAAGAGGAGGAAATGCTAATGGAAATTGAATGTGCCTTTTCTCTTCTAGGCCAAGGGAGTTGAATGTGCACGTTATTGGTAGGAGTTTACACTTTTTTCTTCAGTATAAGCCATGAATGTATATGGCATATCATTTTCTAAGTTCTTAAATGAATTGGACATTATGTGTTTGTTCATTGTAAGAATGCAGCAAATCATTCAAAAGAAAGTTTGGAGATGGACAACTGATACCTGAACTGAACCGAGATTTCAATTTTTCAGCAACTTCCATGGTCATTCAGATCAAAGAGAGCCACAAACACACAGAAGAAATTTATTACAATGTTCAACCGAACTACCTTGAAACTGAAACAGCAAAGGTGAGAAGGACACCTCTATGAGCAGTCCCAATCGCCATGATTAACTGAAAGTAGCCTTCATCACTGATGAAACAGGGTCGTTCTTCACAGTTTTGACATGGAATAGTCCAGAGCATCAGCAAGGAAATCTGCAGATATAATACCCGGAAGGAAAGGCAGAAATGAGAAGGGTTAGTGTTGGATGTTTCTTAAGAGGTGACCACAGCTTGAAGAACAGAAGGCAAATATATTAATGCGTTTGTCATCTTGAGGAGACCAAGATCACCTGCATCATCTCTGCTGAAGCACATGGGAGGCTTTATCCTGAAAACATTCCCATGAAGTCCTCCTTTCCCAATCAAAATACCAAGCTCTTCACCAGAAAAAGAAAGGTCCATCAAAAAGACGAGTAAAGAACAGGCAATGATAAGGGAGAAATGTCATCCAGAATTTGGTTGCTGTTTGACAGATTATATGAATTCTAATGTTGGTCTTTCATTACCTCTAAGCTTTTCCAGCAGATGTGCCGTCTCTGCTTTTGCAGGTGTCTTCTCTTTCTGATCAGTCACAAGCTCTAAGCCCAACATCAGGCCCTTGCCTCTCACATCTCCGATGACTAGTGGCAAATTATAATTCAGACATCAGAACTTCAGTCCAGGTAAACAAAAATGCCATGAAAAGGATAATGATCTCAGCACCCTTGAAGACTATGCAGAGAATGTGGCGCTGAAATAACATCACTCACTCTCATGTTTTTGCTGTAGCTCTTTAAGACGACTGATTAAGTGGGATCCGACATCAGCGCAATGAGCCTGGCGCTTTTCTTTATCGATCACCCTGAGGACAGCAAGTCCTCCAGCAGAACAAACGGGATTGCCCCCAAATGTGTTGAATTGAATCTTCTGAGCCAACACGCTTGCTATTTCTGGAGTCGTCACAACTGCCCCTAAGGGTAAACCATTGCCAATTCCCTGATAAAAGGAGAAATCCCAGGTGTGTCCATGAAATTGATCATTTAGGAAAATATTGCTATCTCATAATATTGGAAAGAACATAGAATATCACAAGAGAAGTATTTCTTACCTTTGCCATGGTAACTATGTCTGGAATCACCCCCTGAGTTTCAAATCCCCAGTAGCAGCCTCCTGTGCGACCAAACCCACTCTGTACTTCATCTGCTATGCAAACGCCACCAGCTTTACGAACAATGTCATATGCAAGCTTCAAATATCCTGGAGCAAGTTCAACTGCTCCCCCTGCTCCCTATAATTTCACGGAGATTTTGGGTTTGGAGAAGAAGATTAGGATAGTTGAATTTCCACAGAACGAATTGGTAAAACTGCTGACCTGAAATGTTTCAGCAATGAATCCTGCAACCCTTCCACAAGTACCATAATCTATGTGGTCCTGTAAGTCTTTTGCATATTTGCTAGCATCAGAGCCAAAGGGTCCTCTGTATGGATCTGGATTCATCACATGGTGGACTTCACCCTGCAAAGCATCAAAGTTAAACATGTACCATTATAGTGATTCTGCATGTCTTACCAGGGAAGCTCCAAACTCAAAATAATGAAGATGCCAAGTTTGTTGGAGCAAGAATCATTTACAGCCAAAAAGAAGAAGAAAGAACAAGCAAACCTGTGGGATTGAGTACTTCCAAGTGTTGAGAGCCGTCAGGCCTAGTGTGCCGGAGCTTCCACCATGATATGCATTTCTCAACGAAATCATCTCAAGGTTTCCAGTGTACAGTCGTGCCATGAGCATAGCCAGTTCGTTTGCTTCGCTCCCAGAGTTTACAAAATAAACAACCTAATGTTTTAAAACAGGATAAGCTGTCATAGATGAGAATATTTTACCTATTTGACTTCAAGATATTAGTTTCCTGATCTAATTGGCACTAAACATTGCCCAGAAACCTTGTGAATTGAAAATTCTTTCCTTGCTACGGATTTTAAGGAAGAACACACATGTTTAAGAAACAACCTTAAATTGAACCAACCTTAAGATTTCCTGGCATTTTTGAAGCTAAAGCCTCAGCAAAATCACCAATGGCGTGGTGGAGATATATTGTTGTGGCATGCTGCAGAATCTTGCTCTGCTCCATAATGGCATCTGATATTTCTGGGTGGCAGTGTCCACATGAAACAGTAACAATACCAGCAAAACAATCCAGGTAGCGCCTCCCACTCTCATCAAACAAATACTGCATCTTTCCTTCCACGATATTAACCTGAAATAACAAATAAGAGGTTCCTTTTAGTTAGTTGTAGTGGTCAGTCAATATGAACAAAGTCCATGAGCAATAAAGGCAAGGCTCCAGTTTTAGTGTGTGTTCGAGCTTTTTCAACACTCCTTTTAACAGATTTGGAGTCTTTTAGTTGATGAAATGAAGTAGCTAAAAAGAATCAGGCATTGAGCGTTTCAAAGACTTGTTAGATTGACTAGATACTGGAAATCCATGTACATGTTTAAAGCTATTTGCAATGATAAATTACTTGATACATCTTCCGTCTGAGTAAATTGATGTAAGATTCAATCTCCTGAATTTAAAGACAAGTCATCCAGTTTATGTTCACTTGAAATTCCTTAATTCTGCACTTAAACCTTCTAGCCAACACAATCAAGGCACATGATGGCAAAACTTCATCAAGAAATGAGTAAGATGACTCCTCAGGTAGAAGGCACAATACACCCAATTGGGAGACAAAGAACTGAGAAAGGAAGTGTTTGGTGAAGACATGCATCACAATCACAATCCAGAATCGGTGAATGTTGAAACTTTTACCGGCTTCTGGTAATAGTAGAAAAGGGAAGGGCCAAGGAACTGCTTCCGCTTTTCGAGGACTTCATCTGCGGAGGGCCCTTTGTAAGGCCTGGGCTGGTAATCGAAACTGGGGATCCGAGGAGGTGAATCGATACCCAAACCTGAAGGAGTAGTCGAGTATGGACTGCAGAGAGCAGCAGCACCAGTTGGTACCGCAGGATGAAGGACCCTTTTGATGATTCTACTCCACAAAGCCATAGCCTTTGATCAAGAATCAATCAGAGAGAGAGAATCGAAGCTTAAGGTTTCAGCTTTTCCTGCTGCAAATGCAAATGACAGAAATGTATCTAACTTGAGGAGATGACACTACCAACTACGAATCACATAGATTCAGTGCTGTTTCCTTTTTTGGAAATACGTGCTAAAAATGCAAATGACGAAATTTATATATATAATTTTGAATAAATAATAAAAATGTTATTAGCTCTAAGTATATTTGGTATTAGGAACAATTATTGAATAATTGACAATTTAAACAACTAGTATTTAGCATTAATAGTAGCAGTGTTGAGTAAGAAATAAATTATATAGTGATTTTTGCTATTGAGAAACAATGGAGTCTTAGTACATGGGGACCATTATATTTGGCTGCTCCTTATTTGCAAGTGCTGATGCATGCTGACGTGTAATTTCCATATTTTTTAAGCCCATCCAACATGTCGGTGTTTGCACTTATTTTTGTCAACCGACCACTTGAGGGAAAAGATTCCAAGGACTAGTTGTCTTCTTTTTTCCATCGCACTACTCCACTTACCATATACAATAATTACTATATTAAATTCTGATTACTTGAAGTTATTTTATATAACACCATATTATGGGATATTTATTGATAAATGAATTATGATATTTATTTATTTGAATATTATATATATATACTAATAATTTAATAGAGGAGTGTGTTTTATATGAGGTTTGAAAAGTGGATAAGGTAAAAGTAAAGTGGAAGGAGAAATGAGTGAATGAAATTGAAATTGCTACTTTCCATATTGATTGTTACGTTGGCAAGTCCAATTTGAGTTCTTGCTAATTTGTACGAGCATTGAGCTAAATACTTTATAAATGAACCTTGAATTAAAATTAAACACGTGTAGAGTTTAACCTCCTTGCAGGTGCGCCAGGGAAGATTTGAATAAAAATATAAATTAAAGATTTTTTAGATAAAAAATAATAGAATATATAAATTATATAAAATAAATTATTATAAAAATAAATTATTCCTAGATATTTATATTTTCATATATATATATAATTTATTTTGTATTTTTATTAAGGATAAATTTGATTAGTTGTTAATATAATATATTAATATTTTTTTATTATTAAAAAGAAAAATAACTAAATTTATACCATTATATAAAGGTTGAGAATAAATACATTCCAAAAAATTCATGATAAAATGAACAAAAAAAATTGAACTTGAAATAAAAGAGAAATATGACAGAATTTGGGTTATCACCCTAACACAAGTACCATGCAGCTCAATTTGGCTTTAAATTTTTGTTTGGATGGAAAGGTTTAAGGAAATTTATAAGGAATGAGTTTGTAGGGATTTTGATGGTAGGTGAAATTAAGGGTTTGATTGGATTATTTAAATTTATTATTTGATAGAATACTTGTTAATGAAATATTAAAAAATAAACTTACTATATTAATTAAATTTAAATATTTAATAAATAATATAATATATAAAATTAAATTAAATTATATTGAATGCTCAAAACTCTTTTAGTGATTTAGAGTGGTAGGAATTTAAACATGTGTATAATACAAAAACTGTAATGGTAAAAAATTATCTTTAAAACTATTTCAAACCACTATATTTACACTAAAATCTAATACAACCACTTTTTTGGTATTAGTAGAGATTATAAATTACTTTAATATAGTTATTTATTATTTATATTATTATTTATTATTTTTATTTTATATACATTAAATACATTTATATATTAATAATATTTTATATAAAATTATATAATATAAATATTATACATAAATATATTAAATAAATTTTAATTATATATAACTAATAAATTATTTAATTTAATTAAAAAGATAAATTTATTTTTAAATTTTTTTAATTAATAATAATTTATCTAATTTTAGCCATACAAACAATAAATTATTATAAAATTTTTAAAAACTACAAATCAATTACTTTTTTTTCAACTACCAACATCTACAAATACTTGATCCACAAATCACTACAAAACCCTAAATACAAAAATATACTTTTTTCAACTACTAACACTTACAAATCCTTGATCTACAAATCACTACAAAATCCTAAATACAAAAATAGTATAATAAAATAGAATTTTAAATAAAAATATATAATTATATTATGCAAGTATAAATTATATGTATTATATTTTAATATATAATTAAATATTAAAATAATTAGTATAATATAAAATAAAATTAATATTAATGATATAATAATTATATAATTATAATATATATATATGATATATATTATTTATAATATTTTATCATATAATCATATTATATAATAATATATTTATTTTAAAATATATAAAATTAAATTAAACATAAAAAATAATAAGATTAAGTATAATAAATATATGAGAGCATTAAATTTATTTAACTAAAAAAAAGTTAAAGAAGTGATAACACCTCTAAATCTCATATTATATTTTAATGTACATAAAATAATTAAAAAAAGTTAATAAAGCCTTTATTTTCATTTTACCATATCTTGAATACAGTCTAAAACCCTTTCTAAATCTCTTTTTTCTAAACTCATTTCTCTAAATCTCTTCAAACATCCAAACTTAGTGTAAATGGATACTATGGATATCGTGGAGTGGAGGGACCTCCACGTTTTTAGGTATACAGCCTGAATTTTTGAGAGGGAACATAGTGGAGAGCATCTTCAGGAATCCTCCCTCCTGGCGAGTAGTCAGCGCCGATAGCAGCGGCACCGAACTTTATCCCCGACGTCCAGCCCAACTCCGACGACGAACAACCAGCAGCGGCCATCCACGGGAGCTCTGCCCCGAGGGGCCGACACTACGTCTTCCTCCCGCTCTGCATATTTTATGTGTTACTCTCGAAACGATGCGTCTGAATCCACTCAATAGCTTTATTGAAGCTGTTGTTCTTCCTGTACAGCTGTTTTCTGATGGGGGTTCCCAGCCCATCTCCAATCTCAGACCTTTATGCCAATGTGCTCCAAACGAGCATCAAAAGCCAAGATCTTTTGGCCGGGAAGTGCATTCATGCCAAGATAATCAAGTCAGGTCTCCATCTCGGTGTGTTCTTGATGAACAGTCTAACGAACTTTTATGTAAAGACCGAGCGATTTGTAGATGCTCGACAGGTGTTCGACGAAATGCCCGTGAAAAATGTATTTTCGTGGAATACCGTCCTTTCCATGTACGCGAAGCATGGAATGATTGAGACAGCGCATCGTGTGTTCTCAGATATGCCGGAGAGGGACCCTGTCTCTTGGACAACAATGATTTTGGGATTCAATAGAATTTGTCAGTTTGGGAAGGCCATCCAATTATTTTCAAGTATGATTACACATAGGATGGCACCTACCCAGTACACAATTACAAATGTTCTCGCTTCCTGCGCTGCACATGAAGCTTTATCTATAGGCAGGAAGATTCATTCTTTGGCGGTTAAGCTTGGGTTTGGTGGATGTGTTCCTGTGGCGAATTCACTCCTAAATATGTACGCAAAATCAGGTGATGTGTCAACAGCCAACATTGTCTTTGGCAGGATGAAGTTGAAGAACAAATCAACCTGCAATGTCATGATCTCGTTGCATATGAATCTTGGTCAGATTGACCTTGCACTTGCTCAGTTTGAGAAAATGGAGGAACGAGACATAGTTTCCTGGAATTCAATGATTACAGGTTACAACCAACATGGTCATGATTTTGAAGCCTTAAATATGTTATCTAGGATGCTCCGCGAGTCTTCTCTGCAGCCCGATAAATTTACGCTGGGGAGTGCTTTATCTGCCTGTTCCAATCTTGAAAGCCTGAACCATGGAAAAGAAATACATACTTATCTTATAAAAGCTGGATTTAATACCTCAGGTGCAGTTGGCAATGCATTGATCGCTATGTATTCAAAGTCTGGTCAAGTTGGAGTTGCTAGAACAATTGTAGAGAAAAATAAGTCGACAAGTCTTAATGTTATTGCCTTCACTGCTATTTTGGATGGATATCTTAAGGTTGGAGATGTAACTCCTGCAAGAGAAATATTTAATTTATTGATGGACCGGGATGTGGTCCTGTGGACAGCCATGATTGTTGGTTATGTTCAGAATGGCCTGAGCAATGATGCAGTTGAGATCTTCAGAGCCATGATTAATGAAGGCCCCAGACCAAATAGTTACACTTTGGCAGCTATACTGAGTGCAAGCTCAAGTTTGGCTTCACTAAATCATGGAAAAGAGATCCATGCAAGTGCCATAAGAACAGGAGAGGTCTATTCTGTCTCTGTTGGCAATGGTCTTATAAATGTGTATGCTAAGGCTGGAAATATTGATTCTGCAAGAAGAGTATTTGTGTCAGTATGCTACAGGAGGGACACAGTGTCATGGACTTCCATGATAGCTGCTCTTGCTCAGCATGGACTTGGAGAAGATGCCATAGAATTGTTTGATAAGATGCTTGCAATTGGCATAAAGCCTGATCATATAACTTATGTCAGTGTTCTCTCTGCTTGTGCAAATATTGGATTGGTTGAACGGGGACAGAAATATTATGGCATGATGGTGAATGTCCATAGAATTGAACCTATCCCAAGCCACTATGTTTGCATGATCGATCTGTTTGGACGGGCTGGACTGTTGGAGGAAGCCCGAAAATTCATTGAGGATATGCCTGTCGATCCCGACATTGCAGCTTGGGCATCACTCCTCTTGTCCTGTAAAGTGTACAAGAATCTTGAACTTGCTGAATTAGCAGCAGAAAGGTTGCTTGCTCTTGATCCTGGGAATAGTGGAGCTTACTCAACTCTGGCAAACATGTATTCAGCCTGTGGGAGGTGGGAGAAGGCTGCGAGAATCAGGAAGACCATGAAAGAGAGAGGAGTGAAGAAAGAACAAGGGTCCAGTTGGGTTCAGATAAAGGGTACAGTCCATGTTTTTGGTGCTAATGACAGTCTTCACCCGCAAAAAGATGAAATATACAAGCTGATTGCAAAGATTTGGAGGGAGATTAAAGAGATGGGTTTCATTCCTGACACTGACACTGTCCTACATGATCTTGAGGAAGAGGTGAAAGAGCAGATTCTTAGGCACCACAGCGAGAAGCTCGCCATTACATTTGGGCTATTGAGTACTCCCGAGGGAACCACATTGAGGATAATGAAGAACTTGAGGGTATGCAATGATTGTCATTTGGCAATCAAGTATATCTCCAAGCTTGTGGGAAGAGAGATCATTGTCAGAGACTCAACACGGTTCCATCACTTTAGGGATGGTTTGTGTTCTTGTAGGGAATTTTGGTAGGATTGAGTATATGCTATACTTGGGGTTTCTGGATGGAATGGATAAATATATCAGAATGCTACGGATACTGCAAAGGAAATGAAGGACATCTATGATGTGACTTGCTGATCGTAGTTATGACATTAATCAATGGCTAATCAGAGGTACATCACTGACCATGTTTTTGTTTTCATGTATATATACATACAGATAAATTGTTGAGGCATTTCTCTCTTAAATGGTCAAGTATTCCTTCATTGGCATTATTATTGTTTGTGATCCTAATTCGCATTATCCATGTTCCATTAGAAAGTTTTGGGGGTCTGTCTAGAAAATTCTGCCTATCTGCAAATTCCTCGTGACCCAAACTTTACTTGTACGGACTGGACCCGGGTCCTCCCTTGGAGACCTGTCATGGGCTATGGCAGGTCTCCTTTGTCACGGACCTGGCCGAGCGCAATTCTCTCAAGATCTGGCCCATTGATATGTCTCCCATGATTGAAAATGTCCAAACTTTAGTGCATTAATTTTGATTATTTTTTTAAAATTTTTTGTTTAAAAATACAATAGTTTTAATTTTTATAGTAAATTTGATGTTTAGTATAAAGTGTCAATATATTTAAATATATTTTTTTTCTAAAAATAAACCATTAAAAATAAAAGTGTGAGGAGACGTAGCATACATTTTAATTATTTTCCCTTTTAAAATTTAATAATAATATATTTTTAAATCTAATTTTATGCATGGGATAATTCTGGTTTAAATTTTAAGATTATACATTTTAAATAAAAAATAGAACAAAATTGGAAATATTTTATTAAAGCTAAAATTATTGTAAATTACTTTTAGACAATAGAAAAAGATATTGACAAAAAGGATAGATATTAGAACTGGACCTGATTTTCAGTTTTTCTATCATTTTTTACTTTTCAAAGTGTTCATTTAATTACTAAATAAATATTAATGAATTTTATATTTTAATTAGTAATATGTATATCTTTAAGCAAACTCATTTTCGCCTTCCAAAATCGTCCTTCATATTTTCTAAAGGGTTTTTCTATTATATGTACTTAAGAAAATAATCTTATTTAATATATATTACAATTAATAATCTTTTATAATTTTTACTACTAAATTGCCTTTTATTTATTAGTATCACATAAATTTCATAACTATATAATGTAGTACAATAATTATTATTTTTGAATAATTTGATAGTGTAATCCAACTCCATTAAAAATGACACAGTTGGAGCTCTCAATTTACTTAAATTAAATTGCTTGTGCGGCATCAAGCTACGTTACACACCCACACAATCATATTTGATCACAATTTTTTCTTTAAAATGCATTTTTAATTTTTCTAATATTTTTACTCTCAATTCTAATTTTATTATTGTATATATTAAAATAAATTTATTATTATTTATTATAATTAAATATTATATAAAATCTTATTATATATTATTCTCTCTCACCCTCTGGAAAAATTTGAAATCACACTTCCCACCTGGAAACATCGTTGTCAAACCGCGCCCTTCCCCTAGATTGTACATCCAGTTCATTACCCTCAGAGTTCCTATATATTACACACCTGCCACTATTCTCATCCTTCCACAGAATCCGCACTGACCTTGCCCCATAAACCCGCGTCAATTTCAAGCTCTTTAACGAAACCTAATTTTCTCCCCCCCTACAAAAAAATCCGATTCCCCGCCTCTCTCACACCGACACACACACTCTCTCTCTGCCTGAGCCAGAGCTGTTTGGACAAGACGGTAGTCACCATGAAGAGGAGAGGAGCGAAGAGGAAGCAGAGGGACGAACTCCAATCTTCATCGCAGCAGGAACAGCCGCCGACGGAGAACCATGAACCGCCGGCCAAGACAGCCGCATCGTCTCGGGCCAAACGCGCCAAGGCTGCGAAGCCCGAGCCTGAGCCCGAGTATATCGAGGATCAGCGTAACTTGGTGATTGATTCCTTCACTTGGATGCTTATTCTCTCACATTCTGTATCCGCATTGCTTCTAAGCTTCTGGGTTTATTCCTCTGATTAGTTTTTTGCCTCCTTGATTGGTTTGAGTAATTTTTTTCCGTCTTGTAATGTACATAAGCATTTTCAAGGTTGTTAAATTCTCTCAATGTGTCGATTTTTGTCTCAGCTCGAGTATCTTTTTTTGTCTAATATTCAAAATTCTTTTTTTTTCCTTTGGGTAGTGTATCTTTAGATCTCCCTCCTATTCTTGCTTAACCGTCCGTCGAAATGCCATGGTTCATATTTTTGTTTCCCACTGAATATCAATTATGCAGCACTAAAATTTGCTTAGAGGAATGAGTGGATTAATTTTTCTACTGATAGGCTTTGAGACTATGGTCTTTTGCACCAAATAAGCCTTAGATTACAATTAAAGATTTGAGCATTTACTTCGTCCGTTGAGAATTTCAACTGGTCTTCATTTTTGTTAAATATATCTACTGATGTACACTGATTAATATCTCACCTACTTGTTTGTTATGTTCCAATTTTGATGAAGGGCAATTATAAAAGAAAGTGACAGATTTTTAAACTTAAAAATCTGTCCATGAGTCCTGTTGTAATCATGAAATTGCGTTGATTTGCATTTACATTTACATTGGGGTGCCATGGCATATTTGTGTATTAGTTCATTACTTAAGCGACCATCTAATTGCAATTTTTTATCTGTAAAATGCAGGAAGATTTGTGGAAGAAGACTTTCCCTGTAGGAACAGAGGTTTGCAGCAAAATCAATCACTTTACTATCAGCCAAATGTTGCCAGAGATAATCAAGTTCATGGATATTGTTTCTTATGCGATATTTTTATATGTTGCAGTGGGACCAATTGGATGCTGTCTACCAATTCAAGTGGGACTTTACTAATCTAGAAGTGAGTTTAAGCAATCCTTTCTCTGCATAAGAATTCTTTTACTAATGTTATTATTTATTAGTTTCTGTTATCATTGAATGCTTAGTTCCCCTTCATAAATTTCCCCAGAATGCATTTGAAGAGGATGGGAAGCTCCATGGAAAAACAGTCTATCTCTTTGGCTGTACTGAACGTAAGTAGTCACGAGAAATGTAGAATTTACTATGAACTTCTAGTCTGGCATTCTTATGAATATTCTTTTGGTCTTTCTGCTTTTTCTAATCCTTCAACCTTTTCTAATGCAGCTCAACTGGTTTCTTTCAAGGGTGAATCAAAGATTATCTATATACCTGTTGTTGTGGCTGTAAGTTTTCAATTTGGTTGGAGTTAAAAGTAATTTTTGAATTAAATTTTTGTGAAACTAACCCTTTCCTTGTTATATATTTGAACTATGCTAGCAGACACTCATTGCTAATGCTCTTTTATGTCAACTTGTTATGATTATTTGTTCTTTATTTCTCAATTAAGATTGCCACATGTACTTTTTGTAAGCAACGATTATTGTTTTGAGTTATCATGTTACACAGTTTTTAAGGCTGTCTTGATTTTAGATCATTTCAGCCTTCTTAAAATGATATAGGTGGTTCTCATAATTGAAATGTCTTCAACATTTTTTGCACAGGCATTTTCGAAGTGCACATGTTGATTCTTAACTAAGAAATACTTTGGTTCTATACCCGGTTGCATAAGTTGCTTATCAAGACATGTTATAGGAATTCCAATATTAAAAAGTGATTTGACAGCTCACAGAAATGATGTTTACTATTATGACTGTGATCTGACTTTCCTTCTGCAAGAGGTTTTATGTTAGTTATTCCACACTCAATTGCCTACAATTAATCAGAATGTTCTTTTACCTTGTCTTGCAGGTGGTATCCCCTTTTCCGCCTTCTGATAAAATAGGTATTAAATCAGTTCAACGAGAATCTGAAGAAATAGTTCCAATGAAACAGATGAAAATGGACTGGGTTCCTTATATTCCTCTTGAGAATAGGTATGGCTTACTGGTTTAATCATTATTCATGGAACAATTTTCCATCAAAGCCTACATAATTCCACTTTATTTTTCCATAATTCTGATTAGTTGCATGTTCTGTTGACAGGGAAAGCCAAGTTGATAGGTTAAAATCTCAAATATTTATCTTGAGCTGCACTCAAAGGAGGTAACCTTGATTTATCATGTTCACTGCAATCTCTAGTATAACCACTATGGCTTACCCTCACTTTCATCATATACTGTTATGTGCTTTCAGCATACTACACAAATTACTTTCCCTCAACTTCTAGAATCCCTTTTCAGTATACATGCAATTAATTTGTTAGGCATCTAGGATGGGTTGTATTTGTATGATGCAGAAAAATACTGTACAAGCATTCTAAGATTATTAAGTACTAATTTATTCTATTGTCATGTGGACAAAAATACATGATGCATCCGGGCCTTTTCTTCTTTCAGGGCTGCTTTGAAGCACTTGAAGATTGAACGCATCAAGAAATATGAGTATTGTTTGCCATGTGAGTATCTGAATAAGATACATAGTCAAATGAATGAATTTAAGTAACTTGGGTTGCTTTTATGATAGATATATATTTATATTTTCTGTACGGCTGTAAAATTTTGCATATCCATCTCAATTTAGAACGAAAATTTATCTAACAAATATTGAATCAGTAGTCAATTATTTTCTCCTTTTCACACATTCTGCATATTTTACCCATTTTGGATGGGTCCTCCATACCTAAAGCTTTCAACTTTTACAATATATGCAGATTTCTATCATCCATTTAAGGAGGATGAGCTTGAGCAGAAAACTGAGGTGCAAATTATTTTCCCAGCTGAACCAGCACCAGTGAGTTCATTTCAGAAAAAAACTTATCTTAGTCTAGTTTATTGACGGAAGCTTTGTTCTCCTCTGTAATGAACATATGACACTGTCTATTTTATTTGAGTTCGTGTCATCTGTTATGCAATTGTCCATCTGTTCATTTCCCTTGTTATTTCTCTGCAGGTTTTCTGTGAATTTGATTGGGAGTTAGATGAGCTTGAGGTATATAGTTGATTTTAAAAAGTTGAAATAATTGTAGTCATTATAGAGAAATTGGGATTTCTTAGCCCTTCACTTTTTAGTGGTAGTGGAAAAGGCTCCTATCTAATTTTTATTATCTCGATATTCAGGAATTCACTGATAAGTTGATTGAGGAAGATCAGTTAGCTAAAGATCAGAAGGATGCCTTCAAGGTCCTGATATTGAGAACGTGCCTTTTTCATTAATTTGTTCTTTTCAGCATTACCAGGTTTTAATAGTCCAGTTTCTTTTCTTATTTTTCAGGATTTTGTCAAAGAAAAAGTTCGAGAAGCCAAAAGAGCTAATAGAGAGGTGCACTATGTGAATTATTAAATTGAAATACATATTGCTTGCCAAAAGAAATTTAAATACATAAATTTGTATCTCTTGTGTGTGGTATGCCAATAAAGCTTCTCATCCTTCTTCACAGGCAAGAGAAGCTCGTAAGAAGGCCCGTGAAGAGTTGAATGAAGAGACCAAATCAGCATTTGAAAACATGAAATTCTATAAGTTCTACCCTGGGCAAACGCCAGATTCCCCTGATGTATCAAACACTAAGGTGAGATTGTGCTTTACAATTTGACAGCTATTATTTCATTCATGCCTACAAATAACTGTTTGTGCTGATTGTTCTCTTTTCAGTCTCCGTTCATAAACCGTTATTATGGAAAGGCTCATGAAGTCCTGTGATGAATGCTCATCTATAGAACAATGTTTGCTGGTGTTAGATTTTGTGCAATATGAGCAAGGATTAGGATGAGAGCCCTTATTCTCAGGCCAACACTTTGGTGGCCACATACACCGAGCAACCCAAGGAAACCCTGTGCAAGTACCAGTAATTTTTGAAATTCTTTATAATTTGCTGTTAGATTTGAGAAGGTTACCTGTAATGAGAACGAACTAGTTCAGAATTTTAATTCCCAATCCTGATTCTGTTCTTTGGGGCGGAATTCTTTTGTAGCTGATGAATTTGTTTGCCATTGGCTTGATCTTTGTAGTCATCAATCAGCATTAGGAGCTGTTAGCATCATCATCATAATCTATACATAAGATGGTTAACAAATAAGTTACTCTTGAATTCAAGGGACTGCCCCAAAAAAATGGGTATTCCAACTTTTACTAGTGTGAATGTCAAAAGTATAATATAATATGGTATTTGAATATACTCTATTTAGTAGATATTATATGTATTTACATAAAAATTTATTTATCTACATTTATTAATATTATATTTAATCAATATTATTAAATATAATTCAAGTGCTAACTATTTGTAAAATTTTAAAAGATTATAAATTCATTTTAAAAATGATGAATTTATCAATTTAAGAGTGAGAATTTTTTTAATATTAATTATAAGAGATGGAAATTACATCAACATTTCCATTCATTTTATTCCTTTTTTATTATAATTTTTAAGGATTTATGTGATAATACTATTTTTTTTACTATTTATTTTATTATTTTTAATCGATATTAATTATATTATTATTTTAATTACTTTCTTTTATCCACATTTATACTAATGTTATACATTAATACAATATATTACAATTCAATAACTTAAGTGGTATATTGATTTCCCGTATCAATAATTATTATAATATATTACAATTCAATCGCCTCCATATTCATTAATATTTTTATTATTTTCATATAATAATTTTATTAGAAGGCTAATATGTATTTTTAGCTTATCCCAACCTTTATAGGAATAAAAATTCACTTTTATATACCCTTAGTATCAGTTTACAACAAACCTTATAAAACTTAAAAACATATCAGAATAGCATAACTTTTTCCTGATACCAATCTAACTGTACAGTATCCGTTATAACTAACACTATCTTGTACGGGTATCTATTTCGTTCTTAACTATTGCAATCAGACACATAAATATTGAGATTTAATACTTTTATTTTTGTGCTACAGTCCAACTAACCCAACTCTAGCTTACTATTATACTTCATACTTTCTTCAAAATTATAATACTAAAAAGTTTAAGCGGTTTAACACAGGAAAGAGATTATACTTCTGGAAATTTATTTTCAAATTAAAACATGTTCCTAAGTATGCATTATCGGTACAATCAGACTCGATGTCATTAATCTTGCTCAACCGAGATTCATTACTTATTTGTTTTAGACAAAATTCCAATAAATCGGGTTGGATTCTCGATTATAGGTTAGGGTGTTGTTCCTTTTGCACCAAAATGATTATAAATAATTGATACATCAATTATCTGATATTTATACTTACATCCCTATATTTTTTTAATTTTACATAAGTTACTGAGTACATTTTCTTGACAAATAAATTAAAAAATATTTACCATAATTTTCTCAATTTACTTTATTTGTAAATTTTCTACTAAAGTAATTTTATTTAATATAAAATTATTTAAAATTACAAATAAAATATTTTAATTACTTTTAATTACAATTAATCCTCCAATTTTATTTAAATGCTCAATTGACCCTCAATTTATGTTAATTGCATAAAAATTCCCGAATTTCTAAAAAAAATTATAAATTGCCCAATTTCTCCAAAATTGCACTTTGGCCCCCAAAATCTCATTTCATCAAATTAATCGCTTAAACTCGGTTAATTACCTCCTATCATGCTACTAATCATCCCCCTACCTCTACATAACCATTTCGAGTTTTTAATAGTTCAATTTGGCCTAGAATTGATCTCAAATGAACGTTCATCGGAAAATATTTTTAGAGAGAGAAATCTTTGAATTATTACCGACAATGACACTGTTGCTGGAGCTCTTGATTTGTGGAGCTAGCTCTCATTGAGAGCATACTCATATGATCAAATTTCACCTTAATTGGTGCTCTAAACAAGGAGAATTCGATAACATAATTTAAGCATTTCACTCTTTGTAATTTAACTATTCTAGCGAAGGGTGGCAGCAATGGCTTAACTCGAAGGCTCAAGGAGGACTAGGCTCAGTCGTTGAGAGTCACGAGAGAGTCGATCTGGCCTTAGGAGGTTTGAGGTGGCTAGAATTTAGCTCAAAATGTTTTGCTCAAAGTCGACCACGGGAGCAACTGTATTGTGTGGGCTCACCAGCACTTCTCTGGTGATCATCGAGCTGAAGAGAGTATGCAACAAGGTAAAAGACTTCTTCCCGGTTCTAGGGAACTCGAGTTTGCGTTTGGAGGTGGAGACAAGGGTTGACGTCGAAGCTCTGATACAGGAATGGTCGGAAACTAGAGTAGTTCGTCTCATTCAGGCTTTCAAGATGGAGAGGATGAATGAAGGAGAGTTCTTTATATAGGGAGTTTGAGAACTTCCATTCCTATTCGTCCACCCATCGGTCAGCCATTAATTTTTTTATTTGCTCCATTGTCAGAGAGATTTATTGGTTGTCGGAGTAATGGCGACCTTACTCCTCCTCTATTGTTTAGAAGTATGAAGGAAAAAGACGACACTATATTGCACATTTGAGCTTCGTATGCGCGAGCTACCACATGGCACGTATAATGATTGGTTGGTTTCGCTGACGCGGCTTCGCATTCAACGTCTGAGTCGTCTGTTGACTCGTTGACTTGCCACATGGCGATCTCCCATTGGTCGCCCTCTCATACATGGCCATCCGACTAAATCTAGCCATCCGTTGACCGTGACACGTGGCGTACTTTGATTAGCTAATTTAAATTGATCAATTTTTCCACCCGATGCACTATACCATTATCACGTGTGAGCCTTTGATTGGTTGTAGCCATCTGACATGGCTTTTCCATTTGTCAACCTCTAATTGGCCGACCATTCTTAAACATCCTAGTCGATTGACGACGTGACACCTTTGCCACGTATTAGTTATTCATTGGTCAGCTCAGCTAACGAGGCTTCTTCTTAGTTGACCGATGACTAATGAAACATGTGGTTCCCTCATTAGTCAATCTTCGGTGACGTAGATTTTCTTCGTCTCACCGTTGACCAATGACACGTTTTACACTCTTATTGATCAGTGCTTCCAAATGTTGACCAAGCGGCTGATTGGGTGCAATTTGCCATGTGTCGTGCGCTGATTGGTCGCGCATGCTGACTAGGCGTTGACCATGCAGGCGGTCCGTTGACTGACTGGACCATTGACCTGCTCGGTCGAGCCGAGTTTGGTGACCCGAAATTGAAAATCGACTGGTTCAAGCTCAATTTGATCAGTTTTCTAAAAATTAAAAAAATTTTAAATTCATTTTCTACATATTGGTGACTTCAATTTCTCAAATTGATAGTTTTAAGTTAACTAGAAAAATGAATATTTGAACCGGTTTTTCTTGGTTCATCCCTTAACGGGTCTGTTTCTCACATTCAATTTAATTTATGATCTATTTTCATCTTTTTTGGATATTTATTTAACACTTGGGATTTTCAAATTTCCTGTTTTAGCTTCTCTTTACCAATTTCGATTCATTTTGAACATCGATTTTCTCTCGAAAATTTTTAGTTTTCTTATTATAAGAGAACAATGTTTACAAAATTTCCACTCATTTTAATGAGTTTTATCCCCAAAACTCGTTATTCCCCATCACAAAGTTCGTGTTCTTCCATAATCTAGCCACTAAGCTAGAATACCATTTCTATTAGAATCTTTTCATTTTTAAGATTATCTTACTATCGATCCATGATTCAAATAGTCTCTATTTCAAACATTTTTTACTTTAGTTCTCCATTAAATTTCTCTCTTTAAATCTTGGTGATCTTTTTTATCCCCTTCCTTAGTAGTTACTTAAGGGCATTTCCTAGCGTAGGATTCTTTTCCTATTACCTTCTCATACACTCTTTGTTTCATGGTCGTATCAAGACCTTCCTTTAAACTTGATAAATGTTTTTCATATGGGTATTGTTTGCATATACAATCAATCTTGAGTCATATTATCTTGTCTTACATCCCATTCTAATAACATGTTTGGAATCCGTCGATTCCATTTTTTTACTCATGGTGTGAGCAAAATCTTATTTACTTTTCAATTTCACATCTTATTCGAGTTTAAGACTTTGATTATCCAACTCGAATAACTCATATGTGTAATCCTCCTTATTTGAGGGTACTTCTCTAAGGGACTTTAACTCCACCACTTTGCCCGTTTTAGTCTCTCAGCTCAAAGCATCTCGTCTCATTTATAAGCATTCAATTAATTTCAACACTTTATTTAGACATAGTCTTGATTTGATGAACAAGTTTCTCACCACACTTTATTTAGACATAGTCTTGATTTGACGAACAAGTTTCTCTTAGGTGAATCCAATATTTTCATTTGTTCAAACTTTCGTGACCTTTGTAAGGTAGGATGCCTTCACCTGATATGCTTTTTGAACATTTTACTCCCAAATGTTCACTTCTAAATTTGTAAGGCTCGCGGAACTTTGTCCTCCTTATCATTTGGTAGTATCTTTTAATCATACATATCTTTATTATGTTTTATTCAGACTTTTTCAATATTGAGTCTTCACCATTACATTTCTTAAATAGTATTTCTATATAACTTTATCCAATGTTTCAGACATGTTCTCCTAAGTAGAGTAGATAGACAATTTGTATAATATTATTATAATACTTGATTTGAATATGTGTAGAATCTATGAGTTTATATAGGCTTAATGAAGTGTTTACATGAATAAATACAATACATTAAAATTATACAAATAAAATCATATAATATCTAAATTGAATATAAGGAAAATCTAGTAGTATCTGAATACTCTCATATCTCTTTACTTGTGTGGACTCATATCTTATGGCTATAGTAAGATTATGATTTGGTAATTTCTGTTACAAGTTGTGTCTCTTGACTTGTTCGGATTCATGTCTTGTGGTCCCTTGTAATGCCTGTTGAGATTTGTGTCTCTTGACTTGTGGTGTCTTGTGACTTTAATGTAATTTATTGTCTATTATTCCCCACAAAATCAAGTGTAAGAACAAAATTTGATATTAGATATAAATAAGATAATTGAATAATTAATGCATAATGCATTATTAAATATGTGTGCTAAGAAAAAAAAGATAAATAAATTCATTGGAGATAGAATGAGACAAATGTGAAAAATGCCTTAAGATAGCTAGATAAATAATATATATAGTGATAAATCATTTTTGTGTAGGTTTAAAAAAAGAATTGAGCTAAATTTTGATAGAGACACCGTAATTAGGATATAGATACTAAATATTAGAAAATTTTTAAATGAGAAAACTATATGCTAGAATGCTAGAATAAGGAGTACACGCTATTAATATAAGAAAGAATAAAACTATTGAGAAATAAAAAAATTGCGTCAATATTTAACTGAATTTAAACTAAATTGAATAATTATGCTTAAAAAATAAGAGTATTTACACTCTTTAAAGAAAATAATGGAGATATACTCAAAATTTTGAAAGAAAAAATTGTAATAAATTGAAATTTTCTCATAAATCAGAACTTCGTTTCTTGAGATTGCAACGAAAGCGATGAAATGAGAGAAATCTCAAGTTGAGAAATGATATACATAATGAAGACAAATGGATTGGTGATCCAGTACCGACACCCTACCTATAGGATTGTATTTTAGGAGTTTTCCTTAATAAGTCTATGATACCATAAATAACAAAAGGAAGGGTAATAAATAATATATGTAAATATTTTTGTTATATTTGATTGAATGTATACAATTTAATTTAATGGGTTTATATAGGCTTAATGAATAATTTACATGAATAGATATACTATATTAAAATTATACGAATATAATCTAATAATATCAGTATCTGAATAGGCTCATTTCTCTTGATAATGTTCGTTGGGGCTTGTGTATGCTTGTGTATCGTGACTTGTGCATCTAATATCTTGTGACTCCAGTAGTAGTATGACTTAGTAATATCTAATATCTGCTAGGGCTTGTTTCTCTTAACTTATGATGTCTCTTGGTAATGTTGTTGGGGCTTGTGTGTCTTCATTTGTGCAAACTCATGTTTTGTGGCTCCACTAAAATTATGACTTAGTAATGCATGCTAGAGTTTGTGTCTCTTGAATTGTGGTGTCTATTACTCCCTCCACAAACTTAATGATTCATATAAATAAGATAATTGAATAATTAATACTTGATTTATTATTAAATATGTTCGATAATAAAAAAAAGATAAAGAAATCTATTGAAGATAGAATGAGCCAAATATGAAAAATGAAGATAGCTGGATAAATAATATATATATATATATATAGAGGTATAGACCGTTTTTATGGAGGTTTGAAAAAAATGGAGTTAAATTTTGATATAGTGATTATAATTAGGATGTAGGTACTAAATATTAAAAATTTTTAATAAAAAATATATCTGCTAGAATAATAAGTTCCTATTGATATAAAAAAGAATAAACTAATTAAGAAATAAATAAATTACTTTAATATATGAATTAATTTATGTTAAATTGAATAAATATGTTAAAAAAGAATAATATTTACACTTTCTAAAGAAAATAACTTAAATATACTTAAATTTTTGAAAGAAAAAAAGGTTGAACTAAATTTAAATTTTCCTAGAAATTAGAATTTTTTATATCATAATAAATAAAGGGAAAAAAATAAAAATTACAATGAAAATAATAAAATAAGAGAGATGTCGAGTTGAAAAGTATTATATATAATAAAAACGAATGGATTCGGGGTAGCGGTTTTGTTATCCGAACCGGTAGGATCGTATTTGAGTAATTTTTCTCAATAAAACTATTATACTATAAATAACAAACGTAGTGTAGAAATATAATGTATATAATATTATTATAATACTTTATTTAAATATAAGTAAAATCTAATAAATTTATATAGGATTAATGAAGTATTTATAGGAATAGATATAATAAATTAAAATAATACAAATATAATTTAATAATATCTAAATAAAATTAAGTAAAAATCTCTTAGTAATGTTAGTTGTGATTTGTTCGTACTCAAATTTTATGTGCTTTTGTCTTTTCACTTACTATATTTTTTGGTAATACCAATTTAAACTTACGTATGTTATGAACTCATTTTTTGTGATATTTTAATATTTATTATCTATTAACTCTATAATGAGATAATCCTTGACTTGTTATATCTTATAACTTTAATATAATTTATTATCTATTAACTCTATAATGAGATAATCCTTGACTTGTTATATCTTATAACTTTAATATAATTTATTATCTATTAACTCTATAATGAGATAATACTTGACGTAGAACAAAAATATCTTGATTACTCTTCTTATTACATTTTTTTCTTTATTTACCTAATCACAAATCCTATAACTCAGTTTTGTAATAGTATTTTGAATACTTCACACACTTTTCAATTAACACCAATTTTACCATACTTTATCTCTTTGCCATTCAACTTTTAAAATCCTCGTACTCATATTTTTGGTGTTATTTTATCTACTAATTATTTATTTATCATTTTTAATGACATAATTTGACATAATCTTTTAACCTTATAGTCTCCATTTCTCTTATTTTGAGTGTTTTCTCTTTAATACGATTAACTTGAGTTTTTTACTTTTTTTTTACTATCCACTTATTCTATAGAGTTTGTTACTATTGGTTTCACTTTACATTGATGTTCAAGTTATTTCATTTTATTCCAATCATATTTTATAGTTAAATTGGTTCGCAAGTAATTATAATAACAATATTTCTTATTTTTTTAGAATATTTTCCATGGTGGCTAGTTCTTGACTTTGACAAAGGTATTATGTGAGTCCTACCTAACTCTATTAACGTGTATTTATCTTAATGAAAATTGTGATATTAGTGTATTCGTACATATATACACCCCTATGTATTTTTTATTGACATTGTTCTTGTAAGTTTGCCTCATCATATGCGAGTGACCTCTATTAGACCTGGTAGACCAGCGTTAGCCAGTTTGTCCCAACTTGTGTTTATATAATGTGATTTAGGTTTGTTTTTTTTTTTGTTTTATTACCATATAAGTGTGCACGTTTTCATACCTATATATTGCCACTACATCAAACATATTTCTCTTTTGTGCACTTTACACACTTGTCAAAGTGCGTTTGTCACTATCTCATCCTGACTCTCTCCACCTGCATGTGGCAGCTAGCTAGCTCATTTGTACGTGAACTCGCCATCCGTCTAAAGAAAGAGCCCCATGATGCATCTATCAAGGATTAGAAAGTTTGTTGGAGTGGCCTGGCGTGCTGTGCTACGGTCTTATCGTAGGATGACTCGTCCACCTCACCCTACCATGGAGATGAATGCTACTGGAGACGGCTACTGAGTATCAGCAGCCATATGCAGTACAACAGGCCACCAGCACACGGCGGCGAAGGACGAAGATCCTTTTCAATTACAAAAATGACGTAGAACGGAAACACTGGATAGTTGTCAGTGAGCTGAAAACTTATGTGACCGGCATTTTGGAGAATTTCCACTCTCACGTTATTTGGCCTCTCTCTCTCTCTCAAAGTTACCGTCGAATTAATTTCTTCAGATTCTGCTTCTCTGCGAACCCTAATAGCCGCCTTTTACTGATCCTTGGAGCAGCGACGTGTGTAGCACGCACGAGCAAGTTCTTGACCGGTATGGATTCTATATTCACGGGAAACTATGCAGGTTCCTCTTTTGTTGGTACTGGAGATTTCCTTGGTGAAATTTTCTTCTTTTTTTCCTTCTGGACAATTGGTGAATAAAATGAAGGAGATGAGCTGTAACTGCTTGTTAATGTTTACAGTTTTTTTGCATACATGTGGTCAGGTGACAGCTTACTTTGCTCGTGGATGTCATTTTTCAGAAACTGAGACGCGTGTCTGTGATTTTGAACGTTTCAGGGGATTTAAGTTGCATGGAATCCTAGTTTGGGGTGGATCGCAGCTGTTTTTAGGATATGAAAATTCTGTGAAGTTGAAACTACCGACCTGCTGAGTTTGGTTAGTATTTTAAAATGTTTTCTGTGTGACTCTGTCTTTCCTATTAAATGGCAGAAGAAGGCCTGCAGATTAGCATTCTTTCTTCCGGTCTAGCAGTGTTGCCGAATGACGGGGATGGGACTGAGGGTTCATCTAGACGGCATCTAGACGGCATCTAGTGTCATATTGCCATGAGTTCCGTAAGCAGTCTGTTGAGCAGACTCTTGAGCATATTTTCAGTCTTCCCAGCAACTCTCTTGCTCTATGTGCCCGCCCAGTTGATAGTAATTTAATAGCTTGCTAAGTTGACTGCAGATTTAAGTACTTCAGGTTGTGAACAAGATGGGACATGGATTGTGGATACTGGCTGTGGGCCAGATGTTGTTTCTCTTGATATATATACTATTTGTACTGATATATGAATAGTAAAGCCCCCATTTCTGGTGGAGAGCCTGGCAATGTTCAGTAGTGTTAGGGTTAATGCCTGTGTTTGGAAAGGGAAATGGATGTATGAAGTTGTTCTTGAGACTTCTAGTATACAACAGCTTGGATGGGCAACTCTTACATGACCTTTCACTAACCAGAAAGGTGTGGGTGATGCTGATGACTCCTATGCCTTTGATGGCAGAAGGGTTAGAAAATGGAACAAAGATTCAGAGCCTTATGGACAGTCTGGTGATGTCATTGGCTGCTGCATAGATTTGGAGGATGGTAAAATTTCTTTCTATGGAAATGGGATCTCACTTGGAATTGCATTTTATGGACTCGGACAGATGGAGCCTAGAGCTGGTTATTATCCTGCCACCTCACTTTCTCAAGGTGAACGTTGTGAATTTAATTTTGGGGCTCACCCTTTTTGATATCCAATCAAAGGTTATCTCCCTCTTCAGCCACCTCCTCGTGTTAATATCTCAGCAACTCGCTATTGAATTACTTGTCAAAGCTGCTAGATATGCAACGTATGGAACACAGTGACTGTTCTTCAGCTATAAAACTGAGAAGGATGACTAGGTTTGTGCCACTTGATGATCTCTTTGTACCAATTTCTCGAGCTATATGTATAGAGTTCTTCTCCATAATAGAAGGGAATTCTGCATGTATGGAGTATATTGGAAGTGGAACTGTCCTTTCCTTCATGATGGGAATTTTCGGAGGGCAAACACCTCATGATTATTTGAGCTTTGATAATGTGCTTGATGTCTTTCTAGAATTATGTAATATGAGAAGGGAAAAATAATGGTGCTTTGGTGGAAAACATTAGATTTTGAAGTGACATTTGAGGGTTTTTTATCATTCAAATCTCCAAACAGGGAGGACCACCTTCAGTGCATGATGCCTTCTACTTGGTGGCCTGGATCATGTGGAAGTAGCATGTTGTTAACAACTACAGCTCTTTCTGAATGAATCAATGAGGTATATATTAGTCGTAACAGCATCTTCATCTTAGTATTTCATTTGAGGTTAGTATTACTTTGATGTACTATTAGAAGGTATTTCTATTTTAATTGTTATGGTACCTTATGGCCCCTGTTTATCCTTATGATTGATCATCCAAATAGCTATTTTCCTGTCTTATGTTTCTCCTTTTCATTATTTAATATTTTGTTATGCAGCTAACAAAATATTTCTTGGAAATTTCTAGTACAAGCTCTGTTAATAAACTAAAATCTTTACCGTTTACTTATATGGGTGAGACTTGCTCATTATGTTTGCTGTTTGTTGATCTATCTGATGAGGATCAATATTTTCTTTGCAGATTGAAGAGAAGCATAGGGAACTTTGTCACTTAGTATTACAATTTATACCACCCACTTCTCCCCCTCAATTGCCAGGTTCCATATTCGGGACATCCTATGAACTATTTACGCTTGCATGATGATATATACTAAGTTCTATTTAGTTCCATTTGATCTGATATCGTCCGCTTCAAACTTCTTTTGTAGGCGTAATCTTCAGAGCAAAAACTATGGGGGACTTTGATGAACAAACTTGCCGTATCTGCTATGCATCCAAAGCAGATGCGGAATTCATTTCATGCTCCCATAGATCATGCTACGGCTGCATCTCAAGACATCTCCTCAACTGCCAGAGATGTTTCTTTTGCAATACCACAGTGTCTGTCCGATTTCGTTGGAGTCTAAGAGAAGAGGCCATTATAGAAAAAGCAGCCTTCTCTTCCATTCAATGGCATTCAAACCCTCCATCCCTTACCTACCTCTCGAATTGGATGGTTCAGATACAATTACCACACCTGAAGTTGGTGGAAAGGAGATGGATTGCCTTCTGCGACTAGAAGGATTGAAAAGGCTAAATATTGCATGAGGTACTTTTCTATCCATATTTATTTATGTTTGGATATAATAATCAGTACTTGGGCTGGGCCATAGTATGGGGTCTGGTTAAATCTTCTATATGTCAAAAGTGAAATTAGGGGACTGTAAATACGGATGTAAATGGCAAAATAGAGGGAGGGTAGTCACAGAATCACACAAATATATGCAATAATCCTGGCTATAGTTTTGCCATTGTTGGTCAGATCTTACTTAGTATAATAATAAGCTGAAAGAAGACTGAAGAAGAATGAATACCATTGGAATGATAACTCAAAACTTATATGACTCATTCTTGGGCACATACTAGCATATAACATAGATGAGAGTCTCAATGGTGCTTAAAGGGTCGAAGGTAATAATTGTAGTAGCCTACCTAACTACCTAGGACCTTAGCTAGAATACAGGCTGTGTGTACATTAAATGCTCTGCCCCTCGACATTGCAGTGGCAACAATAGTGCTCATCATTTTCAGATATGCTTATGGGATCGGGTTTGCCCCCGATCTAGCTATTTATGTCCAGTCCATTTTTTCGAGAGACTCGTCAGCTTCCAAATCTTATTGGTTGCAACGCTGAGCACCCTACATTGGATTCGTATCGTTTGGAGCGTCTTTGGGGTTTACAGCTCGGGACCAGAAACCCTACATTGGATTCGTATTGTGTGGAGCGTCTTTAGGGTGTACAGAGCATAAACGACGAGCCGAGACCGCCACTGCATGGCAAAGAGCAGAAAGTTTAAATGCACGCCACTGCATGGCCAAAGAGCAGAAAACTTAAAAGCTCAGTTGAAGGTTTGTATGGAGTCTAGAAAGCTTAAAAGCATGGTTGGAGGTTTCTACAGAGTCCAGACAGTCACGTTATTGACAGAACTGGACAACTATTGGCCACATGGCCCGAGGATCCTTTGGCTGCATCATCCAAATTTTTGATCCATCGGATAAATGTCCACTCTTTGAGACACAGTTGTCGTCCCCCTTGTAGGAGTGACATTGTAGGTGCAATGAATTCTTTGACACACACTACAACATAACTTAGGAAATTTTCTGTTTATTGTGATGTAATTATCTTATGATAAATTTATTGGCAACAAATTAATAATATATAGTATTAGAGAGTTCGATAGTTTATTCTCATATTAATTTAAAAATAATAAAATATTCTAATTTTATATATTAATAATAATTTAATTAATGCAAGATCAATCATAATAATATGAATATATATTTTAACATATTCAATTTAAAATATCATATCCTATGATTTATAATACTCAAACTAATTTTTATTTAGTGGGAATATATACTTAAATGCGATCATATATATTTACGAAAATAAATTTTTTTTTATTTTTTATTTTTTTTTACTGAATAAGATGAAACCCTAATATTTTGTCAAATAAACATCTATTTTTATCTAAAATTAAATATCATGTTTAAATAATAACTCAAATAATGCTCTAAATATTTTTTAGTTAAATATTGTCATATCATTTTTAACTCAACTCACAGCTAATATATTAATGATTAACCTATGTCACATCTCCCTTAGTACAAACGTCCGTATAATATAAAAATTATCTTATTTGAGATAAGTAAGTATTATTATAAAATTATTTAACTATAAAAAATAGAGCCTTTATTTGATTTTTTAATAATGGAATTTATTTTAGATTTCAGCTAAAAAATTACATAATATGCATATAATAAATATTATTTAATTTTTTGAATTTAATGTACCAACATGCTTATGTTGCCCATCTATGTCCATGTTTAAAATTACAATAGACTTATTTTTTTTCTTATAACATCATTAGCAAAATGACCATACAAAAAGCAAAAAACTTGTCACATATTGAATAGGAGCTTATTTGACCATGAATTATCCACTTGTCTATGGCCACACATGCGATGTTCTTTTTAGCGCCAACAGCCATGATTCAAGCATTGATAAAAAAAACTTACACATATACATTTACCAGCCTGATAAATTTCTTCTAAAGACGAGATGTGGGTGTGGGTGTGCGTAGTACAACCTTCTTGTTGTTCTTGTTCTTCTTCTCACAGACAATTATTAGGCAATTCCATCACCCTTATCCAAATATGATACCAAAACAAGAAAAAAAGCAAGCTTCATGTTGCCATGACATTACTCCTTTTCAATTGACAGAACTATATGATGAGATCCGTGTTGAATTTGAAAGGCCAAACAAGCAATTACATAGCCTAAATTAGGGTTAGACAGGACTTTTTTTTTTTCTTTTGAATGTGTAATGTTCATGCAAAAAAGGAAGGCAGCTTCCTTTTTAATGTAAAATGGGTCCTTTTATATCGATTGGGGCGGCCGAAAAGATGGAGGAAATGATGAAACAAAATACTGTCGACACTTAACACATTACACATTTAAAGCACACACCTTGTGGTAAAAAAAATTAATTATATGTCTTGTCGACACTTAATTTAATTTTAATATTTTATAAATATCATTTATTTTTTTAAATGTGGGTATTTGTTTGGGCAGAAGTACACCATGTTGAATAATAAAAGCAAAATAAGTATATATATATATAAATTTATTATTAGCAATATTTTTTCTCATTGATTAATATATAATTAAATTATATTTAATCTTTAATATATAATATTTTTATTATATATTTATGTTATATAATTTTATATAAAATATTATTAATATATAAATTTATTTAAATTATATAAAAATAAATAAGTAAATAATATTATAAAATAATAAATAAGAGTATTAAAGTAATTTAATAACTAAATTAACCAATATATTAAGATATAACAAATATATAAATAATATTAAAACGAGTCTATTTTTTTCTACAAATTATTTCTCATAAATAATTGATTCCTGGACGCATATGAATCCATAGTGTAACAGCAGCTAGCCTTCCCTTCCCCCTTCTCCTATATATATATCCTCTAGAGCCATTATATTTTTCATCTCATCTCTTTCTTAATCTCTCTACCTAGTCTCAAACAATATCCCACAAAACACAACATCAGTCCCCCCTAGAGAGAAACCTTCCTTTTAGTCCCATGGCGATAGGCATGGTCTCCAAGGACACATGCTGGTGGGCATTCACCCTTCCGGCCTTTGTCAAATGCGACAACTTGCACGATCCCTACGTGACCGTGTCTCTCCTGCTTGCCATCCTCTCCGTGGGAATCCTGTCATGGGTTCTCTCCCCTGGCGGTTCTGCATGGAGAGACGGCCGATCACGGGTAGGCCGTATCGCTATTCCCGGTCTCCGAGGGCTGCCGGTCCTCGGCAGCCTCCTCACTCTTAGTCGCGGCCTCGCACACAGATCCTTGGCTGCCGCGGCCTGGAGTAAGGCAGGGAGGCGACAACTCATGGCCTTTAGCCTTGGGCAAACCCCCGTAGTAGTAGCCTCCGACCCCTCTACGGCCCGGGAGGTCCTGACGTCACCCTACTTCGCCGACCGCCCTCTTAAGCAGTCTGCCAGGAGCCTCATGTTCGGTCGGGCCATTGGGTTCGCCCCCAGTGGAACCTACTGGAGGCTTTTGAGGCGAATTGCCTCCTCCCACCTCTTCTCCCCTAAGCGCATCTCGGCCCACGAGCCCGGTCGTCAGCTCGACTGTAACAAAATGGTCACAGACATAGCAGCCGAGCAGGCATCGCTGGGACACGTGTCCCTCCGGGAGCATCTTCAACTAGCGTCGCTGAACAACATCGTGGGCAGCGTGTTCGGAAAGAGGTACGACCCCCTGGTGGATGGTCATGAGATGAGCGAGCTCACTTCAATGGTGAGGGAAGGCTTCGAGCTTTTGGGTGCATTTAATTGGTGTGATCATCTGACTTGGTTGAGCTATCTGTACGACCCGCACCGTATAACTAAGCGATGCGCGAAACTCGTGCCACGTGTGAGTAGCTTCGTCCGTTCGATGATCGCCAGCCATCGAGCCCGCATGGGGTCGGAAAAGCTGTCGGACGGCTCTGATTTCATCGACGTTCTGCTCTCTCTGGACGGAGAAGAGAAGCTCGATGAAGACGACATGGTGGCCGTCTTATGGGTACGTTAATAACTATCATTTCTCCCAATAAATTAGAATATCTAGGTCGGAAAGGCTATTAGATTTTGTTATAATTGAAAAAATATTTTTTCTTGTCCTTTTGCTTTCCGCTTCCAACCATCAAAATCTGGAGCATACATTTAATACTGTTGAGTGAATCGTCGGATGCAGGAAATGATTTTCAGAGGAACCGACACGACGGCGCTGCTGACTGAGTGGGTCATGGCCGAGCTGGTTTTAAATCCGGAGGCTCAGCGCCGCCTTCAGACTGAACTCGACAGTGCCGCCGCCACCATTGGGACTTGTGCCCTCGCCGACTCTTACGTGGCAAGGCTGCCTTACCTGCAGGCAGTTGTCAAGGAGACCCTCAGGCTCCACCCACCGGGCCCACTCCTCTCCTGGGCTCGCCTCTCCACGTCCGATGTCCATCTCAGCAACGGCATGGTCGTCCCCGCCCACACCACCGCCATGGTCAACATGTGGGCCATCACCCACGATCCGACCGTCTGGTCCGATCCGCTCGTGTTCAAACCCGACAGGTTCCTGGAGGCTGACGTCGACGTCCGCGGCGGGGACCTGAGGCTGGCTCCGTTCGGAGCCGGTCGTAGGGTCTGCCCCGGGAAGAACCTCGGCCTCGTGACTGTGGCCCGGTGGGTCGCAGAGCTGGCTTACCGGTTCGAGTGGGTCGCCGAACCTGAGCACCCGGTGGACCTCTCCGAAGTGCTGAAGCTGTCATGCGAGATGAAGCACCCCTTGCGGGCCAAGGCCGTGCCTAGAAACTGAGTTATCATTGTGATTTCCATGAGTCGTCGTATTTTCATCGTGTCCAGATATCTAGTCATCGGCGTGGTTTTTCATGAGTCGTCCGTCGTCGCTTTTCATCGTGATATATTGCTGGAGTTTGCCCGTCCTGTACTAGGGTTTGAATTGTGAGGTCCAGTATGCTGTGTTTAGTTCTGTCAACTGTGGAGTCTTCTCTGCTAGCATATGTGTCTATTTTATTTTCCGTGGTCTTCTTCTTAGCCTCTATTCTATTCTGACTATGTGCTAAATTTGATCAAATTAAACACTAAAATTGTCATCGCCCAATTGGAAATTTCTTAATAACCTTAAAATAAAATTGAGATATAAAAATACCTAAAAAATTGACTATTAAAACTTAGAAACCTAAAATTCACCATTATAAAACATTCAAAATAACTCCCTATATTTCAACGTTATCCATTTAGGTTGATTCAAGTTTTTTGCATTTTTTATGGGCATGAGTATTCTTATTTACTCTTGAATATTATTAAAATTTTAATATATATTCAGTTTCCTAAATCTACGAGAAATAAAGTTGGCATAAAATGGAACGAGAACAGTGACAACACCTGTTTCCTGTTGGGAACTAACCGAAACTAGTCGGAATGTCAGCATCGCACATGCCCATGGTAACGGGAAAATATTTTAAAATTATTTTACCCTTTTAACTAGTCGATGGATTGTGGTTGGGGGACTCGCGAAGCCGAACCCTGTTTAGGTCTGACGTCATGATCCTACATAAGATGAAAATAAATATTATAACTAGAAATGATATGCTAGAGTCAGATTCCTTTCAATAAAGCATAAGAATGAACTAATTCAAATCATAAATGTCAATACTATATATGTGTTCTATTAAGAATTCTGAAATTATGTATACCCTTAAATTTTTAATATTTGTAAGTTAATTACACAAAAAAACTTTCTTGAGAAGATTTCAAGTGATTGAAAAAATAAACCATTGGTTTAATATAATAGGGATAAGTCATGTCTTGTGTAAGGTAAAGGATGAGAGAGAACTGGGAGGTGACATGCATGTGAGGAAGCCGAGATTGATGAGTGTGATGGGTGGTGGGTGGGTGTTTTGTCCATTAACCCTGACCATAGATACTATGTTATATGCTGTCTATGTCCACCTCTGATGAATCTTTTCTTATTCCATATGATGATGAATCAACTTACTAGCCAACAACCTAAGTGAAAACCCTATTATCACTATTACTGCTATGCTATACTGTCACTACAATTGCATTCAAGACGCCAAATAGTGGGGCCGTCGTCTGTCAATTTGTACAAACACTCACTGAGAATCGATTCGATTTCTCTGTACTCAAATTGTATGGCCCTGCTGCAGTGGAAAAAAGTGATATTATGAAATGAGAGACCACTACATGCAAATAGTAAAGGGATAATACTAAGAAAAAGAGAAATATATTTCATCCAAAAATATTTTTCATTTTCAAATTTCTTTCTATATATATTACACTATAGTTAATGATAAATAAATTAATGTAAAAATGATCAATCAATATAAATAATTTTAATCAATTATGAAATAATTTATTGTATTTATTTCAAATAAGACTTATTTTATAATAGAAAAAAATAATAATTTAAAAGATTTTTTTCTTATAAACAAGAAATTGTTACTCCAATATAATGATCGGTCAAAAGAAATTATTCTAATAATAATAATTTAATTTAGTAAATTTGAAATATGATGTGACAAGACAATTCAAGAGTAAAAAAAGATCATGAATACGTCAATTATTTAGTGTACTGTGAATCAATTTGTCTAAAATTATGTAAATGGTATCGTCATTCCACCTCTTTCTTTTTAGAAGAATACAACCTTATTATCCAAAAAATTAAACAAGTTTGCATAACTTACAGGCCTACTAAAAAATTCAATAGAACATAAAAGTCCAAGGCATATCATATCAATAATAATCACAATTAAAGTTCTGTCTTGTCTACTGTTAAGTATTGTCCGTGATTGTCTTTATTATGATTCAAATTTATTGGAAGGAATCTCAGTTGAGTGTAAGGTTTTTGTTCTATATGAACTTATTTTTATAGAAATTTAAATAATGCCAGTCAAGAATTCAAAAAATAAAATCTATAATTTAAGTACTAATACATAAAATTTATATAAAATTTAAGTACTAATAATATGAATTTGTTGTGATAATTAAAAAAATATTTTCTTACTAACTAATATCGATTCAAAATTTATAAATTAAAATAATTCATAATTAGAAATTTTTTTTACCCCTTACTAAGTTGATACTAAGGGTAAATATATTAACAAATGTATATAAAATCCGAAAAAAATACTTAAGATAGATTTAAATATAAAGTTGTGAATAATTAAAAATAAATTTTATGAAATTGTGTAGGTAAATAAAATTGAAATAAAAAAGAATAAGCAAAATCCATAAAGTTACATATCATATTTATTTTATAATTTAACATATTATACAAATAAATTACAATTAATTTTTTTATTTTAATTCAGTCACCGTTACATTACTATTACCAGGTATACATTTACATTATTTTGAATTTTAAATCATTTCACAATTTACCACATATTTTGATGGTAATGTTGACATATTTGGACATACATAATAAAAAATGAAATATATATTATTTTAATTTTAAAATTTTAAATTCCAATATATTAATTATATTAAAAATTATATATATTTTAACTAGATATATAAAATTAAATATATATTTCACATACTATTTTGGATGTATCAAATTATAATATATTAAAATTGTATTGAGGATAAGAATATTATAGTACCAAAATTTTGGAATTTGGATTGAAGCCTGGCCGACTTACTGTTATTTACCTTTTTTTCACCTTCCACAGCCAATTGAATTGGAGGAAATAAAAACAAAACTACCCCACAATGATGACACAGCTCAACACCATAAATGCCTATTTTGTAATTAGTTTTTCTTTCACGATTAAATCATTTTATATCTAACCAGTTATATATTAATTATATACTTTAGAAGCACATTATATATCTAATCATAAATTATGTTTTTTTTTCTAATACAAGCACATTCGAAAAAATAAGGTGGTAAAAGTTTATTCTTATAACAACAAATATTAAAGTCATTTATATTATTTGTTAATTTTAGAATGATAATTATGAGAAATAGTTGAAAATGTATGAAAATCAAATTTACTTATCATTAGTTATTAATAAGTCATCGTACTAATTTTTATATAGTTATGATATTTTTCTATTTTATTTAAATTTTAAAATTATTTTATTTACATTTACATTTATTTATAATTAAATTCATTTTGAACTAAGTATATACCATAAATATAAATTTTCATATATGAGTGAAGTAATTAGTTTTTATAATTAAATTGATTAGTTAGGACGGAACATAATTGAAGTCAAATAACTCTAATATTTTTTAATTTACTTAAAATACATAATAACTAAATGTATTGTATATTATTTTTCACAATATTAAAGTATCTTATAATTTAATATACTATTATTTTTTTAATAATATTACTGCACAAAACTCCTTTTATCACAAATAAATTCAACTAATATAGATTAAAATAAGGATATTAACATTTTCCATTAATATCTTTATTCTATAGGTTCTTTTTTTCTTTCACACAACAACCATACAATAATATTGAATCCTAAGCCTTTTATTGCATATGGTCAATTGTGTGACAATATCAATGTATTAATGTAGGGTAAATAGTTATTAAAAGTGCTAAATTTTAGTGTCATTTTTTTAATAGCTTGAATATTTAAAATATGTTTGAATTGATTGAGTATAATAATATTGAATATAAGAAAAATTGAGATGTTTTATTAGATAATATATATTTTTAGTTGTATATAAAAATACTTTTATATATATTAACATTTATTTTTTGTTACTAAAATTGAAAAGAGTAACTCTAATTCAAACACTTTAGTAAATGTATTTAGATATTTTGAGAATAATTATAATAATTTAAATATATACTAAAATATCGAACCAAAAAAATATTCTATATTTATCCTTCAAAATTATTCTATACAATCGTGCTCTCAGTTAAAATAATTATAAATTCTCTATAATAAAGTAATTATGAAAATTTCTTAATTTTTAGCAAGTTCACTAAAAAATTATTGCAGCAAATACTTAAATACTCAATACTATTTTATTAAAAGACTATTTTAAAGTAATTCAATCCTTCATGACATTTTCCTCTCACACAATATTTAAAAACAATTTATTTTTATGATTAATTTTTATGTTTTTATTCATAAAAATTAATTTTAGTATAATAATATTCTACAAGTGAGCGAATTTTTTATTGCTAAAAATGATTTTGTTATTATAGTATTAGCTTGATAATTTTACATCAGTAAATAGTTAGGTCAGACTGAAATAACTCTCCCAATAATTAAAATGTTGTTAGTTCAATTTAAATAATAATATTTCATATGTCATTTATTTATTATCTCTATTATTTTTAGGCACATAAAATTCTTACTATGTAAGATATATTTTTTATCCATACAAATAAATTTATATCGATTAACATATTTGTTTTTCAGTATATAATTTTGGCGTCCATTAATTATTATGCAATTCTCTAAATTTTAAATTATTATATAAAAATATTGCGTCACTTAAATGATATAAACAAAAAATTATGAAATGTATTTCTTACAAATAAATTCTTCTTATATTTATTTTATAATATTTAATAATTTATTTAAATACAAATTCAAAACAATTATGATATTTTACACAAAAATAATATATACATATATATTTATAAATATTAAAACATATCGTTTAACCAGGAATCCGAGGCAGTTGAACCGAGTTAACAATAAATTCCTAGTATTGGGTTTCTTTTTCAGTGATTGGATATCATGATGATGACCAGATGGAAGGAGTGAGCCATGCATGACAAGGGGTTGTGGAATTGACAGAACCATCATGCTTTCACGTGAACATGCATAAGAACCCTCAAGTTGGTTGGCTGGCGTGTACGTATCAGGGTAATTGCATGTGTTGCTCACTCTTGCATGGTACTCTTGCCATGCACTGTATGTATATAATATATATGTATATATTATACACGTGGGTGTCTGTGGAGATTTTGTCGGCTGGCCGGTGATTGATTTAAGGTGGTGGGGACACTAACATCACAGTTTTCCATGATTTTACCTAATATTACTTGTTTCTCTATAACATCAAACTATAACTTATATATCTAACATATTTTATTTTATGGTCGAAGTTACATGTATTTGTATAAAAACAGATATGATGGCATCAGATTCAAGAGAGGGACAACAACTCAGAGCACCATGTGCCCATGAAGACGGATGTTTCCACCACTGTCCCTGTAATAAATGGCTGCTCAGACGACTAAAGGGACAAGGTCAAGATAAGGGGCTAAATGTTTCTCTATTTTTTTTTTTTGCTTTGGTCATATTCATAATGCAATTAATCTAGAAGAAAATTGTTTATACTTACTTAAAAATATTTTATAATTATATAAATTAAAATCCATAATTTCGATCCTAAAATATAAGATTTTTTTAAGGATAATAAGCATTACTTTTATTAAATATATATATATATTTAAAAAAAATATAAGGTTGAACATGTTACTTATGAACGGAAAAAAATACTTTTAAATATATGAACGAAAAAAAATTATTAAATATATAGTACTTAATTATTAAATAATTAAAATATATAAGAAGTAATATGTTATTATAATATGGTATGAGTTATTTTTAGTTTTTTTGTGGGGCAAATGAAAAATTAGGGAAAAGTGTGGTTAAGTAAATGAAAATTTAAATAGATTAATATACCCATTTTAATTAATTTAAATAATTTATCAATTTTTATATATAATTAAATTATATTAAACTACAAAAAAATATATTATAATATAGTTATATTATATATGATAAATTATATATATAATAATTTTATCATATACTAGAATTATATTATACAAATAATTATTATACTTAAAAAATAAATTAATATTAAGTATATAATATATATAGCACAAAATTGTTATGTACCATATTTTTATTACATAATTATATTATATAAGAAAAAATGATAATTATTGCACTTATAAAATAAATTAATTTTAATTGTATAATACTATTTCTATATAAATATTATATAATATTAACATGAAAAATAATGTATATTTGATAAATTATATTTTATATGCACCATATATATTGTTATTTATAATTATATTATATACTTCTATAAAAATATTTTTAATACATGAATTTATCTAAAATATATAATAATAAATATAATATTAGAATAAGAAATAAAATAAATAGTAATAAGATAAATGTATAAATAATATTATAATAATTTTAAATAAAAATGGTGCAATTCTCCAAATTCTTCCGAATGTGTTTTAGTTGAAATGAGAGTAGTTTTAAATAGTCCCCAAACCCTTCAAAAAAATTTAGCAAATGAAAAATTCATTAATTAATTTAAATACCCACTCCAAATTTCTACCAATGACTCAATAAAAATATAGTGTAAATGCATTACAGGTTTGGATATAAGGAGTTGAATGATTTTAAATGGGCTCTTTTGGCTAAAGTTGCATGGAATACATCACCAGGTTGACTCTTTATAGATTTAAACTATTTAAGGGACTTTGTTTTGGGGATACTTTTCTTAATGGTAGGGAAAGGCATATGAAAAGGCAGTGTAATTATGAATTGAAGTTCTATGCAAGAGGGCAATGATGAACATGTTCGATAATGGAGACTAGGGTTATGTATAGGCAAAAGGCAGTGTCTCGCCCGTCCCCTTAAGGGGAGAACTTCGTGTCCATCCATTCTAAGAGTCTTCTAAAAGAAACACAAACATGACAGTGTAATGGGTGGGATGGATATTGTAATTTCAAAAATAATGTTAAATCTAATTAGATCGAATATTAAAATTAAATTAGTAATTCAGAATGAAATTGAGATAAAAAATAGAATAAAATTGAAAATTGATTCAAATAATACTTTTGGAAATAAAATTTTAATATCTTAAACCAAAGTCGTGCCTCCGTGATAAAAAAAATAATCGGGTGAACAGTGGATTAAAATTAAGTTGAATCACGCTAAAAAAAAAGAGGATTATAAAATAAAATATGAATATTTATATATATTAATATAATTTATTAAATAATTAACCTTTTTGTTTATAGGCTAAATGTAGAGCAGTTATATAATATAAATAATATTTAATAAATAATATAATTATAAACTAATAATATATCATTTCAATCAAATAATTTTATTCGTCATTTAGTACGGGTAATTAATTTGATTTATTAACTTAATGGGAGATATTAATCATTTAACTTGAACCTAATTAAATTAAAATGAGATATATGGATCATTGAACTTTGAACCTAATTTTTTTTGCTCAATAAAGTTGAACCTAATTAAATTGGAAAAAAATGAAAATATAAAACTTTGTTGAATAGATAAACAAACTAATCTTGGGTGCCCATGAACGAAATGGCCAATATTTTATTTTTTACTCTTTTTCGAACAAAATAATATTTTATTTCAATATTGTTGGTATAAGTATGAAATATTTGGTTATTAGTTAGATAAATTATAGATAAATTATTAGACTAAATAGTTGATGGTGAGAAACAATGAACACTAAATTATGAATGAGGAAGTGACTTAATCCAAATAAGCTTAGTATTGATATTATCTAAATTTTATGTTATTTTTTTTAAAAATTAAATTATTATAAAAAATAGAAAACCCACTTATGAAGAGTCCATCATTGAGATTGCTGGCCTAATCGGAGTAAAAAAAAAATTAAATTAAGATTAAGAGATATTCTAAAATTAAAAACCATGACCTAATATGCCTTGTAAATATTAAATAATTCACTCAACATCTATTAAGCAATACTGGGTTGATGCATAAACTAAAATATTTGATTGACTACATACAAAATGTATGCTATTGTGAAATTCAAATATTGTAAAGGCCTAACAACTTGCCGATAACTACGAGTGTTATCAAGAGTAGACCCATTGCGGAAAGATAGATAAATACCTGTATTATGCCTTAACCCAATTTTGTTGGTTGGAGACCCGTGATCCCCCGTCCGTCCTCATTGATGCCACTATGGTACTGCCATGTCCCGACCTGGTTTGGTCGGATCCCCATTATCAACTCGCCACTCTCTCGGTTTATTAAGGGTTGCCCATTCTTTTAACCGTGAGGAGTAAGACGTCCCTTTAAATCCGTACCTTACCTGGAATAACATAAATCAAAACTATATAAAATTTTAAACTTATCATACTTGCCTCACAAGTGGGTTAATTTATGGTATTTGGGTAAGCTTTCCCCTGAATTTACCTGAAAGGGGTATAAGGGAGGGGGGTGAGTTCAACAACTCAGTGAATAGGTGTTTAAAGTATGACTTTCAGAAAAATAGTTTGAATTGGAGTGTGCTAAATCCTTATTTTTCCTTTAAAATATCTCATCCTCAAATATCGGTTTCTATAGCCATTTCTCATCTCAATGGTGTATTATTCACTCAACACACGCCCTTCGTCATGAAGGGAACACACATTTGCAAGCCAACATGTCCACTGTACCTACTTGTGGCGTCAGAACGACTTACCGGCCACCTAGATAGAAACACATCCGCTTCTACCCTGAGAATGAGTGGATGTACGCAACATCCAACCCTCAATCTCGTAACAAAACTCCATGTCTATATGAGGATAAAGACCTCATTCCGTCCCCACCCCTGTTTCATGTGCATGAAGCTACGTCGAGCTTCTCAATACTGCTGGTCCGACTAAGTTAGCGCATGCACATAAACTTAGTGCATGCATAAATTAATAATTTTCCACATAAGCCATATAATCTGTGGTGCCACTGATCTAACGGCCCCGACCCTCAACTCGATGTGTAGCTGTTTGTCTCGACTGGTCGTAAACCTGTCATGTCGCACTGCCGCCAGTCCATCAAGTATGTCGGTTCAAGATTTTTAAAATTGGGCATATTAGCCCTCAAGTTCCAAAACCGAGGCCTCCGGTCTATATGAGCTATTCGAGCTCCCTTTCAGTCTCCAAAAAATTTTAAGTAGTGGCACACAGTAAGGGGATAGCACTTTCGACAAAATAAACTTTTCATCTGTCCATCATACCAACCTTGTATGAAGACGTCTTCGCTTATAATCGATAAGCGGACTTTCTATTTTCTTCGAGTAAGTTCATCATACCAACTGGGTATTATCTACTTACAATCGGTAAGTACTTTTTTTCATGAAATTTCCACACCACTACTCTTAGATGTGATGGTTAAAATACCACTAAATAGTGAGTTTTCATTTCCAAGGTGCTTATCATCCCAACTGGATATGATATTAAATCTCACTCACCCGATAATGCAGTGATCTCCTTTTAACCGGTTCTTTGTCTTCACGCGAGCTTATCCTTGTTGGCGTTCCTGATATTTTATGTTCCAACACGATATGAACATCCTTGTTCATTATCTCTTGCCCTAATGGCCTTCCTTCATTGTAAATGGATGAGCTACTCAAACTTTTTGATTAATTGCAATTAGGTCCCTAAAGTTCTTTTTCTTTAACTTTAGGTTCCTAATGCCGATTTTTCCCAAATTCAGTCCCAAAACTTCTAAATTTCAACTTATGGCCTCAATTTATTCAAATTTCCCAAATTTCTAAATTGGTCCTTAATTTTTCCAAAATTACCATTTTGCTCCTACTTTACAAAAATGGTAAGTTCTACCCTAGGAATTTTAAAAATTACCCAATTAGCCCTCCAACATCTTTATCATGCCCAATTGGCCCTTAATTTTATGAAATTGCACTTTAATCCCTCGAATTTTCGAAATTTCCAATTTTCCCCCAATTTCAACCTTCTAACTCAGCTGAATTTGATTTTATCAAATTGACCAATCAAATGAGTTTAATTGTTGAAACTGAAGTTATATTAGAGTTTCAACACCTTCATACGATTCAATTGCACTTTGAATCGCACAATATGATGCCAAAATGAGCTCAAACGGAGCTTCGCCGGAAAATTAAATGTAGAGAGAGAAAGCTTCGAAAGCTTATCGTTGGGGGAGTAGCAGTCCGAGCTTTCGATCTGGACAGATAGCTCTCGTCCTGAGGTTTCTCCTAGGATCAAGAATTGCATCAATTGATACTGAATTGAGTGAAAATTTAGTTATTGAAACTCTATGAGTTCTCTCTCTAGCTTCGATTAGAATATATAGAGGGAAGCTAAATTGGCTTACCTTTTTGCTCTAATTTGACCGTATGAGGGCTGTAGAGGTGTTGGGAGGGATTGTTTTGGCCTAACAAGGGCTCGAATTAGTCGATTTTAACTAGGCCGAAATAGAACAACTTCGGTCTATTGGAGTTGTTTCATTGTTCTATCCCGCTAGCATTTCTCTAACGACTCTCGGAGCAAATGGAGACTACAAGCGTGTAGCTGACTTCTCCTCAAATGCAAATAACCCGACCACACCTTCTTCATCTTAGAAAAGACCCTATATCGAAGCTCTGTTTCAAGCTTCACCAGAAAATGGAGCAGTGGGGAGAGAGTGGAGATTTTAGATGTGTGGAGGATGAATGAGGAGGGGCTCTTTATATAGGAAGCTCGGGGACTTCTTGGTCGTACGGTTGGCACCTTAATGGCGGCCATTCATTGCATGAAACTCCCTGGTCGAAGACTTTTCATCTTCATCGGCACTGTTCGATTTTTCAGTGAGTGAACAGTGCTCTCAAACCCCATCCTTTGATACTGAGAAAACCGAGGAAAGAACCGGTTAGTTTTGAATTTTAAAATCGAATCGGTCTACAAGCTCGATTATTAGGAAACTTACAAATTGAGAATGTACAACTTCCATGTGACTCAAAATGGTTTATAAATCTTGGAAAAGAACCTTAGGATGAATTGGGGAAGAAAAACTAGATCGGTTCAAGTGAACCGGGTCCGAACCGGATAGAATCGGTTTATGAACCAAGTCGACTCATGAACTAGAATCAATAGAAAGAGGGTAGACTAGGCAATTTATGGATCCAAAGTGATCCAAAGAGTCCTAAAAATCATGGAAATGGACTTGGGAAGGAATTGGAGAAGAAAACCAAACCGGCTCAGGTGAACCAGATTCATACCGGTTTTGACCGATTTGAACCATTATTGAACCAGATTGTAAATTTATTTTTCTAGGTGGCTTAAAAAATTCAAATTCAAGATTTGAAGCCACCATTGGATAGAAAATGAATTTAGATAAATTTAGAAAATTTTAAATTTGACAAATTCAGTCAAATGAGGGGTGAACCGACTGGTTTAAATTTTGAACCCAGTTCGGATCGGTACGGTCCGGTTCGGAATAATGTCGTCTTCTTCCTTCAGATGAAAGCATTGTTCACTCACTGGAAAATTGAAGCAATGTCAGTGAAGAGGAAACGTCTCCATTCAATATGTTTTAGGCCATCAAGTCCCCGAGCTCCCTATATAAAGAGCCCCTCTCCATTCATTCTCTCCACACCTGAAAAGCTCACTCTCTCTCAGTTGCTTAGTTTTCCGGTGAAGCTCGAACCAGAGCTCTGATGTAGGGTATTTTTCTGAGCCAAAGAAGGCGAGGTTGGGTTCCTTAGAGCTGGAGAGAAGTCAACTACACGGTGGTGACATCCATTCGTTCCGAGAGTTGTCGGAGAAGCGTCGGCGTGATCGAACAATGAAACAGCTCCAGCGGACCGAAGCTGCCCTAATTTGGCCGAGTTGAAATCGGCCAATTTGAGCCCTTCTCAGGCCAAACCTAGCCCTCCCAACACTTTCTCAGCCCTCCCACGGCCAAATTAGGATGGAAAGGTAAGCCAATTCGGCTCCCCTCTTTAATTTCCGATCGGTGTTAGAGAGAGAGTTGACTGAATTTCAATGACAGAATTCTAATCCAATTTGACATCAATTGATGTCATTCTTGATCCTAGGAAGAACCTCAGGAGAAAAACTACGTCTCAAATAGAAAGCTCAGACCGTTGCACCCTCACCGGTGAGTAATCGAAGCTTTCTCTCTCTATAGTCCATTTTCCAACAAAGCTTCGTTTGAGCTCGTTTCGACGTTAAAACTTGTAATTTAAATTGCTAGAGAATCATATGAACATGTATAAACTCAATTTCAACTTTAATTTCAACAATTGGAAGCATTTGATCGGTCAATTTGATGAAATCAAATTCGGTTGTGTTAATAAGTTGGAATTGAAGGGGGGGGGGAATTGGAGAAAATTGGGGATTTTCGAAACTTTGAAGGACCAAAATGCAATTTTCTAATATTGAGGGTCAATTGGGAATGATAAAAATGTTAGAGGACCAATTGAGGAATTTTAGAATTTTTGGGGTAAGATTTACCATTTTTGTAAAGGAAGGGCAAAATGGTAATTTTGGAAAAGTTGAGGGACAAAATTGAAAATTTGGGAAATTTAAACCCCCTTTTTTTGAGATTGAATAAATTGAGGCCCCAAGGGGAAATTTAAAAGTTTTGGGACTCAATTTTAGGAAAAATAGGCATTAGCAACTTAAAGTTAAAGAAAAATAACTTTAGGTACCTAATTGCAAGTAAATAAAAGTTTGGTTTTTCTCATTCATTTGGAATGAATGAAGGCTATTAGACCGAGAGATAATGAACCGAGATATTCATATCGTGTAAGAACACGAAGTACTAGGAATGCTAGTAAGGATATGCTCACCTAAATACAAGTACCTCAAAATGAAAAATCACTACCAAGTGGTATTTTAAACATCACAACTTAGAGAAGTGATGTGAAAATTATGCGGAAAAACTACTTATCGGTTGTAAGTAGATCATACCTAATTGGTATGATGAAACTTACTCGAAGGAAGTTGAAAACCCGTTCATCGGTTATGAGCAAAGATGTCCTTATAATCGGTTGGTATAATAGATAATTGAAAACATATTTTGTTGGAAGTGCTCTCCCCTGATTGTGTGCCAATGCTTAAACGATTTGGGAGACATTCTTGATGGGAGCTCGAATAGCTCTTATAGGTCGGGGCCCTCGGTTATGGAACTTGGGGGCTATTATGCCCGGTTTTGAAAATTTCGAACAAGTGGGCATAGGCTAGTGGGCACGAGCAGGAGCTTGTAAACAAACATGAGATATGTGCCATAAAACTTTAATAAATGAATTGTTTGTGCATGCACTATGATTACAGGATCATCAAGTCGCCCATGAGGGGTAGTGATGTGTCCTAAGGGCCCTGGACGACCTGGTGAGTATAAGGGCAGTTCGTCGTACCGGGTGACTGTGCGAAATTTGGAGTAGCACTAAGTGCATGAGACCGGGGTGGGGAGGAGATGAGGTCTCTGTCCTCATACGGACACGGAGAATTCATTTCGGGATTGAGGGTTGGATGTCACGTACATCCACTCATTCTTAGGGTAGAAGTGGACGTAATTCAATCTAGGTGGCTGGTAAATTCGTTCTGACGCCACAAGTGGGTTCAGTGGATGTGCTAGCCTACAAATGTGTGTTTGTCCTTCATGATGAAGGATGTGTGTTGGGTGATGACAAACCGTGATTAAATAAGGAAATGGTGGTAAAACCGGAGATTTTAAATTAAAGAATTTTTGAAAGAATGGAGTATGGCACACTCCAATACAATTCTTTTCCTCAAAGTTAAATTTTGAAAACCCATTCACTGAGTAGTCGTACTCACACCTCCTTTCTATCCCCTTTTCAGGAAAAAAAATGAATAGGAATAATACCGAGCCTTACCCTCTATCAAGTACTATAAACCCCACCCTTTTGAGTTAAGGAAAACCAAGAAAAGAACCAGTCAAACCGAGTAAGAAAACCAAACCGGTTCATGTACCCGATCAATTGGAAATGGGAAAATTGGAAATTTACAACTCCCGTGTGAATCAAAGTATTCATAAAAACCTTGGAAAAGAACCCTATGACAAATTGGAAGAGAAAAATCAAACCGGATTAAATGAACTGGATCTAATTGGATAGAACTGGTTTATGAACTGAGTTGATTCATGAACCGGAACAAATAGAGAATGGGTAAACCAAGAAGCTTATGGATCCCTTGTGATTAAAAGAGATTTAAAATCCTTGGGAAGGAACCTTAGAACAAAGTGGGAAAGAAAAACCAGATCGGTTCGGGTGAACCGGACCCGAACCGGATTAAACCGGATTAAGAACCGAGCCAATTTATGAACCAGAATCGATTAAGAAATGGTAAACTGGGAAACTTATGGACCCTAAGTTACCTAAGAAGTCACAAAAGTCATGGAAATGGACTTGTGAAGGAATTGGGGATGAAAACCAAATCAGTTCAGGTGAACTAGATCCGAACCGGTTCAAACCGGTTTGAACCACTATTGAACCGAATCCTAAATTTATTTTTCTAGGTGGCTTAAATTATTCAAATTTGAGACCACCATTGGATAGAAAATGAATTTAGAAATTTTTAAATTTGAAAAACTCGGTCGAATGAGGGGTGAATCGGTCGGTTTAAGCTTTGAACCCGGTACGGACTGGTACGGACCGGTTTGAAATAGTGTTATCTTCTTCCTCGGGATGACAACACTGTTCACTCACCTGAAAATCGAAGCAGCGCCAGCGAAAAAGAAATGTTTTCATTTGGTACGTTTCAGGTCTTCAATGCCTGTTATAACGGTGACAAATGGACGGCCAACGGGTCCCCGAGCTCCCTATATAAAGAGCCCCTCCCTAATCATCCTCTCCACACCTAAAAACTTCATTCTCTCTCAACTGCTCCATTTTTCGGTGAAGCTTGAACCAGAGCTCCGACATGGGCACTTTTCTGAGACAAACAAGGCGAGGTCGGGTTCTTTAGAACCGGGGATGTCACGCCCCAACCTGGTTTGGTTGGATCCCCGTGAACAACCCGCCGCTCTTTCTCGTTCATGAGGAGTTTCCCCCTTCTTTTAGTCGTGAGGAGCCAGGCATAATTTCAACCTTGTTCCCTAGAAGACATATATATCAAATAAAATGCAAGCTTAAAGAAAACTTAAGCATACCTGACAAAGGGTAAGGCTCAATATTACTTCTAATCATTTTCTCTTTTCCTAAAAATGGGTAGAAAAGAGGGGTGAGTTTCTATAACTCAGTGAATGGTTTTTTTTTAAGATCTACTTTTAACTTTTAAGAAAAATATTTATATGAAGTGTGTCAGACTCCTTTCTTTTAAAAAATCCCTTCATTTAAAAATTCGGTTTTTCCATCATTTCTTATTTACAATAGTGTGTCATCACCCAATACACATCCTTTATCATGAAGGTTACACACATTCGCAGATCAGTATGACTACTGAACCCACTAGTGGCTTCGTAGCGACTTTACCGGCCATTCGGATAGAAGCACGACCACTTCTACCCTAAGATCAAGTGGATGTACGCGACACCTAACCCTCAATTTTAAAATCGATTCTTCATGTTCGAATGAGGACATACCTCAAAGTGCATGCACAAACAAACTTTTCTTAAATTGTCATGTAATATATGGTGCCATTTGTCCCAACGGTCTCGACCCTCAACTCAACCTATAGCCGTTAGTCTTGACTGGTCCGAAGACCAGTCATGTCGCACTACTACTAGTTGACTAAGTATGTCGGACCTACCTTGGTACCATGACCAAACAATTCGCTTATTAAGGTTTAGTGGCATATATATGGCATATATATATATATATATATCATGTTCTTTTATGGGCTCTTGCTTGTGTTTATTGGTCTATGGCCCACTGTTCGAGTTTTTCAAAAATAGGGCATATTCGCCCTAAATTCCAAAATCGAGGCCCCCAACCTATAAGAGCTATTCGAGCTCCCATCAAGAAGGTCTCCCAAAGAGTTTAAGCATTGGCAAATAGTCAGGGGAGAACACTTCCGACAAAATAGGTTTTCATTGTCCATTATACCGACCGGTATAAGGACATCTCCGTTTATAACCGATAAACGGGTTTTCAACTTCCTTTGAGGAAGTCTAATCATACCAACCGGGTATAATCTACTTACAACCGGTAAGTAGTTTTTCTTTTTGTATAATTTTCACATCACTTTCTCAGTTGTGATGATTAAAATACCACAAAATAGTGGGTTTTTATACCGGGGTACTTATCATCCCCAACTGGGTATGATATATAATCACACTCACCCGATACTGCAGTGAAATTCCACTTAATCAGGTTTTGTCCTTAGTAAGCTGGACCTCGACTAGCATTCTCAATGCCTCGTTCTCCTACACGAAAATGAACATGGTTGTTCATTATTCTTTGGCCTAATAGCCCTCATTCATTCCAAATGAATGAGAAAACCCAAGTTTACTTATATTTGCATTTAGGTCCCTAAAGTTATTTTTCTTTAACTTTAAGTCCCTATTTCCGGGTTTTTCCCTAAATTTGAGTCCCGAAACTTTTAAAATTTACCTTGGGACCTCAAATGATTTAATTTCACACAAAGGGGTTTAATTTCCCAAATTTTCAATTTGGTCCCTCAAATTTTCCAAAATTACCATTTTGCCCCTTCTTTAGAAAAATGTAAATTTTTGCCCTAAAAATTCTAAAATTTCTCAATTGGCCCTCTAATATTCTTATCATGACCAATTGACCCTCAATTTTAGAAAATTATATTTTGGTCCTTCAAATTTTCGAAAATCACAAAATTTTCCCCCAATTTCAACTTTTCAACACTGCCGAATTTGATTTCATCAAATTGACCGATCAAACACCTCTAATTGTTGAAATTAGAGTTGAAATTGAGTTCCTACATGTTCATATGATTTTAAAGAATTTTGAATCGCAGATTTTAATGCCGGAACGAGCTCAAACGGAGCTTCGCCGGAAAATAGACTGTAGAGAGAGAAAGCTTTGATTTCTCACCGGTGAGGGTGCGGCAGTCGGAGCTTTCTATCTAGGCAGGTAGCTCTCCTCCAGAGGTTCTTCCTAGGATAAAAAATGACATCAATTGATTTCGAATTGGATTAGAATTTCTTCATTGAAATTTGGTCGGCTCTCTCTCTAACAACGATCTAAAATTGTAAAGGGAAGCCGAATTGGCTTACGTTTTGGTCCTAATTCGGCCGTGGAAGGGTTGAGGAGGTGTCGGGAGAGCTTGGTTTGGCCTGAGGAGGGTTCGAATTGACTGATTTCAACTCGTCGAAATAGGGCAGCTTCGGTCCGCCGGAGTTGCTTCACTGTTTGATCATGTCGGTGCTTCTCCGGTGACTCTCGGGACGAACGGATGCCACCACTGTGTAGTTGACTTCTCCTCGGTTCTAATGAACCCAACCTCACCTTCTTTGGCTCAGAATTGACCCTATATTAGAGCTCTCATTCGAGCTTCACCCGAGAACTAAGCAACTGAGAGAGAGTCAGCTTTTCAGGTGTGGAAAGGACGAATGGAGAGGGCTCTTTATATAGGGAGCTCGGGGACTTGTTGGTCATCCGTTTGACACCATTATAACAGGAATTGAAGACCTGAAGAGTACCAAATGGAAGCATTTCTTCTTCACCGGTGTTTTCTTCAATTTCCCAACGAGTGAACAGTGCTGTCATCCTAAGGAAGAAGATGACACTGTTCCAAACCGGACCGGACCGGTCCGAACCAGGTTCAAAGCTTAAACCAGTCGGTTCACCCCTCATTCGACCGAGTTTTTCAAATATAAAAATTTCTAAATTCATTTTCTATACAATGGTGGCCTCAAATCTCAAATTTGAATTATTTAAGCCACCTAGAAAAATAAATTTAGCATCCGATTCAATTATGGTTCAAACCGGTCCAAACTGGTTCGGATCCGGTTCACCTGAACCGGTTTGGTTTTCATCCCCAATTCCTTCACAAGTCCATTTCCATGTCTTTTGTGATTCCTTGGGTCACTTAGGGTCCATAAAATTCTTGGTTTACCATTTCTTAATCAATTTCAGTTCATAAACAGGCTCGGTTCTTAAATCTGTTTAATCTGGTTCGAGTTCGGTTCACCCGAACCGATCTGGTTTTTCTCTCCCACATTGTTCTAAGGTTCCTTCCCAAGGATTATAGACCTCTTTGAATCTTAAGTTATCCATAAGCGTCTTGGTTTACCCATTCTCTATCAGTTCCGGTTCAATGAATCAACCCGGTTCATAAACCAGTTCTATTGATCTGCTTCGGTCTTTCTTCCTCATTATGTCCTAAGGTTCTTTTGCCCAAGTTTATGAACCTATTTGAGTCCTATGGTAGTTAGAAATTTTTGAATTTACTCGTCCCCTAATAGTCAGGCTTGTAGACCAATTCGGTTTAAAGATCACATTGACCGGTTCTTTCCCGGTTTTTCTCATTACTAAAGGATAGGGTTTATAGAGGAGAAGTCAGTTACATGCCTGCAGTCTCAGTTTGCTACGAGGGTCATCGGAGAAACGCCGACATGATGAAACAATGAAGCAACTCCGGCAGACCGAAGCTGCCCTATTTCGGCCGAGTTGGAATCAGCCATTTCGAGCCCTCCTCAGTCCAAACCAAGCCTTTCCAACACTTCCTCAACCCTCTTATAGCCGAATTAGGACTAAAAGGTAAGCCAATTCGACTCCCCTCTGCAATTTCCAGTCGGTGCTAGAGAGAGAACCAGCAAAATTTCAATGATGAAATTCTAGGGGTGTGACAGGTACGCTTAAATTTTCCTTAATATTGCATTTTATTTGATATATGTCTTTCCAGGGAAAAAGGTCGAAATTACGCCTTGCACATCTCAAGTTAAAGTCGGAGGAAACTCCTCTTCAACCGAGAGAGCAGCGGGTTGTTCACAGGGATCCAACCAAACTGGGTTGGGGCATGACACATTTGAAGGAAGAAGACGACATTGCTCCAAACCATACCATACCGGTCCGAACCGGGTTCAAAGCTTAAATCGGTCGGTTCATGCCCGATTCGACCGAGTTTTTCAAAATAAAAAATTTCTAAATTTATCTAAATTCATTATCTATCAAATGGTGGCCTCAATTCTCTATTTTGAAATTTCTAAGCCACCTAAAAAAATGAATTTAGCATCTGGTTCAATAGTGGTTCAAACTAGTACAAGCCGGTTCAATCTGGTTCGGATCCGGATCACCTGAACCGGTTTGGTTTTCACCTTTTTCATGACTTTTGTGACTTTTTAGGTCACTTGGGATCCGTAAATTTTCCGGTTTACAACTCCAAAGGGTGGGGTTTACAACTCTTCCCTTCTTTTAGGAGTTTTATACCCAAACTAAATTTTCATTTTTCACTCCGAGATAAACTTCCCTTAATGTTAACTTGAACATGTTAACACTTCGGTCGTTCTTTCACTTAGACCACTTTAAATTACGCGCTTAAGGAAGTTCCTTTCCTTTACATTGTTTACTCCTTCCTTGGAGTTTATTATAACTAGTATGTCTTGCCAAAGAGTTCAAAGGTATTTCCCTAGGTTCACATCTTATTTTGCTTAGGGCAAGATTATTCCCCTTGAGGTTCTTACTCAAGATTTCCGGATTGAGAGTTCCAAGATACCCAATCGTTACTGTGTCTAGTTATTCTCTACATTGTTGAAACTCTTAGCTCGGTGTTCTTTTGAGTATCGCGTACTTATTTTTCGCAGGTTTCGGTGTTATTACTACTTCGACCTATTTTGACCCTTCCTTCGTCCTTTATTTATTTAAATTTCGGTCAAAATTTTGTTTGACCTCATCATTCTTACCAACCGACTCTTCCTTACTTTAGTCACATTTTTCCTCGAAACTATTGGGTTTACATGCCTCTTACAACATGACATACTCTAGAACATGTCTTTAACCATTTTAAATTTTTAGAACACCTTCATAACAACTATTCTTCCTTTATTAGGTCCTTCCTCATTCCCAATGACATATTTTACTCAAGGATTTTCCTTTGTCCTTAATCCACTCTTACTTGCTCATGATCATTTCACGATTCATTATTTCGAGTTTATCCCTTTTTGTTCTATGTGTTGATTGCTTTGTTTGGGGAGTTCCCTTCTTACGGTTTCATTCTCTACTATTTCCCTCAAAATAGAGATTTTAACCTTAAGAAATACATGTTCAACCTTCTTACCATTCTTTAGAGATTTCTTCCTTCATTTCCTTACACCTTCTTCTATGTTGAGGCATTTGCCCACTTTAAATCCTTCTTCATCTTAAAATTCCATTTCATTCCTTATCTGAGAAATTTCTAATTATTGGTCTTATTTCATGTACTCCACACTATGCCCATCCGTCCATTATTTAGGCTCTATTAAGTGAGCATGGACTACGACCCGTCCTGATGTCAGTGGTCATTTCCCTAATTTACTTCTTAATTGAAGGTTACTTCTCCAAGATTCCTTATTTATTCTCTTATTATTATAGTCCACCCATTATTACTTGTTACGTTATCTTTTGATGCTACCATCTTATTTACTCGTTCCTTGGGTTTAATTTACTTCGTAGGCCCTCATGAGTACTTTTCTTGGTACTTGATCTTTCCATCTCAACCAGCATTTTATTTGTAAGCTTATCTTTCTTTCCATTTTGGTTGGTTCTATTTCCTTTTAGTTGGGATACGTATGCCTTTTTGGGCTTCCTTCCTTGGTAGGATTTTTCCCTTTCTCCCGAAATTCCTTTTTCATTCGTTCTTTGGAAATATTTAATTATTAAATGACATCCTTTGATGTCGTCCTTCCCATGCACCCTTCTTGGGAAATCTAGTGGTACGTCCTTGTACCATTTCCTTAATTCTACTATTATCCTGCACAAGTTTTCTTACTTGGGAAAGGTTCAGACATGGTTTGTTTTAATACCTCTTTGTGCGAGGCTTATTTAATCTTCTCCTTGCTTTGAGTTTGGTCGTCAATTTGGTCTTGGCTATTGATCTCTTTAAAGATTTCCTCCATCCTTCTTTTCCAAATGTTTGGCCTTTCCATCTTTCCTTTCTTTACTAGAGCTTAATCTATGACCCTCACGAGAGTTTGTTCGATACTTGCCTCGCCCCTACTATTCACCTTGTCTTATTATCTTGAGGCAGTTGTCTCTCGAGTCTGCTTTGTCCTTAATGACCATTTCATTGCCCTTTTTATGGTGTAGTTCTTACTACTTCCCAGTCCTCATTAGGTCATCGTTTATTCTCCTTAACTATCTTGTTATTACAGTTTGCTTACTTCTACTATGTTGGTTAGAAACTCCAATTTGACTTCTCTACTTTTTCCAAAGCATGTCGTGCTTATCATCCCAAGACATCCTATTTGTCGTTTAATGCTCGACTTGTCTTCTTTCGTGGAGGCGCTTCCTTCCTTGCTCCTAGATGGCTGAAAATTTAAGGGAGAATTCTCTTCAGCAACCCTTTGTTTTGTTTATAGTTTATTGAGACCCTACATTTAGTTGTTTTTCCTTCCTACCACTCCTGGATGTGGTTAAAATTCCGAGCAGGAATCCTATTTCTAGGGATGGTATCCTTTCAGATTTCTATAATTGTGGGAGCATTATCCTTGGAAAATATTGTTCTAAAACCTTGTGGTGTGGGACATTTCTTCACTTCATGTCCTATTTTCCTTACAACTATTAATAGATCGTTTTCTTGCCCAATTGTTAATACAAGTGTTCTCCTAGACTCCTTAATTACCTTGATGGTTTTCTTGTCATGCTTTCTTCGCCTAATAATACCCTTGATTCATTCCTTTATTTGGGATGGGAACCTCCTTGATCTTCATGGTATCTAAGGTAACGCGAGTTTGTTTAGTTACCTTTCTTGGGCAATCTTCCTACAACATGAGGCGCAAGGTCACATCATTGAGAGATATGGTTTTAGTAACTTGGAGTTCTTTATTAGTTGGAGAAGTAGTACAATATGTTGGGGTCTTAACCTCATTACAAAAAGTGGTTACGAAATAGATGGGGAGCTACAAGGTTTTTGACAAGCGTCCTCCTTGGTAAGGTTACAAGCCCTTGATGGAGTTCCTAACCTTAGGCTTGGCTCCCTTTGTACTCAGGATTGTGGCCTCAACAGATCCTAGCACCATCCTCCTGGATACTTCCCACTAACATCTCTTGGTTCTTTGGAACTTCTTGGGTATTTTAGAGTGATCTTCCTATAGGGACAGAGTGTTGGGTGGTGTTGGTGACGTCAGTCCTAGTTTTCTTGGTTTCTCACTTGGGAACCATTTAAAAATTTTAAAAGTTTCACTTAGTTACTATGTTATATAGTATTGATAATGTATTCGAGGAAACATGCTCTAATACCACTCAAGTTGTCACGCCCCGACCCGGTTTGGTTGGATCCCCGTGATCAACCCGCCACTCTCCCGATTTATTAAGGGTTGCCCCTTCTTTTAACCGCGAGGAGTAAGGAGCCCTTTTAAACAAGTACCTTTCCTGGAATAACATAAATCAAAACTGCATAAAATTTTAAACTTATCATACCTACCTCACAGGTGGGTTAACTTATTGTCTTTGGGTAAGCTTTCCCCAAGATTTACCTGAAAGGGATATAAGGGAGGGGGTGAGTTCAAAAATTCAATGAATGGGTGTTTAAAGTATGACTCTGAGAAAAATAGATTGAATTGGAGTGTGTCAGACTCCTTATTTTTCCTTTAAAATATCTCATCCTCAAATCTCGATTTTCATAGCCATTTCTCATCTCAATGGTGTATTATTCACTCAACACATGTCATTCGTCATGAAGGGAACACACATTTGCAGGCCAACACGTCCAATGTACCCACTTGTGGCGTCGGAGCGACTTTACCGGCCACCTAGATAGAAGCACATCCACTTCTACCCTGAGAATAAGTGGATGTACGCAACATCCGATCCTCAATCCCGTAATAAAACTTTGTGTTCGTATGATGATAGAGACCTCATCCCGTCCCCACCCCGGTCTCATGCGCATGAAGCTACGTTGAGCTTCTCAAGATTGTTGGTACGACTAACTGCCCTTATCTCCACCATACCATCCAGTGCCCTAGGACACATCACTTACCCTCTTGGGGGTCTTGAAGGTCCCATAAACTCAGTGCATGCACAAATCAATAATTTTAGAGCACTTCTAATAAAATGGACTTTTCATCTATCCATTATACCAACCGGGTATGAAGATGTCTCCGCTTATAACCGATAAGCGGGTTTTCTACTTCCTTACAAGAAGTTCATCATACCAACCGGGTATTATCTACTTTTGACCAATTAGAGCATGACACGTGTCCTTGGTCAACGGTCAGACGAAGAAAAGACTACATCATTGGAAACTGGCCAATGGGAGCGTGACATGTGTCCTTAGTCGATGGTTAGTTGAAAAGAATCCTCGTCAAGGCTGACCAATGGGAGGTTCACACATGGCAAAAGTGTTAGGTCAACGGTCGACTAGGATGTAAAAGAATGGCCAACCAATTAGAAGTCAACACGTGGAAAAGCCACGTTAGATGGCCACAACCAATAAGAGGCTGACATGTGGCAATGGCACAATGTGTCAGATAGGAAAACTAACGAATTTAAATAAGTCAAATCAGAGGATGCCACCTGTCATGGTCAACTCACGATCAAACTCGGTCAAGCAGCATGTCAAACAAAGTGACCAATGGGAAGTCACCATGTGTCCGATCAACGAGTCAACAAACGACTCGGATGCTAAGTAAGATGTCGTATTAGCAAAATTAGCCAATCACAAAGCACCACGTGGTATCTCGCACGTGCTAAGCTCACACGTGCACGCAGAGTGTCATCTTTAACCTCTAAACGGGCAGGAAAGAAGAAGGCCAACTCCGGTGGCTAATAAATCCCTCCCACATGACCATAAATCAGAGAGTTAATGGCCAATCGGTGGAGAAACGAATAGAATGGTCAATTCCTAAGCTCACTATATAAAGAGCTCCCCTCCATTCATCATCCTCATCCCTCCAAAGCTAAAAAAAGATGAGTTGCTCCCAATTCTGACCATTCATGAACCAAAGCTTTGATATCGACATTTTTCTCCACCTTAGAATGCAAAATTGGGTAATCTAGAATTCTAAGGAAGCCCTCTACCTTCATGCATACTTTTTTCAGCTCAAGGATTAACAGAGAAGTTTCGTTGAGCCCACACAGTACAGACACTCTCATGAGCAAATTCTAGTAGAAGTTTTTTAGCCCAATTCTGACCACCTCTGGCCTCTTGAGATCGGACTGACTCTCTACGGCCAAGCATCATCCTCCTTGAGCCTTTTTGGTAAGTAATTCTCACCACCCTTCGTTGGAATAGTACATATACAATGAGAAAACAAGAATAACTTTACTAATTAAATTTTCCTTGCTCATGCAAACAATTGAGGTGAATTTTGATCCTAAAAGGGTCCTCTCGATGAGCGCTATCCCCCCATAACAAGAGCTTCGACAATAGTATCTTCACCAATAAGAAATTAAATCTTTCTCTCTATATAAATTTTTTTCGACAAATCTTCGTTTAAACTTAATTCTAGGCCAAATTGGACAATTCAAATCTTGAAATGATCATGGAGAGGTAGGAAGATAATTAGTAGCATGATAAGAGGAAATTAACTAAGTTTAAGTGGTCAACTTGACGAATTGAATATTTGGGGCAAAAGTGCAATTTTTGAGGAAACTGGGCAAATTGGGTTTTTTTTTTAATTTGGGGATTTTTGTGATATTGTAATCAATCTAGGCTCAATTTGTAAATAATAGGAGTTTAGGGTTTTAATTGTAATTAAAAAATAATTAGAATGATTTATTTACAATTTTAAATAATTTTATTTTGATAAAATTGTAAATAAAGTAAACTTATAAATTTATGGTAAATAATTGAGTTATTACCAATAAAATAAACTTAGGGACTATTATGTGAAAAAATATAGCATAGAGATCTAAGTAGAAATTTGGATAATTGACTAGATTATCTATGATAATGTAGGTGTGGAGAGCATATATAACCCACAACTGCAACACCATTTACAGAAATCGAAAATCTATCCGGGACGAATGAGTCACGATTTTGAGTGAGTGGGATTTTTGACATCATTCTCGATTGGGCTAACGAAAGTTGATTAAATATTATAACTATCTTTTCCAAAAAAAATAATATCTCTTTACTGTGTAACACTGCTAAAAATAATTTTTGGGAGATATTTTCATTGGAATGATTAAGCATGAATCCTATAGATTTCTTTTTTGAGAAATTTTTTTTATCCTAGTGCGCCCAATGTCACGATTTTGAAAAGAGAAGTGGGTCAAATATCATTTTTTTTAAACTCAGCCTAATTCCAATAGAAACAAACTTAGTCTTGTAGATAAAACCTGATTTTTCATCCTGATAAAATTATCTCAAATGAATAATTTGTGGTTAAGCTACAAAACCAAGAGTTGAGCCGAAGCTCATTAGGAAAACAACCTAAACAAAAAGGATCTAAATCCAAATTTTGCCTTTATGTGTGATTGCAATCTTTTACAGAACCAAAGAGTCACTCCATATGGGGTAGAATTAGTTCTAAGGACTACTGGACAGCAAGGTTGGGATAAGTGATGTCACGCCCCGACCCGATTTGGTCAAATCCCCGTGATCAACCCACCACTCTCCCGGTTTATTAAAGGGTTTCCCCTTATCATAAACAGTAAAGAGTAAGGCGTCCTTTAACTTACACCTTTTTCCTAGAATAGCATAATCAAAACTGTATAAAATTTAAAACTTTACATACCTGTCTTACAGGCATCTTAGTTGACGGTCTTTAAGGGGAGGCTTTCCGGGATTTCCTGAAAGGGATATAAGGAAGGGGGTGAGTACGACTACTCAGTGAATGGGTTTTTAAAAGCTTTTAACTTTTAAGAAAAGCATTTATATGGAGTGTGTCAGACTCCTTTATTTTCAAAAATCCCATCATTTAAAAATTTGGATTTTTCCATTATTTCTTAGTTACCACGGTGTGTCATCACCCAACACACATCCTTCATCATGAAGGTTACACACATTCGCAAGTCAGTATCACTACTGAACCCGCTAGTGGCTTCGGAGCGACTTTTCCTACCACCCGGATAGAAGTACGACCACTTCTACCCTGGGAATGAGTGGATGTACGTGACATCCTACCCACAATCCCGAAATCACTTCTTCATATCCGTATGAGGACAGAGACCTCATCCTATCCCCACCCTGGTCTCATGCGCTTTGTGCTACTCCAAATTTCGCACAGACACCTGGAACGACGAACTGCCCTTATAGCCACCAAGTCGTCCAGTGCCCTTAGGACGCATCACTACCCCTTATGGGCGTCTTGATGATCCCGTACTCACATTGCATGCACAAACAATGTTTTCTTATATTGCCATGTAATATGTGGTGCCATTAGTCCAACGACCCCGACTCTCAACTCAACCCGCAGCTGTTTGTCTTGACTAGTCCGTCGACCTGTCATGTCGCACTGCCGCTAGTTGACTGAGCATGTCGGTCCTATCTTGGTACCATGGCCAAACAATTCACTTATTAAGTTTTATGGCACATATATCATGTTCGTTTACGAGCTCCTGCTCGTGCCAACTGGCCTTGGGCCCACTGTACGAGATTTTCAAAATCGGAAATTTAGCCCCCAAGTTCCAAAACCGAGGCCCCTGGCCTATCAGAGCTATTTGAGCTCCCGTCGAGAAGGTTTCCCAAATAGTTTAAGCATTGGCACACAGTCAGGGGAGAACACTTCCGACAAAATAGGTTTTCACTGTCCATTATACCAACCGGTATAAGGACATCTCCGTTCATAACCGATGAACAGGTTTTCAACTTCCTTCGAGGAAGTCTCATCATACCAACCGGGTATGATCTACTTACAACCGGTAAGTAATTTTTTTTTTCGCATAACTTTCACATCACTTTCTCTAAGTAGTGATGATTAAAATACCACTAAATAGTGAGTTTTTATATCGAGGCACTTATCATCCCCAACCGGGTATGATGTTAGTAAACCCACTCACCCGTTAATGTCGTGAATTCCACTAGACTGGTTCTTTGTATTCACACGAGCTTATCCTTGCTGGCGTTCCCGATATTTCGCGTTCCTACACGATATGAACATCTTAGTTCATTATCCTTCGGCCTAATCGCCTTGTCCCTAAAGTTATTTCTCTTTAACTTTAAGTCTCAAATACCGGTTTTTCCTCAAATTGAGTCCCAAAACTTCTAAAATTTATCATAGGACTTCAATTTATTCCATTTCACAAAAAGGGGTATACTTTCCCAAATTTCCAATTTGGTCCTCCAACTTTTCCAAAATTACCATTTTGCCCTTCCTTTACAAAAATGGTAAATTTTGCCCCAAAAATTTCAAAATTTCTCAATTGGTCCTCTAACATTATTTTCATGCCCAGTTGACCTCAATTTCATAAAATTTCATTTTGGTCCTTTGAATTTCAAAAATCCCCAATTTTCCCCTAATTCCAACTTCTTAACACAACCGAATTTTATTTCATCAAATTGACCCATCAAACGTTTCTAATTGTTGAAATTGAAGTTGAAATTGAGTTTATACATGTTCATACGATTCTTCAGAATTGTGAATCACAAGTTTTAATGCCGGGACGAGCTCAAACGGAGCTTCGCCGGAAAATGAACTATAGAGAGAGAAAGCTTCAATTACTCATTGGTGAAGGCACGACGATTCAAGCTTTCGATCTAGACAGATAGCTCTCATCCTGAGGTTTATCCTAGAATCAAGAATTGCATTAATTGATGCGGAATTGGATTAGAATTTCCTCATTGAAATTCGTTCGACTCTCTCTCTAGCACCAATCGAAAATTATAAAGGGGAGCCGAATTGGCTTACCTTTCGGTTCTAATTCGGCCGTGGAAAGGCTGAGGAAGTGTTGGGAGGGCTTGGATTGGCCTGAGTAGGGCTTGAAATGGCTGATTTCAGCTTGGCCGAAATAGGGTAGCTTCGGTCCGCCGGAGCTGCTTCACTATTCTATCACGTCGGCGTTTCTCCAACGATTCTCGTATTGACTGGAGTTTGCTATCAGATAGCTGTCTTCTCCCCGGTTCTAAAAAGCCCGACCTTTGTTGAAGTTGAAGCTCTGGTTCGAGCTTTACCGGGAAATGGAGCAGTAGTGAGAGAAAGAGAAGTGTTCAGGTGTGAGGAGAATGGAATGGAGAGAGAGAAAATTTTTTACCGCAATTTCGAGTTACAAAAAAATCATACTTTCCAAGAGGTCACCCATCCTCACACTACTCTTAAGTAAGCACGCTTAACTTTGAAGTCCTTATTGAATCTAGTTCACCTGAACCAATTTGATTTTTGTTTTCTAGTTTGTCTTAAGTTCCTTTTCCAATGTTTAATAAATCATTTGTATCAACTGAAAGTTGTAAATTTTCATATTGTTTATTCCCAAATGTAAACCGGTTTGGTTTTCTTATTCGGTTTGTCCGGTTCTTTTTCCGGTTTTCCTTAACTCAAATGTGCGGGGTTTACAAGTGAAGTCATCGCTGGACTAGTATGACATTGGGCTTCGAGAGTCCCTCTATAGCGGACACATTCATTCAAATAAAGTCTGGGGGTTGTAAAATGGTGCTCAAACAGGCAAGCAATTGGTTGAGGTTATAGACTCGCACCAACGTGGTAGAGGTTGTAGAATTTTACCAAGATGGACGGTAAATACGCATCAAGCCACACGTAGGATAAGTCGAGGTTGTAAACTCACATGCTTTGTTATGCGAATGAGTAATCACTTTTTTATAAGAAAAAAGAGTGTTTGATTGTTTGTATAATGCAAACAACCAAATTAATAATATGGTAAAATAAAAGATATCATATTATATTTTTTAGTTTCGTACATTAAAATCTACTCGCTGAGTTATAAACTCACCCCTCTCTATTAAACCTCGGAGGAAAACCATAAAGAAAAATACTTTTGAAGAATTATTTACATTTTACGTTTTATACTTTAATAATATTTCGATATGTTTTTATGGAAATATTTATTTTTGAAGTTATTTTGATATATTTTTGGGGTTATGTCTCATTCCTAGCGGGACTATGGTGGAAATTTACTCTTTTAAATAACGAAAGGAGTGGCGGGTTGTTCATAGGGTTCCGACTAAACCGAATCAGGATGTGACACTGATGTTGTGCCAATACATGGCTTACAACCCAAAAATTTTCTATTAACCACCTATCATGATCTTATATCTCATTACTCGTACTTTAGATTCTAAGTGTGATTTACTTTGCTTGGAAACAAGACAGGCCATCAAACAGTAAGCTACTCGTACCATAATCTATACTACGGTTGGGTTATATTCGGTCTCCTCCTTTGGTTTTACATAACAAGCACATCACAACAACTTGTTTACACCGGGAACTCATGTGCTGCACACAAGGGGTGTCCTACATTCGGCTAGCACTTTCGGGCTGCTCACGCAGGTGCCTCATCCTGGACTACTTAGTCCCTAAACAGTAAGCTACTCATACCCTAAATACAACGGGCTACTTAGGCCATAAACATAACAGTACGTCTTGTAGTGTACCGACGTATGGTCGATATTAGTACGAGAAAACTAGAGTATATGAGTCAAGCGAGCACTCTATCACAATTGACACTCCTTGAGTGTTGTCTCACAACTGAGTGTTTAAGCACCCCGGATCATGACTGCATCACTGTCACCCGCCCATACAAAATGGGCTACTCATGCCTTAAACACGGGGCTAATCTAGCCCATACAAAATGGGCTACTCGTACACCATCCGGGTATTTCAGGCAAAATAGAATATTTTACAAACACTCTCCGATCTTATTTTTCATTTTTTCTTAGGCGATAACACAATCAATTAGATGTTCATTCGTCATCCCACTCTCCTATACCAATATTTACAACAATAAATAACATGACACGTGATCATACTTGTGATACTTATAGTCAAATTATGTAATAGTACTCAGTATACCACTCAGTCAGCTCCCAAATCTCACACAACAACCGTTATACATCAAAATCAATATGCTCAATAACATTGATATACCAAGAGTCAAGTCCTTCATCGAATAACCACTCATGCAATTTAATAAATTTTGGGAGCACGCTTGTCACTCGGTCTCATCTCCGCATATCACATAATTAGCATCACATTCTATACTCGAGTACCACTATTTAATAAATTTCGGGAGCACGCTTGTCACTCGGTCTCATCTCCGCATATCACATAAATAGCATCCCATCCTATACTTGGCCTACCTTGTACCCCAATTATTCAATCAGCATGCAAACATAATAATAACATTAATTAGAAACCCGACATGTCACTAGATCGTCTACTAATATCACACATTTGGACATTTTATTATATACTCAAGTCAGACGGTATACTACATGCTACACTACGTCCCTCAATCAAAATATAATACAACAATCACACTTATTTAAAGTCGAGCATGTCATTGACCAATAAAGTGGCTTAATACCCAACAAATTTTCTATTGGTATTTACACTAAATTCGTTGTTCTAACGAACGTTTTATATTAAGTTATATTAATAAATTGACTATATTGTTAGAAAAATTATTAATTTATTAAAATTAATATTAGAAAGGCACATTATTAAATTGTGGACATATGTGCAATCATATTCATGACTTTGTTATTTTTCTTAATAAACTAACATTTTAATACTAGATTTTATATCCTACTAGTGTATAGTAATACATTTTTTTAAATAACAATTTAGTCTAAAAATTAATTTAAAAATTAACTTTATATTGAGTTAGATCAATTAATGGGTTTCAATATAAAAAATATGAATATGAATATTAAATGGTTAGAAAAATAAAATAAAACTATTAATTTATTTATAATTTAATAAACTATGTAAATAACATATGTGCCCTCGTGCTTCAGTTGAATTATACAACTATATATTTTGGATTAAATTGTTGAATTTTGAAGATAAAGTGTGGGTTGTCTGGTTTTTATCATATGTCGTGAACTACATACAGACAGCTCTCATTGTTAAAAAGGAGGGTGAGGAGATTCCAATGCATTGCATATGCACACAACGCAATTGGCGGCAGCGGGAATATCAAACATGGTGCTACTGTGCTGATTCCGTGCATGCATGTCATGGGTCAACTTGGTGATGAGAAATGAAATGGCTGTCAAGTTGCTGTTCAGAAAAAAAGAAGGGTCATGTTGACTGCCTACGATGAACTGTCCGACTTTGTAAGCCTAGAAATAGGCTAAATAAATGCTCTTACGATGAAATCTATTCACTTACTAATGCACTGCAACACAAAACCTAATCTGCATTTCTTTGAAAGTGTGTTCTTTCTAGCTAAGTTTTTCTCCTGTTTATATATATACAAGATAGAAGGGCAGTATATATGTCTTCTATTTGGAGCTTTTAAGATCTATATGGTAATAGGATACGAGGCGGATGTGCATGAAAAAAGTGGATTAAGGCATGTGCAGAATTTCACAGCTAGCTAGGGCAAATCAAACATGCAATGCAACCCTATTGGGAGAAATTTTCTAATATTATTATACCATGTGCTCATTGATATTTATATTTAAATATAGTCTGATGAATAGGAATAGTAAAATTTTATATTATTATTGAATCTTGATAGGCCACGGCCATCCCCTCCCCCACTGGCTAGGGCTTTATCAGCTTTTTGAGGGTGGAGACTGTGTCCAGGGATTCAGGGCAAGTGTATCAGGTGCTGTGTTTTTGTCGTCTAAAGTCCATAGAAACTAATACTATATGAACTAGAAAATCACCATGGTGATGTTTTCAAACTATAGAAATGCATGGCATGGCACTGTCACAGTGACACCACTTCATACATAGTTGATTGAAGCATATACTATTGGCATAAATATCAATATATAGAGGAAGTCACCAAATAAAAAATAAAAAGGTTGATGATGGGGTGGTCAAACTGGGGCTTCTGAGTATTGAACCCATGGCTCCACTAGGTTAGGGTCTCTTTTGACTGAGAGTACAGCTACAGTAGTATCAGTATCTGCTTCAGCCTTCTCCGATAGGTCCTGTCCTGTCTCCTGTGCTGTTCTGTCTTGTCCTGCCCTTAAATTCGCCTTTCTGTCATAAGTAGACGAAGACGAAGCCTATTGAGCCGCAGAAATTTAACATTGCCTTGCTGTGTTGCCCCTCTCCTCCATTATTTCTCAAGGATCTATCTCAATCTCCCTCCCATGATCTTTCTCTCTCTTATATTTACAAAGATAGCCTAAAATCTCAAACAAGTACATGATTTGAGGGTATTGCATAATTTTGTATAAATATTATTTTAATAAATGGATGCATGTAAATTAAATTATTAATATTTTTATAAATGGATGCATTTATCGTATACCAAATTTCTGCATATTATATCAAATTAATTAATTATATTTAATTTTTCTACTGTCACTGTGTTTTTTTAGTATTTATTTAAAAAAATTTTATTTGACAAACATACCTCATTAATAGGCACTTACAAGCGGTGGAGTAGATATTTTACATTATGTATTCTCGATAGAAGATCACGTGGGCACCATAAGAAATTCCGACAAGCCGGGCATGGAGTTGCCGGAGGACTGACGGACCAGCCGCACTTGCAAGGGGAGTGAGTACCTCGGGCCGGGTGGGCAAGTGCTGCTGGTTAAGTGATAATAGATTGTCTCCTCCTCCGAGAGGATTTGCACGCGCAATCTCCCATAAATGGACGCTTTTTATCAGGTTCTTTCAGAAGCAATTTATATACATGTGGTTTCTGGGGGTGGATGAACTCAGTCATCATTGAAGATGGCTGAGGATGGAGTCAGTGCATCCTATACATGTGGTTCATGCACGGACTTGTTGTATGGATCCCTAGATCACTCACAAGGCAGTTAGATCTTGATGTTGGATCATTAATATATAATAATAATAATAGTTTAATATCACAGAGATTAATTGTAAGGATCAGTAACCCATATTAAATATGATATTTAACCTTGCATCATTTTATTCCATTATTACATGTAAGAATTGAAGATTTCTTTTTGGTACTTTCACCACTTCCATAGAAAAGAAAATGACATTATCTTAAAACATTCATTGATAAAATAGTGCCACGTCAACATAAATATTCTAAAATTTTAAGAAATTTAATATCATTTAGTATATAATAAAATTATTATATAATATCATAATAATTCATCTATAGTAAGTGTTCGAATAAAGAAAGAAGACCAAATACATAACCGATTACAATTATAGAAAAAAATACTAAACTCGTCAAATTTGGTTACTAGAATAATCTTTATTCATAATATTGTAATATTATTGACAATCAATTTAGTTGTGCTTTATAAGTGTTTTACATTTTGTGTTATTACATGGCATTTAATATTTTGGGCCCCAAGTGAATGGGCCAGACATACATAAGGCCCATCATTTAACAAAGGAGGCCAAGAGCGGCCCGAAGATGGCAACGGATCAGGGAACGGCGGGGATGTGCGGACCCATGACCATGCTCACTCCAATGATGTTATATTTCACCTTACATGTAATAAATTCCATTAAATTTCTCTTTTCATAATCATGATGATTATGTGGGACAATTCAATGTTAGTCCCATAAATTTACTAACTCCTAAATAAATGGTGGTCATTGGGAGGGGAGGGGAGAGATGGCCCCAAGACTCCTTGGTTGACCAATTAATTGTTTCATTAGAGGAGCTAAAAAAGCCCTACCAAGGAAGGCCCCTCAATTTGCATTCTCCGACCCTCCACCACATTTTCCTTATAGTATCATTTACATTCGTGTAGTAGAAACACTGGTCTGCCCGTTATTTAGGAAAAATAACTAAATTAACATAATCGTTTTCACTCGTACAAAAATCATGAGCAGCTAATAAATAGTTATTAATAGTAAATTTAAAAATTGTATTTAATTAGTATATCCACTTTAAATATGAGTTATATAATATAATATTAGATAAAATTAAAAAAATATTATAAATTTATAAGATGGAAAAAGTTTTACAAATTATAATTGATTACTTTTTAAGTATATATAAATTATTTAGTAAAAAAAATGTAAATATAAGTATTATCGATGCACAATACTTTATAACACCATCAAATTTTTTTATTATTACAGTTTATAAATAAAGGGAAGATAAAACTTTTATTAAAAAATAACTATACATTTGATAAATTTTGTTATAAAAAAATATGTAAATATAAGTATTTACTTTTTTTTGGACTATATTAATAAAATTATCATTATGGCACAGTAAACATGGCAGATTAATAACAAAATTTTGACCAGGATGTGACATGTACAGTAACAAAAGCAGCGAATATATCAATATTATTAAATATAATTGTGATTTTTAGATTGATACTCAAATTTAAAACTCACAACAAATATTATAATTTAGTTGTTCGGTAAATATTTATTATATTCAGTAAAGTCAACATTATACACAAGGGGTCATGTTCTCTCGCATAAGATTGGCCCTCCAATTTTGAGATGTTTTAATATCTAAATTCAAAATAAATCTATTTGTATCACTTGTAAAATAAATTATATTTATATCAATCGAATATAAATTATATTTGTATCTATTAAAGATGATGTTGATATTGATTAAATTTAATTTTATACGATAAAATTTAGAAATTTATTTTTAAATGTGCTACGTATAAAATAAATTAATATTATTTAATTTTTATGTAAAATTAATATAAAATATAATAATTATATTTATTTTATTTTTTATTTAAAAATATATTTATTATTTTCTCAACAATGAATAAATTTATATCTATAATTTAAAGTTAGTACAATTTAATTATCAAAAAATTAAATAAATGCAATCATACAAAAAGAATAATAAATTATTAAGTATAAAAAATAGAAGAATTAATAAAAACTTAGTTAAAAGAGAAATGATAAAAAAAAATTAAAAACTTTGAATAAAATATGTTTAGGAATAAAAGCTTACTTTTTTACAAAATTTTAAAACAGATAAAATTAAATAAATTTTAATGACGAACAAGAACTTAATATTAAAATAAGTTATATCCAACTGTAATATATTTCCCTATAAGAATATGAGTTAACAAAAATTATGAGACCAAGTATCTCGGTGAACCTATAAGAAATGTGCAATTGGTACGAGAGAAGGAAAGGTGCACCTATCTTTTAGGAATTCAATGAAAGGCATAGAAGAGCTAGTATAAGAAAATCGCATGAGCATAATCAATTTCATACTAACATAAATAACACTTGATTAATACATTATTTTATATACTTTGTGAATGATGAATCTTTTATCTTATTTACAAAAAATAAAAAAGGTGACTTGAAATTAGTAGGATTTTGGAAAATAAGATTTTATAAAGGGCATAATAGGATTTTTTGGATATTAACTCTTAGGTAAGATTTCCTAAATCTATATGGGTAGCCTATGTATTTGGGGAGTGCATGTATATTTGGAAGTGGACCGTGATTTTTTACTCTAAATACTAAATACTACTTCTATCTATATAACACCATCAATGACATGTTATGGTTGAATAAATCCATGATATCCAAAGTTTATGGTCAATCAAATAGAACACTTGTAGCCCCGGCAAGGAAGCATCACAAAAGATATGGTTTGAATCCAAGATATTGTACTCACCAAATGAAGGCCATGGTAAACAAATCAAAGTGAATTTGGGTATTCAAAATTTGAGCCCAATTGATTAGTCAGAAATGGTACATGGCCAATTGTCCAATGAAAGAAAAAGATAGACTTAGGGAAGCCCAAAAGAAGGTAAAAAGTGGGGGATTGGATCAAACACGCAAGTGCTGATGGGCTCTATCATTGCGATGCACCACTTTGCTTGCCGTATATTATGAACATACAAAATGATATATAATTAATCCTAATTCATTGGTTATAGCAAACGCTCTGCAAATCTCCCAATCCATAACCCCTCCAGAGCTCGAACTTGCGCCTCAGGCCGCTGCTTCAACCACCCCACCCGGGCGATTCCATGTTCCAATTCGGGGACGACGCCCTCATCATGGAGAACACGGGAGCTCCGGCAGTCATATGGATTCAGCTCCTCATCGTCTTCCTCCTCATCTCCCTCCTCTCCTCCTCCGTCAGCCTCCTCTCCCCCGACCACCCCTCTCCCCCGGCCACCTCCACTCCTCCATCGTCGCCCCCCGCCGGCAGCAAGCGTGGGAGTAGCAGTACAGCTGTCGCCAGCTGTCCTCTTAACTTCCAGGTTCCTATTCTCGTTGACCCTTCTCCTCTATACCCATTTTCCCTATGAAATGAAGAAAGAACCTTTTTGATGAGACGCGCTGCCCTTTTAGTTTAACAGACAATCAGGTGATTCCGACCATAGCTCGGCCTTCATTGTTGATAATCTTGAAAGATCTAGCCAGCATCCATAGAAGATCGCGACTTTAATTGCGGAGGTTTCGATCTTCTCGCAATGCTAGAGCTTTCTATTCCGGAACAGGGGCATGATTTCGTATAGACCTAAACTTGGGGGGCATATACTCCATTTCAGTATTTTTGCGTGTGCTTCGATTGAAGTGGGCGCATTCTTTGGCCTTTTAGGTTACCCCGGTGGATCCTGGGTTGGGTTGGTGGGTGGGAGTGGTCCCTTTGTGATGAAGTTAGGAGCCGTTCATTCCCTACCAACCTTTCATTCATGCGAGAGAGCTGGGCGGTTCTGCAGAAAGGACCAAAGTCCGCGGGGTCATTTTCTAAATTCCCGCTACATGGGTCCCACTCTTACATCTTTAAATTGTTGTTACCTTTCTTATGCCTTTAAGTTTGGAAGGCAAGTCGACCAAGTAAGGAAAAATCATGCCTGCAATCAATCCCCCTTCCCTTCTTTGAGAATCCATATTCTAAGATGGCTTCCTTCTTTAATTGATAATTAGCCCACAGAAGAAAAAGAAGAGGACAATATCAAAGTGGGCTTATGGAGATTGCTTTAAAGTTTTGGAAATTCTTTTGTCCCTTTGTTCTTCTTTCTGCCTCTCAACTTATTATTTAATAGGTGGGCGGGGCTATCTCTGCCCCTTGTCTATTCCCCTTATTTTGACTTGTCAAATGTTTGATTTAGCCCCAGAATATGTCACAAAAACTGACGGACCCTTTAAAAATCCGTGCTTTCTGACAATGCATATGTATGATCTGCAGGAAGTACATGTTTTAGGAGCTAGTCCAACAGCTGGTCGCGAGGCATCGTTAGTAACCAGCGCCGATGCCGACGACGTCATTGGAACTAGGGTCGTGATCCGCAGGGAGGAAGAGGAGAGGGTAAGGCTGGATAGAAGCTATTCATCCTCATCAATGGAGGAAGCTCCTGGCAGTGCCTACCATCGTCCATGGCACTGTATCAGGCTCGCTGGAATGGCATTCATCAAGTGCTTCGGGCTCGGTTCTAGGTGAGCATTATTGCCTAACCTGATGCGGAGGCTGCACATTAACCTGATGACCAGGCTTGGCTTGGATGCTTAGAAAGAAGTTTTATTCTGCTCTCTCTGTTGGGTGGGTGGGAGTGGTCCCTTTATTCCGTATATGGAAGGAGAGGGCAACAATAATATTAGGTTGACATTTATTGGCTACCCTATACACTTACTTCCTATGTGGTGTAATCTTTATTCAATGGGCAATCTTAGACTATATTCTGAATGATTGATTATGGCAACGGGTAGAGACGGGTCTGGAGGCCCGGCCCAGACCCGCCCGCACAAGCACAAATCTCAGACAAATCTGGATAATCTTAGGATGGTAATTATGAAATTTTCAACCTCACTAATTAGAGTTAGAAAATTTATTATTCAGTTAAATTATTTAAAAATTATTAAATTGTGCTTTAATTAAAAGAGATAAGAAAGATACACGATCATCATCATATTATTTAATTAAATATATCAACTTAATGTTAATAAAGCTAACAAAAAAATTATACTAAAATGAGTAAATTTTATACCTTTTTAGATAATTAATTTAAAAAAACATTTGGGCTGACTGTGTTATCCCTAGGCCCTGTCATCTATTTTTGGCCCAGAGGTTTATGCTTTACTCCATGTATTCCTCGTCTCTTCCTCCTGCTTGGTTCTGTTGTGCTGCTGCTCTTTTCTGACTGTGCCTTCATGCGCTCCCGCTGCCGCAAGCACGTCCATACAGAAGTGCTGCTAAAGGTGGAGACATTTCGTTTTGGGCTCTTACAATCCATAGTTTTTTTCTTGTCGAATACTGTCGGTTGCCAGCGTTTCATGATGTTCCAAGCAGAAGCGCCTTTCTCTCTGTTCGACCTGAACTGTCTGTCGAGGAAACACGTGTTGAAAGAAGCTCTGAAAATTTGTAAGGATATTGATCAGTAGATATCTGTTTGAGTAGATTCTTGTATGCTTGAAATTGATTGCTTTTTGTTGACTCTTGCCTAGTTATGAACGATGGGAGGAGTAATTCTTGGGATGCCGGGGTCATGGACTAAGAAATTCGGTGAAGCTTCTGATCACTATACCACTAAAATCGGCGGGATCCCCGTTAGTGATTGTAGCCCGAAATTCGGTGAAGCGTCTGATCACTCTATACCACTAAAATCGGCGGGATCCCCGTTAGTGATTGTAGCCCTTTCTCGGTCATTGTCATTACTATTCTCTTTTTCTTTTTTCTATTTTATATAGGTAATATTTCTTTCCTGGACGTGAATAATTGGATTGTCACCGTTTTTGTGCTTCTCATCTTTTTCTAGGACTGGCCTTTTCCTCGACAAGCACTGGACTCGAACTTGCTCAATTGCAGAACATGCGGGAGTAAACTCTCCCTTGTTGCGCAGATTTCACCTTGAACTTGAACTCGAACTCGGCCTGCAAATGGGCCGGGGATGATTACTTGGAACGAGATTTTCCAATGCTGTGTTTGTTTTTCTAGGTTTATGCTCCTGTTAAATCAGGGGCCTTGATGTTTGAAGAGCGGGTGATTTATATTCTTCGATGCCTGACATTGGCTTGTGGAAAAACAACGTTAAGGTCTTTCTCCCTAGAGATCTTGTTTAATCCAGTGGAAACAGTATACTTGCAAGTCGAATGCAGTGACAGTTGTTGTTCCTCTTTATTTTGACTTGAAGTTGGCGGGCACTCCGGATTCAAAAGCCTTGCTTTGAAGAAAATGAATCTAATGCTGCTCATGGGAGTGCAATGCCCAGCTTTGAACCATCAGAGCCTTCTAAGGAGACCAGGTGGTGGGAAGATTTTGACGAGGAGGATAATGAAGACATGGATTTGGAGGAGCTAGGAAGGGCGCTTTCCGAAGCTGCAACCTCAGCTTCAAACCATAAGAAGCAAAGTGAGAATCCAGATTCTTGTACTGTTGAGAACCCCTCAAGTTTGAAGTCGACCTTGCCAGATTATGATTCTAATGTAACAGGCGGGCTGGTTCATTCAGACTTTATTGACGATATTGTCCACGGTGTTTGTTAATGTACAATTGGTTATGAATCTCTCATTTTTGCCATGGTAATGTAGTGGTTCCTTGCTTTTACATATACTGGCTGGAAGAAGCATCCAAGGATGTCATATCTGTTTCAATGAACTATTCATCTCTGAGCAGAACCAGTACAGATGATGATAATGGAAAGGAAGAAAACTGGGACGTGGAGCACTATGAATATGATAGGGCAGTGTTTCTATGATAGGGCTCTCATCACCACTTTGAATATTTGAATTCGGAATCTGGGACGAGGAAGCTAAATGAATCTTAAACTCGTAGTTGATGTTAATTTCTTCGTTGGAAAAATTATTTTGTAAGATTGAATAAGGCTCTAACCTTTGCATTCTTGTAATATCGTAATTTTATAATAGTTAGAAAAGATATTCCGATATCTAATTTTTTTAAATATGAAAATACTTCTAATAATTGAATTAAGTTCGACTTAGTATATGTTGCTCACCCTATTAAATGAAATTTCAGATTATAATATCAGTTTGGCTGGGTTGATTAATGAATTAAGAAAATAAAAATTCTTTCGAAAAAAATTTCTTCAAAGAAATGAGAATAAATATTTGGATAAGGGATGAGACCGTACTAGTAAGAAGTAAACATTATTTTAAAGAATATCCAACGCTCTAACTAAGTTATGGATTGTCCATTAATATAAAATATTACAAAATTAATATTGGGTTATTAAAATGGTTACAAATAAATAAAAGAGGTCGAATAATATGATTTTCGTAAAAAAAAAGTACAATGAGAATTAATATGATTTATTGGAGAAAAATAATTAAAGTGTCACAAATATATATACATATATATATATATATCCTATAAAAGATAGTATTGTTATAAGTATTGATGGGATGGAGTAAATAAGGGTAGTATTTAATTTCAGTACAATAAAATTTATGTAGACATAGTTGATCGATCAACTTAATGTGACCAACTTTTCATTATAAAGAAAGTAAACAACTTTAAAGTTATAGGGATTTATTACGATCTTCACTTAAATAGGTGGTAAGTTATTTTGACACTAGTGAAATTAAATTATAGATAAATATTTATTGTAAATAATATTTTTATATTTAATATTATATGTTAAAAAGATTTGTATATAGAGAAATATTTAAGAAATTTACAAATATCTGTATAATATTTTAATTGGAGATAGAATTTTTACATGAAGCTTACCACTAAGTATAAATTTATCCCCTCCTTTCAAGTATTAAATATTTGAAAAAAATAGTATTTAATATATAAACCCTTCCTATTAATATTAAGTTATTCATAAAGTTATATATTTTCTAATCATATTTAAAAAAAATTTATTTTATTTAGAAATAATAATAGTTTAATTGAAATATAAGTATTACATTTTTATGGTACAAGAGTAATAAGGCGCCCACTATCATATCTTGGAATAGCCTGGTGAATTATTTATAATTTTAACCTCTAACTCAAGTGGGGTGTGACATTACTCATCGTGCATAATTTCTAGTAGTGATTCTTACTAAGCTCGATCGGGCGGTCCATGAACTTTGGTCGCTCAACCCACCTTGAACATGGGTTTATGTACTGCCACAGTATGTTCCTCAAATTGAAATTAAGCTAATACTCACGATTCCACGTTCCACACCTTGATCCATCGTTGAACATAACCCAGGCGGTGGGAGAGACTGAGCCCTCAGGCTTATTCACCGTCCGGATTTCACAGTTAAAATTATCATTTTGTGACATATAGATCTAGAATCGGAGTATATAGATTAAAACCTAGTTTACCAAACCAATTCAGTTACAGAAAAATTCAGCTTCCCAAGTGGCTGAATCGGTGGGTATAAAATTATTTTTAAATTGTCAACACAAATTTATATTAAATTTTATATCCGAACGGAATAATTCGAATATGCCAACTTCTCTACACATTAATTTAATTTAAATATCTACTACACAAATGAGTTCTATAATATCAAATTCGAATGTAATAATAACCCAATTCAAATGTACTACTGGACCCAATTATAATTTTTAATTTATAATATTCGTAATTTATTTATTAATTCGATTTCTTTTATTTAAATATTTCAAATGATATATTAATTTTTAAATTTTTTTTTGTATGAGTTGGGCCTATTGTATAATAATAAAAATTGAACCATACATATGATAATTACAAGCTCAATTTTTCAAGAAATGAACAATAAATCATAAGATATAATAATCAAACAATAATTCAACAATACTTCTTGTAATTGGAAAATTAAGATAACACGCGAGTAAACTAATTAAACTAGTTGGATTTAGAGCCTTCTATGTCTAATCTAACCTCTCCACTCATGCACGTCAGATCTACCTTAAATATGGAAAGAAAATTTTATTTAAATAAACACACTCTTATATTTGGTAAATAAAAGAAAGATAAACATAACAACCATAAAAAAATATTAATACATTCCGTACCAAGATTAACTGATTGAATACATACTATATCATTAACATCATAATCCAACTAAATGAAATTAGGACTATCTACAAAAATTAACATTTTGAACCCTTATTATAATTCAACATAGTATTTAAATGTAAGCATTATAAGCAAAATTAATTTATAAATATCTATTTTGTTGTGCATATAAGGTTTCAATAGTATCAATGTTAATTATTATAATAATTCTCTCACTTATATTAAAAGCAACATTCATGTAAAACACAAATAATTAGAAAAAATATATATTTATAGTAAAATATTTTATACTAGAAAATATATTGATAAAATTATGAAACATAATAATTTAGTTTATTATTGAACAATTAAGTTCATAGGACAAAAATGAGTAGTTGGAATCATGCAACTTGAAGTGAGAAAATATATGATAACGAATTTTTTTAAATTTATTTAAATTTTTAAGGGTTATGGACCAATATAATGTATTATAATATATATTCTCGATAATATCTTCTATAGTCTATAATTATACTTTCTTAATCAAGTTAAAAGTGTGTAAAACATGGCATGAATAACATATTTTCTCAAAATAAGTGATTTCAAATCAAGATTATAAATAATTATTTGTATTATGGAGATATTTGTTGAACAATTATCCATTATAATAATGGATAATTTTAAATTTATATTTCAATTAACTAATTATCTTATAAGATATTTATAAATTATTTCACTAGAGTGTGGACATGACACTAAAATAACCTATGAAAATTATAAATAATAATTATCATAAGTATAATAAAATGGAAAGTATATTAATTATAAGATATATATTTAAGAATGTAACTTAATATTAAACTTTGTAATACTTAATTATTATCAATATAATTATTAGTTATTACTATATAACTCTTATTTTGTATTTATGAAATCTACTTATCAATGTAACTTTTGAAATTTTCAAAAAATTTCATCAACTCTTTATTTTCAAATACATATAAATTCATACAATATTTATTGATTGTATTTATAGACACCATATTAAAAATTGATTATATATTTTACCATTTTCATAACTATACGTGATGATTATATTTTACAAGTTTAATACGAAATTTTTGTTCATCAAATTTGTATATTCTTTTTTCATTTATAATATTTCATAAATAAAATTTATAAATTACTAACCTATATCATTAAATGTCTTTTATTAATTTATATCAAAATATTTTCTTTGTATCTTACTTATATTCGTATCATAATTGCATTTAGCTTTAATTCTTCCATTAACCTTTACCTTCGTCAAATTCTCTCACGCACTAAAATGTTATATGGCTTTCTCAGCTTGCACATCAACATAATTATTATTTTATTTTGCTTTGTTTAGTTGGAGTATAAATACTAGTACCAATGATGATTATCGTAGATTTAACAATTGATATTGATTGTACGTTCATCGGTGTAGATTAATTCGACCATGTCCTACTATATAAATAAATAATACAAAATTTTAAATTTAATAATTGAGATTTAAATTTAGATACTAAACTTAAGATTAATAAGTACAACAGGTTCGATTACATTACATGACCATGTCCTACTATATAAATAAATAATACAAAATTTCAAATTTAAGTTGGCATGCTAATTCTATTTTAAAGTATAAAATATTAATTAAATATTATTAATATTATTATAAAAGTCTAAAAATATATTTTTTATACTTGGGTGAAAATTGATATAACCCGAGATTCTTATATGCGGCCCACTAAACTAATTGAGTTCATTGAGATCCGGCCTACTAGCCCACTATCAGTTTAGCGTTGCGTCTGGACGCACGAGCTGTATAAACCGACAAACGATGTCCGTATATCCTATTTCCCTCTCTAATACAGAACGGGTAGCTAGTGCTATACTCTCTCTCCCATGAATTAACAGCCGCAGCTTCCGTCATTTAAGCTGTATGAGCTGTTTCTTTCAGAGTGAAAAATCATCTTCGTGGCTATCCGTCTGGTAATCGAACGGGAAATTGGAGCTCAATGGGTCCTCTAGCTCTTGCCTGCGATTCAAATGGGTCTTCCGTAGCCTCCTCAGGTGACTGAACATCTTCTGTTGTCATTGACCGTTATTTCCTTGGAAAGTTGTCATTTTTTACTAGTTATGGAAGCTGTGGCGATTGCACGTTGTGGGGATTATTGCTGTAGAAAGATAGAGAAAATAAATGTTCTTTTGCCATGAGATTAACTGTGTGGCAATGGGCAAATGACACTGAAAAATTGGAAATGGCAGATAGCTGGGGAGTGTATAGGAGATACGGATGTAGTATATATAGCGAATCTTTGGAAAGAACTGTAGGCATTTTGCCTTATGCCCTACTATATTCTCCTTCTTGTGTATTTGTTTAACTGGCACCGCTTTTCTGCAGATTGCTTTAAGGGGAAAACACATACCTTGCAGATGAAGAGAGAGAATTTTTTTGCATCGGTGAACATGGGTGAACAAAATCCATTTGATTTTTTCCGTACTCTAGTTGGTGAGTTCACATGTTATTAATTAGATGGTCCGCCCTGGAGTGAACTATAGCAGAGAGGCTTTGAAGATTGAGCAATCATACCCATTGTGCATGTGGTGTTTATGGGACTCAAAGAACATAATATGTTTCATTTAATCCGTCAAATCACCTTTCTTTAAGTTCACATTTATTTTCCATTACTGGATATGGAGAATTTATATTGCTGTTGGCACTTCATCCTAATATATTTTAGGATAAGCTCATCTAATCTTATATCTAGAACAAAGTTCATACAATGCCTACTGGAATTTGCAGATGGTGTTATAGCAGGAGGTACTGCTGGTGTTGTCGTTGAAACAGCTTTGTACCCCATCGATACCATAAAGACACGACTTCAGGCAGGTTAATTATGAAATATTCCTACATTACGTAGTTTGACAGAAAAATGTGCATTGTGCTATCTCCGTCTTCCTGTAGAGAGGCAAGAAAGGCCTTTCCTGAGTTATTCAAGTCCTCCAACTTTGGTGTGAAATACTTATTAATGTTGCAGGGCATTGCTCTCTTAGTTTTTTTTTTGGCTCACAATTGCTCTCATAGTTGAGCGACCTGTGATATGTATATTTAGTACTCTATAATGTTGTAGGGCGATGAGATAGGAGCCAGGAACATTTTTGAAGCCTCTATAACAATATATGCTGTTTTAATCATGTATTCTGAAATAGATTTCTGCTGTTGAGAAAACTCTTTCTACTCTCTGTAGGCAGTTCGTGGGGGAGGAAAAATAAATTTTCAAGGCTTGTATTCTGGATTGGCTGGGAATCTTGCTGGTGTTCTACCGTAAGCACCACTCAAAGCGCATTTTCATTTTTGTTTTCTAACTTATAGGTCCCTTTTTCTCCTCTTTAGTTTCAAAACGGAATTAGACATGACTCGTCATTCACCAATATTTCTGTAAACTAATGTATATGTTCTGTTTCAGAGCTTCTGCCTTGTTTGTTGGTGTTTATGAACCAACAAAGCAAAAGTTGCTGAGGATGTTCCCTGAAAATCTTAGTGCTGTAGCTCACCTGGTAATGAGTTCATTAAGTGCACTAGGGCAGCATGGTAAAAAATGTCTGTTAATTCATTTTTAATGCATTTTCCCCACCAATTCCATTTTTGTCTATTTTAAGATCTCAACCTTTGCCTTCAAGCCACGCCAATGGTATTTATAATTGCCTCCCTAAGTAGGAAGGTCATCCTTTATTATTTCTCATGGTTCTATTGAACTTCTATAGACAGCAGGTGCCATTGGAGGAATTGCTGCTTCTCTCATTCGGGTTCCGACGGAGGTATAGAAGTTTTATTCTCAAAATTTGAGGCCGGGATTCATATTCACAGTATTAAAATCAATTAACAATCTTTTTCAGGTTGTGAAGCAAAGGATGCAGACTGGGCAATTTAGATCAGCCAATGATGCTGTCCGCCTTATCATTTCAAAAGAAGGTTTTAAAGGGTTTTATGCTGTATGTACTCTTATATACTCCCTCTATTGATTCTTTACATTTCAAGCATTTACCATCATAATCCTTGTTGTCTGTTAACTGTGCATGTTTTATTGGTGGATTATTTTAGGGCTACAGTTCCTTTCTTTTGCGGGATTTGCCGTTTGATGCTATACAATTCTGCATATATGAGCAGCTTCGAATTGGCTACAAGGCTGCGGTAAGCATATATCTTAGGTGTTGTCTAGTGGTCTTTATTTGCATAATATATGTTAATTTTACTGTTTAAACTCATGATTAAAAAAGATGGAAAAGTGATACAAATTATTTTATTTTTTTTCCTTATTGTCAGGCACGGAGAGATCTAAATGATCCTGAAAATGCTATAATTGGTGCTTTTGCTGGTAAACTAATTCCTCTGCAGATACCCATTCTTTGTTCTTCTGCAAATCATACAAAAATATCTGTAGAGCAGAAAATTTAGTAAATAAGAGGTCCAAAGACTAGACATTGTGTTCATTTTGTCCTATATCTAGCTGAAATCCACCCGGTTGCCATTGCCTCTTAGAATTTCTTTTCTCATAATGATCTTGACTTTTTTATGATACATTTGTCAGATTTTCATGGCAAACTTTCCTCCATTTAACCTTGAGAAAATGCTGAAATAATAAGTTGCATCCTCAATACAATGTGTCCATGTTTTAATCACTATTTTTTACTCCATAGGTGCACTAACTGGAGCAATAACAACTCCTCTTGATGTGATCAAAACCAGGCTTATGGTCCAGGTATGAATATATGTACTTCCTCTCTTGTATCTCATTGGGTACATTCTCTCCACTTGTGAATTTTGGGTGTTGGTTTCTCCTATTTTAATTACCATAGGGATCAGCAAACAAGTACCGAGGTGTATTTGATTGTGTTCAAACAATTGTACAAGAAGAAGGATCTTCTGCACTTCTCAAGGTGTCAACTAAATCTTTTGTATGTATATTTGCATGCTTCCCTTGTCTTCCCTGATTTGGACACCTTGTTGCTTCAGGGAATTGGACCCAGGGTACTATGGATTGGTATTGGCGGTTCGATATTCTTTGGAGTCCTTGAGAGAACCAAGAGACTACTAGCTCAAAGGCATTCTAAGCGCACCTCACTCCCAGATAAGGAGAGCTGAACAGCATCAAGACAACATCGACTGTTAAGCTCCACCTGAAACAGAGCTGGTTCTTTTAGCTTTTACCCTGCTGCTCACAGACAAGGCATTACTATGTAATCCATGCACAAAAGAATGCATTTTTTTTTGTATGGTAGTTCAATTCAATATCATACTATAAGCATCAGATTCCATTAAATGTAAGTACAACTACAGCATGAAAAGATAAACCAAACCTTCTTCTCCAACAGACCATAACATAACAGACTACCAGTTGACTAAACTGTGCATAAATAGTTTCTCCTTTGAAATGCCCATTTCTACCAACTCTATCTTCACTCAACCAAATTTCCGGAAGCCCCACGACACATCATATGCCCATTTCTAACATCATATCTTCTGAACCTTATCGGCCTTCACCACAGGATTCGCCTTGGCAATGGCGTCCTGCCCAGCACCCTTGTAGTTGAAGGCACAGTTGTGCTTGTCAGAATACCGATGGATTGAGCAGAATGTCTCGCCGCACTTGCACTTGAAACCCGTCAGCCCGACCCGTTTCCGGCAGAAACTGCAGCGGTTGGCAGGCCTCTTCTTGAAATTCTCGGAGCTGGAACCTCCTGCGGATTCTTCCTGTGACGGTGGTACTGGTAGAGCAGCTTCACTAGAATTCTGTAAAAGCTTATTATCGACACCCAATTTCTGCTGTACAGCTCTGCAGTATGACAACTCTTCCATTGCTCGCTTCAGAAGGTAGTCTCTGTAGCACTTGGAGCAGAGATTGTTGCTGTCAGGATTACCGAAGAACCCACAACTGTTTGCACAGAGAGGGGGGTCAGTTGAAGCCTCACAGTCACACCCACTCTCTTCAAGCTTCCTCTTTTGGGATTCTTGCTCCATTATCAACAAATCTCAATCGAAAATCTGCTACAAAGACCACAAAATTCCACCCCCCCCCCCCCCCCCCAAAAAAAAAAAAAGAAAGGTTAAATTCTCACGATAAAATAGAACAAGGAAAGACAGCAGACAATTCAAGAGCTAATGACAACCTTCCAGCTCCAACAACTGATCACCAATCACCCAGTTATAGGTTGCAACCACCACCACCAATCTCCCCTCCTCCGGATTCAACCAAAAATTATAACCCACATGAATATTTTCGGCGTCTTCCGCTGCTATATCAGAGGACCAAGCTAAGAAAATAAAACTGGAAAAAATAAACAAGCTACCTTGGAGAAGAAACCAACTCGGATCTAGAGAGCCATGACCTCAGAATCAAATAGGTGAATTCCCTCTGCAGAAAGACGATGGGGAGATGGAGGACGTGATGGAAGTGGTGGTAGAATGATCCTCAAGAATGAAATGAGCTCTGGAAGTTGAGAGAAAGGTGGGGTGGTGATTAGGGAGAAATGGGATAATTGGTGTAAAAAACAGAGTGAAAAGAAATAGTTCTCGAGCTCTTTCTGTTGTGCACGTAATCAAGGCATACCTTTTTTTTCAATTTGTAATTCCTAATTAATTTATATCAATTAAATAAAGAGAAATGCAAAATGTCTGAGCCCGGGTTCGAACCGGGGACCTCTAGTGTGTGAGACTAGCGTGATAACCAACTACACCACCCAGACAATTACATAATGTATAAATAAACATATAATATATTTAGTGCATTCTATTTGTTCATTATTTAAATTATTTGAATATAATATAACGTGTTAAGCCATCCCATCAAACCATGGTTAAAAATAATGTAGAATAGTGGTTAAGACGGACAAATAGCATGTATGCCACTAAAACGTTTTTTGAATTTCGAGATAAACTTTTAGCAATGCATGTTAACTAGCATGACACGTGTTCAAATTCTGTCAGGCTATCTAGACGTCGTGTTTGCATATTTTTTATGGTCGGCATGGCACATCTGCATGTTTGGTTTTATGTGCGCATGTGCACGTCACTTGGGGGATCCAATTAGTGCCTACCATATATAATGAAATAGAAGTTTTGAAACTCTTAAAACCACTTTCAACTTTATATGAAATATTATATTATATTATTTAATTAAAATATTTAATATATTTTTAATTAATTAGAGATCATATTATAATATTATTTATTTTATTTTATTGTAAAATTGTAAATAAATATTAATTAATTAAATAAAATATCAATAAAAATGTGTTTATGTAACTTAGTACAACACCTCGTCACCTTCTAACCAACCATTCAGAAGATGCCTTCTTCAAACGATACAGTTAGGAATCATATATACGACTTTAACGATACATTAGTCTCGATGGGTAACCTACGCATTGACATTAATAATAATGATAATTATTGTTATTATTAATATTAATATTAATGTTGACATTATTATTATAGAATAGAGGTAGCCGGTCTAATGTGTACCTTCCATGTCAGGAAAAAAATGGATGTGCCTTGTGGATTTGGATTTGGAGCAAACAAAATTTTATGTATATTATAATATTATTTGATTTAATATTAATATTATAATATACTTCAAATTTCTTACCTACAGTCGCTTTAATTATGTATTATTTATAGTAATTTTATGGACGGATAATTTTATAGATTTATAAACTGATGTTTATAATTTATATTTTAAGAAATGATGTATCATAAAAAGGTTTTAAAAATATATATTTAATATTAGTGCTCGATATTTAGAATCTACTATTAAATTCCGTAGGTGGGGATCGGCATAATCAACGGAGTATGAAGGAAAATTGGATCATGGATATAATATAAAGTTTTTACAAATTACAATACATTTTAATATATATATATATATAAAGTCTAATGTGACGTGAAGAAGCAATTAAGTATAGGAACTGGCTTTTACACATGAGAGACCAAGTAAGTGATTTAGAAACTAACAATATATGGAAATTTGTGTATTGTCACCTCACAAAATAGCAATAAAAATTAAATCAGTATATAAGTAAAATCAAAGATAGTAGAGTAGATCAATATAAAACTAGACTATTAGCAAAATGTTTTGTTTAGATTATTTTAATTTTTTATCTTGTTGCAAAACTATTTGGGATAATTTTTTTCCTTTATTTTTTCTAATGAATTAGTAATTGATACAATTAGAGTAGATATAAGTAATACTTACATATATAATTATGAAAGAGGGATTATTTGAATGAGAAATATATATTAAATCTCATAATATGAGATTTAATATATGTTATACATAAATTATCACAACATCCCCAAATAATTCCATTTTAATGCCAATATGAAAGCATAATGATATTTGGAGTACATATTAGGCCTCATGTCCAAACTCTGCCGTCTGCTAGCTGGTTTGGTGTGTTTTTAGGTTTTTGGTTAATATTGTGAAAGTTCAAAAATAATATATAATTAATTATACTAATAGATTTGGGATTTAATTTAAATGCTTGTATTTTTACCATTATTGTCAGCGTTGTCATATAAAAAAAATATGATGGTGTTAGTATAAATTTGACCATTATTGTCCTAGAATTACAATCTTATAAAGGTCATGTGTGATGTTATTACGTCTTAAAATGATTTTATACTAAAGTGTTGCATTTGCCAATTTTTTATGCAGGTTTGGAGCTTGCAATTTGTGTAGTTGAATACACAATACCTTCTTCCAGTAATAAAATGGATAAGTTGAATCACAATATCCTGAAACATAAATGAGCGGTCTATTATCACATTAGATGAACCGGTGATGGTTGTCATTATTCGAATTGCTTTGTTGGTAAGTTAGTGGGCACGAGTATTTACGTCCCCCTTAACGTGTGGTGGTGGTGGATCTTCATGGACCGGCCGGGTGGGAGTACAGTAGTTTGAGTATGCGGCGGAGTGAGTGGACCGGGACATCCCAATATATATGCTCTGACCAGTTTTTGGCCAAGAGTAATATGACCAGCAGGCAAATACCCGAAAATGAGGGCAAACTTGCGAACGCAATAATTGACAATTGCATCCACTTGTGGTTGTGTTTATAGTGTTAGGACATGGACCATTATAGATTTAGTTGACATTTTAGAGTCTGTTGATTCTTTATAATCAATTTATCGATTAAAATATTTGAATTCAGAAAGGCACTCAAACTTTATCAAGACTAAGAGCCACCTACACCTACAGTGAAAAATAATATCGTAAGCCCTTGCCTACTAACAGAACAAAAGGATAACAATAATGCTATAATTTCACATAAAGCGTGTTATTTTATCTACTTCGTGTTCATCTTCATCGTAGACAGAAATTCCATCTTCATCTTCTGTTGTAATGCAATGAAGGGCTTCAAGGGCATTATCAGAATTGCTTGTACAATAAATAATACACGATGTCATTTTTCCATGGATCAGAAAAACCATGTTCATGGGTCGGAGGGTTCAGATTTTGATCAGTGCCATATGGTTATAGCAGTACTAGAACGACATCTGGATGCTGTCTGCAACAAAAGTTCTACCGCCGGCCTGCTAGCTACATGACTCGTTTTTTTATGGCATCGTCAGGATGCAGGTCTATCAAGTAAGTTTGGAAGTTGTTTCAGAAACCATCAGAATCACAATTGCATGTAGCCTTTAACCTTAGGGTTTACAAGACAAAATGAAAACCACACAACCCCAAATTGTCTCAGCGTTCCTTCTTATTATTCATTTTCCCTTTTTGATCCAAGAGAGAGCATCCTTTGATGACAAGCTAGCTAACCATATCGACCGCTATGATCTTACCATGGAAATTCTTCACCGTCTGGCGCTGTAGGTGGAGTCGATGATGCATCATTGAATGGACCAAATACTTGATCGAACAGGCTCATCGGAACACGCTGCTGCTGTTGCTGCTGATCAGGACAATTCACATTGCAACTCCAAGAGATCTGATGATGATCAGGAGGAAGAGCTTGGAAATTACTGACCGGGGCGGCCGGGTTATAACTTGTCGGGCTCGGGCTTGTTGTACTACTGATCACGAGCCGGACATTCTCGGGGAAGTTGAGCTTGGCCTTGTTGCCTCGGAAACTCAGGGCGGCCTTGTCGTAGGCCCTTGCGGCGGCCACGGCCGTGTCGAAAGTGCCCAGCCAAACCCTCGTGGCCTTGAAGGGGTCCCTGATCTCGGCGGCCCACTTCCCCCATGGCCTTTGCCTCACGCCTCTGTACTTCCTCGCCGGTGCTGACGATGATGATTCCGTCGTGCTCGTGGCCTCGCTAATGAAGTACTCGTATTTCGGTGAAGTGAATTGGTCTTCGTGGCGGATGATGGCTGTGTCATAGCTTGGAATCATATGAGCCCTCTCCATAGCTGCAGGATTTCATGACCCAAATGATCAAAACATAATCAGAAAACATATGACATGACAGGTTAAAAACTCCTAGCTAGGATATCATGCATGCACACCAAAAGGGATCTAGTAACTATATGATCTACCTGCAGATGATCTTTGATGTATGCCGACCAAAGTCGGCATCGGCCTTAAGAAGGTATATACATACGATAACAACTCCGGTTTCTTTTTTTATGCGCCCTAAACAAGATAACCTAACAATGTATGGAGTATACAAGCTCTCATGGCCGATCCGACTGAGGATAATCAGCTGCAGGAGAGAATTACCTGATGTTGTATTGTTGCTATACGACGATATACCACCGTGCGGGGAGTTATAATCGAGCTCGTGTGAAAGCCCTCGATCCGAACCAGAAGGCCCGCTGTCGGCGCCCGAACGTGGATCCGTCTCGCCGGAAAGTACACGTGCAAGAGCCGATACCATCATGGACACCTCTTGTTCTCGATGCGGCAGCAGCCCGGGGTACATCCTGCTCTGGTCGTCTTCCTGCCAGACAGGCTGCGGAGGATCCTCAAAGAGCAACTGGTAGCCGAGGCTGCTGTCCCTCCCATCCTCCGAGCCTCTCGAATTCGACACCTTCAGCAAACACATGTAACAGTCGAGCGATCCCAGGTGGTAAGTATGCAGCGGCTGCAGGATGGAAAAGGCTCAAAACTTGTTCTGCGATTGGATACCTCAAGCATGTGTAGATATATATATATATATATATATATATATACATGGGAATTTCCTCACGGGAAAGTCTACTACAGTCCAAAGAAGCGTACCCACATACCCAACTCAGAGATCCACGATCTGGCAAATACACTCAAAAGTGTTTCATCACGTGGCATCCAAGGTCCCATCCACGGTGCTGGAATTTCTTGTTTGAACGTATTATATCATGGATGGACCCTGCGTACTCAAATCGAATATCGATGTGTAGCATCAAGTTAGATTCAATAGCTGACGCCCAGATTTCTGTAGATGCATGAAGAATGCTCAAATTGCAGCAAGTGGAATCTTTGGTAATGGATGATGTCAATAATAAGATATTAAATCTAAATTTATAATTTATAATTTATGATTGATTATTTATAGTAATATTATTAATAATTTATAAAATGCTAACATTTTGTCAAATTTTGTGATGGATAGCATCAACATGCTCCGTCGTGGTGGGGGCGGTGATGAGGTGGCCGTGGTCAGCGTTGACTAAAATCAAAACAACATTCTTAAATGTCCATCTCAACTCTCACGCGTTAAAATGTTAGGTATTAGAAATTTGATATATCCTTTTAAAAAAATAATTGTTTGACTAATAGGAGTTTGATTTGACCTTTTATTCGAAAATGATCGATTCTCATTAATAAATTAATTATTATTTTTATTTAAATATAGTATTATTATCATTAACATCTTATTCCTTATTTTTAATAATTAATTACAATTTTTTAATTTCCATAGAATTTTGTAATTTATGAGTACATTAATCCACTAAACTATTTATGTTTATCTTTACTTATCAAATACAGGGTTTTATGAGATAATTTTATTCTTATTTAAATTTACGAATATTATAATATTCAAATGATAAATATTTTAATAGGGTTGGGGGAAATAGGCATGGCTCCATAATGCAATAGGATAGGAAGGCCCATCTCTATGAAGATTTTAGAGTTGGCATAATCTTAGACTGGATCTGATAATTTGATTGTGAAACTTTGGTGATTTGCACATCTGCCCTACAAAATTCAATTATTTATAATTACTCCTCTAAGTTATGTATAAGTCTCTTGCCAACAAAAGCTTGTGGTTCCTAAGATAGGAGATAAGAGTAAATGGACTTGGGACTTATCCTATAACCATATCCAAACTCTATGCGGTATAAGATGAATGGATGGTTCCTAAGTTAGTTAGACTTATAGTATTAACTTATTGATGCTTTAATTACTTTATAGGTTTAGTGAGGGTAGTACACTGTTTTTGGTTTAATTTGGCAATAAAGCAAGCACATTTGACCAGTGTCCCTACTGCGAAAGGGATGTCTATTCGGAAGAAGGGTAGCCAATCAATGCCCCTTTCTATCCCATGGACCTCGCCGGAGTTCCGGGGGGGATGGGGCCAACGTCCATCTCCATCCCTCTTCTTCATTTCCTAGTTTTTTTTCTTTTAAAAAATGCAAGATGTGGGGGCAGTTCGGGGGGTCTACGGCGGGTCCACGGCGGTTCAGGGTGGGTGGAATGACCCCCAATGAGGCATAATGCGGGATGGGACATGAAGGTGCCGGGTGTGGTGTGGTATGAAGGCATGAAAATTGCCATTCCTATTAAAAAAAAAAGGAAGAAAAAAAGTCTACAGTTTATTAGATCTGGATTTTGGACTTTGACTGCTAGCTTGCCACACACAACCTCAACCTCGTAGTATAAATTACAATTAATTGGATTAGTATAAATTGACTACTTGCTTGCCATTCTTTTCCTTGGTAGCCCTCCAATTGCGATCAACTCTGAATCCCAGTCTTTTTCAGCTTTCTCCCCTCGAGAAAGCATAAGCCAACGTGCCATATAACTTCAAATATAATTCTATCCCTTTGTTGTCCTCATATTGCAAGTCAACGATTAAAACTCAACGTCCACACGATTCAACGAGTTTCTTTCTTCCTTCTACGGATGAATTTGGTACTAGAAGTTGGGTATGACTTCCAAACTAAGGGTAGCCTCCAGGTTAGCAAGGCAAAAACCATGGATTTGTTTTTTTATTCTGGTTAAATATAGGTAGGAATGTTCAAAACACAAATGTTCTAGGACAAGTTTTGCAATTTATGAAAGGAGAAAGTCGTAGGTTATCCATCTTGTTGAACAGTCAGCTTCTAGCTGTCTTACCCTTGAAAATCTTCAATCCCAATTATCACGTCTGCCTGCCCCCATCAGCGTCCGCTCATTCCTTTGCCATGTAAGCTTTCAGTTTCGATCAATCCGATGCAGCTTTGTTGGAAGTATCAGCCTCCGCAGATTTCATACACTCGCACTAATTGTGAGGTTTATGCCTCGCATCCATTAGAGCAAGTGTTGTTAACCGGCCCGATTTGAATTTGGACCGGATTCGAACCGGCCAATATGAACTGTGTGTGCAGCGGCTTAGAACCCAGTAGGAACCGGAATGTGAGACATTGTGGATGATTAAGGGGCGGTCTCATCTTTGATCGAGAGTTTATGGTTTCAAGAACCGGAACCGTGTACGAATAGCAACCGAACCGGGAACCAGCAAGCCTAAAATTGTTGAAAAACTATGGAAAATGGAAGAATGTGAATTTCTTTATGGCTGTGAAAATTTATTTCAGGTTAACTCCAAAAAATAAAACGAAAAAGAAAACTAAAATGGTAGGTTCACGGTCCGATCTGGAGCCGAATTGTGAAACGGTCGGCCGTTGGCAGTTCCTGGCCGGTTCATAGTCTGATGGTTCCTGAAGAAGAGTAACTGGCCGTGAGCCATCGTGCATGACGGGTCAGCCAGGATGGATGGGATGATCCTGAACTTCTGGACAACCGCCCAACTGGCCCGGTTACTATCACCAACACAAGCCATGCCGAGCGGAAACTTCGGAGCCTGCTTGCAGCAAGAGTTTGTTTGACGGAGCTATTGAAAGCAAACTCAATCACTTCATATTGGAAGAGCTTAAACCTCTTCGTGGGTGGATAGTACTCAAATTGACGGGTTGTACTTAAACCGAAAGATTACAGCAACCAGTACAAATGTATGAATGATTATCCTTGGAAAGCAGCAAAACATTCATGACGAGTCACACCCATTTGCCTCGACTTTCATCATGTTGCTTGCCCAAAACATGTGGTCCACATTCGAATTCTCTTGCAGTCTTAACAGGATAATGGTTGATATTGATAATCTTGTTTGGAAATTCCGTATTAATATAGGTAACCTGTGATGTGAGCAGAGAAATGAGGGCACGAGATGGTTGTATAAGAAGAAATTCGACCAACATTCCACTAGAAAAGAAGAGGCAATGCCATTCGAGGCATGAGAAGATAATCAAGAAATAGAATTTAAAATGTTGATCCCTTGAGAGCACTGCTTTCAACAAGTCTAGATGCATCATGAATTGGAATCCATCTGGGATGCCTGTGACAGATAAATCCAATCAAATTCTCCAAGAAGAATTGATGTGCAGCACTTGGAGAGGTCATCTGAAGGAGAACCCAAGTTATATATCAAATATAATATTTTTGACCCCTCTTTCTTGAAGATCCATTCATGATAACAATGACCATCCATGTTAGCGATCCCAGAACCTTGAATGGGACAAGTAACACGGGTGCACAAGAAGCATCAACTTTTCCAAGCTAACTAACCAACTCAAAACATTTAAAAACCAATAGAATAACGGGTTACTCTGGATCTACATCATGTATAACCATTGGTAAATTCATGCACTTAGTCCTACATAATGGGGTTCTTCTCCACCCTCTATGATATTGTAAGTAGCTCAAATTCTCAAGCATATACGACAATGGGATAATGATACTCAGCCTTAAATACCTATATTAAAGTGTGCCCGTACATTTACTAGTGCCTAAGAGAGACAAACTTCTAAGGGATGAAGTTTTCATTTGTCAGTGGTAGAGTTTGTAATGGAATACTATACGAAGTAGTGAGTATGTATCAGTACTAGAATTGGCACACTATGATCACTTTTCAAAAAAGATTAATGAATGAATTATTTGATAACTTATATATTGTTGAAAATATTATCCAAATTAGATAAAATAAATAGTGTTTTAAATTTATAAAATTTTAAATATTAAATTATTTATGAATTATAATTTTTAATGAAATATTAATTTGAGAATTTTTCTATAAACAATACTTTCTACATCCATATCCGACACGACTGAAAACCTGATTTGTTGTTTACCCGATCATTTCATCTAATCTCCAATCAAGTCTTCGATTAGCATGCGGTTAGATTCGGCAAAGAATTTCGATCACAAAGCTTGTATCACTTTGAGGAAGGGAGGGAGTATTTTGTCCCTTTCATTAAAGAGCACCCCACAATGAAGAAAAGCCATGTGTTCTGTTTGTCTTGTAGCTGAGGATAGAGGATTGCATTGAATTTCAAAGGTAACAGTGTATCAAAACCACTTTATCTAGCGGTTAAGAGAAAGTTTTCAATCATTGCATAAACTTACATGAAATAAAAGGATTATACATGGCTTCAATAACAGAGTTATTTACCATCATCCGTACTTAAATTAGAATGATATTATGAAAATTAATGTTAATGGAAATTTTTTTTATCAAACTTTGCAATTTGATTGATCCGTCCGTATGCTCGAAATCAATGAGAAAAAAAGTTGAAGAACTCTATTTAAAGATTTTAGGTATTTCATACTATTCGTTGCACTATATACATGTTAGACGATACTTAATAATCACAAGACATTTGGAAAGTAATGAAGTCTTGGTATGGAGTTTTCTTGAGATAGTAGGGTGTAAGAGGCCTAACTTTGAGATCATGCAAATAAAAAATAAGGAGAATATTGAACAATATTTTACTAGTACGTTACACTAGCAAATAAAATGAAAATATATGAGAATAATGTTAATTCTAGAATTACAGTGGATAAAAATTTATTATAATATATATACTATAAATCTATATTTAAATTAAGTGATTTTGAGTAATATTAAATTAGGTGTTTGGAGGTGGAAGTTAAATAAATTATTTAGAGTTGTTAAATTTTTTTAATAATTTTGTATCGAGTTTAATAATTATTAATAAAATAATTATAAATATAAATTTATTTTTTAAGTAAATTAAATAATTTATTAATTACTCTACATAATCAAATTATATTAAAATAATATATTATATAAAATAATTAATTTTTTATTATAATAAAAAAATAAATGTTAATTATAAAATAATTAATATATATTTAATAATTATAATAAAATAATATAAATATATATAATAAATTATATTATATTTTTTACTGTTATTTTTTATTTATAATATTTTTATCATATAATTTTATATAAAATATTATTCATATATAAATTTATGTAAAGTATATAACAATAAAAATAAATTAAGATAAATAAAAAATAATAATATAAATTATAATTTAGGATATTAAAATAATTTAAATAATAAATTAAACAATAACGACAAATAACCCAAAATTATTTATTACTTTTTAATATAAATAAAGGTGTTTGGAAATAAATCTTCACCCTTCAAACCCATTCATTTTACTTTACAATTATTAAATCATTCCAGATCGCTACTATTCAAATCTTGCAAATCACTTAATTCAAATACAATTTAAAATAATTATAAACTAATATAAACCAATATTTAATAAAAAAATAATAAGTATTGCTTTAAAGGTATGAATATTCAAAAAAATATATAATTTAAAATATTGACCACTTGATGGCACTCTTTTCAACCAATCTAGATTTATATGGAATGCTGAAATAAAATCCAATCAAATGACCTCGATACCTAGGAGGAAGAATAATTGCAATTTGATAGCATGTTCCTACAAGCTGAACTTCCTAATAAGCTACTTGATAAAAAAAATTGCAAATAATGAATTGTTCATGCCATATGACATAAGCACAAGTAAGAGAATGAGTCAACTGTGGGTATGGATGCAATGTTATGCAATGTGTGCAGTGATTGAAGATCCTATTTGTTTTGAGTATGATAAAAAAGATATAAGTGAAAAATGTTTGTAAGATGGTATAATTGCCATTTTGGCCTTGGGACTTAACTAAGATATCACCCAGTCCTAAAGCAATTGGAGTGAAATTGATTTATTAGGCCAAATTGAATGAACACTTAAAAACTGGAAATTAATATCACAATTATCATGCACTTCTAATATTATAATAGTGGTCTCACTTTATTATAGAACTAAAATATCCTAAGATACATATAATACAAATTATTCTATTTTCAAGAAAAAAATTAATATTTTTCATAATAATATAGCTGGCCAAAAATCATTTTATAAAAATCCTAAATTCCAAAATCGTTGCTACTTCGTAAATTTCTAAAGTTATTATCGAGTTTATCTTAAATTATTTTATTAACTATAAAATTTTCTCCTGATAAATAGCTAAACGATAATTTTAATAAGAGTGATAAATTTTAAAACTCATTAAATAAAGTATACACATTAAAATATTATATTAGTGAGCACATCCCCTAAAAAATATCAACATGAATTCTATCAAATATTATATCAAATAACAATTTATTATCACAAAATACAATATTGGCGGATTAGAACTACAACTTAACAATAAGGTTTTGCACTTTAGTGGTGTCTAGTGATGAAGTCCCATCTCTTTTTACTAACCTCCTATGAATGTTGGATAAATCTCCTTTTACTAACCTCCTATGAATGTTGGATAGAGTGTGCTCTATCATATCTTTTGAGTTTCAAACTACCAGCTACTCATGAATATATTAACTATCTACTTCCACCTTATTGTATAACTCCAATGTCGTATATATAATGAGAACATAAATCATCTACATCTCTTGTCTTATATATTTTTGGGTAAATAATGCAATCTATTTATATAGGTTTCTATGGATATCATACTTTATTCGATTTAATCACAATCGAAATATCTTACTATCTAACTAATCTCTCTAATGCAGTATCAATATTAATTATGAACCATCAAGTTCCCAAAATATCATATAAGCATTTAGTTGTTTTAAATTTTTAAATACTATACTTTTACACTTAAAAATATAAATATTAGTCTGATTCACAAAATATGGATTAAAATCCACATTTTATAGAACATGAGTCGAAACCGTACTTCGAAATAATTGATTTAAAGCCCACTTTTGAAAATATGGTGTGAAGTTCTTCCTTCATGATACATAGGTCAAATCCATTATTTGAGAAACTATAAATCAAAGTACTCTTTATAACATTGAGTCGAAACTCTCTTTTATAAAATGAGATATATTAAAGGTATATCAAATAACATCAATTAACTTAAGTATTTCTTATTACATAAACACTCTATTTTTATTTCATAAAATATGAGTTAAAGTCTCATTTTTATAAATTATGAGTTCAAGCCCCTTCCAAAAATTATATATTTTTAGAACACAAATCATATATACATTTTAAAAATTATAGCAAGCATATTCCATCTCGTGGGACTAGATACCATAATTAAAATCTACACACCTATACTAGTGTTCAATCCTTAGGTGAGTACGGTTATCTAGTTGGACTAGATACCATAATTAAAATCTACACACCTATACTAGTGTTCAATCCTTAGGTGAGTACGGTTATCTAGTTGGACTAGATACCATAATTAAAATCTACCCACCTAGACTTAGGTGAATATTGCCTCGAGAATCGTGCTAAAAAGTTATGCCGGTTAATAATTTTACATATATTTAATTAATACTCAATTTGAGTATTATAACTTCACATTATCAATATATCCATATACCATCCTTAAATTTCATTTATTATTTATTATTAGATCCTTAAATTCCATCAACATTATACTTAGATAGGCATGTCAACGGACCCGCGACCTGAGCTTTGGGCCCCTACCCGACCCGAGTTTCTTGGGTCCACTCGGATCCGTACTCGGGTTCAGGTCCATAGATTGGACTCGAGACCCACGTTTCGGATCCCGCTGGTTTGATTCTTACAAGCTCGGGTCACTGACTGGACCCGAGCCTCGAGTCTAGAAAAGTGGACCCGAATGTGGGCTCACAGTCGTTTTAAATTTTTTTTCTCTTTTAATGTAACCACATCTTTTAATTAAACGTAGAAAAAAATATTAAATTTTTTTAATAAAAAAGTAATTTAAAAATTACTATATCTTTTTCTATCATGTCGTTATATTATATTATTTTTTTTCTTTTCTTAAACCTTAATTAATTTTTTTTCCTATCTTATACCCTAATAGATTTATAAATATATTCTCTTTATATTATATTATTTTTTTCCTTTCTTATCCTCTACTAAATTTATAAATATATTATGTTATATTATATTATTTTTTCCTTTCTTATACTCTAATAAATTTATAAATATATTCACAACATGATATATTAATTTTTTTCCTTTCTTATAACCTAATATATTATTTTTTCTTTCTTATACAATAATAAATTTATAAGTACTTGTAAAAATTACACTACAAAATTTATATTATATTAAATTAATATCACAATGTATTATTTGATATAAAATTATATTAATATCACACTTTATTATTTGTCAATTAATTTTCTCACATTCACAGTTTTACTAATTAATTGTTTCTTATTATTTACAAGTTAAAGTTTATGAAAAATTATATCAGTAAATTATTAGGTAAATTAAAGATAATAAATATTTAAAAAATTAAATTACCAAACAAATATTAGAAAATTTATATATTACAATAATTTTAAATTTTTTATATTTGGTAAAAAATATCTATTAAAAAAAATAAGATAGACCTGAGCAGCGAGTTCGAGTCCAAGCGGGTCTCGGGTCTAGCAGACCCAAAATCGGGTCGGGTCTAGATCCATCAAGTGGACACGAGGCTTGGGTCCACTCGGGCGCGGGTCCGCTAAAATTCGCCTCGACCCGAGCTATTGACAACCCTATACTTAGATCACTACAAACCTCTAATTTCTACATCAATCATTTAATCATTCTCATGTCTATAATGGGTCCCTAAATTTTTATTTATTACATTTAGGTCCCCCATTTTATCACAATTTCCCCAGATTTGGAGTTTCATCAAATTCCATCGTAAGCACTTCAAATTTGCTCTCATCAAGCCTCTTATTATTTCCCTCATCATTCTAGAATCAATCCAAGATTTGAACGGACCATTTTGACCTTGCTTAGCCCCTGATTGAAACTTCGTTGAAAAATTACACAATTGATGTAATTTGTTAGAATCTCGCCGGTGACGGCTAATTGGTTGGACCATTGGTCATGAAAGCTAGGGGACCTTACAAGTGACCTCACTTGATCAGGATCCACCTAATGGGTTGCTAGAGTTGCTTGAAACTCTGACCGAACTACCCTACTAAAACTTAACGAATAAACTCAAGGAAAGCGAATGACTAAAGCCAAATTGGCTTATCTGAGATCCTTCCCTATCACGAGAAAGGAAAAAGGAAACTTGGCAGACCTTAGGGAGCATTCTCAAGTCAAATTATCTGCCTCAGATAGTAAAAAAGACTCGAGAAAACAATTGCTTTGTTTTCAACACGAGAGGCATGGCTATTATTTATCTACACCGATGATGCTCTAGTCATCAGTGGACTCCGGTGTAGGTTCCTTCTTGTAGTAAAAACTCATAGAAAACTTTTGAACTATGATTGGACTTCTCTCATGCCTTGTTTAGTACGAGATTAAGCTCAAAAGTCAGTTTATTGGAAAATAGAGCTACTGAGTTTAAGGGAGAGAATCCAATGAAAATGGGTGGAGATGAATGTTGGTTTTATAGGTGAAGCTCCCTAGATTGATGGTGAATTCATTGGTGTGAGATTCATGAGGTTTGGTGGCAATTTGCCAATGTGTAAGGATTGATAATCATTGTTGTAAACTTTCCATATTTGTGTTGATGAACCTGCCCTATTTTCAGGCGAAGATCGTTTGAAGAATATGACATCGTGAGTGTATGTGTGTGCTCACATGTGTGAGATGCCACATGGCACACCATGATTGGTTTCAGCTCGATGACATTTTGCTGACTAGATTAAAATGTGTTGGCTATGTTCTATGTCACATTTTACTCAATGATTGGTCACATTAGGTTGGTTTTGTTAAGTCATTCACTGACTGTGTAACTACTGTCACATGGCGTTCAATAATTTTTTGCTCTCAACTTACGTAGTTTAAATGTTGCTAATAATGTCATGCTCCAACCTGGTTTGGTTGAAACCCTATGAACAACCCGCCACCCCTTCCTATACTAGGATGATATTTCTATCATTATAGATTAGGAAAGGTAAATGCTAACCAACATAAATATTTTTCAATACAAAATTTACAAAATAACTTAATAATAGTTACCTTCCCTTAGTAAACCACTCTTGCTCTTTGAGCTCTTTCTTCTCTTGAAATGTAGGTTTTTCCCTTAAAGGGGTTCAATGAGAGGCTAACCTGACTCTAATACCTTTATATTTGTGATGCTAGCCCAACAGGCTCCAACCTGACTCTAGATCAGCACCTTTAACAAACATTATCAATTTGTCATAATTTTATCAGGCTCTTAAATCATAACTTATTTACGGGGTTGACATGTTTCCATTGGCCTTGGGCTCACTCATCTTAGTTTTTAAAACACGACCTTGGGCCCACTCCACTTTTCAAAACTATGGCCTTGGGCCCACTTTCATAGAAACTATATTTAGCCAACCTTTTTGTCGACCATGAATCTCGCCCATTTCCTGCATTATCAATCAGAACTAGACCATTCCCCTTTAAGTCTATCCATACACCATTCAAGGATAGATGTCATGCCCCGACCCGGTTTGGTCGAATCCTCGTGATCAACCCGCCACTCTCCCGATTTACTAAAGGGTTTTCCCTTATATTATAAACCATAAAGAGTAAGGCATTCTTTAGACCTGCACCTTTTTCCAGGAATATTATAAATCAAAACTGCATAGTAAGTTAAATTAATCGTACCTATCTTGCAGGCGTTTAATTACGCAAGTCTTTTAAGGTTCGGCTTTCCGGGACTTCCAAAAAGGGGTATAAGGGAGGGGGTGAGTACAACTACTCAGTGAATGTGATTCAAATCTTTTGACTTTCAAGAAAAATATTTATATGGAGTGTGTCACACTCCTTTCTTTTCAAAAATCTCTTCATTTAAAAAATTCAGGTTTTTTCATTATTTCTTAGTTAACGGTGTGTCATCATCCAACACACACCCTTCATCATTAAGGTTACACACATTCGTAAGTCAGTATCACTACTAAACCCGCTAGTGGCTTTGGAGCGACTTTTCCTGCCGTCCGTATAAAAGTACGACCACTTCTACTCTGGTAATGAGTAGATGTACGCGACATCCGACCCACAATCCCAAAATCGCTTCTTCGTGTCCATATGAGGACAGAGACCTCATCTCGTCCCCTCCCTGGTCTCATGCACTTGGTGCTACTCCAAATTTCGCATAGACACCTGGAACGACGAACTGCCCTTATAGCCATCAGGTCGTCTAGTGCTCTTAGGACGCATCACTACCCCTCATAGGCGTCTTGATAATCCCGTACTCATAGTGCATGCACAAACAATATTTTCTCACATTGCCATGTAATATGTGGTGCCACTGGTCTAACAGTCCCGTGTAAACCCCACACTTTTGAGTTAAGGAAAACCGGGAAAAAACCGGTCAATCCGAGTAAGAAAACCGAACCGGTTTACAAACCCGATCATTTGGGAACAAGCAATTTGGAAATTTACAACTTTTGGGTGATTCAAAGGGTTCATTAAACCTTGGAAAAGAAATTTAAGACAAATTATAAGAGAAAAACTAAATTGGTTCAGGTGAACAAGAATCCATAAGAACTTTGAAGTTAAGCGTGCTTGCCCAAGAGTAGTGTGAAGTATGATTTTTTTTGTAACCCAAAAAACGTACGCCTTATTATAAATAGCCATAAATTAATATATATATTTAATTATTGTAATTAATACCAATAATTTAATACCTAAATTAAATTATTGAAATTAATACCAATAATTTATGGCAATATTAATACTAGTAATAAATCTCTCCTATTTAATACACGATTTTTACAACTATATAAAGAGATCATCCCCCATTCATTCTCCTAACACCTGAACACTTCTCTCTACTACTCTATTTCCCGGTGAAGCTCGAACCAGAGTTTCGACTTGAACATTTTTCTTAACCTCGAAAGGAGAGGTTGAGCTCTTTAGAACCGAGGAGAAAATAGCTATCTAATTGCAAATTCCAGTCAATATGAGAATCGCCGGAGAAGCGCCGGCATGATGGAACAGTGAAGCAGCTCCGGCGGACCGAAGCTGCCCTATTTTGGCAAATCTGAAATCGACCATTTCGAGCCCCCCTCAAACTAAACCAAGCCCTCCCACGGCCAAATTAGAACTAAAAGGTAAGCCAATTCGGCTCCCCTCTACAATTTCCGACCTGTGCTAGAGAGAGAACCGGTAGAATTTCAATAATGAAATTCGGCACAATTGATGCGATTCTTGATTCTAGGATGATCCTCAAGATGAGAGCTATCTACCCAGATCGAAAGCTCGGACCACCGTGCCCTCACCGGTGAGAAATCGAAGCTTTCTCTCTCTACAATCTGTTTTTCGGTAAAGCTCCGTTTGAGCTCGTTCCGGCGTTAAAATCTGTGATTTCAAAGTTTCTTAGAATCGTATGAACATGTAAGAACTCAATTTCAACTCCAACTTCAATAATTAGAGGTGTTTGATTGATCAATTTGATGAAATCAAATTCAGTAGTGTTGAAGAGTTGAAATTGGGGGGAAAATTGGGGATTTTCGAAATTAGAAGGACCAAAATGAGATTTTATGAAATTGAGGGCCAATTGGGCATAAAAATAATGTTGAAGGACCAATTGAGAAATTTTAGAATTTTTGGGGCAAAACTTACCATTTTTGTAAATGAAGGGCAAAATGGTAATTTTGGAAAAGTTGGAGGACCAAATTGGAACTTTGAGAAATTAATCCCCTTTTAGTGAAATGGAATAAATTGAGGTCCTATAATAAATTTTAGAAGTTTCGGGAATCAATTTGAGGAAAAACTGACATTAGAGACTTAAAGTTAAAGAGAAATGTTCATATTGTGTAGGCCGAAGGCGATTAGGCCGAAGGATAATGAACCGAGATGTTCATATCGTGTAGGAACACGAAGTACCAAGAATGCCAACAAGGACAAGCTCGCGTGAATACAAAGAACCGGTCTAGTGGAATTCACAGCATTAACGGGTGAGTGTGTTTACTAACATTATACCCGGTTGGAATGATGAGCACAATTTAAAGATAAAAACTACTTACTGGTTGTGAGTGGAAATTTTATATCATACTCGGTAGGGGATGATAAGTACCTCGGTATAAAAACCCACTGTTTAGTGGTATTTTAATCATCACCACTTATTGAAAGTGATGTAAAAATTATACGAAAAAACTATTACCGGTTGTAAGTAGATCATACCCAATTGGTATGATAAGACTTACTCGAAGGAAGTTGAAAACCCGTTCATCGATTATGACCGGAGATGTCCTTATACTGGTTGGTATAATTGACAGTGAAAACCTATTTTATTGGAAGTGTTCTCCCCTGACTGTGTGCCAATGCTTAAACTATTTGGTAGATCTTCTTAACGGGAGCACGAATAGCTCTTATAGGCCGGGGGCCTCGATTTTGGAACTTGAGGGCTAGAATGCCCAGTTTTTTGAAAATCTCGTAGAGTGGGCCTAAGTCTAGTTGGCACGAGCAGGAGCTCGTAAACGAACATGATATATGTGCCATAAAACTTAATAAGTGAATTGTTTGTCCATGGTACCAAGATGGGACCGACATGCTCAGTCAACTAGCGGCTGTGCGACATGACAGGTCGACAGACTAGTTAAGACAAATAACTACGTGTTGAGTTAGGAGTCGGGGCCGTTGGACCAATGGCACCACATATTACATGGCTTGATAAGAAAACATTGTTTGTGCATGCACTATAAGTACGGGATCATCAAGTCGCCCATAAGGGGTAGTGATGTGTCCTAAGGGCCCTGGACGACCCAGTGAGTATAAGGGCAGATCGTCGTTCCAGGTGTCTGTGCGAAATTTCGAGTAGCACCAAGCGCATGAGACCGGGGTGGGGACGGGATGAGGTCTCTGTTTTCATATGGACACAAAGAAGTGATTTCGGGATTGTGGGTTGGATGTCGCGTACATCCACTCATTCCTAGGGTAGAAGTGGTCGTACTTCTATCCAGGTGGCAAGAAAAGTCGCTCCGAAGCCACTAGCGGGTTCAGTAGTGATACTGACTTACAAATGTGTGTAACCTTCATGATGAAGGATGTGTGTTGGGTGGTGACACACCGGTAACTAAGAAATAATGGAAAAACCTAAATTTTTAAATAAAGAGATTTTTGAAAAGAAAGGAGTCTGACACACTCCATATAAATGTTTTTCTTAAATGTTAAAAGTAAACTTTTAAAAACATATTCACTGAGTAGTCGTACTCACCCCCTCCTTAGTACCATGGCCAAACAATTCACTTATTAAGTTTTATGGCACATATATCATGTTCGTTTACGAGCTCCTTCTCGTGCCAACTAGCCTTTGGCCCACTGTACAAGATTTTCAAAATTGGGTATTTAGCCCCTAAGTTCCAAAACCGAGGCCACCGGCCTATAAGAGCTATTTGAGCTCCCGTAAAGGTCTCCCAAATAGTTTAAGTATTGGCACACAGTTAGAGTAGAACACTTCCGACAAAATAGGTTTTCATTGTCCATTATACTGACCGATATAAGGACATCTCCGTTCATAACCGATGAACGGGTTTTCAACTTCATTCGAGTAAGTCTTATCATACCAACCGGGTATAATCTACTTATAACCGGTAAGTAGTTTTTCCATATGGTTTTTACATCACTTTCTCTAAGTTGTGATGATTAAAATTTCACTAAATAGTGGGTTTTTATACCGAGGTACTTATCATCCCCAACCGGGTATGATATATAATCCCACTCACAACCGGTAAGTGGTTATTAATTTTAAGTTGTAATCATCATCCCAACCGGGTATGATGTTAGTAAACTCACTCACCGATAGTGTAGTGAAATTCCACTTAGTCGGGTTCCATCCTTAGAAAGCTGGACCTCGACTGGCATTTTTGATGTCTCGTTCTCCTACTTGAAATGAACATAATTGTTCATTATTTTTTGGCCTAATAGCTCTCATTCGTTCTAAATGAATAATAAAACTCAACTTTACATATATTTGTAATTAGATCCCTAAAGTTATTTTTCTTTAACTTTAAGTCCCTATTGCCGAGTTTTTCCTAAATTTGAGTCCCGAAACTTTTAAAATTTATCTTAGAACCTCAAATTATTTAATTTCGCACAAAGGGGTTTAATTTCCCAAATTTTCAATTTGGTCCCCCAACTTTTCCAAAATTACCATTTTGCCCTTCCTTTACAAAAATAGTAAGTTTTGCCCCCAAAATTTCCAAAATTCCTCAATTGGCCCTCTAACATTTTTATCATACCCAATTGGCCCTCAATTTTAGGAAATTGCATTTCAGTCCTTCAAATCTTCGAAAATCTCCAATTTTCCCCCAATTCCAACTTCTTAACACATCTGAATTTGATTTCATCAAATTGACCCATCAAACGTTTCCAATTGTTGAAATTGAGTTTCTACATATTCATACGATTCTTTACAATGTGAATCGCAAGTTTTAACGTCGGGACGAGCTCAAACGGAGCTTCGCTAGAAAATGAACTATGGAGAGAGAAAGCTTCAATTACTTACTGGTGAAGGCACGGCGGTCCAAGCTTTCGATCTGGGCAGATAGCTCTCGTCTTGAGGTTAATCCTAGAATCAAGAATCACATCAATTGATGCCAAATTGAGTTAGAATTTTATTATTGAAATTCTACCGGTTCTCTCTCTAGCACCGGCCAGAAATTGCAGAGGAGAGCCGAATTGGCTTACCTTTCAGTCCTAATTCGGTCGTGAGAGGGCTGATGAAGTGTTGGGAATGCTTGGTTTGGCCTAAAAAGGGCTTGAAATGACCAATTTCAACTTGGCCGAAATAGGGCAGATTCGATCCACCGGAGCTGCTTCACTGTTCCATCATGTCGGCACTTCTCTAGTGATTCTCGGATTGGCTGGAGTTTACTATCAGATAGCTGACTTCTCCCCGGTTCTAAAGAGCCCGACCTCTCCTTCCGAGGTTAAGGAAAATGTTCAAGTCGAAGCTCTGGTTTAAACTTAACTAGGAAATGGAGCAGTAGAGAGAGAGAGAGAAGTGTTTGGGTGTGAGGATAATTAATTATTTATATTAATTCCAATAATTTAAATTTAGGTACTTAGGAGGTCACCCATTCTCACACTACTATTGGGCAAGCACGCTTAACTTCAGAGTTCTTATGGATTCTCGTTCACCTGAACCAATTTGATTATTCTCTTTGAATTTGTCTTAATTTCCTTTTCGAGGTTTAATGAGCCCTTTGGATCACCCGGAAGTTGTAAATTTCCAAATTGCTTGTTCCCAAATGATCGGGTTTGTAAATCGGCTCGGTTTTCTTACTCAGTTTAACCGATTCTTTTCCTAGTTTTCCTTAACTTAAAAGTGCGGGGTTTACAGTAGATCCACTATCATACTTTATGCATTCTTCAAAAATATAATACCAAGGTTTGAGTGGTTTTGTCACGCCCCATTCCTTGAAACATCATGGTGTTCTTACCTCGATGACTTAAGAAAGGTAAACATGTACCGTTACACATTTTTCATAACATAATTAGAACTTATAGTATGGGACTTACCTTGAGTGTTTGAGCCTTCGCTTGGACTTCAATTATACTTGACCCAACCCATCTTAGTTTACCTGAAAGGGTTGAAAATAGTGGAATGAGTATACGATTTAGTGAGGGGAAAATTTCTACAATGATCAATTTTATAAATTTATTTCAGCCCTTTTTCCATGTGCATACAAGTTTTGTAAAACCTGCATTTTTTTTTAGTTAAGGAAAACCGGGAAAAGAACCGGTCAAACCGAATAAGAAAAACCAAGCCGGTTTACATTTGGGAATAAGCAATATGGAAATTTACAACTTTCGGGTGATCCAAAGAGTTCATTAAACCTTGGAAAAGAAACTTAAGATAAACTAGAAAACAAAAACCAAAGTGGTTTAGGTGAACTACATTTCATAAGAACTTTAAAGTTAAGTGTGCTTGCCTCATAGTAGTGTGAGGATGGGTGACCTCCTTCTTGGGAAGTATGATTTTTTTGTAACCGGTCAAAAATTTTTATGCGAAAGTATAGCTTATCATAAATAGCCATAAATTAATATATATTTAATTATTATAATTAATACCAATAATTTAATACCTAAATTAAATTATTGGAATTAATACAAATAATTTAATACCAAAATTAAATTATTGAAATTAATACAAAATTTAATTATTAGAATTAATACCAATAATTTATGGCAATATTAATACTATTAATAAATCTCGCCCATTTAATACACGGGTTTTACGCCTATATAAAGAGGTCATCCCCATTTCATTCTCCTCACACCTTAACACTTCTCTCTCTCTCCCTACTACTCCATTTCCCTGTGAAGCTCAAACTAGAGTTTTGACTTGAACAAAGGTCGGGCTCTTTAGAAACAGGGAGAAGATAGCTATCTGGTAGCAAACTCCAGTCAATCCGAGAATCGTTGGAAAAGCGCCGGCATGATGGAATAGTGAAGTAGCTCCAGCGGACTGAAGCTACCCTATTTTGGTCAAGCTGAAATCAGCCATTTCAAGCCCTCCTCAGGCCGAACCAAGCCTTCCCAACACTTCCCCAGTCCTTCCTCGACCGAATTAGGACCAAAAGAACCTCTGGAGAAGAGATATCTGCCTAGATTTGAAAGCTCCACCACCACGCCCTCACCGGAGAACGAAACATCGGGAAAGCCAGTCGAGGTCTAGCTTGCTAAGGACAGAACCCGACTAAGTGGAATTTCACTGCACTATCGGGTGAGTGGGTTTACTAACATCATACCCGGTTGGGATGATGAGCACAACTTAAAATTTAAAACCACTTACCGGTTGTGAGTGGGTTATTCAGATCATACCCGGTTAGTATGATGAGACTTCCTCGAAGGAAGTTGAAAACCCGTTCATCGGTTATGAACGGAGATGTCCTTATACCGATTGGTATAATGGACAGTGAAAACCTATTTTGTCGAAAGTGTTCTCCCCTGACTATGTGCCAATGCTTAAACTATTTGGGAGACCTTCTCGACGGGAGCTCGAATAGCTCTGATAGGCCAAGGGCCTCGGTTTTGGAACTTGGGGGCGAAATGCCCGATTTTGAAAATCTCGTATAGTGGGCCCAAGGCCAGTTGGCACGAGCAGGAGCTCGTAAACGAACATGATATATGTGCCATAAAACTTAATAAGTGAATTGTTTGGTCATGGTACCAAGATAGGACCGACATGCTCAGTTAACTAGCGGCAGTGCGACATGACAGGTCGACGGACTAGTCAAGACAAACAGCTGCGGGTTGAGTTGAGAGTCGGGGCCGTTGGACTAATGGCACCACATAACATGGCAATATAAGAAAACATTGTTTGTGCATGCACTATGAGTACGGGATCATCAAGACGCCCATGAGGGGTAGTGATGCATCCTAAGGGCACTGGACAACCTGGTGGCTATAATGGCAGTTCGTCGTTCCAGGTGTCTGTGCGAAATCTGGAGTAGCACTAAGCGCATGACACCGGGGTGGGGACAGGATGTGGTCTCTGTCCTCATACGGACACGAAGAAGTGATTTCGGGATTGTGGGTCGGATGTTTCGTACATCCACTCATTCCCAGGGTAGAAGTGGTCATACTTCTATCCGGGTGGCAGGAAAAGTCGCTTCGAAGTCACTAGCGGGTTCAGTAGTGATACTGACTTGCGAATGTGTGTAACCTTCATTATGAAGGATGTGTGTTGGGTGATGACACATCGATAACTAAGAAATAATGGAAAAAGATGAATTTTTAAATGAAATGATTTTTTTTGAAAACAAAGGAGTCTGGCACACTCCATATAAATGTTTTTCTTGAAAGTTAAAAGATTTGAATCCCACTCACTGAGTAGTTGTACTCACCCCCTCCCTTATACCTCTTTCAGGAAGTCCCGGAAAGCCGAACCTTAAAGGACTTGCGCAATTAAACGCCTGTAAGATTGGTACAACTAATTTAAATTACTATGTAGTTTTGATTTATGATATTCCTGGAAAAAGGTGCAGGTTAACGCCTTACTATTTACGATTTATAATATAAGGGAAAACCCTTTAGTAAATCGGGAGAGTGGCGGGTTGATCACGGGGATCCGACCAAACCGGGTCGGGGCGTGACAGGTTTCACACATCAACCGCACTTTTTAGCATTACAGTCCCCGATTATTTCACTTGTGGATCGGAACGCCTTTACCGTCTATCCTGATAGAGGCCTGTGACATCTACCTTAAGTTTAAGTGAACATCAATTACCCGACCCTCAAACCCTAGCTATACTTTGTGTCCACAATGTGGGATGAGACCTCTTCCCTCTCTGACCTCGGTCTCAATGTGCAGGATGCTCCCAGAGCTTATTGACATACTGGACGATGGACCACCCTTATGCTCCCTAGGTCATCCAACATCCCTTAAAACCACCAATACCTCATAACGGGTGACTCGATGGTTCCACATCTCATGCATTCACAATCAAAGTCTTTTCAATTAAGGCCATTATCTTTGGCCCATTGGCCCCACGGGTCCGTTAACTTGGCTTTGACCACTTGCTCATCAGCCCAATGGGTTTGACGACCTGGCTTCAGCTTAGCCGCGGTTTGGCCCAACAAGCCCAACATCCCGACCTTTGCTCGGTAGGTATCACAAACACAATTATTCATCATAGAGATTTTTATTGGCTCATGACTTACTAATTTTCAATGGGCCCGCACCCGTGCTCATCGGCCCTAGGCCAACTTGCATCATCTAGCCCACCACCATAATTAGCTCCCAAATCGTTTAAGTATAGTCACACAGTTATGGGAGGCTAATTCTAGGAAAATAGTTTTTCAAATTCAAATGCATTGTCTCAACCAGGATCGATGCTGAAAATTCCCACTCACCTAGTAGTCGTGACGCATTCATCCGACTTGGTTCCAATCCGTGGCGTGCTCCTCGGCGTAAGTCCTCATACAAGCTGTACTACATGGTTCGAGTCTTCAATTATTCAAAAATTTAAATTAGGTCCTAATTTTCCTGAAAATTCCCAATTGGTCCCAATTTTCCAAAATTATAGAATTGCCCCTACTTTTCCAAAGATCATCGAATTGTCCTCAAATTTCCTCAATTTATTTCCCCAATTTATCACCTCTTTGCTCTGAGATCAATTTCGCCAAATTGACAGTCAATACTCTGCCAATTTCCTCATAGCATGCTACTAATCGGTTTCTCTAACCTACCACAATCATTTTAAGCTTTGAATCACGATTTTTTGACCTAAAACGAGCTCAAATGGAGCTTCACCGAAATATGGACTTAAGGAGAGAAAGATTTGCATGCTTACCAGAGGAGGGGCGGTGGCCAAAGATATAAGTATGGGCAGCTAGTACTCGTTGAGGGTGTATTACCAGAATCAAGTCTTGCAACAATTGATCACCAGAAAATTAGAAGAGAGAAATTTGCCTTATACAGAGTTCTGAAATTCTATTATTCTGATGGGAGGGGCAAAATTGACTTACCTGGCGACTGTGAAGTAATGAGAGGTGTCTCAAAGGTATCATGGGAGATTTAGTTTAGTTGTAGGTGGCGACTCTGAAGTAATGAGAGGTGTCTCAAAGGTATTATGGGAGATTTAGTTTAGTTGTAGAAGGATAGAGGTGTCCTAGATTCAGTTGGTCGGAGGTAAGCTACTTCGAGCCATCGGAGAAGCTTCACTGTGCGATCACTCTAGCGCTACTAAAGGAGTCCTCAAGTCTGGTTGAGGGTTCAGCTAGTTGGAAAACTTCTCTCCGGAGCTCATTTGGTTGAGAAAAGGGTCGTCGCCGGAGCTCTGTTCTGCAGTTTGTCGGAAATTGGGCTGTCAATCTTCAGGGGGCGCTCGAGCGGTGGAGAGACCGAGTGGGAGTGTGCTATTTATATAGGAGCTCGACAACTGACAGTGCCAATCGGTGTCAGTTTCAGCATCTAACTCACCCTATTCTTTCGGTGGTGGCCGATTTTCTGAATGCAAAAGATCCGATCTTCCTCCGACAGTTGCGGTTCGTTTGTCAGAATAATATTGAAGATTACACTATTTAGTGTAATTTTGTACGAACGGATTTGCCACGTGTGATATTGTAATTAGGCTTGTCAAATGGACTCGGGACTTGTGCCACTATACGACCCGAGCAAACCTGAGATTAGTCGGATTAGCTCAGTCTCTGATGTTCAAGTCTGTTGATTTGAACCGAGCCCTCATGAAAACACGGGCTCGGGTCTAGAAAATTGGACCCGAAGGGTGGGTCCAAAAAAATAGACCCACCCCTTATAATTTTCTTTTTATTTTGTAAATAAAACGACACCATTTGTCAAGCGGCGTCCTTTCATTTGCAAAAAAAATAAATAAATAATGCAGAAAAGTCTGTTGATGAGGACGTCTCTCCATGCAGCAGCGCATCCCTAACAAAGCAAGCATATCCTCTTTTAGACGGTGAGCTCAAGCTTGAGAAGAGAAGAGCACCCAAGCTGTCGTCCTCATCTAACCTGCCGCCCCATGCTTCTCGTAGCTGTCCTCGAACTGCCGTCTGCTGCCCTCGTGCTTCCCGCAGCCATCCCGAGCTGCCGCCCGCCGCTCCCGAACTTCCCGCCTGTCGCCGCTGAGCTGCCGCCCCGGCTCGTCACCCCTGCCGCACTTAGACAGAACTTATCAACATAAAACTGACACTTACACCCAACTTGTCAACATGAAACCCAGTCCGCTCTTACTCACTTAACAATTCAACAGTATCTCCATGGCCATGTTTAGAGAGTACATGGATAAGATGGTTGTAGGTGACGTAGTTTATTACTTTCTCTAGTCTCTCCATCTTCTCCATCATATTCCGAATCATTTTATTCTAGCAAATGAAGTCCGTCATTGTATAGTAGCTAACCTTATCAGTGAGCAACCTTTAATAAGCATTTCATCGATCAGCTCAACGGCATCTTGAATTCGATTCACGTCACATAACCATTTATTCAAACAATTGTAACTCAGACCATCTGAATGCTTTCTAAGCATTGAAATAGCTTGATTGGTGGATTTAAGTCAACCTACTAATTTACTACGTGTTTATCGTCTAATGATGTAATATATGACATAATCAAATATCAAATTGGCTTCTTTCACTTGAATAAAATAGACTGGGAGAAGAATAACAAGTCACCTGCATAAATATTCCCTGCAGAGTAGAGCAGAGGTACCATACATCATATGAATTCTCTCTTTCATTATCATAGTTAAGTTACTTAGCATACAAATTTTTAGTTTTTATTCATTCTCCTAATCATAGTTACAGGAAATGCTCCTAATCATAGTTACAGGAAATGCTTTAATAAAGTTATATTAATAGACCACTTTGGAAGGCCAGGTACATATAAAATGAAGGACAAATGAAATGATATATGTACACCCTCAATTCATATTAATTTTAATAGGTGTGTTGGAATGTATAATTACTTTCAAGATTTACAAATCTATCGTACTAATGGATCTGAGTGGACGCAGGTTTCTTAGAACCGCACTCGGGTCGGGCACGAGTCTGCCAAAACCCGCTCCAACCCGAGATTTTAACAAGTATAGTAGTAGCAACCTAAATATTTGACTCGCTGGCTGGCTGTAACACCTCTTATTGGATGCACACTCAATTAATTTCTTACTAAATTATATTAATTGTTTACCTTAATACATGTCATACTCTTATTAACTATTTTAAATATATTAAATTTCCCTTTATAACGTATAATATCACTGCCACATGCTAATATCTGATTGGTTGGGGTCATCCGACGCAGTGCTGCTATATGTTAATCTCTGATTGATCAATCACTTTTCTAACATCATTTTCGGATACTAACATGATACAATCGCCAGTTATTAGGTTTTCATTGCTTAGTAGGTTGATATCTGATTGATCAATCACTTTTCTAACATCATTTTCGGATGCTAACATTATACATTCGTCGGTTATTAGGTTTTCATTGCTCAGTATTTAATGGATATTGACTAAGATACGTATAATTCACCTATTGGTAGATCGTTATTAACATATATGCTCATCCTTTTACCGTTGACTGAGTAGAGAAGTTGCCTCGTAACACGGCCTAAGAACTGCGAAGAAAAGCCAAGACGGCCCTAATATTTGGGGTTTGGAGCGCACTGGAAGCAGTTCAATTGAATAAGGTTGAATAGGGTGTTCTGGCTTGAAATCTAGCTCTAGGCAACATGTACTTAATGAAACCCATAAAATAGGATTTTCGTTCAATTAACATGCCAACTCAGAGTGATTGTCTACGGTGTTGTAGCTGACTTTGGAGCACTGAAGAATTTGCCCTTTTTTTCTCTATTTTGAGGAGTGGTTACGCCATCCTTTGGATTCTTGAGATACTGTTGGATTTTCGTTCATGGAGATTCAAGAGTTCAGCAGTTCCGCCATGAATAAGTGGAGTCATTTTCCCCAAATGCAGAAGATTGCTCTTCTACTGTTTCAAGGCCCATGTCACTTACAATTGACATGGAGATCTTTCTCCATAACCGACTGCATTTTTTCTATCCCACTGGTCTTAACTTGAGCATTTCCTGAATCATGACTCCCTATTCATGGGCACTCATGCCATGAACTCGAACTCGAAGATGCACCACATGTACCCACTCATGCCATCCATTGATCATCAATCAATACATGACAGGAGCCTAAGTGTACCAGAGATCGATATTATTAGAGTCTAGCTAGCTATATCTTCATCAGTGTGCAGCACCCAAGAAACTTTGTGTTCTCAACAGAAGTAATTAAGCTCAAGTAGGTTGGCATGATTGGTGATGAAACCCTAAACCCTCAAGCCTGCCTCATGTTCGAGTCGTCCATAATGTGATCTGTCTGCAGAGAGAATGGTCATGTTGCAGAAACCATTCCTTCTATTTGTTTACATATTTGAACATCAAATATGGCCGATTAAATACTATGACTCGATTCACAAAAAGAGCTGGAAAGTTATACCGATAACATCTCGATCACGATCGATCGATGATATGGTTAAAGAACCTTATACTAAGTAATAGGACATACTGTGGATGTTCCTGCTCCCCCAAATTAAACGGCGGCCATCGGTAAATTACATTTCACGTGATTGGCCGCAGTCGCTTCGTAGATATCGGCTATGTCTCTATATCGCCGCTTTCGCTTCTTGAGCCAGTGGGTGTGGATCCCTTCTTCTGTCCCAAACGCTTCTTCTTCCGCTACTAGTAACCCCTTCGCCGAAGCCGATATGAACACAGCGCCGATGTTTCTTCCCTCTTCGGCTCCTACAGTTCCTCCACCTTTCTGCTTCTTCTTCTTCTTGTAGTCGCAGAAGCTGATTCCGAAGTCATCATTGCCGTTATCTTCGTCGCTAAGGTGCATGAGCTGCTGAGCCGCCAGAAGCACGTCCGATCCCGCGACGGCGCCCTCGCAGCACCATTCCTCGCGGCTCCAATATCGTCTTGCGTGGCCTTCCCGCCGGCGATCATCCATAATATGGCTCAGGTAGTTGGATGAGAGAATACCAAGAAGAAGAAAAAGGTCAACCAATATCAACTCATCTATTAGGGTTTTTATAAAAGCCTTTCCTGTTTGCTTGCTTTATGAGAAGACCCCCCGCCCCACCCAGACCGCGTTTTCTCCCTTGGCTGATGTCACATCATACCATGGAAGAGAGGCGGAAACTTACCGGCTGTTTCGTGGGTGAAATTTTCTCGCATATGATATGCAAAAGGATTGCCACTTAATTGAACGAAGATTAAATTAAAAAGAGTTTTTTTTATGGAATCGGTGAACCCTAATTTGATAATTGAGGGGTCTCCCTCAACGACCAGGAGGAGTAAAGTACCTCCCTCCCGCCCGCCCGAGTTCAGTAGACTTGACTGATCTTGACCCCAGACCAGAGAACACTTCCAGTTCCAGGGCATCACTCATCGCGTCCCACAGAATATTTTACATTTTCTTTAGAGGCAGTGGATTGTTGACCAAGCCAGTCGGACCATTTCAGAGCCTGTACTATATTAAAAAATTAACCACTTAACAAGTATAAGGCAACCCCGAATGTTGATCCAAAGGACTGAATCCCAGAAACTTCCGTTATCATTATAACATCAACTACTTAACATGTATAAGACATCCAACGCTTAAGACTCTTCCTCAGGTGATGTTGATCTACCTAACCGGGGAAGCTCATGAGCATATTTCAGGATACTGAAAACTGTCGCAAGTACCCGGAAGGGATCTCATATCTTCCAGACGCGAATGGTACCATCGACCGAGGCGGTGATCATACAGTTGTCCTTGGGATGATAGCTAACGCTAGTTACCTGCATATAAATTGGCATACGTGTACATCGAACTTGAGGCATGTGCAGGGAAAACTACAATAGATTTTACAGCGCAAAGTTGTACAGCATGGGAGAAAGGAAAGGACTTACGACTGAGGAGTGAGCACGGAAACTTGATATCACAGTCGCATCGACCAAATCCCAGAAATATATGAAGCCATCCTCGGAACCCCCAGTTACATGCGCATCTGTATTTGTCAGGCAGCAGTCCATTTTGAAAGACTGGTGTCGGACGTGAATATGATCGAGGATCCGATATTAGAAAATTGGGTCAAACAAAAGATGATATTGAGACAGATTTGATGCTAGGAAAGACAAAACAGTGAGAAAATATTATATAAAAAAAATAGTGAGATACAGAAAGAGTATGAGCAAAACTTGAATCCTTTACTGAATGTGCTCCAAAAAATATATTGATATTTTAAAAAGAAGTGAAGATTGAGCATTAAAAAAATATTGCAAAGATCCAAGTACGAATCTATACTAACCTTGCAAGTGTGGCCCCTGTATTCTTGCAAAAGCTCACCAGTTGACCTGCCATGAGATGGTGCTGGGCTGTTAGCAAAGCTTAAAATTTTCAGCATCTTAACATGTATACTATGAACAAAAAAATTTACCTATCCAGAAGGCGTAATGTAGAATCTAAGCAACTTGCCAGAATACAGTTTGCATCATTTGATAACGAGATGCAGTTAACAGGTTGCCCCAAGTCATCAGCTATCTCTCTGCATGAACCCATAGGATAAAATGGGTTCATCAAAAAATGTGTCAAACATTATCTTGACCAAGTACGGAACTAAACACTTCTTTGTTGAATGATACACAAAAGAGTTTGATCCAGAGGAACATTGAGAAATGTACAGAGTATTTTATAAAGTGGCAGTTGAAATCCCATCCAAGAAATAAAACAAAACACTGGTCAGACTGGAAAAAGAGATATCTCAGTATAATTGTTTTCACAGATATAGCTGGAACTCTTAAATCCTAAAATGGAAGACACTGGCCACATGCAACTATGAAGTACCTCCCAAGACGAATATCAAATGTTCTGACAGTTCCATCAACACTTCCTCCAATAATTTCGGTTTTCGTTAAGCAAACTGACATCACACTGTCTGAAAATGTATCTACGATCTGCACTGGACCAAAAACCCTGAATAAGCAATCATGGACCGAGCTGAATCAATCATTTGAACAGAACTTTTCCTGACGAATTGGAACAGTTTCTTCACAGAACAAATTACCTGAATTGGTTCAGTGCTGTGGGATCGGCAGTCCCATGCACGCAGTGACTGGTCATAGCCTGCTGACACTACAACAGATGAATACTCATTAAACTTCACTGCATTCACCTGCATAGCCAAAATCAAGCTGCAGAATGAATTATAAGATGAAACCCACCACCAATATTTGCAATTTTTAGGTAAGGCTCTTCAACTGCCTAGACAAATGAAGTTAATCCACATATGGTAGTTTTGCAGCATAAACATGCCTACTCCCTAGAAACATATCTAGCATAGCCTTTTGTTGTAAACTCAAACAAGAAAGAAGCATTCATTTGTGAATCCTGCCAAAAGAACATTTATGGGACAATGCCCTGGCTAATGTGCTTCTTTTCACTCTACTTACTTTGTCTCCCAGGTGAAGGCTAATTATTCTCAAGTGGACATGGGCTAGTAAGGTCCTCTAAGAAACTGAAGAAACTAGAATAATTTGAAGACTTTCAACAGCAGGCAAACAGATACAACCAAAACTTGGTAAGCTTCCTATAAGTGATGGTTAATAACAATATGGTGAGGAGATATGGCAATACCTCACTATCATGTCCACGGAATTTTCTAATGACACGGCCTGTGGATACATCCCAATAGAACACTTGTCGGTCTCCTCCACATGAAACCAACTTTGAGTTATCCCTATGATAAAGGAGAGGGCGCTTCACCATCAATTCCAAAAAAGAAAAGAAATATGTCCGACTTTTAGCCAGAAAAATGAAGAAGAAAACCGACCGAATAAAAGTTTCGAAGGGAAGTTACTCATCAATCCACGACCACTGTAATTAGCACTCGCATGTATTGGCACAATAGAATCTAATTGAACTCGTCTAATTACTAAATTTCAGTGAGTGATTTATTCGCTCCTGACTAGCCCGGTTTCATACTTATTCAAAAACAAACAAACAGATTCATAATATCAAGACGATGGAATCAGAAAATAGAGCAGCATTTTCCGAATACGATCACGCTAACCCTAGTTTTAGTATTTCACCGACTCAAAATCCATTCTACTCTCAGCATTTTAGCTCAATCTCAGATGCAACCGAGCACAAAGTAATCAAAGCAGTATAACTCGATAAAGGAGAAGAGGTGATAATTACGGAGTGCAGTGGACGTCACGGACTTCGCGGCCATGAGACTTGTAAGTCTTGATGTGAATCCCACGGTGAGGATTCCAGAGGCGGATAGTTCGATCCTTGCCGCAGCTGAGGCAGTAGTTTCCGTCGCTGTTGAAACGTGCCGCCAGAACCGCACCCTCGTGGCCCTTGAGCACGGTGACCTCCTTTCGGGGAAGATCGCTCGCGCTCATTTCCACCTCCACCGCCTAGCAGATGGCCGACGCGAATTCGACGCCGACTGAGCAGAAGAAGAATGCTCCCCCAACCACCCCGCTCACTCGGGTAATTCCTCGGTGCTCGGGCCCCGTTAGGTGAGCCCAATTTAGGCCTTTGGACCAATCATTAATCCAATTTACTTCCTAATTAGGCCTCTCATTAAAAGAATTGTGTGAATTATATCATCTATCAAAAATTAAATTAAACTTGGGTTTTTTTTATTTTTTATTAAAAAATAAAAGGGAAATTATGACCTGTCCAATAATTTTATATGGTGTCTGATCGGGTATGCATTAAGAATGGACTGACTAAAATAGTCATCACAATCTCAGTAATTGTACAAGCTTAAGCATGCCATTAATTCTCATACGGAACCCATATGTTCCAATATTGTATATTATTTTCATGCATTGACCAGTTCCTTCAACTTCCCATAGGAAAGCGGTACACCATAGTAAGTACCCTTTCAATGATCAGACCAAGCTGGTTGCAAAATAGCTAAGGAGGCAACAAACATTCATAGCATGCATTAGAAGTTGCCCACATAGCATGCCATTATTTTCATGCAAAATAGCACTACAGGGAGTTGCCCACATCGATCACGAACCGGTACTTGACATCGGACTTGACAAGCCTCTCCATAGCTGTGTTGATTTCCTCCATCCGTATCAGCTCGATGTCAGCTGCAATCTTGTGCTTTGCACAGAAGTCCAGCATCTCCTGCGTCTCCTTAATGCCCCCTATGTCGCTTCCTCCGACAAGCTTTCGCCCTTCAATCACAGTACCCAAGACAGCATTCAGAGACCAAATAGTCAAGCACAGAAGAAGAACAAATTCCATGAGATAGTTTTAGATCATATTTGTCAAGTTATAGATCATAGGCAGGAGATACCGAAAGCATTTAAGTCAGAAGTCCTGAGGTGACTGCCATGGGTCTTACCAAGGACTAGAGAAAATATGGGCAACTCCAGTGGTTTTTCAGGCAAACCGACTGTAACAAGCTTTCCATTCATCCTTAGCAGACTGATAAGTGGTGCCAGGGGATGGACAGCAGAGATAGTGTCGATAATATAGTCCATCGTACCAAAAGCTGCCTGCAAATAAGTACAATACAAACCAAAAGCATTCCATTTGAGTTCTCCAATAATATGTTTCTGCATGGTTTGGTGATGGGGGAAACAGGGAAAGAATTGTATTTTATGGTGCAAATCTATCTAAAATCATTCAAAGTGCAGCAACTGAAATACAACACATATTTTTCAGGGTCCGATTTTCCAAGAGAAACAAGGGTGAACTTCTCATCATTTGCTAGTTTCAAAACAAAAAACAAATGCTAGAAGCTCGTAGATGTGTCATCTAAATGATGGGAAAACCTGAAATATTTGGACAGTAGGAGTGATCAGAAAGGTATCTCAGGAAGTTAGTCATAAATGGGTCAAAAAAAGCCAGATTCCACATAGTATGCACCTTCATTGTGGAGGAATCACTGGTGACAAGAAAAGAATCAGCGCCAAGTTTCTGAATTGCTTCGGCCTCCTTATGTGGAGAGGAACTGATTACAGTAACTTTCAGCCCAAAAGCTTTCCCCAGTTTCACTGCCATATGACCAAGACCACCAAGTCCAGCGACACCCAGGTGCTTCCCTGGTTCAGTCATCCCATAGTATTTCATCGGACTGTACACTGTAATTCCAGCGCAGAGAAGCGGTGCCCCAGCATCAAGAGGCAGACCTTCAGGGAATCGAAGTACAAATCGCTGGTCAACAACTATGAAATCAGAATAACCCCCGTATGTTATTGACTTGTCCTTGGAGAAGGAATTGTAGGTGAAAACAGTTTCTGGGCAATAGTTCTCTAAATCTTGTTGGCAGATCTCGCATGACCTGCACGAGTCTACAATGACACCGACTCCCACTGGTTCACCCACTTTGAATTTGCTGACATTGCTCCCGACTTTTGTCACGGTGCCAACTATCTCATGCCTGCAAAAGAAAAGGAATGATCAGATGTAAGACTATATATGCTTCCACCATGAGAGGAGCTTTACTTCAGATAAGCGTCCCATATCTTAGTCTCTACAAAGTATAAACCACTTTAGTCCTCCACTAAATTGCCATTTAATATAGTCATAGCTAATGATAGCAGGGTACATATAAAATCCATTCACCATTTCCTTATAGCTTTACAAGTCTAATACACCAACAAAATTCAGATCAAGGTTATAGCCCAAAAAATCAACAGAATGCAACTCCTTTTGCTACTTGAACAATTATTATCCACAGCAGTATGAGAACCTAGGAAGATTTACCAGTCAAAAGAATAACAACAACAGGTAGACATCTTATAATTAAGAAGATAAATACCACACAGCAAGCAACATTACCCTGGGACGATGGGATAGTTTGTGAACCCCCACTCATTCTTGGCTGAGTGCAGGTCAGAATGGCAAACTCCACAGTATTGGATCTTGACAGTGACATCATCAGCACCATTTTCCCTGATGAAATTGAAACAGATCAACAATGGGACCGGGCTACTTCAAAAAATACACAGACCAACACAAAGTTTGTGTTGTCACTGAAAAATATAGTAAATGTACAACCACCATACTAATGCTAAAAGCATGAGACCTTAATAAGCTGTGAAAAAATCATTGTAGGTAAATAAGTGATTATGATCATATTCACTTAAAAATCATAACTGCTAAATGCTATAACACTCCCAACTTGATAACATGTTAAAAATTATTATGTTCCAATAAGATATTACGCTAATATTAGCTTAAAATTCATTATTTATAAGTAGTAAAACATTTCTAATCTCATCAACCTATAACACATTTTTCTATTTTAATGTGTTATCATCAAAACTAAGTAGGGGACAGAATCGTCCAGAAGAATCACAAGCTTAAAATGTCCCATTGGTTAGAAAGATTGATTAAAAGTTAATTAAAAGCTTAAAATGTATCAGGGATGAACACAACGGAGGGACTACATCAGATGAATAGGGCATAAATTTCTTAATAGCCGAATTTAGGTAGCCACCTGATCCATCCCAGAACAGTAAGTCAATAATTAAAACGAAATCAAATAAATTTAATGATGTTGACCAGAAAGCAGGTGGATATACCTCTTGCGACCCCTAAAAGGTGGGAGATGGACTATTTTTTTCAGTAATAAGGACAAACTAATTTATTATACCCAAGTGACCCTCATGTTAAACTCACAACAGTGATAGCGTAAGAAGCCAAACTCAAACTAGTGATAGAGATGATGCTTGCAGATCAAACTTCCAATATCACACGCATAAACAGATAGACATACAAAGATAGGCTTCGTCGGGGAAGAAAATAGTTAAAAGAGGAAAGAGAAGGATTAAACCTTCGAGAGAAATGGAAGGGAGAGAGAGTCCCGGACACATCGTGGGCTGCCCAGCCGAAGGCCTTCTGAGGGTGTTCTTGCTCTGGTGCTTTCGCCATCTCTCTACTGTAACACCTTCCGATTCTCAAGGCAAAAGCTCGCCATATATAATATAAGCCTGGAGATTGCGAAGCAGAATAAATTAATGGATAAATTATATTTATGGTAATAAATATTTTTTAAAAAGTTATATTTTATCATCATTCATTTTAAAATATTAAATAATATGATTTTATTAAATATTTAATATTAATTTTAAAAAAATTATATTAAACTATCTCTTTTTTTTGTAAAATTTTGATACTATTAAAATTTTAATTAATTACTCAAATGACCAATTGAATTTATTGCTGATAAAAAATGCGTTTCCCATTAATACCCATTGGAGGAGAAAGTCGTTGTATGAGGAAAGTCTAAAGGTTATCACACACCACCACACGTATATTATTTTCTTTTTTAATTAGTATATTTTAAATAATTAATTATTTGTAAATATTTATTTAATATTATATATATTAATAAATTAGAAAAAAACATTTTCCATTTATTATGATATAATTAAATCAAATCATTTATATTACATATTATATAATTAATAACTTGGAGACCATGACCTGACAATGGAAACTCTATAAATAATATAACGATTTTGGAAAGGTGTGCCTTGGACTGCCACTGAAGGAAGTGGTTGCGTTGAGTAGCATTATTCACGTTTGTCATTACTCCAAGAGTCCATTTTTTTGGTGATGGGGAAATATTTTATTTATATTATTCAAATATGGTAGAATACAATTAATTTATTAAATAATATATTATAACACGTAAATTTTCTATTTAACATTAATCCAATTATTGAGTGTATACAATTATGACGTATTATTATTATTATTATCGGTTGGGTGATCAATGAGTGTATACAATTGATTAAGATGTGATATTTATGGAATTACTTATGCATATTTTTTATTTGAATTAATTAAATATAAACATATAAATTACTCATGTACACCTAATTTGATATATCCCACTAATATCTACATCTAATTTTGAAGGTCAACCTCATGTATTTTTAGTACGAAAACAGTATCAACATGTGAGTTTTTTTGCTCAATTGGGATTGGTGAGTTTTTGTTTGTTTTTTTTTTTTTTGCTCAATTGGGATGGCGAGATCATATATGCCAAGTAGAAGAGCTCGAATATATGGAAAACAGTTGTCAAGCATCATCGGATACAGACTAGTGCTCCCAATCACTTTTATTCGTATTCACTTTAAAATAAATTATTTATTTTTCTAAAACTTATAAATTTAAATCTATATTTTATAATTCACTGCATATTGGATACAGTTGTCAAGCATTAGTGGATACAAACTAGTGCTCCCAATCACTTTTATTCATACTCACTTTAAAATAAATTATTTATTTTTCTAAAACTTATAAATTTAAATCTATATTTTATAATTCACTGCATATATTTATTTTACTATATATTTAATTTTATTTTTAACATTTGCAATTAACCACCTTATTAGATAATATTTGGTAATGAATAATCACTTCTATTTATATTCACTTTAAAATAAATATCTCATTCTTATTAAACCTATAAATTTATAATTATATTTTATAATTTATCACACTTATTTATTTTACTAAATATTTAATTTTATTTTTAATACTCACCAATTAAGTTCAATTTTAAATTTGTTATTAACAAGAGTTTACAAGTTTACAATTAATGAATAATAATTTTGATTTAACTATTTTGGTACAAATGAGATTTTGGCTCCAAATTCAAAATATAGACCAGTTCAATTGCTAATGAAAGGTTAGATATTTGAGAGAATATTGTGTTTACACAGTTAATTGAATATATACACTTCAAATCTTTTATTATAATGATTGTAATTTTTTAAATTTTATAAATTTACAATATATTTTTATTTTATCTAATATAAAATTATAAACAAATATATATAAATAAAAATTTTACAATCTTTTTGGAGTGAAAAAGAATTTGAATTGATTATTTTTACTTCACATTTATACATATTAGGAATTTTAGATATCGGCTAATTAGTGTACAATAAATTTTATAATAGGTAAAAAATATTATAATTAAATAATTAATTTAATTTATATATAATTAAAAGTTATAATTGATAATTACTAAATTCTATAAAAAAAATAATATTGAGTTAAATATTTTTTTATCAATAATACTAATATTTAATTAAAACTAATGAAAAGTAATTGACTAAATCTTTTAATATTATAAAATTATTACACTTATTCATTTTATTAATTTAATGTATTTAAAATATATATATATATATATTAAAGTAAAAATAATAATATATAAATAACTTTTAAGAACGAGTGAAAATGCACAGTGATAATACATTATTGTTTTTTTATGTTATGTTTTGATTTGGAGGGAGGTAAAGTTAGGGGTTTGGAGGGGTGAAATTTGTAGTTATTAAAATTTTTTAATAATAAATAGTTCGGATATAGGGGAATGAGTTTAAGGATTATTAATAAAAATAAATAAATTTATTATTTTATTTAAATTAAATAATTTATTAGCTATTATATATTATTAAATTATATTTAAAATATTTTTATAATAATTTTTTATTTATATTATATAATTTTATATAGAATATTATTAATATATAAATTTATTTAAAATATATATAAATAAATAATATAAAAAATAAATAAAAGTATTAAATTAATTTAAGCATATAATTCCCCCAAATCCCTATATTTTTTGAGGAGTTGTGTTCTATGATAAATGTATGAGTTGTAGTGATTTGGAGGTAATTCCCGCCACTTTTAAATTCCTACAAACTCTCCATATTTTTATCAAATAAAATATTTATCCACCCTTCTAAACCACTCCCTCCAAACGCTCAATCCATAAATAGCTTTAATTTATTCATCATATATATATATATATATATATATATATATATATATATATATTATCTACCACTCTAAACCACTCCCCTCCAAATGCTCAATCCATAAATAGAGTTAATTTTTTTATCTCATATATATGTTATATGAGGAGCATACATCTTTAGAATTGTGTGCATATTTAGATTAAACCCACAATATATTAGTAGATTTACTAATATATTCAAATATATCTTATATATAGATATGGATATATAATTGTGAGAGGATGTAATGATTAACTCTTTTTCAGGTTTTATAAATGAATGAAGACCATTTTAGAGCAAAAAAAAAACCACCTCCTCCATAACTTAATGTGCAACTTTTTTATAAAATCATGTCAACTAATGAAATTATATAAAAAATTAGAAATCTTACTTTACATATTAATTTAAAATTAACCCAATTATAAAAAATTAAATATTTTAATTTATATATCAATTCAAAATTGACCATATACCAAGTTAAATTCAAGTAAATACAATTAAATATCCCATATTTTTTATTCATGAAATCTCGGATTAGTGTACAAGTATGACGGGACGAACCTGAACCTTGGATAAGTACATATTCGAATCTTCAAAATCCCAACTTGGGTCGAGTTGAGATAGAAAAAAATCCTAACATACGGGATCCTTTGAAATCCCTATTCACAAGTGTATACTTGAGGTGGGACTTCCTAACGCGCCTATGAGGCTTGCCCATGTAGAAAAGAGCATTTATATCTTCTCATGAACTATGAGATGAACCATGAGATACTAGGAACTTGCACAATTGCAGGTTGATGTTGGTTCAAAAGCTTGGAGGTAAAAGTTACAACTCAAGTTGACGTCTTGGAACTAACGAGAAGATACACAAAATGAAATTAATATTATGGAGAATAAAAAAAAGCTAAGTAGATGTCGGAGGAAAGAGAGATCCAAAGAGAGAAGGGGAAGAAGAAAAATAGAATCACAGTATATAGCAAATATTTTAGATCCAAGAAAGCCAGCAAGAATAAACATCAAACATTTCCGAATCAACTTCGCATAGACTATACCTTTATCTGCAGCTCATCCATAGCTGCCTCCTCCTCCGCCTTCTTCTCGACCGCATCAGTAGAATCAGCTGTAGTCAGCTCTGCAACGTTTATCACCCTCTCCCCCTGCTCCGCCTTTTCTACAGCACCTGCTACAGCAGCTGGAGCTGGGTTTTTCTCGGGTTCAGTCTCGGGCAAGGACTTTTCTGCTTCAACCAACTTGCTCTCCATGTCGGGTTCCTTTGTCGAGGATCCAGTAGCTGACGGTTCTACCGGTTTTTCTGGTTCAAGGATCAGATTCTCGCTCTCGAGAGCGGGCTTCTTCTCTTCGTTCTGCATAACATAGTCGCAACTTCAGAGGAAAAAGTAACAATGCAGCTGGATCCTTCGTAGCAGAGGATGGATCCCGTAATTTAATTCAAGGCAAGGAAAAATATATAGGAAATGTAGAGGTAACAAATATTAGCTGAAATTAAATTAAAATATAAATAGAATTTCATTAAAAAAATAGAAATAAAAAAGAGAATAAAATTCATACTTTACACCGTCCTTCCCCAAACTAATGTCCTAATTTCTTCTCTGAAAACTGAATCACCCATTGAGTGTTAGAGCCACATAATAACTGTGCAGAGAATATCCAAGGGAAATGATAAAATGCGAAGGAAAAGGTTCAAAAGTATCAAGAGAACGAAGCAAGCAAGAGCATTTTGTTCCTAGACGAAGAACTAAAGGTCACCAACGTCAGATCCATTCTTGAATGTTCTCCCAAGTTAGTCAGACAAAAGATAAAGAGCCATTTCTGGGTCATCAAATCAATTCAGCCATTTCTGCTTCCTACTAACCGGGTGGTAAGTGGTCATGGTCCAACTTTATGTCACCAGACACTGAAAAATCTTTTATGAGTGCTGTATTGACCCAACTCTATGAAATGCTTTTTCTTTGATAGTTGCAGAGACGGTCTGGTCTATAACACAGTTCAAGGTGGATTTGGTCGAGCAAATCCATTGCAACTATACCATTGCTTAGCGTTCAAAGGATGTAACCTTTTCTTGTTCGGGTCTATGTATACACACGGCATTGAAAGGGAAGAAATATCACTGTAATTGGCAGCATAAGCAAACAGGCAGATAATACAAAATGTCTAAAAACTTTCCTTCTCAAAGATGTTTCATTAGTTGGAGTAAGAGCCAAAGGGAATCCAAAGGTTTGGTGGGCCAACAAGTAAAGCTTCAATTTTTTTTTTCTGTAAGCTAGACAGGATCTGATGAAATTCTGAAGATTCCTAGCAGCTATGTTTAAATTGCAGTAGATTCAGCCCATACAGTCTGGACCAAGAATAACAGCAAAAGACAATACACAAATAGCACAGTCATCTAGTTTAAGATTTCATAATCCTGACTGTAATCGATCAAGCAACAGGTTAGGACAAAAAGAGGAGTCCTTTCTCATTACATTGTGGTTCTGACGATTCTGGGATTTGATCAAATCATCGGAAGCATGGCAATTACTACGACTATGGCAGATCGAAAAGAAACAAACCCAGAGACATAGCATGTGAGCAACTGAAAAGACAAGAAATGGCACGTTGAAAGAAACATGACAGAGAAGAAAACAACAGTAGGAAAAAATAATATCAATTTCAGACATTAAAAAGAGATTCGCATGTTCGGGGCAGTTGATTGACCGACAGACAGTAAAATAAGCGAGATTATTTCGGAAGATGCTTCAATTTTAAATCTGACGATTCTTCGCCCCTGTATTAATTCAAGGTTTTAGATTTTATGGTAATTAACTAACCCCATCAAGACAAAATTAAGGTCTCTCCGGCTCAAGAGAAATTCATCGGTTTCACATTCTACCGTTGAATGACTTGGTCAATTCCCATCATCAACAAAGATTTTCCTCTGGTTGTACTGGAAACTTGCAGATTTCCCACTACAGTTTTTATTTTCTTTTTGCAAAAAGACTATCAGAGTAATGGAGTTCTAAAGCACATCTCAGTTGACGCTAATATTTCCCCATACCGATCATAAAATCGGAACAGCAAACAGCCGAGAGTTCCCATTTCGTCAACATAATCAACTGATGGTAGTTTTTCTTGCTCTGATTGAAAATCGAGCTCAGAACCTTCTCGAAGTTATTAAAAAACAATCAGAAGCTCGAACTAGAAATTACCTCCTTGTTGAACAGGAGACCCAGGGATTTGCGCTTGCTCACCTGATCCTCCTCCTCCTCCTCCTCCTCCTCCTCCTCGTTTTCCATCACGATCTTCTTCGCTCCTTCAGTGTCCTCTCCTTCCTGGACAACAACTACAGCAGTCGCAGTAGCAGTAGCCTCCTCCACGTTCTTCTTCTCCACCGTCTCTAGTAAGGCCACGGTGGTTTCCACAGCCTTCGTATCCGACACTGCAACAGTATCTTCCTTAGCCGGCTCCGGCGCCGCAGCCGGTGGCTCGCCAATGTCCCCGTCCCTAGTCACCACGGGCTTAGTTGCGCAGCCTCCCATGATTAGGCTTTCTAAAGAATTACCTTCAGATTAATGCTTTAGAAGATTGAGAAATTCGAGAGAAGGCTCAAACCTGAAAAAGCCATGAAAGAAAGGAGAAAGGTGGTATATAGAAAAGCCTGAGAAATGAAGTCGCCTGCCTTCCTTCTCTATTTATGGAAAATTACACAAGTGACACAGAACTTTTTTACAAAATATACTTAATGGCGTAATTTATTAATAAAATATGTATAGTGTATACTAAAAAAATGAGGGTCAATGCAAAATAGTAATACTTAAATATGGCGTGTCAATTAATGATATGACTAGTTAAAAATGTATTATTATAAAATATTCTGAATAAAAATTCTATTGATAATAAATAAATGGAAAATAGTTAATAATTATGATTTTTTTGTAAAAAAATTGTATCAATAGGCAACAAATAAGAAAAAATATACATCAAATGTTATTTTATAAAAATAAAATATATCACTAATTAAAAAATGAAAATAAATATACGATCTTAGAATATTTTATAAACAATTTGTACTATTAATGTAATTCTCCCTTTTATTCTTGAGCTAATAACTTATTTAAGAATGATTTATGCACATTTTGTCAAATCTAGCCCATCTTGTTCTTATATCATAAATATGCACAACTTAACATATTGATCAAATTTAGTGCAATATTTTTCTCATAATTCTAAATATATATAACATTTGTTCACATCATTCATTTTTTTTTCTCAAAATTACGTAATGATATTTGTTTTATTGGATAAGGCTCACTCGTCTTTAACTTTTAATTAATTCGGTTGGATGTAGTTAAAACGAGATGTAAAGTTTGGAGGTCTTTTTGTAATTATTTACATTTCTAGTTGACTAGGTAAATTTTATAACTGATTTACACGTTGTGGGTAGATATTATAAATATGGTTAAAGTGGGTGTAAATGATATAAAGAAAAGAAAGTAAAAAACAAATACATTTTTTTGGGCTTTACAATTCATACATAATCAATTCCGTCTACTTCAAAATTTTGATTATTCCTTGAATTTTCACTTATCAAAGAAAGAATCAAAATGTTTCCTACAAATTTCACCAACATGGCTGGTTGGTATTAGAGGGCTTCTATGTTACCTTCTGTCCACATTAGAACGAAGGAAGTGAATTCTTGCGAAGAATGAGCAAGAAGAAGGGAAGCACCAAACCATGAAGATTCGATTCCTCCATCTATTAATCATCCAACCCGTTCTATAGTATTAAAAGAAGTGTTGCTTTTTTTTCTTCATTTTTAGGTTTAACTTACTCATTAGTTTTTGAAATGTAAAGTAATTTTTCACATATTATATACAACTGTCAAGTTTTAATTTAAATAACTTTGATTTTCTATAGTTATTTGATAGAAATTTGAATTCAGCTTATTATTACGTTTTTTAATCCCATTATTTGACACAAAAAAAACTACAACATCTCTCAAATGGGACTCTTTCTTTAATAAAAATACTATAAACTTGTCTCCAAATTGCTTGAATAAAATATCTTTACATTCCAAAATATGTTATGAAGTTAGACAAGCACGATTATCTTTTAAATATTCAAACTATTTTACTAATTATGTCTCCCAATGCTGCATTTAGATATTTGGAACTATTTTCTGTCTAGATCGAGAAAGTTTCAGATTTTTATTGATAATAATTGATAATTATATACTTATAACAAAATTTTACTAAAGTATAAACAAAGGATACTAGCATTTTTTCTCTATCTACACATAGAAAATCAATTTTAATCTAAAATAAAAAGGTGTAAATTCAAATGCACGATAATTAAAGTTTGTAAAACTTTTCCAAGAAAATGACACATAATCTTTTGAATATTGTGTCAAAACAAGAAGACTCTATTATCTAACACAAATATAAACATCTATGAAACATGACACACACTTTAATGTTTCATTCAGACTTGGATTTAAAGAATGGTAGTGATTGTATTAGTACAGCTACATATCTCATAAATAGAACTTTATCCTATAGAAGTGGACATAAATCTCCTTTTCAAATCCTTTATCATAATAAACTAAATTACATATTTTAAAAGAAATTTAAATACTTCTTATATGCTTATACTCTATTATATAATATATGATATCAGAATTTTCCAAAACTAGAGTTAGATGGATAAGATAAAAAAAAGGAAGTTGGACCGGTAACTTTTAACGGAGAATCTATTCATATGGCAATTTAAAAAAATTTAACAAATAAACATAAAAATAAAATACCTTTGACAAAAAGGGTTGGACGGCTCTCATAGGTGACATTTATCCGTTATTAAGTATTGGAAAATAATTAATATAGAACAAGATCAATTTGAAATTGAAATAGTTCCAGTTGAACGATTTTTACAAGTGTTCTAAAAAATGGAAAAATAATAATTATTAACTCTAAATTATAAAAAATTAATTAAAAAAATTTTAAAAATAAATTTAATTAAGAATTTATTAAATTTTAAGTAAATCGATCGTTTAAATATCAAAATTTGGCAAATTGATAAATTTACTAGTTAGAAATTGCTTAACTACTGTCAATTGAGCGCACATCATCAAAATATGTACCAAAATATAACTGAGTAACTTATTTGTATTAATCTTATAATCTATTAAAAAAATACATCATTAGCTAATTACTCTTGCTGTCAATTACCTTTACCATCATAAATTCTCATTATATGATTATGTGGTATACGCTAAATGACATTTTAATAATATCGAGTATTTCGGTTCACTTTAGCAAACCATTTTATATAGGCTATTTCCTCTCATTTTCTCTCCTTACTTGGTTTAATTAAAAATAATAATAATATTACATTTCATTTAGTACTCCACTTGATTGGATCCCATTTCAATTGAATCTACCTAATTATGTGATTCGATTCCATTTCAATTGGAACCTAATCATGTGGAATCAATTTGAGTTTCTTTGTATCTCATAAATCTACAATGGAAGAGTATAACTCATTTGATGATGGGCCTTAATATTGTAGTATCTAGTATAGATGAACTCATCACTTACCAATATTTCAATTTCTACTCTACACCAAATTCATCTATTTGGATTCACATAACTCCTCATGACAAATTTTAAATAATAAATATTTATTAGATAACTACTAAATTTACACATATATATATATATATTTTATTTGACTCAATTGATATATACATTTATTTATTAATTACTTAACTTAAATATACTTAATTTTTAAAAATATTTATTCATTATAAGTTGAACCAAATAAAATATTGCATATTGTTTGCAAATTTATTTTAGTTGAAAACTGTTAAATTTCATTTTTTAATAAAAAAAATTCAAACTAATGTGAATTTACATTTTTTTCACAATAATGTGAATTTACATTTGAAATGATACAATTTAATATCAAATATTTCATAAAATAGTTATTTATTAAAATTTTTAATTTTTATTAAATTAAACTAATATCAATTTAAGGATTTGTTAGGTTACAATACTAAAATTATAATAATATAAATAAAATTTTTAATTCAATTTAGCCTATAATCTAATAATGGTCACTATCAACACAAATTATATTAAAAAATAAATTAGGTTTTATAAAATTTGTAACATTTTATGTATGTATCATTTCAAAAAATTAATATCTTGTTAATAAATAACTATTTACAAAAAATTAAAACTAAAAAATGATATATGCATTTATGTATGATATATCATACATAAATGATATAATTAAATTTTTTTGTAGTTATTTATTAATATCTTGTGTATATATCATACATAAATATATCTAATTTATTTTTAAAAAATGTGTAATTAATTACAATAAATTTATTAACAAGATATTACAAAAAATTTATTATTATAAAAAATGATATATGCATTTATGTATGATATTTAATTTATTTTTTAAAATTAATTACACAAGATATTAATTATAAACATTTTAATTATAATTTTATTAAGTAAAAGTATATGTGATTTGTATTTTTTAAAACATATATAGTTAAATAAAATATTACAAATTTTACAAAATGTATTTTAATATAATTTGTGTTGGCTAATTATTAGATTACGAGTTAAAGTGAATTAAAATTTTCAATTAATTTTGTTATCATAATGTTAGTTTTACAGATAAAAGAACAATATTTATTTGTTCACATATTTATTTTTATTTTTTTTGTATTTTATTTAAAATTATTTTTTTAATTATCACACACAAAAATGATTGATATTTTAGATGAAAAATTGTTAAACATAATTAGTTTAATTTAATAAAAGTTAAAATTATTGTTAAAATGAATATTTTAAAAAATGTTTGTAAAAAATTAATATAAAAGTGATATTATATTAAAAACTTTTTATGTAAAATTGTAATTTATACTATTCAATACATATTGAATTGATTGAGGTATCCTTCTACCAGATATGAGTTTAATGTACAAATATTATAATTAGTCTATGACTAACATGGATTATCCACAGAAGGGCGGCTCATACAAATCACAGATACTATACATTTAGTCATATGATTCTCATTGGTTCCATCAAAACTCGTCTACCTAAACGCCCTCTCCCCTCACCCTCCTGGCCAGCTGAACATCCTTTGGCATGATTGTCACCCTCCTTGCATGAAGGGCGCACAGGCTGGTGTCTTCAAATAGCCCGATCAAGTAAGCCTCGGAGGCCTCCTGGAGTGCTTCCACCGCCGTGCTCTGGAATCGGAGGTCTGCCTTGATGCCTTGGGAGATCTCCTACACTAGTCTCTGGAATGGGAGCTTCCGAATCAGGAGCTCCGTGCCCTTCTGGTACTTCCGAATCTCCTTGAGTGCCACGGTGCCAGGCTTGAAACGGCGGGATCTCTTGAGCTCCCCGGTGACGGTAGGAAATCTCGTTTGTACCGCATTGGTGGCCACGAGTATGCCCGGCGCCTTACCTCCAACGGCTCTTCTGGCCGGCTGCTTCGTCCTTGCCATCTTAAAATTCTAGGCCTGGTCTAGTTAAGCAGATAGATTAGTTTAGTGTTGATTTTGGAGAGAGAGGAAGAGCGAACTGGCAGTATATATAGCGCTGAGAGAAAGTTCAAGGTCCGGTGGAAAGCCGGTGGGACAAACTTTCTAACAGCCAATATATGGTTAATATTTGAACAAATAACAATTTTGATTTTTGGTATTATTGCAAGTGTGAATGACTGCTACCACGACCACCCGTAACAGTTTTACTCATTCTTATATTATATTATAAATTATTTTGTATCAACCAAATATTAAATTATGTATATATTTAAAATAAATTTAAATTATGTACAAAATTTACTTAATAAATTAAATATATATATCTTATTGTTAAATAATTTTCAAAATAAATTATATAATTTTAGAATGACTTAAATATGAAATTTAAATGATTTATTTGTATTATATTATAAATTCATATTTATATTTATTATGGAGAAATGTGGTATACTCATGCACCATCATATAAGACTTTGTTTCTACATTTCCATATAGCCCACCAAGGATAAGATATTCGACTCATGCATAGGTTATTTATCCAAGAAAAGCTTTCGTATACAATCATCAAACCGTATAACAAAAGTGCTACCAAACTTATATTTCACACACAACAAACTAAATATACCATGTCCATGTCCAAGAGCATATTGCATATAATCCACGATTTATATATCCAAAAAACATTCAACATAATTATCTATTTCATATATAGACATGTTTGTGACAACAATTAAGATATTAAAATATGTTTTTTCCACAAAAACAATCTTAACTTTAGGCACGCAATGGAGATTCGTGATAATTTTTCCAATAGTCTTATATTCTAGTAGAGGATGAGTATACACGGTCTAATCATTTATTACTGATGGTTTGAGGTATAACGATCCCGGGCTGCTCTACAATGGCTGGTCCCTGGTCGGACCCCATTCAATAGCCACGCGTCATAATTATGATACAGTATTCTAGAGTGTTCTCATTCTCCTTTTTTACTTTCCTTTCCTTTCCGCTCGCACTTTGACCCCTAACTTATCCGTTCCTCTGATCTCATTGCTCGAAACCGCGCCATTAGGGTTTGGAACGCTAACTCTCGATCCTCAAAAGAAACACAGGCAGAAAAGAGTTAGCGGGAAGGGGGTGTGGGTGTAAGGAAAGGATGGGAGGCGGGAATGGCCAGAAATCGAAGATGGCGCGCGAGAAGAACATGGAGAAGAACAAAGCAAATAAAGGTACATCTCATCAAAACAGATCGCAGGCTTCCATTTTTATATATTTTCATCTAGTTCCTTGGGGAAAAACTCGATTCCTCATAATCTCGTTTATTGAGATTCGATTATCCTATCTGGAAGATCCTCTTGAAAGCAATTTCTTGTTTCCCTTGATTGAAAAATTATGTAGATGGAATCGACCGCTTAGAAATCTAATATTGTTAATCTTTGATTTCTTCCCTGATTTTGATTGCATTTGGTGGTTGAAATTTCAGGAAGCCAGCTTGAAACAAACAAGAAGGCCATGTCGATACAGGTAATTCTATGAAATTACTATATATGTCGTAATATAATTTGTCTAACTTTTGGTTAGGATTCGATTCGGTTCACTTTCGAACTGGACGTAGATTGAAATATGTATTGATACAATTGGTCAGGAATAGGATCCTTAAATTTTGCAATTGCTGGGTATATCTTTGATGTCTATTTCCTTTTTAGTGAGATGGACGTGGAACCTATATCGCACGGGTGTTTTGGAGATATTCACTAGGATGTCTAGTTATACTTGGGAGGAGTATGCCAGTTCTAGTTACTGTTAGTATTTTCACCATGCTTTCAAGAAATAATTTTGCATAGATATTTGATTCTTACTGAATTTGTGGGTTTGAAATTTACTGAAGAAAAGTAAAAGTGATTACAGAAGTCTCTGCTGTATCTATGAGTTTCTGTTTACAAGTCTTTGTAATCTTTTATGATAAAAGCCATCCTTTGCAAGGTCCTATGCCTTTTCATAGCTTGCCTATGTGATTTGCATAGGCAGTGTATGTAGTTGCAACTGCATCATGTAAATCTTAGGTTCAGTATGTAGTTTGGGGGTTATGAGGCAAACTGCTTGCCATTGGAGCTTTTGGATCACTTCCTAAGCTTAAGCTGTGTTTGACTGTTCATCGGCTTAATCTGTAGTCTGAGATGTAGCAAGTATCCACCTCATAGGAAAAACTATTTCTTTGCATGTGGCATTAGCTTATTATGATTACTTGTATTGGTGAATGCAAAACTATGGCTGGAACTTTAAGAGTTGTAGTAACGGTTTTAACTGGTGAGTCTGGACTGTGGAAACTAATAATGCCAAGAAACTTCTGAAATCTTCATTATAAGTTTCTATGGCTGGAACCAGAATGAACCTTATCCTGGCATACTTGTAGATTCTTTATAATTATTTCTATACTTATCGTACATCATATTATCATTCTAGAGTTCATGCAACTATTTTTATTTCTTGGTGACTCGGTACTTCTCTCTTGTTGGATGCAGTGCAAGGTGTGCATGCAGACATTTATGTGCACAACATCTGAGGTAAAATGCAGGGAGCATGCGGAGGCTAAGCACCCCAAGTCTGATGTCTACTCATGCTTCCCACACCTTAAAAAGTGAACCCATCTGCTATAGACATCTGCATCTTTCTCGGCTGAAAAGTCATCTTGGGTATGTTTCATTGCCGTGGCTGGCATACGAACTCTTGTTGAGCCTGGCTGGCTTATGTCCTTGAAACGGCATGCTCTTGTATCCTACATGAATGTCTTACCTTACCTGGCTGACGTTTGATCCTTCTAGGCGCTCTTCTACTGCTCTACCTTTTAGTAAAACTTAAAGGGCCTGCATTCCTATTGGATATTCCTGGGCCACTACGATGATAGCTCAAGGCTGATCCACGTACCAGTTTATATCTTAAATTCACAGCCCATCGACGATAGAAGACTTTTCATGGGAAAGAGAATTCTGGTCTGAATTTTACCTGTCAACTTAACTTCGATAATTGACAGTTTCACCTCTTTTACTGGAGTACATACACTTCGAATATAGTCTGATTCTCTACCTCATGCCTGAGTTTAGTCGCAGTTATGGAGAAATAGTGAGGGTGAAGGAAACGACAGCCGATATTATTAAGTGATGGCCATCATCATCAATGTCTACCTCCACTCGTTAACCTTTGATCCCATACACTACCTAAGATTTAAAAGGGCAAAAGAAAAGCCTAATTAAGTCGAAGAGTTCATTTCAACCCACCTTCAGTAGAAATAACAAGATCATGAAAAAGCCCACCTATCCACTAGCAAACACAACTCATGTGTGTCATATCTCCATAATTAGCAAGGCAACCAAGCTGTCGCAAAGACCACATTATGCCCTTTCCATGTCAGCACGAGGTGGTCCTCCTCCTCCTTCTTCAGTCCCCAACCGGCCGCGTGCTCGTCCAGCATGGCCTTCACCTCTGTCACCGCCTCCTCCCCGAACCCTATCCCTCGAAAGCTGGCGCTCCTCATCCTCTGGACCCACCGTCCCTTCGGCTCTACCCTCTCGACCCTCTGCGCCCCCTCCTGCGCTATAACGTTCTCGATCTTCCAGCATATGTCGGCTTCGTACCACTCCCTCTGCTTGCTCCCCTTGGGCAGGAACGTCTCCATCGTGTCGTAGGGTATCCACAGGTAGTTGAACGCCGACCGAAGCCTCGCCACCAGGTCGCTAGCCGTTAGGTCCGCATCCTCTTCCACTAGGACCACCACGGTCGGATCGAGCCCCCGCAGGGCCTTGAGGAACATAGTACGATGAGAGATCAACGCCGATGGATCGAAGAGGTTATTAGGATCGTGGATCAACGCCGTTGGCAGTTGGGCTTCCTCTGATATATAGTGTAGCATCATATGGCAGTTTATCACTAGGGCTTCGGAGTTCTCCTTGAACAACAGCTTCTGCACCCTCAGGTGATCGATCAGCGATGAGAAGCCGTCCTTATAGCTTGAGCGGACCACCTGGAACTTTAACGCGACGTTTCGGGACCTGGCGAAGCTGACTAACTTTAGGCCTAACTCCTCGTAGGAGATATCGTCCAGCATACGGGGCGGAGGCGGGACTTGGCCGTCTTCTTCGACCACATGGGCCACCGTGAGCTTTACGAGAGGAGGGAGCGCATCTACGGAGCGGTTCGCTATCGCGTCGATGAGGGTGGGGATCTGCATGCAATGGGTGGAGCTGAGATCGACGATGTGGACCACCGAATACCCTTCGACGGCCTCTAGTATGGTGGCATTGGCGGCAGTGAAACCGAATCTATGCCATGGGGTGAGGTCGACGAAGCTCGCGAGCTCGATGATGGAGAACCTGTGAGTGTGGAGGAGCTGCGGGGCGATATTGATGTCATAGTTGCTGGCGGCTACGGCAGCGAGCATCTTGCAGGAGCCGTTCCGAGCGGCACGGGCGATGAGAGCGCGGAGGAAGCCAGAGGTGAGACGCTGGTTGGAGTCGCCGTCCGGCGGAGCGGTGTTATTGAGGACCCAGAGGATCTGCTGGGCTAGGGTTGCGTCGTTGCTCTCTATCGCGTTGGCGCAGTGGACGAGTAGCTGCTCCATGCAGTTGGCGTCGCCGAAGCTCGTGAAGGTGGTGGTCATCACCGTCGTTGTCGTCGTCTTCGGGCCAGCAGATGCTGGGAGGAGGAGGCCTGGCCAAGGTCGGGTCCGGTGGAGCTGGTTCTTGCTATTCATGCTGGTGAGGAACTGTGGCGCTAGGGTTTCAGTGAATTGCATTTTGTAGATAGAGAAGGAACAAAAGGAAGGAAATAAGGATTCAGAGGGATTTATTCTGATGATGGAGCAGGAGAGAAAGAGACCAGACTTGGAGTGTGACCTCGACAATGGAAAATTACGGCCAGGCCAGCAGTAGCATTACCCAAAAACTTGCAGACAAATATTTACTCTGCAAGCAAGGGGCCTACTGTTACAACAAACAGCATCCATCGTCTCCAAACCTAATGCTTGTATTGTATATGCAAGTTCCAAACATGCTAGGGATATGGTAATCCTTTTAAGCACAGGAATGTGATTTATAATGCCCAGAAACCTTTTTTCAGAACATGCGGATGAATCTGACGATCTCTCTGGGGACTGGAACATTCACAAAAGGAGAATAAAATGGGACAGCTGATCAGTACCATCAGCTTTTCTCTCTTGGGAGCTTTTGAGATCTGCCCATGGATGGAATTGCAAAGAGGACTAATTACAGGGAAAACTCTGTATAGAGAGAGAGAGAGAAAGAGAGAAAGAGAGAAAGAGAGAGAGAGAGTTGGAACTTGGCTAGGTTGAAGTCAAAATCTGAGCTCAAAAGGGACACTTGCTTGGAATACAAACAGGGGAGAGGGGCCCTATTCTCAGAGAGGTTTGCAGGGAGAGCAGCTATGGCTGAATCACTGAGTGAGCCACTGTGATAGTGATATTTGTATTTAATGAAAGGAATGAATGATTGAATGTTGAAGGAAGGCCTAATAGCTAATACTAAAGCAGCTCTCTCTACCTTACATAAACACATACACATAAATATTCACATATTCAATATGCTCTATGTTAAGTATTTCCTACTCTAAATGGATCTCACTTCATACCTTACACCCTATGGGTCTTATAGCCTTCACCCCTTTCTTAAAAATAAATTAATTTCCCTAAAAATCAGTCAAATGTTAAATTATTTGATATTATTACTATGTGATTAGCTAATCATTTTTTTGCTCAAATTACCTAATCATTTAACATGTCATCATATTGCTATCCTCAAAACATACCTATACAATATTAACCTTACACTATGTATAACATTTTTACTTCTTTCTCCTTAAGAAAACCTCTTTTTTATTTCAATGATTGAGTTTCTACTAAAGTATGGGAAATTTTAAATATAAGAAAATTTTGTTAATGTAGTCTCATAACATTGGAACAAACAATTAACTCAATTTATTAATAGATTGTGAGTTTAATTTGTATAGTAAGATTTCTTGTACTGCTTTAAGTTTTTATTCCTATTATCCATTTTATTATCATGGGTTCTCTATTGCAATCAAATATAAAAAAAATGGCACTATTCAATTTAGTAAATTAACATATATTGAGTTAATATATAATTATACTATACATTTATATTAATTAATAAATTATATAACAATATACAAATTTAAAACTTAAAAGAGTTATATTCAATTAAAAGTGGGTAAAAAGCTCATCATATAGCCTTAGTGTAACTCTTATGGAATATGTGCAAGGGATTTTCCAATTTTGGTATATAAATGACAAGCCATCTTATATGATTAATACATAACTATATAGTTTTCTAGGTTTATAAGTTGACATGTTGGTGGGACTTGTAATTGCAATTGGAAGAACATAATGCACCATGGAAATTTTAATAGGCAGGTATGCAGCACGATGTACCATAAATGTTGACATATTTGATTCAGTATGATATGATTAGGACCAGACTATATTAATATCCATACACTGCAATTAATTTTTTGAGTCCCCAATATATATTATTACATATATGTATGCACTCACCCAATTACACATAAGAAGAGAGGTGGAGAGAGGGAGAAAGGGATGTGGGCTGGTCGGATTTTGGTGGCATGTGAATTGGCCTAGCCAGCCAGGGAGTTGTCGGGACTCGAGAGTTGGCCAAGATTGAACTTTTGTCTCCACATCATATCAAGCTCGAGAATGAGAGGTATGGCTTACCCAACATAATTTAGTGCACAATTAATTTATTGTACATATTTGGTAAAATAAAAGGGAAAAAAAATACTATTATTGGTATTATATTTTTATTATTTGAGTTATATATTTTTAAGAGTGTATTTTTCAGTATTATATATTTAAAAATAATATTTTTATATAGACAAAAAAATATCCATAAATAAGTATATAATAGGTGTAGTAGTATAATGTTTGTAGTAAATCTCTTACAGATTGACTGATAATTTGAAACCCTAGGCATTGCATATACAGGAGATATGTTATATTTAAGTGTGCCGTATGTTCTCGAGAATTGCAGTACAAAAAAAAAAAGAAGCCATTGCTCGAATTAAAGTTGAAACGACACAAGTCCCATAATATTTTTATGTGTGTTGAACATATGATATTGTTATTATTTTAAAAGCAAAGAGGTGGTGGGTCCAAAGATGGACTCAAAATTTAGTTGCCCAAAAACCTGTTTGTAGGTGGACAGGAGGACGATCGGTCCCTTTCAAGGCCAACAAGGATTACAGATGTATTCGTGTATGCAAATCTGCATATTTTGCCTTTCAATTTCTGGTCCCTCTGTTTTCAGCGATCCGTGTATTCTGCGGGTCAAGACAATATATGCAGCTATGCTTTATGATTTCTAGCTACTAAAGTTGAATTCGGTGAATTTGCACTCTGTAGCAAGGGAGGGAAATAATAAGATGATGGCCGTAAAATATATATTGTGGTAAATTTCATTTATATGAGAACTCCACACTACATGAAATTATTTTATTTTAATATTATATATATATATACATTTAAATAATTTATTTGTAAATGAATGGATCACCCCCATAAAATATAGATGTATAACTGATTTTTGTTAATTTATTTATTAATAAAGGGTTACAAATGGAGTTTAATAAAAGAGATCAAATTTCAATAAAATAATTTGTCTCTATAAGCATTTGCATACGGTGGAATTATCATATGTACTTGTAAAAATACTTATTTATTTAGGAAAAAAAATACTTGTATTGGATTGATCATGAGGAAAAGGAGTTCATATTACACCTATTATGAACAATGAAGCATATACTTCTATTTCAATTGAAAAATGTAGGTAAGCATATAGTGTAGAAGAATAAGCAAAAATTTAAGTTGGTGAGTTAGAAGAGTTACCTAAGTCAATAATTTTATGTATGTTAAATGAGTTAAAAATGTCATACTGGTGATCATTATACTCTATAAGTGGTAATGTGTTTTATGAATATAAGATCTAATTGGAGTATAAATGTTGATACAATAAATGACATTGTTGTTGGTGATACGTTAAAATTCTACAATCATTTTATTAAGTAAGAAACTCCACCACAATTTTGGGCTTTATTCAATGAAAATAGATTGTTGTAAAAATTATACAAGCTATATTATAAATGTACAATCAAGGATACTTGTAAATTTTGTAGCACCAAAACATAAAACTCATTAATTAAAATTTGAAGTAAACTAATTTATGTTGAATATAGTTTGGATCTATAAATTCAATAAGTGATAATATCATGATTATATAATATTTAAAGATATATTAAACTATTCTACAATTTCACATTTTACTGATTTTGTTGTTAAGACTTGTAATATTAGGTTGAAATTATGGTGTAAGATATATTGACGTGTGATCAAATAAAGGAAAATAGAACATGGGAGCACTAGCTTAATTATTTTTTAATCTTCATAATTTGTAGCATGTAATTTGATCAATAATTGATAAATTGTAGTGATATTTATAATAGTGTGCTATCACAATTTCAGGTTGGCCCGACTCTAGTCGAACTAACTCGACTTCCCTTTTTTTCTTTTTTTTATAATTAAATTACTTTTTTTTTACCCTTTTTGGGTTACTTTTGTAATTTAATTCAAAATTTTGACCAATTAAAAAAAAATCTACTTTTTTTTCTAAATCCGACTCGGTTTCCATTCTCGGTTTAGATTTTTGTACTAAGTTTGTGATTTCATTCCTAGTTTCATATTGCATACACGATTCAGGATTCCATTCCCGATTTCAGTTTTCATTCTGAATTTGGGATCCCATTTCCCGGTTCAACATCAGTTCCTGATCTATACAGTGTGAGTTCCGGTTTCAAAAATTATGGTGTTACAATGGGTATCTTTCAAAAGCCATTACTTATAATGGTTCCTTTCTAAACTCACCATTAAGTTTTTCTTAGCCATACTAAGATATTTTTAGGTTATATTTGGGCGGGAACTCTTTCTCATACCAACTAATTGAGTGGCGTTAACTCGTTTCCTCTTTCTAGTATCAGTAGAATTCATATCCATATTTTTCTATGGGTTCGCTATTGAACTTACTATTCCTGCAATGAAACGAGTTATACTCCCATTCTAAGCATATAATGTTGGATGTGTATATTTGTTAGAGCCAATTATGAGATTATTGGACATATACTATCATCCAAACCAACAAACCTAAGCACGTAATATTGGATGAGTACATTCATCTCAACTAACTATGGGGTCATTGTACGGGTACTATCATCCGAACTAACGAATCTAAACACACAATGTTGGATGAGTACATTTATCTATACTAACTATGGGTTGGACGGGTACTATCATCTGAAATAATGTCACTAAGTATACAATATTGGATAAGTACATTTATCCAAACCAACTATGAGATACTTGGACGAGTAACATCATCCGAACAAACATCTCCTTCTATATATCATGAGTACACCCATGGATAATAAACCGGTACTATAATCTGAACCAAAGTCCAAGTGACATAAAATGATATTTACTTGATATTGTACAAGGGTCTTACCATTGGCACAATCTTCCATAAATGGGTACTCATTGGGGTCCTTGGATGGGCACTATCATCTAAACCAATTCCTTTTTTAGACAGTCAAATGGGTATTGAGAATGGCATGCTAACTAGCCATCCCAACTAGTAATTTCTTATTGAAATAATCCTTACAATTAAACATTATTCACCCGAGAATCATTTACATATAATTTATCGGAACAATGCCACTCTTTCAAAATGCATATTTTTAGTTTTTAGTTTATAACATTAGTTTATTGACCATGTTTATAAATATTGAATTTTAGTTCATTTTCATAAGAATAGACCTTAGTCCCTTTTAATAAATAAAAAGTTTCTTTCCATTTATAACTAGCGGTCATAGCCATGAGACTTAGCTCTTTTCATCAAGAGCGTGTCCTATTGTGCAAAAAAAAAATCAAGAGCTTTTCCTAACTCATTTCATAAATTGTAGATTTTAGTCACTTTCATAAATAATGGATCTATGCCCCTTTAATAAATAGTGGAGCTAGCCCCTTTTATAAATAGTGGGTTTTAGCCCATTTTATAATAACAGGATTGATTCCCTTTTGTAAATAATAAATCTTTAGCTCATTTCTCTAATAAAAAGTCTTAACTCCTTTCATAAACAATGAGTTTTAGCCCTTTTGGTTTATGAGCCTTATCCCCTTCATTCCTAACTTTTTTTTAAATGCTCAGGTATCACACATTTTTAAACTCTCAATTACTCATCTTTTTCCAAAATCATCACGTCAAAGTTCATTTCTCATATGCATCGAGATATCTCTCGTCTTTTAATAAAAAGCTTTTGTGTAGCTTTTCCATGGATTTCTCAAAATATTTTCCAAAGCATAACACTAATTTCTATAAAACTGTAAGTATCGACAATAATGGCCTAATTGGATGCAGAGTCAAAATTCCTGCCCATAGTTATAGTCGAGACGTGTTATTCCTAATGATTTCTCCTTTTGTCTTTGGATGCACGATTTCCGTAAGATTTGTTGTAGTATCTTTATATACAATTCAAATTATAAAGTCAGATCAGTTTTGACCCTTACCATAGCTTGTACACTTCCCTCATAATTTTTCCCCAAAATTATGGTTTTACCCCCTAGGCTCGATTTGCTCTATCCCCGTGTGTCAACAAACTTGTTACAGCTAACCCATTTTTATTATTTCATCTCACTACTTTGGGCTTACACCTATATAGAGTCTTATTATTTCATCTCACTTAGATCCTCAACTTTCCTTTTTTGTATTTTGGTCCTAAACTTTTTGAAAATTACCAAAGTAGCCTTATATTTTTCATTTGTCCATTTGAAGAGTCTAACCATTTAATGTGTTCATTTAAGGTCCCCTAACTTGCCTTGGTTTTACTTGGTACCTCACATTATTAGAACTTAATTATTGACACATACTTCTCTATATTTACAATTGTGCCCCTAAACCTTTCCAAAATTACACTTTGATCACACTACTTTCTCATTACTTATTTTTGGACTTATAATCAAAATTTCTCTTACCTAAGATCCTCTGGCCTTTTCTGAGTTCAGTGGAGGTCCCTAACATTTCTTAAATTCTATTTTGGTCATCTAACTTTCCAAAATTTCCCTTTAGTCCCTTAAAATTTTCCAAAACTTTTACTTGGGTCCCTAGCTTCTTCCAAGCTATCGCTTTGGGTATCCAAGATTTCTAATGCTTCCATTTAAGCCCTTAGACTTCTACTGAGTCTCATTTAGGTCCCCATTTTCATGAAATCATAGTTTGACCCCTATAATTTTTAAAGATTATGATTTAATCCCCAAAATTTTATTTCTTACAAAACAACTCCTTAAATCCCCCCAAAAACCTTTTCTAGGTCCCTCATCATCTTCCCTAGGTCACCACAATCACTTTCCAGTCATCCTCGGTCGGAATAGTGTCGATCGGAGCTTGATCAGGCCCACACCAAATATAGACAAAGATACGGGTTTTGGTCAGAAACTCATCGGAGAAGAAGCACTGATGTACGACGATGGTGGGGTTGTGTAGATGACTCTCTCCAAGTTCACGAACTCCTAGATTTGGCTTTCTGGTGGTCGGAGTTGCCTATCACACCCAATTTACAGAGCGATGTCAAACATAGTGGATTACCGGAGCTTTTTAGATTTTTCATGGCCACAATATTTACCTTTCGCCCAAATGGTTGATGGGATTGTCTAGAGGGGATCAAGAGGAGCTCCCCGATTTAATTTTGGTCGTGTTTGGTCGTTGGGGAGGTCGGGGTGAGCCCCAAATATTTTTCTTTATTTTCGGCTGACATATCGGTGTTACTATTTCATTGGATCTCTGTCGCTAGAGGGCACGTCTCCTGGTTCTAAAGACACCTATTTGGCCAAGCTTGGTGGTTAGAGTAGAAAAAAAAGGAATCTTTGGTTTGAAGGTTATGAGAAAACTTACCCTTTGAGTTTTTAGGAGAATTCTGGTGATCCCTTCGTGAGAGGAGGGTCGACATATATATAGGAAGGTTAGGGACTGAGTTGTCTATTCGCCCATGTCCATAGCTAACCACATAGAACTCTCTCACCAATGCTTTCCATTTAATTTTCTTAGGGAAAACGTTGTGAAGAAATCACCTCACAACCGAGTTTTTTTCCCGAGTGAAGGTCACGAGTCGGGTGTAGGAGATGATACACGCGTAGGTCTGTGTGTCATGCGTCGACTGGTTCGAACTATATCAAACCAACTTTTGGTGAATTTCTCGGTCGACTCAGCCAATTTCGACCTTTCCTTGGTCAGTTCATCTCTAATTTGACCGGTTCTTGACCCAAATTAAATTTCTAAAATTTACTTATTGAATTTTCTATCATTTGAGTTCAAGAACGAACATCTTTTAATTTAATTTGCCTCTTCTAAAAATTGAAGGTTTTACTGCTCTAAGCCAGTTGAATTAGTTTTGGCCTTCATTTGGCCAGTTCACTTTCAATCCGATCAATTATTAGTCCAATTTAGTTTTTTAAAAATCCTACTTCCCATATACTCTTGATTTGGCTCATGATTTCTCATTTCTTAGTTCTTTTAGATTCTCTTAAAAATTGGGGGTCTTTTTCATTTAAATCGATTCGACCCCGATTTGGGTCAGTTTTCACTTAGGCTCTTCCCAATCCTTGGTATCCAATCATGGGAGGTTTTTTAGCCATTTTGTAAAATCCATTGTCCAAGTTTGGGGTCTTAACCGAATCCCTATCCAATTTGCTTTCAAATCACGGTTCTCATTATTTGGCCTAATTTATTTTTCTAAAAACTCATTATCTATTTTTATAGTATTTGGGCTCAAGAATTGTTATTTTTCAATATATACAGCCCCTCCTAAAAATCGAGGACTTTTTACTTCAATTCGATTCTATCCCAATTAGAATATACTTTTAGTCAGCCTTTTCTAATACATAATTTTCAAATCAAGAGCTTTCTTGTAGGGTAATTCATGAACTTATTCATTGTCTAAATTTACTGTTTAAACCGATTTCTAATTTGTTTCGATTCCAAATCTCCATTTTAGATGTCCATTCTCAGTTACAAATTGGTTTCTTGTCTAATTGGACTTAAATCCCACTTTAAAAAATTTCGGTGTAATAGGGATGTTATGTGTAAACCTTGCTTTCCAATGACAAATAAGCCAGAAAGGAGAACTGTAATTTTTTAAAAGAAAATCATGGATTAAAGTGAACTAGAAATTTGTAAAAAGAAAATAAAATAAGAATTTGAAAAATATCAAGTGATCAATGAGTATCCAAAAACTAAGAAAAAGAATCATGAATCAAATAGAATATGAAAACTAGACCGGTTAAGGAAGAACCTAACATGAACCAAATTAAATTGAAATTAACCAGTTCAAAGATTCATTTATTTTGGTGACTTAAAAATATAAATTTGGGAAATTAAAATTATCAATGTGTAAAAAATGAATTTAGATAAATTTAGAAAATTTTAATTTTTTGAAAACCAATAGAATTATGCTTGAACCCGTCAATTTTCGATTTTGAGTTACCGAACCCGATCCGACCAAGCTGGTAAACAGTCTAGCCGATCAAAGGTACAACCGGTTAACGGACCGTCTGCTAAGTCAGTACCCAGTTAGCGCAAGCGACCAAGGCAGAATGTGCCATGGTATGCGCCGAAAAATGATAAATATTAGAGTGTGAAAGGTATCAATAGTAAAAAAGTCATGCCATTAGAAACTTGACCAATAAAAGTATCAACTTCATTCAATTAATTATAATTTTATACAACATTTATAGATATTGATAAAACAACTCAAATGAAAATATTACCAAATGTTATATGAATAGTAACATATATGGTAATTGTACTTCATATGATGTCATATTTGAGGGGTAATCAAGATAAAGTTTTATCCAATACATATATATTTGTTTGAGATGTATAATATTTCTATCAATTTGAAGTTTTTTTATTGAACATGAGTGGTTTATTTTGTTTCATAAAACTTACCTTTTATAATTTCATATTTATTGGTAAGTTAAAATGTCAATTAAATAGAAAGTTAACCTTAATGGATCAATTTGTATACCTTATTAATGGAGTAACTGTCTTTTTACTTTGATGCACGTGTGGTTACATACTATGTAATGATGATGGTAATAGACCATTTGTCTTCAATCAACCTAGAAATTTATTAGGTAATGTAAGAAGTTATTAGCTAAAGTTAGGTTTTGTCCATCTGCATGTAATAAATATTTGTGAATAAGTGAAATGTATTATCATGTAATTGTTATCCTCTCCATAATAGTAATTTTCAATTTTCTTAAATATTCCCATTATATTGTATAAAATCAATTCTAATTTGCACTCAAAATTATATTATTAACAAGATTTTTAATGATCTATTTCAAGGTATAGAAGCAAATTCATGGTTTAGAGCTTATCTAATGGGTGCAATATTAATAAAAAAAACATATAACCCGGACTAAAATATATAGCACTAAAGAACATTTTAAAAATATAGATTAAAATGTCAAAAACAAAATATTATAATATAATTTATATGTATGTATACATATAGGTATATAGGTACGTATGTCGATGGCTCATGAATGGATGTTTTCAGTGTGCACGCGATATATATTTACGTACAAAGTATCCTCTTGTTCCCTTACAAAAGGCACTAGTCTGGTTTCCCCCTCAAAAGGACCAAACCAACCCCACTAACCCTCCTCCCATGAGAGAGGATGAAAAATGACCACTCAATGTAGTATAGTAGGAAAAGATGTGCAAAAAAACAATGTAGTAGGAAAAGAAAAGAATATACCTATGAGTTATTTAATAAAACTTTTTATGTAAGATAAATATATAATTAAAAATTCAATTTTATATTTGGTATATAAAAATTATTTGGAGAGTATTGGGAACCCCAAAATTCCATCATTCATGAAGATAACAATAGAGTGGTCCTCCTTACATACAGTGCGCAGTTCTAGCAGGGCTTGATCAAGCCCTCGTGGCCTGAAAAGGACATCAACGTGCATGATATGATACTGCACTGAATTGTTTTTTTTTAACGATAAAAATAACCCTATTGAATTTCACACAGGGTTTAACATGCTACGTCGCTATCCCCCACTGAAAATATGCTATTGTATACAATGACTCACATGACATATTCATGCATGCGCCATGTGTTGTCCATGTATATGATCCATTAACCTAAAATGTTCTATATATATATATGAATGGCAGAAAAAAAAACAATTGAAAACACTAATAATTAGCTGTGGAATCAGATCCTATTCGGAAAGATCCAAAAAGTTCTACCTTGTTCGGTGACAGTAGAGAGAGAGAGGCCTCCTGCAACACTACATCACACACTGGCACAGCAACCAATTTTGACTATTCAATTTCAGGTCAAATGAAAGAGCTGAGTCGGACCTTTTCACTCCAATCTCTCCTCTCCCTCATTATAATTTTGGAAAATTCAATTAAATATGTCTCCCGCCCCCCATTTTCCTCTTGTGCGTATCCCGTCAATGATTATTCCCTTCAAAGCAATTGTTTAATCAGTTGCAGAAACCGATGCAGTAGTCGCAGCCACTGCAATTAAGAAGTTTATATACATTTATTTACTTTTATATCTCAAACTATGCCATGCATGCCCTTTGTATATATATGCTCATATCATAGCCTTTTATGTATGAATGAGACTACACTATCAATTATCTTGGGACACAGAAAGGTTATTGCATTACAAAAAGTGGGTTTTGTTAGTATGCAGAAGAATCCAATGAGGGACAGAAAATGAGTGTCACAAAGGGGTTAAGTTAATGCATTGAACTCATACAATTCTACTGTTAGGACTTAGAGAAGAGGAATAATTATTCCTCCTCAACTTTGAGATAAACAATGTGTCCGCTGCATAACATGATGGCCAGAGGAAAATACAAAGGACAACAACAAGGCATGCTTTTCTTTTTCCCTTAATCTTTTTAGGTACTTACATATTAACAAATTTAATTGATTTCTTTAACCAGTGTTCTTGGAGTCCATATCTTCCTTGAAAGGAATGGGAAGGGGAAGGGGAAGGGGACGTGGAGCATAGCAGACTTAGTCTCGTCAAAAGCAGGCTAGGCTCTGGCTTTTATGAATTAAAATTGTATCTCTCTTCCAAGTCCCCAAGAGAGGAATTCTCTTGCATCAATGGAATTTGGACTTCATTCATAAAGACAGCACATAAAACAGAGGTTGTCTCTGGCCATCAAAGTTATATAAGGAGTTGCAACCATGTGCTTCAGACACCCATATAGGAATACGAGGATTTGCCCTTCTGTAATTCGTAACCCCCACCCCTTATGCTCAAATCAATTACCCTCTTAGCCCGCCCGGTATATGAACCACAAATGAGAATTTGACGTCTCTTCCTTTCAAATGGACTAAGAAAATCGTACTTGGAGGGATAGCTCTTGCCTTCCAGCAGAAATGGACTGACTTTTAGATCTCGTTTTTTTTTTTTGTCTGGCTGAGGAGGCAACGAAGAAGGGTCATGCACACAGAGCGCGTCATTTTCATTGCTGGATGGACAGAGATTTGTGCATTTAAAAATTTGGATCGATGAGGAACATACTCAGAACATATGGAAGCCAAGAGCATAAAGACAACGGCTTCGAATAATGAGCTGCACGTAAGAATAAACTATCTATAAGTTGAACGGAATAGATGCTCCTTCCTTGTTCGGCTCCAATTTTTCTTTTCAAGCAATAATGGGGAAAAGGGCCACTTGTATTTCTTTTTAGCTTACACGGCTTTCGCAACCCCACCATTCATCTCCATGGGATCCTTCTTTTTTTGAGTTTAATTTCATGGGCAGATATTCTTTTGACTGGTATATGAATATGGCTTTGTCGGATCTGTCAAGCTTTTCGGAGGCCCAAGGACTGCTAAATATGACAGGTCCACCATAAAAATCAAAATCAACTAAGGCCCAGCTAAGATAAAGCCTTTAATCCATGGACCCATTTTCATGCACGGCAATCAGGCCATGAATTCAAGCACTACTTGTATTAGCATTCGTACATTGCGCATGACAGACAGTGGTCCATTTGTATTAACTCTTTAATTCCCAATTGCATCAAGTCCACTCTTCTCCCTCCAATGGATGAGGCTACATAGATTATTAGCATTATCACCCACCCCCCTTTCATCTCCCTAAGACCCATCAATGGCTCCTCGAACGCCCAGGTTGGTGGTGCCCGTATGCATAAAGAAGAAGCCATGGGAGCAGAGCTTACCCCTACACAACAGATGGCACCCCGAGATTCCAGCCGTTGCAGAGGTTATAACCGGCGAGGTGTTTCGGGTGGAGATGGTGGATTGGACGGGAGGTGTCATAAAGGATGATGACTCTGCTGATGATGTGAAATTCATAGACCTCTCAACTGTAAGTTAGCAATTCAACAGCTCCCCTTCATAAGACCAGTAGTAACTTAGATAGGATATACTAATTTGGCCCACATATTTGGATGCTTTTATACACAGAATCTGCAGTTTTGGGTTCATCAATCTGTAATCTATCTTAGGTGCATTATCTTAGCGGGCCGATCAGAGTCCTCGACTCTGATGGAATACCAGCAAAGCCTGGAGTTCTCCTAGCAGTTGAGATATGCAACTTGGGTCCTCTGCCAGGGGATGAATGGGGCTATACAGCAACCTTTGACAGAGAAAATGGCGGCGGGTTTTTGACTGATCACTTTCCCTGTGCAACTAAAGCCATATGGTACTTTGAAGGGATCTATGCCTACTCTCCAAATATACCAGGTAAACAATCATCGAGATCAAATGCTTTTTTTTTTGTTTTCTAGCCTAAGCTCCATTGGCGTTATGCAGGTGCGAGATTTCCGGGCTTGACTCATCCTGGAATAGTTGGGACAGCACCTTCAATGGAGCTCCTGAATATATGGAACAAGAGGGAAAGAAAACTTCAAGAAGAAGGCCTTGAAACGTTCAAACTCTGCCAAGTATTGCATTCGAGGCCATTGGCGAACCTACCATCAACAAAGGGCTGTGTCCTTGGAAAGGTACAGATATGAAAATGACTGATCAAGTATCACATACATCTAGCTGATTCCAAATGAAAGCACATCTGTTCTCACATCTGCTGTTTAGATTAAAGTAGGGACTCCTGAATGGGAAAGAATTGCAAATGAAGCTGCAAGGACTATACCTGGTAGAGAAAATGGAGGAAACTGAGACATAAAAAATCTAAGCAGGGGCTCAAAGGTGTACCTTCCCGTGTTTGTAGAAGGAGCCAATCTCAGCACCGGTGATATGCACTTCTCCCAGGGTGATGGTGAGGTATCCTTCTGTGGGGCCATTGAGATGAGTGGTTTTCTCGAGCTAAAGTAAAGCCCTCTCTAATGATCTTGTCATCATCTGTGGAGCAAAAACAAAAACAAAAAAAAAATCTTTACTTGTGACTGAAGCACTCCATTCTGGTCCTCCTGGTTTCTGTTCTTCTTCAGATGTGAAATCATAAGAGGTGGAATGAAAGAGTATCTCACGCCAATGGGACCAACACCTCTACATGTGAACCCCATATTCGAGATAGGCCCGGTTGAGCCGAGGTTTTCTGAATGGCTGGTTTTCGAGGGGATCAGTGTGGATGAGGGTGGAAGGCAACACTATCTAGACGTAAGTGTGGCTTACAAGCGTGCAGTTCTCAATGCCATCCACTACCTCTCCAAGTTTGGATACTCAAAGGAACAGGTTCATCATATGCAATCATTCTTCAGTCCACCCTTTTCAGTTTAGTTTAGGATCTATTCTCCCCCATTTTCTCAGACCTTCCCTTCCCTGTTGTTGTCAGATGTATCTTCTGCTTTCATGCTGCCCCTGTGAAGGAAGAATTTCGGGCATTGTGGACACCCCAAATGCTGTGGCGACCCTTGCTATTCCAACAGCTATCTTTGATCAGGTACTTAGAACTAGTTATTCTCCATGAACCATTAAGCACTCTGCTGCTGCTGATATGGGACTTTTTGACATGACAGGATGTACGTCCAAAAGGCAAAATACCAGTTGGGCCGCGGGTGGTGAGGAAGCCTGACATCCTAAAGTGCACATATGATGGGAATCTTCCTGTCACCAAGAATCTGAGCTTAAGTATGTAGCGGTTCCAAAGTTCTAAGATAGTGCGGGGAAATTATTAAAGAAGATATCACTTCTTTCCTATCAAGACAATGCCTATATATGTTATGTGCATCACGTGTGACATTCCTGGATAAATGTAAATCATATTGTGTATTTTCTACCTCTCTCAAATATTAACTAAGTGGTTGTATCTAAAATTAGGTCTTATACAATATCGAAATATTTCTCAATATATTTTGTATGTTTTTAAATACTTAATTCTTAATAATATCTACTCGTATTCTCAAAGCCAACTTTTTTTGGTTCAAAGTAGCCACGTGAAATTTCATAATATTTTGATTATGGACTGTATTGAGAAACAACTTTTATTTGTTAATTTCATAAGGATAAAGTTATCACCAAATAAGATATAAAATTTAGTGGTCCATCTTCTACTTAGTTATACACCATTTTATGTTCTAATCATACATTTTTTTTATTTATTTGAATTAAAAAATACTTTAAAAAGATCAATTATTTTATTTTGAATATATTATTAGTTTATAAATCAATATAGTAGAATGATTAAGTAAATAAATTTAAGGTTTGTTTAGTATGTATGAATATTTTTGTACGTACTTTTTTTTATTTATTCGAATTTAAAAAATAAAAAAGCTATTAATTTATACAAATTCTATTAATTATAAAATTGAATTTAAATATATATAGTAGATTGGTTAATAATCAGAGTTGGGTACTCGACCCACAGTCCTGGACCCGATTGGGTCCCGCACCCATCTCAGGGGCATGGATCCCGTTTCGGGTCAAGATCTTGGACACGTGACCCAACTTTAGACCCGAACATATACAAAAGATATCGGATCCTGCACAGATTCGGATATGGGTCTCCGATATTTCTAATATATCAATTGTCATTACAAAATTTTATACAATGGATCCACCTGAAACTTGGTTTTGAGCTGTTCAAGCCCACAAAAAGATATGTCCAAAAGCCCAAAGATATGCCAAAAAGCACAAGACCCGACAAGGTACGATTCATTTCCTATGGACAGCATGCAACATTCATAAATCAGAATTGAAGCATACCAAGTTGTCTCCTCAGCAATTTAGTCGACAGGTCCAATTAGTTAAAGTTGATAGGTGACACAAATCAGTACCGTTGAGCCACCTGTGCCATATATGCCTGATAACGAACTGTGCATTTCCCCTTCCACTTCTGAAATTTTCATTGATTTTGGGCTCGTATTCCTAAGCATTTTCTCCCCCTTGTTTCAGTGGCAGAGAGATTCTATTCTCAGACGCACAAGATTATCAGAAATTCACGAGCAGTTATGAGGACTGTGGAGGGTTCCTTTCCACTGCCCCCATCCATGATTTTCGCCACCAGATCAGAGCAGAGCAGGGGGGGGGGGGGGGTTAGCTGGCAGTGCTGCCGTGGTGGTTGCATGCAGTCAAGAGAGATAAAGTACAACAGATATCAGCAATCATGTGGTGTGTGCCTATGGCTTCAATGTATTTCATTTCAATTCACTGGGTCTCAGTCAGTCTTGTGGGGAGGGGGAAAGGTGTGCTGACCATCTCGGGCCCTGCAAAGCTCTTCTTTCCTCCTCCTCCTCCTACTGCAGAGTCAAAGGTCCACCATTGCACTCACTCCCAAGCTCAATTACCCTAATTTTCCCACATATTTCCTTTATTCCTTAAATCCACCCATACCATCCTCCATCTAATTCAAAGAATACCCACTTTTTCTTCATTAAAAAACTCAACTCAAGACATGGTAGAACAGAACAGGCACCCCACCATAACCAGACCAAAGCAATGAACCTGACATTTTCTTTGAAGTTGTATTAATAATCTCTTTAGACAAGGTTTAATAATAAGATCAATAATAGTTCATAATATGCATTAACGGACAGAAATTAATTGATCACAATTAAAGTACTCACAGGAGTACAAAAATGATATTTTTACCATGAAATGGTATGAGTTGGCCATTGCCAATATATTATATTTTGTGTGCTGGGAAAGTGGAACCCAGCTTTGGATAGGCGAGGAGCGTCTAGCCTACACATCCTATCAATACCTCCATAATTAAATAACTCATTTTCTCAATATTTTTATAAAATAAAATTATATAAACAAAAAAAATACTGATTTTTGTCAATTATTATTCATCGTAATCATGTTTTATCATAAATAAATAATTTTTAATTTATGGGAATATTTTATTAGAAACATAAGAATAATAATTAAAAAAAAGGAAGGAAAGTTGTTCATGGGAGGGAACAGAGAGTGGTCCAGGCTTTTGGCACGTGAAGACGCTCCTCCCCCTCACTTCCCATTTAATTTCACGTGTGCTATGATGCTCATATCACTCCCCTGCCCTGCCCTGCCCTGCCCTGCCCTGCCCCTTCACTTCACTCACTCGCCTGCTTGGCCACCCCCAGCTCACCTCCTCCTCTTCCTCTTTAGTCAATCAATGCTTTTCATTGCCTGTGTGCTCTCTTTCAATTAACTTCTGCCCCCTCCTTTTTCTCTCTTGGGAAAAATCATAAAAGTCTCTTTCTTACTTTTTTTTCCTTCTTCAATGGCAATTTTTTGAGCCCCTTTTGTTTAATAAGCTCTTAAAAGAACCGTAGGGGTTTTGGATTTCATGTGTAACACGTACAAAAAGAATATCTAGCTTTTCTGTAAAGTAAGTGGCTTGCTAAAGTTTATGATTTTCATATTTCTTCATTGTAATTCAACCATAGTGAATTTATATAACAAAATATATTTTTAAGCATATATAAATTATATTAAATAAATTAATCATCCCACAAAACGGTCATAATTATTATTATTAGTCAGAAGAATAGTTTGACTGCATTACAATTAATTAATAGTCAATTAAAGGGGCCAGATTGAATTGGTAGGTCAGTCTTTGGATCTCGTGTATATATATAGTCTACTTGCATTTGCATTTGCATATACATATATTATGGAGTGTTATATTTTTTTGGAAATATATCCTTGACTTGTGAATTCTATAAGAAAAAAGAGATGACTCTATGTAAGTTCTCAACTTTATGTCCATGTCCTATCAAGGATTCTTATGCTGCAAAACTTGGTACTTGTTCATTGTATTATTACTACTATTATTATCACAGTCTAAGAAGACAATGACAGCAGAAACACAGAGATGACTGAGGCAAGGCAGGCAAGATCAGTCTGGGATTAAAAGGCAACCTTAGTGCCCAAAATGTGAACAACACTATGGAGGTGGGTGGCTGGCTGTAAACCTCTCCAACAGTGCTGCCACATTAACACATGCTGCCAAAAAGTAGATATAGATTTATTTGATTACAGAAACTTTGGTGCCATGTTCAAGTTTTTTAATCACTGGCAAGTCTCCATCACTCTCTTCTTCACCCGTATTTTTTTTCAATTTTATTTTAATTAATCATTTTTTAGACAAAAGATAATATTTTTAATGGAAACTATAATGAAATAATAAAAACATATTTTAAATACGGTTTATTATTGAAATAGAAAATGATGAGAAAAAAAAACGGGGTCGTATATGCCACCACTCCTCTCCCTCTCTATTTCATGTCAGCTCAACCCGCTCATTTTTTGGCGGCAGCGGGAACGCGCACACACTCTCTCTATCTATTATATCTATACAGCATAGCAACTGAGATCCCCAAGGCAAGAGCTTTTGAAAGAAACACGGATAGAATTCATCAATGGAGGATTCCGACACCTCCTCCCTTCTGTGCCAGGAAACTCTTTTCTCCTTAAACAGGGTCGAAGAGGACGATGGCTATGAGGAGGAGAGCATCCAATCGAGTTGCCCCCGGATGTATATTTTCGAAGATGAAGGCGAGTACATCGAGAAAATGATCCAGAGGGAGGCCGTGCAAGAGCCAGAGGGCTCGGATTCATGCTTGTCTCATTTTGAGAGTCCCTTGAGAGACAGTCTTTGGTGGTTACAAGCTAGACTGGATTCGATCGAATGGATTCTTAGTGTTAGTCTCTATTTTCCTCCACGGCTCCCTTAACAAAGAAAATGCTGAGTATAATGAGGCCAGAATCTTTTTCTCTGTGTATGTAACAGAGTATCGCCGGTTCCATATGTCCGGACTGAAATATCTAAGATTATTGAAGATGATGTTTTATTTCAATACGTTTTAAGCTTTCGCAAACTCATGGTGTTTGGTTTCTCCTGGAAGATAGTTTTTCCGGGTTATTTGATTTCACTGGTTTTGTTGATGCAGACAAGATCATTTCTGGGACTCCATTATAGGACAGCGTACTTAGCAGTCATTTACATCGACCGGTTCCTCGCAAAAAGGACTCTCGGGGTAAGTTATAATCACATTTCAGCAACTGGGTCTCACTCATTTTCTGTTGTTGCTCTCAAATCTTGCATCTTTTTTTGACAGACTAGTTTTTTTTTTTTTTTTCTGTAGGATAGGAAGCTATGGGCGGTTCAATTGATTTCAGTGGCCTGCCTGTCACTGGCGGCAAAGATGGAGGAATGTGATGTTCCTGTTCTATCGGGCTTCCCATCACAGAAGTATGAGTTTGAGGGCAGGGTGATCACAAAGATGGAGCTGTTGATCTTAGACACTTTGGACTGGAAAATGGCTTCGATCACTCCATTCACTTATCTGGATTTCTTCATCCATAATCTGGTAGAGAAAGCTGATAAGAGCGATATGTTCGATGAGTCCGTTGAACTTATTTTCGCAGCATCAAAAGGTGAGCGCCTGTTTCATCTTCTGGTTGTCTCTTACATGTTCAGACTTGCGTGTTCCAATGGAGAACGATGATCAGTGTCAATGTTATTTCTTCAATGCTTCTATTCATTAAGATCCATACATTTTCTTTTTAATTCACAACAAGATCTATTCTTTGTTGCAGAAATTAATCTGATGGACTATAGGCCATCCATTATTGCTGCTGCTGCAGTGTTAGCAACCTCTTCTAATGCCCAGTTGACTAGAAAAGTGGTGGAGCTTAAAACTGGGATCATCTCATCATGGAGTTCTGAACATTATGTGAGTTTTTTCGATTTTTCCGAATCCCACATCTATCAGTGGATCTTGTTTTCGTTTCCTCTCATCCAATGCACCGATGGTACATATTTGGAATGTGTTGCAACAGGAACGCGTTTATTCTTGCTATCTCCTCATGCTGGGATTAAAGGGAAAGAGTAAGAGGGAAAATAAGACCCCGGGAGGAAGACTGCTTCCTCCTGGGGGCACTTTCAGACATTCTCCTTCTCTAACGTCAACAAGTGGAAGTTTGAAGAGAAGGCTTCAATTCATCAACAATAAGCAAATCTCGCCCATTAAAAAAGCAAAGAAGCAATAGCCAGGACAAATTATTTGATTGCTGATAGATTATAGAGTGTAGGCTTATTCTAGTAGTTAAACTTCAAATGGGTTTGGAATCATAGCGATCAATGAGCAGCTCCTTTTCTTATTGCCCGAGAGAAGTGAAGAAGTAGCTGGACAGAGAAGAGAGGCAATCCCCTACATATGTCTTTGATGGCATGGTAATAAAAATTGGTGGCAAAATCCGAAAGATTGCAGATGCAAAGTTTCTGTTTGGAGAGCTAGGAGTCTCAGGCCCAGGTATGAGATTAGCCTCTCTCCCGTGACTGTTCTACAGTTGAAGGGCAATGCAACAGCAATTTCCATGGAGTAAAAATGGGGCTGAAATGTCCAGCATGGTTCCAAGCAAATAGAGTAACAAGGGAATGATCACTTGGTGAGGTTGAAAAGAGGTGGGAAGAAGGAAGTACCTGGAGCCCATCATGGACTTACGAATCTTTGTCTGCATTGCTGGTACAGTGGCTGCTGTGCTGTGGTGAATGCTGCTGATATTTTTCTTACCTACTTAGTTCTTTAAAAGAAGAAAAATAATCTATTTGTTTCATTCTTTTTTTTTTTTTTTGTATTTTCTTGCTTTCCCACCCCCTTTGTATTGAGACAAGGGGGGAGGTGGACTGTGCCTTGTGGAGCACATCCTTGGCAGAAGGGTCCCTGCCTTTTGAAGGGTCCTTCCATGTGCCTTTCAATAAGAAAAAGGGTATGAATGGGAAGGCCATGGAGAGGCATGAGGAGTTGTTTTTATTGTCCTTGATTTATGGGATATATGTTGAGTTGGCTTTTGGAACAGCTGTAGTAGAGAGATGGAATGAAGTGATTTGATGTGATTGGATTCATTTTCAATTTTTTGGGTGTCATCCCCTTCACTTTTTTGATCGTGGCTTCTCTTTTTGCCTTCACTCATGGAGATGGCACTTTCTATAGGTGACAAGCTCTTCCTCTTGGATGATGACCCAGCAGCAGCATCAGTCTCTCAACCTCTATTTTTCATAAGATCTAATAAAGTTGATCTTTCAAGGTTTATATTTCCTCATTGAATGCCCACATGTTACCCAAATATTTGATGCTTTACCATTGATCAAAAGTTGCATTTAATTAGCTTTATTCATGGCATTTTGGATCACAAACTTTATTAAAGTTGATCTCATGAAAGCTAAGGTTACTTTGAGTACCCTATATGGGGATGGATGACCGGCCATGATGCTTCATGGTCCTGTCACTAGTTGCTCGAACAACTGGCCTTCATGGGTACAAAGGCATCGCAGGGAGCCACTATGGGTCCACGGACACAAACTACTTAAAAAGAAACCCTCGTTTGCCTAGGCCAATAATGTCTCCGTCATGCTCATAATAATCACCCTCTTAACGCAACATCCTAGACCCATTGTTTTCACCATTCCACAGCGAACCCTTTCTGCTCCCGCGCCCGCGCCCCCGGCCCATCTTTCCACCCTCCATTGAAGGCTCTCTGTAGGGCCAGGGCCTGATCTCTTCTCCCTCCATCATCATTTGTGCTCATAGCAGTATCTCCCTTTTGTGAGGGCATGCATCCTAATTCATATTGGGATGAGGGTTGCTGTCAGAGGCAAGGCAGGAGCGCTCCATCCCACCACCATCTCCACCCCCCTCTCAATAAAAGCACTCTCCTAGCTCGGTCCACCCCCTCACACTTTATTGCATGTTTAGTCCCACAAATTCAACCCCATATTCCCTTCTTGATTCCATGGTCCTCTCATGGCTTTGAGATATTATGTATAGAGAGCGGATGATGCATCATATGAGTCAACTACTTATACGAATTGAATAATTTAGGCATTATACGAATTGGACGATTTTACCCTTTATTTTATTTTCATTGTAAAAATAATTTTCGTGACCATGATAGAGAAAAATCTCAAACGGGCCGATAACTTAATGGGCCGGCCCACGAACTTTTAGCGCATCTATCTCTTCGTCATTTCCCACCAATAAATTTTGAATTAGAAAACAAGCTTCCTTTTCCCTCTTCCCGGCTACCGCACCGACGCACCTGCGCGGCGCGGATCTCTCAACGGACACCTGCCCACGGGCTTCCTACGATGTCGGAACAGAAGCGGCTCCGTTCCCTCCTCCAGTCCTCGGCGGAGGACTTCCTCTCCGCCGCCGTTAAGCTCAACCTCAAGCCCTCGAAGCACTCGCTCAAAGCCTTAATCCACTCCATCTCCCCGTCATCTCCCCTATCCGCTCTCCCTCTCTCTTTAGAGCGTTGTATCTCTGAATCCATTCATTCATTCCATAATCTTCACGAAAAATCTCCATTTTCTAGCCCTATCTCCTCCAAATCGCCTCCCTCTAAGCGGCCCCGCAGGTCCTCGCGGAACCCCAAAAATGTACCTGAGCCTGATAGGAGCAATGAGGAGTCTAGCATGGAGCAGCGGAAGCAGAGGATCCTCGAGCGTCTCCAAGTCCTTGCTCATATTATGGTTTTGTGTCTCTCGAGCCCTCAGAAGGCTTTTGAAGTGGAGCATCTGTTGCCGGCAGCAAGAGCACTGCATGACAATCTGATCCTTTTTGAGTCAGACTCGGTCTTATCCTCAGAGATTGTTAACTTGTGTGAGGAGTGGTGGAAGGAGGGTTTACCCGAGCGAGAAACTCTGATCTCACAGTTTCTTCCATTTCTAATCTCAAGGTCTCTGACTCTGAAGAAGAAGGTCGACGTGCATAGGGTTTACACTCTGCGTGAGGCATTTACTCTGTTCGACTTTATGGATGAAAGCATCGAGGATTTGAAGCTGCTATTGATTCGGTGTGTAATCGCGCCAATTTATTTGAAAACGGAGGATGGGATAAGATTTGTAGCTTTCATATTTGGATTGAGCAACCAGCTAATGAAGGAGGCTTTTGCAATAATAAGATCTCAAATTCCATTTGGTAAAAAGTCCATGTTGGAGGCTTATGGGGATATAATTTTCCGGGTGTGGAAGGGTGCGGAAGGAAATGCAAGAGATGAGATAGAGAACCGCTTCTTGCAGGGGTTAATTGAAGGGGCTATTCATGCTAGTTCCAATGCATTTGCAGCATCTATTAGGAGAGTCGTTGGCGGGTTTATTAATCAACGGACTGTTGATGGAGTAGAGAAGGTCATCTTTAACCTCACTGAACCTGTGATTTTCCGGTCTCTGCAGGTATGAAGAATTTCTTTGATGTTAGAGGCAAGGGGAACATCATAATTCGTGAATTGGTATTTTTGCCTATACTTTCTTAGAGTTGATTATAGTAATTGTCTACTGCATAGAGAATAAGGCATTTTTTGCTAGAAATTTAGTCTATTATTACATGCATCTAAACTAGCAAAGGAGACCTGATAGAATTCTTGATCCTTCACTTGAAAGAGATCTAGTAATGATCCTCAACAAAACCTTTGATTTGTGAAATTAGCTATTGGGTTCTTTATGAATTAAAGTTTAAAATGAACCATACTTTTCAGAATGGGTGTCTGTTGGGAGAAAGCTTCTCCCAGAAATCTTTTAGCAAGCTTCTCAAAGAGTAGTGTTTCTCTTGGAGAATAATCAAACATATTGAAGCAATGTTTTTCTCTTGTGTTATGATTTTGCTACTAAAATGTTTTGTTTTCTTCCTTTTTTCAGTACAAGGAAAAAAATGCCCGATTGCTTGTAAGTGACATAACAGTTGCATTAAAACACGGCTAGCTTGTCATGTTTAGCGCCTAACTTAGACATATATGGCTTATAGCATATATGGTAATGCATTGACATTCATTTAAATAGTTCGTTTTTTTCTGGCGCTACAACTGAACTTACTGAACAATCTGTGGTAGGTTGCAAATTCAAATGTTCGTCATAATGCTCTGCATTTACTTCTGGACATGTTTCCTTTAGAAGATCCTGAGGCAACAAAGGAATTTAAGGACTCATTACTTGATAAGCAATTCTATTTGTTGGAGAAACTGCTCTTCGATATTTGTCCAGATATACGAGCAGTTGCAGTTGAAGGTTGTTGTCGCACGCTACATTTATTCTGGGAAATCATTCCGTCACCCACCATTACAAATATTCTTACAAAGATCTTTGATGACTCGACCCATGACATATGCAACACTGTCAGGCTATCCACATTAAATGGAATTATTTATTTGCTGGGCAATCCACTGTCTCATGAAATTCTGAGGGTTCTCCTACCAAGACTTGGTCATCTGCTCATGGATAATTGTCTTTCCGTAAGGGTTGCAGCTGCAGACCTTCTCCTCTTTATTAGAGATATTCGAACTTTTCAGTTTAATAAGGTAAGAGTTCTGCAATTTACGAGGATAGTAGCAGTGTTCTGTGATGAGGTTGTCAGTGGCATATCTTTTAGCTTCTTAACCTTCTGGATTTTATCCGCAGGTGGTGGGGTTAGATGACTTGTTAGGTATTCTTGCAAATGATCAGCCGCAAGTTGCTCAAAAGATTACTAGGTTACTTATTCCATCATATTTCCCCTCAAAGGTAACTTCTGAAGAGGCATGCAATAGGTGTGTGACCCTTTTGAAGAGATCTCCATTGGCCGGAGCAAAGTTTTGCGAGTTCATTTTTGTGGAGGGGGCTTCCATAAAATCCCTCATGGAACTTCTCAAAGTCATAACTGATTTGGTTTTACAATCTGATCAACTGAATGAAGATCAGATTGAGGGCTTGTTTTTTGCTGCTTCTCATCTTTGTGAATATCTTGCAAATGAACCTCGTTACAAAAATGCGCTGAAGGAAATGTTTACCAGTGATAAGATCCAATGCTTGTTTTCTGTGGCACCTACTCCATTTTCTCAATCTTCTATGCTTAATCTTGTATCTGTGATCACTGGTGAGGCGTCAGGGCTTTTTGAAGAGTGTATGAGCTTGATAAGGAACTGTTCTGGCATATCTGATAATCTTGAAAAGCAAGCTGAAGTGAGGAATGCTCACAAGCTGCTGTTATCATGCGACAGGATGGATGACATGCTTGAAACTTTTAGTAAGTTGCTTCAGAAAATTGCTTTCCGCTGCCATAACAAATTTGGTATTGAGCTTCCAAAGCCAAATTTCCCCTCTGCTAAAAGGAGAAAGCCTCAATCTTCTGTCAAGCTTTCAGCTAAGTGGAAGGCTGGTGAGAAGAAGCCTTGCAGCTTCGAGGAGGACTATTTGATTGCTGTAGGAGTAGCCTGGCAAATAAAGGAACTCCTTTCCAATGAGAACTCTCGGGCTGCTATAATGGGGTATCAAAACCTGGAGTCACTGCTGCTCCATCTGAAGGTCATTGCCGAGATCAGCATAGTGGAGTGCTTGAATTTTGAGTATATGGATGCATACCCTGTCTTAGCATATGCAGGTCTTGCTTTGCATATGATTCTCAGAGATGTTACTCCACACGAGTTCACTAGGAGGAATGATGAAAGCAGTTTGAAAGAATCATTCCTGAAGGCAAGCCCCATGTCTCTTCTTAACTGCATTGATGGTCAAAAGTATTTTACTCAAAGTTATGCTGCAAGAAATTTTAATTTTAGTAGCTGTAGATCTCTCTTACACATGTAACCAGTTTAACTTGGGAAAACATCTCTAGGAATTTATGTTTGCATTGATTTAACTGCAAATAACAAAATCTACCTAAATATCTAATCGAATTCTTTAAACTTATCAAATATCATCATAGATTTTTCTAATTCACGAGGATTCCTCGGTGATCAATTCTTTTGAGGATGAGGAAAACCCAATGAAATTCTTGCCAAGAATTTTATTGATAAACAATGATTTTATATGATTGAAAATTTGATGAAATTGTGGCTTTATAAGAAAGAAATTTAACACCCAGCTCAAAAGCATCTTCTCATTTCCATCTTCCTTTCTTTTAAACTTTGGTGCTGAGGGTATTTTCCTTGTAATTTGTCTTTGTAAGATTTATGTGAAATTTTGATTGTTTTAGCAGACAATTCTGGGTCAGACAATGGATCACTTGCTGGACTGTGCACAGAGGTTGTTTGAAGTGTCCCGTGTACAGTTTATGACTTCATCTCCCAAGTCTAATCAGGGTTGCTGTAACAATACTAGTTCCCGAGGAAAGGAAGGTCAAAGATCAGCAGTCTCTACCAAAAATGGTCATAAGTCAATTCTACTCCTGAGAAAATTAGCTATACTTATCCGTTGAATGTAATAATAATTTTACTTGTTTGTTTGATACTTATTCACACGATTGTGTAGGAGCCGTACATGAAAGAAGCTCATTCTCAATTACAAATGAAGTGAAGGTGCTGACATCAATTCTCAAGTTCATTGTGGATGCATTCACACTAGGATTCGATTGCTGCAATTCCAAGAGATGCTTGAACTTGACTGTTGAATTTCTCCAACATAGCATTTCAGCATTTGGGCAAAAGTATTGCAGCATTTCCCTGTTCAAAGAGAACAACCTAAAAGAAACCATTCTATGCTTGAAAAGCTCCATAACTTACGTGCTGAAGTTTCTCAATTTAATACTCAAAGGTTCCTATGAAGCTTCAAAACCTTTCTTTGAAGTTTTCGAACTTGCAAACTGTTTGCTTGATTTGATTGCTCGCATTGAGTTACAGTTTGGATCAGGTTATGCATTGAGCCTTATTACAGCATTACAACCCTGGATTCCAGATCTGATTGTAGCTCTTGGTTCTGGATACATGCTTGATGAGACTCTAGAATGCGCCTCTGATTCATTGCTTGAGCTTATCAAGTTAAACTTTCCCTTGTGGCTTTCTGTCCTATCAAACATTGAGCTAGAGGAGATTTGTGAAGCAAGTCCAGAAGCAGAGGGAGATGCAAATCCAAGGCCAGAGAAGCACTCAGTGCTCCAGAAGTTCATTTCAACGGCAACCAAAATGATAGGGCAGAACAGGAACTTGACAAATGCCATGGGGGCTCTCCTTCTAGATGGTTGTGCCGTTGGGCTTGAGAGGAAGGAGTACAGGTTGGTTTTGGGATTGATAAGATTTGTTTGCATGAAGCTTGTCCCTAAAGAAGATGAGCATTGGAACAAGCTCAACACAATGCTGGCTTCTTTGTGTAGAATTTACCCGGAGATTGAGAAGAGAATTGAAGAGGGAAGCAGTGAGGATGAACTAGAGAAGTTGAAGGCTGCACTTAATTTGCTTGAACCTGTTTGGACATATCATTTGTATGAGAGTGGAAGGTTCTCTGAAATGGAAGAAGAATAAATGAGGCCCTGAGATTTCCCATTTTCCTACGGTATAGTCTTGTTCATTTCTGTGAATACTGTGCTATCTCTAGTTCTGCTACTTGATATTGACATGGCAATGAATGATGATCTGTAAACCTACCAGATAACTTGAAATGGTGTAGAGGATCTATAGAACTTCCAAGCATCTGCCTTTAGTTTCTGACCTTGACTTTGCCTTGTATTTCAAGAGCTTCTTCTATAACTAACTTTTGTATCAACACTTGAATTTCCCTTTCCATATCACTCTGAATGTGAGATTTGAGAAAGCTCACAACACACTAAATCCATGGAGATGGAGACTGATCCAGTAGGACAAGAAGTGATCGGCCAGAAACCTGTTACTATCTTCACAAAGAGTGCTGTTGTCGGAGAAATCACGAGAAAGTTAATGATGAATGAGAACACGGTCATTGTTGGTGGATCATATGCCATCAGTCCCTTGACAACCATCAAGGGAAAGCTCAACAACAATAGCAAGCTGGGCACTGTGCTCCAGCACGAACTGATCCCCAAGTCGATGCGCACGGTGTCAAGCTAGGTCGACACCAGGGCTCTGAACAGAACTCCCAAGCTAGGCCTGTCCATGGCCCTCATCCCATAACGTTGTTTGTTGCATATTGAGAAGGTTTTTCCCCTTTCTTTCCCTCCGATCTTGGTTGTGAGAGCTCAGTAAGGCTGTAAAAAAAAGAGTTGTTCTTGTCTGTATTTAATCTTTGTCGATATGTAGACTGAAACTTCTCAACTAGCAAATTGCAAAACGACTCGCGACAATTTGGCGTTCAGTTGCTGAAAAATTAAACTTTGGGGGAAATGTGTAATTATCCAAAAGTTTGCAAAACACTGAAACGACGTCGTTTACCCTCATATAAATTGGGATCTACGATGTTCTTGCCTCTCAGAAGACCCTCTCTGAAACCCTAGTCCCTTCCACCACTCAGAACAGCGGCGCCGGAAAAATGAAGTACAATCCGAGGGTTTCCAGTTCCCGCCGCAAGAACCGGAAGGCGCACTTCACGGCGCCGTCAAGCGTCCGCCGGGTGCTTATGAGCGCCCCGCTCAGCTCCGACCTCCGCTCCAAGCACAACGTCCGGTCGATGCCTATCCGCAAGGACGATGAGGTCATCGTCGTCCGCGGCACCTTCAAGGGCCGCGAGGGCAAGGTGGTTCAGGTGTACCGCCGGAAGTGGGTGATCCACATCGAGCGCATCACAAGGGAGAAGGTCAATGGATCCACTGTCAACGTTGGGATCAATCCCTCCAAGGTTGTCATCACAAAGCTTCGTCTTGACAAGGACCGGAAGTCGCTGCTCGAGTGTAAGGCGAAGGGCAGAGCCGCCGCCGCCAAGGACAAGGGGACCAAGTTCACCGCCGAGGATGTTATGCAGAACATCGATTGACGATGAGGTCACATTCGGCGCTCTCTTCCTATTCCAGTCAATCCTATTGAGTTTTTTTGTTATCGTATCAAAACCCTAGCTCTTAATTACTGAACTTTGTTGCAAACAGTTAACTGTGTGATCTTATTTTCTGTCGAATGCTTCTGAATCGTACTTCATCTTTGGATACAAATTCTCCATTTTTATTCAAAGTGAATGAATGTATTTGAGGAATTTCATGGAAATAGCAGATGCATTTCAGCTTGGTTAGGGGCAATGGCTATTTCTGTGATGAATTTGCAGTCTTTGCTACTTTTTTTTCAGTAATTCCATAGTCCATGAGTTTCAGGGATTCATGAATTGAGTCCAATCAAGTACTGTAGTCAATTAATTTGTACAAGCATACACCAAGGTGCACTACCGAGTGAGACATTGTAATGCAGTATTTTGGGTATGGGTATTGGCCAAAACCCACATCATATCATCTCAGGAAAAAGGGTAAAAATCACAATTGCATATGAACACCAGAAGTAACCAAAGATGGCAATGGAAATTACAAAATAATTTGAGTAAACATGTTGTGATTCATCTATTCATCTCAATGTACTCCAGCCATTGGGCAGCCTCCACTTCCTGTGCCAATAAATAGACACCCTTGACCACAGTGGGAACCCGAACCCTAGCTCCAATGGCTGATCTGATGGCCCTGCAACCACCAACGGCAGCCAAACATACCTCGAGTCCCTCAGGTCTGATGGGTTCCATCTATCTGCCATGAAAATGAACAACCCGGGGTGCCCTTGGACAGGAAACACGAAGGTACTCTGGGAGAAGAATGTCCTCTGTCGAAAAACTTTGTTTGCACCCACACATGGGTTCCCGAGGGTCTCCCACAGCCCCATCACGGACTCGGAGGCATGCGCCATGGCCTCGTTCGGCGCCCAGCCGCTGCAACCTGATGTGATCATGTAATAGGTCCCATGGTGCTTAAACAGGGCAGGGGCTTCCCGGTGTCGCCCTATAAGGATGCGCCTCACTACATTCTTAACATGGAGGTAGTCGTCGGTCAGAGGTCCTATATGAAGAACGCTGTTGTTCTCGGAGGAATAGATGATATAGGCTGATCCATCGTCATCCTTGAATACTGTCATGTCCCTGCTGTCAAATTCGTGCGGTCGCTTGCTTCCGAGGTACTGAAAGGGGCCTGTGGGTCGATCACTTACTGCAACCCCGGCCGAGGCTTTAGTGTAGTTGGCATCATCTATGTGCATCCACATGACATACTTTCCTGTCTTCTGATTGTACACCACCTTTGGCCTCTCCAGCACGTTGGACTTATGGAGGTCATGAGTCTCATTAGTTTCCTCACCTGCCAGAACTATCCCCTCATTCTTCCATGTCCACAGGTCTTTTGAAGAATAGCAGCCCACTCCTATAATGTCGACCTGAATTCAAGTGAAAGTGGCATCAGAATAATCTTTTTTCTGATAGTAAGCATGGATGTGGTGTTACAAATGCAGGGGCCATAAACATGACAAAGGGGTCAATAACTAATGACTTCATCTGGAAAGCCCCTAGTCAGAATTCAATTGTAAGAGAGTCTCCAACTGCTTACTCTTGCTGCTGCTTTTCTGTGAGCTCGGTAGGTGACACCATCCTTATACTCTCCATACCAATAGTACGTTCCAGATCTCTCATCATGCAGAATACACCCACCATGGGCTTGAATCGCATTCCCATCCGTGTCCAGCCATACTCTCCCGGGGAAGTAATACAGGCTATCATTCTCAGTCATCTTCATGGGATCAACTGCATTTTTCCGACTGGGGAAGAAGATATGCCTCAGCTGAGAATCCTCATTGAGAAACTCCTCAATAATTGGGGGAAGCCACCTGTTGGTTTTCCTTTTCTGAGCACGAGGAGACCGCTTTCCCCTGGGCGGAGGGATGTTAATGTTCTTCATCTCCTCCACTACTTCAAGCTCTCGAAACATAGTGTGAGGTAGGGGACTACCTCTTGATTGGATTTCTCTGCTATCTTTATTCTCTCTATGCTGTGTAACTGAGACAAGATGGAAAACAAGGAAGAAACCCAGGATGATCCAGACTAGAGCTGTGAATGAGTATCTGCTCCCTGCATTGCAAGGGAAAGTAGTTGGTTTCCGATTTTTGGGCCTCACCCTCACTTTTTGATCCTTTTTATCTCCAAAAAGGGCTGCAATTTGCCTAATGCAATCTATAGAAATAAAGAAACCCCATTGATCATGAGTCATGCTGACAAAAAATGATTATAGCATTTAAGGATCATATGAGCTACTACAACTACAAGCCTAACACCTATCTCAAAGCAGGCTTATCAGAGATATAAATTTAAACAACAAAATATGTTTGCCAATAGCATTTAGGGGATCAAAATCTGCCTTTTAGCATTACATGATCAAGTTCTTCCCTATTTGTACGGTGGTACAAGCTATACCAATGAATGTGATAAGATCAAATAAATCTAATTTGTGTAATAGATGTGACTAGAGTTAGGGAATAACTAGTTTAAGCCTCAATGTTGAGCATAAAACTTGAACCATCAACCAATAATTCGACCCTCGAGATATTCATTATACTAAAAAAAAGATGCTACTATCAATCAGCAATCCATCCAGGAATTGACCGTTCTTAGTTCACCTCAAGCAATAAGTCAAACACCTCGAGATCATTCATTCCATCCTAGCAAGAATCACCCAAAACTTAACCCCCCCACAGGCAGAAGCTGAGGCCGAAATCAAGAACTCGTATTTACCCGAAACAGCTCGAAGTCTTTGGATACCCAGGTTGCCCGACATGGTTGGCTTCTGAATCCGCTTACTTCAGGCTCCGGACAGAAAACTTGATCAAAGATCTGAGGAGGCAAAGCGCGCTGAGCTCATGAACGAGCTGGGGTTTGCTTCATGGACACAACTGGATCTGGTTAAGAACCATTTGCGACGTCGTCCGATGGGGAGGAAGGGAAGAGGAAGGAGAAGAAAGCTAAGACCTTGGTTTTGGAGGGGGATTCAATGGGATGTTCGGAGCTATTATTTGACATATATATATTGCCTTCCTTCCCCTTAAAAAAACACATTTTCCCTGGCTTGATCCCCTTAAAAAGCATATTTTCCCTTGATCTTGATGGGATGTTTTACCACTATCCATCTCATCCCCAATTTCCCATTCTTAGTATGTATACATGCATTAGATTACCCTCTTCATGTACACAAAAAAATGTAACATTTGAAATCTAAAAAATATTAAATATAAGATGGCTAAGTGGCAAAAAAAACAACTAGGTATATTGGTGGAATCAAACCCATCACCGGCTACAGCAAAAAATATAAGATCCGATAACCGGGTTCTGTAACAGATCCAGACCGGGCACTTGGCCTATGGGAGTGGGTCGGTTCCGGTCCGAACAGCTAATTTAAAAAATAGGCAATTCTCAAAAAGAATAATTATTAATATATATATTTTTAATTTTATTGTGTAATTTATTTTGCCCGTAGAATTTGACAGGTCATCAAAACGTAATAATACGGTCCATCCCCTCGTTCCATCAAGTGGGGGCTCGTACAGGCGAAGAGGAGGAAGAGATCGGAGGGAGGTGGGGTGCACTTTTTCGAACTCTTGAGATCTTCCCTCTCAGGAGTATCATTCATTCTCCACCATTTCACCTTTAGGATCTTCTCTTCCCCCTCCCTGTTTGTCCTTCAATCGTCAATGGGTCTCCTGGAAGCTTTTCTCAATTGGCTCCGCAGGTTAGCTGGCTTTTATGTGGTTATACTACGCATTGTCTCGGTTATCGTTTGTTCGTCCATTTGGGAAATTCTTGGTTCTCCTGTTATTTTCGTCCCTTCCAGATTTTGAGCGTTAAATCCGTGGGAATGCTAATAAGATTAATTTCCTTTATTCGGTTAAAAAATGAAGTGCTGTTGATTTTGATGATTCAATCGTAAGTTGGTAGTCTCTCGGTGCTTTTCTTTTTTTTTCTTGTTAAATTGCTGCGATTTTGTTGATAAAAGGGGTTGGGACATTTATTATGTGATCGTTGTAGACCATTTTGAAGTAAGGATTTTGAAAGAAAAAAGGGGAGAGCACCTTCTATCTGGGGCCAGGGATTCTGGATCATAAGTGAAATTTAATTTCAGGCGATGATGAAATATTTTTGGCATTTCGGAAAAGTAATGGATTAATGAGGGAATTCACTTTCTTTGAAATCTAAAACGTACTTCCCAATGCAGGAAATCCAAATGAAAGTTCAACATGATCTCCAGGTTTCCATTCATGCTGTGTCATGCATTATATCATTCTAACGTCATACTTTCTCCACCCTGTGAGGCCCCTTCTCCTTCCAGTTTTCACCCGACTCTCTCTGCTTGTTGGGTGGTAGAGTTCCCTTCATTAATGTGACTGCCATGGAAGCCCTTGTTCTTGCTTTCTGAAGAACATTTTTGGGCATTTCTCGTGAATTGTTTTTCACTTAATTAGATATATTTACTATTTAAAATATGTTAGATATAAATCCTTCATCCTGGTAAATGAACCTTTGTGCTCATATTACCTCTTTGCTCTTATGCCACCATTTACTTTTCCGGATCATTATGATCAATAACCCAGGTCTTACTTTATTTGATGATGTCTTTTTACAGCCTCTTCTTCAAGCAGGAGATGGAGCTGTCCTTAATTGGGCTTCAAAATGCTGGAAAAACTTCTCTAGTCAATGTTGTTGCAGTAAGTCCTTTTCTCTTAAACTATGTGATTGATTGAGAATGCTTCTGTTAGGTTTCATGAAACTGAAAATAATTAGAACTTATTTTTTTTCCACTTTTCACGTTGGCTAACATGGTAAACTAAATAAACTCAGAAGATTTTATTTTCCTTTACTAATTGCTGACTTTCTGGTCTTTATGTTGCCTCTAGACTGGTGGATATAGCGAGGATATGATTCCAACCGTGAGTTTGCCTTTTCTGTAATTCCTCTGTGCATGCTTTGTGTTTATCCATAGAATGTTTTTGTTAATGGAATATTCCACTTTACTTCTTCAGGTTGGGTTCAACATGAGAAAAGTTACAAAAGGGAATGTGACAATAAAGCTCTGGGATCTTGGCGGTCAACCTAGGTTCCGTAGCATGTGGGAGAGATATTGCCGAGCAGTGTCTGCTATTGTGTATGCAACTAGTCCTTAATGGAACCTTATTAATATTTCTTACCTGGAGTTCATACTCTCTCCATTTTTTCTTACGATTTTCTCATTCTCACTATCTCATCTAATGGTACCATGTGTTGTTGCCAATACTGATAAATATCCTTTCTATCAGTAACCTTTTTTTTTTTTTCTGGCTGAAATCAATCAGGGTTTTTTGTTGGCAAGCAAAAATAGGTATCATTTATTCTTTGTTAATATTTCATTCTACTTGTTTTCAAATGTTCCATCAAACTTACCTGTGTGTATTCAAGTTTCTTTCTAGTCACTTGTGTAAGGATTGATAGGGATATGCTCTTGTTGTAAATTCAGCTTTTATTTAAGTTTCTGTTTTTGTTCTTTGTGCATCATAAATTGCCTCATAATTTGAGGTTATTTTATGGAATTTTCATTAATTAAAAGGAAAATGAGGAGAATCTGAAATCATGTCTTTTTTTATGTGGGAAGCTGACAATGATGTTTGACCTCAAAACAAGTAATACAATTTCTTTCTGCTGTATTTCTTTTTGGCAGTTTGAAACCTGTATGGTACACATCCATGAGATAGTTTACAGGCTACCAGAATCATCAAAAAGAATATATAATTATACCAGGATAGCCTCAAACAACTCTTCCCTGTATCATTTGTGCAAGAAATCCCCCTTTTTGTCTGGGTTTTCCCTGTTGTCTATCCATACTGCTTGTTTTCTTGGAAAAATGATGGGCTTGTATCTCTTCAAGTTGTTCAAATCAACAGAATTAACATTTTCTGATTTTGCTGCAGGTATGTAGTGGATGCTGCTGATCCTGATAATATGAACATCTCAAAAAGCGAGCTCCATGACTTACTCAGCAAACCTTCACTTAGTGGAATACCGTTGCTCGTTCTTGGGAACAAGATTGACAAACCTGGAGCTCTTTCCAAACAGGCGTTCACTGATCAAATGTGAGATTCATGTTTTTTTTAATCTGCCTTTTTTTGTTTGTTTGTTTGTTATAGAGGTAAAAATATAGGTGGAAAAAGGCACTAGATTGCCTTTATGAATGGCCATGTATGAAGCCTATCTAAAACCTAAATAATCTTTCTTTTGTCCATGTTTCAAGAAGACCAGCCCCAACAACTGGATGATTAATAGAGTTGGCAGGACATGGCCCTCCTAAACGTATCATTCTTGTTTGTCTATGGGGAAATTCCCTTTTTTTCTTTTTCAACTTTTTGGAAGACAAAATATCTCCCCAAAAACCTTTTTTCTTCTATGTTTTCTGAAAATTATGCTTGTAACTCGTTACATGATAAGTAGTATATTGGAAAAGGGAAGCAACTGGAAAAGTTGTGTGTTGAGGAAATGTCTTATCCAAAGCTGAAGCAACGCCGTTTTTCTGAGGGGATTCTTGTATGTAACCTTCTACATTTTGCTTTGTGCAGGGGATTGAAGTCCATTGCCAACAGGGAAGTTTGCTGCTTCATGATATCATGCAAGAATTCGACCAACATTGACTCTGTTATTGACTGGCTTGTAAAGCACTCCAAGTCAACAAGCTAAGGAAAACTCTTAAGATTTCCATCCCTTGATCTGTTGGTTGTGTGCACTTTGGCTTGGTTATGGTTCATGGGTTTGTTGGTAGTGCAGTTTCCTTCTCTAATATCAATCTTGATTTCCATCCTTCAATCTGCTCCGCATATTATTGACATGAGGGTATCAGCTGGGTGATTTTTCTACCAGAAGTAAAATTAACAACGTTGATTGGATGGCCTATTGTCATGTAAAGTGTAGCCGAAATGTACTATATGTAATTGCTGAAACGCATCGTGGGTTTCTTGGATTGCGTATTTCGCTGCTTTATCTGAATGAGAGTTTGAGATATCTGGTCTACAATGGCTATTTTCATCTGTTGATTCTGGATTCAAAGCCAAGTTTGAACTGGCACTCTGTTACCTTCAAACCATCTAATCTGAACTCTTAAATATTTAGCAACTAAAGGCCCAAACATCTGATCTTCCTCTTCTATGTTGTATCACCTTGTGGCTTTGATATACAGTAATCTATGAGATGTGACAAACAGGTGAATTGGATGTGATTTCTAGGTTCACATGCATAAGGCAGAACATTTTCAGTCCATGCATACCACTGAATCATCCAAATAAGTCCACTTATACTAATTTTCCACTTGGCCAAGGGAGGCCAGGAGCCTTGGTGTCGCAGGGAAGATATCAACTCCGTGAGTGAGATCCATTATCAACAAACTCCAGCTCTCATAGCCGACCCCAAGACAGATAAAACTCTAACTCAAAGTATGTTTAGGCGCAATTCGCCATCTCAAGTCTTCCATTCTCTACTAGAATATTGGTCTATTTTCTCAACTTGGATACCATAGAACTATACTACCTTGTTTCCAAATGAACATGAACTATGCAAGATCACCTCACTCCCTTTTCCCAGATTCACAGATCCAAATATATTTACACATCAGGCAAGCCAATTAGAGCTCACATTACAGCGAAATCCAGTCCAGCAACCGATTCAATCACTGCCCATTGAGGAACTTGCAGTATATGTGATTTTTCAAAATCTGCATCAGTTAATAGCAATGATCACACGTATGAGATGGTATTTGACTCTAGAATGTACAAGACAATATTTTAATGAATCAATAAAGAGATTGTACATGTGCAGGAAATTTCTTAGGAAACAAAAATCATTGACCACCAGACATTAAATACACTGTGAAAGTGTAGAGTGTACATCTCCGGAAACTGGTTCATGTAAGTGCGGTCAGGTGAAGATTCGGCATCCTTGTTGCCAGAATAGAGATAAATCAGTAGGAAATATTTTACTCATATTTCCTCACAAGTAGGATTTTGAATCAGGATCAAGTGTAATCATGTTCAGGGATATAACGGAGAAAAAGATAGCTCACCATTGATTAACTGTCCTGCATTTCAATGCATTCTTTGCTGCTTGAGCAAAAACATGTGCTGCCTCTGCCTCAGCCTCTGCAGCTTCTGCCTCTCTAGCTGCTTCTTCAGCCTCTGCAATTGCAGCTTCTGCCTCAGCAACCGCTCTTGCAGCTGCTGCAGCTGCCTCCTGAGCAGTCATGGTCCTCACTCTCGATAGCTCTTCATCAATATGAGATTTCGTAAATATTTTAACCACTCTCTTTTCTGGTTTTGAAGATAATTTCTTGTTTCCATCCTGGAGAGACTTGGAAGCACCTTTTCTCCCTTCAGAGTATTTTGAATTCGGCGAAATCCGATAACGGTGCTTTACCTGTCAATAGAAACATTTTCAATGATACTGTACATTTCTGTGTCAAAGTATGTTTCAAATAATTTCATAGCAGAAAAAACCAAAATTTCAAAAATAGGCTGAGTCAACAAACAAACAAAATATGGAGGAAAATTAGATGGATCAGTTGAAAATCCTCCTTTTTCATGCGCATGGAAATGTCTGTTTCCCCCCCAAAAGTTACAGCCAACAAATTAAGTTACCTTGATCAGTTTTCCATTTGCTATCAGATGCTTTAGTTTTGCAGACAAAAGTTTTTTGAGGTTTGGTGGTGCCCAGTACTGATCCTGTGAATTAAAAAAATAAGTTATTGCATTCTGGAAAGTCTACAATCGCAGATGAGTGCTATAAGTCCTGGTCATATCTAAATTCACAAGTTCAACTTATCAAACTATTGGACTTGAATTGTCATAAAGATGCAATATCAGTGAATAAAATATATGGCCTTGAAAATGTGGAACATTTGTCAAGAGGTAGCCTGAACCCAGTATTTGTATATTGAGGAGGCTGAGATCCAGACGATACACAGGGTTAGCATAATAAAGGAATTCCTAGCAAATGTCTGCTAAGAGAAGACCCCAAAAAATTTAAGAGAGAAAGTAATCCTGCATATTTCTTCAGAAGATTATGCATAAAAAAACCAAATTTACCAGGCGAGGATTGTAAAAACAATGTATTCAAGAAGAAACACAGCAGAAGTCAAAATACTGTCATCCAAGTCATCATGCAAAAGAAAATCAATGCATGCTCCACTTTGACAGGCTGTAAGTTATTTTTTAACTTCTCAGTTAGGTGAGAAGAATGACACCTCAATATATGCAGCAATTGCTGCACGGTCAGAACCAGTTGGCTCCTTTAAGTTTGTAATGGCCTCAATAATGAGAATATCCAACCTGCATGTAAGTTCAAAATTTGAAATAAATCTTTTAAGGATATAGAGGATTAAGTAGTTAACATTCCTATATTATCTTCTGAAAGAGGAGTGTGGTTGAAGCATTAGGATAGTTACATTAGCCATTGCAGGAAAAAAACAATTTCATTATACAAACTCCTAGAATGTTTATTCTTCATTTGTGTCTTCAAACAATCAATTTGAACAGAAAAAAGATATCCAAGAAACATTTTCCATAGTGCGGGATTTTGTAAAGTAATAATTAACATTCAGGCAAAACACAATATTACATGAATAACTAAAATGTAAATGTGGAAAAGGAACATATTGAAAGAGGCCAGCTATATGGAACATCAAAGTGGAATCATCAAGCAATTACCATTGATGAGTGAGCATTTTCCAATATCTGAAATATATCATCACCCATATCTAATTTAAAAAAAAATATACAGAGAAACTTAAACACTGAATTTTAAAAATTGTCCTCATTCCTTGGTTGAGAACTGATCTACCTTTTCACACGTTCCTTTGTGACCACAGAATCCAATGCTTCACCAAATATTGTGAGTGGCCTGGCATCTGGAATTTCTTCATCAGCTTTAACAAATGTGCTAAGGGCCAAAGGGTTTGCATCATGCTTAGGCATTAATTGATTCTTTTTAAGGGCAGCAAGTCTAGCCTTCTGCCTTGAACCCCAGATAGCAGTTACATTTATATTTCTCCATTTGTCCTGTCCATAGTTGCAAGAGAGCATTGTGACAAAACCGGCACGAAAATCTTTCCCTGCAAAGCTATATTGGGAAATATCTCTTCCTGAATTTACTAAAACAGGCATTTCATAATGAATACAAAAAAAGTTACTTTTCATCCATAAACCTTGAGATCCACATTTGACCGCATTTGCAATACATCACTGAACTCAGGGTCTGTGAGTATCGTGCGCCATTTTCCAGCTCCATGTTTATGGACACCAGCTTTCAGGGCCGCCTCTTCTTCTGCTGTCCACTTCTGTTTAGGAGCACCCATTTATGGGCTTGTTGGATCTGAATGGATAATTTTAGACCTACAATAGCTTCACAAATACCCGACAGTCATTCAACGATCAAATATATCCATAACATTAATCTACATTAGGAATATAATAATCTATTTGAAGTTTAAGAAAAAAGAGGGAAAAACTATTTGCAGTAGCTGCCTAAACTATATAAACACATTCAGGACTCCAAATTCCAGATTGATCGTCTAATGAAACATTATATTCCAGAATTTTTTATCTCAGGATCGTATCAGTACCTCTCTATCAACTTGTATGACACATTTTGCTTCAAACAAACTATAAAGCACAACTACAGAAGAACTTTAAAATTCTCTACTTCAAAAGTGGAAAGAAATTGCTGGACTATCAGGTTTACCGCAATGCAAGATTTAAATTTTCTTAACCTAATAGACAGCTTGGTTGAGGAAAAAAACCTAACAAGACAGCAAAAACTTTAATAAGATGGTATGGACTACTCAATGTGAGCATGCAAAAGAATATTACACCGATAAAATCACCAAATATGCAATCACAGAGATAGAATCAGAGGATGGGATGATCTAAAATAGCTTATTTTGCTATTTCATTTATCTGAACATAATTCACGTCAAATCAAACTTCATAACAGGCTGAACTGGCTCTCAATGAAACAAGCAGAGAAACAGTAGCAATCAATGATATGGAGCAATCCAACATCATATCAACCGATCCCAGGCTAAAACAAGAGAGCCTTGTGAAGTTTCCTGTTTGCAATCAAAACCCGTTCACGGCAGACATTTCAGGTAAAACCAAGGCCGATTCATCTACGCCATAGGCAAGCACACATAAAGGAGCTAACCTGATTCAGGGAGAAACATCTAAATCGGACAATCAAAACGACATGGTTCAATTTTTTTCGTGCGGCTCTACAAAGGGCTTAATGCTTCGATTCCATTGCCATTGATGACAGCGAAGAAGAATAAAAAGGATAGCACAGAGACAGTAGCTGTACCTGATCAAAGATCTTCCATGGGAAATTGCTCGGCTCTGCAAAATATTTACAGAAATGTTTTCAGAATTAATGAAAAAGGTAGCAATTTTATACACAAAAGTGACAAAACACAATTTAGGTACGAAATATGAGCAAAAAAAAGAAGAAGAATCAGCCATGAATCTAGAAGAATGCGCCCAATAATTTTCATATTTACACATATTTCTCCATGTATTTGTTGCACTACTGTTGTTCGTCCTTCGAGGAGAAAGCATGCGAACCTTGGGCTGGCTTGCTAAGAGGAATAAGGAAGGACATATCTTTATATTCTGAAAAGTATTGTGGATGAAATGATGAATTATGCAAATATATTGGGGCCGGGACCAGAGCCCTTAATAGCAAATAAAAAAAGTTATTTTCCCCGTTCTCTTTTTCTCTCACATTCCATTTGAGCAGAACCATCTGACGGAATCACTGGTAAGCGGAAGTCGGAAATGGCGATGAGCTCAGTTCAGAGATTATCGAGGGGTGCGTGTGTGCTGCGGTCCGCATTTTCGAGGCATTTCTCAGGCGAATCGTTGGTGGAGATTAAGCCTGGTGAGATCGGCATGGTCTCTGGAATCCCGGAGGAACACCTTAAAAGGAGGGTATGGGATTGATCTTGTTTTATGCGCGAATAGCTCGGTGCTGCTTTGTTTATTTGTTCGATTCTGTGACATGGCTTAGCTTTATATTGGAATTTTTAGGATTCAATAAACTCGCTCGAATGATTCTTATGTGACGGCTAAGTCTTCTGCATAAATGTAGCTCTACAGGCTGAAGATTTGAATTTTCGGTGAAATTTTCAGTTATTGATTCACCTTTTATCAGATTGAATGTATCACGTGTTTGATGACCGGAACGGCTGTCAAGGTGTAGGCTATTTCATCATGCTTTTGATGAATTGGCATAACCGGTGGTTTATTCATAACAGTCTTTGCCTGGTTTTATTGAACATTGTATACACCTAGGTGATTCCTAACTAGGTTTATGAATTTGGAAATCTGGGCAAAGCCAAATCAGTCTGCTGAGTTGAACATATACTATTGGGAATAACATACTTCCAGTTATGCCTTTTTCTGTTCTCATTTTCATGTTTGATATAGTCCTTTCTCAAATTATGAAGACCTTATATTGGACATGACAGGTTGTGATATATTCACCTGCAAGGACCGCTAGTCAACAAGGATCTGGAAAAGTTGGGAGGTGGAAAATCAATTTCCTATCAACACAGAAGTAGGTCTCTGTCTATCTAACTTATACTCCTCAATGGACTTCTATGATATTTTTCTTCCATATTTTAAACATTTATTTCACATCTATTTCTTCAGCATTGCCCATATTGGGCATGCTTATGCTGGGTGTAACAGCAATTCCAGCAGGTCATTCAGGTGTAATTGCAAATTTCTAGATCCACTTGACCCCTCCATAATCCCTGACCCTGAAGTTACTCCTTGTGAATTTGCATGCTGATGGCTTCTTACTTCTAAATATATAATTATATGTATAGGCATCACCTAAAAAATTAAAATATGCAGAGAAGATGATCCTAAGTTATGGTGATTTTGATAGCCATTTTGGGCCTTTTTAGGTGTTGTAATGGAAACTCATATTATTCTTTCATAGGTGGGAGAATCCTCTGATGGGTTGGACATCTACAGGGGATCCTTATGCAAATGTCGGTGATGCTGGGCTTGGTTTTGATAGTGAAGCAGCTGCTAAAGATTTTGCTGAGAGACATGGCTGGGAATATGTGGTATGTATAGTGAAAATTCCCAGTGAACATCATAACTTGCATCAACATTATTTTATTTAATAGTTCCTAGAGGAATGAAGTACTTTGGAAAAATTCTTTGGCATATCCTAAATGGTATGTGCATCTTCTGAGTGTCTACTTTGGGAAGGTAAGTCATGGGCTCAACGAGAATCTGCTGTCTGATAAGTTATTATCATTTTTGAAGTTCTATTTGCAGCTTCTCTAAATTATGGTGCATAAAAGGTTGAGACTTCAGAATGAGTTTGTTGTGTTTCTTCTGTATTGCTCAATCTTGTACAGCAATAAGAGCCATATTCATAGTGCAGGCGATTCGGCATCACCTTTTTATGGCTTATTGGTGTTGAGGTGAATGTTTAGATGGGGTCAATTAAGTTTTGACACAGCATTCATGCTTGATCTGTTGTATTTTTCAGTTCACTACTTTGTCAAAGAGTGACTGTTTTACGTGTGAAAAAGGTGGAAATATATTGGATGGATTTCAATCAATATGTATGCTACATTGCTTGTGTCACTGTTATCAAGGTAGTACGCGGAAATAGAATTAATTTTACACCTGCTGCTGCCTTCCAAGCCCCATCTTCTGTGGAGGCGCTTCATGTTTTTTTAGATTGCTTGATATAGTTATAAACTTAAATGATTTTCTTGTTGGCCACCTCTTGCTGTTGATTGGTGATTACAATAATGTGGGCATCCTCAAAGAAAACTGCACCATAACCTTCTCTTATCAATGGCCTTTGTTGATGTAGTAACAGTAATAATTAACAACTATATTTCACCTGGTCTGCAGGTCAAGAAACGGCACACACCACTGCTTAAGGTATGACTTCTTCATCCTATTTAATATTATAATTGATTCTCCAGACAGATTCTATTTTTTTCTTTTTTTTCTGGGGATCCAACTCTTGTCATGAAGTGCACCATATATTGGCAATTAAAACATGTCCTGTTCTTGGAGCCACTGCTTCTGCACAATTGTTCTTTATCATTCATCCATATTTCTTATAAAAAGATACTGGGATTTTTAAATCAAGGCCTTTCTTTCTTTCTGCCCCCAACAATGGCATTCCTTGTGCTTTCTGATCCCTCTTACATTTTGATGGTTACTACAGCCGAAGGCATATGCTGACAACTTCAAATGGAAGGGTCCAGCGAAGTCCTGAGTAACTGATTGCGCTGAGATTTTTTTTTTTAATTTCAGATGGGGATTTGCTCCTTTAATTGATGTAATTTGGTTTGTGGAGATGTCAATTGACCCAATGGATTCTTTTTCTTGACAATAAATGTGAATGATCAGTTGTGTGTGCTTGGATCTTAAGCTTTATGACCAAAGCATATAGATCCAACTGATACACTCCTTTATCTCAGAATGTTGCCATATATGTCATGATGCCTCGCCCACTCTGCTCATAATTCACTGTGAAATGGAACAGCTTAATGGTTGAGAAAATTGTTGGGCAAAACTGCGGGGAGGCGGAGTTTCAGTGTATGATCATTCTTTTTACTGGCCTATATTGCTGTGGTTTCTTTCCTTGGTTAGCATGATGGTCAGAGGGTTCCTCCGGTCAACTATAATAAAATAGTTCATGGATATTCCATTGGCATATTATACTATAATATCTTCTTCTGGCAATAGATATTAAAATGCTTGGCTGGGACCACCGGTGACTGCCCGGCGGCAGCTATTGGCCAAAGCCAGCCCCAATGGAATACATTCCTAATTGTCGTTTCTTGTAAGTTGCACAATTATTAATTATTTATCTGAAGATATCATATTTTATATAAGTAGCTGAGCAAAATTCATACATTACAGAAAATTCTTAAATAAGATCAAAATTTTAAATAATATTTTATTTTTTACCTTAATTAAATATAGTAATAAAATTATATTAATTTTTAATTTAAATAATATTATAATATTTTTAACTCCGCTTAAAATAAAAGTCTAACATTAAATTTATTGTGTGTTGTTTAAATCATTATAAAAATATTATAGATTTATTCGAGTAATTATTTAAATGTTGGTATTTTATTTAAATAAAAATATATAAATTTTTATTTGAGATTTCTTTTTAAGGCTCGGGTAGTATGCAAAATCATTTAGGCAGTTTTATTGTTTTTTCTACTTTCAAATTTGCACTTATAACTTTTTTAAGTGAATAAATTATTTTTTTTATATTTTTATGACCATTATGTTTCCCGTATATTTCTCATTTTTCAATCATATTTTAAGTTCATCTACTAGCATTAATTTATTTTGTATTGAAAAATATAATACAGTAGTTTATTTTAATATTATTTTTGGTACATGAAAAATATTTTTTTGGTAATATATGGTATTTTATATATATATAAATTACATGTATGATAAATGAGTATATTATCAATGTATGAAATTAAGATAATTGTATAAGAAGATAAGGACAGAATAATTCGTATGATAAAAGGAATGTGAACTATGGGATCATACCGAAGGGGAGGGGATGTACCGTATTTTTTAAGACAGTCCCCTTTCCTTTTGGAGATGCGGTGATCTCTAGAAGGGCCCTTCTCGACCGTCTGGTCGTTGTGTTGTGAGTGGTCTTTGTCCGCTCAATTCCTAGATGCACGATCGTGGTTATTCGCTCTGGTGTAACTTAAAGAACAAGTTGAGTTTCCACGCTTACGGCCACTGTCGCCCGAGGTGGTCCCGGGCTGCTGAAGATATTCCCTTTCCATGTCATTGACTTGATCATGCTTAATTTATGCAGATACAAGTATCAAAGTTGCATTTTTTGGGCGAAGTAATGTGTCGTATTCACATTAATGCCCCCACCCACCTAGAAGTTACCGAATTAATATGTATAAAATTGATAATAGGGGCTTCAAAATTCTATAATTAAACATTAAAAAATAAATTATTCATTTCCACGTATTTGGAGCTGAGTGCTGACGCCTATATAATCTCTTCTCTGTCACCTACTTTCATTTCCTCCTCTGTAACATAAAGCGTACATAGGAACGAACTTCCGTCACCAAAAATGGAAACCAATTACTTCTTCGATTCCTCGGACTCCTCCCTCTCGTACCACTACCACCTCGGTGTCCCACCACCAGCACCAGCACCGGCGCCAACAACAACAACCTCGATCCAGAACTCCTTCAAACACCAACTGCCCACGTCGTCCTTGCACCGCTCTCTCCACTCCGTCCGCAAGCCCGTCCAGCCCAACAAACCCTGGAGCAGCAGCGGAAGCAGGAAGCCCACCTCTCTCCTCCCGCCGAACCCGACCCGCGTGTACAAGGTCGACCGCATGAAGTTCCGCGAGCTCGTCCAGATGCTCACCGGCACTGCAAGCTCCGCCGCCGCCGCCGCCGCCGCCGTATCCGACTCACAGCCCCGTCTCGTCCGCGAAGTGGCTCCGCCGCCGCTCGACCTCACCGCCTCCGCTCTCCCCGAGAAGAGTGCGGAAAGCAGCGCAGCTGCGAAGGTGAGCTCGCCCCTGTCGGCGCTGTACAGAAAGTTGATATCGGAGACGCTGCCGGACGCGAAGATGGCGAGCCACCATCGAGGGATGACCGACGACTCGGGGACTGTGTCGCTAGGGTTAGGGCTGTCTCCTTCTTCCTCGCTACCGTGGAGCTCAGTTCCTCTCCTAAGCCTAAGCCCAGGGAACTTTCTGTAGCGTAGCTTCTTAGGTGTATAACCCTTTCTCGTCTTTACAAGTTAAGCAAACTGGAAAATGGGCTTCTCGTTATACATCTCCCTGCCTGCGTCTCCTTTAGGTCAAATTTGTTCTGCTCGTTCTCTATCTGCAGATAAAATGAATATATGTTAAGCCTAAGCTGAAGCAGCCGACCCTCGTCGACTTTTCCTGGTTGGATTTCATGATGCTCACAATATATTGTGAACACGATGATTATAAGTCAAAGGAAAGAAATTCGACAACCGAATTAGTGGAAAAGCTTGACCATTGTGCATGCCCGCCGTATCTTGAGCCTTTCAATGCATTTATCGGGCGTGGAGTTCTCAATCGGATTATATTCAGCTCCACAATCCAGACCCACTTTCATGGAGGCTGTGGATATGTGGATGATGGAGCCATCAAAAATTTGAAGGAGACATCCTCCAACACCAGTCTCTACTTAGTACTAATCAAACACTTGAGTCATAAATGATTGATTATATACAAATGAAGGCAATCTCCCATGATCCCATCCCATCCTATCTATTGAAGATTGCCGGAGAGCCGCTCAAGCTTCAACCATATGAGACCCCCGAGGGAGAGCCTCGGCTTGTGATCCTTGATGCTGCCGCTCATGCTGATGGTGCTACTGGCCGACAATAGCCGAGGCGTGCTCCTCCCCGACGACGACTTATTAATCATCAGCACCGATCCACCGATCTCCTTCCTGATGAGCTCCAGGGTGCCCGGGTCGATCTCCTCCCCCGCAGCATCCATCACATAGAATGATCCGATCGCCCTATTACCACGAGTCCTTATCTCCGCCCTCGGTATTGACAGCCCGTTCTCTCGGAGCACTCGTGTCACCTCCGACAGCAGCCCTTTCCTGTTGTGGGTGCTGACATCCACCCTGAGTCCCTGCCAAATGTAGTTTCGGATCAGCTCAACATCCACAGAAGATTAAAAGAGCGGGAAACTGAAAGCTTGGGAGATAGGAAAGGAGAGGCATTTTACACGAGAGAGTCGTCCTTCGATGGCAGAGATGAGAGACTTGGTGAGCATACGCTTCTCGCTTTCTTCATTCAACGTGCAGCCATCCTTGTGCCTTATGAAGTACTCCTGTCAAGAGAGAAACCCACGGGCAGGCAGAAGATCAGCATATTGATTTCGTCTTATCAGAAACTTCACTTATTACTTCTGCTACTTGATTGGCCATGATACCTTCGGACCTCAGGGCAGCATGAGACACCACATAATCCATGTCCGTAATAGCACAGACAGTGTCGAAGAGAAGCTTCGGCCGATCCCTGCTCTTGATATTCACGACGGAGTACCCCTTCCCTTTCCATCCCTCGATCGAGACGTGCGGTTCATCACACTCCTGAGAGGAGCAGGCCTGTTCTTCTTGGCGGCAGCTACAGCCGCACCGCTGGTAATCCCCACCGACAAACATGAGCTGGTGGAGCCGCCGTTCTGTGTGGGTCCGGCCGACCACAGGGTCCATGACCCTCACGCTCGGCCGCTCGTCCACCCCAGCCGCCCTGCTGTGGTAGTGATGGTGGTGGTGGGCCTCCATCACATTCTCGAGCTGCACCTCTATCCGGGTCAGGTGGTTCGGGTCCACTATCGGCCTGCCGATGTTCGCCCCATCATCCACGTAGATTACGCAGGCAGTCCGGCCGTTGTGGGTCCAGGCCTCAGCAGCCGCGATATGGCAATCCAGTTCCGCCAGCACGGCGGAGATCTCAGAAAGTAGCCCAGGCCGGTCCATGCCAGACATTTCAAGGATCGTGTGCTCGGTTGACACGTGACGGGACTTGAATCGGTCCGCCACCCTCTGGAGGCCCTCATTCCTAGTAGCACCAAGTGCCTGTTAAATGAACACTACGAAAGTTAAGATCAACCACATGTTCATTTTTAGCGGACCCAGCCAAACCAGACTATTCCCAGGCTAAAACCGGCTAGTCCAAGGCAGTACCTGTTGGATGTAATGTATGAGACCCTCATCGGTGAGTTTGTTCCCAAGCTGATCCGTCACGTGAAACACTGAGCTCAGCCATGCAATGAAAGCAATCGCACATGAATTGATCCCTTCTTTTTTACACTGACTATTAATATAAGCAATCGCACATGACTAAACTTGCAGTAGGGAGTTAGGTGAACACACCGTCCATGAACCATCTGCCATCGGAGGAAATGTAGGACTTGGAGATGACAAGGTCGAGGTCCGTCAACACCTGCACCATCTCCAACAGAATACCATCCTTGTTGGCACTATCCACCTGAAGAAAAAAGAACCAAAAATCACTCAAATCTCAAGATCCTGAACACCAATTTCACATATGCCCCCACATACTGACAGATTCGTCGTCTACCCTTTGCCTTGAGTTTCCCAGTTTTTAGAGACTTGGCTAGATTCCTAGACCCGACGTCAGACCCACTACGTGTTGATTAACATATGAAAAATGACTGGATCATACATCCATATGGAAGTGAGTGGCTTCACATGACATGCTAGCCCGGTTGTTATATTTTATTGAGCGAATCCACTTTAAGTCGATGGTATCCGCCAGCAATGTTCGATTTGACGACTATGGGCAGAATCTGGGTGACTGAGGACCCGCACTTTTTGTGTGGAGGCCGCTGACACGAAAGTGGACGATGTTTCCCAGCAATAGTCTAATCTTATCAACCCGCCCGCCAAAGTTGGATTAGTTTATTCAAGGCAGTGGGATTACAGTAGTTACAACATATTATATAATAAACTAATTCAATTAGTTCATTAATCAGCTGATTAAGTGATCGAACTGACCTTCACAAGAGTGCAGTCCTGGTAGGTCTCATTGTCGATGCAAACCCTGCAATACCAACTAACGTGATTGATAAACTGTGTAGTTCTTCGATCAAAAAAACATGAAAATTAATGCACATGGACAAGACAGTTTCATCGCACTCAAGTTGCCTGAGCAGTAATTATGGAGCCCAGACCCGAAGGTGATAATGATTTAGAGGGGAAGTGAAATCAACGAACAATCAAGGAGGAACAAGGAAACTGATACGCACCTGGGTGGATAAATTCTCTCTATGAGCGACTCGTAATTCGCATCGATGTAGGGTTTGTACGCAATCTCCATCATATTTGTTTGCTCCGGACCACCTCGAGTCGTAGTTCATATGCCTGGAAACACGACGACCAAGGCTAATCTTGAAGAGAATCGGACAAAGGAAACATCAAAATCAAACATATTGATGTGTGTATATATATATATACATGCCATGCCAATCAAAACCTATGCTCAAAAACAAAGAAATTTCATCATTGTCTTTTGAAATGAGACAGGAAGAGGCAAGAGGTCGAGAGCTTTGGTGAGATGGGAAGAGAACGACAGGTCGAAGACAGAACACAGTGAAGCAGCGGAGAAATTGATGGAGAAAAGGATAGCAGTCCAAGGAGAGAAGGACGAAACCGCCAGAGCTGATGCAATCGATAGAGGTCGAGTGGCGGGACATGATCAAAGCAAATACCTGAGAAATTGGAAAGGCCGGGGTGACAAATACCTGAAAATTCGATGTTTTATAAATGCTCCATGGTGATGTAGATTTTACATGGGCGGACGGAGGAGGAAAGGCAGAAGGTGAAAGAGGTATGGGGACACGCGTCGTCTGAGATTGATCGGTCAAGCGTTTCCCTGCTGTCCTTTGGAGAGAAAATTACCACGGAGGTCGGAAGGATATAGCTTTGAGAGAGAGAGAGAGAGGTGGAACGACGAAGGAGCTCTCTAGTGGAAAGCCAGACGTAGTATATGAACCGGTTCCGGTTCAATTAATTAATGAAGAACGGCCTAAACAACCATACCTAAAAATAGAAACTTTAGGCTTTTTGTTTTTTTGCTCATTCTTCATTTTTATTTCTTATTTCCTTTTTTTTCATGAGGCAAATCTGCAAAAGTTTGACCAATATTACTTCTTTACTTTCATTTACCGTATGCAATAAATACCCCACTTTTTAACGTATTTGGAATGAATATGTTATTTAATACTTAAATTATTTTAATATATTTATTTATTGTTTATAATATTATTTTTATTTATTTGTATTATTATATAATTTAAATAAATTTATATATTAATAATATTTTATATAAAATTATATAATATAAATATATAATAAAAATATTATATATTAAAACTTAACGATAAAAAATATTTAATATAATTTAATTATATATATTAATTAATTATTTATTTAATTTAATTAAAATAATATATTTTTATTTCTAATTTATTAATTAATAATAATTCAATTTAGTTCAATTACATTATTAAAAAATTTTAACACATTTAAATTTATCATTTTACTTCTCCTTCAATACATTATAACAAATCAACATAAAATCACTATAAATCAATCAATACAAACACAACCTAAATTAGAGTTAGTTGTTGTATGGAGATTCGAATAATACAGATTATTTTGATAGAAATAATATTAAAATCTCAAAATTAATATCAAATTAATATTTATTTTTTCAAAATCACTCAAATTAGATGAATATTAAAATTTTAAGTTAAAAGTATAAATAAATTAATTAAAAAAATGAAATCCCATCTAAAGTTCACATGAGTTGACCTTCTTCTTTCTCGCACCCCTGCTCTATGCTAATTTTTGGCGTTGGATGTGCCATCCTAATCAATGCAAAGCTTATGATTTTTTTATGGTCTGATGATAAAAAGGCACACCCTAACAAATTTTGTTAATGAGATTCCCAAATATCAAATCAAAATGTAAGACGGAGTTGAACCAAAATTAGAAACCAAATATCAATAGTAACTGATTCTAAATATAAAATTAGAAATTAGTTAAATTCGATTAAATTAAAATTAAAAAATTACTTGATAAAAATGAAAAATAATAAAATATTTCCTAAAAAAACTAAAATTTAAATCGAGATTTAAATTATTAAATATATATATATATTATATGATAAAAATTAATTTTAAGATATAAAGTGCAAATAAATATTTTAGAAAAATAATCGAGACAACTCAGAAGCACCGAAATATGATCAAACCTATCAATAGAACGAATCGATGAACATTCAACCATTTAACAAACGGGAGACGTGTGTCCTATAGTGCCACATGCGCGTGAGGATCACGTGCAAGTTCTTCTTAACACAAAATAACACAATTTTTTTAAAGAATATAATAAACTTAATTTGAATAAAAAATCAAAGTTGAACGGGTAAAAAACAAATTAAAAATATTTTAAACTTAGTAAAAGTAAGTTAGACAAAATAAACATCAGATTAATAATAGATGATGAGTAAGTTCAATTGAATTAAAATCGGGTTAAATTAGATAGAATTAAATTAAAAATGATAAATGATTAATTAGATAGATATGAAATTGTAAATAAATGTTAAATTAAATTGTATAAATAATAAAAAATATTTATTTGTTTAAAAATTAATGATTAAGGAAAAAAATTACTATGTTAGAATAATGCGAATGAAAATTTGATTAGAAGTGAGAATTAAATAAATGAGAGGTAGAATTATATCGAATGCATATTTAAATTCTAAAATAACCCAACAAAAAAAATATGGTAATTTTGATATATAAGTAACAAAAAAGTAAATTTGAACAAACTCAGGTTAATACAATTAAATTCATTAAAAATTTATTAGAATCTAAACGCCTCTTGCAAACTCTTCTAATGAAGAGTTGCCCTCCATTGCAAGTTCCAGTGCCGCCCTCCATTGCGAATCTCAACCAAGCCTTCTATCATGTGTAATCCTGATTTCTGGTTGGATTTGCAACTTAGCATATCTATTTAATCTAATCGATTTATTTGTTAGATATGAAGTAACATTATCTCGATTTTACAAGTATTATTGTAAATAAAAGTGAACTTTAAACTAATAATAAAATTTATTAGAATATTTTTTAAAAAGTATTTATTTGAAATTGCAAAATAAATTTAATAAAAAATACTAAAATTAATTACTGAATTTAAGATATAAACATCCGTAGCTTTGGACGTGGCTCTTAATAATACATTTGAGTTCTATGTATATTATGATAAATCTTCAAGTCTTGTTTAGATGTAACTCTTCTGGTTGGCTTCTAATGATATCCTTTTTCTTACTATGTTGCTGTCACCTTCACTCTATTAAAGAGATTTTCCCTATGTTCTATATCTTCAAGGAATATCATAAGAGATGTATCAATTTCTCTGTATTTAATTTATCTGCCAATTATTGTATCTCACACTGTGCCGCCGCTTCCTTCTCCAATGGTTTCCTAGCTTCTTGAGAAGCTTGTGGCCTTTTTTTTTGGTTCTATAAAAGGAGATCTTCATATTATGGTAAGCATCACTCTCACTTTCTCAGTTTGTGTTCAACATCTTCTGTTCCTTCATTCCTTCATTTTCTATTTTGTTCTCAAGGTAATCTTCAAATTTTCTTTTATACATTAATCAAACTTACCAAAAATATCACTTATAATTAGTGGGCAGTCTTTTGTAGGCTATGTGACTAGACCTGATATTATGTATTTAGTGAGTCTTATTAGCAGTTTTATGGAAAAACCAAATGAATAACACCTATAAGTAACAAAAACAATATTCAAATACCTAAAATGAACGCATTACATGAGATTATTTTATAAGAAAAATGAAACACCGCTGGCTATACTGACAATAATTTTGTAGGAACTCTGAATAACCAAAGAGTACATCTAGATATACTTTCATGTGTAGAAACAACTGCATTTGATGGATGCCAAAAATGTAACCTTAGTAGCAATATCTAATATAGCAGTAAATGTGAGGTGGTATGACTATTAAACTTACTTGAACAATTAGAAGAAAAACAAGTAATTGCTAAAAAAATCATGCGTGACAATCTGTCTACTTTAAATCTTTCAAAAAAATCCAATATTAATGATAGGTACAAACATATAGATGTAGGTATCATTAAATCAAAGAATTAGTACAATAAAAAACTAATTGATTAATGTCCCAATTTTTTGATGCACCTAATGCTAATAAAACAATCTTATAGTGTCCATTTTTGCAATAGGTACAAAAATAAAGTAAATACCATAGTTTTGTTTTTATCTTTTGCTATAAGTTATATATATTAATTTAACAGATTTAGTTTAATTTTATATATTTATTTTACTTGTATGGGTTTGATTCTAATTTTGTAAATTTAGAGATTTTATTTTTTATTATATATTTAATCTAATTATCCATAACATCTATTAAACATTTATATATTTTGACTTAATCATAATATATAACTTTTTTTAATAATTTCATAGCTTATAGTTAAATCGATAAATTAATTTTCCCAAAATTTGAGTTGTTGGCCGATAATTATCTGGTTTTTTCTAGCCATTCGAATTGGAGTCATACCCGACGTTGTGTGCACATGACGTGATGTGTTGGCCGATTTACAATGTATCAAACTAGTTTTCGACAAATTTCTTAGTCGATTAAGTGATATTTGGCCTACTTCACTTATTTTCTGACCGATTCTTAAGAAAATAAAAATAACTAAAAATTATATATTTAATTTCCTATTTAATAGATATAAGAACCGACTCATTTGAATTTGTTTAATACCCTAAAAAAATTGTGCAGTTTTATCACTACAAGTCAATTAAATTGATTTCGGCCAAGGCCAATTAACATTTGATTAAACTCGTTATTTGATGTGAATCTGACAAAAAGTCTATAAATTCATAAGTTCAATCAACCGAACCTGCAATGTAGCTGAACAGTTTGTCACTAAATAGGATAAATAATTATTTGAGACTAAAATAGGGCTCAATGATAAGGTTAATGGCTAAAATATTCAAATGTGTTTTATATGAGCTTATTAAAAAGATTGCAGAAAATTTAAGAGTTTAAGAAATGTTCACGAGAAGAAAGCCCAATTAAAGAGTATAAGAAAAGTGCCGGAGAAGGTAAAAACTTAATTAATGAGTAAAGATTTATTAATATAATAAATGTTATAGGATATTAAATAATAATATTAGATATTTAATTAGTTAAATTTATATTTTTAAAGTAGTTATTAAAATATCCTATATATTTATATTAGATATTGTTGATATGTAAATATAAGATATATTTTTCTTATTTTTAAGCAATTCGGTTGTTATATGTGGATATAAAAGGTATACTGTACGATATTGGAAGAAAAACACTTTTTAATTTTAATATTGTAAGATTTTATCTTATTTTTATCTTTAAATAGCTTTTAAACTTAATTAAAAAAATAAAAACTTATCACCCGATATTTTTTAAAAGTTCTAATTATATTATTTGGGTGTAATATATATATATATATATCATATATTTTGTTTTTCAACTAATAAGGTATACTCTATTTTTTTATACTTAATTAGTAAAATTTTTATAATAGTTACTATATTTAGTGTATAGTAATATTGGTGGGTTCGAATTATTGAATTTAAAATACTCTATTTTTATAATTGTTTATATCTCTAAAAAATGAGAGTATTTTCGTGAAAATCGGTTTAATTTTTGTACGATTTTCACTTATCCGTAGTACATATCATAAAAATTAAATATATGTATAAATAATTTATTTTTAGATAAATTATAGTATATTTCGAATTTAATGGTATAATTATATTAAATTATAAAAGAAATAAAGAATTTATTAACAGGGAGTTTCAATATTGAGTATAATAGTATTTATTCGAATTATTACTAAGAACAACATGGGGATTGGATATATGTCTCAGCAAGAAGTTTCAGCTTCGAGTATTGATTTAAGATGTAGGAAGTAGTACTGAAGGTGGACTATTTAGATGACAGTTGAGAAAGGGTGAGAACAAAAGCTATATCAAATGAACTCCATTAGCTGAAAAGATACTCCGAACGACTAAGCGGACATGTATCATACACAGCCTCCAAATCTGCCATAAACCAAAGCCCGCCAAGAATTCAAAGGAATGTACAGATTTGCCGATGAAAGGCCCAGGAAATCGGGGTGGTGCAGATTAAGAAGAGAAGCCCAATAAATGAAGTCATATTGGAGCGCTTTACTCCACGGATAAGCTAAAGGGAGAAGGGAAATGCTCACACGACGGCTCCGATCACCATCGGAAACCACAGGAACCTGGTTCTTCTCAACATCGAGCGACAGTTTTTTTCCGTCAGAGGATTAGTCGCAGCTACGTTGTTCTCTTTGCAGGCTAATTCATGTTCTTGATTTCGTCGGGGGCTCCAAGAAGACAGAGGGGGTTTACTTTTGGATTAGAGATTCCAATCCTAACAGCAAACTTACGGGGCGTGATGATAGATGTCTGTTGGGTTAGGTTCGGTGTATTCGTTATTGAATATGAAAGTGCAAATACTCTAAAATGGATACGTTTAGATCAATACTATGATGGTCATCATTTTTACCTTCCAAAATAAAGAAAACCATTAATGTAGAAAGGTGAGGAAGAAGCAAAGGTGCAATGGAATCTCGCCCATGAGGGCCAAAGCCAAACTGACCAACTTGTAAGATGGAGGCTTAATGGCTTATCGTTAATGGGGTGTCTCCATCATGGGGGACTAAACTGATCAACTTTAGATCAAAGAATGATTACGGAGTTTCTCAACATGACACCATATGGTTTGATCAGTTGGATATATCAGATAATAGGTTGGCTTGGGAGTAGTTGAGTGAAAGCATGCTGCAGCTCATGCCATGGTGGCTTTTACTTCGATCTTTGCAATATGGCTAGATTTAAAACTAGTAGCTGATTGTTTTCTTATTTATTTTTCCTGTTCATCTATTCTTCTCAAACTAGTACGCTTTTTTAAGTTGCAATCCAAAAAGGAGAAAGGAAAAGGGAGCAAAGGTTTGACAAAGAAACAAACGGAGGGATTAAAGGTGAAACGAAGAGACTAGAGAGAGAGAGAGGGACCCTTCTATTTATCGAGCCACCCTTCTATGTTGGGGCATACGACAAAAGCTACTTAGAATGAATGTCGGGAGTCATGCATGTGGACCCGTTTCACGTGGTGTAAAAGTTACAATTAGATCATATTGCCATATAGCATGGTAGATTATTGTTGAGACAATGACTGCATCTCGGCCTTATAAGTTGAAAGGTACCAAGATTTAATAAATTAGACTTTTAGGTTAATACTAATTTTACCTCTTATAACATTAATATAATTGAATAAGTAAGAAAAAGAAAAATATATAATATAGTCGTAACAAATAAATAAAATATAAAAATATTATTTTCTTATAAAAAGAATGGATATAATCTCATTCTTATACAATTTCTCTCCCTCATAAAGTTTGTTCTTCCATATATATATATATATAACTAATAGTCTTCCAATATATTAGACATGTACATGTACACGTGAGGCCAAAGCCTTTTTCTTTAGATTAATTTCTTCGTGATTAAGCTTTAGGAGGTATTCTTTTGGGTTGGTGGATCCCATTTCTCCTTCTCAAAACTTGGAAGGCCAAACCCTAGCCCATTGATGATCAGCCTCAACCTTCAAAAGCATGTCAAAAGCCAAGTGAGTTTAGGGATTATAAAGTTCAGATCCATTTTCCAGTTCAAGAATAAACATTGATACTCAATTTTAGTATAAACTTATAACTACACTTTTAAAGTGAAATCATATTATGGAGACCTGGTCCTGCTAGTTACCGTTCCTATCTATGATTTGGGGATTTCCAGGGTGCCCACAAGGCTATATTAGCAAGGACTAAATTCCCATCCAAAATCCCATTTCTGTCTAATCCGCCCACCAAAAGTTGACGAACGGTGGTCGATAATAGATTCATGTTCCGGTGGTCTCGTATCGAGATCAGATCAGAATATATGTATGCCTTTTTATGATCTCTCTAGTGTTTTTCTTATATTGGGTCCCATCCCACGTTACAACCCCTTTAGGCTTGTCCATAAATATGACTCCACTATGTTCCATATCTCTTCCCTTTGGTTTCTCCTTCCTTCCTTCCTTCCTTCCTTCACACGATCACAAGAATTTTCCCCACTTACGCCACCACCATGCTCGATCTGTTCTTCGAGAACGAGTACACTCCCTGGGTTTGGCAGGACATATTCCCGGAGCCGATCCTCCCACCCCTCGTTCCTATTATAACAAGTCCAGATAGTCTAGACAGCCGCAACCCTAGACCACCCATGAGCCAGTCCAACAATGGCTCCCACAATAATCACGCCGTAAAGTCGTGGAAGGCGGGGGAGGATGAAAGGAAGAGGAGGCGGAAGGCATCGAACCGGGAGTCAGCCAAGCGGTCGAGGATGCGTAAAAAGCAGTATACCGAAAACCTGATGAACGAGGCGACCCGGCTCGGAGTCGTGAACCGGGAACTCTTGAATTATCTGAAAGTGATCTCTCATCGCACTCAGCTTCTGCGGGTGGAAAACGATCAGCTTCATGCCGAAAGCACTCTTCTCCAGCGGGACCTGATCAAAATGAAGCACCACGTCGTCATGGGAATGCTGCTGCCATCATCTTCTACTTGCTGCATGCTGTCTCCCATCGACCCTGAGCAAGTGATAGAATTTACATGAACCGATGAATTTAAACAGATACTCACAGGGACAATCTATAAATATTTAATACATATATTTGTTGTACATTTTGTTTTATGGAGATTTGATGTACTTTTGGAGAATAGTGGGAGGTACCAACGTATATGTACAAATATTATATGTGCCCACAAGCCATTTCCAATAAATTTACATATTAGAGTTTATGGGAATGGTAAGGGTTAAAGCACTTGTTTATTTCATATAATGCACTTTTAAAAAGTCCCTTCTAGTATGGAGCTGGGAAACAAATGTAAAAGCTTAATACATGATTTAAGATTCTGTCAAAAAGAAAAGATATGGGCTAATTTGATATTTCAGTCCAAAAAGGGGGTCTATAACATATTGTACAAAAGTGCATTGACACAGTCCTCCACAAGTTCAAATCAGGCAACCCTACTAAGAAGGATAAGTAATCTGCCTTTGTATTCTAAACCAAGTAATAAAAGCAGCTCTTACTATGGAACAGGCCAGGCGCCATATGATGCCATAACACTCCCACTTCAGTGTCAATTCTTCTCCATGATCGAGTCCCTTATGCTGGCCACGCATTCTCACTTTTGGATATTCCATTCCACTCAAAGGCATATAATATACAATCTCAGACACCGATAATGAGCTGGCGTTCCATATGATATGCATATTGTATTCATGAAATTGACAAAACTTGTATGATATAGTTAGACCTCTAAAATTGGAACAACCAACATTATTTTTCTTTGTCATGCTGTATGATTGCCTATTTTTGGGTTTTCTAGCCAATGTCATGCCTACATTATGAACTTGTTGGGGAGTGACTTGACATCATAATGTCATTATCCCAAACACCAAACACTCTCTCTAATTTTTAGCAATGAGTTACCTTTGATCCAAGAAGAATTTCTTTGATATATCTAACTTGTAGTTGGATATGACAAAGGTGAAAATGTCTATGTTGAGAGAAGTAATTTCTTAATGTAGAGTCGTGTCTTGAATCTATATTAGTCCAATGAGTTTGTGGACACATCACCGCTTGACCCAAAAGAAAGGAAAGTCGTATATAGATTTGCATGATATTTGTTATATGTGATGAGGTATGAAGACGAACATATTTATAAGTGGGCGGTGCAATAATGCATTAGAGTATTAAAATGAGGTATGAAGATGAACATGTACGGGGACCCAGCCATTATAAAAAAAGTTTGGGATACATTTTTTAGTGTCTCATTAACATCTTATCCTTCTAGCTAAAAAGCATTTTGAATCTTTGATATGTTTTCTTCCCCTTTCCTATCCTTTCTTCACTACTAAGTCACTAAAGAGTACCTATCCACCCCAAAATAATAATCCATCAAAAAGTCAGTAAGGGAACCTTGAAAAAGAAAAATAAAATGATATGGTACTTTCACTTGTCATAGTAGTGATGATACACTTTTAATTTTCCATCCATTTGATCCGATTTTAGCTGCTAAAACTTTACACAATTATCCATTTTTTTAAAATTTTGTGTGACATATCTATCATTCATTAAATGTTACTTTAAATTTGTGATTGATACTATTCTATAATATCGAAAATAAAATAATACTTAAAATTTTATTTAAATATTTAATTATTTTTTATTATTCAAATTATATAAAGATAAATATAAATTTATAAATAATTATTTCAAGTGAATAATATCTTGTAAGATATTCTACTATTATGTTATTGTTGTTTCCCCATTAAAAGTTGACTATTTTAATTTTTTGTCATATTAGTAACACTAAGTAGAATTAAAATACCGTATAAATTACTATATGTGTTATGTAAACCATTAGAGCCATTTTGAACTTGTACTTTTTAGATGGGTGGTGTATGGATTCCCAAATATCAAATTAATTCACTAGGAATATATTATATATCATACACCTAAACTTTAAATACTAATTCAAATTATTGAAATCACTATAGGGCAAACTTATACTCTTATATTTAAATTATCATCTTAATTTTTTTTCCTAAGTAAAAACTTCATAATTAAATAAAAGTAAGATCATATAAATTTATAATGAGTAATTTGTTAGATATTGCACCATATCTTTTATAACTAATAATAATATTAAGTCTATTTTTTGGATTGAGTAATTTAGAGGTGATTTTAAACCAATTCAAACCTCTAAAAAAAATTAAATAAATGAGTGATTCGTTCCCTATTACAAATCACTTCCCTTCCAATCCCATCAATCAAGACATATTGTAAGCACAAGCACATCTACCTAACATTTAAAATTTTATAACATAAGAGTTTTATCTTATAAATGGTGATAAATATGATTCATGTAATTGATGATTCATACTAATATACATACATATATGGAAAAAGGGGATAAGTCTTTTTTTTTCTTGTTTTCAAATTTCAAATTTCAAATAAAATACTTTATCTTTTATTGAAATTTAAAAAATAAATTTTAAACATCTTTAGTTTCAAGACAATAACTTTTTGAGTAATTCTTAAATAAAAACATTTTTTTGCTATCATATGATTTTAACATTTTGGAGTTTACTCAAATAGGATTATATCACTTTGCAGGTTATCTTACTTTGCAGGTTATCTTAGCTAGGTTACAACATTTTTCACATGTTGCTTTCATATTAGTCAACAAGTGGATGTATCACATATAAAATTAAATTTATGGTACATAATTTTATTCGAGATATTATGATTTTAATGGAGTATTATGCAAAATATTAGTCCTTAATTTTTTTAATATTTCTCATAAAACTTTAGGCATTATTTTATATTTCAACATTTTTGTAGGCACTCTACCTTGTTTTGGGCTATGATGATGGGCTTCTTATATACTCAAAACATTAGAATGAGATTTCAATACTATTTTACTTTAATTGTATTAAAATAGTTGATATTAGTGAAAGATCAATGAGGATTCTTTAATTATTTATGATAAATACTTATTAATAATAGTAAAAATATAATTTAGTGAGATATAATAATTTATTCCAATAATTAATAAAATTAATTTTTAAATATTATTCTAATTTTATTATTTTAATTCATTGCTATCAAAATAATTTCAAGAAAATTTGAGGAGATTATACTTTTTTCTTTATAGCTAATCACGGTTCCATGTCCAATTTTAGTTGGCTATTAAATTTTTGATATTCTTTTTTAGTGTGAAAATTAGGTTTCACATTTAATTTAATTGAATTAACAATTTCTTCTACTCAAAACCCTTTTTAATTGCATTGCCTTTTTCATAAATAAACTGCTTTTATGGATTAAATAAAACTTACATAATCATTATATGTGATGCCATTCGGTTATAATGTAGTGAAATTGATAAATTGTATTAGAGTATATTGTTAGCTACTGATGATGCCATCGATGAAATAATTGTTTATTTGAAACAAATGTTTTAGTTTGATAATATTTATTGAACTATTTGATTGACAATTTTAAAATAATTAATTTTAAATCAATTATTGGACCATTATATAAACTTGAAAGGTATATTGTGTGATTTTTGAAAATATTAAGGAAAAAAATTCATTTTCTACCATATTTTTATCTCATTTTTGCTAGATCATTGTTATACACCTAATTTTGTGATTTAATTATTTATTAATCTCACTTTATATTAAATTATTTTTATATTTTTCTTGTAAAATAGTATTAACTTTACTATATATTTTAAAAAAATTTACAAATTATCTGTAGCAACATTTTATAAAACGATAAATATTAATTAAATCAGTTCAACTTAACTTGAAATAAAAAAATAATACTCACAAATTATTTCAAGTATTTTATCGCAAAAATGGTTTGTAATTCACTTTTACCGTTGTTTTTAAGTATTTATATTTTTTTCAAATAATATATAAATATTATTAAAATATTTAAAATATTTTATAATTTGTCTATATTAATATATCTCATAATATACGTAATTTTCTAAAATTATAATTTTATCCCTAAAATAAATTAACAAATCTATTTTTACTAATATTTACTCAATTTTATTTTTAAAATAAAATTTACTCAAATTTTTCTAAATCACTTAAATCTATTTTCTTCAAAAAAATCACATTAAAAACACTTACATTTGTAAAATTATAATTTTATCTTTTTTTTTAAAAAAATTATATTTTTCCCCTTTAATTTTTCAAAATTATTACTTTCAATAACATTTAACAAGACAAAAAATTTTACCCAATGATCCAAAATGAATATTTTACCCCCTTCTAGCTAAAAAATGATATATTTACCCATTTATTTTATAATTACATTTCTGTTCTGGTTCCCTAAACTAAATTACTTTATATTTACAAAAAAATGATAATTTTATATGTATTAGGTACAAAATAATAATTTTTATCTTTTATTTATAAAAAAATAACAATTTTATCCATAAATTCTCGAAAATCATTTTTTATATCTCATTTTTTCCGGAAACCACCGCCTACCTCTTAGCTTTCCCTAAAAATTATTTCCCAAATTTTCCTATTTATGTAAACTAGCCTTTAATCTTTTTAAAATTTACACTTTATTCCCTAAAATTTTAAAACAACTCAAACCAACTTCAAATTTTATAAATCTACCGCAAATAGTTTTATTTATTTACTAAAAGCTTGTAGAAGGAGTTGTGGTGTCTTACCCATAAAAATTTGACCGAATTTTTTTATTTTCTAAAAATGGTCAATCGAGCTATCAAAAAATTTGTCGAAAATATTAATCGGAGAGTGCACCACCAAAAGACTTGTTATGTTGTGGTGATCGACCAAGTAGTAGTTGGATATAGGTAAGTTTTGGCCTCAAACAGTTACGCCAAAGTTCTAGAATAAATCCATCATTAGAAATCAGCTCGAGGTGACTAAAAAATACCTTGCGAGAGATCGACCAATATTTGTGGGAGATGGAGTAGATGAATGAGGTTATTTTGATACTTGTGTTGACTAGAGTAGTGGATAGAGGTGACCTAATTTGGTATTGAAAGGGTTACGGCGAGACATATATTTTCTCTCGTACAAATCGAGTTAAGTCTCAACCGAGTGTAACCCGATTTTAATGTCGAAGTTCGATAACAACCCACCACATTCACTTGATACTATAATTATGAGTACACTCATTAAAATAGTATATAAAACCTAGAATTTAAATAAAATATTTACGATTTTTTACGAAAATTAAATATTTTCCTCCGATAGGATAGTGTTGCCAAAAACTTCTAAAAAATCTTGGGAATGTAATAATATTAAAACAATCCCATATGTATAATATTAAAATATTCGTGCACACACTATTAGTTTCATATCTCTATGTATAATATTATTTTTTAATATCTTGGAAAGCGTAATTTTTCACGTATTTGTACTATAACTTTCACTCTATAAATAAAATTATATAAATAAGGTATGATTTAATTTTTTCGGGTAACTATAATATAGTCCCATAATATTTTTAAAAAATATGATTTTTTTCATCATGTAATTCACAGGACTACTAACCCATTTGTATGAATCCTTTACACAATATTCAAAATTTTTATTTCATTATTTGATTATATTTATAATAATTCACAAAGTATTTCACTATACACTACTTTTTATTTGTTTAAATTTTTAGTACTTAAACTTTCTAAAATTACCAAAATACCTTACCCTTTCCACTTAACTATTTTAAAACTTAAAACTTTTCTGTATCTTTATTTTAATTTCTCTAACATCATCTAATCTCACTTGTATTCTCAAACTCTTATAAATTACCTTTTTGACTCAAACTTTACAATAATTACTATTTTACCACTAAACTTTTCCAAAACTTTCACTTAGGTCTCTATACTCTTTTAAGCTATCACTTTGGGAGCCTAAGTTTTTTTTCACACTTTATTTCAGGTCCTTAGACTTCTACTAAGTTTCATTTGAGTTTTAATTTCTCAAAAACTTTATTTTGGCCCCTATACTTTTCAAAAAATATATTTTAGTCTTCTAACTTTCTCTACCCTTAAAACATCTTTTTAAACTCTCAAAAAATTATTTGTAAGTTAATTATCTCATTCCAGAGGTCTCCATGAATACTTTTTGCTACTATCAATTGTTTCAATCGTAATCGAGCCTTCGTCAAAAACCTAACACAATTAATCACGGGAGAAGACAAGTTAGTTGTCGACATGAGTGGGGTTGGAAAGATAACCTTTTTGGCATTTGTGGCCTCTTGAACCACCTTAAATGGTGGTTTGAGTCTTCTAAAAATGTAATTTACGGAGAACCTTCAGCTTGGAGATTTCAAGAATTTTCATGATCACGAGACTTACCTTCAGCTTGAACAACCAATGGTGTTGTATAGAGAGGATCAGATGTGTTTTCAAAATTAATTTGGGTCATAGTTGGTCATCGAGAAGGTTTTTTAGGGTTGGCTTGAGAATGCACTACTCTATTTTTTGTTGAGAGAGTGGTGTTACTATTTGATCATACTAGCGCCAGCAGAAGGCATGTTAGGGTCAAGTAGATGTGCAATTAGAAAGTTAGCATTTACACGTTTTTAACGCCACTATAATTACCAAGTTTGGTGATGTGAATCGAAAGTTTTGAACTGTACAAGTGAGGTTAATAGAAAACAGTGCAATTTTATTTGTAGTGAGAATTATGGCCACTGATTGGTGAGAGAGTAGTTGAGCATTATATGGGGAGCTGGAGGACCAAGTGTAACACGTGTAAATACTTGGTCGGATTGGACCTCATATGACTCATTTTCATTTAATTCTCCTTTGGAAACATAATGCAAATATCATGCCAAATTGGGTTGATTTTGGAGTTTCAGGTATAAGGGTTAAAATTATTCTAATATTATATACTAAAAATATTTTATTTAATGTATGATCTTAAATCTATCATAAATTCTCCCCAAATTACTGATGAGTATCGTATTATTCTATGCATAAATATAATTATTTATGAAAATTTTATTAAATGTATCTAATCCCGGAGAAATTGAGGCGGTCGTATTAGTTATCTTCTTATATTCTTCTTTGAAGGCTTGAAATCCAACTTTACAATGTGTTGCATTGATGCCTTAAAATTTGATTAATTTTCTAGGTTGTTGGAAGACCTGGTAGCAAGCCAAATGGTCCAAACGAGGCCATAAAACCATGATAAGTTGAATAGCTGCCATCCCCAAAGAGTGATGGACAGTGTTAATAGAATTTGGTTGAATTCTACAGGGTTATATTGGAATGACACTAACTCCAGAAAATAACAGCCCCAAGACATGGAGGAGTCCCCCACCACCGTGGGTGTTGTGGCTCGATACTCTAGAAGGCAACTCAGAATAGGAGGCCGACAGTTTCATTGCAGGCAACCCTAAAGTGGAAGCAGTAGCCCTACTCATAGGGTAGAGCTTCCATTGGAGATGAGGTAGTTAAATAACAACTTTGAAACCCTATTCACAGCACTTAGGAGTGGACAGATTGTACCCAACCCAATATTGCATTAGCACATATCTACGAGAGATTCAAGTGAAAGTTAGACTGATTGTGAGGATTTGCCTTAAGTTAGTGAATAAACTAGTAAATACATACCACTCATATATCAAATGAGTCTTTTTACTAATCTACGCATATACCGAATGAGTTAGCGATCAAATATGTGTTTAGTTAGTTTCTTCATTTATTTGATGTTGATTTAACTAAATAGTATTTAGAGAGATTGAGGATACAACAAAATTTGCATTGCCTTAACTTCAAACAAGTGCATTCCCGAGAGAATAGATTTCACCACTAGATTTAATGGACTCCAATAATACTTATTAACTTACGTCAATTAAATTTTATTATTTTTCTCAAATATATTACACGATTTTTCATTGATATAAATTTTAATTAATATTTATATATTTTAAAAACAAATAATATATACATATTTGAAAACAACTTTTTAAGCATTTTTATACTAAAATCCCTAGAATTTAGGGTTCCGTATATAAAGCAAAGGTTGGCTCATAGATATAGGAAGATAATTTTTCATAAAAATCTAACATATATATATATAGGCCAGTAAGGAGATTTCCCTAATAATTTGCAGCATATAATTTAACCTAACCAATGGACAAAATTAGCTTACAAGTAACCACGAAATTAACCCTAGATCCATTCAAGTGTTTTCATTCCACTATGTACATATAATTCCACCCTAAAAAACATTCTAACACTTTTAGCTTTCATATGGTATCTCTGCCCAGTCTATCCCTTTGACGATGAGATAGCTTCGGTTGCATGCAAGAGAAGCACGACAATCTCCAGGTGCTACTCTTGTTCATGACCCCGAACTTGGAATGCAGCTTCTTGCTCTGGCCGGACGATTTAGGCTTCCCCGTCTCGGAGCCCTTCATGCACTCCTTGTAGGCCGCAAGGAACGGGTCGGTATCGGTCTCCCGTCTCCAGAGCCACTTCTTTAACCAGCCGTTTCTCATCGGAGCTCCAGTCATGCGAGGCGGAGGCGGGGCTAATGCGGATTTCTTCTTCTTCTTCTTCTGATGTTCAGTCGCTGGATCGTTGAGAACTCTTGAGGGACACTCCGCCGCGCCGCCTGTGGGTTCTGACGCCGGAGACAGAGATGATTTTCTGATGCCGGGTCTGTCTTCCCATGAGAATGGGATGCCACCGTGAGAGTATACCTTTCTGTGGAGCATGCTCACGAGGGAGATAGGGCTTGGAGGAGAGAAAATGAGAGAATAATAGTCTAAAGTGGAGCTGGTGGCTCTTTATAAAGTAGGGATTTATGCTAGAATGAATGAGGATATTATTTTATATTTTTAGATTTTTTTACTTTTATTATTATTATATATTTGGAAGTGATATTTTAATTTTATATAATTACTAAATTAAATTATTAAAATAATTTTTATTCATATATGTTTCTGTTAAATTTTCTTTTTTAATAAAAAATATAATATAAATTTTTTAGTTAGTTACGCTCATATCAATTAGTAAAATTATTAATGTAAAATTGGCATGGAGAACATTAATGTAGGGTGGATTAATACATTTCTAAACATTATAAATGGAAATAGTTTTAAAATTTTTAAATGTGTACTAAAATATATAATATAAATAGTGTAATTTATGCAAATGCAATACATACAACATAATAACAATTTAAATATTTTATTAAGTTTTCCTTGGTTGGACTAGTTATCTCAAAAATATATGAATAGACTGGAACTTGTCTCCATATGATTTGACCCCAAGTTCGAATGGAAATGGAGTGGATTCCAAGCTAGATGCAAAGGTGATATGAATTTTTTTAATTATTTTTTTATATATGCAATTAATTTATCAAAATTAACAATTAAGGTAGGATGGGCGAGTGATATAAGGTGCTAGATTTGAGTATAGAGATTTTTTAAATCCCACTACCAACATTTATATAAAATTAGAATATTTATTTTTATAAATAAATTAATTCAGGCATCAACAATTAGTTTAGATTTGAACTAATAGAGTAGGATTTTAAGCGATTAAATCAGTTTGTATCAATGAGATCGATTTTTATTTAATCTAATAGGTTTTAGCCAGTTGGATTGGATATTAGCTAACAAATTAATTTGGGTTAATCGTATCGATTTTAGTTAATCAAGTCGAATTTAAAATAATTGTCAAATTTAAGAAAATTATGTTTAATTTTAACAATTCAGTCGAATTTAGCCTTTTAAGTCGGGTTTAATTCTATCGTATTTGTTTTAATTAATTTGTTTCAATTAATTCGTATTTGTACCACTCAGTCATCCTAACTTAATTATTAAATTTGACAAATCAATTAACTATATAAAAAAATAATTGAAAAAAATCCATAAAACAAAAACACGTGAACTTCGAATCCGAGTCCCTGGACCTGACCATCGGGTCATGTTCGGGTTGGTCAAAATTTGACCAGACCATACGAATTGACAATCCTAGGTTGGACGTGTGTGAAATTTATTAAATGAAATAAAATTTATTTTATGTATATCAATGGCACTCCTGGATGATCGTGATGATGAAAATGTTGGACGGTTTTGTAACATAAGAAGGTGCATGCATATGTTATGCACAACGAACGGGCTCACATAGACTTCATGCGTACACCGGTCATCAGCCTGCATGCAGAGTACAACGATCGACAATTCATCATGTCGCAATACAGTTTAAAACATAAACATTGTTTTTTTTAACTATGGCAAGAACTTTTTTGCTTGTTTTTTTTATCAAGATCGTGGTCATGGACATGTTCAAATAAAGGCAGGGAATGGATTATTGCACACAAAGGAACACATTTCTAACTGCATAGCTCTTGGTGACAATCGTGGGCAGCCCACAAAACCTAGTGAAGAATGTGATAGATGGAGGTGGTGATGACGATAGAATTTAGTCGTGAAGTACACTCTCCGTTGAACAAAATTGACCCCTCCTAATATAATATCGTTGTATGTATGTAAAAGGAGTGAGGTAGACATGCAAAGGGATGCAGTATTCTATTTGTATTTGACTCATGATTTTACATTGTGGGTGCCAATGCTTTTCAAGGAATGGAGTCCTGAAGTGTGAAGGCTAAGAATGAGGGATGTCTAAAGTGTTAGAGATGCTGGAGATATGTTGGAGTGGATTGAGTTTGATCTCAAGTCACTACGAATAAACATTATTTGTAATTAATTGTGATGCACAACTGAATTTTGTAAATACTATATCATAATAAGATATATTATTGATAAATTATCATATTAGATGTGTAGATAAATATGAATGATGTCAAGTTTATTTAATAACTATTTAATTCAAATAATTTCAATAGTCACATTTCTCCAACTCTAGTTGATTTTTAAAACTACAAGATAGGAGATTTAATCTAATAAATATTACATAATAACTCGCGGAATAATTGTTAGTAGCAATTGATATTGACAGCAAAGTGGTAATAAGACTAAGAGATGATGTGACCTTCAGATAACACAAGACGTCCAATGTGTTGTGATATTGTGATTGGTTGGTGAAAGATGTGTTTACACATTCACTGCGCAAGATATGGTAGTCTTTTAAGATTGGTGTGGATAATTCCTCGTAACCTGTCATGCTAGTGTTCATAAGTATATCAACAATATACTTGGTACGAGTGACTCTGATTCTAATGGTTGATATTTGACTTTAATCACCAAAAATTTCTTATGAGTGCTTCAATTTTTTATGGAAAAAACTCATGTGTGAGAGTAGTGAGTATATTCGTGATAAGCAAATCTGGTGAACTTGTAAGTATGATGTTATATATTGTAGATGAAAATGTGTGAGGGTACATGAAAATGAAAATGGATGTCTCCTCCAAACATGATTTTTAGGAATAATGAGCTAAGTTGATGAAAGTACGTGGTGGTACGGCTTCCTTGAGAAAATATAGGGATTATGGTAATAGGAAAATAATATCAAAATAAGTTATTAAAAACATGGTAATTGTGGTATCGTTGAGGTATATCTGTAGGCGAAACCCGATTTTTAATAGTAATGAGCTAAGTTAAAGAAAAAATACAATAGGGATTGCTTTCGATCATAGGGAGAGTGTGGTAAAAATAAAATATAAGATATTAAAAATTAGAATTTTAAAAAAATTATATTAGACTTTAATTTTTTAAGAGATTTATCTAAAAAATTCATAATATAACTCGAAAGTATTTTAAATACTACATGTCAATTTTATAATTTGCTCAAAAATAACTTCCACTTTTTATAATAGCAACAATTATTTCATAAAATAAGTAATTCTTTTTAGGTTTATTGTTCGTAAAATAAGTAATTCTTTTTAGGTTTATTGTTCGTAGTATATATAGTATACGTTAACTTATAAGCCTATATTAATCGATTGTATAATTTACCATTTCGGTATAATCAAATTAGTAATCAAATTAGGTAACTTGAAAATGTAAATTAGTAAGTTCAAGTACAGATCAGTTTTTTAAAATTTAAAAATTTTTAAATTTATTTAAATTTATTTTCTATCGTGGATTCACTTTTCCAATTTTACATTTTTAAACCATCTAGAAAAATAAATTTTTGAACCGATTTTTTACGGTTTAACTTAGTTCAATTCGGTTCATATCTAGTTTACCCTGAACATGTCCTATTTCCATATTCAATCTAATTCATGGTTCTTATTTATTACTTTTGTGATTTTTTGGGCAAGTTGTGATTTTTCAAATTCTCATTTTGACACTACTTTACCCATTTCATTTCATTTAAATTCTCGAACTTTCCCTCAAAGATTTTCGATTTTCCAAATCCAGTCTTCCTATAGCCGGGGCTGGAGGTTACAGATAGAGAGGATCGAGTTCCAAGAAATTAATGTGTGATTATTTTCTACATATTCCCGAAGTTTTGCATAGTATATACATGTGATTGTTGATTTGGGACCCAAATGGGATACAAGTGTACCGAGTGCATGGATGGCAAAAAATGTTAATACATTTATACTTTCGACAGAAAATTGCCAAATGTATACATATGTCTTTGCATATAGGCTGAGAAATGCAAAATATCACCGTACTTATGAAGTGGATAACGGAGAATGTCAAGTTATGAATATATTTCTAAATGGATGATAAAGAATACAAGATAAAAATTATACTTATGGCATGGATGATAACGAATGCAAGTATGTGGATAATCGAAATTACAATCTCAATATCCATATGTATTAGACTGGGGTATAAAATAACAAATATTTTTGCGATCTAATTTGTGAGGTAAAGATCGTTTTAAGGCATATCCAAGCTTTTGTAACACTTACAACTCCGAATGAAGAGTGGAACCCAATAATTGATTGAACAACATTTAGAATATAACTAGATCATAATGATTGCTTAAATTAATGGGTTGCATGGGCTTATTTGTGTTTTGATGGAGTTTTTACAATAAAATTCGATTATACCAAATTTTTAAATAATAACCCTTATTTTAAGAAAATATGTTGATTACAATTTTTAAAATTCCCACAATGGAGAGTGTTGACCTTTAAAATAGTTTTAAAGGATAGAAATTTTTTTATAAGCTTCATATTAGTCATTTTAAGTGTAAATTACATTAAGGGTATCAACAATTTCATATTGGTTTTGTTCAACACTTCTCCAATATATTTTTTTTCTAGAAAAAAAATAAGAAAAGAAGAAGATATTGAGCATCAAATCAATTCTCAAACTGAGTTTAAAATGAAAGTAGACATACTCAAAATTTTCATATTTTTAAATATTTTATAAATTTGTACATTTTATTTATAAAAAATTAATTTTTTTTTATAAAAATTAGTGTATTTTATATTTTGAGACTTATATATTATTATTTATAGATTAGTGGAAATATTAACTATTTTAAAATCGAGATGGTAGTGTGGATTATTGTTGAATCTCAACCTAACAAATTGAGTGACTACCCAAAGAACCTAAGAAATTAGGTGACGGACGAACCTAAAGGATATACATGCCATTCCAATTATACCCCTCTACTACAAATAGGAAAGATTGGGCACGAATAAGAAATGATAATGTGTATATCTCTATCATAAAGCTAAGCAAGAATTGTCAAATGCCTCCACATTACAAGGTCTTCCTCCATCTCATAACTTTCATGCATCCCAAATGTTAAACATTTTATATGGGTTCAATGTAATAATGATCTAGCCATGAATATGAACTTGTATATGAAAGGATTAAAAGTTTCACCTACAATTTTTATGACAATATTAAAATATTTGTTATTAGGTTGCCCTTATTACACTAAATGTATTTGGTTTGTAGTTTGTTAATTATGCATAAATTTATGTAATATTTCATATTTTGATAGGAGAGTAGAAATGTGTAAAACAATTTTTATGATATTGGACTATGTCAATAATTACTAAAAATGTTGTCCATAACGTATATATATAAAAAGGTCAATTAAGTTAAATATGAATAAGTAATCCCAAATTATTTTCATGTTATCTTAACCCCTCATGTTTTAGTTCCTCGATAAGAGGGAAACTGAGCACACCATATACTTAAGAAATGGTCTAGACCGCCTCTAGATACGGTAAAAATGAATTTCAATGGATCAATAAGGAATTGGCCATACCACCGGGCTAGAGGTCATAGCAAGAGATAATTCCACTAAGGTTATATGATAGGGAGGAGAGCTAACTTAACGCAACCACAATATAGAATCCGAGGTTGCAATAATTTTAATGGGTATTAGATGGGTAAAAAATAATATTATACTCAATTCAAAATAGATATATGAACATTTTGTAAATAAAACATTAATGTTGAACTAATCTATTTATCCATTTATTGAGGAACTAAAATTAGTTTTATAAAACATTCTAATGCTAGTATAACTTTGGTTAATCCATTAGGCAACTCGTGTATAGATACGATTGCTCGCATATGTACTAAGAGGGTCCCAACTCGAGTAAGTATGTAAGTATGCTCCTACTATACCTCATGAAGTTGTATTGCTGGTCTCTAAGGACATAGAACAATCGAGGTCTCCATCGACCTTGGTTGCTCATAGTGAATGTGTACTACTCCAGGGAAGGAATGATTGGGGAATCGCAGGAGGTTGCTATCAAGAGAATAGGGTCAAGTAGGCATGACAATTCACACATGGCTTCTTGGTTGAGTATTAGGGATTTAAGGTCATAATGCGAGGTAAAGGGAATTCTAATCTTCCTCTAAACCGGAGAATACTCAAACATTTAGCTTGGTGTATCTTTGGATGACAAATTTAAGAGAAATAGATGACTACAACAACCACTTATGAGAGGTATTGTCCCATTGACCACTCTTCTTTAACTAAGTCTCTCCATGTTTGCTCTAACATATTTCTTTGAGATCTAATATGTGGGGTAAAGATAAACATCCAAGCTTTTGCAGCAATCATACCTCGGACTACAAGGTTGATGTACATGGATAGATAGAGAGGTGAGTATGGTCGAGCAAAACAGAGGGTGAATGGCACCCAAAATGGTATCATTATCGTTGGACTTTACATGTACCGTTACAAGGGTGCAGGAATTGATCAATCTCCATGGCTTAAAAATAGTAAGCATCAATTAGCAAAATCATCTTATTCCACCAAAGTAGTAATTTTCATTGTCATGCTTAATGAATAATATAGGCTAACTGTTGGGAAGAGAAATACGTGGGATTATATCGTGCAAAAAAGAATATACTGATGCCGCTAATAAGGTCTGTGGCAATTCGGTTGGGCTAATAAAGCGAGAAAATCGGACCGGAGAAGGGCCCAGTAGATCACAATGCGAGAACCGGCCCGCATCCTTTAGCCCAAGTGATAGGGGCATATATGTTATTTCACATACGTCCTTCTCGGCTCGTAATATGGCCGATCTCGAAATTAGGGTTTCGCAGAGAGTCATGACGGCGTGCCAGGCGCCTATATGAAGGCCTTATCATCCCTTCCCTTGGCTTTACCTTTCTCCATCTTCTTCTTAAGCTATTTCGTTTGTGATTTTTGGATTCATTCGATGCTCAAAATTCGAGATTTTTTTCCTTCCAGTATCAGATTTTTGCTAGTCGTCTGCTGAAGAAAACTTCATTATCTTGTTGTTTTTCAATTGGATTCTTGACATTTTGAGAGGCTGTGACGATAAACAACATTTCTCGATGCTGAATCGTATGCAGTACGTACGGACCAGAGCGAGTACACGTATTCCTTTACGCGTACGTCGCTGTAGTGATGACTGTATTTATGCGTGTCTGAGCCTCTCCCTTTAATTTTGGTCATTCATTTTTTTCCTCAAAAGCAAAAAATTCATATGGCTGGAGTTTTGAGAACTTGGAAATTTGGAGCATGGATTTGGAGAGCTTTCTGGCAGAGAATGGGGAAAACGCTGTGATATTGATTATGTTAGGATGGCTTGGTTGCGACCATTTGTCGTGTAGGCATCAAAGGTAATTGGGAAAGATTCTGCTGTAGCTTTGTAGTCCTTGGTATGATCTGAGAAAATGAAACATCATAAAACCCCATTTTTTTATCTTTTGAACTCAAGTTCTCATTTGATGGCTTGCTTATGTTACAATACTCTAAATTTTGAAGGTCCCACTCCCACCCACCTACACCGTCGTCATGGTTATCATGCTCCTCCACCGTAGAATTACCATCCATCCATTCAATGTTGAATGTTGAAGGTCGTATAGCTTGAATCAATCAGTGACGAGCCCCTAAGGATATGTAGTGTCTACCATTATCTTGTGCTCCAATCTGAAAGCCAAATCAAGATCTTTTGCTTGTTTACAGGTGCAGGATATATGGCCCATGCCTTAGTGGAGGGAGTTCGATTTGCAATCTCGAGAAGATAGAATAGTGTGCAACTATCTCGAGAAGATAGAATAGTGTGCAGGATATATGGCCCACGCCTTATGGCAGAAAGCTAATTCTTGATGTAATAGTGTGCAACTATGGAGACTGCAGGAATTCGAATAAGAATTTATTTATTGTATATAGGAAATTCTAGTTTTGTAGACTGTTCAAATCATTTATGTATTTCGTTGTGCAAAAAAACAAATATCAAGATCTTTTGCCTGATAAAATCAAGCTTCTAGTGCTTATATATATCTCTGCATTTTTTTATGAGTGGGCACTCGCCTTTGGCTCCTCAGCTTAGATCTAGAGATTCTTTTGATGTAGAAATATTTATTCCCTCCAAATTGAGGTTTGCACCCTTATAGCTTCCTTCTCAGTTTACATACATGGAGACGGACTCTTACAACAATCCTACATTTAGATGGCAATTTTGTTCTGAAACATTCCATTGCCTTGTAGAACACTTCAATTTTGTTCTGAAACGATTTGTTGTAAAAAAAATTTTTCTCTAGGTATCAAATGCCTAGAGAAAAACTTTCTCATAAATAATATAAATATGATGAAGATATTATTATAACACATATAATAAGAAATAAATCTCAAATATTCAAAAAATGAAAGATGAAGACAAATTATTAAATTTGAAGGGTATGATTGTAACACTTTGATTTAGAAAATGTGAACTTAATTAGATCGGAAATTGGAGTAATCATTTAATGGAAAAATTGAACTGGATTTAGGATTGGTTCAAAAAGAAAATTGAGATATTTAGTAAAAAAGAGTTAATAAATCGTGTACTATTGTAAGTATTGGAATATTTTTAACTTTATAAATCTACAAAAAAAAATTTTATTTTATTCAATTTGTAATTATACGCCCTAATATGCAATGTGCAATTTTTAAACCCGCACTTAACAACTTTATATAAGTTGGCTATTATTTTTCTGATCTCGGACGATGGGGAATAATAACCTCGAATTTGATATTTTTTTCTCCAAACTTGAACAGAACACGAACCAGGTTTTCAATCTCGAGTCGAGTACGGATGTGAACTCACTAATATTGATATCATAATAGAATTGATAGATAAAAAAATATAAAATCACAATTTATCTAATTCATTCAAGATAGATAGTGTACAATATATATGTAGAAAATTAAATATGACACATTAATAATATTTTAACCTATATTTCTTCATTTGCTATTTTTATCTTCAATATTATATCTATTATTATTCGGTAATCTCAAGAGAGTTAGCAATATTAAGATTAGATCTTAATCTGATGTCGGAAAATAGGTTGAAACTGCTTGAATTTGCTCACTTACTCTGGCCCGAGTTAGTAAAAAGTGAAAAAGTGTTAAGGTATTGACATCAGAGTAATTTATTGCTTGTTGAATGATATAAGAAAATAGAAGCAAAGGAGAAACCTGAAAGTGGACTAATTAATATAATGATATATAGATGTGTATATTAGATTTGTGGGCTATATCTACAATAAAACCATAATAAAAGCTTGAAAGAAGTTTGATATGCAAAATAAAGGTAAATATATTACTAGTTGTTTGGTAAATGTGCCAAATAAATTTTCTGATTAATAGAAATATGGGATAAGAGTATTATAGAGAGTGTTGTAGTGTTTGTTCGAATGAGTGCAAGTGTAACCAGATGAAGAGTGAGAGAAATAAGAGGGAAACTAAGATATCCACTCTAGTGGGAAAAATATATAAAAATTAGAAAAAGGAAAATGATATTGGAAAAATGAGAAATGCTAGTTGGATCAAACAAAACTTGAACAAAAATTATCAAGATTTAATGATACTTGAGGATGGGCTAATGGTAAATATAGGAGGAGAGGTCGATTAAGGTGACTCAATTATAAAAATGACATATTGTGGATGGAGGTGTACAAAATATAGACATGGTGATGGGGAAGTTGTTGTCGGAAAACCGAGATCTAAATATTCGACTTCGAGAATATGATAACTTTTGGTTGTAGGAGATTTATGATGTTATTGAGTCAAAAGAATAGATGTGGAAGTGATGAAAGTAATTCGACTAAAGCAATGACTATAAGTATAAAATTAATGGTGAAATCAAGATTTTACTCTAGAGTCGAGCGAAAGAGAGGAAGACTAAAAGGGTGATGGTGCAATAAGTATAGTAAAACATGAATAATCATCGGAAAATGAGCAGAATGGGGAAGACTAACAGAGTGTAACAGAGAATTCTAATTTTAAAGAGCATTCAGAGCTGAAGGAGAAAGATAAAGTTGGGCAAGAGAATAAAGCATTTGACTCTCAATTTGTTGATAGTGGTGAGAACAAGTCTGATTCCAATGACAAAAAAAATAAATAAGTAGTAGGAGAACCACTCAACAGATAGTGCCCACGATACAAACCAACCAGCTTATGAAGGGAGTGATGATTATAACTTTGAGAAAAATAAAAAATCTAGTGAAGAACAACGAGAGAGAATCTCTTACATGGAAATTAATATGAGAAATCTTGATTTAGCAGCGTTGCATAATGATACAAATTCATCAGGGGTAGTTCTGATACAAAATGATGTAGAAGGCGACAAATCGACCAAAGAAGATGTTAATCTGAGGTCGGGCTTTTACCCGACCCCTAAGGATCGTACTATTTGAAGTTTTTTCAAAAGAGCTCGGATACCATGATAGAAGGTATTGTGTACAAATAAAGGGTCGTGCTCATATCTACTTAAAAGTCACCACTTGTAAGTAGTGGAACCTTTACAACTTTATAAACCCACAACACTTCTCTATTTTATTCAATGTGAGATCATATTCTCAACACGATAGTTTAAAATCCCAAATGGATTGTAGAAGTTAGGGAGAGATTAAATGAAGTGTTTAACATGACTTTTGAAGGTTAAGGACTGAGTTGAAAAGAGCTTAAAAGTTTAAGTATTAAAATGTATTTTCAGAAACATTAGAGATTGTTTTGCAAATTCGAAAAATATGAGTACTAATTTTGAAATGAGGATAGTTGAGAGGTTGAATGTGAAAGTTGTAAAGATTATTTGGATAAAATGAAAGCAAGGAGCATTTAGGGACTAAAATGCAAGATTAGAATCTTTTAGGGACTATTTTTCACATTTGAGAAATCTGAAAAAAATTTCAAAATATGAATATTTGGGGACTTACATGATGAAATTAAAAGTTTTGGGCTGAAATGTGATTTATGAAAAAATTATGGACCAAAGTGTGATTTTTGGAAAGATTGGTTAGCAATGTGCAAATTAAGACAAGTTTGGGGTGATTTTGGAAAGTTGAGGAAAAATGAGCTAAATCATGAGTTTTGAGAAAACATTGGATGAATTGTAAATGGTATCTTTTGGAGGACTAAAATGGAAATAGGAAAAACTACTGGACTAATTTGTAAAGTTTTTAAAACTTAGGGACTCATATATAAATTTTTGTAAATTGGGTTGATATCAATAAATATAAGTGTTTAGGGATGATCCAAAGAATAATAACACTTTGAGAAATTTAATTACATGTTTAGTTGTTAAAGTACTAAAATGTAAAAATAGAGAAATTAAGGAAATGATACAAATATCAATACAATTATGTTGTATATATATGAATGGTTCATAATTATATTAAACGAATAACCTCATTAGTTTAATTAAGTTGTGAGAGTACTTAATGGGATATTAGAATATCAAGTTGAGATAAATGAGTTTATTTATATTAAGTTTGATTCAACTCAATAAATTTATTACTTATTGAGAAATAAATTTTAAATAAATACTTTTATGAAAATGAGTTTAGTATAGAAAGGAAAATAATATATTTTAAATGAGATTCATAAATTATTTTATTAAAATGGGTAATGACCCAAGGTTTTATAAGATGAAACCACATGGTCGTTATTTGTGAATGGATACATAAATCTTAAGTTAAATTTATAAAAGAAGCCTAAATATTATTATATATGTATTAGTATTATTGTTTATTTACGAGGAGGATGAGATATAAGAACTATTGAACGCTTAATTAGATGTTGAATGGTATTTCAAGGGCTACATAGGAATTATATTTACGATAAGGGGGAGAGACCATGGTTTCTAGTACACCAACACGATGAGCATCTATGATGGGTTCGTGACCAAGAGTTCGATAATTATGGTCATTTTCTGAACTCTACGAGCATCTAGGTACGAGAGTCCTAGAGTCCGTAAGAGAGTGAGTTCGGAAAGTGCTTCAAGAGTTTGTGACCAGCACGATGAACATCTACGAGCCGCATGCCTGGGTCATCGACACTTGTTACAAGTTACATTTCGATAGAGTCCTCCATGAAACTTTTAAGAGTTCAGTTACCGGAGTCTCAACATGTAAAGGGCCTTCGGTTCCCGGCATTGGAGTAAAAAGTGAATGCCCTGGATGCCCTTTATGCATTACTTCTTGGGGTATCTTATTTTCTTGCTAAGTTTCCACGGCGCAAATAGTGAGACTTCACTTTCCTTCCTCTTCCTAATTCAATCAGTCGTACCGTACCTTATGAACATTAGGCGTTCACAATCATAAGTTATAATTATTACTATAATTGGATCTCCGTACATCCTAAACTAACCATCCAGTCTTGAACATCCAACAATACTACCTCCACAATTTTTTCCAAATATACGTTAGATCTGGAACAAATAGACCAAGCTAATTAAATTTATTCTCATGCTAAACCACCGTACTAGAACCTTGGTGAAGTTATAAGAACTACTATTTTTTTGTTAAGTATTATTTATTAAACATTCTCTCAAATTAGTTCCCCGGTCTTTTTAAACGATACAACTATTATTCCTTCCACCATAGACTAGCATTCACTTCTAATATGAACTCAGCCACTACCACTATAGAAGGACCATAAAGACCGGAAGCACCTAGGTGTACCTAGTTCGATGTATCTAGGTGCATCAAGTTGGAGGAGGATGAGAATGGAGCCGTCCTTCGATGTACCTAGTATTATTCGCCTCTACAAGTTCGGAAAATTTGAGAACCAAGATACAATTTTTGAAATGTATGAGCAATAAAATAGAAATGATGATAGTTTAAGTGTTTAAAAGAAAATGTTAGAAATATTTGTGGTCGAAAATTTAAATAAAAGATGTTTAGGGACTGAAATAAAAAAATAAAAAATTTTAAAACTTTTGTAAATAAAGAAATGTTTTAAATAAATTTGTAAATTCGATAAAGATATGTGTTGAATAGTAAAATAGTATTAATTGATAATGTAATCTAGTTAATCAAGTAAAAAAGAGTTAAACTGCAAATAAGATAAAAGTTAAGAAATAATATGAGAAATACTAATATAATTGGATATACATAATTTGTAAGTTGAGTGTATAAATATATGATAATGAGTTAAAAAATGAATCAAGTACTTTATAGGATAAATGATTCCAAGTTAAGATTAGTGGAATTTGTAACGGTGAATTAGTTTGAATGTATTAATATAATTTACAATATTTATAAAATAAAATTTTTAAAATTGAGCATGTAAATAGTTATATAAAATATGTATAAAAATATGGAGATAAATTATCCATCTGAATCTGAATTATGAAAGATGGACTAAAATATTTACTAAAAATTTTCTAACTTTATAATATTTATAAATTTATACTGAAAATACTCTATTCTTGTTCACTTCTTAAAATTTTTAATATTTGTAATTTAATTTTTATATTTTTTCAAAATTATATTTTTAGTACTTAAATATTCCAAATCCCTTTTTAGATTATTAATTTTCCATACATTCTATTTAGATGCATAAATATTTTCTTAGTACTATTTGTATTTCTAACTTTTTTTATTTGTATTTTAATACTTAAATTTACCAAAATTTATATTTTAGCACTCAATATTTCTACAATTTCAAATAATAAATTTTAAATTCTTAAATCAATTCTAACGTAATCATATTTATTTCTCATATACCCACAATCATTTTCATTCTTATTTGATTATAATAGTACATTTTATTCTCAATTTTAACCGTCTTATTTGATTATAATAGTACATTTTATACTCAATTTTAAAAGTAATCAGAAAATTAAATAATTTGGAAAAAATAACGAAAATTCGCTAAAATAACCGGTTAGTGAGAGCATAGGATCCAGGCTTCTTAATAATTAAAGTGGTAAATCAAATGGTGGTAGAATGTAACTGAAAATCGTGTTTGATTGAGCACAGCTAAAACTAAAATGAAAAAAAATTACGGCAGTTGATGATTGCAGAGTAGGCTAGTGCATGTCGAGAAGAGTTTGTGGAAGTTTTCTCCTATCATTTTTTTTCCGGTCGAGAAGAATGGTTTGTTTTCAGAATTTTTTGGCGTAATTACTATTTTATATTGTTGTCGCTGCTACGATCACGGTCAATGTCATTCAAGGGTATGAGTATTTAAAGCAGGTCGAGAGTAATCCAATTCCACCACCAACGTGAAATTTTATGACCAAGAAGGCCTCGTCGGAGCTCTTAAATGGAGGTAACTATAAAACTAAGTTACGTGTGATTGAAAGAAAAACTCTCCTTCTAGATGAGAAGAAAGGATACACCATTTTATAGGGAGCTAGACGGGAGAAGGGCATGCTAATCCAATCCATGCCCTAGCAGGAGCAGGGATGGATTGACTGAAAAGTTGAGAGAAAATATTTTTTTCTTTGGCAGCCACATGTGACCCAAAGGAGGGGAGGGATGGGATCTTCACTGGTTTTTGCCCAAACTGCTGGAGGTAGAAGATTATAATGTGTTTTACACGTGATCATGGCGTGTGGCACTCATCACACGCTTACCTCACCTACAATACCATGTTGATTGGTTCAACAAGTTTTTCTGAAATTATTTTTTTTACTATTTGGATAAAAAAATTACTAGTTTGTCAAAATTAATTATCGTTCTGTTCATATCTAATTTCTCGATTAATTTTTTTTAATTTCAGTCCAATTTCAAACTAGATAATCTTTTATTATTAATTTTCAATCAAGGATTTTTTTTAATTTTAGTTTAACTTAATTTATCAATTTTATAAGATCATGTTTTAATTCAACTTTTGATCATGGTTTAACACCAACTTCCACTTTGATTGGACTTGACCAGTGTTACATTAAGTCTAGTGGCGCTTAAGATACACCAGTCAGTCAGGAATAAATATTATACCAATATAATATGGAGCAAATATACATATTCCATTAAACTTATTTTCATATATTGTTATTATCTTCACAAACCTTTCTACTTATTTTCACATATCAAATGAAAGGCCCAAATTTCTTATTTAAATCTCTATTCAAAAGTTAATAATACTTGTATGGCCAATTGATACATTTTTATCTCTCTTCCATATAGTCTAGCATCTGTTTCCAGCATAATTTTGCTATGCTATTTTTGCTTTCCCGGACAGATACTTTATGTAAATTCATGTCCCCCATTTTGATATCATTCATTTTTTTTTTTCATAATTTTATGTGCATTATTTTATTCAATCAAACATTTATATCTTATATGTGGTGGGAGTTCAAGAGTTATTGATTTCTCCCATTTAGTTGATATATGTTCTGACTTCATCTTTGAGCTAGGGTTTTTTGTACCTGTAATATCGGTTCAAGCATCGTCATTTGTGTCAACTTCATCCCCTACGTACTTGCAACATATTAGATTTTACTTCTCATAGAAATAATTCTTATAATATCATTGGTCATCCTTAATATTAATATATATTTATATATATAGAACTATTTTTATATATTTTTTAATATTCATCAAACATTTCTGTAATCAAACACAGGGTTTTGTCGCATCGCAATTCGTGATCGTCATGTTAAACCTTATCTACACTATATGCACCTTACTATTTTCTTATATTTATTTATATGATGGACGTACAAATTTCAACTTTTATAAATCATATACCAAAAAATATTAGTAAAATAATATTTGATTATATTTAACAGAAATTTTTTTATTAGATCTTAATCTATTGTATTCTAGAAATAATTTTACCGTGTAATATGTGACTCCAATCTAATTCTAAATTTTCTAGTTTTCCTGAAATTTTTCAATGTTGGGAGAATGGAGTAAGTTATGCATAGTAGTTAACTGAGCGGATTAACATTTATAAACTCATTTCGTCCCACTAAAAATAGAAATATATTAAACACAATGGTAACATTTATCAATTAATAAAAATATCAATTTTCTTCTTTTTTTTAATATTTTCTTAATTATTTGAATGATTTACATTTATAAACTTTTTATGATAAAACTTTCATGTATATAACATAGGACCAACAACTTACTATGTG